>CM054127.1:3365204-8365204 GCA_028751855.1 Ambrosia trifida | reverse complement strand
AAGTTTTCGAAATTCAACATAGGATCGTCGTCTAAGATCCAAGAAGAAAAAGTGTTTATGGCCCAAAAGGAATTTAATAGGCAAGTGAAGTATAAGATTGATGTCCCCGAACACCCACCAACGATGTGTTGTAGTAAGTGTAAACAACCATTTCACTTTAATAGAGAGTGTCCAAAGAATATGGGGAAAAAGGAATTTATGGTGAAGGGAACCGATGAAAAAGGATGGGACGACATATGTGTCACACCCCAACCGATGGCGGAAACATTGAGGTGAGACTTGTGATAGATTGTTCAAATACTTCATAACACTAAATTGTGATAACAGATTTAAATAGATTTCATTCGTATCTAAGATTCAACAAGTATACAATTTGTTCATGAGAAAAATACATTAGCTTAAACATGAAGTAAAATAAAGATTGTTTCATTTGTTTCTAAGGCCAAATCCTAAGTGATGTTTCTTGTATTGTCTCATCAAGCTTTTCCTGCAACATGTATAAAATATCCGTCAACACATAAAGTATTGGTGAGCATACTAGTTTTGGTTTACATACATAGTATTTTAGAATGGTTTACTCAAATCTCATACTATAGCATTACACATACATATCATACAAAAAACATAACTCAAACCCGCGAGTACCACAGCATATACCTAACATATTCATGTTAGGCGATTTAAATCTTAACAATGACCCATAAAGGGGGCGGTGTGCTAGTCCTATAGCGCTATACATGTTAAGTGGGCTAATAATAGTTAAGGATTTATGTCTAAGTATCTAAGAATCATAAGCATGGCAAGTAGCATATAAGTATGTTTAATAGATTGAGCATGTGTGTTTATGAAAGCATTAGTGTGTTTTGCATATGATACATGTTTACACCCCAAAAGTGATAAAGAGTAAAAAGGGGACAAGTATGAACTCACCTTGATTGTGGTGATGAAGAACTCGCAAGAAATCAACAAGAACTAATGAATTATCCTTGGACCTTAAACGTGTAGAACAACTTGACAAGAATATCTAGCGACACAGTCTGAATTTGAGAGCCTAAGTATAAAGTATTCACGATTAATTATAGTTGTGTCGGTTCACGTGTTTTTTTTTTAGAATTTAGAGGTACGTTTAAGTTTTCTTTCATTACATATAAAAATTTCAAATAGTTATTTTATAGAATCATTTAAGCCATAATAATAATGTTATAAATCACCGTTTGAGTTATTCAACACTACATATGTATTACTATAGGAGCAAGGTATGAATTTCGTTTATAACAGTTAGAATGGTTTAACATGAAATGTTAAATAACATATAATAGTTTGAAGGTTTATATAATAGATATTATTAGGCGTTTAGCTAAAGTATGAGGAAATGGTATAGTTGTTATGACTATAAAAGTAAATATATATAAATAATTATTTTTGTTAAACGTAATCAAACATAAAATTAGAATAACAGTATATTATATCTTAAAAATTAAAATAATGATAATGATTTTGGTGACAATGTTATTTAATGCTAGAAGCAACAAAAATGCAATACTTCTGTTTCTTTATTTTTGAATCATTTTTTATAACATATATCTTGAATAGTCTAGTTGTATGGAGGCCAAAGAGTAAGACCCACCACATATCAGTTCAAAATAAATAAATAAATAAAAGAGATAATCATTTAACAACTATGTTTGCTTTTATGCTAACAGTGTCGTCTTCTCCAAAATTTACACTAAAACCAAACCAAATTTTAAACTTTAAATTCGTTTTATGTGTTTACATTTAAGGGTAGGAATCATGGTACTTTGTTCAAGGATTTAAAACGGGCAGAAGAGTATATGAATTACTTTCAATGATGCACGCATGACAGTGGTGGTTCATCGGCAAACCGTAAGTGAGCTGAACACCACACCACCACCGTCGCTGCTGTCGGTGACGGCTCTGCGTGAGGAGGTTATGGTGGTTCGGTTGTTGGTGATGCAGCTGGTTAAAGGCTGACTGGTTCGTTGGTATTGGCGTGTTGCGCTAGTGTGAGGCAACGACGGACGTCGTGTGGTTGTTTTGTTGCTTTGGTGGCGCTGTTCGTCGGAGACTGGTCGACCAGAGTGTGTCAGTGTAGAGAGGAAACAAAAAGAGCATTGAGTGTTGTGGTGGTGTGTGTCGGGACTAGTTGGGGGTGGTTTGAAGGTTTATTATAGAGGGAAGGAAAATGATTCGAAGGGGGAGTTACAAGATAAATAAAATAACAATAAAACGAGCAGGCGTGTCTAGTTCCGAAAATGCGGCATCTTTCCATGCGGACCTCCATCCAAGAAGCAACCACCTTCCTCCTTTTATGGGGAATTACAATCTGGCCTTTGCATTTTTTTTAGAATTATTTAAAAACTAACATAAACATAGAACATTCCTCCTAAACTTGCTTTGTCTTATTATACATTCGTTTGGCATTATTATTGTTGTTATTATTATTAACATTGTAAAAAAAGGGTTGATAATTGTTTCCCTAAACTGACTTAGAACAAGCATTTTGGCTATATATTATTAATAGACGTATATACATAGCCGCGTTAAATTTCATAAAAAAAATGACCAGTATCAGTTACTTAGCACGTCTTAAATGTCGTGACTTGATATTATTTCTAATAATTATAACGCCAACTAGATATACTAAGTTAACAACGGTGCACGAACATTTTCTTCACTAACGAGCTATTAATGTTAACGGACTAATATTGTTACAAGAATAATATATATTAATATCTTTTTAACGTTCTAGAAAGTAACGGGACGTTACAGTCTCCCCTACATTAGGAAATTTTGTCTCGAAATTTATTTAGAAATGACTGTTAAGTATGGTTACGAACTCATGAAAAGATATGAATGTAAAGATTATAGTCAGTGTTGCTGAATTTGGTTCAGGTACACGCTTTTGTGTAATATAAGGAATGTTTTTGGATGCATAAATAAATCTTTGGATGATTTTGTTTAGACTTAGGGCAGGGCTTATTGTAATTGTTGGGTTGACTAGAGTTGGTCCTTGGTCCGACCCTCAATCATATATTCGATACACCATTAGTGTCTATATATAGGGTGTACCGCAGCTAACCCACCACACCTTTGGTATTTTGAATTTGTACTGAGCATCTACCAACAGTCCTAAATAGAATTTCACACCACCTCAATGTACCTGTAAATTAATGATTACGTTCCGGACCGCAATCGTCAATTTACCTTACATTAGGGTGTTATGTCTTTCTATGACACTAACTCGAAATAAAACGATGGATATGACCTAAATGTGTCCTAACTCTAAGAGCTAGTCATTATATTTGTAAAACGAACAATGGATATGACGTAAATGTGTCCTAACTCTAAGGGCTAGTCATTATATTTGTAAAACAAACACGTTGATATGCGACAACTTGATAACGTAACGATGATGTATGTAGGTAGGCAAGCGAGTATTAACGGAACAAAGCAAGTATATTAATCAAAGCATGTATGAATTTAAGTTTGGGCTACAACCGAAATTGGCTATCTGGAAGGCTACATCCCAACGAGATGTATTCCTATAATTGTTGTAAGTGTAACCCATGAAGGAAATGTTTATGCAGTTATTGAAATAAAAAGGATCGTTTACTTTTCCAAGTTTAAAGGGAATTCACATGAGTACTTGGATGTTTTGAGTTTTAGGTATAAGCGAGTACAAATTTTTGGACAGAATGTTTTTATGGCGATTTATATGCATTAAGTGAAAAATTAAGTTTATAGAATATTACAAGTATTATAGAATACTCATTTTCAATATCAAGGGAAAATCTAGTCTTACGCATAATTAAGTCTTAGGTTTCATGGGTAAACAAGTTTCATGTATGATCAAGTTGCAAATAGCATGGAATAACATCGAATTTCAAGTATCAGGTTTTATAGTTTATGAGAAGATGTATATGTATCAAAACGTATCAAGTAATGTATTATAAGTATAATTGTATCTTAGAAGGGATAACGGTCTTTCCTAGTCGTTGAGTGGAGGTATGTATTAAAGTAAAAGTTTATTCGTAAGAGTATCAAGATGCGAATGTGAATGTATAGGTATACGTAGTTGTGATTGTATCATACAAAGATAAAGGTTTATGGACAATCAGGATGGAAAGTAATGTTTGAGCTTATTGAAAAACGAAATAGTCATTCCCTTGGCAAGAGAAATTAGTGACTAATTATGCCTTGTAGGAGATAAAGGTGTAGAATGTGTTGGAGAATACTAACAATATGCAAGTCAATGATTGTAGAAATGGAGGAAATTTATTGTAAGTGAATGATGGATGATAAGGAAATTTGGTATTGGAAAAAAATGAAGTTTTTGGTTGATAAGTATTCAAATTTCGTAGGGAATGATGTATATGGAACACAGTTGAAATTTAAACCTTGGTTATGGAAAATGAAAATGTTGTTGGTGAATAGTTTAGCTTATAAGCTTGCAAATTTGTAGATATGCCGGTATAGACTAGTTGACATGAAATCAAGTTTCTGAAATTGATTGGTTTTACAAAAATAAGAATTAATAATTTAAAGACGTTTGCTTGCGAAAGAACTTGTGATTCTAATTATAAACCATATATGCGAAGATCAAGTTTCATATGTTGTCAAAAATTTTCAATTGTAGACCAGGTACGAACTAGGTAAATAAAAGGACTTCATGTTTCATGAAAGAAAAATTTATATTCGTAATTAATTTTTTTTAAGCATTACGAAATCACGCATAACGAAAATAATTGTGTACCTTTTTTTGAACAAGATTGTTTTTAGAAAATACAGGGACGATTTAGAATGAAAATACGAAAGATAATGAAATCGCAAGTATATGTAATTATTTGTAAAAACTTTTGAGTATGTTGTGAAGAGATTTATATAGCATATGTAGGATAATTAAAAATAATAATTTTTTTTTTTTTTGTAAATTAGATGTCAACAAGTATTAGAAGGTATATAATAATAATTGGATTATTAATTAATTTTAAAATTAATTTGGTATAATGTAAAGTAGATAAGAATAGAATGCGAAATATGATAATGTCTGTAAAAACATGTACATAGAGTTAAAGTTTTCGATGTATAAATATTTTGGAATTTTTATAATAATATTTTATAATACTCGGAAATATTTATTTGATATTTTTATTTGAACACAATGTCATAAATGTGAAAATTTCGGTTTGTTTAGATTATAACCTCTTTTTTTTTATTAAATCGATTGCCAATCAATGTATAAGGTTGGAGAAGACTTTGTAAAGTGCATAATTGAAAATACTTTGTAATAAAATGCTTTATTATGAAACCAGATTATTATAAAATATTTGATTAAAAATATTTGGAGATATTAAAAATTTAGATATTTTTAGAAATGATGATGTTTATCGATACTTTTGAGAAATTCAAAACTAGGATCAAGCAGAAGTGAGAGAGGTTTAAGTAACTCATCAAATAAAATGGACTTGAAGCTGATTGCAGAATGTGAAAGAGATTTGTACAAGACTTGGATTGTTCCTGAACGGAACTACGACTAACCAAAGTGATTCAAATTTACTATTGAGTTTGGAAACATGCTTTGGCCTAATAGGTGGAATACTCTCACCGAGATTTCGGTTAACGGTATTCACCCTTTCAGTTACAACATGTCCATTATCAATTGAAAGTTTGACACCTCGGAGAGATTTGAAAAAAAAATCGAGGATTGAAACTAGTCGCCAAGTTGCGGATTTCACTCCTATCTTAGCGGTGTAGCTTCTTGAGTGTGGTCTTTTTTTTTGCACTTGTCCAACGAGGTAGGAAAATTAATTCCAACATTTAATTGGTAAGTTTCCACTAGAATGAAAATTTGTGAAATTTCCACCAAGGTAAGGAAATCACGCCTATCTTGGTGTAGTTTCAAAAACACAAAGGTAAAAGGAATCACTCCTAGCTTGGTGATAAATTTGCTATGATAATGTATAGAAATGAAGCGCTACCAAGATAAAGGAATTCACTCTTAACTTGGTAGTAGAGCTTTTGCAAAATGAGGAAATATGAAACTAGTCATCAAGATGTGGATATCACTCCTAACTTGATGATGTCATCTTCGAATTGGGGATTGGTACTTATCCATAGAGTAAAGGAACTTACTCCTAACTCTTTGGTAAGGTTTCACTAGAGTGAGATGAGTGAATTTGTCATCAAGGTAAGGAAATCACTCCTATGTCGATGGTGAAATTTCAAAAATTTAAAAGGAATGAAACGGATTGAAAGTTGTCACCAAATTAAGGGTTTCACGCCAATTTTAGTGAGTCTCTTTCGATTGTGAAATACGAGTGTCTTTGTATTGGAGTATACTTTGCCTTAGGAAAGGCACGCATCTTTAGGGTTTATGAAATTGATATGAAATAGATAAGAAGCAAGTAGGAAAATCAAGTATTTCAAGCATGTAAAGGAAGTATTCAAATAAAGGTTCTTAACTATAGACTAGGTCAATCATGGCAATTTTCCTAATTCCCTATAGTTATGGCTCTGATACCAATCTGTCACACCCCAACTGATGGCGGAAACATCGAGGTGAGACTTGTGATAGATTGTTCAAAGACTTCATAACACTAAATTGTGATAACAGTTAAAATAGATTTCATTCGTATCTAAGATTCAACAAGTATACAATTTGTTCATGAGAAAAATACATTAACTTAAACATGAAGTAAAATAAAGATTGTTTCATTTGTTTCTAAGGCCAAATCCTAAGTGATGTTTCTTGTATCATCTCATCAAGCTTTTCCTGCAACATGTATAAAATATCCGTCAACCCATAAAGTATTGGTGAGCATACTAGTTTTGGTTTACATACATAGTATTTTTAGAATGGTTTACTCAAATCTCATACTATAGCATTGCACATACATATCATACAAAAGACATAACTCAAACCCACGAGTACCACAGCGTATACCTAACATATTCATGTTAGGCCGTTTAAATCTTAACAATGACCCAAAAAGGGGGCGGTGTGCTAGTCCTATAGCGCTATACATGTTAAGTGGGCTAATAATAGTTAGTCATTTATGTCTAAGTATCTAAGAATCATAAGCATGGCAAGTAGCATATAAGTATGTTTAATAGATTGAGCATGTGTGTTTATGAAAGCATTAGTGTGTTTTGCATATGATACATGTTTACACCCCAAAAGTGATAAATAGTAAAAAGGGGACAAGTATGAACACACCTTGATTGTGGTGATGAAGAACTCGCAAGAAATCAACGAGAACTAATGAATTGTGCTTGGACCTTAAACGTGTAGAACAACTTGACAAGAATATCTAGCGACGCAGTATGAATTTGAGAGCCTAAGTATAAAGTATTCATGATTAATTATAGTTGTGTCGGTTCACGTGTTTTTTTTAGAATTCAGAGGTACGTTTAAGTTTTCTTTCATTACATATAAAAATTTCAAATAGTTATTTTATAGATTCATTTAAGCCATAATAATAATGTTATAAATCACCGTTTGAGTTATTCAACACTACATATGTATTACTATAGGAGCAAGGTATGAATTTCGTTTAAACATGAAATGTTAAATAACATATAATAGTTTGAAGGTTTATATAATAGATATTATTAGGCGTTTAGCTAAAGTATGAGGAAATGGTATAGTTGTTATGACTATAAAAGTAAATATATATAAATAATTATTTTTGTTAAACGTAATCAAACATAAAATTAGAATAACAGTATATTATATATTAAAAATTAAAATAATGATAATGATTTTGGTGACAATGTTATTTAATGCTAGAAGCAACAAAAATGCAATACTTCTGTTTCTTTATTTTTGAATCATTTTTTATAACATATATCTTGAATAGTCTAGTTGTATGGAGGCCAAAGAGTAAGACCCACCACATATCAGTTCAAAATAAATAAATAAATAAATAATAGAGATAATCATTTAACATCTATGTTTGCATTTATGCTAACAGTGTTGTCTTCTCCAAAATTTACACTAAAACCAAACCAAATTTTAAACTTTAAATTCGTTTTATGTGTTTACATTTAAGGGGAGGAATCATGGTACTTTGTTCAAGGATTTAAAACGGGCAAAAGAGTATATGAATTACCTTCAATGATGCACGTATGACAGTGGTGGTTCATCGGCAAACCGTAAGTGAGCTGAACACCACACCACCACCGTCGCTGCTGTCGGTGACGGCTCTGCGTGAGGAGGTTATGGTGGTTCGGTTGTTGGTGATGCAGCTGGTTAAAGGCTGACTGGTTTGGTGGTACTGGCGTGTGTGTGTAATGATCGACATATGCCTCCTGCATATGTTGATCTTCTTTGTTTTATTAAGTCCATTAGCCAACTAGGGCTTTATGACATACTTGGTCCCTCAAGTTTCACACAAGTTGATTTAATTAAACCCACTAACTAAATTAACTTCTTACAATGGGTTTTAGCCTTGTTTAACTAACAAGGTTAACGGGATTATTTCCTAATGTTAGGAATCTCGTATAAGTAGCATTTCATGTGGTTCAGTTAAAGCATCATGTGCTTATATTATCATAAAATATGGTTTAGAAATTTTGGGGTGTTACAACTCCACCCCTTAAAGAGGGTTTCGTCCTTGAAACCAGATATATATATATATATGTATATATATATATATGTATTTCCATGGGTCGCGCCTCATGGTTAACCTTGAGTTTTATTCCTCCCCGATGAGTGTTATTTTAAAGGAATTTGATTACGCCTCTAAGCTTATGTATACATATTCTTTTATCTTCATCGGAGATTATTCTAGTTTAGGCACCTGCAGGTGTCCTGGTTTGTCCAAGATTCATCGATTTGACTCCTCTGCGTGTTAAGAACCCCTAACTCCCCGAATGCTCAGGGTATACATTTAATTATTTACTCTGCTTAGAATCATTTCTATGCACTGAGGCACATATTGGGTTTGGTTATTATACGGCTTCCCAAAGACCTTCACCCACACTCAACGTCGTTTTAATTTCCGTTTGATCTTGGCTCAAAGGCCTCTTGTAATGTCATTGTTTTACCAGAAAGTATCGAGTCCTTTCCGCACCTCACGCCTTCCTTGTCCTAGACAACGCGTATCCTTTTTAATGGTGCTTTCACCTGTCACTATGCTTAGGTATATTTATGCATTCCTCTGGGTCCAAGTGGTGACGAATTCACTTGACCCGTTTGATCTTTCTAGTGATTGCTTAGCTATCACTTGGATATTAACGGTTTATCGTTCGTTTTCTTACTATCCTATTGCTAAATCTGGGTGTAGTTAAATAATTAGGGTTTTCGGTTACAGTAGACTTACGTTTCATAAGTCACATGTTTTAGCCAGTCATTTAATCCAATGACTACGACTTCTGATGTGTTTTTACACACAAATTTTGAGTTAAATTGTTGGACTTTCTACAAGTCGCACTTCTGATTAACATGTATTCTTATTCTAGTTCAGAGGCCCGCACTTGGGCTAGTATTTTGTATACTCATTCAAGTTTGAATATCCCATGGAATCCCCCATATAGTACTTTAGATAGCATTTAACCTATTTCCGTGGACTTTAAACGCATTGGCATCACTTTACCCGAATTTTGGTATGTGAGTTTCAACTCTAAGTTGAAACTAATTCCAGGGATTGCTCACTTATTATCTTCTTGCCCCGATGCCCCGGGCTTTTAGGATTTTTATCCTATCAATAGAATTAGCATAGGGTTTGTGACCCTTTCTTATCTAGCCATTCGAATTTACATTTCTTGCTCTCGCAAACATCTTATTTGAGATTTAACCTGAGTCTTCCAACTCTTTTATTTATCTAGGTATTATTGCATATATAACACCTCGTCTTCAAATCCCCTTCCGGATTATGTTTGTATTTAACTACTCAGAACGCTTTGGTTCCTAGGTAACTCCTTTAATGGTTCACCCTTACAGGGTCTGTTCCTTAACTATGACCCGTTTCTGTTTATTTTTGTCACTCAGGACCTATGGATCCTTAGATCAATTCAGCGTTTCTCACCAGAGTCCTTGCTCGTCTGTGTGTCATGGCGTCACATTACCATGTTTATTCACACAAGTCTATTTACTTAAGTTTTCTTTCTTTACTATTCGTATGCATAGTGGTCTAGTGGATCATATTTTGCTTATTATGAAGGCATTGCTTTTATTTCTGTGATTCACAGCCATCTATATATTTTAGACTTTCGATTGTCCATTTATCCATCATGTGCTAAGGCCCATGAGGTTTATCTTGCTTTGTTTGTTATTGACATGCCTTCATTAGGCCACATCAATCATTGTTTACTCTGACACGATCTTTGCTCGAGGCTAGGATTGTTCCTCTGGTGCGGATGCACCTCCGGTATTCCAGGGTCTCCTACGAGCTCCCTTTTTGGTTTAGCGTTTAATTTCTTCTTTTATTTAACGTGGTTTCACAGTCTAGAACCATGTTTTTTTTGGTTTCGGGTGAATCATAGTTCACGCTTGCCCCGTGTGGTTTTATTCTCATTTGCATTCTGATTTAGCGAGACGCGTAGTTCTTGGTTGCCCGTGAACTTTCACGGATCATTATGATTTAGTGTGATACTTAGTTCACAATTGCCCGTAGGTTTTCACGAATTCATTATAATTAGTGTGATGTATTGTTCACATTTTCCCGTATGCTTTCATGAATTTAATATGAATTGTGTGACGCATAGTTCACATTTGCCCGTAGGCTTTCACGAATTTATTACGAGCTGAGTCAAATTTAAGTATAACATAACCTTGAGCTTAGCCCGAATCAGGGCTTTTGTTTTACCTTAGTACGAGGTTCATGTTGGAATACGAGTTAACCTCTCGAATATGGTTCAGATTTATTTAGTGTTTACCCTTAGGTATGGTTCAGACTCGTCTGTGATTTTTGATTTTTTTACCTTCCATAAAGGTTTAACATTTACTGTTTAATTAACCCTCGACTAGGGTCTAGATGGAATTACAGTTTAACCCTTGGTTAAACTCAGATTTATTATGGTTTATCCTTCAGTTAAGGCCTGATTGATTTACTTGCGATTCATTCTATAGTCTCGACTCGTTTGTGTTTATGACTTAACCTTTGATTTATGGTTCAAGTCTGTTTACGGATTAACGTTTGATTAGGGCTCGAGTTTATTCATGGCTTAACTTTAAATTAAGGTTCACCTTTATTTACGAATTTGACCTTCTATAAAGGTTCAAGTTTAACTATGGCTTAAACTTTGATTAAGGTTCAAGTCTATTTACGAATTCAACCTTCTATAAAGGTTTGAGTTTAGTTATGACTTAACCTTTGATTAAGGTTCAGGTCTATTTGCGAATTCAACCTTCTATAAAGATTTGAGTTTAGTTATGACTTAACCTTTGATTAAGGTTCAAGTCTTACCTTGATCCGCTTAACCGTCATGGTAATACCTTTGGTATGACCCCGTGGGTCGTTTATGCATTGGTTTTACTTATCTGGTCTACCCGGCCTCTTACGTTGGGGTGTTACACGTTGTTTGGCAATACTTCCTTGTTATATGACCTCGCGAGTTATATATTGCAAATGGTTAATATGCCTTTCTACCATGACCCAGTCCTTGTCACGTGAAAGAGCAGGCGCGTAGATCACGAGAAGCCCACCGCACCATGTGTTTAACACTTACCTGGCCAGGGTAAGCAATCCACACATGACATGGTGATCCTATCGCGATCACCACAGTACTCTCCAGGTGGCAATTTCTGGTCATGCGTCTTATTTACTATAAACACTCTTGTCTATTTGTCTAATGTATTTCTATATACCCGCGTTATTAAGCTATTTGTGTTTTATCTGATCGCGCAGCCTTGTTGATGCGATCATGCCTTCCAATTCTCGGTTCGGCTGAGCCTTTGCCCACCATGACCGTGTGATTAGCATTTGTCCGAGTTTTAAGTATTCAATGCATCTATTCCCTAATTTCCGGTTCGCCCTGGCTTTGTAGTTGAAATTTCATGTTTTTGAGTTTCTAAATGCTTATTGCAGTCAGTCCATCGCATCATCTAAGTGATACGACTAGATTTCCCAAATTTCCGATTCGGCTGAGTCATAGCTCACCATGACGGTGTAATTGGTGTGTTTCATGGGCGTTAGTGTTTAATAAACTATTCCCTTAGTTCATTCCTAATTGACTATTCAAACATGATATAGATCATTTTCGACTAGATTATTACGTTTTGGAAATGAATTCCTTACCGGATTGATGATCAAGCTTGAACCGAATGCTTAACTCGTTTAACCTTGGGCTCTGAATACCACTTGTAATACCCTACCCATAATAGGTGTAATTAAACGATAATATACTTGGTTTGTACTTGGAAAGCTAAAGCATTTCATAGTTTACTTTAACGCATTAACATCCAAATGCGACATTGATTAGTACAAATTAACATCCTTAATTATAGTTACGGCTTAGCATATTACAAAATAACCAAGTATCTTCATAAGTTTATCAAAACATTGTGGAAATGGACGAGTTAAGCATGTTCGATTCTTCTAATAAGACTCGATCATCATCCGGTTCATGTAGCTGAGTACCTATGGGTTTATCACAGTTAGACAACCCATAAATATGTTATTATGATTGAATTTAGATGCAAAATACAAAAAAAAAATGAATTTTGGCTGATGTGGCGTATCCTACGCCAGTTCTGGTGTATCCTATGCTATTGGCGTAGAGAGAGGGAATCTGGTGGCGTAGGACAGCAGAAATCTGCGTAGGCACTCTGACGTTGGCGTATCCTATGCCATTGGCGTAGGCAATTGGCGTAGGCAACTCCAAATGTGGCGTATCCTACACCAAATCCTGACAAGGTACGAAATGATGCAGCACCAAGCTGCCCCTTGTTTAGGCATTAGGTTCCATGTCAAATCTAAATAACAAATTACTGAAAGGATGGTTTTAGTTTGCTATTGTCGGCCCCAAGCCATACGTTTGGTTTATTTAGGATGGTTGAACCGCCCTTGCCTCCTATTAAGTATTATCACCGGAGCCCCTTTTGCGTTAATGACGTGCAATAGAAGAAGGAATAGCGCGCATGACCGGATTGAGGCATCTGAATTAAACAATTCTTTAAGAAAAAAAAACTTTATTGTTGGCAAAAGACTGTCATATATATATATATATATATATATATATATATATATATATATATATATATATATATATATATATAGTGCATCTACAGAGGCTCGACAATGATTGGGTACTTGTTCTTTGGCATCCGGACAAGTGTTAGCTGGACAAAATCATCTTTCTCAAGAGGTTTCCACCTGAAAATAGGTGCCGTAGTTAGTTTATGTGTTTGTACTTTGTACTGCTATTTATATTTTATATATATATAACTTTTTTGTAAAGCATTGTTTGTATATGGATCAACTTGCTTGTATCTGCAGACAAGGTGATGAATGAATATGGAGATTTCGAGCTTTGCAAGATTCATTCCCGGGCACATTCGTGGTCCATTTCCAAACCCAAGGAAACTGTAAGATCTTAAGGGATCCTGAAATTTTTGAAAGCCAAATCAGTTTTGTTTGTAGTTTTGTTTCGATTATGCTGGCAAGAAAGTTTATTTTCTACCATTTGGTTATTTGAAGACTTTTTTTTATGTTTTATTGTATTTTTATGTAGTTTGTAAACTCAAATTATCGAATTGTATTAAATATAGTTGAATTGTATGACATCTGTTTGACATAAACATTGTTAAAGATAAGAAAGAAATATTGAACAAACGGTTGAAAACCAAAAATTAATTATTGAAATATTATTTGCTCTAAATACAAATTTGATTATAATAAAACTGAATACTTATATCAATATACAGTGTTAAAATCAGTAGATGATTTATATTTAAACAAACATTAGAAATGTAAATTTATATTTTTAAGTCAACAACTATTTGAACGTAACCACTGGTAAATGCTTCAAAACTTTTGTGTGACAACAGCTGTTGAAAATGAAACATCGGCTTCAATGATCTTATTAAAAGCCTCTACATCTGTAATAAAAGTACATTGAAAGTTATGATAGTTTTCTTCTATAAACATGTTATAGAATCTGTTTGTAAATAGTGCTGGAGTTTTGTTTGACAACATCTGTGAAATTTCACAATATCAGTTATAAACACCAATAAAAGTAATGATTTCATTTATTTTACCTTTTATAATAAATATAATAAAAACTAATTAAAAAATAAAATGCCCAATATAATGATTACGATTTTGAATTTACTTATTGAAGTGTAAGAATTAAACTTTTTTCAATAAAAGTAAATTTCAGAATGCATATACGTAAATAATTTAATTATTTATATTATTCTTAGTCGTATATATAAAAAAACGTATCGTGTGAAATTTACATAAAAGAGAAGTTAATTACTAATGATAAGATAAAAAATGAAATTAAAATTTACATGTTATGTATGTACAAAATGTTGGTAAATAGTATTAGTGGTTTTTTTTAAGTTGTAAATGAGTTCACATCACACGTTTCGTTTTTTTAAGTTGTAACATAAGTAAAAGAGTTCACATTATTTATAATCAATTGAGTATAAATAAAATACTTTTTGTTCTTTAATAAAAATAATAAAAAATAATGATAATATGTAAATTTGTGGTAATATTTTTTAGTTCTTTAACAATAGTAAAATAAAGTACATCTATCATTAATGAGTGTCGTATTTTGCAAGTTTCTATCAATTTGCTTTATTTGAATATACATATTCTGCCAAAGTTATAAATTCTTGAACTTTTCTAATTATGAATTTAAAAAGACTAATATTTTTAATACATTATTTTATTATTTTATTTTTTTGTGATTGAAAAGACTAATAGTTTATTTGCCTTCTTTTGTAAGAGTCGACAAATGCAGCAATATTCGTTTGAAACAAATGTTATAAAAAGTCTATACATCTCAAACCATTCTACTAAACACAAATTCGCTTGAAGCATGTGATATAAAAATTACCAAAAAAGTAATTATTACGATTTTAAATTTTTTGTTTTAATATTATTATATTATTATTATTATTGATGTTGTAATTGTCTTTCGTTATATAAAAATAAATAAAAACTCCCAAAGTAATTTTCAACGTTAGATTTAATTAAAATCGAACTGGCAAAGTTGAAAAGCAACTTTACGAATATTTAGTATATTTACCCTATAATTTAGAGGAGTTCGCAATATTCATTTACCATCTTTAAAGATAGAAGAATGATCACTTAGGTTGTTAGAACCTCATCTTTACTTGTCTACACACATTTTTGGTCGTGTTTCACCAATATTCAAGTTTTCACAAATTATTTATGCCCAAATGAAATCGAGTTTCATTGAGGCATTTTATCAAACACTTGGAAGGAGTGATTTTCCTAGCTTTAATTTTAAGACTTGGGGACCTCATGGATCCATCCTTAACCAAGATTAACATGTCTAGTATGTAAATTAACCCTCTAATTAGAGATTGACATGTAAAACATACATTTGGTGATACCACCTATCCTCTTAGAAGGGGCCGGGTTCCCATCTTTATGACTAAACCCACTTCTACATATTCAAGCTTCAATACAAACCCTTTTTGTTAAAGTAAAGTATCACATTGGTTTAACCAAATTAAGTCTGTTTATGGTCCCCTAACCCAAGATGAACCATTATAAATCATCAATTTCACGAATTATAACAACCCATGATTTTCATCACAATAAAGTATGAACAAACCACCAAAATTAGCCAAATAAAAGGTTACCTTGGTGTGTATTATGGATGGATGATTCATTTTAGGGTTAATGCATTGAAAAGCCCTTTGATTCCACCTTGATTTGGGCTTGTTCTTGAGTTGGTCTCATGTGTGTGTTTAGTGTGTGTGTAATGATCGACATATGCCTCCTGCATATGTTGATCTTCTTTGTTTTATTAAGTCCATTATCCAACTATGGCTTTATGACATACTTGGTCCCTCAAGTTTTACACAAGTTGATTTAATTAAACCCACTAACTAAATTAACTTCTTATAATGGGTTTTAGCCTTGTTTAACTAACAAGGTTAACGAGATTATTTCCTAATGTTAGGAATCTCATATAAGTAGCATTTCATGTGGTTCAGTTAAAGCACCATGTGCTTATATTATCATAAAATATGGTTTAGACATTTTGGCGTGTTACAGTATGTATCTAGCTGCATATTATTATTATTATTATTATTATTATTATTATTATTATTATTATTATTATTATTATTATTATTATTATTATTATTGTTGTTGTTGTTGTTATTATCGGTGTAATTGTAATTGTATGGTTCTGATCTGTAATCGGCCATGGATGGATGAATGTTAGGGAATTAGGTTGGAGAGAGAAGGTTGGAATATAATGAATGAAGAAGAAGCAAAGTCTTTAGGCTGTTTTCAACGTACAGATTCAATGGGGCGGATAATGGGAAGAGAGATGGGGGTGAAGAAATAGGGTTTGGTTGCGATTGGATTCAGTTTTACTAATTGGTTATTCTTATCAGTTGGTGTATCAAAATATTATGAATTCTTATATGATTTATATCTATGTTTTGGCTTAACCTAATTGTGCATATTTGATTATTTCATTTTAATTTCTCTATTTTGGTCAGCTAGCTTTTAAAACTTGTTTTCGTTTAACCTAATTGTACGTATGTGATTTCTTTTTATTTGTCACTTAGCTTTTGAAAATTATTTATTCATGGGAAAATCACGAAATTAAACATTGCTCAACAAGAAATTACCAAAATAAACATCTACAATGTCTTAAACTAGAGACTTCACAATATTCAATGTGCCTTAGAATGTGACAAGTGGACTAAAAAGTCTTAAATTAAGACTCTTGAGTTTGTGTAGGACCCGCAAACCAACCAATTAAACGATGACATATGGCTAAAGAGGCTAGTGGACGCTTGAGTTTTACAGAGTCTTTGATCTAGACGCCAAGCCGCAGAGTCTTTGGAAAAAAAAAACGGGCTTAGGGATTGTACGTAAAGGGCTTAGGAATGTATAAAAGGGCTTCGGATTTCACACTTTCCTAAAGACTTTTCAGGCTTGGCGTCTAGGTCAAAGGCTCTACAAAACTCAAGCATCTACTAGCCTCTTTAGCCACGTGTCATCCTTAAATTGGTTGGTTTGTGGGTCCGATACAAGTTCAAGAGTTTTCATTTAAGCCTTTTGGTTCACTTATCACATTCTAGGCACATTGGATATTGTGAAGTCTCTATGTTTAAGACCCTATAGATGTTTATTTTGGTAATTTCTTATTGATCAATGTTTAATTTCATGGTTTTCCCAACCTTTATTCATTAGGTGCAACTTGTGATTTGCCAAACTTGTTTAGTCGTTTGATGCTGATTTAGTTGAGACTTGTTTAGGCATTAGGTTCCATGTCAAATCTAAATAACAAATTACTGAAAGGGTGGTTTTAGTTTGCTATTGTCGGCACGTTTGGTTTATTTAGGATGGTTGAACCGCCCTTGCCTCCTATTAAGTATTATCACCGGAGCCCCTTTTGCGTTAATGACGTGCAATAGAAGAAGGAATAGCATGACCGGATTGAGTGTAGTGTCAGATCGAGACATACAACTTTTATTCAGTACAATGGCAACCCAAGGCATCTGAATTAAACAATTCTTTAAGGAAAAAAAAACTTTATTGTTGGCAAAAGAGTGTCATATATATATATATATAGTGCATCTACAGAGGCTCGACAATGATTGGGTACTTGTTCTTTGGCATCCGGACAAGTGTTGGCTGGACAGAATCATCTTTCTCAAGAGGTTTCCACCTGAAAATAGGTGCCGCAGTTAGTTTATGTGTTTGTACTTTGTACTGCTATTTATGTTTTATATATATATATATATATAACTTTTTTTGTATATGGATCAACTTACTTGTATCTGCAGACAAGGTGATGAATGAATATGGAGATTTCGAGCTTTGCAAGATTCATTCCCGGGCACATCCGTGGTCCATTTCCAAACCCAAGGAAGCTGTAAGATCTTAAGGGATCCTGAAATTTTTGAAAGCCAAATCAAGCGGATCCTATGAGTATAAAATTGAGAAATGAACTCACATCGAATCTAGATGGATCAAATTTATGAGGGTCAGCGAAAACTTGCGGATCATGGTGAATAGACACTACATCCAAGTTCACAGACCATCCTTTCCTGATACTGTATCCTGAGATGAAAACCTCAACTCATGTTTTCATATATGTTTTTAGTTCTCATTGTTTTGCATGAATTAATATATTTTTTAAAAATACGTACCATTGATCTCAAAGTCCTGTGCAGCTTTTCTGGAATACCATGGTAAGATTGTTGCTCTTCGTAGGGTCTCACTTACTACCTGCACATGATCAAAGTTCAAACCAATCAATTGCGTCCATCTATGCGTTAATCATGTACGTACGTATTAGCTAGATTACTATGCTTACTTTTGCCGTATAAGGCATGTTATTGACATCGGACCATGTGAGACTTGATCCAAATTCCCTCTTACTCCGGATCTCCATGTGCTCATTCTGAAAATTGTATACACACTTTATTTATTTATTATATATATATATATATATATATAGCTAGTGAAGTAGGATGAGTATTACCCTGAGCCTATCCAAAGCTGCAGGATTTTCTCCTAGAAATTTAACGAGCCATGTAAGTGCAGCAGTTGTTGTGTCGTGACCTGCGATAAGAAGCGTTAATATGTTGTCCTTCATTTGTGCATCGGTGAGTTTGTCATCATCTTCGGATCCTTCTTTGCTAATCAACGACCCTAAGAAATCTTGTTGTAAGTCGCTTCCATTTCTTCGTCTAGCTATTATCCTGTCTAGCATCTGAAACATCCTATCCCGAGCCTGCTTGATGAGAAAAGAATCTGGCATCAGCTAGCATTGATCAATACAGACGTTTGTTTGTTTACATGTCATGATTTTGTTACCTTCATTCCACGGTAGAAGGCAGTCCCTGGAATATTCAAGGGCAATGATGCAAATGAAGAAGAAATAATTTTGAAATACTCTCGAAATTTCTCTTGCTCCTCACCAGTAGGCTCTAAGCTCATTATCATGTTCCCGATAACCTTTAAAGTGAACTGCATCATCACAAATGAACTAGTGTTATGTAAATGATGATTAACTATATATAATATATATATATATATATATATATATATATATATATATATATATATATATATATATATGGTTGCTGTCGACTTACTGTCGAAGCCTCTTCAAGAACCAGTACTTTTCGCGCAGGCCACTCATCAAACATCTGCACTGCCAAATCGTTGATAAAGTGGAAGTATTTCTTGAGACCATCAATGGAGAGTGGTTCAGCAATGAGGCGTCTGAGGCGCTTGTGGTCTTCTCCGTTCATCTGAAGCAAGCTATTGGGACCCAACACCTTCTGACCGGTGTAGAACAGGTTGAGGCTAACCATCCCATCTTTTCCTGTTAATAACATCTTACTGGCTTCCCTACCCGTTGTAAACACCATAAACCGTCCTAAAACGTAGCTCTTAAAAACTTTTCCATATCTAAACATTCATTCAATTCAAACATCAACCAACCAATCTATCAAATTCATGTGTTAAATGAAGGGACTGGATTATTATTTATTACCTTTGTTGCCTTTTGTGCATGAAGCTGAAAATACCAGCAGGACTTGAAAACTCGGATATAAAGGAGAACGACTCCCCTATGAGCGGCCAACCGAGGCTACCTGGGATGGCCTCCATCTCCTTTGGGAAAGCGATTGCCCGAAGCAAGAAGGCAGTTGTTACGATCGCCATGACCAATCCGACAATCCATATCACCAATGCCATTAATTTCTTCCTTCGGATAATAAAGATAAACAATGACAGTTTCCATTTATATATATATATATCACCTTGCAAGATACAAATTCATATTCTAGGTTGCATCGAAAATCAACTCCTTCTTGTATACCAAGCGATGGATTCGAGGTTGGGTGCATTTGGATGTAGTTTTTATTTGTCTTGCCTTTGGGACGGCGTCTGTCTGTCTCGGTCTGTCTTCTTCTTTTCCTTGATTCTAACTATAATTATGTCTATTGTTTTTTAGCCATATCAAAGTTACACTCACATCTATATTATATTATGATCATGACTGCCTCTGGGTTGCAGAACCTTTTCATTAAACCAAAGAAAGACACCTTAAAATCCTCTACTCAATTGGTTGAACCCAAAAACCGTGTTAATATATATACACCATACACGTACACTAGAGGTCTTTTTTTAAGTACAAATATAATGTGCCACTTGGGTCTTAGCCCAGTGGTAACATCAAATCGTGTTGGGAGAAAGTACATATGTTCAAGCCTGGTGGTAGGCATTTTATAGGGTATAATAAAAAGGATGCAAAAACGGGGGTGTAAAAAATAGGGAGAAAATTAACCGTTCAAAAAAAAAAAGTAAAAACATAATGCTATTTTTTTTAACGTCCAACAAAGCCCGACCACGTGGGTACATAAATTGGCAAAAGGTTATTCACGCCCATGATTGCAGATAACATTGGTGACCCGACCCTCATTAGTTCCATACGATACCCACCGCCTGAAGGTCCATTTTTGTTATTTTAATATGTTGTATGTCAAGAACGAGACTTCAACCGACAATCTCTTCTAGAGAAAGCCATCCAAATAACACTAGGGCACTACCTCACTATTCATAATTTATATCTATCTATACTTTCCATAATAGGAGAAGCGTGAGTGACGTCAGAAAGCTGATGTGTCAACCGGAGATACTGGCCACCAATGCGTGTATGATGCAAAAACTGACGTCATTAATCGCATTAAAATATTCAAAAAAAGGTGTGGGCCACATGAAACCACTGTTGTTGCTCTCAACAGCGATTCTCAATCCTTGGGTCTGCCAACCAAGAGCAGACGTTATGCACATATGCTTTCAGCTGTTATCTACAAGCGGTTTTTATGAAAAGGTGTTTAGTACATATTCAGCTCTTAACTTTTTAAAGTTTTAAGAGGGAAATTTGAATTAACATATGGAAGTGTGATTTTTGCAGCTATATAATCATCATTATTGCAGATGCTTTCCTCATACACAACCATTTTTTTCTCACAAATTAATTTAAAAAATCTCCTTTCGATTTTTTTGTTGAAGTCTTTCTCAATGGATCTTCATAAGAAAATTGATAGTTTTATTTGTGATCTCAACCCATCCAAAGATATCTGGTTTCTCAAGGTTCATATCATACGAAAGTGAAAAGAAAGTTTTAACATAGAAATGATATTGATTGATGAGCAGGGTATGAAATTTTTCTCTGAGGTTATTTTATATGTTATTATTCATGATATTAATATAAATATTGATTCTGTCATTTTTTTCGTTTAATTTATGTTATGTTATTTAAGTTCTTTCGTTGATGTTTAGTGGAAAGAAAGTTTTAAGATCGAAATGGTATTGTTTGATGAGCAGGTAATGTAATTTTTCTCTAAGGTTTTTTATGTTGTTATTGATGATATAAATATAAATTTTGTTTATGTCATGCTTTTCTTTTACCTTATTTTGTTTAAGTTGTTGTTTTTTATCTTTATATTTTCTTTTATCTATATCTATCTAGATTACCTTATTAAGGAGGAAGCATGTCCATGAAAGTAATTTCCTCTCAATTTTAAGATGGCATATGAAAAGCCTCTTTACAAATCTCTATATTTTTGTCATTTCCTGCCCTTTTTGCCCCTCATGTATAACATATTATGCACATTGTATATGTGTGTAATACACACTTTATATGTCTCTCAAGATGTAACCTACATTCATAACACCCAATAAAACTCATTTCCTTACCCTTGAATACTCATTTATAGTCATTGCTTTCTTGTACACTTGTTTTAGTTTTCAAGAAACTCATCTTACTAATATTATTACTTGACATGTCTAAGTTACTCATGATGCAAACCATGGCAAAGTTCATAGATTTCGCATACAGAAAGAAGCGTCATTTAACCAATTCGAGGTATTTTTCATTGCTCGATTTGTTTTACTGTCGATTTGTAATTTTTTTTTCCTTTTACATTGTTAATAATATACCTTTAGTTGTTGGAAACATACACTTACTTATATTCATCAAATATTTATGGTGTACATGATGAGGTTGCTAAATAATTGGTGTGCCTATTCAATTTCAACACTTCTTGTATGGTCAAAGAGGCAGAACCACATACATCGTCCTAATCGACCTTCAACATCTTTGTAGGAAACCAAATCAGAATTGTTATTCTTTAATTGCTAATATCTTTTATAAATGTTAATGTGTTTTATCTATAGAGTTGAGATCAATATTTATCATGTTGCTATTGGTTTTATTAACAAGCTGAACTCAAAACTGTTATTGGAACTGCATGTTGGGTAATTGAGGGAAGTTTCCAATAAGAATCACAACGCTAAACTAAAAATGTTCTTGGAGATCGAGATTAGATCGGTAATATCTTCCCGTCGTTTTATTTCACTCCTGCTTTAATATAGTTTGTTTGGTTGAAACAGGCCGATTCAGGATTTGGTTGCCTTGCATACAATTTGTTTTTGGTCCAAGTTTTACCTTTATATAGTGTCCAATATAGCATATTCGATTATTAAGAAGTTGTATACTGTAACACCCCAACCGATGGCGGAAACATCGAGGTGTCACGTAGTGACGATTGCTCAATAGCTCATGGACTAGAAATGTAAATGTTGATACATTAAACTGAATAGTTTATTACATTGAAAGAAATACAATATTTAAAACTAGCAATCTAAACTAAAATACAATAAATCTCAATCTAAGCCTAAGTTCCAAAAGCTTAGAAGTGATCTCATAAGAACGTGAAACATGTACGAAAATAATTTGGTCAATACAAAAAGGTATTGGTGAGCATACCGTGTTTGAATAAATATAGTAGGAAAAGAGTTTCGCAATTCACGTGTTATACTGTCTACAATTTTTCTTAACATGACCCATGTAGGGGGCGGATAGCCAATCCTATAGTGCTATACATGCAAGGAGGGTTGTCAACTATATGAACATTTGTATGTTAGAGTAAATAATTCTACATAGCATAGCGTACAAGCATATAATAGACTTTAGATTGCGCATGATAAAATTTAGAATATGATAGACTTTAGACTAAGCATAATAGATTGTAGAGTTTAAAATCGTTTGAGTTTTGATAGTGATACATGTTGAGCCCCAAAGAATAAAGGATAAAAGGGGGACAAGTATGAACTCACCTTTGGGTGCGTTTTAGCAAGGTTCCAAAAGAATGAGTCTTCGGGGATTAGTTCCTTAGCCTTGGTTAACTAGAATTAGAAAAATAAAGAGTCTTAGGTTCGAGTTTAGATTATAGATTCAAGAGAGTCAAGCAAGCCTTTTAGGCAAACCAAGCACAAATTGCCTTTAGGGCAATCCGGATGGTCATGAGATTAAGTTAGACCAAGCACAAAATCATCATATAGATGATTCGGATGGTATAAGGTTAGGAATGTGAATCCATTTGATAGGTTCATGTCATAACCACTTCGTTTATGGAATAAACGTGGGTTTTGGACACGGGATTTCCAGTTTCTAGTGTGGATAAATCCGTAGCACAAGAAGGGTCAAGAGAGTTGGTAAGGTAGGGTGTAACCACAAACCTTCCAAAGATTAATAATAGGATAATAAGATAGAAGATTAAAAGTAAGTTTATAATAATACATAGTATAACCAATACCATAGCACAAATCCATCTAACATTAGATTGTTGGTAGACTTGGTTGGTTCCTTCACAATAAACATCCTTAGGACATAAAAAAACATTTCACAAAAATAAACCCATTTGGGACCTCTTTTAGGTGCTCTACCCTTATCACACTTATGTGGATAAACATGGGGAAGATCCTAGAGGTTTCTCCAAGGAGTTTTGGATAGAAAAGAGAAGGAAAAACATAAAAGAATTGAAGTGGGGAGGGGTTGTATTTATAGGTGGAGTGAGTTGGTTGTATTTATAGGTGGGGTGAGTTGGTTGGGTATTAAATAGAGTTATTAGGGTGGTTGGGAGGTGATTAATGGGGTTAAGAGTTTAATTAATAGGAAGTGATGATGGTCACTGTTAACGTGTTTCAAAAAAAAAAATATAAACGAACATATTGAAACAAATTCAATATTGAATGAACATATGTATCACGATTTCATGTTTCAATTTTGAAACAAATTCTCATTTGAAACAAAATCAAACTTAACTAAAGTGACGTTTTCACTTTCTTTTTTTGTTCTTTTCTTTTTTTTCTTTATAAGAAAGTATTAATATTAAATCTATATACATATGATTTATTTTAAAAATAAAATAAATATATATTAAGATATTAACTAAATGAGTTTTTAAATTGATTAGGATAAATTATATAGACGACTCGTCAAGAGGTGGTAGGAGTAACATAAGTGAAACAGATAAAAGCGAACTTAGAATTTTGTTAAATATAGAATTTAAAATATATGTATAGTAAAATGTAACACCCCAACCGATGGCGGAATCATCGAGGTGCCACGTAGTGACGATTGTTCAAAAGCTCATGGTACTAAAATGTAAATATATGATTATTGAATATTGTTTTACAACATGTGAAATTAAATACAAGACAACAAAGATAAAGATAATTGATTGATCAAATCTAAGTCCAAAGTCCTATGTGAAGCGTCAAGCAAGCTTATCCTGAAACATGCACGAAAATAATTTTGTCAACATATGAATGTTGGTGAGTACTACTTAGTTTTGTACGTATAGTATAAGTTTGAAAAGTAGTACAATTCATGTGTCTAGCATCACCAAGGCATTATGTAAACACGCAAGTAACCAAACAAGACAAAGATCAAATGTAAAGTTGTACAATGAAATTGATAATGAGCACCTCAACACGTGTGAGTCTAAAAGAGCACCATAACACAAAGTTATGTCTAAATGAGCATCGTAACATAAGTTACGTCTAAATGAGCACCGTAACATAAGTTACGTCTGAGTGTAAAGAGCACCATAACATAAGTTATGTCTAAATGTATGATTTTGTATGTAAGCTACGTTCATGTTCAAGCATAAGCACAAAGATAAACAAGACACGTATATGAATTGTAAATGAATAAAAATGTATGTGTAAATGAATATGGAAGCTTTGTATAGTTGTGCATGAATCACCCCAAAAATTGTAAAAGCGAAAAGGGGATAAGTAATACTCACCGTAGCAAGGTGGTAAGTCTTGTGTAATTGAAAATGTGTAATCCAACATTGTCAAGTATCACCCTATGTATAATGTAACAAATAAGTCTATGTCTATCTAGTCTATAAGTATTTTCTAGGGCTTCGAATTGGGGATAAGTATTTATTTGGTTAATAAATTAAACGTTTAATAAATAAGAGAAATTTGTTAAATAAATAAACAAAAAGTTTTTGAGTAAACTTTAAATCAAATATGGTCACAATATAAAGTTTTAAGTGTGAAAATAATTTTTATAAAATTATTTTCTTGAAAATAGAATATTTAATCTATTTATTTTAAATTGTCAAAATATGATTTTAATATCTAAAAATATTAAAATTAAAGAATTCTTGAATTAAAAATTGTATTTCTGTTCCAAATGAATAGAAATAATTTATTTAAAATTTTGGTACAAAAATATTGTAAAATGAATTTATTATGAATTATTTATGATTAAAACTAACAAAAATTGATTAAAAATACAAAATAAATGGTTTTTCTGAAATAAAAATATTTCTGGAATGTTTAAGAATATACAAGTTTAGGATAATTTTTGTGGAATTTAATAAAATTGTTTAGATATTTTTATCAAATTTTACATTTATATATAAATGAATAAACTTGTAATAATTATTATATATATTAAATAAATAAATTTTGAAAACTAAAAAAAATGTGGTTAAAACTTTTACATCAGATTAGTTAAAAATAATTTTTTTAGAATTTATAAAAGAGTTTTAATAATTAAAAATGAATTTATAAGATTATATGTATAATATATATTTATTTGTTAAAAAGGAAAAAAAGAAACAAAAAGGAGGCCACTGTCGGGACTCGAACCCGGCTGGCTAAGGAGTAATGCATCAGTCACAACCACTTGGTCCAGACCAGTGGTTGTGATTATTTCTGTTCGTATAAAAATAAATATAATAAGCTGAATCAAGTTTATCCTAATTTAAACATCACAAGCCCTAATTCTGTAATTATTTGATTCACACATCAATAACCCAATTAACCTTAGGGCTATTGATGTGTGAATGCCGAAGATCAAAACCCATTACAATAATTATACTTACAAAGTTAATACGAATACGATTGCTCGGTCACCCAAATAGTCAAACACGAATGAGAACACTTGAACATAGGGATTAAGTGAGAAATTGAGGATATAGGGTGAGTATTCGGCATTTTTAGGATCTTGCAAAGGGTTCAATTTATAGGGTAAGGGTCCGGTTGTTGATTTGGTAAGCTTGACCACGAATTGAATAGGTTTCGTCAATTTAGTTTTAATTGATGCAAATTAATGAGTGTTTATACGTGGGGTTGACTCGACAAAGGCCGGACATCCCGAAATCATGCCAAATTAAGGTTAAATCGCGTCCAAGAATCAAGCATTGAATTGTGGTGTGTTGCTGCTGCATCGTCACAGTCAAGAAGGAAGAAAAGGAAATAGACGAGAAAAATGGGTTAAATACAATTTAGGTTGAGATTTTAACAAGGACTGAGGTGTAGCCCAGATGGTTTGGACGTGAGGGTGTGTGCGGACTGACTCGGGTTCGATTCCGAGCAGGAGGTAGTTTTTTTTTCTTATTAACGGCTTAAGGGAAGGGGTGAAGTGGGCTTGGTCTTGGTCTGTTGGGCTTCAACTTAAAGCATTGGGCCGAGAATCTTTAAAGGGAAAGGTTGGGTTTGGATTTGTATAGTGTTGGGTTGGTTTAGAGATGGTAAGTAAATAAAAAAAATGTATATATAATAATATCTAAATTTTATTTTTTTTATTATTATTATTATTATTATTATATATAAAAAAGAAAAGTGACGGATGTCACAAATCACGCGATGTTACAGTCTCCCCTACTTTAGGAAATTTCGTCTCGAAATTTAATTAAGACTCAACCTTTTGAAAAATAGGTAAGTGGTTTGATATAAGAACAAAGCTTGTTAGTTTATTATGTTTAAAGCGAATACGGTGTCTAGTCACTTGTGCGATAATTATGCTCGTAAGAGAAGTACTTTTAATTTTTTACCCAAGGTTGTGCGTAAATATTTTAGAACTTAACCGACATAAGCATTTTGTAAATAGTGAAATAAGGGGTACATATAAGTAGGTTTGTATATGGAGTTGATGCAGCAAGTTTTGGAAAGGTAAGTAAATATACAGTATAACATACATTAAATAGTAAAAAAATCTTGTGAAGGTAGATAAGTATACTGTGTATAAGAAATAGTTAGAATTTTAGGAAAGTAAGTATTTATATGGTATGAAATAGTGAAAATTGAAGGTAGTTAGGTATATTTCTATAACATATAGAAATTTGGGAAAAATAAGTAGTTATACGGTATATCATATATGAAATAGTAGAATTTGTTGGCTTGTAAAAGAAGTGTCTTTGGGTAATTTGGGGGAATAGTAAAAATGTGAGCATAATGAGTGACTAGATGTGGGAATGAGTAGTATTTAGTAACAGATATTTGGTTTGCACAAGGTCGAAAATTTTACCAGAAAAATTTTTAGAAGGTGACTAAAGTAAACGAGAAATTGGACTATTTGAAAACAATTTTTTTTTGTGATATAAATAGTATTTATTTAGTTTTGAAATCCAGTATATAAGTAGTCAAGAAAATATAACAAAGTGAGAGGCAAATCTTGTTTTAAATGTATAAATGCTTTTAGAGGTTAAGGCCAAAGTTTACGGGACTTAGAACGAGATTCTTGAAAATGAGAGGATTGCCGATTAAGCAAGGAAAGCACGAGGAAGGAACGAAGTTCGATGGAGATCGCAAGTATAGTTTATTCATAGCAAGGATGATGTTGCATAGTGGAAAGTATGGTTCAAAACAAGGTTATGATATGCATAAAAGACGAATGATGCAAGCGTAATTCGACTAGTAAACTATAACATAAATGGTATCGCAAAAGATAAATAACGTAAGTGTTGGTCAAAATTTAAAGTCGACACCCAAAACTTCTCATGGCACGAATAACTCTACTTTTGGTAGTATGACAGGACATTTATGTATAGGATATACCGGTGGCGTATCCACCATGCCGTTATCATACCTCATCCGTGTTGTTATTCAAGTCATGATAGGTTACACACACTAAGACTTGTTATGTTTTCCATGCGCCCAATTTTTGTAATTACGTGTGCACCCATAATTAGTCAAATTGTCATATGGTCCACATAATTTGTCTTAGTTATGCGTGGGTCGCTAGTGGACGCAAGATACTTATACACAAAGGCATTAAACATAGCAAGTAACGTGACATGCAAGCACATAATGTGAAAAGGCATTAAACAAGTTTTTTGATGTTGTTAACCGTACGTGTTTTGGCGTGGATGTATGGTTTCATGACATAATGGTGTAGACTTGTGCATATGTGGTTATGTTCAGATGTATAAAATCAAACAAGAGAATGGACAATTGGATTCCTAATGAAAATGCGTAAAATGTTTTGACTGTGGGCAACATAGAATTTGGGTTTATCACAAATTGAGTTTTATGGGTACGCGAGCAATCTAGCTTTTCAAGACTAAGCGTCAAGTTTGATGGTAGAAGAATTTAGTTCGTTGGATGTTAAAGAAAAAACATATTTAATTGAAGTGGGGAAAATTTAGTATAAAAGTTTTATTGAAGATTGTCGTTTGATTTATGAAAAATCCATTTTATTAAGCGAGAAAAATAGTTTATTGACAAATTTAGTTTGGCGTTGATGAATATTTTGACTTGTGATACGATATCAAGAGAAAAGGTCTTGGGATTATAAAGAAGTAGGTTATTTGATTTAGCGTGTCTTTCCTCACAAGTCCTGTTTACAAAAGAATTTTTTTTAAACACTTTTACCATTTAGAATCTTGTTTGTCATACAGACTCGACCCACACATTTGTTAGTGGTTTGAAGGTGAGGATTTTTTAGAAGAATAGGCATCCTCTTAGAAATAGTAGGAAGGATTTTGTTCAAAACTTTGAAAAAGATTGTGCACGAGAAGAAAAGGGTTTTGCGATGTTTGAATTTTGCCGATAAATTATGATTGTAAACTAGGATAACGATGGTATTTCATAAAAAGAAAATTTCACATCCGAACAATTTCTTGAAAATATTACATAAGGAAATTCTCATTTTTTTTAAAGAAAAGAAAAGTCAATCTTCTTTAGTGTGGTGAGTGGGTCTTCCAGCATCGTAGATCACCATAGCAAGTCTTGGGCATTGGTTGCGTTCATGGGTTGGGCCGTTACACTCGGAGCATATCCATCCATTGTTTTTAGTGAATGAGGTGGTACTAGTAGGTTGTTCGGATCGTGGTTTAGTGGTGTGGCGACATGTTTTGGCTAAATGACCATATGCATCACAGTTGGCGCATATGCGGCATTGGGTGTGAGTGGGATGGTGATATTTACAACTGTCGCATAGTGGAAAGGTTCCACGGTACTGCTTTTTGTTGGAATACGGAGTCTTAGAAGTTGTCGAAGTGTGGTTTCGTTTGAGGTTTTTGCGTTTTCGGTTATCCTTTTTTGTTTGTTTGTTAGGGGTATGGGTAGAAGGTTTAGTATCTACATGGATTATGCTGTCCTGGATGGTATCGCCGGGGTTTGGAATTGAGTTTGTTGGTGTCTCTAGGTTAGGGAGAATCTTGATCAATTTTTGGGCAATAAGATTCGCCAGTTGGTTGAGATCGATGCTGTTGAGACGGGAAGACATCTACGAGAATCATACATAGGAAAATTTGCATAAGCGTTTTTAAACAATGTGACTTTTGAATTTAGAAAATAAGTTACTAGAATTTTGGTTAACAATGAAAAGCTTGCGGGTAAGATTAGATCGGTGAAATTGATGCAAATTTAGATAAACAAAATACATACAAAGTTGTTCTCATAGATTTAGTATGCACGTTCAAGTTACACATATAGAATGCAAGTTTCACATTGTTCAAATAGCGTAACACGTATGTATAAGCAAGTATAGTGCACTTAGTTAACTTAAAGAAGTTTTGATTTACGTTGGTTGCGATTATTTGTATTGTTTGGAAATCGTGAGAGTAGATTGTAAATGCGAGTCTTGAGATTGTATGCGAGTTAAATAAATCGAATATATAATGAAAACATAGCATGAAAACAACATTGAAAGTAATATTAACATAAAAAGAGAGGCTTGCTTGAAGCAAGCAATTGGAGTGTTCCGGAACGGAACTAAGACTAACCAAAGTGGTTCAAATTTACCTTTGAGTTTGAAAACATGCTTTGGCCTAATAGGTGGAAATACTCTCGCCAAAACTTTCGGTTAACGGTATTCACCCTTCCAGTTACTACATGTTTATTGTCATTAGTAAATTTGAGACTTTGGCGAGATTTAAAAAAAAAAATCAAGGATTGAAACTAGTCGCTAAGTTGCGGATTTCACTCCTATCTTAGCGAGGTCGTTTCTTTGAGTGTGGTTTGTACACTTTGTCCAACGTGGTAAGAAAATTAATTCTAACCTTCGATTGGTAAGTGTCCACTAGAATGAGAATTGTGAAATTTCCACCAAGGTGAGGATATCACTCCTATCTTGGTGTAGTTTCAAAAATACAAAGAATTTAAGTGGATTGAAAGTTATCACCAAAGTGAGGGTTTCACGCCTATTTTGGTGATTTCCTTTCGTTTGTGTTATACGAGCGTCTTCGAGTGTAGAGTAATCCTCAAATAGGAAGGTAAATTTTAAGGACCAAGAGAATGGAGTAGAAGCATGATAGGGATAACAAGTATTTTAAGCATGATAAAAAGAATGGTCAAAAGGGTTCTTAACTATAGTCTAGGTCAAACATGGCAATTTTTCCTAGATCCCTATAGTCATGGCTCTGATACCAATCTGTCACACCCCAACCGATGGCGGAATACTTCGGGGCGAGACTTGTGGTAGAATGTTCAAAGACTTCATGACAATAGATTTTGTGACAATATAGTTTAAAGAGAGAATTTCATTTATTGTCTAAAAATAGAAATACAAATAGTTTAAATAATGAAAAACACAACAACAAGAATATGACAACTTGAACTAGAGTGAGTTTCTATGTCCAATCCTAAGTAGTTTTCTTGAAATGTCCTACAACAAATATTTCCTGCAACATGTATAAAATATCCGTCAATACATAAAGCATTGGTGAGCATACTAGTTTTGACATACATACATAGTATAATAAAGTTTTGCTTATAGGCATATGCAAGAGAACCATACAAATAGCGACTAGCCACGAAGAATTTTGCTTAACATGACCCATGTAGGGGGCGGATAGCCAATCCTATAGCGCTATACATGCAAGGTGGGTTGTCAACTATATGAACATTTGTATGTTAGAGCAAATAATTCTACATAGCATAGAGTACAAGCATATAATAGACTTTAGATTGCGCATGATAGAATTTAGAATATGATAGACTTTATACTAAGCATAATAGATTGTAGAGTTTAAAATCGTTTGAGTTTTGATAGTGATACATGTTGAGCCCCAAAGAATAAAGGATAAAAGGGGGACAAGTATGAACTCAACTTTGGGTGCGTTTTAGCAAGGTTCCAAAAGAATGAGTCTTGGGGGATTAGTTCCTTAGCCTTGGTTAACTAGAATTAGAAAAATAAAGAGTCTTAGGTTCGAGTTTAGATTATAGATTCAAGAGAGTCAAGCAAGCCTTTTAGGCAAACCAAGCACAAATTGCCTTTAGGGCAATCCGGATGGTCATGAGATTAAGTTAGACCAAGCACAAAATCATCATAGATGATTCGGATGGTATAAGGTTAGGAATGTGAATCCATTTGATAGGTTCATGTCATAACCACTTCGTTTATGGAATAAACGTGGGTTTTGGACACGGGATTTCCCCTTTCTAGTGTGGATAAATCCGTAGCACAAGAAGGGTTAAGAGAGTTGGTAAGGTAGGGTGTAACCACAAACCTTCCAAAGATTAATAATAGGATAATAAAATAGAAGATTGAAAGTAAGTTTATAATAATACATAGTATAACCAATACCATAGCACAAATCCATCTAACATTAGATTGTTAGTAGACTTGGTTGGTTCCTTCACAACAAACATCCTTAGGACATAAAAAAACAATTCAGAAAAATAAACCCATTTGGGACCTCTTTTAGGTGCTCTACCCTTGTCACACTTATGTGGATAAACATGGGAAAATCCTAGAGGTTTCTCCAATAAGTTTTGGATAGAAAAGAGAAGGAAAAACACACAAGAATTGAAGTGGGGAGGGGTTGTATTTATAGGTGGGGTGAGTTGGTTGGGTATTAAATACAGTTATTAGGGTGGTTGGGAGGTGATTATTGGGGTTAAGAGTTTAATTAATAGGAAGTGGTGATGGTCACTGTTAACGAGTTTCAAAAAAAAAAAAATATAAACGAACATATTGAAAAAAATTCAATATTGAATGAACATATGTATCACGATTTCATGTTTCAATTTTGAAACAAATTCTCATTTGAAACAAAATCAAACTTAACTAAAGTGACGTTTTTCACTTTCTTTTTTTTCTTTTCTTTTTTTCTTTATAAGAAAGTATTAATATTAAATATATATACATATGTTTTATTTTAAAAATAAAATAAATATATATTAAGATATTAATTAAATGAGTTTCTAAATCGATTAGGATAAATTATATTGACGACTCATCAAGAGGTGGTAGGAGTAACATAAGAGAAACAAATAAAGGCGAACTTAGAATTTTGTTAAATATAGAATTTAAAATATATGTAAAGGAAAAATCACGCGATGTTACAAGAAAACACATACAAGAATTGCGATTGTGAATATAGACTAAAGCATGATTAAGTGAGTGAAGTAATAAGCGTACATGAGTCATCCCAAAAGTGTAAAACGTGAAAAAGGGGAAAGATTTACTCACAGTTTGCGAAAACGATCAAAATCCAACTTAAGCTGACGTGAGTTAAGAAATGGGAATTCCAAAGAATTCTACCTATAATGTATAAGAATACTAATAAATGAAATGTCTTAAAAGTCTAAGGTATCTAGGGTTCTAAGGCATTAGGGTTCACTAAGTTGATTTGGAGATATATAGTTTTTTTTTTCGGTAAATTGAATTAATATGAAACTTGTATATAAAAAATAATACAACAAAGTTTATAAATGTGGATAGATAATATAATTATCATCAATTGAATATTTAGTGAAAAAGTAATTAAAATCATTTTGGACAAACGAATTAAATTAATAAAGTCGATTTGGAATATAATGATTATTGTATTTAAATAAGAATAAATACAACAAAAATACAATATATGATTCAAAAATTATAATTTTGAGAAAATTGAAAAACTTTTGATGAAAAATACTTGGAATAAATTTTCCATAATTTTTCTTAATCTATTTGCATTTAAAACTGATTTAATGAATTTAAATCATGTTTAAATGATTAAAAATAGGAAAATCAATAAAAATAAATGTTTTCTGAACCAATAATTTTTATTTTAGTTCATGATGATTAGAAATAACTTATCAAAAATTTTGAGATAAAAATAATTAAAAATGAATTTTTAATCAATTAAATATGATTATAACAAATTAAATTAATAAAAAATACGAAATAAAATAGTTTCCAGGAAATAAAAATGTGATAATTTTCTTTGAGGTGTCAACAAGCTACACCTAAATTTTCATAATTTTTGTTTCAAAAATGAATTTATAATGAATATTCTAAGATATTAAGGTATATATATATATATATATATATATATATATATATATAGGGTCAGGATCCTGTACAAAGTACATTTTTCGTGAGAAGTGTGAGAAGTATTAAAAATTGATACTTAGGCATCATTTTTTGAAATTAGTCGTGATGTTTTGGATTGTTTTGCCCATAAAAACACCAAACATAACAATTAAAAACCGAAAACAATGTATTTTAGGCTTAAAACTTAAAACACCATGCTAAGAACATTAGCAGTGTGTTTTAAGTGTTAAGTAGTGCGTTTTAACTGTTTTTTAACTTTAATGACTATAATACATTGTATTGTGTTTTAGATTGTTGTGTTTGGTGTTTTTCAAGTTAAAACAACCTAAAACATCATTCCTAAATCCAAAACATGATGTCTACATGTCAATTCTTAGTCCTTCTCACACTTCTCACGAAAAATGTACATTGTACAGGATCCTAAACCTATATATATATATATATATATATATATATGGGAAAGCTCAATTGAGAACTCATAGTTAGGGAGAGAACTCGAGAACTCTATATTACACATATGTAATATATCATATGTTGTATATTACATTTGTGTAATATATTATTATTGCATATGTTGCACATGTGCAATATATCATATGTTACACACGTGTAATATATATTACACATATGTAATACACTCAATATATCATATATTGCACATACGTAATATATCATATGTGCAATATATATTACATATGTGCAATATATCATATATTGCATATGTGTACTATATATTGCACATGTGTAATATATCATATGTTACACATGTGCAATATATAGTACACATATGCAATATATGATATATTGCACATATGTAATATAAAGTTCTCGAGTTCTCTCAATAAAATGAGTTTTCTATTGAACCATCCCCTATATATATATATAGAGTAAAGATCAAATACAAACTGTTTTTCGGTAAGAACTGTGAGAATCAAAGGGGGTAAAACAAATTTATTTATTTTTTTTAGAATTTTTTTCCAATATGCTTAAACATACTTTCTAGATGAATAATACAAAAAAAAAAAATAAAAAAATTTTTTTTAGTGTAATTACGTCATTAAAGTAAATACACTAGTTTACACTAGAGTAGTTATGTAATTACTCTACACGTAATTACTCTACACCAATTTTTTTTTTTTTTTTTTTTAAGTTTTCAATACTATAATACATGTTTAACAATATGGGAAAAAACTACCCTCCTTTGATTCTCACAGTTCTTACCGAAAAAACACTTTGTACCGAATCTTTCCCATATATATATATATATAAACTATATATAACCAAACAACTAAATAAAATAACAAAACTCGGTGTTCAGAAGAATCGAACCCGCGTCTGCCATGGGTAACAGCATGCTCCACACCACTAGACTATCACCTCTTTTGTTTAATAATTTGAGAATAAAATGTATTTAAGATATAACACCACTTCATCTTCTTCCCCAAATCTCTAGTCAAACCCTAACCCTAACCCCAATATTAATCAACCCCATTCAACAAGATTACTCGACTGAACCATAGGGCTTTCGAAGATTAAGATATAAGAATTAAAATGGCATTAAAAATAGAGGCTTACAACAACGATTTAGGGCTGAAATCGAAGACGAAAGAAGCTGAGACTTGAATCGATTTGCAACATTTACAGATCTCGATTTGTATGTTTTTGCTATGGGTTTTAATCGTGCAAAGGTCAGGGATTGATTAGAAGTGATCAATTTATATAATTATTAAGAAAAATAAACATTTTTTTTGAATGTTATCTTTCATTAAACACAAGGCGGAGTCCTTAAAATGAGGACAAACACTCAAAACTATAACATGTACAATGGTTTAATACACCAATCCTCCCATCTAAGATCTTTGAAATGGGACCTATTCTTTAACCACAAAAACGACATAGACTTAGTAATACCAATCACGCACTTAACCTTTGGTTCCTTCTTATTAAAAGTCTTGTCATTTCGAGCTTTCCATATCATCCAAAACGTCACCAAAAATAATACCATGAACAATCCTCTTTCTCCACTTACCGCCTTGAGCTTGTTTATACAAAAGAAGAAGTTCGTTAATCTGAGTAACATAACCTGTGTACAACTGAAACCATTTCCAAATATTGGTCCATACACTGAAAGAAAAGCCACAACCAATGAAGATGTGACCCGACGTTTCCATATCAACATCGCAAAGCTTGCATCGATCATTCGGAACAAACACATTTCTCTTATTAAGCGCTTCAACAGTGGGAATCCTATCCATTTCTGCCCGCCACGCAAAAATATGACACTTTAGGGGAACCCACGCAACCCATTTCAGCTTGAAACCACCATCGCTACTCGAATTATCTTGCAACTTATTTTTGACATCTGCTACGGTGAAGTTAGATAAACCAGCCCACTTCCATGAGTCTTTGTCAGCGGACAAATGTATCTGGCTCAGCAAAGACGAGAGATCAATCCATTCTTGAACCTCTAGAAGCCCCATAGGCCGAGTATAATCCACCGGAGTCCAATTGCCATTCAATCTGCAAGAGCTAATCAACATGCGTTTGGACTTATCATCTCGATATAGTAGAGGGAATTTAGACATTAGCGGCACCTCTAGCAACCATACATCCTCCCAAAACCTTATGCTATTACCATCTCCTACCTTTCCCTGCAATAAATCACAGAAAAGCTTTTCCCCACATTTAAGTTTTTTGCAATTCTTAACAATCGCTGCCCAACATCAACTCACCCCTGTGACTCGAGGAAGACCCAGCCAACAATATCTACCATGATGGCAAGATAAGATCAAGAGTTTCCACAAAGCCCCTTCCTCCACTTTAAATCGCCACGCCCATTTCGCAAGTAACACATCATTGACATCTTTCAATCGACTAATACCCAACCCCCCTTTACTTTTAACACAACAAACCTTATCCCACGCCACCCAATGAAGTTTGTTTTTTTTCGCTCGTAGAGGACCAAAGGAAGCATCTCATAAGGCTTTCTAGCTTATTTAACACTCCAACCGGGGCCTTATAAAGAGAGAAAAAATAGACGGGGAGACTTTGAAGAACCGATTTGAGTAATGTGAGCCGGCCCCTAATCGAAAGAAATCTAGCTTTCCAAGAAGTAAGTCTAGACTCAAAAACTTCTACAATTTTTCACCAATTATTGATTCTATTCATGTTTGCCCTTACCAACACCCCCAAATAATCAAATAGGAATGACCCCACCTGACAACCCACATCAGCGGACAACAATACCACCTCTTCATTCGACTTCCCTACACCATATAGAAAAGACTTATTGATGTTTATTTTGAGACCCGAACAAAGATAAAAAAATCCTTAAGATCCTCGCGGCTGTCATTATATTGGTACTAGACCAATTCCCCATCAGAAGCGCATCATCCGTGAAAAATAAGTGAGTCATTTCCGGCCCATTATTTGGTAAAGACACCCCTTTAAAAACTCCTAACTTGCTAGCTTTGTTAAACAAACAAGTCAACGCCTCCATAACAATCAAGAAAATAAACGGGAAAATCGGGTCGCCTTGACGAAACCCTTTAAAACATTGGAACTCAAAAGTAGGCGACCCGTTAACAAGTACCGCTGATCTCGCTGAAATCAAAATACCTTTAATCCACAACCGCCACTTAACCGGGAAGCCCATTTTCTCCATAATGGATAATAAAAAAAGCCCAATTGATGTTATCATACGCCTTTTCAAAATCAATCTTCATAAAGAAAACCTCTTTCAACCTCCTTTTACACCAAGATAATATCTCGTTTACCATGAGAGGCTCATCAAGAATATTCTTCTCACTAAGAAAACCCGATTGATTATCAGAAATAATATAACCAATTACCTTCTCGAGCCGTATCGACAACACTTTAGAAATAGTTTTACTAATAATACCCACCAAGGTGATTGGTCTGAAATCTTTTAAGCCTAGGGGATTCTTAACCTTTGGAACAAGCGTTATAAAAGAAGAACCACATCCTTTGCTGATAGATCCCGTCTCAAAGAAATCGGCTATAATCTTCATAAAATCCTCTTCTAAAATGTTCCAAAAGTGGCTAACAAAATTAAAGTTAAACCATCCGAACCCGGGGCTTTATCTTTACCACATTCGAACACCGCATGTTTGACTTCCTCTTTGGTAAAAGGTACAGTCAAGCCTTCCACTAAGTTGTCTGGTATTCGCTTTATGTAATCACAAATAAGTCGTGGTCTATCAACAAACCGTTCTTTGAAATGACTACTAAAATACCTCAAGACCTCCCTTTTAACCAAACTTGGCTTAGCCACCCACTCTCCATTGACCATTAAGCCTTGGATAGTGTTAGAAGCCTTCCTACCATTGATTACACTATGGAAATAAGCTGTATTGTCATCCCCGTGTTTAGCCTAATTAACCCGAGACTTTTGAAGTAAATCCTTAGCATGAAGAAACTCGTTCTCCGCTATTCCCTTCTTCCACTCCATCCACGCCCACTCATCTTCTTCTAACAACTCCCTTTGTTCCATATCGGACTCAAGTTGTTCTAAATCCGTCTTCATAGCATTGAGCTCCTCACTTTCTTTTAAATCTAGCCGTTTCTTCCAATCTCTTAAAACCAACTTGAGATAACGCAATTTCGAAGACAAAACCACATCCGGCGGTCCTACCCCATTAAATTCAACAACGTATGAGTGACCACAATCTCACAATTCTCTCTATCCAACCATGAATTAAACCATCTAAATGGCCGAGACCCAAAGTTTTCATTCACCAAAGTTAGAAGCACTGGTCTATGATCAGAAAAATGCCTCGGTAACGCCCATAAACAAGCCTCCGGCCATTTATTCAAAAAGTCTAAACAAACCAAAGCTCTATCAATTTTACTGAACCTGAAGATAGAGCATTTTTTAGTTAAATATGTGAACAAGCTACCCTTCATACTGTATTCAAAGAGGCCTGCAGAATCTATGAAAGAATTAAAAATGTCCGCATCAGTCTGATCATAAAAAGAATTTTTTCGATCCTCCCTGAAACGGACAGAGTTAAAATCCCCAAGTAAGCACCACAACCCTGTTCTACTACTGATATACTCCAAAATCAAATCCCAAATCGACCGTTTCTCCAATAACTTCTGAGGAGCGTACATATTAAGAATGTTAATAACGGATCCATCTTCCTTTAAAATACCTGTAACTATAATAAAATTCTGATTCTTAATGGATGAGACCTTCGTAAACTTACTAGGATCCCATAAAGAAATCATACCACCCGACCTACCCCTCGCTTCCACACTCTCCATCTCCACCAACGTATTACCCCAAAACTTAGAACAATCAAAACCTAACATATCGCTACACTGAGTTTCCTGAAGGGCAACAAATGAAACACCGTTTTCCTTTTTCAACCTTCGAACCCACATATCTTTACCTTTCACCCCCAATCCCCTAATATTTAATGAAAGAAAATTCATACCTTAACTTTTTGTAACCTTCTTCGAATAATACCCCGGTGACCATCTCAGCTTTGTCTTGTAATTGGGCTCCCAAAGAAACACCAAGCTCGATAGCTAACCAATAATCACATGTTAATGGTTAATCTCGATTTGTAAAGGTGGTCGACGGTTACTAAAGAAAATAATTATTAGTCATAACAATGCTCATAGCTAACCAACAATCACATGTTAATGGTGGAGAATGGATTAATGCTCATAACTAACTTTGACTATTATGCATTTGAAACTCATATGCTTGTGTGGCTGGAAAACACGATGTAGCATATATCTTATTTTTTTCAACAACTTTCAAAAATTGACACTTCTAGTCCTTATTTTTAAATTTGTTAGTTTTATTATCATTTTGGTTATTTTTTTTTTCTTTTTAAAAAAAAAAAACTTTAACCACACTAACTAAGTTTAACCTTAAGATTGTTAATGTGAGCGAAAGATTTTGACTAAAACAGGATTAATTGATCATACAAGTTACAAAACCAGGTGCGGAAACCCTAGCTTTGAACAAACTGATAAAAACTCAAATCAAAACACAATCAATATCATTTTCAAAGCTTTTCATAGATTAACTTGTTCATAAACTTGATTACAATGACACTTTGGTTAATCTAGATCAATTACAGACACTCTCAAACAAACCTGGAACCTGACCTTAAAACCCACACCACTAATAACTCTCCATAACTCAAAAACACACAAACTCTATATATAATGTCTGCACATTCGCCCAGTAGGTATGGTCGAATGTGGAATTCTTCCACATTCGCCCACTCTAGGGTACGAATGTGTTCTTCTGATCAGGTTCCATTCTACCTTCGCCCAGTTACCTTCTACCTTCGCCCAAACTGCTCTACATTCGCCCAGTTATTCTACATTCAACCCATCAGCAACTTCTATCATATGTTAACATCCAATCACTAGTCGCAAAACGCATCTACAAACTCCCCCTCGACTATTGATTGGATTGTCTTCTGTCTTCGTCCATGGCTTTGTTCAACAACTTAATTCTGAGCTGTTTCTTCTGCTCTTTGGTCATTTCAGGCTCTAACTTTCTGTTCACCGGTTTCGACACATTTGCCATCTTCACCATCTTGCCAAGTTTGTTATCCAAATTACTCCCCGCATTAATATCATATGCAAAGCAAACTCCAACCACTTGAGTATACTTCTTTGCTTGATCAGCGTCATTCGGCTCACAATAAATCGGATTATAGAAAAGCATGATGATGTCTTCAAAAGTACAGTTAATCAACCACATCGGATCAAATACATGAACATGCTTGTATTTGTCCTTCCCGTCTCTCAACACTATCACGGCTTCAGCCTTCCTCCAATCATAATACCAGAAAATAAAGTCAGCACTGAAATGTTGTGGCATGGGCATCAAAGGTATTTTCCTCATCACTTCAGGTGCCTTGTATATCAAAGTAACCCGCTTCAGCTTGGTTTTAGGATCAATATCCCTATGAACTTTCCTTCGGGGATATTGTGGCTTGAATCTATTCCATCTCGTTCTACTTTCCCAAACCAGCTTGTCTGCACACCAACCGACATGTGTATTGTTCACTGAAGCACCTGACATAGGGAATCTACATAAATCTCTAACCGCCCAGTACGGTAGAGTTAGCAAATCAATGAATCTGTTAAAGTACAAGATCCCTGTTTCCCATTTGGCAGCTAGACACTTCAGCCTGCCCAAATATGTCCACCCGAGAGCTCTGCCTTTGAACTTGGCATTGTGAAATCTATAGAAATTTCCTTGAGCTTCAGGCTTCGGTCGGTTTTCATCCATTTCTCTTAATTTCTTCAAATAACTCTTCAATTCATCAGATTGATTTGAAGACTCTTGCTTATCAGCACCAAACACCTTCTCTACAAACTCTGCACTTCTTTGCTTTGCCTTTTTCTTCGCCGAAATGTTTGGTGTCTCAGTAAAATCAGGAAATATCTCATCTTCATCAGTTTGTCTGAAGTATTGTGGAAATTCTTCATGCGTTATGTCTTCAATTTCCACTTTATCAAACTCAGGAGTATTCTTGTCATCTGAGTGACTTCCAATATCCTTTTCAGAAATATCTGGAATCGACTCATCTACAATAAACTCCTCAAATGTTTTCCCTACTCTCTGTGCAAGTCCATCCAGAATTTCCTTTGCCACAGAAGCAGGTACTTCACCTTCTTCAAGATCAGGATCGTTGTATTCCAATTCATATCTCATGTCATCTGTTTGGAATATCTCAGCAAAACATCCTGTGAACTCAATAGTCCATTCTCTTCTTTCCAACATATCTATATATACTTGTTTAACATCATCTGTTAAAGATCTCACCTTTTCATTCCAGAAGATACTCTCATCTGAATCAACGTTCTCACCTTTCTTTTTCTTCGAACTTGATTCTCCAGCATTTTTCTTTTTAGGTGTTCTCTTTTCAAATGTAAACTTTGACGTATCATCTCCTCCATCATTATCATCACTACTACTACTATCATTCTCTTTCTGACTCCCAGACCCTTCTGCATCATCATCATCATCATTCTTATCATCCTCATCATCACTTTTCTCTAACTGTTCATCATCCTCATCATCATCTTTTTCTTTGTCCGATTCAGACGGTTCAAAGTCAACTTGCTCTTCTTCTTTTTCTTTATCTTCTTCTCCCTCCTTCAACTTGGGTGCAACATTGTACAAATTATCAATCAAATCACTAAGGCGTATGTTCTCAGCCTTTAGTTCTTTGTTGTCTTCTTTGATCAACTTTAGCCTGTTCTTGTTTCTTGAACATTTACCCTCAAGCTTTTTATTCTTTGCTTCAAGCTTCTTAACCTTCTCGTTAATCTCATCTTGATTTGACTTAGAAGCTACCACTATCTGAAGCATCTTTTCTTCATTCTGCTTGAACTTGGCTATTTCAGCTTGTTGAGCCACTATCATCTTCATCATGTCATCCATTTTCTTGTTCACCTGCTTCATTACATCATCATCCACAGTGACCTTCTTAGATTTGGATCTAGATGGCTCAACTTCAACTTCCTTTTCTTTCTGAGGCTTTCTAAACATGTCAAGTACATTATCCAGTGTAACATTTAATTGATCAACTGATAATGTCTCTGCCTCTTTAGATTTCTTTTGCTTTTTAGTGACCGGTGAAGACAGCTTCGATGACGTACCAGCATCGGGTACTCTTTTTCCCTTCAAAAGTTGGACTAATTCTTTCTCTCTCAACTGCTTAGAACTTGTCTTCTTAGCCATGGTCTTGTGCTTAGGCTTGGGCAAGTTTACTACCACAGTCTCTCCAGTATTCAACTCATCCATGTCAACGCCTAATCCTTCATCTTCAACATTCAACGACTTCTTACTTTTCTCAGCTTCCTCAATTGATTTGTTTAAAGATTCAGACTCACCAACCATAGTGGCCTTACGTTTGGTGGCCCTAACATTCTCAGCATCAGAATCCCATTGTTCTTCTTCCTCAGTTTCTTCTGAATCCACTGATTCTTCATCCACCAAACCAGTACCTTTCTTAGCAGTTGTTTTCTTTCTCACCACCTGTTGCTTCGAACTTCCTTGGTTAGTTTTTCCCTTACCCTTCCCTTTGGCTCCGGGATTAACTACCTGTCTCTTCCTCTTAGTATTAGCATCTGCATATACTAATGGATCATCATTATCAGAATCGCTCTCAGTATGCCTAGCCTTGTTCTTTCCAGGATCAGTGTAATCCTGTTTTGCTAGAGCCCCAAACAATCTTCTGTATGGTGGCCTTTCATTGTCTGGCACACCCTTATAACCTTTCATTCTCACCAAAGTTCGAATGTTCATGTGGTCTTGACCAATGATCTGTGTAGGATCCTTTCTCAAATCAGGATACTTGTGGTCAAATATCATCATCAAAAATCTAGGGTATAACATGAACTGCTTTTTCTTCAAACCCTTTAACATTTCCAGCATATGATCCAGTATCATCCCAGACACGTTGAATGGTTTGTTGAGAGTCAACGCAACCATCAACGAGCTTAGACTTCTCCTCATCACATCATATCCACCGCTCACACATCCAAACACGTGGATTATGACATGTGCAAAATATTTGAATTGCACGCTCAGCTTTCCCTTATGCATAGAACCATCAGTAATCGCTCCTTTATACTTCATTCTGAGGAAACATGCTTTCTGTTCAGTCCAGGATAATTCTCTTGGATCTTCACTCACTTCAAACTTTATCTGGAGCGCTTCTCTAATATCAGACTCTGTAATAAACATCTCCATGTCTTGTATCTTGCTCTTTATGATGGTCTGATTATCCCAGAAGTCATACTTCGCGTTATTGTAGAAGTCTTCAACTATATCCTTGTAGATAATAGTCGGAGTTGCCAAAGCATGCACAACTCTACTTCTTTTCAAGAACTTGATAATATCAGCAAACTCAACGTTCTTTTCCACATCTCCCAGATAAGCACAGCAATTATGGGTTTTCTCAAACGGCCATTTGCTTTTGCTTGACGATTCTCCTTCCTGAACATTCTCTGGGACTGGATCTGTAATCACATTCTCTACTGGAGTCTCAATATTTTCAGTCTGGTCAGCCATCTGCACATCAAAATCAGAAACAAACGTCAAAATACAAAATCGACAAAAAATTCAAAATTTTAAGAATTTTAAGTTCCACATTCGCCCGTTTTATAAGGTCGAATGTGAATTTTTATGGTTCGAATGTAGAACATTTTGGTCGAATGTGAATAAGTTTTGAATAAAAATCACATTCGTTCGTTTTAAGATACATTCGTCCAAAAGATTCCACCTTCGCCCGTTTAATAGACCCGAAGGTAAAACCTTAAACCCTAAAATTTAAAAAATTTGTCAAACATGTTTTTAACATATAATTCTGATTGAAATGTGTCCTAATGTGGCCGATCAACACTCGTCCACAACCAATTGTTCCTAAATTTCAATTTTCATCAGTTTTAATAAGGAATTAGGTCACGTCTGTTTCAAACGATCAATTAACCCTCTAAATGTTGTTGTTAATCTAATTCCTGGATTATTCTCCCCCTAAAACTGTTGGGGATTGAAACGCAATCAAAAACAGTCCCTAAGAAACACCCTAGAACCACAGATTAAGAAACCCTAAGTTCGAAGAGTAAATCGATGAATCTGATCTTGTTTGTGCTCCATTACCTGTGATTTAGATATGAAAATGATCAGTGATTATCAGGGAATAAAAACCACAAGCAAAGGATATTCCAGCAACAAGTCTTGGTTAGGTTAAAAATTTTTGAAAAAATTGTGAATGAGGGATCGAACCTGGAAAGGCTTATATATAAAAGGCCACGTTCGCCCGTTTATATTGTCGAATGTGGTTTATATCCACATTCGCCCTAAATGAAGAGGCCGAAGGTAGATACTGTTCACCCGAAAGTGGGATTTGTGTAAACATACCCACATTCGCCCAAAATAACACACGAAAGTGAAGATTTTTCCACATTCGACCCAATTAAGGGGCGAATGTGAAATGGAAAAATCTGAAAATTTTGCCAAATCACAAATTCGAAACCCGTTCAACATTTTTCAGTCTGTTAAACTTCCAAAACTCATATTTTCACATTGTGACTGATACAAATCCCAGATGGTGTTATCAAACCACAGAAATTGACCATCAAGCATCCCCGGTTATCAAAAATAAAGCAGAAATGCAAACATTTTGGGTTTTCTGAAATTTTATCAAAACACACCTAAAATCTTTTTGGATTTTGTATCCTTTTGACAATAAAAGTAAAATGCAACAAAGTAAAATGCATCAAAGTAAATGAAAGCAGTAAACATTTTGTGATATCCGGTAAGAGGATCATATCAGTTTTCTGAGAAATCTGATCACAACGTTGATCTATTTGATTAATATTATCATTAGAAACAATATGTGACACGGCAATTGCTGATATTGTGGTCCACTTAAGCTCACATGCAGACAATTACGCAATGCTTTAAAATGATACGAGTTAGGTGTATTAGACTAACACATTGTGGTGGCCACACACATGACATACTCCCGTATCAAGTAATTGCACAAAGCTTCGTCGTAACGCGTGATTATGCCAGAGTTATCCATAAAAGTTACAAAGTATATAGCACAGAGGTGTACAGGTCAGCAAACGAATGCAACAAAGTAACATGTGCGTATACACTAGGTTGAGGCTGATATTAACCACTGATTTGCATCAGAAAGTTAATACGAAGTAATAATGATCTTTGATCAATTAAAACATAAAGTTCCTCAATTCGGTAACTTCCGGTTTTGGCAATTAAGCTCTTTTTGCAAATATTCTGATGAAACTAGGTCCGTAAATCAATACGACAAAAGTTTAATCAGAATATCCCGGATAACCATAACATAACGACCCGAAACCTCAGATTTTGGCAATCCTATCAAACGAAATTACGGTACTAAGACCATATGCCCATGAGGTGTTCAGCCACGAACGCGTAGTTTGTTATGTTTGTATCACTAATGCACGCAATATTTAGTCTACGAAGCCAATCAGCATATCACACGTAATCAACATACGCCTCATTATACTATACAATCCTTTAGCTTGTGTCAGATCCCCACTGATGTACTATCATTTCCTCTTTTTATCCAGGAAATCATTTTGGATTTTCTAATTTTTAGGTCTTTTGAATTTTTCAATGTTTTTGGTTTTTCTGATAAAAAGGCTCCCCCTAAAATAAAGAACATATTTTTGGGTTTTTAATTTTTCTGAAAAACAAAACAAAAATTTGAAAGAAACAATCCACTCGAAAGCATCAACTTCTTTGAGGATTAAACAATCCCCTCGAAAGCATCAACTTCTTTGAGGATTACGATAGAAAAGAGAAATTCCCAATTAGCAAAGAGAAATTCCCAATTAGCAAAATATAAAAAAAAAAAAAAAAACTAAAACTAAAAGCGATAAACCGAGGTGCCGATTAGTCCTGTTTTTCTTTTATATTGTTTACTTTTAAAAGATATTCAAAGCGGGATCTGTCAAAAGCTTTTGTAAACAAATCTGCACGTTGGTAGTCAGTATGGATTTTGACCATATCTATCAATTCCTTAGCGTAACAATCACGGATAAAATGATATTTGATCCGGATATGTTTCGCCTTAGAATGATTTTCAGTATTTTTAGTTAATGCAATTGCGGCTTCGTTGTCACAGTGTATAGGGGTTTTAAGAAACTGCAAACCGTAATCCACCATCTGCTGTTGGATCCAGAGTACTTGCGAACAGCAACTCGAGGCTGCAATGTACTCAGCTTCACAGGTAGACAGCGCCACGGAAGTCTGTTTCTTGCACTGCCAGGTAATTAACCTGCTCCCTAAAAACTGGCAACCAGCTGTAGTAGATTTGCTATCTTTGTCACAGCCGCCCCAATCTGCATCACTAAAAGCAATAAAATCAAAATCATCATCATTAGGGTACCAAAGTCCTTTTGAGGGACAACCCTTCAGATATCTAAGGATACGCTTGACCGCCGTCAGATGACTTTGTTTCGGCTTCGATTGATAGCGAGCACAGAGACACGTTGCATACATAATATCTGGTCGAGACGCTGTCAAATACATCAGAGATTCGATGATTGCTCTGTATGTAAATGGGTCCGTCAGCTCCCCCTTAGCGTCCACTCCAATCCCATGATTGGGTTGAATCGGGGTATCCATCGGCTTAGAGTCCTCCATCTGGAACCGGCTCAAGATGTCGGATACGTATTTCGTCTGGTGAATGAAGATCCCGTCGGGTCTTTGGTCCACCTGCAAGCCTAGGAAAAACTGCATCTCCCCCATTGCACTCATTTCGAACTTTTCTTGCATGACAGTTTCGAATTCCCTGCATAAAAGCTCGTTAGTTGAACCAAATATTATATCATCAACGTAAATCTGCACTAGAAGCAAATCATCGCCCGTCTTCTTCGTGAAGAGAGTGCAATCGACGAGGCCGCGCTTAAATCCTTTGGAGATGAGGTATGTACTTAGCTCCTCGTACCACTGTCTCGGAGCCTGGTGCAAACCATATAGAGCTTTGTTCAACACGTAGACCTTATCCCGGTGGATTGGATCCTCAAAGCCTGGTGGCTGCCCGACATAAACTTCTTCCTTGACTTTCCCGTACAGAAATGCGCTCTTAACGTCCATTTGATAAACTTTGAATTTCTTGTATGAAGCAAACGCAAGGAACATCCGAATAGCTTCAATCCGTGCTACCGGTGCATAGATTTCGTTATAATCAATCCCTTCGATTTGATGGAAACCCTGCACGACCAATCTGGCTTTGTTACGAACAATAACCCCACGATCATCCTTCTTGCACTTAAACACCCATTTAGTGCCTATTTTCTTCCTTCCCGGCGGCAAATCCGTGAGTGTCCAAACCCCCAATTTCTGGAATTGTAATAACTCCTCCTGCATAGCTTCAACCCAGGCATCTTCATTCAAAGCGTCCTTGTATGTCCTTGGCTCTACCTGCGACACATAACACGCAAACGACCAATCATTTTGACTACCAGATTTTTGAATTTTGGCATATAATGCTAAAGCACCAAAACTCTCTGGCGAGTTAACGCTTCTCAGCTGCCCTCTGGTCATAACACTGCTTCCAGGATCACCGATAACTTGCTCCAGCGGGTGAATACGATGAATCCGAGATTCCGGATAATCAGGTACAGTAACTCCCATCTGAACAGTCAAGTTTTCTACAGCATCCAGATCATGACCCGTGTTTGATGATGAAGCAACATCTGGAGTTGGAGTTGGGTTCACTGGCAGTGCCTCTGGTTCTTCTGCATGTTCAAGAATGACTTCTTCAAATTGTTCAACTTCAGATTCTGAAGAGTCTAATGAAGTTGAAGCCTCTTGAAACACTTCTTCCTCTTGTATAGGAGCATTGGTATCATTAGAAGCTGGTAGGGGGTTCACGGTGATTGGACGCACCAACGGTGAAGTCGTCGCGTTTTCACACTCGTAAAGTAATCTGATAACAGCTTCTTCAACCAAGCTATCTAGATTGAATGATTCAAAGAAGTCTTTGTAATCAAACATCCAATCAGGACCCGTGCCTTGCAAATTTTGAGTATATCGTTGAACTTCCACGTTAGCCCAATCCTCCACTCGACGAGTTCGCTTGTTGAATACCCGTTTGAGCGGGGTTGCATATCCAACAAAGTATCCCTCCTCAGCTTTAGGACTAAACTTCTCACTTGGATTCAACATCGTGCATGGCGCCCCAAAAGGTTCTAGATACTCTAAGTTTGGCTTTCGTCGGTGTAACAGTTCATAAGATGTTTTACCAAACTTCTTCACTGTTAGAACCCGATTTAGTGTATAATTTGCTGCATAAATTGCCTCGTTCCAGAACATTACCGGAAGATTTGAATCAGCAAGCATTGTTCTAGCCGCTTCAATTAGAGTCCTATTCTTTCGTTCAGCAACACCGTTCTGTTGTGGGGTGTACGGAGCCGAATATTCATGATGTATCCCTTTGCTTTCACAAAGTTCATCCATCTTGTCATTTTTGAACTCCGTCCCATTGTCACTCCGAATTCTCTTTATCTTCACATTGTAGAGATTCTCCAATCGAGTGAACAGAACTTTCAGGTTGTTAATGGTGTCACTTTTGTTTTGCAAACACATCACCCATGAAAATCTTGAGTAGTCATCAGTGACAACTAAACAATAAAGCTCTCCAAGATGACTTTTGCGCTTGACCGGTCCGAATAGATCCATGTGCAATCGCTCAAGTGGCATCTCTACAGAGTTGACTTTCTTCACTTTGTGGGACTGTTTGTGTTGCTTCCCCTTCTTACAACTTACACACTTGTCATTCAGATGGAAATGTTTCACGTTTACTCCATCGACAAGCCCATTTCTCACAAGTTGGTTCATTTTTCTCAGATGAATGTGCCCCATTCTTCGGTGCCACATTGTCGATTCTTTCTCAGTCGCTTTGGATAGAAAACATGTTATTTGCCCCTGTGATGTCACCGCCTTGGACATATCAAGAATATAGAGATTGTTGACGCGAGGTGCCTTCAACATTATCCACTCCTTAGGAATTTTGAAGCCCGGTTTGAGAATATAGCAGGATTTGTCATCAAAATGCACAGTAAATTGTTTATCACATATTTGACTGACACTCAACAGATTATAATCAATCTGCTTCACATAAGATATCCGCTCAAAGCTCACTATCCCATTGCTCACGCTCCCCTCCATTGTGATATATCCACCTTTATTTCCAGCGAATGCGACATACCCTCCATTGATGTTCTTCACGTCGAACAACAACGCTAGATCCCCTGTCATGTGGCCTGAAGCTCCACTATCAACAATCCAAAGACTGCTAATAGGGCCAGCTGAAGCTCCCTGCACACAAAAAGTAAATCATTTAGTTCTTTCGGGGGACCCAAGCCTGAGTCTTGGGTCTTTGAACATCAGCTTTCAAAGAAACATTCTCATTAACATTTTCAACAACTTTTTGTTTTGGATCAATCTTTTTCTGATTGTTCAAAACAGTTTCCTTTTTCTCATTGACCTTAGAAGTAGAGGCTCCTAGAGTACCATTGGGTGACCAAGATTGTTCAGACCTTTTAAGGATGCGAATCTGAGATTTTGGATTCTCAGTCGGTTTCTGAACATTGTTAACAAACGTAACTTTCTTGGTTACCTTATCTGATTTAACAGACATAGATCCAACATTTGATTTGACAATCGGTTTTAGTGGAACCTTTTGCCTGTCAATTGTTGCGTTCACCACAGGCTTCCTCCATGATTGTTCCATAGCAATCCGATTTCTTCGATCATATTGAATTGGACGATTGTTCCTCATTTGATGAAAATTGTTTAGATTATAAAACTATTGTTGTTGAGGAACAACTCGTCTGTGTGGTGGAACATAATGATCAATCGATTTTCTCATGGAATTTCTCACTTCAAGCTCATGCCTTTTATGCCTTACATATGGACACTGAGCAAGTAAATGCCCTCGTTCCCCACATTTAAAGCATGCACGGTACTCTTCAAAAACATTTGGAGCATTTGTAACAGGATTTGGGAACTCCGTTGCTCTTCTCATAATGCTTGCAAAAGCCCATTGGATATCAATTAGTTCCATCTCTTCCTTGTCGATCTGTGCATAGTCTTCATTGGTTAAGTTGTTATTCCCAATTTGACTAGCAACTAATCCGTTGTAAGATGAAACCATTGCTGAGACTAGTGCAATATGTTGCTGAGCAACTTCCACTGTCACATTGCCCAAGTTAGAAGTCTCCAAAACCACTGGTTGTTGATTAGGTTGAGTAACTTGGTTCATTGGTTGTTGTGATTGGCTAGCAGTGTAGAAAGCTGCTTGTTGCATTGGGGAGAATGGTGGAATGTAGGAATTGTTGTATTGTTGTTGTGGTGGTGGTGGTGTATATGATGGTTGTGAGTAGGATGAAGTTTGTGCTATGTAGTTGATGGTAGGTTTTGGTGATTCCATAACATTGGAAATGCAAGCAACATGTGGTGCAACAACTCCTGAACTTGAGTTACTAACTGAAACTGGAGTGCCTCCAAAGTATAAGCTAGGATTTTGAGGAACCTGTGCTCTTCTAGCTTTCCTCTTCTCTTCCATTTCTTTGTTTTCCAGCTTCTGTATGAACTCTTGAATAGTCCAGTATTGGTATGCATCCTTCTCCCTGAGAACTTCCACATGCTGATCCCAGTAAGGTGGTAAAGAATCTGCAAACTTATCCACCAAATTCTTCATAGGAATCTGTATACCATAACTTGACAATTCAGTTAGCAAATGACTATATCTAGGAGTTAATTCTTTTAAAGTTTCATTTCCAATATAAGAAAAATTCTCAAACTCCTTTCTCAATTCATCCATCCTCAAACTTCTAGTTCTCATTCCCATCATGCCTCCTCTTAAGCACATCCCACAATTGCTTAGACGTTGTACAAGTCCCAAATTGATGCAATAGATCATTTGTGATTGCCTGAGTCAATTGGGAAAAAGCTTTCTTTTCCACAGCAAACTTCTTTTTCTCTTCCTCAGACATGCTCTCCAATGGAACTGGTTCACCTGTATTCTCCAAAACTGGTGCTGTGTAACCTTTAGCAATCATACCCCATGCCTCTGCTCCCTCCACTCCCATGCCTTCCAAGTGAATTTTGAACTTGTTCTGCCACTGATTGTATTCTTGTATCTCCATAAGCTTCGGTGGCCGATTCCCGCTACCTGAAGGCAAATCATTAATCAGTGTGGAAATAGCATTTGTAGTTTGAGTGTTTACCACCGCTGCTGCTACTCCCCAGTAGTCAGGTTGTGGTGCTGGAGGTGCCACACTTTGAGGCATCGAGCTAGTCATCGCCATGTAGTTAATCGGTTGCGAAGACTGTGTGCTCGTCTTTTGTGCTGCCACCGTCCATGGGTCCATCACTTGCTGTTGTGGTTGTGTCGTTGCTGGTCTCGGGGTAGTCGGAAAATTCCACATGATCACGAAATTCGAAAAATTCAACACTTAGAAAATTTTCCAAAACTAAAGTCTAGGTTCGCCCAAAATGTCTTACTTTCGTCCCTTTCTGATTCAGGTTCGCCCAAACAGTATTCACCTGAATGTAAAACTTCACCAGAATGTAAAACACCCTAACACTTTTCCACTTTCACCCAGAATATTCTAGGTTCGACCAGTAATTTTCCACGTTCGCCCGCCCGATCAATCGAATGTGAAAAATTATACCCGAAAGTGAAAAATTCAAACAAAACTTTCCAGGTTCGCCTAGAAATGACTCAGGTTCGACCAAAAACAACTCACGTTCGCCCAAAACAAGTCAGGTTCGCCCATTTCAGGTTTGAAAAACGGTTACACTTTGAAAAACGGTTATTTTGATCTCTGATTTTCAAAAGTTTGTGGATTTGAATGATCTTAATCAGGTTATGATTCGGAATTGATTTGGAACAGCTTTAATTCTTGGAATTTTGAATTTTAACCACAAAATCAACTTCGAATCAATCAAAAACACTCAAAAAACATTTTCATTCAAAAACAGATGTATTTTGATCAATATTAGGTCCAAATCAGCTCTAAGTTTATCAAATTTGTTGTTGTATGATCCGTATAGCTCTGATACCACTTTGTGAGCGAAAGATTTTGACTAAAACAGGATTAATTGATCATACAAGTTACAAAACCAGGTGCGGAAACCCTAGCTTTGAACAAACTGATAAAAACTCAAATCAAAACACAATCAATATCATTTTCAAAGCTTTTCATAGATTAACTTGTTCATAAACTTGATTACAATGACACTTTGGTTAATCTAGATCAATTACAGACACTATCAAACAAACCTGGAACCTGACCTTAAAACCCACACCACTAATAACTCTCCATAACTCAAAAACACACAAACTCTATATATAATGTCTGCACATTCGCCCAGTAGGTATGGTCGAATGTGGAATTCTTCCACATTCGCCCACTCTAGGGTATGAATGTGTTCTTCTGATCAGGTTCCATTCTACCTTCTACCTTCGCCCAAACTGCTCTACATTCGCCCAGTTATTCTACATTCAACCCATCAGCAACTTCTATCATATGTTAACATCCAATCACTAGTCGCAAAACGCATCTACAGTTAAACTTGTTAAACTTTTAATATTTTCTCCAAAGCTTTAGACTAATCTTAAACGTTTGAATTTGGCAAACTAAATAAAGTTTAAAATGAAATTTTTTATAAATGTTGGATTATTACATGTGTTTAAATAAATAACACTTCCATATTTGAAATTGATTAAAATGTAGACACAATTAAAAGAAACAATCAATGATTATCATAAACTAAAACTTTTAAAAAATTCCAAAAACGATCAAAAGTATAAGGACATGACAACTTGCTAAAAGATGGGGGTGACGAATGTCACATATACATTGTAAATAGAATTTGAGTGCCTTTCAAAGAGTTTTATAAATATTATGTCCAAAGATGTACACCATTGTAATTTTGTATTGTGTACAAATATTTAAGCATAATTTACAATACACTTAAAGCCAATTTAGAGGGATTAAAGTTGGACATTCATCAAACTTTTAAGACACTTTAAGGCCATCTTAGTCAATTCAATTCATACTAACCTTTCATCTTCCTTGGTGGTTCATCATAATGAATACAATATTAACTACACAAATGGTGATTAGTTCACATTCCAATCATCATTCGCATAACATTGTTATAAAGAACAAATTCACTTTAACCAAAAATTTAATTTCGAAATTCGAAATCGTCTCTTCGAGTTCCATAACTCCATCTTCTTGAAACTATAAGTTCTTCTATACCCATCACACCTAGATGTTCACATTTTGCTGGTTCTTCTCTTCAATTGACAATCTGTTGATGATGCTAAGGTTGGATTTCTATTTTATTGTTTTTATAGTTATATGTTCTTGATTTTTCTTGTTGTGTTTCTTTGCTTTTATAATACAAATTCAGGGCTATTTTCCAGGTGAGTGGTCTAAAGAATTCGCCAGACCGAGTAAGAGGAGTTCAAGTTAGAAGCAAACTTTGTTGTTGTTGTAGAAAAAAAAAAATCTAAATTTGTAGCAAACACATGAATTGATATGTTTTTTTTTTGCTGTTAATTATTATTTTTTTCTTGGTTATTGATCTATGCTATGTCTGGTTAAGACTATAAAAATGTTTAAATCTTCAATCATGAGGATTGGTTCGCCCATTTAGTTGTGTTGTATAACTACAACTAACAAATTTGATTAATGATTTATTAACATGTTTCCTGTTTTGTTTTGATTGGTAACATCAATCTTTTAGTCTTAACTTAGACTAGAAATTGAGCTTTTAATTGGTTATTCATTCATGTTATGCTTTTTAAAATAACTATATCAAAGGTTACAATCATTAAGTGTGTTGCATAATTAGAGTCTACAACTTTGATTAATGATTTTTGAACTCATTTTCGGTATTGATTAATAACATGAATCTTAAATTGAGCTTTTAATGGGTTATTCATCTATGTTATGTTTTTTTTTAAATAAGTATTGAAACATAGGGAAATTCATTCTCATTTAGAAGTGAGAATTTGATTAGAAGCATGGTTAGTTTTCTACATGGTTCTAAGTGTTTTGCACACACACCGGATTCTCGTCGCAACGACAGTCAGGGACGACCCTTAAAACGGAAGGGGTTGGACACAATATTGCGTATAAAAATTTAGGCCGATGACACGTAAACTTACACTATTAAGCAAACAAAATGAGAGTGGGACAGGGCACCCTCAATCGACCACTAACCTCCACTCCTAATTTCAAACTTAGTTAAACATGGAATTCGATTCTGAATTGATTAAAAAACTTATAATTTGAATGGTGGACATAATGATTTAGAGTATTTATAGTTACCAACACATGTATATGCATTCCACATAGTTTTAGCATATTTTTAAGGCTCAGTTAGGATATATAAATCCTCATGGACATGATACACGAGAGAATTGATAAAACTAAATATAGAATATCACATTTTATATTATCTCTCCCGTACTTTAATTATGAAGTTGGAATTATTTATGTAAATATAGCCTATAATGTTATTTTAATAACATTTAATTATGTAATAAATGATTTTGGTACATGTCAAATTTATATTTGGAAATTAAATTTACAAATTAATTGTTTATTCACTTTCACTTTATAAATGAAGTCAAATATCAATATTTGTTTCTCATTCTTCTATGCCTTCAAGTTATTTCAATTTCAAAGTCTGTATCACTTACTTATAATGACATTACGATCAAATTTCCTTCCATCAATATTCTAAAAGATTCTTACAATTAAAGGAAAAACCATTATTAACAGTCCATCTGCAGTGAACTTCCGATTGTTGTATTTTGAAGATTCTTACAATCAAAGAAAAACATTAATTTGTTAGTGCTTCATGCAAATCCTGTTTATAAACGGCTGGTGGGTTTTTAATGTATGTGCAACAGAACTTAAAGACCGACATTGGTTTTGGTTGAGTGTTTGTTTTGAATTCCATTTCAAGAAGATCATTCTTTAGTATTTTTTGTTAGAAGCGTTCTTTTATTTTTATTGGGACTTTTGTTTTTACTTTGTTGTTGTAAATTATAAATTGAAATCAAAGTAGTTTTTAATAATATTTATATTAAGAAAACCGTTCGAGAGATTATATATCTGTCCATTTATGTTTACATTGTTGTAACACCCTTAAGTATTAAATATTTGTTTAGTTTTATTATCTGATTTGGTGACAAAAGATGTTACTAAAAAGTATTTTTTTACATCTAAAAAGTGTCTGTAATTTAAGTTTATAGTGATACTTTAATTATAAATTTAATCGTGTGATAAAATTATAGTCAATGTTTTGAAAATTTTCTTCTTTTTACAGGTTATAGAATCTATTTGTAAATAGTGTTCAGTTTTGTTTGACAACATCTGTTGAACTCAACAGCTGTTATAAATAGCCAAGAAAGTAATGATTACGATTTTGAATTTAGTTTATTAAAAATATTATTTTATTATTATATTTCTGTTGCATTTGTTTTTCTTTTTATAATAAATAGAAAATTATTAAATGAAAAGGCCCAAAATAATGATTACGTTTTTGAATTTACTTAGGAAGTTTAAGAATTCAATATTTTTCAATTAAAGTCAAATTCATAATGCATATACATAAATAATATAATTATATTTATTATTTTTAGTTCTATATATAAGAAAATAAAAACAAGTGTTTCTTGACGGTTTTTTGTTTCTACAGACTTTTTTGTATCAACAATTGTTTTTACTGTCAACTGATTTTATAAAACACGCAAAATAATGATTACGATTTTGAAGTTTCTTTATTCACATAACTATTTTATTATTAATTTTTTTGTGATAAAATATAGTTTCGTTTTTTTAAGCTGTAACATATGTAAAGGAGTTCACATTATTTATAATCAAATGAGTATAAATAAAATACTTTTTGTCGTTTAATAAAAATAACAAAAAATAATGATAATATGTAAATTTGTGGTAATATTTTTTTAGTTATTTAACAATAGTAAAATAAAGTACATATATCATTAATGAGTGTCGTATTTTGCAAGTTTCTATCTATTTGCTTTATTTGAATATAGATGTTCTGATAAAGTTAAAAATTCTCAAGCTTTTGTTATTATGAATTTGAAAAGACTAATATTGTTTAAAACATTATTTTATTATTTTGTTTTTTGTGATTGAAAAGACTAATAGTTTTTTCGCTTTCTTTTGTAAGAGTCGACAAATGCAGCAATATTCGTTTGAAACTGATGTTATAAAAAGTCTCTACGTCTGAACCCATTTTATTAAACACAAATTCGTTTGAAGCAGATGTTATAAAAATTAGCAAAAAAGTAATTATTAAGATTTTCTATTTTTTGTTTTAATAGTATTATATTAATATTATTATTGATGTTGTAGTTGTCTTTCATTATATAAATATAATATAAAAAGTAAATAAAAAGTACCAAAGTAAGTTTCAATATTAGATTTAATTGAAATTGAACTGATAAAGATGAAAACCAACTTTACTTTATTTACTATATTCACCCTATAAATGTAGAGGAGTTCGCAATATTCATTTACCATCTTTAAATGTAAAAGATTTCGCAATATTCGTTTAACTATTCTCACATACATGTTTGATGTTTCCATCCCATATTCTTCAGATTTCTTTCCACAAATTTTTGAAAGATTCTTACAATCAAAGGAAAATACATTACCTATCAAACTGAAACATCAATCCATTATTGTTATATATATTATTCTTCAGCATCATATCCCTGTTTTCAATATTTAGGGCTTTAGAGTCGGATGACATTTAAATACGAGCTGTCTTCATAGACTGGTTTTCATTGTTTTGTTTGTAGTTTTGTTTCGATTATGCTGGCAAGAAAGTTTATTTTCTACTATTTGGTTATTTGAAGACTTTTTTTTTTTTATGTTTTCTTGTATTTTTATGTAGTTTGTAAACTCAAATTATCGAATTGTATTAAATATAGTTGAATTGTATGACAACTGTTTGACATAAACATTGTTAAAGATAAGAAAGAAATATTGAACAAACGGTTGAAAACCAAAAATTAATTATTGAAATATATTTTGTATTATTATTTGCTCTAAATACAAATTTGAGTATAATAAAACTGAATACTTATATCAATACACAGTGTTAAAATCAGTAGATGATTTATATTTAAACAAACATTAGAAATGTAAATTTATATTTTTAAGTCAACAACTGTTTGAACGCAACCGCTGGTAAATGCTTCAAAACTTTTGTGTGACAACAGCTGTTGAAAATGAAGCATCGGCTTCAATGATCTTATTAAAAGCCTCTACATATGTAATAAAAGTACATTGAAAGTTATGATAGTTTTGTTCTACAAACAGATTATAAAATCCGTTTGTAAATAGTGTTGGAGTTTTGTTTAATAACAACTGTGAAATTTCACAACAAAAGTTATAAACACCAATAAAAGTAATGATTTCATTTATTTTACTTTTAATAATAAATATAATAAAAAGTAATTAAAAAATAAAATTCCCAATATAATGATTACGATTTTGAATTTACTTATTGAAGTGTAAGAATTAAACTTCTTTCAATAAAAGTAAAATTCAGAATGCATATACGTAAATAGTTTAATTATTTATATTATTCTTAGTCGTATATATATAAAAAAGTTTCATGTGAAATTTACATAAAAGAGAAGTTAATTACTAATGATAAGATAAAAAATGTGTTAGGATTTGAGTTTGATTGTTTTGATTTGTTTAGAGTAGAATGAGAATTGAATGAAGTGAATATATATGGAAAGTGCAGCGGAATGATAAACTATAATCAAAACAAAAGAATAAATGTTTTCTTAATCGAAAGCTTTCATTAAAATTGAAAGATTACAATCAAATACAAGTACTCCCCCTCAGCCTGATCACACAGTGATTGTTTGTCTGGGAGATGTTGTGTGTGACCAATAAAACAGTACAAGCACTGTTCTATTTATAGACAAATCTAAACCACTGGTGACCTAGGCTGACGTCACCAAGATAGTGACCTCTAACAGAATAACAACATAAAACATTTGCCCTATACAAACTACTGTTATATTACAAAACACTGTAAGGTAAACTACCGTTGAGGGAAAACTCTGATGGTCTTGTATCATCTGTTGGAGCCTAAGTGCTGTTGGCTCCAACAGACCTTTAGTCTTCAGTACTTGATTAGCAGTTGTTCTTCATCAGACCTTTGGTCAGCAGTTGTTCTCTATCAGTTGTTATCCAGCAGTCCTTTGTAGCAGCAGTTGTCATAGCAGTTGTTTGGGTGGAACAGTTGTTAGGGTCAATAGTCTTTTGGGAAGAGTATGTTGTAAAGACTGTTTATTTATGTGGATCAACTGTTAGTATATTTTGGCTTTTCAATCATTTGTTCTTCTTCAGGTCAGCAGACCCAACAATCTCCCCCTAGAACAGATGATGCCAAAACTAGACTTTATTCTTGATCTTTATTTCTCATCAGACTTTCTCTGATTTGACCTTTGAATTGTAGCTCAAAGTTCAAAGAGTAGAGGTCTTATGCATCTCTTTCAAGCTCAAGGTTCAGCAGTGTTTGGAGGTCATCTGCACACAGGCTATATGCATCATCCATGCTTAGCTTTTGAGCTTCTCTATCTGACCTGAGCAAAGTCAATTCATGGGTGTCTTTGTTGACTTTCCATTTTAGAATTTTTGAGTCAGAGGATTTGCTGAGATGCACTTTTATTCTAGATGTAACATCCTGAATATTCGGTACTATGTTTTTAGACAAAAACTAATACCCGGTTCTTTTCAAGTAGTGGTTAATGGATATTGACATGTCTGATGCTATTTATGAACCGATAAACGGGTTACACATATAGAATGGCCTTAAAAAAAAAGATATCGGAAGGACCCGAGTGTGATTATTGAATGATGTTTTAATGTTACTTTGGGAACAAGGTAACATGTGGGGAAAATCTAGGGACCTGGATGTAAAATTGAGTATTATATAACATCTTATAGGAAACCCTAGGTTTCCTAGAGGTGTGCGACGCAAGGAAGAACGGTAGAGCGGCGAGAGGGACAACCATTTCATTCAGTCAACAAGTTCGCGGTTCCATTGATTTTGATCAAGCGGAATGACACGTGGTTTCACTCGGTCTTGAGGCACTACAGAAGCACATACGTTTTATGTATCAACTCTTACAATGGTCACGATTTCAATGGACCTTATGACACAGATTGTTCCATGACCTTGTCTAGATCGAGTTTAACGGTTCCTTTAGACACGGTTCAATACAGAAGCACACGTATATTCCCAACGTACTATGAGATGGTGAACCGGTTTCCATGTTGGTACGTAAAAGGTGGTTACGGTTGGGAGAGCATACCCTCAGCGCCACTGATCATCAGGTGTAGTGTGGCTCGCTTTTTCGGTGTGACCTCAGTCTTACAATCTTTCCGCAAGCATCCCAGGTAACCTTATTTCCTCCGCGTGCTTGTTATTCGATGTGATACGGGATCGGGTAAGCGGTCGCATAATGGTCTTGGTTGTGACTGTGGTGGAACATGATGGTCTTGAAGGTGATGGAAAATGATATTGACGGTGGCTTTGTTGCATGGAGTAGATTACAAGGAAAACAAATTGCTTGTTTTGTGGGTCACGCATTAGTACAGGAGGTTTGTTTAGTGTTGTGTTTTTATTTAAACATGCTATTATATAAATGGAATATGGTCTTGGAGATTTCAAATGGTAATTTGAATGATATCGAGTTTTTTTTGACATGGGACCATGATTGAAGTTATATCTAAGTGGTGGGTGCATAGAAAACTTAGTGGGTATGGAGTTTCAAATGATAAGTTACCATTGGATATATTATTTCTATAGATCGACGAGGATGGTGACGAGATGCATGTATTCTAAAATGTTAATGATCTAGTCATTTAGATGTTGGAGTTTTGCATGGTGGTTTTAATGAATTCTATGAGACAAAAACGGATGTGTGTGTTGTGGTGTTAGGACATCATGCACATGGATGACCCAAGTTACGATGTTGGAAGTATCAAATTATCAACAACTACTATACGACGTGGTTGATGGCTCATGGTGATGGTTGGGTGTGCATGAAAATCTAATAAGAAGTTAGTTAGAGTGTACTGCTCGTTATATTTCAAAAAACATGGGAATTATTCTTTGGTCCTCGTTAGATGGCACGTCTTTAGGGTCATCAAGCTCGTTGTGAAGCGAGTAATAAATATGGTTTGATGGAAGTGCAGTTTGAGGCGGTTAGCTTGTGGATTTAGAAGCATTGCAAATCGGTGAGTTCTTGTGCCCACTCGTTTAGTTATTATTTTTCTAAATATTTTTGGGTTAACGTGCATGCTAAACTAGCAAGATTATTTTTATGAAGTCACAAAATATTTTTATAAAGTTATAAATATTTTTGTGGACTCATATATATTATTTTGGCATTAAACGTAAGTAGGCGGAATGCGCCTAATGCGTTATTATATGGCTTGAGTCACATGTGTTATTATATATATGAATGGACGGTTGTCTTAATTAAAGTGTGGCTTAAGTTTTTATTTAATAAGCGGAATGCGCTTAATGTCCTGGCCACGTATTTGAAACCTTGCTTGATTAGATCGGGACTTGCCTTGAGGTATACTTGTTAGGTTAGATGTGTGTGTGTATATATATATATATATATATATATAAACTATGTATGACGGTGACCTGGTATTATAAATTGAGCTATGATAGTTTTACAGTATGTCTGCTTTGATTTATAGTTATGGTTTGAGTCTTAGTAGGCCACATGCGCTTATGTTGACTTGTTGTAGTTTTGTGACAAATAGGCGAAATGCGCTTATTGTGGTTTTAAAATAAAGTCTTATGTTAAGTAGGCGGATTGCGCTTATTCTAGACTTTACATTTTTGCTTAGGGAACAAATTGGCGGTTTGCGCTTATTGTTAACTCTGAGGTTGAGATATTTTTTTTTAATTCTTAAATTGACAAACTACTTGTTTGTATAAATTTATAAAACTTGAACTCACTCAGCGTAGCTGACTTTTGCATACACGTTAGATTGATTTCAGGTATTTGAAGAATAAAAGGGATGCCTTGGCATGCTGCAGGACTACTCAGAGGCGATTGACATTTCGAATAAGAAGAGGCTACTTTATTGCTAGAAAACTCTTTTCTAAACTTATTGTTTTGTTTTACAAATATGCTTTGACCCGTTGTGGGGAATTTCATGTTTGAATAACTTAAACCATTTACTTTCCGCTGCGTGTATTCTGATAATAATATAAGACTTCTTAAGTATTAATTATGGTTTTAGTCTTTGAATGCCAGTTGTTTGACCCGTCGGATTTGAGGGTCTTTCTAGATGAGTTTGGTGATGGAGGTCTCCCAATGAGTTCTCTGAGCATTTCAGTAATGGGATCTGAGAAAAAGTGTACTTGATTGAAGAGGCCCTCTTTTATATAAGTATCAGCAAACTTCTTCTGATCTTCTTCAGACATTTCTTTCTTTTTCTTGAATTGTCTTCTAGCAGCAGCTGATAGATCAGAAGTATCAAGTAGGTTGTCTAATGTAAAAGCCTGTTGAGGTCTCTTCATCAGTGGTTCATCAGAGTAGATAGGTTTTCTGGGCAGGTTAGGATCTTTCTTCCTGTTTTCTTCCAGTTTCTTGTATGTTTCAACCAACCTCAGCTCAGACCACCTTGCAACTGACCTCGTCTCCCTATAGTCAGCAGCCACAATTTCTTGTCTCATTCTTTTGAATTTCAAGGATCTGGCTTGATCTCTGCCTTTACTAAAATCAGGGGCAGAGACCTTAGCTGGGGGATTCTTGGCCATCTCTTCAATTCTTAAAAGTTCTTCTCTGAGAGCATGAGTGGTCCAGCCTGCAAACTGTTTCTTGTTTTCTTTATAAGGCATGGTTGCCAAGATCTGTTCAAGAAGTGATTCCCTAACCACCCTTTCCATGTCACTGCTGAGAGGCATTGTAGACATGGAGTTGCTCAGGGTCTTAGTAAAATCTTCAATCCTTCTCAATTTGCTAAGCTCTGCTGAATGGATGCCCCGAGCAGTCCTGTCATCTTTCCCTTTGCATTTCTCTTTTATGATGGCATATGCCTGTTCAGCCTTGTATTTTAGATATGTGTCTATGTTTAGGGGAACAGGAAAATGTGAAAGAGAAGGGAAAGATCTTTCAGATGGTTGTTTAGTATTATAGAAGGATTGCATTTCCCCCTTGAGTAGATCAAGTTCAAGGGGATACTGAACAGCCAATGGTGTGATGGTTGGTGGTGATCTATGGGAAGTGAATTGTGATGTGTGTGGTGAGAATGATGAAAGTGGAATGGCTGATATGGGTGTAGATTGTGTGGTTGAAGTGGTAAGTGGTGATGTGTGAATGTTTTCATCCTGTACAATAAATGTAGATTTCCTCTTCCTTTTGTACAAGATTTTTGGTGATGGTGGTGTAGAGGCAGTGGTGGTCTTAACATCTGTTGGCACTTTAGTAGGACCAGCAGATGTTTGGGATTTAGGTAGTGATGTGGTTGTAGGTGCAGATGTTGGTTTGGTGGAAGTGGTGACAGGTTTAGATGTTGTTTTGGTATCAGTGGTTTGGGTGGCAGCAGTGGTTTTAACAGCCAGTTTGGATGGTGGTTGTCAGATATGTTTGGCAGGCATTTTCTTCCTCTTAGAGGAACCCACATCTTCAACTTCCTGCCGTTGTTCCCTTTTCTTTTGTATCAAAGCCTCTACCTTGACATCCAAAGTGTCAGCCCTCTTTTGCTTATCTTCAGTAGCTTTTTCAGCTTCTTCATTAGCAGAGTTGTCCACTTCTTTAGCTTTGCTGGTTTGTTGTTGTTGTTGTGGTGCTGTTTGGGTAGACCCTGGTTTGTTGGCAGACTTTGATTGACCTTTTTGTGAAGGTGGACAACCAAAGGGATATAGCTTTGGCAATCTATCTCTGCCACTCTCCCCCTTTTTTGGCATCATCAGCTTTGAATTCATCATCATCTTCATCTCTGAGAATGGTGGTAGGGGCAGAGCCAGTGGTCTTCAGCAGATGGTCTTTAATGGCCTGAATGTCTGCATGGGTATCTTTGTACTTAGCATCTACCATGTTTCTGATTTCAGCCATGTAGGTTTCATGAGTCTGATCTGCTAGTTTTCTGTGAGCTATGATGATGGGAGAAACCGATTTCCATAGCTCACTAGCAATATCAGCTGTGGATGGTTGACTCTTGATGAGAGTAGCCAGGGATTCCAATATTGACTTGACATCAGATTTGATATCAGCAACAGAGGTTTCAATGGACTGGACTCTGGCCATCAATTCTTGGTATTTTAACTCATCACCTAAGTTAATAGGATCATCTGAATTCCTACCAGTGGTAGTTGTAACTGGTTCAGTCCTAGGAGGTGAGTCCAAGGGATGAGAACCAGATGTCCCTTTTTCTTGGTTCTGGGGACTTCCAACTGATTTTGGGGACACTATAGTGGCCTCATCAGTTGTTGCCTTCAAGGGAGTCTTAGTTATGTAACCATTGTCCTGTTGTGAGACAATGGTCTCTACATCAATAGTGGCTGCTCCACTTGAAAACTCACCTAGAGTTTCATTGAACTCTAGGGGTGTAACCTCCTCTTCTGCTTGTGGGATGGCTGATTGAATTTAGTCAGTCCCAGTCACTTGTGGAGGTATATGTCACACCCTCAAAATCCACTTGCGGAGTTTTACCGCGAGGCGCATGACAAACCAGGATCCAAACCAACGATCACAATAAACAAGTCTAAATGAATATAAATGTAATTTCAAAACATAGTTTAAAATCCCGTTTACAGCGGAAGCTTATTCAAAAACAGTATCCCAACAATGAAATAATAGTTCAGCGTTCAAAAGACCATGCAACCCTAGTTAGACGCCGTGCAGACGCGTGCGCCCTAGTCCAGTCGTGCTACCTTAGCGACCTGAGAAAACATGCAAAAGTTTACGTCAGCACAAAAATGCTGGTGAGTTTACAGGTTTTGTATCCAAGAACCAAGTCCACCTGTCCATACTATAATAATCGAAAACCAGTATACGCTAGCTAGGCGTACGTTTTGTTACTACCACGATTGGAAAACCATTACTAACGCGAATACCAAAAGTATGCCCGATGTAGTTCCTGTTGTTCCTGTTGTTCCTGTTTGAGACAATATGCACCCGCCGACCCTCCAAGTCGACGAGCGGGGTTGGTCACTCCCAGTAGCGCTATTCACATTTCCCCGTTGTGCAAACCCGCACATTCATGGTTCCCCCCGGGACTTCCAAAGATCGTGTAGTACACAATAGAAACCCATAGTATGACAGTAGTTACCAAATAATCGTTTTAACACATGTTTTCTCCCCCGAAAGTATAAAACCAGTTTAAAAGAGGGGCCGTAAACTCACCTTAAGTTGCGTTACTCCTTAACCCGAGTAAACTCAGCTGCTATGCTAGTCCCGTAAAGCGGCGACCTAATATACGACAGTTACAAGTACTTAGACTAATAACCCGCAGGTTAATTAGTCCCTAGATGTCCAGACCATAACCAAGTTCGTTTGAAAATACCATGACTGTTTAACTGACCCAAAGTACAAGACTCGACATCCCATTGGTGACCCGAGACTCCCCGTGTTATGTTTACGCTCCAAAACATACAATAACGCAATTACACTTAACATACGTTAACGCACAACAAGTTATAGCACATAGTTCACGTATCACCGAATTACATCCAAATATATGTTACCAAGTTATTAGACATGTTACGGGGTTCCTAGCATGTTACTACATGTTAAATCGGGTCTCAGAATGCTAATTTACACTTACAGCAGTAGTACACGCGATTAGGAAAAGTCAACTAGCAATTAGGTTGGTCAACTAGCAATTAGAAACCCTACTCGCCTCTATTATAGGCGATTAGGAGCTACTCACATGAACTTACTAGCAATTAGGGCTATTCACATGAACTTACTAGCAATTAGGGCTATTCACATGAACTTACTAGCAATTAGGGCTAATCACCTGATCTTTCACACGAATAGGCCTCTACTCGCCTATGTTATAGGCGATTAGCACCCTACTCGCCTATAACATAGGCGATTAGGAATGCTACTCGCCTGTAACCTTGCTGTTCCGGTTTTTCGCGCGTTTAACGCTCCAAATCAGATCCAGAACGTGTGTAACCACCCAATATCATCCCAAACACTATCCTAAACATGTTTAACCCAAAATCCTTCGTTTAACCTCGTATAATCAGTCCTGCATGCAACCAAGTAATCCAAACACCATTCACATAGCATGCAACATCATACTAACACGCGTAATCAAAACCCTAATATCCAATTACTGAGATTCCTATCATCATAATATCAATATCAATACTGATCTATCATAATAACATATCAAATCATCATCATGAATCATAAAAACCCTAGCTTTCTAATCATACACACTCATAATGCATGCATATTAGTTATAATCCGATTAACAACCCTTATTGACGATTTTCAGAAAGCTTTTTCGTTTAAGAACAGGTCTGGACCATTAGGGATTGATTAAAAACGTTTATAAAGAGTTATGGATGAAAATCAAACCTTAGGATTATGAAAATATGATGATTCAAGCTTGAAACCTTGAGTTTTGATCAAAAATCGCCTTCCAGAGGTTGTTTATGTGTTGGGGCGGGTTATGGGACGACTAGGGTTGGTATAATGAAGTTTAGGAGGTTAAGTATGGTATTTATAGTCGTTTTTAGTCGTCCAGCCCGTTACTAGCGAGTATGCAGCAGTTTCAGGCGATTAGGAATCCTAATCGCCTGATTGTTCAGGCAATTGGGCCTATTCGCCCTTACCTATACACGAGTAGGGTCCTACTCGCCCTTAGGGTTCCCTACTCGCCTCCCCTATAGGTGATTAGGCCTCCTACTCGCCTATTGGGGTTGGTTTTGTGCGTTTTGCGCGTTAAACCCCGTTTTAACATATGTTAATGCATATTCACGTACCGACAAGTCACATAATGATTGTAAACACATAACACAAGTAAATACACATATTTACACTCGTTCACCAATTCCCGGGACTCGAGACTCGTACGTTCCGTATGCCCTGACGATCCTACAAATCGTCACCGTTTGTACACTTGGTTAAGGACTGACATCTAACGAACCTCTAGACCAACATCCAATGATCTTCTAGACTAACCAATAGTTCCCGAACCATAACCCGACTTAACTAACCCAGTTAAGTACAATATACGCGTGACTTGCTAAGGTAGACTTTCATCTAGACAACGTTGTTAACCAGAATTTGCCGGGTGTCACATCATCCCCACGTTAAAAGAATTTTCGTCCCGAAAATTGCACAAGTACAAAAAGAACAAAAGAAATAACGAAGGAAACAAACAAAAAGATAGAAACCAAAAGAAAGATTTACCCGAGTTGTCACATCATCCCCACGTTAAAAGGAATCTCGACCCGAGATTCATTCAGCTGCCGAAGAGACATGTCTCGACTCGAACGCTTCCTTAGGAAAAAGATGAGGATACTTAGACTTCATCTGATCCTCCCGTTCCCATGTATATTCCGGTCCCCGGTCCGAGTTCCACCGAACCTTAACGATACGAATCTTGCTGTGACGCAGGCTACGAATCTTGTAATCAAGGATCTCCACAGGACGATCATCAACCTTGATCTCTTCTAGTGGAACGATGAGAGACTCGTCAGCCAGACACTTCTTCAAGTTTGACACGTGAAAGACGTTATGTACGTTACCGAGCTCCGTCGGTAAATCAAGACGATATGCCACCGGCCCAATCCGTTCCAGGATCGTAAATGGGCCGACATACCGCGGATTGAGTTTGCCACGCTTCCCAAAGCGTATGACGCCCTTCCACGGCGAGACTTTTAGAAGTACCTTGTCATTGACTTGGAATTCCAGTGGTTTGCGACGCTGATCAGCATAACTCTTTTGCCGGTCCCGTGCCGCCGCCAACCGATTTCGAATCTGTACGATCTTTTCCGAAGTTTCGTACACTAGTTCAGGCCCAGTGAGTTGACTCTCACCCACTTCCGCCCAACAAAGAGGAGAACGGCATTTCCGTCCGTACAGTGCTTCGAACGGAGCAGCCTTGATGCTCGTGTGATAACTGTTATTATACGAGAATTCTACTAACGGCAGATGAGCTTCCCAACCCTTTCCAAAATCGATCACACATGCCCGCAGCATGTCTTCTAAAGTTTGAATCGTACGCTCACTCTGGCCGTCAGTCTGTGGATGGTAAGCCGTACTCATGTCTAGTTGGGTACCCAAAGCCTTATGCAAAGACTTCCAGAAGTGAGAAGTAAAATGGGAGTCACGATCCGAGATAATAGAAACTGGTACCCCGTGCTTAGAAACAACTTCTTTCAAGTAAAGACGAGCCAAACGATCCATGGTGTCGGTCTCCTTAATGGCGAGAAAATGAGCTGATTTCGTCAACCGATCGACAATCACCCATATCTTGTCGTTCCCGCTTGGTGATTTAGGAAGTTGTGTGACAAAATCCATAGTAATCCGTTCCCATTTCCATTCCGGAATTTCAGGTTGTTGCAGGAGACCCGACGGTTTCTGGTATTCCACCTTGACCTTAGCACAGGTCAAGCATTTGCTCACGTATGAGGCTATGTCCGACCTCATGTTTGGCCACCAGTAAAGCACCTTCAGATCTTGGTACATCTTATCCGAACCAGGATGAATAGAATACCGGGACTTATGAGCCTCATCAAGGACGAGCTCCCGTAGTCCCCCGAATAAAGGAACCCATATACGTTCTGCGAAATAGTGCAGGCCATCAGGCCTTCGCTCTAGGTGCTTGTCGGCACCATGCATAGTTTCAGCTTTAAGGTTTTCCTCCTTCAAAGCTTCTAACTGAGCAGAACGGAGTTGATCAGGTAAGGATGAATGAATAGTGAGCTGCAACGCCCGAACGCGACGAGGTTTAGTAGATTCCTTCCTGCTCAAGGCGTCTGCTACAACATTCGCCTTGCCAGGATGGTACTTAATAGCACAATCATAGTCGTTCAAAAGTTCGATCCAGCGACGCTGCCGTATGTTCAAGTGTTGTTGGTCGAAAATGTGTTGGAGACTCTTGTGATCGGTGTAGATGGTGCATTTGGTACCGTACAAGTAATGTCTCCAAATTTTCAACGCGAATACCACGGCACCCAACTCCAAGTCATGAGTTGTGTAGTTCTTCTCGTGCACTTTGAGTTGACGAGAAGCATACGCGATCACTTTCTCGCGTTGCATCAACACGCAACCGAGACCATGTATAGAAGCATCACAGTAGACAACGAAATCATCAGGACCCTCAGGTAAAGACAAAATAGGAGCAGAACACAGTTTAGACTTCAGTTCTTCAAACGCTGACTCTTGTGGTTCACCCCAGTCGAACTTCCTATCCTTCTGAGTGAGAATGGTGAGGGGTTGAGCAATCTTCGAGAACCCCTGAATGAAACGACGATAGTAGCCCGCAAGGCCTAGGAATTGTCGCACCTCAGTTGGCGTCTTTGGTGCTCCCCAGTCCTTGATCGCTTCGATCTTAGCTGGATCGACATGAATTCCTAGTTCATTAACCACATGTCCTAGGAATTGAACTTCGCGTAACCAAAAGTCACACTTTGAGAACTTGGCGTAAAGTTGTTCCCGTCGCAAGAGTTCCAAAACTAACCGCAGATGTTCCCCGTGTTCGGTCTCGTTCTTGGAGTAGATCAGAATATCATTAATAAATACAATGACGAATTTGTCCAAATATGGTTTACAGACGCGGTTCATCAAGTCCATGAAAACCGCCGGTGCGTTCGTGAGACCGAAAGGCATGACCAAGAATTCGAAATGGCCATAACGTGTTCGAAAAGCAGTCTTTGCAACGTCAGCCTCCCTGACGCGCAGCTGGTGATAACCGGACCTCAAATCGATCTTGGAATAGTAACTAGAACCCTGAAGCTGGTCGAATAGATCATCAATACGTGGAAGAGGATAACGGTTCTTGACGGTCAATTTGTTCAGTTCTCTGTAGTCTACACACAATCGGAAACTCCCATCCTTCTTCTTAACAAATAAAATCGGGGCTCCCCAAGGGGAAGAACTTGGCCGGATGAAACCCTTGTCCAAGAGTTCCTGTAACTGACTAGACAATTCCTGCATCTCGGGAGGTGTAAGACGGTAGGGGGCCCGAGCAATAGGAGCAGCCCCTGGTACAAGATCAATACCGAACTCGACTTGACGATGAGGAGGAAGACCAGATAAATCATCGGGAAAAACATCAGGAAACTCGCGTACCACCGGGATGTCGTCGATCTTCTTTTCATCAACAGAGGAAACAGATAAGAGTGCCAAAACGGCTGGATAACCCTTTCGAAGACACTTAAGGGCTTTCATGCTAGAGATGATGTTTAGCGGAACACCACCCTTGATACCGTACACGGAAAGGAATTCTCCAACAGGGAGAGGAATCCGAATAACCTTATCGTAACAGACAATCTCCGCGCGATACAAAGATAACCAATCCATTCCTACCACAACGTCAAAACTACCCAAAGGTACCGGCATAAGGTCGATGGGGAACGATAAACCCGACAACTCTAATTGACACTCCCGAATGACACTAGTAGCTTCAATCGTTTTACCGTCAGCTAACTCAATAATATACTTGGTCTCTAATGGTACGGGTACTACATCTAGCAGTCGACTAACATCCATGGATACAAAACTCTTGTCGGCACCAGAATCAAATAACACGCTAACAGAACGATTATTGAGAAGAAACGTACCGGTGACTGTGTCAGGGTCCTGTCTAGCCTCAGCGGCTCCAATGACGAAGGCACGTGCATTTCTGCCGCCGCCCCCGTTGTTCCCATTACCATTGTTCCCACCCTGCTTCAGTTTTGGGCAATCCTTCTTGTAATGCCCAGTGTCACCACAGTTGTAGCATCCTTGTTTCCCTGTAGTCCCCTGAGTAGTCGGAGCTGAGCTGTTAGTCGGAGCCTGAGTCGATGGAAGTGTAGCCCGACAATCCTTAGCATAGTGGCCTGTTCGCTGGCAGCGGTGACAACGGTTACTGTCGCAGTTCCCTTGATGATGGCGTCCACACTTGTTGCATTTGGGCAGTTTTCCCGCATAACCACCCTGCTTGTTACCCGAAGAAGATGAACCCCCATTATCAAACCTTTTACCCTGCTGTGCAGACCCAGATCCTTTCCCGTCATTTTCCCACTTGCGCTTGTTGTTTTCTGGAGCCTTAACAGTCGAACCTTTCGCAGGCAAAATCCCCTCATTCACTTTTAAGTTGGTCATCCTATGGGCCGATCGAACTACCTCTGTATACGTAGGATGATTTCCCGCAGCCACTAACCCTGCAATTTCCGGTACTAACCCCGAGACATAGTGTTCAATCCTACGATATTCTGGCACGTGCAGATCGGGACACAGCACTGCCAACTCATTCCTCCTCACAGTATACTTCTCGATTTCCGACCCAGTCATCTTGAGGTTCCACACCTCATGCTCCAGCTTCTGTACCTCTTCCCTCGGACAATACTCACGCTTCAGCAACTGCACAAAATTCTCCCATGGCATAGCATATGCCTCCCCAATACCCATGTTCTGGGTGATGCCATTCCACCAAGTCAATGCCACGTCCTGAAATAACGCAGCAGAATACTTTACCCGATCTTCTGGGAGACAGTTACACATCAGAAATACTGACTCCACTTTCTCCAACCACCTAAGCAAGCTCACTGCACCCTCAGTGCCAGAGAATTCCTGGGGCTTACAGTCCCGGAACATCTTGTAGGTGCACATGGGTGGGGGTGGGTCAACAGGACCACCTGAAATGAAACGTATGAGAACTACGAATAACGTAAACAAGGTTCACCAATGAGGCAAAGAAAATGGATAAATCAACTTACCACCACCGTTGTGCCCTAACTGAAAGGCAGCTTGGAGCAAGTTGTTCAGATCAGCCTGCGACAGATTAATACCTCCACCACGACCACCAGCACCACCGCGACCACCACCACGTCCACCATTGCGACCACCTCCACGTCCTCCACGCACTCCAGACATGATTCTGGCAGAAAGAACGGGAAAATTTAGTTTCGCAGTTAAAGATAACCACTAATGTTCACAAGATCACAGCTAGATCCAATCCAGGACTATCCCTCCAAACCCAGAGTTCACCAGGACTTCCATGCATTTCGGTTTATGATTTTGTGTGCACCCAAAATGATAAACCGCTCTACATGGTCCTCCCAGTGTGCTCCTAGTTCAAAGTTCAAATCACCGAACATAGACTCTTAGCTACACACCGTAATACTACGGTAGTTTATGACAAGTGTTTCTATTGGAGTGCGAAAGGGAGATGTCCGAGCCTTGGACAAACCTCAAGAGCACACGAGTTACCCCAATAGACTACATTGCCTAGAAAACAAGTAACCCAGCCTAAAATAGAACGGATGATGTAACGTAGAAAGACCAATGATTTAGAGACATCCCGACAAGACCATACGTAAACCACTATAACGTTTAGTACCATGTGATCGTCTAGTGTGTGCGACTCGGCTATAGACTAGACTCTACATGCAGTCCTAGTTCACTATAACCATTGGCTCTGATACCAATCTGTCACACCCTCAAAATCCACTTGCGGAGTTTTACCGCGAGGCGCATGACAAACCAGGATCCAAACCAACGATCACAATAAACAAGTCTAAATGAATATAAATGCAATTTCAAAACATAGTTTAAAATCCCGTTTACAGCGGAAGCTTATTCAAAAACAGTATCCCAACAATGAAATAATAGTTCAACGTTCAAAAGACTATGCAACCCTAGTTAGACGCCGTGCAGACGCGTGCGCCCTAGTCCAGTCGTGCTACCTTAGCGACCTGAGAAAACATGCAAAAGTTTACGTCAGCACAAAAATGCTGGTGAGTTTACAGGTTTTGTATCCAAGAACCAAGTCCACCTGTCCATACTATAATAATCGAAAACCAGTATACGCTAGCTAGGCGTACGTTTTGTTACTACCACGATTGGAAAACCATTACTAACGCGAATACCAAAAGTATGCCCGATGTAGTTCCTGTTGTTCCTGTTGTTCCTGTTTGAGACAATATGCACCCGCCGACCCTCCAAGTCGACGAGCGGGGTTGGTCACTCCCAATAGCGCTATTCACATTTCCCCGTTGTGCAAACCCGCACATTCATGGTTCCCCCCGGGACTTCCAAAGATCGTGTAGTACACAATAGAAACCCATAGTATGACAGTAGTTACCAAATAATCGTTTTAACACATGTTTTCTCCCCCGAAAGTATAAAACCAGTTTAAAAGAGGGGCCGTAAACTCACCTTAAGTTGCGTTACTCCTTAACCCGAGTAAACTCAGCTGCTATGCTAGTCCCGTAAAGCGGCGACCTAACATACGACAGTTACAAGTACTTAGACTAATAACCCGCAGGTTAATTAGTCCCTAGATGTCCAGACCATAACCAAGTTCGTTTGAAAATACCATGACTGTTTAACTGACCCAAAGTACAAGACTCGACATCCCATTGGTGACCCGAGACTCCCCGTGTTATGTTTACGCTCCAAAACATACAATAACGCAATTACACTTAACATACGTTAACGCACAACAAGTTATAGCACATAGTTCACGTATAACCGAATTACATCCAAATATATGTTACCAAGTTATTAGACATGTTACGGGGTTCCTAGCATGTTACTACAAGTTAAATCGGGTCTCGGAATGCTAATTTACACTTACAGCAGCAGTACACGCGATTAGGAAAAGTCAACTAGCAATTAGGTTGGTCAACTAGCAATTAGAAACCCTACTCGCCTCTATTATAGGCGATTAGGAGCTACTCACATGAACTTACTAGCAATTAGGGCTATTCACATGAACTTACTAGCAATTAGGGCTATTCACATGAACTTACTAGCAATTAGGGCTATTCACATGAACTTACTAGCAATTAGGGCTAATCACCTGATCTTTCACACGAATAGGCCTCTACTCGCCTATGTTATAGGCGATTAGCACCCTACTCGCCTATAACATAGGCGATTAGGAATGCTACTCGCCTGTAACCTTGCTGTTCCGGTTTTTCGCGCGTTTAACGCTCCAAATCAGATCCAGAACGTGTGTAACCACCCAATATCATCCCAAACACTATCCTAAACATGTTTAACCCAAAATCCTTCGTTTAACCTCGTATAATCAGTCCTGCATGCAACCAAGTAATCCAAACACCATTCACAAAGCATGCAACATCATACTAACACGCGTAATCATAACCCTAATATCCAATTACTGAGATTCCTATCATCATAATATCAATATCAATACTGATCTATCATAATAACATATCAAATCATCATCATGAATCATAAAAACCCTAGCTTTCTAATCATACACACTCATAATGCATGCATATTAGTTATAATCCGATTAACAACCCTTATTGACGATTTTCAGAAAGCTTTTTCGTTTAAGAACAGGTCTGGACCATTAGGGATTGATTAAAAACGTTTATAAAGAGTTATGGATGAAAATCAAACCTTAGGATTATGAAAATATGATGATTCAAGCTTGAAACCTTGAGTTTTGATCAAAAATCGCCTTCCAGAGGTTGTTTATGTGTTGGGGCGGGTTATGGGACGACTAGGGTTGGTATAATGAAGTTTAGGAGGTTAAGTATGGTATTTATAGTCGTTTTTAGTCGTCCAGCCCGTTACTAGCGAGTATGCAGCAGTTTCAGGCGATTAGGAATCCTAATCGCCTGATTGTTCAGGCAATTGGGCCTATTCGCCCTTACCTATACACGAGTAGGGTCCTACTCGCCCTTAGGGTTCCCTACTCGCCTCCCCTATAGGTGATTAGGCCTCCTACTCGCCTATAGGGGTTGGTTTTGTGCGTTTTGCGCGTTAAACCCCGTTTTAACATATGTTAATGCATATTCACGTACCGACAAGTCACATAATGATTGTAAACACATAACACAAGTAAATACACATATTTACACTCGTTCACCAATTCCCGGGACTCGAGACTCGTACGTTCCGTATGCCCTGACGATCCTAGAAATCGTCACCGTTTGTACACTTGGTTAAGGACTGACATCTAACGAACCTCTAGACCAACATCCAATGATCTTCTAGACTAACCAATAGTTCCCGAACCATAACCCGACTTAACTAACCCAGTTAAGTAAAATATACGCGTGACTCGCTAAGGTAGACTTTCATCTAGACAACGTTGTTAACCAGAATTTGCCGGGTGTCACAGTATACTCTCATTGATAGGTGAAAGAGAGGAACTGGGATTTTCCTAAGTTTTTTCAATAGCCTCAAACAGAGGTTGCATGGTTTGTGGAACATGTGATGGTGAAGGTGAAGGTGGAGGAGTAAAAAGAGAATTAGCCCTGGGAAAGGGGCTTGTGAACATATGGCCAAGTGACTCAAATGTTTCATGATGTGTTTCCCCTTGGCTTACAACATGATCCTTTTGTGAGGATGCATGAGGAGTTTGGACAGGTTGAGATATTACCAACTGTTGTGAGGAAGTAATAACAGTGGTTTCTAGTTGCTTTTGTGTTGCAACAGGGTTATCTTCTGGTATCTCATCTTTCAGAAGTCTCCTTTTTGGTTGAGTGGTGGTTTTTGTGGATGGACGTTTTCTTTTGGAAGTGGCTGGTGTGGGTTTCACAGCACTGGATGTAGTGCCATGATCACCAGGAGCAGTGGGCTCAACAACAGAGGTTTGGACAACAGTTGTTGTCTTAGTCCTCTTTGTTTGTGTTTTGGAAACTTTTGACACTTTTGATACTTTTTCTTGGGTGTTTGAACCCAACATTCTTGTGAAACTTTCATCAGTTAGACTCTTCATTTGCATAGACTCACCCTTTTTAAAATCTTTTTCAGGTAAAACCTTTTGAAGGATTACTATGACACCCGGCATGTTTGGGTCAACATTTTGTAAACACATAAGTCTACCTTAGCGAAAAACGTTTATTAAACATACTTGACGGGGTCAGTAGAGTTGGAACACAGTCCGTATTGTCTAGGGTCCAATGTTTCGGGAGATCATTGGGTTAGTCACACACACACACACACACACGATACGAGTCCCGTTGTTGGTGAATTACATAAACTAATTAAGCGTATGTGTAGACTAATTGTCGTATGGTGGATTATATGCTTAGATGTGTTTAAATGATGTGGAGATAATCATCCGTGCTTAAATATGTTACACATAGACTAAGGTTGCATGCTCGTATGTTAGGGTGCGTTAAAATGCGTTAAACACGGCAAATTGGAAAACTAGAAAAACGTGAGTCCTGGTTCGACCAATCGAATGGGCGAACCTGGACAATACTCCTGGTTCGACCCTTGTAAAAGGGGAGAACCTAGGATATTGAATTGAAAGAATTTCATTCGACCAAGTCAGGGTACGTTCGACCCTATGAAAGGGTCGAAGGAGGGTACATTCGCCCAGGTGAAAGGGGCGAATGTGGACATAGTATAAATACCACACTTTGTCATTTTTCACCATTTCACAAACCCTAAACGTCTCTAAACACTCTCTAGCAACTTTAAACATTTGAGGAAGGAGTTTTTGCCCTTGTTTTCAATAATCTAACCTACAAACATCTTCTACACAAAGATCTAAGGTGTGTTCTTCATTCTAAATCATTTTTAAAGCATTTCAATTCGTTTTCATTAAACCCCAAGAGTCCAAATCTGATTCAAACCTGTTTTCAGGGATAAAAACCTTTCTAATATCTTTCTAAACAAAACCTATTCATAAACAATGAGTTTTCATACAAATTAACATGTGTTAATGGTGTTTTATGTGATGTTATGTATTGTTTGATGATTGATTGTTGTATAGATGTTATGACAATGATCTAGGACTGTTATTGATGATGATTTCTGATTGAGATAGGTTACAATTGATTATTGATGATGTTATGTTCATTTTGGGGATTTTGGGTTAGATCTAGGGCTTGTTCATGATGATAGTGATAAGGATATGATTGGGGGGTTTATTTTTCATGATAATCTGAGTATATTAAGTTGATTATTGATTGATTTCATAAAGTTTCCTAATTGGGTAAAGATTGCATGCGTTTGATGTGACATCTCCATAATTTGCTATTTCGGGTAACTTGTAAAACGGACGGATTTTGGGATAAAATTGGTAGGGTTATGTAGGAATATGTTGATGATAGTTGACTGCTGTGATTGGTAATGTTTCGTGATGTTTTCGGACCGTTTAGATGTGTTTTGGTGCGTTTTATAAAATGCTGATGAAAACGGGCAAACGTGGAATAAAATTGGTTCGAATGGGCGAACGTGGAACAAAACATTGGAAAAACGGGCGAACGTGGCTCAAATGGGCCAACGTGGCTTAAACGGGCGAATGTGTACAAAACGTGGGAAAAACGGGCGAACGTGGCTCAAACGGGCGAACGTGCCTCAAACGGGCGAACGTGGAAAAAAACGTGGGAAAACGGGCGAACGTGACTCAAACGGGCGAACGTGGAAATGGGAAAAACCACATTCGACCATCTGATTTCCGGAATGAGATTTTTGATGCAAACTAAGTGTTTTATGCTTGAAACTTATATGTTAAACTTATGTGCATGACTAATTGATGTAATGGGTCACCAACGGGATGTCGGGTCGGTCTGGGATGTCCGGTTAACGTTTAAACACACTTTTTAACACACGTAGTCAAGATCTGGACAATCGGGGACTAGTTAGCCTTCGGGTTAATAGTCATCACACTTATGTAAACTCATTGATAGGTTGTCATTAGTTGGGATTATCATACACGTGTTGGAATTCTAGTTATCAGAAGACGCACTCTAAGGTGAGTTTCACTGCCCCTCTTTTATACACTTTTCTCTCGGGGGAGAAGCATGCCACACGTTTTAACAAATACAACGCTTATGTTTTGAAACGCAACGCTTATGAAACAAAACGCTTTTGAAACGCAACGCTTTTGAAACACAACGCTTTTAGAAACATGACGCCTTTTGGGAATGTGACTCTTTTAAGAAACGTGACACGTTTGGCACTTGGCATATTTAACATTGGCATTTGACACTTTTAAACATTGGCATTTGGCATATTTAAACATTAGCACTTGACACTTTTAAACATTGACACTTGGCATTTGGCACTTGGCGCTTGGCACTTATTTACTATACGACGAAACCTAAGTCCCTATTGAAACCATGAATGTGCGGGGCACAACGGGGGAAATGTGGATAGATCTATCGGGCGTGACGAACCCCACCTGACGGCTAGGAGCCGGGCGGGTGCATATTGTCTCTCTCTACTTGACACTTGGCACATGGGCAGCAACTCGAGCAACGTTTGTCAGTAATGGTTTTAGCAACACAGTCGTAGTAGTAAGGGAACGTTTGTTATTTACTTGGAACTTTTGCACACTTGGCACTTTATGAGGAATCGCTTCACACATGAAAACGTTTACGAACTTAAAACCTGTGAACTCACCAGCATTATATGTTGACATCTTTTTGGCATGTTTTCTCAGGTCGCTAAGGTAACAGCATTGAGTATAGGCGCACGGAGTCTCACGGCGTCTAGGGATCATATGCATGTTTTGTTAAACATTTCAGACTTTGAGTTTTCCTTTTAAGTTGTAATAATACATTTTGCTTTAGCTGTGTTAGAACGGTTTTTGAAACTCAATGGTAGTTTACGTTGTTTCCTTATCATATAGATGTCGTTTATTGTGACCGTTGACTTGGATCCTGGTGTGTCACTCGCCTCGCGGTAAAACCCCGCATGTGGAAATTTGAGGGTGTGACAATTACACTCAAAATTCTTGGGTAAATTAAAAAAGCATTATTAGACCCAGACTTTATGGCTTTCACATTTGACACTAAGTCCATAAACAGTCCCTGGGATAAATTGAAGTCAGAAAATGACAGCATAGTATAGCCCAAGTGCTGAATCCTCAATGTGATTTCATTAAAGGAAGTGGACTTAGCAGAGACACAGAGAAGGAGGGTATGAAAGAAAAATCCCATTCATAAAAATATAACTTTCCGGGGTAATAGCTGGTCGCATGAGGCGAACAAGTCAGCCCAGACTCCTCACATTACGTGAAAAATCTTTTTTTCAGAGAAAGTTAATTAATTATTTTAAGAAAAATTCTCTTATTACCCAAACCTTTACCAAAACTCCCATTCATAAAATATATATAAAGATAATACATGGGATCCGCTCATGGTGAAATTCCCTCTACCTAAGCAAACACGCAAACTTGCAAACAGACTCAAAGACACAAAAAAACAAAGATAAAATAGAAAGATAAAAACCTATTAACCACTACCGAAGAACGGACCACAAATAAAAAAAAATGAAAAGCTAGAAAAAAAATAGGTATAAATATAAATTTACAAACTCTACAAAGCCTCCCCACACTTAAACTTAATTAGGGGGCTTCTCTTTTATCTGGACCCGATCCAACCCGTTTAATTCCACCCGGTCCATATTATTTAGCAAAATTACATTAGTGGAATTGAAAAATATTTTATCGAATTTAAATGGGTCAGGCCACCAATATTTAAATTTACCTGGACCAAACATGATTCTTGGCATGTAATGAGGGGTCTTGTTGTCTCTGCAACTCCTGACCCTCACCCTGTGTCGGTCCAGGTGCCTCTTCGCCTTCTCCCGTGGTGGTGGCCATGTTGGTGGCACTAGTAGCAGTGTAATATCCAACGCCTGCACGGGCCGGCTGTGGTGTTCTTCTTCTTTCACCACTGCTTCTTTCTCATTTTCCTTATTTGGTGACACTTGTTCAAAATCTTAGTCTACTTCTGGAGCTGACAAATCAACTAACTCGTCACCAAAATCTGCTTCCCCATCAGCTGCTTCTTCAAGCAGGTTAGTGGTGTCTTCCTCTTCCACCACTTCTTCCTCAAACAGCCAGCTTGTGGATTCTGAAAAATCCATATCTTCCTCAGCCTCCCCTATCTTCTCCATCATGGCTTTCCTATGCGTGTCCCAAGCTATCCTTTCTATCTTCTCATCATCACTCCAGACATCAGCCTCCCAAGGGTATTTTAACACCCCAACCGATGGCGGAAACATCGGGATGCCATGTATTGATGATTGTTTCAGTAGCACATGGTATAATATAAATTTTAAATAATTTATTCAAACATAATATCCAAATATAAAATGATGTCTAGGAATTCAATACATAATATCAAACAACAAAACTTCAATAACTTCAAATAAAACTTCATGTTAAATCCTCATGCTAACTCAAGCCTCAACTTCATTGTTACCTGAAACATGTTAATTATGAAAGTATTTTGGGTCAACAAAAGTTGGTGAGAATTACATAGGTTTTTGATAATAAAATGTTGTGCAATTCATGTGTCATGTCAATCTAGCCCATATGTGAGAACATACTAGAAATAAATCGAGTGCATAATCAACCCTGATGACTGTTATAATATGATACATACCATACGCTCATGGTCCACTTGAATATGTTATGCGATAACAAACACCCACGCAACCTTTGTAGGAGGCACGTATCCGGGTGGGATTGTCAGTCCAATAGATCTATCATTGTATACCGTCGGCTGATCAATGTTAATGATTATGCTAGAATATTGTGCTTACCCTAGTCATGTTTAAGACATAATGCAACATAGAATAACACATAGACACTTATGATTTAATTGTAGATAGAATGTTGTAACATGTTTCACCCCAAAATAGTGAAATAGAAAAGGGGCTATGTAAAACTCACCTTAGCAAATGTTAAACTTCTTGAAAAGATGAAATAATAGTGTTGCCCAAAATAATGCCAAATATCACCCTATAATAAGGTAATAAATAATAAGTCTAAGTCTAATTAATTTATAAGTGTATCCAAGGGTTTCGATTTGGGGATATCCAATTGTTGAATTTAAAATAAAATGTTAATTAAATAAAAGGGAAATTTGATAATTAAATAAAAGAAAGTCTTTTATACAAATTGAATTTAGAATGTTCACAATAATGTGTTTGAAGTATAAAAAAATAATTTTTATAAAATTATTTCTTTTAAAATAGATTTTTAAATCTATTTATTACAAATTGCCAATAATTAACTTTAATATTCAAAAATACTAATATTAAAGAATTTCCATTTTAAAAATCATATTTCTGTTCTAAATATTTAAAAATAAATTGTATAAAATTTTGGTGCAAAAATAATGAAAATTGAATTTATTATGATTTAATTATGATTAAATCTAACATAAATTGAATAAAAATATAAAATAAATGATTTTTCAGAATTAAAAATCATTTCAGTAAAGTTTCACTTTATACAAACTCAGGATAATTTTTGTAGAATTTAATAAAATTGTTTTGATATTTTAATGGATTTTTATAAATATAATAGTATAAAATTAATTTAATTATTATAAATATTAAATAAATGAATTTTAGAAAAATAAAAATTGTAAATAAAACTTTTAACTCAGATTTAATAAATATAATTTTTTTAGAATTTATAAAATAGTTTTAAGATTTAAAAATGAATTTATAAGTTTTTAATGTATAATATATAATTATAATGATTTGTTGTAAAAAAATGAAAAAGAAAAGAAAACAAGGCCACAGCCGGGACTCGAATCCGGGTGCCTTTGGTCACCAACCATGGTCACAACCACTTGGCCTAGGCCTGTGGTTGTGACAAACCTCAGATTAAATAAAATAAATATGCTGTGCCATTCCAGTTTATCCCCAAATCTAAGTTACGAACCCTAGATTCTACAATTAGACAATCCATACATTTTGAACCCGATTATTGTTAGGGTTTTTGTTGTATGATTGCCGACTAACAAAACCCACAAAAACAATTGGACTTACAGTGATGAATCGTGTTCGTTTGCCCGGTCAAAGCCCAAAAGTCAAACAACTAACAGAATGCTAATAACAGAGCGATTGGAAGAGAATTGAAGGTTGAGAAGAGAGTATGAGCGAGTTGTGAAGGATCGTAGCACATCAATTTATACTGGGGATCGATGGATTGGTTAATTGGAAAGTTGACCTATGATTAATTGTCAAACGCGTATGGGATTTAAATTTGGTCAACGATTGATGGTTAATAGCGTGTAATTGAAGTTGATTGAGGCCGGTAATCGTGTATCATTACCAAAATTATGCCAATTACCAGTTAATACCATTGTTTGAATCCTACGCGTCCCACAGTTGACTTTCCATAGTCAACTGTGAGGTTTTGAAAACAAGTATAAAATTAATAATCGTCCGGATTTATTCCAAGTTGATAGCTAGCCCAGTTGGTTAAGTGTGTTGTGTGGTTGACCCGGTCTTGGCGCGGGTTCGAATCCCGGCCAAGACATATTATTTTTTTGATAATATTTACATGTTACCACATATATAATATATATATATATATATATATATATATATATATATAGTATTAGGGTCCCAAACATGTGACAAAATAATTAATTGAGAATACTAATGATAAAACTTGACGTTTTTATTAAATATAGTCGTGTAACGTACAAGTTTGAATGCGTAATGTTACAGTCTCCCCTACTTTTAGGAACTTCGTCCCGAAGTTGGAGTTGGAGAGTCTGGTGGAAAAAGATGTGGATACTTCGACTTCATCTGGTCTTTACGTTCCCAAGTGAACTCTGGGCCTCGTTTAGATTCCCAACGAACCTTAACGATCGGAATACGACTGCGCTTGAGTTTCTTGACTCCAGTATCAACAATCTCGACGGGTTTCTCGATAATGTGCATGCTTTCATCGATTTGCACATCCTCAAGAGGAACATGAAGGTTCTCATCCGCTAAGCATTTCTTGAGATTCGAAACATGGAAGGTCGGATGAACATTGCTTAGCTCAGGTGGAAGTTCAAGTTTGTAAGCCACTTTTCCAACTCTGTCAAGAATTTTGAAGGGGCCTACATATCGAGGAGCTAGCTTTCCCTTTCTACCGAAACGAATTACTCCTTTCCAAGGGGATACCTCAAGTAGTACAAGGTCCCCAACTTGAAATTCCAATGGTTTACGACGTTTATCAGCATAACTCTTTTGGCGACTTCTAGCCTTGAGAAGATTATCCTGTATGAGTTGAATTTTGTCTGTGGTTTCCTGGATTAGTTCGGGTCCAGTAATACGAGCTTCACCAACCTCAGTCCAACAGACAGGTGAGCGACATTTCCGACCATAGAGTGCCTCAAAAGGAGCCATGTTAATGCTGGCGTGATAACTGTTGTTGTATGAAAACTCAACCAAAGGAAGATGACAATCCCATGCGCCACCAAAATCAATGACACATGCCCTGAGCATATCCTCAAGAGTCTGGATGGTTCGTTCAGTCTGACCATCAGTTTGAGGGTGATAAGCAGTGCTCAGGTTCAACTTGGTACCCAAAGCATCTTGTAGAGACTCCCAAATGTGAGAGGTGAAACACCCATCGCGATCAGAAATAATGTCCAAAGGTATACCATGACGACATACGATTTCACTTACGTACATCCTTGCCAACCTTTCCACAGAATACTTCTCACGAATAAGTAGGAAGTGAGCTGACTTGGTCAAACGATCGACGATTACCCAAATACTGTCGAAACCTTTGGGTGTACGAGGGAGTTTGGTGATGAAATCCATAGCTATGCTCTCCCATTTCCAGACAGGAATCTCTGGTTGTTCAAGCATACCAGATGGTCGTTGATGTTCATCCTTGACCTTGGAACAAGTGAGACATTTTGCGACGAAAAGAGCAATGTCTTTCTTCATACCAGGCCACCAATAAGAATAACGAAGATCTTGGTACATCTTGTCAGCTCCAGGATGAATAGAATAACGAGACTTATGAGCCTCGTTCATGAGAAAAGTACGAAGATCATCACGGTCGGGAATCCACAGTCGATTAAGGAAATAAAGAAGACCATCGGGTTTGGTTTCAAGTTGAGTTTCAGCACCACAAGACATTTCGTCGTACATGTTACCTTGAGTGACTGATGTGTGTTGAGCCTGGAGGATGCGATCTTGAAGGTCAGTACGAACTCTCGCACATTGAAGTTTGATACGCTCTTTACGACTAAGTGCGTCGGCCACAACATTCGCCTTGCCAGGATGGTAGCGAATTTCGCAATCATAGTCGTTAAGTAATTCAACCCAACGTCGTTGCCTCATGTTAAGATTCTTTTGATCGAAGTCATGTTGGAGACTTTTGTGGTCCGTGAACACCACACATTTGGTCCCATAAAGATAATGTCTCCAAATCTTGAGTGCAAAGACAACAGCGCCCAATTCAAGATCATGGGTGGTATAATTCTTTTCGTGAGTCTTGAGTTGTCGAGACGCATAAGCAATAACCCTTCCTCGTTGCATGAGAACACAACCAAGACCCTGGTTCGATGCATCACAGTAGACCACGAAATCATCATTACCATCAGGTAGAGACAAGATAGGAGCTTCACAGAGTTTCAGCTTAAGAGTTTCAAATGCTTCCTCTTGTTTAGGTCCCCACTCATAGGGTTTACCCTTGTGAGTTAAGGTAGTGAGAGGAACAGCGATCTTGGAGAAATTGGCGATGAATCAACGATAATAACCAGCCAAACCAAGGAAAGAACGGACTTCCGTTGGAGTGGTAGGAACACTCCAATTCTTCACAGCTTCGATCTTTGCAGGATCAACATGAATTCCGTTCATATCAATGACATGTCCCAAAAATTGAACTTCCTTAAGCCAAAATTCACATTTTGAGAACTTGGCATACAGTTGTTCTTTCTTTAGGAGATTCAAGATAGAGTGAAGATGTTGCTCGTGATCGGATTTTGATTTAGAGTAAATCAAAATATCATCGATGAAGACGATCACGAATTTGTCGAGATAGGGTCTACAAACCCGATTCATCAAATCCATAAATACTACGGGAGCATTGGTCAACCCAAAAGGCATAAACATGAATTCATAGTGACCATAGCGTGTGCGAAAAGCTGTCTTGGGAATATCTTCATCGGGGACTCTAAGCTGATGATAACCAGAACGGAGATCAATCTTCGAGAAGTGGGTTGCTCCTTGAAGTTGATCGAAGAGATCGTCAATCCTAGGAAGTGGATAACGATTCTTGATGGTGAGTTTGTTGAGTTCACGGTAGTCAATACACATCCTAAGAGAACCATCCTTCTTTTTAACGAACAAGACAGGGGCTCCCCATGGAGAAGAACTAGGGCGAATGAACCCCTTATCAGAAAGTTCCTGTAATTGACTGGCAAGTTCTTGCATCTCAGAGGGTGCAAGACGATAAGGAGCTTTAGCGACAGGATTAGCACCAGGAACAAGATCAATACGAAATTCCACTTGTCGAGCAGGAGGCAAACCAGGTAAATCCTCTGGAAAGACTTCAGGATAGTCTCGAATAATAGGAATGTCTTGGATACTCTTGCCTTTGTCCTTCTTTTCTATCACGTTAGCTAAGAAGGCTGTATACCCCTTTCGTAAGTACTTTTGGGCAGTAGTACAAGACATAAGCTTAAGCTCACCACAGGGTTTCTCACCATAGATCTTCAAAATCTCACCAGATTCGAGAGGAATGCGTATGACTTTCTCGAAGCACAGAATTTCGGTACGATGAGTTGACAACCAGTCCATGCCTATAATAACATCAAAACTTCCAAGATGCATGGGGATGAGATCGATAGGGAAGGTATGATCGTCGAGGTTCATCAAGCAGTTACGAATAATAGAGTCGATCGAAATAGACTTCCCGTTAGCTACCTCTACCACGAAAGGTTCTTCTAGATTAGTGTGGGGTAAGTTAAGTAAAGGTTCAAACTTCAGTGACACAAATGACTTATCAGCTCCCGAATCAAATAATATGGATGCATAGTGGTTATTAATGAGAAACGTACCATTCACCACTTCGTTGTTGTCACGAGCCTGGTTAGCGTTGAGATTGTAGGCGCGACCTCGAGCACCTTGGTTTTGGTTGCGGTTCTGGTTTTGGTTTTGGTTTTGGTTTTGGTTTTGGTTTTGGTTTTGGTTTTGGTTTTGGTTTTGGTTTTGGTTTTGGTTTCGGTTACGATTAGGGCAGTTGTTGATGTAGTGGTTAGGGTTGCCACACTCGTAGCATTGACCACGAGTAGGCCTGTTGTTTTGTTGGTTGGGAGCTGGGTTATTGTTGTCTTGGGTAGTAGGAGGGGCTCGACAGACGTTCACCAGGTGACCATATCTTTGACACTTAGTACAAAAACGACATGGCACCTGTGTTGGATGATGGTACTTGCAAGTGTTGCACAAAGGGTGAGGTTCGGTGTATGGTTTCTTGGCTGGATTTTGGGCAGCAGGTGGAGTAGCAGCAAACATATAGTTTCTAGCCTTGCGCTTTTTGTTGCTTGAGGTCTCAGGCTTGACTTCAATTGCAGGTTGTGGAGTGTCTTTGGCAACCGTCTTCTTAGTGCCCTTGCGGAAGAGAGTACCATTCTTCACGTGATTATCAGTAAGAGTGGCCGCTAGACGTTTGGCCTCTTCCAAAGTTGCAGGATTCCTACCCCAAACGGTGTCCTGGATTTGCATGGGCAGACCACCGATGTACTTCTCGATGGCTACCGGTAGAGGAGTAACTTTGTGGGGCAACAATAAGCTAAGCTCATGAAAGCGGGTGTTGTAGGCAAGGTTTTCCCCACTATCTTGGGCTAAGGTGTGGAACTCATCCTCAAGTTTCTTAACTTCATTGCGAGGACAAAACTCTTCCTTCATGACCTCCTTGACTTGGTCCCATGTCATAGCAAGAGCAACCTCGGCCCCACGAGTACGCTTTTCTTCATTCCACCAAGTGAGTGCTCGTTTATGGAGAACACTCATGGCGTAACGAACCTTGAAGTTGTTGGGGCACTCACTGTTGATGAAGGTATTCTCAATACCCTCAAACCATTGGAGGAGTCCTATAGCTCCTTCTTCACCACTAAACTTTGGAGGGTTACAAGAGTTGAAATGCTTAAGGGTGCAGGCTGGGGGTCCATTACCATTGCCATTGCCGTTCCCGTTCCCATTCCCGTTGCCGTGACCATTCCCGTTGCCGTTCATTTGGATGACCTGAGCGAGTAAATTGGGAACCAGAGTTGCGATTTGCTGCGCCATTTGTTGAGAAATGATCGCAGCCAGTTGAGCATCGACCCCATTGTTGTTGTGGTTAGGAACTTGGTCATGGTTATGGTTATCACCACCTTCTTCGTGGTGCTCACCATTGCTGTTGCGAGTGCTGCGACGAGGAGGCATGATCTGTAATAGACACAATGAAATGAATGAGAGTTTATATAAGGAATGTAATCATTTATTCATTAGTTAAAACAAATAAATGAAAACGTTGACTTATCAAAGATTCTAAATTCTAATAACATATGAAGACATGCTTTAGCCTATAAGTGAACACTCATCCCGAGAATTCCCAGGTAGGCATCCGGGTCCCTCGTCTGATTGGGATATATGCGCAATGCCAGCCTAGACAGAAGACTTAGAATACAGGCGTTCACCCTTCCAGATTGCACGTGTTCGTTATTAAAATCTAGAACTTCGATGAGATCTCAAGGGGGTTCAGGTTAAACCTGAGGATTTTGTCCTATTAATCTAATGGTGGATCAGGATTGCAGCAGACGAATAAGAGTAGTCACATGTAGGTTTAGGGTTATATAAGGCATAGGATAAGGATAGGATTAGGGAAGCAATTAGGGTTACAAGTAAGAGAAGCAAGTACTGTTTAAGTCCCTAAGGTTATAGTCTAGATTATTTCTAATAACCTAATTCCCTATAACCAAGGCTCTGATACCAATCTGTAACACCCCAACCGATGGCGGAAACATCGGGATGCCACGTATTGATGATTGTTTCAGTAGCACATGGTATAATATAAATTTTAAATAATTTATTCAAACATAATATCCAAATATAAAATGATGTCTAGGAATTCAATACATAATATCAAATAACAAAACTTCAATAACTTCAAATAAAACTTCATGTTAAATCCTCATGCTAACTCAAGCCTCAGCTTCATTGTTACCTAAACATGTTAATTTTGAAAGTATTTTAAGTCAACAAAAGTTGGTGAGAATTACATAGGTTTTTGATAATAAAATGTTGTGCAATTCATGTGTCATGTCAATCTAGCCCATATGTGAGAACATACTAGAAATAAATCGAGTGCATAATCAACCCTGATGACTGTTATAATATGATACATACCATACGCTCATGGTCCACTTGAATATGTTATGCGATAACAAACACCCACGCAACCTTTGTAGGAGGCACGTATCCGGGTGGGATTGTCAGTCCAATAGATCTATCATTGTATACCGTCGGCTGATCAATGTTAATGATTATGCTAGAATATTGTGCTTACCCTAGTCATGTTTAAGACATAATGCAACATAGAATAACACATAGACACTTATGATTTAATTGTAGATAGAATGTTGTAACATGTTTCACCCCAAAATAGTGAAATAGAAAAGGGGCTATGTAAAACTCACCTTAGCAAATGTTAAACTTCTTGAAAAGATGAAATAATAGTGTTGCCCAAAATAATGCCAAATATCACCCTATAATAAGGTAATAAATAATAAGTCTAAGTCTAATTAATTTATAAGTGTATCCAAGGGTTTCGATTTGGGGATATCCAATTGTTGAATTTAAAATAAAATGTTAATTAAATAAAAGGGAAATTTGATAATTAAATAAAAGAAAGTCTTTTATACAAATTGAATTTAGAATGTTCACAATAATGTGTTTGAAGTATAAAAAAATAATTTTTATAAAATTATTTCTTTTAAAATAGATTTTTAAATCTATTTATTACAAATTGCCAATAATTAACTTTAATATTCAAAAATACTAAAATTAAAGAATTTCCATTTTAAAAATCATATTTCTGTTCTAAATATTTAAAAATAAATTGTATAAAATTTTGGTGCAAAAATAATGAAAATTGAATTTATTATGATTTAATTATGATTAAATCTAACATAAATTGATTAAAAATATAAAATAAATGATTTTTCAGAATTAAAAATCATTTCAGTAAAGTTTCACTTTATACAAACTCAGGATAATTTTTGTAGAATTTAATAAAATTGTTTTGATATTTTAATGGATTTTTATAAATATAATAGTATAAAATTGATTTAATTATTATAAATATTAAATAAATGAATTTTAGAAAAATAAAAATTGTAAATAAAACTTTTAACTCAGATTTAATAAATATAATTTTTTTAGAATTTATAAAATAGTTTTAATATTTAAAAATGAATTTATAACTTTTTAATGTATAATATATAATTATAATGATTTGTTGTAAAAAAATGAAAAAGAAAAGAAAACAAGGCCACAGCCGGGACTCGAACCCGGGTGCCTTTGGTCACCAACCATGGTCACAACCACTTGGCCTAGGCCTGTGGTTGTGACAAACCTCAGATTAAATAAAATAAATATGCTGTGCCATTCCAGTTTATCCCCAAATCTAAGTTACGAACCCTAGATTCTACAATCAGACAATCCATACATTTTGAACCCAATTATTGTTAGGGTTTTTGTTGTATGATTGCCGACTAACAAAACCCACAAAAACAATTGGACTTACAGTGATGAATCGTGTTCGTTTGCCCGGTCAAAGCCCAAAAGTCAAACAACTAACAGAATGCTAATAACAGAGCGATTGGAAGAGAATTGAAGGTTGAGAAGAGAGTATGAGCGAGTTGTGAAGGATCGTAGCACATCAATTTATACTGGGGATCGATGGATTGGTTAATTGGAAAGTTGACCTAAGATTAATTGTCAAACGTGTATGGGATTTAAATTTGGTCAACGATTGATGGTTAATAGCGTGTAATTGAAGTTGATTGAGGCCGGTAATCGTGTATCATTACCAAAATTATGCCAATTACCAGTTAATACCATTGTTTGAATCCTACACGTCCCACAGTTGACTTTCCATAGTCAACTGTGAGGTTTTGAAAACAAGTATAAAATTAATAATCGTCCGGATTTATTCCAAGTTGATAGCTAGCCCAGTTGGTTAAGTGTGTTGTGTGGTTGACCCGGTCTTGGCGCGGGTTCGAATCCCGGCCAAGACATATTATTTTTTTGATAATATTTACATGTTACCACATATAATATATATATATATATAGTATTAGGGTCCCAAACATGTGACAAAATAATTAATTGAGAATACTAATGATAAAACTTGACGTTTTTATTAAATATAGTCGTGTAACGTACAAGTTTGAATGCGTAATGTTACAGGTATGCTGCTGAACTAGAGATCTGGCAAGGCTGCTCATCCTACTGAACCATAGGTGGGACTAAGGCGTCCATTATGGTCTCTGGCTCTTACCCTGAATCCTGCAAAATATCATCCTCACAAGACAAGTGTAAAGAATCATATGGGTCAGTTAAATCATGCACAAAATCAGATGAGTAAGGACAAACAGTTTCAGCAACGGGACTAATACAATCAGGTAATGTAAGTGTTACCATCTCGTCTGGATCATCATATGTGAAATAAACCTGCTGAACTGGAGGTGGGACTTCAACGTCCATTATGGTCTTCAGTTCATCCACCTGAGCCTGTAGCCTTTCAAGTGCCGCATCTTGTTCCCTTAAATAGTCGGTGTGCTCGGATAGCAAAGAATGCATATCCTCGAGCATGAGCTGTTGATTAGAAAGGAAGGTGTCACGCTTAGCAAGAAGGGCGGCAAAGTCGGGCCTAGTGTGAGACGAGACATCCCGATAATCGGGGTGTGGATACAGATGTTGGCTAGGTGGATACTCTGACGAGCTACCACCATGCCTTTCCTCATACATCTCAGCTTGTAGACGATCATGCCGACTTTTTATTCTATCTAGTGACTCAGATGTTGCAGGGTTAAACCACAGGTTAACCTGTGGGTATGAAGGCTGGTATGACTGGTATGGCTGCGGCTGCAAATACTCATTAAAATAATAATCCGTGGAATACCCCAATGAATATGAATGAGGGCATTTTATGGTAAAATGGGGTCCTCCGCAGATCACGCATATGATAAAAAAATTATATATTACGAATAAAAAAAATAAAAAAAATAACAAGAAATAAAAAAAACTAAAAGTAAAAATTATTCACAAAATAGTAGACCAGAAACGGATCGGATAAATCTCAAGAGTGCCAATTGCGTCCCCGACAACGGCGCCAAAAACTTGATGTGTGTAAATGTATATATAAAAATAACACAGGCTTTAATTAAAACGACTCACCTAAAAACTACACACGCACGGCAAGTGTACCGGTCGCAAAGCAGTAAACAGATAAGACCGAGTATCGAACCCAAAGACGCGAATGCAACTCTAGATCACAACCTCTACCGAATACTAGCCTAAATAAATATATACTTAAATGGGGGGTATTTTAAACTACTAATTACAAACTTAGAAGAAACTAAATTAAAATAACCTCAACTTCGTATACAAACCTAGGAGCTTGGAGAAATCGGATAGGAAGAAGGCTGGTTACTTAGGTAAAATCCCTAGACACTAGCAATAAATCCTGAATCTGGTAATTAACTTGAGACCCTATTCTTATCTAATAAACCTCCTGTCAAAGATAGCTCACTAGACGTAAGGCGGGACAAGTGTAGAAATGCTAAGATGGATCTGGATCGCCCTAGCGTACCAAAATCCCACAGAAATCAGATTAAAACCTTTTCTGGATTAAAACCCTCAAACTATGAAGCAGACTTAAACTCTACTGAAGAAAACCTAGGAAAACTCTAAACACGGACAAGTAGCGACGCCCGCCCTAGCGCTTGCCAACTACCGAACAATGCCTAGTTAGTTACCTAGCAATCTCGAGTTAGATTTCTCACCCTCAAGAATGGACTGCACATCTTAGTTAATCTATTATATTAGTTTGTTATACTTGTGTCGTACTCCAACTCCAAATACTAGCACGCTAACCTAAGTTGACGATCTAGATTGATTTCAAGACTTAGGGGGTATCTCTACATGCCTAGCTCCACAAACCAATAAACAAACTTCAAATAAAATTAACACCAACACACATATATCGAATCCAACAATAAAAGTTAAAACCATGTAATTCTACACATCAAAGCTAAAAACCAAAAATCATTAAATACCGTATATTACGTGTCTAGTTCATAAACCTAAGCAACCATAAAAGTCTAGTTCATAATTAAAATTAGAAACATAGTCATAGAGTTTCGAAAAACAATGATAAACATATCTCTAAATAAATAAAAACGATAAAAACAAACCACCGGGTCTTCAAATAATTATTCTTTAGCGCGCCCGGTACCTTCTCCCCTTCAAAAAGTCTCCAAGGCTCCTTGTCTAGAAGCTGTCGATCGAATAGATATGGCTTCTGCTATATGTCGAAGTCCAATGCTGTTCAATGAATGAATTATATCTTCCTTTGCTGCGGCCAAATCAAACGTATATATCCATATCCCTATTTTCATATTACCACTTCTTTTAATTTTGTATTTAGGTTGGGCCGAGCCCACCGAACTTTCATATATATTTTTTCTACTTTATTATTTTTATTATTATATATAGCATTCTAGCTCCATGCTCTTAACTCGGATCTTCTTGACTCGACCAAAATTGCTCGTTTACGCTCCAACGTCCATGAACACCTACAAAATATAAAATAAATACATAAGTAATAAAAATGACACAAAACTAATAAAAATATATAAAAACCTATACTAAATAAAATAGACAACTACAAGCCTAAAACTAATGAAAACACTATCTAAGTGACTCGAAAACTGTACAAACTTTAAACAGGAAATAGATGTATTTTACAATACATCAACTCACCAGCATTATATGTTGACATCTTTTTGGCATGTTTTCTCAGGTCGCTAAGGTAGCAGCATTGGGTATAGGCGCACGGAGTCTCACGGCGTCTAGGGATCATATGCATGTTTTGTTAAACATTTCAGACTTTCAGTTTTCCTTTTAAGTTGTAATAATACATTTTGCTTCCGCTGTGTTAGAATGGTTTTTGAAACTCAATGGTAGTTTACGTTGTTTTCTTATCATATAGATGTCGTTTATTGTGACCGTTGACTTGGATCCTGGTGTGTCACGCGCCTCGCGGTAAAACCCCGCATGTGGAAATTTGAGGGTGTGACAGATTGGTATCAGAGCCAATGGTTATAGTGAACTAGGACTGCATGTAGAGTCTAGTCTATAGCCGAGTATCACACACGTTAGACGGTCACACATAGTTATGAGTCGTGTCATTTGGTAAACATACTAATCTTGTCGGTGTATCAGTGTCCTTATCACACAGTATCACATTATCTATCTTCTGTTATTCCAACCTTGGTTCTATCTTCTTCTTCGGGTTCGAAGATGAAGGGGCTTATCGCTTATACTTGGCAGTAGTGTACATTGGGGTGGCTTCGGCACATTCTTGAGATCTTTCCGGGTTTTGGATATCTCCCCTCTATGCTCTAATGTACATAATTGTCTACACGTACACTATCATGCACTAGTACTTGTCATAGTACACTCCTGAGTGACTGTTCACTTTGGGATCCTCATGCGATAACAGTTTCTTTTAGGAATGTGTGTATCGGGTGATTTGAAGTTCTAGCTAGGAGCACGCCTAGAGGACCATGTAGAGCGATTTGTTATTTTGGGTGCACACGAAATCATAAATCGAAATGCATGAAAATCTTGGTGGTCTTCGTGTTCGGACTAAAGGTCATGCTGGAACTACGTTCTTAATTCGTTTGGTCACTTGTAGCTCGATCTGTTGGTGGTTTTGAGTGTCTTGTCTCATGTTTGGCAGAACATGTCTGGACGCGCTGGTGGACGTGCTGGTGGACGCCGTGGTGGCGGCGGGGGTCGCAATGGCGGTGGACGAGGTGGTGGGAACATCACCATGACTCAGGCGGAGTTGGAGAACATGTTGCAGCAGCAGTTGAACGTTGCATTGGCTGCTTTCCAGGCTGCTCAGCAGACCCTGGGAAATACTAATCAGGTGCAGTCTGGGCGCACCTACAAGAAGTTCATGGACTGTAAGCCCCATTTCTTCAATGGGACTGAAGGGGCAGTGGGTCTGCTCCGGTGGTTAGAGAAGATCGAGTCGGTGTTTTCTATGTGTAACTGTCCTGACGCTGATTGTGTCAAGTATGCTTCTGCTACTCTAGAGGGACACGCTTTGACCTGGTGGAACTCCACCACTACGAATCTTGGCCTGGGTGACGCCAATGCTATGCCGTGGTCCGAGTTCGTTCAGATGTTGCGAGCAGAGTATTGCCCGAGGGACGAGATTACGAAGTTGGAGCATGAGTTCTGGAACCTGAAGATGGTTGGGTCGGAGATCGAGGAGTTTACTGCTAGGCACAATGAGTTGGCTGTAATGTGCCCCGGTTTGGCTACACCGGAGTACCAGAGGATTGAGCACTACGTTGCTGGGTTAGTGCCGGAGATTGCTGGACTTGTTGCCGCTGCTGATCACACTACTATGTTGGCCACTGTTCGAGCAGCTCACAAGCTGACCAACATGAAGGTTGTTGAGGGCGTTCTACCTCCGAGGGGTGCTGCTGTGAAAGCCCCTGCGGACAACAAGAGGAAGTGGGAGAGTGCTGGGAAGAACATTGGGTCGTCTCAACAGCAGGTTAAGAGGCAGGACATTGTGGGAGCGTTACCTGAGCAGAAGACTGGGGGTTATGTTGGTAAGAGTCCGAAGTGTAACACGTGTGGGTATCACCATGTTCGGGGTTGTGATGCGTTTCGCTGTAATCGTTGTCATCGAGTCGGTCATTTGGCTAAGGATTGTAGGGTCAATCTGTAGCCGAAACAGACTCAAGCGGTTGTCCCCGCTCCTGCTCCTCGGGGAAACCATGGGTGTTTTAACTGTGGGGAGACTGGGCACTTCAAGCGGGATTGTCCTAAGCTGAACCAAGGGACTGCAGGTGGTTCTGGGAACGAAGGCGGCGGTCGAACTACTCGTGGTCATGTTTACGTCATTGGCGCTAGGGAGAACCAGGAGGATCCTGATACTGTTACCGGTGAGTGTTCTTTTCTTGATTCTCGTTATGCTCGTATTCATTCTCATTCACATTGTTTGGCGATTCGTATTCATTGTGTGCATTTAGTCTGGTATTTGGTCATCGTTTTGCATTCATGGGTCTGATGTGGGTCCTTTGGAGATGCTACTTGGACGGTACCGGTGTGTCATTTATACCGATCACGGTAGTCTCTAGTAGGCCTTCGATCAGGAGGATTCATACTTTTGTATTCACTTTGGGGGAGGGCGGTTCCCTGACATAGGGTATCTGTTGATATCATCTTTCGTTCGTGGTTATCATTTCGTTTGTGTTCTGGGAAACGTTACTTGAGTTAGGTCGACACTCATTACTGTCGAAGAGTGAATCTCGGGGCGAGATTCCTTTCAACAGGGGGATGATGTGACGACCGGGAAAATTTTTCTTTTTATCGCTTCGTTCTCTTTGACTTCGGGAAATTTTCGGGACGAAAATTCTTTCAACAGGGGGATGATGTGACACCCGACATGTTTGGGTCAACATTTTGTAAACACATAAGTCTACCTTAGCGAAAAACGTTTATTAAACATACTTGACGGGGTCAGTAGAGTCGGAACACAGTTCGTATTGTCCAGGGTCCAATGATTCGGGAGATCATTGGGTTAGTCACACACACACACGATACGAGTCCCGTTGTTGGTGAATTACATAAACAAATTAAGCGTATGTGTAGACTAATTGTCGTATGGTGGATTATATGCTTAGATGTGTTTAAATGATGTGTAGATAATCATCTGTGCTTAAATATGTTAAACATAGACTAAGGTTGCATGCTCATATGTTAGGGTGCGTTAAAATGCGTTAAACACGACAAATAGGAAAACTAGAAAAACGTGAGTCCTGGTTCGACCAATCGAATGGGCGAACCTGGACAATACTCCTGGTTCGACCCTTGTAAAAGGGGAGAACCTAGGATATGGAATTGAAAGAATTTCATTCGACCAAGTCAGGGTACGTTCGACCCTGTGAAAGAGTCGAAGGAGGGTACATTCGCCCAGGTGAAAGGGGCGAATGTGGACATAGTATAAATACCACACTTTGTCATTTTTCACCATTTCACAAACCCTAAACGTCTCTAAACACTCTCTAGCAACTTTAAACATTTGAGGAATGAGTTTTTGCCCTTGTTTTCAATAATCTAACCTACAAACATCTTCTACACAAAGATACAAGATGTGTTCTTCATTCTAAATCATTTTTAAAGCATTTCAATTTGTTTTCATTAAACCCCAAGAGTCCAGATCTGATTCAAACCTGTTTTCATGGATAAAAACCTTTCTAATATCTTTCTAAACAAAACCTATTCATAAACAATGAGTTTTCATACAAATTAACATGTGTTAATGGTGTTTTATGTGATGTTATGTATTGTTTGATGATTGATTGTTGTATAGATGTTATAACAATGATCTAGGACTGTTATTGATCATGATTTATGATTGAGATAGGTTACAATTGATTATTGATGATGTTATGTTCATTTTGGGGATTTTGGGTTAGATCTAGGGCTTGTTCATGATGATAGTGATAAGGATATGATTGGGGGGTTTATTGTTCATGATAATCTGAGTATATTAAGTTGATTATTGATTGATTTCATAAAGTTTCCTAATTAGGTAAAGATTGCATGCGTTTGATGTGACATCTCCATAATTTGCTATTTCGGGTAACTTGTAAAACGGACGGATTTCGGGATAAAATTGGTAGCGTTATGTAGGAATATGTTAATGATAGTTGACTGCTGTGATTGGTAATGTTTCGTGATGTTTTCGGACCGTTTAGATGTGTTTTGGTGCGTTTTATAAAATGCTGATGAAAATGGCAAACGTGGAATAAAATTGGTTCGAATGGGCGAACGTGGAACAAAACATTGGAAAAACGGGCGAACGTGGCTCAAATGGGCGAACGTGGCTTAAACGTGCGAATGTGGAACAAAACGTGGGAAAAACGGGCGAACGTGGCTCAAACGGGCGAACGTGGAAAAAAACGTGGGAAAAACGGGCGAACGTGACTCAAACGGGCGAACGTGGAAATGGGAAAAACCACATTCGACCATCTGATGTCCGGAATGAGATTTTTGATGCAAACTAAGTGTTTTATGCTTGAAACTTATGTGTTAAACTTATGTGCATGACTAATTGATGTAATGGGTCACCAACGGGATGTCGGGTCGGGCTGGGATGTCCGGTTAACGTTTAAACACACTTTTTAACACACGTAGTCAAGATCTGGACAATCGGGGACTAGTTAGCCTTCGGGTTAATAGTCATCACACTTATGTAAACTCATTGATAGGTTGTCATTAGTTGGGATTATCATACACGTGTTGGAATTCTAGTTATCAGAAGACGCACTCTAAGGTGAGTTTCACGGCCCCTCTTTTATACACTTTTCTCTCGGGGGAGAAGCATGCCACACGTTTTAACAAATACAACGCTTATGTTTTGAAACGCAATGCTTATGAAACAAAACGCTTTTGAAACGCAACGCTTTTGAAACACAACGCTTTTGAAACACAACACTTATGAAACGCAACGCTTTTAGAAACATGACGCCTTTTGGGAATGTGACTCTTTTAAGAAACGTGACACGTTTGGCACTTGGCATATTTAACATTGGCATTTGACACTTTTAAACATTGGCATTTGGCATATTTAAACATTAGCACTTGACACTTTTAAACATTGACACTTGGCATTTGGCACTTGGCGCTTGGCACTTATTTACTATACGACGAAACCTAAGTCCCTATTGAAACCATGAATGTGCGGGGCACAACGGGGGAAATGTGGATAGATCTATCGGGCGTGACGAACCCCACCTGACGGCTGGGAGCCGGGCGGGTGCATATTGTCTCTCTCTACTTGACACTTGGCACATGGGCAGCAACTCGAGCAACGTTTGTCAGTAATGGTTTTAGCAACACAGTCGTAGTAGTAAGGGAACGTTTGTTATTTACTTGGAACTTTTGCACACTTGGCACTTTATGAGGAATCGCTTCACACATGAAAACGTTTACGAACTTAAAACCTGTGAACTCACCAGCATTATATGTTGACATCTTTTTGGCATGTTTTCTCACGTCGCTAAGGTAGCAGCATTGAGTATAGGCGCACGGAGTCTCACGGCGTCTAGGGATCATATGCATGTTTTGTTAAACATTTCAGACTTTGAGTTTTCCTTTTAAGTTGTAATAATACATTTTGCTTCCGCTGTGTTAGAATGGTTTTTGAAACTCAATGGTAGTTTACGTTGTTTCCTTATCATTTAGATGTCGTTTATTGTGACCGTTGACTTGGATCCTGGTGTGTCACGCGCCTCGCGGTAAAACCCCGCATGTGGAAATTTGAGGGTGTGACAATTACACTCAAAATTCTTGGGTAAATTAAAAAAGCATTATTAGACCCAGACTTTATGGCTTTCACATTTGACACTAAGTCCATAAACAGTCCCTGGGATAAATTGAAGTCAGAATCTGACAGCATAGTATAGCCCAAGTGCTGAATCCTCAATGGGATTTCATTAAAGGAAGTGGACTTAGCAGAGACACAGAGAAGGAGGGTATGAAAGAAAAATTTCATGACTGGTGGGAATTTTTTTTTTGAAAAGTGTTGACCCAGTCATCTGTGCATCATAACCTCTTTCCTGAAACTCTGTGTGAAGCTCTGCCTTAGGGAAAGAGTCTTTACCTGACAGGTCATTAAGTGAGAAGGTTGTGGATATGAGTTCAGGGGTAATGACGATATTTGTCTCTCCAATTTTTGAGATAATGGAAGTAGGCTTTTTGTCTTGAAGTAGAAACTCAGCATTCAACCAGAATTCTTGGAGGGTATCAAGATAGATAGGGGCGTCAGCGGTTAGGATTGTCAGGTATTTGGATTGTAAAATGATGTCGATGGTGGAATGGAATGGAGTGTTTTCATCTGTTTTTACCAGATATGGGAGGTAATTGTGGGTGGCTTTAGCTTGAAAATCCATTGTAATGGATTCTGAATGTGAGAGTGAGTGGAATTAGATTAAGGGTTTGAGAATGAAGAAGGCGGTTTCAGTATTTTGAATACAATGAGACAGTGTAACGACTGTTGTGATAAAACATGGTTTTTATAGGCTCTGGTGAAACCGCTAATGTGGCCAAAACTCTGCTTGTAGGAGCAGACGTGGCAAACATCTGATGGTTAAACATCTGGTGGTGTACATCTATTTTGGCAAACATCTGATGCAATCAGCTGTTGTTTTACCAAAGTGCCGATGCTAACAACACCTTTTTTTTATTCTTAATAGATATATGTATAGATATATGTATATATATATATATAGATAATAAAACAGTTGTTTTATCTGATCAGAGGTTTGAAACAAATTTTTCAACTTAACAGTGGATAGAATGGATGAAACAGTGGTTGTTTTATCTTTAACAGATTATTCAACCAAAAGGCTATTTTTAAGGATGGATTTTGATTTTCTGAAATATTTTAATGCCTTTATTAAAAACATTTGTGTTGTTTAATCCATGTTTAGCATATCAATTCTAGAAATCAGATTTGTAAAGGTAGATGTGTCTAAAGCTTATGTCAACACATCTGCCAACTGATCCTCTGTTGGAACATGGTGCAGAGAAATCAAACCTTTTTCATAGCTATCTCTGACAAAATGATGTCTGATGTCTATGTGTTTAGTGGTTGAGTGAGAGACTGGATTCTTGATGATATTTTCAGCAGCTTGACTATCCAACATGAGTGGAGTCTTTAGTGCAGTTATCCCAAAATCCAGCAATTGATTTTGGAGCCACATGAGTTGGGTTGTACAGCTTGCAGCAGCAATGTATTCAGCCTCAGCTGTTGAGGTGGAAACAGCTGCCTGCTTTTTGCTTTGCCAAGATACTAAGGCATTCCCTAGAAATTGGCACCCTCCTGATGTGGATTTTCTTGTGGTGTGACAGCCAGCAAAATCACTATATGAATAACCCGAAAGCTCAATGTTTCCATTAGCAGGGTACCAGATACCTAGTGTGGGAGCACCTTTTAGGTATCTGAATATCCTTTTCACAGCAATAAGGTTTGACTTTCTAGGAGAAGCCTGGATCTTGCACAAACACAAGTGGCAAACATAATGTCTGGCCTAGATGCAGTTAGGTACAATAAAGACCCAATCATGCATCTATAATGTGTTTGATCAACCAGTTCATCCTTGTCATCAATAGTGAGTAGCTTGACTGTACTCATGGGTGTACTACATGGCTTGCAGTCATTCATCTCAAATCTAGTTAGCAAATTTTTCACATATTTATTTTGATGAATGAATGTGCCATTTTGCAGCTGTTTCACTTGGAGACCAAGGAAACACTGAAATTCACCCATAGCACTCATTTCAAACTTTGCTGTCATGAGTTCCCTAAACTCTTCACACATTTTGTTACATGCGGATCCAAAAATGATGTCATCCACATACATTTGAACAATCATTAAATCTTTCCCTCTCCATTTCAAAAATAAGGTTTTATCAATTTTACCTCTTGTGAAACCAATGGATAAGAGAAAAGTGGAAAGAGTTTCATACCAGGCCCTTGGTGCTTGCTTGAGTCCATACAGAGCTTTATTAAGCTTGTAGACATGATCAGGATGGAATGTGTCTTCAAAACCAGGTGGTTGACATACATAGACCTCCTCCTAAATTTTGCCATATAGGAAGGCACATTTGATATCCATCTGATACACCTTGATGTTGTGGTTGACAGCAAAGGCTAGAAAGAGTCCGATAGCTTCTAACCTTGCTACAGGAGTAAAGGTTTCATCATAGTCTACTCCTTCTTCTTGTCTGAAGCCTTGAACCACAAGCCTGGCTTTATTCTTGACAACTATACCCCTTTCATCAGTTTTGTTTTTGAAGACCCACTTTGTACCTATTGGACAAACATCCTTAGGCAGTGGTACAAGTTCCCATACTTGTTGTCTTTTAAACTAAAGGAGCTCTTCTTGCATAGCTTCTACCCAACTGTTGTCTTTTAGTGCCTCTTGGTATTTGACAGGTTGTGTGAGAGATAGAAGCCCTGCAAAAAGACAGATATTGGAGGATTGGCTTCTTGTTAGCACACCCTCTTTGATGTTGCCAATGATTTGGTCTAGTGGATGAGCTCTTAGGTAGATTAGATCTCCCTGATATGGTATGATGGCATTTTGAGGTGAAGGACAGAGGTTTGGTGACTCTGCTATTATAACATATGTTTGCACTTCTGTAGTGCCATCAGATGTTTGAAATGGAAGTGGGGGAATGGGTCCAAGTGGTGTAAAACTGGACTGACTTTTGTCAACAGATGTTTGACTTTTGTCAACAGATGATTGTGTAGTGGTTGTGAGAGGTGAAGCAGTGGTTTGAGGGTAAGACTGGCCAACAGTGGTTGACTCAGCTGTGACAGAGTTTTGATAGTTGTTTTGAACAGCTTCTTCCTCTGATGCAGAATAGATTTTATAGTGACTGGGGATCACGACATCTGTTCTGTAATCTTATTGTGGATATTGTGGAGTACCTGCATTGTTAGTTTTAACAGTGATATCTTCAAATTTGAATTTATCTAAATCAAACAACTCAGCAGGATTTGCTGGGATTTTTAGGGATGAAAGTTCATTGAACTTTACATTCAGAGTTTCTTCTATTGTCTCGGTCCTTGTGTTAAACACTTTATAGGCCTTGGCAGTAGAAGAATATCCCAGAAAATAGCCACAATCTACTTTGGCTGCAAATTTTGAAGTGGAATCTTTGAGATTTAAAATGAAACATAGGCAGCCAAAGATTTTGAAAAATGAGATTAATGGTTTGATTTTGAACAAAATTTCATAAGCAGTTTTTTGATGTCTTGGGTTGATCAAAACTCTGTTTTGAACATAGCAAGCAGTGTTTACAGCTTCTGCCCAGAAGGACAGTGGCAAACCAGAATCTGCTAGCATGGTTCTTGTAGCTTCAATAAGAGTTCTATTTTTCCTCTCAACCACCCCATTTTGCTCTGGTGTTCTTGGGATGCTGTACTGCCTCACAATCCCTTTTGACACACAGAAGTCATCCAACTCCTTATTTTTAAACTCTGTTCCATTGTCACTTCTAAAGACTTTTACTGGCAAGTCATATTGTTTTTCAACTTTGGTGACAAAGTCCTTCAAAATACCTGTAGTCTCATCCTCAAAGTGTAAAAAGTAAGTCCATGTAAACCTAGAAAAATCATCAACTATGACAAGACAAAATCTTTTTCTTCTTAGACTCATGATTTTAACTGGGCCAAACAAGTGCATGTGCAACAATTGTAGACATTGACTTGTTTTGGACACATCAATGGATTTGTAAGAGCTTTTATGTTGTTTTCCTTTTAAACAGGAAACATAATGCTTATCACATTTGAATTCTTTTGATGGTAAACCTCTGACAAGGCTTTGTTTGGAGAGTGAGTTGATAGTTTGAAGGTTGGTATGACCCAGTCTCCTATGCCACAATTCTGATTCCTTTGTGGAGGCAGCAGAAAACAAACAGACATTTGCCATATGATTGTCCTTCAACATATCAACTACATACACATTGCCACTTCTATGAGCAACAAGTTGTGCTTTGCTCTTAGCAATGATGGTATCAATCTTTTTCACCACTTCTGGCCCAATAATCTTACAAGTTTTCTTAGTGAAGAATGAGCCATAACCTTTGTCACTCATTTGTGAAACACTAAGGAGATTAAATTTAAGATTATCAATAAGATTAACATTTTCAAACTTGAGTTTCCCAGCCTGAACAGTCCCTGAACCCAACACCTTACCTTTTGAATCATTACCAAAGGATATATCACCCCCTCCATGAGCTAAGAAGTCCAGAAGAAGGGCTCTACATCATGTCATGTGCCTGGAGCCTCCACTATATACATACCAAAGACTATCTAAACAAGCAGAAGCTCCCTGCACAGCAGTAATGAATTAGTTTTGGTGAGTGTCCAAAGCCAAGTTGGATTTGGATAGGTCCTCAGACTTTTTAGACTCAAGCTTTGGAAGATGATCAGTGGTTTGAACTAGTTTTTGAATCAAGTTCAACAACTGTTGCTGACCATTTGCAAGTGCTTGAATGTCAACACTTGGGGCAACAGTTGTTTGATCACTTCCAGACAGATGATAATACCCATAGGGATTTCTGTTCACTCTTGGTTTAGAAGGTCTTTTTGGTTCCTCATAAACATGTGACAAATTATGACATGGTAGTTGTCCATATCCTCTTGGGTACTTTCTTGTGGGTGGAGCATCTGTTACTTGGACATCCCTGGGAGCAGATGTTTCAAGACTTTTGGTAACAGATGTTTGGACTGGTGTGAAGGTCTGTTTGGGCTTTCCTTTTGAAGTACTCACCACCCGACTTGCAAGAGTTTTAGCCTTGTACTCTTGTATTTTGACATCAAAATTTTTGAGATACAGACACTCTTTGGTTTTGTGATTCTTTTTCCCGCATATTGAACATGTGGCTTTGGAATCACATGCACTTGTTCCTTTGTTAATATCATATGCTTTTAGAAGAAAACAGTTTTTGGTAACATGATTCTTCTTTTCACAGAAATCACAGAACAAGTGGACAGACTTTTCTTTCTTTTTCCCTTTTTCAACCTTCTTTTTAGCAGATGTTTGAGCATCTGCTGGAAGGTTTTTCAAGGGAATGATCTTTGCCTGAGGTGCTGTCTTTCCCTCAGGAGTTTTGAAATCAACAGGTTTAAAGTTCTCAAGAGTACCACACTCATTAGACCAAGTAGGTTTAAATTCATAATTTTCAAGTTCAGTGAATGATGAGGAACCTTCTGGTTTTTCAAGAACAATTTTCTTACCATTGGGTTCAGTGATTTTAATCTCTTGACCCTTCAAATTTGTTGGTACTATCTCAACTAACTTTTGATCCCTTTTGTCAGTGTCTTCAAAAGCTGGAGCAGTGGTTTCAAAACCAAAACCAAACTTCACATGACTTTTGGTTTGTTTGTTGAGTAGCATTTCAAAACCTCTACATGATTCCACCCATTTCTGACATTCAACTTGGGTGGACTCAAGCTCACTTTTACAACTCTGATATTTTGTTATCATAGTTTGGAGCTGGTCTTTGGTTATGGTTGCTTCATGTTTTAAGCTGCTTATTTCAGATTCTGTTTTAGTTAAATTTGTTTTTAATTCTTTTGAAAGTTTCTCAAATTTAACTTCATCATCTAAAATTTTCTTTCTAAGGTTTTCATTCACCTGTTTGATGTTAGCAAATGCTATTACACATTTGTCAGAACATAAATCTTTAAGAATTTGAGGAGATACCTTAGCAGCAGCCATCAATGCACAATCACACTTGAGCAACAGGTGTTTGCACATAGTGGATCTGAGGAACAGTGGTTTGGACAAACTGGATAGGAACAGTGTTTAAGGACTGTGCAAAATGAGCAGTGTTTTGCACATTTGGTCCAGGGGTATTATAGGAATTTTGATAAGTGTTGGTCTGAGGCCTTTGATTTGGATAGGTAATTATAGGTGTACCATGTTGACTCCTACATTCCCTAGCAAAATGACCAAGTCTATGACATTTATAACACTTTATCTTTGATTTATCTAACCCAACCTTTGATCTGCCAGTTAACCCTGGAAACCTTCTCCCAGTTTTCTTGTAAAAATTGTTAGTTCTTACACTGAGAAGGGCCAATTGGTGCATAATGTCCATTTCTTCCAAATCATCAGTGTCAAAATATTTTAGGTCATCATACTCAAAGGATATGCTATCAGATGCCTGGATATCACCACCACTTGCTGTAAAAGCATAGTTTAGTGAATAAGAATCAAAGTTAAAACCTGAGTTAAAACCTGAAGTTATGTCAATGAAATGATCATAACTCTGATCCTTAGTATTTCCAGGCACCTCATCATGACCCAAAAGTGTTGTATTACCAAATACATAATCATCAGACACTTTTCCAGAGTCCTGGAGCTTCTTTTTCTGGTTAAGCTCTCTCTCATAGGTCAAGAGCTTACCATGAAGCTGGGTCAGTGATAGGTCCTTGAATCCAATTGAGTTTCTCATAACTATAGCAATAGTGTCCCATTTATCTGGTAATGATCTTAAAAACCTATGGTTCAAGGATGAATGAGGGTATGTTAGACCAACCAGTTTTAGTTCACTAATGAGACAGTTAAACCTCTCAAATTGTTGAGTTAATGACTCTCCCTTAACATGACTGAATGTTTCATATTGTTGGTTAAGTATTTCATGATTGTTTTCAATAACCTCTTCAGTCCCACCAAATTGTTCTTTCAGTGCATCCCACAACTTCTTTGCACTGTTACAGTGTAACAGCCCAGCATATATATAATTGGGTAGAGCCATGGCCACAATACTGAAGGCCTTAGCATCTAACTCAATTTTCTGAAAATCCTGGTCGGAGTAGTTTTCAACTTTCTTAGGCTCCTGAACCTTGGGATTTTCGGTACTTGGCACTATCGGAACATGTGGTCCGAAGATAACCGACTTCCAACTCCCAGTGTTCTGTTGAGCTAGAACATGGCTCATCCGACGTTGCCAAATATTGTATTCAGATCTGACAAGCATCGGTGGCTTGTTGTTCGTGCCAGTTTTGTGTGGATCGTGATTGATTGAAGCCATTCTCTGATTTTTCAAAAACAAAGTCTGTTTATAATCGATTGAATCGAAAATAAACTATTACTCTGTTTTCAATCCGACAAACAAACGATATCAATAATTGTGAGCTGATGTAACACCCCGCCCCTCTCACCACCAATATTGTCCGCTTTGCCCCGATGGGTTGCCTATCCAGAGCTCACGGGTTTGTTTTTGGGTGCCCCGGTGGAAACTTCCCAGGAGGTCACCCATCCTGAAACTGCTCCCACCTGAGCATGCTTAACTGTGGAGTTCTCCTCTCATCCACTAGCATTAAGCCCAAAACGCGTTGGTGATTTAAGAGGCAGAATATTACTTATGAACCAAGGATCTCTCCTGGCCACGGCCAATGTGGGATTTTCCTGGGGTGTCACATTCACCCCCTGTTAAAGTTTCATCGTCCCTGATGAGGTATGTACCCACCATCCCGAACGGCACAGGAGTAGCTCTGATACCATCTGTAACACCCCGCCCCTCTCACCACCAATATTGTCCGCTTTGCCCCGATGGGTTGCCTATCCAGAGCTCACGGGTTTGTTTTTGGGTGCCCCGGTGGAAACTTCCCAGGAGGTCACCCATCCTGAAACTGCTCCCACCTGAGCATGCTTAACTGTGGAGTTCTCCTCTCATCCACTAGCATTAAGCCCAAAACGCGTTGGTGATTTAAGAGGCAGAATATTACTTATGAACCAAGGATCTCTCCTGGCCACGGCCAATGTGGGATTTTCCTGGGGTGTCACAGCTGATCTGTTTATATTAAATTGATTGATTAGATCGAATTTAATTGACCAAGCTCTAATACCAATTGTTAGGATCTGAGTTTGATTGTTTTGATTTGTTTAGAGTAGAATGAGAATTGAATGAAGTGAATATATATGGAAAGTGCAGCGGAATGATAAACTATAATCAAAACAAAAGGAATAAATGTTTTCTTAATCGAAAGCTTTCATTAAAATTGAAAGATTACAATCAAATACAAGTACTCCCCCTCAGCCTGATCACACAGTGATTGTTTGTCTGAGAGAATGTTGTGTGTGACCAATAGAACAGTATAAGCACTGTTCTATTTATAGACAAATCTAAACCACCGGTTACCTAGGCTGACGTCACCTAAGATAGTGACCTCTAACAGAATAACAACATAAAACATCTGCCCTATACAAACTACTGTTATATTACAAAACACTGTAAGGTAAACTATTGTTGAGGGAAAACTCTGATGGTCTTGTATCATCTGTTGGAGCCTAAGTGCTGTTGGCTCCAACTAGCCTTTAGTCTTCAGTACTTGATTAGCAGTTGTTCTCTATCAGTTGTTATCCAGCAGTCCTTTGTAGCAGCAGTTGTTTGGGTGGAACAGTTGTTAGGGTCAACAGTCTTTTGGGAAGAGTATGTTGTAATGACTGTTTATTTATGTGGATCAACTGTTAGTATATTTTGGCTTTTCAATCATCTGTTCTTCTTCAGGTCAGCAGACCCAACAAAATGAGATTAAAATTTACATGTTATGTATGTACAAATGTTGGTAAGTAGTATTAGTGGTTTTTTAAAGTTGTAAATGAGTTCACATCACACGTTTCGCTTTTTTACGTTGTAACATAAGTAAAAGAGTTCACATTATTTATAATCAATTGAGTATAAATAAAATACTTTTTGTTCTTTAATAAAAATAATAAAAAATAATGATAATATGTAAATTTGTGGTAATATTTTTTAGTTCTTTAACAATAGTAAAATAAAGTAAATATATCATTAATGAGTGTCGTATTTTGCAAGTTTCTATCCATTTGCTTTATTTGAATATATATATTCTGCCAAAGTTATAAATTCTTGAGGTTTTCTAATTATGAATTTGAAAAGACTAATATTTTTAATACATTATTTTATTATTTTATTTTTTGTGATTGAAAAGACTAATAGTTTATTTTCCTTCTTTTGTAAGAGTCGACAAATGCAGCAATATTCATTTGAAACAGATGTTATAAAAAGTCTATACATCTGAAACCATTCTACTAAACACAAATTCGCTTGAAACAGATGTTATAAAAATTACTAAAAAAGTAATTATTACGATTTTGAATTTTTTGTTTTAATATTATTATATTATTATTATTATTATTGATGTTGTAATTGTCTTTCGTTATATAAAAAATAAATAAAAACGCCCAAAGTAATTTTCAACGTTAAATTCAATTAAAATCGATCTGACAAAGTGGAAAACCAACTTTACGAATATTTAGTATATTTACCCTATAATTTAGAGGAGTTAGTAATATTCATTTACCATCTTTAAAGATAGAAGAATCCGTAATATTTTTTTAACTATTCTCACATATATGTTTCCATCACATACTCTATTGCATTTATTTTAGTTTCTATAATAAATATAATAAAGACTAATTAAAAAATAAAAAGCCCCAAAATAATGATTACGATTCTGAATTTTCTTACTGAAGTGTAAGGATTACACATTTTTCAATAAATGTTAAATTGACATTTATATACGTAAATAATTTAATTATATTTATTATTCTTAGTCGTATATGTAAAAAAACGTTTCATGTCAAATTTAAATAAAACAGAAGTTAAACACTAATTATAATATAAAAAATGAGATTAAAACATCACATGTTATGTTTGAACAAATATGAAGAGTTGTTTCATTTTAAAATAGAAAAAATATGAAGAGTTGTTTCATTTTAAAATAGAATATGAAGAGTTGTTTTACAAATATTAAGATTTTATTTATTAATTTGAAAATGTTTCTTTTTTTTTAACTTTATACTGATACTTTATTATCAACTTTAATTGTGTCACAAAAGATGCTCTTACGTTGAGTTGATTTATGGTTTTTCCCTTCTACAGTTTTTGATATAATGTTTTTTCCTTCTATAGATTTTAGTGGCAACAGATTTTATAAAAGACTTCGAAATATTAATTATGATTTTGATGTTACTTTATTAACATTTTTATTTTATTATTATTGTTTTTTTTTTGTTATGAAATGTATTTTCATTTTTTTTAATTTATGACATAAGTAAAAGAGTTCATATCATTTATAGATTCAAATAAGTATAAATTAAATAGTGTTTGTTTTGTAATAAATAAAAATAATAAAAAATAATGAAAACCAACTTTACGAATAGTTAGTCTACTCACCTTATAAAAGAGGATGAATTCCTAATATTCATTTTCAATCTCTAAACATTCGTTAAATATTCTCACATATATCTTTCCATCACATATGCATAATTATTTTACATTCAAATATCTTTGCACAAAGTTTTTAAAGATTCTTACAATCAAAGGAAAATAGAATTGATGTTTTTCAATGATTCATAGAATTAAAGGAAAACATCAATTCCTCATTTATGTTGTATCCTGCACCTCCAGTTCCTTATTTTCAATTTTTAGGTCTTTTAGAACTGGATGACATTTAAATACGAGTTGTTATCGTTTTCTGCTTTTCGGAAAATGGTTTTTAACGTTTTATAATGATGAAGACCTGTGGAATCTTGAAGTAATCGAAGTGGCACAAAACTGCTTGAGCATCATATTTTGTAGACGATATTGATATATAATCATGTTATTGCTACCAAAGTATCAAGTTAACGATTGATGGCCTCATCAATTCCATTGAAAGAGAAGAAGAAAAGATTGAATGAACTGTTGAAAATTACAGATTAATTAGTGACATGTATTTGATAATATTATTGCTCTAAATACATTGAAATTTTTTTGATATTTTTTCCTGTCATTTTATGATGATATATATTTATTTTATGATAAATAGAAATTTGAATATAATACAACTGATTAGTTATATCAATATAGTCTACTGATAAAATCCACAGATGATATATGTGACAACCGTCACATTTATCTTTTATCTAATTGTCAAATCTAGTCCTCATACTTTCCATTGTTTAATCATCATAGTATTATTTTTTTTCCATATCTTAACGTTTAAAGTTTATAAGAAAAATTATATGTGATATTTAAATTTCTAAATAGAAACTTTAATGCAACTTATTTAGTTACTTTATAAGTTAGGATAAAAAGTTTAAGTTCTAAAAAGTTTTGAATTTAATTAAAGTTAAAAGTAACTTAGGTTGGTTAAGTTTTATAAAAAAAAAAAAAAAAAAAAAAAAAAAAAAAAAAAAAAAAAAACTAACTTCGTTATATAATATACTAGCCTAGTTAAAACATGAGGGGTCTTTCATGCCAATTGTCCAAAGTTCAAACTCAAACCTTTCCCCCTCTCCTGGAGGCCCGTTTTTCCGGCGACTCAGATTCCGGCCACCTTAAAAACCTTTATTTTGGAGTCTTAAATCCGTTTTTTTTTTTGCACCATTAAGTTTTCTCCATCATTATTAGTCCGTTTCAATTATAAATACTCAATTTACTTACGTTTTCATTGGATCATTACGATTAGTGTTGTAACTGAAGCTTGTAAACCGACAAACATTCAAAACATCATTAAACGCATGAGTTTTTATAAATTGTTGATCTAAAACGTTCCAGTACCTGGTCACAACTGAAACCCACACACGAGAATCATCCAAATCGCCCTGGAAAGCTTCACAAACGCGTCTATGTTGCGGCCTGTTCTTCCTTCTTTTCGATCCAAATTCACCATTGTAAGGCCAATATTTCTATGTCGTTTTATTCATCGTATCATGGTCTTCGAAAGCCCCTTATTACAGATCATTAATCATGTCTTAATTGGGTTTATTAATTTTAGACTAGGGTTAGGGTTCATAAGGAGAATTAGGGAAGAAGATGGCACCTTAAAGTTATTGTTTAAAATATTATCTTTTCATACATATAACAAACTGATAGGTTGGAGCAGTGGTTATGTGTGGGTGTTGACACATAAATGACTCGGGTTCGAGTCCCTCTAGCAGTGTTTTAGTTCTTTCTTTTTTTTCCAGATTTTGTATTTTTTTTGTTTTCCTATCTTATTTATTCATATACAAATACATATATATCTTAAAATAATCATAATAAATTCATTTTTGCTCTAAAATTTATGAAAATTTAGGAGTAGCTTCTCGACACCTCATAGAAAATTATCATATTTTTTATTTTTTGAAAAATGTCTTATTTTTATATTTTATTGATTTAACTTGTTTTAATCATATTTAATTGATTAAAATTTCATTTTTAATGATTTTAATATCAAACTTTTTGGACAATTATTTCTCATCATGAACTGAAATAAAAATTATTAGTTTAGAAAACATTTATTTTTATTTATTTTGCTATTTTTACTCATTTAAACATGATTTAATCTCAATAAATCAGTTTTAAATATAAATACATTTATAAAAATTAGGTGAAAATTAATTTTATTAATTTACGTCAGAAAGTATCCATTTTCTATAAAAATAATATTTTTGGATCATGTCTTGTATTTTTAATCTTATTTATGTTTAATTAGACATAATTAAACATTTATTTATCTATACTAATTAACATCTATTTTATAAATATTTTTATTATAAAATAGAAATATTCTTATGGTTGAAAGTCTTTATTATCATTTGTTGGATCATTGTGAAACTCATAATTATTTATTTCAATATTTATGATTATGATTATTGTATTTAATTATAATAATTAGTTAAAGTAATTAACTAAATTATTTTGTATTAATTATTTAAACATATTTTAACCTAATTATTCAATTGGTAATAATTACAATACCTACATCATATTTACAAACTTTGGTATATTATTTTTAATATAAAACTTTTATCGTAATTCGACTTATCTTAAAAACTCTAATTCCCTAAATCGACTTAGCAAACCCTAATGCCTTAGACCCTAGATACCATAGACTTTTATACTTTTCTCTTACTAGTATTCTTATACGTTATAGGTTGAATTCCTCGGAATTCCCATTACTTAGCTCACGACCGCTTAAGTTAGATTTTGATCGCTTTCGCAAACTGTGAGTATATCTTTCCCCTTTTCCTGTTTTACTATTTTGGGGTGACTCATGTACCTACTATCAAGTATCTATTTCATCTTACTAAAATTGCAATTCTTATGTGTGTTTGCTTGTGTCATTTCGTGTATCTATGACTTGTCAAATCATTAACCGTTGCGACCTGGCATTTCAATGAATAGTACTATGGTATATACCCTTGTGACTTTGTTGAGAGTCCTCGTCATTGCTATGTATTACATTACTACTAGCGCATACTATATATATCTACTTTCCTTTCATAGGGTTGATTTGCCCCGGATACCACTTATTACATTTTGCAAAATAACACATGAATTGCTAAATTTTCCTTACTATATATATCAAACGGGTATTGTGACACCCGGCATGTTTGGGTCAACATTTTATAAACACATAAGTCTACCTTAGCGAAAAACGTTTATTAAACATACTTGACGGGGTCAGTAGAGTCGGAACACAGTCCGTATTGTCCAGTCCAGGGTCCAATGATTCGGGAGATCATTGGGTTAGTCACACACACACACACGATACGAGTCCCGTTGTTGGTGAATTACATAAACTAATTAAGTGTATGTGTAGACTAATTGTTGTATGGTGGATTATATGCTTAGATGTGTTTAAATGATGTATAGATAATCATCCATGCTTAAATATGTTAAACATAGACTAAGGTTGCATGCTCGTATGTTAGGGTGCGTTAAAATGCGTTAAACACGACAAATTGGAAAACTAGAAAAACTTGAGTCCTGGTTCGACCAATCGAATGGGCGAACCTGGACAATACTCCTCGTTCGACCCTTGTAAAAGGGGCGAACCTGGGATATGGAATTTAAAGAATTTCATTCGACCAAGTCAGGGTACGTTCGACCCTGTGAAAGGGTCGAAGGAGGGTACATTCGCCCAGGTAAAAGGGGCGAATGTGGACATAGTATAAATACCACACTTTGTCATTTTTCACCATTTCACAAACCCTAAACGCCTCAAAACACTCTCTAGCGACTTTAAACATTGGGGAAGGAGTTTTTGCCCTTGTTTTCTTTAATCTAACCTACAAACATCTTCTACACAAAGATCTAAGGTGTGTTCTTCATTCTAAATCATTTTTATAGCATTTCAATTCGTTTTCATTAAACCCCAAGAGTCCAGATCTGATTCAAACATGTTTTCATGAATAAAATCCTTCCTAATATCTTTCTAAACAAAACCTATTCATAAACAATGAGTTTTCATACAAATTAACATGTGTTAATGGTGTTTTATGTGATGTTATGTATTGTTTGATGATTGATTGCTGTATAGATGTTATAACAATGATCTAGGACTGTTATTGATGATGATTTATGATTGAGATAGGTTACAATTGATTATTGATGATGTTATGTTCATTTTGGGGATTTTGGGTTAAATCTAGGGCTTGTTCATGATGATAGTGATAAGGATATGATTGGGGGGTTTATTGTTCATGATAATCTGAGTATATTAAGTTGATTATTCATTGATTTCATAAAGTTTCCTAATTGGGTAAAGATTGCATGCGTTTGATGTGACATCTCCATAATTTGCTATTTCGGGTAACTTGTAAAACGGACGGATTTCGGGATAAAATTGGTAAGGTTATGTAGGAATATGTTAATGATAGTTGACTGCTGTGATTGGTAATGTTTCGTGATGTTTTCGGACCGTTTAGATGCGTTTTGGAGCGTTTTATAAAATGCTGATGAAAACGGGCGAACGTGGAATAAAATTGGTTCGAATGGGCGAACGTGGAATAAAATATGGGCGAACGTGGAAAAACGGGCGAACGTGCGAAAAACGGGCGAACGTGGAAAAACGGGCGAACGTGGGAAAAACGGGCGAACGTGGGAAAAAACGGGCGAACGTGGAACAAAATGTGGAAAAACGGGCGAACGTGGAAATGGGAAAAACCACATTCGACCATCTGATGTCCGGAATGAGATTTTTGATGCAAACTAAGTGTTTTATGGTTGAAACTTATGTGTTAAACTTATGTGCATGACTAATTGATGTAATGGGTCACCAACGGGATGTCTGGTCGGTTTGGGATGTCCGGTTAACATTTAAACACACTTTTTAACACACGTAGTCAAGATCTGGACAATCGGGGACTAGTTAGCCTTCGGGTTAGTAGTCATCACACTTATGTAAACTCATTGATAGGTTGTCACTAGTTGGGATTATCATACACGTGTTGGATTTCTATTTATCAGAAGACGCACTCTAAGGTGAGTTTCACGGCCCCTCTTTTATACTCTTTTCTCTCGGGGGAGAAGCATGCCACACGTTTTAGCAATGCAACGTTTATGATTCGAAAACGCAACTCTTGTGAAACTTACCACTTTTGGAAACATAACGCTTTTGGAACGCAACGCTTTTGAAACACGGCGCTTTTGAAACACAACACTTTTGAAACGCAACGCTTTTAGAAACATGACGCCTTTTGGGAATGTGACTCTTTTAAGAAACGTGACACGTTTGGCACTTGGCATATTTAAACATTGGCACTTGACACTTTTAAACATTGATGTTTGGCATTTGACACTTGACGCTTGGCACTTATTTACTATACGACGAAACCTAAGTCCCTATTGAAACCATGAATGTGCGGGGCACAACGGGGGAAATGTGGATAGATCTATCGGGTGTGACGAACCCCACCTGATGGCTGGGAGCCGGGCGGGTGCATATTGTCTCTACTTGACACTTGACACTTGACACATGGGCAGCAACTTGAGCAACGTTTGTCAGTAATGGTTTTAGCAACATAGTCGTAGTAGTAAGGGAACGTTTGTTATTTACTTGGAACTTTTGCACACTTGGAACTTTACGAGGAATTGCTTTACACATGAAAACGTTTACGAACTTAAAACCTGTGAACTCACCAGCATTATATGTTGACGTCTTTTTGGCATGTTTTCTCAGGTCGCTAAGGTAGCAGCATTGAGTATAGGCGCACGGAGTCTCACGGCGTCTAGGGATCATATGCATATTTTGTTAAACCTTTCAGACTTTGAGTTTTACTTTTAAGTTGTAATAATACATTTTGCTTCCGCTGTGTTAGAACGGTTTTGAAACTCAATGGTAGTTTACGTTGTTTTCTTATCATATAGATGTCGTTTATTGTGACCGTTGACTTGGATCCTGGTGTGTCACGCGCCTCGCGGTAAAACCCCGCATGTGGAAATTTGAGGGTGTGACAGATTGGTATCAGAGCCAATGGTTTTAGTGAACTAGGACTGCATGTAGAGTCTAGTCTATAGCCGAGTATCACACACATTAGACGGTCACACATATTTACGAGTCGTGTCATTTGGTAAACATACTAACCTTGTCGGGGTGTCAGTGTCCTCATCACACAGTATCATATTATCCATCTTTTGTTATTCCTACCTGGGTTCTATCTTCTTCTTCGGGTTTGAAGATGAAGGGGCTTATTGCTTATACTTGATAGTAGTGTACATTGGGGTGGCTTCGACACATTCTTGAGAGCTTTCCGGGTTTTGGATATCTCCCCTCTATGCTCTAATGTACATACTTGCCTACACACACACTATCATGCACTAGTACTTGTCATGGTACGCTCTTGAGTGACTGTTCACTTTGGGATCTTCGTGCGATAACTGTTTCTTTTAGGAATGTGTGTATCGGGTGATTTGAAGTTCTAGCTAGGAGCACGCCTAGAGGACCATGTAGAGCGATTTGTTATTTCGGGTGCACACGAAATCATAAATCGAGATGCATGAAAATCTTGGTGGACTTCGTGTTCGGACTAATGGTCATGCTGGAACCACGTTCTGAATTCGTTTGGTCACTTGTAGCTCGATGTGTTGGTGATTTTGAGTTTCTTGTCTCATATTTGGCAGAACATGTCTGGTCGCGCTGGTGGACGTGCTGGTGGACGCCGTGGTGGCGGCGGGGGTCGCAATGGCGGTGGACGAGGTGGTGGGAACATCACCATGACTCAGGCGGAGTTGGAGAACATGTTGCAGCAGCAGTTGAACGTTGCGTTGGCTGCTTTCCAGGCTGCTCAGCAGACCCTGGGAAATACTAATCAGGTGCAGTCTGGGTGCACCTACAAGAAGTTCATGGACTGTAAGCCCCATTTCTTCAATGGGACTGAAGGGGCAGTGGGTCTGCTCTGGTGGTTAGAGAAGATCGAGTCGGTGTTTGCTATGTGTAACTGTCCTGACGCTGATCGTGTCAAGTATGCTTCTGCTACTCTAGAGGGACACGCTTTGACCTCGTGGAACTCCACCACTGCGAACCTTGGCCTGGGTGAGGCCAATGCTATGCCGTGGTCCGAGTTCGTTCAGATGTTGCGAGCAGAGTATTGCCCGAGGGACGAGATTATGAAGTTGGAGCATGAGTTCTGGAATCTGAAGATGGTTGGGTCGGAGATCGAGGAGTTTACTGCTAGGCACAACGAGTTGGCTGTAATGTGCCCCGGTTTGGCTACACCGGAGTACCGGAGGATTGAGCACTACGTTGCTGGGTTAGTGCCGGAGATTGCTGGACTTGTTGCCGCTGTTGATCACACTACTATGTTGGCCACTGTTCGGGCAGCTCACAAGCTGACCAACATGAAGGTTGCTGAGGGCGTTCTACCTCCGAGGGGTGCTGCTGTGAAGGCCCCTGCGGACAACAAGAGGAAGTGGGAGAGTGTTGGGAAGAACGTTGGGTCGTCTCAACAGCAGGTTAAGAGGCAGGACGTTGTGGGAGCGTCATCTGAGCAGAAGACTGGGGGTTATGTTGGTAAGAGTCCGAAGTGTAACACATGTGGGTATCACCATGTTGGGGGTTGTGATGCATTTCGCTGTAATCGTTGTCAGCGATTCGGTCACTTGGCTAAGGATTGTAGGGTCAATCTGCAGCCGAAACAGACTCAAGCGGTTGTCCCCGCTCCTGCTCCTCGGGGAAACCATGGGTGTTTTAACTGTGGGGAGACTGGGCACTTCAAGTGGGATTGTCCTAAGCTGAACCAAGCGACTGCAGGTGGTGCTGGGAACGAAGGCGGCGGTCGAACTACTCGTGGTCATGTCTACGTCATTGGCGCGAGGGAGAACCAGGAGGATCCTGATACTGTTACTGGTGAGTATTCTTTTCTTGATTCTCGTTATGCTTGTATTCATTCTCGTTCACATTTTTGGCGATTCGTATTCATTGTGTGCATTCAGTTTGGCATTTGGTCATCGTTTTGCATTCATGGTTCTGATGTGGGTCTTATAGAGATGCTACTTGGACGGTACCGATGTGTCATTATACCGATCGCAGTAGTCTCTAGTAGGCCTTCGATCAGGAGGATTCATTGTTTTGTATTCACTTTGGGGAGGGCGGTTCCCCGGCATAGAGTATCTGTTGATATCATCTCTCGTTCGTGGTTATCATTTCGTTTGTGTTCTGGGATAACGTTACTTGGGTTGGGTCGACACTCATTACTGTCGAAGAGTGAATCTCGGGGCGAGATTCCTTTCAACAGGGGGATGATGTGACGACCGGGAAAATTTTTCTTTAAGTCGCTTCGTTCTCTTTGACTTCGGGAAATTTTCGGGACGAAAATTCTTTCAACAGGGGGATGATGTGACACCCGGCATGTTTGGGTCAAAATTTTATAAACACATAAGTCTACCTTAGCGAAAAACGTTAATTAAACATACTTGACGGGGTCAGTAGAGTCGGAACACAGTCCATATTGTCCAGTCCAGGGTCCAATGATTCGGGAGATCATTGGGTTAGTCACACACACACACACACGATACGAGTCCCGTTGTTGGTGAATTACATAAACTAATTAAGTGTATGTGTAGACTAATTGTTGTATGGTGGATTATATGATTAGATGTGTTTAAATGATGTATAGATAATCATCCATGCATAAATATGTTAAACATAGACTAAGGTTGCATGCTCGTATGTTAGGGTGCGTTAAAATGCGTTAAACACGACAAATTGGAAAACTAGAAAAACTTGAGTCCTGGTTCGACCAATCGAATGGGTGAACCTGTACAATACTCCTCGTTCGACCCTTGTAAAACGGGCGAACCTGGGATATGGAATTTAAAGAATTTCATTCGACCAAGTCAGGGTACGTTCGACCCTGTGAAAGGGTCGAAGGAGGGTACATTCGCCCAGGTAAAAGGGGCGAATGTGGACATAGTATAAATACCACACTTTGTCATTTTTCACCATTTCACAAACCCTAAACGCCTCAAAACACTCTCTAGCGACTTTAAACATTGGGGAAGGAGTTTTTGCCCTTGTTTTCTATAATCTAACCTACAAACATCTTCTACACAAAGATCTAAGGTGTGTTCTTCATTTTAAATCATTTTTAAAGCATTTCAATTCGTTTTCATTAAACCCCAAGAGTCCAGATCTGATTCAAACATGTTTTCATGAATAAAAACCTTCCTAATATCTTTCTAAACAAAACCTATTCATAAACAATGAGTTTTCATACAAATTAACATGTGTTAATGGTGTTTTATGTGATGTTATGTATTGTTTGATGATTAATTGCTGTATAGATGTTATAACAATGATCTAGGACTGTTATTGATGATGATTTATGATTGAGATAGGTTACAATTGATTATTGATGATGTTATGTTCATTTTGGGGATTTTGGGTTAAATCTAGGGCTTGTTCATGATGATAGTGATAAGGATATGATTGGGGGGTTTATTGTTCATGATAATCTGTGTATATTAAGTTGATTATTGATTGATTTCATAAAGTTTCCTAATTGGGTAAAGATTGCATGCGTTTGATGTGACATCTCCATAATTTGCTATTTCGGGTAACTTGTAAAACGGACGGATTTCGGGATAAAATTGGTAAGGTTATGTAGGAATATGTTAATGATAGTTGACTGCTGTGATTGGTAATGTTTCGTGATGTTTTCGGACCGTTTAGATGCGTTTTGGTGCGTTTTATAAAATGCTGATGAAAACGGGCGAACGTGGAATAAAATTGGTTCGAATGGGCGAACGTGGAATAAAATATGGGCGAACGTGGAAAAACGGGCGAACGTGGAAAAACGGGCGAACGTGGGAAAAACGGGCGAACGTGGAAAAACGGGCGAACGTGGGAAAAACGGGCGAACGTGGGAAAAAACGGGCGAACGTGGAACAAAATGCGGAAAAACGGGCGAACGTGGCTCAAACGGGCGAACGTGGAAATGGGAAAAACCACATTCGACCATCTGATGTCCGGAATGAGATTTTTGATGCAAACTAAGTGTTTTATGCTTGAAACTTATGTGTTAAACTTATGTGCATGACTAATTGATGTAATGGGTCACCAACGGGATGTCGGGTCGGTCTGGGATGTCCGGTTAACATTTAAACACACTTTTTAACACACGTAGTCAAGATCTGGACAATCGGGGACTAGTTAGCCTTCGGGTTAGTAGTCATCACACTTATGTAAACTCATTGATAGGTTGTCACTAGTTGGGATTATCATACACGTGTTGGATTTCTATTTATCAGAAGACGCACTCTAAGGTGAGTTTCACGGCCCCTCTTTTATACTCTTTTCTCTCGGGGGAGAAGCATGCCACACGTTTTAGCAATGCAACGTTTATGATTCGAAAACGCAACTCTTATGAAACTTACCACTTTTGGAAACATAACGCTTTTGGAACGCCACGCTTTTGAAACACGACGCTTTTGAAACACAACACTTTTGAAACGCAACGCTTTTAGAAACATGACGCCTTTTGGGAATGTGACTCTTTTAAGAAACGTGACACGTTTGGCACTTGGCATATTTAAACATTGGCACTTGACACTTTTAAACATTGATGTTTGGCATTTGACACTTGACGCTTGGCACTTATTTACTATACGACGAAACCTAAGTCCCTATTGAAACCATGAATGTGCGGGGCACAACGGGGGAAATGTGGATTGCTTTACACATGAAAACGTTTACGAACTTAAAACCTGTGAACTCACCAGCATTATATGTTGACGTCTTTTTGGCATGTTTTCTAAGGTCGCTAAGGTAGCAGCATTGAGTATAGGCACACGGAGTCTCACGGCGTCTAGGGATCATATGCATATTTTGTTAAACCTTTCAGACTTTGAGTTTTACTTTTAAGTTGTAATAATACATTTTGCTTCCGCTGTGTTAGAACGGTTTTGAAACTCAATGGTAGTTTACGTTGTTCTCTTATCATATAGATGTCGTTTATTGTGACCGTTGACTTGGATCCTGGTGTGTCACGCGCCTCGCGGTAAAAACCCGCATGTGGAAATTTGAGGGTGTGACAGGTATGCTCACCAATACATTTTTATATTGACCAAATTATTTTCGTACATGTTTCAGGTTCTTATGAGATAACTTTTAAGCGTTTGGAACTTAGACTTAGACTGAGATTTACTGTATTTTAATATTAGATTGCTAGTTGTAATTGTAGTATTTCTTTCAATGTAATAAATTATTAAATTCAATGTATCAAAATTTACATTTCTAGTCCATGAGCTATTGAACAATCGTCACTACGTGACACCTCGATGTTTCCGCCATCGGTTAGGGTGTTACAATATACTTATTAATAAACTAAAAATAAAAATGTTAATGATATTTCATTGTTAGTTTAAATTGTTTAAGACAAACAATTGGTTGAATATACGTATAGAGTAACATCTGTTTTTATCAACAGTATTTTAAACACATTTTTTTTAGAAAAATCTACTAAAGTGATGCACTACTTTGTGAATGAAACAGATGTTACGATTTATCAACATATGATTGATGTTTAGTAAACAAATATAAAAAATGTAAATATGTTATAGTTGTTAGTAGGAACTGTTTAAGTCAACAACTCTTTGAACCACACACTTGAATTTACATCTGTTTAATGAACAGTCTTTTAATACAGTCTTTAAAAATTATTGTATATTGACAGCTTGCTTTAAAGACGTTACTTTTAAATTGTAATGGATGACAGCTGTTTGACAACATCCGTTGACAAGTCATCAAATATTGTATAACTGGAATTTAGAATAGCTTTCTATAGCAAAGTTATTTTTAGGACATTGAACATAATTATAAAATTCATACTAATTATTTAAACTAATGCTTATAATAACTTAAGTGACTTTTATGTAAATATTCAGTTTATATCTATTAAAATATTAATTACGGTGAGTATATTTCATGTTATTTCTTAAAAATGTTTGTCATGGAAATATCATTAAATACTTTTTGTTTTTTAATAAAAATAATTAAAAATAATATCTTGAATGAATGAGAACAAAAAGTTTTTTTAAGTTTTTAACAACAATAAAGTAAATTATATCTATCATTAATTACTGTCAATCTACTTCCTTTATGTGAATAGTTATTATGCTATTAAAGTCATACTTCTCGACCCGTTGTAATTGAATTTGAAAAGACTAATATATTGTTTAAATTTAATGTATAATAGTAAATACTTTATAACATTATATTTTATTATTTTATTTTTTGTGCTTGAAAAACTAATATTTTTTTACTCTATAAAAGGCGAGTAATTCGTCTTTTCAGTTTGTAAGTTTGTTTCTCTTTTTTTTATAGTGTTTATGAACAATAGTTTTAATTTGAGTTAAATGCCATTTTCGTCCCTAAAGTTTGGCAAATTTTGCGAGTTTCATCCAAAGGTTTATTTTTTCTCGCCTGAATCCAAAAGTTTTCAATATCTTGCTGGTTCCATCCAAGTGCCTAACTCCGTTAGTCAATCTCAGTTAACTGAGGGGCAAAGTTGTCAATTCAAATCTCGTCTATATATTTTTTTTTTGAAAGGCCAACAAATTGGAATCACTCACGGAACACTGGAGTATCATCGTGCCACCAATGTTGCCACGCGATCATATTCCACCACGAAGTCACCAATTTAGGAGGAAACTCATAATAATTATGAAAAAACCCCCTTTGTGAGATTCGAACCCAGGACCTTATGGTCCCTAAGTCTTATCTCACCACCAAGATGCCGTTGGGCTATAATGCCTTTTAGCTTATAGTTTTTTTATGTTACTTAAATAGGAATTATATTTATAGTTGCGTGAGAGAAACTTGCACGGGTTAATAAGTTCATATATAATTACATATGCAACATGTGTAATCTCGTCTATATAATGATGATGATGATGATAAACTAGTCAGACATTGAATTCTGAAATCCAATGTCAATCAGTTGCAATCCACCAAAACATGAACCCAACCATTGCCATTAACATTTGATTTCAATTTCAACACCACAATTATTCAAAACTACAAAAAAAAAAAAAAAAAAAAAAAAAAAAAAAAAAACACAAACAAACAAACTAAACTATCTATCCATTCATTGAATCTGCAAATGATAATATCACAAAGTTAACAACAAAACAAGATTCAATAAAATAAACTGGGCACCTTCATCAACCACCTATCAACACATCTTGCATGAAAAACATGGTCATAGACAGGAACAGCCCGACAGATCTCCCCTTCATTAAAATAATAATATTAATAATAATAACAACAACTCATACACGAATCTGTGAACAAACCCCCCCCCCCCCAAATCTGTCTCTTCTTCACTCTTCCATTAACCCACAAATCTGTGAACAAAAATCCCCAAATCTGTGAACAAAAACCCATAAATCTGTGTTAATGGTCAATTACAACAAAAACCCCTAAATCTGTGTTCACAATCAATCACTCTAAACACCAACACCGGAATCACACCTAAAACCCCCAAATCTGGTAGTTGCAATACCATCAATGGCTACCTTTTCAAAAGATAGTTCGGAGCCTTGATGTCGTCAGGAACGATGTGGTCGTCGTGGCATATGGTCGGAACCAGTTGCGGTTTTTTTTGTTGAAGAAGAAGATGTTGATTATGGAGGAGGCGGTTATGATGGTGTCGTCGTGTTTGGATGGCGACGGTGGAAAAGGTGGAGATGGTGGTGTTTGATGGTATTTAACTCTGGATGGTTTGGAATTTGGATATGAAACTCTGGATATGGATATGGTATTTAACTTTGATCGTATTGTCAAATAAAACAATAATTTTATTATAAACAACAAGAGTATTTTGGTCTTTTAACAAAAAGTTAACACAAAAAATGAATAGAGTTAACGAGTCGGATGGAAACGGAAAGATATTAAAAACTTTTGGATTCAGACGAGAAAAAATAAACCTTTGGATGAAACTCGCAAAATTGGCCAAACCTCAGGGACGAAAATGGCATTTAACTCTTTTAATTTTTTAATTAATGTAAAATATTAATTTTTAAATTTATTGTATTTTTCCATTTTATTTTTTAGATCGTTCGTTTTGTACAGTGCTCGTCAAATGACCTTTAGGGCTAAGTTGACTGTTTTGTAATTATGAATTTGAAAGGACTGATGTAATTTAAATTTATAATTATTTTGTTAAATATTGATTACAAGTTAAAAAGTCGAGGCCATCATCAGTAATTTTTTTATAGGGTACAACGGTGAATAAATCTACTTATGCAAAAGTTAAATTTCAAAAACTATTTTTCAAGGTTATATTTACTTGAAATCCAACTATTAAATTTGAAAAGATTAATTACCTGTATGTCCCTATTTTCAACTATAATTACATATATACCCAACCCAAAATTTAAATTACGTATACCCCCTACAAAATTTCATAAAGTACATATATACCCATTCTATTAAAAATACATTCGAAAATAACTATTGTACCCAAATTCATTTACTAAACCATATTCACGAGAAGTAATACAACACATTCCTTGCATCATACAACTTGTATCCCATACGATCTTTCCAACTTAGTAAGTTATGAACCGTAAGAACATGTAACAAGCAAAATGTTTCCATGCATCCTACTGCTTGATTTCACCAAAACGAGTGTTCAAACACTCTTAGATAATCATTATAAGCCCTCATATCAATAAATTCATCATAATATGTGATGATATGAGGTGCTTAATAATAGAATGGGTATATTTGATATTTTTAGTTTTTAGCAATGGGAAATATGTATAATAAAATTTTTACTTGAGTATATATATGTAATTTATGAAGTTTGGAAGTGAAAATATGTAAATAAAATTTTTACTTGGGTATATATGTAATTTATGAAATTTGTAGGGGGATATATGTAATTGTCGCAAATAGTAGTTATATTTCAGCCTATAAAAGGGGATAACTTTTTTCAATATTCATCTTCAGTATTCTCACTTTACATCTCTCCATTCAATATGCATTATGATATTACTTTTAAATTTGTTTCCATTAATTTTTGAAAGATTCTTCTAATCAAAGGAAAGTAGATTACCAACTGTTTGTTGGTAACCATCTTCGAATTGGTGTTTTCCAATGATTCTTCAAATCAAAGGAAAACATCAATTTATTATTACATATATACCTCCGGTTCCTATTTTCAATTTGTTAAGAAGAAAAGGGGAATTGATGTTTTTTGATGATTCATAAAATCAAAGGAAAACATCAATCCCTTATTATTTTATTACATATATGCTGCAACGGTTCCTTATCGTCAATCATCTTGGCTATTAGATTTATTATCCTGGATCTTGTATTTTAAATTGCGAAATATCTCGATGAATATTTGCATGAATCTTCTTGATCTTCGAATAAGTGTTACTCATATTTCCTTTTGGTGGTGACTGTAACACCCCAACCGATGGCGGAATCATCGAGGTGCCACGTAGTGACGATTGTTCAAAAGCTCATGGTACTAAGATGTAAATATATGACTATTGAATATTGTTTTACAATCATGTGAAATTAAATACAAGACAACAAAAATAAAGAAAATTGATTGATTTAGTCTAAGTCCAAAGTCCTATGTGAAGCGTCAAGCAGCTTATCCTGAAACATGCACGAAAATAATTTTGTCAACATATGATGTTGGTGAGTACTACTTAGTTTTGTACATATAGTATAAGTTTTGAAAAGTAGTACAATTCATGTGTCTAGCATCACCAAGGCATTATGTAAACACGCAAGTAACCAAACAAGACAAAGATCACATGTAAGTTGTACAATGAATTTGATAATGAGTACCATAACACCAAGTTATGTCTGTATGTAAAGAGCACCATAACATAAGTTATGTCTGTATGTAAAGAGCACCATAACATAAGTTTATGTCTGTATGTAAAGATCACCATAACACCAAGTTATGTCTGTATGTGAAGAGCACCATAACACAAAGTTATGTCTGTATGTAAAGAGCACCATAACACAAAGTTATGTCTGTATGTATGATTTTGTATGTAAGCTACGTTCATGTTCAAGCATAAGCACAAAGATAATCAAGACACGTATATGAATTGTAAATGAATAAGAATGTATGTGTAAATTAATATGAAAGTTTTGAATAGTTGTGCATGAATCACCCCAAAAATTGTAAAAGCGAAAAAGGGGATAAGTAATACTCACCTTAGCAAGGTGGTAAATCTTATGTAATTGAATAAGTATAATCCAACGTTGCCAAGTATCACCCTATGTATAATGTAACAAATAAGTCTAAGTCTATCTAGTCTATAAGTATTTTCTAGGGTTTCGAATTGGGGATAAACGTTTATTTGATTAATAAATTTAAACGTTTAATAAATAAGAGGAATTTGATCAATAAGTAAACAAAAGTCTTTTTGTAAATTTTAAGTTAAAGATGGTCACAAAATAAATTCTTTAGTATGAAAATAATTTTTATAAAATTATTTTCTTGAAAATAGAATATTTAATCTATCTATTTCAAATTGCCAAAATATGACTTTAATATCTAAAAATATTAAAATCGAAGAATTTCTGAATTAAAAATTGTATTTCAGTTCCAAATGAATAGAAATAATTTATGTAAAATTTTGGTACAAAAATATTGAAAAATGAATTTATTATGAATTAATTATGATTAAAACTAACAAAAATTGATTAAAAATATTAAATAATCGATTTTTCTGAAATAAAAATCATTTCAGAAATGCTTGTTGATTTATAAACTTAGAATAATTTTTGTGGAATTTTACAAAGTCGTTTTGATATTTTTATAGAATTTTATAAATAAAATTGAATAAACTTGAATTATTTATTATATATATTAAATAAATAAATTTTTGAAAACTAAAAATTGTATGTTAAACTTTTTCACTAGTTTAACATAAAATAATTTTGGTAGAGTTTTTAAAAGAGTTTTAGTATTTTAAAACTAATTTTAAAATACTAGTAGTTATATATATATAATAAAGTTTGAACGTTTCAAAAATAAAAAAAAACGTTGCTGATGCCAGGGGTCGAACCCGTGACCTTTCATTGCAAGACAGCAGCCTGAACCAGCTGCTCTGTATCACATTTGTGTTTATAGTTGATTTCAAAGATATTTGAACAAAGCATCAGTAAGTCATCTTCCCCAATTTATATCATAAGAAACCTAGAATTTTCAATACACTAATTCATCAACCAATAACTCCTGGATTCATAGGGTTATTGGTCGGAATGTATTAAGGATCAAAAACATGGAATGAATCGATTCTTACCAAGCCGAGTTGAAGCAAGAACACGAGTCAAACCAAAAGTCAAACGTGTGTGATTCTTGGCTAGGAACGAGTTGTTTGCAGGATTTAAGGGTGGGGGTTTGTTAATCGTTCAATTCAAAGATGGTGTGCGAGTCCAATTGGTTCAAAAATGAGTATTTATATCAGTTTCAATCGAGTTATTTAGGAAGGTTTAATAACGAGCCTTTAATCGGGTTGTGGTCAAAGTAAACGCGTTAATTCACGCGTGTTTATTGGTTTAGAATGAAGAGGTGATAAGGGTGCGTGATACACGGGATTGGTTGACTGATTTGCGTGATTATTGATCAGGTTGAGGTTTCCTTGTTGTTTCTTTGTTGCAGCGATCGACCAAAGGAGGAGAAGGGAAGAAATAGTTAATCGAATGTGTATATATATATATAGAGTTGGGATAAAATCAGATGTGGGCTTGTAGCTCAGTGGTGTTGGACATGAGGGTGTTAAGGCTCGAACCGGTTTCTGCCCGGGTTCGAGTCCCGTCATAAGCAGATATATTTTTTTTTTACAGAGAAGGGAAAGGGGCTAGTGGGCTGTAATGTTTGGGCTCAGGGTGTTGGGCTTGCAACAAGGTGTTTCAAGGGGTTTAGGTTATGTCTTGGGCTAGGATGGTTTAGTTATTTGATAAAAAGACTAACATATATCTATGTTATAATCTGAATTTATTATTATTATTATTATTATTATTATTATTATTATTATTATTATTATTATTATTATTATATAAAAATAAAAGTGACGGATGTCACAGCATCCCCTACTTTTAGAAACTTCGTCCCGAAGTTATTAGAAACATAGGGTTATGGATGCTTGGGTAAAAATTAAGATAACCGTGGTTTGGAAAATTTGGATGATTTTGGATGCGCGGTTTGATAGGTGTGAGTTAAGGATTGGATTAGGTTCGTCTCGAATAAGAAGGAGAATAAGAATCTAGTGAGTCACTAAATTTCAAGTTTTAGATATCCTAGAATAAATGTACGAGTTGATTGACTATAGAATGACCAAATGAACTACCAAGTAACTAGAGTTTGTCCCTGGTCTGACTTCCAGTCTCACTTCCATTGCATCATTAGTGTTTGTATACAGGGTGTACCGCAGCTAACCCACCACACCTTTGATACCTTGAAAACGTACTGGACGCCTACCAAAAACTCTAATAGAATTTCACACTACCCTAACGCACCTGTAATTTCATGATTACGTTCCGACCGGAATCATCAATTTACCTTACGTTAGGGTTTTATGTCCTTCTATGATCCTAATCTAACACACATTAGAGCAAATAAGTTTCACAAGAAGATGACACAACAAACACGTTGAGTTACAATGAAATGAGACCATGTAATAATGAGGTCAATTGCATTGCAATGACTTGTAAGCATAACAGTATTTAAGTATGGGCTACAACTCGTCTGAGGAGCCCTTTAAAGGAAATGTTTATCTGAGTTGCGTGGATAATACACACATGCAAGCAAGTTTGTAAGTACTACAACCATTAAGTGTAAGTGTTATCTTAGTGGCCTATAGAAGTAGTTTACGAGTATCGTGAATAATTAAATGTTCAATGGATAATCAAATTAAGGGAAAAATCAAGTTTCATATAACAAACAATGCTGTTTTTTTTTAAAGGCTCTGTAGGATCGAGTATCAAGTTTTTTTTTTTTTGTAGTTTGATTTTCATGGAAATCAAGTTCAAATGTTTCAAATAAATGTAAGGTAGAGTCTTTAAACTTCTACGATTAAAATAAACATAACCAAATATGATAAATTTCCAATCTGTGTTCGTACACAATAGTATGCAAGGAAATTTCTAGATGTTGTATGCTAATGAGTGCGACAAAATTGGGTACAAAATGATAATAGGATCAAGAAAATGAAAACGCGAGTATTGAATTTTCGAGTCTTGGGAAGATTCCATCCATGGCTTAACCAGTGGGATTAGCGTCATCCTGACCATTTGCTTCGTTGATATTGATATTGAAAGCTCGTCCATGTGCCATCAGGTTTACATTATTCAATTTAGGGCATTGAGGTCGCATGTGGTTAGGGTCTCTACAATGATAACATGCTCGACCGTTAGTAATCTGTAGTGGTTCCTGGGCAGCTGTTTGATGATTACTCTGTGTCCCAACCATTACTCGACAAGTGGTAACAAAGTGTCCAAATCTTCCACATCTAGTGCATTGACGGCATGGAAGATTTGCAGGGTGATGATACTTGCATGTGTTGCATTGAGGATGGATTCCCGTGTAGGCTTTCTTGTTAGGAGGTTGGGTCACAGGATCCACAACAGTCTGGTTCTGATTATCGCCCATTCGTTTCTTAGAGTTCGAAGCAGTAGTGGCGGCCTTTGCTAAAAGAGTCTTAGATCGCTCATCAACCTGGGTGGTTTTCTCAGTAGATTTCTTGGTGCCCTTTCTAACCAAGTTTCCTTTCCTTACATGTTTGTCCGTTAAAGTGGCTGCAAGTTGGATGGCTTCTTCCACCGTAGTGGATTTGCTTCCAGTGACTACGTCTTGGATCAGGTCAGGTAATCCCTCGATATATTTCTCGATTGCTCGAGAGACCGGGGTGACCATGTGTGGGACCAATATGCTAAGTTCATGATATCGAGTATTATACGCAAGATTCTCACCACTGTCTTGTTTATGCTCACGAAACTCATCCTCCAGTTTTCTGATTTCGTTTCTAGGGCAGAATTTGGCGATGTTACCAATGTTACCAGTTTGAGACAATATGCACCCGCCCGGCCCTCCAAGTCGTCGAGTGGGGTCTGTCAAACCCAATAGATCTATCCACATTTCCCCCGTTGTGCAACCCCACACATTCATGGTTTTCCCTGGGACTTTCAATGATCGTATAGCAACGCAAAGTTAAAACCATAGTATAACATATGTAACCAAATAAGTTTAGCGCATGTTTTCTCCCCTAAAAGTTAAAGCAGTAAAAGTGGGGCCGTGAACTCACCTTAAGTTGTGTTCCTTAGTAATATAAGAAAGCCAAGCCCTTGATAATCCCACTATCGGAGATCTATCAAAATGTTCACATAAGTGTTCCGACTAATAACCATAAGTTTATCTAGTCCCCGATTGTCTAGATCGTGACCAAGTATGTTTTAAAACGTGTTTTTGAATGTTCAACCAACATACTAGCCCGACCCGACATCCCGTTGGTGACTCATTACCCTAACTAATCAAGTATACATAGATTACACACAAGGTTCAAGCATAAAACACTTAGTTTGCATCAAAAATCTCATTTTTGATTCCATAGGGTCGAACCAGGAGTTTCAGTTTCAACCTTCGCCCCTTTTTACCACGTTCGACCCTTTTGAGATACGTTCGAACCATTTAAAGCCACATTCGACCCCTTGAAACAGATTCGACTAACTTTGTCCAGGTTCGACCCTGGGATTCCACCTTCGACCCCACGACTGGTCGAAGGTGCCCAGGTTCGACCCTGGCAGAATGCTTTTCCCAAAACGCTTCAAAAACATCCGAAAACATCACGAAACATCATAAATCACAGCAGTTAAGTGTTAGTAACATATCCCCACAAAACCCCACCAATTTTGCCCCAAAACCTGTTTGTTTTAGCCCTTTCCCAAAATGGCAAAAATTATGGAAGTGTCACATCATGCATGAAAACTTTACCCAATTTGAAAACTTTCTTAAATACATCTATAATCATCTTATAATGCTCAGTTTATCGTGTATATGAAAACCCCCAATAGTTCTATTGATAATACTAGCATGTAACAAGCCCTAGATTTATTAAAATCCCCAAATTAGACATGATATCATCAACCATCTAATTGTAACCTTAAACAATCCTAAACTAACATCAATAGCAGCCCTAGATCATGTTTCTAGCATCAGTACAGCAGCAAATCATTAAACAACACATAATATCACATAACACATAATTAACATATGTTTATTGATATGAAAACATATGTTTAATGATAAGGTTTAGGTTTAGAAAGATGTTTAAAAGGTTTTTAATTATAAAAACATCCTTAGAACAGATCTGGACATTTAGGGTTAGATGAAAACGAATCAAAATGCTTTAAAAAGGGTTTAGAATTAAGAACACACCTTGGATTCTTTATTAGATGTTGTTTGTAGGTTAGATTATGAAAAACAAGAGCAAAAACTCCTTCCTCAGTGATTAAAATCGTTTGAGAGTGTTTAGAGACGGCTAGGGTTTGTGAAATGGTGAAAAATGACAAAGTGTCGTATTTATATATCTCCACATTCGCCCCTTGCATGGGGTCGAAGGTGCCACCTTCGCCCCTTTACAAGGTCGAATGAACCTGTTTTGTAGTTTGTTCCAGGTTCGCCCCTTATCCAAGGGTCGAACCAAGGATCAGTTCGAGGTTCGCCCCCACACCATGGATCGAACCAAGACTTGTATTTTCCAGTTTTCCCAGTTTTGTCATTTTAACGCATTTAAACACATTCTAACGTATGATCATGCAATTATAACACATGTTAAGCACATATAGACACGTATAATCATGTTCATACCTTGTAGCACGTATTATCATGTTATGTTACACGTGTGTTAATAATCTACCCGTCCCACTTGATTCAGTTTATGTAATTTCACTAACAATGGGTATTCCCAAAATGACTCCCAATGATCCTATAGATCATTGAACCCTGGACAATCCTATCATAACCCGACTCAACTAACCTAGCTAAGTCCGTTTATAAATGTTTCTCGCTAAGGTAGACTTATGTTTTACCAAAATGTTTAAGCCGAACATGTCAGGTGTCACAATATGGTAATTTACTTTTCCGTACAACTTAACAAGCAACATGTACAATATATTTAAGCAAGAAATTTAAGGGTATTATAGGCATAGTTGTGACAATTAAGACACTTAAGAGGGTAATATAGACATTTCACCAACCTCCCCCTAACAATATGAAAACAAATTTACAATTATAGCCTTGATTTCCTTCCCTGCCCTCCTTGGAAGCCTAACCAACTAAAAGCGATGTTCAAGTCCCTTCAGCTCCTGCCTGAATTGAATATAACCTTAATTATCTTCAATCTTTCTATGCCACTCTCTTCATAATCCGATGGGCAACATGTACATCCTATAAACATAGAAGAGAATAGAAACCCTAATCCTGGGTTCGGTCATCGGCCCATGTACCTACGGTTTCCTCGGTTCTTAATCCAAAACCTGACCCTAAATAAAGCATCCAATCTCTTAGCAGGTTTACTTCGATTTGCTGATCAGAAGAAGGTTCTGATTTGGTACAGCCGTACAGGTAAGTTGTTTTTTAGCCTGATTAATTGGTTTGATGTGTTCTTAATGCTTTAATGTGTGTTCTTATGTTGGTTTTAAAGTAATTTTTCCCCAAAATGGTTTGATGTTTGTTATTTGTTAACCTAATCTTGCTTACAAAATGGTTTGATGTTTCTAATGTGGGTTTCAAACTAGAAAGCTTGTATCCTTAAAGATTATAAATTTCGTCAGTTTTTCTGTTGGTTTAGGGCATTGAATAGGGAAATGGGAAGTCATATGAACAACATGGAGGATTTAGGGCAAAAAATGGAGCACTACATGTACAGCAGAGAGAAGAAGCATGTGATGGCTAGTATGGCCATCATCGGCTTCATCTTTGGCCTTCCCTGGTACCTTATGAATGGAGGTACTTCATCCTTACCCATCATTAATCAATATTATTCCACTTTTTCAACTTTTAACTCATCAATCACAATTTATTCACTTATTTGTTTGATCTTATGTGGGTTACAGTTCTGTTTATATAGTTTTTCTTTTGGTTATACTTTTTTTTATGATTTGACTGCAATGTTTTAGTATGATTACGGTTTGTAAATATGATGTAGGATCAAATATATAACGATCTTAACCTAGAAACGTAGGAAACCGGGTCAAACGAACTACGATTTACCTTATTCCAGGGGCGTTGAACTGGCTCGTCAAAAGGTTTAGCTTTAGATTTTATCTTTAGGGGTTACCTTTAAGGTTTAGCTTTTAAGGTTTATAGTTTAGTATTTGGGGTTTCGCCTTAGGGTTTTAGTGTTTCTGTTTAGGGTTCGACGAATCGATTCCAACGCCGCTTGGATGAGCTCAATCGAAATTTCTTTGACTTGATTTCCTACATTTCTTAGGGTACCGTCATTTAAACCAGATCTTTATCCTTGTAAATATCAACTAAATTTTAGATTAGTAGGTGGTCTCTGTTACTATTTCTCCAAATAATTGAAAATTTGTCATACACTTACACTATTAGTCTATTAACAGGGGTTATACAACTTAAAATGGCAAAAGCATATCCAAACAGTATCTCTTGCTGTACATTTTCACTGAATGTATGTATACTTTGAACTTTGAAGTGTACCTTAAATGAATCACGTTAGCCTGATGCTGGAAAGAGTTGTGTAGCATGTTGTGACTGGGCATATTAAGTTGTTAATAGTGTTGTAAAGTAACGACATGTTTCAGTGAATTATTTGCGAACCTTTTGACGGAAGTGTACAAATGAACATGGACAATTTTTTTTCTTGATTTTAATAAAATTGAATGAAAATACAGACACATATCCACTTCGTTCAGTTACGTTTGTTAAAGTTCGTTCATTAAGGTTCGTTCCTTTATACATGTATAATAGGGATGAGCTCGGGACGGTATCGGTACCAATCGATACCGATCCCGAAAAAACTGATACCGAAAATCTCAATCTAAGTCTAAGTTCCAAAAGCTTAGAAATGACCTCACAAGAACCTGAAACATGTACGAAAATAATTTGGTCAATATAAAAATGTAATGGTGAGCATACCCTGTTTGAATACATATAGTAGAAAAGTGTTTCGCAATTCATGTGTTGTATACTGTTTGCAATTATGTAATAAGTAATATCCGTTCAAAATCAACCCTATGAAATGAAAGGAAATATATATAGTATGCGCTAGTAGTAATGAAATACATAGCAATGACAAGGACTCTCAACAGAGTCACAAGGGTATATACCATAGTACTATTCATCGAAATGCCAGGACCTCAAAGGTTAATGATTTTGACAAGTCATAGACATACAAATTAACACAGGCAAACACACATGAGAATTTCTATATTAGTAAAAGGAAATAGAAACTTGATAGTAGGTACATGAGTCACCCCAAAATAGTAAAACAGTAAAAAGGGGAAAAGATATACTCACAGTTTGCGAAAGCGATCAAAATCCAACTTAAGCGGTCGCGAGCTAAGTAATGGGAATTCTGAGGAATTCAACCTATAATGTATAAGAATACTAATAAGGGAAGTGACTTAAAAGTCTAAGACATCTAGGGTTCTAAGGCATTAGGGTTTGCTAAGATGATTTGGGAAATTAAAGTTTTCATGATAAGTGGTATTAATAATAAGCGCGTATAACCAAAATTATATGTTTAAATATGTTTAAGTTCTATGAACATGATTAAGTAATACAAATATTTCAAATTGAATATTTAGCTAAAAATATGTTTCAAATAATTAAGTCAAAATAATTTAATTAATTATTAATTATTTTAACTAAAATTGTAAATAAATACAATAATTATAAGTAATTGAATAATAATTATGAGTTACAAAAATGTTTCAAACAAATGAAGATTTTGACTTTTAAACATAGAAACATTTCTGTTTTATAGAAATATATTCATAAAGCAAATTCTATAATCTATATTTAATTAAATAATTTATTATATCTAATTAAAAATAAATACACTAAAAATACTAGATATGATCCAAAACTGATATTTTTATCACAAATTATTGTTTTCTAATGTAAAATAGAAAAAATAAATTTTCCATAATTTATCTCAATTTATTTACATTTAAAATAGTTTTAATGAGTTTAAATAGTGTTTTAATGATTAAAAATGGTAAAACAGCAAAAATAACAATTTTCTAAGAAAATAAATTTTTTTTCAATATAAAATACTTAGAAATAATTTTCCAGAAACTTTGAGATCAATATCATTAAAAATGAATTTTTAATCAATTAATTATGATTAAAACAAATTAAATCAAGAAAAATACGAAAATAATGTATTTTTCAGAAACTAAAAAGATGATAATTTTCTTTAGGGTGTCAAGTTGTTATACCTAAATTTTCATAAATTTTGGAGGAACAAGGAATTTTCTAGGAATATTATAAGAATATTGTATTTATATAAATAATAAAAGGAAAATTCAAAAGGAAAAGAAAAGAAAAGAAAAAGAAAACGAAACTTAATCAGACCTTTGTCAAGGGGATTCAAACTCGGGTAGATTCTCCTACACACCAACATACAAACCACTCTACCACAAGCTTCTAATGTTGAACAGTTTCAAGTTAATTTATACTTATATTATAAAAGAAACATCATCTTTTTCCCCAAATTCCTACCAAGAACCCTAACCCTAACCCCAAATCTAATTGACTCAATAACCAACCAGATCAACAACGAAAACATGGGCTTATAAAGAGTATTAACCCAGAAACAAAACGACACTACTAGAAAAAACACCTTTCTTGACACGCATTGCGCGTCATGAAAGGGTGTTTATGACACACAAAAGAAAGTCATTATAGGCATGGTCATAAAATTATTATGACATGCATGTGCACGTCATCTTTTAATGACACGAATTCATGACACACATTTATGACATGCATTTATGACACTCCTTCATGACACGCATTTTTTACACGTTTATGACACAGTATGCGTGTCATTGTTTTTGACCACAAAAAAAAATCCATGGAATTACTAATTTACCCTGGATTTTTATATATAAATTTCAATAAATATATTTCAAAATAAAATACACATATTAATAAGATGGAATATTATTTCAAAAAAAAAATGTGTTGATACATTCGTCGATACCTAAATACAATTTCACTTGAAAATAAAAGTAGTCACATAACTTGACCATTTTTCGCGAATGCTGTCCCTATCTGCATTCGGGTAAACATAATTCAACAGAGTACTACTAGTGGTTCTTGGCCCCGACTAGTAATAGCTAGTCCATTAAGCTAGACTCGTGACTCGACTGTGGCTGCTGAGGAATATAGCTGCTCCATGAAAGCTGGACAACAAGTTGCCTACAAAATGAAAGTTGATATATAACTATACTAGCTAGTATTAAACACAATGCGCGCTGCGACGAGCTAATTAACTGCCTAAATTAGGAACATGTATTCGTGAGATGTCGTATGAATCCATATTGAAAATAAATAAAAGGCAAAAAACTAACCTCTTGAGTTATCGTTCGTTCTAGATCCTATAAATATTCTAGAAACCGGTCTGCATATGAAGTAATCTTGAGAATCCATCACTTCGTTGGCTGCTTGGTCATAAACAATCAACTAAGGAGGCAACTTCAATCAACGCTAAGGTTAGAATTCACAATTGCAGAACCAACAGCTAAAACATAGCAAAGCATCAAAATTTCCACAAAGGCTCCGACTTAATAGGCATCGATACGACCAATGGCTGCAGGGAAATTCCAAATAAGAGATTGTCATCCTTTAACCTTGCCGCACCAAGGCGAGTGCGCCATCACGTTTACAATAAGACGTACAAAGACATCATAGTATCATATTAAAGTGACAAATTATTCCCTAGGTTTCAAAGTAATTTGATGACTCGCATCAAAGTGCCACAAACTAATCAGTTACTACGGACATACCGTTCTAAGAGCCAAACTACTTCAAATTGTAATGCCTGTTCACCCAAGAGTGTTAAACCCTCCCCAAAATAAGTATCACTCATTTTATGTTGGGCTTCAACCTGTGGGTAAGAACATAAACTTCAAGATTCAAATGCTACAACAATGAGAATCCGGTTAGAAACCGAATTCATGGATCGATTACGCGAAAACAACTCGGTTTCAGACGGGAGATTCGAGACGAGACAGAAACATACGATAACAAAGTCATCACAGATTCGTATTAATTCAGAAACGGTTACAGACACTGTCATCAGTAGGATAAACATCTATCTCGGGGCCGGGGGAGGTCGGGCATGACCTCCCCCTTGAGAGCATTCAAAGTACAAACTCAAATCACCAAATGAACAATAACACATGAGATTGCTATTTATAGTCCAATACCCAAGAGCCACCTTCGCCCCTTTAGAATGGTCGAATGTGGAGCATTTCCACATTCGCCCATTTGTAATGGTCGAATGTGGAAAACTTCCACATTCGCCCAGTATATATAGGTCGAACTTGGCTTTGGTATTTTCCTATATTTTACAAATGCGTCAGATCCATAAAATGCCCTTATGGATCACCACAATCTCATGTAACACTATACAAAGACTCAACCCTAGTCTATTCGACAGTGACGTCCACAGAAAGTGCATCAACAATCTCCCCCTTGGACGTTGCCGGCGAATCCACAAATCTCTTGCACATCAACACATTCTCCTCTTTGAAAATTCCTAGCATCTTCAGTCAATAATTGTTGAAGTATCAGACACATTGTTACATCAACAATCTCCCCCTTGACTGATGCTTCACCAAGTTTCTCTGAGATCCCGTATGATAAATCAATCATGTTCTTGAGTAACTTCATCTGTTCGACAGAATACAAGCCATAGACGAGTGGAACAAGCAATCAGAAGCTTTCATCAGGAACTACCAGTATTAATTGAAGGACTTGAAATGCTTTAGAAACTGAAGTTTTCGGCGGGGCCAACAATATCTACCAATAGCTCTTGAAATTCTTCAGGACTGTGATCTTGAAACTTTCGTTGAACCTACATGCCACATGACTCCTACTAGGATACCTCATTACTTTCAGAACATTGAAATCTCAAACTTGATTTCCTTCTTCATAACAACTCTTTAGAACAAGTTCCTTCAAACACACAGGAACTGGGTTGACTGTTCTCATCATGCGGAATAAAATCTGTCTATTTTCTGGCCCATAATAGTCATTTGAATCTGATTATCATACTGTTGATTCTCATGACTACCCCACATTAAAACTGTTTCATCATCATCAATTCTTCAACAAATTTGGGTAAACCTCATCACTATTCTTCCGAAAAATCTTCAAAAATTGCCTTAAATTTTTTAGGCCTTAAATTCTACATTCGCCCCTGGTACTTCTACATTCGCCCACTTTTGTTGACCCGAAGGTAGAATAGTAACCAGAATGTAAAATAACACTTGACCCTTTCCACGTTCGCCCAAAAACAACTACTTTCGCCCACTCGATCAATCGAATGTGAACATAGTCACCCGAATGTGGAAAATATTATCACAAAATTCCAGGTTCGCCCAAAATCTCTCCACGTTCGACCAAAAAATGTTACCTTCGCCCAGTAACATTCCACATTCGCCCAAAGATTTCTAGATTCGACCGGTTCTAATCTACGTTCGCCCGCCCAATCAATCTGATGTGGAAAATGTGACCCGAAAGTGAAAACTTCAAACAAAAACTTTCCAGGTTCGCCCAAAATTTCCTAGGTTCGACCAAACACAACTCAGGTTCGCCCAAAACAAGTCAGGTTCGACCACTTAGTTCCAGGTTTGCCCAGATCAGGTTTTGAAAAACGGTTACACTTTGAAAAACGGTTATTTTGATCTCTGATTTTCAAAAGTTTGTGGATTTGAATGATCTTAATCAGGTTATGATTCGGAATTGATTTGGAACAACTTTAATTCTTTGAATTTTAGATTTTAACCACAAAATCAACTTCAAATCAATCAAAAACACTTAAAAACCATTTTCATGCAAAAACAGATGTATTTTGATCAAAATTATGTCCAAATCAGCTCTGAGTTTATCAAATTTGTTGTTGCATGATCCGTATGGCTCTGATACCACTTTGTAAGCGAAAGATTTTGACTAAAACAGGATTAGATGATCATACAAGTTACAAAACCAGGTGCGGAAACCCTAGCTTTGAACAAACTGATAGAAACTCAAATCAAAACACAATCAATATCATTTTCAAAGCTTTTCATAGATTAACTTTTGCATAAACTTGATTACAATCACAATTCGGTTAATCTAGATCAATTACAGACACTCTCAAATAAACCTGGAACCTGACCTCAAAACACACACAACTAATAACTCTCTTACATTCACAAAAACACAAAATCTATATATAGAGTCTGCACATTCGCCCCTTTACTGTGGTCGAATGTGGAAGAGTTCCACATTCGCCCAGTATAAGGTACGAATGTGTAACTTGATCAGGATCCATTCTACCTTCGCCCATAAGCTTTCTACCTTCGCCCACTTTTAACTACATTCGCCCAGTCTGTTCCACATTCAATCTATCAGCACAACTAACACATGTTAACATCCAATCACTAGTCGCAAAACGCATCTACAAACAAAAGGTTTGGTTTATTAATTAATATCTTTTAACTCATTATTCAAGCAGATTATTCAAAGAGTGAATTGAAACTTCAAAAATAATCTGTTGGAATGCTGAGAATTATAAAGTAACAAGCATGTACCTCTGCAGTCTGAAGCTTCACTTTCCGAACTGATGACTGTAAATGAAAATGGACATGTCAATGAACCAAAGGGAAATGAAACAATTTTAACAGCATGAAAATAGTTTGTGTTTGCCACCAGCAGTTGCATATATGACATAACATTTCCTTACTTCTATTGAAAGTATAATCATCATTTAGATAAATTGGACACTCACATGAATCTATCTTACGAGGCACACCAAGGTGAAGGCAAAGGCGAAAGCATCACACTTGAGGCGCACTCAATAGCGAAGCTTGGTTCTCGAATCAGTAGGGGCCGGACTTAATTTTTTTCGATCGGTAGTGGTTGGAAGATCAAATCGGTCGGGCCGGACTCAACCCGGACTCAATTTTCCTATGAAAATCGCAAAATTCCACCACTGCGCCAAAAATCGGTAGGGACGGGGGCCCCCTCAGGCCCTAAAGAAACTTCGCCACTAGACGCACTTGTTTTTGTTTACAAAAAGAAAAGAAAAAAAATTCTATAAGCATATTATATTAACCTAACATAATAATACCCAAAACTAAAACAAGACATAAATTTAGAACCAGAAGTTAATAAAACTAAAACTAGTAGATACTAGATAGCATATATCAGTATACAATATGAATATGGAATTTTCAATAATTTTCTTTATTGTCAAAGATAAATAATTACTTCTCAACCACCTAACAATTTATGTCATAATTTCTCAATTAGCTAAACAAGAGTCATGATTTATCAAACACCGAAACTTTATTTTCATGTGTTACTTCTCTTCCATCAAACTTTACTCCAAAGAGCAAAAGTGACAAAATCGACATATATTTAATTAACAAATCAAAATCGACAGATGAAATATGTAAATTATTTCAAATTGCATACATTCTCATATTGTATGAACAAACCCTAACGAACTGATACAGAGTCATGATAAATAACAATTACCAATTTAGGGTTTATTAACAAAAACAAATTTGATAACTAAATTACCGATTTAGGATTCATCGCTCGGGTTTGCTTCAATTGTTTTCGTCTTTGATAAGTTTCTGATAGGTAGGGATTCTTCTTCAAATAGACCCAACAAAGCAACAGGGATGCTTCGACGCGTTGACAAAGCCAAAGGGCGCCGGAGGTGTGAAGGTGCGTCGGAGATAGATTTTGCCATCGCTGTGGTAGAAATTGGTGTGGCTATGCGTTGGAAGGTGACCTAGGGCTTTGAGTTAATATAAGTACTTTGGGTTTCTAAGGGGGAAGAATACCTGATGAGGAGGGAAATCTAAATTTTAGAAAATATATTATGACAACAAACCATGACACACATATATTCATGGTGTCATGTTTATTGTCATGTGAAATTAAATTAATGACACATAAAAATGTGTGTCATGAATTTATCATATTTTATAAAAGATGACATTTATTTTATGACATACACTTTTGCGCGTCATAAATTGGTGTGTGTCATAGTTTGCGTGTCAAGAAATGCATATTTTCTAGTAGTGCGACACCAATTAAGCGAACTTACAAATCCGATTAGAGACGATTTGGAGGAAAACGTCGGTCGAAGCTTCAATTAGAGGATCTGGAACACGTTTGTGATGAATTAAAAACTGGGTTATGAACTTGCTAAAAATTTGATAATTTTTTTTTTACCAAGCATAGAGAAGGAACAAAAGAGGGTTTTACTCTACAATGAAATTGTAACCACCATTTTAGTATTTAGTGAGGACAAACATATGGTTTAATGTTTCTTGATGGTCAATTAGTGTTTTGGTGAAACGGTTGGAATTTTGGCTTTTTGGTTGACTCATGGAATGAAAGAGATTAGTGGGTTTCATATATAGCTTGCAAGACTTAATAACTATTTATTTTTAATTCAGTTATTTCTTCTTGAAACCCTCCATATAATTAATATCATTTTAATATATACTTAATTCATTAATAAATTCTTGATAATTCATGTTCGTAAAATTATAATGTTAATTTAATACTAATAATTTTAACATCACGTTCTCTCAATTAGTTCATACTTTTGTTTTATTATTTTATATGCCATATAAAAGAAAGTAATTGCGAAAATAAATTTGATTAATATGAAGAAACTTTAAAATACAACGATGCAATAATAAATAATGAATGAGGATTGAAAGTAACAATTGAATATTTGACTAAGGGTTAAAAGTGTACATAGATTAGAAGTACAGAGTGCAGTTGTCACAATTTCCCTCCCTGCCCTCCTTGGAAGCCTAACCAACTAAAAGCGATGTTCAAGTCCCTTCAGCTCCTGCCTGAATTGAATATAACCTTAATTATCTTCAATCTTTCTATGCCACTCTCTTCTTAATTCGATGGGCAACATGTACATCATATAAACACAGAACATAATAGAAACCCTAATCCTGGGTTCGGTCATCGGTCCATGTACCTACGGTTCCCTCGGTTCTTAATCCAAAACCTGACCCTAAATAAAGCATCCAATCTCTTTGCAGGTTTACTTCGATTTGCTGATCAGAAGAAGGCTCCGATTTAGTACAGCCGTACAGGTAAGTTGTTTTTTAGCCTGATTAATTGGTTTGATGTGTTCTTAATGCTTTAATGTGTGTTCTTATGTTGGTTTTAAAGTAATTTTTCCCCAAAATGGTTTGATGTTTGTTATTTGTTAACCTAATCTTGCATACAAAATGGTTTGATGTTTCTTTTGTGGGTTTCAAACTAGAAAGCTTGTATCCTTAAAGATTATAAATTGCGTCAGTTTTTTTGTTGGTTTAGGGCATTGAATAGGGAAATGGGAAGTCATATGAACAACATGGAGGATTTAGGGCAAAAAACGGAGCACTACATGTACAGCGGAGAGAAGAAGCATGTGATGGCTGGTATGGCCATCATCGGCTTCATCTTTGGCCTTCCCTGGTACCTTATGAACGGAGGTACTTCATCCTTACCCATCATTAATCAATATTATTCCACTTTTTCAACTTTTAACTCATCAATCACAATTTATTCACTTATTTGTTTGAGCTCATGTGGGTTACAGTTCTGTTTATATAGTTTTTCTTTTGGTTATACCTTTTTTTTATGATTTGACTGCAATGTTTTAGTATGATTACGGTTTGTAAATATGATGTAGGATCAAATATATAACGATCTTAACCTAGAAACGTAGGAAACCGGGTCAAACGAACTACGATTTACCTTATTCCAGCGGCGTTGAACTGGCTCGTCAAAAGGTTTAGCTTTAGATTTTATCATTAGGGGTTACCTTTAAGGTTCAGCTTTTAAGGTTTATAGTTTAGTATTTGGGGTTTCGCCTTAGGGTTTTAGTGTTTCTGGTTAAGGTTCGACGAATCGATTCCAACGCCGCTTGGATGAGCTCAATCGAAATCATAAAAAAGACTTTAAGAAACTAAGCGTCCTAAATATATAAACGATTTGAAATATGAAACTCAAAAGTCTTTAAACGGGTCGGTTGGGGGCAATGACCACCAACCAAGTTAGCAAAACGGGAATTTGGGGGGAAACCCAAGTTCAAATTGTCAGACACAAATTAGATATGTTATGGGTGAGCCCGAGCATAGTAAACCGGATAACTCACTTGGCGTGAGGTTAAATAAAAGGGGTGAACCATTAGGGATCATACTTTAGAATGTGATACTTGAAACATGGAGTCTAGCAAATCGGCTGGGTAAAATGTGGGAAACCAGTAACGATTCCCACAATAATCACGGAGGGTAAGGGAAACCCAATAAGCGGCGAATTCTTAAGATAGGATTAGCCAAAGAATGGAAAACGTTAGTGTAAAGCAAAGTATGTTATAACATACTAGCAAACCTAGAAAAAAAAAAAGACGGTAGTTGGATTCGGGGATGAATCCAAGAAGCTAGAAAACGGCTATGTTAAAAAGTCGGGTTAGTCTTGGAAACCAAGACAAATTACTTGTTAGTAATAGAAGCATAGACATGTATGCATATGCATGTTACAACCGAGTATTACAGTAGATGCCCTAAGGTGCATGATAGAATGGCCCCTTAAACCATTAAATCATTCGGGATAATGGTAGACGTGGATAGTCTACGGATCTAAGGAAGACCTATGAAGAACATAAGTAGCTAAAATGTCGGGTAGGGGGTAAGTATGTAGATATTGCCCCTAGTTAACCGAAATAATAGAATGACTCAAGTCATATTATGAAAGCTAAGGCTTCCATATAATAAAAGTTATAAAGCCGAGTAAAGGGATACAAACAATAACTATATAGTACGACTCGTTAGACTATAGAATATCAAGGGATTGAGCGGTGCATAAAATTGATTAGAGACACGAAGGTTCTTGGCTGTGACTAAAGCAACAACACCAGATAGGTTTCGAGGACGAAACCTCTTAAGGGGGTAGACTTGTAACACCCCAAAACCAATTGTTCGTCTAATTATGCCATTAGGCGTGATTAGCAAAATTATTAAAACGAGATCCAAAGAAAGAACACAGGTTATGTTCTAACATAGAGATAATCTAGTTAGTGTTATTAATCTTTTTAACAAGCTAATAAAATAAGAAAAACTAGCTTGAATAGCTAGTTTCATAAGAAATGACAATTGGGGATTTTTGGAGGGACTATAGTTGCCAAAATGGGAAACTTGTGGGTGCATCATGTTGAAAAGAGAAGAACACACACACACATACACACACACATAAGTGTGTATGTCGATTATAATCAGGAGATTTATCTCCTTCAACCTCCAACCCTAAACCCTCAAGAACATGCTTGAATCCAAGACAAATCAAGGGGCTTTTCGATGCTCTAACACGAAACAAGTCATCTAAGGCCTAATGAACATCAAGGTACCTTCTTTTTGATGTAATTTGATATTAATACCCGTTTTTGATTTGGTCAAAAACTAGGGTTTTGATAAAAACATAAAATTTATGGTTAAAAGAGGTTGCTCTAGTCTTGGGGAACCTCAAACATACCTAATTTAGTTACAATCACACTTAATATGTGTTTTTGATTTTGATCATATGGTTATGTTAATGTGTAGAATTTGGGGTTTAACCTTTAGGATGAATCCACTCATATCTAGTAACCTTTTGTGACTCTTAGAATTTGTTGCATGAGAAATTTAGGTAAAAAGGGCCTAAATAACATGTTATGATGTCAATTGGACAATCGGTTGTGCTTTGGTTAAACTTAGAATGTTGAAAACTAAGTATATTGGTGGATGCACACCAAATGTTTGATGAAATGCCTAGATGAGTTCATCTCAACTAGACATGTAAGAAAATGGCTATGGATTTAGCTAGTAATGATAATGAATACATGATGTTATGGATAGTGAACAAAATTCCATATTATGTATTCTAATTGACAAGTTTGACTCATCCCCAAGTTAGTTACAACAAATAGGGAGCAAACGGGTCAAACGGATGCAAGGCGAATACTTATGGAAACAAGAATGGATGCGAGGTAAGCAATACTTACATTGACTAGATCACAAATATAACTTTTGTATTGATGTAATGATCTAAACCTTGATAAGGGATAAAGGTTGGACCCGAATGGGTGGAACCTATTAAACGGACGGTTTATGCGAACCCATGTCAAAACAAGATTTATGGTAATAAACGAATCAAGAGTGTTGATCATAGGATGGAAATCATCAATTGGGTCAATAAATAAAGCTATGTGGTAAGTCTAAACTCAAGTTTTGATGATAAAATCACTTGAATAAGAAAGCTATGCAATTTGGGTAAATGGGTCAAGTGGGATTGCCACTTCCCCCTAATTAAAACTTGAAATGTCATAAGGTTATGAACCATGAGACTTAATGGGTCAAATGGTGATTTTCTCACCATTTGAACCCAACAATCAAAGTCAATAATCTAATCCTTAAGAACCTTGGGGATTATGGGTCAATGGGAAATGCATCACAATTGAGTCTTGAGGGACTAATGTGGTTAATCTAGAAAGGGTGCAGGAAAACACTTGGAAATTGGGCACATGATGCCTAAGTAAACAATGAGGGTGCAAGTATGGATCAACGCCACCCGGTAAGTGGTAGTTAGATAAACGCCTTCGGGCGAAGCAATAAGGGTACTAAAATTACCCACATGAAGTGTGGGTGCAAATCAAGTAAGTTATTTCCATAACTATGTCGAATGCGCGCTAATGTGCTTAGAATCTACTAAACAAGTGAAAACTTGAGAAAGGATGAAAATCTAAGTCCGGAAGGACATAGAGATTTTTAAACAAGTCAATTAGTCAAAAACATTGTAATTGGAACAAGAAGTTTCGCCACTAATGGCTAAATTGAAATATTTGACCATGAAGGGCATTTTGGGAATTTAAAAGATTTCTAAAGGTTGAATCTAAGAAACTAAATCATAATGAAACAAATCGGATAAACGTTTTTGTTGATCAAGTGTCTAATGACTTGACAACTTAATCGGTAGGCATTTTGTGTGGTCAAAAAGTGCCTTGTTTGATTCAAGGCCTTAACGGGTCAATATGGGTAAAAATCAACATAAACACTTAAAATTTTGAACCGGGTCATAGCATTATGAACCGGACTATAATTTCAGTCAAACAAAGGTTTATTTAGTCGGAAAGTCAATACTTAGGCTTCGGGAATCATCGAATGCAGTTGCGACATGATTCCCACGCTTAAAAATCACCAAAATTACATCAGAAGCTGTGCGCGGCCGCTCACAGAGACCGCGCGGCCGCGCACAGAGAACAGCTTGACGACACGATCTTTAAAATTGCATATAAAATCGTAGAAAAATCGTTAGGAGGCGTTCTTTATATGCCTGGAAAGCTCTCGGAGCGTAGAACAATTCTTCTTTGAAAGTCGAAGTCGGATTTTGGGTTTTAGAAGGGGTAAAAGCAATCCGAACAGCTGCTGCGCAAAAGTTGCAGCAGTTTGTTCTCCTGATAAAGGGCCGTTTGGCCTGGTTCGTTCCGTTTCGACGTGTAACGACTATCGTACTAGTTTAAATGTGTCATTGACATCCCACTAACCATTCCTTGTGTAATGGTGCCAGGTAAACATGTGATGGAAGTCCCGGAGCAAGGATCAAGCCGCGATAAGAGCCGAACACACCCGATCACTCATCAAGCTTCCGCACTAGAAGTCAAGGAACTCCCGTTAAAACGCTAAATCTTAGAGTATGTTTTAACGACTAAAATGTAAGAATTTGTGGGAATCAAAAATGTATTTGATCTTAATGGTTTGAGTTTATAATAAATATCAAAGTTTTTATCGGGAGTGGTTTAAGTAAGGTCAAAACCCGTAAGATTAGACGTTAATCACGTGATTACGGGTTAGGGTCTTACAAGTGGTATCAGAGCCATAGGTTTGAGGGATCCGAGTGTCGGGAAGGATATTTGGACTCAAACCGTGCGCTCAAAGTGTTGAAGGGTGTTCGGTTCGAGACTTGATCGAGGAATCCAGTAAGTAATACCTATAATAAACATTCGTTTTGATCGGAAATTGATATAGGTAATAAATAGTGATATCGTGTAGATACACGCTATCTCAAAAGCTTGATAAGGAAATGGTTAGGTACTCATGGGGCCTATCCAAAAGATTGATTCGGGCAACGGTAATCTCGCATAACAAGAATTCTAACATCACTATTGTTGTGATGCATACTAATACTGAAATGTCATGTTACTAATTAATTGAAATTATAAATGTGACAGGGATGATAACATTTTATTTGATCGAGAGAGGATCAAATGATTCACCAACCGAGGTTGTAGAGGGTTCGGGAGCACGGCTGATGGCATGCTCACTAAGGACCAAGTCAAGTAACGACTCGGGCTAATGGATCAGTAACAAAAGGGAACACGGGAGCAAGTATCAAACAGGTACATGCTCGAAATCATAGTAGGTGCATTAGTATGCAACTATCATCTGAAGGGTGGTAATTGCATATGCAAGCAATAAGCAAATGTAAAAGGTGCATAGTTCACGATAATGAACGATCAATGCACAAACTTAACTTGAACATCGAGACCGGGTTGGGGGTAATCATCCCAAACAAATGTTTAGAAAGGCGTTGTGATCATACCAATGAGTGTGATCACACAAAGCTTATTAAAATGAAAACACATCGCTTTTTCTTAATGAATAAAGTTAAAAACCCAACATTGAATAATTTATCAAGGAAGGGTTTTACCAAATAAAATAAGGGACACAATCATGAACTGAAGCTTTGCTTACATAGGATGTGATGTACTAATTATAACAAGTCCATATGTACCATAAGCGGATTGCTTACCCTGGCCAGGTAAGTGTTAAACATATGATACCATGGGTTTCTTACAATTGATACATATACAACCTATGTAACAAAGGCTTAGTAAGTGTGAGGTGCCGAGGGATTTTGGACGTAGTCCACTGTCTAACATGGCAGGGATGCGATCCATGCAAGACCTTGAGCGAGGCACCAGCTAGAATACGCTGGGCTAGCAAAGACGACAACAAACTGGAGCGTTTGGACGTAGTCCACTGTCTAACATGGCAGGGATGTGATCCATGCAAGACCTTGAGCGAGGCACCAACTAGAATACGCTAGGCTAGCAAAGAGGACAACAAACTGGAGCGTTTGGACGTAGTCCACTGTCTAACACGGCAGGGATGTGAACCATGCAAGACCTTGAGCGAGGCACCAGCTTATACGTTGGGCTAGCAAAACGGGCAATATACGATACAAGTTATCCTGGGTTGATACAAAGATTGACTTGAACCTTAATCAAGGTTTAGTCATAAATAGATTCAGTTCGGAAATAAACTTGAACCTTAATCAAGGTTGAGTCATAAAGAGATTTAGCTTGAAAACAGACGTGGACCTTAATCAAGGTTAAGTCATAATTAAACTCGGACTTTTACAGAAGGTTAAATTCGTAAAGAGGGACTTGAACCTTAATCAAGGGTTGAGTCATAATCACATTAGGGTAAGTAATGAATCTTGGGATTAATGACCTAAAACAGCGGATTGGGGCCATGATAGACCAGTAAATCATTCAACCCTCGTGTAAACTGGGAAAACATTGGATTGTATAATCGGTACAATCTAATGAAAATCAGGACAACACGAGATTAGTTGATACAATAAGTTGTAATGACCAATTGATGTATTGTAAAATACATCTATTTCCAGTGTAAAGTTTGTACAGTTTTTGAGTCGTTTACATAGTTCTTTTATTAGTTTTAGGCTTGTACTTGTCTACTTTTATTTAGTATAGGTTTTTATAGATTTTTATTAGTTTTGCGTCGTTTTTAGTACTTATGTATTTACTTTGTATTTTGTAGGTGTTCATGGACGTTGGAGCGTAAACAGACAACTTTGGTCAAGTCAAGAACACCCGAGTCAAGAGCACGGAGTATATAATAATAATAATAATAATAGTATATTAGAAATAATAATAATAATAATAATAATAAAGAAAAAAAAATAAAAACATGTGATTGTGGACTAAGGCTCACGGCCCAAAGGCCAATTCAAAAAAACGATTTAGCATAATTAATGGCAGATTATTATTGATGGGATTTGAGGGGCATCGATGGAAGAGGTTGATATTTATTGATTGGAGACGGCGCACGTATGGGGACATGAATATTATAAGGGGCCGCAAATATTAGAGATAGGGGGAGCATAACAGCCACACAGCGGCGGGACTAAAAGACAAAGGAGGTGGATTAGTAGGAGTGAAGGTCAAGGGTTGAAGGATAGGTGCCAGCACGGGTCGGTTTTAATTCAATATTTAATATTTATTTATTTCTAACCCGTTGTGAACACCATGAATTTAACTAGCTTTTATTGTTTTGATTTTATCATGACTTTTATTGGCTAGACCTTAATGCTACCTAGGTTAATGATGATTGCACTTGAATGATTTAGTTTCTTTTGGTTTTGGAACTACTGGTTGTGGATGAATTTTAAAGTAAAGAACTTTTTATTTTCTGGTTTGGTGTGTATGCGTATTTAGTTTTGTTTAATTAATTTTTATAAACTCCACTTGCGTTTTTGTGAATGTCTTTCATGTATGAATGCGGGTTAGGTTGCGGACTGGGTGTTAGCAACTAGTTTATGGTTAATTTCTGTAGGTTATTCATAGGAGTTGTAATTGTTAGTTAGATGATTCTAAGTATTCTACCAATTCTCAATAGCTGTGAGGTGCGAGATTGTTGGTCTGTGTAGGGTGTTAAATTGCTATGTTAGAGGCTTTGTGAGAAGATCTTCTTAGTTTCCCTAGCATTCCTTGTAGGCCAAGTCTTATCAGAAATATTGTAGTTACCCCTTGCACTTTCGGGTGTATTGTGACTTTCGCGCTGTGAGGTAGACTGTCTAGCGGGTACTTTAAGATTCGGGTAGGTAAGCCTGTGAGGGTAACCTCTCAACCGGTGTTTTAACAGCACAACAATATTCTAGGGTTTCCCCTTGAGAAGGGTCGAGGGTGTCTAGTTTATTCTTGATGTTTAGTATTTTAAGATCCCGGTTCCACACCAGTTCCATAGCCATTAGAAGCTTATCATTCATGTGTAGGATTCTAGCCTAGGTAGTGCCTTCCCATCCATCTGACCTCAATTACAGCCTCCAGTTTGTGTATTTAGTTATTTTAGTTTTATTATTTTATTTATTTGCATTAGTCTTTTAGAACCCCCCCCCCCCCTTTAAGCAATAAAACATTATTAAGTCAGTATTTAGGATAAGTAATCGAGTCTAGTTTACGTTTTCCAGTAGAGTCTCGTGAGTTCGATACTCGGACTTACTTTAGCTGTACTGCACTGACCGGTACACTTGCCGGTTGTGTGGTTTAGGTTTAGAGAGTCTTAGGTTATAAATTTAAAACTTAGAGTGTCTAGTTTAGGTTAATTTAGTTAGTTTTTACTAAACCACTTTGAGCACATCAAGTTTTTGGCGCCGTTTCCGGGGACTCTTGGCGATTGCGTTTACTAGCTTTGATTACACTTATCTGCTATATCTGTGCTACTTGTGTTTTGTGTTGAGTCTGTCTTTTTGTATAGTGAGTCATAGGACTAATTGTTTGTGTATTTTAATTTCTGTCGAGTCTGTAAATATGTTTGAAATTTGTGGAGGACCCTATTTTACCGTTAGATTTCCACAAAATGTGGGGTCCTCTGCACATTATTGTGCTAATTCCTTTGTGCAGCCGCATCCATATTATTCACAGGGTTGTCCTACAAATTATTATGATGACTCGTATCAGCAGCCACATTTCAATCAGTATCCTGATCAATTTTCTGGAAGCAATTCTTGTGAGAATAGTGGTAATGATTGGAGTAAAATAGAGAGTCTGTTGACATTATTAGTTGCTAAAGATGAAAATACCCAGAAAATGTTAGTAGAGCATGACATCCTCCTGAAAAACCGACAGGCTGCTCTTTTAGATCTTCAACGAACAGTAGAAGACATTGCTCGAAGGTTAAAGGAAGAAGAAGAAGAAAAAGAAAAGGTTCAGCAAGAGCAGCTGCCAAAAGTCAGTTATACATATGATGAGGAGGGCAACTACCTCGGGTACATGAACGCTCGAGGGGAGTTATTCCCAACGTTTCCAGAAGAAGGGAAAGAGCCGATCATGGAATACGCAGACGAGTCAGATGAAGAGATCATCCCAATCACGGAGACGAAAATGGACATTGAAGTCCCACCTCCGGTGCCACAGGTTAGTATATATGATTTTGGGAGTGTCTCTGATGAAGAGGACGACGAAGAAGAATGGGCGGCGTATCAAAGGTCGTTGATGAGGAGAGAAGTGATAGAAGAAGTGGAATTGGGGGGCTCCATAGATATGATGTTTGGTGCAGAGGAAGACAACGAGGTGAGTGAGAAGTCGTTGTCTGAAGAGGATGAGTTTTTAGATCTAGAGTTAGAGGGTTTGCCTATTTATGAGGAAGTAGGGGAGTCTGATCCCGCTGGGGATATAGCATACCTAGATGCCCTACTCGAAGGTGAACCGACAGACATGACTGAACCTGCACCAGATGAAAGAAATAAGTGTGGGGATCATCCCGTGGAAATGGTGGAAGAAGAAGCGCACCATAGCTGGCCCGTGATATTAGTAATAGATGGAACTTCAAAATCAACAACACCACGGGAGAGGGCAAGGAAGAGAAAAAGAAAGGATCAGAATCGGAATCGGAATCGGAAGAGGATCAACGGCTGGCACGAGTTGGGGAAGAAGAAGCCAGTGAAAGTCAAGCACGATCAGTATTCTTGCTACATGCCACGCATCCAGTTCAATCCAGGTAAGTTTAAATTTTGGTGGTCTGACCCGTTAAGAATGCTTAGATTATTTTTCAATTCCACTAATAAATATTCAATTGTTAACGAGGACCGGGTGGAATTAAACGGGTTGGATCGGGTCCAGATAAAAGAGAAGCCCCTTGATTAAGTTTAAGTGTGGGGAGGCTCTGTAGAGTTTGTAAATTTATATTTATACTTATTTTTTTTCTAGCATTTCATTTTTTTTATTTGTGGTCCGTCGTTTGGTAGTGGTTCATAGGTTTTTATCTTTCTATTTTATATTTGTTTTTGTTTCTTTGAGTCTGTTTGCAGGTTTGCGTATTTGTTTAGGTAAAGGAAATTTCACATGAGCGGGTCCCATGTATTTATCTTTATATATTTTTTATGATTGGGAATTTTGATGGAGGTTTGGGTAATAAGAGAATTCTTCTTAAAAAAAAAATTTAATTAACTTTCTGTGAAAAAAGACTTTTCACGTAATGAGATGAGTCTGGGCTGACCTGTTCGCCTCATGCGACAGCAATTACCCCGGAAAGTTATATTTTTTTCGCTTGCGACGCGTGTTGTGATCACCAGTGTCCTTCACGTTGAGTGAGAACCGTATTTTTTTTCCTTATACCCATTTGGTTCTACCACCATTCACCGCCATCTTGCCAAGCAGGTACGTCTCCATTCGGGTGATTCCGGAGCTGTTATTATTTATCAAGGCAAGCCCAGAGTTTACCATTATGTCAGAGCCGATCGCGAATGAAATGCTATACGATCGAGCTGGATTGGACTAGAGTTTTTGGAGCTTACGCGTTATTTAACGAGATAAGTCCTTTCCAATTTGCCCTTATCTTTTTAATTTTTGTATTCGGAATTTATTTTTTGTTTTGAGTCGTTTTCTATTCCTACATTGAGGGCAATGTAGAGTTTAAGTGTGGAGATGGAAACTGTCGTGTAGTCTGTATATAGAGTCGTTTTGAGTTCAAAAAAAAAAATCAAAAAAAATGAAAAAAAAAAGTCCCTGATTTTGAAGTTTGCATTATATAAAATATGGAAAATGATAGGGAAAGTTAGGTGTCCGGTTTTCAAATAGTATGTATAATAAGAGATTAAAATTGATTGAAAACGTGTCTGATTTGGGATATGTGGGTAGGCTCGGCCGGTAGAAAGATTTCCTTTGAAAAGTAATAAATTAATTATGTTAGGCTATTTTGTGGGTTCTCATCTAGGAGAAATGGGGAGACCGAAATCGCTAAAAATAGTATAAGAAGCACCGTTATAAGTAGAAAACCGTTAGAATTTCTAATCACTTAAAAAAAATTAGAAATCAAAGCAAAAATGCTGAAGCTTAAGGTGCCTGGCCACTGGGATAGCGACTTGGATTGGTCACACCCTCTGAGTTAAGTATGCTGAGATGAAAAAAAAATGCTGAAGCTTAAGGTGCCTGGCCACTGGGATAGCGACTTGGATTGGTCACACCCTCTGAGTTAAGTATGCCAAAAATAAAAAAAATAGTGATTTTAAATTCTCTTGGTTTTCTACATAAGACGGTTGGGAAATGGTCAATTAGTCGTTCCTTTAGCTTCATAAGCTTGAGGCGGGATTAGGAGGAACTGTGACTTCCTTCGAGTGAGACCCTAGATAGACTAATCAACATGAACTTAACATAAATAAAAAGGGGCTTGGAAACCGGTGTGAGTTTAAGAGGATCAATATACCTGCAATCGCAATCAACACGTTAGTAGATTATTAATTAAGTAACCTATGTTTTGAAACTGGATGTAAGCCTAACTGTGATTCCATAGCATAATTCTTTTTCAGGGACGAAAAAGAGATAAGTGTGGGGATATTTGATGTATTGTAAAATACATCTATTTCCAGGGTAAAGTTTGTACAGTTTTTGAGTCGTTTACATAGTTCTTTTATTAGTTTTAGGCTTGTACTTGTCTACTTTTATTTAGTATAGGTTTTTATAGATTTTTATTAGTTTTGCGTCCTTTTTAGTACTTATGTATTTACTTTGTATTTTGTAGACGTTGGAGCGTAAACAGACAACTTTGGTCAAGTCAAGAACACCCGAGTCAAGAGCACGGAGTATATAATAATAATTGTATATTAGAAATAATAATAATAATAATAATAATAATAATAATAAACGAAAAAAAATTAAAAACATGTGATTGTGGACTAAGGCTCACGGCCCAAAGGCCAATTCAAAAAAACGATTTAGCATAATTAATGGCAGATTATTATTGATGGGATTTGAGGGGCATCGATGGAAGAGGTTGATATTTATTGATTGGAGGCGGCGCACGTATGGGGACATGAATATTATAAGGGGCCGCAAATATTAGAGATAGGCGGAGCATAACAGCCACACAGCGGCGGGACTAAAAGACAAAGGAGGTGGATTAGTAGGAGTGAAGGTCAAGGGTTGAAGGATAGGTGCCAGCACCGGTCGGTTTTAATTCAATATTTAATATTTATTTATTTCTATCCCGTTGTGAACACCATGAATTTAACTGGCTTTTATTGTTTTGATTTTATCATGACTTTTATTGGCTAGACCTTGATGCTACCTAGGTTAAAGATGATTGCACTTGAATGATTTAGTTTCTTTTGGTTTTGGAACTACTGGTTGTGGATGAATTTTAAAGTAAAGAACTTTTTATTTTCTGGTTTGGTGTGTATGCGTATTTAGTTTTGTTTAATTAATTTTTATAAACTCCGCTTGCGTTTATGTGAATGTCTTTCATGTATGAATGCGGGTTAGGTTGCGGACTGGGTGTTAGCAACTAGTTTATGGTTAATTTCTGTAGGTTATCCATAGGAGTTGTAATTGTTAGTTAGATGATTCTAAGTATTCTACCAATTCTCAATAGCTGTGAGGTGCGAGATTGTTGGTCTGTCTAGGGTGTTAAATTGCTATGTTAGAGGCTTTGTGAGAAGGTCTTCTTAGTTTCCCTAGCATTCCTTGTAGGCCAAGTCTTATCAGAAATATTGTAGTTACCCCTTGCACTTTCGGGTGTATTGTGACTTTCGCGATGTGAGGTAGACTGTCTAGCGGGTACTTTAAGATTCGAGTAGGTAAGCCTGTGAGGGTAACCTCTCAACCGGTGGTTTAACAGCACAGCAATATTCTAGGGTTTCCCCTTGAGAAGGGTCGAGGGTGTCTAGTTTATTCTTGATGTTTAGTATTTTAAGATCCCGGTTCCACACCAGTTCCATAGCCATTAGAAGCTTATCATTCATGTGTAGGATTCTAGCCTAGGTAGTGCCTTCCTATCCATCTGACCTCAATTACAGCCTCCAGTTTGTGTATTTAGTTATTTTAGTTTTATTATTTTATTTATTTGCATTAGTCTTTTAGAAACCCCCCCCCCCCTTTAAGCAATAAAACATTATTAAGTCAGTATTTAGGATAAGTAATCGAGTCTAGTTTACGTTTTCCAGTAGAGTCTCATGGGTTCGATACTCGGACTTACTTTAGCTGTACTGCACTGACCGGTACACTTGCCGGTTGTGTGGTTTAGGTTTAGAGAGTCTTAGATATTAAATTTAAAACTTAGAGTGTCTAGTTTAGGTTAATTTAGTTAGTTTTTACTAAACCACTTCGAGCACATCACCAATCTACACCGTGTTTTATGAAAAGAAAACCGACCTCAATTTATAGTGAGATCGGTAATCATAAAAAGGACTTTTAGGAACTAAGCGTTCTTAATATATAAACGATTTGAAATATGAAACTCAAAAGTCTTTAAACGGGTCGGTTGGGGGCAATGACCACCAACCGAGTTAGCAAAATGGGAATTTGGGGGGAAAACCCAAGTTCAAATTGTCAGACACAAATTAGATATGTTATGGGTGAGCCCGAGCATAGTATACCGGATAACTCACATGGCGTGAGGTTAAAAAAAAGGGGTGAACCATAAGGGATCATACTTTAGAATGTGATACTTGAAACATGGAGTCTAGCAAATCGGCTGGGTAAAATGTGGGAAACCAGTAACGATTCCCGCAATAATCACGGAGGGTAAGGGAAACCCAATAAGCGGCGAATTCTTAAGATAGGATTAGCCAAAGAATGGAAAACGTTAGTGTAAAGCAAAGTATGTTATAACATACTAGCAAACCTAAAAAAAAGACGGTAGTTGGATTCGGGGATGAATCCAAGAAGCTAGAAAACGGCTATGTTAAAAAGTCGGGTTAGTCTTAGAAATCAAGACAAATTACTTGTTAGTAATAGAAGCATAGACATGTATGCATATGCATGCTACAACCGAGTATTACAGTAGATGCCCTAAGGTGCATGATAGAATGGCCCCTTAAACCATTAAATCATTTGGGATAATGGTAGACGTGGATAGTCTACGGATCTAAGGAAGACCTATGAAGAACATAAGTAGCTAAAATGTCGGGTAGGGGGTAAGTATGTAGATATTGCCCCTAGTTAACCGAAATAATAGAATGACTCAAGTCATATTATGAAAGCTAAGGCTTCCATATAATAAAAGTTATAAAGCCGAGTAAAGGGATACAAACAATAACTATATAGTACGACTCGTTAGACTATAGAATATCAAGGGATTGAGCGGTGCATAAAATTGATTAGAGACACGAAGGTTCTTGGCTGTGACCAAAGCAACAACACCAGATAGGTTTCGAGGACGAAACCTCTTAAGGGGGTAGACTTGTAACACCCCAAAACCAATTGTTCGTCTAATTATGCCATTAGGCGTGATTAGCAAAATTATTAAAACGAGATCCAAAGAAAGAACACAGGTTATGTTCTAACATAGAAATAATCTAGTTAGTGTTATTAATCTTTTTAACAAGCTAATAAAATAAGAAAAACTAGCTTGAATAGCTAGTTTCATAAGAAATGACAATTGGGGATTTTTGGAGGGACTATAGTTGCCAAAATGGGAAACTTGTGGGTGCATCATGTTGAAAAGAGAAGAACACACACACACACACACACATAAGTGTGTATGTCGATTATAATCGGGAGATTTATCTCCTTCAACCTCCAACCCTAAACCCTCAAGAACATGCTTGAATCCAAGCCAAATCAAGGGGCTTTTCGATGCTCTAACAAGAAACAAGTCATCTAAGGCCTAATGAACATCAATGTACCTTCTTTTTGATGTAATTTGATGTTAATACCCGTTTTTGATTTGGTCAAAAACTAGGGTTTTGAAAAAACATAAAAATTATGGTTAAAAGAGGTTGCTCTAGTCTTGGGGAACCTAAAACATACCTAATTTAGTTACAATCACACTTAATATGTGTTTTTGATTTTGATCATATGGTTATGTTAATGTGTAGAATTTGGGGTTTAACCTTTAGGTTGAATCCACTCATATCTAGTAACCTTTTGTGACTCTTAGAATTTGTTGCATGAGAAATTTAGGTAAAAAGGGCCTAAATAACATATTATGATGTCAATTGGACAATCGGTTGTGCTTTGGTTAAACTAAGAATGTTGAAAACTAAGTATATTGGTGGATGCACACCAAATGTTTGATGAAATGCCTAGATGAGTTCATCTCAACTAGACATGTAAGAAAATGGCTATGGATTTAGCTAGTAATGATAATGAATACATGATGTTATGGATAGTGAACAAAATTCGATATTATGTATTCTAATTGACAAGTTTGACTCATCCCCAAGTTAGTTACAACAAATAGGGAGCAAACGGGTCAAACGGATGCAAGGCGAATACTTATGGAAACAAGAATGGATGTGAGGTAAGCAATACTTACATTGACTAGATCACAAATATAACTTTTGTATTGATGTAATGATCTAAACCTTGATAAGGGATAAAGGTTGGACCCGAATGGGTGGAACCTATTAAACGGACGGTTTATGCGAACCCATGTCAAAACAAGATTTATGGTAATAAACGAATCAAGAGTGTTGATCATAGGATGGAAATCATCAATTGGGTCAATAAATAAAGCTATGTGGTAAGTCTAAACTCAAGTTTTGATGATAAAATCACTTGAATAAGAAAGCTATGAAATTTGGGTAAATGGGTCAAGTGGGATTGCCACTTCCCCCTAATTAAAACTTGAAATGTCATAAGGTTATGAACCATGAGACTTAATGGGTCAAATGGTGATTTTCTCACCATTCGAACCCAACAATAAAAGTCAATAATCTAATCCTTAAGAACCTTGGGGATTATGGGTCAATGGGAAATGCATCACAATTGAGTCTTGAGGGACTAATGTGGTTAATCTAGAAAGGGTGCAGGAAAACACTTGGAAATTGGGAACATGATGCCCAGGTAAACAATGAGGGTGCAAGTATGGATCAACGCCACCCGGTAAGTGGTAGTTAGATAAACGCCTTCGGGCGAAGCAATAAGGGTACTAAAATTACCCACATGAAGTGTGGGTGCAAATCAAGTAAGTTATTTCCATAACTATGTCGAATGCGCGCTAATGCGCTTAGAATCTACTAAACAAGTGAAAACTTGAGAAAGGATGAAAATCTAAGTCCGGAAGGACATAGAGATTTTTAAACAAATCAATTAGTCAAAAACATTGTAATTGGAACAAGAAGTTTCGCCACTAATGGCTAAATTGAAATATTTGACCATGAAGGGCATTTTGGGAATTTAAAAGATTTCTAATGGTTGAATCTAAGAAACTAAATCATAATGAAACAAATCGGATAAACGTTTTTGTTGATCAAGTGTCTAATGACTTGACAACTTAATCGGTAGGCATTTTGTGTGGTCAAAAAGTGCCTTGTTTGATTCAAAGCCTTAACGGGTCAATATGGGTAAAAATCAACATAAACACTTAAAATTTTGAACCGGGTCATAGCATTATGAACCGGACTATAATTTCAGTCAAACAAAGGTTTATTTAGTCGGAAAGTCAATACTTAGGCTTCGGGAATCATCGAATGCAGTTGCGACATGATTCCCACGCTTAAAAATCACCAAAATTACATCAGAAGCTGTGCGCGGCCGCTCACAGAGACCGCGCGGCCGCGCACAGAGAACAGCTTGACGACACGATCTTTAAAATTGCATATAAAATCGTAGAAAAATCGTTAGGAGGCGTTCTTTATATGCCTGGAAAGCTCTCGGAGCGTAGAACAATTCTTCTTTGAAAGTCGAAGTCGGATTTTGGGTTTTAGAAGGGGTAAAAGCAATCCGAACAGCTGCTGCGCAAAAGTTGCAGCAGTTTGTTCTCCTGATAAAGGGCCGTTTGGCCTGGTTCGTTCCGTTTCGACGTGTAACGACTATCGTACTAGTTTAAATGTATCATTGACAACCCACTAACCATTCCTTGTGTAATGGTGCTAGGTAAACATGTGATGGAAGTCCCGGAGCAAGGATCAAGCCGCGATAAGAGCCGAACACACCCGATCACTCATCAAGCTTCCGCACTAGAAGTCAAGGAACTCCCCTTAAAACGCTAAATCTTAGAGTATGTTTTAACTACTAAAATGTATGAATTTGTGGGAATCAAAAATGTATTTGATCTTAATGGTTTGAGTTTATAATAAATATCAAAGTTTTAATCGGGAGTGGTTTAAGTAAGGTCAAAACCCGTAAGATTAGACGTTAATCACGTGATTACGGGTTAGGGTCTTACAAGTGGTATCAGAGCCATAGGTTTGAGGGATCCGAGTGTCGGGAAGGATATTTGGACTCAAACCGTGCGCTCAAAGTGTTGAAGGGTGTGCGGTTCGAGACTTGATCGAGGAATCCGGTAAGTAATACCTATAATAAACATTCGTTTTGATCGGAAATTGATATAGGTAATAAATAGTGATATCGTGTAGATACACGCTATCTCAAAAGCTTGATAAGGAAATGGTTAGGTACTCATAGGGCCTATCCAAAAGATTGATTCGGGCAACGGTAATCTCGCATAACAAGAATTCTAACATCACTATTGTTGTGATGCATACTAATACTGAAATGTCATGTTACTAATTAATTGAAATTATAAATGTGACAGGGATGATAACATTTTATTTGATCGAGAGAGGATCAAATGATTCACCAACCGAGGTTGTAGAGGGTTCGGGAGCACGGCTGATGGCATGCTCACTAAGGACCAAGTCAAGTAACGACTCGGGCTAATGGATCAGTAACAAAAGGGAACACGGGAGAAAGTATCAAACAGGTACATGCTCGAAATCATAGTAGGTGCATTAGTATGCAATTATCATCTGAAGAGTGGTAATTGCATATGCAAGCAATAAGCAAATGTAAAAGGTGCATAGTTCACGATAATAAACGATCAATGCACAAACTTAACTTGAACATCGAGACCGGGTTGGGGGTAATCATCCCAAACAAATGTTTAGAAAGGCATTGTGATCTTACCAATGAGTGTGATCACACAAAGCTTATTAAAACGAAAACACATCGCTTTTTCTTAATGGATAAAGTTAAAAACCCAACATTGAATAATTTATCAAGGAAGGGTTTTACCAAATAAAATAAGGGACACAATCATGAACTGAAGCTTTTCTTACATAGGATGTGATGTACTAATTATAACAAGTCCATATGTACCATATGCGGATTGCTTACCCTGGCCAGGTAAGTGTTAAGCATATGATACCATGGGTTTCTTACAATTGATACATATACAACCTATGTAACAAAGGCTTAGTAAGTGTGAGGTGCCGGGGGATTTTGGACGTAGTCCACTGTCTAACATGGCAGGGATGCGATCCATGCAAGACCTTGAGCGAGGCACCAGCTAGAATACGCTGGGCTAGCAAAGACGACAACAAATCGAGCGTTTGGACGTAGTCCACTGTCTAACATGGCAGGGATGTGATCCATGCAAGACCTTGAGCGAGGCACCAACTAGAATACGCTAGGCTAGCAAAGAGGACAACAAACTGGAGCGTTTGGACGTAGTCCACTGTCTAACACGGCAGGGATGTGAACCATGCAAGACCTTGAGCGAGGCACCAGCTTATACGTTGGGCTAGCAAAACGGGCAATATACGATACAAGTTATCCTGGGCTGATACAAAGATTGACTTGAACCTTAATCAAGGTTTAGTTATAAATAGATTCAGTTCGGAAATAAACTTGAACCTTAATCCAGGTTGAGTCATAAAGAGATTTAGCTTGAAAGCAGACGTGGACCTTAATCAAGGTTAAGTCATAATTAAACTCGGACTTTTATAGAAGGTTAAATTCGTAAAGAGGGACTTGAACCTTAATCAAGGGTTGAGTCATAATCACATTAGGGTAAGTCATGAATCTTGGGATTAATGACCTAAAACAGCGGATTGGGGCCATGATAGACCAGTAAATCATTCAACCCTCGTGTAAACTGTGAAAACATTGGATTGTATAATCGGTACAATCTAATGAAAATCAGGACAACACGAGATTAGTTGATACAATAAGTTGTAATGACCAATCTACACCGTGTTTTATGAAAAGAAAACCGACCTCAATTTATAGTGAGATCGGTAATCATAAAAAGGACTTTTAGGAACTAAGCGTTCTTAATATATAAACGATTTGAAATATGAAACTCAAAAGTCTTTAAACGGGTCGGTTGGGGGCAATGACCACCAACCGAGTTAGCAAAATGGGAATTTGGGGGGAAAACCCAAGTTCAAATTGTCAGACACAAATTAGATATGTTATGGGTGAGCCCGAGCATAGTATACCGGATAACTCACTTGGCGTGAGGTTAAAAAAAAGGGGTGAACCATAAGGGATCATACTTTAGAATGTGATACTTGAAACATGGAGTCTAGCAAATCGGCTGGGTAAAATGTGGGAAACCAGTAACGATTCCCGCAATAATCACGGAGGGTAAGGGAAACCCAATAAGCGGCGAATTCTTAAGATAGGATTAGCCAAAGAATGGAAAACGTTAGTGTAAAGCAAAGTATGTTATAACATACTAGCAAACCTAAAAAAAAGACGGTAGTTGGATTCGGGGATGAATCCAAGAAGCTAGAAAACGGCTATGTTAAAAAGTCGGGTTAGTCTTAGAAATCAAGACAAATTACTTGTTAGTAATAGAAGCATAGACATGTATGCATATGCATGCTACAACCGAGTATTACAGTAGATGCCCTAAGGTGCATGATAGAATGGCCCCTTAAACCATTACATCATTCGGGATAATGGGAGACGGGGATAGTCTACGGATCTAAGGAAGACCTATGAAGAACATAAGTAGCTAAAATGTCGGGTAGGGGGTAAGTATGTAGATATTGCCCCTAGTTAACAGAAATAATAGAATGACTCAAGTCATATTATGAAAGCTAAGGCTTCCATATAAGAAAAGTTAGAAAGCCGAGTAAAGGGATACAAACAATAACTATATAGTACTACTCGTTAGACTATAGAATATCAAGGGATTGAGCGGTGCATAAAATTGATTAGAGACACGAAGGTTCTTGGCTGTGACCAAAGCAACAACACCAGATAGGTTTCCAGGACGAAACCTCTTAAGGGGGTAGACTTGTAACACCCCAAAACCAATTGTTCGTCTAATTATGCTATTAGGCGTGATTAGCAAAATTATTAAAACAAGATCCAAAGAAAGAACACAGGTTATGTTCTAACATAGAAATAATCTAGTTAATGTTATTAATCTTATTAACAAGCTAATAAAATAAGAAAAACTAGCATGAATAGCTAGTTTCATAAGAAATGACAATTGGGGATTTTTGGAGTGATCATAGTTGCCAAAATGGGAAACTTGTGGGTGCATCATGTTGAAAAGGGAAGAACACACACACACACACACATAAGTGTGTATGTCGATTATAATCAGAAGATTTATCTCCTTCAACCTCCAACCCTAAACCCTCTAGAACATGCTTGAATCCAAGCCAAATCAAGGGGCTTTTCGATGCTCTAGCAAGAAACAAGTCATCTAAGGCCTAATGAACATCAAGGTACCTTCTATTTGATGTAATTTGATGTTAATACCTGTTTTTGATTTCGTCAAAAACTAGGGTTTTGATAAAACATAAAATTTATGGTTAAAAGAGGTTGCTCTAGTCTTGGGGAACCTCAAACATACCTAATTTAGTTACAATCACACTTAATATGTGTTTTTGATTTTGATCATATGGTTATGTTAATGTGTAGAATTTGGGGTTTGACCTTTAGGTTGAATCCACTCATATCTAGTAACCTTTTGTGACTCTTAGAAGTTGTTGCATGAGAAATTTAGGTAAAAAAGGCCTAAATAACATGTTATGATGTCAATTGGACAATCGGTTGTGCTTTGGTTAAACTTAGAATGTTGAAAACTAAGTATACTGGTGGATGCACACCAAATGTTTGATGAAATGTGTAACACCCCGAAAACCCGTTTCGTTTAATTACGCTAATAGGTGGGATCAATATATATACAATATTGAGCCCATTATCAAATAGGAATATTTTGCGGATAATAAAACGAGACATTGACAAGTCCCGTAAATTGCAAACACACGTGGGAACATTATGAGAACTAACTTAATTAGTAAAGATCACATACTTGTACTAAACCGGAGGGGCTGAACTTGACAACTAGGCAAAGTTGGAATAAAATGGGGGTTAAGAGTGAAAATGTGTGATAACACACACTCAAATCGTTCTTCACACCATCAAAAACACACACACAAGAACCTCCACCAATTCAGCCCCAAATCATGCCAAAATCGATGGCTTTTCTAAATGCATGATGGAATTCATGATCATCTAGTGTTCTAAACGTCATAAGGTAACTCTAGATCCTTTTAAATCATCCAAATCCATGGTATATTGAAGATGATGGTTCTAGGGTTTTATAAAAATGTGGAATTGATGGTTAATATAGGTTGCCCTAGCCTTGGGGAGCCTTAAACATGTATAATTTGGTTACAAATCACATTTAATATGTGTGTTTGATTATGTTCATATGAATATGTTAACTTATGAAATTGGGGTTTTAACCTCTAGGTTGAAACCACACATGGTTAGTAGTTTTGGTGACTCTTAGGAGTTGTTATAATGATCAAATTTAGTTAAAATGCCTAAATATCTTGTTATGATAATAATTAGATACATGGCTATATTTTGGATAAACTTAAACTCATGAAAATCATGTGAATTTGGTGGGTGCACATGAAGTGTTTGATAAAATGCCTACATGAAACTTGATACGTGTCAAATAGTGTAAAATTGTGTGAAATTCGTTACTCTTGACAGCCCTAGGTGACCATCTTGTAAAGGCTGTATCTCATTCGTTATTAGGAGTTAGAAGGCGAGCCTTATATCGTTGAAAAGCTTGTTGCACATATTACATTTCATATTTAGTCATAAGAAGTTGATTCTGAGTTGTAGTGGGTCAAAACAGCATCTAAAGTTAACATTTTAGTTTTGACAGCAAAGCTGTTTGGTCAAAAATATGTTTCTGACCTGATCTTTAAATATTCATATAAAATTATAGAAAAATCGTTAGGAGGTGTTATTTATACGCCTAGAACGGTCTTTGAACGAAGCACAATCCATCTTTGAACATGTTCAACTAATTCGGACTTTAAATGGGTCAAAATGGTCAATTACAGCAGTTGAAAATGAAATCGCTGCACATAATATGTTTCTGACCTAATCTTCAAATATTCATATAAAATCATAGAAAAATCGTAAGGATGCATTCTTTATATGCCTGGAAAGCTCTTTGAACGTAGAACATTTTGTATTTGAAAGTTGAAATCAGATTATGTGGTTTAGAAGGGTTAAAAGCAACCGAAACAGCTGTTGCGCAAAAAGTGCAACAGTGAAAATAAGGTGTTTTATAAACTTAACACATGTGATTGTCTAGATACCCATTTCCTTAACACTAAATGTTGTTTAGGATGAGATGGGTATAGGGAATGAAAGCTTAGTACTTGTGTGCATCATTGCCTAAGCTAGTTTACATGAATATGTTTATGGACAGTTTGACTTTTAGGAGTCAAACTGACCCAAACTCAAACCTAGATGAAATGGTGTGAATAAACTCATGAGATGTGTTAGTTATTGGAAATGATGACTAACTTGATCAATCTTATGAGTATAGTGAAGGTTGATCTTGTCAAGCTAGGTGCAAGCTTGGAAAGGACGGATCAACAAGCAAACGGGTCAAGCGAATACAAGCCTTAAGTGCAAGGAAATGAGATGAATACAAGGTAAGTTTTACTTACATTATTAGATTATAAATATGTCTTAAGTGTTGTATACATTGGTTTTAATCTTATGTGGGTAATAAAGGTAAACCCCAAAGAGGTGAAATCCCTTAATTGGGTCGATTTATGTGAACTCGTATCAAAATAAGATTTATGGTATTAAATTAAAGAATAAGATGTGACCGAATGGCGAAATCCATCAAACGGGCCAATCAGTAAGGATATGTGGAAAATGATGTTGTAATTGTAATGAATAAATGAAATCAATGGAATGAAGTAGTTAGACATTTTGCTAAATAGGTCTAAGTGTTGTTGTCACTTGAACCATAGATAAGCATAGTGTTAGCCTTAATGGGTCCAATGGTGATTTTCTCATCATTCGTGCCCGACATTCAAAGCCGGTATTCTAAGCTTTAGGAATCTCATGGTTAACGGGTCCAATGGTAAATGTATCACCATTTAGTCTCAAGAGACTAATGTGTTCAATCTAGAATGTATGCAGGAGAACATTCGGATATTGGGCACTCGATGCCTAAGTAATCACAATGGATGCAAGGTATGGGTCAACACCGCCCGGTAAGTCCGTAGTTAGATACAAGCCTTTGGGCAAAGTGAATTCAATTCGAAAACAACCCCTAAGAGGTGTGAAGGCCAATTCAGTAAGTATTATTCTAACTAAGCTTAATGCGCGCCTTGGAGCCAAGTATGTCTAAAGCCATAGTTAAATCATGGGATTGTAATCAAACTAAGTCCGAGAGGGCTTAGAAGCTTTCAAATAACTCATTAAGTCCTATTAAACAAGTCCCCGAATGCCTTTAAAAAGAGGCTTGAACATGATTTAAAAACACCCAAAGATCGGGGGAATATAAGCAAGGAAATGAAAGCTAATGCTAAAAACAAGCTCCAGAGCCGTAGCCCAGACCGTAAGATACGGTCAGAGCCGTAGCTTAAGGCGCGTGTAAACTCCTAAATTTTTGTTTTGTCATTCAAACTTGATCATTTCGTTTTGACGTGTTTCGACACTTCCACCAATCTAAATGCATTATTATCAATCCCACTAACCATTTCTTGTGTAATGGTGCTAGGTATACATTTGTTGGATGTTCTGGAGCAAGGATCAAGTCACAAGAGAACCGAGTACACCCGAACACTTAAAAGGCTTCCGCAATAGACCGTCCCGTTTAAAACACAAACTGTAATACAAGTTTTTAGTAGATAAAACGTAAAAACAAAAATTGGTGGGATTCATTGAGTTATGTTTTTGTAGTTACCAAGGTTTTAATCGAGAGTGATTTGAGTTATGGCCTAAACTCGGAAATTTAAATGACAAATCTCAGGTTTACGGGTTAGGGTCTTACAAAATGCCTAGGTGAGTTCATCTCAACTAGACATGTAAGAAATTGGATATTGATTTAGCTAGTAATGATAATGAATACATGATGTTATGGATAGTGAACAAAATTCCATATTATGTATTCTAATTGACAAGTTTGACTCATCCCCAAGTTAGGTACAACAAATAGGGAGCAAACGGGTCAAACGGATGCAAGGCGAATACTTATGGAAACAAGAATGGATGCGAGGTAAGCAATACTTACATTGACTAGATCACAAATATAACTTTTGTATTGATGTAATGATCTAAACCTTGATAAGGGATAAAGGTAGGACCCGAATGGGTGAAACCTATTAAACGGACGGTTTATGCGAACCCATGTCAAAACAAGATTTATGGTAATAAACGAATCAAGAGTGTTAATCATAGGATGGAAATCATCAATTGGGTCAATAAATAAAGCTATGTGGTAAGTCTAAACTCAAGTTTTGATGATAAAATCACTTGAATAAGAAAGCTATGCAATTTGGGTAAATGGGTCAAGTGGGATTGCCACTTCCCCCTAATTAAAACTTGAAATGTCATAAGGTTATGAACCATGAGACTTAATGGGTCAAATGGTGATTTTCTCACCATTCGAACCCGACAATCAAAGTCAATAATCTAAGCCTTAAGAACCTTGGGGATTATGGGTCAATGGGAAATGCATCACAATTGAGTCTTGAGGGACTAATGTGGTTAATCTAGAAAGGGTGCAGGATAACACTTGGAAATTGGGCACATGATGCCCAAGTAAACAATGAGGGTGCAAGTATGGATCAACGCCACCCGGTAAGTGGTAGTTAGATAAACGCCTTCGGGCGAATCAATAAGGGTACTAATATTACCCACATGAAGTGTGGGTGCAAATCAAGTAAGTTATTTCCATAACTATGTCTAATGCGCGCTAATGCGCTTAGAATCTACTAAACAAGTGAAAATTTGAGAAAGGATGAAAATCTAAGTCCAGAAGAACTTAGAGATTTTAAACAAGTCAATGAGTCAAAAACATTGGAATTGGAACAAGAAGTTTCGCCACTGTGACAACCTGTACCCTTCACTCTTCATAAATGTGCATAATTGGTTCCTTAACTATTTCAAAATTTTCATTTTTAACCCTCGTATTTTAATAGGACCAAAATTCACAATTTAATAAAACTTATAACTTTTATAAGTAAAAGTATGCACGTTTTATACTCACATCTACACCCGAGCACGTATGTTTCAGACCTTGATCCTCAAAGCCCTTAATTTTCGGTCCTAAAACAACTTAGAAACAGAAGAAAACAAGTCTATAACTTAAAATTGATTAAAGTAGAAAAATTATTTTTTTTAGCCCTCGCGGTCCGCTAAGACAGTCTCAGTCAAAGTCCCAGTCAAAGTCAAAGTCTTAGTCAAAGTCTTAGTTAAACAGTCAAAGTCCTAGTCAAATAGTCAATTCATCTTAAAACCTTACTTTATTGTGTTGACCAATTTTAAAGCCTAATTGAATCCAAAACTAGTATAAAAACCCACCTATGATCCATTACACTTTGCACCTCTAATTCAATTGTTTCAATTCGATTAAACTCTCCCTCATACCTTTCCTCTAGAGTATATTACTTCTACATTTGAAGCTTTGATTATAAGCTCTTGTAATTGGCGAATTGAAAGCTTGATATTTTTTCCTATTCGGTTTCTTTTCTTCTAAATTGGACTAGTTTCGTTGTTGAATCTTTGGATTGCTCGCATTTTCACGCTCGCTTAGTCATCTAGTGATTTGGCGAAAGTGAGTATTTCCTATCCCCTTTTTGCTTTTATTCATTTTTGGGGTGTTACATGTACACTTATACAAATTACAAATACAAGTTTACATTTTTACAATACAATTCTAGTACTATGTGCATTTGCTTACAAACGTGCTTTATGCTTAGACATTTCATGTAGAATACATTTGTACTTAGTGAAATCATTAACATTGTACAAGCCGACCTTAACATTGGATAGCGCTATTGGATTGACAACCCACCTAGGTGATTCTTCCCCTTTTTCATCGGAGAATCCATGGTCATTGTTAAGTTATTATCCATTTATTGGATAAGTACACCGCCGTTCATTTTAGTACATTTATACAGTCACAGGATTGATTTCGCTCATTTGTGTCACACCTTCAAATTCCACTTGCGGGGTTTTACCGCGAGGCGCATGACAAACCAGGATTCAAGTCAACGGTCACAATAAACAACACTATATGCATAACACAAAACCCAAAAGATATAATTATAAAAGCATAAACTGTAGCGGAAGCTTTAAATGTTTACAACCCAAAAGACATAGTTCAAATGTTTAATGAAGACCATGCTCTAAACCCTAGACGCCCGTGCCGACTCGTGCGCCTAGATCCAGTTGTTGCTACCTTAGCGACCTGAGAAAAACATGCCAAAAGACGTCAACATATAATGCTGGTGAGTTCACAGGTTTGTTCAAAAATGTTATCCAAATGTTACCATGTCCATACTATATCAATGCTACCAAGTACGCTAGCTAGGCGTATGTTTTATTACTACTACGATTGGAAACCATTACTGGACACGTTTAGCAATGTTTAGCATGTTTAGCAGCCCGTAATGTTCAGCACGATAATGTTCCTGTTCGAGACAATATGCACCCGCCCGGCCCTCCAAGCCGACGAGTGGGGCAGGTCACGCCCAATAGATCTATCCACATTTCCCCCGTTGTGCAAACCCGCACATTCATGGTTTCCCCCGGGACTTTCCAAAAGATCGTATAGCAATATAAAGTTAAAACCATAGTATGACATATGTTACCAAAACTGTTTAGCGCATGTTTTCTCCCCCAAAAGTTAAAGCAGTAAAAGTGGGGCCGTGAACTCACCTTAGATAGCGTTCTTCAAATATAAGTAAAGATGTTTAGCCCTTGATAATCCCTCTACCGGAGATCTATCAAAATGTTCACATAAGTGTTCCGACTAATAACCATAAGGTTATCTAGCCCCCGATTGTCCAGATCATAACCGAGTATGTTTTAAAACGTGTTTAAATGTTTAACCGACACACTAGACCGACCCGACATCCCGTTGGTGACCCATTACCCTAACTAATCAAGTACACATAGATTACATGCAAGGTTCAAGCATAAAACACTTAGTTTGTATCAAAAATCTCGTTTTTGTTAACGTAGGGTCGAATGTAGTTCTGGGTGGTCGAAGGTGGCTGTAAGTGGTCGAAGGTGTCCTTGTTTGGGTCGAATGTGTCTTTAAAATTCCACATTCGCCCCTTTTCTTCCCACCTTCGCCCATTTGCAGCACCTTCGCCCCTTCAGCTTCTAGGTTCGCCCCCCTGGAATCCACCTTCGACCGTTCGACTGGTCGAAGGTATTCCAGGTTCGCCCCTGATGTCAGATTTTTCCAAAAACGCGTCGAAAAACATCCGAAAACATCACGAAACATCACGAGTTACAGCAGTCAAGCATCATTAACATATTCCTACGAAACCCTACCAATTTTACCCCAAAATCTATCCGTTTTACAAGTTTCCTAAAATAGTAAATTATGGAGATGTCACATCATCATGCATGCAATTATTACCCAATTAGGAAACTTTCTGAAATCGATCAATAATCAGTTTATCATACTCGAATCATCATGAACAAGAAACCCCTATCATAACCTTATCATAATCGTTCAAAAACAAACCTAAATCTAACTAAAAACCCCTTTTAATCATCAAAACACCATCAACAATCAAAGGTAACACGTTTCAATCATAACCCATCATTAATAACAGCCCTAGGTTGTTGTCATGTCATCTATACGACAAGAAACCATCAAACAATGCATAATATCATATTAACACATGTTTATTTGCATAAAAGCTCATTGTTTATGAATAGGTTTTGGTTAGGAAAGGTTTTTATTCATAAAATAGGTTGTCATCAGATCTGGACTCATTGGGGTTTAGATTAAAACAAGCCAAAATTGTTTAAAAAGGATTTGAAATGAAGAACACACCTTAGATTTTCACTTGTAATGATTTAGAGAGTTAGGTTATGAAAAACAAGCTCAAAAACTCCTTCCCCAATGTTAATAGCTGATAGAGAGTGTTTGGAGGCGTTTAGGGTTTGTGAAATGGTGAAAAATGGCTAAGGATGGTATTTATACCATCTGCACGTTCGCCCAGTTTATGTGGTCGAATGTGGAATTTTTCCACATTCGCCCCTTTTTAATGGTCGAATGTGGAACTCTTCCACATTCGCCCACTTTGTTTCTACGTTCGCCCACTTTTCAGATCCCATTTCCACATTCGCCCAAAAGTTCCACATTCAGGTCATCAGCACTTTTTAACACATGTTAACAGCACTTTTAACACATGTTAACCTTTTTCCAGTTTATCGTGTTTAACGCATTCTAACACATCCTAACACATAAACATGCATCTATAGTCTATACTTAGCATGTTTAGGCACGTATAATCATTTGTACATCATTTAAGCAAGTATAAGCATACAATTCACCACACGACCCATAATCTACACATATACTTAATTAGTTCATGTAATGTCACCAACGACGGAACCCGGTACTAATGTATTCCCAAAACGACTCCCAATGATCCTCCAGATCATTGACCCTGGACAATCCTAATTTGACCCGACTCAACTGACCCAGTTAAGTTTGTTTATATACGTTTCTCGCTAAGGTAGACTTAGATGTTACTATTATGTTTAAGCCGAACATGCCGGGTGTCACAATTTGTATGATACAGAGTTTACATAATTGCACTGTAGCTTTGCACTTGAATTGTATAACATTTTTCAACTTACTATATGTATTAAATCTAGGAATGCTCACCAACATTTCATATGTTGACAAAACTTATTTTGTACATGTTTCAGGTGCAGTTTGATCTTAGTACTATAGCAATGGACTTTAGTGCTTGCTTTTAATAAGTTATTTCGAATTTCATGTTTCATTCAGACTTTGTATTTTTTTCATTTCATCTATGTAAGACAATTTAAATTATTCAATAATATAGTTACATTTTAGTACCATGTGCTTTTGAACAATCGTCACTACGTGACACCTCGATGATTCCGCCATCGGTTGGGGTGTTACAGATTGGTATCAGAGCCATGGTTATAGGGAAGTAGGTTATTAGAATGCCTTTTAGCCAAGTCTATAACCAAGCTTATATTCATGAGTCCTCTCATGTTTATTTCTCTTTATCCTATTATTTTCTTTCAAGATATTTTCGCTATGATTCTTTCTCGTCATTCTTTCGGTGTGTTGTTTAAAGAAGAAGATACTCGTATTTCACAAAAGAAACAATATCACCAAGTTAGGAGTGACATCCATACCTTGGTGATTAGTTTCACTCCTCTATATGTTATTTATCTTAGGAATATATCTTTGAGATAGGAGTGACATCCACACCTCAAAGAGTATTTCTTTCAAAAAGGAACTTAACCACTAAGCTGGGAGTGATATCCTTAACTTAGTGATTGGTTTCATTCCACAATCGTTTTCAATTTTGAAATACATATTTGAGTTAGGAGTGAAATCCAAATCTCAAGGATCTATTTTTGCATCTCGTTTTTAAACTCGCTAAAGTTTTGGAATTCACTATTGATGGGGCACGTGCAATCTGGAAGGGTGAGCGCCTGTATCCTGAGTTTTCTGTCTAGGCCTGGTATTTCGTATAAATCCCAATCAGACGAGGGACCCGTATACCTACCTGGGAACTCTTGGGATGAGCATTCACTTATAGGCTAAAGTACGCTCCCACAAGTCACTTCGAAATTTCAAATACTTGAGTTGGTCAAAGTTTCCTATAGAAACAATTCCAATGTTTTATATCATTGATATTTATGTTTGTTTATCATTTGAAGATTCCATTTAATCACTTGATGTTTCATATGCCATTATTCATTGATCATTCGCTTTTGAATCCCTTATCATCATTACTAAAACTTTTGTTCGATATATTATCGCATTAAAGCTTACACTATTTCACTTATGCTCATGATTCTTACACTATAAGGTATTACTCGTTTTGTGTTAAAACATTTTTACCCACGACTTATGTTTTAAACTCTATGTTTAACTTTGATCACATCCTGATTTTAGGAATGTTGTGTCATCATACAATTAAAAATGAACAGGGTTTTTCCAAACTTATTATTTCAACCTGTTTTATACCTTCATGTTTACAAACTTACTTGATCGAAGTCACAGTATATCCTCATATACCTAATACTAATATTGTTGCACCCAGTCTCCTAAGCCATAGCCAACTACCATTAGTTAGAACTTCTTAGTCAGACTAAACTCATACATAAATGCCTACCTACACGATACGCACTAGTACACTACTCTCTAAAACGATTAATTTGACAACTTATTCTATAAGTCTTTTCACAAAGCCTATTCGCCAAATTAGAACACACTTTTCATACACCTTGTGCCTTGAAACAAATTGCCCGCTATGAGCCTAAAGAGATGCCTTAACGATCCTGTAAATAAATGATCTTTCAATGTATAAATTTCATAAAAGTTTGAAAATTTAAAAGCTTTCAAGTTTACCCAGTCTTAACGGGTAACACTTCGATTTTCTCAACATTTCATAACAATTAAAAATTTCCGACTTTTCAACCCACAAGTTAAAGAAATGTTTGAATACAGAAAATTTTATTTTCCAAAATTCGTCAAGGCATCTGGGATCACTCACAACCTTCACATCATTTTAAATCTTGGTCTTTCGAAACACATTAGATTTACACACACTTCATGAAATGGTTTCATTTTGTATTTTATAAACTTGCATTGCATATTTTACAAATCAAATGTAAATCTGCATGTTTTCATATAGCGTATCCAATATATGTTTTCGGGAGGAATTTGCAACTAATAATATACCTTATAACACTTTTCAAACTCGACTTCTCGTAAACACATGAAAATGTGTGCGTACGAAATCTTTTCAAGTGATCCTGTTTTGAACTTAAAACATTCTTCGGTTTCCAAAAGGTTATACTCATACCAGTAGACTATACGTCTGTTCTGCACACTTTCATTTACAGTAAATTTCATTATTTGTTTTACAGCATTCTATTTATAGTTACGTTCGTACATTATCTTATTATTTTTGTATTATTCTTTTGTTGGTAGTTATTTTCACGCGTTACTCGCAACTATTCTCGCACTAGTTATTAGTAGTTATTCTTACAACACTAGTTTTGAGCATTAATTTAACTCGTTTACTTTCATTTTGTGCAAATTGTGCGATTTACTCAATTTACGTTATGCTATTCTTTCAATCGAAATTTTATGCGTATACTCATATACTTACATGAACGCATATTTGGTATGCATATTTTTTTTTTGTTGTGAGCAAAACCCTGTTATACTTTACATTATTTTGTTCATCATCATGACCAACGAACATACTAATTGATAGCTCGTATGAGATCTAAGCCAGTTCCCATGTACGACTCGGTTCAGAGTATTCCTCTAACCCAAGGGGAACGGTGTAATCCTCAGAGTTTATCAATATGGTTGTTTAGAGCCCAATGATGTGAACAAAAATTTACCGGTTAAGGGTGAACCCGAAAGGTGAAGAACCCCTAATCATGTCTTATACTTACACATTAATCTCATTACGGTTAAAAAGTGAACCTAAAAGGGGAAGAACCTCTAACCGCATCTTATACTTGAGCAGTATCTACTACTTAACACATTTTGGTTGCACGCATTGTTTCTTGTATTACTTATGTTAGTGTTATGGAAAAGCATAGCACCCTAGTGTAAGGTAAATCGATGATTACGGTCCGGAACGCAATCATGGATTTACAGGTACATGGGGGTGGTGTGTGATTCTACTTAGGCTATTGGTAGACAATCAGTACCAGTCCAAAGTATCAGTAGTGTGGTGGGTTAGCTGCGGTACACCCTATATATAAGCATGAGCGATACTGCGGGAGCGAACTAGGAGTCTGACCAAGAACCTACCCATTACTATCTCTTTATTAGATCGTTGACTAATAGTTAGAATTTTCAATAAGAATGTTCTTACACGAGCTTCAATTCGACTTCCTAGAGTCTTTCTCTGGACCATCAACACAGAAAACACAAACTTTGTATACTCTTACACTCTCTGTTAGTCGAAATCCTGTTGCATGTCCTTAATAAAGTTCGGTCAGAAATTTCTTTAAAGTAAGGGAGGCTACTATAACACTGCCCTGCCCTCACCAGTTACATACTTTTCCCAAACCTTGCTCATTATAAACTCTTAATTCTCTAACCTTGGGTCAAACTTTAAGGATTTTCAAACTTTTATTTTGGGTATTAAACAACTACTTCAAACTTTGTCAACTCATGGCTGATGCATTTCTTAAAATCTACTTGCCTTTTTACAAATGTCGTTTGTTTCATGGAAACCTTCACTTGAAAGTAATTTCAGGACGAAATTTTCTAAAGTAGGGGAGACTGTGACAACCTGTACCCTTCACTCTTCATAAATGTGCATAATTGGTTCCTCAACTATTTCAAAATTTTCATTTTTAACCCTCGTATTTTAATAGGACCAAAATTCACAATTTAATAAAACTTATAACTTTTATAAGTAAAAGTATGCACGTTTTATGCTCACATCTACACCCGAGCACGTATGTTTCAGACCTTGATACTCAAAGCCCTTAATTTTCGGTCCTAAAACAACTTAGAAACAGAAGAAAACAAGTCTATAACTTAAAATTGATTAAAGTAGAAAAACTATTTTTTTTAGCCCATGCGGTCCGCTAAGACAGTCTCAGTCAAAGTCCCGGTCAAAGTCAAAGTCTTAGTCAAAGTCCTAGTCAAAGTCTTAGTTAAACAGTCAAAGTCCTAGTCAAATAGTCAATTCATCTTAAAATCTTACTTTATTGTGTTGACCAATTTTAAAGCCTAATTGAATCCAAAACTAGTATAAAAACCCACCTATGATCCATTACACTTTGCACCTCTAATTCAATTGTTTCAATTCGATTAAACTCTCCCTCATACCTTTCCTCTAGAGTATATTACTTCTACATTTGAAGCTTTGATTATAAGCTCTTGTAATTGGCGAATTGGAAGCTTGATATTTTTTCCTATTCGGTTTCTTTTCTTCTAAATTGGACTAGTTTCGTTGTTGAATCTTTGGATTGCTCGCATTTTCACGCTCGCTTAGTCATCTAGTGATTTGGCGAAAGTGAGTATTTCCTATCCCCTTTTTGCTTTTATTCATTTTTGGGGTGTTACATGTACACTTATACAAATTACAAATACAAGTTCACATTTTTACAATACAATTCTAGTACTATGTGCATTTGCTTACAAACGTGCTTTATGCTTAGACATTTCATGTAGAATACATTTGTACTTAGTGAAATCATTAACATTGTACAAGCCGACCTTAACATTGGATAGCGCTATTGGATTGACAACCCACCTAGGTGATTCTCCCCCTTTTTCATCGGAGAATCCATGGTCATTGTTAAGTTATTATCCATTTATTGGATAAGTACACCGCCGTTCATTTTAGTACATTTATACAGTCACAGGATTGATTTCGCTCATTTGTATGATACAGAGTTTACATAATTGCACTGTAGCTTTGCACTTGAATTGTATAACATTTTTCAACTTACTATATGTATTAAATCTAGGAATGCTCACCAACATTTCATATGTTGACAAAACTTATTTTGTACATGTTTCAGGTGCAGTTTGATCTTAGTACTATAGCAATGGACTTTAGTGCTTGCTTTTAATAAGTTATTTCGAATTTCATGTTTCATTCAGACTTTGTATTTTTTTTCATTTCATCTATGTAAGACAATTTAAATTATTCAATAATATAGTTACATTTTAGTACCATGTGCTTTTGAACAATCGTCACTACGTGATACCTCGATGATTCCGCCATCGATTGGGGTGTTATAGCCACGAATGGCTAAATTGAAATATTTGACCATGAAGGGCATTTTGGGAATTTAAAAGATTTCTAAAGGTTGAATCTAAGAAACTAAATCATAATGAAACAAATCGGATAAACGCTTTTGTTGATCAAGTGTCTAATGACTTGACAACTTAATCGGTAGGCATTTTGTGTGGTCAAAAAGTGTCTTGTTTGATTCAAGGCCTTAACGGGTCAATATGGGTAAAAATCAACATAAACACTTAAAATTTTGAACCGGGTCATAGCATTATGAACCGGACTATAATTTCAGTCGAACAAAGGTTTATTTAGTCGGCAAGTCAATACTTAGGCTTTGGGAATCATCGAATGTGGTTGCGACATGATTGCCACGCTTAAAAACCACCAGAATTACATCAGAAGCTGTGCGCGGCCGCTCACAAAGACCGCGCGGCCGCGCACAGAGAACAGCTTGATGACACGATCTTTAAAATTGCATATAAAATCGTAGAAAAATCGTTAGGAGGCGTTCTTTATATGCCTGGAAAGTTCTCAGAGCGTAGAACAATTCTTATTTGAAAATCCAAGTCGGATTTTGGGTTTTAGAAGGGGTAAAAGCGATCAGAACAGCTGCTGCGCAAAATTTGCAGCAGTTTGTTCTCCTGATAAAGGGCCGTTTGGCCTGGTTCGTTCCGTTTTGACGTGTAACGACTATCGTAATAGTTTAAATGTATCATTGACAACCCACTAACCATTCCTTGTGTAATGGTTCTAGGTAAACATGTGATGGAAGTCCCGGAGCAAGGATCAAGCCGCGATAAGAGCCGAACACACCCGATCACTCATCAAGCTTCCGCACTAGAATTCAAGGAACTCCCGTTAAAACGCTAAATCTTAGAGTATGTTTTAACTACTAAAATGTAAGAATTTGTGGGAATAAAATATGTATTTGATCTTAATGGTTTGAGTTTATAATAAATATCAAAGTTTTAATCGGGAGTGGTTTAAGTAAGGTCAAAACCCGTAAGATTAGACGTTAATCACGTGATTACGGGTTAGGGTCTTACATTTGGCCTAGTCGCCAGGGCCTTTTCGCCAGTTATTCCTAAGATATTACAATTGGCCTTGTCGCCAGAAATCCTCAAAGATACTACATGTTGGTTTTTCACCAAGTCATTCTAAATGGGCTTGACCCCAGTTTACTTAAAGGTCTAGTCGCCAGTATAATCACAATGATTGCCTTTATACAGGTTATTGTTAAACATTCCTTAAGGAAAAAAATCTCAAAGTCTATTTTGAAAATATTATACTGGGGACATCCTCATAATAACGAAGACCATCCTGAGGATGACAAAGAAAGAAGAACTGGGGACATCCTCAAGATTGTATCATCCTTAGGATTACTAAGCCGGAAGAAGCGCATATTCAAGAAGATCAGTCTAAGAAGAGTATCTTCAGAAAATAAAGGTATCACTTATATCATTTCAATATACCTAACATTTGCTAATGTTTGCAGAGTGTCAAAAGAAAAGAACATAAGGATCTAGTGTCAAAAGTGGTTACCATATATTATTTATGCATCATAGGCAAAACTGATGTCAACCCCTGGCTTCAGCCAAAACCAGGACCCATCTACCAGGGGTCAACATCTAAAGTCCAGGTCAATAATAGATTTGGGGCTTCGTCTTGAAACCAAGATCCCTCCACCCCAAACCTTATAATATCCTAAGTTATTACATACCATATAGAAATTGTTTGAAATTGTTCAACCATAGACTACCATAATAACTATCACAAAGAAGATTGAAAAAGTGGCTCCAGCCTAGTCATCATATCCTTCATCGCACACAGGAAGATCCTTCACCACCTCAGCAACCTTAGCTTCTGCTGCCTTCACCTTAGCATCCTCGGGATCCTTAGTCGCATCCTTAGGATGAGCAACAGGAACATGCAAATCCACGTCTTTACCACCTAGATTCTTGACCTTCTCCCTCCAAACCTCAACATCCCAGTCCACTTGCTTGAAACCAGGATTCCTAGACTGGAGAGCCATCATCAATCTAGCATGTAAGACAGAGATGCTAGCAGATTTCATCAGTTCATTCCTATAATCCTCCATCTCCTTCTCCTGATCCAGCATTGCCTGAGCATGCTCCTCTTTCACCCGCTTCAATTCAGCCTCTGTCTCTGCCAACTTGCTCTCAAGATATTTGCCTTTATCATGAGCAATTTTCTGAACGTCCTCAAGTTTAGTTTGAGCATCATGAAGATCTTTAGCAAGAGCATCCACAGATTTCAACAAACATTCATGACCCTACAGAGGAGAAAAGGAGAGTAAGTAATTTACATTCAAAATTATTTTTAACATTTCGATATCATTCTCAGGATAAGACCATACCTGGAGAATGAATTGGGAAATCTTCCCTAATACAGCATCAAATTTCAACCGCTCAAAAGGAGTGATTTCCTGGGCAATGGTGATAGCAGCACTAACTTTCCTCTTCTTTGAGGCACTGGCAGCCCTAGATTTGGGAAGGATGGAGGGAGGACTGGCCATCTTAGAGCTAGATGGAGATGCTGAAGTAACCTTGGTTGTCTTAACATCCATACTGTCGATATCATCCAAGTCAAAGGAAGCAGGTTTTTTGGCTGGGATTAAGACAATACAGGGTTAGTAAATAAATAAAACAATAAACATCCTCAGGATGTAACATGATATACTCACCAGACATCTCGGAGGCTTGACTGGTAGTATAACTCTTTTCCACTTCAAAGGTTCTTGTTGATTCAGGTAAGTCATACATAGCTTTACACCGTAAGAAAGCTTCGTTCAATGGAGTAGCTAACTTGGTAAAAGAAGTACCTGCTAAAGAAAAAACTTTAAGAATGTTAACATCCTCAGGATGTAACTAAAAATTTCATCATAAAAAATTTTGAAAATTTTTACCACTTTTTAACCAATAAAGAGGAATCTCATCCCCATGAGGAATAAAGCTTCTCTTTACAAAGAAAAACTTTGTTTTCCAGTTTTTCTCAGACTTAATCACATTATACAGAAAGGGTGGATTCTTTTCTATAAGTTGAAGGACATAACGCTAGGAGCCATGTGTCCTTAACTTATAAACATGAGACATGTCCCCCACTTAGAGATGGACACCATGATTTTTGACGATTCTGCTACAAATCATCAATATCTTCCAGAGTTCAATCATGGCTTGGGAATAAGCCATCCCTATTGCATCAAAGAAGTCTTTGATGAACGAGGGAAAAGAATACCTCAACCCTAGAGAGAATGGTAAGTGCAGAAAACAGGCGCAAGTGGGAGATGCAAAATCAGATCTTGCATGAGGATCATAAGGACGAAACTAAGCAGAACTCGGAAAGATTTGTGAGTTCCTTAGGGCTTGATTGTCCTTATCAACAAAAGAACAAGTCTCTTGCTCAGGATGGATCAAGAAATTTTGGGGAATGAAGTAACTTGAAGTTCCTACACTCCCCGAAGCCCTTGTAGATCTTTTATCCATCTTCAAAATATTATATTACTAATATTTTGCAGGTGAAATAAAAGTATGAACAATATGGAATAGATATTACCTTCTTAGAAAAATCAGGAGTGGTTATAAACATTGAAGAAGCATAACTACATAGTGGATCTTATGGGATACATTATTTACTTCATTGTATTATATAAAGGGGAATGAGGGACGAGTATAGGACACATTGCTTTCACTAGTGCTATACACACACACACTCAGCTACTTAGAATGCTCACAAATTATTGTAATCTTAGATCACTCGTCCACTCATTCATCCAAAGTTGTAATCCCTTTTACCACATTAATATTAACAAACAAGGCACGGGCCTAGTCTCCTCCCAAGGTTTTATGCCGGCGATCTATCATTGATCAAGGGCTTTCCTCGTACATCGAGTGTCGTATCTTTATTGCATTTAACTTACATTTGCTTATTTTAGCTAATTACACATTTCTGCCTAACAGTTACATCCTTAGGATATAACTGTCCATCCTCAATTTTCTCATCATCATCCTGAGCATAGTTGTCAATTCATAGTTTATTTATATTAACAAATCACCATCCTGAGAATAACACTTAGTTTTTATCAAACTAGCACTCTACCTCACTTAAACTAATTTGGAATACAAAGTTATTTTTAGTAGATAATTACCAATCATGAGTTGTCGTCACTTGAGATGTGAGTCACCTGTGTCAAACTTTGGCTGACACGTTTTAATGTGGAAGTGACAGTTTTGACGGCTCCTGTCAGCTTTTGACATGATGTCTGTCAACCTTCCCTAGCTTAATCAAGTGCCTTTCCATTAATGGTAATCAATGAATTGTACTTCCCTTTATATATATGGCAAAGTCATGGTTAATTGTTCTCCATAATATATCTGTTAAAAATTTTCTTCCTCTGTCTGCAAAAATAATGGCTTCTAACCCTCCATCCATTCATCTTAGCCCATCTGGGACGGCAACATTATGTGGGATGACAGAGTTATCTCTGCATCCCCCCCCCCCCCCCCCGTGTTGGGATGCCTTCTGATGCTCTGGATCGATTAGCTGAATATTGTTGTTATTTGTTGTCTCAAGAGAGCATGAGGCCGGATGATTTGGATGATCAAGGAACTTCTGATGGACAGCCTTTGAAGATGAAGAAGCTATCAGAACCTGCGGATGTACCCGAAAATCCAAAGCTCAAGCTTCAAAAAGTGGAGGGATAATGGAAGCATGCTTCCTAGCTGTAGCTTAGTAGATTATAGATAAGTATATCTCCAATTGAAAAACATTCTTTTTTTTATGATATGATGATAATGCAGTACATGGGCTCTGATGTTGTGTGGGTGTTTTAAGAAAACTAAACTTCTTTTCAAAAAGGGCAAAGTCGCTGGGGAGATGCCAAAAGCTTTGATGAAACGATGAGCAAGTTAGAAAACAGGAAAACAGCTACAAGTTTTAAATTTATAATTTAAAACGATAGTTGCTCAACGTTCTAAACCCAGCACAATAGGCAAGCGCACCTATTGTGTATAGTATAGAAATGTGCAAGTACCGAGTATCGAATCCGTAGACACGATTTTTACTACTCAGCATCCTAAAATTACTTAAAAGACTTTTTAAAATGCAAGGAAAGGTAAAAGAGAGAGATGTAAACTTTTAAGAAAAATCAATAGCAAAACAATGGTGTTGCTTCAGGATCAGATGGAACCTGGTATGAAAAATAGCTATCTTTATTTTATAGTGGTGTGTTCGATTGCGCACTTGTGCTTAACTTAGAATTGCAACTGCATTTTCTAGAGGTGACTGTTTTTGCAAAACTGTACGAACAACTGTGTTCTTAATGTTATTATGATGGTCTCCCGACCTGGTAAGTTCACCTCTCAACACGGAAAAGAAAGTGACTCGAGACTGTGTCGACTCAACCCCGAATTACCCGCCTCCCGGTGTTGCAATATAGACATCAAACTACTCTAGACTTTTATGAATAACTTGTTGGTGGCCGGAGCATGACCGAGCAAGTTACCACTTAATATCATAGAGGAGTCGTGACTAACCAGCACACGTGCATTCCCTACTCGGTTTTATTAACTTATCAAAAAGTGACTGGTCTATCATTAATTGTGCGGCAGTATAATGATGAAATAAAATAAAGACCGTTTTATTTCGACACGAGTTCATCAACCCTTAACCCACATCAAAGCTTCACATAGACCATGAAACCAAGGTGTAAGATTAAGGATTGACTTATCATTAGGACCGAATATAAAGACCGTACCGACCCTAAATGAGATCTTGATAGTAGAGGATTATGTAACACCCCAACCGATGGCGGAAACATCGAGGTGTCACGTAGTGACGATTGTTCAATAGCTCATGGACTAAAGTGTAAATTTTTGAATACATTGATTAAATAATTTATTACATTGAAATGAAATACAACGATTCTAACTGCCAACTAAATTGAAATACAATGAATCAAAAACTAAATGTAAATCCGAAAGCTTAAAGAATGCATCTCAAAACAACCTGAAAATGTACAAAATAATTTGGTCAATACAAAAATGTATTGGTGAGCATACCCTGTTTAAATAAATATAGTAGAAAAGTGTTTAGCAATTCATGTGCGGTACCATTTGCAATTATGTAATAAGTAATATCCGTTCAAAACCAAACCTGAGAATAATGACTAACACATGACTAACCAACTGAATAATGAATTAACAAGACAATGACCAAGATTCTCTCAACAGAGTCTCAAGGGGGTATACCATAGTACTATTCATTGAAAAGCTAGGCTGCCCAGCGGTTAATGATTTTGACAAGTCATAGACACACCAATTATCATAAAGCAAACACACATGAGAATTGCATTAAGTATAAGAAATTGAAACTTGATTAATATATAAGTACATGAGTCACCCCAAAGTAGTAAAACGGTAAAAAGGGGAAAGATATACTCACAGTTTGCGAAAGCGATCAAAATCCACTTAAGCGGTCGTGAGCTAAGTAATGGGAATTCCGAGGAATTCGACTTATAATGTATAAGAGTTCTAATAAGAACAAGTCTAAGAGTCTGAGGTATCTAGGGTCTAAGGCATTAGGGTCTGCTAAAACGACTTGGGGAAGTAGAGTTTTTAATATAAAAGTTGTATATCCAAAATATATTACGCCAAAGTTTTTAGATATGATTTAGGTAATATAATTATTACCAATTGAATAATTAGGTTAAAATATGTGTAAATGATTAATACAAAATAATTTAGTTAATTACAATTATTATAAATAATTGAAATAATCCTAAATATTGAAATAAATAATTTTGAGTTACACAGTGATCCAACAAATGATAATAAATACCTTCAACCATAAGAATATTTCTATTTTATAATAAAAGTATTTATAAAATAGATATTTAATAGTATAAATAATTAAATGATTAATTATATCTAATTAAACATAAATAAGACTATAAATACAAGACATGATCCAAAAATATTGTTTTTATGGAAAATGAAAACTTTCTGATGTAAATCAATGTAAATAATTTTCTCATAATTTTTATAAACTTATTTATTTTTTAAAACTGATTTAATGAGATTAAATTATGTTTAAATGATTAAAAAATAGGTAAATTAATAAAAATAAATGTTTTCTGAACCAAATATTTTTAATTCAGTTCATAATGATTAGAAATAATCTATCAAAAATTTTGAGATTAAAATCATAAAAAATGAATTTTTAATCAATTAAATATGATTAAAACAATTTAATTCAATAAAAATACAAAAATAAAACATTTTCCAGAAAATAAAAGTGTGGTAATTTTCTTTATGATGTCAAGATGTTACACTTAAATTTTCATAATTTTTGGATCAAAAATGAATTTATTATGAATATTCTAAGTTTAAATGAATTCTAAATTATTAAAATAAAGGAAAAAAATACTGAAATAATAAATAAAAAATTTCAGAAAAAGGTGACCAGCATATGGGATTCGAACCTTGACACTTTCAAGAAAGAAACACCCACCAAACCACTAGGCCACATGTTATGTTTGTTTATATAGTTGAAATCAGATTTTACATAAATATATGTTAGAATGTCATCTTCTTCCCCAAATCATCTAACCAAGAACCCAAACCCTAACCCAAAATCAATTGACCAATTTGCACAATATAAACGATCTGAATTAGAGGGCTTTTGATCAGAGAGATTCGACAACATAATAGTAACAAGGGACACTTACAAAATCGAGTTTTGAGTTCGAAATAGAAGAAAAAGAGTCGAGTCGTAAGGGCCGATTAAGGAGCTTCTCTGGACACAATTTGGAAGTTTTCGTGGTGGGTTTAGAGCGTAATTCAGTGCAGGAACTGATTAGGATGATTTATTTGTATAGAGGGTTGGTTAAGACGTGCCTTTGTTTCGAATTAAGGTCTCAACCGTTACTAAACTTTGAGGTCCGATTAATGCTTTTAAAACCCTTTATTAGATCGATTAAATGATGGTAATTCATAGGGTCTAGGAGAGGTAACGTAAACCCAGTCATGTACTCGTGTTAAAGCGCCATAAAGACCCTGTTTTGGTCTCGCCGGAATCCAACTCCGACGACCGGAATTTCACGCCGGAAATAGAAGGAGGAGGAAAAGGATTTTCACTGTTTTAAAACTTTAGAGGGTTGTCAGAAATGGTCCGTAAGGTTTTAACCTAGTTAGTTATATTGTATTTAGTTATCTTTGCTTTATAAAAACTAACTAATTTAACCAAGTTATTTAAACTTAACATAAAAGTTTTTAAAACTTCTCAATCTTTATGAAATTTAAATGCTCGAAACTTAAAATGAACAATCTCTATAAATGACAGCATCATTGTTAGATTATGACTAGAATACGTATTTTTAAATATAAACACTTCTAGTTAAAGAAAGAAAGAAAGAATAAAAAATGTAACTATAAAAGAACTCACGTTTTTCTTTTTTTTTTCTTTTTTTTATATCCGGACTAGTTTTGACAACAGATAAAAGATAAGGGTGACGATTGTCACAGTCTCCCCTACTTTAGAAAATTTCGTCTCGAAATTTCTTTCAAGTGGAGGTTACTATGAAACAAAAGGCGTTGTAAAAGCCAAGCAGGTTAACAATACATATATATATCAGTTATGAATTGACCGAAATTTAAAATAGTTATATAATATCCCAAGTAAAAATTTCAAAATATTTGACAGTTGCCCTAAAGTTAGAAAGTTAGAGAGCTTAAATGAGAAGGCTTTGGGAATGTGTAACGGTTGAGGAAAAAGCACTGATGAAGGTAGTCTCCCCTACTTTTGAAAGGTTTCTGCCCGAACTTTATTAAATACAGGCAACAGGATTTCGACTAACAGGGAGTGTAAAAGTATACAAAGTTTTAAGGGTTTCTGAAGAGGTGGTCATCAAGAAAAGCTCCAACAAAACTAATTGAAACTTATGTAAAATGTTCTTATTGAAAATTCTAGCTATTAGTCAACGATCTAATGAAGAGGTAATTAGCAAGTAATGGGTAAGTTATTGGTCAAACTCCTAGTCCATTCCTGCAGTATCGTTTATGCTTATATATAGGGTGTACCGCAGCTGACCCACCACACTCCCGATACTTTGGGCTCGTACTGATTGTCTACCAATAGCCTAAATAGAATTACACACCACCCTCATGTACCTGTAAACCCATGATTGCGTTCCGGACCGTAATCATCGATTTACCTTACACTAGGGTGTTATGCTTTTCCATAACACTAATAAGAAATAAATGCGTGCAACCAATATGTATTAAGTAATAGATACTGCTATGAAACAATGCTCAATCATGACATGGTTAGAGGTAATTCCCTTCCGGGTTTACCCTTTAACCGTAAATTTCTGTTCACATCGTTAAGCTCTAAACACCTATATTGATAAACTTCGAGATTTACACCGTTCCCCTCGGATTAAAGAAATACTCTAATCCGAGTCGTACGTGGGCACTGGCTTAGATCTCATACGAGTTCTCAATTAGTATGTTCATTGACCATGATGATGAACAAAATAATGTAAAGTATAACAGGGTTTTGCTCAAAACAGGAAACATATGCATACAAAATATGCGTTCATGTAAGTATATAAGTATAGCATAAAAGTTCGACTGAAAGAATAGTATAATATAAATCAAGTAAATCGCACAATCGCTCAAAATGAAGGTAAACGAGTTGAACTTTTGCAAACCAGCAGTGTGAAATAAAAAAAATCACAAATAACGTGTTAGAAATAACTATGAATAAAAAAGAATAAAAAAATGAAATTTACGATAAGTGAGGGTACGCAAACAGTCGTATAGTCTACTGACATAAGAGTTTAAATTTAGTTAGTTTTACATATATACACTATATGATATAAGACAATTAGTAACATTCTGATAGGATATGTACAATATTTTGTTAGACCAAAAGTTTTGTGATTGAAAGAGTGCGAATAAGATAAATTTCCGTTTATCAAAAATGTAGTTTGCTCAAACTTGGTGATATAGTTGAAAGGATAGTAGTAATGCATGAGGGTAACTTTTTAGGAATCGAAGAGTGTTTTAGATTCAAAACAGGTTCATTTGAAAAATCTTCATAATTACGAGATGTCAAGTTTGAAAAGTGTTTATAAAGCTTATTATTAGTTGCAAATTTCTCCCGGAAATATATATTGGATACGTCATATGAAAACAAAAGGTTTACATTTGACCTTTAAAATATACAATACAAGTTTGTAAAATGCAAAATGAAACCATTTCATGAAATATGTATAAATCTAATGTGTTTTAAAAGACCAAGATTTAAAATGACGTGAATGATAAGATTAACGTATGTAATAGATTACCAATATTTAAGAAAATTTATAATTTATCATTTGAATTTTCAAATGATGAACAAAACATAAATTTTAATATCATAAAACATTGAGATTGTTTCAATAGGAAACTTTGACTAACTAAAGTAATTGAAATGTTATTAGTGACTTGTGGGTGCATAAGCGGATACAAAAATCATAATTTAGGGATATATTGTAACTTCGATCAAGTAAGTTTGTAAACATGAAGATATAAAACAGGTTGAAAAATAAGTTTAGGAAAACCATGTTCATTTTAACTGACTGATGACGCAACATTCCAAAAATCAAAATGTGGTCGGAGTTAAACACAGAGTTTAGAACTTAAATCGTGGATAAAAATGTTTTAATGCAAAAGAGTAATACCTTATAGGGTAAAAGTTACAAAGCTTAAATGATATAGTGTAAGTTTTAATGTGATAATATAACGAACAAAAAGTTTTAATAATGACGATAAGGAATCCAAAAACAAATGATCAGAGAATAATGGCATATGAAACATCAAATGATTAAATTAAGTCTTCAACTGATAAACAAACATAAATATCAATGATGTAAAACATTGAAATTGTTTCCATAGGAAACCTTGACTAACTCAAGTATTTGAAATGATTAAAAACGAGATGCAGAAATAGATCTTTGAGATGTGGATTTCACTCCTAACTCAAAGATGTATTTCAAAATTGAAAACGATTGTGGAAGGAAACTAATCACTAAGTTAAGGATATCACTCCTAGCTTAGTGGTTAAGTTCCTTTTTGAAGAAAATACTCTTTAAGGTGTGGATGTCATTCCTATCTCAAAGATATTTATCCCAAAGATGTAAAATATATATAGAAGAGTGAAACTAATCACCAAGGTATGGATACCACTCCTAACTTGATGATATCATTTCGTTTGTGAAATACGAGTGTCTTCATCGCCAAGCAAAATATCGAAAGAATAACGAGGAAGAACCATAGCGAAAATATCTTGAAAGAAAATATAAGAAACGAGAGAAATATACACGAGAGGACTCGTGAAAGTAAACTTAGTTATAGTCTAGGCTAAAAGGCATTCTAATAACCTAATTCCCTATAACCATGGCTCTGATACCAATCTGTAACACCCCAACCGATGGCGGAAACATCGAGGTGTCACGTAGTGACGATTGTTCAATAGCTCATGGACTAAAGTGTAAATTTTTGAATACATTGATTAAATAATTTATTACATTGAAATGAAATACAACGATTCTAACTGCCAACTAAATTGAAATACAATGAATCAAAATCTAAATGTAAATCTGAAAGCTTAAAGAATGCATCTCAAAACAACCTGAAACATGTACAAAATAATTTGGTCAATGCAAAAATGTATTGGTGAGCATACCCTGTTTAAATAAATATAGTAGAAAAGTGTTTAGCAATTCATGTGCGGTACCATTTGCAATTATGTAATAAGTAATATCCGTTCAAAACCAAACCTGAGAATAATGACTAACACATGACTAACCAACTGAATAATGAATTAACAAGACAATGACCAAGATTCTCTCAACAGAGTCTCAAGGGGGTATACCATAGTACTATTCATTGAAAAGCTAGGCCGCCCAGCGGTTAATGATTTTGACAAGTCATAGACACACCAATTATCATAAAGCAAACACACATGAGAATTGCATTAAGTATAAGAAATTGAAACTTGATTAATATATAAGTACATGAGTCACCCCAAAGTAGTAAAACGGTAAAAAGGGGAAAGATATATTCACAGTTTGCGAAAGCGATCAAAATCCACTTAAGCGGTCGTGAGCTAAGTAATGGGAATTCCGAGGAATTCGACCTGTAATGTATAAGAGTTCTAATAAGAACAAGTCTAAGAGTCTGAGGTATCTAGGGTCTAAGGCATTAAGGTCTGGTAAAACGACTTGGGGAAGTAGAGTTTTTAATATAAAAGTTGTATATCCAAAATATATTACGCCAAAGTTTTTAGATATGATTTAGGTAATATAATTATTACCAATTGAATAATTAGGTTAAAATATGTTTAAATGATTAATACAAAATAATTTAGTTAATTACAATTATTATAAATAAATGCAATAATCCTAAATATTGAAATAAATAATTATGAGTTACACAGTGATCCAACAAATGATAATAAAGACTTTCAACCATAAGAATATTTCTATTTTATAATAAAAGTATTTATAAAATAGATATTTAATAGTATAAATAATTAAATGATTAATTATATCTAATTAAACATAAATAAGACTATAAATACAAGACATGATCCAAAAATATTGTTTTTATGGAAAATGAAAACTTTCTGATGTAAATCAATGTAAATAATTTTCTCATAATTTTTATAAACTTATTTATTTTTTAAAACTGATTTAATGAGATTAAATTATGTTTCAATGATTAAAAAATAGGTAAATTAATAAAAATAAATGTTTTCTGAACCAAATATTTTTAATTCAGTTCATAATGATTAGAAATAATCTATCAAAAATTTTGAGATTAAAATCATAAAAAAATGAATTTTTAATCAATTAAATATGATTAAAAGAATTTAATTCAATAAAAATATAAAAATAAAACATTTTACAGAAAATAAAAGTGTGGTAATTTTCTTTATGATGTCAAGATGTTACACCTAAATTTTCATAATTTTTGGATCAAAAATGAATTTATTATGAATATTCTAATTTTAAATGAATTCTAAATTATTAAAATAAAGGAAAAAAATACTGAAATAATAAATAAAAAATTTCAGAAAAAGGTGACCAGCATGTGGGATTCGAACCTTGACACTTTCAAGAAAGAAACACCCACCAAACCACTAGGCCACATGTTATGTTTGTTTATATAGTTGAAATCAGATTTTACTTAAATATATGTTAGAATGTCATCTTCTTCCCCAAATCATCTAACCAAGAACCCTAACCCTAACCCAAAATCAATTGACCAATTTGCACAATATAAACGATCTGAATTAGAGGGCTTTTGATCAGAGAGATTCAACAACATAATAGTAACAAGAGACACTTACAAAATCGAGTTTTGAGATCGAAATAGAAGAAAAATAGTCGAGTCTTAAGGGCCGATTAAGGAGCTTCTTTGGACACAATTTGGAAGTTTTCGTGGTGGGTTTAGAGCGTAATTCAGTGCAGGAACTGATTAGGATGATTTATTTGTATAGAGGGTTGGTTAAGACGTGCCTTTGTTTCGAATTAAGGTCTCAACCGTTACTAAACTTTGAGGTCCGATTAATGCTCTATAAACCCTTTATTAGATCGATTAAATGATGGTAATTCATAGGGTCTAGGAGAGGTAACGTAAACCCAGTCATGTACTCGTGTTAAAGCTCCATAAAGACCCTGTTTTGGTCTCGCCGGAATCCAACTCCGACGACCGGAATTTCACGCCGGAAATAGAAGGAGGAGGAAAAGGATTTTCACTGTTTTAAAACTTTAGAGGGTTGTCAGAAATGGTCCGTAAGGTTTTAACCTAGTTAGTTATATTGTATTTAGTTATCTTTCCTTTATAAAAACTAACTAATTTAACCAAGTTATTTAAACTTAACATAAAAGTTTTTAAAACTTCTCAATCTTTATGAAATTTAAATGCTCGAAACTTGAAATGAACAATCTCTATAAATGACAGCATCATTGTTAGATTATGACTAGAATACGTATTTTTAAATATAAACACTTCTAGTTAAAGAAAGAAAGGAAGAAAAAAAAATGTAACTATAAAAGAACTCACGTTTTTCTTTTTTTTTTTTTATATCGGGACTAGTTTTGACAACAGATAAAAGATAAGCGTGACGATTGTCACAAATTAAGTCTCAAAGTGTGTGTATTTCTACCCACAAATGGACTAATCACTACTCATAGGATTAGGTTAACTCATAAGTGTATGGGTTTTTTACACACCATGGGTACACTCATGAGTCCTCCCACTTCCTTTCAAGACACTCACAAGACCAAAGACTAAGTGATTTGTTAATTAGACCATTAAACAATGTTTAGAATAGTAAGAATTATTAAGAACACAAAACACCACTTTAAAATAAAAGATAAACTATATTAATTCATACCAAGTTTCCATCCTCACCCTAACAACACCAACAGAAATCTAGCCTAGCATGGTTGATACAACAAGCTCACAAGGTTGGGTTTGTGTACAAGACATGTTGGAAGGTTGTATGAAGATTTCTAAGGGTTTTGGATGATTTTGGGGTGTTTCTATCTCACTCAAGGTGTTTGTGGAGTGATCCCATGCTCCAATGGACACCTCTAAACCTCTATTTATAGGCATTTCAGCTCTGGCATGCCCTCGATGATGTTCTCGCACGCCCATTCTCGACAACGGGTACTGTTGTAGACTCCTTTGTGCAGAAATTGTTGGGCAGTTGCTGAGCACGCCCGTGTTCCTTTCTCTGGCACGCCCGTGCTACTCTGAAAAGCTAACTGTCTTGTCAGTCTTGGTCGGTTTTTGCCTTGGAGAACACGCTGGAGTAAAGCGTGAGCATGCCACACTCCTGAGCACGCCCGTGCACCTTCTACAACTCTAAAATTGACCTCCTTTGACTTGGAAATGTTGACTTGTTGACCCGGGAAGGTTGCACGGCCGTGCCATGTTTAGCAGGGCTTTAAAGACTTCAAATCTTCGTCCGTTTTGTGCCGTTTTGTGCGGGTTTTCACTTCTTTCCGTCACCGGACCTCCGAACCTCCAATTATCAACAAAGAAAGATAAATCCTGATAAAACAAAGATAAAAGCATGATTTAGAGTATAAAACAGGTGATAATTATATGTGTAAACATATCAGATTCTCGGCACATCAGGCTCTGCCTGAACCACTCTTTTGTATGTTAGATAGTTAAATATGGAATGAACGTATATGATGCTATTATATGTATATCTTGTATGTTGTGTGTTTGCTCTCTGTTGCCTTGTCATGCAATGTAGTAGTATCTTAAAAGGAAAAATATGCTTTTGTTGAATCATAAGCCGAGATGCGCCATAGGCCTTTATTACAAAGCTAGAGATTAGACAAACTCAAATGTAGCAAATGCGCAACTGTGCGGCATTCCAAGTGCGTGGGATTGGTGTGCCATCCAAACGTTCCAGAGCGTACACACCCTTCCCTAGCACTTCTTGTATTTTATAAGAGCCTTCATAGTTGGGAGCAAGCTTGCCGGGCTTTTCTACGTTGGATGCCTCATTATTGCGGAATACATAGTTCCAACGCAGAAGATGTGTTCTTTGACCCATGCATTGTAATATTTTTCCAACTGTCTCTTGTAATTAGCTTCGCGGATAGAGGCCATGTCCCGACGTTCTTCCAACAAATCTAGGTTTATCCGCAGCTCTTTATCGTTATTATTGTTTTGTGCTAACAAGACTCTTGGGGATGGATACCTGACCTCTGCGGGTATCACTGCCTTCGTGCCATATGTTAGGCTAAACGGTGTTTCCCTGTTGCTGGTTTTGGATAACGTGCAATGAGCCCATAGAACGTGCGGGAGCTCATCGACCCAGCCACTACATTGTTTTTCCCAGTCGAGCCTTAATGCCCTCCACAGTGCTTCAGTTAGCACGCTCCACCTATCCATTGCCTTGAGGGTGAGCAATGGAAGTGAATATCTGTGTAATTCTCATGGATGCGAGCAGTTTCTACAGATGTTGATCCGCGAACTGTGTACCATTGTCGCTTACAATCTCTAGTGGTGGACCGAACCTGCAGATGATGAACTCCTATATGAATTTTTTGATGTTGCGTCCATCGATTGAGGCCAGAGTTTTAGCATCCACCCATTTGGGGAAGTAATCAATCGCTACCACTAGATACTTTACATTGCCTGGTGTTGTGGGAAAGGGTCCCACCAAGTCAATAGCCCACTTCTGAAAGGGCCAAGCGGCCGTCACCGATACCAGGTTCTTCATTGGTCTTAGTGTACCCGGTGCGTGTCGTTGACAGGCATCACACTTCCGTAGTTCAGCCACTGCGTCCATAAGCATTCCGGGGCAATAGTAGCTTGCGTTCATTAGTTTGGCGACTACCATTCTTGGGCCAGCGTGTAGGCCGTAGGATCCCTCGTGTACATCCCTTATTAAGTATGTGGCTTCTGCGGAGTCAACACAACGTGCAGTGGACCTAGGTATGAGCGCCGGTATAAGACACCGTCAATAACTTGATAGTGTAATGCCTTGTTTTGGAGTTTTCGGGCTTCTGCACGATTGGTTGGGAGAGTCCCTTTGGTCAAGTAGGCTATGATAGGATATATCCAAGAGGCTTTGCCCGTTTGGATCACATTCACCTGTCTTTGCGGTACGGATGGGTGATTCAACACCTCAACACGCACATCTTTGGCCATGTGGCCAAAAACTGTTGAAGCCATCTTGCTTAATGCATCCGCTGGTTTGTTCTGACTACGCCGAACATGATTCACTTTGTAGTAGCTGAAACTACGCATTAGTTCATTGGTGTGCTCCAAGTATAAGATCATTGAAGGTTCTTTGGCTTCATAAGAACCATCTATGTGATTTGCTACCAACATAGAATCAACGTAGGCCTCTACATGCTGAGCCCCCATCTTTTTGGCTATGCGCAGTCCGGCCATGAGAGCTTCATACTCTTATTCATTATTGGTGGTTGGGAAGTCAAGTCTTATGGCATAGGTGTACTTTTTGCCTTCCGGGGTTATTAAACGTAACCCCGCACCAACGCCTTCATCGTTACATGCACCATTAGTAAACAGTTCCCACTTTTGTGATTCGTCCGGTGGAGTTGACCTTGATGATGCTTCAATCTGGAATTCTTGGATCTTGTCTGCAGGGACTTTTGTGAGAATGTCCGCAAAGATTTGCCCTTTGAAAGAAGGTCTCGCTTTGTAAGTGATTGAATGTCGTTGACGCGGAAATCAGGTAAAACATTGATTGGGTGACCCTGAAAGTATCTGCGCAACCTTCTTGAAGATTGTACCAATGCGAGAACAAGCTTTTCCATGGTGGAGTAGCGTGTTTCTGCATCGGGAATCGTTCGGCTGACATAGTAAATTGGGGTTTGCACCGCTTTCCTGCCAACCATCAGAACTGCGCCGACCGCTTTGTCCATGACAGACAAGTAAAGTGTTAGCGGTTCTTCCGGCAAGGGTGCAGTAAGTGTTGGCAGATTAATCAGACAATCTTTCACTTCCTGGAAAGCCTTCTCCGCCTCCGCGGTCCACTTAAAGTTAGATTTTTTCAGACAGTTCTTCAGCGTGTCCACAAAAGGAAATGACTTGGATGCGTAGTTTCACAAAAAATGGTTCAAAGCTACTAGTCGTCCCATTAATGTTTGGACCTCTTTTACGGATGATGGAGATGGCATGCGTTTGATTGCTTGAATTTTTCCAGGTTAGTGTGGAACCCATCTTTAGTGACTATGACTCCCAAAAACCTTCCTTCTTCCATCCCGAAGGAACACTTACTTGGATTTAGTTTCATTCGGACGCTATGAAGTTGTTCGAAAGTTTTTTGAATGTCCTCCGACATTTTGTCTTACTCTCTAGTTTTTATAACAAGGTCATCCACGTAGACCTCTAAGTTGTCACCGATCTGTTTAACAAACGCCATGTTCATCAGACGCTGGTACGTAGCCCCTGCGTTCTTGAGTCCAAATGGCATCTTTGTATAACAGAAAGTTCCCATGTCAGTGCGCAACGCCGTTTTATCTTCATCTTCTTTAGCCATTTGGATGTGGTGATACCCTTTGTAGGCATCAAGGAAGCATTTGAATCTGAACGGTGCCAATAAGTCGATTTTTAAATCGATCTCAGGCAATGGGTAGCAGTCTTTAGGGCAGGCGTTGTTCGGATCTTTGTAATCCACACACATGCGCCAGCTGCCATTAGATTTTCCCACCATGACTGGGTTAGCTACCCATGTTTGATATCGGCTTTGGCGCAGAATCCCTGCCTATAACAGTTCAGTCACTTGTGCGTTCATGGCCTTTGTTTTCTCCAGCCCCATATTGCACTTCTTTTGGACTATTGGTTCAACTGTCTTGTAAACGTTAAGTTTATGTTCCGCAATGTGACGCGGGACGCCAACCATGTCCGCTGGTTAAAAAGCGAAGACATCCATGTTCTTTGTGATAAATTTTCTTAAGTGCGTGCGGATGGTGTCGAAGATTGCATGGCCAATGACAACTGTTTGTTCCCAGAATTTAGGGTTGATAACCCATTTTCCGGTTCGGTTAGGACAGTTGGTTTCATCATATTTGCGAGCTTCTGCGCGTCAGTGGTGTGACAGTTCTTGTTTCCAAGTATGAATGCAACGCCGGACCGGGAAGGAAAACACGCCATTTGATGTGGCGTAGATGCATTGCAATTAAATTTTGGCAAGCCTTCCCGTCCCAGCAAGATGTCATGTGACGAATTGACGGAAAGTAACATAAAGTCCCAAATTTCTGTTCGTGGATTCCTTCCATCTAAAAGCATGACCGGGAACATGAGCATACCCAATGGAAATATCATCTCATGAATGGAGCCTTTGATAGGTTCTGTCACCGGGACAAATCTTGCCTTATCATCTTCGTCCAGCTGGTCAAAGCATTGCTGGTACATGATGTCGGTGCTACTGTCATCATCTAGGAACATATACCTTGTGTAGTAATGGCCCACGACCCCCGTAATGATTAGCGGAGTTTTCAAGGAGGCTCCTCCTTTCACCTTTGGCATGATGACATCTCCCTCTTTCCAAGAGTCGTCGTTGAGAATACCCTTTTGTGATTGGAACCTCGGTGGGTCATGTTGCAATGGTGACGCGTTGTATGATAAACGTGATGTGCGTTTAGATTGCGGATCTTTTTCTGGGAGGGCTCGCCTCCGTCCACGTGTTTTCTTTGTTTCTTCCGCATATTCTTCACGAGATGAGCTAACTGTCCAGACTTGATTGTGTTTTCAATTTCCATCTTAAGGCTGTAGCAGTTGTCTGTTAAGTGCCCATAATCTTCATGATACTCACGATACTTGAAATTATCAACGTTTCTCCTGTCACGACTCAATTCCCTCGGCCTTGGGAACTGAATCTGCTCCATCTTCAAAACTTCGGAAGGTGTCTTGGACAACGGGGTCCAGTCATAATTCTTTCTGTGGTGCCCCTTCTGATCACACGAACCCTTATAATTCAGATAATTGCGCCCATCCTCCGCGGGGGAATATTTACCTTCGTCTGCTGCGCCAGAAATTCTGGACCATACGGACTACTTCCCCTTTCGCTTGTTGCTGGGGGTCGCGTTGTGGTTGTTGTTATGATGAATATTTCTGTTACGGTGAAAAGAACATTCTGAAGACGCGTAAACCTTCGCGGCTTCAATTACTTCATCCCAGGCAGTGAGCACACCGTCTTTACCAGCAAGGCACTTCATTAAATCATCGTTTCTCATGCCGTGTATAAATGCTGCACGGGTGAGTTCTTCTCCGCATCCCAGTTGGAGAGCTTCCTTATTGTACCGAACTATGTAATCTTCCAGTGACTCATAGCTCTCTTTCGGTGCGTGCATAGGTCTTAGCACCCCACATGATTTCTTCCCAAGTGTTTGGAATTCCAGTGCACCCTGCGAGAGTGCGGATTAGCGGATCACAGCGCACACCATGTTTAAAAGCTGCTCTCATGAGCTCAAAGCCGATGGGCCCTATCTGAAGAGCTTCTCAATTGAATATGGTGATGTAGTCTTCAATTGACTCATTATCATGTCTTCGCACTTGCAAGATGTCGGTGGAGTCTTGCTCCCGCTGCTGGCTGAAGTGATCAGAGAACTTGTCAGTAAGTTCCTTCAGGCTGTCAATCTTTTCGTTGGGCAGGCTGTCAAACCATACTCGCAAAGCACCCGTGAGTGTCTATGCAAACATGTGACACCATGCTGGCAAGGTCCGATCCGCACATTTCCCTGCTACCTCAAAGCTTCGTAGGTGATCGTCAGGGTCACCAGTACCGTCATACTTTCCCAGGTTGCTTGGGATCCTGCTCTTTGGTGGCAAGGGGTGAGCGCAATGCGCGGAGTGAACTTAGACTTCTCACTGAAGGATGGAGGATAGTAGGGCTATGTGAGATCATCTTTGCTGGACAAATAGTGTCCTCGTCCAATGTTGTTGGTGAGAGATTGGCTAGTGTCACGGCGGAAATGACTCTGTGACTCATTAGAGTCTTCCCTCCATGTTGGGTCTACTTGTCTGCTTCCAATGTTGGGCCTTGTGGTCTTAGACGGACCTTCAGACACAGTGACAGGTCTTCCTTGCTCATATGATAGTTGTCTACTTGCGGCTCGGAGTTGTTGTTCTCTTAGCTTCTGCGCATACCTGCGCTTTAAGGCCTCATTTTCCTGGGCATACCACATCTCCGAACTAACCATTGGCGCGACATTTCCAGTAGCAGTAATCGTGTTAGCATTGTCGTTGACGAAAACAAAGGATGGAGTTTGACAAGTCGCTGAGGACGGTGTAGCATGCGGACCTGCTTCGGTTGTGTTTTGTTATCTCTCCTGGGTGTTATCAGGCTGGATGGTGTTTGCCTGAGCAGCACTAGTACCTGAGTTATTACCAGGGAAAGACGGTGGTGATGGTAAAGAACTCATAGTTGGGTTTTAGAAAGATAAAAGTTTTTTATGGATTGTTGTTCTAATATGCTCGAAATATGGATGGCGCCAATGAAGAAACACCAATATAACAATTAATAATGAACGAGCAAGATCAAGAGATAATATTTTTTTGTTGGACTAGACGATTACAAATACTCGAACATAAATTGCTACAGAGTTTCGACTATAATCTATCTTTCTCAACTAATACTGAATTCTCTAAGTTTTCTCTATGTGTGAGTGAGTGAATCCTTCTCTTCAGGGAGAAGGGATATTTATAGGCCTTAGAGACGTACTATGATTGGCTGGACCAGGAATGAAAGCTGTCTTGTACGATTGAAGACCGTTAGCGTCTTTGGCGCTGTCCTTCTGTGATAGGTCCACGTGTCCTGTATTCGTCCTTTCTGTCCTTTTCTGTACCTCGTACCTGCAGGCGATCATGGAGCAGGGAATAATGGCATCTGATTGGCTGCACGTCCCTTTCCCTGTCGAGTCACAGCTGGCATGTACGAGGTTACGTGCGCATGCTTCTGGAAGGTTTAGTCAGCGCTGTTGCTGACATGTGTGGAGATGTGGGGTCGTGCGCACACGCGGGTACATATCTCTTCAATAGGCAAGTCATTAATTATGTTCATACCAATAAATATGAATTCTATTTACAACATGTGTTAGCATTAGGGTTGTACATTGTTTTAGGTTAAGTTTTAATATTAGAGTTATATATTGTTTAAGGTTAGGCGTTAATATTGGACTGTTGGAGATATGTTGTTAATTATTGTAGATTAAGTGCTACTCGAATCTTTCTTGCATGTAACTGTAAAACGCATCTGTCTATTTCGTATGTAAAATTGATATGTCATATTAGATTTATGAATTACAGGACGCTTCCGAGGTATAAATCTAGTTTTGTATATAAAAAAGAATAAAAACTATGAAGCCTTTTGATTTCAGAAAACTCAACTTTATTGAGTCGTCTGAAATACGCGTGGGTGTGTCAAACAAAGCAAAAGGACATTATCCACCAAACACAAGAATAATATTTATATTATTCATTGAATACATGAAGCAAAGAACCCACCCACGAAGCCTTCGCCTGCCGCACACGAATGGTATCGACAATTTATTTTAAATTAAACTCAAATGATTTTCTATTAAAATATTTATATATAAAAGTAAAGGCGTGACTTAAAAGTTACCAATATCAATATTGTACAAATTTAAATATTTTAATAAAGGATTTAACTTCTTAATTTTGTGCCATTGAACATTCATGTACACACTATTGTGGTTTACAAAAACCACAAATGCATATGATATGGTTGTATTAATATATTTTAAATTAGAGAAAGTATACGGTACAAAGTACCTTAAAATACAAAGTGTAAGAAGTAACTACAGATTGACACGTGGAACTGATGGTTATAACCTACAAATTCGTTATGAATCATGAGAAGGGTATTACAGACATTTACACACCCAATAATCACGTCCTAATTTTATCAATTATACGTATCCCTGTTTTTTACATGAATCCAAATTCAAATTTTCGTAACTGATTACACTTTTTTTTTTGCCAAATTGAATTCGTAATCCCATAAAACTTATTTCGATTTTAATTTTTTCAAAATTGATATCCAATTGAAGAGTTTATATCTTAACAGAGACTTTTGCAGATTAGAATATGAAGTTTTTAGATAACATAAAGTACTGCTTTTTCTAGGAAGCTCCAGCATCTATTATTCTAGTTAAATTAATAATTACTTAAACACTGAAAACAGGGAAGACAAATTCTTAGTTCATCATATCCTGTTGGAGAGAAACAGAGCATACCTGTTGGAGAGAAACAAATTCTTAGTGCGTTTTACAAAAACAATGTGCGTTTTATGAAAACCTAAGTGCGTTTTACAAAAACCAAGTGCGTTTTATAGAAAACCAAGTGCGTTTTTGTAAAAACCAGTTTAAATAGTGTTTAAAAAACCAAATGCGTTTTATAAAAAAACAAGTGCGTTTTAGATAACCCAAGTGCGTTTTACAAAAACAATGTGCGTTTTATGAAAACCTAAGTGTGTTTTACAAAAACCAAGTGCGTTTTATAAAAAACCAAGTGCGTTTTTGTAAAAACCAGTTTAAATAGTGTTTAAAAAACCAAATGCGTTTTATAAAAAAACAAGTGCGTTTTAGATAACCCAAGTGCGTTTTATGATTTTATGAGTGCGTTTTATAATTTTATGGGTGCGTTTTATAGGTGCGTTTTTAGTTTTTTTTTTTGTAGGTCTGTTTAGTAACCATGCTCTGTTTTTTGTTTAAAAAACAGAGCATACCTGCATTCGTAAGAGTTTTTTACAACAATAACGCACATTTATACCTTTCATCTTATTCATTTACGTTTTAGTAACCATGCTCTGTTTTTTGTGTTTTTATAATTGAGCGTCGTTGTTTGAAGTCGTTTTAATGGTTGCCCTGTTTTGTTTTTTTTTTTTTTTTGTGTACAGAGTATCGTGTTTTGATGGAATGAGATTTTATGATTTCTATGATTGTAGCAAATCAAATTAACTGTCAATTAATGAGATGATTTGGCGGCATAATTATAAAAAAAATCAAATTTATTAGGTGTAATTTGTCTAATTTACCCTTTATTCGTTAACTGATTCTTAAAACGTGTTGGTTAATTACGATCGTGCCACCGTTCTTTTTTTAACCTAATCAATGGCTGAAAGTCTTTCTTACACTTTGTATGTTAAGGACACTTTGTACAATAGCCTCTCTCTTTTAAATTACACATATTATATCAAAATATTAAACTGATTTGATTAGCTTGACATATTTATAAGATAAGGTACGTATTTTAGAAACAAAAAAATCCAATGATAAAAACAAAAATCACACCGACTCTAGATAATTGATACCGCTGTCTGTGGGTGGTCAAAGCTATATCATGTATTTAACACATTTGTAAATTGTAGCTAGCTTCGTTGAGCCTTCCTCACACGAGCATGGCTGGTGGGTCCGTAGGCACCAAACATAGTGAATTTCACTGACACGTACCAGTACCACCTTAAATATTCCTTCTCCTTCACTCCTCCTTTTTATTCATTCCGTAACTAGCTAGTACTTTATAGTTCCCGGGCGGGCGGGCGGCCATCATATTCATATTCATATCCATCGATCAATGAAGTCTTTCTTTTGCTTTACGATCTCTGAAAAAGTAGCCGATTGCGCCAGCGATGATGGTGTCGGCGGCTCATTTAACAAGTTTTCATGGGAGGAGATAAACAAAGGCACCAAAAACTTGTCTAAACGGATTGGTTCTGGTGGCTTTAGCACTGTCTACCTAGCTCGCCTACCTGATTACGGGTTAGCCGCGGTCAAGATACAGTCAGCTTGCACCCAGCGGCTAGCACAAATTCATAATCAAGAGCTTCAAATCTTGACACGGCTAAGCCACCCCAATATTGTTAAGTTTGTTGGACACTCATGTGACGATAGAGAGGAGGAGCGCGCCCTTGTGTTTGAGTATGCATCTAATGGAAATCTACACGATAGGCTTCATAGACTGACGTGGAAGACAAGATGTTTGATTGCGTTTCAGCTAGCTTCAGCTTTAGAGTATCTTCATGGGATACACCAGATTATTCATGGGGATGTCAAGTCTGCAAATATACTTCTAGACCAACACCTAAATTGCAAACTTTGTGACTTTGGTTCCGCTACCTCAACGACGACGAAAATGAATAGAATGATAATGGGATCGCAAGGTTACATGGATCCGCATTATTTAAAAACTGGATTACTTTCAAAGAAGAATGACATATATAGTTTCGGAGTTGTTCTTCTTGAGCTGATTACGGGAAGAGAAGCCTTTAGTATGGAGAGAGGGGAGAAGCTGACGGACGTTGTAGGTCAGGTGGTGATCAGTGGAGTACTTGAGGGGGTACTGGAGAAGATAATGGATCCTTGGCTTAAAAACACTAGTGGCTTCGATTTGGAGGAGGTGAAGGCTATGGTTTCCTTGGCTGCCAAGTGTATTGCTTCTTCACCCATGGCTAGGCCTTGTGCATCTGAAATTGTAGCATCATTCAAGGACATATTTCAATCGGATCTTGTTTCAAGATGATCATAACATCGTTTGTTGTATTAAACTAGCTAGCTAGGATATATAAGTTTTCCTTTTTTATTTTTGGTTTGAAAGTGTGTTGGGCTCGGAAAATTTGGTAGCCAGCCGACTGATATGCAAAATCATTATTTTCTACTTGATCCCTTCCTTCAAAGATATGTAAAATCGTTATTTGTTTGTTTTTTATTTCAAATTTTTATTCATCATCAACGAGATAGTTAAACATGTTGTTATGTACCAAGCTAAGGGTGCTATGTATGCACGATTAAGTCAGGAGGTTGTTTCATTCAAGCCATGCAATTTACTAGCTAGTTTAATTATTTTATTTTTGTTTTTTAATTAGTCATGTGGTCAACTAAAAGAAGTGGTGGGAATGCTCCATAATATTTCAATAAAACATATAAAGCAACTCTCTCTACCATGAAGATCAAAGGCCGCGGAGTTTTCCGACTAGCCGATGAATATTTTGAGGACGCTCGAAGACGGAAGACCTAAGAACTTAAGAAGATCAACAACGGTTATCGGGGACACGACGATCGTTGGTACCAAGTCATGCATCAGCAAGAATCAGTTTCCGAAGGAGAAAAAATTCAGAAACCATTTGCTTCGCTTAAAGAACACAGTTTCGTTCTTTGTATCCAACCTTCCAGATGGATGCACTGGACAAGATCTTTGGGAGGCTTTCAAACATTTCAATAATCTCGAGGATGCTTATGTCCCTGGAAAGAGAGATGGTGCTGGTAATCGGTTCGGATTCATCAGATTCTCGGGGATTGGTGATGATGTCTCTTGGGTTAATACTCTCAGAGAAGTTTTAATGGAGGGTTCTATCACCGGAGTCAATATTGCAAAGTTCAACCGGGATGGTAGCAAAAATAACATCACAGTCCAACCTAAGCAGGGAATGACTACCTCCAACCTTGATAGTCATCCGACCCTTGCTAACACTAACCGCTTTATCCCTGCTGCTACCGATTCGGATTCTGGAAATGGAAGGTCTTTTAACTCTTTCGGCAAGGTGGTTTCGGGTATACGTGGAGATGATTCTGCCAGCTCTGTGATTGACCTTCTGTAACAACCCGAAGTGTTACAGGTCTCTTAAACGGGTCGGATCGTACCCGACCACCCGATTTATTTAATAAATTATTTAAGTTCGAATCTCGCGACTAACCGTTTTAATTGATTTTGTAAATAATAATTATTGGATTTTTATTATCTTGACAAAACGCTCCTTATCTACTATTTAAACGTTGCCGGACGTTTCTTATTTTATTACTATACCTGTTACCAAACACCCGCATCTCAGTTATTATCCCTGTAGCCAAACACCCCTTGTTATAATTATCTTTTATAAACCTTGTTTGTTCCTTTCCTTTGTCTGCGTAACATTTACAAACACACACATATGTGTGTGTTTAAGAGAGCAGCCACACGATTCCATCTCCAGCCACCGGAAACCGCTGCCGCTGCCGCTGCCGCCGCCGGCGTCGTCTTCTTCCTCCTCTCCGGCCATCAACCCACCTCCTCTCCTCTGTTTTAATAAACGAACCCATCTCTCTTTGTTTCTGCTCCGATAACAACCAACCGGTAACCTCTGATCAACCCAATACAACCCGATAAACCACCCCTTCCGTCCCTCTGTTTCTATTAATGAAGCCGGACATCATCTTTGCACCATGGTCATCGGGTTTGTTCACACCCCGGTCACTTTCTGATCTGTACCCGGTAAACTCTGTTCATCCTAACCCAACCCCGATGATAACCCACCGTGTCACTGTTATAAACCACCAAACACCCCTGCCATGTTCTCTTCCCTCTGTTCCGAGTTAACTGAAGACGGACAGTCACCGGTTATGGTGACTGTCATCGGACCCTTGTAAGCAGATCTTGATAAACCACCCCTTATTACGGTGACTGTCGTGAGTCCTCATAACCCAACCTTGAACCCGTAATCTGTGACTCTCGCTCCTACTGTTCGGATGACTGATATGTCACCGGACAGTTATGATCAGACCCGAACCATAATTGTTGATGTGGGAGTGTTCGTATATTATAACCGGGTAGTTTGAGGCCTTCGGTTGATTCCCGTGGTATTCCGGTTTATATTATGATTCTCTGTTGAACTCCGGTTAGTTTCCGGTAAGGTCCGGTTGACCTCCGGTCTCATACCAACTATTATTCGAGAGGTTCATCTTAATCTGATACGATTCAGATTACAAACCCGAAAGGTATAATCTTTAACAGTTGTTATAAATATGTTGGTATTAATCATTGATACCCGATTATAATACTGTTTCTGTGATTATTGCGAGGTACCGTTAATCCAATCGGAGAGTTAAACCGATACCGAGTTGACTCGGTGACTCGGTCAACACCCGGAATAGAACTCGGTCCATTGACTAGACAAGGATTATTAGAATTATACTATTATATATATATATATATATATATATAATACGAATAACGTACGGACTTGATAATAATAATAAGAGAATAATAATCATATATAAAATATATACGTTTATATATATAAGATTCGATATATAAAACGATATACTAGACTCGGGTTAATGATAATATGATCAGCCGAACCAGCATCCGGGTAAGTACGTGTCTAGAGTCCTATAGGTTCGTGTGCCAAGCTGTAATGGCCAGCTTTATTAGCTACGAGTGCTAAGCTGTAATAGCCAGCTAGATTCTAGGATGTCCGTGTCATGTCAATAATAAACCCCGAGTTTAGGACTATCTAATATATACCGAATTCTATATATATATAAATTGTATATACGATATATATCCTAAATAATACAATCTAACGAGTCCCGCGCGTAAAACGTATCAATATATATATTTGACATATAATTGTAATAAAAGAGACTATAGAAGATTATACGCAAACCTGTGAGTATCGTGAACTCCCTACTTTTACTGTTTTATTAAACGTTTTAGGGAGAATACATGTCATTTATTAGAAAACCTAGAAATGCTTTACATAATAGATTTAATAAAGGAAATATAATAGAAAAGGGGATAATAGAAACAACTAGGACAGTACTGACCGGTATATCGCCATTTCCTTTCTTAGCCGACTAGAGGACAAGAACCAATCTCACCCGAGTAGAGGGTAGGAATAATAAAGATTTACCACAAACAGAGTGGCACCATCGATAGGAATGGCAACTAATAGAATATAATAGATTGACATATAATCGGTATAATTTAATCGCATTGGTATAATAGAATATAATTTCCCCCTCCAGAATTAGAATAGTAAAGCATGTTATAAAAGAATATTATAAAAGAATTACAAATAAACGAACTGGCCATTCACTTTATAAAATACACGACCTCACCAACTTTATGTTGACAGAAACTATTTTTGGCATGTGTTCAGGTAACCCAACAGATATGATGACGTGGATCCTAGAAGAGTCAAGACTGTCAATATCCTCAGTTCCGCTGCGTAACTTCGATAACCCGACCCAAGGACCCGTCACCGACTGTTGGGTCGTTACAGGTTGGTATCAGAGCGGCGCTTATGGACAGTCTTGAAATATTTATTAATCCGGGATCTACCAGAAATGTCTTTTAAAAGAAATTTTGATTAGAAATATGAATAGGGTAAAAGAATATTAGAAGATAAAATTTTGGGTACCTAAATGCCAAACCATTATAAAGTTGGTGAGAACCATAACAGTATATTAGAAATCAGAACAAATCCACTACAGGATATTACTAGAATGATTATGTGGGGTAAATTGACAATTAGGTACACAATTGTGAATTTACATACACATTTAATTTCTGGGAAATCTTACAGGATAATAAGGCCATAAGAAATACGAAAGAATATAAAATAGAAATCACGACATTAAAAGAAATAAGATAGAAATACAGAACAGAAACCAGAATATTAAAAGAAATTAGAAAATAAATCGAGATATGAATAAGAAATAAATAAAGTTATAAAAAGTATATATATATTTATATAGAAAAATAAATAAATTATAAAACATAATTCATCCATCGTTGATTCAAGAAACTTCAGATAAGTTTATTGAATTATTCCGGTCCTAGTGACTAATCCTATCGAAATTCAGATCATTAACCTCACGGTTCTTCCAATATTATATAGAATACAAATATTACGCTCCGACTTGAACATTCCTATGATCGAGTCTCCAGAAATATTATTTTTATTCCGAAAATTCCGAAATATTTATAAAATCAGATATGCTAGAGACATATTGATATTATGTTTCTAAAGAATTTCCTTCGATTGTTTAATCAGAAATCGAATCCTTCGACAATTCAAGTTGTTTTAAATCTTTTCGGTATGACTTTGAAGTTTACTGAATTCATTCTCGGTTATTTTTATTTTATACTAAACCAGTATTATTATTATTGATCCTCCCTAAAAGTTTTTATTTTAAAAATATGAAAATCCTATAAAACCTCGGTCGTATCATTTCGTTCGAACATATTTCACTCTATATTCAGTGTTATTTTTGTAAAGATCTTTAATTGAATTTTTATCCGTATATATATGTCAAGATTATTTTTGGCATGGTGCTATATTCATATTCGCTCTAAATAACTCCATTGATATTTTATCTCGATATAAACAATAAGTAATTACCACGTTCCATAAATTTATCTTGGGATATATATGTAGAGAAACCTCAGCCAGATGATATCTTCGATCTTTTCTCCCGAGAATTAAGATAATATTTTGAATAGAAATATTATTATCTCGAAATTCTCGCGACAAAAATAATTTGGAATCCTTCTAAAGAAACCGAATTCTTACTCGCTCGATTATGCAACAATATAAGTACCGTCTTAATCCTGTGACTTGAGCAAGTCAAAGATTAAAAGATTGGATGGTTATATTGGACATCTTTTAGCGCGAACAAATTCATAAACGATTGACAGTCTATTTCGTTAGACTCGGATCAACATGTTTCTTTCCAGAATAATATAATTTCAAATATAAGAGAAAATAAAGAACAGAATATCAGAATAATATGTGAAGGACACATACCTATTGTGATTAAAATAAATAAGTACTGGAATGTTAGGTGAGGTGGAATAGTAATTATGATCGCGACATAATTATGAATGCCACAGACACAGTAACATTCGAGTAGGAGTTTATCGAGATCACAGTATGTTTGTATCATAAACGTATTAAAAGAAATAATAAGAAATAATAAGAAGAAATATATATTCGAATCATCAGCGTATTATATGTGGAAAATACGACCACAGAACTGGCAATCTAGTTGGAATTTCTTCGTGAAATACAACTAAGAATATGTTCGCAGAATAAAAACCATCGATTGGTTAATTTCTACGAATCATAGAAATCAATATATTGATTTCTGATTGCCAATCAAAGATAGTTGTATGTCCTCTGTGCAATCTCCGGGGCAAATGATATCTGGACCCTTACAGAAGGTATATCCGGACATTTGTCACCAAGTCACAGAATTCTTTATAAGGATATATGATGCTATGAACAAATCTTCGCAGTCACTTTTGTATAAAAACTCGCGAGAGTTATAGTACAATCAAATTGGTAAAACGGTAAAGTATTACCAAGTTGAAAGTCAAGAAGTGATGAAGGAATTGTTAAATCCTTATAATATAACAGATATAAATTTATATGGATTCAGAAACCGGAAATGGTAGAATCCAATGAATTATTAAAAGAAATAATTTATCGAATATATTGAAATACGATTATTACCAAGCGGAATCGCGTAGAGATTCACAGGGTATGATCGAAGTGAAAACGAAAAATGAATAGATTTATGCTCATTTTTCCAGTGAAACTCTCAGGCCAAGGCATGTCGAAATTCATGTTCCGAGTTAAAGACTGTGGGAAATAATTTAAGATATCACTGTTCTGGCAAGAACTATCTATACGATTATCCCAACGAGATAAGCTTCACTTATAATAAGTTGGATTAAGAATCTATGATAGATTGCCTATATATAAGTTTATCGGAAAGTGTTGTCAGACACTAAAAGTATAAACTTTAATCGAATACATAAATAAGAAAGAATAATTCCAAGCAGATATATATTATAGAAGTAATGGAATTTATAGTGTGTGCTATAAATATTATCAGTATTTGCTTGGATATAAAAGAATATAAATAGATAAATAAAAGATTATAAATCGACTAATAAAAAGAATTATAATCTAGAAAGACATTCGATATGTCTGAATAAAAGAAAGGCATAGGAAATGCCAGATATTAAGAGAAGGCATTTGAAATGCCAAATATTTTTAGAAGGCATCCGATATGCCAGAAGAAAATATTATAAGAATATAAACATTAAAAGAAATTATCAGATAGGAATATAAGTCGTAAGGAAACGACTAGAATTCTATAAAGAATATTTTATAAGAAGAAATTATAGAATATTTAATCGAGAGTGTCAACGAATCTCGAAGTGATATCAAGAAGGAATAATTGCAGGAATACTTAACGCAATAAGTATTCATGCATTAAACCTGAATGATAATCATGATTTTGAGAAAGAATAATTGATGCATTATTCTTAGAATTTAAAGTCAAAGAATCGTAACAACGACTGTTACCAGTAGATTCCGAGACTATAAAGAGAATGTTACATATATTGACTGTAGAATTGTGAAAGACCTCATTCACAATAATACACTAAGAAAAGTCAAATAATATGTAACGAAATACAATGCAGTTAATTATCAATGAAATAGTCAGTACGACTATTATCAAATGATTTAAGAGAAATCTCAATAATCGATTTCAGTAAATCAAGATGATAAAAAGGAACTGTTGAAACAGTGTAATTCAACAAGTTCAATTAGTCTTTTCCGGCACCTTTAGATTCCGGATAAGATATATCTAATGATTTAAAGAAATCATTTCTACTCTTTAAGAATCGAAATTACAATGATGACAGATTCTAAAGTTCGAATATAAGAGGTAGTAGCTCGGATCCCGTTCAAGTCATGATAATGAAGGGACTTCCGTATCTATCTCTTAAGAACCAACTAGAATCCATCATTGTAAAGGAATCCGACGATGACTATATCGTATCACTTTGAGATTCTAGCAATGTTTGCTAGAAGTTTGTAAATCTTTTTGAAGATAAACGATTAGAATCTCAAAATATGTTCGAATCGTCTTTATATAAGAATAATATTCAGTCTGTTTCTCATTCTAATGAGGAATAGGATAAGAAGAATATTTATAGTATAAAGAAAGATATCAATCTATACGGAAAACCTTTAATAGTCATACCAGAAAATACAGATAGTCCATGTATCTGTATTAACATGACTATAGCAAGAAAGGTTAAAACGTAGATTTGAATTGATATAAAGATCGATTTCCTCGCAAACCACGAGTACTAATTATGACTCGTGACGAGTGTTCAAGTTTGCATTATAACATCCTTATCGATCAAGGGTGTAAAATACAAGATCACTTAAATTTCGGGGACGAAATTTCCTAAGGGGGGGCGAATGTAACAACCCGAAGTGTTACAGGTCTCTTAAACGGGTCGGATCGTACCCGACCACCCGATTTATTTAATAAATTATTTAAGTTCGAATCTCGCGACTAACCGTTTTAATTGATTTTGTAAATAATAATTATTGGATTTTTATTATCTTGACAAAACGCTCCTTATCTACTATTTAAACGTTGCCAAACGTTTCTTATTTTATTACTATACCTGTTACCAAACACCCGCGTCTCAGTTATTATCCCTGTAGCCAAACACCCCTTGTTATAATTATCTTTTATAAACCTTGTTTGTTCCTTTCCTTTGTCTGCGTAACATTTACAAACACACACATATGTGTGTGTTTAAGAGAGCAGCCTCACGATTCCATCTCCAGCCACCGGAAACCGCCGCCGCTGCCGCCGCCGCCGGCGTCGTCTTCTTCCTCCTCTCCGGCCATCAACCCACCTCCTCTCCTCTGTTTTAATAAACGAACCCATCTCTCTTTGTTTCTGCTCCGATAACAACCAACCGGTAACCTCTGATCAACCCAATACAACCCGATAAACCACCCCTTCCGTCCCTCTGTTTCTATTAATGAAGTCGGACATCATCTTTGCACTATGGTCATCGGGTTTGTTCACACCCCGGTCACTTTCTGATCTGTACCCGGTAAACTCTGTTCATCCTAACCCAACCCCCGATGATAACCCACCGTGTCACTGTTATAAACCACCAAACACCCCCGCCATGTTCCCTTCCCTCTGTTCCGAGTTAACTGAAGACGGACAGTCACCGGTTATGGTGACTGTCATCGGACCCTTGTAAGCAGATCTTGATAAACCACCCCTTATTATTGTTATTCGGACAGTCACCAAGCTACGGTGACTGTCGTGAGTCCTCATAACCCAACCTTGAACCCGTAATCTGTGACTCTCGCTCCTACTGTTCGGATGACTGATATGTCACCGAACAGTTATGATCAGACCCGAACCATAATTGTTGATGTGGGAGTGTTCGTATATTATAACCGGGTAGTTTGAGGCCTTCGGTTGATTCCCGTGGTATTCCGGTTTATATTATGATTTCCTGTTGAACTCCGGTTAGTTTCCGGTAAGGTCCGGTTGACCTCCGGTCTCATACCAACTATTATTCGAGGGGTTCATCTTAATCTGATACGATTCAGATTACAAACCCGAAAGGTATAATCTTTAACAGTTGTTATAAATATCTTGGTATTAATCGTTGATACCCGATTATAATACTGTTTCTGTGATTATTGCGAGGTACCGTTAATCCAATCGGAGAGTTAAACCGATACCGAGTTGACTCGGTGACTCGGTCAACACCCGGAATAGAACTTGGTCCATTGACTAGACGAGGATTATTAGAATTATACGATTATATATATATATATAATACGAATAACGTACGGACTTGATAATAATAATAAGAGAATAATAATCATATATAAAATATATACGTTTATATATATAAGATTCGATATATAAAACGATATACTAGACTCGGGTTAATGATAATATGATCAGCCGAACCAGCATCCGGGTAAGTACGTGTCTAGAGTCCTATAGGTTCGTGTGCCAAGCTGTAATGGCCAGCTTTATTAGCTACGAGTGCTAAGCTGTAATAGCCAGCTAGATTCTAGGATGTCCGTGTCATGTCAATAATAAACCCCGAGTTTAGGACTATCTAATATATACCGAATTCTATATATATATAAATTGTATATACGATATATATCCTAAATAATACAATCTAACGAGTCCCATTCGTAAAACGTATCAATATATATATATATATATTTGACATATAATTGTAATAAAAGAGACTATAGAAGATTATACGCAAACCTGTGAGTATCGTGAACTCCCTACTTTTACTATTTTATTAAACGTTTTAGGGAGAATACATGTCATTTATTAGAAAACCTAGAAATGCTTTACATAATAGATTTAATAAAGGAAATATAATAGAAAAGGGGATAATAGAAACGACTAGGACAGTACTGACCGGTATATCGCCATTTCCTTTCATGGCCGACTAGAGGACAAGAACCAATCTCACCCGAGTAGAGGGTAGGAATAATAAAGATTTACCACAAACAGAGTGGCACCATTGATAGGAATGGCAACTAATAGAATATAATAGATTGACATATAATCGGTATAATTTAATCGCATTGGTATAATAGAATATAATTTCCCCCTCCAGAATTAGAATAGTAAAGCATGTTATAAAAGAATATTATAAAAGAATTACAAATAAACGAACTGGCCATTCACTTTATAAAATACACGACCTCACCAACTTTATGTAGACAGAAACTATTTTTGGCATGTGTTCAGGTAACCCAACAGATATGATGACGTGGATCCTGGAAGAGTCAAGACTGTCAATATCCTGAGTTCCGCTGCGTAACTCCGATAACCCGACCCAACGACCCGGCACCGACTGTTGGGTCGTTACACCTTCCCCCTCTAGTTACTAAATTCAGGTCATCATGGAAGGATGTTTCTTTGATCGGTGAAGTGAAGGAGTTGGAGCAACTGGAAAAGTTTGACGATGTTGTTGAAGCTCTAATCCCTTGGAGGGTTAGGGCTAGATACCTTGGTGGCTTAAAGGTCCTGGTATCGTTCCAGTCCAAGAATGAGGCGATTAACTTTCTGGATTCATGTTATGATTTATGGTCAAGGTGGTTCTCTAGACTATATCTTTGGGACGGTGTTGATCCGTCGTTTGAAAGGGTTGCTTGGATCAAGGTTACCGGTGTCCCATTGAGCCTATGGGATCGTCACGTTTTTAATCGCATTGGTGAGAGATGAGGGAGGCTTATTTCCAAATCAGATGCGTCTTTAACTGATCTGGATCTCTCGGAAGATAGAATGGTGATTCTTGTCAAAGACGGGAGAAAGTTTGCTAGTGAATTCAACATTGTTTGGAATGAAAATATTTTCAAAATTTAGGTGGATGAGGTTGATAATGAATGGCTCCCGGACTGTTTTTCGGAACTCGTGGAAGCCAACGACGTCATTCAACAACCAGCTTTTCTCAAATCTGTGGTCACCGATAATAGGAGTTGGAAGTTCCGAAACTCAAGTCGGTTATCGTTAACACGGTGAATCAATCGTCGGAAGCCGAAGAGCTGGTGGAGGCTAACGTGTGCATGGAAAACATGCATAATTATGAGGTTGAGCCCCCCAAGGATGCTGATTCGGTAGTTGAGGGTCCCAAGGAATTAGATGGGCGGCTGGATAATTTAGCTGATGTTTTTGAAGAGCGTGTGGGCTGGCCCAATTCTCTTGTTACTCAGCCTATGGTGGAGCCCGTTTGTAATAAACCCACTGAAAAGACCAATCCTTTCTCTGTTATTAACGAAGTTGCCAATAGTGGGGCCAAGACTTTCTACACTCCAGATCTAAATTTATCTAACAATAGTGACCCTTTTGATTTTGTTGATATTATCCAAAGAGAAGTTGATGCCAGAAGACGCCTTAACATATTAACCGTCAAAATGAAGATGCCTGCCAGGATGCTGCTCCTCTTCAAGACCTGGATTCGGCTTCTCAGACAGTTTCATTCGGAGATACCGAGGTGGATGGCTTCTCTGATTTGGAAGACGAGGTTAGTGGTACAATTGTGTTTGGCAATAAGTTAGGCATTGACCTAAATGGCAATGTTTACCACGTTCGCAAGTTAGTTCAAGGTGAAAAGGAGTCTGCTATTGTTCAATGATTTTTGTATCTATGAATGTGAGGGGTGTTATCGGGTTAGATAAGGTTTCATGGGTCAGGGATGTCAAAACTAGCTCGAAGGCTCTGTTTTTTGGGCCTTCAAGAAACCCGCCAGAATTCGATCGATGTCCAATTTTGGGGTAAGTTTTGGGGGAATTCGGCGTTCGAGGCTGAGTTTGTTGAGTCTCAGGGGAGATCCAGGGGATTGGTCTAGAATTGGGATCCATCCTGGTTTAAAGTAGATGATGTTATTAATGACGATTGCTTCATAATTACTTCGGGGGCTGCCAACGGGTTTGAGGAGAAACTGAACATTTTAAACATATATGCCCCAATGACCTGGCCTCTAGGAGAGCCTTGTGGGATAAAATCGTTGGGCTGATGGTCAATTCGGTTGGGGTTTGGATTCTGCTCGGGGACTTCAACGAGGTTCATTTCCGTTATGAAAGGCTTAATTCCGAATTTGATGTGGTTGCGGCTTCTATGTTCAATAATTTTATCGATGATGCGGGTCTTTTTGAATAACGGATGTCCGGTGGCAAATTTACTTATATTTCGGACAATGTGGAGTCAAAGTTTAGTAAATTAGATCGATTCCTCGTCTGCGATAAGTTTCTAAGTCTTTGGCCTAACGCTACGGTCGAAGTTCTTAAGAAGGGTTGTTTGGATCACTGCCCAATTGTCTTATCTTGTGTTAAAAAAGACTTCGGCCCCATCCCCTTCAAGTTTTTCAACAGGTGGCTCGAGGATTCGGCTTTATGTTCTATCGTCACCTCCTCTGTGAATGAGAATGGGCTTGTGTTTAATAATATAGCTTCCATGGCAACTTTTTTAAGATCTGTGAATGATAAAATTAAAGAGTGGAGGGCAAATTCTTTTTTTGGAGGAAAATAAAGACTTAATGGAGTGTACGAAACTGGCTGAAGATATTGAAGGGTGGGCTTTATCCAAACCGTTAACCATTAGTGAGAAAGAAAGAAGAGTTGGATTACGAATGAGAATAGCGAAGATCTTGAAGTCAAAAGCGAAAGATATTCACCAAAAGGCGAGAGTGAATTGGCTCAAATTCGGGGATGAAAATTCAGCCTATTTCCACGAGATTGTTAAGCTGAATTTGGCTTGAAATTGTATTCATGGGCTTGATTTTGATGGGGTTTGGGTGACCGATCCAACTGTGATGAAGGAACGTACAAGGATTTGGTTAAAAAAGATGTTTAAAGAACCGATGAGAAGGCAACCCTCCTTCTCTAATACTGGATTACCGGAGATTCAATCCGACCAGGTTGATTTTCATGAGTCACCTTTCTCCGCTGCTGAAGTGTTACAGGCGATTAAAGCATGTCACGGAGGGAAGGCTCCGGGCCCCGGCGGTTACACTCTCAAATTCTTTAAAAGATTCTGGACCGAGCAGAAAACGGGCATTGTGAAAATGATGTCCGACTTTTATCATACCGGGAATATTGAGGTGGGATGCAATGCTACTTTGATCGCCTTAATTGCAAAAGTGCAGGATCCGCAAAGGCTTTCCAAATTTCATCCGATTTCGCTTGTCTGTTCTCTATATAAAATTATTTCCAAGGTTCTTGCGAATCGCCTTAAAGGCGTTACCGGCTCTCTTATCTCGCCAATTCAATTGGCGTTTATCGGCGGGAGAAGTATTCTTGATAGCCCCATGATTCTCAGTGAGTTAGTCGCTTGGGCTAAAAATCGAAGTTCAAATTGTTGATGTTCAGAGTTGACTTCCAACGCGCCTACGATTCTATTAATTGGAAATTCTTGTTAAAGACGCTTGAGTTTATGAAATTTCCTTCTAGGTGGATTAATTGGATTCATGGTTGTCTTGTCTCGGCTAGAGGTTCGGTCATCATCAACTACTCTCCTCCTGCAGGTAAGGCTAGTAAGCTAGAATCAAGGCGGGACAAGTGTAGAAATGCTAAAATGGATCTGGATCGCCCTAGCGTATCAAAATCCCACATAAATCAGATTAAAACCTCTCCTGAATTAAAATCCTCAAACTATGAAGTAGAGTTTAAGCAGACTTAAACTCTACTGAAGAAAATCTAGGAAAACTCTAAACACGGACAAGTAGCGACTCCCGCCCTAGCGCTTGTCAACTACCGAACAATGCCTAGTTAGTTACCTAGCAATCTCGAGTTAGATTTGTCACCCTCAAGAATGGACTGCACATTTTAGTTAATTTATTATATTAGTTTGTTATACTTGTGTCGTACTCCAACTCCAAATACTAGCACGCTAACCTAAGTTGACGAACTAGATTGATTTCTAGACCTAGGGGGTATCTCTAAATGCCTAGCTTCACAAAACCAATAAACAAACTTCAAATAAAATCAACACCAACACACATATATCAAATCCAACAATAAAAGTTAAAATCATGTAATTCTACACATCCAAGCGGAAATCAAACGTCATTCAATCATATTAATATCTAAATCATCATCCTAAGCAGCCATGAAAATGTCTAGCCACTCATAGTATTCAAAAGCATCATCACAAAATAAATAAAAATAGTTTTAATTATGTCTATAGAAAAAATAAATAAAAACTAAATCAAACCTGAGGCCCCTTAAATATTAATCTTTAATGTGCCCGGGACCTTATCTCCTTCACTGTTGGTAATTTTAGTGTTATCAACATTAATGATGTTATTGGATTAGCTTGTCGAATGGGTTGATCTCGTTTGTCATTAACCGAGTTAGGAGATGCAGGAGTGCAGGCTCGGTTATCTCTAACGGGATTGTGTGTGTTATTGGTTTAAGTAAGTTAATGTGATAGTTTGTTGGATTTGGGACGAATGCGTTAATGAGCTAACTAGAGTTTAGTTTATTAATGGGTGATTAATTAAATGGAATTAAAGATGGATGCAGGCCAAAGAGGTTGGCCCAAACATAATTAATAGAGCCCAATCCAAATTGCATCTTAAAAACCACAAATATATTGTCAGTTTTTATGATATCACTGAATCATATAGAAAGCTAACCAAAATTTTCTAGAGAGATCTCTAGAATTATGGAGGTTTTGAACACACAAAAACCTATTCATATTTTGATCATCGGTGCAATAATTCTAAAAGAAATTAAATCCGATTCTTGAGTATATACTACGTTTAATCCGTTCAAACATTTGATTGTACCGATCAAATAGTTTGTTTTGATAGTGATTACACGACTCGTAGTATAATCCAAGTGATTCTTGATTTCTTCTACAGTTTTGATTCAATAAAACCAACATTCACTGCCCTTCTGCTCATCACCTTGGCAACTTCTTCCTCATGCGATTGAAAATTGCTATCGTATAAATCATAATAATTTAGCTGTCGTCGAATTCAATATATATCTACACAAATTATGTGCACCGCCTTTTGACTTGTGTTTTTGTTTTAGGCTTGGGCCACGAGCCCAAGTCTTTTCTTTTTCTTTTTATTATTATTATTATTATTGTTGTTGTTGTTGTTGTTGTTGTTGTTGTTTTATAACTCCATGTTCCTGACTCAATTGTTCTTGGCTTGATCAAAGTTTCTCGTTTACGTTCCGACGTCCATGAACACATGATCTCAAGTGTCCGTGTCTCAATTAAAATTCTTTCGCTTTGAGCTCATTTTCCACGAACACATATAAAATAATAAAATAGATAAATACCTAATAAAAATGACACGAAATGAATAAAAACTTGACCAAATAATATACAAAATACATAGGAAAAGAGATGTGTTTTACGACACATCAAATATCCCCACACTTGACTCTTTTTCGTCCCTGAAAAAGAATTATGCAATGGAATCAGAATCAAATAATCTGGCCTCAAAACATAGTTTACTTTAATTTTAAAAATCTAATCACGTGCCAACTGCGATTGCAGGTATACTTGTCCTCTTAAACCCAACCGCCGGTTTCTAAGCCCCTTATCATGTTAGTTTCATTTTAGGTTCATTTAGTCTACATAGGGTCTCACACTAAAGAAGCCACAGTTTCACCTAATCCCGCCTCAAGCTTATGAAACATTAGGAACAACCAATTGACTATTCGTAACCGTTTTATGTAGAAAACCGAGAGAATTAAAAATCATTTGTTTTTTTTTTCATTTTCATCCAAGCATACTTAAAACAGAGGGTGTGACCAATCCAAGTCACTATTCCAGTGGCCAGGCACCTTAAGCTTCAGCATTTTCGCTTTGATTTCTAATTAATACATGAGGTTTTTTTAGATATTTATTTTCAGACAATCCTAGAGGGAGTCGAGTCCGGAGTCACTATCCCTAGAAACGACACCATTGGCCTTGCCCTTATTTTATATCCAGCTGTTTTTTTCTTCAACTTTTGATTAGAAATTCTAATGGTTTTAAACATTATAACGGCATTCCTTATACTATTATTGGCGGTTTCAACTTCCCCATTTTTTCGTAGATGAGAACCCACAAGGTATCCTAATATATTTAGGTGTATTAGCTCAAACCCCTACCCACACATCCCAAGTCAACACGCTTTTGATTATTTATTCTTCTAATACATATAATATTTGAAAACCAGACACTTGATTTTATCTATCATTTCCCATATTTTATAATGCAACCTTCAAAATCGGGGACATTTTTTTTTCAGTTTTTTTCTCTCAAAACGACTCTATATACAGACTAAACGACAGTTTCCCATCCCCACACTTAAACTCTACATTGCCCTCAATGTAGGAATAGAAAACGACACAAAAAAATTCTGAATACAAAAATAAAAGACGAAGGCAAATTGGAAAGGATTTAGCTAGTTAATTTATTTCTCCGTAAGCTCCAAAATACTAGTCCAGTCCAGCTAGATCGTATAGCATTTCATTTGCGATCGGCTCTGACACAAGATAAAACAAAAACCCAGCAGAATGTAACGTACAACTCCAGAATCGCCCGAATGGAGATTGAGTACGAGCTGTAAAATCCAAACTTGCACAAGATAAAACAAAAACCCAGCAGAATACTGAACTAAAAAAATATAAATAAAAATAAAATAAAAAGACTCAAACTACTAACCTAGACTCATAATAAAAGTAAAAACACAAAGACGACGCAACTAAGTAACGAACATGAAAAGAATATACAAACTCTACACTTGGGGGTATCCCCACACTCTTACAAACCTACTCGGGATTGATCTCAGGGAGGTTTGAAACCTACACCTCCTCATCAGCGCTCATCCCATCCTCGTAATGCTTCAACCTATGGCCGTTCACCTTCCATTGCTGGCCATCCTCACATTCAATCTCAATCGTACCGTAGGGAAAAACCTGTGTAACAACATAAGGACCCGTCCAACGCGACCTAAGCTTTCCTGAGAACAACCTAAGACGAGAATTATACTGTAACACTTTCTCCCTCACACTTAAATTCTTTCACTATCTTCAGACGCTTATCGTGCAACTTCTTAGTTTTCTCTTTATAATCCCACGATCTCATATAAGCATCATCCCTCAACTCCTCTAACTTATGCAACTGAAGGTATCTATGCTTACCTGCCTTATCCAGATCTAAATTCACCCTCTTCAATGCCCAAAACGCCTTATGCTCTAACTCAACCGGTAAGTGGCATGCTTTCCCATAAGCTAACCGAAAAGAAGTGGTGCCTATCAGTGTCTTAAATGCGGTGCGAAAAGCCCACAATGCATCCTCTAGGTGATCCGACCAATCCTTTTGGTTCTGCCCCACTATTTTCTCTAGGATTCTCTTGATCCCGCGATTGGTATTTTCCACTTGACACTTGTTTGTGGATGATAAGTCGTAGAAAGCCGATGGGTGACCCCATAGTGTTTCAAAGCTTTCTCCATCTGGTCATTGCAAAAGTGTGTACCACGATCGCTAATCAAGGACTTAGGAGCACCAAACCTAGAAAACAGTGTCCTTAAGAACCTTACAACAACCCGTGCGTCATTTGTAGGCAAAGCTTGAGCTTCCACCCACTTAGAAACATAGTCAACCGCAACTAGGATGTATCTATTCCCACGGGAATTGGGGAATCGACCCATGAAATCAATGCCTCACATATCAAATACTTCAATGGTCTGAATGGGATTTTAGGGCATCTCTTTACGGGATGAGATATTACCGGTCCTCTGACAGGCATCACAATCTCTCACAAACTCATGGGCATCTATAAAAATGGTCGTCCAATAGAAACCCGCATCAAAAACGCGTTTGGCGGTATTAGCCGCCCCGTGGTGACCTCCTACTCTACCCTCATGACAGTGCCTAAGGATATCTCTCGTCTTCTCACCAAACACACATCTCCTCAAAACCTGATCTGGTCCTAACCTAAACAAGTCGGCTATCAATTTCTTTTTCTCCTGAAAAGTAATATCACTCTTAAACTCACCCGAAACTAAGTAATTAGCTATGTCAGCATACCAAGGGAAGTCCCTACAGATCCTAGCTACCACAGACATCAAACTCTCATGAGGAAAATCATCCCTAATCCTCTCTTCCCTACCTCTATCTAACTCCGGATTCTCTAAACAAGATAGATGATCCGCAGCTACATTCTCAGCTCCACTCTTATCCCTAATCTCAATATCAAACTCTTAAAGCAAAAGGATCCACCTAATCAGTCTAGGCTTTGCATCTTTCTTGGAGAAAAGATGCCTAAGAGTGGAATGCTCGGTAAAAATGATAGTCTTAGAAAGCACAAGATATGACCTAAACTTATCACAAGCAAAGATGACGGCTAGCAACTCCTTCTCTGTCGTCGTGTAATTCTCTTGGGCATCATTGAGTTTTTTGTTAGCGTAGTAAATGGGATGAAAATGCTTCTCCCTACGCTGACCCAACACAGCCCCAACAGCAAAGTCGCTAGCATCACACATGATCTCGAAAGGAAGAGTCCAATCTGGAGCGACCAGAATGGGAGCAGTCACAAAACGCTCCTTCAACAACTTAAATGCCTTGACACATTCAGCAGAAAACTCGAATAGTCGATCTTTCTCAAGAAGCTGTGCCATCGGGCGGGCAATCTTAGAAAAATCCTTCATGAAACGCCTATAGAAAACCGCGTGACCTAGAAAACTATGAATAGACTTCACAGAAGTAGGCGGCGGGAGTTGTGAAATGGTGTCGATTTTAGCTCTATCAACCTCAATCCCCGTGTAACACCCTAGGCATATCCCACATTTACCATGGATAGGAGAGATCTTGGTTCATAAGTAATGTCCTGCCTCATAAATCACCAACGCATTTTGGGCTTAGTTGGCTGTGGAGCACATGAAAACTCCACCGTTAAGCGTGCTCAGGTGGGAGTAGTACCAGTGTAACACCCCGAAATCTTGTTTCGTCTAAAAACGCCATTAGGTGTAATTGATAAAGTATCGAAAGCAAATTTAGCTGTGGATGTTTTAGTCAACGGATAAAAACGAGGCTAAAACTCAATACACGAGACCAACCTAGACCGTGATGCTATCTAATAATCATGGAAATTGGAACTTGAGGAACCATAGTGGCCAAAATGACAAAGTTGGTTTTATTAATAAAAATAAAACATACACAATGTATGTGTTCGTATGATCTTCAGGAGACCCCAAGAAGGGCTCCAACCCTAACTCATCTACCAAGCACAAATTTGCTCAAATCAAGGGGGGGGGGGGGTTCTTGATGCATGATGAAATTCTTGTTTATCTAGTGTTCTACACATCACAAGGTATCTTTAGACCCCTTTGATTTCACCTAAAACACTTGTATGTGGAAGATGGTAAATTAGGGTTCACATTAAAAACGTGAATTCTTAGCTTCTATGGATTTCTATGTGTTAGTAGACATCAAGGAAGCTATAAAATGTGATGAATTGTTATATGATGTTGATTCATGTGAATTTGTGAATTCTCATTATGTATAAGTAGTGGATTTTTACCCTAAACATGAATTACCCTACTATGTGGTAAATCTTACTATATGTGATTTGTATCATGTATGTATGCTAATTGGTGAATTGATCATGTGCAAATGGTTAGCTAAGCCATGGTGGAATGTAGAAAGTCTTGAACACCTAGAAGTAACATGATGAAATTAGTGCATATAAGGTGATCGATGAAATGCTCGAATGAGAAAATAAATGTGTAGAACATGTATGAACATGAAAACTAGAAATGTAAATGTTGAGCTTGAGGAAAAATGAATACATGATGCCATGGATTATGAAAGAAATCCATATTATGTGTTCTAACAAAAAAGGGTTTGACATGTCCCTAAGTTAGGTACAAGGACTAGGGAGCAAACGGGTCAAACGGATGCAGGCTCAATGCGTACGGAAGCGAAACGGATATGAGGTAAGTAATACTTACACTACTAGTCTACAAATACAACTCTTGGTTCATAAGTAATGTTCTGCCTCATAAATCACCAACGCGTTTTGGGCTTAGTTGGCTGTGGGGCACATGAAAACTCCACAGTTAAGCATGCTCAGGTGGGAGTAGTACCAGGATGGGTGACCTCCTGGGAAGTTTTCCCCTGGGTAACCAAAAACAAATCCGTGAGCTTCTAGCTGGCAAAGCGGACAGTATTGGATGATATAAAAGGCGGGGTGTTACACCCCACCTGTGAAATCTTGTGCCCAAGCACAATACCCTCACGAACCATGAAGTGACACTTTTCCCAATTAAGCATCAGGTTCGTCTCCTCACACCGAGTAAGAACACGCTTTAGATTACGTAAACAATGATCGAAGGAAGTCCCAAAGACAGAAAAATCATCCATGAGGACCTCCATGGAATCCTGGATCAACTCATGGAAAATCGCCATCATACATCGCTGAAACGTGGTCGTGGCATTACATAACCCAAAAGGCATGTGCTGGTACACAAAAGTGCCAAAGGGGCATGTGAATGTGGTTTTCTCTTGATCCTCAGGTGCAATAGGGATCTGAAAGTAACCAGAGAAACCATCCAGAAATCAGTAAAACTGCTGGCCCGACAAACGCTCAAGCATCTGATCAAAAAAGTCCAAGGGGAAGTGGTCCTTGCGGGTGGCGTCATTGAGTTTGTGATAGTCAATGCAAACTCGCCATCCGGTCACAGTCCTAGTGAGTATGAGCTCATTTTTCTCATTCGTGACAACCGTCATGCCCCCCTTTTTGGGGACAACCTGGACTGGACTAACCCAAGTAGAATCAGAGATGGGATAGATCAAACCTGCATCTAACAACTTAATCACCTCTTTCTTAACCACATCCTACAAGTTCGGGTTTAGCCGTCGCGGAGGCTGGACAACTGGCTTAAACTCCTCAGTCATCAGAATCTTATGTGTGCGAGCTTCCACGCAATAGCACGCTTGTGTGCTTTCAGTACACACAACAACCGCTCTTTCTCATCCTCTGTCAATTCAGATGATATGATGATAGGCAACTAAGAGTCCTCCCCTAAATATGCATACTCTAGATGAGATGGTAACTCCTTAAGCTCAAGGGTAGGGGGTGTCTCAAGTGATGGTGTCTCTAGAGGTCTCTTTGAATCAGTGGTCTCGAAAACCTGGGAGGCCTCATCAGAAAGGTGAGACTGAACAACGGGTAGAGACATGTCCCGCTCAAGATTAAACTCAGTCATCTCAATGCACCCTTTATACTCGGTACCAAGCATCTGTGTGTCAAGGGTGTCTCGCTCACAGAAGCTAGTGAGAAAGCTCCCCACCTGACTCATGAACGAATCAATGAAGTATAGAGTATCATTGTTCTGGTTAGGGTGCTTCATGGAGTGTTGAACATCAAAAGTGACCTGATCATTGGCAACTTGAAGAGTTAGTTTGCCATCAAAGACATCAACAATAGCACGAGCAGTGGCTAAGAATGGATGACCAAGAATGAGTGGGACCTGTGAGTCCTCGTCCATGTCAAGTATAACAAAATCCACCGGGAAAACAAATTTATCAACTTTAACTAACAAGTTTTCCACTATCCCGCGTGGAAACTTCACCAATCGGTCAGCGAGCTGAATACTCATACGCGTAGGAGACAGCTCTCCTACATTGAGCCTAGCAAAAATAGAGTAGGGCATTAAATTAATGCTAGCTCCAAGGTTTGCAAGAGCATTACTAACAGTGAGATTCCCTATCAGACAGGGAATGGTAAAGCTACTCGGATCAGTCATCTTCGGGGCAGCTTATTCTGCAGCGCTGCAGAAACCTGCTCAGGAAGAGTAACAAAAGATATCTCCTCAAGTTTCTTTTTTTTGTGAGCAAATCTTTCAGAAACTTGGCATACTTAGGCATCTTCGAAAGAGCCTTAACAAATGGTAAGTTCACTTGAATCTTTTTCAGCATATCCAGGAACTTACGGTACTGATCAGAATCATCTGGTCTAGCAAGTCGACCAGGAAATGGCGGTTTAGGCTTGTAGGACTTCACCGGAGTGTCATCTCTCTTCTCACCTTGAGACCCGCCGGTTTGTGCTCTACTTGCTGGGCGGAGCCTAGGTTGCACCTTGTAGATCTATAATGGCAGTAGATATATCTAGTGTTAGGGTTGAGAGGTCGCTTGTACATCACGTGCGTTGAACTGTTTTAAACTGTGTAACTTGGTTTTGAAATGATAAACTTGTTTTGGATCCACTTATTACTTATAGGGACTCACCAGCGTAATTGCTGACCCAAACTCTTTTAAGCATATGTTCAGGTACTGCGTTTGGATGATCGTGAAGACGAGGTATAAGCTTGCTTGTGTGGAATAGCGATTATCGGGATAGAAGATTCAACTATAAGCGTTGTGGAATAGTGCTTCTAGAGTTATATATGTGTAGAGATCGGATCAACTAGTGGATTACACTCCTCAACTGCTTCGACGACCGACGCGTCTCGTCCCTGCATTAGACTTTAGTTATATTTATATATTGTAAATATATTTTTGTGTAACACCCCAATCGATGGCAGAAACATCGAGGTGTCACGTAGTGACGATTGTTCAATAGCACATGGACTAGAAATGTAAAATTTGATACATTGAATTTGAATAATTTATTACATTGGAAGGAATACAATAATTAAAACTAGCAATCTAAAACTAAAATACAGAAAATCTCAATCTAAGTCTAAGTTCCAAAAGCTTAGAAGTGATCTCATAAGAACCTTAAACATGTACGAAGATAATGTGGTCAATACAAAAATGTATTGGTGAGCATACCCTGTTTGAATACATATAGTAGAAAAGTGTTTCGCAATTCACGTATTGTATACTGTTTGCAATTATGTAATAAGTAATATCCGTTCAAAATCAACCCTATGAAATGAAAGGAAATATATATAGTATGCGCTAGTAGTAATGAATACATAGCAATGACAAGGACTCTCAACAGAGTCACAAGGGTATATACCATAGTACTATTCATTGAAATGTCAGGCCCTCAAAGGTTAATGATTTTGACAAGTCATAGACACACAAATTAACACAAGCAAACACACATGAGAATTGCTATTTTAGTAAAAGGAAATAGAAACTTGATATAAGTACATGAGTACCCCGGGAGCGTCCCGGGTTGAGAAATATAATATGATACATTAATTTTACATATTAAATACACTGATTTATAACTCTAATATTAATATCTAACCTAAAACAAATTAACAATGTATAACTCCAATGCTAACACCTAACCTAAAAGAATGTAGAACTTTAATGTAACTCTAATAGTAACACCTATCCTAAAGACTAATCAAATGTATAACTCTAACATACTAATATTGATACCTAACTTAAAACAACGTATAACTCTATTAACCTATTCGGCTCTGGTTGAAAAAAAAAATCATATTTACTGATTTGAACATAATTATTGACTTGCCTATACACGATTAATGATTTACCTGAACACTTTGTGTTTTTTTCCTGTATGAACAAAACCCCACAAAAAAATTTCTCCGTTTTTATATAGCACTATGGTATTCGTTGGAAAGATAATAAAACGCTCGTTAATTTGGTGTAATTTTTTTCTTTAAAAAATCTCGTATACTAAAGATATTAACGTTTAAAAATTATGGGAGGAAACATGAGGGCGAAAAATCCAATTTTGTTTTTAAATTATTTTTTTCCTAAAATATCTCAATGCCACATGGAATGACGCATAACACACTCAAGGAGGAGAGTGCCTCTTTGAGTGTCATGTCATTAAAATGGTTTTGGTTTATTATATGTATAGATTTATATTATTTTATAGTGTTCGCTCAACATATATCACTGTTGATATATCGTTTATAATATTATTAGCATAAATATTATTTTACCAACAATGATTTAACTTATACAATTAAACCCTTAACAATCATAACACAAAATAACGCATCTAGATTCCCGACTTCAAGTAGCGAAAATCCAAATCCGTACACATAAATTGTTAAAAATTTGTACATACGTACGGAAAATCAAATTTGCCAAATGGTTTAACATATCGTGATTAAATCGTTGTACCTAAAATTATTTCTTCGAAATCAAAATCACGAACTGTTTTTGCGGTGGATTGTACATTTCAGTTTTCAAAATAGTTATGGGTAAAAAATTAATAATTAAAATTCGTATTGATAGACCTTGATGTTAAACTAATAACTTGCTTTAGGATGTAGAATTTATTCAAATATGAAACGTAATGTGTTTTTTTTTATAAAAAAAATAAATAAACAAATAGGTATAATATGACTTGGTTTGCATTTGACAAAATGGTTCATTAACAATGATTTGGAAAGTAGAAAAAAAAAACGCTTTTTTTATATAAACGTAAATGTTTTCAAAATTTAAAAAAATTGATTTGGAAAGAACAAGTCAAAGTGGCTTGTCAACTAAACCAATGGTCAAACAGAAAACAAGTACAACACATCGGAATTAACCGCCATCTTCACCGGTAGCAATATTAATCACCGGAAATTCGGTTCAAACCAAGTTATTTCACCTATTATGTTAGGGTGTGAAGTAGGTACTTTAACAATATATTAAAGTTATGATATTTACCTCAGCGCGTGACGGTATTTGGTGGATCAAACGGTGACACTTATCCGTAAATTGAGTGTTATCCTACTGTGCATCACGCCTGAACAAGAAATCGCAGAGAGACGATTGAATTTAGATTGATGGCAACGACAATTCAAAGTGGTTGACTAAGAGATATGTTGACGGGTAAGTTTCGAGGAGGTAGGGTGGTGCCGTTGCGAAGAGCAAAGGTGTAAGTCGGAACTAGAGTCTGTGGAGGCGAGGTGTATGAGTGGTGAATTTTTTGTTACAAGTCTCGTTATGTTCACACCTTATCATTGATCAACCTCCTCTAATATAGTAAAATAATGATAATTGTTGAATCATTATATATATATATATATTAAACGGAGAGGTAATTTAAATAGTTATTTTTCAACTTTTTCCATTTCGCCCCCTCCCCTTTTTTTTGCTTTCTTTATTACGTTTTTTTTTTACGTTTTGACCACAAACTTTTTTATTAAGTTTATCTTTTCCTATTTTGGTCACATTTTTTTACTTTTCCTTTGCCACCAACTTTTTGGTTAGGTTTTTCTCCAGAATTTTTATTTTTCCACCGTTTCGGTCACCAACTTTTTGGTTAAGTTTTTTTTTCCTCTTTTTTGCCACATTTTATTTCTTTCTTTTTTTACGTAGTGTCCGTCTACGTTCGTGTAGTACTTTCATCTCTGTTCGTCTGTAACACCCTTTTTTGTTAGGTTTTTTCCCCTATTTTTGCCACATTTTATTTCTTTCTTTTTTACGTAGTGTCCGCCTACGTTCGTATAGTACTTTCGTCTCCGTTCGTCTGTAACACCCGATCTTTAACCCAAGTTGTTTTACGTTCGTATAGTATTTTCGTCTACGTTCGTATAGTAACTTTTTTTGTGCGGCGTTAGTCTACGTTCGTACAGTACGTTCGTCTCTGTTCGTCAACGTAGGTTGTTTTAATTTTCTTTCCTAATCTGGACACCGACTTTTTAGTTAAGTTTTTTTTCCCATTTTGGCCACCAACTTTCGTTTACGTTCGTATAATACTTTCATCTACGTTCGTGTACGTTCGTATATTTCTGTCATCTATGTTCACGTTTGTATAGTTCTTTTGTCTACGTTCGTATAGTACTTATACCAACGTTCGTCTACGTTCGTATAGTGCTTTCGTATACGTTCGTGTGCGTTCATATAGTTATTTCGTCTACGTTCGCCTACGTTCGTATAGTTCTTTCACCTACGTTCGATCTCCCATTGCGTAGATCATGGCCAACGGCGCAACGCGCCGTACTTCGAAAACACTAGTTTATTTTAATTAAATTGAATCATTTATTTTTGCAGATGATATTGTGCTGGTCGCAGAGACTATGCAAAGCCTGAACGAGAGGTTAGAGGATTGGCGGGTGGGTTTAGAGAGCAAAGGTTTAAGGATTAGTCGTTCAAAGACCGAGTACCTTTATTGTAATTTTAGTGGGACAGGAGACCACGAGGACACTCAGATCACCATTGACGGCCAAGTGGTTCCGCAAGTGACTAAGTTTAAATATTTAGGATCATTTGTACAGCAGGATGGGGAGATAGATAGTGATGTATCCCATCGCATCCAGGTTGGCTGGAATAGATGGAGAGCAGCCACTGGGGTTTTGTGCGATAGGAGGTTTCCAGCAAAATTAAAAGGTAAATTCTATAGAGTTGCAGTTAGACCTGCGATGTTATATGGTTCGGATTGCTGGGCTATCAAGAAGACGCAAGCACGAAAGATGGAGGTGGCAGAGATGGGGATGCTGAGGTGGATGTGTGGGCACACAAGGTTAGATCGGATAAGAAATGAGGTTTTTAGGAAAAGACTAGGGGTGGTTAGTATAGCGGGTAAAATGAAGGAGGGGAGATTGAGATGGTTTGGTCACGTGAAGAAGAGGTTGACGTCGAAGCCAGTTAGAGCAGTGGAGACCCTCATTGTGGAGGGAAGAGAGGTAGGGGAAGACCTAATTTGACCTGGGATGAGCGAATTAGGCAGGATATGCTAGATCTGCACCTCTCTAAGGACATGGTCCATGATAGGAGTTCGTGGAGACGTAGGATTAAGGTTAAAGACTTTTAAGGACCTTGTTTTGTGTTAAGTGTAGTTTACTACACACTAGGGGAACTTTGCTTAGGAAAACCCTTTAACAGCTAGATATATGTTTATGATGCTACACTTGTGTATATATTACTATGTCTCACGATGCATATCTACATTTTACTATGCTTTCCTGCCACCACCTGTTATGTTACTATGCCGTTGTATTGCTAGTCTAGTTTGTTGCTTATTGTTTGTTTTGAGCCGAGGGTCTCTCTAGAAGCAGCCTCTCTGCCTTTTTGGGTAGAGGTAAGGTTTGCCTACATCTCACCCTCCTCAGACCCTACGAATAGCTATGTCATTTGTGGGATCTACTGGGTATGGTTGTTGTTGTTGTTGTATTATAACAGCTATGGCCTCATCGAAATCTCTGGCAAGTTACAAGAATAAATAAGAGGATTAATGTCAGTTTCAAAACACCCCCTTGCCTACAACCAATATACATATTAAACCTTTTAGTTTTAAAACATGTTATTGAAGTGGTTGCCCATTGCTAGCTAATTATAATAAGTGTTACTAAATAATAGTTTAATGCATAGAAATGTTTGGTGTTTTGGCAGAAATAGTCCCCCGATATTTAACTAAGTTAGTTTTATTATGTCTTAGCTAGTATTTACTTTATAGAAACTAACCAAGTTAACTAACTTAACTTAAAATGTTTTTTTTTTTAAATCTAATCCGAATAACGTTTTCAATATACGCAATTTATTAAAAAAGAAGATACGATCCATAATAAATGCAAACAATAAATTTTGAGTTCGCTCTTTTATTAATTGTGAAAACAAAACCTATAGGGACTAAAATAGAAATATTAGATTACATGAGGGACTAAATTTGACAACTTGATAAAGGATGAGGGTGACGGTTGTCACATTTTGGATATCAAATTGTAAAAACAAATAAATATTAACTATCGTTGCTTCCGTTGTGCAAGTCTGTTACCAAACTGTCGTAACGTCCAGCCCCCTCTTGGTCGGGTTGTTACAGTTGGTATTAGAGCAACGGTTGTGGCGAAATAGGATATCTCCAGATATACTATACCACACCAGGACAACTTAGAGAACTTAGCGTTTAAGGCTCTAAGACTACCTAGCTAGGAAATGCCATGAAATTACATAAGACTGATAATAGTGGTAACCGAATAAGTCGAAACTCGAGTACCTGAACATACTAGAATGCTTACAAGGGTTTAGAACCAGTTTGACTAGTATGTGAACTTTGTTAGATATGCGAATAATGACTATGACGGATATTACTAGAATAATTTTGTGAGGTAAATTGACGATTACACTTGACATCATGTAATTGTGAATTTACAGGCATGAAAGAGTTCTAAGAAATCCGAAGAGTCGCTGAAATTATGAATGGTAACCAGGATAACCAAAAGCTTATGTGAGAAAAATGAACTACGTTAGAATTGTACGTAAAAACATGATACACTTACGTGATTAAGGTACATGTTTTGAACTTGATACACTTGATGCAATTTGGCACAAATAGGCGATGTGCTTGAGTAACTGTAGGAAAGATCTAGAATTCGATGTACTTGTTACAACCTTAGTGTGTTCAATGATCATAGTAGTACTTGTTCTATTAACAATATACATGCGTAATAAGATTATTAGAGAATAATATTATGATTCGACTAACTTTTCATTACAAAGTTGCAAGTTAGCAAGGAGAACCAGGTACCTTGCCAAAACTCGGCATTGTAACTCGAAAGAATCCAAGATATCAAGGTGTAAAAGTTAATCAACCTAGCAAGTGGATGATCCGATAAGTTTTTATTTTTAAACCAAATAGTTAATGTCGATTGTATAGTTCATTATTATGTGATTCGTGCGTATGTATAAGTTAAATTTTTAGACTAAAGATAGGAAGTTAAAACTATGAGTTACTAGAACCATTTCATTCGGATTTGATTAATATCGATTTCTGCAGATTTAAGTTGAGGAGAATGTATTGGAATGGTAACCGCATAACAGGTTTTAGAGATGATTCAAGAACGTCAACCAGAAAGGCGGTAACCTAGGCTTCAGTATGTAACGATCACCTTAAGTATCCTAACCGACAACTCGAAGAGATTAGGATTAAACACTACATGAGGTATTCTTAAGATTTGATACATGTTCCATTACTTTAATACCCCATATAGTCATCAAATTATTATCAAAATCTTCATGTTTGCTTCGTAGCCGTGTAAATTAGTGACAAGTTATTAGAATAAAACCTGTTGGAAAGGTATAGGCAAGCTCTAACGGGGGAGCGGAGGCAATTGTGATGATTGTTATAAGAAATATTTAACAAATACAAGAGAACCAAGTCTATGTTTAGTAGTAAGATCTTCATTGATAGCAATCCAACTCTATAAGAAGACGAGATCTAGGATACCAAAGGAAAAGTTACGGCCCCTTTGATACGGATAAGATCAACATAGTATGATTTGGATGTCTAACTTTCCTTGTTTCTTGACATTTAGTCGTCATACCTTACACATGTACCGTCAAAATTTTGAAGACTTAAGAATTCAACAATATTATGGATATTATAGATAAGATTAACCCCGGTATTAGGTATAAAAACCAGTAAGAATAGCATACAGCACTAAGAACATGGTCGAATGCAAGACCCCTATTTTGAAAAGATAACCAACACTAGAATATGGACTTTAAGGACTATTAACTTTCGAAGCATACATAGGAATTCTCGACCAAGTACGTTAATAAATATATTTTCTATCAAGTTTTTGGAGGATTTTCAGTACATTTACGAAGTATCATAGGTGTGGTGGGTTAGCTGCGGTACACCCTATATATAAACATCATTGATGCATCAAAAATGAAACTGAAAATCAAACCAAGAACCAACACTATTTTGTTGATAGTTTTAACTATTTGTTTCAAACCTAAATATGGCATAAGGTTTAGTGTGGAACCACCTATATTATGAATAAGGATAAGAAAAGAATTAAGTACGCACGGGTGTATAGACCCGAATAATGAATCCGAGTATGGAGAATACTGGATAGGTTTAACGGATAGCCCGAAACTAATTCCGAGGACGGAATTCCATTAACGGGGGAGAATGTAACACCCCGGACATGGGCCCAAAAATTTTTTCGCGTTTAGGAATATTATACAAACAAACTAACAATAAAACAAATATGTACAAATGAATACAAAGCCGAACCGAAGAGTACGTGATTATTTTAGCAATGGAAATATTATTATTCACACATGTACGTTACGAAACTAGACAAACACGAGCGACGAATCCAGCCCGTGGACATGGTGATTAGTCACCAATGGAACACATGGCATGAGTGCCATGTGCCCCATGGCACATTCTTAACATAACAACACATGGGCCAAACCACTAAACTCAAATGGTTTATGTAAAACCATCTAACCCAAAGTTATTATAAAACCCAAACCTCCTACCCCTTTCCCTGCTCTTATTAAAAACACAGACACACACATATCAGATAGAGAGAGACGTTAGAGAGAGACTGGAAGGAGAAAGGGACCGGAGAAAGAAGAAACACGGCGGAGCTCCGGTGAGTCACCCCTAAACCATTCGAAACCCCACCCCTAACGATATTATAGAGAGAGAGGGAGAGAGAGGAGTAGAACTGAAACAAGATGAGGGGTTGTTGGCCATGGCCCTTGGCCGGCTGACCTGCAAGGTTGACCGGACGACGCGACAGGTTAAAGGAAGAAGAAAAGGAAAGAAGAAAGAGGGAGAGGATGACGACGGTGTTGGTACACTAGGGTTCTGATTTGGGGATTTCTAGTGATGATGGAGGTGGCCGGAGATGGTGACAGAGGCGGCGGCTCGATTTGTGTTCTGATCTGATCAGTAAGATAAAAACTTCTATTTTCCTTTTATTTTCCGAATAATGGTTAGCTAGATCATAGTATAGGTTGATTGGTTGTAGTAGGTTAAGATGGTGTTGATAGGTGGTGGTGATGTTCGGATCAATACTGGTTGTGATGGTGGTTTCGGGTGGCATCCGGAGTGTAGTACAGGAAGGGTTTTGCTGTGTAAAATTTGGGTTTTCAAACAGTCAACAGAAGTCAAACCTAGACCTGGTCAACATGAGTCAACAGCAGTCAAGGACTGATCAAAAGTCCAGTTAATTTGGTTAACGGCTGGGATCCAGGAGGTATGAAAGAAGAACTCGGACTATATGTTAGACTTAGTATTTTGATCGTGTGTGCACGTGAGGGACTAGTTAGCATATCGGACCGAGCCGACTAAACAAATCAAGATAAACATAAATGACATATTCATATTTATAATACAAATACTATATGAACTAGGAATTAAAGGAGGACATAGTAGAACATTGAATATTAGTATTGGATTAGTTAATCACTTGAAAGATGGTATACATAACTGTGATGGACAATTGAAACGCAAAGGGTATATGCAATTGTTGGGACCCATAGACAATAACATAAACCATAGATATTATACATGGACATAAATAATCAATTAAGTATAACATTAATAATAATAATAATAATAATAATAATAATAATAATAATAATAATAATAATAGATAACTAGTTATTACTTGTAACTTGGACTTGAGTAAGATCATAACTTGACTAGTATACAATTCGGACATGGGAGATTATGACCAACCTTGACACTTGGTAGATTGGGATGATGGACGAATTATAAGATTCACTCCATGGACAATAAGCAAGATAAATAAATAGACGTACATGTATAGATTCGGACTCTTGGATATGATTAAAGATATAAAACTTAAATAGCATAACAACAAAAGACGAATATGTGACCCTTAAACACTAGCTCGTCCACACGTGTAACCACGGCATTCGGTTACACGCACTTATGTTTGCAATGTTAGTAGGACCTTGCACATGGTTGATAGGTGTACTCTTGACTTGGAGTATCAATATGATCATGTGACTCTACGTGATTACCATAACCAAGGTGAGTTCCATGTACCATTCCCTTTTTTGTGTTTTACTGTTTTGGGGTGAATACATGCTTCCTTTTTCTAAACTGTTATGATGTGACAAGATACTAGCTGCCGGATTATACTGACACTCATTAACTCATAGGTGAGCCACTTAATATATGGGTAGTACTACTTGGGGAAACCCCCACGCACAGTGGACCCGGGACTAGGTAACCGGGAAACCCTCCACTGAGGCCTGCGGACCGTTGCGGCATATATTATGCCTTGTAGATCTATAATGGCAGTAGATAGATCTAGTGTTAGGGTTGAGGGGTCGCTTATACATCACGTGCGTTGAACTGTTTTAAACTGTGTAACTTGCTTTTGAAATGATAAACTTGTTTTGGATCCACTTATTACTTATACAGACTCACCAGCGTAATTGCTGACCCAAACTCTTTTAAGCATGTGTTAAGGTACTGCGTTTGGATGATCGTGAAGACGAGGTATAAGCTTGCTTGTGTGGAATAGCGATTATCGTGATAGAAGATTCAACTATAAGCATTGTGGAATAGAGCTTCTAAAGTTATATATGTGTAGAGATCGGATCGACTAGTGGATTACACTCCTCAACTGCTTCGACGACCGCCGCGTCTCGTCCCTGCATTAGACTTTAGTTATATTTATATATTGTAATTATATTTTTGGATTTCAAATTGTAAAAACAAATAAATATTAATTATCGTTGCTTCCGTTGTGCAAGTCTGTTACCAAACTGTCGTAACGTCCAACCCCCTCTTGGTCGGGTTGTTACAGTCTAAGCCACCCAGAATTCAAGGAATCGACCTGCTCAGGAGAAGAAACTGGGCATTCAGAAGTATCATGTCCCCCCCCCCCCCGGCATATATCACATCTCTCCATCCTAAACCTATGCTCTTTAACCTCCCTAGCTAAAGACTAAACAGTAGCAGCAAGACTAGTATCAGGAGCAACCTGATAGACTCCTCGAGTAGCAGAGGAGGCGTTACTAGTCGTAGGAGTGGAATACCTAACAGCTTGCTTGCTCTGTTGCTCAGAAAGAGCGAAGCTCTCAAACATAGAATTAGCTGCATCAATGTCCATCTTTTCCATGAAATGTCCCTGTGCAGCAGTGTTAAAATGCATCTGAGTTTCATAAGTAAGCCCATTGTAGAACTTCTCAACAAGGGCCCAGTCGGACAAGCCATGCTGAGGACATTTACTCAGCGGATTCTGGAACCGCTCCCAAGCCATGTAGTAAGGCTCGTCAGCTTCCATGCGAAATGAGTGGATCTGTTCCCTAACACGAGCATCCTTGGACGGAGGATGATATTTCTACATGAACTTAGAGCGCAAACCGTCCCAAGTGGTGATACCCCCATGAGGAAGAGACTCAAGCCAAGTAGCAGCGCGGCCTGAGAGAAAAAAATGGGAACAGATGCATATAAATGGTCTCAATGGGAACATTCGCAAGATTGAAAGTCTTGCGAATACGGACGAAACGCGACAAGTGAGCTGGAGCATCCTCCTCTTCAAGAGCGTGAAACTGAGTAGAGTTAGCAATCACAGTCATGATATAAGATGGAATTTGCCAAGTGTTATCATTGGCAATGGCAGGCAAAGTAATGGGTGAGTGAACTCCTGTGTATCCCTCAGCAACGCACTGGTGAACATTGCGTCTCTCGTCAGCCATTTCAGTAACAAGCGGTGGAAAAGGAATAGGTGGTAAGGAATGAAAAGGTTTTTGTTCAGTTGTGGAAGATGAAGAAGAATGAAGGGGTGAAGAAGAACGTACCTGATCGATTTTCTTGCGGATAACCGTTTGAAATTCGCTAAGACATTCGTGAAGGTCTCGCTCGGGATCCGTGGAAGCAGTGAACTGTGGAGGTCCCTGCGAGCGGGTATGTGGCATACACTGGAAGTGGATAGCAAATAACATAAGACTAAAAGCACAATTAACAAGTAAAAGCACAAATAATCAGAAGCACGTCCAGCAAGAAACAAACAAGTAAAACAATTCAAGTAAATTCAACACAGTGCCTAAATCAATTCCCCGGCAATGGCGCCAAAAACTTGATGTGTGCTGATATATATATATATATATATTTATATATGTGTGTGTGTGTGTGTGCACAAGTTAAAACCCTAGACTTAACTAAACCACGCATAACCGGCAAGTGAACCGTTCGTTTGTAGCAAGCAAATAAGACCAGGTATCGAACTAAAGGACTCAATTAAACAAAGAAAATTGAACTGTCACTGAATTGCTTGTTTAAACTAATAACTAGGGGGGTTTAAATTGAAAATATAAAAATTGATTAATTATTAATTAACTAAATTACCCTAAATTAAATTAAATTAAAAACTAATTAAAAGTAGAATAAAACTGAACTAAAGTGATGGAAAAATCAAGCAAGGTAAAGACTGGCTACCTAGGTAAGAATCCTTAGACATAATACTTAATCCTGACTAAGAAACCCGTTTGGAGACCCTAATTTCATCCAACTACTCTCCTCCTGCAGGTAAGGCTAGTAAGCTAGAATCAAGGTGGGACAAGTGTAGAAATGCTAAAATAGATCTGGATCGCCTAGCGTACCAAAATCCCACAGAAATCAGATTAAAACCTCTCCTGGATTAAAACCCTCAAACTATGAATCAGACTTAAACTCTACTGAAGAAAACCTAGGAAAACTCTAATCACGGACAAGTAGCGACTCCCGCCCTAGCGCTTGTCAACTACCGAACAATGCCTAGTTAGTTACCTAGCAATCTCGAGTTAGATTTCTCACCCTCAAGAATGGAATGCATGTTTTAGTTAATTTATTATATTAGTTTGTTATACTTGTGTCATACTCCAACTCCAAATACTAGCACGCTAACCTAAGTCGACGAACTAGATTGATTTCTAGACCTAGGGGGTATCTCTACATGCGTAGCTCCACAAAACCAATAAACAAACTTCAAATAAAATCAACACCAACACACGTATATTAAATCCAACAATAAAAGTTAAAATCATGTAATTCTACACATCCAAATAGAAATCAAACGTCATTCAATCATATTAATATCTAAATCATCATCCTAAGCAGCCATGAAAATGTCTAGCCACTCATGGTATTCAAAAGCATCATCACAAAATAAATAAAAATAGTTTTAATTATGTCTATAGAAAAAATAAATAAAAACTAAATCAAACTTGAGGCTCCTTGAATATTAATCTTTAACATGCCCGGGACCTTATCTTCTTCACTGCCCTTCTGCTCATCACCTTGGCAGCTTCTTCCTCGTGCGATTGAAAATTGCTTTCGTACGAATCACAATAATTTAGCTGCCATCGAATTCAATATATATCTACACAAATTATGTGCACCGCCTTTTGACTTGTGTTTTTGTTTTATGCTTGGGCCACGAGCCCAAGTCTTTTTTTTTAATTATTATTATTATTATTATTATTATTATTATTATTATTATTATTATTATTATTATTATTATTATTATTATTATTATTTTATAACTCTATGTTCCTGGCTCGGTTGTTCTTGGCTCGATCAAAGTTTCTTGTTTACGCTCCAACGTCCATGAACACATGATCTCAAGTGTCTGTGTCTCAATTACAATTCTTTCGTTTTGAGCTCATTTTCCACGAACACCTATAAAATAATAAAATAGATATATACCTAATAAAAATGACATGAAACGAATAAAAACTTGACCAAATAATATACAAAATGCATAGGAAAAGAGATGTATTTTACGACACATCAAGAACAAAGTTCTTTTCTTTATATTTATCTTGTGGTGTTCATGAGCTTTATCTATTTAGTTTTATTATCAATAAAATAATTTGATTGTGCAGAACTCCATGTAATTATGTTGCTGAACATCCACCATACATGTAGGTTGCTGCAAATCCCATATATAAGTAAGCTTTTAAACAAAACCATAAGCTTAAGTTCGGTTTTTTTTGTACTTTTTTCATGGTTCACATAGTTAAAGTAATGCTAGAGACCCATATGTACATGACAGAGAAGACCCTAAGGTATGTTTATTCCTTTTCATCCTGATAGGCAAAACTTTCTCATGATTTATGTTTATCTTGATTCTTGTAAACATGAGGTAGATATGGAGATTGTGATGTAGATATGATATATATTACTTCAACTCGAGCTATATTATAGGTCAACAATGAGCATAGGCACCCTAATTTTTCACTAATACTTGACTTCTTTGTTTACTTTTATGCATTTGAATTGTTTCCCATGAATATTGCATTTGTTTGGTTTGTGTTAGCTTTTTTATTGTCAAGTTTGATGCCTTTAATGTATTGAGAATGTTTAGGAATTTCTTATTGAGTTGATTAGACAATTTCTGCTGATTGTTTAAGTAAAATTTATTCCTAGTAATAGCATTAACTCACAATTGGATTATGTTATTGTGCAACTCACTTAACCCGTTATTAGTTTTTTTTAATTCAGACTTCTTGATTTTATTCATTGCTTGTTTTGTAGATTGAAAAGTTGAAATTGGTTATCAAAGAGCTTGTTAAGGAAAATGACGAAGATAAAGAAAGGAGAAGGAATTATCGTGGGCTTGGTAGCAAATTTTCAATGAAAGTGGTGACTAAAAGGTAGCAAATTTTCAATGAAAGTGGTGGTTAAATAGTAGCAAATTTTCAATGAAAGTGGTGATTAAATAGTAGTAAATTCCTAATGAAAACGATGACTAAATGGTTGCAGACTAAATGGTACCAAAACAGTTACAAAAAGAAAGTGTAAATTTTCAATAAAAATGGTGGCAATATAGGTGGCTAAAGGGTACTAAAACGGTAACAAAAGACCTTCCTAAAACATTGTAGGAGCGGTAGCAATAATTTTAACCGTTTTTGCAGTAACAAAAATATGGTAGCAAAATACAAAAGTGGTAGCTATTTGGTGGTATTAGGGCAACAGACACGGGTGTTTTTGCTACCGTATTTTTGGTTGTAAAATAGTGGCTACAGAGCAATTGCTACCGTTATGTGACCGAAAATATGGTAACAAAAGCCCAATTTTTTAGTAGTTTGCTTACCATGCCATCCAATTGAGAAACGGGTCTAAAAGTTATTTAAAAAATAATGTGAAGAGGATATATTTTTCCTGTGTATTTATGGTCCTACGTTAATTTTTCTATATTTTTTTTCTTTATAATGTCATTTCTTTGGTTAAAAGAACAACAATATTGTAAACGTGATCTATCTAGAAGCTTATCGTGTAGATTTCCAATAGATGCAACATAACTAAAATAAAACTAACAAGCATCATAGCCTCAGAAAATAAGTATAAAAAAAAAAAGAAACAAAAGTTGTGTAAACAACGCCGCCAAAGACCAGCCTAAACGTCGGTCTCAAGCAGAGAAATCTCCGACCGACGCGTGCACGTACAATGAGAAGCCAGGCATGACCTTACGATCACTGTTGGTATCGTGGTGCGGCACGCTTACAGAGCTAACAAAACCAGCAGGAGCCTCTAGTCACCACCAATATGGTGGTAGGTGGAGTTGTAGAGAGAGTGACAACAAATAGAAAGAGAGGGGGTTAGACAAGAGAGAGAGAGAGAGTGTGGGTTAACACACGTACAAAGCCTACAACAGACGCGTGTGCCTGCAGATGAAACAACGGGGGATCTAATTTACAAGACTACCCATCAAAAGCATCCAATTTACAAGATTGCAATGAAACTGTTCATGGAAGTTCCTTTATAAACATATAGGATAATATCGGCAATTTTTTCTTTTTCTATATAACATTACAAAAGCAACTAAAATCAAGTCAAGTAAACATGTGTATATGTTATATAAAGCAACAATAGGTGGAATCCTGTGTGAAAACACACGAGAAGAATGAATCAAAACTTAACCGCTGTTTAGTAAAGACAACATCAAGAACTCAACCGTCTGCTGCGAAGAACCCCTGTTTAGTACCATTTGTTTATTTCTTTATAATATAATAATTATGAAAAAACATAAGCAGACCAACTGTTAAATACTGTTAATAATAATGATCAGATGTTTAAGAAAAACTGTTCCTTCCACGATACCAGTTAATAATACTGATCGGATGTTTAATAACTGAAATGTTACAACCAAGGAATTAGTCTATAGACAGATTAAAGCTACGGTCATATACATACAACCCAATAAAATCCAAACAATCCTTCCATAGGGGTGGAGTGGTGAAGAGGCTTTATGTTCACTTAGGTGATTAAGGGTTCAATTCCCACTTCCAACATTTATGGTTGGAGATTTTGCCAAGTGATGGTTGAGCCTACCCTCTTTGGAGGGGCCAGGTTTGATTCCGATGGCCCCCCGGTTTTCTATTACCGTGCATTTACTCCAGAAAGGCTTGTCTCTTGTGGAGGGTGCAACATCTGTCAAGTGGCAGGTGGCGGGAAATTTTCTGGGTGGAAGCCTTAGTGCCCCTTATGCGCAGCCTCGACTCACTTGTGAGCCGGCCACTCTCGGTTGTCGCGTGTGTCCTGCATGATTTTCCTAAACCATAACCATTGACAACGTTGTTGAAAATAGAAGATAAAAAAAACACGTCAAAGTAAGTAGCAGATGTAACATTGATCCAAAGTAGGAGTATACTATCAAATACAGTCAAGGGCTTCTTCATACGGAATCCGAATGACAAACGGAGTGAAGGGAGCACTTTCCCTGCAAATGATTCAGAATCCGAAGGAAAAGTTTGTTATAATGAAGGAGCAGCACTGACGTTGCAAAATCATCTTAACATCTTAACCTTGATGCTGCAGAATTTTCCCTTCAACAAGACCGTGTGCGCAGAAGCCGGGGCACCCCATCAAACACATGGCCTTTACTCACAACTCTTTAAAACACAAAAAATTACAACACCAGGAAACCGGTGTTGTAATTGGGCGCAGAGAACGTGAAACCACAAGATCACCTATGAGTCTGTGCCCGTCCACATCCTCCTCAGTGGAGCCACCTGGACACTTCACGCAAAGCACGCACACCAATGCTACTGCCAGTGAAATAGTCCAGTTGGGGACCAAATGGTAGCCAAAGGGACTTTTCCCCAACCTTCGGGCACTCCACATTAATATATTTGAAATTACATGACCAGATTGCCATTTAACACGAGTTGTACCACGTGCAAATGTAACATCGATCAAAGTAATTTCATGCAGATGTAACATCGATCCAACGAAGCTTCTTCCGAGAACACCAATTCCAACTTTATGCGGAGAGGTTAGTGAGATGTTAGAGCCGCAATACTCAAAACAAAATATATTTTTGTTTAACTGTTGAAACGCCACCTTTTTTTTCATACACACCCGTATAATAACACCGTATATTTTTAACCCTTCTAACTTGAATAAAAAAACATCCGTATAATAACAATTGATTGTTTAACATAGTCTTTTGCTATGAATAGAAAACAATCGATCCATTCATGAGGCAGGGGATCTATTATTTGGAGTGTATTTTATTTGCATGAATCCTCACAATCAATCGGCGACATCTCATAAACCTCTAAATGGGTTAGCGACATCATCTTGAGGCCTCCATTTGGTTAAGCGACATCATGTTGAAGCCTCCATTTGAATAGGCGACTTCATGGACAAAGTTTCCACATGTGTAAGATATGCAGCCTTGTGTTTTTTTGAGTGGGAGAAGTCGCTTATTGAATCAGCGACTTCACCACTTTCGCTTATTTCCTGATACAATGTCTATTTACACTCTTTCAAACCATAACTCGCCTATTGTTGCAAAAAAAAAAAAATAAATAAAAAAAAAAAAAAATCATACAATGATTGATTTCTTTGTGAAATTTGCAACAGTACGTGTTTTTTTTTAGTGGGCTCAATGAGATTGCCTTGTCAGGAAATAGTTGTTTTGTTTATTATTTGTTTTATTTGCAGACATGTTTGCAAGTATTTTGAGATCGCTTGTCAAGGATACAGTGTTTATTAAACATGTTTTATTTTTAATAGAGTAAGTTTTCTATTTAAAAAGGGGTAGCGACGCAACTTGTGGCCTGTTTATCCACCTTCCACTTATAAAAGTTGTCGGTTGAAATTAATGCATATTATTAGACTATATTAAAAGACCAACTGATTTGAACAGTAAATTTTGATTTTTCAGATTTTTGTATATTAATAAGTATCTTTGGTTTGGATTATATTATAAAGTTACTGAAGTGGTGTAGTGGTAAAATGAGATTATTTATAGCGAGGCCACCCGGGTTCGAAACCTGCCCGCGGCCAAATTTTTTTTCCATACTTATTTTTGCTGAGCACGTGCCACGTGGTAGTGATTTGGTTTCTGGGCCACATATTTCGAAGCCCACGTGTTGCCTTCATCTTTCTTTTCGGTGACACGTATTTTGATTGTGTACAGATAGACATCCCTAATTAACCTCTCTATTTCACAAAACCTCTTTTCACCATCTAACCTCGAACATCACCGTCACCACCCACAAGCACCACCACCACATCCCCCTGTCGCCACCACAATGGCTACCCGACAACCACCACCACATATCTCTTTTTACACTAACCCCTCATTTCTGTCGCTTCTTTTTCGTCTTATCTCGTCCTCCTGTTAGGAATGCATAAGGCAAGCTCAAGAAACACAATTTAATAGCAAGCTAAACAAACATTGTGCGTGCATGCATACATATAGAGGGTTTCCGTCCAGATTGAAGCAGCTAGGGTTGGAAGCTAAAGGTTTTATTTTCTTCTTTAATAATTTGTAATTAATATTTAATAATTATTAATGGTGTGGTGCTATTACAGCTGCCTTTTTGAATTTTGGTTTCATCTGTTAATGTTTGCTGTTGACCTGTTTCTTTGCTAATTAAAAAAGAGTTGAATTAACCCACCCCTACTTTGGTTTCCTTTTCGGCGGCCCTATTTTGGGCAAACAAAAACAACCATAAGTATGTCAAGTTTCTCCACATATATGGACTAACCAAGATAATATTATTGAAAGGTAATATCTTTTTTTGTTTTTTGATGCTTACCCACTTCAAAAGTTTTGATTTTTAGCATGTTTATGTGTTTTGATTCATGTTTTATGTGTTTGCAGCTCATACTTTGCAGAACTATTGGAAGAGAAGAAGTTAGCACCTTTTGTTCAAGTTCTTCCCATTTGCAGCAAATTGTTACATCAAGGTTTAATTTTTATTTTGTTTTATTTTTTTTTAATCTGTTGGATCTGGTTTTTTGTTTGAATTTGTTTGTGGGTATGTTTTACTTTCATTGCTTACTTTTGTGTTCTTGAATCTTCAATTGAATCATACATTTTGGATTTAAATGATTGTTTTAAATGATTGTTTTAAGATCTTGGATATTGTTTGATGAGTGATTGCGCGAATTTGGTTGTTATACTATTGTTGAATGTGTGGAGGATGTAAGTTGTACTGCACAATGTTGTTTGGATGATGGAAGGAGAGTTTTAATGGTGATGATCTTGACGCAGTTGTGTTATAGTGCTTTCGGTGATTTACATGTGAATGCTATGATGAGTATGCTATCGCTAGCATTTTCATGCCGAGAAAACGTAAATGATTTGACCATTACCATAACACGACAATCTGCTAGCTGTAACGGTGGTAAATGGCGTGAGCATTGTCCTATTTTGAGAAATGTCGATAAGCTAGAGTGCGCAAAAGGCGTGTCGTCTTTAGAAAAGTGAGGTGGCATTTGAGCTGTAAGAGTTATTGTATTTCTTTATCGGGTTATACCGTATAAATTACGTTTTCTGCATTTAATTTTGCATTTAAATGGTTTGATTAAACAAGTTAGGTCTTATTGAAGAATGACTCATTGGTATTACTCCTCTTTATTTTTTATACATATCCACAGAGATGTTGAGGGTTTCAGGAATGATACTGAATCATGGGTTTAATGATTATGATAGACTGCAACGGGGAAGCCCAAGTCCTCTAGATATTATGCCCGATGTTGCTGCTAAAGGTTTAGGTCGTTGGAATGGAAATGCGGGCTGGAGTCCTCTTCAACACGAGGTAAATTCATTTAAGCTATGATGTTTATTTTGGCCAAATATAGCACTTTATTCCCGTCTTATTCGGGCTGCGAATTTATGCTAGGCAGATGACGGTTAAGGCAAGAAATGTGTTCACAGTTTGATTGCGATGTTATTTTTTTTTTCTGAGACTTGTCATTCCATATGATTTTAAACACAAAACTGAATTCTATATGATATATTTTAATGTTTCTTTGCACATATGAGAAACCGTTGCTTATATGTAGTTGAGTAATGATTTTGACTTCAATCACAGCGGTTTGGTGGGCCATAACGCTTGCCACTGATGGATCACTGGAGTACAGCACCAGCAAGCCCAAGTTATTTTAATACAAAGAGGGTGTTACGCTTGGATATACCTATTGACAGCTTCCCTAATGTATGCTATACGCTTCAATATATCATTTTATTTTCATACACTTTAATACATTATTAGCTCCAAGGCTCATTAAATTTTTTTGGCTTTGTTTAGTTCAACTTTGTTGGGAGGCTTGTAGGTCCACGCGGCAATTCCTTAAAGCGAGTTGAAGCTTCTACCGGATGCCGTGTCTTTATCAGAGGAAGTGGTTCCATAAAAGACCCTGACAAGGTAACCAGACTACACATTGTAGTCCTAATTAAGCATACGAGATAAGGCATATGATATGATTAATTAATGGAACATTGAAGCTATTCCAAAACATAATATACTTCAATCACATAACCTTATATTTGAAATTTTTTCTTATTATCATGACTAACTATTCTTTGTGGTTAAATGCAAATGGATCTGGTGTTCCTCATGGAACAAAGCGTGAAACCTGTAGGCGTTGTAAAGGAGCAGGCGTGGTCAGTATTTATACATTTTTAATACCCAATTATCTGATTAAAAAATAGATTTTGTGGCTGAAATTCTAAACTGTTGTTTTGGACCATCCACAGATACCATTTAATATGCAATGCAGTCCCCTTGCAGACAATGTGGTGGAACTGAAAAATATGTCAAGGTACATTCTTTACTAGAAATTATAATACAACTTATTGCCTGCAACAGAGTAATATGCAATTTCAATCCATGAAAAGTGCTTTACACTATTTAATACATGAAAAGTGCAATTTCAATCCATGGAGCGGTCAATATACATGTGCTAGGAAGAAAAAGTAAAGATACTAATTTTAGGTTTTCCTTTATTTATTTATCTCTTCTCTTTAAAGGCGTGAGAGTTGAGATGTATGCTGGTTTAGAGATATATAATTGTCTACATAAGCATTTTAGTTGGAAAATAACAAAACTATATGTATATAGATTGCTAAAATTTTTGTAATGGTATTTGACTTATAAGGTTCGTTGGGTTACAGAACTTGTGTAAGTCCTGCAATGGCCAGAGAGTGGTTAGAGGACCAAAATCGGTCAAACTAAACATCATGCCTGGTATGTTACTATGATCTCTTTTTCTTTTGTAGCATTATGTCTTTAGTAACTTGTCTTTAAACCTGATTACATTATATGTAGACTTTTAAACTATCTGTACTTTGAAATTTGCAGGAGTTGATACAAATGAAGAGTTAAGGGTGTCAGAATTGGTGGAGCATATCCGGATGGCAACCAGCCGGGTGATCTTTATGTTCTTATTAAAGTAGTTTGAAGTGACACAAAAAATAATATAAAGACATTGCTTATTTTGCATATATTAGGTCAGATTGATATGGAAGAAAATATCTCTTACACGGTTCATGTTCTCCATCACAATTTTTACAGGCTCGAGATGACCCAACTTTCCGGCGAGAAGGGGCCCACATTCATGTCAATGCCACTCTGAGTATGAGTCAGGTAACTTATTTTATGCCTTTTTTCATTAAGCAATCGAAAAGATGGTTACTCATAGTAACTGTTATTATTGGGAAAATGTAAATTGATTTGCATTTGTCTATGCTTTAAACAGGTTTAGATGTTTGATTGGCTGTATGTATAATTTCGCAACCTTGAATTCCAGATTTGTTCATTTTTTATTTCTTTTTTTTTTTGTTATGTTAGATGCTTTTGTTTGGTTACATTTAGGGGTTTTGGTTTAGAAAATAGCTAATGCCACTGAATTTTCAATAGGTAAGTAAACCAAAAGAGAGCATCATGACAACTCATCCTGAAACTTATTCGGACTTCGGCGCTGAGAGTGTTGATAGATAATATGTGACGAAACCAAAAGAAGGCTGGAAACCAGATTCCAATATGGTAAAATATTTAGAAAAAGGTGACGAACTTTGTTTGAATTATGTGTGCGATCTACATGGGCAAAGAGCCGTTGTACATGGATCTTATATAGGAATGTAGGATAGAATTATATGCAATGTTGTATATTCACAATTTTTTCTAAATGTTGCCACAAGTTCTCATACATTAAAACGTTCAGTTTTGTTATGTTTAATAAGAATTGTCCTAATTTTGAAGGCAAGTTGTGGTCTTTTTAAGTCATTGTGATGCATACTGAAAGAATAAGGCCATCAAGTTGGAGCACATACCCTTATAGATTTAATTGAATATACATCCCACTGTATTGGGTAATTCAATGGTGATTGCAAAAGCAAACAAGTAAAGTGGACACATTTGTTAGAAGTTGAGCGACCATTGATATTGCTATATAGCATTTAGGAGGTTGTATTTTAGAAGGTTTTTGAATAGCCGCAACGCGGCGGCGGATTAAAACGCTAGTTGTACTAAAAAAAACATGTTTGCAAATATATATGAGCCTGAAAATTACCTTAACTTTAAGGTTAATATGTCGTTTTAATAAAAACCTCTTTGTAAAATAAACTATCAAAATTTAATTATTTTTTCCGGTGTTAATTAAGACAAAAACAAAAATCACACCGACAATAAAATTTACAACACCTTTTGTCTTTCGATATTGGTGTCTGTGGGTGGTGAATAAAATTCAGAAAACCTTTTGTCTCCGATTTTATGTCGCCACCAAACACATCACTTTCTTTTTCATTCATGACGTGTCCGTACACACCAACCTGCTTTATTATCCCTTTTCATTCCTTAAGCATTGAATTCAATGGGTTTACTCAAAACCTTATTCCGTTGCTTCTCAACCTCCGATCCAGTCGCCGATTGTGGCAGCTGCTCCTATGATTATGAAAACTTAACCAAGAATAATAAGTATTCATGGGAACAGATTAAATCATGGAGCAGCAATTTTTCGAGGGTTATCGGTACAGGCGGGGTTAGTACCGTCTACCTTGCTCGGCTACCCAATTTCGGCTTAGCCGCCATCAAGCTCCAATCTGTTTGTACTGAGCGGCTAGCCAGGATTCATGAGCAAGAGCTTCAAATCTTGGTGCAACTAAAGCACCCCAATATTGTTAAGTTCATTGGACACTGTCATGACGATAGAGAAGAGGAGCGTGGGCTTGTGTTGGAGTATGCATCTAATGGTACTTTACACGACAAGCTTCGCGGTTTTGGAAAATCGCTGACGTGGAAAACAAGAACGTTGATTGCGTTGCAGCTAGCTTCAGCTTTGCAATATCTTCATGGGATGCAAATCATTCATGGGGATATAAAGGCTTCAAATATACTTCTAGACCAATACCTAAATTGCAAACTTTGCGATTTTGGGTCGGCTAAATTAGGTTTAGGACTTCCGTCTCCAAGGCAGGCGATAATTGGTTCGCAGGGTTACATGGATCCGGATTATTTTAAAACCGGATTAGCGTCGAAGAAGAATGACATATATAGTTTGGGAGTTGTTCTGTTTGAACTTGTTACGGGGAGGGAGGCGTTTAGTGTAGAGAGAGGGGAATTGTTGACGGAGATTATTGGCCCGGTGGTGAGGGGGGTGCTGGGAGTGGAGGAGGTGCTTGATCCGCGGCTGATCAGATACGGTGGTTTGGATCTGGAGGAGGCCAAAGCCATGGTTTCAATGGCGGGTATGTGTATTGGCTGCTCCATGATTAGGCCTTGTGCAAACCAGATTGTAGCATCCATCAAGGACAAGTTTCAAATCATTTCTTGATTTTTATTGTCTAGCTCATTGTATTGGTTTGGTTTGGTTTGGTTTGGTTTGGTTTTATCAATCATCATCATGTATAATCATTTTCGATCTGTACGTAAATTATCATTTTTACTTCCAACAAAGTAACTTTGGTATGTGTATCCTCAGCTCATGGCCCTTACACTCTCATGGTACGTCCCCCCACATCCTCATGCCAATAGTTATCAATGGCACATAGGCACTGCTAGACATAAGGCGTAAAAAAGCCTGGGACTTAAGATAAAAAAAAAAGTGAACAAAGAATACTATTATTGATCAAATAAAACAAACAAAAGCTATTATATAACATTTAAATCATCTAATTAGTATCAAAGGTTTTAAAATATTAGTATTCTAGTGTATAAAAGTAGTTTTCTTATATAAAAGTAGAAATCTATTTAAAATCTAGTCATAATTTAGAGAATTTGGTTGGAAATTCTCCAAAATTTGAAAATCTCGCTAGAGACTTAAAGTGCAATTTTCTAGCTTCGCCTGAAAAATAAGTCTAGCAACAAGAGGCCGTGACTTTTAAGGTTCATCCCATATAACCTATAAAGATATTAAGCTTTCGTTTGTTTTCTCACCTTTTACTATTCACGATAATGTTACATTTCACACACCAGGTTACAAGCCTGTTTTAATACATTTCTCGACTGGTAAAGTACAATACATAAATCAATGGTAAAGCAGTAACTTTTAGGAATAATTTTGTTTTTTTTTTTTTAATATCGTAGATGGTACTTAATTTATATTATTATCCTCGTATCTGCAAATTAAAAAACCCATCTCAAAACAGCCGGTTGGGGGGCGTTCCGTGTAAAAGGGGATGCAACCTACACTAGAATAGAAATAAAGTAAAGCGAGGAAGGAATGAGTAAGCGTTTGTTTAATATGCTTGGAATGATATTAAAATGAAAGAAATTATAATCGAAAATGACAAGGCAACGATAATACATAAGTCTTATCATTTTCGTTTACTTTTTAATGGCAACGTTTAATTGTTTAATACTTTTTAGCGGCAACGTTTTATGGTTTAATAAATGATATTAGGTTGAGCAATCAAATCAATGCAAGGTCGATAACGACTAAGTTTTTTTTTTTTTTTTTTTTTTTTTTATATATATCTTTTTCTTCTAATAAATGAGTAGCTTGGGGGACACTTGTCCCCATACTAGAGGTCCTCCCTATGAAAGTCCACATGTCAACAAACCATTCTACTATCCAAACCCATTTTCTAACCCGGATACTTTTTTGACCCAGGTATATAACATTGCAATGCGTTCAATCTCCTCCAAAAACTAATCAGCGCCTCCTAAGTCCTAACCCTAACTTTACTCATATGAAACCTTACTTTCAATCGAACACATATCCATTCAATCCTTCAGCTATATTCCTCATCTCCATTCTGATTTGAGTCAGCGAACCATTCAACCTCATCTTCCCCATCTGAATAAACTATTGGTATCCTTCCTCATTTGATCTGACGAGTCCCGTATCAAAAGAGGAATCCTTCAATAAGGTACCCGTTTTCTTTGACCCTACTCTTGAACGATTCCGTCTATGGCGATCTCTATCATTTAAAGCAAATCATCCAAATCTCCTATTGTTCTCTGCTAATCAGTGCAGAAACGTTTATAACTTAGGTCTCCAGTCATCTAATCTACAAGGAAGGTTTAATTTTCATTTTACCCTTTTGTGTTTGATGTTTTTGTTTAGTAGTTGTTTCGTTCAATCGATTTCATACATTCCTATTTGTCTCGAATGATCAAACAAGTTAGTTTGTTTTTCATTTTCGTATCGACGTGTTTTCATTTGTTTTGTTTTGATCCGTTAGGGTTTGTTATTGATCGTTTTCTTTGATGATTTTTTAATTCATGATATTGCTTAAAATAATTTCCTTATTGATTTTAACTCTGACTTGTATTATTATTGTATAGCAAATTAAAATTCTTCTGTATTATCCTACTAAAGCTATATGGTTAATTTATAGATATTTAAGACAATAAAACATTTTATTGATTCTTTTAGATGTATTAATTCGTTTTATATATTGTGATTGTTATTAGTATTGTATTGTATTGTATTGCCTTTGCGTGAGGTATATGTGTAACACCCCAACCGATGGCGGAAACATCGAGGTGTCACGTAAGAATGAGTATTCAGTAGCACATGGTATTCAAGTTTTAATTGAAATTTATTTAAAGTAAATATCCAAGATTTGAAAATACATAACAAAGTCTTGAATGAAATTCTAGTACATCAAATAACCAAACAAAGCATAAACTTCAATTATCTCCTCATGCTAGCTCTAGACTTCAAGCATCATTATTTCTTGTTGAGTTTGAAAAATAGGGGGGGGGTCAACTAGAAGTTGGTGAGAATACATAAGCCATGTCAAGCAATTAAGTTTTAGAATAATACAAGTTTAGCAATTCATATGTCTATCGTAAGTTTAAGTCTGCATGAATAAACATGAAGTATAGTATGCACATAATCAAACCTCCGACAAGTTTAGGTCCATCCCGCATCCACGGTTCACCTTAATATCACGTTGGAACGATAACAATCACCCGCACTCCCCATAAAAGATGGTCAACGAATCTAGGTGGGATTGTCAATCCAATAGATCTATCACTGTATATCGCCGGCTTGGCCACAGCTAATGATTATGTAAGTTTAAGTTTAAGTCTAATAGGCTTTGTCTAAGTCATAAGGCATTAAAGTTTACAACTAGACATGTATGTAGAATTGCTTAAGTATAAAGTTTCAAGTATAAAGAATTGCGTAAACGAGGTTATGTAAACTCACCTTAGCAAGGTGTTAAGTCTCGTGAAATAGAATATGTGTAGCCCAACGTTGCTAAGTATTACCCTATGTTTAAGGTAATAAATAAGTCTAAGTCTTTCTAGTCTACAAGTATTTTCTAGGGTTCCTAATTTGGGGATAAGTATTCGTTTAATTATTAAATAAATTGTTTAATAAATAAAAGAAATTCGAAAAATAAATAAATAAAAGTCTTAATGTAGGTTTTTGATTAAGAATGATCACATTATAAGGTTTTAAGTATGAAATTAATTTTTATAAAATTATTTTCTCAAAAATTGAATATTTAGTCTATTTATTTCTATTATGTCAGAATATAACTTTAATATCTAAAAATATTAAAATTAAAGAATTTTTAAATTAAAATTTGTATTTCTGTTCTAAATGGACAGAAATAATTTATATAAAATTTTGGTGCAAAAATACTGAAAAATGAATTTATTATGATTTATTTATGATTAAAATAAAAAAAATCGACTAAAAATATTAAATAAATGATTTTTTGAAAATAAAAATAATTTCTGGAATGTTTATTGTTTTATAAACTCAGAATAAATTTTGTGGAATTTTATAAAATTGTTTTGATATTTTTATAGAAATTTATAATTATAATAGAATAAACTTGTAATATTTATTATATATAATAAATAAATAATTTTTGGAAAACTAAAAATTGTATGATAAACTTTTCTATTAGAACATCATAAAATAATTTTTGTAGAATTTATAAAGCAATTTTATTATTTTAAAACCATTTTTAAAAATAATAATGAATATATATATAAGTATAAAGGGTAAAATAAATGTTTGTTTATGCTAGGGATCGAACCCGGGCCTCTGGCCGGTTCGATGTTTATATCACAAGCCTAGACCATCTGGTCTAGACCCTGAGAACGATTAAACCTTGTTTGAAATAATTATATAGTTATACCGAATCAGTTATATAATCATTTTAAAAAAGAAAGAAAAGAATGCTTGAAGCGGGACTCGAACCCTGGCCGTGGACCGGTTCGTGTTTTAGTGAAAAGGAGTCATACCAACTGATCTGTTGATCAGTTGGTGATGAATGTGGTTCTGTATTATATAAATATCAAGGTCTGCAGATAGTTTATCCCCAAATTGAATCGCTAGAACCCTAGTTTTTTCAATAATCAAAATGAGCAAGCAATAACCCGATTATTCATGGGGTTATTGCTGCTCTATGGCCGATAAACAAAACCCATCAAAAAATTACACTTACGAATTGAAATCGTGGTTGAAAAGCTCGGTCAAACTTCAAGTCAAACGCGAACACAAAAGGGTATTAGAATGAGGGTTTTTAACAGAAACTGAGGGTAGGGAAAGAGTATTCGGCGAGTGTAGCTTGTGAATGAGGGTCCAATTTATAGTGCAACACTTGTGTGTTCGAATTGCTAAGTTTGACTCGTTTTAAAGACAATGACGCGTGATAGAGCACAATTATGGTATGATTTCGTGATAATTATGCGTGATGAATACGCGAGTTAGTCAATCAATCACAAAGTTTACCATAACAGGGATTAAAAATGCGGATTGGTATGTTAATTTTGGATGATTGGTTCGCAGTTGACTTTTCAATAGTCAACTGCACTGCTAATCATAATATAAATATTTATAAGTCAGAGTTAAACCAAGTTAAAGCTGTAGACCAACTGGTTATGTCTTGTGTGTGTGTGTGAACCGACCTTGGGCACGGGTTCGAACCCCGGCCCAGCCATTTATTTTTTTGACATTAAATTCACCACTTTAATAATATATATATATATATATATATATATATATATATATATATATATATATATATATATATATATATAACATGGTTCTAGGAGTCCAAACGCGTCACGAAAATTTTTTAAAAGGTACGATAATGATAAAAATTCGACGTTTTATTAATAACTGTCGTAACGTGCATAGAATTAAATGCGAAATGTTACAGTCTCCCCTACTTTTAGGAACTTCGTCCCGAAGTTGGAGTTGGAGAGTCTGGTGGGAAAAGGTGTGGGTACTTAGACTTCATCTGGTCCTTGCGTTCCCAAGTGAACTCTAGACCTCGTTTAGATTCCCAACGAACCTTAATGATCGGAATGCGACTGCGCTTGAGTTTCTTGACTCCAGTATCCACGATCTTAACAGGTTTCTCGACAATATGCATAGTTTCATCGATCTGCACATCTTCAAGAGGGACATGGAGGTTCTCATCTGCTAAGCATTTCTTGAGATTCGAAACGTGAAAAGTTGGGTGAAAATTGCTTAACTCAGGTGGAAGATCAAGTTTGTAAGCCACTTTTCCAATCCTGTCAAGCACTTTGAATGGGCCTACATATCGAGGAGCTAGTTTTCCCTTTCTACCGAAGCGAATTACTCCCTTCCAAGGGGATACCTTAAGAAGTACAAGGTCCCCGACTTGAAATTCCAAGGGCTTACAACGTTTATCAGCATAGCTCTTCTGACGACTTCTAGCCTTGAGAAGATTATCCTGAATGAGTTGGATTTTATCTGTGGGTTCCTGGATTAGTTCAGGTCCAGTGATCTGGGCTTCACCAACCTCAGTCCAACAGACAGGTGAACGACACTTACGACCATAGAGTGCCTCAAAAGGAGCCATGTTAATGCTGGCATGATAACTGTTGTTGTATGAAAACTCGACCAAGGGAAGATGAGAATCCCATGCGCCACCAAAATCGATGACACATGCCCTGAGCATATCCTCAAGTGTCTGGATGGTCCGTTCGGTCTGACCATCTGTTTGAGGGTGATAAGCAATACTCAGGTTTAGCTTGGTACCCAAAGCGTCTTGTAAAGACTCCCAAATGTGAGAGGTGAAACGACCATCACGATCAGAGATAATGTCCAAAGGTATACCATGGCGACATACGATTTCACTCACGTACATCTTTGCTAACCTTTCCACAGAATATTTCTCACGAATTGGTAGGAAATGGGCTGACTTGGTTAGACGATCAATGATTACCCAAATGCTGTCAAAACCTTTGGGTGTACGAGGGAGTTTAGTGATGAAGTCCATGGCTATGCTCTCCCATTTCCATACAGGAATTTCCGGTTGTTCAAGCATACCAGATGGTCGTTGATGTTCAGCCTTGACCTTTGAACAAGTAAGGCATTTTGCAACGAAAAGAGCGATATCTTTCTTCATACCAGGCCACCAATACGAATAACAAAGATCTTGGTACATCTTGTCAGCTCCAGGATGAATAGAATAACGAGACTTAAGAGCCTCGTTCATAAGGAAAGTACGAAGATCATCACGGTCAGGAATCCAAAGTCGATTGAGAAAATAAAGTAGACCATCAGGTTTGGTTTCAAGTTGAGTCTCAGCACCATGAGACATTTCTTCGTACATGTTACCTTGGGTGACTGAAGTATGTTGAGCCTGGAGGATACGATCCTGAAGATCAGTACGAACTCTCGCACAATGAAGTTTGATGCGCTCTTTACGACTGAGTGCGTCAGCTACAACATTCGCTTTGCCAGGATGGTAGCGAATCTCGCAATCATAGTCGTGAAGTAAGGCAGTGAGAGGAACAGTGATCTTGGAGAAGTTGGCAATGAATCGACGATAATAACCGGCTAAACCAAGGAAGGAACGGACTTCTGTTGGAGTTTTAGGAACACTCCAATCTTTGACAGCTTCGATCTTCGCGGGATCAACATGAATTTCGTTCTCATCGATGACGTGTCCTAAAAATTGAACTTCCTTAAGCCAAAATTCACATTTCGAGAACTTGGCATACAGTTGTTCTTTCTTTAGGAGACCCAAAATTGAGTGAAGATGCTGTTCGTGATCGGATTTTGATTTCGAGTAAATCAAAATGTCGTCGATGAAGACGATCACGAATTTGTCAAGGTAGGGTCTAAAAACCTGATTCATTAGATCCATAAACACTGCGGGAGCGTTGGTCAATCCAAACGGCATGACCATGAATTCGTAATGACCATAACGTGTACGAAAGGCTGTCTTGGGAATGTCTTCTTCGTGAACTCTAAGCTGATGATAACCAGAACGAAGATCAATCTTCGAGAAGTGGGTTGCTCCTTGTAGTTGATCGAAAAGATCGTCAATCCTAGGCAATGGATAATGATTCTTGATGGTGAGTTTGTTGAGTTCACGATAGTCGATACACATCCTGAGAGATCCATCTTTCTTCTTGACGAATAATACAGGGGCTCCCCATGGAGAAGAACTGGGGCGAACGAAACCTTTATCAGAAAGTTCCTGTAGTTGACTGGCAAGTTCTTGCATTTCAGAGGGTGCAAGACGATAAGGAACTTTGGCGACAGGATTTGCACCAGGAACAAGATCGATCCTAAATTCAACTTGTCTAGCAGGAGGCAAACCAGGTAAATCCTCTGGAAAGACTTCAGGATAGTCCCGAATGATTCACTACAAGAAATTAGGGTATATACCCACACATAATTTTCCTACACATGTAAATGTGTAGGTAAATACCTACACATAATTGTCAATGTGTGGGTAATTGTTGATAATATATTTTCATATTGACAAACATTTAATATGTGTAAGTAATATGTTTTAGCTACACTTTGAAGTTGGTGGTAAAATTTCCCACCATATGAAATACCCACACAAGTGGTAAAATTTTATAATGTGTAGGTAAATTATTTACACATGTATAAAAAGTTAATGTATGTGTAGGTAAATGATAATATTTACCAACACATACTAGTTTAAAATAAATATGTAGATAAACCAAGTAAATAACTTTTATTTTATTTATTAAGCATGACATGGGAAAATCAATACCAGATTAAATTTAGTATAACTATTGGGATTAAATTCTAAATTAATCAGGTAACTCCAATATATATATATATATATATATATATATATATCCTAAACTTTATTCGTATATAATAAAGTTTTAGAAAAATTGATCGATTAGGTGATGCAGATTCATTTTGGCGTATCACCCATCCTACTTATTTTATAAATTTAAGACAGAGAATTGAAGGTTTAGATGACTCAAAAGTGTAATAGATTTTGGATATTATTTTATAAATTTAAGACGGAGAATTGAGAAAAAGGTCAATCAATAGTCTTGAGACGGGTGAGGGTCAGATTTGAACTTTTTTGTCGAAGACAATTCACTTAAAAATCATATTGATTTTGAATGTTGTAATCTTTTTGCCACAATATCACATTTTGGCGAGTTTTTGCTTTTCATTACATATACAAACTACTTACATTATTTACCATTACAAGTTCCTTTCTAGACATGTAAGATTGGTTGTTCTTGCCTTTTGGTTGTTGATTCTTAATGACCAAAATAATGATTTTATTTTATTAAACATAATCCGAAACAAGTATCTATTTTGGGCAGGGGTTATTTTTCATTTAGACTTGGTTTTCTTATCTATTTTGTGTAGGGGTGTAAACGAGACGGGCCGAGCTTGAGTGGGCTCGTGCTCGGCTCGGTTCGAGCAAAAAACGAGTATCAGGTTGTAAATTATCATCTCCGCAACTTCTCGCGCGTTGTAACTTTTCGCGCGGCATCGCGCGGGTACCATACTAGTATATATATACATACATATATATATATATATTTATATAGGTTTAGGATCCTGTAGAATGTACATTTTTCGTGGGAAGTGTGAGAAGGACTAAGAATTGACATGTAGACATCATGTTTTGGATTTAGGAATGATGTTTTAGGTTGTTTTAACTTGAAAAACACCAAACACAACAATCTAAAACACAATACAATGTATTATAGTCATTAAATTTAAAAAACAGCTAAAACACACTACTTAACGCTTAAAACATACTGCTAATGTTCTTAGCATGGTGTTTTAAGTTTTAAGCCTAAAATACATTGTTTTCGGTTTTTAATTGTAATGTTTGGTGTTTTTATAGGCAAAACAATCCATAACATCACGACTAAGTTCAAAAAATGATGCTTAAGTATCAATTTTTAATACTTCTCACACATCTCACAAAAAACCACTTTGTACACGATCTTGACCCTATATATATATATATATATATATATATATATATATATATATATATATATATATATATATATATATATAATTATAGAGTTGATTTCTATTCTGTGATAATTGAAATTTTATAAAGATAATCATGACCAATTTATAAGATGCAAATCCTTTCCTAATTATAAATCCCTAAAAAATTAAATCTTATATAAACACATATAATTTCGAAAAAACAAACCCCTCATCAAATTTCTCATTAAGTATGTTAATACTTAAATTAATTTTTGCACCGTGGTCTTCATTCATATTCTAATAAAACCCCTATAAAATTCTTCCTAATCGAGTCGGGAATGAATGTCTAATTTAGCCATGTTTGTGGCTGTCGCTGCTGGTTTAAGAAAATTTTGGGAAGAAAGGCAGCTGCTACATAAGTTATATTAATATATGAGATAATATAAACAAGTTCAGTAATATCCCAGTTGGTTAGGACTTCTTGTGATTAAGCAAAGGACCTGGGTTCGGTACTAGAAAAACAAAATTTATCAGTTGTTTTTTTCATCCCCAAATTAAAAAAAAAAAAAAAACACTAAAGCAGTTGTGGGCTTAATTGTAATTTGGTACTAGAAAAATCTTCTAAATAACTATGTCTATTAGTAATTGTATGGGTGCAGCCGAGCCGAGCCGAGCCAAGCCAAGCTCGAGCTCGACCAGGCTCGAACTCGATTAATTTATAAGAGCTCGAGCTCGGCTCATTTATTATCTATTAATTAATATATTAAATAAAAATAATATAAATAATAGTTCGTTTAAGCTCGTGAGCTCGATAAGTGAAGCTAGAGCTCAGGATCCTTTACTAAACAACTTTAATGAGTGGTAAATATTATTAAATACTTAAAAAAATAATATTACACTAAGCTCGATAAGGCTCGACAAGCCTAACGAGCTTCACATGACAGGCTCGAGCTTGGGCTCGATAAATAAACGAGCTTTATTTTAGGCTCAAGCTCGGCTCGAGCTCGATAAGGCTCAGCTCGTTTCGAGCTTTTTACCGAGCCGAGCTCGAGTAGCTCACGAACGGCTCAGCTCGTTTGCACCCCTAAGTAATTGTAATAAGGTTTACAACCATAATAATGGTTAAAAAATGTCACAGATCAAAGTCATGGTAACAAAAGTCAAGTAATCATATACCAAATTTTACGGATTTTAAGCGAGTGACGCCCAATGATCCTCGCATGCTAATACAAGTGAGTCAACTATGAATCTGTGACAATGGGTTAAAGCCTAAATGAGCCTCGTTGCATCAATAAGACATTCAAGCTTCCAATAACATACAGTTTGGGCTCCAATTATCATTTTGGATCATAATATATGATCGTTTAGAGGGTGTTTGGGATTGAGTTTGGAGATGCAAAAGTGCTTTTGGTCAAAAGTGCTTATTGGCTTATGACTTTTTGAAAAGGAGTTTTAAAAAAAGTGTTTGGATTAGCTTTTGGGATGAGAAACGTCAAAAAGTCAATAAATTGTTGTTTTTTTAAATGTTTCGCGTAACTTATTGTGAATATTGGTTGTATGGGTGGTATATTTGCAATTTTTTCCAAAAGTCAAAAGCCAATAGCCAAAAGCCAGGATTTCTAACTTTTCAAAAACAGTTTTTTCACCCTTAAAAGCCAAAAGCCAAAAGTCAAAACAGAAAGTGCTTTTGGGTTACACAAACAGCTTATTGACTTATTGGCTTTTTGGAAAAGCCAATAAGTCAATAAGTTGTTTTGAAACTCAATCCCAAACACCCTCTTAATAGTTTCACTTAAAAGAAGCGAATTTGGTAGCTATAACAAAACTACGATATTGTGACATTATTAGTTCATGTAGCTTTCAAATAACATCAATTGTCTATTTGACGTTAATCCAACCATCAACTTGTTCCTAGTCTAATGTTTTAATATTATTTTTATTATTAGAATTTCAACATTTACTACCTTTTGAAATTGATAATGCAATCCTTTTTTTAACATTTTGCAACAGTTATATGTGTTATAATATATTATTTGCATCTTACATTTACAGATATGGGTCATCAATGGGTAAAGAATGAAAACCGTGTATCAATTGAGTATGTGGATGGGGTAAAGGAATTTATAGATGTTGCCTTTCACTCCAAAGGGCTAACTTTATGCCCATGTGCTAACTGTCTTAATACGAGACTGCAAAATATAGGCATCATTACCGCCCATTTGATTAATGTTGGAATTGATAAATCGTATACTTGCTGGGTGTACCATGGTGAGAATGAAGTCGATGAAGAAGATGAGGGACTTGATGATTTTGTTAATGAAGAATTTGTTGGTTTAAGAGCAGGATTGGAGGATGCGATCGGTCATCCATGTTTTAATATTGGCCCTACGGATGATCTAATTGGAAATCAGCAGTCAGTTAATGGAAATACTCGTTATGAGAAGCTGCATGAAGCTCTAAATAATCCCTTGTATGAAGGATGCAAGAATTTTTCTACCTTGACGTTTGTTGTGAAACTGATGAATTTGAAAGTGATGAACAAATGGACTGATAATTCTTTTGAGATGTTGCTCAGATTGTTGCATGAAGTACTTCCTCTTGGTAATAATTGTCCAGAGAGTTATTACAATACTAGAATGATGCTTTGTGAAGCCGGTTTAGGTTATGAGCTTATTGATGTTTGTCAATATGATTGTGCTATATTCTACAGGGACAACAAAGATGCCATAGTATGTCCAGTTTGTCAAAGTAATCGTTATGTGCGAAACAAAATTGCGTATAAGAAGTTGCGTTACTTTCCACTAACACCTCGTTTGAAACGCTTATATGCATCACGCCACACAGCTAAAGACATGCGGTGGCATAAAGAAGTACGCAAGGATGAGCAGGGAGTTTTGCGTCATCCTGCTGATGGAAGGGCTTGGAAGCATTTTGACGAGTTGTATCCGAATTTTGCAGATGATTCGAGGAGTGTACGATTAGGGCTGGCTTCGGATGGGTTTAACCCATTTAGTAATATGACAACAACACATAGTATGTGGCCAGTCATTTTGATGCCATATAACATGCCACCTTGGTATACAATGCATAAGAGTAATTACCTTCTAACTTTATTGATCCCAGGTCCAAAATCTCCTGGCAAAGACTTTGATGTATTCTTAAGGCCTCTTGTAGATGAGCTTAAAGTTTTATGGCATGATGGGGTTGAAGCATATGATGGATATTTGAAAACCCATTTCACTCTTTATGCTGCAGTAATATGGACGATTAGTGACTTCCCCGCTTATGCTTACTTGTCTGGGTGGAGCACTATGGGCAAATTGGCATGTCCAATATGCCTAGAGGATACTCGTTCGAACCGGATTCGAGGTAAACAATGTTATACAGGGCACCGATGTTTTTTAGATAAAAAAACATAGGTGGAGAAAGAACTTAGAGTTTGATGGAAAGCAAGAGAAAAGACAAAAACCTCGTCAATTTACAGGTGATGATATTTTGCGACAGTTGGAGGATATACCTACATGCACTACTGGAAAAGCACCAGGTAACGAGGATAGGAAGCGGAAACGAGGAACAGATGAATTGAACTGGTCAAAAAAGAGTATATTGTTTGAACTTCCATACTGGTCAAAATTATTGATGCGTCATAATCTGGATGTCATGCATATAGAAAAAAATGTATGTGATAATATAGTAGGGACGCTACTAAATGATCCAGTGAAATCAAAAGATACTACAAAAGCACGTTTAGACTTGGAGGATCTTAACATTCGCAAGGTACAGTGGTTGAAAGAGAGAAATGGAAGATTTGAGAAACCTCATGCCAACTTCACATTGACTAAAGATGAATGTGTGGAGTTTTGCAAATTTATCAAGTCTGTTCGTCTGCCCGATGGCTATGCGTCTAACATCAGTCGATGTGTGACGGACCATAATACACTTGGAGGGATGAAAACGCATGATTGTCATGTATTGCTTCAGAAGATACTCCCAGTAGCCATTCTACCTTTTTTCCAAAAAGACATACGTGAAACTTTGATCGAGTTTTGCCAATTCTTTCAAAAAATATGCTCTAAAACACTATATGCCAAAGAAGTTGAGGATATGAAGACCGGGATTGTTATTATATTGCGTAAACTTGAGAAAATATTTCCTCCGGCATTTTTTACGATCATGGTTCACTTGTGTGTACATTTACCTGATGAGGCATTATTAGGAGGCCTGGTAAGCCAAAGATGGATGTATGGGATTGAACGTCGTATGGGTACGTACAAGGGATATGTCCGTAACTTTGCACGTCCTGATGGCTCAATTACTGAAGCGTATGTTGTTGACGAGGCTATCACGTTTTTATCTCGTTATGTAGATGATATCGAGACAACATTCAACCGTGCAGAACGTAATTGGGATGTACCGGCCACTAATTACGAGATGGAGTTATTCAACAATAAAGTTCGTACATTGGGGGCTTCGAAATTCAAACAACTTGGGGACTATGCTAATGTGGTGCACTGGTATATCTACAACAATTGCGGAGTTGAACTTGATAGTTACCTAAAGTGAGTTTACTATATTTATCTATATTTTATTTTGTTTTTAATAGTCAACTGAAAAATAAAGACTCACTTGATTTTAAATTTAGGGAGCACAAAGAGATGTTATCATCCAGAGGTATAAGAGAAGCAAATGTAGATAGCATACAAAAACAAGAATTCCCCTTATGGTTCAAGAAAAAGGTAAAACTAAAAATGTATTAATTTAATTGAATTGATATTAAGTGCAATGATAACTTAACTTATGTGTTTACAGATGGCTTTTCTAAGAGTCAATGGTGATCCCCGAGCAACCGATGATTTGTACGCATTATCACAATTTCCTGATGATCGCTACAATAGCCGGCAAAGTTGCATTGTGCATGGTGTTAGATTTCGTTGCAAGGAGCGTGATGACAAGTTCACTACACAATGTAGTGGAGTTTGTGTAGGGGGTGAGGATGAATTAATGATTTATTATGGCGTGTTACTTGAAGTTTTGGAGTTGGATTTTATACTTGATAGAAAGGTATTCATGTTTCGTTGCAAATGGTATAATACCAATCCAAAGGGAAAACGGATGGCGGTTGATAACAAATTAACATCAATTGACATTTCATCTAACTGGTATGTAGACGAACCATTTATTTTGGCTAACCAAGCTCAACAAGTTTTTTATCTGAATGATAAGGCACGTGGAAAGAATTGGATGGTGGTACAGAAAGTACAACATCGCAACATTTATGATATACCTGAGCAAGATGAACATGAAGTATCGATGAATGATATATTTCAAGAGGATGAGTCTAGTGAGTTGCCACCTTTTCAACCGACCGAAGAATTACCTGCAACGTCTCTCATTATTCGAAATGAAGTAGAACCCGAAACATTACCATACGAGGAAGTTATAGCAATACGTAATGTAAATGCCCCTGTGAATGACTCAGAAGATATTGATGACGAATTTGATGACGGGGGTAAAAATTTTTTTAACTACGAATCTATACTTGATTATGAGATTGAGCATGATTCCGATGATCCAAATCAAAATTGTGATGATGATGACTCTTTGGCATGATGAGTGCGATTTCATCGTAGTCTTTCTGGTGAATGTGGGGCTCACATTGTTCTTTTATGGTTTTATAACTTTTGTTCTTTTATGATTTTATAACTTTTGCTCTATCATATGAGGAATTTTCTAGTAATGTTATTATTATTATTATTATTATTATTATTATTATTATTATTATTATTATTATTATTATTATTATTATTATTATTTTGTGTATGATAATATTGAATCAATCGCATACCTAAATTAAATTGTTGTGTTAGGGGGACAAGACGCCACTCGTATTGGTCACGAGTACCCCACTACCAGCACGTTAATACCGCCACCACCCATGCTGGTAGTGGTCTCGTGAACCATTTTCTGGTTCTATCTAACGAGCCATATTAATATTTTCCCCAAATAATTCCCCCCCCCCCCTCAATTAGAGCCCATATTAAGATTTTATTTAGGTTCATTCCCTATACTAAAACCTTGAAGATAATCAAGCAAGAAAATGATTTTTTTTTTAAATATTATTATGATAACGTAAGTGTTTGATGAAGATTAATATTTTCCCCAAATAATTTTCCCCCTCAATCCACTTAAATATTTCATAACTCACCATGTTTTCCCTGCACTTAAATATTTCATAACCCACCATTTTTAACCTAAATAAAATCAAACACTGACCCGCCTTCATCATCCTATCTTCAAGCAATAACCCTTCTCCGCCACCTTCGGTCCGTCCTCCTTCTGCACTCCTCCGCCCGGACCGCCGCTGCTTCAGTCCGTCCTTCTCCCGTCCCTCGTCCAGGTAGTCGATTGATACATAAATGTTAAATTTATATGTGGTTTTCGATTGATACAATGATATGTAAATGTTGAATTTATTGAAGTCTGTTGTTGATTTGTTGGAGGAGAAGGATACATGTATCCCCTGCCTATTTCAATTGATTTTTATTAATTTCTTTTGGTATGTGCATTATGATTTTTCGTCTAAAACACTTATTTAAGTTTTATTTTTATAAAGTTAGAGCCTTTGATATCGAAAGCCCAACTGATGAATTGTAAAAGGGTTAGGCTTCTTAACTTTTAATTAGTTTTTTGAACTATTTACTAACAGGAATGTAAGAAATTTGATTGTCAAATTGTTTTTTTGGGTAAAACTTATGTGTATGAACACATCAGACTTATGTTTCTGTGATTAAATATGTTACAATGTGAAAATCTTGTAACTTTGATCTTGAATAATTGTTTGAGTTGAAGATACAATTAGTTATGTATTTTTAACGTATTGAAGCTGTTTTGTTTTGATGTATTGTGACTTTGTCCATGTGTGTATATATATATATATATATATAAAATATGATTTTGTACTTGAAATTGAAATGTAGTGAGAATGGAGTACGAGAAAGCGAGAACGGAAAGAATCAAACAGAACGAAACCAAAATGAAAGAACTAGGTGTGCCTTTAATAAAGTCTTCATTAAATGGTACAATTCGGATTTCAAAAAACAAGAAGAGAAAATACAAGAACACAAATTTTGAAAAGGATGCGGAGTACATGGCATCTACCGACAATAAGAAATCGAGATCTGGTATGTGTTTTTTCTATTGAGTAAAGTGATTTATGCGTACGCATTTTCTTTTTAAATTAACATGATATATTTTATATGCAACAGATCCAATCGATTCACTCTCAAGCCATGAAATTGAAACAATCTCAGGTTACTAGTTTACTTACTTTCATTTTATCTTGTTTTTATTATCTTCAATGTCTTACATTATATGTTTTTTTTTTTTTGCTTTTGAAATATATATTAGACTACATATTTAATTACCAGTTCATTGTTTGTGTGTTACTTTGTGAACAGTCTTATCTCCAACAAACCAGGTTATTAACGTAGGGCAATCTAAAGGACTAGAGAAAGAAATTGTTGATGGTATGACAATCAATAACGCATCTTAATATTTTTTATAGGTAGTCTTTTAAATATATATGTTCTTGTTCTTGTTTGTAGACACAACTCATGAGACCGAGAAAGAAATCGGTGAAGGTGTGACAAGGCCAACACGTGGCATTACGTGTGGCAAAGGAGCTCGAAATGCAATGAAAGCTTCTAAGAAGAAATTGCCACTAGAGTTCAATTTTGAAATGCTGCGAGTAATATGCCAAAATGACTCGTCTTTCATGCACGAGTGTGGATATATTGTGCGTAACAATTGTAGTAGAAATGGATCGAAAAGTACAGTACGGTATCACATTGAACGTGGCTTAGATTTGGAATCTTCATCGGGTCAACTTGAGACTTGGCGGCTTACACATTGGGATGAGGAAAAAGGTTGGATATCTAATGAAGCGGCTACAATATATGTAAGTTTACATATTCATTTCTACCACTAAATATTCATTATTTGGTAATTTATAGTATTTATCTTCTTTTTTGTTAAAAGGATGAAATGATGAAGCTGAGAAACCAACATACAGTGGAATCAATGAGCGATAAGAAGATTATTGAGAGTGTACTTGGACGAAGCTCTAATCGTCTGCATGGGTGGGGACGCGATCCAGTTATAGCTGATAACACAATGTGTAATAAAAAATCAAAGCCTCCTACTTATGACGAGCTAGTGGATCAACTTCAAACAGTGACAACTAAATGTGCAATTATGGAACAAGCATTGATTGATAATAATATTATGCCTCCTCCATCAAGCACATCAGAACAATCTCAAAGTGATACACTAGAGAGTGATGAAAGTATCGATGACTGAAGTTTTTTCAGTAATTTTATATAACTCGTTATTAACTTATGGTTAATTTTTCTTTTGTTTGTTTAAGTATTTGGTTTGGTTTCTTGAACGATGATGTTTTATTAATAATGATAATTTGGTCGCAATTCTTTATTTACTTGTTTTTGTATTTGTTTATATATATAGTTGAATATTATTATTATATATATATATATAGTGGTGAGTGTTTACCTACATATAATTTTACATTTAACTACATATATATTTGTGACACGTGTCATAATCATAGTACAATTCAGTTGCCTTGTCATGTGCCATGTCAGATGCTACGTCATGCGCCACGCCAGATGCCACGTCATGCGCCACGTCAGATGCCACGTCATGCGCCACGTCAGATGCCACGTCATGCGCCATGTCAGATGCCACGTCATGCGCTACGTCAGATGCCACGTCATGCGCCAAGTCAGATGCCACGTCATGCGCCACGTCAGCTTCCATGTCACATGCCACGTCATGTTCCACGTCAGATGTCATGTCATAATTTATCTTAACAAGTTATAGTTTTAACCACACATATAACATACTTTTAGCTACATATGTATGTGTAGGCATAGCTTGCTGTATACCTACAAATAATTTATGTATGGTTAATGATCAATATCTACAGTCCTGAGTCTAGACATCCTAACACTTAATTTATGTGTAGGTAAATACAAAGTCCAACACATTATAGCCTTTTTCCCACACATACTATGTGTGGGTAAAAACCTATATTTCTTGTAGTGATTGGGATGTCTTGGATACTTTTGCCCTTGTCTTTCTTTTCTATCACGTTAGCCAAGAAAGCCATATACCCCTTTCGTAAGTATTTTTGAGCAGTAATACAAGACATGAGTTTAAGCTCACCACAAGGCTTCTCACCATAGATCTTCAAAATATCACCAGATTCGAGAGGAATGCGGATAACTTTCTCAAAGCATAGGATTTCAGCACGATGGGTTGACAACCAATACATGCCTACTATGACATCAAAGCTTCCAAGATGCATTGGAATGAGGTCGATAGGGAAAGTATGTTCATCAAGGTTCAACACACAGTTACGTATAATAGAATCGATCGAGATAGACTTCCCATTAGCTACCTCTACCACTAAGGGTTCCTCTAGGTTAGTTTGGTGTAAGTTAAGTAACGGTTCAAACTTTAGTGATACAAATGACTTATCAGCACCCGAATCAAGTAATATAGAAGCATAGTTGTTATTAACGAGAAACGTACCATTAACCACCTCGTTGTTGTCGCGGGCCTGATTAGCATTGAGGTTGTATGCGCGACCACGAGCACCTTGGTTCTAGTTGCGGTTCTGGTTTTGATTGCGATTTTGGTTCTGGTTTTGGTTCTGGTTCTGGTTTCCAAGTCTAGGGCAAGCATCCCTATAATGTTCCGTACTACCACACTCAAAGCACTGGCCACGAACAGGCCTACCATTTTGAGCATTAGGAGCTGGGTTATTTCTGGCAGGGTTGTTTTGAGTGGCAGGGGCTTGGCAAGTATTAGCAAAGTGTCCATACCGCTTGCAGTTATTACATTGGCGGCATGGTCTGTTAGCAGCATGGTGATATTGGCAAGTGTTACAAAGAGGGTGGTTCCCAACATACGGTTTCTTGGCTGGGGTATGCACTGCGGGTGGTGTGGTAGCAACCATGTAGTTCTTAGCCCTGCGCTTCCTGTTGGTTGAGGTCTCAGGCTTAACCTCAATAGCGGGCTGAGGAGTGTCCTTTGCAGCAGCCTTCTTGGTGTTCTTGCGAAAAAGGGTACCGTTTTTCACATGATTATCGGTTAGAGTAGCCGCAAGGCGTTTGGCTTCCTCCAAGGTGGTAGGATTCCTTCCCCATACCGTGTCCTGAATTTGCATAGGTAGACCTCCGATATACTTCTCGATGGCTATAGATAGGGGAGTGACCTTATGGGGCAACAACAGACTGAGCTCATGGAAGCGGGTATTATAAGCAAGGTTTTCCCCACTATCCTGAGCAAGGGTGTGGAACTCGTCCTCTAATTTCTTAACCTCGTTACGGGGACAAAACTCAGCTTTCATTATCTCCTTGACTTGATCCCAGGTCATAGCAAGTGCAACTTCAGCTCCGCGGGTGCGCTTTTCCTCATTTCACCAAGTGAGTGCTCGTTTGTGAAGAACACTCATAGCATGACGGACCTTAAAGTTATCGGGACACTCACGGTTAATGAAGGTATTCTCAATACCCTCGAACCATTGTAGGAGACAAGTAGCTCCTTCATCCCCACTGAACATAGGAGGATTACATGTATTAAAGTGTTTGAGAGTGCAGGCTGGGAGACCATTCCCATTTCCATTCCCGTTCCCATTGTGGTTTCCATTGCCGTTTCCATTTGCCGTTCCCATTCATTTGGATGACTTGAGCCAGTAAGTTAGGAACCAGAGTTGCGATCTGTTGCGCCATTTGTTGGGAAATGATTGCAGCCAGTTGGGCATCACCTCCATTGTTGTGGTTAGTGTTGTGGTTATGGTTGTGGTTGCTGCTCCCTTCCTCATGATTCCCACCACTGTTATTGTGAGTGCTGCGACGTGGAGGCATGATCTGTAAGAGACACAATGAAATGAATGAGGTAATATAAGGAATGTAATCATTTATCCATTAATTAAAACGAATAAACGAAAACGTTGACTTATCAAAGATTCTAGATTCTAACATAGTGAAGACATGCTTTAGCCTATAAGTGAACACTCATCCCGAGAATTCCCAGGTAGGCATCCGGGTCCCTCGTCTGATTGGGATATATGCGTAATGCCAGCCTAGACAGAAGACTCAGAATACAGGCGTTCACCCTTCCAGATTGCACGTGTTCGTTATTAAAATCTAGAACTTCGACGAGATCTCAAGGTGGTTCATGCTAAACCTGAGGATTTTGTCCTATTAATCTAATGGTGGATCAGGATTGCAGCAGACGAATAAGATCAGTCAACTTGTAAAGGCATAGGGTTGTATAGGGTGTAGGATAGGGGTAAGAATAAGGAAGCAATTAGGGTTACAAGTAAGAGAAGCAAGTACTGTTTTAAATCCCCAAGGTTATAGTCTAGATTATTTTTCTATAATCTAATTCCCTATAACCAAGGCTCTGATACCAATCTGTAACACCCCAACCGATGGCGGAAACATCAAGGTGTCACGTAAGAATGAGTATTCAGTAGCACATGGTATTCAAGTTTTAACTGAAATTTATTTAAAGTAAATATCCAAGATTTGAAAATACATAACAAAGTCTTGAATGAAATTCTAGTACATCAAATAACCAAACAAAGCATAAACTTCAATTATCTCCTCATGCTAGCTCTAGACTTCAAGCATCATTATTTCCTGTTGAGTTTGGAAAAATGGGGGGGGGGTCAACTAGAAGTTGGTGAGAATACATAAGCCATGTCAAGCAATTAAGTTTTAGAATAAAGGTATTCTCAATACCTTTATATCACGTTGGAACGATAACAATCACCCACGCTCCCCATAAAAGATGGTCAACGAATCTAGGTGGGATTGTCAATCCAATAGATCTATCACTGTATATCGCCGGCTTGGCCACAGCTAATGATTATGTAAGTTTAAGTTTAAGTCTAATAGTCTTTGTCTAAGTCATGAGGCATTAAAGTTTACAACTAGACATGTATTTAGAATTGCTTAAGTATAAAGTTTCAAGTATAAAGAATTGCGTAAACGAGGTTATGTAAACTCACCTTAGCAAGGTGTTAAGTCTCGTGAAATAGAATATGTGTAGCCCAACGTTGCCAAGTATTACACTATGTTTAAGGTAATAAATAAGTCTATGTCTTTCTAGTCTACAAGTATTTTCTAGGGTTTCTAATTTGGGGATAAGTATTCGTTTAATTATTAAATAAATTGTTTAATAAATAAAAGAAATTCGAAAAATAAATAAACAAAAGTCTTAATGTAGGTTTTTGATTAAGGATGATCACATTATAAGGTTTTAAGTATGAAAATAATTTTTATAAAATTATTTTCTCAAAAATTGAATATTTAGACTATTTATTTCTATTTTGTCAAAATATAACTTTAATATCTAAAAATATTAAAATTAAAGAATTTTTAAATTAAAATTTGTATTTCTGTTCTAAATGGACAGAAATAAGTTATTTAAAATTTTGGTGCAAAAATATTGAAAAATGAATTTATTATGATTTATTTATGATTAAAATAACAAAAATCGATTAAAAATACTAAATAAATTATTTTTCGAAAATAAAACTCATTTCTGGAATGTTTATTGTTTTATAAACTCAGAATAATTTTTGTGGAATTTTATAAAATCGTTTTGATATTTTTATAGAATTTTATAATTATAATAGAATAAACTTGTAATATTTATTATATATAATAAATAAATAATTTTTGGAAAACTAAAAATTGTATGATAAACTTTTCTATTAGAACATCATAAAATAATTTTTGTAGAATTTATAAAGCAATTTTAGTATTTTAAAACCATTTTTAAAAATAATAGTGAATATATATATATATATATACAAGTATAAAGGGTAAAAAAAAATGTTTGTTTATGCTAGGGATCGAACCCGGGCCTCTGGCCGGTTCGATGTTTATATCACAAGCCTAGACCATCTGGTCTAGACCCTGAGAACGATTAAACCTTGTTTGAAATAATTATATAGTTATACTGAATTAGTTATATATTCATTTTAAAAAAGAAAGAAAAGAATGCTTGAAGAGGGACTCGAACCCTGGCCATGGGCCGGTTTGTGTTTTAGTGAAAAGGAGTCATACCAACTGATCTGTTGATCAGTTGGTGATGAATGTGGTTCTGTATTATATAAATATCAAGGTCTGCAAATAGTTTATCCCCAAATTGAATCGCTAGAACCCTAGGTTTTTCAATAATCAAAATGAGCAAGTAATAACCCGATTATTCATGGGGTTATTACTGCTCTATGGCCGATAAACAAAACCCATAAAAAAATTACACTTACGAATTGAAATCGTGGTTGAAAAGCTCGGCCAAACATCAAGTCAAACGCAAACACAAAAGGGTATTAGAATGAGGGTTTTTAACAGAAATTGAGGGTAGGGAAAGAGTATTCAGCGAGTGTAGCCTGTGAATGAGGGTCCAATTTATAGTGCAACACTCGTGTGTTCGAATTTGTAAGTTTGACCCGTTTTAAAGACAATGACGCGTGATAGAACACAATTATGGTATGATTTCGTGATAATTATGCGTGATGAATACGCGAGTTAGTCAATCAATCACAAAGTTTACCATAACAGGGATTAAAAACGCGGATTGGTATGTTAATTTTGGATGATTGGTTCGCAATTGACTTTTCAATAGTCAACTGCACAGCTAATCATAATATAAATATTTATAAGTCAGAGTTAAACCAAGTTAAAGCTGTAGACCAGCTGGTTATGTCTTGTGTGTGTGTGTGAACCGGCCTTGGGCACGGGTTCGAACCCCGGCCCAGGCATTTATTTTTTTGACATTAAATTCACCACTTTAATATATATATATATATATATATATATATATATATATATATATATAGCATGGTTCTAGGAGTCCAAACGCGTCACGAAAATTTTTTAAAAGGTACGATAATGATAAAAATTCGACGTTTTATTAATAACTGTCGTAACGTGCATAGAATTAAATGCGAAATGTTACAATATGTTTAGCTAAATTAGTTTCGTTTTCAAGATGATTTTTTTATGATCATAGTGACAAAGCTAGAATATGGCTCTTACTCAACCTTGTTTCAACAGATAAATATGGAGGTCAGTTTGAAAGTCGAAAAGATTCCTATTTTGAAAGAATTTGTCAGCCATTTGACCGAGGTTATGCATTCTTTATTTCCTGGATCTTTAGTTAATTATATAGTAGGTTTTCACTAAGAATCATGTTTTACAAAATTTTTTATTTTGGTTTTTCGTTATAACTGAAACATGTGCTGTATTTTCTAATATGTAGGTATGACAGTGTTACGATTGACAGTGAATTGAAATGGCAAGATCAACTGAATGGCAGTAACAAACCCTTTTTTGATGTATGTGATGAGATATTCTTGAACTCTTCTTGGCAGGTATTTTATCAATAGTTTCAGTTTTTAGATTATTTGATTTTAATGTTTACCCCTTTCTTATAAAATATAATGTTTACAATGTAGGAAGATTATCCGCGCCTCTCAGCTGCTGTTGCTGGTGACAGAAAGTTCGATGTTTACATGGGAATTGATGTTTTCGGTAGAGGCACTTATGGTGGTGGACAATGGACAGTACGTGACTAATTTATTCATTCGATGTTATGTTAAATATCGTTTATTTTTTTTTATAATTTTTAACAACTTGTCAACTTTCAAACGATCATGCATCCATCATTCATTTATGAAGGGATAGGGAGCCTAATCCAGGCGGACGCAGCCTCCCTATCTCCGCCTAACAAAGGATCCGCGGAAATAGTCGCGTAACACAGTTCCGGCGAAAAAAGACTTGGGTCACAACCCTACACACCTGTGAAAAACACGCGCACGTCAGCCAACGCGCGAACTGCTTCGCATCATAACATTCTTAGGTACGAGGTACGGAAGATCAGGAGTCAGGAAGATCTACCTGCAGAGGATCACTGACATCACCAACAGGATAAAGACACGTGTCCGTGGTTGCCCAACAACCACTGAGGTTCAACAATTACGTGACTAGTTCAATGCTTCCACCATGCTGCCCCTACTGTTCTGACCAGGCTTGCTTACCTGCAGTCAAAGGTCACGTCAGACGACGGCAGGTAAGTCAACCATGCCGGTTCAGAACAACATGCCGCCAACGGCCAGTCATAAGCTGCCACGTGTCCGCCGATAAACTCACCGCTGACGTCATCCACAGTGGACGTCTTTTTCCCGCCTTTTTCAGATACCAAGGACGGTTGGGCCAAGCCAAGGCCCAAAGATCATAAGACTCGTCGTGGGCTTCTTCTCAAGCCCACGACCCTCATTATAAATAGAAGACTCCAGCTCCCTTCAAGAGGATCGATAATCAATCACTTGTATCTAGGGCTTGAATTATTCTTATGCTTTGTACTCTCCAAAGTAATAACATTCTCGGCTCTTTACAGTGGACGTAGGTCACACTCGACCGAACCACTTACATCTTTGTGTCTCATAATTTACTCACTCACCACACACTCACTCATCTATACATTCGGGTAATCCAAACGATTTGGGTAAAGGAACGTACGTACAGTAACATAAGTGCAACCCCTCGGAGATTAGTAATAATCCCCGAGTAGCTTATTGTTTCTTCATTGGCGCCATCCGTCCGGTTACAACATTTTCTTCTTTTAACCCACCCATGGCTGAACCCAACCCCAACACAACTGTCATCAATCCGGCTGAGGACGTCGACGTCCAACTCACAGGAAATGACGGTACCCCGGCCACAGTCACAAAACAGTCAACCTCACGCCTCCATAAACCTGCTCGTGAGGTCGATGACGACGTAACAGACGAAAGTAATGGAGACGGCGCAGACGAAGACCAAGACCAGTGGCTCTTACGTCAGAGCACCAAAAGCGCCGCTATCTACCAGCGGATGCTCGTGCGACAGGCGAAGAAGAAAGGCAAGACCCTCACCTACGGTTCTTCGCCAAAAAAGGCCCACAAGAACAAAGAGACCTCCGGTCGTCGCGGTGGTTGCGGCGGGGAACCCGGCGGAAACGCCGGAGCTCGGGGCCGCGCTAGCAACCGTGATGAGTCGGACGGGTACGAGTAGTCAAGCACTGATTCTGACCGCGGAGGAAGGGACCGCACACGCCGCTCACATCGCAAAGATGTGGACGACGACTTGGTCAAACCCTTCCGCCCAAAGTCTTTTGCGGAAAAATCAAAATTCGTCGCTCGCATAGCAACGGCGGCAATCCCAAGAACAGCCAAACTTCCCAGCAGCGTCGGCATGTACGACGGCCTGCATGACCCAGACGACCACATTCACAACTTCGAGTGTGCGGGAAGTTCGGTAAACTGGCCAGTTCAGGTTTGGTGCCACCTCTTTGCCCAAACCCTGACCGGCGCAGCCAGAGTCTGCTTTGACAACCTCCCCGCAGGGAGCATTGCTGATTTTGATGATCTCACCGACAAGTTCGGTAATCATTTCTCACACCTCCGAAAACACAAGAAAGACAAAGCACACATTCTTTTGTGCCGCCGCTACGACCATGAGTCCATCGAGGACTTCATCGTGCGTTTCAACAAGGAAGCGCTACAGATAGGCTGCGGGGAAGAACTCACCCGAGCTGCGTTCATCCACAACATGCGCAGCACGGAACTCATTAAGTGCCTCACAGGCAAAGACGGCATCCCGGAATCCTAGGATGAAGTCATCCACTCCGCCAAAATATATGCTTCTTCCGAAAAATCGTTTAACCAGATTCATGGCTTTCAACAAAATCACTATAATAATAATAATAAAAACAAGGGAAAGTCAGTTTGGAACCGCATTTCAGGCTCAACAGATGAGGGAAAATACTCTCTCGCGAATGATGCTCGCAACATCATTAGCGGAAAACAGTCAAGAGAACAGCGGGGTCACTCCAAGAAAAACCAAGACTGGACTCCGCTGACCAAAACTCCATCTCAAGTCTTAAAGACGGAACAGGTCACCCTCAAGAAGCCCAAAGCCCTCGGTAGAAGGCGTAACGTCGACACATCCAAATTCTGTGAGTACCACAACGACTTTGGCCATCTCACAGACAATTGCTACAGTCTCAAGCTGGAAATTGAAGCGGCCCTGAAGTCAGGACAACTGGGACACTTGGTCAAAAACGTCCACCGTGCGGCCAAGGCCCAAGCTGGTGATGATGCGCAAGCAGATGGATCACGAAAGAAGATCCGTGACCCGAATACGCATGCGGCAACAATCATCCCGTGCCATCAATGCAATATGACGAGGCCGGGAAGACAACACCAGCAAGGGAAGAGAAATCGAGTGCCGATAAACGACACATGGAAAGAAGCGGAGGTCATCCTACCGAAAGTGCGCGGCGGGGCATCCTGCACTGCTCCTTTAGTCATTACCGCTGTTTTCGGCCACTATCGAACAAGGTACATGTTCATAGACGGCGGCAGCAGCACAGATATCATGTATGACCAATGCTTCCAACAATTAGATGAGGAAGACAAGGTCAAGCTCGTTCCCGTAAATGAACCAATCTCGGGATTCATTCATGAAACAATCATGCCGCGCGGTATGATCTCTATGCCAGTAACATTGTCAGATGGCACCCATGAACGCACGGAAATCTGCGACTTCATGGTTTTGCCAGCAAATTCCAACCATGACATCTTACTGGGTCGCGAGGGCATTGCACGCTTCAACGCCAACGCTTCAACGCCTCATGCAATGGTGGGATTCCCAATCAGAACAGGCGTGGCAATCATTCGGGGTAACAAAGAATACCACTCGGCCGAAGCCGCAAAACCGCCAAAGATGGTTAAAACAGATGCCCGCACAGAGCCGGAAAAATGGATCCTCAATCCTAAATTTCCGGAGCAAACGGTGGTCATAGGCCATGTAATCTTCGACTCCATTCGCAATCACCTGAAGCAGCTGCTGATCCACAACATGGACGTGTTCTCCTGGCAGCCAGCAGACATGGTCGGCGTCCCGCGAGAAATCGCGGAACACAAGCTCAACGTATATCGGTCAGTAGAACCAGTGGTCCAGAAGAAGAGAAGCATGGGGCCGGAGAAAACAAAGGCCATGAACGAACAAGTCACCGAGCTGCTCAACGCGGGCATACTAAGGCCCATCCGATATCAATCGTGGCTCGCGAACCCGGTCATGGTCGTGAAATCTAACGGTAGTTGGCGCATGTGCGTCGACTACAAAGATCTCAACAAGGCATGCCCAAAAGATTGCTATCCCCTACCAGAGATAGATCTGAAAGTAGATTCGTTAGCCCCATATCGTTTCAAATGTTTTCTTGATGCGTATAAGGGGTATCACCAAATACAAATGACAAAGGAAGACGAAGACAAAACCGCCTTCCGCACTGACATGGGCACGTTCTGCTACACCAAAATGCCATTCGGCCTAAAGAACGCAGGCGCGACGTACCAGCGCCTATGGATACGGCATTCGTGGACGAAATAGGTGTGCGCTTGGAGGTATACGTGGATGACTTGGTGATCAAGAGTAAAGAAGAAAGCGACATGCTGCGGGAAATTCAACAAACCTTCAATCAACTGCGCAAAATGCGCATGAAGTTAAACCCTAGTAAATGTTCTTTTGGAATGGAGGAGGGCAAGTTCTTAGGCGTCATCGTCACCCGGGACGGATTCCGCGCAAACCCAGAGAAAGTATAAGCAATAGAGCGCATGCCCTCCCCCGCATCAATAAAAGAGGTCCAAACGTTGATGGATCGCCTGGTAGCGCTCAACAGGTTCTTGTCCAACTATGCTTCAAAATCGTTCCGGTTCGTGGACACGCTGAAGAACTGCTTAAAAAAGAGAAACTTCCGCTGGACAGCGGATGCAGAAGCCGCTTTCCAAGCAATGAAGCAATGCCTCATGAACCTACCAACCCTCACGACCCCAACACCAAACGAACCGCTTACACTTTACTTCTCCGTTACCGAGCGGGCAGTAGGCGCCGTACTCCTGGTAGACCGCAAGGGGGTACAAACGCTTATCTACTACATCGGCCGCACCTTGCTTGATGCGGAAACAAGATACACCATTATGGAGAAACTGGTTTTAGCCCTGGTGCACGCATCCCGAAGACTGCGACGATACTTCTAGGGGCACCCAATCAATGTCCTCACAGATTACAAAATCAGTGACGTCTTGCGCAAGCCGGAACTTTTGGGTCGACTGGCAAAATGGGCCATTGAGCTTGGAGAACACACCATATATTACAAGCCCTAACCCGCGGTCAAAGAACAAGTCCTAGCGGACTTCGCCACTGAAATACCAATGGATAAAGTTGAAGAATGCAAAGCAGAGCAATCTCCCGCACCAACACAGAACCCATCGCAGACATGGCCCTCTTTACAGACGGGGCCTCCAACGATGATGGTTCAGGCGTAGGGTTACGTCTCATCAGCCCAGACAAACATGAGTTCACATACGCCATCCGCCTTGATTTCAAAAGCACGAACAACGAGGCGGAGTACGAAGCATTGCCGGCAGGCCTCCGCATTGCGGAAAAAATGGGGGCCAGGCACGTGGAGGCACACGTGAACTCATTACTTGTCGCACGACAGATAAACGGGGTATACGACGCAAAGGACGAAACCATGGCACTATACTTGGAGCAGGCCAAAAGACTCATGCATAAATTCGACTCCTACACAGTAGAACACATCAGGCGTAGCGAGAATAAACCCACAGATGCATTGAGCAAAATGGCCTCCACAGTTTTCGAACACATGGCTAAAGAAGTCCGCGTCGAGGTACTCAATACCACGTCCGTCCCGCTGAAGCAGGTCAACGTCATCCAAACAGGCAACGCGTCCTGGATGACCCTAATTCATGCTTACTTATCCTCCGGAACCCTGCCTGACGATAAGTCAGAGGCCCGGAAGATACAGCACAAGGCTTTGCACTACCGGCTAACAGACGGCGTCCTATACCGCCGATCCTACCTAGGACCACTACTCCGCTATGTAGACTCCGCAGATGTACTGTTTCTCATTAAAGATATACACGAGGGTACATGCGGATTACATGCAGGACCAAGGATGGTGGTCGCGAAAATCATGAATGCAGGATACTACTGGCCCGACATGCACACTGATGCCGTCAGAGAACTGCGCAAGTGCGACAGTTGAAAACGCCATGTGCCAAATACCTTGCGACCAAAGAACGACTTGGTACCAGTCACGGCGGCATGGCCTTTCCAAAAGTGGGCAATTGATCTCGTAGGACCATTCCCGGCGGCCCCGGGAAATGTCAAATTCCTCATCGTGGCCATTGATTACTTCACCAAATGGATCGAGGCGAAGCCTCTGGCCAAAATTGATGGACCCCACGTAAAAAAAAATTCATATGGGAGTTCATCATCTGCAGATTCGGCCTACCAATGCAAATCGTTAGCGACAATGGCACGCAGTTCGCGGATAACATGCTACAATCTTGGTTAGCGCAAATGGGCGTTAACCAAATATTCACATCCGTTGTGCACCCACAAGGGAATGGCCAAGTCAAACGAGCCAACAGAAGCATTGTAGAAGGATTCAAAGTGTGACAACCGGCAAATTCCGATCAACGTCCGATGTAATTTTAATTACATTTTCAAAGTAATTAACATGATTTATAGTTAATTTTGAATAAATAAGCCGTTATGAGTCCTACGATGTCATTCTTGAAGTTCGTGGACGCCTTGATGCTTTTAAAGAAAGATTTGCTCATGTTTAATGCTAACGAACTGACATCGATAAATATTGGGTAAACTGGACTAACATAAGGATATTATATGTAAATACGACGCGTCTTTGCTAGTGAAGCGATCGGATGTAAAATCGCCTTGAAAAACGGTCTAAAACGTATCGTTATGGAAAATGCGGGAAGCAACCGACATGGTAACCGGACATCGAAATGAGTGATTTTAACCGCAAATTTAACGCGTGTTCTGAAAGAACGTGTCACATGTCGAAAATAATTATATATTTGCTCGGTTTAGTTATATTTTTAATTTCGAACAAAACCGACTATTTTTAATGGCTAATTTATGAACCGTAAATAAAACCGAGACGTTTTACACTTAAACGAGTTCGAATACGCGGTATACTCCACCTAACTAAAACCCTACTATAAATAGAACATAAGCTCATTGTCTCCTTCATTTGGTCAGCCGCCATCATCCCACTCTCTCTCTCTCTAGAAAACTCAAATCTCTCTCTCTACTCTCTCTCTTCGTTTTCCTCTTACTCACACCCGATATCTTCATCTTGGCTCTCCTTCCTCCTCTCTTTAGCAGTATCCGGCCACCACCATGCTTGGTGGTGGCGGCATGAGAATTTCCAGGCCAAAAAACGGGCTGTAATAGTCCCGGTGGCGGTGTGTTTGGCTGGGTTTTGGGGTGGAAGCGGCGGATGGTGACTGTCGTGGTGTCGGGTCAAGGAGGTGGTGGCTCGGGGTAAAAGCACGACGGGGGTGGGGATGGTCATCTCGAGGTCGGCTAGAAAGTGATGGTTGTAGCAGGTCAGACGGTGGTTTGTGTTTGTTTTTGAGCTCGGGTATCGAGTCTTGGTTCAAATCTGGCCAGCTTTCGGACCTCGGAGTCATACCCGGTTCATGTTAGGTCCGGTTCTATTGAAATTGTTGTTGATGGCCGTAGGTCAGGTGGCAGTGGCTTCTCGAGCAGAAGACGACTCACGCCGGTGGTGGTGGTTGTCGTTTGTGTTCGGATGGTGCTCATAGAGGCCGATTATGGTCGACAGAGGTTCATACGGTGGCTTCGGTGCCCCAGATCCGGCAGGTGCGAGGGTCCAAGCCAGATTTTGAACGCGGGTTAAGTGTCTCGGGTCAGATTCGGTTGTTTTGGGTTAAGTTTTATCGTGTAGGCCAGATCTGGTTGGATCCGTGCGGTTCGGGCCAGATCTGGATTGTTCGGTTCAGTCAATACGCGGTTAACACTTGTCAATGTTCAGTCAAATTTGGTCAACTGTCCGGGTCAACAGTCAAACTGAGTCAATTGGCCAGATCCGGTCAACGCGCCGATCAAGTAGAGTTCACATGGCGAAACACGCGTGTAAACATTCGGTACAACTTATTCGTAATTGCTTTGTTATATTTACAATATATTGGGTATTGAATTTGGGATAATTGTAGACGACTTGTGTCGTCTGGTTGGCGCAAAAACAGAGGAAACTCTGCCCAAATTTTTATAAAATCCAAGGCGCAATGAAAATGGAATTGTCGCATATTTTTTTTATAAATGATGTTCCCCAAGTGTTTTAATTTAAGGTATTTCATCCAAGATCGCAACGTTTTTGACAAATATTTATTGGTGATAATAAAGGCGAATCCCGAGCAATAATTCAAAAACAAATGCAAGTATTATTTACAAAGCGACAAGGATGACGAGTTCTCAATGGTTTTGGTAACTAAACATTGTTAATCGTTCGGGTGTAAAATACATAAACATTTGGTTAGTTTGGAAATGCTTATGTAAAACTTAATGTTTTGAAACCTTTAAAGGCACACGGATTTGGGAAAAGGAGCGACAATTGTTATTGATCGGTTTTAGTAACTATACTTGTATTTTCCTTAAAGCAATGATACAAGACAAATACATCTATCCGAATTACAAGATGAGCTACAGCTCAGGATAAGTTATACGTTTCGTAGTATTAGTCCAACGTGGGTTACACGCGAATAGAACAGGTGTGAAACTTGGGTACTATGTCGTGTGTTGGCGCGTAAGCAAGATAAGTCACGATCGGTTCGTCGAGTTAAAGCACACTAAGACTCGAGTTAGTACACACGAGTCTAGATAGTCATATAAACTATCTTTTAGCCGGATAATAGGCTAGGCTTATATGTGATAGACTTTTAAGGTGTCCTTTGTTGGTAATAGGGCACGAGGAAGTCGGTCAAAGCTTTAGGCTTTGGTTGCTAGCTAAGCAAGGAAATTAAGGTGAGTTCATGACCCCACTTTTTACTGTTTTGTAAATGTTTTCGGGGGGAAGACATGCTTGTTTTATGAAAACATGTTTATTTTAAAGCATAACAAAGTTTATGAAAAACTTGCGAGGTTACAATGCTTTTATAAAATCGTACGTGGGTAAAAAGGGAAGCGAAAGTTATGAGTATTAAAATGTGCGGTAACTGTGGAAACTTGAAATGGTACATAAGATGGGCACGTGGGTAACGGAAAAGTCTAGTGGGACGTGCAGTCTCCGTAGTTAACTGTAACCATTAATACAAAGTGATATAGCCGTAGAATATGGGGATAGTACTATCGGTCCTTGACGGGGACCCACCCCCGGTTGATTAGCGTCAACTCGGATGGACCAAGGGGTGTTACGATATTCTAAACTTGTTGTTACCACTATAACAACGTGCGGGGCAAAAGTAAGTAGTCTGGTTTTGGTTACGGGCTCATGGGGATGCCATCGGTATTAGGATTTGCAACCCTAAGTTTTATGTAGCACATTTCTTATGTTTGTTACGCACACTAACTTTTCAAATAATGGTTATTTTATTTGATCATTTCCGCTTTCGGCGTACGTGATTGCCCGGTGGGTAACTCCGGGGGAAAAATGGTTTTCATAGTAAAATGAGAAAGTTTTGCAAAAGTTATTGTGGAAGTCTCCTTTTGGGTTAAAAGTTCGATCGACAAGGCTTGGATATATTGATCTTTATGGGGAGGTAAATATATGGCAAAGTGAGTCGAGTCGAAGGTTAAGAAAGGAATACCCTGCAAGAATTTAAAAGTGACTTTTTATATGTATGTTCGATCGATGAAACATGGGTATATTTATCTTTATGGGGAGGTAAATATATGGCAAAGTGAGTCGAGTCGAAGGTTAAGAAAGGAATAACCGATAACATTTGAAATGGGATTTTTATATGTATTTTTCCCAAATAATTTTTTTGTGTAAAGAAAATAAACTTTCTCATTAGTGTTTGCAAATATTTTTCCAAGTGATTTGAAAGAAAAATGGGTTATGAACGATAAACATAAAACCATGAACTCACCGGCTTTATGCTGACCTTTTAAGCATGTCTTTCAGGTCTAGATATTGGCAACGACATGGTTGGAAATAAGCGATGTCTTGGGATTGGAGATCCTAGAAAGCTTAGAAAAAGGCGTTCGGAACATGTAGAAGTCTTAGTCAAAATATTCCGCTGCGTAGTAAAGGTGCCAAACGTTCACAACCGACGGGAAAATCGGGGTGTGACAGTTTGGTATCAGAGCTATAGGTTTTAGCGAATCAGGTGTCAGTAGGGATACCTAGGCTTTAACCTGAGTTTTAATTAGGGACCGAAAGTGCTAAGATTGAAAATTTAGTACGAACGCCTAGGAAGTAAAAATTTCAACCGTTGCCAAATAAGTTGAAAGAATATTAGTGTTTGGAATTACACTATCTCAGCTTAGGTATCTTCGACGCAAGAAACGTGTACTTATGTGAATAGTAAGTGAGTATTTTCTAAGTGTATATATGGAAAGGTAAGAATGCACGAAGTGGCTAAGTATATATAACTCACTAGTGACCGGCGAGTCATCGCTATGGATAGCGAAATGTTAATTCACATAGTGTTTAGCTGAGTCATTGTTTCTTGGTTATGAGGAACAATTTATTTGAGTATATAATGTGTGTAAGTATATGTAAAGTATAAAACTATGCCTCAATAATAATACGTATCGCTAATGGATGTCGACACTAGCTTGGACGTGGCGAGGACGCGCACTCGTGTCAAGCAACTTGACAGGTTGGCAACGCTGACATGCAAAACAAAACGTTTGAAGCATTTGCAGACTTGCATCCCTAGGAATCAGGGTATGCTAACGTAGTCAACGTTAACTTCGATTTGAAACATCGTGGAGAGGCACTTCGTCCTAAGGACGGTACCGCGCAAGCTGGAATGTGGTCGGGGACGGCACCGGGAAAGGTGGCACACATGACTAACATTCTATACGTATTATATACATGTGATTAAGTGAGTTTAATTGGTGCTTTTGATATAACTCACGATGGAGGATTAAAGGGGTGATCCTGTGAGGTAAATTTTAGATAACGCAGACGTCACGTTATTACGAATTTACAGGCACATGAAAGTCCTAAGAAAATCTATCGTGAGGGTACATATGTAAGGCATAAAGGTTATTTATTTTTGTTGTTGCGGACGTGATTGTCGATTCTCCCATGTTCGTGTCACTGTGACTCCGGTTTTCTTAAACCATTTTAAGATCTTGATGATCTTGTTTCTGGAGCTTCTAAGGTTCATATTGAAGAGCCTGGTTATATCTTTCGAGTATGGTTTACATTCCCCGATCCTTGTTTGTGGCCTTCGACAAATCGTTTTAAAGGAATCCAATTTTCGTTGAATCCTTATCTTTTCACAGAATTAGACGCGTATCTTTGTACATATGTCATCTATTACATGGTTGAATTCGGGTATTTGTGAAGGTCCATTGCAGGGCTTCACATCGAACAATGGTTTCATTGCTGATTTGGTTATCATTACGTTGCTCGTAATGCTAGCATTCTAGTCCTGGTGCATTAGGCCATTGTGGGCAATGAATCTTTTGATAATTCGTCGATGAGTTTCTTGAAATCGACACTTCTGTTGAATCGTACTATTGGAAATTGATTGATACAACACCTTGTGGTGAATATTCATTCGGCTTGTAATAATGGGTGATCTTTATTGGCGTGCTTCTTTTTCATCAACTTGTTTGTCATTGTCTCAAATCCAAACACACCTTGCGGCGTGTAATGGAAAAAAAAATTGGTGCACTAGTTGTTTCGTTTGAGGTGTGCCAATATTATTTGTTGACAAAATTACTGATAACATTTTTGGGCGTTTGGATGCCACTTGTGCTAAATCAGTTTGGATTTCATTGATTATAACCACGTTGATGCTTATTGAACTAGGCAAACTTTGCATTTCATTGATCATCCACCATTTTCCATAGAATACTGTTCCACCTACATCGCCCATTTGAAACTAATCGAGTATATGAACACTTCTCTTTCTTTTCGAGTGTTGGAATATCGAATCGTTCGATCTCATAATATGGCTCCTTGGAGAGCCTTGCAATTGCTGTCATAAAGCGTTTATTGCCTATGTGTATACTGTAGAGGACTATTGGTAGTCCCTGATTTGCCACAAACAACTCACCGATATCTTTCACAAAGAAAAAAAAATTAACGGTTGATTCAAATCATCAAGCTACTGTCCACACATTTGCAAATCGTGTGGAAGATTGAGAGTGTATTCGTTTTCAATGAGACTCGTTCAAGTGGAACATTTGAGGTTTGTTACCTAATGTCCTTGTATTCGGTTGATTCTGAAAATCTACCTTGTCTCATTTGTACCGACATGGACCTTGGCTCATCTATTGTTTGGAAACTTTTATTGAGTCTTCAAAGATATCCTAGCTCAAATTTTGAGGACAAAATATCTGTAACAGGGGGAGAATGTGACAATCGGCAAATTCCGATCAACGTCCGATGTAATTTTAATTACTTTTTCAAAGTAATTAACATGATTTATAGTTAATTTTGAATAAATAAGCCGTTATGAGTCCTACGATGTCATTCTTGAAGTTCGTGGACACCTTGATGCTTTTAAAGAAAGATTTGCTCATGTTTAATGCTAACGAACTGACATCGATAAATATTGGGTAAACTGGACTAACATAAGGATATTATATGTAAATACGACGCGTGTTTGCTAGTGAAGCGATCGGATGTAAAATCGCCTTGAAAAACGATCTAAAACGTATCGTTATGGAAAATGCGGGAAGCAACCGACATGGTAATCGGACATCAAAATGAGTGATTTTAACCGCATTTATACTTTCGGATAGTTATTTATATTAAATAATGTTAGTTATTAAATTTCGAAAGTTATCGGATCGTCTAAATGAAAGAAACAGTAACCGGTTGAGCTAACGCGATTTTAACGCGTGTTCTGAAAGAACATGTCAAATGTCGAAAATAATTATATATTTGCTCGGTTTAGTTATATTTTTAATTTCGAACAAAACAGACTATTTTTAATGGCTAATTTATGAACCGTAAATAAAACCGAGACGTTTTACACTTAAACGAGTTCGAATACGCGGTATACTCCACCTAACTAAAACCCTACTATAAATAGAACATAATTTCATTGTCTCCTTCATTTGGTCAGCCGCCATTATCCCACTCTCTCTCTCTAGAAAACTCAATTCTCTCTCTCTCTCTCTCTACTCTCTCTCTTCGTTTTCCTCTTACTCACACCCGATATCTTCATCTTGGCTCTCCTTCCTCCTCTCTTTAGCAGTATCCGGCCACCACCATGCTTGGTGGTGGCGGCATGAGAATTTCCAGGCCAAAAAAACGGGCTGTAATAGTCCCGGTAGCGGTGTGTTTGGCTGGGTTTTGGGGTGGAAGCGGCCGATGGTGACTGTCGTGGTCTCGGGTCAAGGAGGTGGTGGCTCGGGGGAAAAGCACGACAGGGGTGGGGGTGGTCATCCCGAGGTCGGCTGGAAAGTGATGGTTGTAGCAGGTCAGACGGTGGTTTGTGTTTGTTTTTGAGCTCGGGTATCGAGTCTTGGTTCAAATCTGGCCATCTTTTGGACCTCGGAGTCATACCCGGTTCGGGTTAGGTCCGGTTCTACTGAAATTGTTGTTGATGACCGTGGGTCAGGTGGCAGTGGCTTCTCGAGCAGAAGACGACTCACGCTGGTGGTGGTGGTTGTCGTTTGTGTTCGGATGGTGCTCATAGAGGCCGATTATGGTGGACAGAGGTTCATACGGTGGCTTCGGTGCCCCAGATCTGGCAGGTGCGAGGGTCCAGGCCAGATTTTGAACGCGGGTTAAGTGTCTCGAGTCAGATTTGGTTGTTTTGGGTTAAGTTTTATCGTGTAGGCCAAATCTGGTTGGATCCGTGCGGTTCGGGTCAGATCTGGATTATTCGGTTCAGTCAATACGCGGTTAACACTGGTCAATGTTCAGTCAAATTTGGTCAACTGTCCGGGTCAACAGTCAAACTTAGTCAATTGGCCAGATCCGGTCAACGCGCCGATCAAGTAGAGTTCACATGGCGAAACACGCGTGTAAACATTCGGTACAACTTATTCGTAATTGCTTTGTTATATTTACAATATATAATTTATATGTAAATAATAAATACGAAAAAAAAGATCTAACTCACGAATGAACCGATAATATACTAAGCAAATAGTGGTATTTGGGCTAAAGCGTGACTTATTATATCGTGTATTGGACTAAATATGTTGGACTATATGGTATATATATATATATATATTGTTATATGTGTTATATAAATAAGCATAATTTATATAAAGCGTCGAAACGTATAAGTGTCGTTTGGTTTGGAATTGCGGATAATGGATTTGATGTCTTGTATTGGGTATTGAATTTGGGATAATTGTAGACGATTTGTGTCGTCTGGTTGGCGCAAAAACAGAGGAAACTCTGCCCAAATTTTTATAAAATCCAAGGCGCAATGAAAATGGAATTGTCGCATATTTTTTTTATAAATGATGTTCCCCAAGTGTTTTAATATAAGGTATTTCATCCAAGATCGCAACGTTTTTGACAAATATTTATTGGTGATAATAAAGGCGAATCCCGAGCAATAATTCAAAAACAAATGCAAGTATTATTTACAAAGCGACAAGGATGACGAGTTCTCAATGGTTTTGGTAACTAAACATTGTTAATCGTTCGGGTGTAAAATACATAAACATTTGGTTAGTTTGGAAATGCTTATGTAAAACTTAATGTTTTGAAACCTTTAAAGGCACACGGATTTGGGAAAAGGAGCAACAATTGTTATTGATCGGTTTTAGTAACTATACTTGTATTTTCCTTAAAGCAATGATACAAGATAAATACATCTATCTGAATTACAAGATGAGCTACGGCTCAGGATAAGTTATACGTTTCGTAGTATTAGTCCAACGTGGGTTACACGCGAATAGAACAGGTGCGCAACTTGGGTACTATGTCGTGTGTTGGCGCGTAAGTAAGATAAGTCACGATCGGTTCGTCGAGTTAAAGCACACTAAGACTTGAGTTAGTACACACGAGTCTAGATAGTCGGATAAACTATCTTTTAGCCGGATAATAGGCTAGGCTTATATGTGATAGAGTTTTAAGGTGTCCTTTGTTGGTAATAGGGCACGAGGAAGTCGGTCAAAGCTTCAGGCTTTGGTTGCTAGCTAAGCAAGAAAATTAAGGTGAGTTCATGACCCCACTTTTTACTGTTTTGTAAATGTTTTCGGGGGGAAGACATGCTTGTTTTATGAAAACATGTTTATTTTAAAGCATAACAAAGTTTATGAAAAACTTGCGAGGTTACAATGCTTTTATAAAATCGTACGTGGGTAAAAAGGGAAGCGAAAGTTATGAGTATTAAAATGTGCGGTAACTGTGGAAACTTGAAATGGTACATAAGATGGGCACGTGGGTAACGGAAAAGTCTAGTGGGACGTGCAGTCTCCGTAGTTAACTGTAACCATTAATACAAAGTGATATAGCCGTAGAATATGGGGATAGTACTATCGGTCCTTGACGGGGACCCACCCCCGGTTGATTAGCGTCAACTCGGAAGGACCAAGGGGTGTTACGATATTCTAAACTTGTTGTTACCACTATAACAACGTGCGGGGCAAAAGTAAGTAGTCTGGTTTTGGTTACGGGCTCATGGGGACGCCATCGGTATTAGGATTTGCAACCCTAAGTTTTATGTAGCACATTTCTTATGTTTGTTACGCACACTAACTTTTCAAATAATGGTTATTTTATTTGATCATTTCCCCTTTCGGCGTACGTGATTGCCCGGTGGGTAACTCCGGGGGAAAAATGGTTTTCATAGTAAAATGAGAAAGTTTTGCAAAAGTTATTGTGGAAGTCTCCTTTTGGGTTAAAAGTTCGATCGACAAGGCTTGGATATATTTATCTTTATGGGGAGGTAAATATATGGCAAAGTGAGTCGAGTCGAAGGTTAAGAAAGGAATACCCTGCAAGAATTTAAAAGTAACTTTTTATATGTATGTTCGATCGATGAAACTTGGGTATATTCATCTTTATGGGGAGGTAAATATATGGCAAAGTGAGTCGAGTCGAAGGTTAAGAAAGGAATAACCGATAACATTTGAAATGGGATTTTTATATGTATTTTTCCCAAATAATGTTTTTGTGTAAAGAAAATAAACTTTCTCATCAGTGTTTGCAAATATTTTTCCAAGTGATTTGAAAGAAAAATGGGTTATGAACGATAAACATAAAACCATGAACTCACCGGCTTTATGCTGACCTTTTTAAGCATGTCTTTCAGGTCTAGATATTGGCAACGACATGGTTGGAAATAAGCGATGTCTTGGGATTGGAGATCCTAGAAGGCTTAGAAAAAGGCGTTCGGAACATGTAGAAGTCTTAGTCAAAATATTCCGCTACGTAGTAAAGGTGCCAAACGTTCACAACCGACGGGAAAATCGGGGTGTGACACAAAGCACGGCTGGGCACCAAGCGCACAGGATGGGTGGATGAACTACCACACGTCCTGTGGGCCTACCGCACTCACACAAAAACAAGCAACGGAGAAACTCCCTTCAGCCTAACCTACGGGTCTGAGGCGGTAATCCCAGCTGAGATGGGCTGCCCTTCCGCAAGGGTCCTACTCGCCGACCAATACAACAATGATGAAGAACTCCGAGTCAACTTGGATTTGCACAAGGAACGGCGGGACCTAGCGGCCATCAGAGAGGCCAAATACAAAACTCAATTAGAGCGGTATTACAACAAGTGCGTAAAAAAATGCGCCTTCAAGGTCGGGGACTACGTTTTCCGCAACAATGAAGCATCAAGCGCAGAAAAGCCAGGAAAACTTGCACCAAAATGGAAAGGCCCATACAAGATTCAAGAAATTTTAGGCAAAGGGGCCTATGCGCTGGAAAGGCTGGACGGCACGCCCATCCCCAGATCTTGGAACGCAGCACAGCTGCGCCTATGTTATTTGTAACTCTGTCATTACGCCCGGCTACACATGCCGCGGCAATCATTAATAAAGAATGTTTCCACAATTACTAGTAGCTCTACTTGTTTTTCCGCGCTGAGGTCTTCAAGACAACGCTACAGGCTATGCCGGACTAACGCAGCTTCATGTCACGGTTAGTGTAACAACCGGCAAAAGAATGAGGTAATTCCGTACTAATTAATTAATATATGATTAACGTAATTAAGTGCAGATATGTGTTAATTATTTAACTGAGGCCTTAGAGAATAGTAAATTCCCATATGATGCATAGGAATGCATACGTTTAATGGTAAAACATGATAGGATCATGTGCGAACAAACTTATCCGGTATGGATGTTGGCGATTACCCGGTAAAAATTAAATAAACGAAAAAGATCCCGGGCACCCCGGATATAAAATAAAGGGTATTTTCACAAAATATAATGGGTTTTGGAACTCCAAAACCATAAGTGAAAACTTTCCATACAAATCTCCTGGTAACGAATAAAGTGCGCGTACCGCACCCGGTACGCGTATAACTCAAAAATTCACCCAACAAAAGCCTAAATAACCGATCAACACTTAAACTATGCTATGTTTAACGGTTATTAGAGGCACTTTTAATGTCCGAATAACACGCGAATAAAGTCCGAAAAATACCCGAACGACACCCGAACGACGAGGGATTAAACTTAACAAAACATTGGTAAATATTTTGTGTTGTGGACCCCACCTAAACCACCCCAAGAACCGGCCAACCCCCCCATGCTTAATCTTTTCTTTTGTACCCTAAAATCTAAGGAAAGATTGGAGAAGTATGGGGTGGATATGCATGATCATGGGTAGGATTATTTTGTAAAAAAAAAATCACAAGGCCATTCTTTTCTTTTGAAAATTTTGGCCAAACTCACCCCCAAAACAATTCTCACAAGATTTAGTAGTACACTATATCCATGATTTAAGGGGATCCATATCCAAGTAGATTATATATGATATTGTGGTGTATCTTTGGAAGATTATAAAATTCCTTTTCTTCTTCACAACCTACGGCCATATACACATACATATAATCCACCAAAGATCATTAGTACATCATACAATCTTCACTAGATTTCACATAATCCATGAGAGATCACATATAATCTTTGGAAGATTTATAAAAAGAGAGCATGTGTGCATACTTGAACAACCAAGCGAAAAATTCTTCCTCTTTTTCCTTCTTTGGGCCGTGAGTTTGCACACACCCACACACACAATTCTTACAAATTTTAACACCTCCAAATAACTCCTAAACATCCATCCTTCAAACCCCCATTGTGTGTTTCAAGCTTGCAGCTTAACCCCTAAGGAAGAACACACTAAACCCCATCATAACCAAGCCAAAAATTCTTCCTCTTGTTCCTTCTTTGGTGTCAAAAGTATAAATAATAATTTTCCAAGGTTGATTTGGTAAATACTAGTAAACATACTTATGTATTTTGTATAAAAGTGTATTTTTATAAAAGGGAATTTTATAAAAATTATGGACTTTTACTAACATAAGAATTATTATAAAAACAAAGGTTTTTATAAAATGATAGACAAATTAAAAACTTGGGAAAACTTATATAAAAATGTACACTTTTATATAAATGGGAATATAAAAGTGTTGGAACATTCTTGTATATAAGTTGTCAAGTTTTGTATTAAAAATACAAAAGTATTTTTAAAACCTTCCAAGTAATATGGGTTGAGAAATGGAAAGATTAGCTATATATATATATATATATATATATATATATATATATATATATAGGTTAAGAAATCGGACTTGGAAGTGTTAATGAACAATGACGTAAAAGCGGACAAACGAGAAAAATATCGTTACGGCAAAATAAGTAAATATATATTTTAAGGAGTAAAATATATAACTTGGGTGAAAATTACATAACACTTTCCTAAGTGTTGGATAAGATATTCGTGGGAGAAAACATAACGTAAATAATCTGACGATTAAAAACGTTAAACGAACGTATGGACTTAACGAGGAAAGTACATGTATATATATATATATATATATATATGTTTGGCTGGACGAAATTCTAGTATATCTACTTAATGGGAAAGTAGATATACGGGAAGGAAAACCGAGACGAGTAAATAATATATATATATATATATATGTGTGTGTGTGTGTGTGTGTGTGTGTGTATACCGAATCGACTAGATCCTAGTATATTTACTTAATGGGAAAGTAAATATACGGTGTGGTGAGTCGAGACAGGCGTTAAGAATATACTATCGAACGACAAGACCTTAGTATATTTATTTGAATGGGAAAATAAATATGCGGTAAAGGGAGTCGGGTCGAGTGTTGAAAATGTATTATTTCGAACGAAACGATCTTAAGTATAATTATTTAATGGGAAAATAATTATACGTTAAGTGAAGTCGAGTCGAGGATAATATTATACAAGTTAAAGAAATATTAATGCGAATATATATAACCTGTAAGGAAAGGGTAATCCATCACCAACGAACCTAGGATACACGTTTGATTAAACGGGGAATTGGAATAAATCGTGGTTTGGGAGTTGGGTGTACAACTTGCCGAAGCACATGCACTATAGGTATAGTGACTTATACGTCTAGGACGTTTGTAGGGGTGTGACCTCAAGCTTACTATTCTGTTTGAGCCAGACATTATTCAGGTGAGTTTCACGGCCCCATTTTAAACCGTTTTTACGCTTTTGGGGGAAAGATATGTTTGTTAAAATGCTGTAACATATGGAATATAATAAGTAGCACGATGGGTACCTGGTTAACTGGAAACCACTTGGGGTAGGACCTCGCTTGTTTACTGTAACCATTAATTCAGGGATATGAAACCGAAGGAATATTTGGATAGTACTATTGGTGCCTGACGAGGCCCACCTCTGGTTGATAGCGTCAACTCGGTAAAGACAAGAGGTGCACGTATTCTGAACTGAGTTGTTGTCCAAGAAACAACTCGCGGGGCAATTCGTTGTATAGTCTTGGTTTGGTTATGGGCCTGGGATAGGTCGCCGTCTACTTATAGGAACTTGCAACTCCTTATATAAGACACTACTTATATTATACTTCCGTTACATGCTTGTTCCGAAATGTTGTTGTGATGTGTAACTAAAACCTATGAACTCACCAATATGTATATATTGACGTCTTTTTTTAAATGTATCTTTCAGGTAACTAAGGGCTGAAGGAAATAATGGCTAGTACGGGGAAATTGGGACGTCGGACTTTTGAGGGGTTTTAGTTTTATTTTCCATTGGGTTGGGATATAATTGAAAAACCCTTTATTTTGAACTAAATTTGAATGTTTGTGTAATGTATGAAACAAGAAACATCTTTCGACGTCTAAATAATTTGATCCTTTTCTAATTAGTTATTGTTTGTGTTAATCTTGACTTTGATACGTCTTCAAGCATCGCGCCACGTGTTTCCGCCATTGGCGTGGTGTGACAGAAGTGGTATCAGAGCCAAGGTTATAGCGAACTAGTGTTTTGAAAAGCTAGACTATAACCGGCTTGGCTTGAAGCGTAAAGTTTTCTAAAAACTAAATACAAAACAAAATATTTTTAGAAAAGAAAGGAAAATTGTACAAGGGATGTACAATGGAAAATTTCCGACCGACTAACCATGTTGTCAATATATATTAAATGTTAGAAAATAAAAGATAGAAATGTGTGTTATGTGTAGATCTAATTTTCTAACTTAAGTTAACTAATAACTCATATATATAGTACGGTTCTTTGCCAGGATATGTCAAGCTCTAGTCACGCGATACCCGTGCCCAGGTTTGACAGCAATGTTCAAATAGTTGAGGTCATTCCCAACGATGTGGAGATTATAGACCTCGACCCTATTAAGGATGAGGGTCTGGATGAGGCGTCCGCCAAGGACGAGCCCGAGAGTCATGGCGATGATGAGGACGACGGAGAGGATGAGGCTGCTGATGATGCTGTTATTGCTGAGGACGCTATTGCTGCTGATGATGATGATGAGGAGGAGGAGGAGGAGGAGGAGGACCCATCTGAGGCCATGGACGAGTCCGACTCGGAGTCAGTCACTTCCCCGGCCGCTGCTGCCAGCGAGCCGCCTGTTATTCCATCCCCTATCATGCCACCACCTGCCCACCCAGTCCCGGCTGTCAGGGACTTTCCTGTAGGTTGTAGGGGTCCTGTCGATCCTGTCAGGGACAGAGTTGTCCCGACTACCTCGGAGACTGTCGAGTCCCCATTTGTTTCTCACACTCATGTCGACCATGCACCCACCCCTATTCCATCCATTACCGTTCCTCCTGGCACGAGTCTAGTGCCTCTTGTGCGAGGGCACATTGCTAGGTTCGTAGAGTCCAGTCACCCTGAGGGCCGAACCGATAGTGAGGAGTCTGTAGCACCTGTAATACCCACTGATCCTACAGAGCATATCGCTCCTGTCTCGGCTGAGGTGCCGGTTGCGCCTCTCCCTCCTGTCACATCCTTTGAGCCGGTAGCCCCCATCCCCCAGTCGTGTCTGATACTACAGTTGACGAGCATGTTGGGTTTATTCTTGAGGGTAGCCCTGCCCGTAGCTCAGAGCTTAGGAGAGCGGGTATGAGTGCTTACCGCTCCGCTAGCCCAGACGCCCCTGTTACCGATGCCCCTATTATTCTTGAGGTGGTGGCCCCACCTCACCCCACTGTGGCACCACTGGATGAGCCCTTGCTACCTTTCCCTACACCCGTAGTCCCATCTATGGACCCCATTTTCTCTGCGCCCACACTTGTTCCTGTCATGACTTTGACCCCACCTACCCCTGTTGTATCCATGACCCCGCCTCCCCTATTGTTTACCTTCGGTGCGGGCGATCCATACTTGTTCGATTCGTTCATTACTCCTGGGGCGGCAGGCCTACCCCAGTCGTTTGTACCACTACCCTTTCAGGTACCGGACATTGTTGGCCCCTCCCAGCCGACCTTTCCTGACATGGCCGGGCCCTCTCAGCCCTATGAGGCGGCCCGTTTGCCGGCTGAGGCCATGACCTCTTTGCTTTCACTGGAGCATGACTTCCAGGCCTTGTCGGAGACTATCCACAGCACGATCACTCACATGGATTATCAGGTTCGTGAGATGTGGACCCGCATTATTGATGCGAGCTCTGCCTTGTCACGTTACGCAGATGATCTCCTTAGGATGGATGTGATACGTGGCATCACGGGTGATGACCACTTCGCTCATATGCGGTATCTGTACGACCGTATCGCGGCCATTAACTTGGCCATTAGCCTCTACGCTCCCCAGTACTTCTATCAGCCTCCCCCTCCTCAGTAGATTGGATTATGTAGCAGTGGAGACGACAGTTGGACGGCATGGTAGTGGTGATAGTTGTAGCATTTTGTGTTAGACATGGATGTAGCTGTAGCATCAGTTGGTAGTCTTTTTGAATTTTACCCAGCTGAGCGGGATGTGCCAGCTTTATATTATGACATTTTGTTATATTTCAAACGATGTATGTGGGACGTTATAACCCACCTTTTGTTATTGTAGAAACCAATGATGAACTCGTTGTTATGAAATTTAATGGGAATCATATTATTAATATGGTAAAATATGTGGTTGTTATCTTATGCTTCCTCTATTTATTCATTGGGATTGTGATTGTGATGATGATTGTATACTATCGCGTTCTGTAACCTTGTAATTACGGAGATTGTGTTGTGATGCTATGCCTTGATGAGTTGTATTGTTTACTTATGCGTTGTGCACGACAATATTTTGATGAAAATTTGTCTAATTAACCTTTGATATCTATTATTGTTGTTTAAGAAATGGCACCTACGACAAGAAGTAACACTAGTCAAGACGGTCTGCCCACTTCACAGGCCGAACTCGAACAGATCATTGCGGATCGTATCGCGATCGCTATGGCCGGACTCGAGGCAAACCCACTGATCAGAGTGGTGGACAGGGCGGATCGGGTGGCCATGGTGGAAGTGACCGACGTGAACGGTCCAACTCTGGTAAGCAACTTTAAATAAGTGGAACGTCAGGATGTTATCCCGACACATTTTCATTTATGGCTAAATACATTTGTGTTATTTCAGAAACGATCACTCATGAGCACGGCTGTAAGTTTAAGGCTTTTTTGGACTGTAAGCCTATCAACTTTCACGGGACTGAAGGCTCTGTTGACCTAATCAAGTGGTTTGAAAAGACGGAAGCCGTGATACGCATCAGTGGTTGCACTGCCCCGCAGGCTATTATGTACTCCACCAACTTATTCCTGGATCATGCGCTGACATGGTGGAATAGCCAGGTGCAATCACTTGGTGATGATGCTGCATATGCTATGCCTTGGGTGGATCTTAAGGAATTAATGATTCGTGAGTATTATCCCGCCAGTGAAGTCCAGAAACTCGAAGCAGAATTCTGGACACACACCATGATCGGTGCTGATATTGAAGGTTATACCTCTCGCTTCCATGACCTCGCACGTTTAGTTCCCTGATTGGTGACACCGGAGAGCAAGCGAATTGAACGGTATCTGTACGGATTGGCACCACAGATTCGCAGCATGGTTACTTCATCCAAACCAGCTACCATGCGTGAGGCAATTGATCTGGCCTTAAGTTTAACTGAGTCCGCATGGGTACACTTGTGCGCAAAGGGTCTGTTTCTAAGAATGTTGAGGGTAAAGCTTCTGAGGGAAAAATCTCTGAATCTGGTACTAGTTCAAATGAGCGTTCGAACCGCTCTGGGTTTGGGAAAAGAAAAAGGGGCGATGGTAAGAAGGATGGTTCCTCTGGGAATCAGTCATCTCAGGGGAAGAAGGGTAAAGGCTATGTTGCTACTAGTCAATCTGGGGAAAGGAAAACTGGTGCCCAAGGAAAGAAAAATGAGCAAACTTGCTGGAAATGTCGTCGTACCGGTCACAAGGGCGAAGACTGTAGGTCTGGTGCGCCTAAAGCTGGGGAAAAACGACCGTGCTTTGGCTGTGGGTCATTCGATCACTGGAAGAAGGAGTGCCCAAAATTGAACAACCAGGAATGTGGGTGAGCATTTGTCATTGGTGCTGGTGATGCGCGTCAGGACCCTAACGTGGTCACCAGTACGTTTCCTCTTAACAATCATTATGCATCAGTTTTATTTGATACCGGTGCCGATTTTAGTTTCGTATCTATTGATTTCAAACGATCTCATGGTTTGGAGACTAGTGAATTAGATACACCTTATTCCATAGAATTGGCCAATGGTAAAACTATAGAAACGGGTGAAGTAGCGAAAGGCTGTAAATTGGATCTTTGTGGGCATGAGTTTAGCATTGATCTTTTACCGGTTGCTTTGGGTAGTTTCGATGTAGTCGTTGGTATGGATTGGTTATCTGCACATCGTGCCGTCGTTGTTTGTAACGATAAAATAATTCAAGTTCCTCTCGCGAGTGGTGAAACCCTTTCGATTCAAGGGGAAAGACGTGGGACGCCATTGAGAATTATTACGAGCATGAAGGCCCGGAAGTGCTTGCGAAAGGGTCTTATCGCATTCTTGGCACATGTAGTAGATAAGAAGGCCGACGAGCGAAAGCTAGAAGATATTCCGATAGCGTGAGAATTTCCTGATGTGTTTCCTGAGGATTTGCTGGGGTTGCCACCACCTCGACAAGTCGAGTTCCGTATTGACCTTGTTCCTGGAGCTGCTCCTGTAGCGCGATCGCCATACCCCTTAGCTCCGTCCGAAATGCAGGAACTATCCAGTCAATTGCAAGAATTGCTGGACAAAGGATTCATAAGACCGAGTTTCTCGCCTTGTGGAGCTCCTGTCTTGTTCGTGAAAAAGAAAGATGGCACTTTTCGTATGTGCATCGACTATCGGGAGTTGAACAAGTTAACCATCAAGAATCGTTATCCCCTTCCCAGGATTGATGATTTGTTTGATCAACTCCAGGGATCCAGTTTTTATTCCAAGATCGATCTACGGTCCGGTTATCATCAGTTACGGATCCAAGAGGAAGATGTACCGAAAACGGCTTTCAGGACTCGTTATGGTCACTATGAGTTCTTAGTGATGTCGTTTGGTTTAACTAACGCACCGGCAGTTTTCATGGATATGATGAATCGCGTGTGCCAGCCGTACTTGGATAAGTTCGTTATTGTTTTTATTGATGACATATTGATCTATTCTCGCACCAAGAAAGATCATGAAAATTACCTTCGTTTAATCCTAGAATTATTGCGCAAAGAGAAGCTTTATGCCAAATTTTCAAAATGTGAATTCTGGATTCGAGAGGTCCACTTCCTAGGCCATGTAGTGAATGAAAAAGTTATACATGTCGATCCCGCCAATATCGAGGCAATAAAAAATTGGGACGCACCTAAAACTCCTACTGAAGTTCGACAATTTCTTGGCCTTGCGGGTTACTATAGAAGATTCATTGAGAATTTTTCCAAGATAGCACAGTCCTTGACCATGCTAACCCAAAAGGATAAAAAGTTCGAGTGGACTGAAAAACAAGAATCGGCATTCCAATTGTTAAAGGAGAAGTTATGTGGCGCTCCAATATTATCACTTCCCGATGGTACGGAAGATTTCGTGGTCTATTGTGACGCTTCACATCAAGGCTTAGGTTGCGTGTTAATGCAACGGGAAAAGGTGATTGCATATGCTTTCGGGCAATTAAAAGTCCACGAAAAGAATTACACTACACACGATTTGGAATTGGGTGCAGTGGTATTCGCTCTCAAGATTTGGAGGCATTATTTGTATGGAACTAAGTGCACGATCTTCACCGATCATAAGAGTTTGCAACACATCTTTGACCAGAAAGATTTGAATATGCGACAACGGCAATGGGTTGAGTTATTAAACGACTACGATTGTGAAATAAAGTATCACCCCGGAAAGGCGAACGTTGTGGCAGACGCCTTAAGTCGCAAGGAACGGGTTAAGCCATTACGTGTCCGATCTTTGGGTTTAACTATTCACACGAATCTAACGGACCGAATTGGTGAAGCCCAAATTAATGCTCTGAAGCCCGAGAACGTGAAAGGTGAAAGGTTGCGGAAAATGGTTGATTCATTGGAGTCGAAGGCGGACCAAACCCTGTATTTCATGAATAGAATTTGGGTTCCAGTATATGGTGGATTACGTGAGCTAGTATTGGCTGAACCTCACAGTTCTCGATATTCGGTTCACCCTGGTGCAGACAAAATGTTTCACGATTTAAAAGAACATTATTGGTGGCCGAATTTCAAGAGGGATATAGCGGCTTACGTTGCACGTTGTTTAACTTGCGCAAAGGTCAAAGCCGAACACCAGAGACCGTCCGGTCTGCTCCAGCAGCCGGAAATACCTGAATGGAAATGGGAACAAATTTCCATGGATTTCATTACCAACTTACCCAGGACAACAAGCGGCCATGATATGATTTGGGTAATTATCGATCGATTGACAAAATCCGCACACTTCCTTCCAATCCGCGAAACGGATAAATTGGAAAAATTGATCCATTTGTACATTAAGGAAGTGGTGTCTAAACATGGTGTACCTATCTCCATCATCTCTGACCGAGATAGTCGTTTCACCTCAAGATTTTGGGAAAGTTTGAACGAAGCCCTCGGTACTCGCCTAGACATGAGTACCGCATATCATCCTCAAACCGATGGTCAAAGTGAACGAACCATCCAGACCTTGGAGGATATGTTACGGGCCTGTGCAATCGATATCGGTGGTAACTGAGACACACACTTACCATTGGTGGAATTTTCATATAACAGCAGCTACCATACGAGCATTCAGGCTGCACCATTTGAAGCTCTATATGGACGTAAGTGTAGATCTCCGTTATGTTGGACTGAAGTCGGAGAGAAACAACTTACCGGGCCCGAAATTGTTCAAGAGACGATGGATAAAATCTTCTTGATAAAAGAACGTCTCAAAGCGGCCCGTGACCGGCAGAAAAGTTACGCGGATATGAGGCGAAAGCCTTTGGAATTTCAAGTCGGAGACAGGGTCCTATTGAAGGTGTCACCTTGGAAAGGTGTCGCGCGTTTTGGAAAGCGCGGGAAGTTGAACCCACGGTATGTTGGTCAATTCGAAATTTTGTCCAGAGTAGGCCCCGTGGCATACAAGCTCATGTTACCGCAAGAGCTTAGCGGAATACATGACACGTTTCACGTGTCAAATTTGAAAAAGTGTCTATCTGACGAAACTCTTGTTATCCCTGCCGACGAAATCCACATCGACGATAAGCTACATTTTGTCGAAGAACCAATCGAGGTGACTGATTGGAAGGTCCAAAAACTGAGACGTAGTAAGATCAGGTTGGTCAAAGTGCGTTGAAATGCCAAGCGTGGACCGGAGTTCACATGGGAAAGGCTGGACCGGATGAAGCAGAAATATCCCGCCCTATTCGAGAAGACCCCTGTACCGGAGAACTCGAAGTGAATTCCGGGACAGAATTCTCTTAACGGGGGGAGAATGTAACAACCGGCAAAAAATGAGGTAATTTCGTACTAATTAATTAATATATGATTAACATAATTAAGTGTAGATATGTGTTAATTATTTAACTGAGGCCTTAGAGAATAGTAAATTTCCATATGATGCATAGGAATGCATACGTTTAATGGTAAAACATGATAGGATCATGTGCGAACAAACTTATCCGGTATGGATGTTGGCGATTACCCGGTAAAAATTATATAAACGAAAAAGATCCCGGACACCCAAGATATAAAATAAAGGGTATTTTCACAAAATATAATGGGTTTTGGAACTCCAAAACCATAAGTGAAAACTTTCCATACAAATCTCCTGGTAACGAATAAAGTGCGCGTACCGCACCCGGTACGCGTATAATTCAAAAATTCACCCGACAAAAGCCTAATAACCAATCAACACTTAAACTAGGCTATTTTAAGGGTTATTAGAGGCACTTTTAATGTCCGAATAACACGCGAATAAAGTCCGAAAAATACCCGAACGACGAGGGATTAAACTTAACAAAACATTGGTAAATATTTTGTGTTGTGGACCCCACCTAAACCACCCCAAGAACCGGCCAAACCCCCCCCCCCCATGCTTAATCTTTTCTTTTCTTTTGTACCCTAAAATCTAAGGAAAGATTGGAGAAGTATGGGGTGGATATGCATGATCATGGGTAGGATTATTTTGTACAAAAAAAATCACAAGCCAATTCTTTTCTTTTGAAAATTTTGGCCAAACTCACCCCCAAAACAATTCTCGCAAGATTTAGTAGTACACTATATCAATGATTTAAGGGGATCCATATCCAAGTAGATTATATATGATATAGTGGTGTATCTTTGGAAGATTATAAAATTCCTTTTCTTCTTCACAACCTACGGCCATATACACATACATATAATCCACCAAAGATCATTAGTACATCATACAATCTTCACTAGATTTCACATAATCCATGGGAGATCACATATAATCTTTGGAAGATTTAAAAAAAGAGAGCATGTGTGCATACTTGAACAACCAAGCCAAAAATTCTTCCTCTTTTTCCATCTTTGGGCCGTGAGTTTGCACTCACCCACACACACAATTCTTACAAATTTTAACACCTCCAAATCACTCCTAAACATCCATCCTTCAAACCCCCATTGTGTGTTTCAAGCTTGGAGCTTAACCCCTAAGGAAGAACACACTAAACCCCATCATAACCAAGCCAAAAATTCTTCCTCTTGTTCCTTCTTTGGTGTCAAAAGTATAAATAATAATTTTCCAAGGTTGATTTGGTAAATACTAGTAAACATACTTATGTATTTTGTATAAAAAGTGTATTTTTATAAACGGAAATTTTATCAAAATTATGGACTTTTACTAACATAAGAATTATTATAAAAACAAAGGTTTTTATAAAATGATAGACAAATTAAAAACTTGGGAAAACTAATATAAAAATGAACTCTTTTATATAAATGGGAATATAAAAGTGTTGGAACATTCTTGTATATAAGTTGTCAAGTTTTGTATTAAAAATACAAAAGTATTTTTAAAACCTTCCAAGTAATATGGGTTGCGAAATGGAAAAATTAGCTATATATATATGTATATATATATATATAAGTTAAGAAATTGGACTTGGACGTGTTAATGAACAATGACGTAAAAGCGGACAAACGAGAAAAATATCGTTACGGCAAAATAAGTAAATATATATTTTAAGGAGTAAAATATATAACTTGGGTGAAAATTACATAACACTTTCCTAAGTGTTGGAGAAGATATTCGTGGGAGAAAACATAACGTAAATAATCTGACGATTAAAAACGTTAAACGAACGTATGGACTTAACGAGGAAAGTACATGTGTATATATATATATATATATATATATATGTTCGGGTCGACGAAATTCTAGTATATCTACTTAATGGGAAATTAGATATACGGGAAGGAAAACCGAGACGAGTAAATAATATATATATATATATATATATATATGTGTGTGTGTGTGTATACCGAATCGACGAGATCCTAGTATATTTACTTAATGGGAAAGTAAATATACGGTGTGGTGAGTCGAGACGGGCGTTAAGAATATACTATCAAATGACAAGACCTTAGTATATTTATTTGAATGGGAAAATAAATATGCGGTAAAGGGAGTCGGGTCGAGTGTTGAAAATGTATTATTTCGAACGAAACGATCTTAAGTATAATTATGTAATGGGAAAATAATTATACGTTAAGTGAAGTCGAGTCGAGGATAATATTATACATGTTAAAGAAATATTAATGCGAATATATATAACCTGTAAGGAAAGGGTAATCCATCACCAACGAACCTAGGATACACGTTTGATTACACGGGGAATTGGAATAAAACGTGGTTTGGGAGTTGGGTGTACAACTTGCCGAAGCACATGCACTATAGGTATAGTGACTTATACGTCTAGGACGTTTGTAGGGGTGTGACCTCAAGCGACATCAGCCTTGTTTTCATCCTTAAGTTGTTGGATGCGCTCCTTTAGCAACCGCCTCTCTTCATTATTGCGGTCGCAGGCTTCGGTCCATCGCTTCTTGTCCGCCGCCGACTCGGACAAGACCTTTTTCGCATCATCTTCAGCACGATGAGCTCGGCGGCGGTACTCCTCAAGGCGAGCTAGCATGGCCGCCTCTTTCTCAGCATGGCGGCCTTCTCAGCCTTTAAGCGGGCAAGGTCCCACTGCATGGCGGCATCCCGTCGCCGGAGGGAGTCCATCATCGCCAACTGACTCGCCTGACTGATGCACATATTCGTGATCAGGTCAGGGCGACTCAGGCTATCCTGGTATGCCTGTTCATAAGGGGGCACCGCCCCGCTGACGAACTCCTCCGCGGCCAGGGAGTTAGAAAATAACGTATTTTCCCTGACCGCCCAGCGAGGACGCCAAATGGCATCACCTCCGACCCAACTGGAGCCATCATACTCTCCAGTGGGCCCCCAAACACCTGCACCGGGCGGCGCACTACCCGCCCGACGGTCAACCTTACTACCCCTAGCGCCTCCCGCAGGGGGTGTCATACCAGAACTAGAAACTTCATCGGCCTTCCCCGTGGCCTCAGTTTCCCTCTCCGCAAACAGACTTCGCCGCTCCAGGGCCTCGGCCTGCCTAGCGGCATCGGCGGCGGCCCCTGCCTTCGCCGTCTCAGCCATTCTCGCTACTTCCTCAACAGCTGCCTTCTCCGCCACCTCAGCTTTCGCAGCTTCAGCAGCCCTGGCTCTCAAAAGGGCCTCAGCCTTAGCGGCTTCATCGGCCCAGATCTTCGATGCAGCCTCCGCCTCCTTACGAAGGCGCTCATCCTCTCTTTTCCTTTTCGCCTCCGCTATCTCCTCAACAGTTGGGATAGGCGGAGGAGAAGGGCTGGTAACCTTGGCCGTTGCGCCTGCAAAACAAACAGTTAGGCACAAGCATAAGAAAATGATAAATCCAAAAATAAGAACACACTTACCAGGAATCTTCTTCACCATCTTTTGAAGAAGCGGCTGACGCGCAGGCGGCGCGCCTATGTCAAAAGAGAACACAGGGGTGTCAGGCCCCTATTGTTGCGCAGTCTGAACAGGGGACTTGCCCTTATCCCTCGCAGCTCAAACTCCGGTGGAGGCCCCGGCAGCTGCACTCGCCCTACCATCTCCGCTCACACCTGCCTTACGCCGACCCCTCTTTCGAGTTTTCAACTTAAACTCGTCAGCGTCGCCTTCGTCCTCAGAGGCGGGCCCGTCCTTCCGCTTTTGGCGGTTCTTCACGTACTCTCCGCCTGTATCCGATGGACCTGTGTTAGAAACAGCGGACACTGGCTCAACTGCATAGCAGTGCCTTCGCGGGGCATGCTTCATGTCACACCCTCAAAATCCACTTGCGGAGTTTTTACCGCGAGGCGCATGACAAACCAGGATCCAAACCAACGATCACAATAAACAAGTCTAAAATGAACATAATGCAATTTAAAAACAATGTTTAAAATCCCCGTTTACAGCGGAAGCTTATTCAAAACAATTATTCAATATTAAACCAATGTTCAACGTTTGTAAAACCATGCAACTCTAACTAGACGCCGTGCAGACGCGTGCGCCCTAGTTCCACTGTGCTACCTTAGCGACCTGAGAAAACATGTAAAAGTTTACGTCAGCACAAAAATGCTGGTGAGTTTACAGGTTTTGTATCCAAGTACCAAGTCCACCTGTCCATACTATAACAAATAGAAAACCAGTTTACGCTAGCTAGGCGTACGTTTTGTTACTACCACGATTGGAAAACCATTACTAACGCGAATACCAAAAGTATGCCCGATGTAGTTCCTGTTGTTCCTGTTGTTCCTGTTTGAGACAATATGCACTCGCCCGGCCCTCCAAGCCGACGAGCGGGGTTGGTCACTCCCAATAGCGCTATTCACATTTCCCCGTTGTGCAAACCCGCACATTCATGGTTCCCCCCGGGACTTCCAAAGATCGTGTAGTACACAATAGAAACCCATAGTATGACAGTAGTTACCAAATAATCGTTTTAACACATGCTTTCTCCCCCGAAAATATGAAACCAGTTTAAAAGAGGGGCCGTAAACTCACCTTAACGTGCAAGCAAAGAATCCGAACAGCAAGCAATATATGCTACCGACACCCTAATAACAGTGTCGCTCAGTGAGTATAGGCGTAATATCATTACCCATATAACTCGTTTGTCCAAGGCGTTTTAAATGTTCAAAAGTGTGTATACGACGCCTAGTGATTCTACATGCAATAGTAAACCCTACGGACCCGTTGGTGAATACGTTGGTTACAATTAGTTTCTACATTCCGTATGTGTCTCAGACAAGTGTACTTCAGTTACATATCAATTCCATACCACCTAAGACCTCAATTAAGCACATGAGCACATAATACACAATCTGTGTTTTCAGGACAGATTGTGCGCCATCAAAACTAATTTATTTAAAATAGCAAACCAGTGAGTTAACCTCCCAAATTTTTACTGAATTTACTTTGGGATTCACTCGACAATACCTATTTTTGTTTTGTCTCAATTCCAAACACAAAAATTATGAAAATTCGTACAACACAGCTAGGTCCAGAAAATCTCCTCAACAGGTCAGTTTAGTAGGAAAATTCTTAAAAATTGTGTATTCATCCAAACGAGATGAATCCACTTGGAAAAGCTCTATTTTTCCAGTATTGACCTACTGTAAAAATTTCATAATCTAATTCCTTGTAAATCTCAAGTTATGACCATTTAAAGTTAACCCAATTTACAAATCCGAAAATCTGATATGACCCCTAATCAATTAAAATTCCAAAAACGACTCAAACGACGTCCAAATTCGATGGTTTTGCCCATTATGAAAAGCTAAGACCTTGTACGTTATAATCATGCAAAGAATCGATCAAATCAATTGTTTTCAAGCCACGAAACAGACCCTACAAGTCGACTTTCAGAATCTGTCCAGATTCTGATCGTACAATATCATCAATTATATCAAACCCTAGTTGCATATTATCAATCAATAATACCTAATAATCATCATACAACTTTCCTAATACCTATTCCCATCAGATCCTATTATCAAACATGTCAAGATCAAAGCTTTTAAGATCAAAACACCAATAACTTGCGCAACAAGCATCCTATGATGTTACTACGCGTTTATTAATAGGTTTAATCCGTTTAATCTTCAAAAAGACTCATGTTTTAATGTTTATTAAATCCAATCAGACCTGGACAAACTTGTTATAGGATTTTTACAATAAAACATAAAGTAAAAAGCGTAAGAAATCATGAGTTATACCCTTAGCTCTTCAAATCAATCAATCGCGCGCCTTGGAGCCTCCCAATTGATGATCTTAAGCCTTAGCAGGTGTTTTTGGAGTGAAATATTCGTGTGGGGCAGTAAGGGGGCGATTAGGGTTGAGTATGAGGGCTGCATGGGAGTTAAGGATGTTTAAATATGAGTTTGAGGCGGTTTAAACCCGTCAGGTAACATCGAGCGGCCGCTCGGAGCCTGTGAGCGGCCGCTCACAGGTCCGGGTGGCGCGCTTTTGTTTCGTTTCGCCTCCCGACGCGTTATCCATCGACGTTTTCGTTGTTTCGAACCGTAACAAGTGTAACCCCATGCGTTAAGACCCTAATCAACCTCACGCTCCACTTTTAATAATTTTTATTAACGTGTTCGGTTTAGGTTCACATAATCACGTATGGTTTTCACATAAGTTTGTCAGATATCACCGAGACACATAAGTTTGTTATTCACCAACGTCCGAGGTTCACTAATCATGAAATCACATGTTAACTCACACAAGGAGTCAGAACCCGACCCACACAAGGAGTCAAAGCATCTCATAACCCGAGATAATGCTCGTATGTCCTATCTAGCTATCTAGATAACCCTCGTTATGTATAATATACGCGTGACTCGCTAAGGTAGACTTTAATCTAGACCATGTTGTTAACCAGAATTTGCCGGGTGTCACACTTCATGCGCCCTTGAGAATGTCGCACCAAGGGCGACACCTCACTTGGAAATGGGGAACAGGGGTCAGAGGACTTACGAGTGGGATAATGGTGGTTGGGCAGATTATCCAAGTTAGGATAATAGAATCATCCAACAAACTCCTCCAAAAAGGAAACATGCCCCTCAGGCACCCGCCTCCACTTCAGCTTCAAAGTCCCGCGGGACTCAAAGACATCAAAATTGGACACACCTGCACATTCAACAAAAACGTTAGCAAAAACTTAAGTTACCAGGGAAATTTAAAGAGCTAAATCATACCTTCTTGGGGGATGTATGTGTAACATTTCGCATTTAATAATTGTACGTTACGGAATTTAAAACGACAAGTTTTATTATTTTTAGTGATATTTTGAACCCTTATTCAAAGATAATTATTCACACACACACATATATATATATATACATATATAAAAGTTTATAATAATAATAATAATAATAATAATTATAAGATTTGTTTAATTATAAGCCCACAACACAATCTAATTAACCCACCCTTCTTTAATCTCGGCCCAGCCCAAACTCCTTAACCCCAAGCCCAACCCAGCCAAGGCCCAAACCCCTCCCCTTGTCCATATTAATCAAAAACAAAAATGCCTCAGCCGGGTTTCGAACCCGAGCCAAGACACACACACACACCTGCCTAAACCAGCTGGGCTGGCCAACACTTATGTTTGAATCCTAGCACGTTATAATTATATACTTGATTTAATCCTTCACAGTTGACTTGAAAAGTCAACTGTGGGACGCGTATGATTCAATCAATCGAATTAACTTGTGATTTGTATAATTTTGGCAAACATACTTGATTCTCGGCCATTAGTGACTCACCAATACTTTTATTATCCATCAATTCTTACCAATTAAACTCGTTTACGCGTATAGACTTCAATTCTTGGTCAAACATGCCGATTTGATCACTGATGCATCCTCCCTATAAATTGAACCTCTGCGATGCATTACAACTCGCCAATAATCTCTTCTCAACCCCCAATCTTCTTCAATTCACTCTGTTTGTGCTTCACGAATACAATTTTGACTTGTGGTCTTGACCGAACAATCGAGCACGAAACAGACTTGTAAGTCCAATCTTTTCTGTGGGTTTTGTATATCGGCCATCACTCATCAATAGCCCCATGATTAATTGGGCTATTGATGAGTAAATCAAACTATTGCAGATCTAGGGTTCGTGGTTGATAATTGGGGATAAAACTGATTTGATATAGCGTATTTATTTTATTTAAACAGGGTTAAATCACAACCACAGGCCTAGGCCAAGTGGTTGTGATCGATGCTTGTAACCAAGGGCACCCGGGTTCGAATTCCGGATTGGGCGCCCCTTTTTCCACTTCTTTTTCACTTTTTTTAAACAAACCATTTATACTTATATATTACATTTAAATCTTGTAAATTCATTTTTAAATATTAAAACCTTTTTATAAATTCTAAAAAAAAATTATATTTATCAAATCTGATGTAAAAGATTTATCTACAATTTTTAGTTTTCTGAAATTCATTTATTTAATATTTATAATAATTAAATCAATTTTATGCTATTATATTTATAAAAATCCATTAAAATATCAAAACAATTTTATAAATTCCTACAAAAATTATCCTGAGTTTGTACAATGTTAAAATTTACTGAAATGATTTTTAATTCAGAAAAATCATTTATTTTATATTTTTAATCAATTTTTGTTTGTTTTAATCATAATTAAATCATAATAAATTCAATTTTTATTATTTTTGCACCAAAATTTTATACAATTTATTTTTAAATATTTAGAACAGAAATATGATTTTTAGAATAATAATTCTTTAATTTTAATATTTTTAAATATTAAAGTTAAATTTTGGCAATTTGTAATAAATAGATTTAAAAATCTATTATAAAGAAAATAATTTTATAAAAATTATTTTTATACTTCAAGCACATTATTGTGAACATTCTAAATTCAAATTTTATAAAAAGACTTTCTTTTATTTAATTAACAAATTTCCCTTTATTTAATTAACATTTTATTATAAATTCAACAATTGGATATCCCCAAATCGAAACCCTAGAATATACTTATAAACTAGTTAGACTTAGACTTATTTGTTTCCTTATACATAGGGTAATACTTGGCAATCTATTGGGCTACACTTATACTATTCCTCAATACCTAATACTATACCAAGGTGAGTTTACGTAACCATGTTTATGCGATTCTTTATACTTGCAACAATTATTTAAGCAATTCAACATGCATGTCTAGTAGTAAACTTTATTGCCTCATGAATTAGTCAACAGTTTCAACGAGTTTCAAAGAGTTTCAACATTTACATAATCATTAGTTATGGCCAAGCCGGCGATACTCAATAATAGATCTATTGGATTGACAACCCCACCCGGATACGTGTACCTCCTACATAGGTAACGTGGGTGATTGTTATCGTTCCAACATATTACTAAGGTGAACCGTAGATGACGGGATGGACCTAAACTAGTCGGAGGTTTGATTATGTCAACATATTATACTATTCATGTAGACTTAAATTTATGATAGACATACGAATTGCTAGACTTTTAAACTTAAACTATATGCTTAACATGGATTATGTATTCTCACCAACTTCTAGTTGACCCCCCCTATTTTTACAACTCAACAGGTAATAATGATGCATGAAGATTAGAGTGTTTATGAAGACAATAAGGAGTCTATGCTTGCTTGATTCTTGTGTGATGTATTAGATTCCCACATTTAAACACTTATGTATTTCTATTTTTGGATATTGCAATTTAAATTTATTTCAATTAAAATTTGGATTACCATGTGCTACTGTATAATCAATCTTACGTGACACCTCGATGTTTCCGCCATCGGTTGGGGTGTTACAGATTGGTATCAGAGCCATGGTTATAGGGAATTAGGTTATTAGAAAAATAATCTAGTCTATAACCATAGGATTTAACCAGTACTTGCTCCTTTTACTGCTATACTCTATCTCCCTCCTACTTCTTATCCCTACTATCATCCCTACAAGAAGGTTGCTCTCCATCACTGGATCTACTCTCAAACTAATAGGACAAAATCCTCAGGTTTAACCTGAACCACCTTGAGATCTCGTCGAAAGTTCTAGATTTTAATAACGAACACGTGCAATCTGGAAGGGTGAACGCCTGTATTCTGAGTCTTCTGTCTAGGCTGGCATTACGCATATATCCCAATCAGACGAGGGACCCGGATGCCTACCTGGGAATTCTCGGGATGAGTGTTCACTTATAGGCTAAAGCACGTCTTCATATGTTGTTAGAATTTAGAATCTTTGATAAGTCAACGTTTTCGTTTATTCGTTTTAAGTAATGAATAAATGATTACACTCCTTATATAATCTCATTCATTTCACTGTGTTTCTTACAGATCATGCCTCCACGTCGCAGTGCTCGTCTTAACAGTGGTGAAAATCATGATGAAGGGAGTAGCAATCACAACGATAACCATGACACTAACCACAACAACAATAACAACAACAATGGTGTCGATGCCCAACTGGCTGCAATCATTTCTCAACAAATGGCACAGCAAATCGCAACTCTGGTTCCCAACTTACTAGCTCAAGTCATCCAAATGAACGGCAACGGAAACGGTCATGGCAACGGGAACGGCAACGGGAACGGAAACGGCAATGGTAATGGAAATGGACCCCCAGCCTGCACCCTTAAGCATTTCAATTCCTGTAATCCCCCAAAGTTCAGTGGAGAAGAAGGAGCTACAGGACTCCTACAATGGTTTGAGGGTATTGAGAATACCTTCATCAACAGTGAATGCCCCGACAACTTTAAAGTCCGTTACGCTATGAGTGTTCTTCACAAACGAGCACTCACCTGGTGGAATGAGGAAAAGCGCACCCGTGGAGCTGAAGCTGCACTGGCCTTAACTTGGGATCAAGCTAAAGACATTATAAAGGCAGAGTTCTGCCCTCGCAATGAAATTAAGAAGCTGGAAGATGAATTTCATGATCTTGCTCAAGACAGTGGGGAAAACCTTGCTTACAACACTCGTTTTCACGAACTTAGCTTACTGCTACCCCACAAAGTCACCCCTTTGCGCATTGCTATCGAAAAATACATTGGTGGTTTACCGATGCAGATTCAAGACACGGTGTGGGGAAGGAACCCTGCTACTTTGGAAGAAGCAAAGCGTTTGGCTGCCACCCTAACAGATAACCATGTGAAGGCAGGAACCCTGACTCGTAAAGGGGAAAAGAAAAAGGATACCCCCCCAACCTGCCGTTGATATCAAAACTGAGGCCTCAACCAACGGGAAGAACAAGGTTAGTAATTTTGCAATAGACACCACTGCCCCACCCACCAAGAAACAATACAATGGGAACCTACCTAAGTGTGACACCTGCCAGTATCACCATCCAACTCAAGTACCCTGCCGACAGTGCACCAATTGTCAAAGGTATGGGCATCTTGCAGATGCTTGTCGAATCCCTGCTACAAACGCTCCTGATGCTCCAAATAACCCCGCTTGAAACCCTCCAGCTACTTAACAGCAAACCCTACCATTTAAATAATGTCTACTTTCTCTTTAATTCCATGTATTGCCACATTTAATTCAAATAATAAAATTCAAGTATTATCATAACATCCGTGTGCATGCTTGTTTGAATGTGAACTGATTGCTATATCTATAATCATACTTGCTTACTTGTACATCAATTAGTTGACTACCAAACAACCTACTTAACGATTGGTAGAGGTCATCATGTCTATCCAACAGTCGGGAGAGGCCCTACCACCTGCTCAACGACTGGTGGAGACTATCAAACCTGCTCAACAATCGGTAGAGTCATAAAAGGACACAAAACCTTAATGTAAGGTAAATTGATAATTACGGTCCGGAACGTAATCATGAGTTTACAGGTACGTTAAGGTAGTGTGAAATTTTATCAAGGTTTTCAGTAGTTGACCAATTGTAGACCTAGTGTTTCTCTTAACTTCGGGACGAAGTTCCTAAAAGTAGGGGACACTGTAACATTTCGCATTTAATAATTGTACGTTACGGAATTTAAAACGACAAGTTTTATTATTTTTAGTGATATTTTGAACCCTTATTCAAAGATAATTATTCACACACACACACACACACACATATATATATATATATATATACATATATAAAAGTTTATAATAATAATAATAATTATAAGATTTGTTTAATTATAAGCCCACAACACAATCTAATCAACCCACCCTTCTTTAATCTCGGCCCAGCCCAAACTCCTTAACCCCAAGCCCAACCCAGCCAAGGCCCAAACCCCTCCCCTTGTCCGTATTAATCAAAAACAAAAATGCCTCAGCCGGGTTTCGAACCCGAGCCAAGACACACACACACACCTGCCTAAACCAGCTGGGCTGGCCAACACTTATGTTTGAATCCTAGCCCGTTATAATTATATACTTGATTTAATCCTTCACAGTTGACTTGAAAAGTCAACTGTGGGACGCGTATGATACAATCAATCGAATTAACTTGTGATTTGAATAATTTTGGCAAACATACTTGATTCTTGGCCATTAGTGACTCACCAATACGATTATTATCCATCAATTGTTACCAATTAAACTCGTTTACGGGTATAGACTTCAATTCTTGGTCAAACATGCCGATTTGATCACTGATGCATCCTCCCTATAAATTGAACCTCTGTGATGCATTACAACTCGCCAATAATCTCTTCTCAACCCCCAATCTTCTTCAATTCACTCTGTTTGTGCTTCACGAATACAATTTTGACTTGTGGTCTTGACCGAACAATCGAGCACGAAACAGACTTGTAAGTCCAATCTTTTATGTGGGTTTTGTATATCGGCCATCACTCATCAATAGCCCCATGATTAATTGGGCTATTGATGAGTAAATCAAACTATTGCAGATCTAGGGTTCGTGGTTGATAATTGGGGATAAAACTGATTTGATATAGCGTATTTATTTTATTTAAACAGGGTTAAATCACAACCACAGGCCTAGGCCAAGTGGTTGTTATCGATGCTTGTAACCAAGGGCACCCGGGTTCGAATTCCGGCTTGGGCGCCCCTTTTTCCACTTCTTTTTCACTTTTTTTAAACAAACCATTTATACTTATATATTACATTTAAATCTTGTAAATTCATTTTTAAATATTAAAACCTTTTTATAAATTCTATAAAAAATTATATTTATCAAATCTGATGTAAAAGATTTATCTACAATTTGTAGTTTTCTGAAATTCATTTATTTAATATTTATAATAATTAAATCAATTTTATGCTATTATATTTATAAAAATCCATTAAAATATCAAAACAATTTTATAAATTCCTACAAAAATTATCCTGAGTTTGTACAATGTTAAACTTTACTGAAATGATTTTTAATTCAGAAAAATCATTTATTTTATATTTTTAATCAATTTTTGTTAGTTTTAATCATAATTAAATCATAATAAATTCAATTTTTCTTATTTTTGCACCAAAATTTTATACAATTTATTTTTAAATATTTAGAACACAAATATGATTTTTAGAATAATAATTCTTTAATTTTAATATTTTTAAATATTAAAGTTAAATTTTGGCAATTTGTAATAAATAGATTTAAAAATCTATTATAAAGAAAATAATTTTATAAAAATTATTTTTATACTTCAAGCACATTATTGTGAACATTCTAAATTCAAATTTTATAAAAAGACTTTCTTTTATTTAATTATCAAATTTCCCTTTATTTAATTAACATTTTATTATAAATTCAACAATTGGATATCCCCAAATCGAAACCCTAGAATATACTTATAAACTAGTTAGACTTAGACTTATTTGTTGCCTTATACATAGGGTAATACTTGGCAATCTATTGGGCTACACTTATACTATTCCTCAATACCTAATACTATCACTACGTCAAAAACAGGCTTTAGCCACACCAGAAAAGTGTGACCATATGCCTTTTTCAGATACCAAGGACGGTTGGGTTGAGCCAAGGCCCAAAGATCACAAGACTCGTCGTGGGCTTCTTCTCAAGCCCACGACCCTCATTATAAATAGAAGACTCCAGCTCCCTTCAAGAGGATCGATAATCAATCACTTGTATCTAGGGCTAGAATTATTCTTATGCTTTGTACTCTCCAAAGTAATAACATTCTCGGCTCTTTACAGTGGACGTAGGTCACACTCGACCGAACCACTTACATCTTTGTGTCTCATAATTTACTCACTCACCACACACTCACTCATCAATACATTCGGGTAATCCAAACGGTTTGGGTAAAGGAGCGTACGTACAGTAACATAAGTGCAACCCCTCGGATATTAGTAATAATCCCCGAGTAGCTTATTGTTTCTTCAATTTCGTTTGTAGAAAATCCTATGTTTGCATTGTGTAAGAAGTTGAAGCTTTTGAAGCATTATGTAACTGTAATTATCTTTTGCTTAGTAGACAAATGTGGCACTTGATGTAATAAAGAAGAGTGATGTGTCAGCAGCCGTGTTTGCTCCTGGATAGATCTATGAGACACAGCAACCCCGTGATTTTCAGACAGCTCAGAATCGGTATTACACCTCACTGATATCGCTACTGTTAGATCTTTTTAATTTCTCCGAACATGTTTTATTATTTCAGTTTTTTTTTTCATATATATCCTACAATACAGTTATGCTCTAAGATATTAGACTATGTATTATTAGGTGGTGGGAGCTTGTTGAGAAATCATGGGGGAATATCACAAATATATCCTAAAATTCTTCCGTTCTAACTTTGATCAGGTACATAATATGCATATTTTTCCTTTTGTTGCCTTTACATCAGACTAATACAGACAATACACCATCCAAATAACCAACATGTCCTATTTTTTTTTATGTTGAGTTGTTAGACTCAAAAGTGCTCCACGCTCATGCGTTTCCGGTTTGTAGAATTGAATCGGTTGCCGATTAGCAACTGAATATTATATTTTTTTTCTGGTCGTTTCATATTATATATTTGAGTAAATTCCTTTTTGAGTCCTTGTGTTTTGTCGATTTTAACTACTTGAGTCCAACATTTTGATTTTTAACATTCTGAGTGCCTGGTTGATAATTCTATAACTATTTGAGTCCAAATTTCTAACTCTGTTAGATTTTTTCTGTTAATATTTATGAAATGACCAAAGTACCCTTACAATTAAAAATAAATATTATTAAATATTACTTTATTATATATTATAATAATTATATTCCTAATCTATATATCTTTCTCTTCCCTCTCTACACACAGATCTCTGCACACACACAAATCTCACACAATCTCTCTCTAAAAGTATCAAATCCACCACCACCATACACCTTTAGCAACCACCACCACCACCTCCATCTCCGACCGACTGCCACCTGACACAACCTCCATCTCAGGTTTACTCAAACCATCTCCACCCTTTCATCTGCTGCTCCCCCCTCCCTCTTTCTCTCTCTGCAATCACCATCACTACCACAACCATACAACACCACCATCACCATCACCACCACTACCATACACCACCACTAACACCCTTTTCAAAATCGAAACAAGAAGCAAGCTAGATCTGACCCATCGAACCACCACAACATATCAAACCACCCAACTGTCGGACAGACCACAACCACCGCCAGACGAAACCACCAACAACTACCATACCAGACCACCGTCACTATCGTTACTACTAGGGCTTAAAACAGCGTAGACGATGATGGGGCCTAGGGTTTAGGTCAGATTTGAAATCAATTCAGGGGTTAGGGTTTTGATCAAGGTGGAGCAGTGTGGTGGAAGGTGGGTGGTTGTCCCGGTGAAACGAGTAGTGGTGATGGTGGTGGTTTAATTGTGCAGTGCTCGTAGGGTACGGGGAGAATGTGTGTGCAGGTGGTGGTGGTGTTGAGATGAGGGTGGCTCGGAGGTGGATGTGGAGGTGGAGGTGCAGTGGGGGTGGGTGGTGGGGGTGAGGCGGTGGTGGAAGTGCAGGGGAGGTTGTCGGCTGGGGTAGGGTTGTGGAAGAAAGGTGTGTGCTGGTCTATGTGTATATGTGTGTGTATATATATATATGTGTGTGTGTTAAAACCTTTATGCATTGAAGACTTGTTCTTTATTCCTTGTGCATTAGAGAGTTGTACCTAGGTGTAAATGACTGAAATACCCTTATATTTAACTAACTTACTTAACGACGTTACAAAATTGGACTCAGAGTGTTACAGAATTAAAACATAAGCATGCAAACTGTTAAAAATCAAAATGTTGGACTCAAGTAGTTAAAACTGACAAAACAAAGGGATTCAAAAAGTAATTTACTCTATATTTTTTTTCCGGTTGTTTGTGTTCATTGTGTTTTCCCTTCTACCTTTGTTCTTATTTTTTCCCATGCAACCATGTTTTCTTAATTTTTTTCCTGGCTTTGATTTTGGTTTCAGGTTTGATATTTTCTTACTGCTTTGAATCATCTAATTACATCCTTTTTTAATGAAAGGTATGGTTCTGATTATTGTTTCTATTGATCGATATAAAGTAAGTGCTTATCTTATTTCACATGCTTTTTGTGTAAAGTATTTTGAACATGTCTAAATAATATAGTTAGTGTCAATTACGAAGAAATGATAACCAAAGACGGAGAAGAAGGTCCACTTGAAAAACTCAAAAAAAAAATGCTAGAAGTCATGAATCAACAAAAACTCATGTCGCTTACCATGAAACCCGACCGCACAATTGCGAGAAACAGCACCTCCGATTCTGAGAGACTTCATTTTATCAAACCAAGTTTCCTATTTCTTTACTTTTGCATATTATATGGGTTTCTAAATTAATCATAATTTATAATGGCCAGTATGGAAAAAAACATAGAAATCCTTAGAGGCAAAGGGAAATTTAAGAATATGAAGTGTGTTAATGGCATATGAACATTATTGTCTGTTATAACATCACAAAATTATCACAACCAAATCTTACAATTTTATTCTCTGGTTGAGAAATTAAACTATGTATCATACATAAAAGATGGCTTACTTCAATAGCATCAAGTTAACCTGCACCCATATGTTCAATTATGTCAAAACTTAAACGGTTAACCATTCTAGAAGTGGTCAATACCATTTATTTATGTCAAAACTTAGACGACTAACTGTCCTATGGGTTATGTTTAATCTCTATCGGGCCAAATGGGTTAAACAGGTCAAAAATCACACATGATATTTTTAAGCCTATAGCCTACTAATCCGTTTTATAAAGAAAAATTATCATTGTAGAGTAATAGTTTTTAGCTGATATGTTATTAAATAAATATTATAACATTCAAATTTATTTCTACCACCTGTTTTGAGCAACCAAACCTAACCCATATTGACCCATATAGAAAATCAATTACTAATGTATTTCTTTACTTTTACATCCAGATAACTTATTATCATCTAAGATACAAAGCTCATTGTCAACTATTTCATCTAAGATCCAAAGTTTATGTTGTACAGAGGCTCAATTCGATACATTGTGTTCATATACGATCCGAAGCTTATATTTTTTTCCCATTGTTTGTGTTCATTGTGTTTTCCCTTCTACCTTTATTCTTCATTTTTCCCATGCAACCAAGTTATCTTAATTTTTTTCAAGCTTTGACTTTTGGTTTAAGGTTTGACCTTTATCACGAAGGTAAGATCATGTTAAAGAATATTGTGTGCTTTAGAAATAAGATAATTTAGGTGTATGGCATGCGTCAACTGAAAAATGTATATGTAGATACATTGCTAGCAATGGGTATTGTGAAGGATTTTAGCATTGTTCCACAGCTTGCTGAAATTATTATTGTGATTTTTGGCATGAAATGTTTTTATACATTGATAAAAGACAATGTTAATTATATAATTGAGCAATTGGGCTGGGTGTATGCTTCGACTATTTGTTATTTAACTTCATGGAGTTGTCAAAGAACTTAAATATTATTAATTACATACTATAGGAACATGGACTTAACAATTATTGCAGTTTAACGAGCAAGTGGTTGCCGTAGCATCTCGGATGGTGATCTCATTGTGAGTTCATGTATTGTAACCAGAGGTGGCGGGATGGCTGGGTTGGGTAATGGTGTGAAGATAGGTTTGGGTAGAAATGTGTCGTTTTTTATTATTGTTGTAACAGTTAGGTTTGGTTGTCATCTTTAAATCTATGTAGTGTTATAGGCCAATGGTTATCAACATGGAGGCGAGACACCCATCTAACTCATTTACGAGATCTATAATTGACCAACACGAATACTGCACTAATGACCGCAACTCACTGTTGTTATATGGAGTTTTACTGGGTGCGGGCCCTGCTCTTGAGAATGGTCCTTTTGTTGGTAAGACATCACAATTCGAGAGGCGGGCATATCTTAGCATGGAAACTATATCTTAGATACATGTTTTGGCCATACTCATTCTTCCAAACTATAAGGCTCAAGAATATTTGTGATGTCTTGATTATTGACTCAACCACTTGCTCAAAGTGTTACAAAGTAAAAAAACTTTTGTTGACCAGTGAGTTGCATTTGGTGAAGTTTTAATGTATCATCATGTTCTTTTAAACAAGATCATATACAATGAGTTTATAATGTTGTGGTTTGAATGTTTGATGTCAGTTACAGGAATATATCGATGAAATGAATTATGCGTTTTACTTCCCCCGTCCCCCAAAGTATATTTTATCACTTTAAATGTTCATGTTTATTTAGCTTCTATTAGAATAAGTATGTTATTACTTATTATTCATTTGATTTTAGCCATTGTTTAAAATTTTCTTTAAATCATACTGTAGTTGGTCTATATATCTATTATTGCGTTACATTAAATGCTTTATATGATATTTTTAATGCAACCAAAATCTGCCGGCAATCTTTATAGAGTTTTTTTTTTTCATTTTATAGATGTGTTTCCAAGAATTTTGTATTGTTCGTTGTCATCTAACATATTATGTAGTCCTATCTAACATATAGGTGTATGTATGTTAGAACCTAGCATGTAATGACATGTTAAATGGTTTGTCATTTGACTTGAAGATGCACCGTGGTTCCCCACAAGACTCTAACCTAGTTATATATATTAAGCTAGTAGAACAATTCAACATTTAATCTTTTTAGAATTTTCTTTATTCAGGTAATTAACACTTTACAAAGCCACCCCAGACTTTGAACTGATTATCTATTTAACCATTCATTTTTCATATATGATTGAACACACATTTTTTTTTATTTTTTATGAATTGCATCTCTTATTTAGACCGCCGTTCTATAACAATTTTGTTATAGTAAAGATACAAACATATACCTATAGAAATAGGCAGGGCCGGTGTTAGGACAAAAAGGATTGGTGAAACCACTTTTGCAAACCTTAGTCTAATTCACTTCTGTCAAAATACTCTAAGTATAGAACTGCTGAAGAAGAAGGATCAAACTACTGAAGAAGAGATTCAGAAGTGCTGAAGAAGAAAAGTCATCAGAAGTTCTAAAGTTCAAACCAAACACTTCTACTGAAGAACTACTGAAGACAAACTACTCATCAGTAGTTTGTCATTCATCAGTACTACATGAAGATCTTTTCCACCGCCTTTGTATATCAGTAGTTTATTACTTTAGTATTTCTTTTTGCTTTATGTACAAGTTCCAAGACTGCAACTTGTTTCTGAACTTGCTTTTGGCAAGGTTCATGTATTTGTAACGTCTATAAATAGAAGGGTTCATCCCTCTGTTTTAGACATTGATTTTAATACAAGAAATCCTTCAACTCTTATTATTGTTATTTCCATTTCATGTTTATTGAGAATCTGTCGAAGTGTTTCATTCTCATTCAATACTTAGATTCTCAATAAACACTTATCATTTATTAGTTCTTGAATCCAGGGGGAGTAATAACTCCTGTTGATAAGTGTAGCTTTAAACTTATAAACATTCCGCTGTGCTATCACTCATCAAGAACTTGCTAAACACTTAAGTGTCAACTAGCAAGTTCAACAAAAGAGCAATACACTGATCCAACAATTGGTATCAGAGCACTGGTTTATCTGATCACATATCAATCTAACAAATTGAGAATCAGACACAGGCTCTTATTGATATTCAATAAAGGATTATAAGCTCACTTTTATCAACATCCATCACTTTAAGAGATATTTGACAAATCAATACTCTTTAAAATGGATCCTCATAATACTGGTTCTGCCACTAAACCTGCCATGCTTGTAAGAAATGAATATAACATATGGCAAAAGAGAATGGCACATACCTTATCACAGACCAACACAGGTTGTTGGAGATCTGTGATATATGGTCCTCATAAACCAGTAAATATAAATCTTAAAACTAAGGAAGAGATTCCAAAAGAACCAAAAGACTATATTGATGATGATTTCCTAAAACTTGAACTTGATGCAAAAGCTTTTTCTATGTTGGCAATGGCACTCCCAAATGAAATCTATTCTGGCCTATTACATTGTGATAGTGCCAAAGAGCTTTGGGACTGCCTAAAAAAACAGTTTGGAGGAACTGAAGAGGTGATTGCCAACACCAGAGAAATCTTGGCTCAACAATATGAAACTTTTGCTCACATTAATGGGGAAACTTTAACTCAGCAATTTGAATGATTTTCCTCATTAATATCTGAGCTAAAACTAAATGGTCAGACCTATACAACTGTATCTATGCTTCATAGATTTTTAAGGTCTTTACCTGATAAATGGGAAACATACTCAATAGTCTTAAGATCTTCACCAGATTTTAGCTCCCTCACTCTTACAAAACTTCATGGGAGATTACTTACTTTTGAGAGAGAAATTGATCAAAAGAAAAAGTTACAAAATTCTGGCAAAACTGCTGATGACTATCTACCTGGTAGTACAGCACTATTAGGACAAGACTCACCAACTTGTTCAAATAGTTTTGGATCTTTTGACCACATTGACATAACTGCTGGGATCTCATCTGAAAGATCATTCCCAGGTTATGACAATAATGACTTTGGTCAAACTGCTGATAACATGTGTTTTATCATGGATGACTTAAATAGTTTCAGCAGTGATGACCTAGAAGAAATGGATATTTTGCACCAACTGGCCATGTTAAGTTTAAAAACAAATAAATTTTACAAAAGGTCAGGAAGGAAGTTTCCAGGACTTAACAGTTCTACAAAAATTGGTTTTGACAAATCTAAACTTAGATGTCACAAGTGTCAAAAGTTGGGATACTTTGCTAGAGAATGTAGAAGCTCTGGCTTTAACCAATCTCAGTCTGGAAACAATTTTAACCCCAATTATAACAGGAATAATGGAACACAAGGGAGTGCACATTTTGTACAGGCATAAGCTCCACAACACCAATATGTGCCACAAGTACAATATGTATAGATGCCTGCTCAACAGATGCAGAGCCAACAATCAATCCCTCCCTTTCCAGCTGCTCAACAACCTCCACAGCAACAACAACCCTCTCAACAAAGTCTATTTACTTCACGGTATATTGACTGGAGCAGTCTTCCTTTTGACACCACAGAGTGCAATCCTGATGCAGACAACAAAATGTTTGACATCAACTGGGGAGAGCCTGACAATGGCAGAAAGAACTTTGCCTTAATGGCATTTGAGGGATGCTCCACAAAATCTGCCTTGTCACAGGTATCAAAAGAATCTTTGACTAAACTATGCTCAAATTCATGCAAAGAATCTTTTGCTCTCATAAGAGAGACAAATGTGCACTTACAAGGAAAAGCAAATGATTCTGAGAGAAAATTCACTCAGATGAAATGTGATTTAGAAAGAAAACTTGCTGCAAAAACAAAAGAAGTTTCTAAATTAACTAACTCTGCTATTGAAACCTAAGCACAAATTAAAATCATGATTAATGACCTAGGAAATGTCAGACAAGAGCTTGCTGACACCAAGGTCACATGTGAAAAATGGGTGGAATCTTGTAAGGGGTACCAATTATTGCTAAACAAACAAAGTGCTTCAAATGTTAGGTTTGGCATAGGGTACAATCACACTGAAACACCAACAGATTTCACTCCCAAAACTACTGAAGATGGGAGAAAAATTGTTTCAGGTGAAACTTCTGAAGAGGAAGAATGCACATCTTTCCATGAAAACTTTCTAAAATCACACAAAGAAAGTTCTTCAGAAGTACTGATTAAATCTGACTTTAAGCCATCAGTAGTTTCAACTACATCAGGAGTTGAGAATCTGAAAACTACTGATGACCTAAAACCAATCAAAACAGTCAGAGACTTGTCTTTGAAAGAAAAGACAAAATAATGTGAAATTTGTGGTCTGTTCAACCACAAAACAGAATTTTGCAGATATAGAAAGGGTACTCAGTTCAATAAGAAAAATCAACAACTGGTTGTGGGGAAACAAATAAAAAATGATTATGTAAAAACTTTTTCTCCCAAGAAACAACAACCAGCAAAAACCCTTTCTCAGAAAAAGACAAAATCTCAACAAAAGTCTTTTTCTCAAAATTCTCCTTCAGTAGTTAGACCTGAATCATCAGCAGTTTCACAAACTGCTGAGATTAAAGATCTTATAACTTGGTACAACTACTGATGACCAAAGTTGATGGTGGTCTTCAAAAGGATACCACCATTGTACTTAATGCAAAATCCATTGCCAAAAAGACATGGATTTCTAAACTTGGTCAAGAACAAACTGTAAATGTTCTCAAGAGCAAACCCAAAGCCAAACTGGCTTGGGTTCCTAAATCTAACTAATTTGCTATCTTGTGCAGAGAGTTTCCAGAGGCTTAAATAGCATTTGGTATGTAGACAGTGGAGGCTCAATGCACATTACAGGATGCAGATACCTGATAAACAATTTTATCAGTCAAAGAGATGGATCTGTATCCTTTGGGAACAATGCTAAGGGATATGTGCTAGGACATGGCAATGTCTCCTCTGGCAAAATACAGTTTGACAAGGTCAATCTGGTTGAAAACCTTGAGTACAACTTGCTAAGTGTGTCACAAATGTGTGATGAAGGATATTCTTCCTTTTTTCACAAAGACAGCATGCAAGATCATATCACCAGAAGGCCAGAAGTTGATAGAGAAGATCATTGAAGATCATACTTTGTTAATAGCCAAAAGATGTGGCAATGTTTATGCAGTGGACATTGAAAAAGACAAAGTACTGAACAACACTGCCTGTTTCTTCTCAAGGGCATCAACTTCAGAAACTGATCTCTGGCACAGGAGACTTGGCCATGTGAACTTTAAAACCATAAATAAAGTCACAAAAATGGGCTTGGTCAGATGTCTACCCTTAAAAGTATACCAGTGTCAAGAACACTGTGTATCCTGTTTAAAGGGTAAACAGCATAAGTCCTCTTATAAGTCTATTGAAGAATCAAAAACAACTGCATGTCTTCAACTACTCCATATGGACTTATTTGGGCCTGTAAAAATCATGAGCCTTGGTAAAAAGAAGTACTTCTTAGTCATCATTGATGACTACTCAAGATTTACATGGGTATTCTTCTTATTTTCCAAGGATGAGGCTGCTGAAATCATCAAGTTCTTCATTCTACAAGTAGAGAAGCAATACTATCTACCTGTCAAAACCATTAGAAGTGATAATGGGACAGAGTTCAGGAACAAAACTCTGGATGAATTCTGTTTGTCTAAAGGGATTATTAGACAATTCAGTGTTGCCAGAACTCCTGAACAAAATGGTGTGGTAGAAAGGAAGAACAGGGAGCAAGAACAATGTTATCTGATTCTGGCCTACCTTTATACTTCTGGGCAGAAGCAGTTAACACATCATGTTATGTTCAAAATAGAGTTCTTATTGTCAAGAGACATTCAAAAACTGCCTATGAAGTTCTTCATGGCATGAAGCCCCTTATCTCCTTTTTCAGGGCTTTTGGGTGTCAATGTTTCATCTTGAACATCAAGGAATCTATTTCAAAGTTTGCTGCCAAAGTTGACTCAGGTTACTTTCTTGGTTATTCCTCAACTAGAAAAGCCTACAAGGTTTTTAACTCTAGAACCAAGATAGTTAAAGAAACACTGAATGTCAAGTTCAATGAGTCAAAACACACTCTCATTCCAGCACATCCTGCTGAACTCTTTGACCTTGACAACTTCCATTTTGAACCTGAAAAGACTGTCACTTCATCCAAACCTACTTATTATGGTGATCAAAGGTTTGATGATGAGGATCCAGCACCATGGACTCCTCAGACAGTCGTTAAGTCAACTTCAAAACCATCAGAAGTTTCACAAACTTCTGATTCAACAAATACTGAAGGACAAACTCAAACATCTGCTTCAGCACCTGCAACTACTAAAGACACTGAAACTGCTGAACCAAATATAATAGACCTCAGTAGTTTGTTTGAAGAACATGAGCCACCAACACCTGTCAGTGGTTTACAACAACTGATCGAACACAAAGACCATCCACTTGATCAAATCATAGGTGATATTGCATCAGGTGTTCTTACAAGAAACCAGCTTTCCAACTTTTGTCTATTCTCAGCATTTATTTCACAGTTGGAACCAAAGAAGTACCAAGAAGCCCTCAAAGACAACAATTGGGTGCAGGCAATGCAAGATGAATTGCTTCAATTCAACAAGCAACAGGTTTGGGAAATCTGTCCCTTACCACCAAACAAGCAACCAATTGGCACAAGATGGGTTTTCAGGAACAAACAAGATGAAGCTGGTATTATAATAAAGAACAAGGCAAGACTGGTAGTACAAGGTTACTCTCAAGAAGAAGGAATTGACTATGATGAAACCTTTGCTCCAGTTGCAAGGCTTGAAGCCATCAGGTTATTTCTGGCCTATGCCATTTCCAACAAAATAAAAGTTTATCAAATGGATGTCAAGAGTGCATTTTTGTATGGAAAGATAAAAGAGGAAGTGTATGTTTGTCAGCCACCTGGGTTTGAGGATCCTTCTCATCCTGAGTGGGTGTACAAACTAGACAAAGCTCTTTATGGGCTCAAACAGGCTCCAAGAGCCTGGTATGATACACTTTCAACCTTTTTGCTCAAAAATAACTTCACAAGAGGTGCCATTGATAAAACTCTTTTCATAAAACATGTTGGAAATCATATCTTACTTGTTCAAATATATGTTGATGATATCATTTTTGGTTCAACAAACACAAAACTGTTTGATGAATTTAAGAAACTCATGCAATCAAAATTTGAGATGAGTACAATGGGAGAACTGCAGTACTTTCTGGGACTGTAGATTAAACAACAAACAAATGGAACTTTTATACATCAATCAAAATATGTTAAAGAATTATTAAACAAATTTTCTTTACAAGACTGTAAATCATGTTCCACTCCCATGACACCAACCACACAAGTTGAACCAGATGATCAAGGAAAACAGTTTGATCAAACCATGTATAGATGTATGATAGGTTGCCTTTTATATCTAACTGCTTCTAGACCAGATATTATGTTTTCAACATGTGTCTGTGCTAGATATCAATCAGCTCCTAGGGAATCACACCTTATTGCAGTCAAAAGAATTTTTAGATATCTGAAAGGAACTCCCACACTTGGAATTTGGTATCCTGCTTCAAGCAATACCAAGTTATCAGCTTTTTCAGATAGTGACTATGCAGGGTGTAGAATGTCAAGAAAATCAACATCTGGTGGTTGTCAATTCTTGGGAAACTGTCTAGTGTCCTGGCAATCAAAGAAACAAACATCTGTTGCAACTTCAACTGCTGAAGCTGAATACATTGCAGCTGCAAGTTGTACATCACAGATACAATGGCTCCAATATCAACTTCTTGATTATGGAATCAAAGAGACCAAGACACCATTGCTTGTAGACAGCAAATCTGCCATTAGCATCATTCAAAATCCTGTTCAGTTTTCAAAGACTAAACACATTGAAATCAGGTATCATTTCATAAGAGATTGCTATGAAAAAGGCAAGATTGAAGTGAAACATGTAGCAACAGCTAATCAAATAGCTGACATTTTCACTAAACCCCTTGACACATCAACATTTCAGAAGTTAGTATCCATGCTAGGGATGCTAAATTTGTAAGTGTTTCTCTTTATTTTTCTGCACAAATTTTTATTTTTCACTTACATCTGTTTTCAAAAACTTGAAAAAACTTCTGAAAAGAGAGAAACTACTGATGAACAAAACATCAGTATGGGGATATTTTCTAAAAAGTGATTAACTTCTGATAAAACAACCTTCAGAAGTTATGAATAAAGTATTTATAAGTATTTCTCATCAGCTGTTCAAAACTGCTGAAGAGAAAATGGGAACTACTGATGAAGATAATTCTTCATCAGCAGTTTAGTCAAAAAGGGCAAATCAGACTTTTCCCATCATCAGAAGTTTGACCTAGTCGGTTTAAAACTTCTGATAAAGAGATTTTTAACCTAGGCGGTTTAAAACTTCTAATAAATAAGATCCAAGCGGTTAAAAACTTCTGATAAATATCTTTTTTCAACACTTATCCATTCAAACACAAAAATTCCCTCCTTCTCTCTCAAGAAAGCTCTCAAACCCCTGAACCTGCAACACAAACACTGTTCGATTCATCAACACACACACAAACCACATGGCTTTAGTTCTTAAACAGGGACACAATCTCAGAGCCTACTTAGAAAAACAAGAAGGCTGGTCCCAATACGATGAGATCATTGATCTCGTCGTCAAATCCCAATATTTTACCGCTCTCACAATAGACCCACCAATACATCCTGAAACTCTCAATGAGTTATGGGCTAATGCTGAGACAGTGATGGTGGATGATGAAGTTATCTCCCTCAACTCAACAATTAAAGGGAGACAAATGGCCATTACACCGGCCATATTTGCAGACAGACTGGGGTTGAATGATGTGAATGCCCCTGAAAAGTTTGACAACTCTGCAATCCACCTAACCATGACTGAGTGTGGTTATCAAGGTACTCTCTCACAAGCTACTATCTTTAAGAAGTATTTTGAACCAAAATATAAACTTTTGTTTCATTATATTATTATGTGCTTGAGTCCTAAAACAGGGTCTTATGACCAGATGCCCTCAACCTTTCAACCAATATTTCATTCCTTTGTGAATGAAACAAATTTCAGGGCATCAAAACTTTTCTTTAATGAGTTGGTGTTACATCATAATAACACTAAGAAAAAGTTTTTGTTATATCCAAGGTTCATTATGCAATGCATAATATCTGAACTGGGTAATGAGGTGCTTGTGGGTAAACTGAAATTTTAAAACCATTAACCTCACAAGCATACTCAAGGCACAACAAACAGGCTGCCTGGCCAGAAGATGACCAAGGGGAACTAGAACCAGTCCCCATGGAACCCTCATCTTCCAAACCTACTCCACCAAAGGCCAAGAAACCCAAGATACAAAAACAAAAACCCACCAAACCTAAAAGAAAAGCTGTTCAGGAGGTTGAGATGCCTGAACAAACTATTGTGCAATCTGCACTTCTTAAAGATGTGACTGAAACATCCTCTCAGTCTCATCCATCTCAAACCCCACCAAGAGCGCCAATAACAATCCTTTTCAAAAGAAAAAGACTTAAGAAAACTATTCCAATTGATTCTTCTTTTGAAACTGCTGAACCCACTGCCCAAACTACTGAACCAGCACCCCAAATTTCTGAACCAGACATTGAAATAGCCAAACTTCTCTCTGGGCTAAAAGAGAAAGTCCCATCTACACATGTCAGTCCCCATCAACCACATAAAACAGGGGACATAGCCTCAGAAATTGACATGGATGTGGACACTCACAGCCCTAACCAAAGAGATGAGGATGAACCAGAGTCTCTAAGCCAAAACTTAGAAACTTTTGGTACTTTTGAGGCTGCTACTACTCATTTACCACACAGTGGTGGACCTGAGGACAGAAGTAACATAGCTAAGACCTCAACTGCGGCAACTACTGATGAAGGCTTAATGTCTGAGGTAGGAAATCCTCTGAACCAAGAAAAAGAGGTACATGAGACAACTGAGTTGGGCTCAGCTCATGATGTAACTGATACAGTCCTCATTGAGAATGTAATCAGGGATTCAGATGATTCCATTGATTTGGATGATGTTTCAAAACACCAAACTACTGAATTGACGGCTACAAGTGAAGGTCCTGCACCTGGTGTCTCTAAGCTTAAGAAGCTAGTCACACCATCTCAGGTTAAAGCCCACTCAATCCATGATTCCCCTAGAGTGGCATCTACTGTACAACAAGAAGATCACCCAAAAACACACCCCTCACTACAAATGCCTACCCAATTCCCTGGGCAAACAAGCATAGACATGAACCAGCTATGCAGCCCAGATGGTCCCCTGTACCACATGATGAACACTCTCATCAAGAATCACTTCCAAACATACACAGCTAACTTGGAGCTGTCAATCAAGAACCAATTTGGAGTGATCAAGACAAAGATGAACGATCTGTCCAACAAGATTGACTTCAACAGCAGACAGATTGCTAATCTTACAGGTCATTTCTCCCAACCCCCAACTTCCAAACTTGATGAATCCAAAAAGGGGGAGAAAATTAGGGAACCTAAGGAGTCATTCGAAGCCAGGATAAGAGCAAGAGTGGCTATCCTTGAAAGAGATCAAAAGAATCAAGCCAGAAAAGAAAAACTGGCCCAACAATTTGGTGTCTCTATTCAAGAAATAGAACATGCTGAAAAGTCTGATGAATCCCAAGGGCACAATGAAGAAACCTCTGATGGCCAAAGTTCTGATGAAGAATCAGAAAGTACTGAAGACAGTCCTTCAGTAGTTGACAAACCTTCAGAAGTTGTCAACCCATCAGAAGTTAACACTTCCAAGACTCAAACTGCTGACCCTTCCAGATCAACTGCTCCTATTCAACCAACTTCTGTTCCTACTAGGCCTACTACAACAGTTACCACAATGACTGTGCTAAACCCTTCTCTAATCTCTCAATCAGCAGAACTACTTGAGAAGAGTTTAGTGGCAGCCCAAAAGAAGGCCAGAGAAGATCAGATCTGGAAAACACTGGAAGAAAGGGATGACTTGGATCTAAGCCATGAAGAAAAACTTCAGGCTTATGAAGCTGAACTCCAAAGGCAGGCTAGCCTAGATGAAATTGCTGAAGAAGATAAAAGACATCAACTGATGTCTTACATTACAAAGAACAGCAAAATCAAAGCCCGCACATTGAAGAGACTCTCTGTGGAAGAGCTGACAAGAAGAGCTCAACTTATTGCAGATAAACTTGCAACAAGTAAAGACACAAAGGCCAAGAGAGCTCAGGTGATAGAAGAACTGGTAGCTAATGGTTATGGTTCAAAAGCCTCAGTGTCCAAATGGAAAGAAGAAAGATTGGTGGACACATATAGAAAATACAAGGCTGCAAGGGCTGCTAATCCAGAGAAGTTTCAAACTGCTGAAGTTTCAACTTCAGTAGTTAGAACTTCTGGTGTTCAAAGAAAACCAGCTACACAAAGAAAGAAATCAGAGGAGAAAGTAAAGACTGATTTCAGAATGGTACTACTAGAAGGTAGTACAGTAGTCCATTCTGATTTTGACATAGAAGAAAAGCCTCTGATCACACAATTCAGGGATCCTTCCACCTTTGCATATCAAATCCAGAAGACCATCACAGACAGACTGCACACTAAGGTAGTAACTGAACATCATTTGCCAACATTTCAGATACCTAATGTGATGGAACAATAGCAGGGAAGTGAATCCCACCTGAGAGTCACTGAAGTTGAAAACATTCAACACTCAGGAGAAACCCAGGGTACCACCATGGTTCCCTACACTGCAGACTTTGACAAGTCTAAAGTACCAATCATCAGATGGTCCTTTACTGATAACAACTTAGTACTTGTGACAAGAAGAGATCAAACAAGCAGGGCATATAGGTCGATGAATGAGCTGAAGAAACTATCAACCAAAGACCTGCTTACAATTCAACACTTAGAACCTCAGAAAGGGTCTCTTACTAATGAACAGCTGAACCAGCTCAAGAATTCCATGTTCAAAGGAATATGGAAAATAGTGAAGGACAGAAAAGAACAATAAGGAATTAGTAAGGTTTTGGCTTCATCAATCCAGGGGGAGATTGTTAGGACAAAAAGGATTGGTGAAACCACTTTTGCAAACCTTAGTCTAATTCACTTCTGTCAAAATACTCTAAGTATAGAACTGCTGAAGAAGAAGGATCAAACTGCTGAAGAAGAGATTCAGAAGTGCTGAAGAAGAAAAGTCATCAGAAGTTCTGAAGTTCAAACCAGACACTTCTACTGAAGAACTACTGAAGACAAACTACTCATCAGTAGTTTGTCATTCATCAGTACTACATGAAGATCTTTTCCACCGCCTTTGTATATCAATAGTTTATTACTTTAGTATTTCTTTTTGCTTTATGTACAAGTTCCAAGACTGCAACTTGTTGCAACTTGTTTCTGAACTTGCTTTTGGCAAGGTTCATGTATTTGTAACGTCTATAAATAGAAGGGTTCATCCCTCTGTTTTAGACATTGATTTTAATACAAGAAATCCTTCAACTCTTATTATTGTTATTTCCATTTCATGTTTATTGAGAATCTGTCGAAGTGTTTCATTCTCATTCAATACTTAGATTCTCAATAAACACTTATCATTTATTAGTTCTTGAATCCAGGGGGAGTAATAACTCCTGTTGATAAGTGTAGCTTTATACTTATAAACATTTCGTTGTGCTATCACTCATCAAGAACTTGCTAAACACTTAAGTGTCAACTAGCAAGTTCAACAAAAGAGCAATACACTGATCCAACAGCCGGCCCAAGCCCAATTATTTTGAGGCTAGGGCTTTGGGCCCCCAATTTTATAGGGCCCCAGTTTTTTTTTTTTTTTTTTAAGTTTGTATATGTAAATGGGCTGGATTGGGCCTGATAGATGTCTGAATTATAGCTGTGATAATAAACTGACGCGGCCAGCTTAATTGTTCTCCCCTTGGATTCCTGGAAACAGACAACAACAAATGCAAATGCCAATTTATTATTGTGCCTCTTTTTCCAATCTAGGGTTTAATACCTGTTGTCTGCATCGAGCAAAGCAGCAGCAAGTTGTACAAGGTTATTCACTATTCTCTACTTTCCTAATTGTCTAATTGAAAATTGTGTTTTGTCGAGTGCATTTTGTCCTTAACTGCCTACTGACTCTGCAGAGGAGACCATTGTTAAGCAGGTATGTTTCCATATATTCTCTTCATTAAATTTTAAAAGTTGAGTAGTTCAGTAGTTCAGCCATTAGCCATACAAAAAGTTGAATCAATCATGATTGTTCAGGGGCTGCAATAGTTAACCAAAAGGGTGTAGGTTTGATGGTCTTCTAGATAATTATTATAGGACTCACCACCCCATGAATTCGACCCATTTAGGGGGCTGTAAGTCTGCAACAGTTTTTTTTAAGGCCCCAAAATTTTGCTTCGCTTTAGGCCACCAAAATGGTTGAGCCGGCCCTGGAAATAGGACCCAAAGACAAAATAAAAGGCACTGCTTGAGAGAACAATATGGATATGAGATATATGAGGAGAGAATTATTCATAGCGGTTGATACCAAACGGCTTGTTGAAAAGGTCGGCAAGCTGCATTGTTGTTTCTACTTTCTTGGTTTGGATTTCTTGTAACTCGATGCGTTCACGAACAAAATATCAATCCATTTCATTATAAGAATTTGGGGTGTTTACCCACACATAACTTACCTACACATTTAAATGTGTGGATAAATATTTACACATTTTTGTACATGTGTGGGTAATTGTTAACGATTTATGTTAAATAATAACTACAACACTTAATATATGTTGGTAATACGTTTTACCTACACATTGGAGTTGGTGGGAAAATTTCCCGCCAAAATTCACATCAATTAAATGTTAAACTACATACACATATGGTAAAATTTTGTTATGTGTATGTAATTATCTATAAATATGTAAACAACTAATATGTGTAGGTAAATGATTATGTTTACCAACACATAATAATATGTAGATAAATCAATTATATAAAATTTTATTTTATTTTAGTTTTTGATATGTAGATAAATCAATTATATAAAATTTTATCTTAATCTCAAATGGGCAACATAAAGAAATTAGCTAACTAACGCAATAGGGTTCTTGGAAAAAAAAAATATAAAACTAAGTTTATGCTTATTGTTCAGTTTTTTTTTGTAGAAGCTTTCATGTTTTCTGAAGCTTTATAAAAAAACTACGCATTTCGACTACTTGTTTGGATCGGCCACCTATTCCAACAGCAACCTAATTTGACAATTTGGTTTTGTTTGCACACACTACTAGAAAAATACCCATATCTTGACGCGCATTGCGCGTCATAAAAGGGTGTTTATGACACACAGCAAAGTGTCAAGGAAGAACATGTAATTAAATTTTTATGACATGCAAGCGCGTGTCATCTTTTAATGACACGCGTCCATGACACGCTTTTTTGACACGCATTTATGACACTCTTTAATGACATACATTCTTGACACACTTTTGTGACACTCATTTTTCATGTCATGGTTTTTTTTACCTAAAAAAAATTCTGCAAAATGACTAATATCCCTGGATTTATATTTAAATTTATAATTACAAAATCAATAAATTACATAATAAAACTGCATTTATTATATATACCACCAAAAAATCCATTACAATATAAGCATTTATCGAATCCTACCACAAGTATTAACGGTTACAAAAGTATTGTGTCAATACATTACGTTAGTCTATACCTAAACATACGTATCACTTGAAAATGAAGGTTGCGGCATAACTTGACCATTCTTCACGACTGACATCAATATCCGCATCCGTGTAAACATCTACTCCCTTCATATCATATCATTTTTCATAATCTACACTTCTGTTGCGTTGTCATCGTTGTATCTAATGACCCAACCATGGTCGACACCAGGATATATTTTCAAAAAGTGGTAAACCTGCATACATGTAACACACACATTAATGCCTAAAGGCCAGCAGCGGCGACTGCACCAGCAGCACTGATCAGTATAACCATTTTGCTACTTATTAGCTGTGTTAATAGTTTGGGATTATTACGTCAACATTTTATAAAAGTGAGTTAATATTAGATAAAGGAGCTTATTTTTTTCAGTTCCCAAAATATAATCGTCACTTTTCAAACAGAGTTCATCAAAGCCAATTCTAGTATTACTAACTTCAGAAGTTGCTCAATCAGTCATTGGAGATATATATTTTCTTGGAGGGTTATTACAACTAAAACACTGGAAAACATCTAGATGGTACAGAAAACTGTTAACATGTTTTCGAAGATAAAGATAGCGAGATGTGAAGCATGGAATTTCCATAAAAGATGAAATCTGACTTGATTAACAAACTTTTCCTCCTTTATTCCTACAACTTCACAGCAATTATCTCAAATCAATACTACGGTTCTAATGTTCATGAGTAGACATTTTTTAGTCTTGTAACATTTCAGTACTTTAACTCAAAAGTTCCAATTTTGATTTAATAATAAGTAATTCGTAATTATAATTTATAAATTACTCAATTAGTCCATAAGAAAGCAACCTTTACATCTTTTATATCATATATTCATGATAAATAGTCAAGATACATTATTTTTCCCTCACTGCTAGTTACAGTTAATTATGATATCGACATGTTTCCCTAGGGCAGAGTCCTAGCGCCTAGGGCCAGAACATTATGAGGATTTTTACAACCAATTAAAACTATTGACCTTAGCTTTAGGATCATATGATGTAATACTCAGATCAGCATGCATATGTGCCAAGTTTAACGCCTAATATCATGGTACTCGGTACTTGTGCTCGTTTTTGCAACAGGTACCGGTCAGCATTCCTAGGTGATCAAGACGGTTTATCATTTCAGGTTTCCAAGAAAGAAGCCAATGATAATGTCAACAATAACAGTAGGCTCATCAAGTGAATTCACTGCATTGGTGCATAGTCAAAAAGAAATAAAGAATAACAATTTCCAGATTACCAAATGCAAATGCAGGAATAAACTAGGTCCGAAATTCTCATAATTGCTGACAACAAATTTACTCTACTGGAGATTCAAATACACCAATCACTACTAAAAGTCATCTAATGCAGATCAATCATCAACAGTGTGGTCTAAACCTAAAACCTAACCGATTCCAATTCAGCTAGGGTTCGATTCAACTTACTGAAGTGAGGAGCTAGGTTCGATTGCTGAAGTGAGGAGCTAGGGTTCGATTGATTGTTACTGAAGTGGGTCTGACATTGTAAATGTGGCTGATTAGTATCACATTTCAACAGCTCTAACAATAAACCATAATAATTGAGGATGAAGTATGATAAACCCTAACCTTAGAGACGCGATGATGGCTTCTGAAGTTGAAGACGCGATGATGGCTTCTAAAGTTGAAGATGGTTACAATACGCGATGATGGCTTCTGAGCTAGGGTTTGTTAGCAGAGGGTTACAATACGCGATCGATGGCAGAAGATGGTTTGTTAGCAGAGGGTTTTGGTTTGATTTTCTGATCAGGTTTCGCTAAAGAAGAAGAAGAAGTTTTGGTTGAAGGTTTGTTAGCACAGGGTTTGTTAGCATAGGGTTTTTGTTTGAAGACGATTGCTTGTTTCTGATCAGGGTTTGTTACTCCTTCTTCATATTCACCATTTTGTTTACATCGACGTTACGTTGAAGGTCTTCTTCATAGCAGAGGTTTTCTGAAGGTTTTTATAGAACTGAAGAAGAAGAAGTTTTGGGAATAATAATAGAGAAGAGAGAGAGAGAGGCGCGAGATTGTGTGGGAGGGAAATGAAAAAATGTGAAATATTGACACCAAAGATGACACCAAATTCTTATACTGTCATGTTTTTTAAAATCTTGACATTAGATTGTTGACACGCAAAAAAGAGTGTCATTGTTTGACCAATTTTTTAAAAGACGACGATTTTTTAATGACACGCGCTTTTGCGTGTCATCAGTTCTCGCGTGTCATTAAATGTGTGTCAAGATAGGGGTATTTTTCTAGTAGTGACATGTTTTTTTAATTAGCAAACCTTGCAAATGAAATATCAAATCATTTGTCTCGGGTTGGTATCTAAATGTCTCGTCATCTTTATTTTATATGTTTATTCTCAAGGTATACAACTTGGGGATGAAGACCGCCTCATAGGCATGTGGAGGACCTTGCATTTTCGCTCAATTTTATTAACAGGGAGTAAGCTTTTAGAATTATTATATGGTATGTTAAGCTATACTTAATTGCCTTCTTACAAAAAATAATTGTTAAATAGTTAATCAAACTTGATTCTCACTACAACCATCTCTACATTCGACTGGAATACTTAATGCTTAATTTCTTGGATGGTGAAGTTAACTTTTGTGACTTGCAAGTATTGTTGTCCACAGTAATAGTAATTATTTTATCTTCTTTTAGTTATTTATCTGTTAAAAACATACAAGTTTTTTAAGAGCTTTTGATCAATGAGGTATTATCTTGTTTTAAGTGTGCTTATATTGGTGTGCCAGTGGCCAAGAACACGAGCTGCTAGAATAACTTGCTTCTCTTAATAACCTTGCGTCCATCTGTCCTCGCTCACGCCCGCTCAGCAAAAGGTTGGATATCTAAAAACGCGGCTGCAATATATGTAAGTTCACTTTTTCTTTTCTACCCCTAAGTATTCATTATTGGGTAAAAAGTTAATTTATGGTATTTGTTTTCTTTTTTCTTTTCCCTAAAAGAAAGAAATGATGAAGTTGAGAAACCAGCATACCGTGGAATCAATGAGTGACAAGTCGATTATTGATAATGTAATTGGACGAAGCTCTATTCGTTTGCATGGGTGAATACGTGATCCGATAAATGTACAATTATGGAACAAGCACTGATTGAGAATAATATCATGCCTACTCCATTAAGCACATCTGGACAATCTCAAGGTGATAGTCTAGAGGGTGATGAAAGTATCGATGAGTGATGTCGTTTAGGAATTTTATATAACCTGTTAGTAACTTGTGGTTAATATTTGCTTTGTTTGTTTGGTTGTTTGAACACTTATGTTTTGATTAAGAATGTTAATTTGGTCGCGTATGTTTCTGTAACTGTTTTTGTATTTGTTTGTACACATTTAAAAGTTATTATAAATAAATCATGATTATTATCTGCACATTTAAATATTTTTACCAACACATCAATATATTATTTCTACACATGTTAAGATTAATGCCTACACATGTTAAGATCAATACCTACACATCTTACATTTGCCTACATATAATTAGCTACCACATTGGATGCCAAGTCAGCTGCCACGTCAGATGCCACGTCATATGCCAATCTAACAAGTTGCTATACTTCTACCAAAACATATATATTAGTTTTTGTAACAAACGGACCCGGTGGGGGCTGGTCGAAATGACAGTTTAGTAACAGACTTGCACAACGGAAGCAACGATAACTAATATTTAAATGTTATGCAATTTCTAATCCAAAAATATAAATACATAACTTAATCAAATAGTCTACTAGCTATGCAGGGACGAAACGCGGCGGTCGTCGAAGCAGTTGATAAGGTGTGATCCGTTATTCGATCCAAATCTCAATCCCGCTTATCTCTAGATGCTCTAACCGCAACACATATAGCCGAATCTTCTAACCAGATAACCTAAAATCCGCTACTAGCAAGCATATACCTTGCGGTTGTCATCCATCCATTTGCAGTACCTGAACACATGCTTAAAAGAGTTTTGGGTCAGCAATTACGCTGGTGAGTCAGTGTAAATAGTTAAACAATTCCAAAACAGTTATTATTTCCAAAGCAAGTTCTCAAGTTTACACACACAACACATGGTGATGCACAAGCGACACCTCAATCCTAATCACCGAATCCATCTACTGGAAATATGGATTCTCCTGGCAAAATATATGTCCCAACGGCCCTGTAGACCTCAGTGGAGGGTTTTCCGGGTTTCCGGATCCACTGTGTGTGGGGGTTTCCCAAAGTAGTACTACCCACATATTAAGTGGCCCAACCCCTGGGTTAATGAGTGTCAGTTTAGTATCTGGCAGCTAGTATCTTGTCACATCAAACAGTTCACACACACAAGCACATGTTCACCCCAAAACAGTTTAAAATACAAAAAGGGGAATGGTAGACGGAACTCATCTGTTGTGTCATATGGTTGTATTATATCCCGAGCCTTGAGCCCGCCTGTTCTTTAAAATCAAATCCTATTAATATTAGAAGTATTAGTGCGTATAACCGAGTATCGCGGTTACACGTGTGGATACTCAGACCTTTAGTCGTTAACATGGGTTTGTCCTAATTGTCGATTCGTAGTTCAAACTATCCAATTGTTGCCTATGCTCTTGGTTTATATATAAAAATGGTCATCTAGTTTGGTTTCATGTATTGGTTATAGTAATATAAAAATATCAAGGTTGCTACCATGAACTTTTAAGTCTTGGAATATGTACGTAATGTCTAAATCTCTTATGTCCCATGACTCAAATGGTTTCTTCTATGCTCGATATCTTACAAGTTGTTTTTATATTCTAATATTTTATTTACCAATATGTTAGGCCTATTATATTATGTCCTCGTCAATAATCAAGCCATTCGTAGGTTCCATGACTCATTCTAATTTCTAGTGCCTCATATGGATGTCTAAAGTCTCAAATATGTCAATGACTCGGTTGTTTTATCATTTGTCTATGAGTTTCTACAATATCCATTCATCTAATTTTAGATGTCATGCTATTTATTCTATGACTCATGTATATGCAATAGCCAAACTATACACCATGTCTGTGAGTATCAACTTTGGGTCCAATGTCAGAATCCCACACGTGCATCTCACATAGCACTTTATAGAATATATATTAATATGTACTCGAAATGGCTCTCGTTAATAGCTATACCTCTCATAATTGATAATCTTCTCTGGTTTGACTAAGTTGTTGACCGAGCCTTGACCAATGTTGACCGAGTGTATATTCTTCCAATCAACTCCCTGTTGATTAACAACATCACCATTATAACAACAATAGCTAACCATCATCTTTCCTCAATACCACAGATCTGAATTATTATTACTTACAATACACCTAATGGTAGCCGAAGGACTAACCTGTATAGTGACATCCTCGTTGTCTCCCTCACACTATCACCTCTATGCCGAACCGTAGCCTCCTCTGTCTATAGCCACCGTCGTCCTTTAGTCAATAGCCTTTAATCGAGCCCCTATCTGTACCACAAGACCACCACCACCGTAACCCTCTACCAGAGCCGCCGCCATTAACATCAATGGTCATCATTGGCGCTTCATCTTCATCCACCAGGAAACCCCTAAGATACACCAGCCGCCTTCACCTTAATAGGATCCCATAACAAAACTCTAACCTGACCGAAAATTACCTTTATCTCTATACAACTCGGTCGGTCGTTCGGAGACCACGACCTGTTATTCTGGTTATTTCGCTTGATTCTCTCTCCGTGTATTTGTATCTTTCTCTCGGTCCCGATCTCTCTCTCTCTCTCTCTCTCTCTCTCTCTCTCTCTCTCTCTCTCTGAATATGTATCGGGTGTGTGTGTATTGAGGGGAGCGGCTCTACTACTGAGCCGCCATTGACGGTGACAGAGAGCCATCCGGCTCTTCCTCTTTCTTTCTCTGCAAAATATGTTGTGTGGGTGTTTATTAATGTGTGTTGGAGTAGATTTGGATATAGCATAACAGTGTATATATGCGTGTGTTTATATAAAATAAAAGAGTGGGGGTGAGGTGTCACAAGAAAGTTGGGGCATGTGTCACCTTCACAAGGTGACACATGTCCCGAGTGATGAGTCACCTATGTCGCGACCGGTTTCGTTAACGCATGTTGATTTCGAACTCGTTTACTCTTGTATAATACTAATAACAAATAATTCATATAAAATATTCGAGTATATGTATCGCGTTCGTTGTCACATGAAAACATACTGTTTATTATTCATCTTTGGTCATCATAATTATCGTATATTAATAATATAGCGCGAAAAATTCTGGGTCTGAAACTGGGGTGTTACATTCTCTCCCTGTTAAAGGAATTCCGTCCTCGGAATTATTTTCGGGCTATCTCTGCTTGCATATCCAATATACGTCATACTCGGATTTAATTTTCTAGTCTATATGCTCGCGTGTACATAATATTTTCATAATTCAAATCTAACCTCATACTACGTTCCCAGATTCATACGTGATATCTTATATAGTGTTTACTATGATTATTACTTACTTCTTACTTCAAACATACTCATCTATCTCAAACGAGTTTTTCAGATATCTTTCATTATCAAGATTTAGGTATCGATACGATTTGTCAGACTCTCTCTAGATCAAACGGATGTTAAGAAATTCACAGAGCCTAACACCAGGCTCAAGGGATAGAGGTCATAACGCTTAGGATCGAAACAAATGGTTCCAACTATTGACAAATTAGGGTTTGTTTCTGGTCGGACTCCCAGTCTTGTTTTGTTTCTGATGCATCATCGGTGTTTATATATAGGGTGTACCGCAGCTAACCCACCACACCTTCGATGCCTCGAAAACGTACTGGAAATCTTCCCAAAACCCTGATAAAATTTGTACCTTCAAAAACTATGGAGAATGTGAAGATTCTGCAATAAAGGGTGTAATGATTGTACCTAATCAATGGCTTGTATCATCATGGTGACTAAGAACATCTATGTGTGTTTCGATATTTATTTGTTCTTAAAGACTACGCTCCAATGTATATTATCTTCTGAAATGAGGGTCTTATATAAGACTAAGTTTTTAAAGCTTTATGTCATCCTCACCGGTTTCTATGCCTAATACTGAGGTTAGTTCTATTTCCATGATCGACAATATCGTTGTATTCTTAAGGTTTCAAAAAAAAAATTCTACGATATACGATGTGAGGCATGGTGACAAATTGTCAAGAAATATGGAAAGAGTAGACATCTGAGTGTAATATGTTGCTCTTAAACAAACTAAGGTGCATAACACTTCCTTGGTGTCCTAAATCTCGTTTCCTCGTATAGTCGTACTTCTATATATGAAGATTTTTTTTTCCTACTAATCTTTGACTGTATTATCTTGTTTCTGTCTAATATTCCTTAAGATAGTTATTATAAATGCATTTGCTCCCCCGTTAGATCCTAACCATTTTGACCCACAAGGATCTTCCCAACCATTTTGACCCACAAGGATCTTTCCCACCATTTTGACCTATAAGGGTTTTCTACAATTTTGACCCATAAGGGTTTTCTACAATTTTGACCCATAAGGGTTTCCTACAATTTTGACCCATAAGGGTTTCCTACAATTTTGACCCATAAGGGTTTTCTAAAATTTTGACCCATAAGGGTTTCCTACAATTTTGATTTGATCCGTACTTGCTTACGGACTCAAACCTTTCATTTCAGGCTTTCATTCATATAGGTTTGATCTGTACTTATCTACGGACTTAAACCTTTCATTCCAACCTTTTATTCATTTTGGTTTGACCCGTACTTATCTACGGACTCAAACCTTTCATTCCAACCTTACATTTATTGCCATAGTTGATTTATAGGCACAATATACATACGTTTAGTTGGATACCTTCTAAGGGAATCCCCCTTCACATTCACATTTTTATAGAAGTTTCATTCCACCCACTTACCCACACAACCACTTACTTTCCAAGTTTACCAGGCAAACCTGTGATGATTCTCACGGTCTCACGTGCATCGCATGCTTCTTGTGCACTGGCCAGGCGCATAGTCCACATGCTATCCACGTGCCTTCGTGTAATCAATACCTTATGCCTAGGGACTGGTTTTCAGCTTCGTGCTACATTTCAATTTCGTTTCTAAACAACATGGTTATTTTTCCCTTCTATGTTTTACCATCCCTGAGGACTTTCCTACCATCGGTACCAATAGTTAATTATCGCGTACCTGTGATTATTCCATCTTATCTACAATTCCCGCGATCTATCTTGAATCGTGTCCTTGAGACCTCTTCATTATCCACAAAAGCTCACCTTAACATAAACACCGCAATTAGCTTTTAACATGTCATGTGAGTTAATATTAAATTCTACCTTTGGGCCTTGATCGAGTCTTGGATTGTACGGGTCACTGCATTCAGGAGCACACAAGTTTGAGTTCAAGTACTTACTTCCTTGTACAAGATTTCACTCAAACCAGGGCTCTGATACCAACTTGTAAGGCCCTAAACCAATTTACAGAAAACGTGCAGCAGAAATACCAACAAAAAAATTCATTTCTTTTAAAAACAACCTTAGATGTTTAGAACCCAAATCCACTAAGCATTTTAGGTATTACATCTTTTAAATATGTTCTATTACATTAAACGTGACCCTTCTATATCTCGTTATGGGGTCGTGTCCTCGTACAATCCGCCTCCTTGCTCGATCTCCATCCTTTCCTTACTCTATTAGGTAGACAAGACAACCTGCGATCACCAAATAACCGTTTCGTTAGTTCATTTAGTGACTTAATGCACACTACTCAAAATGCGGAGATGATATCCATAGATACTCCATGATCTCGTTCCAACGCCTTTTTGCAAGTTCGGGTGTGGCACCCCGAGCCGAACCTACAAGTCTCAAGCATTCACACTTATATACCTGCATCTTCATTACCATTCACATAACAAAGGTTAATAACCCCACAATTCATACAAATATACAATTCCCTCAATACCCCACAATACATACAAGCATACAATTCCCTCATATAACCCCACAATACATACAAGCATACAATTCCCTCATATAACCCCACAAAACATACAAGCATACAATTCCCTCATATAACTTACTTTGACCCGTCATGTTACTCTTTCTTCGCCAATCTCTAAGACAAATATGACGTTTCCAATCCTATACTCAATCTACATATAACTACCAACCCTTACATACATGAAGCTCTCTCTCAAACCCGAGCATGAGTACACATATGTACTATAAATGAGGTTTGGAGTTGCTCGGGCAAGGTACGGAAGCATAAACAAGCTGAAAAATCAACATCCAAGGCCGAAGGGGGATTTGGCGTAGGGTACGCCAAAAGTAGCGTAGCCTACGCCACTTACGTAGGCAAGGGGCAACAATGTGGTGTAGGACAGCAGCATTTTGCGTAGGCAAAAATGACTTGGCGTAGCCTACGCCAAAACTGGTGTAGGATACGCCAAGAGCTGGTTTGGTCAACACTTTCTTTGTTTTCAAAGCCATTCCTTTCACGCCATTCTTACCCACAAATTCCCGACATTCTAGCGGCTCATTGACTAACTCTCCCACCCATTATTCCACACATACCTTGATCAAGTCTCGGATCGAATGCACACCCCTACGAGCTTCCGGTTTGAGTTCAAGTACCTACTATACTTGATTCGCTCAAACCTTGTCTACACTAGTTACATTTACAAAGGACAATGTCCAAGTTAACTACCATGTGAATCCTTGACCCATAACCAAAACCATGTACTCCTTCAAGATTCCCATTCTATGTGAACATAATTCAATATCATAGATGCCAGTTAAGTTCGGGAATCACTTACCTCAAGTCCTCCAAGTTCATGCTTGTTTATTTGCCTCCTCTTGACCCACTAGCTTCCCATGGTTGAGACCATCCTTCCTATCCTTTCATATCATCATGTTCACATCATTGTTAGCATACATGATCATATCACACTAACAACCCTTCTCAACCAAATATCACATTGACTTTCATTAGTCAACTTCTATCATATCTAAAACATACATTCACAACCACATTTATTCTCACATCATGTAATACCACTTACTATCATATATGTCTCATGGTTTTTAACATATTATGCGTCGCATAGTGTTCTAATCACACAATCAAGTTTGGGAGCCTAACCATGTTATTCTACATTGTTGACTTTCCAAAAAGTCAACTTCCAACTATACCAACATCCTACTTAGAAACATATGTCCACATTGATGTACTAGATCATATAAGATTCACCATAGACATCATATTCACATCTCATTTAAGATACAAGATCATTCGTCACACCAATTAATCAACACATCGTGTACATCATAATATTTAAGCATAGTGTACACACTACTAATGCATACTTCTTACCAAATCATACAATCAACTAAATCCCCATATAATTACTCTCCAAGACGCAATCCTCATGTTAACCTACTATCAATTGCGTCCATTATCATACTACTTTCATACTTGTCCAATCTTGCCTACAATTTCACAAGTTAAACTAATCTAGACATTTCATCAAACACTTGGTGTGCATACAACATCTAAAGCACAATGTACAAGCATTTCATGCATACTTTCATAGCTCATAATATAAATCATCCTATTTCTTCCCTACATTACATACCATTCATTCAATAGTTATCAACATAGCAAATAATCACTTTCTTTTCAAACCATTCAATAATTAACCAAGAATGGTCTTGGATTACACCAAGACCAATACCCACTTCCAACATAGGTGTAAAACAATCTAATTAGCACATGAATCAAGCATAGCCTTATGTATTTTCATGAATTATGGTTCCTTTAGTGTCTATCAACATCTAGAAACCTCCATCCATCCTTGATTCACGTTTTCACATAAATCCTAGGTTTTTCATAAATTGTAAAAATAAACATAACATCATAATTAGTCAAATTAAAGGTACCTTGGTGTATATAACACCTTAGATGACCCATATTTGGCTTCATGCACCATCTTGGCTTATACTTTCTCTTGATTTGGAACTAGAGGTGGAGGAGCAAGGGTTTGGTCTTGGGTTCTTCCCTGATGATCGACATACACAAGAAGTGTATGTTGACATCTTACTTCCCTTATCTATAACCCATTGCTTTGCTCCTTGTCCAATTCTAGTCCCTCTAGTTCATCTAAATGCCTTTTGTTATCAAAACTTAACCAACCAAGTTAGTTTCTAGTGTCTTTTTCCCATTATATAGATGATAACATTCAATAGGTTATTTCCATATTAGAACATAACCATCATTCTTATCATCGAAACTTCGTTTTAATATTTGTTAGTCACACCTAATGGCGTAATTAAGTAAAACGGATTTTTGGGGCGTTACAGTACACACACCCTTTAATATAGTTATTGGTATTTCCATCAATATTTAGGGAATCATTTCCAAGACCTTCTATGTGATCCAAATCCAATATGCTATGTTTAACTTAAATTTAGCAGAGAACGATACAAGTCAAGTCCGAAATAAAAGGATCTAGTAATTAATGGTTTTAAATCTCCAACTCTGGTTTGATTGATAAGGTGATGTTAACGCGAAATTTAACCTATCCATACGTACAAATCACCTGTAGACAATAACTATTTAGTTGGGAAGCAAAACTTATCGGATTAAGGTCATCCATTCTCTAGTTTGATCAAGTTTTACTTATAACAGTCATTACAAATGCATCCACTTCCTCCGTTAGGGCCTACCTATGCATCTCTAACTGGTAAACCATCACTATATTAAAAGGTTAAGGAACTAACCGAAGGTCCTGGTAATAATTTAAGATCAACATGGGATACCCAAGCGACGGTACACGTATTAAATCTTAAGAATACCTCGTGTAGTGTTCATTCTTAGTTTTCTCCGGTTAGCGAGGACGTTGGATGGTCATGTATTTGCTACAGACTTGAGTCTAGGTCATTGCTTTTCCAATTAATATTCTTGAATCATCTTAAACATGTTATGCGGTTACGAATCCAATACACTCTACTCAATTTAAATCCGCAGAAATCGATATTACTCGAGTCCGAGTGAAATAGTCTAGTAACCCATGGTTTTAGCTTCTTATCTTCGGTCTAAAATTCAACTTATACAAACGCACAAACCATATAATGTTGCATCATACAATTGTCAATAACTATTTGGTTAGAAGATAAGACTTATCGAATTACCCATTCGCTAGGTTGATCAGAATTCACCTTGGTATATTTTGGGTTCTTCCAAATTGCAGTGCCAAATTTGTTGCGAGGTACCTACCTTTCATGGTTAACCAATAATAGCGCTCATGTAGTTTCATATATGTATATATAAAAATTAAGACGACAAGTATCATAGTTATCATGGATGCGTATATCTATATATATACTTACAAAAATACGCCAAATTGCATCAAGTTTCAAAGCCTTTACTATAATCACGCAAGCACATCGCCTATTCGTTTGCGCCAAGTTGCATCAAAATGTATCAAGTTCAAAAACTCTTATAATGGGTATGCAAGCCTATCTCATTCTTGTTGTCCATTATCGTAACTTGCCAAGCCATACCAAGAATAACTAGTCCAAATTCTTTGCTATGATCTCATAAGTATGTCACATGTTCGTTTACGACTCTATCGTAGACCATTTTCTCACGTAAGTCTATAGTCATCCTGGTTGATACTTCTGATCTCGGCGACTCTTCGGATTTCTTAGAACCTTCTCGTGCCTGTAAATTTACAATTACATGACGTCAAGTGTAATCGTCAATTTACCTCACGAGATCATTCTAGTAATCTCCGTTGTAGTCATAATTCATGTAGCAACCAACGCTCGTTTAACTGGTTAAGTCGGTTCCAAATCCAGGTAAGCATTCTAGTGTTCAGGTAGTCAAGTTTTGACTTAATTCAATTCTTACTCTGGTCAGTCTTATGTAATTCCATGGCATTTCCTAACTAGATAGTCTTAGAGTTATAAACGCTACGTTCACTAAGTTGTCCTGACGTGGTATAGGATATCTGGAGATATGCTATTCTGCTACGACCATTGCTCTGATACCAACTGTAACACCCCGACCCGGTGGGGGCTGGTCGAAATGACAGTTTAGTAACAGACTTGCACAACGGAAGCAACGATAACTAATATTTAAATGTTATGCAATTTCTAATCCAAAAATATAAACACATAACTTAATCAAATAGTCTACTAGCTATGCAGGGACGAAACGCGGCGGTCGTCGAAGCAGTTGATAAGGTGTGATCCGCTAGCCTATCCAAATCTCAATCCCGCTTATCTCTAGATGCTCTAACCGCAACACATATAGTGGAATATTCTAACCAGATAACCTCTAATCTGCTACTAGCAAGCTTATACCGTGCGGTTGTCATCCATCCATTTGCAGTACTTGAACACATGCTTAAAAGAGTTTTGGGTCAGCAATTACGCTGGTGAGTCGGTGTAAATAGTTAAACAATTCTAAAACAGTTATTATTTCCAAAGCAAGTTCTCAAGTTTACACACACAACACATGGTGATGCACAAGCGACACCTCAATCCTAATCACCGAATCCATCTACTGCCATTATGGATTCTCCTGGCAAAATATATGTCACAATGGCCCTGTAGACCTTAGTAGAGGGTTTTTCGGGCTTCCGGATCCATTGTGTGTGGGGGTTTCCCCAAGTAGTACTACCCACATATTAAGTGGCCCAACCCCTGGGTTAATGAGTGTCAGTTTAGTATCTGGCAACTGGTATCTTGTCACATCAAACAGTTCACACACACAAGCACATGTTCACCCCAAAACAGTTTAAAATACAAAAAGGGGAATGGTGCACGGAACTCACCTGTTGTGTCATATGGTTGTATAATATCCCGAGCCTTGAGCCCGCCTGTTCTTTAAAATCAAATCCTATTAATATTAGAAGTATTAGTGCGTATAACCGAGTATCGTGGTTACATGTATGGATACTCGGACCTTTAGTCGTTATCATGGGTTTGTCCTAATTGTCGATTCGTAGTTCAAACTATCCAATTGTTGCCTATGCTCTTGGTTTATATATAAAAATGGTCATCTAGTTTGGTTTCATGTATTGGTTATAGTAATATAAAAATATCAAGGTTGCTACCATGAACTTTTAAGTCTTGGAATATGTACGTAATGTCTAAATCTCTTATGTCCCATGACTCAAATGGTTTCTTCTATGCTCGATATCTTACAAGTTGTTTTTATATTCTAATATTTTATTTACCAATATGTTAGGCCTATTATATCATGTCCTCGTCAATAAACAAGCCATTCGTAGGTTCCATGACTCATTCTAATTTTTAGTGCCTCATATGGATGTCTAAAGTCTCAAATATGTCAATGACTCAATTATTTTATCATTTGTATATGAGTTTCTACAATATCCATTCATCTAATTTTAGATGTCATGCTATTTATTCTATGACTCATGTATATGCAATAGCCAAACTGTACACCATGTCTGTGAGTTTCAACTTTGGGTCCAATGTCAGAATCCCACACGTGCATCTCGCATAACACTTTATAGAATATATATTAATATGTACTCGAAATGGCTCTCGTTAATAGCTATACCTCTCATAATTGATAATCTTCTCTGGTTTGACTAAGTTGTTGACCGAGCCTTGACCAATGTTGACCGAGTGTATATTCTTCCAATCAACTCCCTGTTGATTAATAACATCACCATTATAACAACAATAGCCTACCATCATCTTTCCTCAATACCACAGATCTGAATTATTATTACTTACAATACACCTAATGGTAGCCGAAGGACTAACCTGTATAGTGACATCCTCGTTGTCTCCCTCACACTATCACCTCTATGCCGAACCGTAGCCTCCTCTGTCTATAGCCACCGTCGTCCTTTAGTCAATAGCCTTTAATCGAGCCCTATCTGTACCACAAGACCACCACCACCGTAACCCTATACCAGAGTCGCCGCCATTAACATCAATGGTCATCATTGGCGCTTCATCTTTATCCACCAGGAAACCCCTAATATACACTAGCCGCCTTCACCTTAATAGGATCCCATAACAAAACTCTAACCTGACCAAAAATTACCTTTATCTCTATACAACTCGGTCGGTCGGAGACCACGACCTGCTATTCTGGTTATTTCGCTTGATTCTCTCTCCATGTATTTGTATCTTTCTCTCGGTCCTGATCTCTCTCTCTCTCTCTCTCTCTCTCTCTCTCTCTCTGAATATGTATCGGGTGTGTGTGTATTGAGGGGAGCGGCTCTACTACTGAGCCGCCATTGACGGTGACAGAGAGCCATCCGGCTCTTCCTCTTTCTTTCTCTGTAGAATATGTAGTGTGGGTGTTTATTAATGTGTGTTGGAGAAGATTTGGATATAGCATAACAGTGTATATATGCGTGTGTTTATATAAAAGAGTGGGGGTGAGGTGTCACAAGAAAGTTGGGGCATGTGTCACCTTCACAAGGTGACACATGTCCCGAGTGATGAGTCACCTATGTCGCGACCGGTTTCGTTAACGCGTGTCGATTTCGAACTCGTTTACTCTTGTATAATACTAATAACAAATAATTGATATAAAATATTCGAGTATATGTATCGCGTTCGTTGTCACATGAAAACATACTGTTTATTATTCATCTTTGGTCATCATAATTATCGTATATTAATAATATAGCGCGAAAAATTCTGGGTCTGAAACCGGGGTGTTACAGTTTTAGCCACACATAATAAATGTGTAGGTAATGATCTATATCCACAATGATGAGTCTACACATCATGACACTTAATTTATGTGTAGGTAAACATAACTACTAACACATTATATGGTTTTTCCTACACATACTATGTTTGGGTATATACCCAAATTTCTTGTAGTGTTTCAACATGCTTGGTGCGTTCGTGAAACACGAGGTTATTTGAAATGTGCATGGCCGCTTGATTATCACAAAACGGTTGTGTTGGTTCATGATTATCACATGCTTGATGCGTTCGTGAAACACGAGGTTATTATCTCACTGAATACGGCTGCCATGGCTCGGTATTCAGCTTCAGCCAATTATCAGGAAGTAGCTGATTGTTTCTTTGATTACCAGGATACGGGGGGCGCATCCTAAGAGAAGTAAGTAGCGGGTTCGTGATCTTTGTGTAAAAGGACAACCGAGCCAATCCAAATTGCAATAATAAATGAGACCGATTCCTCCTTCATTTGGTTAAAGTATCCCTTGTTCAGGGGTTCCTTTAAGGTAACGAAGGACACGGTTGGCAGCCTCTAAGTGATTTTCCCATAGATCACCAATGAATTGGCTTATAATGTTTAGGCCATAGGTAACATCGGTCTAGTAGCTTGTAAATAAAGGAGCCTACCAATTAATCGTCTATATTGGTTGGAAACAACTCGTGCCTCCTTATCACACTTATCCAGCTTCAAGTTCTATGTCATTGTAAATTGACTTGGATGACAACCCTTCATTCTCGTGTCTTGTAAAATATCTAAAATATACTTGCGTTGACTTAGCACTATTCCCTCCTTTGTTGTGACACCCGTCGAATTTACAGGTCAAGATCCGTACACACTCTCACTATCATATCATTTTTAGTTATGCATTAGACATTTTACAGTAAACGTATCACCCTGAGTCTAACAAAGCCCACGATAGTTCAACAATTCATCACATTTTCCATTCATGGATGCAACACCCGACTAATTATAGAACAATTGACAATTGCAGTCAAGATAATCACACGCTCAACAGGGAGCAATTGAATGTTCAATTTTGATATACAAAACAAAACATAATCATACGTGGCTATACCTAACTTGGGAATTACTCTAATTCCATAGTCAATCCGAGCAATTCCTAAGGCATTCTATGGATATTATAAAATCTATGGAACCATCTCACGTATCCAAATCAAGTTACAAACGTATGTAAACGTGAGTTAAAAACCCTCCAACAATAACACCTTTTCATCACTAGGTTTGATGTATGTTGCCTTGAACCCTATCCCTGGGTCGAACCATAACACACCCAAACCAACTAGTTTTTGATCATGTATCACCTCAACCGATTCCCATCTAGCTTGGATCGAACCTAGGGGTCGTGGAGTGGAAGGATGCAGCTGGAACACTTCTATTTCTCTCAGTTTCTCTCTATACAAGTCGTGGTATGGCACCTCAAACTCATTTATCTTCTATCTATTATTTTCGGCTAACACTTGGTCACCCGATCCCTCTAACCACGATCACACACACATATACATTGATAATCATAGAAACAATTGGTTAAACACTTACAAATGTGTCAAAATGTTCATGTATATACACGAGTATACATACGCACCATCTATATGATTTCACACTTGATTGCATGATCAAACCAACGAAAACACTCATTCACACACCTAGGGGGTATATACAAGTGTGACTTGGGCCAAACACGAACCATACATGTCGTGTTGAACTCAAATCATATGCATATACAAAGTGGCGATTTCATGAACATATGTTAAAAGGTCGAAAACATATGTTAACCAAGCTTAAATACAAAGATTTTGGAAAACATGTGTTATTAACCTATGAACATGTGTTAACTAGAGTAAAAACATGTGAAAATAACATTTTCTCACAAAAAGGCCTAAACACATGTTAACATGCCATATTTGGTACAAAATCTAACATATAAATGGTATGGTTATATATAACAAAACCAAGACACTAGTTTGCCACAAACGATTAGTTATTGTCACCAAATAAGGACAAGAACGAGCATTTCTAACATGTACAACATGTGATACAAATGGACAAACGTACAAAAATACACAGTCCATAGACGTACAAGTCGGGTGAACAATTGCATGATGAATAGTACAACACATAGACTTAAGTTCTCCTTGTTGAATCTAGGGCACCTTTGTTCAGACATTTCCACACCAGATTCAGTTAGTCTTAGCATTCAGACATCAGGTGAGTTCTCACGGCCCCATTTTACTATTTTCATGCTTTTGGGGGGAAAAACATGCGTACATGTTCAATTATATTTTGACTATTATGTGAACATAAGACAAAAAAGGTTAATAGTACTCATAAGCTCTCGTGTCATATATTTTACTATAACCATTAGCTATAGACTTAGTCATGAAACACCGATATAGATCAATTGGGTTGACACCCCCGCTCTTGGTTAGTCGCTCTAACCGGATTACAGACATCAAAAGAGTGCTTATATTTCACAATTTGTCATTGTTTTTATTGTACAATGGGGAGGCACAACATTCGTCAACTTAGCAATCTTAGTCATAGGATGTCTTATTTACCAAATATCCAAGGTCATGTCAAATGACCCATTTGGATTTCTTGGTGAACTATAACCTTCAACTAAGGTCAAGCCTCACCAATACTCTCCCAATGAGCCATTTTGTAATTGTTTCATGCAACCATCTTTAAATAAGGTGAGTACAAGTCCATTTAAAACTTAGTGTAGACACAATTGTATAATCTTCTAAGCTACTACCAAGCCTACCTTAGTATTGTATAACTTACCAAGCTTAAGTCATAAATGACTTACGCATATGACCCATTTGACTTTTTTGCTTAATCAACCTTGCATCCACTCTTAACTAGGATGGTTGCAATTCAACACAACCCAATATAAACACAAGTGATTCAATGAGTCACTATGGACATGCTCATACGCATAATTGCAATTCATCTATTTTAAGTCATACGATGACTTACTTTAAAGTGCGTCCCTTTTTGTTCAATTACCTTGGCATCTTGACCTCCCGGAGTTCCACTCAAAACATCTATTTGGAAAATTTCCATTAGATCATTAGGAGTGAGTTAAATCCATCCTTTGTTCATATTATTGAGGTTCATTAACCCCTCATATCAAAACTTGCACTCAATGACAATGTCTAGCCACAATTTGGCCACTTAGACATTTCATCGAACACTTGGTGTGCAACTTTTTTTTTCTTGTATGATTTTCATGGTTAATTCATGTCTAATCAATTACGATTCAATTAATTTATCATCTCATGCCATAATTTGGCCAAACACATATTCAAGTTAACAAAACCTTGTCTCATGGCATCTTAGAACTCATTTGGACAAGTGGATTTCCTTCAAGGGCAAAAACCCACTTCTCCTAGGAACTAATTTCTCAATTATTTATGTGTTTAGCATGAATTATGTTAAGACCCTCTCAAAGATGTAGTTGTGTCTTGCTCTGCAACCCGCTTTGCAAGGTCCGTGGGAAACTCAAGGCTACTATCGCTTGAGTGTAAAATCGGGTGCACTTCGAGCGGGGAAATGATAACTTGATCATCTTCTATGTTAACTTCAGTCATTTTTTCAAAAGTATGGACATAAATCTTTTTATACTAAACCGTATTAAAAAAAAAGAAATTGCTTCGAGAAGGTATGAGGGAGATGATGTGAATGCTATAAGGATGGTATTGCTCGTTTGCCAAACTACAACTTCAAGAAATTGGTTGTTTTGAAAAACAAAAAAAAAGAGAAGGTTTTGGTTAAATAGTTATTGAATATGGTACTGGTCTAAATAGGGGTGTACAAAAAGATCGCGACTCGAGGCTCGCTCGAAAAGGCTTGTTTTGTTTTTCGAGCCGAGCCGACCTGGCTCGTTTTGTAATCGAGCCGAGCTCGAGCCAGGGGTGTTCAGCTCGTGGCTCGGCTCGTGACTCGGCTCGATGGCTCGACTCGTTGCTCAGCTCGATGGTTCGACATATAGCTCGACTCAGGCTTGTGTATGTGTAATTAATATATAGATGAAAGTAATATATTTTGGCTCCAAACGCAATTCTAAAATTCAAATTTTGAAAGCCCCGCTCATATTATCTATCTACCTCACCTCTTTGTAATCCAATAAACCCTAACTTAGTAAAAAAAAAATATATACATGGTATATGTGTAATTTTATTTTATTTTTGTTTTGTTTTTTATTTTATAAATATTTATAAAAAATAATAAAAAAAATAACGAGCTGGCTCGAGCCAGCTCGAGCTCGGCTCGAACATTTACGAACCGAGCTCGAGCTCGGCTTTTCAGCTCGACCAAAAAAACGAGCCGAGCCAAGCTGGCTCGTTTAAGTTCGAGCTCGAGCTCGAGCTTAGCCTGGCTCGGCTCGACTCGGCCCGTGTACAGCCCTAGGTCTAAGCACTCGGTTACTTCATTTTAATCGAAATACCAATGTCCATTTTGTTTATCATGATAAACAAACAGAAAACAAGTACCGCGTTATAAATTGTCACTGCCGTCGCATCGTGCAGGATTCCTACTAGTGTGTGTGTGTGTATATATATATATAAATCAACTATATATATGTATATATAATCAACTTGTGTTGAACTATATAAATCGCTTCCGCTTCGTATTTGATATCATGATTTTGAACACGCATTAGTTCATGGAACTAGAATTAGTTATGTTAAAAACGTGTTTAATTGATTAAGCAAGTAATTGCAGTTAAAGCTAATTTTCCACATCCAATTAATGAAATATTTAAGCATTGGCAAAATACTCTTGCAATTACCATCGATCATTAGAGGTTGGATCTATCAATCTGAAACTAGGGACTATCAATTGAAGACGAATTGGTTGTGACATCATCAATGAAAGGTATGCCCTTCAATGGAAACATCAGGTACTCGTAACCAAAATATGGTGAGTTTGAATTTTCAAAACCGACCTACTTTTATTTTTATGATTCATCAAATAAGATGGATGCACATCTTCTGATTTATTTACAAACTTACCCTTGACAAGTAAATTAAATTCATCCCATGGGTGCTTTGTGCCCTAAAATTTATTACACTCTCCTCCACATTTATTTATTTATTTATTTATTGATGTTTACAATCAACTAGTTTTATACCCGCCGTGCGTTGCCGCGGCGGGGGCAAACGGATACTCGACTCGAACTTGCCACCCATGCCAAGTAGCAGGCAACCATCATCGCCGAAATGACTAAACATGAGAAACATCACCTGTCAGCAGCATCGAAAGGATCGTTGGCTCAACAAAGAATCATTGTCCTTATGCTCAACAACAACTAATCATCGATTTGTCGGCCCACCGCCACCGATGTATTTAAAAATCGCATTGTTCAAACCATTCTATAAGCAAGGATTTCATTCTAGCTGCAGGATTAATAGCACTGAAACCGACAACCGGATATACCGACGAACGCACGAATTGATACAACATCGGAACCTTCACATACTAAGCCTAGTAAATGTAAGTATAGGTAAGGTCGAGGCTGTACCAAAAGCATATGAACCCAAAAAAAATGCCATAAAACCGAAAATATGAGTCTCAGATAAACGGAAAAGGCTACACGTTGTTTGCTTAACGTATGAGCCTGTCGGCTGCCCCGCCACAACACGGAATATCTCACGGATAAGTCCGCCATGGCTGCATGCCAAGTGAACAAAAAACGAAACCAAAAGCGGCATGCCTATCATAGGAAGCAAAGCGAGAATCGTGATGCGCAAACCAATCTATAGCCAAATATTTCATCATTGCCTCAAAACAAATATAGCCAACAGCGAAACTATCAATTTGGTTTTGCAACGCTTGCATAATCTTAACTTGCAATGGCAACAACCATGTACCTAAAAAGTGTTAGTCGAATGCCGTAAATGAAGGAACATTTGGCAGCAAACATTATTAAACCAAAAACACTATAAGAACAGATTATTTAATTACACTACATGAAAATGCAACCATTTTCTTTCCAACACCATCTATAAACAAATCAAAAGTTGTACATAGCACATACAATCTTGTATATTACCTTTGAAAACCCTGAAATGCAAAGGGTGTCATTAATCTTAATAGCTTGTCTTTGACACTATATACCTGTTGAAGCAACAACCAACCCACCCTCAAATATTAATCTAACCGTAAATCAACAAAATACCATGTGCGATTTTTTCCTTTTCAGCGGTTCTACTAAATCCTCCGACAACGATCGTCAAAAGTCAAAACCCCTTACTCACCACTACAACCGCCGCCGTCGCCGGCGACGATGTACACAACCCGACGGCGGCGAAGACTCTAATTCTAAAATCATGGCTCAACAGCCACTGGGTCCGTTACCTGATTCTTCTTATGTTGTTAGAAGCTAACAAAAAAAAAGCACAATAACAGATAAATTGGAAAACTTACTTGGAACTACATGGATCAACACCCAGATATATCGCCACAACCATAATCAACGTCCAGCACCACCACAACCCGCTTTCGGAGGTACAAAACCCTCAAAATACAAAACCCGTCTATTACTTGTTCGATTACCAGTGCTATCACCGCCGCCACCAAGGGTTTCGCAAATTAACCCGACAACAATGGTCGTCGTAAGAGGGAGAGCACCGGTAACATTGACAAATACAAAGATTGGGGTCTGTATACAGATATCAACCGACAAGCTGGAAGAGGAGGCCGGAGGCGGCGAAGAATCGGTACAGAGGCAGCAGATATGGAACCGACATAGACAAAGGATATATATGAAGAAGGGCTCAAGCTTTAGGGACTTGTACGGAACGCTTTACCGACTTGTATCGAGCGAAACAGTATTCGCTCCTCACATCAAATGTTGCATTTTAAATCTATTTATAATTATAATATAATGTTCCTCTCTCTATCTATCTTATGTGTGACTAGAAATTACCAGATCAAGGACTGTTTTCCCAAATTTACTTTAGAAAAATAATAATAATAATAATAATAATAATAATAATAATAATAATAATAATAATAATAATAATAATAATAATAATAATAATAATAATAATAATAATAATAATAATAATAATAATAAAAAAAAGAATTGAATAGTGTTTTTTTAATATAAAGCAAATCCCGTGCCGTGCTACATATATTGAACAAGTAAAGCAATAATAATAAGACGTAGGGTGTCATTAATTAATGAGTTAAGTAACTAAGTACCAACACACGAGGTTGAGGTTGAGGTTGAGGTTGAGGTTGAGGTTGAATGGTTGGGTGGGCGGTATCCTTTAAAGGTGGCGGTTTAGGGGCAGCCGGCGTGGCGTACATCGGCGTGGACTATCTCCGCCACGTGTCCCCGTCATGGCACGAGCTACTACAACCTCTACTATGGATGATACTGGCACTAATCGCAATCACACGTGTTCCTTTGTACAAACACTGGTCAGCCGAGCTTCGTTCAGCTCTAGTATTCATAGCTGCTTTAATATTCATGCTCTCTGCCTTGCTCTATGAAATGATCTCCGTTCGTTCTGTTACCGCCGTCCTTGGCCTCAACTGGCACCGGTACACACATTCTTTCAAACATATATATTTGGATCGAATAATTACTTTACTTAGTTAGCAACTAATATTTCTATTTCAGATCTGATGATTGATTTAGATTTTGGATGAGTTTTCTATTTCTATTTCTAGATCTATGTATCTTATTAAATAGTTTTGTTATTATTATTATTATTATTATCTGCTTGCCAGTTTCATACAACTTACCATTTACAAGTTTGCCCCTCCGATGCATTTAATTTAGTGGTGTTGGATTTGTTGTTTCACCTCAAATTAAGACAACCAGCTAACCAAATTTAGCATTACTTTTAGGATTTGTAGGCTTCAAGGAATACAATACAATGCCCTAAGTGTTTATTTATTTACGTATTTTTTTTATTAATTAAGTAGAATAGAATAGAATAGAATTAGACTGTTTTGTGGTACTTTAATGTTGAAGATAATATTTCTATTAATGGTCAAGCATCTTGTATTATCAACTATAAATGTCTCCTCTGTATGTCATTGTTGAGGCTATTTTAAACCACTTTTACTTAAAGTTAAACATTGTATTGTATCAAATTCAGCCGCTTTCCTATTTCATTAAGGCAGTTAATTGCTTGCTTACTTGGTGCTTTTGCTGCGAATTCTATATTCTTGCAGAATTCTGGTCTTTGATCATTCCATAAGATAAGATACAAAAAAAAAAAAAAAATTGTCTGATTGAGTTTATATAGTATTAAAGTCCGAAAAAGTAAGAGTTGAAATGGAATAGTAAGTTGCAGCAGGGTATTCTCCAACAGGCTTGTCTGTCTATACACTACAACAAGGTGGGGGTGCCCTTTGAGACCTGTGAAAAAGTGTTTTAAAGGCCGTAAATCATGAATAAGAGAGCTGTTATATCATAACTAAAACCCAGCCCCTTTCTTTAGCACAGAGAAATGTACACCTAATGCCCGGACTGAGTCTCAATTGAGATTTTGACGCATTATTAGTGCCTGTTCAGCTGATTCCAGCCACCCGCAAATAACCTAGCTAGTTTGGTCTTGGATCATTATTGCTAATTGTTTCCATTCAGCAGTGTTGTGACCAAAGCAATATATAATATATTTATAAATAGCTTATGAAATGAAGGAAGTCCCAATCCCTCGCTTCTTCTTTTTTTCTTTTTCTTTTTTGCTCACACCAAATTGGTACACAAAAATAAATTTAAACCTTTGGCAATTGATATGAAAGTTCTACTGCAAAACCAGTGTAAGTGTTGATCCCAAAATAAGTCGCAAATAACTAAAAGTCAGTGAGAGTAAACTCATTCTCACTCACGCCATTAGTAATTTTTTGTATACCTGATGAAACAGATAATTAACAAAACAACACATGTGCACTAAAACTAACTGAAGATCAGTGAACATATCAAAATTTCTTTGTGATAGATAGTGTTTGCTTGCATGATTTGGAATCGAGTATTGTTATCTAAAACGCTGAAGCTAACAACTTCTAATTGAGATCTGATATAAGCTAGGTTGCACAAAAAGTAGTTTTTGTATCCATCTAAAGTGTTTAGTTTCTACTAAAGGACTTGTAGCCTAGTGCTACCAAGGTAAGGTGTATGTAAAAGGTGTACCGCCCCTTTGAGGTTGAGTGTTCAAGTCCCATAGTGGGCAAATGTGTAGATTTAAAGGGTATGTGAGTTAGCCGGTGAAAAAGAAGTTTCTGCCAAGGAGGTGCTAATATGTGATTGTAGTCATTTGATTTACTGATTGAAAATATGTCAAGGTTGAGCAAATACTCGAAGAAGAGCTGCATTGAGACGTGAAACATTAATCATATGCATGGTAAAACGCTGCCTCTTGACTGATAATTGTAAATGAAAGGTGTCAGCGAAACATTTTCTGGTTACTGCATTTCTCACTGAAACCAACCAATATAAATAAATATAGCTCTGACTTCACTATTCTTTCAGGAGTACCCCTCCTCTTCCTGACACTGGACAGTGGATCCTGTTGGGGTTGAACGAGAAACTTCCTCAAGTGATTGTAGATATATTGAGGGCTCGCATCGTTGGACTGCATCATTACCTGATGCTCTTTGTAATGCTTGCTTTCTCCGTGCTGTTTGGCTCCATAGAAGCTCCTGGTCTTGGGATCGGTGCACGGTACATGTTCACTATGGCAATAGGACGACTTTTGCGAGCTGTTAGTTTTGCATCTACAATTCTGCCATCACCTCGTCCATGGTGTGCTGCTAGTCGTTTTGATGTCCCCCAACATCCACATCGTTGGGCACAAAAATTTTATGTCCCGTATGCTTCTGACTCCAATGCTATAAGGAATGTGATTCATTATGATATGGTGTATGGTATGTCCTCAAGGAGCTTCTTTCTTGTACACGTTTATCAACGTTAGCTTAAATCTAAACATATTCAACAGTTTTATGCATTAATGTTTGCCACGAAACAAATAAGTTCATTTATAAATAGTATTTTCTGAAAACATGGGCATCACATCATGTAGCTTAGCTTAATTATTTGCTATTTATCAGATGGTGGTGTTGTGCAAGATGATGAGTATAGACCAAATTGGGGCTTGATGAGCTTCCTTGCTGATTTCCTCCGACCCATTCCTTCAGGAGAGGCTGCATGGATTAATTTGCTAAAGAAAGCAGGAGGCGGGTGCAATGATCTTCTATACAGCGGGCACATGCTTGTTGCAGTCCTTACAGCCATGGCTTGGACGGTATACCAAGAAGAATCCTTAATGGCTTGCCTAGAACAAGCATAGGTGTGCTTAAATGAACTAAATTGGTGGTTGTAATGTAGGAAGCATATGGAGGTTTGAGCTCAGTGTTTATATGGATGCTTGTAGCCCATAGTGCCCAGAGAGAAGTAAGGGAAAGACATCACTACACAGTAGACTGCATTGTAGCAATCTATGTCGGGTTCATGTTGTGGAAGATGACTGGGTTTCTGTGGCCACTCAACAACAAAAATTCCAGACTGAAGAGGCTTGAAAAGATCGAGAGCAAGCTTTACCAAGCTGCAAAAGATTCAGACATGGACCAAGTGCGAGACCTCCTAAAACAAGTGGACTCCACCGCCAAGGATCAAGTTGGGAAGGCGAGGGCTATGCAATTTTTTGCTGGGGGAACCATCATTTTCGCCCTTACGGTCGTTGTATTGGCATTTGTTTTAACCAGTGACGGCTAATCCTAATAATTGGGGTGTGTCATTTTATACCACGGACACAAAAAAAAAAAAAAAAAAAAAAAAAAAAAAAAAAAAAAATTAATTGTTTGGTTGTATTATAGTGTTAGGGTTTGTTGTTCTACCTTTGTAATTTGTAGGTATGGGAAATGAAATGTGGTTATCGGCCGCTTCATCAATATAAACATTTGAAATCCTATTTCGAGTTGTATCAGTATGCTGCTATATTTGAAGAGGACATGATTTTTGTTTTGTTTTGTTTTGAGCAGAGTAGAGATTTGTTGTAAGATAAGTCTTAGTCAAGTTGATAGATTTAAAGTTGGGGAAATAAAATAAATGCATTGTTCAAGGAGCTTTATAACTTCTCATGAAAGAGTGTTACGGTGGATAATAAATAGAGGAGGGTTCACAAGGGTCTATTGTGTGAGGTTCATTTTGTACACTACTGTATTGTTAAGGGTCTATTGTGTAACACTTATATGAATCTTTTGAAACGGGGAACCGGCACTCATAGATGGATTTTTTCACTCATTTCCTTTACTAAAACACTTTTTTAAAGGCAGCACTCTAATGCTTCTTTTTTTTATTCTTTTTAATTTAAAGACAAATATAACTTTTTTTTTTTAAATTCACACGGTTTTAACACCAAACCGTCAGAACGAGTTAATTTCAACCGTCTCCATTCAACACGGTCAAATATATTTATTTCCATTAATATCGATGTAATCTAACCGTCAGATTATATTTAATTTTACATTCAATACGGTTGGATTTTTTTACTATAAAAAACACCATATGACGATGGTGAAAACACAATTCAAATCAACACAACATCAATAACATCCCCACCACACAACATAAGCATGACCCGTTGGACAGAGAACGAAGAAATTGCCTTGGTTGTGTGCGTCATAGACGCACAAAACGACTCATCCTTGCAGCGCCAACGCCGCCCATGGTTGGGTTCCAGGGACACACGGTTCTGGGACCGTGTATTGGGTGAATTTAATCAACAGGTCGGCCCAAGTGGTCGCACAATCGAGAGTCTACAAAGAAAATGAGCCGACCTAAACGTCAAGTGTGATCGGTGGACGACATTGTACGAGCGCACAATGAGCCGCCACCCGGGCATTGGGGAGGAGATTGATGTGGAGATGACCCATGCAACCTATGCGGGTCATTACCGCGTCACGTTTGACCATATCCAGGCGTGGCACCTCCTGCACGAGCTTTAAGTGTTATTTTTTATGTTTTTAATTAATGTTTTAATATTTAATTAATTATGTAAGGTGGGTTGTTAACTAATCATACATTTGTATGTAAGACTTTGAATTCTAGCATAGCATAATAGCATTTAGATTGAGCATAATAGTTTTTAAGAGTATGAAATCGTTTAAGTTTTGATAGTGATACATGTTGAGCCCCAAAGAATAAAGAATAAAAGGGGGACAAGTATGAACTTACCTGAAATTCACTGTGTAGGTACTAGCAAAACAAAAGTCTGAACTTGAATTAATTGAACATCTTGTATTCTATTACAAATAAATGATGCCTTAAATTCTAATGCAAATAAGCGTGTTTCGTTTCTTGGTTGTAAAGATAGTTGATTCAACTACCTAGACTCGTATTGTAAACAATACGTGTCTTAATGTGTATAACTTAACGAACCGATAGTACTTGGTTTAGTTTTCTCAAAAGTATGAGTGTATGTATAGTTATATAAAATACATACTTTAAGGTAATATTCAAAATGGCGTCTTGAAATTAATTGCGAAACAATATTTTTGGATAATGAAAATAACGCACGAGTCATTCGTCTCACGATATATAAATATGTATTTATAGATATATATACTTCTATTATGATAATGTAGAGTTTGAATAGAATCTATTTGTAAAATATAGCTTTAATCGTACCAGGTAATAGATTTGACCTCCGATATGTTTCTTATATTTTATAGAAATTTGGGCATAGTCTCCTCTGTTTTTGTAAGAAACCAGACAACTAAAGTTGTCTATATTTTATCTCAAAACATCAATTGTCCAAACCCAACACAAAACAATTTAACCAAGTTTATACGCTACAAATGGCTCAAGTGATTATGACTATAGAAAACGATAACTAAGAGTTTTGATAAGTAATACATATACATATAGTGCGATGTTTAGACAATTCGTATGAACATAGGATAGTCACTATATTAATTTTTGTAAGTATAGTTTAGTTAATAGTTAATGTTTCAAAAATAGAGTAGTAAAACGACTAGTTTAAATAAGCATTCAAAGTTAATTTTCGCCAACTAATATATTTGTTTATATATACCAACATATGTTTCGTATAACTACTTTAAACATTTAAAAGTTCGCAACATGAGTTATATAGTCGCATAGATGTATTTATATATGGATGTTAAGCATTTCATAAGTACAAGTCGGTTCGGTTCGTTTTACGCTTTTATATAAATATTTATATTCAATATACACGAAACGAATAAACTATAGTCGTGGCGTGCGTTATACCTTCTTGTTAAAGACTCGCGAACCGACACATACACGCCTCGAATTAAGTGTTTGACCAGTTTTGACCAGGCCCGAATATGGACTGCAGTTGACCAGAAGTTTGACCTGTTGACCAGTGCTCAACTCGACTCAAAAGAAAAGGAAAATGAAATGAAGTCGAGCTATAGCCAAGACAAGTACTCAACGTCATCCAACCCAACACCGTGACCATTGTCGGTCACGGTAATAGACCCATCCAAAACATCACCACAGCCGGTTGATATACCGGGACCGAACCCAGCAAGAAACAAAACTCAAACCCATATCATCCATGGTCATACCCTGTCTTCATTTCCACCGACACCGTGACCACTGCCGGTCACAGTACCAATATGACGGGAACCAAAACCGGACAAACTTCACTAACTGCTGCAATCACAACTAACCCTCACCTCGAATCTGACATCAATCGAACATAACTGTCACGAGACCAGACTCCAACTACCAACCTGACCCGGAATAATCTGAATGAAACGACCCTAATATCCCTGTCGTGTTACTCAGATAGCGCCGCCACCACCATTCATGGTGGTGGCCGGCCGACCTAATAATGGAGAGGAATGACGTTGTTGATTGTCTTGGTGCGTTGGGTTAGAGTTAGGGGGTCGGGTTGTGCTCTGTCTTGTTGTTTCTTCTGTTGTAGGCGGTGGTTATTGGTGGCTCGAGTGGTGGTCGGCGGCGACGGCGGCGGCCGCTGCATCTAGAGTGAGAGAGAGTAGGGAGGTCGAGTTGAGAGGTATAGATGACAGGGAGCAGATGTGTGTTTAGTGAAAGAAAGTGTAGGGAAAATAAAGGGGAAGAGGCATGGAGCTAGGGTTTTTGTGGAAGAGATGATGAGGAAGGAGGTTAAGAATAAGATATTATGTAGCTAGGGTTAAGTGTGGATAGGTTAGGTGGAGAGTTATTGCTCAAACGAATACGTTAAGTCTCGGTTCTCGCTATAACTCTACTCGTTTAGTCGCCAATGTTTGTACAACGTATTTTATTTATATAAATCGACTGAAATCGAGTATTTGGACTATATATTTGTTATATATATATATATATATATATATATTTATATATATAGTGGAAGTATAGACAAGAAACCCTTCCAAATGGAAAAACTCTAGTAAACCCAATACTTGGTCCATATTGTGCCACATCATCCAAGCCAACCTTTCACCATATTATATTACAAAGGGTGCAATTGTCATTTCACATTTCCCCCCATTTTTTTTCAATTTTTGAATCATTCCCACCCCTATATAACCAAATAATATTTTTCTCTCTCCCATTCCCTCTCAATCTTTCTCAAATAATATCACCAGACAATATACCACCACCACCACATAACACCACCTCCGGCCACCAACTCCGGCACCACCTCCACATATCCTAATCTGTGTGTGCGACGGAAACTGAGGAATACAGAGAACAGAGCCACCATGACAACAGTCTACCCTCCTCTCTCTATAACCACCACCACCACAACCATCAGCACTACCACCACTGCCACCACAACATAGCCTCGAACAAACCTTCTGTTAAAAATAGAGCATTGAATAAACAGAGCCTTAAAGATGACTAACTGATGAACGTTGCTCCGACACCAAGCTTTGGTGACAATGGAAGCTCCGGTAACCACACCTACGGTCGCTGCTCCGGCACTGATGAACGTTGCTCCGGTACCATCATAGTAGGAACCCATCAAACAGGGGATAAAATCAGAACCAATCCTGGTACTCTCTTTCTCTCTCTCTCGATCTATCTCGATCTCTCTCTGGATCTGAATCTGGATATTTTTGGTGTTTGCTGGTTGTAATTGCTGGCAGGAGATCAGATCTGTAATAATCTATATACCTAATAAACAAAAGTCCATGAGTACACTTGGCACTCCCACATTCATCCTCAATTGTGGAGCCAATCATATTGTGCCAAGTGTCTCATTGTGGGAATTTATAAAATTTTCATTTAAAAAAATTCAAAAATACAGAAAATATATATATGGAAACAGAAAATATTAATTTTCTCATTAATAAGTTGGTCAAAATCGGTCATTAATGTTAATTTTCCCATTAATAAGTTTCCTATTTGTTAATTAAAACCAATCTTTACTAACAACCACACACATAACATTAGAGAGAGAGATGGCTGAGAGAAAGGAAACTGGCACGAATAGCCAGTGGCTCAGGGCGGAGCTCCGGCCACCGTTCCGGTGACACACACGACACCAACCACCCCTCCTCTCTCATATTATCTCCACCCGCACCCACCCTATTATCTCCCGAGAAACCTCACATACCCGGTTCATATATAGAAAGAGAGGAACAGATTTGAGAGTAGGAGAAGAAAGAGAGAGAGAGAGAGAGAGAGAGAGAGAGAGAGAGACGCAAGAAGGAAAGTAAGCAACGAAGAGGAGGGGAATACGAAGAGTGTCCGGTCACTGGTCACGGCGGTGATGAACAGGGTTTCTGATCGGGTTGGAGATGATGGTGGTTGCTGATTCAATAGCGGTGGTGACAGGTGGACTTCCGATGGTGATCTCCGGCTACGATAGGTAATCATCCAACACCCTCCTTATTTAGGTTCACAGATTAATATAGATGGATTACTGTACAGGTTAGGTTCGATTATCAAGGGATGGATTATATAAGGTGTTGATGGTGGTATTAGGTGATTATTATGGTGGGTTAGTAATGGTTATGATAGTTGTTGTGATGATAATAATATTGGCAATGGAGATGATGAGGATGGTGCTTGGCTTAGCATATACATAGGAAAGGTCTGGTGGATTAATGAAGATGGTCAAGGTGTATGTTAAGTTGGGCAGAAATGTTGAATAGAGATACTGTTTTACAACCATGTTTGGGGCTAATAGAGTCACGTCAAAGGTTGGTCAACAGAGTCTTAGAATTTTGTTTTACTTTGCAGTAAAAAAGATAAAAACAGTATATTTATTTTAGCTTTCGATTTAGGGGTTTTTAGGGTTCGACTGATAAGATTAAGTTTTGATTGATTGTTCTTTATTTTTTGATGGATTATTATTAAGACTGATTAGGGTTAATGAGTGATTAGTGTTCGACTGATAAGACTGATGTTTATGTGTTAGGTTTCGAATTAGGGTTAATGTTTTAGGTTTCGGTTTAGGGTTAAATTGATGTTTAAAAAAACCTATGAATGGATTTTTATGATTTAGCCACATGACAGTTTGTGAGAATTAATAAAATTTTCTCTTTTTTTAAATCAATAATCATTCAATAACTTTTGGTCAAAATCATTTACTAATATTATTATTAACTTTCCTAAAACCTTGCTCAATCATAATTTATAAGAATTTTAGTTTTTTTTTAAATCAAAAATCATTAATTACTTTGGTCAAAATCGGTCAATAATATTAAATACGTATTTAAAAATAAAATTTTCTTTTTTTTTAAATCAAAAAACCCGAAATTATTAACTTTCCTAATTTATCACAATTATTAACTTTCCTAATTTTAAAATAATTAGATAAGAATTTTAGTTTTTTTTTTAAATCAAAAATCATTAATTACTTTGGTCAAAATCGGTCAATAATATTAAATACGTATTTAAAAATAAAAATCAATAAAATGCTTCATCTTCTCTTTAAGATTTGATTTATTAAGACTGATTAGTTGTTTAAGTGTTAGATTTCGAATTATGTTTAATGTTTAAGGTTACGATTTATGGTTAAATTGATATTTTAAGAAAGCTACGAATGGATTATTATGCTTTTAGGTTTCAATTTAGGTGTTTATGATTTTGGTAGCGATTTAGGGATTTTTTTTTTGTTCAATTGATGTTTAGGAACTAAGATAGTAAACATAGTTGATAAGGGTTTCTTTTTTAAAAAAAAAAACTGTTTTTAAAACAATAATGTTATTTTTTTAGTAAATGTTTTTTATTTTAAAAAAAAAGTAAAAATTTGGATTATAGTGTTTAGGAAAGTTATTAAACACGTTGACCGAAACATTAATGAATGATTTTCGATTTTTAAAAAATAAATTCTTTTATAAAAACATGACTCTTTTTTGAATTTTAAAAATAGAATAGTCATTAAATGTTTTTTATTTTAAAAAAAATTAAAAATATGGATTATAGTGTTTAGGAAAGTTATTAAACACTTTGACCGAAACATTAATGAATAATTTTCGATTATTAAAAAATAAAAATTTTTATAAAAACATTAATGACTCTTTTTTGAAATTTAAAAATAGAATAGTCATTAAATGTTTTTTATTTTAAGAAAATTAAAAATATGGATTACAGTGTTTAGGAAAGTTATTAAACACGTTGACCCAAACATTAATGAATGATTTCGATTTTTAAAAAATAAATTTTTTTATAAAAACATTAATAACTCTTTTTTGAATTTTAAAAATAGAATAGTTATTAAATGTTTTTTATTTTAAAAAAAACAAAAAATGTGGATTATATTGTTTAGGAAAGTTATTAAACACGTTGACCGAAACATTAATGAATGATTTTCGATTTTTAAAAAATAAATTCTTTTATAAAAACATGACTCTTTTTTGAATTTTAAAAAATAGAATAGTCATTAAATGTTTTTTATTTTAAAAAAAATTAAAAATCTGGATTATAGTGTTTAGGAAAGTTATTAAACACTTTGACCGAAACATTAATGAATAATTTTCGATTATTAAAAAATAAAAAATTTTATAAAAACATTAATGACTCTTTTTTGAATTTTAAAAATAGAATAGTCATTAAATGTTTTTTATTGTAAGAAAATTAAAAATATGGATTACAGTGTTTAGGAAAGTATTAAACACGTTGACCCAAACATTAATGAATGATTTCGATTTTTAAAAAATAAATTTTTTTATAAAAACATTAATAACTCTTTTTGAATTTTAAAAATAGAATAATTATTAAATGTTTTTTATTTTAAAAACTTGAAAAATGTGGATTATATTGTTTAGGAAAGTTATTAAACACGTTGACCGAAACATTAATGAATGATTTTCGATTTTTAAAAAATAAATTCTTTTATAAAAACATAGAATAAAATATGTTCGAAATTTTTTTAGCGGGTCGATATGGGTAATGCTCATCTTCTCAGACGTGTCAAATTAAATTGTGAAATTTAGGTGGTAGTTAGTTTCTTATTTTCATTTTTATTACTTTCTTATTGTTGAATATGCCATAAGTCTATTTTTAACACATACCATTTAAGTCGCCTTATTCAGGTTGGATTGTATTTAAGAAACCCTGTATTCTCACATGGCCAGCTTTATGTCGCATTGTCAAGAGTTAAAAGCAGGGCAGGCGTGAAGTTACTTATACTTGATGCTGGTGGGAAAGTGATGACTAAAACAAAAAATGTGGTTTATAAGGAAATTTTCAGCGATATTTGAATAAATGTGTATTCGTTGCTTTTAAATTTTAATAAAATGTTTCTACTTTATTTTTCTTATACGTTATACTACTCCAAATAATCGTACGTTGTTGAACTGCGTGTCAACGCGGGCAAATACCTAGTAATAATAATAATTGTAACACCCCAACCGATGGCGGAAACATCAAGGTGTCACGTGGTGACGATTGTTCATTAGCTCATGGACTAAAGTGTAAATTTGAATACATTGATTAAATAATTTATTACATTGAAATGAAATACAACGATTCTAACTGTCAACTAAATTGAAATACAATGAATCAAAATCTAAATATAAATCCGAAAGCTTAAAGAATGCATCTCAAAACAACCTGAAACATGTACAAAATATTTTGGTCAATACAAAAATTGTATTGGTGAGCATACCCTGTTTAAATAAATATAGTAGAAAAGTGTCTAGCAATTCATGTGTCGTATACTGTTTGCAATTATGTAATAAGTGGTATCCGGGTCAAATCAACCCTAAGAGAAGAAAGCAGATATATATAGTATGCGCTAGTAGTAATGTAATACATAGCAATGACGAGGACTCTCAACAGAGTCACAAGGGTATAAACCATAGTACTATTCATTGAAATGCCAGGCCGCAACGGTTAATGATTTGACAGGTCATAGATACACAAAATGACACAAGCAAACACACATAAGAATTGCTATTTTAGTAAAAGTAATTATAAACTTGATAGTAAGTACATGAGTCACCCCAAAATAGTAAGACAGTAAAAAGGGGAAAGATATACTCACAGTTTGCAAAAGCGACCAAAATCCACTTTAGCGGTCGTGAGCTAAGTAACGGGAATTCCGAAGAATTCAACCTATAATGTGTAAGAATACTAATAAGGAAGTGTCTAAAAAGTCTAAGGTAACTAGGGTCTAAAGCATTAGGGTTTGCTAAGTCGATTTGGGGAAATAGAGTTTTTTTTATGATAATTCGCGTTAATGTAACAGTTGTATATCACAAATAATATATGAAAGGTTGTAAATGTGGTTTACATAATTTAATTATTACCAATTGAGTATTTAGTTAAAAAAATATGTTTAAATAATTAAGACGAAATAATTTAGTTAATTACTTTAACTAATTATTGTAAATAAATACAATAATCATAAATATTGAAATAAATAGTTATGAGTTACTCAAAGATCCATTAACGATAATAAAGACTTTCAATCATAAGACATATTTCTATTTTATAATAAAAGTATTTATAAAATAGATATTTAATAGTATAAATAGTTACATGATTAATTATATATAATTAAACATAAATAAGACTATAAATACAAGACATGATCCAAAAATATTGTTTTTATGGAAAATAAAAACTTTCTTATGTAAATCAATGTAAATATTTTTCTCATAATTTTTATAAACTTATTTATATTTAAAATTGATTTAATGAGATTAAATCATGTTTAAATGATTAAAAATAGGAAATTTAATAAAAACAAGTGTTTTCTGATCCAATAATTTTTATTTCAGTTCATAATGATTAGAAATAATTTCACAAAAATTTTGAGATTAAAATCATTAAAAATGAATTTTTAATCAATTAATTATAATTAAAACAATATAAATTAATAAAATAACGAAAATAATTCATTTTTCAGAAAATAAAATTATAATAACTTTCTATGAGAAGTCAAGAAGCTACACCTAAATTTTCAAAATTTTTGAAGTAAAAATGAATTAGTTATGAATATTTCAAATTTATAATTCAATATAAATGTTTTTAATATGCTTTAAGTAATAAAATAGGAAAGATATAAAGCTAAAAAAAATATGTTGCAGAGCAGGGTCGAACCTCTGAATTGGGTTTAGAAGGACAGCAACTCAACCACTAGACCATATGAAGTTTTGTTATTATTTTAGAAATAAAAGGTTATTTACACACTAATAATAATATCTTCTTCTTCTTCCCCAATTAACCTTCAAACCCTAACCCTACCCTCAAAACCAATTAACTCGATTCCTCACATATAACAATCAAGATCATAGGGCTATTAATCAGAATCGTATGATAATTGAAATGGCACAAAAGAAATGAACTCACAAACACGATTAGAGCCGAGGTAGAAGGTTTTTCCAATCGCGAACATAAGAATCGATTTCCAGCTCCTGAGCGTGATTTTGGTTTTCTTGTAATAGGTTTAAAGAGTATAAAGGCTGGGAAACGATTTGCAGGGTTCAATTTATAACATAAATGTTTTAATGTGGGCGAGTAATGGAGTTTTAAGAACCGACCGTTTCAAGCTTTAACTCGCGATTTATAGTCTTAATAACACACTAATAATGCGATTTAATGACTGGAATTCAATGGAAAAGAGTGGAGAAACGTTTTGGAATGAATTTTGAACGGTTAGGAACCTTAAAACCGGATTTTTATGTTTCGCCGGAAAAATCTCCGGTGGCCGGATCTTTGCGCCGGAAAAACGAATTCAGGGAAAGGAGGGAGATGAGTTGGTTTAAAACTTTTATCTTTTGGCAAGATTGGTCCCTCCATGTTTAACAAAGTTAATTTTGTGTAATTTAGTTAGATATTCCTTTATAAAACTTAACATCACTAACCAACTTTTAACTTTAATAACCTAAAACTTTTAATTTTTTTTTTTAAACTTAAGTAAAATAAATAACATTTTAATAAGATAACAAGATTATACGAGTACGGTATGTTTTATATGTCAAAACGTGCGTCTACGAAATGTTTACGTACCCTTTTTAAGGAAAAAGTTAAAATAAAATAAATACTAATAGACGAGGACCAGCGATGAAACTTCAAAATGGACTAAGGGCTAAAATTGACAACTTGTTAAGAGAGGTTGTCACAATAATAATCGGTGCTTACTGGTTATGATTCATGAGGTTGAAGGAGACGAAACTGACTATTCTTTTTGGTGACTTTTTCTTGCTCGGTTCCCACTTCAAATAAGAAAAAAAAAAGACTTTTTTTAATATAAAAATGTAAAAGATTTGAACAGGCAAAATGACCGGTTAGGTGTGGCAACCCAAGGTTTCAACTTTAATTGCATTATTTTATTATTTTCTCTTTTTCTATTATAATAAATAAATAATCATACATTATATTTTAGTTAATAAAATATTGGTTTAGATTGGGTTTTGAATGAAAGTGAAAAAATAGATTGGGTTGAGTTGGGTTGTGTAGATGGAATAAGGATATATTAATTTTTTAATGAAAAGGTTGGGTCCATATGACATACGTTAGTAATGCTAACACATGCTATTATATGCCAAACTAATAGGTGTTAAGGTCCATATGACATACGTTATTTTCAGTAAAACATATGTCTTAGAATATGCTAACACATGCTACTGACGTCTTTTATTATATTATTTATTATTGTTGGATTTCAAACCCTATTAATCGTATTTGAGTTGTTGTATTAACATAGTTGTAAAATTGAGTATGATACACTTGGCACTGCAGATTTAGTGTTGTTTTTACACATGTTAGTGATGCTAACACATGCTAGTATATGCCTAACTAACACATGTTATGAAAACTGAAAAAGGGTTTATTCTTTTTAGGGTTCATACATATGTTAGTATACGCCCTTTCACATGTTAGTGATGTTAACACATGTTAGTATATACCCAACTAACATGTGTTACGGTTTGTATGACATACGTTATTTCAGTAAAACATATGTTTTAGAATACACTAACACATGTCATTGATGTCCCATTATGTGTTTTGTAGAGCCCAGCTAACACGTGTTTACTTTTTTTGTAGGTGAAGAGATGTTTTGGGTTAAGATGATAATGAGGATCAAGAACGAAGCATAGCTAGATTTTTTCTATGTTGTTATGATAGTTTTTTTGAAAATTCGCAAATAATTATGTTTGTATTAAACGGTTTTTGATATGTTTTAGTGTTGATTGTTATGATCGTTTTTATCATTTCTTAAATAAATACACATTTTATGTGTTCTTTTAATATGTTCTTTTAGTATATGCCTGGTAACACATGTTAGCGATGTCTCACACGAGGTCAGAATTTTTTATCACAACACTAACGTATGTTAATATTCATGCTGGAAAAAGTGCCATAAAGTAGGAGAGAGGTGACTTGACAAGTGTCAAATCAACCTTTTTAAACCTAGGTTTCATAAAATTAAATTATAAAAAAATAATTCAAGATTACCATATTGCCCTTAATCCTATTTTTTATTATGGTGGCCCACTTGCTTTTGAATATTATATAGGAATTAATTATGAACCATTGATCAAACTTGATCAATGGTCACTAGAGGGTTTCTACGGTTTTTCCAATAGATAGGGTTTCCATATTATCCACACCCTATATATATATATATATATATATATATATATATATATATATAATATGTTTATAGTCACATTTAAAATTTATAAGAATAAGTGTCGGTTAACTGGTACGTTATTACTTACTAGAAGATATTATTATTTTCGACACATTAATAGCGTAATTAAATAGTTTAATGTTCTAATGAATAAAACGTATCACTTGTTATTGATATATCATTGTCGATGACTATCTTATTAAAAATAATAATTATATGAATATAACCTTTTAAATAAGCTTCTAGAAAATAGTTAGGCGTTACAGTCTCCCCTACTTTAGAAATTTCCGTCCTCGAAATTTAATCGGAAGAACTGTTAGGTATTGTTGCAACACTAGGAAAAATGGGAATGTAAGAGCTATAGTTTGTGTTATTGAATTTTAGATGAGGAATATGAGTAATGTTTCGAATGTGTTTTAATAATTGTTAAAATAGTTCCACTTAGACTTAGGGCAGGGCGTATTGTAATTATTAGGTTGACTAGAGTTGGTCCTTGGTCCAACCCTCAGTCACATCTTCGATACACCATTAGTGTTTATACATAGGGTGTACTGCAGCTAACCCACCACACCTTTGATATTTCAAATATGTACTAAGCATCTACCAACAACTCTAAATAGAATTTCATCTCACCTTAACGTACCTGTAAATTCAAGATTACGTTCCGGACCGCAATCGTCAATTTAACTTACATTAGGGTGTTATGTCTTTCTATGACACTAACTCGAAATAAAACGATGGGTAAGACGCAAATGTGTCCTAACTCTACGATCCAGTCATTATATCTGTGAAATGAACACGTGATAAGCGACGACTTAATAACGTAATGATGATGTATGCAGGTAGGCAAGCAAGTATTAATGAAACAGAGCATGTATATGAATATAAGCACGTATGAATTTAGGTATGGGCTACAACCAAAACTGGTTGCCTGGAAGGCTACATCCCAACAAGATGTATTCCTATAATTGGTGTAAGTGTAATCCATAAAGTAATGTTTATGCATCTATTGAAATAGAAAGGGATTCTTTACCTCTCCAAGTTTAGAGGAGATTCAACATGAGTACTTGGATGTTTTGAGTTTTAGACTCTAGGTATAAGCGGTTCAAATTTGTGGATAGAATGTTTTTATGGCGATTCATATGCATTAAGTGAAAAATTAAGCTTATAGAATATTACAAGTATTATAGAATATCCATTTTCAATATCATGGGAAAATCTAGTCTTACGCATATCAAGTATTAGGTTTCATGGATAAACAAGTTTCATCTATGATCAAGTTTGCAAGTAGCGTAGAATATGCATCGAATTTCAAGTATCAGGTTTCATAGTTTATGAAAAGATGTATATGTATCAAAACGTATCAAGTAATGTATAATAAGTATAATTGTATCTTAGAATGTGTAACTAGTATGCATTCAACTGCTAGGGATAACGGTCTCTCCTAGTCGTTGAGTGGAGGTATGTATTAAGGTGAAAGTGTATTCATAAGAGTATCAAGATGCGAATGTGAATGTACAGGTAGACGTAGTTGTGATTGTATCATACAAAGATAAAGGTTTATGGACAATCAGGATGAAAAGTAATGTTTGAGTTTATTAAAAAATATGAAATAGTCATTCCCTTGGCAAGAGAAATTAATGAGTAATTATGCTTTGCAGGAGATAGAGATGTAGAATGTGTTGGAGAATATTGACAATATGTAAGTCAATGATTATAGAAATGGAGGACACATATCGTAAGTGAATGATGGATGATAAGGAAATTTTGATATTGGAAAAATGATGTTTTTGGTCGATAAATAATCACATTTCGCAGGAATTGATGTACATGGAATACAGTTGAAATCTAAACTTTGGTTGTGGAAAATGAAAATGTTGTTGGTAAATAGTTTAGCTCATTAGGCTTGCAAATTTGTGGATATGTGGGTATAGACTAGTTGACATGAAATCAATTTTATCAAAACGATCGGTTTTACAAAATAAGAATTAATAATTTATAAACGTTTGCTTGCGAAAGAGCTTATGATTCTTATTATAACCCATATATAAGAAGGTCAAGTTTCCTATGTTCTCGAAAGTTTTCAATTGTAAACCAGGTGTGAACTAGTTAAATAAAAGGACTTCATGTTTCATGAAAGAAAAATTCATATTCGCAAAAAAAAAATTAGCATTACTAAATCACGCATAACGAAAATAATTGTGTACCTGTTTCGAACAAGATTGATTTTAGAAAATACAGGGGAGATTTAGAATGGTAAAAAGAAAATACGAAAGATAATGAAATCGTAAAGTGTAAGTAAATATTTGTTAAAAATTTTTGAATATGTTATGGAGAGATTCATATGGGTTGAATCAAATATGACAAAAATAGAATAATGAAAGATAATAGTTGGCATTATGCGTTTCTGTAATTTAGACGTTAACAAATGTTAGAAAGTATAGAATAGTAATTGGATTATTAATTGATATTAAAAATTAATTTGGTATAATATAAAGTAGATAAGAATAGAATGTGAAATATGATAATATTAGTAAGAACATTTACATAAAGTTAAAGTTTTTGATGTATATATATTTTGTTATATTTATAATAACAATAATGGTAATTTATAATACTCAAAAAACATTTATTTGATATTTTATTTGAACACAATGGCATAAATGTGAAAATTTCGGTTTGTTTAGAATATAACATTTTATAGAATCGATGTCAATCGATATATAAGGTTGGAGAAAACTTTGTAAAGCGCATAATTGAAAATACTTGATATAAAACGCTTTAATATGAAACCAGATTTATTATAAAATATTTGATCAAATATTTGAAGATATATATAAAAAAATTAAATATTTTCATGAATTATGATGTTTATCGCTTTCGAGAAATTCAAAACCAGGATTAGGCAGAAGTGAGAGTTGTTTTAAGTAACACATCTAATAGAATGGACTTGAAGTAAGTTGTAGAACGTACAGGAGATTTGTAAGGGTTGGATTGTTCCAGAACGGAACTACGACTTACCGAAGTGTCGAAAATTCTTTTGAGTTTGGGAATCATGCTTTGGCCTAATAGGTGGAAATACTCTCGCCGAAACTTTCGGGTAACGGTATTCATCCTTCCAGTTACCACATGTCCCTTATAAATCGAAAGTTTGAGACTTTGGAGAGATTGAAAAATTCGAGGAATGGAACTAATCATCAAGGTAAAGGGAATCACTCCTAGCTTGATGATAAAGTTGCTACGATAGTGTATAGGAATGAAGCGCTACCAAGATAAACGAATTCACTCTTAACTTGGTAGTAGAGCTTCTAAGAAATGAGGGAATATGAAACTAGTCATCAAGATGTGGATATTGTCACACCCCGAATTTCCCTGTGGGTTGATCTCTTTAATACTACGCAGCGGAATATATACTTCTAAGACTCTTTGAACTCCAAACGCCATTTCTAAGACTCTTGGGTTTCCAGTTCCAAGATGTTTGCCTATTCCAACTATGCCATTGCCAAAATCTAAACCTGAAAGACATACTTAAAGACATCAACATAAAGTTGGTGAGTTCATGGTTTTATATTTGCACTTTGCAAACCCATGTTCAATAACGTGATTTCTTCCCATAATCACCCAACCTGAACCATCCTGTTCAATAATGAGATTTCTTCCCATAGTATAAAATGTATTTAAAAGAAGAAGTAGTAAAACAAAACGTTCGATGCCAACATGTTTTTATAAAATAAAAAGCGATTGTCGCATTTACAGGTTTTAAAGCAACTACTCATATTTCTTTAGCTTTTAAAACAAAAGGCGTATGATTTCCGTATTACTAAAATAGAATCATGTAGACTAGCTAGGTCTCACAAGTATATGATGTATCCTAAGGCTCCTAACCAAACCATAACTGATGTTCCACTCACCGTGAGAGGAACATTTGGAGTTTATGTTCATTCTTTCAATTAGATCCCATAAAAAAAACAATACCTTGATCATGAAAACGGGGGAGTCAACCCAATAGTACTACAACATAAACAACGGCCTTTTCCGAAGGCTAATGATTAAGATGTGCTGAGAGTGTGTGGCAACCCGTCAGTTGACACAGGTGTCACGAAAGAATCGTAACCACCGGTGCACAAAACCAAGGGCATCAATTATTCTATATTTTGATGGACGGGGTAAATCATGGTGTTTAACATGCTTAATTGTGTGCTTTTAATGTTGTTTGAATGATTATATGCCTTGAATAAGATAACTACGCTACATTGTATGATTACAGGTAAAGCGGCTAAAATGGATAGACTTAATTAAGATGGAATTGTGTAGCGTGTGTAAGCCAAAGGAAAATGATCAAGTCGCGTACACGGGAAAGTGAGCATCATAAGTGATGGGTGTTCATGGAAGCTGGAGCATTGAAGAGGAACTTTTGATAAGCCAAGAACACCCGAGTCGGAGGCTTGAATAATAATAATAATAATAATAATAATAATAATAATAATAATAATAATAATAATAATAATAATAATAATAATAATAATAATTAATACAAACGTAAAAGAAAAAGAAAAAAAATTTAATGCAAAGAAAAGCTGTGGGAATTGATAAACTCATTTTATGAAGGACTCCACTACGAAGACCAAGGTGCGTTAGATTCAATGTCAAATGGTACTTTTGGTACTAATGATGAACAGGTTGATTGGGAGTACCTTGAGAGGAGAGCAGAAACCACGAAGAGGAAGGCACAGTCTTCAAGACGTTCAAGACAAGCAACTGTGAAGGCTGCAAGTAGTGGTAGTGTTATTGATGTGGAGAGAATAGCTAGAATAGAGTCTCAACTAGCTAACTTAGGTATTGGTGGACAACCCTTATGTGGGCATTGTGGGGATGTAGGACACATAGCAGATAGTTGTCCTAGCATAGTAAGTGAGATGGAAGAGGTAAACCATGTACAAGGGGGAAATAGGAATTGGTCAAACATGAACTCGAACACTTATCACCCAGGTCTTAGAAATCACCCAAATTTTAGTTATGGAGGTAGTGGTGGGGGTTACCAAAAGGGTAGTCAGTCTTCTGGGACTTCAGGTAATGAGATTGGTGAGGTGATGAACATGTTGAAGCTGATTCAACAAGATTTGCAGGCCATTAAGCAGAAAGGTGAGGTCCGTGATAAAACTGTTCAGGCTTTAACTACGCAGGTTGGGCAATTAGCCGGAGTTCTGGCAGAGCTGAAGAAGGCGAACGGGAAGCTACCGAGTGATACTCAGGTTAATCCAGCACATCAATCGTCATCAAATACAAGGAATGTGCGAATCAATTCGGTAAGTTTTCTACCTAATTCTATAGATGGTAAAGGTGATCAAGATCTGATTTCACAAACAACAAGCTGCCAAAACAAGCTGAGAATTTGAAAGAATTGAGTACCCAAAACCGACATAACAAGCTGCCAAAACGGTTTGATTTACTAGTAAATGTTCGTGCCGCGTTATTGGGTACATGTCCACCGAAACTCCAAGACCCAGGAACGCCTTTAATTCCAATACAGATTGGAGAACTTAAAACTGACAAGGCATTATTGGATCTTGGAGCATGTGTTAGCATTCTTCCAGGATGTATCTCCGACCAATATGATTTTGGTCCTCTGAAAGAGGTCGACATCACCATGGTGTTGGCAAATCAAAAAGCGATACGTCCTAGGGGAATGTTAACGGATGTAATAGTCAAGGTGGAGGATTGCTTTTACCCAGTAGACTTTTTAGTAATGGATTGTGTCCCAAATAAAAAAGAGACACAACCCATGGTTATATTGGGTAGACCGTTCTTAGCAACTGCACACGTAGTGATTGATTGTGCCAATGGGACGGTAAATATGAGGTTTGGGGAAAGAACACTGAGTTTAAATGTGTTTCTAAGTTTAACTGACCCAAACGCCGAGGAAGAGTGTTTCATGGTTGACAGGATTGAAGAAGCTTGAGTCAAGAATAGTAAGCAGAAGAAGAAGAAAAATGTCAAGAAACGAGCTAAGGTCAACCAGGAGGGCATGCGAGTAAGAGCTCCAGATCCTAGCTATGGGATGGCTGATGCATTATCGCAGGATGGAGAGGATGCATGCTTAGCGGCTGAGGGATGCAAGCATCCCACTCGCCCACCATGATTAGACCAGGTAAAGTCAGGCTGAAGACTGTAAACTTAGCTCTACCAGGAGGCAGCCCGGAAGTTTCTTTATTTCATTATTTTTGTTTGTTTCTTTATTTTCTTGTGTGTTTTTATTTTTGTGGTTGTTTGCTAAGTAACTAATCATTGCGGGTGGTAGTTAATAGTCGTATATGCTGAGATTGGTGGTGGGAAAGAATTGGGTGAACATTAAAAGCACCATACATTGGGGACAATGTATCCCAAGTGTGGGGATGGGGTGACCCTAGGGAAAGTTAAGTTGGAATCACTTACTTTGCAAGAAAAATGGGTAATTTTGAAATTTTTTGAAAAATTTTAATGAAAAATCTTGCAATTCTCTCACCCTTTCTACTTAATCAGGCATAAAAGCTGAATTTTCAGTCACCAAAAAATCTTTTGCCAAATATGAAAATACGAAATCCCTAATCATGGTTGTCCCTTTAAGTTTCATGAGAGTGTTTCTGGCGAGCGTTTTTAGAGGAAATGAAAAGAGATGCCTAACTAGGGGTAACATGCTTATAGGACTTGCATATGCTACATGTCGGTAGCCCATTTCCTTACATTGTGAGATCTTGATCTACTAAATGTTTAGTTAATATAAATGTTTCATTTCATGAGAGTAGGCCAAATGCTTCTTTGTTGCAGAATTTGTGTAATTCAATACATGCTAAAGCTTTAGGCAATATGTGTGCATAGATGAGAAAGGCAATCTAGGAATCCACTTGTTTGTTTGATACCCATGTGTTATTTGTGTTGACCCGTTTGTTAAAAGTTCACCATTAGTAAACCATGTTGAGCCTAGACCTTTCATTTGCTAAACCTACACTATCACCCAAATTGACCCGTTTACCTTGTTGAATAAAAAAAATATTGACATCCAATGTGTTCGGGTTGTTATCGTTTGAGTTATTCAATATTGAAAAAAAAAGAAAAAAAAAGAAAAAAAATATATATGAAAAAAAGAGAGAAAAAAATCAGAAAAAAATACAAAAATAGAAATTATTGTTATGGGTCGATTATGCCTAAGTTGATGTGTTAGTATGTTCTTGTGATATGTGAATAAGGATGTTCAATCATTTGTGTTAAACCGTTTGTTTTCGAGCCATTTGTGAACCAAATTATCCTACCTTTACCCGAAGCCTAAAACCCGTAAGTCCTTTGATATGTGCACAATTTATAGCTTATGTGTGATTGTTATACAAACCTATGATAACGAAGTTGCATTCTAGGTTTTCTGAGTGTCATATACTAGCACATTACACGCTAGTCCAGATATTAAACCGAGAGGAGTGAACATTGTGAGGGGTGTGTAGCATATGTAGATGATAATAAGCATGTTAGTTTTGGATAGGCAAGTCTTGTTTTGAAATTGTGCAACATTTGTTCGTCAGATTGTCAATATCGATTGTGTAAGTCTATGGGACGGGTATGATTGGGGACCTTGGAAAATCGATAGGTAAAGGAATTGGAGGTGGCTTGTTAATAAGGTGAGTCATGTTTTGAGATGGTTTGATTGGGGACATGATGAACCGGTCGTCACGGTTCATACAAAACCTAATTAACCTAAGTAGATAGGATAAGTAGGGTATCGAATCCAAGGAGCATGTGGTTAGCGTTTCATTAGCGGTTTGTTTGTCTAAGCTATTTACAAAATAAGTATGCAAAACAATTATGAAGTTTACAGCTTTTGATTATTTAAGAATTTAGTTTGAAAGTTTTGTGAACCAACAAATGATTCAAAATGATGACTGAAATAATAAAAATGGTTACTTTGATTAATACTAAAATGCTTGATTGAAAATATTGAATTATAAACAATGATTGTGAAAATGGAGATCACACCGGGTTCAACAAGTAACCTAGGATTCTATAACAAATTGGGACTAATCAAGAAATTGCAATTAGGATTAACGGGTTAATTGTTACAATAGGCTTAGGTGTCAAGTTTCATCAACATCAAAGATGGACTAAACTACACTTCATTACCTAGAACATATAAACCCTAATAACAAGTTAAAGCATAATTAACCGAATTCATTTCCCTAGTAATTGGCGCAAGAAACAATTATCAAAGAGAATTCAAAACAAGATTAATGCAATTAACAAGTTTCTTCAAATCAAAATTACAAAGAAATAAGAAAATACCCAAAATAACCCTAGATTACGAGTTTACACCGGGTGATTCCAAAGGAGACTAGTCGCTCATGGTTTTAGTTCGTGTGCACTCCCCAAAAATCCATTCGATCCCTTGTGTGCGTGACACCTCTGTGCAAAAAAATAATATCTTTGATCTTCTTCTTCAAGAAATAATAAATCTTTTCCTTGTGTTTGACTTCTTTTTCTTGATTGACCACCGTTTCCCCTTAATTGTTCCTTTCAATTACACCATCCAAAAATAACATAATTCTTCCAATTATGAGTCGACCTTTTTGTTGTCTGTTCGATATGGCCTAAGGTCAATTTGTTTTTCATTCTTTATTATTATTATTATTATGACCACGTGCTCTTGACTCGGGTATTCGGGTCTCAAATATAATTTGTACTGTTTTAGCCCTGCTCCATGCGATCACCTACCAAAAATATAAAATTAACAACTTAATAGTAAAAACCAAAAAGTAATAAAATATATACAATACTAAAATAATAGAGTACAGACCTAAAACTAATAAAAATACTATCTAAACGACTCAAAAATATACAAAGCTGACAAATAAACATGATGCTTGCAACCGCGCATCACACCCCCACACTTATCTTTTTTTCGTCTCGAAAAAATTATATACACTCTGCTCAAGACATTATCACAGACTAGCACCCCAGTCGCCCTATCATACCTTAGCTAAGGTCCAAAGTCATACCCCATTTACAGATCAACATTAGATGTGTTAATTCAGCAACTCAAATTGATTTCCATTTAAAAACAGAATTTACTCGACTAAATCTAACATGCTTCCGGTTTTTATTTTCATGCAACACACCCCTCACAATTTTTCACTCCACTCGGTTTAATATCTGGACTAGCATGTAATGCGCTAGTATTAATCACTCAAAAACCAAGTATGTAACTCTGTTATCATAGGCTTGTATGACAATCAGACCTCAACTGTAGACAATGCACATATCTAGAGGACTTACGGGTTTTGGGCTTAGGGTAAAGGTCGGATAGATTTGGCTAGAAGTGGCTAAAATAAAATGGTGACACCAACATGATTGACAATCCTTATTCACAATACACATAAATAAACACAACTTTGGGTATATTTGACCCATAACACATATTTCTATTTTTGTATTTGTTTTCTTTTTTTTTATTTTTTTTTTGTTTTTTTTTTCATTTTTTTTTTCACACATATATTTTTTTTCTAACATAAATATAGTCACTTAACACTTTGGATGTCATCAACACTTGGTAAAGGTACTGGTTTATTTGGGTGATTATGTGGTTTAACAAACGAAAGGGGATAAGGCTCAAAGTTGGCTACTAATGATAATATTCTTGGGTAAACCGGTTAACACAAAACAAATAAAAGGGTATCAAACGAAAAAGGGAATCCTAAATTGCCTTTATCATCTATGTGCATATCTAGTCTACAACCTCGACATGTATCAAATCACACAAGTTCTGCAATAGAGAAACATCTGGCCTACTCTCAACAAACGAAGATATATATAAATCAATCTATTAACTAGTAGGCTCAAGATCTCACAAAAGTGGGGAAAGGGGTTACCGATGTGTGCATGCATTTATTACCAATAGCTTGTTAAATCTAGTCAGACAATTCTAAACTTTTTTCTTAAAAACACCTGCTGAAAACGGTTCATACTACTTTTCCACAAATTAGACCATGACTAAGGATCTACTGCAAAACAATCAATAAACAACTGGTAGGTACCGAAAGAGCTGCTTTATGCCTGATTAGATTTTTTTTAGGAACAGTTTTCAAGACATTTTCAATTTTTTTAAAATTTTTTTTAAGACACAAAAATAAATAAAAACGAAGTTTCCCCACCCCCACACTTGAACGGCACATTGTCCTCAATGTGAGCTAGGAATAAAATAAAGCAAATAATAAAAAAAATACAACAGTAAAAGGAACAGACTCCCCTGGATAAGCAATACGCATATTAGTCCATTCAATTCCTTCCAATGTCAGCCGTATAGCATTTCATTCGCAGCCGATAACAAACCTGGAACAAAGAAACACGAAAGAAAAAAAAACAAACAAACAAATCGGGATTCCTGCAAACATTATTGATTTCCAAATCGTCCTCACCCAAATGGAGATTGAGTACGGGCGGGACAATCTATTCTTGCAATTCAAATCAAAACAAGCAATCCCATGACTTCAACAAAATAAAACTGATTCAAACACACTTAAAAATAAAAATTAAAAAAAAAAGTTAAATAAAACAAATAAATGTACAAAATATACAACAATCATACCTGATTCTCATTCATGGTGGTCTCAAAGAACATTTTCCTACCGAGTTTCCAATGTATGCTTGGTAGTTTACATGTCGTGTCCAAAGATGCTTGACTAGTATCGGCATGTAAAGATCATATATTTTGCGACTCCGCTTCAAAATAACTTGCCCAAAATCGTGCAAGCCAACCTTCCTAACCTTAGGCACCAAACTCACTAGCTCTTCTTGAGGAACCGTGTCTTCAGCAAGGTTTAAACATTCATTTTCTTGTGTAGGAAGACTTGGAACCTCTTCTTTAGCCATGGTGGATTCAATCTTTAAATCTTCAACCACATGAGGGATTGGTGCGGTATTCATCTCCACAACCTCCTCCTCAACTTGTGACAAAATCCACTCTTGTTTTGCTTGACATTTTTCATGAGGTGATAAGGCGATATAAGCCTTATCCTTTCTTCTTTCATAGCTTAGAATGTCGTACTTATAATTCAGCCATTTTAGCCGACATTCTCGTGATTGATGAGGTTTTGCTAATTCTTGTTCGACTTTAGAAAGTTGCACTTTCCTCGTAATCTTGTCAAGTCTGCTTTGATCTGCCTGAAGTTGCCGCTTATGTTCGGCTTTCACTAGTGTTTGGTAGTGCTGAAAGGTTGGAGGAGGGGCAAGCTCTTCATAGTACAAGACCGGGGTGTTCTCCCATATTTCATAAGCAATTAAATACCTTCTTGCTGCCTCCTTTTTCAATGCAAGCTTTAGACAATATTCAAAAGTGTGGCGCGGATCCCCACAAACCGCACATGTATCACGATATGCATACATGGTCAAAACTTGAGCTTCTTTTACCTGCGAAAGAAAGATCCTGCACAGACAACTAGAAAACCCAAAGTGAAATCTAATAAAATTAAAAAAAAAAAAAAACTAAAAATAAAAACAAAGATTTTTTTTTTTTGAATTTTAAAACAACTAAATATACACACAAACAAACACGCAATGCAACACTAAGCGCACTAGCTCCGCGGCAACGGCGCCATTTGATGAACCGGTCGTCACGGTTCATACAAAACCTAATTAACCTAAGTAGATAGGATAAGTAGGGTATCGAATCCAAGGAGCATGTGGTTAGCGTTTCATTAGCGGTTTGTTTGTCTAAGCTATTTACAAAATAAGTATGCAAAACAATTATGAAGTTTACAGCTTTTGATTATTTAAGAATTTAGTTTGAAAGTTTTGTGAACCAACAAATGATTCAAAATGATGACTGAAATAATAAAAATGGTTACTTTGATTAATACTAAAATGCTTGATTGAAAATATTGAATTATAAACAATGATTGTGAAAATGGAGATCACACCGGGTTCAACAAGTAACCTAGGATTCTATAACAAATTGGGACTAATCAAGAAATTGCAATTAGGATTAACGGGTTAATTGTTACAATAGGCTTAGGTGTCAAGTTTCATCAACATCAAAGATGGACTAAACTACACTTCATTACCTAGAACATATAAACCCTAATAACAAGTTAAAGCATAATTAACCGAATTCATTTCCCTAGTAATTGGCGCAAGAAACAATTATCAAAGAGAATTCAAAACAAGATTAACGCAATTAACAAGTTTCTTCAAATCAAAATTACAAAGAAATAAGAAAATACCCAAAATAACCCTAGATTACGAGTTTACACCGGGTGATTCCAAAGGAGACTAGTCGCTCATGGTTTTAGTTCGTGTGCACTCCCCAAAAATCCGTTCGATCCCATTGTGTGCGTGACACCTCTGTGCAAAAAAATAATATCTTTGATCTTCTTCTTCAAGAAATAATAAATCTTTTCCTTGTGTTTGACTTCTTTTTCTTGATTGACCACCGTTTCCCCTTAATTGTTCCTTTCAATTACACCATCCAAAAATAACATAATTCTTCCAATTATGAGCCGACCTTTTTGTTGTCTGTTTGATATGGCCTAAGGTCAATTTGTTTTTCATTCTTTATTATTATTATTATTATTATTATTATTATTATTATTATTATTATTATTATTATTATTATTATTATTATTATTATGACCACGTGCTCTTGACTTGGGTATTCGGGTCTCAAATATAATTTGTACTGTTTTAGCTCTGCTCCATGCGATCACCTACCAAAAATATAAAATAAACAACTTAATAGTAAAAACAACCAAAAATTAATAAAATATATACAATACTAAAATAATAGTGTACAGACCTAAAACTAATAAAAATACTATCTAAACGACTCAAAAATATACAAAACTGACAAATAAACATGATGCTTGCAACCGCGCATCAGGACAATCAAAGGTAAGTGTGGGAATGTGATGGACGGGGTAAATCATGGTGTTTAACATGCTTAATTGTGTGCTTTTAATGTTGTTTGAGTGATTATATGCCTTGAATAAGATAACTACGCTACATTGTATGATTGCAGGTAAAGCGGCTAAAATAGATAGACTTAATTAAGATGGAATTGTGTAGCGTGTGTAAGCCAAAGGAAAATGATCAAGTCGCGTACACGGGAAAGTGAGCATCATAAGTGATAGGTGTTCATGGAAGCTGGAGCGTTGAAGAGGAACTTTTGATAAGCCAAGAACACCCGACTTGGAGGCTTGAATATTAATAATAATAATAATAATAATAATAATAATAATAATAATAATAATAATAATAATAATAATAATAATAATAATAATACAAACGTAAAAGAAAAAGAAAAAAAGTTAATGCAAAGAAAAGTTAGTGCATTTAATGCACATCTTAAAAAAACAAAATGCAAGAGATTAGCTTTCAACACAATTCAAGTCTGTTTGTTCTGACCGTAAGATTTGGTGGAGCTAGCGTAGGATACGACGGTGATGATGAACAAGAGGGACAATCAGCAGCATCTAGCAAAGGAGGGACAGAAGTCGTTGGCCGTAAGGCCTAGTCCTATTACCGAAAGTTACAGCGATGAAGAGTAGATTTTGGAAAGTTTGTTTGGTGTGATATAATAACATAATTTGTACCCTGGTTGAGGAGAACCGTATGTGGACGATTATGTATCATCTTTGAGAGCTTTTTCCTGAAAAAAAAACCTCCATACAACATCCAATAATTCTTCATTCGATTCGGTTCAACATGTCTTCAATCAATCATTCGACTATTGAAGCGTTCTACACCACTATGAGCGACTAAATCACTCGTGAACCTCTTCGGGTGAATGGTTAGTTACATTTGCAAGGTTTTATGTTTGTCGAACAATTGAATTGAAACTTTGAATGTTTAAACTTTCGTTTTCGATTGTGGTTTATTTTTAATATTGATGTTGAACGTTTATTGAATGATTAATTTGTTTGGATTTCATCAGCCAACGCGGTTTATTATCGAGGGTCATTGAATACATTCAAGTTGTGTCTTTCATTATTACGAGTCATTAAGATATTGTTAGGTGATAATCAACCGAGTCAATAGTCACGGTCTAGTTATCGGCTGTCACAAAGTCATTAATCAACCTTCTTTATCAATCATATTAATCCACATATCATGTCTATGTGATATCAATTGGCAAACTATATTAACCTTGGCAATAGTAATTAACCGGGATCCTGGAGAGGTAACCATTTCTTATACTGCTTACAACTCGTTTTCTTTTAAGTTGTTTTTTTATTATTTGCAAATTAATCAACAATCAACCAATCGATTTTACATTTCCGTCTTGTTTAATTTGGTTGTTAAAAAAATAACACTTTCCACAATACTTCACGTGGTTCGACACCCGACTTACCCTAACTAATAAGGTAGTTGGTCTTTTCTTAAACTCTTATTTTTGACCGGTCCTTCGGCACCGATCATATTTCTAGTTTATTCATCATACACGCATGTTAATCCCTTTTAATAACAAATCTGTATAATCCAATACAAATTATCTCTTTTAATACCAATTTGTATAATCCAATACAAATTATCCCTTTTTGTACCAATCTGTAAAATCCAATACAAATTATCCCTTTTTATACCAATCTGTATAATTCAATGCAATTTATTCCCTTTTATACCAATCTGTATAATCAAATCTTTGTTACGTTTTATAGTAAACAGGTTTTCATAAACAAGTATGTCTTCCACCCCGAAAACAATTATAAAACAGTAAAAAGTGGGGGCATGAACTCACCTGGATATTCTTGCTTAGATAGCTATCAACACTTGAATCATTATTCACTTATTTGTGTCCTAATACCAGCAAAGACGCCTTAAAATCTAACACGAAAAGCCTATTATCCAGCTATCTAGATTCGTATGTACGAATCCGAGTCTAGAAAGTGGTGTGACTCAACGAACCAATCACGACTTATTTTAGTTTAGGTGTTAACATACGATGTAGTACTCAAGTTGCGCACTAGCTTGTTACCACTCGTGTGTAACTTACGTTGGACTAGTGCTACGAAACGTATAGCTCATCATTAATCATAGAATCGGATAAATATATTTGTTTTGTACATTTGTTTCTAGGAATGTATATTGCACTAGTTGTGATCTGGATCTTATAAATTTTCGGCAGAGTTTCCTCTGTTTTTATACAATCCAGACAACACAAGTTGTCTATAGTTTACCCAAAAATCAATTTACAAACGCATGATATTCAATATATTAATCCGTATTTCCAATGGACGAGACTTTATACATTTTGCCATTTTATATAAATTATACTTATACAATTATGTACATCATAATATATATAAGTATATATATATATATATATATATATATAACTATATAATATAGTCCAACGGTCCAGTCCAATATACAATATTATCAAATCCATCTTTAATATACAATATTACTTAGTAAATAATCATTGTTGGTTCGTTTCGCGAGTCACAATAGTTTCGTATTTATAATATATATACACACTTATATATATACTAATAAAAATAATAATAACAAATCAAGATATTATACCATTCATATACGCATGCAACGCTTGTTGACCAGATCTGACTGAACTCGATCCGAACTAGATCTGACTCGAAACAACTTCTAACCGGCTCCAATCCGCGACTTAAACCACCTTTTAGTCCTTGCACCCGGGACCCTGAGCCGAACCCGAGCACCAAACTGAACTGATCATTATTCAGACTCGGATCTGACCCGAGCACCCGCATGCAACCCAATCAGACCAGGAAATAACCGAGCAACAACAACATCAAAAACCGAACCAGGCCAGACCAGATCTAGCCCATCCGACCCAAGACCCGGCCTGAACACCACCTGCGGGACCACCTGAAAACCACCAACAGCCGTTATTCAACCATCACAGTCCCAAATCGACCACAGGCAGGCTCGATCCGACCTCTGTACTGCTGCCGCTTCCAACAACCACCACCACAACCTTAACCACCAACAACAATCAACCATAACTGACCGGTTGTCACAGATATCACTCCTAACTTGATGGTTTCATTTTTAAAATGTGGATTCGTGCTTATCCATAGAGTAAAGGAAGTTAATCCCAACTCGTTTAATGTCACACCCTCAAATTTCCACATGCGGGGTTTTACCGCGAGGCGCGTGACACACCAGGATCCAAGTCAACGGTCACAATAAACAACACTATATGATACGTAAAAATGACACAAGCAAACCATTAAGTTTTCATAAATGATCCATGGCTGCGGAAGCGTAAAACTTTATTACAACATGAAGTCAAAAGTACGAAAGTCTGAAAATACTAAATGAGATGCACATGAATCCTAGACGCCGTGAGACTCCGTGCGCCTATCGACAGCTGCTACCTTAGCGACCTGAGACAAACATGCTAAATACGTCAGCAAATAATGCCGGTGAGTTCACAGGTTTTAAATGAATACCGACTCCAAATGTATACCAATTCCAAGTGAAAATCGACTCCAACTGAATACTAACTCCCAAATGAATACCCATGATCAATCCAGACCACATGCATGCAAATCATATGAATACCTGTTACTACTGCGATTGGAAAACCATTACTGGACTCGAATACTGTGAATACTGAATACGTGCCCGAGTGAATACTGAATACTGAATACTGCATACTGAATACTGAATACCTAAGAGACAACATGCACCCGTCCGACCTCCAGTCGACGAGTGGGGCGGGTCAAGCCCAAATAGCGCTATCCACATTTCCCCCGTTGTGCATCCCCGCACATTCATGGTTTCCCCCGGGACTTCCAAGGATCGCATAGTAATATAATGAATACTCTAAAACATAATGAATACGTGAAAACATAATGAATACTCCAAACCCAATGAATTCATGAATACCAAAACGTAGTTGACACATCTTTCCTGAAAACTTAGTTGAAACGCCTTTTACGAAAACATAGTTGAAACGCCTTTTATGAAAACATAGTTGAAACGCCTTTTATGAAAACATAGTTGAAACGCCTTTTATGAAAACATAGTTGAAACGCCTTTTATGAAAACATAGTTGAAACGCCTTTTATGAAAACATAGTTGAAACGCCTTTTATGAAAACATAGTTGAAACGCCTTTTATGAAAACATAGTTGAAACGCCTTTTATGAAAACATAGTTGACACATGTTTAAAGGACACAGCATGTTTTCTCCCCCGAAAATGTAAAACCAGTAAAAGAGTGGGGCCGTGAAACTCACCTTATTGTGCGTCTTCCGATAACTAGAATTCCAACACGTGTATGATAATCCCAACTAATGACAACCTATCAATAAGTTTACATAAGTGTGATGACTACTAACCCGGAGGCTAACTAGTCCCCGATTGTCCAGATCTTGACTACGTGTGTTAAAAAGTGTGTTTAAACGTTAACCGGACATCCCAGACCGACCCGACATCCCGTTGGTGACCCATTACATCAATTAGTCATGCACATAAGTTTAACACATAAGTTTCAAGCATAAAACACTTAGTTTGTATCAAAAATCCCATTTCTGCATCAGAACGGTCGAACCAGTCAGTTTTAAGTCTCCTTCGCACCTTTTCAGTCTCCTTCGCACCTTTTCAGTCTCCTTCGCCCGTTTGAGCCACGTTCGCCCGTTTTTCCACGTTCGCCCAAATTTTATTCCACGTTCGCCCATTCGAACCAATTTTATTCCACGTTCGCCCGTTTTCATCAGCATTTTATAAAACGCACCAAAACGCATCTAAACGGTCCGAAAACATCACGAAACATTACCAATCACAGCAGTCAACTATCATTAACATATTCCAACATAACCCTACCAATTTTATCCCGAAATCCGTCCGTTTTACAAGTTACCCGAAATAGCAAATTATGGAGATGTCACATCAAACGCATGCAATCTTTACCCAATTAGGAAACTTTATGAAATCAATCAATAATCAACTTAATATACTCAGGTTATCATGAACAATAAACCCCCCAATCATATCCTTATCACTATCATCATGAACAAGCCCTAGATCTAACCCAAAATCCCCAAAATGAACATAACATCATCAATAATTAATTGTAACCTATCTCAATCATAAATCATCATCAATAACAGTCCTAGATCATTGTCATAACATCTATACAGCAATCAATCATCAAACAATGCATAACATCACATAAAACACCATTAACACATGTTATTTTGTATGAAAACTCATTGTTTATGAATAGGTTTTGTTTAGAAAGATATTAGGAAGGTTTTTATTCATGAAAACATGTTTGAATCAGATCTGGACTCTTGGGGTTCAATGAAAACGAATTGAAATGCTTTAAAAATTGATTTAGAATGAAGAACACACCTTAGATCTTTGTGTAGAAGATGTTTGTAGGTTAGATTATAGAAAACAAGGACAAAAACTCCTTCCCCAATGTTTAGAGTTGCTAGAGAGTGTTTTGAGACGGTTAGGGTTTGTGAAATGGTGAAAAATGACAAAGTGTGGTATTTATACTAATCCTCCTTCGCACCATTTCAATGGTCGAAGGTGGTCTCCTTCGACCCTTTCACATTGTCGAATGAGCCCTGTTCTGGTCGAAGGGAATTCCTTTAATTCCACTTCCCTGGTTCGCCCATTTACAAAGGGTCGAACCAAACAAAATCCCTCCTTCGACCACTCGAAGTGGTCGAACCAGAACCCTTTCATCTAGTTTTCCAGTTCGTCGTGTTTAACGCATTCTAACACATTTTAACACATGAGCATGCAACCTTAGTCTATGTTTAACATATTTAAGCATGGATGATTATCTATATATCATTTAAACACATCTAAGCATATAATCCACCATACAACAATTAGTCTACACATACACTTAATTAGTTTATGTAATTCACCAACAACGGGACTCGTATCATGTGTGTGTGTGTGTGTGACTAATCCCAATGATCTCCCGAATCATTGGACCCTGGACTGGACAATACGGACTGTGTTCCGACTCTACTGACCCCGTCAAGTATGTTTAATAAACGTTTTTCGCTAAGGTAGACTTATGTGTTTATAAAATGTTGACCCAAACATGCCGGGTGTCACATTTAAGAAATTTCGTCCCCGAAATTTTCGTTACGTCACTACTAACTTCGATTCGGACAATATTAAACGAGAATACTTTAGCTTCAGTTGATCTCCTCTTTCCAAGTAGACTCTAGTCCATGACTAGAATTCCATCCGACCTTGACCAATCTCGATATTACTCCATCTAAACTTTTGGACTTTCCAGTCCGTAATCCTCAACAGGTTCCTTGACAAAACGCAATTTGTTGTCGTCATTAATCTCCTCTGGCGGTATCACAGGCGCCTCGCCAGACGAACACTTCTTCAAATTACAACGTGAAATACATCACGGCTCCAGAAGGTTCTTGTTGTAACTTAAGTCAATACGTAGCTAGGCCTATCCTTGCTAAGATCCCAAACTTTCCAATGTAGCGAGGGCTAAGCTTTCCTTGCCTACCAAAATTATTAACTTCTTTCCAAGGCGATACTTCCAACATAGACCACTATCTCGCCTTCCATGTTCGGTCACCAATAATGCTCCTTCAAATCCTTATACATATTACCAATCCCAGGGTGTACCGAATATCCTGACTTACAGGCTTCATCCATAACCAATTCACGCATACTCCCATATACCGTATCCAAACACAATCCAATAGGTACACAACCTCGACAACTTTCAGACTCCAATCTCTTATGCTTTAGTGCAAGCATTCGCTCTTCAGATTCCCCTTCCTTCCAAGCTTCCTGTCGTGCTTTCCTGACTTGAGCTATAAGGCTCATAAGGATTGTCAAACCTAATGCACAGACACATGATGGTTTAACCTCTTTCCTTTCTTCTTAAAGCATCGACTACAAGGCTCACTTTCCACAACAACAACGAATTTCACAATCCCAACCGTTGAGTAGCTCAACCCATCTTTGCTACCCCATAATAAGCTCTTCTTGATCAAGAGTATGTTGAAGACTTCTATGATCCTTAAAGATCGTACACTAAGTACCATAAAGATAGTGTCTCCAAATCCTGAGCGCCAAAATCACATCTCCAATCTCCAAGTCGTGTGTCTTGTAATTCACTTTGAGCACTTTTAGTTGTCTTGACGCATAAGCTTGCATCATCACGCAATCCTAAGCCTTAATGTGAATCATTACAGTACACCACATAGCCATCGTTTCCATCGGGAAAAGACAGTGTTGGCGCACTACACAACTTTTACTTTAACATCTGATAGGCTTCCTCTTGCTTTTCAATCCCTTTATACTTGCGTCCTTTTTTGGGTTAATAGCGTCAAAGGCTGCGCCATCTTGGGAAAATTACCAACGAATCAGCGGTAATATCCAGCAAAACCCAAAACTTTGCGTATCTCTGCTGGAGATTTAGGCACATTCAACTCCTTGATTTCCTCTATACTTGTTGGGTCCACTTGCGCATCCTTCCCGTTAATATCATGACCCAAGAAACGAACTCCACACATCCTAAATCCGCACCTTGCGATCTTCGCAAATAACTCCTCCCTTTCCAATAATTCTCAAATAAGTCTCAAGTGTTGTTCATGATCCTCTCTAGTTCGTAAATGAATAAGTATATCATCGATGAATACTATAACGAACTTGTTTGAATATGGTTTACAAACCCTATTCATAAGATCATAAACATTGCCGGTGCGTTCACTGATCCAAACGGCATAACTAGAAACTCATATCGGTCGCATCGCGTCCTAAACGCGGTCTCCATTGTATTCTCCTTTACAATCTTCTGCTGATAATAACCAGATTCCAAGTCAATCTTTGAATAAAGCTCGATCCTCATGACTGATCAAATAAACCATCAATTCTAGGCAATGTGTATCGATTTTCTAATAGTGAATTTGTTCAACTCCCTATAACCAATACACATCCTAACCGTTCCGTCCTTCTCCTTTGACGAACAACATCGGTGCTCATCACTCTATCCTTGGGAAGCATAACTTGATTGACTGAAACCTGTGACAACCTGCACCCTTCACTCTTCATAAATGTGCATAATTGGTTCCTCAACTATTTCAAAATTTTCATTTTTAACCCTCATATATTAATAGGACCAAAATTCACAATTTAATAAAACTTATAATTTTTATAAGTAAAAGTATGCACGTCTTATACTCACATCTACACCCGAGCACGTATGTTTCAGACCTTGATACTCAAAGCCCTTGATTTTCGGTCCTAAAACAACTTAGAAACAGAAGGAAACAAGTCTATAACTTAAAATTGATTAAATTAGAAACATTATTTTTTTTAGCCCTCGCGGTCCGCTAAGACAGTCTCAGTCAAAGTCCCAGTCAAAGTCTCAGTCAAAGTCCAAGTCAATGTCCTAGTCAATGTCCTAGTCAAACAGTCAAAGTCCTAGTCAAATATTCAATTCATCATAAAACCTTACTTTATGGTGTTGACCAATTTTAATGGCTAATTGAATCCAAAACTAGTATAAAAACCCACCTATGACCCATTACACTTTGCACCTCTAATTCAATTGTTTCAATTTAATTAAACTCTCCCTCATACCTTTCTTCTAGAGTATATTACTTCTACATTTGAAGCTTTGATTATAAGCTCTTGTAATTGGCGAATTAGAAGCTTGATATTTTTTCCTATTCGGTTTCTTTTCTTCTAAATTGGACTAGTTTCATTGTTGAACCTTTGGATTGCTCGCATTTCCACGCTTGCTTAGTCATCTAGTCATTTGGCGAATGTGAGTATTTCCTATACCCTTTTGCTTTTATTCATTTTTGGGGTGTTACATGTACACTTATACAAATTACACACACCAGTTCACATTTTTACAATACAATTCTAGTACTATGTGCATTTGCTTACAAACGTGCTTTATGCTTAGACATTACATGTAGAATACATTTGTACTTAGTGAAATCATTAACATTGTACAAGCCGACCTTAACATTGGATAGCGCTATTGGATTGACAACCCGCCTAGGTTGATTCTCCCCCTTTTTCATCGGAGAATCCGTGGTCATTGTTAAGTTTTTATCTATTTATTGGATAAGTACACCGCCGTTCATTTAGTACATTATACAGTCACAGGATTGATTCGCCTCATTTGTATGATACATAGTTTACATAATTGCACTGTAGCTTTGCACTTGAATTGTATAACATTTTCCAACTTACTATATGTATTAAATCTAGGAATGCTCACCAACATTTCATATGTTGACAAAACCTATTTTGTACATGTTTCAGGTGCAGTTTGATCTTAGTTCCATAGCATTGGATTTTAGTGCTTGCTTTTAATAAGTTATTTCAATTTTCATGTTTCGTTCCGACTTTTGTATTTTTCCTATTTCATCTATGTAAGACAATTTAAATTATTCAATAATATATTTACATTTTAGTACCATGTGGTTTTGAACAATCGTCACTACGTGACACCTCGATGATTCCGCCATCGGTTGGGGTGTTACATATTGCTATCAGAGCCATGGTTATAGGGAATTAGGTCATTAGAATGCCTTTTAGCCTAGTCTATAACCAAGCTTACATTCACGAGTCCTCTCGTGTTTATTTGTCTTTATCCTATTATTTTCTTTCAAGATATTTTCGCTATGATTCTTTCTCGTTATTCTTTCGGTGTTTTGTTTAGAGAAGAAGATACTTGTATTTCACAAACGAAACGATATCACCAAGTTAGGAGTGACATCCATACCCTGGTGATTAGTTTCACTCCTCTATATGTTTTTTATCTTAGGAATATATCTTTGAGATAGAAGTGACATCCATACCTCAAAGAGTATTTCTTTCAAAAAGGAACTTAACCACTAAGCTAGGAATGATATCCTTAACTTAGTGATTGGTTCCATTCCACAATCGTTTTTCAATTTTGAAATACATCTTTGAGTTAGGAGTGAAATCTAAATCTCAAGGATCTATTTTTTTCATCTCGTTTTTAATCTCGCTAAAGTTTTGGAATTTACTAGTGATGGGGCACGTGCAATCTGGAAGGGTGAGTGCCTGTATCATGAGTTTTCCGTCTAGGCCTGGTATTTCGTATAAATCCCAATCAGACGAGGGACCCGTATACCTACCTAGGAACTCTTGGGATGAGCATTCACTTATAGGCTAAAGTACGCCCCTACAAGTCACTAGGAAATTTCAAATACTTGAGTTTGTCAAAGTTCCTATGGAAACAATTCCAATGTTTTATATAATTAATATTTATGGTTGTTTATCATTTGAAGATTCCATTTAAATCACTTGATGTTTCATATGCTATTATTCATTGATCATTCGCTTTTGAATCTCTTATCATCATTACTAAAACTTTTTGTTCGATATATTATCGCATTAAAGCTTACACTATTTCACTTGTGCTCATGATTTTTTACACTATAAGGTATTACTCGTTTTGCGTTAAAACATTTTTACCCACGACTTAAGTTTTAAACTCTGTGTTTAACTTTAATCACATCCTGATTTTAGGAATGTTGCGTCATCATACAGTTAAAAATGAACACAGTTTTTTTTTTCCAAACTTATCATTTCAACCTGTTTTATATCTTCATATTTACAAACTTACTTGATCGAAGTCACAGTATATCCTTAAATTATGACTTTTGTATCCGTTTATACAGCCACAATACTTTCAAGACAATATATTCTGATATATCTAATAATAATATGGCCACACCCAGTCGTCTAAGCCATAGCCAACTACCCTTAGTTAGCACTTCTTAGTCAGACTAAACTCATACATAAATGCCTACCTACATGATACGCACTAGTACACAACTCTCTAAATGATTAATTTGACAACTTATTCTATAAATCTTTTCACAAAGCCTATTCGCCAAATTAGAACACACTTTTCACACCTTGTGCCTTGAAACAAATATCCCGCTATGAGCCCAAAGAGATGCCTTAACGAACCTGAAAATAAATGATCTTTCAATGTATAAATTTCGTAAAAGTTTGAAAATTTAAAAGGTTTTAAGTTTACCCAGTCTTAACGGGTAACACTTCGATTTTCTCAACATTTCATAACAATTAAAAATTTCTGACTTTTCAACCCACAAGTAAAAAAAAAAATGTTTAAATACAGAAAATTTTAATTTCCAAAATTCGTCAAGGCATCTGGGATCATTCACAACCTTCACATCATTTTAAATCTTGGTCTTTCGAAACACATTAGATTTACACACACACTTCATGAAATGGTTTCATCTTGCATTTTATTAACTTGCATTGCATATTTTACAAATCAAATATAAATATGCATGTTTTCATATAACGTATCCAATATATGTTTTCGGGAGGAATTTGCAACTAATAATATACCTTATAACACTTTTCAAACTCGACTTCTCGTAAACCCATGAAAATGTGTATGTGTACCTACGAAATCTTTTCAAGTGAACCTGTTTTGAACTTAAAACATTTTTCGGTTTCCAAAAAGTTATCCTCATACCAGTAGACTATACGTCTGTTCTGCGCACTTTCATTTACAGTAAATTTCATTATTTTTTTTACACCATTCTAGTTATAGTTACGTCCGTACATTATCTTATTATTTTTGTATTATTCTTTTGTCGGTAGTTATTTTCACGCGTTATTCGCAACTATTCTCGCACTAGTTATTAGTAGTTATTCTTACAACACTATTTTGAGCATTAATTTAACTCGTTTACTTTCATTTTGTGCAAATTATGCGATTTACTCGATTTACATTATGCTATTCTTTCAATCGAAATTTTATGCTATACTTATATACTTACATGAACGCATATTTGGTATGCATATTTTTTTTTTTGTTGTGAGCAAAACCCTGTTATACTTTACATTATTTTGTTCATCATCATGACCAACGGACATACTAATTGATAGCTCGTATGAGATCTAAGCCAGTTCCCATGTACGACTCGGTTCAGAGTATGCCTCTAACCCAAGGGGAACGGTGTAATTCTCAGAGTTTATCAATATGGTTGTTTAGAGCCCAATGATGTGAACAGAAATTTACCGATTAAGGGTGAACCCGAAAGGTGAAGAACCCCTAATCATGTCTTATACTTACACATTAATCTCATTACGGATAAAGGGTGAACCTGAAAGGGGAAGAACCTCTAACCACATCTTATACTTGAGCAGTATCTACTACTTAACACATTTTGGTTGCACGCATTGTTTCTTGTATTACTTATGTTAGTGTTATGGAAAAACATAGCACCCTAGTGAAAGGTAAATCAATGATTACAGTCCGGAACGCAATCATGGATTTACAGGTACATGGGGGTGGTGTGTGATTCTACTTAAGCTATTGGTAGACAATCAGTACGAGTCCAAAGTATCAGTAGTGTGGTGGGTTAGCTACGGTACACCCTATATATAAGCACGAGCGATACTGCGGGAGCGGACTAGGAGTCTGACCAAGAACCTACCTATTACTATCTCTTTATTAGATCATTTACTAATAGCTAGCATTTTCGATAAGAATGTTCTTACACGAGCTTCAATTCGACTTCCTAGAGTCTTTCTCCGGACCATCCACACAGAAAACACAAACTTTCTATACTCTTACACTCATGGTTAGTCGAAATCCTGTTGCATGTCCTTAATAAAGTTCGGTCAGAAACTTCTCTAAAGTAAGGGAAGCTACTATAACACTGCCCTGCTCTAACCAGTTACATACTTTTTCCCAAACCTTGCTCATTATAAACTCTTAATTCTCTAACCTTGGGTCAAACTTTAAGGATTTTCAAACTCTTATTTTGGGTAATAAACAACTACTTCAAACTTTGTCAAATCATGGCTGATGCATTTCTTAAATCTACTTGTCTTTTTATAAATGTCTTTTATTTCATGGAAACTTTCACTTGAAAGTAATTTCGGGACAAAATTTTCTAAAGTATGGGAGACTGTGACAACCTGCACTCTTCACTCTTCATAAATGTGCATAATTGGTTCCTCAACTATTTCAAAATTTTCATTTTTAACCCTCATATATTAATAGGACCAAAATTCACAATTTAATAAAACTTATAATTTTTATAAGTAAAAGTATGCACGTTTTATACTCACATCTACACCCGAGCACGTATGTTTTAGAACTTGATACTCAAATCCCTTAATTTTCGGTCCTAAAACAACTTAGAAACAGAAGGAAACAAGTCTATAACGTAAAATTGATTAAATTAGAAAAATTATTTTTTTTAGCCCTCGCGGTCCGCTAAGACAGTCTTTGTCAAAGTCCCAGTCAAAGTCTCAGTCAAAGTCCCAGTCAATGTCCTAGTCATTGTCCTAGTCAAACAGTCAAAGTTCTAGTCAAATATTCAATTCATCATAAAACCTTACTTTATGGTGTTGACCAATTTTAATGGCTAATTGAATCCAAAACTAGTATAAAAACCCACCTATGACCCATTACACTTTACACCTCTAATTCAATTGTTTCAATTCGATTAAACTCTCCCTCATACCTTTCTTCTAGAGTATATTACTTCTACATTTGAAGCTTTGATTATAAGCTCTTGTAATTGGCGAATTGGAAGCTTGATATTTTTTCCTATTCGGTTTCTTTTCTTCTAAATTGGACTAGTTTCGTTGTTGAACCTTTGGATTGCTCGGATTTTCACGCTCGCTTAGTCATCTAGTCATTTGGCGAATGTGAGTATTTCCTATCCCCTTTTGCTTTTATTCACTTTTGGGGTGTTACATGTACACTTATACAAATTACACATACAAGTTCACATTTTTACAATAAAATTCTAGTACTATGTGCATTTGCTTACAAACGTGCTTTATGCTTAGACATTACATGTAGAATACATTTGTACTTAGTGAAATCATTAACATTGTACAAGCCGACCTTAACATTGGATAGCGCTATTGGATTGACAACCCGCCTAGGTTGATTCTCCCCCTTTTCATCGGAGAATCCGTGGTCATTGTTAAGTTTTTATCCATTTATTGGATAAGTACACCGCCGTTCATTTAGTACATTATACAGTCACATGATTGATTTCGCTCATTTGTATGATACATAGTTTACATAATTGCACTGTAGCTTTGCACTTGAATTGTATAACATTTTCCAACTTACTATATGTATTAAATCTAGGAATGCTCACCAACATTTCATATGTTGACAAAACCTATTGTGTACATGTTTCAGGTGCAGTTTGATCTTAGTTCCATAGCATTGGATTTTAGTGCTTGCTTTTAATAAGTTATTTCAATTTTCATGTTTCGTTCAGACTTTTGTATTTTTCCCATTTCATCTATGTAAGACAATTTTAAATATTCAATAATATATTTACATTTTAGTACCATGTGCTTTTCAACAATCGTCACTACGTGACACCTTGATGATTCTGCCATCGGTTGGGGTGTTACATTTTTCCCAACGATTCATGCAACTGTTTCGAAAGCTCTTGCATTTCTGAAGGTGCAAATTGATAAGGGAACTTAACGACTGTTGCAGCACCAAGCACAAGATCTATTCGAAATTCCAACTACCTTGAAGGCGAAAAACCGGGCAAATCTCCTAGAAAAACTTCGGGATATTCTCTAACTCCAGGAATTTCTTCAAATTCCTTTTCCTCAGCTGTAGTGTTAACAACACAGGCTATAAATGCCGGGTACTCTTTCCGCAGGAGCTTTGCGCCTTCATTACATTATCCATCTTTAACGACTTTTCTCTAAGTCACCGCGTACGACCAAAATCTCATTGTCCGATACTGGAATACGGACCAATTTCTCATGACATACGACCTCTGCTCGATTCTTAGATAACCACTCCATTCCTTTATGATAATTCGTCAAGAGCCACCAGCGCTAACGGGGAGAAGCGTAAAACACAATCGAAAGATATAACCAGGTTCTTGTACATGAACCTCGGAAGCTCAAGAAACGAGATCATTAAAATCTTAGAATGGTTTACTAAAACCGAAGTTGCAATAGTACAAACATGGGAAAAAGTGATAATCGAGACCGTAAGTAAAATAATAATCAACAAATAACCAAATAATATTTATGCCTTACGTATATACCCCCATGACAAATCTTCTTAGGACCTTCTTGTGCCTGTAAGCTCGCAATAACATGACGTCAATGTTATCGAAAATTTACCTCACAAGATCACCCTATTAATATCCATCACGAGTTATATCATAAGCACTCATAAATTCACATAGCTACACATATATAAATACACATATATTACGTATATAGCGTTAGTCGTGCGTGCCATCCTTTATGTCGTTCCTGATTACATTCCAACTTGCGCAGTATCACTTTCACGACACGATGCGTCTTCACGACGTTTCGAATCGCAATTGTTACTAACAACGTAAGCTCATCCTGACTCACGGAAATGCGAAACCCCAGATGCTTCAATCAATCCATTATGCATCCGTGCCATCAACTTGTCCAATTGCTTGACACGAGGGCGTGTCCTTACCACGTCCAAACTAACGTCGATATCCGTTTGGCGATTCGTGCTATTTTCGAGGAATACATATATACTTTACATATACTTACACACAACATATAATCAAGTAGATTGTTCCTCGTAACTATGGAACAATGACTCAGCTAAATTCTATATGAAGATACACTTTACTATACCAAGGGATGACTCACTAGTCACTGAATAGATATGCCTAGTCATCACTAACTATTATACCTTCATATACACCATTATAGTAAATACTCACTAATCACATACAGAAATGTTTCTTATGTCGCAAAAACCTACACTGAGCTAATGTAATTCCATACACTAATATTTTTTCACTTATTTGGCAATTGTTGGATATTTTTATTTCCTAGGCGTTCGCGCTAAACATTGTGTCTTAGTAACATTGGTCCCTATTCAAAACACAACACTGGTTAAAGCCTAAATGCCTCTATCGACACTTAATTCGCTAAAACTTATAGTTATGATACTATCGGTCAAAGCCCGATGTAACTCGTATCGTACTCTGTTCGCTTTGCCCGCTCAGCAGTATTAGACTGTGATTAGGTTCACGGTTTCGCATTGGTTTCATCCCGAAGAGACTAACCAACACTCGTACGATAGAGAAGGTATCCCACCCCTATAAGGAAGTGTTTGTTACCCTTCTCAACTGATGTGGGACCTTATAATCCATTCTCCTTAGAGAACTCAGTGTTCTTGAAGGAACAACTGACACACCGATCCGAGACCAGGCTCTGATACCAAGCTCTGTCACACCCCGAATTTCCCTGTGGGTTGATCTCTTTAATACTACGCAGCGGAATATATACTTCTAAGACTCTTTGAACTCCAAACGCCATTTCTAAGACTCTTGGGTTTCCAGTTCCAAGATGTTTGCCTATTCCAACCATGCCATTGCCAAAATCTAAACCTGAAAGACATACTTAAAGACGTCAACATAAAGTTGGTGAGTTCATGGTTTTATATTTGTACTTTGCAAACCCATATTCAATAACGTGATTTCTTCCCATAATCACCCAACCTGAACCATCCTTTCCAATAATGAGATTTCTTCCCATAGTATAAAATGTATTTAAAAGCAAAAGTAGTAAAACAAAACGTTCGATGCCAACATGTTTTTATAAAATAAAAAGCGATTGTCGCATTTACAGGTTTTAAAGCAACTACTCATATTTCTTTAGCTTTTAAAACAAAGGCGTATGATTTCCGTATTACTAGAATAGAATCATGTAGACTAGCTAGGTCTCACAAGTATATGATGTATCCTAAGGCTCCTAACCAAACCATAACTGATGTTCCACTCACCGTGAGAGGAACATTTGGAGTTTATGTTCATTATTTCAATTAGATCCCATAAAAAACAATACCTTTATCATGAAAACGGGGGAGTCAACCCAATAGTACTACAACATAAACAACGACCCTTTCTGAAGGCTAATGATTAAGATGTGCTAGAGTGTGTGGCAACCCGTCAGTTGACACAGGTGTGACGAAAGAATCGTAGCCATCGGTGCATAAACCCAAGGGCATTAATTATTCTATATTTCTAGTTTATTCATCATACACGCATGTTAATCCCTTTTAATAACAAATCTGTATAATCCAATACAAATTATCTCTTTTAATACCAATTTGTATAATCCAATACAAATTATCCCTTTTTGTACCAATCTGTACAATCCAATACAAATTATCCCTTTTTATACCAATCTGTATAATTCAATGCAATTTATTCCCTTTTATACCAATCTGTATATTCAAATCTTTGTTATGTTTTATAGTAAACAGGTTTTCATAAAACAAGTATGTCTTCCACCCCGAAAACAGTTATAAAACAGTAAAAAGTGGGGGCATGAACTCACCTGGATATTCTTGGTTAGATAGCTATCAACGCTTGAATCATTATTCACTTCTTTGTGTCCTAATACCAGCAAAGACGCCTTAAAATCTACCACGAAAAGCCTATTATCGAGCTATCTAGATTCGTATGTACGAATCCGAGCCTAGAAAGTGGTGTGACTCAACGAACCAATTACGACTTATTTTAGTTTAGGTGTTAACATACGATGTAGTACTCAAGTTGCGCACTTGTTACCACTCGTGTGTAACTTACGTTGGACTAGTGCTACGAAACGTATAGCTCATCATTAATCATATAATCGGATAAATATATTTGTTTTGTACATTTGTTTCTAGGAAAGTATATTGCACTCGTTGTGATCTGGATCTTATAAAATTTCGGCAGAGTTTCCTCTGTTTTTTATACAATCCAGACAACACAAGTTGTCTATAGTTTACCCAAAAATCAATTTACAAATGCATGATATTCAATATATTAATCCGTATTTCCAATGGACGAGACTTTATACATTTCGCCATTTTATATAAATTATACTTATACAATTATGTACATCATAATATATATATATAAGTGTATGTATATATATATATATATAATTATATAATATAGTCCAACCACTACTAGAAAAACACCCTTCCTTGACATTCATTTTATGACATGCAGGTATTTAATGACATAAAAAGGTGTATGTCATAAAAAAAGTGTCATCTTTGATAAAAACTATTAAATTCTTGACGTTTTTCTCTGCGTGTCAACAATTTTCCATCATAAACTAATAAAACATGACGATAAACACAAATGAATGTCATGATTTTGTGTCACGAAAATTTGAATTCCCTCCGCTCCACTCCACGCACGCCTCCCCATAAACCTTCCCCCTTTCTCTCTTAACAAAACACAAAGATCTGAGTGCCTCTCTCTCCCTAAACACAAATCCTAAGAACAAAACCCTAAACACAAAGATCTTGAAAGTTTTTAAAACCCTCACGAAACAGACCAATAATCGATCGATCGATTGTGTACTTATTATTGTTTGATCTCTGGTTGAATTAAAGCGACTGTGTGTTGTTCAATTGTTAATGGCGGCTCCATTATTTTCGACGCCTTTTCAACCCTTCGTTTATCAGGTATATCATATTGTTATTATAATCTATGTTTTATGTGAATACTTTAATTTCAGTTTTAGGTTTTTTGTTATTGGTGAAGGATTTTGTAAGCCGTTTACGTTTACATTGCTGTGCTCTAATTTTGTTTGGAACTAGGTTGTGGATCAAGTTGTAAATTTCAAATAAAGCCCCAAATTATGTTGGTACTTCAAAACTGTAAATATTGTAGATGTGAACAAATTTTGGATTAAAAAAAAAACTAATACATAACACGCTAGGATAATTTACAAAATAATCAAAATAGGTTGTGAATGTTGTGTCAAGTCAACAGCATTTCATTTTTTCTTCAACTTGTGTATAAATAACTAATACGTTAAGAACAACAAATTCAATTATTTATGATTTTTTTATTTTGTAGGATCGACTAACGGGTCACCCGACAATCACGAGCTTGATATTTAGAGTGCGGAATCCTCTAAATATGTTCTAATAGAAGAAACAAATAAGAAACAATGATATACGAGTAATTAACACACACAAATGGGTCAAAAGATTAAAGATTTATCACTAAAACAGAGCTCGAGTGTTTACAATGATCAAATCAGACCTTACAGACCATGGGAGGGTGTTTGGAGAGTGTGTGTGGCAAGAACTAATGATTAGGGCAAAGAATGGGACTATTTATACCTCCCATACTCGTACAGACCTCTTTAGGCGAGTAGGAGGCTATCACACATTAACAACTAGCGAGTAGGGCCATACTCGCTAGTAGCTTCATGCGAGTAGGGCTATACCACATCAAGACTGATGTGGTATAGGCTGTAAATGCCTAAAGCTAATGTGGTATAGGCCGTAAATGCCTAAAGCCACACCGTACTCGCTTGAAGTGTCCCAAACGTCCCGAAACGCGTATAAACATCTCCAAACACCCCAAAATACGTCCAAACAACATATATACTAGCCTAGGGACATCATGCACTTACATATTTCAACAAAACATTAGAAGCTACAAAAGCTTGACTAAATTTTGGCTTGCGTTCGCTTATTCTTTAGTCATATTCATTTAATTTATTGTCAACAAAATATAATGTAAATTATGTATTTAAATGACTAAATATAACTAGATCGGTTTAAATAACTCGATGCGTGCTAAGATTGTTGAAGAGGTTAAAAAACTTGATGAAAAGTAAGATTTTATTTTATAATTTAGTTTCTGGATTACATATTATATGACAATGTATACTTGAACAGGTTGAAAAGTTTGTTTGTTTGTTTATACTTTGTACTATTATAAAAGTATAGTAAATTCTTGGCTCGTGCTCGGCTCATTTAAAAGTGAGTTGATCTGGAGTGAGCTTTTTTCAAGCTTTTTGAAAAGCCCTAAACCCAACAAACTAATCTTGGAATGATTATACATTTTGTAAATTTTGCCCTTATATCTTACTGAGAGTTTCCTTATTTTTTAGTATATTTCCTAAAGTTTTCCCTTTTTATCTTACTTAGTTTCTTGATTTTTATCTTACTGAGAATGATTTCATATGTTCCAAAGTTGTGCATTGTTTCTTGCTTGGTGAGTATCTTGATTTAATATTCATAAAACTTTGTTTTTGGTAGAGAATCTGATAGGGAAAGGAGGTTATCATCATGTATATAAAGGGATATTTCCTGATGGGAAATCAACTGATGTCAAGATCAGGAAGTCATCAAAAGAAGCATGGAAAGATTATATCCTCGAAATCGACATTATGACGTCGCTAGAACACAAGAACATCACACCCTTGTTAGGGGTATGCGTGGAGGACGATAACTTGATCTCGGTTTATGATCTTGCGCCTAAAGGACAATTTACATGGTAAGTCTCATTTTAAAATCGCTAAACAATTGTGTTACTAGTAAGTTTTAATCTTAAAGTGTGTCATAATTTTGATGATTCATTTTGGTGTTCAGGTGTAATGAAGGATAAATCTGTTTTGTCATGGGAAATAAGGCTGAATATAGCCATTGGAGTTGCTGAAGCTTTAAACTATCTGCATAAAGAATGTCCCAGGTCGGTTCTGCATCGTGACATCAAGTCTTCAAACATTCTTCTCTCAGAAGAGTTCGAGCCACAGGTTGGTAGTATGCTTAGATTTAAACCATGCATAGGTAATCAGCAAGGGATCTACTCTAGTTATGCATTCATCTCTAATTGGTCAAACGAATACTTTAGAATTCCTAAACGGGTCATATGGGTTGAATAGGTAGAGAACCATCAAATTCTCCTCTAGTAGATATCAACTACTTTAATTTACTTTTGGTTATGCTTGCCAATGTATTGTTAATAGATGATGTTGCTGTGAATTCATTTGTGTCCGTTTGTGATAATTACATACGCGTATTTGTAGCGTAAAGTATCTATTAGTATTAATTTTGATTTGTGTTTGAGTATGAAGATAAATTTATTGCACATATACTGGGAGCTAAAGATATGTGATTTTATAAATGGCTTGTGCGGTTTTGAAGGTAGAAGAAGCATTTGGGCATGTACAAAGTTAGCCGAGACCTCTTGTCATTTGTTGCTCTGACTTGGTAATATTATTTACATAGATTTATGTAAAATAATTTGCCGGCCTCGACTAATGTATTAATGTTATTATTGTCTCAGGTTGGGGGAGGAGCAGATCATTACGGGGATGAGGACATGGATGTCGTACGCGAAGAATGGTTAGGCTACGCCGCGACATTTATTTTCAAATGATCGAAACTTGTTTGAAGGCAATGTAATCTCGATACAATATATTTTTGTAAACGTTGTCTCGGATTCGTTTGTAATTAGATAAACATGGATTATATAATGAAATGATGTTTTTGTTATTAGTTTGCTAATTATTTTGCATATAATAAAATGACAATAAATCCAGGAGGGTAAATATGTAATTTTACAGGAATTGTTTTTTAGATTAAAAAATTATGACACGCAAAAAACGTCATAAAATTCTGTCATAAAAATATGTCATTAAAAAGTGTCATAACGCGTGTCAATAAATGTTGTCATAAATGTATGTCATAAACAGATGACACGTGAAAATATGTCATGCTAAATTTATGACACCGCCATCCTTGACATTCTTTTCCCTGTCATCAGACCCCTTTCTTGACACACAATGCGTGTCAAGAAAAGGGCTTTTTAAAGTAGTGAACGGTCCAGTCCAATATACAATATTATCAAATCCGTCTTTAATACACAATATTACTTAGTAAATAATCATTGTCGGTTCGTTTCGCGAGTCACAATAGTTTCGTATCTATAATATATATATATATATACACACACTTATATATATACTAATAAAAATAATAATAACAAATCAAGATATTATACCATTTATATACGCATGCAATGCTTGTTGACCAGATCTGACCGAACTCGATTCGAACTAGATCTGACTCGAAACAACTTCTAACCGGCTCCAATCCGCGACTTAAACCACCTTTTAGTCCTTGCACCCGGGACCCTGTGTGACATCCATCACCTCCATCTTTAATCAATTGTCAAATTTTGTCTCTATAATTTTCAACGTTGTCGAATTTATTAAAACGTGAATTACTTTTAAATCATAAATTTAAATGTCTAAAGTTTAGTCAAAATGATTATTTAAAAAAAAACAATCCAAAAATAATTGATTAATTATTAGCTCCAAATACCACACATTTTATTTACTATATATATATATATATATATATATATATATTACTTGACATATTTGTATTTAAGTTCATAAACAAATAATTGAATAGTAAGTAGCAATGACACTAACAATATGGCATTTAAGGAAAAAGGTTATTATATAATTTAGTGTTAGTTAAGGAGTATGTTTGAAAATTTTGATAAGAGTTAAATATGAACATTTGTATAAAACTAAGACCACAACTTCATCAAAGAAAGCTAGTGACAACATTCTTGTTTCTCTTCCTCTCGACTCTCTAGCTAGCGTTATCCGAGTATCTTTGGGTTAACTCAACAACCACCCAAAACATCACCATGGAGGCACCGTTGTAGTGAGCCACAGTGGTGGGGGTAGCGGCCGCTCTATGCTTCTCTCCTTTGTCTCTCGCTTTCACGCTCAACAGAACACACACACACACGAGCATGTGTTTTGTTTGGAGCATATGAAGAAAAGATATGTTCGTGATCACCAGGAAAGTTGGAATTTTACTGGGATGATCGAGTTTTGGCTGTGACTGTCTGTTATGGTTAATATATAGATCAAGAGGAGGCATACAAGAAGGTATAATCGCGCACTTGACTATTTATTATATATATACACTTTATAGTTAATAATGTCTAACGCGTGTGGAACGACCGAGCTTTAACGATCTGACCCAATTAACTTGAGGTTAACGTCACTATTTATAATATGTGACATTTGGACCATTACCGGATCAAATTGATTAAATAAAATAAATATACGTATATTACTTAGATATAAAACGTGTCATTCAGAAATTTTAGTCACACTTATCTATACGCGAATCATGAACAATTCATGTATTAATATTAATTAATTGTTAATGTTAATATACTTCAGCAATTAATTGGGAACTACTAATGGTAAAAAAAAAAAAAAAAACACCATGTCATGTTATACCAAAATTATAGCACAACGTATTTTTTTTATATACATAATTAACGACCACATTTATAAATGTGCCTGCATACTTACAACGACTTTGCGACACTTCTTAAGCATTAGATATATAAACTTGTACTTTGTATCAACTAAGTGATTTTCGATCCAAACTTTAATTTATTTAGATAAGCACTTACAAGTACATCAACCATACTTTTGCTAAACTTTAGAAACAAACTATTATTTCTCCATTCGTAGGAAAAGAAATTATTTATTTTCCCATGATACTTTCTAACGGGTAACAAAGTCTTAACAAGTCGCTAGAGCTCGATCACCCGCAACACAATATTACCCTAATACTAGATACTTATTGTCTGCCACTTATTAAGGTTATCTTGGTGATTACATGCATACTGTAACAAGCTCATGACTAGACATGTATCAGTCATGTACATTCATCAAGGTGAGTATATCTTTCCCCTTTTTCATGTTTTACTCTTTTGGGGCTATTCATGTACACTATTATCAAATGTTATTCTTATACTTAATGCAATTCTCATGTGTGTTTGCTTTATGTGAATTTGTGTGTATGCTTAGTCAAAATCATTAACCGTTCTGCGGCCTAGCATTTCAATGAATAGTACTATGGTATACCCTCTTGAGACTCTGTTGAGAGAATCTTGGTCATTGTCTTGTTAATTCATTGTTCAGTTGGTTATTCATGTGTTAGTCTCATTCATAGGCTTGGTTTTGACTGATACTACTTATTACATAATTGCAAATGGTACCGCTCATGAATTGCTAAACACTTTTTCTACTATATGTATTCAAAACAGGGTATGCTCACCAATACATTTTTGTATTGACCTATATTATTTTCGTACATGTTTCAGGTTGTCTTGAGATGCTTCTTTTAAGTTTTTGGGGTTATATTTGAGCTTTAATTTTATTATGTTTAAGTTAGACTTGACAATTTAGAATTATTGTATCTTGTATTTTCCTTTCAATGTAATAAAATATTTAAATCAATGTATCAATATTTATACTTTAGTACCATGAGCTATTGAACAATCGTCACTACGTGACACCTCGATATTTCCGCCATCGGTTGGGGTGTTACAGATTGGTATCAGAGCCATGGTTATAGGGAATTAGGTTATTAGAATGCCTTTTAGCCTAGTCTATAACTAAGCTTACATTCACGAGTCCTCTCGTGTATATTTCTCTTTATCCTATTATTTTCTTTCAAGATATTTTCGCTATGATTCTTTCTCGATATTCTTTCGGTGTTTTGTTTAGAGAAGAACACACTCGTATTTCACAAACGAAACGATATCACCAAGTTAGGAGTGAAATTCATACCTTGGTGATTAGTTTCACTCCTTTATATATTATTTATCTTAGGAATATATCTTTGAGATAGGAGTGACATCCACACCTCAAAGACTATTACCTTCAAAAAGAAACTTAACCACTAAGCTGGGAGTGATATTAATAACTTAGTGATTGGTTTCATTCCACAATAGTTTTCAATTTGGAAATACATTTTTGAGTTAGGAGTGAAATCCATATCTCAAGGATCTATTTCTGTATCTCGTTTTTTTTTTCATCTCCCTAAAGTTTTGGAATTCACTAGTGATGGGGCACGTGCAATCCGGAAGGGTGAGCGTCTGTATCCTGAGTTTTTTGTCGAGGCCTGGTATTTCTTATAAATCCCAATCAGACGAGGGACCAGTATGCCGACCTGGGAACTCTCGGGATGAGCATTCCCTTATAGGCTAAAGTACACCCCCACAAGTCACTAGGAAATTTCAAATACTTGAGTTAGTCAAAGATATCGAAACAATTTCAATGTTTTATATCATTAATATTTATATTTGTTTATCATTTGAAGACTCAATTTAATCACTTGATGTTTCATATGTCATTATTCATTGATCACTCGCTTTTGAATTCTTTATCACTATTATTAAAACTTTTCGTTCGATATATTATCGCATTAAAGCTGACACTATTTCACTTATGCTTTGTGACTTTTACACTATAAGGAATTACCCTTTTTGCGTTAAAACATTTTTACCCACAACCTAAGTTTTAAACTCTGTGTTTAAATTCCACCACATTTTGATTTTAGGAATGTTGCGTCATCATACAGTTAAAAATGAACATGTTTTCCCAAACTTATTATTCAACCTGTTTTATACCTCCATGTTTACAAACTTACTTGATCGAAGTCACAGTATATCCTTAAATTATGACTTACAATACTCCTAACACAATATATCCTCATATATTTAATATTAATATAGCTACACCCAGTCGCTTAAGTCATAGCCAACTACCATTAGTTAGAACTTCTTAGTCAGACTAAACTCACACATAAATGCCTACCTACACGATACGCACTAGTACACTACTCTCTAAAACGAGTAATTTGACAACTTATCCTGTATGTCTTTTCACAAAGCCTATTCGCCAGATTAGAACACACTTTATAAACACCTTGTGTCTTGAAACAAGTAGCCGCCATGAGCCCAAAGAGATGCCTTAACGATCCTACAAACAAACGATCTTTCTATGTATAAATTTCTTAGAAGTTTGACAATTAAAAGGTTTCAAGTTGACCCAGTAACATTTAGATTTTCTCAACATTTCATAACAATTAAATTTTTTTTTTAACTTTTCAACTTACAATTTAAAGAAATGTTTAAATACAAAAAAATTTATCTTTCTAAATTTGTCAAGGCATCTGGGATCATTCACAATCTCATATATGTCCTACCCATACATTTCAATTGATCTTTTGAAACACATTAGATTTACACATACTTCATGAAATGATTTCACCTTGCATTTTATAAACTTGTATTATATATTTAACAAGTCAAATGAAAACCTTTTGTTTTCATACGACGTATCCAATATATGTTTTCGGGAGAAATTTGCAACTAATAATAAGCCTTATAACATTTTTCAAACTCGACTTCTCGTAAACACATGAAAATGTGTATTTACGAAAAAATTTCAAATGAACCTGTTTTGAATCTAAAACACACTTCGATTTCTAAAAAGTTATCCTCATGCATTACTACTATCTTTTCAAATATATCACAAAGTTTGAGCAAACTATATTTTTTTATAAACGGGAATTTATCCTATTACACTCGCACTCTTTCAGTCGCAAAACGTTTGGTCTAACAAAATATTGGACACATCCTTATCAGAATGTTACTAATTGTCTTTTTATCATATAATGCATATTTGTAAAACTAACTAAATTTAAACCCTTATGTCAGTAGGCTATACACCTATTCCGTGCACTCTCACTTGCCGTAAATTTCATTATCTTATTCTTGCACCGTAGTTATCTCTAACACGTTATTTGTGATTTTTTTTACACTGCTTATTTGCAAGAGTTGAACTCGTTTACTTTCATTTTGCGCAACTGTGCGATTTACTCGATTTATATTATACTATTCTTTCAATCGAAATTTTATGCTATACTTATATACTTACATGAATGCATATTTCGTATGCATTTTTTTCCTGTTTTGAGTAAAACCCCGTTATATTTTACATTATTTTGTTCATCATCATAGCCAATGAACATACTAGTTGATAACTCGTATGAGATCTAAGCCAGTGCCCACGTACGACTCGGATTAGAGTATTTCTTTTATCCGAGGGGAACGGTGTAAACCTCAGAGTTTATCAATAAGAGTGTTTAGAGCCAACGATGTGAACAGAAGTTACCGATTAAGGGTGAACCCGAAAGGGAAGAACCTCTAACCGTGTCTATTACTTACACATTACTCTCATTACGGTTAAAGGGTAAACCCGAAAGGGATGGACCTCTAACCATGTCATGATTGAACATTATTTCATTACAGTGGCTATTACATATTGATTGCACGCATTTGTTTCTGGTATTATTTAGGATAGGGTTATGGAAAAGCATAACACCCTAGTGTAAGGTAAATCGATGATTACGGTCCAGAACGCAATCATGGGTTTACAGGTACATGAGGATGGTGTGTAAATCTATTTAGGCTATTGGTAAACAATCAGTACGAGTCCAAAGTATCGGGAGTATGGTGGGTTAGCTTCGGTACACCCTATATATAAGCATAAACGATACTGCGGGAACGGACTAGGAGTCAGACCAAGAACCTACCCATTACTACCTTTTCATTAGATCGTTGACTAATAGCTAGCATTTCAATAAGAACATTTTACATAAGCTTCAATTAGTTTTTGTTGGAGCCTTCCTTGTTGACCACCTCTATAGAAAACCATAAACTTTGTATACTCTTACACTCTCTGTTAGTCGAAATCCTGTTGCATGTCCCTAATAACGTTTAGTCAGAAACCTTTCTAAAGTAGGGGAGACTGCTTCATTAGTACCTCTGCCCTCACTCGTTACACATTCTTAAAACCTTTCTCATTTAAACTCTCAACTTCTTAACCTCGGGTCAACTGTCAAAGATTTTGAAACTTTCACTTTGTATATTAGACAACTACTTTAAATTATATCAAAACATGACGGATGTAATATTTTTTTTAACCTACTTGACTCTTACAACGCCTTTTGTTTCATAGGAATCTCCACTTGAAAGAAATTTCGAGACGAAATTTTCTAAAGTAAGGGAGACTGTGACATCCATCACCTCCATCTTTAATCAGTTGTCAAATTTGGTCTCTATAATTTTCGACGTTGTCGAATTTATTAAAACGTGAGATACTTTTAAATCGTAAATTTAAATGTCTAAAGTTTAGTCAAAATGATTATTTAAAAAAAACAATCTAAAAATAATCGATTAATTATTAGCTCCAAATACCACACATTTTATTTACTATATATATTACTTGACATATTTGTATTTAAGTTCATAAACAAATAATTGAATAGTAAGTAGCAATGACACTAACAATATGCATTTAAGGAAAATGGTTATTATATAATGTAGTGTTAGTCAAGGAGTATGTTTGAAAATTTTGATATAATAATTCAATTCATCATCATCTTCATTTTAAAACTTCAATGCATCAGTTATTATTATTATTATTATTATTATTATTATTATTATTATTATTATTATTATTATTTTTTTTTTTTTTTTTTTTGTAGAAGCCAAAACAACAACGAAATTATTATTGCATTAAAGCCTCATTAAATTGATTGATTGTCTTGCGAAACCGGTAAGAGTTAAATATGAACATTTGTATAAAACTAAGACCACAACTTCATCAAAGAAAGCTAGTGACAACATTCTTGTTTCTCTTCCTCTCGACTCTCTAGCTAGCGTTATCCGAGTATCTTTGGGTTAACTCAACAACCACCCAAAACATCACCATCGAGGCACCGTAGTAGTGAGCCACCGTGGTGGGGGTAGCGGCCGCTCTATGCTTCTCTCCTTTGTCTCTGGCTTTCTCGCTCAACAGAACACACACACACGAGCGTGTGTTTTGTTTGGAGCATATGAAGAAAAGATATGTTCGTGATCACCAGGAAAGTTGGAATTTTACTGGGATGATCGAGTTTTGGCTGTGACTATCTGTTATGGTTAATATATAGATCAAGAGGAGGCATACAAGAAGGTATAATCGCGCACTTGACTATTTATTATATATATACACTTTATAGTTAATAATGTCTAACGCGTGTGGAACGACCGAGCTTTAACGATCTAACCCGATTAACTTGAGGTTAACGTCACTAATTTATAATATGTGACATTTGGACCATTACCAGATCAAATTGATTAAATAAAATAAATATACGTATATAGTTACTTAGATATAAAACGTGTCATTCGGAAATTTTAGTCACACTTATCTATACGCGAATCGTGAACAATTCATGTATTAATATTAATTAATTGTTAATGTTAATATACTTCAGCAATTAATTGGGAACTACTAAAGCTAAAAAAAACACCATGTCGTGTTATACCAAAATTATAGCACAACGTATTTTTTTTATATACATAATTAACGACCACATTTATAAATGTGCCTGCATACTTACAACGACTTTGCGACACTTCTTAAGCATTAGATATATAAACTTGTACATTGTATCGACTAAGTGATTTTCGATCCAAACTTTAATTTATTTACATAAGCACTTACAAGTACGTCAACCATACTTTTGCTAAACTTTAGAAACAAACTATTATTTCTCCATTCGTAGGAAAAGAAATTATTTATTTTCCCATGATACTTTCTAACGAGTAACAAAGTCTTAACAAGTCGCTAGAGCTCGATCACACGCAACACAATATTACCCTAATACTAGATACTTATTGGCTGCCACTTATTAAGGTTATCTTGGTGATTACATGCATACTGTAACAAGCTCATGACTAGACATGTATCAGTCTTGTACATTCATCAAGGTGAGTATATCATTCCCCTTTTTCATGTTTTACTCTTTTGGGGCTATTCATGTACACTATTATCAAATGTTATTCTTATACTTAATGCAATTCTCATGTGTGTTTGCTTTATGTGAATTTGTGTGTATGCTTAGTCAAAATCATTAACCGTTCTGCGGCCTAGCATTTCAATGAATAGTACTATGGTATACCCCCTTGAGACTCTGTTGAGAGAATCTTGGTCATTGTCTTGTTAATTCATTATTCAATTGGTTATTCATGTGTTAGTCTCATTCATAGGCTTGGTTTTGACTGATACTACTTATTACATAATTACAAATGGTACCGCTCATGAATTGCTAAACACTTTTTCTACTATATGTATTCAAAACAGGGTATGCTCACCAATACATTTTTGTATTGACCTATATTATTTTCGTACATGTTTCAGGTTGTCTTGAGACGCTTCTTTTAAGTTTTTGGAGTTATATTTGAGCTTTAATTTCATTGTGTTTTAGTTAGACATGACAATTTAGAATTATTGTATCTTGTATTTTCCTTTCAATGTAATAAAATATTTAAATCAATGTATCAATATTTACACTTTAGTACCATGAGCTATTGAACAATCGCCACTACGTGACACCTCGATGTTTTCGCCATCGGTTGGGGTGTTACACCCTGAGCCGAACCCAAGCACCAAACTGAACTGGTCATTATTCAGACTCGGATCTGACCCGAGCTCTCGCATGCAACCCAATCGGACCAGGAAATAACCGAGCAACAACAACATCAAAAACCGAACCAGACCAGACCAGATCTGGTCCGTCCGACCCAAGACCCGGCCCGAACACCACCTGCTGGACCACCTGAAAACCACCAACAGCCGCTATTCAACCATCACAGGCCCAAATCGGCCACATGCAGGCTCGATCCGACCTCTGTACTGCTGCCGCTTCCAACAATCACCACCACAACCTTAACCACCAACAACAATCAACCATAACTGACCTGAACCGAGCCCTACCAGACCCGAACACCACCTAAACCGGACCGTCGCTGCCTCCCTGCTTCTACGCCACCATTGCAGCCCGTAACCGAACCTCTAACCCCATAGCCGAGCACCACCAAGCTCCACCATCAACAACAACCTAATTCCATCCCCATCTCAGCTCTAATCGGGCTTTAAGTACCCGCCGCCGCCACCTGTAACATGGTGGTCGGCCGGCTTGTTCAACAGAAGGAGACGAGGGAGAGAAGAGAGAGAGGTAGAGGGAGAGAGCTAGAGAGAGATATAGAGAGTTAACTTAGAGAGAGAGGGGGGGAACTAGAGAGAGTTGATAGGATTTGTGGGTTTAATTTTGTTGTAGGTTAATGGAATGAGGAAGAAAGAAGAAGAGTAAGGCCTTTAAATACTTAGGGTTAGGATTAGATAGGTGGATACCGCGTATTGAACCCGTTATCTCGCGAAACGTCTCGGTTCATATCTAGGCTCCATAATTAATTATAAGAATTAGTCGGTTTTATTTGAAATATTAAATAACCTTAAATCGAGGAAAAATATAATTAATATCGGCATCCTACGTGTTCTTTCAGAGCGCCTATTAGTATTGCGTTAACCTAACCGTTTACCGTTTCCTCCATTTAAACGACCCTATAGCTTTCGATATTAAACAGATAATATTATTTATAATAAATAATAAATCCGAAACCATATATGCGGTTAAAACCACGCATTTCGATGTCCGGTTCTCATATTAGTTACTCTCCGCGTTCTCCAAAAGCTATGATTTCATCCGTTCTTCAAGCCGATTCCACATCCGATCGCTTCAACAACAAATACGTGTCGTATTTATACGCAATAACTCTAAGTTTGTCCATTCTGACAAATTCTTATCGATATCAGTTCACTGCCGTTTAAATGCACAGTCTTTCTTTAGAACATCTAGACGTCCACGAACTTCACGAAAGACATTTGTTGGACTTGTAACAACTCAACTTAACCAAAATCAACCTTAGTATATGCGAAGCATATAGGGATCATGATCAAGATCCAGTCAACGGTTGACCAAATTTTACTGGTTGTCACAGATATCTCTCCTAACTTGATGGTTTCGTTTTCAAAATGTGGATTCGTGCTTATCCATAGAGTAAAGGAAGTTAATCCCAACTCTTTGGTAAGGTTTCACTAGAATGGGATGAGTGAAATTGTCATCAAGGTAAGGAATTCACTCCGATCTCGATGGTGAAATTTCAAAAATTTTAAGGAGTAAAACGGATTGAAAGTTGTCACCAAAGTAAGGGTTTCACGCCTATTTTAGTGAGTTTCTTTCGTTTGTGAAATACGAGTATCTTTGTATTGGAGTATACTTTGCCTTAGGAAAGGAATGTATTTTTAAGGTTACTGAAATTGATAAGAAGCTAGTAGGAGAATCAAGTATTCCAAGCATGTAAAAGAAGTAGTCAAATAAAGGTTCCTAACTATAGACTAGGTCAATCATGGCAATTTTGCTAATTCCCTATAGTTATGGATCTGATACCAATATGTCACACCCCAACCGATGGCGGAAACATCGAGGTGAGACTTGTGGTAGATTGTTCAAAGACTTCATAACACTAAATTGTGACAATAGATTAAAATAGATTTCATTTGTATCTAAGATTCAACAAGTATACAATTTGTTCATGAGAAAAAATACATTAACTTGAACATGAAGTAAAATAAATATTGTTTCGTTTGTTTCTAAGGCCGAATCCTAAGTGATGTTTCTTGTATCGTCTCATCAAGCTTTTCCTGCAACATGTATAAAATATCCGTCAACACATAAAGTATTGGTGAGCATACTAGTTTTGAGTCTAAGTACATAGTATAAGAAGAGTCTACTCGAATCATCATGTTATAGGCATATGCGCGTAGAACCATACAAACGGCAACAACACTCGATAACACAAAAGACTTCATCTTATCATGACCCATAGGGGGCGGCATGTCAACCTATAGCACTATACATGTAAGGTAGGTTGTTAACTAATCGTACATTTGTATGTAAGACTTTGAATTCTAGCATGGCATAGCATAATAGCATTTAGATTGAGCATAATAGTTTTTAAGAGTATGAAATCATTTAAATTTTGATAGTGATACATGTTGAGCCCCAAAGAATAAAGAATAAAAGGGGGACAAGTATGAACTCACCTGAAATTCACTGTGTAGGTACTAGCAAAACAAAAGTCTGAACTTGAATTAATTGAACATCTTGTATCCTATTACAAATAAATGATGCCTTAAATTCTAATGCAAATAAGCGTGTTTCGTTTCTTGGTTGTAAAGATAGCTGATTCAACTACCTAGACTCGTATTGTAAACAATACGTGTCTTAATGTGTATAACTTAACGAACCGATAGTACTTGGTTTAGTTTTCTCAAAAGTATGAGCGTATGTATAGTTATATAAAATATATACTTTAAGGTAATATTCAAAATGGCGTCTTGAAATTAATTGCGAAACAAATATTTTTGGATAATGAAAATAACGCACGAGTCGTTCGTCTCACGATATATAAATATGTATTTATAGATATATACTTCTATTATGATAATGTAGAGTTTGAATAAAATCTATTTGTAAAATATAGCTTTAATTGTACCAGGTAATAGATTTGACCTCCGATATGTTTCTTATATTTTATAGAAATTTGGGCAGAGTCTCATCTGTTTTTGTAAGAAACCAGACAACTAAAGTTGTCTATATTTTATCTCAAAACATCATTTGTCCAAACCCAACACAAAACAATTTAACCAAATTTATACGCTACAAATGGCTCAAGTAATTAAGACTATAGAAAACGATAACTAAGAGTTTTGATAAGTAATACATATACATATAGTGCGATGTTTAGACAATTCGTATGAACATAGGATAGCCACTATATTAATTTTTGTAAGTATAGTTTAGTTAATAGTTAATGTTTCAAAAATAGAGTAGTAAAACGACTAGTTAAAATAAGCATTCAAAGTTAATTTTCGCCAACTAATATATTTGTTTATATATACCAACATATGTTTCGTATAACTACTTTAAACATTTAAAAGTTCGCAACATGAGTTATATAGTCGCATAGATGTATTTATATATGGATGTTAAGCATTTCATAAGTACAAGTCGGTTCGGTTCGTTTTACGCTTTTATATAAATATTTATATTCAATATACATGAAACGAATAAACTATAGTCGTGGCGTGCGTTATACCTTCTTGTTAAAGACTCGCGAACCGACACATACACGCCTTGTTAGGACAAAAAGGATTGGTGAAACCACTTTTGCAAACCTTAGTCTAACTCACTTCTGTCAAAATATTCTAAGTATAGAACTGCTGAAGAAGAAGGATCAAACTGCTGAAGAAGAGATTCAGAAGTACTGAAGAAGAAAGTCATCAGAAGTTCTGAAGTTCAAACCAGACACTTCTACTGAAGAACTACTGAAGACAAACTACTCATCAGTAGTTTGTCATTCATCAGTACTACATGAAGATCTTTTCCACCGCCTTTGTATATCAGTAGTTTATTACTTTAATGTTTCTTTTTGCTTTATGTACAAGTTCCAAGACTGCAACTTGTTGCAACTTGTTTCTGAACTTGCTTTTGGCAAGGTTCATGTATTTGTAACGTCTATAAATAGAAGGGTTCATCCCTCTGTTTTAGACATTGATTTTAATACAAGAAATCCTTCAACACTTATTATTGTTATTTCCATTTCGTGTTTATTAAGAATCTGTCAAAGTGTTTCATTCTCATTCAATACTTAGATTCTCAATAAACACTTATCATTTATTAGTTCTTGAATCCAGGGGGAGTAATAACTCCTGTTGATTAGTGCAGCTTTAAACTTATAAACATTCCGCTGTGTTATCACTCATCAAGAACTTGCTAAACACTTAAGTGTCAACTAGCAAGTTCAAAAGAGCATATACTGATCCAACACGCCTCGAATTAAGTGTTTGACCAGCTTTGACCAGGCCCGAATATGGACTGCAGTTGACCAGAAGTTTGACCTGTTGACCAGTGCTCAACTCGACTCAAAAGAAAAGGAAAACGAAATGAAGTGAGCTATAGCCAAGACAAGTACTCAACGTCATCCAACCCAACACCGTGACCATTGTCGGTCACGGTAATAGACCCATCCAAAACATCACCACAGCCGGTTGATATACCGGGACCGAACCCAGCAAGAAACAAAACTCAAACCCATATCATCCATGGTCATACCTTGTCTTCATTTCCACCGACACCGTGACCACTGCCGGTCACAGTACCAATCTGACGGGAACCAAAACCGGACAAACTTCACTAACCGCTGCAATCACAACTACCCCTCACCTCGAATCTGACATCAATCGAACATAACTGTCATGAGACCAGACTCCAACTACCGAACCTGACCCGGAATAATCTGAATGAAACGACCCTAATATCCCTGTCGTGTTACTCAGACAGCGCCGCCACCACCATCCATGGTGGTGGTCGGCCGACCTAATAATGGAGAGGAATGTCGTTGCTGATTGTCTTGGTGCGTCGGGTTAGAGTTAGGGGGTCGGGTTGTGCTCTGTCTTGTTGTTGCTTCTGTTGTAGGCGGTGGTTATTGGTGGCTCGAGTGGTGGTCGGCGGCGACGGCGGCGGCCGCTGCATCTAGAGTGAGAGAGAGAGAGAGTAGGGAGGTCGAGTTGAGAGGTATAGATGAGAGGGAGCAGATGTGTGTTTAGTGAAAGAAAGTGTAGGGAAAATAAAGGGGAAGAGGCATGGAGCTAGGGTTTTGTGGAAGAGATGATGAGGAAGGAGGTGAAGAATAAGATATTATGTTGCTAGGGTTAAGTGTGGGTAGGTTAGGTAGAGAGTTATTGCTCAAACGAATACGTTAAGTCCCGACTCTCGCTATAACTCTATTCGTTTAGTTGCCAATGTTTGTACTACGTATTTTATTTATATAAATCGGCTGAAATCGAGTATTTGGACTATATATTTGTTATATATATAATATATATGTTTATAGTCACATTTAAAATTTATAAGAATAAGTGTCGGTTAACTGGTACGTTATTACTTACTACAAAATATTATTATTTTCGACACATTAGTAGCGTAATTAAATAGTTTAATGTTCTAATGAATAAAACGTATCACTTGTTATTGATGTATCATTGTCGATGACTATCTTATTAAAAATAATAATTATAAGAATATAACCTTTTAGAAGTCTTGGGTTGTAGAAGAGGGATCCTCCCTTTTGTAGAAGAGGGATCCTCCCTTTTGTTTATTTAGGGATTAAAGTTGGCGCGAAAATGACCCGGGTTAATAGTTGGGACTTGGTAGTGAATACTATTAAAATCCGTCTTAGTGGATGGAAAGCAAAAAATTTGTCGATTGGTGGGAGGGTCATTCTTATTAAATCCGTTTTAGAGAGCCTTCCCATTTATTACCTCTCTCTATATAAAGCTCCAAAGGCCGTTTTAAAAAAAATGGAGAAAATTATGAGACATTTCTTATGGGCCGGTAGTAGCGATGATAAGAAGATAAATTGGATCGCTTGGGATATTATCACTAGTCCTAGAAAAGATGGAGGCCTCGGTTTGTTTAAAATGGAAGATGTGAACAACGCGCTTCTCCTCAAGTGGGCATGGAGGTTTAAGACTAGCGGTAATTGTTTATGGAAAAAAGTCATTATTGGGTGTCATGGTTTAAGCCGGAAATGGTCTCTTCTTCCATGCACTGATTCGGCCAGTGGGTGTTGGAAGCAAATCGTCAAAATAGGGGATAAAAAAATCTGGACTGGCAGATCTCTTGGAAGCTATTTTGCAGCCACAGTGGGTAACGGGTCGAATATTTGTTTCTGGTTAGATACCTGGCTCGGAGAAGTTCCACTTCGGCTCACTTACCCGCATCTTTTCAGACTCGAGAGCAACAAATGGGCTGTTATTTCAGATCGTTTGCTGGTTTCAAATGGGCAGAAAAGTATGAACTGGAGCTGGAAATCAGCGCCGCAATCGGCTGACGAGATCAATGACCTGTTCGGTCTTTTGAACGGCATTTTTGAATTCCACTAGGAGGGAGGTTCAGACAATTGGAAGTGGACTCCAAATGCTTCGGGAGACTTTTCTGTGAGCAGTGCTCGGCGCTTGATGGCCCAAAGATCTAACCCGACCCAAGTTATGCAAATGAATTGGAAAAATTGGACACCCCTTAAGTGTAGGATTCTGGTGTGGAGAACACTCCTTAACCGGTTGCCAACCAAAACAGAGCTACTCAAGCGTGGTATTAATATCCAAACGTCGTGTGTTATGTGCAACTCGGATTCTGAAACGGCTACTCACCTTTTTACTGGTTGTTTTTTCGTTGCTGAAATTTGGAACCGTATAGAATCGTGGTGTCGTTTACCTCCATCGATTGTGTTTGATGTTGAAGACTTAATGAAGATTGTCCCTGGTCATCCGAGTTCTAAACACGCTAAATACATCTTGCGTGGTATTATCTTCACTACGTTTTGGACCATATGGAAGGAACGCAATGACCGTATTTTTCAAGACAGAAGGCGAAGAGCTCCAGAGGTGTTCGAGAGCATCAAAATCACATCGTATTTTTGGTTTAAAAATAGAACTAATGTTAATAATGTAGATTGGAAGGATTGGTGTAAATATCCGCTAGAGTCGATGTAATTTCGTTTGTTTGGCCGGGGGTCCTTTTTTCGAGGGCTCCTCGTGTCCTTTTTTAATGAAATTTACCTTCCAAAAAAAAAGAATATAACCTTTTAAATAAGCTTCTAGAAAATAGCTGGGCGAAGGCAACCGATTGAAAGCTTGTTCTTCAATGAATTGAGATAATTTACAATACATAGTTGCAATTACCTAATGAATCGGTAAGATGTAATTGACATACATCTAATCAAAATCGAAGTATAAATGCTTGACGTTGAAGTCTAATGACACCGTGGAACCCAAACACACTACCAGCCCAACCAATTCGGTTAGCTAGATTGCTTATTAAGACAAGATCGAATAATGAGGTTTTCAACAATTTTCTTTTGTCATAAATTTTCATTTTTTAGCCCAACATTTTCCCCTTTCAATTTTGGTCAATTATATTGTTCATCTTTTACAAAATTTTGGTTTAATATTTCGGTCTAAAATTTTCAAGTTAAGACTTTGCAACACTCATGTGTGACTCAAATTTTTACGTCTATTTTCCCTATTTAACGATCCCGTCGTAACACACATGGTTCCTAAGTCGGCTTAGTTTTTCTTTTCTATGTTTTATGTTTCAGACTGATTTTGCACGTTAACATGCGACAACGAATATGTGTGGTTCAACGTTTATACGTATGCTTTTAATTTGGTTTAAAAGCCTTGGCGTAAAGAGTGAGCCTATATACTAATTCATTTAAATATTGTAAGAATCGAAAAAGTAGTAAATTTGAGCTAATTTGTAGGGAAAGTAAAGGAGAAAGATAGTTAGAGCATTCACAATAGATGCTCTATATTTGTGTGAGGGGGGCCTCTATATTATATAGAGTGGGTATAATTGATTGTGATTAGAGGAGAGAGAAAATATATAGGGGAGACACTGTTTATCAGTAAATTTGGAGGAGATACTGTTCACCAGTGGCGAAGGTTTGTAGGGGCGGGGAGGGGCGGCCGACCCCCCCGGATTTTCGCGCAGAAGTTCCGATTATATAGTATCCGTATAGAAAATTTTGAAAATATAGGGTTTCGACCCCCCGAAACCAGTGACTTCCGAACCCCCGGTGACTTCCGACCCCCCGAACCTTCGGGTCAAGCTTCGCCACTGCTGTTCACCCTCCATAATTTTTTAACATTTTTAAAAGTGGTTGTGAGTAGAGGAGAGAGAAAAGGTAATGATAAAAGTATAGAATAATTATTATTAAATAGAAAAGGAGAGAGATAGGTAGTGTAATTATTGAGATAAAGATAGAGTATTAAGAGCACTCACATCTCTTCCACCAAATGTATGTGAGTGTGTCCATCAAATTATATGGGGTGAATGTAAGTGGTTGTGAGTGGAGGAGAGAGAAAATATTTGGTGAAAGCACTGTTCCACTCTAAATATGAAAAGTTACTGTTCACCTCTATATATATTTTAATATTTTTGTAAGTAGTTGTGAGTGATGAGAGAGAAAATGTAATGATAAAAGTATGAAAAAATATTATAATTTTAATTAGGAGAGAGAAGATTTAGGGGTAAAGTAGTGTAATTTAATGGATGAGATTTGATGGAGGGGATGTGAATGCAATACTGTTAGAGGTAGGAAAGTGAGTTGTTTGAGAAGATGGAGGACATTGAAGCAAAATAGAATCATCCCCAAACCCAACCCAACCCAACCCAAGCAAAGGGTTAAGTTGCAGTCTTCCACAAGCAACAGATTCCATAAATAAATAAATAATAATATTCATCATACATTACATATCTTGTTGTTCCCTCTCTTCTTGATTGACATCTCCGATGGCCGCTTCTTCTTCTTCTTCTTGTGTTGCCTTTGCCCTGTTAACCACAACTTCATCTTCTATCTCCAAGCTTTCCAATCTATCTTCTTCGCTGCAATATCAACCATACCTTCCTATTACTCCTACGCTCACTTATCGTCGCTTTACATCTAAGCCTCGCACGCTTCCCATAGTAATCTCCTCTTTCTCTTCTTCTCCCTAGCCTTGTAGTTAGTATATTATCCTTTCATTTGCGTCTATTACTTTCTTTTATGCCAGCCATTGATTTTATTTTATTTTAATTAGCAACTCAACTGTAAATTAGGTCCCTAAATTTTAGTTTAACATAGCTTATACTTTAATTAACTAATTTCTTATACGTTAGGGTAGGGGGGAACCCATACGATTCTAGTCAGTCTAATCCCAAGAGACCAAAAACACTCTGCTCATGGTAGGATTGTTTTGTTGGATGGGATAGAAAGTGGGTATTAAATTAATACTATCGGAACTTGATGATTTTCTTAAATTTAAACTAGGATCAGAAGATTGTTGGACTTGGTGATGAAATAAGTAGTGGAGCATGTCTTATTAGAGTATTTAATACCAAGTATCCTTGAGACAAAAATCATGCTTATGAATAATATGTTCAAATTGTAATGAGGGCACACTAGGGTAGACCGTATAAGAAATGAGGTTATTAGGAAAAGGTTAGTGGTAGCTAATATTGCAGACAAGATAAAGGAGGGATGATTAAGATGGTATGGGCAGAAGAGGAGGCAAATGACGGCCCCAGTTAGAGTATGAAAACCCTCACTGTAGAGGGAAAAAGGTGTAGACGAAGATCTAAATTGACTTAGGATGAGCGTCTTAGGCATGATTTGGTAGAGATGCACCTCTCTGAGGACATGGTCGAGGATAGGGGTTCGTGGAGACACAAGATTAAGGTTAAGGATAATTAGGGAGGGTTAGGTTGTCCCGTAGAGTGGTTCTAGGAGCTTAGATTTTTTCTTTCTTTTGGTAGAAGGCCAATAAGGGTGACTTGTATTTGGGTGTTTATGAGTTATGTTGTTTTTATGGCATATATACCTTTATTTTACTAGGTGACGCTTTCAATGTTTCTCTAAATTCAATAGCTATTTATTAGTTTAGTAGTGTTGTTTACTTGTCGAGTGTGTGTTGTCGAGCCGGGGGTCTCTGGAAGCAGCCTCTCTATCTGCAAGGATAGAGCAGGGGCGGACATACTTCAAGAGCAGGGGTTGCGGACGTTGCGGCTCAACTTCACGCGCGTAGTGGAATATTTTTTTTTTTTTTTTTTTACGAAATTTGGAAAACGTTGCTACGAAAATGAAAAAAAAATGAAAAAAGTTACTACTTATTTTGTGGCCCAGATCCGCCACTGGGATAGAGGTAAGGTTTGCCTACATCTCACCCTCCCCAGACCCTACTCTTAGCTTTGCTAATTGTGGGATTTACTAGGTACGGTTGTTGTTGCTGTTCAAAGTGTAATAATAGAATAAAACTCACGAGCATTACAACTAAAGCTCACGGGCCTTGGTTGAGATTTTAGACATAATCATAGGAAATTTTATGTTGAGGATAGGATCGGATACAGAGGTTGTTTTCTTGAATAGAGAAATATATTGATGAGGCATGAAAAATGATTTACACATTGTGTTTGTTGAGTTGGGAAAAGACATATGATAGATGCCAAGGCAGGTAATATTTGAGAAGATGAAAGTTTCTATAATATATGATAATGTGTTTGATAATATGATGAGCTCCTAGTAATAAGAGCGGAAGCATACATGCTTTTTTGGTACCATATGCTTGCTCCAAAGTTATCATTTTTGCTTTGGTTATAAGTCAGCTTACATTAGATATAGGATGATGATGATGTTATACTATTATTATTAGGTATTCTTTTCACAGATACTAATGCCAATGAATTGATGATGCCAAACAAGGCGTTCTTGCAAAGTTGAAGGCTAGAAAGAAGCACTTTTGGTTTCATTTCTAGCCTACTCCATCATGTTTGAGATACAACCACTTTTTGCTGAGGCATGAATGATGTATCTGTCCCCTGCTACAACTAAACTGCACTGCAGATGAAAAAATAATAACCTTTTTTAGAGCTGTTTACTCTGCCTTGACTAAACTGCTGCTACTACTTATGCATCTTATTTTTAAACTGCAAGTGTGTAACGGTTTATGTTTTAGGTGTTGTAAATTCTAAAATCTTAACGACGGTGACTCTACTTTATTATGTTCCTTGTATATGTTTACAGCTGCTTTAGGCAAGACACATTTCTTATAATTAAGCTGTTTGTATCAACCAAAATTTTATCCTACCAAGCCTGTTTTATTTGCTGTAACTGGTTGTGTAATTTAAAGAAAGTTAACTGGTAAGTGCTGACGAATCAGGTTGCAGCAAAGAAGCAAACATTTTCGTCCCTGGATGATTTGCTTGACAAGGCTGAGAAGCCCGTGTTGGTTGACTTCTATGCAACCTGGTAAAAAACTCTGTACCCTGCCAAATGTAATGTGAAAATTTAGCTATAATTGCCCTAGCCTAGGTTGAAAATGAAGGTATATATATTGTCAGGTGCGGGCCATGTCAGTTTATGGGTCCTATACTGAACGAAGTTAGTGTCAGCATGGGAGACAGTATCCAAGTGGTGAAGATCGACACTGAGAAGTATCCTGAAATTGCAAACAAGTACAGCATCGAGGCCTTGCCAACTTTCATCTTGTTCAAGGATGGAAAGCCATGTGACCGCTTTGTAAGTTTAATTTTGGGCATTATTATGTCATGTGTCAAAATAATAGACTGAATGTTATATTGACTACTGGTTTCAGGAAGGAGCTATGACAGCAAACCAGCTGATCCAGCGAATCGAGGGAACCCTGGCTAACCCTTAACAAACAAAGGAGTTTCCAATCGTTATTTGGATTGACCTAGCAATTCAATATTTTTCATTACTTGATTTTCAACTCCATTTCTGGTTAATAGCAAATCTATTTTCACATTATTATGTATGGATTATTGTAACATATCTAAAAGTAAATGTGGAAAGGTTTTCTTTTCCTTTAAAGCTTTCACTTGTGTGTGTATTTCTATTGATATCGCAGTCATTAACCCAAGATTTATTCGTTATTCATTAGGATTTTGCACTAGAATAAATTTTGAGATGACTTTTGACCTGGTATGTACAATATATGCTTTGACAACAGGGGTGCATATGTATCTTGATTCAGGTTGATATGACTTATCTCACAAAGCATATATATATCAAAATTATAAAAATCGATATAAAATGGTTTCGCAAGAATATAACAAGCAAGTCGACAATTAAAAGAATTGGATCTGGAATTTCTTTTCAAGAATCAGTTTCTTTAGTTTTGTTTCTTTTTTTACATTAAAAGTAATCTTTGTTGCATGCGGGGAATGAATTCTAAAGTCAAGCAATGGATGGTTGATGGGCAAATAAAGCAATCAAGACCAACTGAAAAAGCTATTGCATGGGCCATTCCTTACTTTCTTTCCTTGTTAGGCCAAATCTATCTTGTTGAAATAATCATGTCATGTCATGTCATGTAGCTTTTAAGTTGGATTCTCTAACAAATATTTTTATTTTTATTTTCACACTTGGAACGAAAAACAACCATTTGACATGACAGGACAGGAGTGACTCAAACTGCTACACCCATCAGCCTCTCCGCGAAACTCTTCTGTACAGTTGTGCTAATGGAGTAAGTTTTTCTTGTTTTGTTTCCTCATTTAGTTGACTTTTGAAATTAGTCCCAAATTTGAACTTGAATTGGTGTCAAATAGGTTAATTTCAGATTTTATAAGTAAGCTTTTGATTAGAATGGTTGTCAGTCAGTCTTAGTTTATATTAATATTCATTACTCATATGCATCTTGGAAAGGAAACTTTTGAATCTGGATCTATTGCATGCAATTATTCCAAACCAATGATTATAGACTGCCAACGAAAATAAAGGTTCTACGTTAATTAGATAATGTATAATAAATATGTCACCAAGGCATTTAAAATTTTCAATTCTCTTGATACCAACTCATGTGAGATCATTTTAACATGCAGCTGCCAAAGCCTATACCTCCAACAAAAGGGGTGGGTGAGAATGGGTTCACTACCTTTAGGCGGGTTCCAACAAAACTGGTTAAATCAAACAGTATTTACAAAGTGTTCATTTTGGGTTGTGCAGAACAAGTTCATAGCATTGGGCGGGGTAACAAGTCGTAGGAACTCAATGGGTTCCAACCAAACTTGGTACGGTTCAAAACAGTTTGTTTTATAATGGGTCGTAAGAGGTTCAGGTCTGACTTGATTGGTAACTTCAAAATCATGGTTGAGAAACCATATCGTGTTCTGTTTAGTTTCTTTTATATGATTAATATTGTTATCAATTTAATTCTAATAAAAATATTCATTTTGAAATTAACTACTTGCTCTTTAAAGCTGGTACCACTAAGCACCCAAAGGGATTATACCACTTCTTTCTTCTTTCTTGATGCTCACTTACTCATGAATTCTACTGCAGTTATTTTAATTAGTGGAATCATTGTGTTAAGTTTGATATCTATCAAATATGTATTTTGATTGGAGAAGAGCTTATTGTTGTATTTTGATTAGAGATATTAGTACATAAATTTGTTGTTTTTGATCAAATGTTCTTCTTGTAGTGGTTTTGCAATAAAAAATTGTGGGAATGTCTTTAGATTTTTAGTATTATTATTGGAATCTTTGCTTCTGGTGTAGTAGTTTCAATATGCGATATCGATTGCCAAGTGATGAGGTGGGGCCCAGCCCAACTAGGCAGGCCCACACCAAAATAAGCCCAATACACTTGGGACCAGCCCTTCTTTAGTAACGACAGAAGAGCCCAGTTCTCTTAAATGACAATGGAAGGTTGTCAACAAACTAACCGACCCATTCAAATAACCGGGAAACTCACTATGGTTTGTTGATAAGCGATAAAGGTTATCTCCTTATGACCCGGAAGGAATAACAATGAGGAGACGACTCCTTGTAACTATCTGCAAAGGGGAGGCCACTACTATAAAATTAGGTCCCAGGTAAATGAGTAAGGCATTCTCTCTCACTTTTCCTATTCATCTAATAACCACTTCTTAAAGCGATACTTATTCTCATGCCGGATGGTGGTCACAAGAAAACCCTCAATCATGTGGCGAGTCCTAACGGTGTTTTGTTTTGCAGTTAACCGGCCCTGTTCGTTATATACAGCGAAGATCGTGATCACCTCTGTTTCATATAGAAGAGGAATTGTCTTTATATGATTTCCAACGAGATCATAAAAAGAAGTAAGTTGGAAGGAATCCACCTGTTAAACGGGGTTGCCTGGAGAATGAACTCCGGTACTTGTTTCTTCACCAAGTTATGTAAAACCGGGTTGCTTATGATCTACTTATTAAAAAATCAAAACGTGCCAAATTCAAACAAGCGTGAGCTATAAGTATTATTGAAAGATTTTTCTTCTGCTTCGTACTTCCACTTCATTCTTTTAATGAAACTCAAGAATAATACATAGCTATAAGGTTGTGTGTAGTGGCCCCGTTATAGGGCGTTTTGGGCTTTATAGCGCCCCCCAACACCGCCCCCAGGGGCGCTTTAAAGCGTTTTGGGCCGGGAGCGTTATATGTATAACGGGCGTTTTGCATTGGAAAAAGTGGGATTAATTGTTTTGGACCGTTCAACAACGGTAATATTTAAAAAAATGTTGGCCTTCATCTTCTTCTTCCATACATATATATATATATATATATATATATATACACACACACTCTACATAACACACTTTCTAATATATATATACACACTCTACATAACACACAAACAAAGTTGAGATCAAGCATAACACACACACACACTTTTTAATTTTTACCACAAGAGAAGAGATGAATCCATTCGGTAGAGGTGGTTTCGGGTTTGGTTCCCAAACTACTGGCGACAACACCCGACCCATAGCTCCGGGTTCAGGTTCAAACCCACAAACTTTTATGAACCTGTTAAACCAACCCTATAATGGGACCCGAACATGTATAACATGGGAGGGAGTTTTGGGCAACCCATGGGAGTTGGGTTTGGGTCAACACAAGTGTTGTCACCCTCGTCTTTCATCTAGTTGACAATAATAGCCCTTCAAATATTTTCATTAAAGTCCCTGTAAGTTTGTCGTTTTTAAATGTAATTTTAGAGCGAACTAAATGTATTCATTTATGATTATTACGAATCGGGTATAAGTTTTAATCAAATACGTTTGTGGAAAACATATTCGTAAAAAGATTTTATAAAAGAATTCAAGTTTAAAAAGTTTTAAAAAGCTTTTAAGTTAAGTTAACTAACTAAGTTAAGTTTTATAAATGAAAAACTAACCATAAAATAGATAAAGTAACCTAGTTAAAAATATAGGGACCATTTGTGTCAATACCCTAAAGTTCAAAATCTGTTTTTTTTCCTCTTTGTACCCGGTTTTCCGGCCACAGGTTCCGGCCACCGGATTAATTTCCGGCCAAACACAATTTATTTCTTAAAACCGTTTTAACTCGTTCTTAATGCACCAAACGTTTTCTCCATCATTTTTCATTGAAATCCACTCATTAAATCGAGTTATATCACGCCTAAAACCGACTTTTAATTCGGGTTTTAATGTCCTACAACCGGAAAACGTAAAACAAGTTAAAGCTCACTTTTTAGGCATCTTTATAAAAACCGTTTATTTCTTTTGATTTCTGCATCACTACCCCTTCTAAACCCACAAGAAAATCACATAAAAACGAGTTCTAAGCCCCTCAATTCGCAAGAGTTAGTTCGGTCCTAGAAGCTTGAGGTGCGACCTTAATCCGTGACGTGAGTATTTCTTTTACATGCCGTTTTGTTTCTTGATCATCCCTCTTCAAAAACCCCCTATAACAGACTTGTAATCGAGCTTGAATCGGGTTATTGAATCATAGGTTAGGGTTAGGGTTTATGTTAGGATTTGGGGAAGAAGAAGATGAACTTGAGTTATAATTTATATGGATTTCAGTTTCAATTAATTCAACAAAATGTGTTGTTAGTGTAGTGGTTGTATGCTTAAGAGGGTGGCTCTATGGGCTGGGTTCGAACCTTCACAGCAGCATGTCTGCATACATTTTTTTCTAGATTATACATATGCATTTTTGTCTTTTCTTTCTTTCTTATTTATTTATATAAATACAATTATATCTTGAAATATTCATAATAAATTCACTTTTGCTCCAAAAATTATGAAAATTTAGGTGTAACATCCTGACACCATAAAGAAAATTATCACACTTTTACTTTCTGAAAATTATTTAATTTTCGTTATTTTATTAATTTAAATTGTTTTAATCATAATTAATTGATTAAAAATTCGTTTTTAATGATTTTAATCTCAAACTTTTTGGGTAATTATTTCTCATCATCATGAATTGATATAAAAATTATTGGTTCAGAAAACATTTAATTTTATTGATTTTCCTATTTTTAATCATTTAAACATAATTTAATCTCGTTAAATCAGTTTTAAATATAAATAAGTTTATATAAATTATGGGAAAATTATTCTAATTTGTTTACATCAGAAATCATCCATTTTCTATAAAACTAGTATTTTTGGAACATGTATGGTATTATTAGTCTTATTTACGTTTAATTAGACATAATAAAACATTTATTTATTTATACAATTTAAACATCTATTTTATAAATATTTTTCTTATAAAATAGAAATACTCATATGGTTTAATGTCTTTATTATCTTTTGTTGGATCATTGTGTAACTCAAAATTATTTATTTATATATTTATGATTATTGTAATTCTTTTAATTTAGTTAAAGTAACTAACTAAATTATTTTGTCTTAATTATTCAAACATATTCTTATTCAATAGGTAATAATTATATTATTTAAACCACATTTACAACCTTCCATATATTAATTGTGATATACAACTTTTACATTAACGCGACTTTTCATAAAAACTCTAATTCCCCAAATCGACTTAGCAAACCCTAATGCCTTAGACCTTAGTGACCTTAGACTTTTTAGACACTTCCTTACTAGTACTCTTATACATTATAGGTTGAATTCTTCTGAATTCCCATTACTTAGCTCACGACCGCTTAAGTTGGATTTTGATCGCTTTCGCAAACTGTGAGTATATCTTTTCCCCTTTTTACTGTTTTACTATTTTGGGGTGACTCATGTACTTACTATCAATTTTCTATTTCCTCTTACTAAAATAGCAATTCTTATGTGTGTTTGCTTGTGTCATTTCGTGTATATATGACCTGTCAAATCATTAACCGTTGCGGCCTGACATTTCAATGAATAGTACTATGGTATATACCCTTGTGACTCTGTTGAGAGTCCTCGTCATTGCTATGTATTACATTACTACTAGCGCATTCTATATATATCTGCTTTCTTTTCTTAGGGTTGATTTGACCCGGATACCACTTATTACATAATTGCAAACAGTATACGACACATGAATTGCTAAACATTTTTTTCTACTATATGTATTCTAACAGGGTATGCTCACCAATACATTCTTGTATTGACATATGCTATTTTCGTACATGTTTCAGGTTATTATTGAGAAGTTTCATTTAAGCTTTTGGATTTATATTTAAGCTTTGATTTCATTGTAATCTAGTTAGACTTGACGCTTTAGAATCATTGTACTTTGTATTTTTCATTTCAATGTAATAAATTATTTAATCAATGTATTCAAATTTACACTTTAGTCCATGAGCTATTGAACAATCGTCACTACGTGACACCTCGATGTTTCCGCCATCGGTTGGGGTGTTACAGTTTGGGACATCTCAAATGTTCGGGTCCTCAAATGCTTGGCAAGACTCACAGGCGGTTCCGGAGACACAACCGCTGGAGGAAGAGCAAGAGGAAGATGTTGTGCGACCAACCGGGCGAGGGAGAGGCCGTGCGAGCAACCGGGCGCACAAAAGGAAAGAGACGCAAACACGCGCCAAAAAAAACGTACGACCATGGAACGACGACGAGCTGTTCAACTTAGCCCGAGCGTGGATTGAGGTGTCAGAGGATCCTATTGTTGGTAAGATATATATTTTTTGTTATGTTATATTTGTTTTACATATATTTTTTTAAACGGGGACTTATATATTTTTTTTTTGTTTGTTTTTTAAGCGAACTATCAAAACAAAGGAGATTTTTGGAAAAGAATCCGAGCAATATTTTTTCAACTAGTTGGTAAGGGAGAGAACTACCGGGAGAACGATTCGATATCGGGCAAGTGGACTGATATCAACTTTAAATGCACAAACTTTCAAGGTATTTATCAACGCGCCCGGTTTGGGTGGAAAACTGGCCAAAGCGACGCCCAGATTTTGGAGGCGGCTTTGGATGAATACAAATAAGAATACGGGAATTTTCCGTACTTGAGGGTTTGGGGCCTGCTGAAAGAATGCTCCAAATGGCACACCGTCCGCCCAACGGTTGGAACTTCTTCATCTAGGGCTAGAAAGAAGTCGAGGATCTCTGAGTCGGCTGATACCGAGACCCCTACGTTTGACGCGCGTCATGTCGACCTAAACGCCGAAGAAAATGCGTTTTTTGTAGGGAAGGAGGGGGCAGAGGAGTTGCGTCGTCCGACCGGTCGACGGGCTGCTCGACAAGCACGGGCGGACTCTTCGTCGTCAGGGGTGAACGAGTTGATCCCGGCATTTGCTGAGATGAACCAGCGGCTCCAAGACATACCCGACATCGGGGCACAGCGTATCCAAGAAAACTGAGAGGTGGTTGATATTATGAGAGATCGACAATTTGAGCGCGACTTTGCATTTTACACGAAGCCGCACGACCACCTAGAAGGCAAGGCCTTGGAAATGTGTTTGAACCAAAAGGCCAAAATCGAAAAAAAATATAACCTATGAGTATTTGTTTTTTTTTTTTAGTATTTGTAATTTTTTTTTAGTATTTGTAATTTTTTTAGTATTTGTAATATTTATATATTTAATGGAATATTTAAAGTATTTAATATTATCTATACATATAATAAACCAAAGCCATTTTAATGACATGGCATTTAAAGAGGGTATTCTTTTCATTTGGTGTGCCATGTGTCATCCCATGTGACAAAGGCTTTATTTTAGAAAAATAATAATTTAAAATTTAAAAACAAAATTAGATTTTTATCTCTAATGTTTTCTCCCATAACTTTTAAACGTTAATATCTTTTATATATGAGATTTTTTAAAGAAAAAAATTACACCATTAACGAGCGTTTTATTATCTTTCCAACGGGTACCATAGTGCTATATAAAAAACGAAGAAAAAAACGACTATTTTCTTGTGTGGTTTTGTTCATACAGGAAAAAAAACACAAAGTGTTCAGGTTATTCATTAATCATGTATAGGCAAGTCATTTGTTATGTTCTAACCAGTAAATATGATTTTTATTTACAACATCTGTTAGCATTGGAGTTGTACATTGTTTTAGGTTAGGTTTTAATATTAGAGTTATACAGTGTTTAAGGTTATGCACTAACATTGAAGATACATTGTTAATTGTTTTAGGTTAAGTACTACCCGAAACTTTCCTGCATGTAACTGTAAAACACATCATTCTATTTCAGGTGTAAAATTGATATTTCAAATTAGATTTCTCAACCCGGGACGCTCCCGAGATATATTAGTTTAAAAAAAATTGTGGGTTTGGGTCGGGCCTGGGATTAGGTGATACCTGACCCAATTACCCTTTTTTTTATATTAGAATATGATAACTTATGGCAGAGATTTGTTTATAATAATAATATTTATTAATCATATATTGGCAAGTCATTAATTATGTTGTCATATTAGATATTTTATTATGTCATATTAGATATTTCAACCCGGGACGCTCTCCAACAAGTAATTGCTATGTTTTCTTTTTCTACCATATTCTGCAATAGCTCAAATCTTATTGTATGCAGTTAAAGACCTTTGACTGAATGTATTGGTGCTAAACAATCTTTGTCCCCTTGAAGTGCTTGGGATCTTAATATTCTGTTTTAGGTGTTGATGTTGTAAGGTGAAATGGATCTTTTGGTATTTTTTTTAAAAGTATCTAATGTAAGTTGATACATAGATGTCATTTTTATAGTTTAGATACTTCTAATTTTATTCACTTTACTTAGATTTCTCAACCCGGGGCGCTCCCGGGGTATAAGCTAGTTATTTAAATAAGAAAATAATAATTTAACCAATGATTACCCAATCATTTATAACCCCCCTTCCCACTACACCATCTTTTTCCATAACCCCTATAACCCCCCTTCTATTACTTTTTAATATTTTAATACCCATAACCCCCCATAACCCCCCACCACTACACATACACTAAGTAAGGATAATAAAGGTGCAAGAGATGATGAAGGAGCTGTGAGTGGTGTAGTTTCATATATGTTGACTGGGAGAGGGAGAGGGAGAGGGAGATGGAGATGGTTGCAGTAGAAAGCAAAGAATAGGAGAAGACGTAACCCCGCCACTCTCTCCCATCTCTTACTCACTCCACGACTCTTTTCTTCACTCTAACTGCGCCTCCTGTTTCTCCCCTTTACCCTTGTCATCATCATCATAATCTTAATCTTAATTATTGCTCTCCTTCATGTCAATCCTTTCACTACCCTCCCCATATCTCTTCTTCTGCCCACCTTCTCTCTCCTTCTCCTTCTCTACAAACCTCCGTGTCGCCCTCCTCTTGCTTCTTCAATTCAAACGCCAAAACTTATTATTATTACTCAACTCATATCGAATATGTGGCCTCAATCTCCTTACTACATCCACCAATCACCTTATTACCACAATAACAGTTGGGAATCATGGTATCGTATACACAGCGGAAGCGGTTAATATTTTTATAAAAATCGATTATATACAATATATAATTGTGGCCGATTAATATATATATATATTGTTAGTTAATTTTATTAATCCGATTAATAAAATATTCCCAATCAGGATCTCAGTTAAACGCGTATAAACAAATAAATAATAAACAACCATAGGTGGTTTAGTAATCAACCTTTGACGACTACACCGGGATTGTAACACGCGGGTTACAACGAATCCTCGCTAGTAGGAAGTTCACACCGTGCACGAACCAACCGGGAAGCAACACTTGCAAGAAGAAGGTGGTGGTTTGTGGTGGTTGATGGCTGGACCAAAAGAAAGAAGGAGGCGACCCTTTCTTTAAGGTTGGCGGCCGCAGGTTTCTTAGAGAGGAGGCAAGGGTAGGTTGTTTTGATAAAAGGTGTGATTAGGGTTTACTCCTTAACCCTCCTTTTATAAGACAACAACTTGCAATAAACCCCCTTGCTAAATATCTTAATACTCCTTAATATTAATCTTATTAATATTAAGTCCCTCAAGACTAAAACAATTATTATTTCATAAATAATAATCCACCAACGCGTGAACTTATCTGATTCGTGTACCAACGTGTAACTCTTCGGATCGTACCGGGTCGGGTTACGTTGACCTCGACTTTTAATTACATCGGACATACCATATGTCCAACAATCTCCCACTTGGACGATTTTAATTAAATGAGTCAACGTGCGCAGAGTTGGACGCCTAGCTGCATCGCATTGCACCCAAACCAGTATGACACTTTACAGTCGTCAACTAGTTCTTTGAGTTCAAGTAATGCTTTACTTAACCAAATACTATAGCCCTGATAATTATATCAATAAGTCCCTTCTGTATAGACATCCGTTGATCATAAGACATGGATCATTCATTCTTATATAGTGATCAACTATTCTCTATTCTCGTCTCTAATTCAAAATGGTCTAATGAACTACCTTAGTCCGAGCGTGGCCACGCGTTTATACCAGTTTGAGTTTTACAAGGGCGCCAGAATGTCTAGACTTCTAATCATATAGAAGTACAGAATTCCATCAGCGTCATACAACTCCCACTTAATCTCGGATTTCTCCTAATGCTACCCTTATTGCTACCCATGTTTCAGGATAGTGTATGATAACATCAAAGATAGTCCTTGATCAATGTAGTTTAATATGTGCCTTAGGAAAAAGGACAGATTGAACATATCAATATCAAAACATCTCATGACACTGATCCATGGAGATCGTTTTGAAGCGAGTTACATCCAATATCATTCCCTAATGATATCTGTGAATTATGATTCTCAAACCCTTGAGCTATTCATCTCATGAATACAACCATCTCAATTCACAATAGTCTTACATTCAAATTCATTCCCATGTAATTTGATCGACTACGGACATTTAGAATACTCTTATTCAAGGATTTAAACATTCAAATAATGAACACAGTTAATAAATATTTAAATTTGCATTCAACCCATTAAATCAAATTAACATTCAACATAACTGTCATAGTTCAAAATAAAACACCAATACTAATCACAGATCATGCCCATTGTCTAACAACTCTAAGCCCTATATTTCCAGCATGCTCCTCATGTCTAGCTTGAGGTAAAGGCTTAGTAAAAGGGTCAGCTAGGTTTAGATCTGTATGAACTTTGTTCATCACGACGTCTCCACGTTCTACTATTTCTCTAATATAGTGGAAGTTCCTGAGTATATGCCTTGCGGTCTGATGTGACCTTGTTTCCTTTGCAAGAGCAATGGCACCAGTGTTGTCACACAGTATCTCGATTGGTTTCTTTATGCTAGGCACAACATCGAGATCAGTAATGAACTTCTTCATCCAGGCAGCCTCCTTTGCAGCATCCGATGCAGCAATGTATTCTGATTCACAGGTGGATTGAGAAACCACACTTTGCTTAGAGCTCTTCCAAGTAATAGCCTCACCATTCAGAATGAAAACATATCCCGTTTGTGATCTTGAGTCATCACGATCAGTCTGGAAGCTTGCATCAGTATAATACTTAACTGACAGCTCCTCATCCAGTCCTCCATATATTAAGAACATGTCCTTAGTCCTTCTCAAGTACTTAAGAATGTTCTTCACTGCAGCCCAGTGACTCTCTCCTGGATTCTATTGATATCTACTCGTCATGCTAAGAGCATATGAGACATCAGGTCTAGTACATAACATAGCATACATGATAGAACCAATCGCAGAAGCATATGGAACACCTTCCATTTTCTTCTTTTCCTCTTCAGTATTTGCACACTGCTTGTTATCAAGAATGGTTCCATGTGCCATGGGCAAGAGCCCCCTTTTTGAGTCTTGCATTGAGAAACGTCGTATGACCTTATCAATATATATACTTTGACTTAAACCCAATAACCGATTTGATCTATCTCTATAAATCTTTATTCCCAGAATATAAGTGGCTTCACCAAGATCTTTCATTGCGAAACATTTACCCAACCAGGTCTTAACATCTTTAAGCATAGGGATATTGTTTCCAATGAATAGTATGTCATCTACATACAGTATAAGAAAAGTGATATAGCTCCCACTAGATTTCTTGTAAACACACGGTTCATCTTCGTTCTTGATAAAACCAAACTCTTTGATTTTCTGATCAAAACGGAGATTCCAGCTGCGAGATGCTTGCTTTAATCCATAGATGGATTTATTCAGCTTGCACACCTTATTAAGATTCTTTGGATCGACAAAACCTTCAGGTTGAACCATATAGACATCTTCCAGTAAGTGTCCATTAAGGAACGCGGTTTTGACATCCATCTGCCATATCTCATAGTCATAATATGCAGCAATGGCAAGTAGAATTATAATAGACTTAAGCATGGCTACTGGCGAGAAAATTTCCTCATAATCAATTCCTTGAGTCTGAGTAAAACCTTTCGCTACAAGCCTTGCTTTGTAGGTTTGCACATTCCCATCCATGTCAGTCTTCTTCTTGAAGATCCATTTGTTTCCCACAATCCGACATTCGGTAGGAAGATCAACCAAATCCCAGACTTGGTTATCATACAAGGATTGCATCTCTGCATTCATGGCTTCTTGCCATTTCTTGGATTCTGAATCCAAGATTGTAGCTTTGTAAGTAGTAGGATCAGCTTCATCAATCAAGAAGATATCGTCATACCTTACAGGTTCATGACGATCCCTAATACCTTTCCGAACACTTGGCGTTTCTGTTGTTTCTTGAGTCCTCCCAGGCTCAACTTCAACAACTGGATCAGTTACTTCTGTTTCTGTCTGAACACCTGGTTCAGTCACTTGTGAATCTCGAATTTCTTCAAGATCCACATGATTATCTCCAATCCCTCACGCCAGAAGCTCTTCCTCTAAGAAAGTGCCTCTGCGTTTAGTGAAAATCTTATTTTCAGTGGGGTGGTAGAATAGGTAACCGATTTTCTTACCGTATCCAACGAAAACCACTTTTTCGCCTCTGGGATCTAGTTTATCCGAAGATTCTAGAGAAGTTGTGTGGCGCTCCAATATTGTCACTCCCCGATGGAACGGAAGATTTTGTAGTTTACTGTGACGCCTCTCATCAAGGCTTGGGTTGCGTGTTGATGCAACGAGAAAAAGTGATAGCGTATGCTTCCAGGCAACTAAAAATCCACGAGAAGAATTACACTACACATGATTTGGAATTGGGAGCGGTGGTATTCGCTCTCAAAATCTGGAGACACTATCTATATGGAACTAAGTGCACAATCTTCACTGATCACAAGAGTTTGCAACACATCTTTGATCAGAAGGATTTGAACATGCGACAACGGCGATGGGTCGAATTATTAAACGATTACGATTGTGAGATAAAGTACCATCCCGGAAAGGCAAACGTTGTGGCCGACGCCTTAAGTCGCAAGGAACGGGTTAAGCCATTGCGTGTCCGAGCCTTGGGATTAACTATCCACACGAGCCTGACTGACCGGGTTCGTGAAGCTCAAATCAACGCTCTCAAACCCGAGAATGTCAAAAGTGAAAGATTGTGAAAGATGGTTGATTCACTGGAGCCAAAGGCGGATCAAACCATGTATTTCATGAATAGAATTTGGGTACCAGTGTATGGTGGATTGCGTGAACTGGTATTGGCTGAAGCTCACAGTTCCCGATATTCGGTTCACCCCGGTGCAGACAAGATGTTCCACGATTTGAAGGAACTTTACTGGTGGCCAAATTTTAAAAGGGATATAGCGGCATATGTTGCGCGATGCTTAACTTGCGCGAAGGTCAAAGCCGAGCATCAGAGACCATCCGGCTTGCTCCAGCAACCAGAAATACCTGAATGGAAATGGGAGCAGATTTCCATGGATTTCATTACCAAGTTACCCAAGACAACAAGCGGCCATGACACGATCTGGGTAATCGTTGATCGATTGACAAAATCCGCACACTTCCTCCCAATTCGCTAAACGGATAAGTTGGAGAAACTGACCCGTTTATACATTAAGGAAGTGGTGTCTAAGCATGGTGTACCTATTTCCATCATCTCCGATCGAGATAGTCGTTTCACCTCAAGATTTTGGGAAAGTTTGAATGAAGCCCTCGGTACTCGCCTTGACATGAGTACCGCATATCATCCCCAAACCGATGGCCAAAGTGAACGGACCATCCAGACCTTGGAAGATATGTTACGGGCGTGCGCAATCGATTTCAGCGGTAATTGGGATACACACTTGCCGCTGGTGGAATTTTCGTACAACAACAGTTACCACACGAGCATTCAAGCTGCACCTTTTGAAGCTCTATATGGACGCAAGTGTAGATCTCCTCTATGTTGGGCGGAAGTTGGAGAAAAGCAACTTACCGGGCCCGAAATTGTTCAAGAGACGACGGACAAGGTCTTCTTGATAAAAGAACGTCTCAAGGCGGCACGTGACCGGCAGAAAAGCTACGCAGATATGAGGCGAAAGCCTTTGGAATTTCAAGTCGGAGACATGGTCGTACTAAAGGTGTCACCTTGTAAAGGTGTCGCGCGCTTTGGGAAGCGCGGAAAGCTGAACCCACGGTATGTTGGACCATTCGAAATCTTGTCCAAAGTAGGCCCCGTGGCATACAAGCTCAAGTTACCCCAAGAGCTTAACGGTGTACATGACACGTTCCACGTGTCGAACCTGAAGAAGTGCTTATCCGACGAAACTCTCATCATCCCTGCGGACGAAATTCACATTGACGACAAGTTACACTTCGTCGAAGAACCAATCGAAGTAACCGATTGGAAGGTCCAAAAGTTAAGGCGCAGCAAGATCAGGTTGGTCAAAGTGCGCTGGAATGCCAAGCGTGGACCGGAGTTCACGTGGGAAAGGCTGGACCGGATGAAGCAAAAATATCCCGCCCTATTCGAGAAGACCCCTATACCGGAGAACTCGAAGTGAATTCCGGGACGGAATTCTCTTAACGGGGGGAGAATGTAACAACCGGCAAAAATGAGGTAATTCCGTACTAATTAACAATACACGATTAACGTAATTAAATACAATTATGTGTTGATTATTTAACTGAGGCCTTAGAAAAATAGCAATTCCCAAATAATGCATAGGAATGCATATGTTTAATGACAAAACATGATAGGATCATGTGCGAGTAAATTATCCGGTATGGACACTGGCGATTACCCGGTAAAAATTAAATAAGTGAAACGGATCCCGGACACCCGGGATATAAAATAAAACGTAATTTCACAAAATATAATGGGTTTTGGAACTCCAAAGCCATACGTGAAAGCTTGTTATACAAATCTCCCGGTAACGAATAAGGTGCGCGTACCGCACCCGATACGCGCATAACATATAATTTCACCCGGCAAAAGCCAAAATAATTTATCAACGCTTAAACTGGACTATGTTTAAGGGATATTAAGGGTATTTTTAATATTCGGATAACACGCGATTAAAAACCCGAAAATACCCGGACGGTACCCGAACAAGAGTAAACTAAACATAATAATTATAGGTAATATTTAGCAAAGTGGACCCCACCCAAAAACCCCAAGGGCCGGCCTATGGCCCACCTAAATGGATAATATCTTGGTTATCTTGCTAAATCATTAGGATTAAACACTAATCATAAGGTTGCATGGACTTGTATTGGGTAAGAAAAATTTACCAAATCCCCTCCTTTCTCTCTCTAATCTCACGGCCAAACACCCTCTAATAATATCCCCAAAGATTTTTCATTATCATACACAATCTATCCAAGATATTACATAATCTATTAAGATTCAAGTAATCTTTGGAGATTTGAAAGAGAATGTTATAAACAAACTAGTGAAGAACACTTGAAGCAAAAACCAAAAATCCTTCTTCTTCTCTTCCTCTTGGCCGTAGCATATCCCCCATCCATATACATTTTTCTTACAAATTTTACACTACCAAATCATCTCTAGATCATTATCCTTCAAAACCCCATTGTGTGTTTCAAGAGCTTGGAGCTTAACCCTTTGGAAGAACACACTAAACCCCATCCAATCCAAGGTTTTTGTCTTCCCTAGCCTTGAGCTAGTAGTAAGTTTTAACCTTGCTTTGATTATTAATGTTCATATTATGTGTTCTTATGAGCAAGTTGTACATTGATGGGTAGAATGTGGTTTTGAAACATAAAGTTTAATGTATCTTACAAGAGTAAAAATGGAAGAATAATAACATGGATAAATCATGGATTTAATATTAGTAATGTGATATTTCAAGAAAATGTAGAAATATGTACATACACTTGAGTTGGATGATGATTTGAACATGATTTTTGAAAAAGACTTGAATATGATAAAAGATGGTTTTAATCATCATAAAATGACTAGCTAATGTCAAAAATATGTTGGAATGTGTTAGATGATCATGGATGAAAAAGTTACATGTTCAAAGTCTACTCACTTGGATGAGTGAAATTTGGATATGTTGGATAAAAACATAAAACATACATGTTAAAAGCATCAATAATGAAATAAAAGACTATTAGAAGTGGAATAATGTAAAAATAACCAAACATGAGAAATATGATTCTTCAAAGTCCACTAGTTGGAAGAAAAATGCTAACTTTGGAAGTTAGGATGGAAAAGGTAACATTTATAAGCTAAGGGACTAATATAGTAAATTTGAAAGTCGAGAGACTAAAATAAGTATTTTAGAAACTTTGGTCCAAAAACGAGTTCACGGAAAGTTTGGTGTCAAAAACGTAAATAATGGTTTTTCCAAGTATAGTTTTGGTAAACATGAGAAACCTACTTATGTATATTTTGAGAAATGTATTTTTATAAAAATAGAAGTTTTATAAAAATAGGAGGTTAAGTTAACATAAGGATTTTATAAAAATAAAGGTTTTATAAAATATTGGACAAAAGTAAAGACTTGAGAAAACTTGTACCTAAATGGATACTTTTATATAAATGGGAATATAAAAGTATCGGAAACATTTTTGGAATACAAGATAACAAGTTGAAACAAAAATACAAAAGTATTTTTTCCAAGTAATATATGTTCGGAATTGGAAGTATGAATAATATTTCCGTAGAACGCATATTGGAAGAAAACGTGGAAAAAGCTAACTAACGGACTTAGTTACATGAACTAACGATAACGGATAAACGGACAAACGAGAAAAGAATGCCATTGCGGCAAGATGAAAATATATATTTTAAGAAGTAAAATATATATAACATGGGTGAAACTTATGTAACACTTTCCTAAGTGTTAGAGAGAATATTCGTGGGAGAAAGCATAACGTAAAGAATTAAAAACGTTAAACGTATGGACTTAACAAAGAAAATTCACACGTTGATATGTGGATACATGCTTGTCTCGACGAAATTCTAGTATATCTATTTGAATGGGAAAGTAGATATGCGAGAAGGAAACTCGAAACGAGTAGGCAAAATATATCTACGAACATGTGAATACCGACAAGATCCTAGTATATTTATTTAAATGGGAAAATAAATGTACGGCATGGTAAGTTGAGTCGGGCGTTAAAGATATATTACCGAACGACAAGACCTTAGCATATTTATTTAAATGGGAAAATAAATATGCGGCAAAGTGAGTCGGGTCGGGTATTAAGAATACATTATATCGAACAATACGATCCTAAGTATGATTATTTAAATGGGAAAATAATTATACGTTGGGTAGAGTTGTGTCGAGGATAATAGTATACAAGTTACAACTAATATTAACGAGAATAATACATAACTCTTAAGAAAAGGGTAATCCATCGCCAACGAACCTAGGATACGCGTCTAATTAAACGGGAATTGGAACAAAACGTGGTCGGGGAGTTGGGTGTACAACTTGCCAAGGCACATGCACTATAGGTATAGTGACTTATGCGTCTAGGACGTTTGTAGGTGCGGGACCACAAAAACTTGCTATCTTCCTTTTTGAGCCAAACACAGATTCAGGTGAGTCTCACGGCCCCATTTTAAACTATTTTATGTTTTTCGGGGGAAAGATATGTTAGGGAAATGTTTGACGGGATAAATACTTGAGTTGTGATCGCCACTCGGGGTTGAGACCTCTCTACTATGATCATTAATTCAGGAAAATGAAACCGAAGGAATATTTGAATAGTACTATTGGAGCCTGACAAGGCCCACCCCTAATCGATAGCGTCGATTATGCATCGGCGTATGCCTGGGGTGCACGTATTCTGAAATCAAGTCGTAGGAATACCGAGTAACGACTTGGAGCGGGGCATTATTAATTGTCTTGGTTTGGTTATAGGCTCAAGTAGAATTGTAGGAACTTGCAACTCCTATAAATTGTCATAACATGGAAATTCCCAAAGTGTTAAAGTTTGATAAACTAAAACCTGTGAACTCACCAATATTTATATATTGACAACTTTTTAAACATATCTTTCAGGTAATTGATAGACGATAGACAACGTGGCAAGCTGGGCCGGGATATTTTTGAGAAGCCACTTTAATGTATTCAAACAATTTTTCGTTTATGTGTGAACATCAAACATGTTTTCGACGTCTTAAATAAATGTTCCGTTTTTCTTAATTACTTATGATTTGCGTTAATCTTGGCTTTATGCTCTTGAACCGTCGCGCCACGTGTTTCCGCCATTGGCGTGGTGTGACATAACTCTAAAAGGATTTTGGAAGGTTTGTCGACACATCATTGATCGAATCATATCTAATAGAGTTCAATTTCTCCGCTCAGACACACCATTATGTTGCGGTGTTCCAGGTGGAGTGAGTTGTGAAACTATTCCACAATCCTTTAGATGGTCGATGAATTCCTGACTAAGATATTCACCGCCTCGATCTGATCGAAGCATTTTAATAGTTCTATTTAGCTGATTTTCTACTTCGTTTTGGTACTCCTTGAACCTTTCCAGAGTTTCATGTTTATGCTTCATAAGATAAACATAACCATATCTACTGAAATCATCAGTAAATGTAACAAAGTATCTTTCTCCATGTCTTGACATTGTTCTGAATGGACCACATACATCTGTATGTACAAGTCCTAACAGATCATTAGCTCTTTCTCCAACATTTGAAAAAGGTGCTTTCGTTAACTTTCCACTTAAGCACGATTCGCATTTTCCAAACGACTCTAAACCCTTGGAATCCAGGATTCCTACGGTTTTAAGTTGTTTAACACGATTCTCACTTATGTGACCAAGTCTACAATGCCACATCTATGTATCATTAAAGTCCAACTTATTACGTTTATGGGAGATATTGCATAATATGTTATCGTTTTGGATTTCTATCTCATAGATCCCATTGTTGGGTTTTGCATCAAAGTAAAATACATCGTTAAAATAAGCAGAAATAAATTCCCCATTGAAACGATAATTGAAACCTTGTCCTCGCAAAGCCGAAACTGAAACAATATTTCTAGTCACACTATGAATGTAATAAACATTGTTCAAAACAAGTTCTAAACCAGAATGAAGTAAGAGAACACATTCTCCTATAGCCTTCACAGCAACTCTTTGTCCATTGCCAACATGGACCTCCAAGTCGCCTTGTTTCAGCTTTCTAATCTTTCTTAGTCCTTGCAAAACATTACAAATGTGGAAATCACATCCTGTGTCAAACACCCATGTTTTGCTAGGAAAAGCAAAGATTTCAATAACATATATACTTGAGGACTCTCCTCTTGAAGCCTTAGCTTGCTTCACCTCAGCTAAATACTTAGCACAGTTCCTCTTCCAGTGCCCAGTTTCATCACAATGAAAACACTTGGCATCTTTTTGAGGTTTCTTATTGGCAACAGATTTGCCTTTGCCCTTCCCTTTGCCCTGATTGCCCATTTTCTTGGTGTTAGGTTTCTTAACTTGTCCCTCCTTGATCACTAGCACTGGTGCAGTCTTGCTAGGTATGTTCACCTCAGCAGTTTTGAGCATCTGATGCAGTTCTGCAACTGTCTTTTCCATCCCGTTCATATTGTAGTTCATAAGGAACTGGTCATATGACTTGGGAAATGAGTTTAGGATAATATCCCCAGCTAACTCATCGCTCAAGGGGTATTCCAGACGAGCCAAGTGATCAAGATATGCCTTCATTTTTAGCACACGAGTGCTAACTGGCGTTTCTAGAACATACAACTTGTTCTCCGCCTTGAGAACAATTTTCAAGTTGCGGTGCCAGTTCATGAAGTTGGAGTAGTTAAGTTTGTCCTTCTCTAAGATGGACTTGAGAGAGAATTGGGAGGCAGAATTGTTTTCAGTTGACATCTACAAAGTTCAAAATCTAATTTATTAGTATTTTATGTTTTAAATATCCTAATTTATCTTATGAACCAAAAGCAAAATTAATTAGGATGAGATCCCGATTCATCAATACACAATGAACTGGCTTAGCACTGTCCACTGGCACGATTAGGTAGGTAAACAACGATTGTTAATTGTGTCCACTACACAACTCTCCTTTTGGGGTTATCGCTAAAAGCGATGTATGTTTAACCCTAACTATGCCCACTTGTCAAACAAGCAATGTTTGGTCCTTTACTGTTAACTGTAACACCGGCCTATGTTACACAGGAACCGCGATGATTACCTTCACTCATGATCAACGCCCAGATGCAGGGTCAGCACTAACATTTGGGTTCGATATAGAATGGAGTGTTAACTCGTTAAGGGTGGCATGAAACATCAATTTAAAATTGGGATTTAATTTTAATATTTACCATAAATATATTGAATGACTCGTTAGCATGATGTGAGTCACACAACAGTTTATAAAATCCAATTTTATATTATTCGTGATAATTGAAACTCCTTTCAACACTCGACACGGTATAGTTTTAAATACCCTGTTTAAACTATGTTGGTCGTATTATCGTGAATGGACTTGTTTTAATATTAATAAAACTCTTTTTATTAAATATGCTTTTCAGTTTTTATAAAACTTGTTTTAATAAAACCGTTGCCATGATTGTGAAAATTTTATTTATTTTGGGTTATCTAAATTATTTAAAATAAATAAACCACAACCACAAAACATAATAATAAAATTAAACGAATCGAGCCCCTAATAGGTCGCCCGTTTCGTTTTAGCCAGAAACGAAACGAACTAATCAAAAGGGTTTCAAAACAATTTTGATATAGCTCCCACTTGACCCGAGATCTCTATCTTCATGGAACCTGTTCGCCTTTTTATCTTCGTCTTGATCTTGTACTTGAAGGATTACAACAATAAATTTGAAAATACAATAAAATCAAATCTATTCTAATCCTATCTATTACACCGGATCCAATATCCGTAATAAAATTACAAATCAATAAAGAAATAAAACCATCACAAACACAACAATGACAAGGGTCAAAAACCTAGGGCTCGATTCACATCACAATCCATGAACAACTAAAAGCTTTTGATCTTTTGCCAAAGTAAACAATTTTTTGACAAATAAAACATAGATCAAAATTATAACTTTACCATCTATACGCGCGTAACCGTGGCTCTGATACCACTGTTGGGAATCATGGTATCGTATACACAGCGGAAGCGGTTAATATTTTTATAAAAATCGATTATATACAATATATAATTGTGGCCGATTAATATATATATTGTTAGTTAATTTTATTAATCCGATTAATAAAATATTCCCAATCAGGATCTCAGTTAAACGCGTATAAACAAATAAATAATAAACAACCATAGGGGGTTTAGTAATCAACCTTTGACGACTACACCGGAATTGTAACACGCGGGTTACAACGAATCCTCGCTAGTAGGAAGTTCACACCGTGCACGAACCAACCGGGAAGCAACACTTGCAAGAAGAAGGTGGTGGTTTGTGGTGGTTGATGGCCGAACCAAAAGAAAGAAGGCGGCGGCCCTTTCTTTAGGTTGGCGGCCGCAGGTTTCTAGAGAGGAGGCAAGGGTAGGTTGTTTTGATAAAAGGTGTGATTAGGGTTTACTCTTTAACCCTCTTTTTATAAGACAACAACTTGCAATAAACCCCCTTGCTAAATATCTTAATACTCCTTAATACTCCAGTGTTTTATGATAAAACCAAACATTTTGAATTGGATTTATATTTTTTAAGAGATCAAGTTCTTAAAGGAGTCATAAAGACAATTTCTATCAATACTAAAGATCAGTTAGCTGATCTATTTACCAAGGGGTTGTTGGCTGGTGCACATGAAGAGTTGTGTAGGAGACTTGGGTTGTTTGACCCATTTGGTTAGGTAATCGAATTGTGGGGGGTGTTAAAAGATCATCAGGTATATCTTTCCAATTACTCAATTCGATTATATAACATGTTTAGTTTTTTAGTATGTTTCTTTATTTTTTGTAGTTGTTATATTTGGAAGCTGGACCTTAGAAGCTTTGGATTGGATTCAGCTGGTTGATGTGGATTGGACCATAGCTAGTAGCAGACTGTTGCTGAGCCCATCAGGAGTATTGCTGAGCCCATCAGAAGAAGCCCAGTTGTATATCTGCTCGTATGAGAGAGTCCAGCCCACATGTCTATCTTTGAGGCTTGGATGATGTTTATGTATGGATTGCCAAGCTGGCAATCTCCATGCCTAATAAATGGACGAGATCATCTCTTAATGTGTTTTCTCTGGGAGATCTAAGGGTTAATATTGGCTTGGGTGTGTTACTTATCCGAGCCTACCACATCTGTATAAAAGCCCTCTCTCTCTCCTCTGATCTAACTTTACGATCACTTTTATTTTTTCTCTCTGATTTTATTCTCTCTTTCGTCTGAGCAGTTCTAGGGTTTGATCATAGACATCTTGTCTTTGATCTTTAGTTCTTTTTTATCTCGTTTGATCTTTGTAGCTGTTGATAGGTATTGAGAGTTGTTTGTATTTCAGAGAGTTTATTTGAGATCTTTTGTTTTTTATCTTTGAGAGGTTTTTAGATCTGTATTGTTTTGATTCTTGTTATTAATAAAAGTTTATGAGTTCTTTGGTATCATGTTGTATTTCTGACATGGTATCAGAGCTCTAGGCTCTTATTATCGATCTTGGTCATATTCTTCCGCTGAAATTAGGGTTTCTGGGTTGATTGAAGGTGTTGATTCATCTCCGATCATCTGGTCATTCTGCTGATTCAGTTCTTGGAACTAACTGGGATAGATCTGAATAATCAGATCTAAGGTTGTGTTCTGAAGGATAGCTGGATTTTGGAGTCAGATTTACTCTCCAGATCTGTGGAAACATTGGAAGGCATATTTTCTATTTTGCTCTCTGGTATTATAGCCCTAAGAGAAGGCTATAATACTACGAGTTTGTGGCGAACCCTAACTTGGGCTTATCTGGTGAGATCTTTCCTTTACATTTGTTTTTGAATATTAGAGTTTGTCCTAAGGAGAGTCTGTGCCAGGGTTGTATCCCTGTTTAGATTTAAGGTTGGTCTAGAGTAATAGGAGGCTCCTGTACTAGGACCTGCACTGGCACCTTTTGAGTGATGAACCAGTGATCTGGATCACCAGTACAGCTTCGCCGTGTGTCTTTGTTTCTCTGTTTGTGTGATCTCTGTTCTGTGATTGTTGTGTTCTCCTTTGTGTGATCTGCTGTTTGTTTGTATCTGTTATTGTTTGTGTGTCATGGATAATGAAGGAAATGGTGGAGGTGGAGGGGATCAGAGGCAGGGTCCAGTTGGTCCTAATGATGGGGCTATTGTTGACCCTGTTACCCTGATCAATAAAATTGATGCAGGAGACCCCCTTTACCTTCATCCTAGTGACTCTACAAATTTAACAATTGTTAGTATAAAGCTTAAAGGTACTGATAACTACAGTGTATGGTCTAATGCTATGATCCTTGGTTTACAAGTTAAAAATAAACTAGGATTTGTTAATGGAGAATGTGTTAAACCTGTTGATGACCCTGTGCTTGCTAGGCAATGGGATAGATGTAATTCCATTGTTCTTACTTGGATTCTTAATTCTATGTCTGAAGAGTTGTATCTTGGACAAGTATTCTCTAAACTTGCTAGTGATGTGTGGAAAGAACTAAAAGAAACATATGATAAAATTGATGGTTCTGTGGTATTTGATTTATATCAGAAAATTAATAGTTTTAGTCAGGATGGAACATCTGTTTCTGAATATTATCAGAAACTAAATGTGATGTGGAAGCAATTGGATCAAATACTTCAATTGCCTCCATGCACATGTGATGCTTCTAAAGATTTTAACAGTTTTAGTCAAATGATCAAGCTTATGCAATTTCTTATGGGATTAGATAATTGTTATCAAACTGTTAGATCAAATTTGTTAACTAGAGACATATTACCAACCGTTAAAGAAGCATATTCCATTATGTCTAGAGAAGAGTCACATAGGAACTCTAGTGGAACAAATAAGAAAACTCAAACTGTTGGTTTTCATGCTAAAACTGATCAACAGTTTGCTGATTTTAACAAAAAATTTGGAAACAAAAATGCTAATCAGTCTACATTAAAATGTACACATTGTAATAAGACTGGTCATTTGGCTGATAAATGTTTTGAAATAATAGGATATCCTCCTTGGATGAGGTCTAGGGGGAATCAATCAAAGAAGGGAAGGGTTAATAATTCTAGTAACAATGTTAATATTGAAACTAACTCTCCTACTCCTTCTTTGACAAATGAACAATTATCCAAACTGTTGAGTCTTCTGAATGAAAAGACTAAGGAAAATCCACAAAGCTGTAATGTTTCAGGTAGTTTTTTATGTGCTAATGTTTGTGGTAGACCTATATTTGGTTTTGCTAGCAGTGTAGGGGGTAAGGTTAAGATTGGTGGATTGTAGACTCAGGAGCTAGTGAACATATGGTTTCAAGTGAAGTTGAATTAACTGATTTTGTTGAAGTGTCTGATTTAAACATTCATGTTAATCATCCTAATGGCACTAAAGCTTTGGTAACTAAAATTGGTAATGTCACTCTAGCTAATGGAGTTGTTTTAAAAGATGTATTAGTTGTTCCTGAGTACAAAGTTAACCTTATTTCTGTACACAAACTAGCTAGGGATAATAAGTTGTATGTTGGTTTTGATGAAAATACATGTTATATACAGGACCTATTAACAAAGAAAGTCCTGGTGACTGGTAATCAACTTAATGGCCTGTATTTCTGTGGTAATGCTTGTTTAAGTGAAAAGGTGTGTTTTAATTCTGAATTGTTTGAAACTTGGCATGCTAGGTTAGGACACCCTTCTGAACAAACTGTTATTATTTTAAAAACCAAACTCAACTCAGGAAAACATGATAAACTTCAACCTTGTGAAATATGTCTAAAAGCCAAACAACACAGAGAAGCCTTTCCTCTGAGTGACCATAAGTCAACTCAGATTGGAGAGTTGGTTCACTTGGATGTTTGGGGTCCCTATAGGGTTGTTAGCAGGGATGGGTTTAGATATTTTTTAACTATTGTTGATGATTATTCCCGTGCAGTATGGGTATGTTTATTAAAGAGTAAAAGTGAAGTTGTTGAAAATATTAAAGAATTTTTCAATATTATTCAAACTCAGTTTAGTAAACATATCAAGTGTTTCAGAAGTGATAATGGTCTTGAATTTGTAAATAACCAAATGTCTAAGTTTTGTAAAGAAAAAGGGATTATACATCAAACAACTTGTGCCTATACTCCTCAACAAAATGGGATTGTTGAGAGGAAGCATAGACACCTTCTTAATGTTGCTAGAGCTTTGTTATTTCAAAGCAATTTATCTATAAGATTTTAGACTGGGTGTGTGTTGACTGCTGCTTATCTAATAAATAGGACACCATCTGGAGTATTAGAAGGAAAGACCCCTTATGAAAAGTTATATGAATTTGAACCCTTTATTAATCATTTGAAATTATTTGGTTGTCTGTGTTTTTGTATTGTGTTAGAAAATTCTGATAAATTTGATAGTAAGGCTGAAAAATGTGTGTTCACAGGATACTCAAATGAAAAAAAAGGGATATAAAGTATTTAGTCTTGACAGTAAAACAGTTGGGTATTCTAGGGATGTAAAGTTTTTTGAAAATTGTTTTCCTTTTAAAGAACAAAAAGTTTTTGAAACATTTGATGCTAATCTTGATAAAAATGTTAACTATTTAAACTTTTTTGACACTTTTGAAAACACAGACTCTCTAAATGATTTTGAAGTAAAGGATCCCTATGATGATGGAAAGGGGCTAGGTAGGTTAGATGTAGGAACACATGAGGTTCAGCAATCTACAACTCATCCTGATGTTGATGACATGGCTGGTAATCAACAGTCAAACAATAGAATGAGTAGTAAAGATATGGCAGACCATGTGAGTACTGCAAGTGATAACCAGGAAAGATCTGAGGGTGATACTTCTGGGTCTGTTGAACCTGAAACTGTTAGAAGATCTTCTAGGAACTTTGTTTTTCCCTCTAAATACAATGACTATGTGTTAGATAGTAAGGTTAAGTACAGTATAGATAATGTTGTCAATTGCTCTAAGTTACCAATTGAGTCTCAATGTTTTGCTACTACCCTTTCAAAAGGGTTTGAACCTAGAAATTATACTGAAGCTTCTAAGAGTCCTGAATGGATTCAGGCTATGAATGATGAAATAGAAGCTTTAAGTAGAAATGACACCTGGACTGTTGTTGATACACCTGTTAATAAAAATATAGTTGGGTGTAAATGGATTTTTAAAATAAAATACAAGTCTAATGGTGAAATTGAAAGATATAAAGCTAGGTTAGTTGCTAAGGGGTATAGTCAAAAGGAAGGTATTGATTTTGATGAAACATTTGCCCCTGTGGTCAAAATTGTAACTGTTAGATGTGTTATTTCTATGGATGTGTTTAATAATTGGGAACTATTTCAGTTAGACATTAACAATGCTTTTTTATATGGTGATTTAAAAGAGGAAGTTTATATGAAACTTCCTGAGGGATATCATGATAAAGATAGTAATAAAGTTTGTAAATTAAAAAAGTCATTATATGGGCTTAAGCAAGCCCCTAGAATGTGGAATGAGAAATTGGTGTGTGTTTTATATGAATTTGGCTTCCAAAGAAGCAAATGTGATCATTCTCTATTTTTTAAAGTATCTGGTACTTTAATTGTTATACTACTTGTATATGTTGATGACATAGTGGTCACAGGCAATAGTATAATTGAAATAGAGAAACTTAAAGAATGTCTTAAAACTAAATTCCTTATTAAGGATTTAGGAAGGTTGCAATACTTCTTGGGAATAGAAGTAATTAGAGACAAAGAAGGTTTAGTTTTGACCCAAAGGAAGTATTGCACTGATCTATTAGCTGAGTATGGAATGCTTGGTTGTAAGCCAGTGAATGTGCCTATTGAACAAAACCATGTTTTAACTGGTTTGGTTCAGAATTCAGATCCTATTGTTAATATAACTGCTTATCAGCAGTTAGTGGGAAAACTGATTTATTTGGCACACACTAGGCCTGACATATCATATGCAGTCCATTACTTGAGCCAGTACATGCATTCTCCTTTAAGTGGTCATGTAAAAATTGCATTTAAGCTGTTAAGATACTTGAAGCTTTCCCTTGGAAAAGGAATCAAATTTTGGAAAAATGATCAGTTTAATCTGAAAGTTTTTTCTGATTCTGATTGGGGAAAGTGTGTAGAAACAAGGAAGTCTGTGACTGGTTTCTGTGTCTTTCTAGGGGGTAATCAAGTATCCTGGAAAAGCAAGAAACAATCTACAGTTTCCAGGTCATCAGCTGAGGCTGAATATCGTGCAATGTGTGCAGCTTCTTGTGAAGTCATGTGGCTCAGAAACATGCTTGAAGAACTTGGTGTTTTGGTTAAAACTCCTATTGAGTTGTGTTGTGATAATAATGCAGCTATTTCAATAGCTGGTAATCCAGTGTTTTATGATAAAACCAAACATTTTGAATTGGATTTATATTTTTTAAGAGATCAAGTTCTTAAAGGAGTCATAAAGACAATTTCTATCAATACTAAAGATCAGTTAGCTGATCTATTTACCAAGGGGTTGTTGGCTGGTGCACATGAAGAGTTATGTAGGAGACTTGGGTTGTTTGACCCATTTGGTTAGGTAATCGAATTGTGGGGGGTGTTAAAAGATCATCAGGTATATCTTTCCAATTACTCAATTCGATTATATAACATGTTTAGTTTTTTAGTATGTTTCTTTATTTTTTGTAGTTGTTATATTTGGAAGCTGGACCTTAGAAGCTTTGGATTGGATTCAGCTGGTTGATGTGGAAGCTAGTAGCAGATTGTTGCTGAGCCCATCAGGAGTATTGCTGAGCCCATCAGAAGAAGCCCAGTTGTATATCTGCTCGTATGAGAGAGTCCAGCCCACATGTCTATCTTTGAGGCTTGGATGATGTTTATGTATGGATTGCCAAGCTGCAATCTTCATGCCTAATAAATGGACGAGATAATCTCTTAATGTGTTTTCTCTGGGAGATCTAAGGGTTAATATTGGCTCGGGTGTGTTACTTATCCGAGCCTACCTCATCTGTATAAAAGCCCTCTCTCTCTCTCCTCTGATCTAACTTTACGATCACTTTTATTTTTTCTCTCTGATTTTATTCTCTCTTTCGTCTGAGCAGTTCTAGGGTTTGATCATAGACATCTTGTCTTTGATCTTTAGTTCTTTTTGATCTCGTTTGATCTTTGTAGCTGTTGATAGGTATTGAGAGTTGTTTGTATTTCAGAGAGTTTATTTGAGATCTTTTGTTTATTGATCTTTGAGAGGTTTTTAGATCTGTATTGTTTTGATTCTTGTTATTAATAAAAGTTTATGAGTTCTTTGGTATCATGTTGTATTTCTGACAAGGAGTATAAAGATGATAAACAAAGGGGACCAGGTAACCGTTTCTTACACCGACTTGCTGCAGCCAAAGTTAAGGTAAACAAACGCAATGTTATGCAACAAGCCTAATGTGATTTCCGTTTTAACCTATGTTGTGTTTGTTCTTTCTAGAAGTTGAGGCAATCGGAGTTGTGGTCTAAGTATCGATTTACATGTTGTTGTCATCGCTGTGTTGCACATCCTTTATCCTATGTGGACCAGCGTCTATGTAACGCCCTGCTATTCTAGAGATTTATAAACAAATATTATATTCGCATAACGATCCTGATTCGCTAGCAAGAATAGTCCGTCAGCTAGAAATATGTTTATATTCACTAATGCCTTAAATCATATATTTTCAAGATTTCAATATTATAAAAATAATAACAACATGATACAAGCAATAACGTACCAAATAACGGACTTCTAGTAAATTCTTATAAATCTTAACGCGACAGTGAGTATATATATAGTTAATAGTCCAACCACTCGATTTTAGTCGGTTAACATAAATAAAATAAGTGATATAAATATTTTAGCGTCTAAACGAATGGTGTTGTAGCGAGATACGTGATTTAACGGGTTTCGTTTAAACAATAATTCTCCACCTAACCCACCTACCAAAACCCTATGTATATAATCACCTTAACCTTCCTTCTCCTCATCTCATCTTCTTCATCAAAACCCTAGCCACCATCATCTTAAACCTTCAACTCTACCCACATTTCCCCTTCTAAACTAAAACCTTATCCCATCAACATTCAAGATCCTCCCTCTCCCCTCAGAGCAGGGGTAGCAGCTACACACCACCACCACCCGAGCCACCATAAGCTTCCACCGAACCCTCCCTTTCTCGAGCCACCAACAGCGTCGGGTGTGGGGGAAACCCCATCGGGAAGCCACAACATCTACGCAAACCACAACCCCTTCCCTCCGTTTAGTTCGCACCACCATAAACACCACCGTGACGAGGTCGGAAGTAGGTAGTTAGTCGGGATGTTTTGCGGAACGACGTCTGATTAGGTCTCGAGCTGTCAGGTTTTTGATTTCCTCTTTTCCTTTTCAGGACAGCTCAGTGCTCGTGACAACCTCATCTTACCAGCACAGTTGAAGTGTCGTGACCAGTGATGGTCACGTCGATGATGAAGGAACAGAGTATCAGTCACAGGTTCATTTGATGATGGTGCAACATTTTTGGCGAGTTGGTTTTTGTTTCTGAGTCAGTCGGGGACTGGCCGCGACTGCGGTTGTGGTTCGTTCCATTCGAGTTCCTGTTTGGCCCTTATATATTTCGGTTAGTCTCATAACAATGATTCTTTTTCGTTTCTATTTCACCTTGGCTTTCTCTCGATATTCCGAGTCACGCATTAATCTTTGACTTCGGGTTAAACCCGGTTATCACAGGACAGTTCGGTCAAAATTTGAATCTCGGTCAACACCGGTTGACCAGGTCAAACCTGGTCAACATCAGTCAAAGCTGGTATAAATCTGTCAACACTTGGTGCGGGGTGCAAACGTGTCGATTTGCGAGCTATTCACGGAAGGTATAACACACCGCGCCTTTAGTTACTATTCTTATTTTCGTTTGCATCGTATCTGTATAAACATAAGTATTTAAAGGTGTAAACGAACCCGAACCGACTTGTTTATGTAAAACACTTATGATAATGAACATATGGGATATTCGAATAGGCGAAGCATATGAATACTTGTACGTATACTTGTATTGTTAACACGATTATTCAAGTCTAATACTAGTCGTTTTTACCATTTTGTTAAACTACATATGTAAACATATCACCTATTAAAATGTATATTTTCTCATTATTCTAGTGTTAATAAATTAAACCGTTTGTTGTGTATATAATCGTTTAGCTAAATAATGTTGGGATTAAGAAATTGACACTTGATGTTTTGGGATAAAATAGACGACTTGTGTTGTCTGGTTTCTTACAAAAACAGAGGAGACTCTGCCCAAATTTTTATAAAAATATAAGCAACATATCAGATGGTCAAATCTATTATTTGGTACAACTAAAGCTATCTTTTACAAATAGATTCTATTCAAACTTTATATTATAATAATTAAAGTATATAGCTATGAATACATATTTAAATATCGCCAGACGAACAACTCGTGCATTATTTTCATTAACCAAAAATATTGGTTTAACAAATTGTTTTCGAGACGCTATTTTGAATACTATATTAAAGGCATATACTTTGTGTGACCATACATACACATACACCTTTCAAGAAACTAAACAAAGTACTATCGGTTCGTTTAGTTACACACTTTAAGACGCGCATTCGTGCAATGCGAGTCTAGGTAGTTGAATCAACTATCTTTACAACCAAGAAAACGAAATAAACTTATTTGCATTAGAATTTAAGGCATCCTTTATTTGTAATAGGACATAAGATATCCTTCAATCCAGCTTCAGACATTGTTTGCTATTCTTTCATGATGCACTTTAGGTGAGTCATACTTGTCCCCTTTTTACTCTTTATCACTTTTGGGGTGTAAACATGTATCATATGCAAAACACACTAATGCTTTCATAAACACACATGCTCAATCTATTAAACATACTTATATGCTACTTGCCATGCTTATGATTCTTAGATACTTAGACATAAATCATTAACTATTATTAGCCCACTTAACATGTATAGCGCTATAGGACTAGCACACCGCCCCCTTTATGGGTCATTGTTAAGATTTAAACGGCCTAACATGAATATGTTGGGTATACGCTGTGGTACTCGCGGGTTTGAGTTATGTCTTTTGTATGATATGTATGTGCAATGCTATAGTATGAGATTTGAGTAAACCATTCTAAAATACTATGTATGTAAACCAAAACTAGTATGCTCACCAATACTTTATGTGTTGACGGATATTTTTATACATGTTGCAGGAAAAGCTTGATGAGACGATACAAGAAACATCACTTAGGATTCGGCCTTAGAAACAAACGAAACAATCTTTATTTTACTTCATGTTTAAGTTAATGTATTTTTCTCATGAACAAATCGTATACTTGTTGAATCTTAGATACGAATGAAATCTATTTTAATCTATTATCACAATTTAGTGTTATGAAGTCTTTGAACAATCTATCACAAGTCTCACCTCGATGTTTCCGCCATCGGTTGGGGTGTGACAGATTGGTATCAGAGCCATAACTATAGGGAATTAGGAAAATTGCCATGATTGAGCTAGTCTATAGTTAGGAACCTTTATTGGACTACTTCCCTACATGCTTGAAATACTTGATTTTCCTACTTGCTTCTTATCAATTTCATAAACCTTAAAGATGTATGCCTTTCCCAAGGAAACGTATACTCCAATACCAAGACACTCGTATTTCACAAATAAAAGAAACTCACTAAAATAGGCGTGAAACCATTACTTTGGTGACAATTTTCAATCTGTTTCACTAAAAGACACTCTAGCTTCAGCGTATTCAAGTGCTAGTGCAATTGCAATGGAGGATGAAGATGTTTTTAAAATGAAGAGATTCAGTGCAGCGTATTCTCTCTTACTTGCTCTACAAACACATGAATCTAGTTTAATCGCTTCAGTTTCAACTTTTTGGATCGGTGCTGGTGAGTCCCTGATGAATCTTGCTGCACGTATAGGGTCAACTCATAAATGGGGTTGATTGATATACGTGGAGTGGTGTTGAAGGAGCAGGTTCTAAAGTGCATGAGTGATATAATTGGAGCTGGGAAGGTGTGCAAGTTTTTGGCTGTTGGAAACAGCTATTTAGAGGTTGTTCCCATGGATTTGGTTTTGAGATGGGTTAAGTCAAAGACAGTGGGTGATGATGAGTGTGTGGAAGGTTTTTGGGTTAGGTGCTCATTGTTTATTATATGGTGGGATTTTGGCCAACATCTGTGGCGGCAACGATTCACATTTGAGTTGTCATGCTCGACGGCTTCTCTGCGAATTATGAATTTGTTTGTCAAGACTGGAGGACCAAAGGCATGGATGCTGCCGTATGTTTTCTACATGGCCACACAAATCTGTTTTATCTAATTTGTTCTTGCAGTCCCACGTCACAGTGTGGAGAATCCAGTTATTTGTTTTCACTCTACAAAGCAACAATAAAAGGCGCCGTTTGATAAAACCTTACAATCAGTTGAATTACAGGTTTTGACCAGACTAATTTGAACAACCATCGTCTCTATGGTTTGTTCAAATTCTTGGTTTCAATCCAATCTTTTTAAATGGGCAGTTTGTGGTTTTATATTTTTACATGGGTCTGCCTCTGCATCAATCGAATGGCAGATCTTGAACTGCGTTTTCGGTAAAACATGTGGGGCAGAAGCCAAATAATATAAATTTGCGGATCAAGCAAGAAACATGCTTTCAATCAATAGTAATGTCTCTGCCTGCACAGTTTGGCAGAAACCACCAAACCAAAATACAATCACCTAAGTTTTTTGATGTGCTGATTTTTACTTTGTAAGGTTTTAATCACAAGACGGTTTTGAGGTATAATTCAATATCAGAAACACTTTTGTAGTTAATGTTATCATGGTTAGTTAACATTTAACAATGGTCAGAGTCTTTGATTTTCCGGTTGAGTGTTAAAGTCACAGGGTGTGTTTGCACTCTGCAGCAACATGAGGGAAAGGAAAGGAAGGAAGGAGGTGATGTTCCCACAATTTTATTGATCTTCATTTGTTGGTTTTCAAGTTGGCCCCAAAAATTTTATTTAATTATTTTTTTCCTAGCAAATATATTTTTTGGTTGACAACAAGTTGGTAGTAAAATTCCAAGGATGTCATAGACTAAAATGAAAAACAAATTGAAACCAATCGATCATTAGGGTTGTCCAAAAAGCTCGTGGTTTGGAGCTCGTTCGGATTTAGCTTGAAAAAAGCTTGCTCGATATGGCTCGGTTTGAAACTGAGCCGAGCCGGCTCGGATCGGTTAGAAAGTGAGCCAAGCTCGACTCGGTTCATAACGAGTCGAGTTGTCTCGGTTTGGCTTGAATAATTCTAATTTTTAATATATATATATATATATATATATATATACACATATAATATACTATAAAAATGTTAATACTATAAAAATGTTTAAAAAATGGAGAATATGTTACATATTTAATAATAGGTAATAGTAGCATGGATATTCTGTTCTTGAGATTGAAATTACAGCTAATCAAGTTATTAAAATAAACTCAATAATGCTTTTGATTAGGGGTGCACACGAGCCGAGCCGTTCGCGAGCTACTCAAGCTCGGCTCGGTAAAAAACTCGAAACGAGCCGAGCCTTATCGAGCTCGAGCCGAGCTTAAGCAAAAAATAAAGTTCGTTTATTTATCGAGCCTGGCATGTGAAGCTTGTTAGGTTCGCCGAGCCTTATCGAGCCTAGTGTAATATTAGTTTTTTTTATATATTTAATAATATTTACCACTCGTTTAAAGTTATTTAGTAAACGAGCCCCGAGCTCGAGCTTCACTTATCGAGCTAACGAGCCTAAACGAACTATTATTTTAATTCAATGTATTAACTAATTGATAATAAACGAGTTAATCCCGAGCCGAGCTCGAGCTCTTATAAGTCAAACGAGCTCGGGCTCGGCTCGTTTGCACCCCTACTTTTGATCCAAGTACTCAAGTTAATTCGTATGTTGATAAACTTATACTGTATTCGGTTGAAATTTAAGACTTATTTTGTATTTGCTTGAACTTGATTTTAGCTTATGATGTATTAGGTTGAACTTATTTTAAATGTGTTATTTTTATCTATTGAATAATATTTTAGACTATTGAATTTTAAAAGCCATTTTTCTTTTTTATTTTTAAATTCGAGCCAAACCAAGCCGAGCTCGAGCTTTGATTTTCAGCTCGGTTTCATATCCAAGCCGGCTCGGTTTATAACCAAGCCAAGCGCGAGCTTGACCTGGTTTGGCTCATGAACAACACTATCAACCATAGTGTCTTCAAATGAAACTGAGAATTTTATTAAACTAGTTGTATAAAATCACGCACGTTGCGCGCTTTACAATCGAGATTCAAATGAGGTGTTAATCAATCAACAAATTATACAATTGAGATTCCATTTCGGTTATAAAGGGAAAAAAAAAAGAAATCTACACATAAGGATACACGTGAAATTTGTTTCGTTTTGCTATAGCCAGAAGCACCATTACAATTCTTCTAGTCATGCGTTGAAGTTAGGCAATGTCACCGGAATATGGTTCGCATATATACTCTAAAAACTTTAATATGTTGTTTTTCTTAATAATTGTTGAAAGGAAAAAAAGAGAGAACCATTTCAAAATTTACAAAAAGTGGTTTGGAAAAATTTAAAGTTAGATATATATAAAAATACAGTCTCTTCACAGTTATTTAGTTAAATAATAAAAGATAGATAAACAAAAATTCTATCTCATGACTGAACTGTAACCATTTTATTGAAAAAGTAATAATATAATTTGGATCACTTTTTTTCTTTAAAATTATTGCTAGTACCGTATCATGTTCTTTGTTGATGTTGTATAGAATATATATATACACACACACTCGTCACCCACTACCTTGTTTTTTAGAACTTTATATTACAAAATATCCCATATGTATCATGTCGTCGCTTTTTTCCCGTGCAACGTGCTAAGAGTTTGGTTACTATCAGTTTAAATTGTCGAAAACTATAAAAGTGAACACGTATACCATTTTTGATAATGACAAAATATCGTGTGGTTGGGTTCGTAAGGATGGCAAAACAATAACATGACTGCCTAAAATAAACGTAAAATGTGAAATCAAATGTATTTTTAAAACTTATATCTCTAAATATTAAATCCATTTCTTTATGATTTGTCACCAAAATCTTTAGGAAATGATATTGGAAAAACATATTTTAAATATGCCTCAAGTCAATACAGAACACATACATTACATTTTTTATTTCTTTTAGGTGTTTGAGAAAGGATAGTGTCACACCTTGTCAAGGCGGAAATGTGAGGTGTGACTTCGAATGATTTCCAAGCACAAAGGTCACACAAGCATTAATTAAAAATAAAACAGGAACTTCCATTAAACAACCAACTTTCTCAAACATAAAGTTAATTGTTCAAATTCAAAACCATTGAATAAAAATGTTTAGAGTTAAAACAACAACAGAACGGTTCAAAAGGAGGTATCCCATAAATGCTTGCATGCGACCCCCACAAGTTTCATGATCCATGCTAATTTCCAGGGCCGTCCCTGAGAATTCAGGTGCTTGGGCCAAGCCACAAAAAATGTGCCTCTTACCCTTAAGCCTTGACGAAATAAATAACGTAAACTATTTTTTTTAAACGACGATTAAAGTATTACAATGAGTTAATGACATACTGTATTAAGCGAATAGGTAACCGAGGCTGAATGAAGCATTTTAACATTCTTTTTAGCCCAAAGCTTTTGAATTAGTTGGGGGAAATTTTGTTTGCTTCTGTGTGTTGCGGGTTTCTTCTATTCTTTTTGTTTTTTTATTTAGTTAAATTAAATGAATAATAGGCTTTTAAACTTGTTATGGGTTACCAGTATTTGAGTTATTTTGTAATTTAAAAGATATGTTTAATAGACCCGAGTTTAAATGTTTAAAGATGTGTTAAAAATATATATATATATATATATATATGATATTTTTTAAATGTGCCCCCTATATTTTCGGGCCCTGGCCGGTTGGCCTCCCTGGCCCACCCAAAGGTCGGCCATGCTAATTTCCTGAAAAACATGCATTTAAAAATATAGGTCAACATAAAGTTGGTGAGTTCACGGGTTTTCTATATGATGGACATGTAATCCAACACTTATTTTATTGCCTTGAACTTAGGGTAATACTTGCCTTGAACTTAGGGTAATACTTAGGAACTTTTGTGCCACATTATGACTAATTTTAAAGATTCAACACTCTTGCTAAGGTGAGTTTACATAGCCCCTTTTTACTGTTTTACATTTTTGGGGTGAAACATGTTTAAACATTTTTTATACAATAGTAATTACTTATTCTCATTATGTGAAATTTGTGGATTCATTTTGACTGTAACAAAAGACACAATACAATCATTAACATTGATCAAGCCGCCTGTTTAGATTATAACGCTATAGGTCTGACAAACCCATCCCCTCCCTCCCCCCCCCCCCCCCCCCCCGCGCGCATAAATTCAGGGATGATCGAAAACAGTTACACTTTTACTAACTTGCGAGTTAGGTCTCAGTCGACACAAGGTTTGATTGTACAAAAGACGCATTGTTACATGTCGGACTCATACTCTTACATTATACAACTATGATTATTGTACGAACTATTGGTTTCTATTACATTCAAAAGCCTATGTATTCTCACCAACTATTTATAGTTGACCCCCCATCTTTCCAACTTAACAAGTTTCAGGTTTTACTTGCTATTGGAAATTGTACAAGTCTTAGAACACATAAGAGCTATGGACCTAGTTATATAAATCAAGTTTATGTAATCATTATTTGCATGGAAATTGTAAATCGTTTAATAAATCTCAACTTTTATTTTGTACCATGAGCTATTGAACAATCATCATTACGTGGCACCTCAATGTTTCCGCCATCGGTTGGGGTGTTACAAGTTGCACCTGAACCACACCCGCCCGTTGAACCGGATTTACCTCCTGTTGCAGCTGAACCTGAACCCCCACCCCTTGTTGCAGCCAAACCTAAACCGCCCCTTGAACCGGTTATATTCCTAGAGCAAGCGGACGCTGCATTCGTACCCGACGAAGATTTCGATTGGAATGCGGCTTTTGATTACGTTTTTCCCGAAGTATATCCGCTACCAGAAGACTATATGACACCGGTCGACGATTTGTATGATGTCCATTACACACCTGAATGGGCTACCGGTTACGAATCAGACCCAGGGGCTGAATATGATGAACCATATGAAGCTGATTTGAGTTTACAAGCGTCGAAGGAGGTTGTGCGTATTAGGGCAGAATGGGAGGGTATACATATTACGGAGGAAGAATGGGCTTTCTATGCCAAGTATGGTTATAAGATGCCCTCTGCTACTGTTGGTTGCAATGGAGGATGTGGGGGTGTACATATTAGGATGCCAAAGGGCGGTGTATGAAATCAAAGCTTGGTTGTTGTTTTTTTTTTTTTTTGTAGCAATGAATGTTTTATATACCATAACATATGTTACAAACCTAGTAAAGATTTAGTATAATGTTTTTTTACGTTGTCATGTGAATCTTACTTTTATATATGAGTATAATAATTAGTACGATACATTTCGTTATGTATGCAACAACTCTGGTTCTGGTACATTAAAAACGAAAGAAAATATGGTCTAATAAAAAAATCAATAAATCAGCATTTTTTTAATTAATATGAAGTGTCGTCGCGGTTTTACGTACGTAACAGCGCTGGGTGCTGGAACAATAATATGAATCTGATGTATTAATAAATGAGTTGTTTTTTTTAATCATAATAAATCTGATTTTTTTGGCTTTGATTTTTGAAAGAAAAAAGTAGGAGAGATAATGTTAAGAAAGAGATGATTGATGGATGAGAGAAAAAAGACACAAATGTCATTTGACCATTTTACCCTTTTTGTCATCTACTCCATTAAATGGTATTAAAATAATATAGACTCAATATTGACCATTGATCACTTTAAATCAATGGTCTAGATTAGGTTAGTGGGTTTCTTTAATTTGAGTGGATTTTTATTCTAACCATCCCATATATATATATATATATATATATATAGGGAAGGGTTAGAATGAAAACCTCAAAAATTTGAAAAAACCCATGGAAACCTTATCCTAGCCATTGATCTCTAAGATCAATGGCTTTTGTTTAATCAAGCTTATTATATTTATTAATTGTATACTAGTGGACAAAAAAAGGGTATAATGGACAAATGACATTTTTCTGAAAAAGCATCTATGACAAGTTGACCTGACACATGTCACGTCATCTCTCTCATACTTTTGTGACCATTGTCCTAAATCTGTCAGGACGTCGTGTTACATATGTAACATATGTAGTGTTGCATACGTTAAAATTGCACATACTCTGGTCTCATATGTGATGTTTTGTTGCATACGTTAAAACAGATAGAATGTATAAAATCACTTAAAAACTTTACAGAACAAAAAAGATTCAAAAGTACACAAGAATGTTTCTTACAAATGCTAAAAACAATCAAAATGGTCATTATAATCAACAAATGCTAAAAAAAAAAACTATCATAAAAATTTTTTTGTCTACACTTTATTCTTGATAATCATCTTAGGCTTTAATGCAACAAATATGTTCACCTACAACACTACAACAAAAATAGGTTTTTAGTACGCACAAAAGCGTCCTAAAATATTATTTTATAGGACCTTTTATTTAATAGGACCAACGGTAAAAGCGTTTCATGTAAAGGGGTCGTAATAAGTCCCGAAACTTAAAAAGCGTCCTAATATCTCAAATAAGATTATAAAACCAATTTTATGGTCACATAATATGTCTATGAACAAACCAAAAATCTCCAATAAAAACATATTAGGACACTTTTACAATGTTCTAAGATGTGTTCACATACTTTTTATCTTTTAATACACATACAAGCGTCCTTAAAATCTAATTTAGTTATAAAAAATTATCAAACTTAACTTACGAGGAATGTTATAAAAACTGCAACTTAGTTCTGTTACATATGAAACAGACGCAACATAGATTCACTACTTTTTAAAATTCACTATTTTTTTATAAAAAATGCAACTTAGTTTTGTTACATACGAAACAGACGCAACATAGATTCACTACTTTTTTATTCAAAAAGCTTAGATGTGTATCATACGCAACATAGATTCACTACTTTTTAAAATTCACTATTTGTATCATACGCAACTTAACAAAAATGTGTACCATTGCACACACTCCATATGATTTTACTTTTTAAAATTCACTACTTTTTTTATTCAAAAGCTTAACTCATCATCGACAAAAACGTGTTCTTCAACAACAACAACAAAATAATAATAATAATAACAATAATAACAACAAACCATTAAAAATTATCTTACATAATTTATATAAAAAAATAATAATAAACACAGTCAACACTACTGACATGGCTTTTTTTTTATTTTCAATTGTCTTACATAATTTATATAAAATAAATATCTTACAAACTCATCATAAAATCAAAACCCACTAATCAATGTAATCCACACAAACCCCAAACGAATGATCTTGAAATCCCTCTAATCAACAGGGATCAGATGAGTGTTGGTGACAAATAATAATAATAATAATAATAATAATAATAATAATAATAATAATAATAATAATAATAATAACTTTTGTCTTTTGTCTTACAATAATGTCGTTTAAAAATTTTGGGCCAACTTTTGCAGTGTAGTGTCACCAACAACAATTTCATAAAATAAAAATAAAAAAATAAAATGTTATTTTATAGATCGAACCCAAAAGGGTGCAAAAAAAAATAAATAATAATTAACATGGTCAAAATTAAAAACTTGAAGTCCATGGGCTAAACACCTCAACCCTAAAACCCAGATCTGGAATACCTTTTCCTTCAAATCAACATAACTTCTTCAAAAAAATAAATAAAGAAAAATTCAATATTCAACCCTAGACAAACAAACACATCTTCAAAACATAAAATCACTTATGGTGGAGGTGGTGGCTGCACAATAATCTGAAACTTATGGCGTCAACCTGAAACGACGTCGTCTACTTTCGGATCATCAGAAGAAACAATTGCATCAGAGGCAAGACCTATTATATAAGTTGTGGTTGTGGTAAAACTAGGTTTTTTGTTTATTAGAGTTGGATGGAGATGATGGTGTTGTTGTTGATAGGTAGGATAAAGGAGGGGACGGTGGTGAGTTGGACGGAGATGTTGTTGTTTTTGTTGATAGATCAGAATCATCACCAAGAAGTTATGTTATCTATTTGGGATGGAAGGTGTAACAAAATAGCAGAAACAGAGGAGATATATTAGCATTTATTAGGTGGTGGCTGGTAGTCGAGGGTGGTAGTTGGTGGTCGGTGATGGAAGGTTGTGATGGTGTTTGATGTATTACTGGTGGTCGGTGGTGGATGGTTGTGGTGGTGGCTAGAGTAATCTTGATGGAGATGGTGGAAGAGATAGAGAGAGATTGTGGATGGTTGCTTATTTATATAGGGTGGGTGGGGAAAATTCAAAAATTGAAAAAAGGGGGAAAAGGTAAAATGACTATTATAACCCTCATGACATTAAATATTATATTTCTAAAAAAGCTATGTGGGTTAATCTAGGCCACACATTAGGTTTTCATGGGTTTCTTCAAACTTTTGGGTTTTCATTAAATACTTAGCTTATATATATATATATATATATATATATATATATATATATATATATATATATAGTATGAGTATCTATGGAAAACCTTAGTTATATGGTAAACCCTTGAAACCCAACTTGTGGCTACAATGAAGCCACATCACCACAATTCAAAACCAATATAATAATAAGATAAGGGTATTGAGGTAAATTTACCTCTAGAATCTTTTGTCAAACCCCATGTAATCTCTCACCACCTTTTTTACCAACCCACAACCCACACCATTTTCTTATGTACCTAAAAGATAAAAATCATATCATCTTCTTCATCTTTTCTCATTTTCTTTTTCCCCATGGATTTTAACATACAAGATCCACCTTCAAACATGTTTGCTTCATTTTCATCTTCTCCACGTGGAGATCTCTGAGCAAAACCTCACCAACTGAGACGCCACCAGCGACCAGACAACCACCGTCCCTGTGCCCGCCACACCTTCTTCTCAACCACTGCTTGTAGCTGAAGATAAATTCCTTGTTTCAAGTATCGTAATCGTAAACCCTATAAATAGCACATATCCATGAAAGAGGAGAATGGAGGGATAAAGATTGGAACTTGATGAATCTTTTTTGATTGGATTAATAATAATAATGGAGGAAACCCATCTCCATGGAACTCTTCATGCTACGATCTATGAGGTTGATAAGATCCATGGCTATGGTGGTGGAAATAATATATTTGGAAAGGTATATGTTATTAATTTTTTTTATTTTTTAAATGTTGGTTTTAATTTGGGGTTGAGTTATTTGGTGGACCGTGGACCATGGATCTGGATATTTTTTTTAAATGTTGATTTTAATTTGGGGATGAGTTTTATTCCACGTTGTAATAGGTGTACACGTGGTGTGTAGATTCATTAAAGTGCTTTCTAATTTAGACATAATAAAAATAAAAATAAATTTTCTGTTTATGTGTTGAACATTTGATAGTTTATTAGAAGTCCAATTTGGAAGGTTACAACAATAAAATTTAATTATCTTATGATACAAACAATACTTTTGATTCACCACTAAACTAGTATAGCCTTGAAAATTGTAGATTTAAGCACCAAATAGTTGTATAATAAATTAATCATTATTTGTGGTGGTAAAGTTTTATCCCTTTTTCATCTTGAGTTTTGCTTCTAGGCATGTTGACTTAGGCAGAAAACACATGTTACCCTCTTATGCAAAGGGTAACAAGTGTTACACATTTATCCCCAGTTAACACATGTTCACATTTGGGCCCCGACTAACATGTGTTACTCCTGTTTAGTATGTTAGATGATGAGTTGGTCACACCGGTTAATATCACATCTATTGTTTTGCAGTTGATAACGAAGACCCTCCACTGGTTGACATATGTTAACATACGAAGTCGAAGGAAGCCGAGAAAAATATGTAGAAAAACTTTTTAATAACGTTTTTTTGTACTCAATATATAGAGTTACTAGATTTATTTTGTTAAAGTGGACAATAATTTGTAATGATACTTTGTAATAACGTGTGTTAATAGTTTGTGTGCTTTATTTCTTAGTAAACTTATGATGTGAAAACTATAGGGGTAAGCAAGACAAAAAAAGGCTGACAAAATAAACACAAGTTTAACATATATTACCAAATAACACATGTTAACCTCTTATGCAACATTAACACATGTTAACCTTCCATGCAGTTCATTTGAATGTCATGGGTAGGTTTTTGTGTGGTTCAATAGTTTGTAATGATACTTTGTAATAACGTGTATTAATAGTTTGTATATATTTTTTTCTTAGTAAACTTATGAAGTAAAAACTATAGTGGTAAGCAAGACAAAAAAAAAGGGCTGACATTAAATACAAGTTTAATAAATGTTACCAAAATAACACATGTTAACCTCTCATGCAACATTAACACATGTTACCCTTTACATGCAGTTCATATGAATGTCTTGGGGTATGTTTATCTCTTGTTCAATAGTTTGTAATGATACTTTGTAATAACACGTGTTACTAAATAACATGTGTTAACCTAATGTGTGTTAATAGTTTGTATGCTATGTTTACTTATTTCTTTTGTAAACTTATGAAGTGAAAACAGGAGTGGTAAGAAAGACAAAAAGGTTGACAAATGATACAGGTTTAACATATGTTACCACACCACTCATACTAACAAATGTTAGATCTTCTCATGGGTATATGGGGCAACAGGTTTAACTTTATCAGATTAGATAACACATGTTAGCCCTTTATGACCAACTAACACATGTTACCCTCGTATGCAACATTAACACATTATTTGTACTTGCCCCATTATAATAATATTTTCTTAAACAAAAAGTAGGAGAGAGGGTGTGACATGACCCATTATAATAATATTTTTTCTTAAACAAAAAGTAGGAGAGATGAGAGAGATGGTGTGACATGACCCATTATAATAATATTTTCTTTATCAGATTAGATAACACATGTTAGCCCTTTATGACCAACTAACACATGTTACCCTCGTATGTAACATTTAACACATTATTTGTACTTGCCCCATTATAATAATATTTTCTTAAACAAAAAGTAGGAGAGAGGGTGTGACATGACCCATTATAATAATATTTTCTTAAGCAAAAAGTAGGAGAGATGAGAGAGATGGTGTGACATGACCCATTATAATAATATTTTCTTTATCAGATTAGATAACACATGTTAGCCCTTTATGACCAACTAACACATGTTACCCTCGTATGCAACATTAACACATTATTTGTACTTGCCTCATTATAATAATATTTTCTTAAACAAAAAGTAGGAGAGAGTGTGTGACATGACCCATTATAATAATATTTTCTTAAACAAAAAGTAGGAGAGAGGAGAGATATGGTGTGACATGACCCATTATAATAATATTATAAAGGTGAAAAGAAAGAGGAGAGAGGAGAGAGAATGTGTCATAACTTTTCTGAAAAATGTGCCATGACTTGTGATATGATAGAGAGAGTGTATGTCTTACACACATATTTCTCTTCCCAAACTACCCTTGCATGTCCTTTTGAGCATTAAAATAATATTATATCTAACATCAAGTACAAAAAATGAATCATATCCATTGATCTAAAGAGATGGATGGTCTAGATGGAGTTTCCAAGGTTTACCATCTAAGGGTGGGTTTCCATATTATCCCTTCCCTATATATATATATATAGGATTTGGATCATTTGAGAACCACCATTTAGGGAGAAAACCAAAGAACCAGTGTGAACAGGTGACATTTTTGTAAATATGAAGGTGTCTACAAAAACCCCTCCATAAAAAAATAAAAAAAAATTATATAACCTAAATAAATAAAAAAAATAAAAAAAGTAAAAAAACCAAAATGATTATTTTTCATTATTAATTCACAAAAAAATTAAAAAAATGGCTTGTGACGTCGTATGACGTCATCCTAATGCACATGTGCATTTCGTTGTTATATATACGTAAATATACCGTATGCACATGTGCATTTCACTATTAAATCTCACTTTTGAATGAATTTTCAATTACCATACTTAAATGATTATTAAATGGACGTGATACAGATATATAAGGGGTCATAAATTTTATTCAATGATCATTAAATGGACGCAAAGTGAGATATAAAATACACTCAAACTCGTCAAGTGTTTAGTCATGCATATTATAATAGAAATTGAAAATAAAACACGTGTATAACAATAAACATGAATAAACTTAAAACACATCTATATAATAACTATAAAATAAGAAACGTGTACTGCATGCACATGTGCATTTCACTAATATTGTTAGATTTTTTTAGTAGTTTAATTTTCGGGCATACATATATGCATGCATCATCCTTCAAATAACAAAGTTTTTATACCAATTTGTTTTTATGATACAACTACATGTAGTTTCTACCAAACATATTAACTCAATAAAACAATCGATAACAAAAAAAATATCCATATTACAAACCAACTATGTTAACCACCTACATACAAAATTCTAATTATCTCACAACCTCACGTTCACCAACATAACAAAATGTTAAACCAAACATACATTACACAAAATGTTATACAAACTACTTTGTTTGTTTGACAATTTCCTTATCCCCTACCAAAGTTGATGTGGTGTAACGCGTGTTTGTTTCAAACGCCAATTTGCTTTTTTCATAACCTTCTTTTGAATTGACTTCATTACCACCATTTTAACACACTTTGATGTTTTTTTCTTTCTTGTAATTGCATCTGCACACATTTTTCAAAAAATACATTATATCATGTTCATCCATAATTATGCACATGTGCATAATCAACAATATATGTTAAATATTGCGTAAATCAACATACCATCATTATTCGTCGTTTCAATATGTTTCCGCTTGTTTGACCTTGTTTGAATCTTCTTTTTAATTCGAAATCTGCACATAGGATATTTTGTGTGAGTAAACATAAAATATTTAATATTTCAAAAGATAAAACTACACATATACACATGTGCATTTCTATATAAATGTACTTAATACATAATAACAACCTGATTCAACTTCTTGATAAACATCCATTACATTATCAGCTTCCGATTTTGGGAGATCAAATGGAGTTCGATTAGTTTCTGCTATACAATAAATAAAGAACATAACTAATAAACGAAATAAAGTAACTACGAAGTACATCCGGACTAAACAAATAATATCAACCTGATTCAAATTTTTGATCAATAATCGTGTCACTATCTTCAATTGCATCTGGTAACCTTTTTGTTCCTTTATCCCTCGATTGTAATACAAATGTTACTTTCTTTGATTTTCCCCCATCTATTAGCTACAAGCAATAAAAAAACTCATAAGAAAACCAATATTTCGACTTGAATGCACATGTGCAACACCATTACTTTGTTAATTACAACAAAACACATGCAGTTATGCATTATTGTTACTAATTTACTTATACCAATATATGATATAACATTAATTTAAACATTATAAACTACGTTTATGTCATCATCAAATATCTCATTCAACTATCACTTAACGATTATGTCATCATCCTCAATCGCATACTGTAGTTTTTTTTAACCTTTTCTCCCTCGATTATAGCACAAAGGCTACCTTCTTCGACTTTTATCTCATCTTTAACTCCAAATAGTAAACAACACATAAGAAAAACACAATTTCAATCTTAATGCACATGTGCATTAACGTTACTTTTTCATTACCACATAACATATGCACATGTGCATTAGAGCGAAAGACCTTAATGATAACAATAATTAAACCTTAATGCACCTGTGCATTAACATTAATTTGAACAAATACCCCCACAGAAAACAAAAATTACAACCAAACTTAAAGATAAAGTTCGAAAAGAGTTAAACTCAAACTTAAACAATCACAGACTCGGTTCAGCTCGTTTACCACCCTAATTAGAATACCAGTATACTGAAAACATAGATTAACTAACATCAACTAACCTTACAAGAGGAGAATTATCAGCAGATTGCACAACTCCATGACCAAAACCACCATTCTTCATAATATCATCAAATCCAAATCCATGAACAATAATATTATTAATTTCAAAATATTCTATCCTCTCTACATTACCGATTCATGTGAATAAAAAACTAATAAATGCAAATTTTAAACAAAATGCAACTATTTGAAAGAGTGAAGCATAAATTAAATCAAAATATTAATAAAAAGAAAAAGAAAAAACAGAGAAAACTCCTCTGACCTTATTTTCCGGTTCAACGCCATTAGAATCGTTAGAATTCAGCTCCAATCCTTCATTCACAGAATTCGTCACCGGTTCCGGCGCCGGCGCCGGCGCCGACTCAATCAGCATCGCCATCGTCGTCGTTATCGCAGGTGGTATTGACGCAGTCGACCCCTGATAAACACAGTCATATTCATATTACTCGAAACTGGAACTGGATCAGTCATCGCCAGTGGTTATGATGTTCCAAAACATCATAACGTTCCTACATCGTGTCAGGATGAACATGATTATACTCCTTTTGATTGATAATTTGGTGGTTAGATGCGGTGGTTGTAGGGTTGATTGATGGTTGAGATGAATAGATCTAGGGTTTTGATGATAAAGGGGAAGATGGGTTTGTATGATAAAGAGGAAGATGATCGTGGTGTGTGTTTTTATGTTTCAAGTTGTTTTTTTTAATTTATTTATGTCTTTATCATATTTACAAAAAATACCCCCTGTTCACATTGGTTCTTTGGTTCTCTCCCAAAAGTTGGTTCTCGTATGATCCCTACCCTATATATATATATATATATATATATATATATATATATATATATATATATAGGGTGGATCAAATGAGAACAAACTTCATGTGAGAATAAAAAGAAGTTACATAATGGTTAAACATTAAATAGTTTAACTCTTCTTACATTAATTATCATCTATAGAATTAACTAGTTTAAGTACTCGTGTGATACACGGGTTAAATATCAAATATGTAAATGAGAAGTTGTAAGTAATATTTATACAACCTATAATATATAAACAATAACTTGTAATAATATTTCTAAATGAAAGAAATGTTGCATTAAATCTGTAAAAATTGAAATCACAGTTAATTCAAAAAAATCTAACAAAATCATAAATCTCTAAAGATTTACTTGTACACCACATTTTTTTTTTATTTGTAAGTTTTCCCTCTTTGTCTAAAATTAATAGTTTGACTTCGTCTTTGCTTTTTACTCTTGATAGTGCATCATACAACTGGCCATGAGTGAAAACCAGTTGTTTTAAGTACATACAAACTCTCGCTAGTGATTGTATTTGGCTTTTGTTATTTGTCATTGTGAACAAACAAACAATTGAAGTTTTCTTCTATGGAACTTGAAAGGAATGTTGTTATCAGAAGGTATCATATTAATTCTAGGAATAAATGTTCGAGTCCAATATTACCTCCAGATATTAACCGTCTTCCATAACGCGCTTACCAAGTGGTGATTTGACTTGTATCCTGGTGCCATTACACAATCCATTCTGCTAGTCAATGTTTCATAGTAGCATTCCGTACACTCCAACTTTTAATGCTAACTTGTGATTGGGCAATCCGGATATTTTAAGGCCATTGAGAATGCCCGATGAGTATAGATTTTATTGAAACCGATTCTTATTTAAATGTTCCGCCTGTCAACTAATTTTATCAAGAAACAAATCATAACACTTGCCTTGTCTTTCCAAATCTTTGTTTTTTTAAAAAAAATATAAACATCAATTTTATCAAACCATTGTCAATAGCGTATTTACCTAGTGTATTATATAAATATCATAATCATAAAACGAGGACCATAATAAATGTTGGAGAGAAATTGTTGTCACATGTGCTTTTAAGAAAACTATGGTTTCCACCATGATAAAAGTTTTCACAACATCAGGAGCACAAACCTGGTTTATCAATTATAATTAAAAAATTACACTTAAAAACAATCATCATATTTGTTTTTGAATTGAAAGCTTACTTGTGATAAGAATAGTTCAAGCCAACAAAACATTTGATAAGGCGACGGTGGCTCGGAGTTATCAACATGTCAGCCAACATCTGCTACAGATTTTGAATCACCTAAGCCTTTACCAAATGGCCAATGAAACGCTTTGGTTAGGTTATCCGGGACATTGCCTGATACAAAAACAGAGCGGGAATCTTGCACCAAGAATTTACAAAACATTGACAATATGATAAAGCAATTGTCTCTGAACACCTAAATTTAGAATTTAGAAACAATAATACATGATGTAAGTTACAAAACTCACTGTTGACAACCTTAACTCTAAAGCATGGTGCAACACTCATCACATATATTGCCATTACTAAACCAATCTTCACTTAATCAACCTTGGGATTCTAATTACCCAATACATCTCAAATTAACCCATTACAAATTTGAACTATCAAACATCAAGTAAAATTTCAAGTTATAGTGGTAAAGATGCATCAAAGTTGAGTTTACAAAGAATTAGTAAAGACAATTGATGCATTAGAGTCCACACAATATACATTTTATGAGCCCACTCATACTTCACTAAATTAATTATAAGACAATAAAAATTAGTTAACAATCTAAAATTCCACACCATTGAAATCGTCGTTTCACTTTGGGCGTCTGCCATCTGGTCTCTCTTTCCAGAGTCCAATTTACTTAGTAAGATAATTCAATTATGGAAGCACAAAAACATTATACAAAGATGCATACATGTACTTGACATCATGTTGCTATTACTTCTAATCAAAGGGTTGCGAAGGACACAACATATTTACATGATGACAGATTTCCTCATTATCAAATGTATAATATGGAAACGCTAAACGTTTTGCTCAATGATTTCTTGTCTACTTTCAAGCTTTACTATAACAGAGTTTCATATTATACAAGAAAGGGTGACATAGAAACACCATAAAAAAACATCTTTTTAAAATGAACAATAAAAATCTATATACAAAGCACAAAGAGTCGGATACAATTATCAGTTTACAAATTCTAGGCGTTTAACCAAAGATAAAAAAACTTACTAAAAAATAAATCAAAATTCAGTTAAGATTGCCAATAAACAAAACCTACTGAAAACATGTATCACCTCACCTAATGCTTTTAGTTTTAAAGCATAAATAAGTATACCTTATGTAAGTCAGTAAGTGATGTTTGATCGAGCATACTAAATATTTTAAATAAGACACTTACACACTTTATTGGAGATTAAGACCTTTTGATGGGCGAACCATAGAGGCTTGGTGAATCATACAGTCCATAACTCTGTACCTCTTGCAACATCCACAAGCACATTTACACACTGAACAAACCTACAAGTAAAATAAAATGATTGGGCATTTTCTATAATTTAGATTCATGGAGAACATAGCCATGGAATATGAAATAGTAAACTTATTCGGTTAAGGTCTAACCACTTTAAAATTGACATGATAAGATAAATTATTGACTGTAGGATCATGTACGGAATATGCCCTTGTATGTTCACAAATAATATTTTAGGTTGCATCAATACTAAGTACTAACTTGAGTTTCCTGTGAACCTTTAACAACATTATACTTATTCAAAAGGCTTCTCACAATTTTAATATAATAAAGCCCGTGAGTCATGACCCACCCTCATAACCACAATGTTATTTTTCAAAAACTTTAACATAAATACCTACTTTAACATAAGAACATAAGAAATATAACAACAAAAGAAATATACATGCACCTTGTTTTCTTGCATTAGGACAAAAGAAATAGTTCTAACTCTATCATCTGTATCACACTGGAAACCTACAAACCAAAAAAAAACATGTTGTTGTTTGACTAAAAAAGTCAAAGAAGCAAAGTTTGACTTAAGACTTTGATGGATATACCTTTACTCTTTACAGCCAGAACGTCTATTACTTCTGATAAACCTTTACAAATGTAAAAAAAAAAAAAAAAAAAAAAAAAAAAAAAAAAAAAAAACAATTACCACCATTGAATTAAACCTTTTTTAATATATTTTTCCAATGCAGGTTTTTGTAATTTCATATATCAAATATTTGTACCACTTACAACCAAAAGCAAAACAAATTAATATGTTGCAAATTAGTAAAACTCATACTTGTTAAGGGTCGTGGCAATTATTATTGTAGATAGAGGAAAATTAGGGTATTTGACCACTACTTGTATGATTTGAACATGTGACTGCATGAGCCGCAGCAAAATCCCAATCCTTTTGACCACAAATTGTGCTTCTATCTTTCTTTAATCGAAAAGGTAAATAGACGATTGAGAGTGGTAGGGTGTTGGAATGAGATTGTAGATACAGAGAATGCACAGATGGAAGGCCATAAAAATTGAGAAATTAATTCGTTGGGAAAAAAATTAGGGCGAAAACCACAATTGAAAAAATCAACGGTTGAAAAGATCCACGTGGCAAAAAAATTTGGGTGGGAATTTTGCAAAGAAATGGCTTAAGAGAGGGACATGTGGACAAAATCATTTTGTTTTATTATATTTTAGATTATAGATTATAGATTATAGATTAGTCATTACAACATTTTATCCTACACATTATCAAAATTTATCCTACACATATAAAAATGCATCCTACATATATCGAAATTATCGTATGTTTATCCTACACATATCGAGATTATCATACATTTATCCTACACATATAAAAATTCATCCTACATATATCCTACACATATCGAAATTATCCTACACTCTAAATAAGGTTTGATTTGAAAGAATATATTTTAAAAATGAATTATGAGTTTCATTTATTTAACTAGTTTAGTGGGGGTTACAATAAAATACTAATCAATTTAACATTCAATATAATTATTAAATGAAAGCTTCCTATTGGTTAGAATTTGTTCTTTTCTTCTTACAAAACTTTTTCTTCTCATTTGAACCATCCAATATATAGGGGAAGTATTTAGAGAAAACCCTCTAAAATGAGGAAACTTTAGTAAACCTAATACTTGGCTCACATTTGTCCACATCACTCATTAATATTATATTAACAAGGTTATTTAAGTCATTTTATCATTCCCCCATTTTCACATTTTGAATAATTTCCCCCTCCCTATATAAACACATTCTCTCTCATTATTACTCATTCTCTCACCACCACATCTCTCTCATTCTCTCTGCTCACCACCATAAGCAGCCACCACCACCACTGCTTAACCACCATCGACCACACTAACCACAACTATCATCGTTCACCATCATTAACGTCTGCAACAACCATCAACCATCATCGTCTAACATCATCATCGTCGAACATCACCACCATAGTCGCTCCCACCATCAAAACAACCACCAACATCATCATCGATGACTACAAAACCATCGACGATGAAGGAGTAAGCCATCTGAAATCAAGCAAACGCTGCTGTTGGCCCTAACCTGATCAGTGATATATGTGGAATCAGCAGAATAGGTGAAGAGGTAAACAAAAAGGTTGTGAATCTAAGAATTTTCAATTGGTTGATGATTTTTACAGAGTGAAAAAATGGAGTCTTGAAAATGTTTGGAGAAGATGATGGGTATCTTTGTATTCTACTCATTAAAAAATATAGTTAAAATCACTATGTCAGACTTTTTCTTGAATGAATATGTTTATTTTGTTTTGTTATATTTTTTTTGAATGAATATGTTCATTTTGTTTTATTTTTTTAATTAGGAAATAGGAATTGTTCAGTTTTTTTGAATTGGGGTAAATGATATTTGTTTGAAGAATTAAACAGTGTTTGAATCATAAAGTTGTTGATGGGGACAATGATTTTATAATATATAAACAATTTTGGGGATAGTTTGTTCGCACACAAAGTGTTTGATCAAATGCTTGAATGAAAAAAAAACTTATGTTAACTTTTTTTATTTTTTTTATTATTTTGTTTATGTTAGATTGGATGTTAAAAAAAATCATATTTTTTGAATTGGGGTAATGTGTTTTTATTGCATATTTTTTGTTTTAAGTTTTTTTAGTTATGAATTAGGAGCTGAATCTATCCCAATTAACATGTGTTAGGGTTCAATTAGCATGTGTTAAATAGCAAATGTGTACTTTATTTTCTTGGTATATCTTTTGATTTTCCTCTAATAATTTTACTTTTTATTTTTTATATATTTGTTTATTTTGTGTAAAGGTTTTGAATTTTTTTTATATTGGTGCTTACTAATGTGTCAGGGTTCAATTAACACCTGTTAGTGATGCAAAACACATGTTTGTATTTGGTGCTTCCTGGTGAATCTATCCCAACTGACATGTGTTAGGATTCAATTTAACATGTGTTAGTGATACTAACACAGGGTTGTATATGGTGTCTACTAATGATTTTATTCCAATTGAATTTGCATGTAAATATTTATTTAATCATAGAATAAAAATGTTTTAATTAGAAAAATTAAAAAAAACTATTTTTTTAAAAAATATAACTTGACTGTTTATATGTAAATATGTATATATTTCGTGTAGTTTCATAAAATGTATGTATTTGTATATATTAAAGTAAAGGTTTGATTTTGGTGAAGGTTTTGAATATTTGTATTGGTGCTTACTGATGTGTCAGTAGGGGTGAGCATTTCGTGGTTCGGACCCACAGGAACCTTGGACCCGACCCACGAGAACCTTGGACACGAACCTTTTTAAATATATGGGTCGGTTTCCGGTTCTAGATTTATATAAATTATCGGTTCCGGGTCGGGTCGATTCCAAACCCATGGTTCTAATATAAGAACCACAAGAACCGTTTGTATTTTAATTAAAAAATAATATTTTTTAGCCTTTTAACTATTCATTTTTACGTTTTATTGTAATTGATTTCATATAATGTTAATACAATATTAAAAATATTATTTATAATAATAACAATGTATTTTTCTTGAAATATTTTTCGGCTTAATGGATATGCATTGATATGATATATTATATAATATTATTATATCCAAGTTTGAAGTAAATATTTATATATGTCGCTCTGATGTGTGTGTGTGTATTTATTATGTATACATAACAGATTCACATAATGTTTCTAGTTATGAGAATGACAAAATTGTTACGAAAACATAAGTCGAGAAACGAAAAGTGACTTAAAAAAGAAACTCATGGGCTATTGTTTGACTATTCGTTGTGGAAGCGCGAGCAGCACGACGCGAACGAGGTTTCAGTGCTCATGCCACCCCCAGCCACAACAGCCCCACGCGAACAGTCCCGATGCGAGCACAAGCGATGGTGGTTGCGTGGGTTAACGGGAAAAAGTGACCTTTGGTCACGCCGTTGCTCACCCCAGCCACAACGGTGACCGGATTACTTTATAGTCACGTCGGTGGCTCGCACCCGTTCGCTCGCGCGTCCACAAAAGACGACCTTAGAACCATATGGAGGAATTCTTTTACGAGCATGGTAAAAGAATATGAATATGTAAATCCTCTAAAAGTGGCTATTACATTAAAAGGTTCTAGATGGTCAGACCCTTTTACCCCACCCATCAGAACCTTTAGGACCCAGAACCACATAACCTTTTAAGGTTCGGTTCTTGGTTCCTAATTTCAACAATAAAAGGGTATACGGTTCTGGTGGATCCGGGTCGGGTCGGGTCGGTTCCGAACCCTTTGCACAACCCTATGTGTCAGGGTTCAATTAATACATGTTAGTGATTCTAGCATTAGGGTTCAATTAACATGTGTTAGTGATACTAACACATGTGTGTATATGGTGCCTACTGATGAATCTGTTCCAATTGACATGTGTTAGGGTTCAATTAACATGTGTCATTGATGCTAACACATGTTAGTATATGCCCAATTAACACGTGTTAGTGATGCTAACACATGTTAGTATATGTCCAATTAACACCCAAATTGACCCAGTTAACATTTTCTAGTGATGCTAACACATGTTAAAAATAATTAATGTAGGAGGTTTTATGAACAACCACCGGAGTTCAAGCCGGCTACTCCGCACAAGGATCAACTAGAGATGGAGTGCTAAGGATTGAAACATGAAGCCGAAAATGCCTAATAAGGAATGAAGCATAACGCCGAAGACAACTATTAAAGAATGAAGCATAATGTGTTTTTTATGTTAGTTTATGATAATTTTGTATCATCTTTTTAATTGTTTAGATTTATATGAAATTAATTTATTACACTCAATGTTGATTGCAATAAATTTTTATATACATGTGTTATTTTATGTTGATATACTAGTCCAAAATTAACGTGATAATTATTTGAACCAATTACACATGTTAGTGATGTGTGTGAAAGGAGTTTGTTTGAAGAGAACAACTAACATGTGTTATGGATCTTTAAATTAATATGTGAAATAAGTGGTAGAGAAAAAAGTAGAAGAGAGATGGTGGAGAGAGAAAAGGTGGAGAGAGAAGATGAAAAGATAGAGAGAGAATGTGACAAGATGTAGAGAGAAGGTGATCCATTTTACCCTTTTACCCTTTTAGTACTTTATGTGTATTATTTTAATGAGGAGGTGGACCCAAAGGTGGGACCGTGAATCACAACCATTGATCATGCTTGATTAATGGTTGTGATAAGGTTTAGTGAGTTTTCTCAAATATTTAAGGTTTTCTATAGAACCTTACCATATATATATATATATATATATATATATATATATATATATATATATATATATATATATATATATATATATAGGTAGAGGATAGAGGATCCTGTAGGAAAATTGTTTTGTGTAGGAAATGTAAGAAATAGTTATGACCCTTGGATCAAATTTTGAGATGAGGGGCATTTTAGACTTTTTTACCATTTTTAATTCTCCCAAACCCACTAATTTAGCAATATTATTTGGTTAGTTATGAAGATTATCATCCTAAAATAACTAAATACTCCTTCCTTTTCATATGATTCATACCATCTTCATATCAATTCATTTGATTCATAAGATTATCCCAAAATAACTAAAGATCATTATCCAAAAAAAATTTCGGTTCCCCAAGCATATCAATTCATACGATCTCGATCACATCAGAAACACCAATTGTTTATTGTTATGGTAGAAGTTATACAAGATGATACGATTGGTAGGTTTTTTTTTCGGTTTTCATTCAATTTTCTTCGATTTAAATCATACTGTTTGGGTTTTATAACGACTATTTATGTAAACTGTGCTTAGAGGAGGGGGTTAACAAATGTGAATTCGAATAGCTTTTTAACATATATGAATCAGTAGTGTTTTATACGAATAAGTAGTGTTTTATACGAATTAGTAGTGTTTTTATCATGTTATGAGTCAGTAGTGTCTTATAGAATCCTTTTTTTTACCTTTGAATTGTGAATTTCTTGGGAGGCGCCCAAAACTCCTACTGAAGTTCGACAATTTCTTGGCCTTGTGGGTTACTATAGAAGGTTCATCGAGAATTTTTCTAAGCAACAAAGATATTATTACAATTATTATTTCCTCAAACAAACAACCAACAACTGCTATTGTAAACACCATTAATCAACTAGGCATGATTGGATTATGTTGTGGCAATAAATAAATACACGAATACATAACAACTTGCCGAAACACGCGCGCTATAGACCTAGTGATTTATACGTCTAGGACATTTGTAGGTGTTTGACCTTGGACGAGCTATTCTCTGAGTTGGATTGCTTACTTTGCTTGGGGTGAGTTTCACGGCCCCATTTTACTATTTTTACTTTTCGGGGGAAAGATATGTTAGGGAAATATGTGATATGTTGAGTACTTGAGTTTGTTGTTCGCCACTTGGGGTGAGTCCTCGTTACTATAACCATTTATTCGTATGTATGAAATCGAAAACCGAAGGAATATTTGGATAGTACTATTGGTGCCTGACAAGGCCCACCACTAATCGATAGCGTCAATTTATGCAACTGTGAATGCCAGGGGTGCACGTATTCTAAACTAAGTTGTTATTTCCGAGAAACAACTATAAATGAGGCATTATTAGTCTTGGTTTGGTTATGGGCTTAAGTAGATTGTAGGAACTTGCAACTCCTATAATAGACACTACTTGAGTTTATTTCCCAAAAATGTTGTTAAAATGATTTGTAAATTAAAACCTGTGAACTCACCAATATATTGACGATTTTTAACATATCTTTCAGGTAACTAATTTGCTGGAAGTCTACATGGCTAGGACCGGGCGGGGATCTCATAAGACGTCAGATATTTTGATGGGGTTTTACCTTTATTTTCCATGGGTTGGAATATAATAGTGAAACCTCTACTTTTGGGTTTTAAACTATGTTGTTTTAAGAATGTAAGAACATGAAACTACTTTCGACGTATAAATAAATGATCCTTTTCTTAATTACTTGTAGTTTGCGTTAATCTTGGTTTAATACTCTTCGAACGTCGCGCCACGTGTTTCAGCCATTTGGATACCCATTGCGGGAGGACTAAGGGATAAGGTGATGAAAGAAGCACATAGATCTAAGTATACAATGCATCCTGGTAGTACAAAGATGTATAAGAATATTCGGAGTGGATATTGGTGGCCAGGCATGAAAGCATCAATAGGTAAGTATGTGGAGAAATGCCTGACGTGCTCACAAGTCAAAACAGAGCATCAGAAACCTGCAGGATGTTTAATACAACCTGAGATCCCTGAATGGAAATGGGAGATGATTACAATGGATTTCAATACTAAACTTCCGCGAACTAAGTCTGGGCATGATGCCATTTGGGTTATAGTAGATTGCCTAACCAAGTCTGCTCATTTCTTACCCATACGGGAAGATTATAAAATGGACAAATTAGCAAAGATTTATGTTAAGGAAATTGTTACTCGCCATGGTGTGCCTATATCCATCATATCAAACAGAGATAGTCGTTTTACATCCAGATTTTGGCAAAGCTTCCAAAAGGAATTGGGAACTAAAGTAAATCTAAGTACGACATATCATCCACAAACTGACGGGCAAAGTGAAAGAACAATACAGACCCTGGAAGACATGCTCAGGGCATGTGTGATAGACTTTGGAGGAAACTAGGATGAACATTTACCACAAATAGAATTCGCATACAACAATAGCTATCACTCAAGCATCAAGGCTGCTCTGTTTGAGGCTTTATATGGAAGGAAGTGTCATTCACCGGTTTGTTGGACTGAGATTGGTAGAAACCCGTTAGCTGGGCCAGAGATCATTGTAGTCTACATGGCTAGGACCGGGCGGGGATCTCATAAGACGTCAGGTATTTTGATGGGGTTTTACCTTTATTTTCCATGGGTTGGAATATAATAGTGAAACCTCTACTTTTGGGTTTTAAACTATGTTGTTTTAAGAATGTACGAACATGAAACTACTTTCGACGTATAAATAAATGATCCTTTTCTTAATTACTTGTAGTTTGCGTTAATCTTGGTTTAATACTCTTCGAACGTCGCGCCACGTGTTTCCGCCATTTGGCGTGGTGTTCTGTGGTTTTTTTCTTTATGGAAGATGAAACAACCTGTAACACCCCATTTTGTGATCAAATAAAATAGAAATGTTTATGAAATTTATGCCGTGTGTATTATATGATCTAGGCGTGAATAGTATGATTATTTGATATATAAGAATCTAGTCGAGCCAATAGTATTATAAGAGACCGTTTAGTTAGATTAATAAAAGATAATATATTTGACTCTACTCTATTTTAATGAAACTTAGGTCAAAGCGTAGATAAAAATTAGCTCGTCTTAAAAGTATATTTAAAAGTTCATAAAGCGTTACAGTTTAAAAGTTATACGAGAAAAACGAGTGAAGCAGTTTAAAAGTATGCCTTTGAGAGAGGTATAATAATACGTGTATACATTTGAGGATACATATCTTTAGGCTGTATTGCCGTTGCCGCCATATACTATTATTATAAAGAAAGTCGGTAATTGAAACTCATATAAATATGACACCACTTTAGCTTATAACTACATAATAATCTTGCAATCTTCTCGTTGTCATATCAGTAGGTATGTTAACTATACTTTTTAAGTTATCTTTACCAGTTTTGAGATTTAGTGTTTATCTATAAGTATTACTCATAAATGATATGGTTTAGTACATTATTAGTGGGGGAGTTAGAGTCACAGCCATGGTTGATGATGAATAACTCAATCTTTAATTTAGGCATAGACTGATCACCTATGCTTAAACTAGGTAAGGTTATTCAGAGACGACCACGACAGTGACTAGTTAGTACCCACTCTTTATTTAGCTAGTATCTAAGATAGTCTTGGTCTTGATCAGGGTACCAAGTTCGGAGTGATTAGAGCAAACATCTATAAAGGAAAGGTGATTCTATGAATGTTTTTAAATGTGAGCATGCTTGTCCAATCTGGTAATTGTTAATATTGCACTCATGACTGTTAGTACGCATGTGTATAATCTAATCACACATACACACGATATTTGTGGTCCCTTATACGTGCTGCTACGGCAGGATTTGTCGGTACATATTTCTAGGGTATAGTGGGCATTGACTGTATGATGTTTGAAGTCTTGTTGACACCGTCACGAGGGCCCATGCGTGGGTGCCGGGCGTGGCGGAAAGATTATAGTGACATGGGCAGATACAAGTCATGAATGATAAATGAATGTGTTTTGTAAATTGTGTATATTCATGAACTCACCAGCATTGTCTGACGTCGTTTTAAGCATGTGTCGCAGGTAGTGAAGGTTAGTGGTGGTACGTGCTGTTTATCAGGAAGCTATACGACCAATGGAATAGGATATGCTAGTTCGTGTGTTTTGAGGATATATGTCTTCGGTTAAGAATAGTTGTTGAAGTTTGTACTTTTAAGTTTCCAACTCGTGTACCTTGCAGTTTTTGTTAATGTAATAAGTGTTTGTCTTGTAAGTTGATATCAATTGTGTATGGTGCATCCTTATCTGGGTGTGGGCGTCACACAACCTTAAATGTATGAGAGAGATTCATCATCATACTCAGTTAATCCCACCTATAGCAAAGCTAAGGTAGGGTCTTGTAACATTCGTATTTTTCGTATTTTCCATTCTAGTCCTTGTATTCTTGTATCTTGTCAATTTTACACCCTTGTAATCCCGAGCTTATGATCAGTGGAAAAGTATTTTGTCAATTGCATTTAATCTTAATCTATTTCATTCATTCTATAAATTCTATGTGACGCAAACTTTATGTAACATCGCGTGATTTTTAGTTTTGCATATATTCTAAATTTTATACTTAACAAATTCCAAGTTCGCCTTTACTCGCTTCTTTTATACTCTTACCAATTCGTGACGGGTCGTCATTATAATTTATCCTAATCAATTTAGGCGTTATAACAAGAAACTCATTTAGTTAAGATCTTAATATATATTTATTTATTTATTTTTAAACATATATATACTTTTTATAATAATACTTTTAGAATAAAAAAAAAAAGAAAATGAAACCTTGAAATTAGATTTCTTTGACTTTTTCAAACAAAACCAACAATCTTAAATATTGAATCTCGTTTGCTTAATTATTATTTTTTGAACGCAAAGGACACAGCAGACTACAAACAATTATGACATCCCTTAATCACCAAGTTTAACCCCACTTAATCTCCTCCCAACCACCCTAATAACTCTATTTAATACCCAACCACCTTAACCCACCTATAAATACAACCCCTCCCCACTCCATAATCTCTTGCTCATCTCTTTTCTTCCTAAAAATCTCTCTAAACTTCAAGTTTCTTGAGCATACTTCCTGATAACACATCAGTAAGTTTTCCAAGCTCAAACCTTCTTTCTTTTCATTTTTTCCTTCTCTTTTTCATCTAAAACTCCTTAGAGAAACCTCTAGGATCTTCCTCATATTTATCCACAGAAGTGTGATAAGGGTAGAGCACCTAAAAGAGGTTCCAAAGGTGGTTGTTTTCTGAATTATACTATATAATAATATAAACATATACTTTCAAGTTTCTATCTTACTAGTTTATTATTAATCTTTGGAAGGTTTGTGGTTACACCATACCTTACCAACTCTCTTGACCCTTCTTGTGCTACGAATTTATCCACACTAGAAAGGGGAAATCTCGTGTCCAAAACCCACGTTTATTCCATAAGCGAAGTGGTTATGACATGAACCTATCATATGGATTCACATTCCTAACTTTATACCATCTGAATCATCTATGATGGTTTTGTGCTTGGTCTAACTTAATCTCATGACCATCCGGATTGCCCTAAAGGCAATTTGTGCTTGGTTTGCCTAAAAGGCTTGCATGACTCTCGTGAATCTATAATCTAAACTCGAACCTAAGACCCTTTATTCTCTAATTCTAGTTAACCAAGGCTAAGGAACTAACCTCCCAAGACTCGTCTTTGGAGCCTTACTAAACGCACCCAAAGGTGAGTTCATACTTGAGAATCCAGTTAAAAACCGAATTCATGGATCAATTAAATGAAAACAACTCGGTTTCAGACGGGAGATTCGAGACGAGACAGAAATACACGATAACAACGTCATCACAGATTCGTATTACTACAGAAACGGTTACAGACACTGTCATCAGTAGGATAAACATCTATCTCGGGGCCGGGGGAGGTCGGGCATGACCTCCCCCTTGAGAGCATTCAAAGTACAAACTCAAATCACCAAATGAACAATAACACATGAGATTGCTATTTATAGTACAACACCCAAGAGCCACCTTCGCCCCTTTGGAATGGTCGAATGTGGAACATTTCCACATTCGCCCATTTGTAATGGTCGAATGTGGAAAACTTCCACATTCGCCCAGTGTATATAGGTCGAACATGGCTTTGGTATTGTCCTATATTATACAAATGCGTCAGATCCATAAAATGCCCTTATGGATCACCACAATCTCATGTAAAACAATACAAAGACTCAACCCTAGTCTATTCGACAGTGACGTCCACAGAAAGTGCATCAACAATCTCCCCCTTGGACGTTGCTGGCGAATCCACAAATCTCTTGCACATCAACACATTCTCCTCTTTGAAAATTCCTAGCATCTTCAGTCAATAATTGTTGAAGTATCAGACACATTGTTACATCAACAATCTCCCCCTTGACTGATGCTTCACCAAGTTTCTCTGAGATCCCGTATGATAAATCAATCATATTCTTGAGTAACTTCATCTGTTCGACAGAATACAAGCCGTAGACGAGTGGAACAAGCAATCAGAAGCTTTCATCATGAACTACCAGTACTAATTGAAGGACTTGAAATGCTTCAGAAACTGAAGTTTTCGGCGGGGCCAACAATATCTACCAATAGCTCTTGAAATTCTTCAGGACTGTGATCTTGAAACTTTCGTTGAACCTACGTGCCACATGACTCCTACTAGGATACCTCATTACTTTCAGAACATTGAAATCTCAAACTTGATTTCATTCTTCATAACAACTCTTTAGAACAAGTTCCTTCAAACATACAGGAACTGGGTTGACTGTTCTCATCATGCGGAATAAAATCTGTTTATTTTCTGTTTTTGGCCCATAATAGTCATTTGAATCTGATTATCATACTGTTGTTTCTCATGACTACCCCACATTAAAACTGTTTCATCATCATCAATTCTTCAACAAATTTGTGAAGACATCATCACCATTCTCCCAAAAATCTTCAAAAATTGCCTTTCGAAATTTTTTAGGCCTTAAATTCTACATTCGCCCCTGGTACTTCTACATTCGCCCACTTTTGTTGACCCGAAGGTAGAATAGTAACCAGAATGTAAAATAACACTTGACCCTTTCCACGTTCGCCCAAAAACAGCTACTTTCGCCCAGTAACATTCCACATTCGCCCACCCGACTTTCTAAAAGGGGCGAATGTGCAGACTGAACGTGTTCTTGATCAATATTTTCTTCAAATCAGTCCACAATCACTCTAATCCTTTGAATTTGATGATGAAACGTGTTCAGAAAGGTGCGGAAATGAAAACCTAACCCTCGAATTCACAAAAACATGGAAAAATCACATGATTTCGGGTTCAATTAAGAATCTAGGGTTTCTAGGGTTTCAACCTTTCAATCAAAATCTGAATTTTACGTCTGAAAACATGAAACTGTGATTGATTCAAACGACTGTTAGATCGTTCAAATCGGTACCACGGCTCTGATACCAGTTGAGAATCCAGTTAAAAACCGAATTCATGGATCAATTAAACGAAAACAACTCGGTTTCAGACGGGAGATTCGAGACGAGACAGAAATACACGATAACAACGTCATCACAGATTCGTATTACTACAGAAACGGTTACAGACACTATCATCAGTAGGATAAACATCTATCTCGGGGCCGGGGGAGGTCGGGCATGACCTCCCCCTTGAGAGCATTCAAAGTACAAACTCAAATCACCAAATGAACAATAACACATGAGATTGCTATTTATAGTACAACACCCAAGAGCCACCTTCGCCCCTTTGGAATGGTCGAATGTGGAACATTTCCACATTCGCCCATTTGTAATGGTCGAATGAGGAAAACTTCCACATTCGCCCAGTGTATATAGGTCGAACTTGGCTTTGGTATTGTCCTATATTATACAAATGCGTCAGATCCATAAAATGCCCTTATGGATCACCACAATCTCATGTAAAACAATACAAAGACTCAACCCTAGTCTATTCGACAGTGACGTCCACAGAAAGTGCATCAACAATACTTGTCCCCCTTTTATTCTTTATTCTTTGGGGCTCAACATGTATCACTATTAAAACGTAAACGATTTCATACTCTTAAACTATCATGCTCAATCTATTAAACATACTTATATTCTATTTGCCATGCTTACGATTCTTGATACTTAAACATAATTCATTAACTATTATTAGCCCACTTAACATGTATAGCGCTATAGGAGTAGCACCCCGCCCCCTTTATGGGTCATTGTTAAGAAAGAAACGGACCTAGCATGAATATGTTAGGTATATGCAGTGGTACTCGCGGGTTTGAGTTATGTTCTTTGTATGGTATGTATGTGCGATGCTATAGTATGAGATTCGAGTAAATCATTCTAATTACTACGTATGTAAACCAAAACTAGTATGCTCACCAATGCTTTATGTGTTGACGAATATTTTATACATGTTGCAGGAAATGTTTGATGCTGGATATTCAAGAAATCTACTTAGGATTGGACTAGAAACCCACGCTAGTTTAAGTTCTATATTTTGATGTCGTATTTCTCTTTTCATGAAAACAATTTGTATTCTGTTATCTTTATAGACGATGATTATGCAATGAACGAAATTTTATCTTTAAATCATATTGTCACAATTAGTGTCATGAAGTCTTTGAACAATCTACCACAAGTCTCGCCCCGATGTATTCCGCCATCGGTTGGGGTGTGACAGATTGGTATCAGAGCCATGACTATAGGGAACTAGGAAATATTGCCATGTTTGACCTAGACTATAGTTAAGAACCCTTTTGACTATTCCTTTTATATGCTTAAAATACTTGTTCTCCCTATCTTGCTTCTACTCCATTCTCTTGGTCCTTAAAATTTACCTTCCTATTTGTGGATTACTCTACACTCAAAGACGCTCATATATCACAAACGAAAGAAAATCACCGAAATAGGCGTGAAACCCTCACTTTGGTGATAGCGTAAATTCTTTGTGTTTTTGAAACTACACCAAGATAGGAGTGATATCCTCACCTTGGTGGAAATTTCATAATTCTCGTTCTAGTGGACACTTACTAATTGAAGGTTAGAATTAATTTTCTTACCACGTTGGACAAAGTGTACAAACCACACTCAAAGAAACGACCTCACTAACATAGGAGTGAAATCCACAATTTAGCGACTAGTTTCAATCCTTGATATTTTTTTTAAATCTTGCTAAAGTCTCAAATTTACTAATGACAAGAAACATGTAGTAATTGGAAGGGTGAATACCGTTAACTGAAAGTTTCGGCGAGAGTATTTCCACCAATTAGGCCAAAGCATGTTTTCAAACTCAAAGGTAAATTTGAACCACATTGGTTAGTCTTAGTTCCGTTCCGGAAGATTCCAATTGCTTGCTTAAAACAAGCCTCTCATTTTATGTTAATATTATTTTCAATGTTGTTTTCATGCTATGTTTTCACTACATATATTCGATTTAATTTTTTTTATGTAACACCCCAACCGATGGCGGAATCATCGAGGTGTCACGTATTGACGATTGTTCAAAAGCACATGGTACTAAAATGTAAATATATTATTGAATAATTTAAATTGTCTTACATTGATGAAATGGAAAAAAAAATATAAAGTCTGAATGAAACATGAAAATTGAAATAACTTATTAAAAGCAAGCACTAAAGTCCCATGCTATAGTACTAAGATCAAACTGCACCTGAAACATGTACAAAATAGGTTTGGTCAACATAAGAAATGTTGGTGAGCATTCCCAGTTTTAATACATATAGTAAGTTGAAAAAGGTATACAATTCAAGTGCAAAGCTACAGTGCAAATATGTAAACTATGTATCATACAAATGAGCGAAATCAACCCTGTGACTGTATAATGTACTAAATGAACGGCGGTGTACTTATCCAATAGATGGATAAAAACTTAACAATGACCACGGATTCTCCGATGAAAATGGGGGAGAATCAACCTAGGCGGGTTGTCAATCCAATAGCGCTATCCAATGTTAAGGTTGGCTTGTACAATGTTAATGATTTCACTAAGTACAAATGTATTCTACATGTAATGTCTAAGCATAAAGCACGTTTGTAAGCAAATGCACATAGTACTATAATCGTATTGTAAAAATGTGAACTTGTATTTGTAATTTGTATAAGTGTACATGTAACACCCCAAAAATGAATAAAAGCAAAAAAAGGATAGGAAATACTCACAGTTCGCGTAATAACTTGGAACTCTACCAAACAACGTAATATGAATTAGGATTATTCCAAAGGATTAACCTAAAGAAATAGATAATTTGTAAGGGAATAAACTTAGAGTCTAGGATACAAGTAGTTCCAATGTTCCTAATTTGGGGATAGATAATTGTTTAATAATTTGTTAATGATCTAATAATTAGAAGAAATTAGAAAAATAAATAAATAAAAGACTTTTTGTAAAATTCTGATTAATGATGGTTGTGTTATAATGTTGTAGATATGAAAATAATTTTTATAAAATTATTTTCTTAATAATTGAATATATAGTATATTTATATTTATTTATCAAAATATAGTATTAATGTCTAAAAATATTAAAATTTATAAAGTTTCAAATTAAAATTTATATTTCTGTTCTAAATGGACAAAAATAATTTATGTAAAATTTCTATGTAAAAATGGTTAAAAATGAATTTATTATGAATTATTTATGATTAAAATAGTAAAAATTGATTAAAAATATTAAATAAACGTTTTTCTAAAATAAAAATATATTTCTGAAATATTTTCTGATTCATAAGTTCAAAATAAATTTTGTGGAAATTTATAAAAATTTTTAGATATTTTTATAAAATTTTCAATTTATAAATGAATAAACTTGTAATATATTTTATATATATTAAATAAATGATTTTTGAAAAACTAAAAATTGTATAATGAACTTTATCATTAGAATAATATAAAATAATTTTTATAGATTTTATAAAACACTTTTAGTATTTAAAAACTATTTTAAAAAAATAAGGGCATAATTTTAAAAGAACAAGCTCTAAAAAAATAGATGTATATGCCAGGACTCGAACCCGAGTCTCTGGCCGGTCCAAGACTTATCACAAAGCGTGGCTCACCACTGAGCCACACCCTGAGAACACTTTAAAACAGAAGCAAAAAATCTATATACGATAGTTATTTTGAGCCTTCTTCCATATAAGAACCCTAAACATTGATTCGTATATACACTATAATAGAGCCCGATTAATCATGGGGTTATAGGATTATAGGGGCCGATTAAAAGGTAGTAAAAAGGAATTGAATCATACCAGTGCAATTGCCTTCAATTCGCTAGTCAACGCACAAGGTCAAAAGCGAATAAATCAAACTTGAGGGTGAATTGTTTACAGAATTTGATGGTAAGAGGATGATTGTCGGCGTCTTTAGGGTCTATCAGAGGGTTCTATTTATACTATAACCTACGAATTTTAGGAATGGAATGTTTGACCCATTCCTTAATTACCCACGCGTATTCCTATATAATTGGTATGTTTTTAACTGTTAATTGGCGCGAAGGACACGCTGATGGTTGATTATCATCATACCATATATAATTATGATTCAAAAATGCGTGATTGATCTTGTTCTTGGCAAGTGCGACCGGGTGTTGACTCTTGCCTAGTCAACTGGTTGGTTTGGGTCTGTTTAAGTTTAAAATCGTTGGATTATTATCACAAATGTCTTGGTGGCTTAGTTGGTGATGATGTCGTCTTGTTTGGAGGTTGGACCGGGTTCGAGTCCGAGCAGCCTCAAACTCCCATTTTTTTTTCTGTTTTCGCTGCAAGTAGGGGGGAAGGGAAACAGAATTTGGGCCGGGTGTTTTGGGCCTGTTGATGTGGGCTTAGTCTTATGTTGGGTTATGGGTAGATTTGGTTGGGTTAAGTTAATGGATTAGGATAGATGGTTTATTTTGTATAATGTTTAAAACTAACATTATTATTTATTATTATTATTATTATTATTATTATTATTATTATTATTATTATTATTATTTAAAAGAAAAGATTTACGACAACGATGCGAGAAACTTTTATTATTGAATCCAAAGCTTCGAATTACAGGGATTATAAATGTAAATAAATGAAATGAAAGGGACTAAAGTCGGACAAAAGATAAAATGAAAGGTGACGGATGTCACAACATCCCCTACTTTTAGAAATTTCATCCTGAAATTCCTTCAAGTGGTAGTCTCTGTAAAAAGATGAGGATACTTAGACATCATTTGGTCCTCACGCTCCCAAGTAAACTCTGGGCCTCGTTTGGATTGCCAACGAACTTTGACAATTGGAATTCGGCTTCGTTTAAGTGTCTTGACATCTCGATCCATAATCTCCACAGGTTTTTCTATGAAGTGCATCGATTCGTCAATCTGGATATCCTCTAAAGGAACATGGAGGTTATCTTCAGCCAAACACTTCTTTAGATTTGAAACGTGAAACGTTGGATGGACATTGCTGAGCTCTGATGGTAGATCGAGCTTGTAAGCTACCTTCCCAATTCGCTCAAGCATCTTAAAAGGGCCTACAAACCGAGGTGCAAGTTTCCCTTTCTTTCCAAATCGAAACATACCCTTCCAAGGTGAAACCTTGAGAAGTACCATATCCCCGACTTGAAATTCTAGAGGCTTGCGTCTTTGATCGGCATAACTTTTATGTCTGCTTCGAGCAACTTGCAAATTATCACGAATGCGAAGAACTTTGTCTGTCGTTTCCTGTACTAGCTCGGGACCGGTGATTTGTGTTTCGCCAATCTCGCTCCAACAAACAGGGGAACGACATTTGCAGCCATAAAGTGCCTCAAATGGTGCCATGTTAATACTGGAATGGTAGTTGTTATTATACGAGAACTCAACCAAAGGTAAGTGCGTGTCCCAATTGCCACCAAACTCGATGACGCACGCTCTAAGCATATCCTCCAATGCTTGGATGGTTTGTTCAGTTTGACCATCCATCTGTGGATGATAGGCCGTACTAAGTTTTAGTTGAGTACCAAGTGCGGATTGAAGTGTTTGCCAAAAGCGAGAAGTAAACCGACTATCACGGTCAGAAATAATGTCCAGAGGAATACCATGACGACTTACAATCTCATCGATATAGATTCTAGACAACTTCTCAACTGGGTAGGTCTCACGAACTGGTAGGAAGTGAGCAGATTTGGTCAATCGATCGAAGATGACCCAGATACTGTCATGACCACGAGTGGTGCGTGGAAGTTTCGTAATGAAGTCCATAGCAATGTTCTCCCACTTCCACACTGGAATTTCTGGTTGCACAGGTAAACCAGCTGGACGTTGGTTCTCAGCTTTGACTTTGGAGCAAGTAAGGCATTTAGCCACATAAAGAGCTATGTCCTTTTTCATACCGGGCCACCAATACAAGGTACACAGATCCTGATACATCTTATCTGCACCAGGGTGAATGGAGTAACGAGACTTGTGAGACTCGTCATGAGGAAAGTACGCAGGTTGTCATGATCAGGAATCCAAAGACGGTTCATGAAGTAAAGTAAACCATGTTTAGTTTCCAACTGGTTTTCAGCTCCACATGACATTTCCTCGTACATGTTGCCTTCTGTAACAGAGACATGTTGGGCTTCAATGATGCGGAGTTTGATATCATACTGGACCTGGGCACAATAAAGCTGGGCATAATCTTTGCGACTGAGGGCATCAGCTACAACATTCGTTTTGCCAGGATGGTAGCGAATCTCGCAGTCGTAGTCGTTTAACAACTCGACCCATCGTCGTTGACGTATATTCAGTTCTTTTTGGTTAAAAATGTGTTGAAGGCTTTTGTGGTCATTGAAAATTAAACATTTTGTACCATATAAATAGTGCCTCCAAATCTTAAGTGCGAAGACGACTGCTCCGAGTTCAAGATCATGGGTAGTATAATTTTTCTCATGGGTTTTCAATTGTCGCGATGCATATGCTATAACCTTGCCTCGTTGCATGAGAACACAACCAAGACCTTGGTTAGAGGCATCACAATAAACCACGAAGTCCTCATTGCCGTCAGGTAGAGTAAGGATTGGAGCATCACACAGTTTCTGCTTCAAAGTTTGGAACGCTTCTTCCTGACTGGGTCCCCATACATATGGCTTATCTTTATGGGTTAAAGAAGTGAGAGGTAAGACAATCTTGGAGAAGTTGAGAATGAAACGACGATAATAACCCGCTAGACCATGGAAAGAACGAGCTTCAGTGGGAGACTTAGGTGTAAACCAATTTTTAACACTACTAGAAAAAAACCCCTTTCTTGACACACATTTTATGACACGCGCTCATTTATGACACTCAAAAGCGTGTGTCATAAAAAAATTATCATGTTTTAGAAAATCTGGTTAATTAATGACACGTTTTTTTGTGTGTCAAGATTATAATGTCAAGAAGTAGAAAACATGACGGTATAGAATATTGTGTGTCATCTTTAATGTCATGTTAATTTCACAAAAAATTGAATTTCCCTCCCATAAACCCTAGGTATAAAAGCTAATTTCCTTTTGTGAAGCCACCAAATCCCTGATTCCTCTCCCTCACATCTACATCTAGATCTCTCTCTATACCCGATCCTTTCAACACTAACTCAGAAGGTATGTTGAGGAGATGAATACTGTAGGAAGACAAGGCCAACGATCTGGTGCATCTGGGCCTCGTCACCCGTGTCAGTACTCAGATGGTTGCAACAATCATCTTCTAATAACTCTTCTGTATGTTTAATGTTTGTTCACTTTGTTTAGTTCATGATGTAGTTGGTAATAGGTTAATATTATGAAGTTGATTTGATGATTAATTGTCAAGTTATTGTTGATTAATTGAGCAGCAAGACTTTGATTACTATGGTGGTGGAGGAGGAGGTCAAGGTCTGTAAGCGGTGGGAGCCGTCGACGCCGCCGTCGCGGAAAAAGAACGGTGGCTACTAGATATGCAGAGCTCACACGTTTGTCGGACCTATGGCAAGATAAGCCTTCAACTTTGCAACCAAATGTGGTAATGCCTTGACATACTTTTGTTTAATCTTGTTATTATTCGGATAGTTAGTAGCATTATTATTAGTACTTTTTGTTTCCGTTTTCTTTTGCATATTCTCATGTTGGAAAAAGGTTGTTAATTATACAGTGATGCCTTACTATGTAAATCCCAAATGGCGCTTTAGTATCTCTGTGTTTCGTTCGAAATTACTTATCTTTTTTTCAAATATAAGGTTATGAACTCATCCTAATTTAAAATAAAATTCCGAATATTTGATCTTTGGTTATCTTGCTTTTATGTGGTTCTAATTTAGTCGATCGCTTGCAGGCTGCAGAAGATATGAGTGTAAAACCAACAGTTGCCTTGAGGGCTATGCTGGTTGGAGGTGTTGCCGCTTTTGCTAAGATAGCATGAGCTGCAAAAGCCGCTGGCGGTGCTCAGCTGGGTGCAGCTGCTATTGCTGTGATAGGTGATGTAAGCCGACCACCTCGTAGGACACATAGGCGAGCAAATAGTGATATTCCGTTTGGCTTTTCGACTATATTGCAGTCGTCACCACCGTTGCTCTCGTTAAGAGGTACTAAAGGCGTTTATGTCAAACGCGAAGCGAATTGGGAGAAAAGTGGTGGTGAAAGCAATGCTGAAGGTTTGGGAGAGAGGAAGTCTGAAGGTGAAGTTGTCGATGATTTGTTATCGTCTTATATTAATTTAAACGGTCGTGGTAAGTTAAACTCTTTTAAAGCCGAGAACGTAGGTGATAGTAGTGATAATGAAGCTACAAGTAGTGTGATTGGAGGTGCTAACAGTATGCAAAGGTTAGACATATGTTCAGTTACTGATAAAAAAGAAGGGATTAAAAGGAGTGCAGGTGGAGATATTGCTCCAACAAGGCACTATAGAAGTGTTTCGATGGATAGTGCTATGGGGAAGATGAACTTTGTTGATGAATCAATTAAGTTGTTGCCTTCTCCACGAGGGCAAATAGGTAGTAAATTACCGTCAAGTGATACGGTTGATGCAAATTCAGATACATTTAGCTTAGAGTTTGGAAACGGCGTGTTTAATGAGGCCGAGCTCAAGAAAATCATGGCTAGTGAGAACCTTGCTGAGATGGCGTTAACTGATCCGAAGAGGGTCAAAAGGTGTGTAACTTTCTTTAGTTACTATAACACTATGCTGGTGAAATGTGATCTTTAATAGATTGTTGTCTTTCTTAATTAGGATTTTGGCTAATCGGCAATCAGCTGCTCGTTCTAAAGAAAGGAAGATGCGGTACATTGCAGAACTGGAAACCAAGGTTCAAACATTACAGAATGAAGCAACAACATTGTTTTCCCAGGTTACATTATTGCAGGTGTGAGTTCATGGAGCTTCAATATTGCCTTTTGTTTTTTTTTTAAAAGAAAAAATGTTGTTAATTTAATTTTTATTGGTTTTGTTTCTTTACAGAGAGAATTAACTAGCTTAACAAGTCTGAATAATGAGCTAAAGTTTCGTCTGCAAGCGATGGAAGAGCAAGCTCACCTTCGGGATGGTATGAATTAAATAAATGGTATTTTATATTATATGGTTAACATAAAAACATTCTTAATAAACCCGTGATAGAAAAATGAAAATGAGATGGAAGTGTTGTGGAAATTGATATTAACAAATGACATATTAGTCTTTAATTTTTGTCCAACTCCTGGCAGCTCTAAACGACACCTTAACTGCTGAGGTCGAACGTTTGAAGTTAATGAGGATGGAGTTAAGCGAGAATGGTGCTAGTTTTTCTCAGTTATCGATCAATCCACATATGTTTCAGACACAGCTGCAGTCGCAACAGCAAACCGGTGGCTCTACTTAGTAAATCAGTTAGTCGATTAAGTCGGGGCTTCAATAGGCTTAAAGTTATACTAGCAGCTTGTTACATGTATTTTTTCATTCATTTGTTCTTTGCATCTCTTGAAAAGAAGAGGTTAAATAAATAGGGTGGTTGCAATAAGGGGTGACAAAATATGTGGGCTTATCAAGCTAGGTATCCAGGCTTAACAACTTCAAAACTAAGTTTATTGGTAAGTTTATTTTTGTTGCTCCAATATAGTTGAATACTTTCTAAACTTAAATAAAAACTTGACCATCATATATCAACCAGGAATAATTTATACGGATTATTGATTTTGTTCCTGACTGGTTTTGTTTTCGTTGCAGTCCGGATGAAACTCCTTGGGATGGAGATACTTGAGTTACAAAGCATGCGACGTGTTCGATTGAATGCTTCCTATCTTATCGATCACAGGTATGTTTGCTTCGTTTTTGGTTCATCGTTTGATTCCTATCTGTTGTGTATTTGATTAGATTTTAGCCATTTGATTCCTATCTGGTGTAAAGTTTGGTAATTGCTTCAATTAACGTTATGTAAGTTGGTCGAGTCAAATTCTAGCCACCCTTGTTTTCTTGAAACTAAAACCATCATGAACCTTAACCTTCATCTTATTAATTTAATTTTTGTCTCAGGTTGGGGGAGGAGTAGATGTTTACACGGATGCGGATATTGATGTCAGTCGTGAAGAATGGTCAAGTTATGCCGCAACCTTCATTTTCAAGTGATCCGTATGTTTAGGTATAAACTAACGTAATGTATTGACACAATATTTTTGTAACCGTTAATACTTGTGGTAGGATTCGATAAATGCTTATATTGTAATGGATTTTTTGGTGGTATATATAATATATGCACTTTTATTATCAAATTTATTGATTTTGTAATTATAAATTTAAATATAAATCCAGGGATATTAGTCATTTTGCAGAATTTTTTTTTTTTGGTAAAAAAAACCATGACACACAAAATGAGTGTCATAAATGCATGTCAAGAATGTATGTCATGAAAGCGTGTCATAAATGCGTGTCAAAAAAGCATGTCATAAAGGAGTGTCATAAACGCGTGTCATTAAAAGATGACACGCGCCTGCATGTCATAAACATTTCTTGACATGTTCTTCCTTGACACTTTTTTGTGTGTCATAAACACCCTTTTATGACGCGCAATGCGTGTCAAGAAAGGGGTATTTTTCTAGTAGTGTAACGGCCTCAATCTTAGCTGGATCCACGTGTATTCCCTTATCATTGATAATGTGTCCCAAAAATTGAACTTCCTTAAACCAAAATTCACACTTGGAAAATTTGGCATACAGTTGTTCATTCTTCAAAAGACTCAAAATTTGTCTAAGGTGTTGTTCGTGAGCTGATTTGGTTTTGGAGTAAATGAGGATATCATCAATGAAAACGATTACGAATTTATCCAAGAAGGGTTTGCACACGCGATTCATGAGATCCATGAAGACAGCGGGTGCATTGGTTAGTCCAAAAGGCAAAAACATGAATTCGTAATGACCATAACGTGTACGAAAAGCTGTCTTTGAAATATCGTCTTCATGAACTCGAAGTTGATGATATCCGGAACGAAGATCGATCTTTGAAAAACAAGTCGAGCCTTGAAGTTGGTAAAAAAGATCATCAATGCGGGGTAATGGGTAACGGTTTTTAAGGGTGAGTTTATTGAGCTCCCGATAATCGATACACATTCGAAAAGATCCATCCTTCTTCTTTACAAATAAGACTGGAGCTCCCCAAGGTGAAGAACTGGGATGAATGAAGCCTTTGTCTGCCAACTCTTGAAGTTGACTCGCAAGTTCTTGCATCTCAGAAGGTGCAAGGCGATATTGAGATTTTGCAACGGCTGTGGCACCAGGTACAAGGTCAATACGAAATTCAACAGGACGCACCGGTGGAAGTCCAGGTAAGTCATCAGGAAAGACTTCTGGAAATTCACAAACAACAGGAACATCTTGGATACTCTTGTCTTTATCTTTCTTTTCCACGACATGGGCCAAGAAAGCTACGTATTTCTTACGTAGATATTTTTGTGCTTGAGTGCAAGACATGAGTTTAAGACCACTGGATGGTTTTTCAACATAAACCCGTAAAAAGTCACCCGATGAGAGAGGAAACCGAATAAATTTTTCAAAGCAAACAACTTCAGCATGGTGTTTAGAAAGCCAATCCATACCTATGATGACATCAAAACTACCCAATTTCATGGGTATGAGATCAATGGAGAAATCGTGCTCGTTAAGACTAAGAGTACAACCCTGAATGATGGAATCGATTGAGAGGGGGTTTCCATCCGCAACCTCGACAGTGAAGGGTGCTCCTAATCTAGAGCGAGTGTGAGATAATAAGGGTTAAAATGCTAATGACACAAAACTTTTATCCGCACCAGTATCAAATAAAATCAAAGCATAATGACCATCAAGTAAAAACGTACCATTCACCACATCATTTGTTGCCTGGGCTTCTGCTGCATTGATGTTGAAAGCCTTACCACGAGCCACTGGGTTTGTTATACGGTTTACGAGATCTGGACACTGATTTCTGAGGTGGTTTGGATCACCACAATTGAAGCAGGCTCGACCATATGTTATGGGTTGTGGGTTTTGGCGAGCTGGTTGAGGGTTGGCTGGCTGAGGATTAACTGGTTGAGAGTTGATTGGTTGAGGTCTAAACACTGAACGACATGTGGTAGCTGCATGACCAGACCTACCACAGGTGGTACAGTAGCGACAAGGAAAGTTTGAGGGATGATGGTACTGACAGGTAGCACATTTGGGTAAGTTTCCCCCATAAACTTTCTTGACAGGAGGAGCCTGGACCATTGGAGCCTGGGTTACTGGGGCTACAACGGCATAGTTTTTACTTCTGAACTTCCGCTTCCTAGAGTTGGAACCGGTATTGTCTACAGCGACTCTTGATGATTTAGTAATAGGGGTGGGGGTCTTCTCAGCTGGTTTCTTAGTTCCTTTCCTAACCAGATTTCTTTTTTTTCACGTGCTTGTCGGTCAAGGAGGCTACAAGCTGGATGGCTTCTTCCACCACAGTGGGTTTGCTTCCAGTGACTACGTCTTGAATCAGGTCAGGTAATCCCTCGATATATTTTTCGATTGCTCGAGAGACCGGGGTAACCATGTGTGGAACCAATATGTTGAGTTCATGATATCGAGTGTTGTACGCAAGATTCTCACCACTGTCTTGTTTCAGCCCATAAAACTCTTCCTCCAGTTTCCTGATTTCGTTCCTAGGGCAGAATTTGGCGATCATAAGTTCCTTAACCTCAGCCCAAGACAAAGATAAAGCAACATCAGAGCCCCGATTGCGCTTTTCACCATTCCACCAAGTTAGCGCCCCCTTTTGAAGGACACTGGCAGCATAGCGAACGCGAAGTTCATCAGGACACTCGCTGTTCACAAAGGTGCTCTCCATACTTTCAAACCATTGGAGGAGGCCAGTAACACCCTCCTCACCAGTGAATTGTGTGGGGTTGCAGGAGTTAAAGTGCTTGAAAGTGCACCGAAATTGAGTCGCACCCTCTGTGTTTGTCACACCCTCAAATTCCACGTGCGGGGTTTTACCGCGAGGCGCGTGACACACCAGGATCTCAGTCAACGATCACAATAAACATACAACAAACATGCATTCATAATTATATTTAAAATCAAAATATCATGCTTTGAGCTGTAAACCAGCAGCGGAAGCATTCTTGTTTACAACCAAAAGACATATCATTGTTTACAAAGACATTGTTTAATATGCTTCAAAATAATAGACGCTGTGCATGACTCCGTGCGCCTAGCCCATTGACTGCTACCTTAGCGACCTGAGAAAACATGCCAAAAATGTCAACATATAATGCTGGTGAGTTCACAGGTTTTCTTTCATAAAAGTGTTGTTATAAGTTCGGTAAGATCATTTCCCGTTACTACTATGTTATGAGAACGTTAGCTAGACGTTAAGTGTTGCTACTACTGCGGTTGGGAATCCATTACTAAACCGGTATAAGTGTTGAAGCCAGCCCAGACGGACGGGATTACCGATGCCTCGGTAACCCCCAAAGTATTAGAGACAATATGCACCCGCCCGGCTCCCAGCCGTCGGGTGGGGTTTGTAAGACCCAATAGATCTATCCACATTTCCCCCGTTGTGCATCCCCGCACATTCATGGTTCCCCCTGGGACTTTCTGTAAAAGCCGCATAGTACGTGAAATAACCATAGTATAACATGATCTATGATGAGTAATCAAAATAAGTAGCATGTTTCTCCCCCGAAAGTAAAACGGTAAAAGTGGGGCTGTGACACTCACCTTGGATTGCGTTTCTTGAAAACAGTTAAGTAATTATGTTATGATAGCCCCAAATAGCGGCGACCTATAATAAGATGTGTATAAGTATTGGACTAATAACCCGCAGGCTAACTAGTCCCCGTATGTCCAGACCATGACCATAAACGTTTGAAAACACCTTTAACTGTTAAACCGACCATGCCAGACAAGACCCGACTTCCCATTGGTGACCCGACATTCCACGTGTTAGATAAATGCAAGACATCATGCAACATATGCAATTAAACACTTAATGCGCGCAAGAGTTCACCTAGTCTAGCATAATGTCCAATTAACGCATAAACAGGTCTGAACACGTCTTACTAAGTCATTGGGTGTATCCCGGGGTTCCTAGCATGTTCCTAGGTGTCAAATCGTGTTCCGGGATGTCAAAACGCGTTCACGACAGCAGTACATGCGATTAGGAAGGTCACACGCGAGTAGGCATCAGCCTACAGGCGATTAGGGGCCTAATCGCATGAAGCATGAGGCGATTAGGGTCCTAATCGCCCCATATGTCTGCATAATCGCCTCCAGCTGCAGCTGCTGTGTAACGGGTTTTCGCGCGTTTAACCCTCCAAATCAGATCCGAAACATGCAACGACACCCAATATCAAACCTAAATCATTTACCAACCCATTTCAAGCAAAAACCCCCGACATATCACTGATCTAGCATGTTCTATGCAATTATTTCCTAAAATGGCAAAGTACTAGGTTTCACCAACCAACCTTATCTTTCCTTAAATGGAAACAATCAGATTTCAAACTCTACAAACATGTAAATCATCAAACCTCTGATCTAACATCTTCCTAGTATGAATCCTAACAACATTGCATCAACAATCATACCATAATCATCCTAAATCCTCAAGAACATACAAATGGGTCAAAATATGCATTTTCTTCAAAACATCACAATAATGGCTAAAATTCTAAGACAACCTTCCTAATAATCTCTACATAGCAGAAGTACAATCATATCTTGAAAACATTCATGTTAAAATCACCAAGAAGACCAACATATGCATGTAAACTTCACATATAACAAGCATTAAGGTGTAGACTTGGTTTAGGACTCTTTTGAAAGGTTTTTAAAGACACATTTTGGTAAAACAAGGTCTGGAACTTTGGGGAACTCAAAATAACAACTTTACAAAGGTTAGGGATGAAGAACACACCTTGGGTTTTGTTAAAGAAAGGTGTGCAAGCTTGGAGATGGTGATTTTTGTAGCAAAAAGAGTTCCAGAGGTGTTTCAAGGTGTGTGGGTGGTTTGGGAGCAGCTAGGGTTGTTCTAGATGTGTTTGGGGAGTTAAGGGTTCTATTTATAGGTGTTTTGACCCGGACTCTGCTGTTCATGCGATTAGCAGAGCATGTCACGCGACTGGGAGCCTAATCGCATGGAACACCAGGCGATTAGGTCCCAATCGCCTATAATACTCCCTACTCGCCCCATATATAGGCGATTAGGGGTTCCTAATCGCCCCTATGGTGCTGGAACGAGTTTTTGGCGCGTTAAACACTATTTTATCATATTTAAACACGTATTCACATACCGATAAGTCACATAATGATTTCAAACATATAATGCATGATAACTAACACGTTTACATCCGTTCACCAATTCCCGGGACTCGAGACTCGTGTGTGCATTAGACCCGGCGATTCCACGAATCGCCGATCCTTGTACCCATAGTTATGGACCGACTCCCGATGACCCCGCGGGTCATCATAACGACTCCCGATGATTCCCAGAATCATTATACCGACTCGACTGACCCTGTTAAGGACGTAATATGCATGACTCGCTAAGGTAGACTTACTAGTTTAGTCAACGTTACTAACCTGAGTTTGCCGGGTGTCACAGTGTTGGTACTGTTACTATTCTGGGTTAACTCACTAACAAGATTTGGGATCACTGCAGCAATTTGCTCAGCGACTAGAGATGCGAGGCGACGATCAGAACGTTGTCCAGAAGCACGAACAGTGCGTTGGCTAGCATCATGGAGCATGCGGCGAGCAGACATCTACAAGGCAGTCAATGAATAATCATGAGATTATAAAATGTAAGTGTATAATTGTACAAATGATTATGAAAGTATGAACTTGTAAGCAATATATGAAAATCATGAAATATTGTATATGAAACAAGGGTGTATTTTTTTGAAAAACTTGCATAAAATGCTTGGATTGCCCTTGTCGTTGTAAAGCCCAACAAGAACGTTGACTTTTCAAAGGAATTGAACCCAATGGTGATCAAAGAAGACATGCTTTAGCCTATAAGTGGACACTCACTCCAGGAATCCCCAGGTAAGCATAACAGGTCCGTTATTGGATTTATGCGCTATGCTTGCCTATGCCAGAAAACCCAGTGTACAGGCGTCCACCCTTCCAGATTGCACGTGTTCCATCACACTCATTAAAGCTCAACAACTTTGAAGGAGCAAAATAAGAGTAGGCATCATGCCTAAGAGTGTCTTCATGAAAGGTACTGCTCCCGCTCCATGATGATGTAGTCTTTCCACTCCTTGTAGGACACCATCTCTATGCACCATGATGAAAGATGAGGAGAAATGGAGAAGAAGGGAAAGATATAGGGAGGAAAGTAGAGGGAAATGAGGGGAATGGTAATTTAGGAAATATTATGCATGAAAATTGAAGTTCGGTTATAGTCTAGGCCATTTCATCTAATAACCTAGTTCCCTATAACCATGGCTCTGATACCAATTTGTAACACCCCAACCGATGGCGGAATCATCGAGGTGTCACGTATTGACGATTGTTCAAAAGCACATGGTACTAAAATGTAAATATATTATTGAATAATTTAAATTGTCTTACATTGATGAAATGGAAAAAAAAATACAAAGTCTGAATGAAACATGAAAATTGAAATAACTTATTAAAAGCAAGCACTAAAGTCCCATGCTATAGTACTAAGATCAAACTGCACCTGAAACATGTACAAAATAGGTTTGGTCAACATAAGAAATGTTGGTGAGCATTCCTAGTTTACATATAGTAAGTTGAAAAAGGTATACAATTCAAGTGCAAAGCTACAATGCAAATATGTAAAGTATGTATCATACAAATGAGCGAAATCAACCCTGTGACTGTATAATGTACTAAATGAACGGCGGTGTACTTATCCGATAAATGGATAAAATTTAACAATGACCACGGATTCTCCGATGAAAAAGGGGGAGAATCAACCTAGGCGGGTTGTCAATCCAATAGCGCTATCCAATGTTAAGGTCGGCTTGTACAATGTTAATGATTTCACTAAGTACAAATGTATTCTACATGTAATGTCTAAGCATAAAGCACGTTTGTAAGCAAATGCACATAGTACTAGAGTTGTATTGTAAAAATTTGAACTTGTATTTGTAATTTGTATAAGTGTACATGTAACACCCCAAAAATGAATAAAAGCAAAAAGGGGATAGGAAATACTCACAGTTCGCGTAATAACTTGGAACTCTACCGAACAACGTAATATGAATTAGGATTATTCCAAAGGATTAACCTAAAGAAATAGATAATTTGTAAGGGAATAAACTTAAAGTCTAGGATACAAGTAGTTCTAGGGTTCCTAATTTGGGGATAGATAATTGTTTAATAATTTGTTAATGATCTAATAATTAGAAGAAATTAGAAAAATAAATAAATAAAAGACTTTTTGTAAAATTCTGATTAATGATGGTTGTGTTATAATGTTATAGATATGAAAAAAAAATTTATAAAATTATTTTTTTAATAATTGAATATATAGTATATTTATATTTATTTATCAAAATATAGTATTAATGTCTAAAAATATTAAAATTTATAAAGTTTCAAATTAAAATTTATATTTCTGTTCTAAATGGACAAAAATAATTTATGTAAAATTTCTATGTAAAAATGGTTAAAAATGAATTTATTATGAATTATTTATGATTAAAATAGTAAAAATTGATTAAAAATCTTAAATAAATGTATTTCTGAAATAAAAATATATTTCTGAAATATTTACTGATTCATAAATTCAAAATAATTTTTGTGGAAATTTATAAAATTGTTTAGATAGTTTTATAAAATTTTCAATTTATAAATGAATAAACTTGTAATATATTTTATATATATTAAATAAATGATTTTTGAAAAACTAAAAATTGTATAATGAACTTTATCATTAGAATAATATAAAATAATTTTTATAGATTTTATAAAGCACTTTTAGTATTTAAAAACTAATTTAAAAAATAAGGGCATAATTATAAAAGAACAAGCTCTAAAAAAAATAGATGTATATGCCAGGACTCGAACCCGAGTCTCTGGCCGGTCCAAGACTTATCACAACGTGGCTCACCACTGAGCCACACCCTGAGAACACTTTAAAATAGAAGCAAAAAATCTATATACGATAGTTATTTTGAGCCTTCTTCCCCATAAGAACCCTAAACATTGAATCGTATATACACTATACTAGAGCCCGATTAATCATGGGGTTATAGGAGTATAGGGGCCGATTAAAAGGTAGTAAAAAGGAATTGAATCATACCAGTGCAATTGCCTTCAATTCGCTAGTCAACGCACAAGGTCAAAAGCGAATAAATCAAGCTTGAGGGTGAATTGTTTACAGAATTTGATGGTAAGAGGATGATTGTCGGCGTCTTTTGGGTCTATCAGAGGGTTCTATTTATACTATAACCTACGAATTTTAGGAATGGAATGATTGACCCATTCCTTAATTACCCACGCGTATTCCTATATAATTGGTATGTTTTTAACTGTTAATTGGCGTGAATGACACGCTGATGGTTGATTATCATCTACCATATATAATTATGATTCAAAAACGCGTGATTGATCTTGTTCTTGGCAAGTGCGACCGGGTGTTGACTCTTGCCTAGTCAACTGGTTGGTTTGGGTCTATTTAAGTTTAAAATCGTTGGATTATTATCACAAATGTATTGGTGGCTTAGTTGGTGATGATGTCGTCTTGTTTGGAGGTTGGACCGGGTTCGAGTCCGAGCAGCCTCAAACTCCCATTTTTTTTTCTGTTTTTGTTGCAAGTAAGAGGGAAGGGAAACAGAATTTGGGCCGGGTGTTTTGGGCCTGTTGATGTGGGCTTAGTCTTTTGTTGGGTTATGGCTAGATTTGGTTGGGTTAAGTTAATGGATTAGGATAGATGGTTTATTTAGTATAATGTTTTAAACTTACATTATTATTATTATTATTATTTATTATTATTATTTATTATTTATTATTATTATTGTTATTATTATTATTATTATTATTTAAAAGAAAAGAATTACGACAACGATGCGAGAAACTTTTATTATTGAATCCAAAGCTTCGAATTACATGGATTATAAATGTAAATAAATGAAATGAAAGGGACTAAAGTCGGACAAAAGATAAAATGAAAGGTGACGGATGTCACATTTTACTACTCGCAAAGGCTCTCAAGACTCGCATCTCTAGTACTCTTGCAATCTCCAAACAATACTAATAATCGCAAACCAACACTAATCAAAGCTCCTTTATATTGTCTAAATGCACTATACTTGCTTATATTTAACACCACAACCGATGGCGGAAACATCGAGGTGTTACGTAGTGACAATTGTTCAATAGCTCATGGACTAGAAATGTAAATTTGAATACATTGAATTTAATAATTTATTACATTGAAAGAAATACAACAATTACGACTAGCAATCTAAACTAAGATACAGTAGTCTCAATCTAAGTCTAAGTTCCAAACGCTTGGAAGTAATCTCATAAGAACCTGAAACATGTACGAAAATGATTTGGTCAATACAAAATGTATTGGTGAGCATACCCGTTTGATACATATAGTAATGAAAATTTAGCAATTCATGTGTTATTTTGCAAAATGTAATAAGTGGTATCCGGGTCAAATCAACCCTATGAAAGGAAAGAAGATATATATAGTATGCGCTAGTAGTAACGTAATACATAGCAATGACGAGAACTCTCAACAGAGTCATAAGGGTATATACCATAGTACTATTCATTGAAATGCCAGGCCGCAACGGTTAATGATTTGACAGGTTATAGATACACGAAATGACACAAGCAAACACATATAAGTATTGCTATTTTAGTAAGATGAAATAGAAAATTGATAGTAAGTACACGAGTCACCCCAAAATAGTAAAACAGTAAAAATGGGGAAAGATATGCTCACATTCATTAAATAGTTATGTCACTAAATCGTCGTGAGCGTGAATTGGCGAATCCCGAAGTCTCAACCTAAAAGTATGTTATATGTATAAGTGTTTGGACTTAGAGTAAGTCTAGGGTTTCTAGTCTAAGGCACTTAGGATGTCTAGTCTAATTTGGGGTTTAACTTGTAAATAACGATATACGTTGAATATGCGACGTAAGTAAATATATATACTTGCTTGAAATAATATAACATATGAACTAAGGAATAAATATGAATAATAATATTATAAGTTTATAATTGAAAGTTATGAACTAAAGTAAAAGGTGGAAGTCACATAAATGTTAAATTATGTAACAACTTTGACTTGTTCAAAAAAAATGTAACAACTTTGAAACATTAATTATTTGTATTTATTAATTTAAATACAACCAATTAATTAGGTTAGTCAAAGAAATTTTAAATAAGATAAATAATTTAAGTTTATACAATAATAGATTTATAAAGTCATAAAATGATCTAAATATTTCATAAATATTTTTAAATGACTTAATGAATATATAAACGCACAATTATCATAAATTCACATAAAAAATTTAAGTTAATCAAAACATGAAGAATTTTAATGAAAATAATGTATTATGAACCAAAATGGTCAAAAATAATTTTTAGATAATTTTTTTAACCAAAATGATTTTATATTATATTTATTGTCTAAAACTTATACAAAGAATTAAATTCTATAAAAGTACAAAACTAATACAAATCAGGTAGCAAAAATCATAAGCAGTATTCTAACATAATAAATAGGTTTTCCACCAATATTTACATTGAAATACATTATACATGATCTTTAGATAACATATGAATTAGTTATGAATTTTACAAGTTAATTATACTTTTAACTCAAAAATCCCAAATTGTTCATAAACACCCTAAAGCCCTAACTAGCAATTGAAACCCTAAAGTGTATGAATCATCAAATAAATATAATGCTATTAAAGAAATATATATGAAAAGGAAAAATAGTGAAAGTTGATTGAAAATACTTACGGTTTTTCTTGTTCGATTAAGAAAAATAAGAATATATGAAAACCAAAGCAAAAATCTCCAAAATTCTTGAGGATGATGATGATATGAACTCAAAAGATGATACAAGATGAAAGAAGTGAGAATGTTTGTGTGTGAAACTCATGTTGGGATATTGAGGAAAAGAATGAGTAACTAGAAATATAATGAATGGTGTTAAATACAATAATCAATTTTGTGAGTAATACTAGTAATTAGTTGACTAGAAAAGTCATGAAACTTATTTTTGAGGTAATATAATTAGTCATAAAGTTAAAAGAAATTGGTAATTGTTTAATTGTGGTTAAAATATATGAAAAAAAAATGATTTTTGGCATAACTAACCTCCTGACTTGGTATCCTATAAAAGTCAAATTATAATAAGTTTGAAAAACGTTTCAATATATGTATTTGATTAAAACGTAGACCCATCAGTAAATATGTAATGATAAAAAGAAACTCAAGCTATTATTAATTTGAGAATAAACAAAAGTACATGGACTGGATTTGTAAATGTGATAATACATGGACTACATTTGTAATCTTGGCAAAAATATAAGGAGCGGATGTTACATTCTCCCCTACTTTAGAAAATTTCGTCTCGAAATTTCTTTCAAGTGGAGGTTCCTATGAAACGAAAGGAGTTGTAAAAAGTCAAGTAGAAAAAAATAATTTGTATAGTCATGTTTTGACCGGATTTATAGTAGTTGTTTAATATCTATAGTAAAAGTTTCAAAATCTTTGGCAGTTGACCCGAGGTTAGGAAGTTGAGAGTTTACAATCAGAAAGTGTTTGGAAAAGTATGTAACTGGTGAGGGGCAGAGGTACTAATGAAATAGTCTCCCCTACTTTAGAAAGGTTTATGACCGACCTTTATTAATGACATGAAACAGGATTTCGACTAACAGAGAGTGTAAGAGTATACAAAGTTTAAGGTTTTCTGTAGAGGTGGTCAACAAGGAAGGCTCCAACAAAACTAATTGAAGCTTATGTAAAATGTTCTTATCGAAAATGATGGTCGTTAGTCAAAGATCTAGTGAAGAGGTAACTATAAAGTAATGGGTAGGTTCTTGGTCAGACTCCTAGTCCGCTCCCGCAGTATCATTTATGCTTATATATAGGGTGTACCGCAGCTGACCCACCACACTCCCGATACTTTGGACTCGTACTGATTGTCTACCAATAGCCTAAATAGAATTACATACCACCCTTATGTACCTGTAAACCCATGATTGCGTTCCGGACCGTAATCATCGATTTACCTTACACTAGGGTGTTATGCTTTTCCATAACCCTAGCCTAAGTAATACTAGAAACAAATGCGTGCAATCAGGATATGCTAAGTAATTGATACTGCAATGAAACAATGACATGGTTAGAGGTCCTTCCCTTTCGGGTTTACCCTTTAACTGTAATGAGAGTAACAGGTAAGTAATAGACATGGTTAGAGGTTCTTCCTTTCGGGTTCACCCTTAACCGGTAACTTCTGTTCACATCGTTGGGCTCTAAACACCTATATTGATAAACTCTGAGATTTACACCGTTCCCTCGGATTAAATAAATACTCTAATCCGAGTCGTACGTGGGCACTGTCTTAGATCCCATACGAGTTATCAACTAGTATGTTTGTTGGCCATGATGATGAACAAAATAATGTAAAGTATAACAAGGTTTTGCTCACAATAGAAAAAAAATGTGCATACCAAATATGCGTTCATGTACGCATATACGTACAACATAGAATTTCGATTAAAAAATAGTATAACGTAAATCGAGTAAATCGCAAAATCGCACAAAATGAAAGTAAACGAGTTGAATTAATGCAAATAGGCAATGTGAAAATAATCACAACTAACGTGTTAGAAATAACTATGAATAAAAATGGTGCAAGAATAAAATAATGAAATTTATGGCAGATGAGTGTGCACGGAACAGGTGTATAGCCTATTAGCATGCGAGTTAAAATCTATTAATTTTACATATATGCGTTATACTATAAAAGACATTTAGCAACATTCGGATAAGAGGGTATGTCCATTGTATAAACCAAAAGTTTTGCGACTGAAAGTGTGCGAGTGTAATAGGATAAATTTTCTTTTATCAAAAACGTAGTTTGCGCAATCTTTTTGATATAGTTGAAAGAATAGTAGTAATGCATGAGGATAACTTTTTAGTAACCGAAGTGTGTTTTAGATTCAAAACTGGTTCATTTGAAAAATCTTCGTAGATATGTGTTTACGAGGAGTCGAGTTTGAAAAATGTTATAAGGCTTATTATTAGTTGCAAGTTTCTTTCGAAAACATATATTGGATATGCCATATGAAAACAAAGGGTTTACATTTGACTTGTAAAATATGCAATGCAAGTTTATAAAATGCAAAATGAAACCATTTCATGAAGTATGTGTAAATCTAATGTGTTTTAAATTTTCTGTATTTAAACATTTCTTTAACTTGTAGGTTGAAAAGTCGAAAAAAAATTAATTATTATGAAATGTTGAGAAAATCTAAGTGTTACCCGTTAGGACTAGGTAACTTGAAACCTTTTAATTGTAAACTTTTACAAAATTTATACATTGAAAGATCGTTTGATTGTAAGGATCGTTAAGGCATCTCTTGTTTCAAGGCACAATGTGTATATAAAGTGTGTTCTAATCTGGCGAATAGGCTTCCCTAAGCTGGGTGTAAATTAGTATTGTGTAAATGAGGATATTAGTGAATTTCAAAACTTTAGCGAGATTAAAAACGAGATGTAGAAATAGATCCCTGAGATGTGGAATTCACTCCTAACTCAAAGATGTTATTTCAAAATTGAAAATTATTGTGGAATGAAACCAATCACTAAGTTAAGGATATCACTCCCAGCTTAGTGGTTAAATTTCTTTTTGAAGGAAATACTCTTTGAGGTGTGGATGTCACTCCTATCTAAAAGTTATATTCCTAGGATAAATAACATATAGAGGAGTGAAACTAATCACCAAGGTATGGATGTCACTCCTAACTTGGTGATATCGTTTCGTTTGTAAAATACGAGTGTCTTCTTTTCTAAGCAAAATACCGAAGGAATAACAAGAAGAAATCATAGCGAAAATATCTTGAAAGAAAATATAAAGATAAGAAGAATATACACGAGAGGACTCATGAAAGTAAACTTAGTTATAGATTAGGCTAAAAGGCATTCTAATAACCTAATTCCCTATAACCATGGCTCTGATACCAATCTGTAACACCCCAACCGAGGGCGAAAACATCGAGGTGTCACGTAGTGACGATTGTTCAATAGCTCATGGACTAGAAATGTAAATTTGAATACATTGAATTTAATAATTTATTACATTGAAAGAAATACAACAATTACGACTAGCAATCTAAACTAAGATACAGTAGTCTCAATCTAAGTCTAAGTTCCAAACGCTTGGAAGTAATCTCATAAGAACCTGAAACATGTACGAAAATGATTTGGTCAATACAAAATGTATTGGTGAGCATACCCGTTTGATACATATAGTAATGAAAATTTAGCAATTCATGTGTTATTTTGCAAAATGTAATAAGTGGTATCCGGGTCAAATCAACCCTATGAAAGGAAAGCAGATATATATATTATGCGCTAGTAGTAACGTAATACATAGCAATGACGAGAACTCTCAACAGAGTCACAAGGGTATATACCATAGTACTATTCATTGAAATGCCAGGCCGTAACGGTTAATGATTTGACAGGTCATAGATACACGAAATGACACAAGCAAACACATATAAGTATTGCTATTTTAGTAAGATGAAATAGAAAATTGATAGTAAGTACATGAGTCACCCCAAAATAGTAAAACGGTAAAAATGGGGAAAGATATGCTCACATTCACTAAATAGTTATGTCACTAAATCGTCGTGAGCGTGAATTGGCGAATCCCGAAGTCTCAACCTAAAAGTATGTTATATGTATAAGTGTTTGGACTTAGAGTAAGTCTAGGGTTTCTAGTCTAAGGCACTTAGGATGTCTAGTCTAATTTGGGGTTTAACTTGTAAATAACGATATACGTTGAAAATGCGACGTAAGTAAATATATATACTTGCTTGAAATAATATAACATATGAACTAAGGAATAAATATGAATAATAATATTATAAGTTTATAATTGAAAGTTATAAACTAAAGTAAATGGTGGAAGTCACATAAATGTTAAATTATGTAACAACTTTGACTTGTTCAAAAAAAATGTAACAACTTTGAAACATTAATTATTTGTATTTATTAATTTAAATACAACCAATTAATTAGGTTAGTCAAAAAAATTTTAAATAAGATAAATAATTTAATTTTATACAATAATAGATTTATGAAGTCATAAAATGATCTAAATATTTCATAAATATTTTTAAATGACTTAATGAATATATAAACGCACAATTATCATAAATTCACATAAAAATTTTAAGTTAATCAAAACATGAAGAATTTTAATGAAAATAATGTATTATGAACCAAAATGGTCAAAAATAATTTTTAGATAATTTTTTTAACCAAAATGATTTTATATTATATTTATTGTCTAAAACTTAAACAAAGAATTAAATTCTATAAAAGTACAAAACTAATACAAATCAAGTAGCAAAAATCATAAGCAGTATTCTAACATAATAAATAGGTTTTTCCAAATATTTACATTGAAATACATTATACATGATTTTTAGATAACATATGAATTAGTTATGAATTTTACAAGTTAATTATACTTTTAACTCAAAAATCCCAAATTGTTCATAAACACCCTAAAGCCCTAACTAGCAATTGAAACCCTAAAGTGTATGAATCATCAAATAAATATAATGCTATTAAAGAAATATATATGAAAAGGAAAAATAGTGAAAGTTGATTGAAAATACTTACGGTTTTTCTTGTTCGATTAAGAAAAATAAGAATATATGAAAACCAAAGCAAAAATCTCCAAAATTCTTGAGGATGATGATGATATGAACTCAAAAGATGATACAAGATGAAAGAAGTGAGAATGTTTGTGTGTGAAACTCATGTTGGGATATTGAGGAAAAGAATGAGTAACTAGAAATATAATGAATGGTGTCAAATACAATAATCAATTTTGTGAGTAATACTAGTAATTAGTTGACTAGAAAAGTCATGAAACTTATTTTTGAGGTAATATAATTAGTCATAAAGTTAAAAGAAATTGGTAATTGTTTAATTGTGGTTAAAATATATAAAAAAAATGATTTTTGGCATAACTAACCTCCTGACTTGGTATCCTATAAAAGTCAAATTATAATAAGTTTGAAAAACGTTTCAATATACGTATTTGATTAAAACGTAGACCCATCAGTAAATATGTAATGATAAAAAGAAACTCAAGCTTTTATTAATTTGAGAATAAACAAAAGTACATGGACTGGATTTGTAAATGTGATAATATAGGGACTACATTTGTAATCTTGGAAAAAATATAAGGAGCGGATGTTACATTATACTTATGTGTTATGCTTTGTAAAACAATGTGAAACTACATGCTACTTGAACTATTTGACACTATGTGCTTGTTGTGCTTAATTTATTTCTAAAAACAAAGACAAAATACAAACTTTATACAAATAAACCATTGATCAAAGCTCATAATCCTTTTGTTTATCCTTTAGATGTCTTCCATGTCCAACCGAAGAAGCTCAAAACAAATCACCAACAAGAAAATGCTCTCTTTCATGGCCAAACAAATGGCCAAGGTCATACCCGAAGTGGTTAGCAAAATCCATGCATCCGCAAGCCCACACGGTTCTGTTGACTCAAAAGCCGAATCCTCCAAAACCAACACTTTCACCTTTAAGCAATTTAACCTACATCGACCCGACTCTTTCACGGGAAATGATGGTGCTACCGCTATGCTCGAATGGTTCGACCACATCGAGCTAATCTTCATCAACAGCGAATGCCCTGACGATCTCCGCACTCGTCATGCCACTAGTGTCTTCAAATCAAGAGCACTCGAGTGGTGGAAAAGCGAGAGAGCCACCCGTGGAAGCGAAGTCGCTTTAGCTCTGCCGTGGGAGGAACTCAAACAACTCATGATTGAGGAGTTCTGCCCCGCGCAAGAGATTGAGCGACTCGAAGATGAGTTTTGGAAACTCAAGCAAAACAGTGGTGATAACCCAACCTATACCAATCGTTTCAAGCAACTCCTTGTCCTTGTACCTCACCAATTCAACACCACTAAGAGAATCATAGCTAAGTATCCCAAAGGCCTCCCAACGAGTTTTCGTGATATCGTTGAAGGAGCCGAACCCACCACCCTAGAAAAAGCCATTCGTTTAGCTTCCAAAATCTCGGATAACTAAGTGAAAGATGGAACCTTAACTATCCCAAACACCACCAAAACCGTCAATCAAACCACCACCATTCCCACCGACAAACCAAAGGAAGCCAAAACCCCATCAACCCATAGCAATAACCGCAAACGCAAGTCCCGAAACCAAAACTATGCCGTTACCATTCCATCCACCGAAGCTCAAGCTCCAACTCCTCTTAACCAAGTGCCTACCCGAAAACCTTACACCGGTCCATTCCCAAAATGTAACACGTGCCATTTTCATCACCCACCAACCTCTACTTGCCGTTTCTGTACCAATTGTAACCGCTATGGGCACCTTGTCTAAACTTGCAAAACCGGCCCTAGAACCCAAAACAACCAACCTCAAGTGGTCAACCAACCCCGAGCTGCTAACCAACCTCCTCTAGCCATCGGCAATAGGCGTGCATGTTTCAAGTGTGGTGATCCTAATCATTTTGCTCCTCAATGTACTCGCAACAACCAAGCTCAAGCTCAAGCTACGGCTCAAAATCAACCACCAAGGGGTCGCGCTTTCAACCTCAATGCGGCCCAAGCTTAAACTGAAAAGGATGTTGTGAACGGTACGTTCCTTGTTAATGGATCTTATGCTTCTATACTCTTTGATACTGGTGCGGATAAGAGTTTCGTCTCTTTAGAATTTGAACCCTTACTTGCTTGTGCAAGGTCTAAATTATCGAAACCATTCACCGTTGAAGTCGCAAATGGTGAACCCATCTCTATTGATTTCATTATCAAAAACTGCACCTTGAATCTTAATGACCATGATTTCTCCATAGATCTAAACCCCATGCAATTGGGAAGTTTTGACATCATAGTAGGCATGGATTGGCTTGCAAAACATCATGCCGAAGTTGTTTGATTCAAAAAATTCATCCGTATACCGCTTCCTAGCGGTGACACTTTACAAATCTATGGTGAAAAAGCCTCCAAAGGACTCAAGCTCATGTCTTGTACTAAAGCTCGAAAGTATCTCCGTAAGGAATATGTTGCATTCTTGGCTCATGTGGTAACAACCAAAGACAAGGAAAAGGCATAAAAGACATACCTGTCGTTTGTGACTTTCCCGAGGTCTTTCCGGAAGATCTACCCGGTCTTCCTCCTGCTCGTTCCGTAGAATTTCGTATTGACCTCATACCCGGTGCTACACCTGTTGCAAAAGCGCCATATCGTCTTGCACCTTCCGAGATGCAAGAACTTGCTAGTCAACTCCAAGAACTGCTCGAAAAAGGCTTCATACGCCCGAGTACTTCTCCATGGGGTGCTCCTGATTTGTTTGTTAAAAAGAAAGACAGATCTTTCCGTATGTGCATTGATTATCGTGAGCTTAACAAGCTTACTTTCAAGAACCGATATCCTCTTCCACGCATTGATGATCTATTTGACCAGCTCCAAGGAGCTACTTGTTTCTCAAAAATCGATCTTCGTTCGGGATACCATCAACTTCAAATCCACGAAGAAGATATTCCAAAAACCGCTTTTCGCACAAGATATGGTCACTACGAGTTCATGGTGATGCCTTTCGGTTTAACCAATGCACCTGCAGTGTTCATGGATCTAATGAATCGAGTGTGTAAACCTTATTTGGATCGTTTTGTGATTGTGTTCATTGATGACATCTTGATCTATTCCAAATCCAAAGACGACCATAAACGACATCTCCGTTTGATTCTAGAACTCCTACGTGCCGAACGACTTTATGCCAAGTTCTCTAAATGTGAATTTTGGTTAAAAGAAGTTCAATTCCTTGGGCATATTGTGAACGATAGGGGTATTCATGTTGATCCTGCCAAAATTGAAGCCGTTAAAAATTGGATTGCACCAAAATCTCCTACCGAAGTTCGTTCTTTTCTAGGATTGGCGGGTTACTACCGTCGGTTCATCTCCAACTTTTCCAAAATTGCTACACCTCTCACCGCTTTGACTCAAAAATCCCAACCTTTCATTTGGGGTCCTAAACAAGAAGAAGCCTTTCAAACCCTCAAGGACATGCTTTGTGATGCTCCTATTCTAGCTCTTCCCGAGGGGAATGATGATTTCGTGGTTTATTGTGATGCATCGAATCAAGGTCTTGGTTGCGTTCTTATGCAACGAGGAAAAGTCATCGCCTATGCATCAAGGCAACTCAAAATCCACGAGAAGAACTACACCACTCACGATCTCGAACTTGGTGTCGTGGTTTTTGCCTTAAAAATCTGGAGACATTACCTCTATGGTACGAAATGTGTTGTTTTTACCGACCACAAAAGCCTCCAACACATTTTTAATAAAAAAGATCTTAACATGCGACAACGACGATGGGTCGAATTGTTAAACGACTAGGACTGCGAAATTCGCTACCATCCTGGTAAAGCGAATGTAGTAGCCGATGCTCTTAGTCGAAAAGGTCATGCAGTTCTATGCAATATCCGAGAAACCGACCGTCTTCGCAGCTCTCAATTTCAAAATGATCTCTTCAACCGTATTCGAGACGCACAGCATACATCGGTCAATGAAAATACTCTATATGAAGAAATGTCTTGTGGTGCCGAATTACACTTGGAATCTAAGGCAGATGGGATTCTTTATTATCTTGATCGTATTTAGGTTCCCAGTCGTAATGACCTTCGTACTCTTATAATGAATGAAGCACATAAATTCCGATACTCCATTCATCCCGGTGCGGATAAAATGTATCAAGATCTCCGTCGCAATTATTGGTGGCCTGGTATGAAAAAGGACATTGCTCTCTTTGTGTCCAAATGTCTCACTTGCTCCAAAGTAAAAGCCGAGCACCAACGACCGTCGGGTTTGCTTGAACAGCCCGAAGTCCCCATGTAGAAATGGGAAAGTATTGCTATGGATTTTATTACCAAGCTCCCTCGAACATCATCCGGTCATGATAGCATTTGGGTAATCATTGATCGTTTAACCAAGTCAGCTCACTTCCTTCCCATTCGTGAAGATTACAAAGTTGAGAAGCTAGCCCATATATACACCAAGGAAATCATTTGTCGTCATGGTATTCCTCTTGACATCATCTCAGACCGTGATGGTCGATTCACCTCCCGTCTTTGGGAAACATTTCAGGCTGCCATGGGAACTCAGCTTAATCTTAGTACAGCTTTTCATCCTCAATTTGATGGACAAACTGAACGTACGATCCAAACTCTTGAGGACATGCTTCGATCTTGTGTAATCGACTTTGGTGGAAACTGGGATGCTCATCTACCATTGGTCGAGTTCTCTTACAATAACAGTTACCATACCAGCATCCAAATGGCTCCATTCGAAGCTCTCTATGGCTGAAAGTGTCGTTCTCCCATATGTTGGCACGAGATTGGTGAAGCACAAATCACCGGTCCCGAAATCATCCAAGAAACGACCAACAAAATCATCCAGATCCGTGTTAATCTCTTAGCTGCTCGAAGCCGTCAGAAAAGCTATGCTGACAAGCGGCGAAAGTCCCTTGAATTTAATGTTGGTGATCATGTACTCCTCAAAGTGTCTCCTTGGAAGGGAGTAGTCAGGTTTGGAAAGAAAGGGAAGTTATCTCCACGGTATGTTGGACCGTTCAAAATCATTGATTGAATTGGGAAAGTGGCTTACAAGCTCGAGTTACCCCAAGAACTCAACAATGTCCATCCCACCTTTCATGTTTCAAATTTGAAGAAGTGCTTAGCCGAAGGGAACATACACATCCCTCTTGATGACGTACGAATTGACGAGACTATGCATTTCGTCAAAAAACCAGTAAAAATAACAGATCGTGAAGTCAGACAACTCAAACGAAAGCGTATCCCGCTAGTTAAAGTTCGCTGGGAATCAAAGAATGGACCTGAATTCACTTGGGAACATGAAGAGCAAATGAAGAAAAAGTACCCACATCTTTTCAGTCAAGCCACTTGAATAAATTTCGAGACGAAATTTCCTAAAGTAGGGGAGACTGTAACATTCGTATTTTTCGTATTTTCCATTCTAGTCCTTGTATTCTTGTATCTTGTCATTTTTACACCCTTGTAATCCCGAGCTTATGATCAATGGAAAAGTATTTTGTCAATTGCATTTAATCTTAATCTATTTCATTCATTCTATAAATTCTATGTGACGCAAAGTTTATGTAACATCGCGTGATTTTTAGTTTTGCATATATTCTAAATTTTATACTTAACAAATTCCAAGTTCGCCTTTACTCGCTTCTTTTATACTCTTACCAATTCGTGACGGGTCGTCATTATAATTTATCCTAATCAATTTAGGCGTTATAACAAGAAACTCATTTAGTTAAGATCTTAATATATATTTATTTATTTTTAAACATATATATACTTTTTATAATAATACTTTTAGAATATAAAAAAAAGAAAACGAAACCTTGAAATTAGATTTCTTTGACTTTTTCAAACAAAACCAACAATCTTAAATATTGAATCTCGTTTGCTTAATTATTATTTTTTTTTTGGACGCAAAGGACACAGCAGACTACAAACAATTATGACATCCCTTAATCACCAAGTTTAACCCCACTTAATCTCTTCCCAACCACCCTAATAACTCTATTTAATACACAACCACCTTAACCCACCTATAAATACAATCCCTCCCCACTCCATAATCTCTTGCTCATCTTTTTTCTTCCTAAAAATCTCACTAAACTTCAAGTTTCTTGAGCATACTTCCTGATAACACATCAGTAAGTTTTCCAAGCTCAAACCTTCATTCTTTTCAGTTTTTCCTTCTCTTTTTCATCTAAAACTCCTTGGAGAAACCTCTAGGATCTTCCCCATATTTATCCACAGAAGTGTGATAAAGGTAGAGCACCTAAAAGAGGTTCCAAAGGTGGTTGTTTTCTGAATTATACTATATAATAATATAAACATATACTTTCAAGTTTTTATCTTACTAGTTTATTATTAATCTTTGGAAGGTTTGTGGTTACACCCTACCTTACCAACTCTCTTGACACTTCTTGTGCTACGGATTTATCCACACTAGAAAGGGGAAATCCCGTGTCCAAAACCCACGTTTATTCCATAAGCGAAGTGGTTATGACATGAACCTATCATATGGATTCACATTCCTAACTTTATACCATCCGAATCATCTATGATGGTTTTGTGCTTGGTCTAACTTAATCTCATGACCATCCGGATTGCCCTAAAGGCAATTTGTGCTTGGTTTGCCTAAAAGGCTTGCATGACTCTCGTGAATCTATAATCTAAACTCGAACCTAAGACCCTGTATTCTCTAATTCTAGTTAACCAAGGCTAAGGAACTAACCTCCCAAGACTCGTCTTTGGAGCCTTACTAAACGCACCCAAAGGTGAGTTCATACTTGTCCCCCTTTTATTCTTTATTCTTTGGGGATCAACGTGTATCACTATCAAAACTTAAACGATTTCATACTCTTAAACTATCATGCTCAATCTATTAAACATACTTATATGCTATTTGCCATGCTTACGATTCTTGATACTTAAACATAATTCATTAACTATTATTAGCCACTTAACATGTATAGCGCTATAGGAGTAGCACCCCGCCCCCTTTATGGGTCATTGTTAAGAAAGAAACGGACCTAGCATGAATATGTTAGGTATATGCAGTGGTACTCGCGGGTTTGAGTTATGTTCTTTGTATGGTATGTATGTGCGATGCTATAGTATGAGATTCGAGTAAATCATTCTAATTACTACATATGTAAACCAAAACTAGTATGCTAACCAATGCTTTATGTGTTGAAGAATATTTTATACATGTTGCAGGAAATGTTTGATGCAGGATATTCAAGAAATCTACTTAGGATTGGACTAGAAACTCACGCTAGTTTAAGTTCTATATTTTGATGTCGTATTTCTCTTTTCATGAAAACAATTTGTATTTTGTTATCTTTTTAGACGATGATTATGCTATGAACAAAATTTTATCTTTAAATCATATTGTCACAATTAGTGTCATGAAGTCTTTGAACAATCTACCACAAGTCTCGCCCCGATGTATTCCGCCATCGGTTGGGGTGTGACAGGTCTGAGGAGGGTAAGATGTAGACAGCCTTTACCTCTACCCCTAAGAATAGAGATGCTGCTTCCAGTGAGACCCCCGGATGAATTAAGGGAGAGAATCAAACAGTTTCTATATCAAATACTAGAAAGTGACATTACTACCCTCATTTAAAACACTTATTGGACCATCATACCCTTAATTATTAAAATATAATTAGTAGAATCTTAACAAACCTAACCTTTTAATCTCATCCATCTAATTCTAGATCAAATGGTTAGAAACACTTCTTATACTTCCTATACAAACCAATTTTCCTACAGAAACCTTACCCTATATATATACATACATACATACATACATACATATATAGGGCGGGGTTCTTATACAAAGTACATTTTTCGTACAAAGTGTGAGAAGTCTATATAGGAATTGTGTTTTAAATTTTAGGCTTGATGTTTTATGTTCCTTTGGCATAGTATTATATAGAAAAACACAAAAATTAACAATTTAAAACATTAATTAATGTATTCTCGACATGCAATCTAAAACATCATACGAAGAAAGTAATCAGTGTGTTTTAAATTTAATGTCTAGAATACATTTGATTGTGTTTTAAATTGCAGCGTTTGGTTCTTTTCTATATAAATCAATGCAAAAGGAATCAAAAACATTATAGCCAAATTTTAAAACACAATGACTATATAGACTTCTCACACTTTCTACGAAAAATATACTTTATACAGGAACATATATATATATATATATATATATATATATATATTAATTGTGTGAAACTTGAATAGTGACTCATGGATATCTTGCGCCACTAGCTTACTTGCGTTGATTAAAATATGCACTGTAGCATTATGCTACAAATTTTTTCTTTCCGTAAGTTTACAACGTTTTACACTACTAAGAAATAGTTTTTTTACAACACATCCTATGCTTTACATAGAATTACAGGTTTACCCTGTAACTTTTGTAAAAGTTATCATACATCTCTTTAAATGCTATGAGTTATTTTTTTTACCAACTAATTTACACAACAATCCCGCTTTCTTATTGTTATTGGTGTTGTACTTAATGATACCTTAACAAACCAAGATACTGATCGAATTTCCTACATGTAACGAATCGAAATGATAGCGACTGAATTACCGACTCATCGTACAAGGAGGTGCAAAAAAGTCACTGCCCGCCGCGAAACGTAGGTGAATGACACTTGAACAGTGCTTTTATTGTATTGGCTGGAATTTTCAAAGAATGCTTCAAAAAATTGGAAATGTCAAAGATGTTGGGCTGCGTATCAATGGGCTAACACTTTTAGTAATTTGTTTGACTTTTTATCTTCATCCGTGTCACGATGAGCGACAACGTGTAGACTTTTGCCAAAATATGTGTTGGCACTGTAATGAACTTACTGTCACATCGCGCGAAAGAATGCAGAAAACTCATTGTCCATAGTACCATTAAACATTCCTGCTTAACAAACGCGCTCCGCAGCGAAGCGCAGGTAACTAAGATAGTGTTTGGGATTGAGTTTCAAAACAAATTATTGGCTTATTGGCTTTTCTAAAAAGCCAATAAGTTGTTTGTGTAACCAAAAATCACTTTGTGTTTTAACTTTTGGTTTTTGGATTTTAAGGGTGAAAAAACTGTTTTTGAAAATTATAAATCCTGGCTTTTGGCTTTTGGTTTTTGACTTTTGAAAAAAAATTACAAATCTACCACCCATACAACCAATATTCATAATAAGTTAAGTGATAAACTTAAAAAACACAATCTATTGACTTTTTTGACATTTCTCATCTCAAAAGCTCACTTTTTTTTAATTTTTTTTTTTTTTCAAAAAGTGATAAGCCAATAGACAAAAAACACTTTTCCATCTCTAAACTCAATCTCAAACACCCTTTAAAACCCTAGTTGAAAATGTTAGATGAGAGAGGGTAGGGTAGGGTCGGGATTAGGAAGTAGCAAGTGAGAAATAACGGCCCTTCAATTATTGGAGACAGAGTGTAGTGAGGAATTGAGCATTTGGTTTTGGACGAAGTTGAAATGACCATAATAGCCTTGAGTCGACTCGGAGGACCACCGTCACCCACGGTGCATCTCTTCACTCTAGTAGGCCCCACTTTCCATATTACTACAACTCATACTCTCTCTTCTCATAAAAAAAAGAAAAGAAAAAAAGAAAAGAAAAGAAACATAGACAGATCCATCAAAGCGATCTGTGTCCCTTCTGTAATACGCGTTGAACTTTCAACTCTCTCTCTCTCTCTCTAAAACAATTTAACACTAATAACAGGTTGTCCTTGTCTTCTTCTTCATCATCTCTTTATTCTTCAAACACCACACACATACACCCTACTCATTCTCTCTCTCTTTCTCTCTAACAAACAATCGATCCAACACATAATTTCGGCTAATTCCAAACTTACATTTCATTTTTAGTTTAAGTTTGATGTTGTGATTCCAATGGATACCAAAGGCCGTCTTATTGCCGGTTCTCACAACCGAAACGAGTTTGTTCTCATCAATGCCGATGAAGTTGGAAGAGTAAGCCAACCCACCTTCTTCTTCTTCTTCTTATTATTATTATTATTATTATTATTATTATTATTATTATTATTATTATTATTTTGTGTCGGTGCATATAATAATTTAGGTTTTTCCTTTCATAATTAATTAATTAATTAATTAATATTAATAGGTGACTAGTGTGAAAGAATTAAGTGGGCAGATATGTCAGATATGTGGTGATGAGATTGAGATAACAGTAGATGGTGAGCCCTTTGTTGCTTGCAATGAATGTGCTTTCCCTATCTGCAGACCTTGTTATGAATATGAAAGAAGAGAGGGGAATCAGTCTTGCCCTCAGTGCAAAACCCGCTTCAAGCGGATTAAAGGTAGCCCCCGAGTCGATGGCGATGAAGAAGAGGATGAATTTGATGATTTGGATAATGAATTTGAGTATCAGAGGAGAGATCCTCATACTGTTGCAGAGCCTATGCGCCTCAATGCTTCAGCTTCAGCTTTCGCCACCCCTTCTGACCTGGATGCAGGAGGCTCTTTGAACCCCGATATTCCTCTCCTAACCTATGGTGCCCAAGAGGATGAAGGGATTTCGGCTGATAAGCATGCTTTAATTCTCCCACCCTTTATGAATCGTGCTAAACGTGTCCATCCCATGCCCTTTTCTGATACTGCTTCGTCGGTTTCTTGTAAGTCTTTTGTTACATTGCATTGCATTGCAATCTTTATGATTTTAGTGTGTGGTTGTTGGATTAAATTTGATTGATGGTTGTGGTTGCAGTGCCGCCTAGGCCAATGGATCCTAAGAAGGACTTAGCCGTATATGGTTATGGAACGGTTGCGTGGAAGGATAGAATGGAAGAATGGCGGAAAAGACAGAATGATAAACTTCAGATGGTAAAACACCAAGGTGGTGGTGGCGGCGGCCACGGCCACGGTGATGATGCAGATGATCCCGATTTGCCAACGTAAGTAGTTTTTGTGTTCAGCCTCTGTTGCTTTATTAATCACTTACAAGTATAAACAAAGGGTGCATTTTTGTAGTGTGACGAACAATTAGAAAAAAAATAAAATAAAAACATGTGGCTTGTCTTTTTAATGTGAATTTTTGTTGTACGTAGGATGGATGAGGGAAGGCAACCACTGTCTAGAAAATTACCAATTCCTTCCAGCAAGATAAGTCCATACAGAATGGTAATATTGATTCGTCTGGTGATCCTTGGTCTCTTCTTTCATTATAGAATCCTCCATCCAGTCAAGGATGCATATGCCTTATGGTTGACTTCAATTATTTGTGAGATTTGGTTTGCGGTATCGTGGATCTTTGATCAATTCCCAAAATGGTTCCCAATCGAACGTGAAACATACCTTGATCGTTTGTCACTGAGGTATGAAAAAGACGGGAAACCATCTGAGTTAGCTCCTGTAGATGTTTTCGTGAGTACGGTGGACCCAATGAAAGAGCCACCCTTGATTACTGCAAACACAGTGTTATCAATCTTAGCGGTTGATTACCCAGTGGATAAAGTTGCTTGTTACGTCTCTGATGATGGTGCTGCCATGCTTACATTTGAAGCTCTGTCAGAGACATCAGAGTTTGCCAGGAAGTGGGTCCCATTTTGCAAGAAGTTTAGCATCGAGCCGCGTGCTCCAGAGTTTTATTTTGCTCAAAAGGTTGACTATCTTAAAGACAAAGTTCACCCTGCATTTGTCCGGGAACGGCGTGCTATGAAGGTAATAAAATTTGACTTTTGAGGTCAAACGTTGGATTTTTATGTCTATGAGACCTGAAAGACCCTTGTTTTGTTGCCAGAGGGATTATGAAGAGTTCAAGGTACGGATAAATGGGCTCGTTTCAATGGCACAGAAGGTTCCGGAAGAAGGATGGACGATGCAAGATGGTACCCCATGGCCCGGAAACAATGTTAGGGATCATCCTGGAATGATCCAGGTGTGTGCATACTATTTCTCTTCTCGATTTCCACAACCTAAGAAAGAAAAAAAAAAAAAAAAAGGATTTTAACACCTTTTTATGAATATTTGATTTGCTAGGTTTTTCTAGGGCAAAATGGTGTTGTTGACTTGGAAGGAAATGAGCTACCACGTCTTGTTTATGTTTCTCGTGAAAAGAGGCCCGGATTTGATCACCACAAGAAAGCTGGTGCTATGAATGCTCTGGTATTACTTTATCTTCATTGCTGTAATGTAGGTTATGATATCTCTGTTTTCATAGTTACTTATACCTTGCATTCTCTGCTTTTCTCAAGATTCGAGTGTCAGCTGTAGTTACAAATGCGCCGTACATGCTGAATGTTGATTGTGATCACTACATAAACAACAGTAAAGCACTGCGTGAAGCCATGTGTTTCATGATGGACCCCACATCTGGGAAGAAAATCTGCTATGTGCAATTCCCACAACGGTTCGATGGCATCGATCGTCACGATCGATATTCCAACCGCAACGTCGTGTTCTTTGATGTATGTACATATAACTGAAAGATCCGAGTCCCATCTTTTTTGTGAAATTTAGTAATGTATTATTTCTTTTGTGTTTGAAAAGATCAACATGAAAGGGCTGGATGGGATCCAAGGACCTATTTATGTGGGAACGGGGTGCGTCTTCAGGAGACAAGCGTTGTATGGATATGATGCACCGACCAAGAAGAAACCACCTGGCAAAACCTGCAATTGCTTGCCAAAATGGTGTTACTGCTGTTGTGGATCAAGGAAGAAGAAGAAGAGCAAAGGTAAAACAAAGGAGAAAACCAAAAAGAGTAAGAAGATGAAGGAGGCTTCAACTCAAATACATGCACTCGAGAATATTGAAGAAGGTAATTGCAGCTTTCAGTGAGTTTTATTATTATTATTATTATTATCTTCCTTTCTGGTTCTAACGTGAATATTATATTTGTGACAGGAATTGATAGTGAGAAAACATCCTTGATGCCTCAGATAAAGTCTGAGAAGAAATTCGGACAGTCCCCTGTGTTTATTGCATCAACACTTGTTGAAGAAGGTGGTGTCCCCCCTGGAGCATCCTCTGCATCACTACTAAAGGAAGCCATTCATGTCATAAGTTGCGGTTATGAAGATAAAACCGAATGGGGAAAGGAGGTAAATAATACACTAAAACTAAATATATAACTGAATTTTCTTCTCTGCATATGTTACATTTGCTGAAATACATATATAGGTTGGATGGATTTATGGTTCGGTTACTGAGGATATCTTAACGGGGTTCAAAATGCACTGTCATGGATGGCGGTCAGTGTATTGTATGCCAAAGAGAGCAGCGTTCAAGGGTTCGGCTCCAATTAATCTTTCGGACCGTCTTCATCAAGTTCTTAGGTGGGCCCTGGGGTCGGTTGAGATCTTATTCAGCAAACATTGCCCGATATGGTATGGGTACGGGTGTGGTTTGAAGCCACTGGAGCGTTTTTCTTACATAAATTCAGTTGTCTATCCTTTGACTTCCATTCCTTTAATCGCTTATTGTACTCTTCCTGCCGTCTGTCTTCTCACCGGAAAATTTATTGTCCCTGAGGTAAGTTATTTTACATAATTTTATGGAGCAACTATAAAATAAAATAAGCAAATTGGGTTATCTGAAGGATTATCCATACCTGCAGATAAGCAATTACGCGAGCATTCTATTCATGCTGATGTTTTTATCGATTGCGGTTACAAGCATCCTCGAGATCCAATGGGGAGGTGTTGCGATAGATGATTTCTGGAGAAACGAGCAGTTCTGGGTGATAGGTGGTGTGTCGGCGCATCTTTTCGCGCTATTTCAAGGTCTTCTGAAGGTGTTGGCCGGAGTGAACACCAACTTCACCGTGACATCCAAGGGAGGAGATGATGGTGAATATGCAGAGCTATATCTGTTTAAATGGACGACGCTGTTGATCCCACCGCTAACCCTACTGATCTTTAACATAATCGGGGTGGTGGTTGGGATATCGGATGCGATCAGCAACGGGTACGAGTCATGGGGCCCGCTGTTTGGGAGGCTGTTCTTTGCAATATGGGTGATCCTTCATCTGTATCCTTTCCTGAAAGGTATGATGGGGAAACAGAGCAATGTCCCTACCATCCTTATCGTGTGGTCGATCCTTCTGGCCTCTATCTTATCGCTTCTGTGGGTGCGGGTTAACCCGTTTCTGGAACGAGGTGGGATCGTGTTGGAGGTGTGCGGGTTGGACTGCGACTGATGAAAATCATACATATAGATGTAGTAGTTAGTATATATAGCAAGGAGATGTGAAAAGACGAATGTGTAGATAAGGACCAACACCAACCTGTGATATTTGTTTTGCAAAAGTGTTTTCTTGTATTTGATTCATTTAGATTTTTGTGGAGTCAGTCTGTCTGTCTGTCTGTGTAATCAAAACTTTACTTGGTTCTTTTTATATATTATATAATCAAACAATCAAATAATAATAGATATTGTTAAATAATAACCCTCTCTTATGTTAGATAGTATTGAGTCATTTGTAACAAAATAAATAGTATTAGGGTCAATTGTGTCAAGTATTAGAAGTTTAAAAGTTAGTTATAGTTAGTTGATTGTATAAATAGGAGGGAATTGTATTGTGAAGAATTAGCTATGAATTGAATAAGATTTTCCTCTCTATTTTCTCTCTTCTTTAATCTCATAGCTAACAAATTGGTATCAGAGCCGAGATTCTCTCGACCTGTAACTGATTAACTACCATAACCGTCGGAAACCGTTTTAACCACCGTCCACCACCATAACTAACCGTCTATATCTACCACCACTGTCGTATACTCTGATCATTTCACACACTCTATTCTTTTCTTTCACGATCTAATTTCGATTTCAGCTTGATTTCAATTGATTACGATTGAGATTACTCCATTGATTGAACAATTTGTGTTTAATCAATTCTGAAATTGTTGGTAGACATGACTACAACCAGGAATCAGAATCTTGAACAAAAGATTCAAGAACATGATAGTACTTTAACTCGTTTGGAAGCAGCTGCTGGCCAGAATTTGACAGAGATAGAAGGTTTGAAATCATTTGCATTAAAGAATGCTGAGAATTTGCAAAAGAATGTCGAAAATCTAGCAGCAATCAAGATTCAAATGGAAGCCCAAATGAATGAAATCCTAAGGACCATTCAAAATCAATCTGTGGGTAATAACCGATCATCCTCTAATAATAATAGTCATAATGATAATAATAATAATGTGATTCCTAATAATCACAATCACTCAAATAACAATAATGATAATACTAATAATATGATTTTTAACGGTCAGTTGAACACTGTTATGAATCATAATTCACACAACAGTCGGTTAACCAAGATTGAATTTCCAAAATTCGATGGAAACAATGTGGAAGGTTGGCTTTGTAAAGTGGAACATTTTTTTGTAATTGATCAAACTCCTGAGGCATTGAAAGTAAGACATGTAATTGTACACTTGTATGATATTGCACTTCATTGGCATCAATCATTTGTTCAGTCAAGGGGTGGTAATATTGATGCAATGGGCTGGCCTGAATATAAGAGTGCAATATGTGCAAGATTTGGTCTCTTAATGAATCAAGATGCAATGGGTACTTTAGCTGCCATCAAACAAACTGATTCTCTTGATAAACTTAATCAAGAATTTGATTTAGCTTTGACAAGAGTAACAATATGTGATGAGTATGCTGTTAGCCTGTATTTGAGGGCTTTGAAACCTGAGATTGGGTATCAAGTGAGATTACTTAGACCAAAGAACCTGCCAGAAGCATATTTACTAGCAAGAATGCAAAATGATGCTTTGGTAGCCCTGCAGTCCATTCAACCCAAGGTCACAAGGAGCACATATAGTACTTATAATAATAATAATAATAATAATAATAATAATAATAATAATAATAATAATAATAATAATAATAATAATAATAATAATAATAATAATAAGCCATTAACAGTGGCCAACACAAACAAATTGTCTGTGCTTCCAAGTCCTAAGCCTTTGGCTTCAAAAAAATGGACATTAACCCATAAAGAAATTGAAGAAAAACGAGCAAAGGGTGAATGCTTTGGCTGTAATGAGAAATATACTCAGGGTCATGTATGCAAGAATAAGCAGTTGTTTTCTATTGAGCTGGTGAGTGTAGAAGACAATGAGGAGGACAGTGAAGAGATGGATTTAAGTGAAGTCATGACACAGTCTTTGCAAGAACCTAAGATATCATTGAATGCAATGATGGGAGTACCATCTTATTCAACTATGAGAATTAAAGGGTCAATTGGTACCAAGACCTTGCATATTTTGTCAGATTCGGGATCAACTCATAATTTTTTGAGTGAAACTTTGGCTATGAAGATGAAATGTCCATTGGAAATAATTCCTGAAGTTCAAGTCACTGTGGCTGATGGTAAAAAGCTTTGTTGTAATAAGATGTGCAGAAACTTCCAATGGATGATGCAAGGAAGATGGTTTAAAGCAGATGTTATCTTGGTGCCTTTAACCAATTATGACATGGTATTAGGTGTCCAGTGGTTGCAGACACTTGATGACATTATTTGGAATTTTAAGAAGTTAACAATGAAGTTTTCCATTAATAATCAGGTGATAGAATTGAAAGGAATTGACTCTGAATCCTTAAAAGTTTGTTCTGTTGAGAAGATGGAAACCTTATTACAGTCACAAGAGGTGATCAATACTGCACAAATATTCAGTTTACAGGCTCTTGATAAGCCTGAATTTCAACATGAAGCTAAGGTACATTCTGCAAGCACTAATCCAGTACTCTTACAATTACTTGATAAGTATGCAGATGTGTTTGATGTTCCTAGTGGTTTACCTCCTCAAAGAGATTGTGACCATAGAATTTTCTTGAAAGATGAGTCTGTCACAATCAATCAAAGGGCATATAGGTATCCTGTAGGCCAGAAAGATGTTATTGAGAAGTTGACTCAGGAGTTGTTGGATTCTGGGGTTGTTAGGAATAGCAAAAGTGCTTTTGCTTCTCCTGTGGTGCTAGTAAAGAAAAAAGATGGATCATGGAGGTTTTGTGTAGACTATAGGCAACTGAATGAGGCTACAATAAAAAATAGGTTTCCTATTCCATTAATTGAAGAGTTGCTAGATGAATTAGGTGGTGCTTCTGTGTTTTCCAAGTTGGATTTAAGGGCTGGGTACCATCAAATCAGAATGGATGAGAGAGATGTCCACAAAACTGCCTTTAGGACTCATCAAGGGCTATTTGAGTTCATGGTGATGCCATTTGGCCTTACCAATGCTCCAGCCACATTCCAGGCTCTTATGAATGATACCTTTAAAATTCTTATGAGGAAAACTACACTAGTTTTCTTTGATGATATTTTGGTTTATAGCCCAAATATAGATCAACATATCAAAGACTTGGAACAGGTTTTGTTATTATTAAGACACCACTCTTTGTTTGCCAAGAAATCTAAGTGTTCATTTGGAGGGGCAAATGTGGAATATTTGGGACATATAATTTCGGGTAAGGGGGTAGAGACAGATCCTGCAAAAATAGAAGCAGTTCAGCAGTGGCCTATTCCTTTGAACCAAAAGCAGTTAAGAGGTTTTTTAGGCTTAGCAGGATATTACAGGAGGTTCATTAAAGGATTTGGTACTATGGCCAGACCCTTAACTGAGCTCCTTAAAAAGAAGCTTTTCAATGGCATGTGCAAGCCCAAGAAGCCTTTGATCAGTTGAAAAAGGCTTTAACTTCTGCTCCAGTATTGGCTTTACCAGATTTTTCTCAAGAGTTTGTAATTGAAACTGATGCTTCATCTAAGGGAATGGGGGCAGTCTTAATGCAGCAGGGTCATCCCTTGGCTTTTATTAGCAAGGCCTTGTCTGTGAGACAACAGAACCTATCAGTATATGAAAAAGAGCTTCTTGCAATCTTGATGGCTGTTAAACAATGGCACCATTATCTGATTGTCAAGAAATTCATTATCAAGACTGATCATAGAAGTCTGAAGTATTTGTTAAGTCAGAAAATTACTACCCCACTGCAACAGACTTGGTTGGCTAAACTGATGGGCTATACATATGAAATCATGTATAAGCAGGGAAGTGAGAATTTGGTAGCTGATGGATTATCCAGAGTCCATGGCATGGCATTGTTTGAAATGAGCATGAGTACCTTATGTCCTGTTTTGTTAAACAGAATTAAGAACTCATGGAAGAATGATGCTCAGTTACAAACAGTTATTGGAAATGTGCAACAGGGTAATACTATTCCTAATGTCACTTGGGATGGTCATTTGCTTAAAAGGAAGAATAAGCTTTGGGTTGGAGATGATCATGTCCTTAAAAGAGATATTCTGACTTTATTTCATAGTTCTCTAACTGGAGGGCATTCTGGGTATTTACCAACTCTCAAGAGACTTAACAGTTTGTGTTATTGGAAGAGGTGTTCTAAGGATGTGTTCAACTTTGTAAGAGATTGTTCTGAATGTCAACAAGCTAAGTATGAGCCTGTTGCTAACCCTGGGCTATTACAACCTCTTCCTGTTCCATCTCATGTATTCACAGATATTTCAATGGATTTCATCTCTGGTCTGCCAAAATCTCAAGGGAAAGATGTCATTTTGGTTGTTGTGGACAGACTAACCAAGTTTGCTCACTTCTTACCTTTAACTCACCCTTATAGTGCCTCTCAAGTAGCTCAAGTTTTTCTGGATAATGTGTTTAAACTGCATGGATGTCCTGTTAACATTGTGTCTGACAGAGATTCTATTTTCCTTAGTCAATTTTGGAAAGAATTTATGAGATTGCAAGGGGTGAACCTATCTTATTCCACAGCCTACCATACTCAGAGTGATGGACAAACAGAAGTTCTTAACAGGTGTTTAGAATCATACTTAAGATGTATGTGCATGCATAGTCCTGCTCAATGGTTCAAGTGGCTGAGTTTAGCTGAGTATTAGTATAATACCTCTTATCACTCTACTATAAAAACAACACCTTTTGAAGCTTTGTATGGGTTTCCTGCTCCTGTACACATTCCTTACATACCTAATGACACTGCTGTAGCATCAGTAGAAGAACTACATAGAGATAGAGAGGCCATGATAGTCAAACTGAAAGACTCTTTGGCACAAGCAAGAAACAGGATGAAGCAATGTGCTGTTAAGAAAAGGAGTGATAGATCTTTTGCAGTTGGGGAATGGGTCTACTTGAAGCTTAGACCCTTTGTTCAGACCACAATGAGAGTTCAAAAACACTGCAAGATTGGCCCTAAGTTTTTTGGACCATTTTTAATCATAGCAAAGGTGGGTTCTGTAGCATATAAGTTGGATTTGCCTGAAGATGCTCAGATTCATAATGTTTTTCATGTATCTTTGTTGAAGAAAGCTAGAGGAAATCATGTTCCTTTATTATCTTTTCCAGTGGGTCCAAGGTTCACTTTGCAGCCTAGAGCTGTGATTGATAAAAGGGTCATCAAGAGAAATAATAGTCTGGTTCAACAAGTGTTAGTTCATTGGAAGGATTTGCCATTGACTGAGGCAACATGGGAGTTTGCTGATGATTTCAACTTACGTTTTCCAGATTTTCATTCTTGAGGACAAGAATGATCTTTTGGGAGGGAAGATATGTTAGATAGTATTGAGTCATTTGTAACAAAATAAATAGTATAAGGGTCAATTGTGTCAAGTATTAGAAGTTTAAAAGTTAGTTATAGTTAGTTGATTGTATAAATAGGAGGGAATTGTATTGTGAAGAATTAGCTATGAATTGAATAAGATTTTCCTCTCTGTTTTCTCTCTTCTTTAATCTCGTAGCTAACATCTTACAAAAAGGAACTTCTCCAACTATTTATTTGATTCCATGTAGTAATTTATTTTATAGAATGTTACAGTGTGGCCGTTATCATATCTTGATGTTTCTTACTTCCTTCCTTTCAGAGGAAGTATCTAATAACACGCCACTGAGTGTGAAATATAAAGGAAATATATTTCTATTCTATGTCGCTTAATTCACAACTAGTAAATTATCCGTACTAGTCCAGGTACCGAAACAAAATTATACAAAATAAATATTCCTACATATTAATGCTTATTTAGTTTTTACGGCTACCTTCATAAAAATACACACAATACGTTATATAAAAATGAAAAAGTAAACATAAAACATAAATAAATAAAAACATCCACCCGTAAGATAAAGCTAAAAAACACTCACCGACATTCGGCATTTTAGCATTAAAAAAACAACACTAATAATGCACTATGATAACAAAAATATCATTTTTATGTTGTTAGAAACATGCCATACCAATGAATCTAGTTGACTAACACAAAGTCAAGTTGGGGGTATAACATAAAATAAATATACACAATACAACCCATCCAATTTGTAAAGTGTAAAGTAACATGTTTAGTACAGATGTCAACCATTCATCGATCATTCCAAAACTTCACCATTCACGAACCTTTGATAAAATTGAACATGTTTTCAATTTTCATATAATAAAAAAGTTGAGTGTTATTGAGATAATATATTTTTTATAACCATGAACTATACATGTTAAAAGAAATAGAACAAAAACTATGCTAGATCAACTCAATATATTTTGACTCGTTATCTAACCGGCCACATCAATTTCTTGAAAATGTTACAATCTAAGACAACTCTTCTTTTTTTAGTATTCAATGATTCAGGTTATCCTTGTTTCCTAATAAGGGGTATTTAAATATTTGTCAAACATCTTTAAGGTTGTTATCCTTTCAGGATGAACAGTAATCATTTGTGAAATTTGAACCATCACTTAACTGAAAGTCAAAAAATTGTTCAGCGATCCTTGCAAAAATATTAAACAAAATTTAATGGATTATGATTATAATATGCACTCAATGGTCAGAGTGATGAGTAGCTTTGTACATTATATATGCCACTAAACAGTTCTTGTTTTTTTCCAGCATACTTTCTTCTAAAATCTTAACGGGCTTTTATGATTTAGTGAGCTACAGCTTGCGTACAACTCTAAGTGTTGTTGCTTATGTACAACTAGTTTTTATCCCGGGAGCGTCCCGGGTTGAAATATCTAATAATAATAATAAAATATATTATTATTATTATTATTATTATTATTATTATTATTATTTTAAACAAATCTCTGCCATAAGTTATCATATTCAAATATTAAAAAAACGAATCTCTACGCCGGGGTATAAATCTAGTGCCATTACAAATGAATTCGGAAGTTTGTAATCGATCATTCTAAAAAGAACTAACATGAAATAAGAAAAAAAAAGTTAATTATTTAAATATCGAACACATTAGTCTAAGGGTTATGTGATGCGTTAAAAAATTCATGGGTATATGAACGGGTATATAGTTCGGGTATTTGGGTATGTGGTTTTGGGTAATCGGGTCGGGTATCACCTAATCCCAAACCCGACCCAAACCCACAATTTTTTTTGAACTAATCCCAAACCCGACACAATATTTGTCGGGTTACAAAAAATAGTCATTTTTTTCTCCGTTTTTATATAGCACTATGGTACTCGTTGGAAAGATAATAAAACGCTCGTTAATTTGGTGTAATTTTTTTCTTTAAAAAATCTCGTATATAAAAGATATTAACGTTTAAAAGTTATGGGAGGAAACATGAGAGAAAAAAATAATAAAGTTTTAATATTTTGATTTAGTAGATTAAGGTATTTAATAGATTAGGTTAAAGATTATAATAGATTAAATTAAATCATATTTATTTCTTTTTTTTAATTGGTTTACACTTGCTACATCACATCTTATGTGGCATCTCTCAAAGGAGAGATTGCATAAGAATATGACATGTAGGATTAATCTTTTTGCAATATATATATATATATAGATTGTACAAACATTTCGTGTTTTTCTTCTTCTTCAATAGACAGGTGTTCTACAATCACCTACATCATCCAACCAACACAACATAAACTTTTCACTCTCAAACATTAGAATTGTAACATCGCGTGATTTTTAGTTTTACAAGTATTTTAAATTCTATACATAACAAATTCCAAGTTCGCCTTTATTCGCTTCTTTTATGTTACTCCTACCAATTTATGACGAGTCGTCATTATAATTTATCCTATTCAATTTAGGCGTTATAATCAATCACAGAGTGGTTATCAGGGACACCGTCCCAAGTGCAATAAGTGCAACTATCACCACTCAGGACCCTGTAACAGGATCAAGTGTGATCGCTGTGGTAAGATGGGTCATGTGCAGAAGGACTGTAGAGTCAATGTCTCGGGGATTCAGCCAGCACCTCAGCAAGGACAACAACCAAAAAACAATAAGGGTTGTTACCAGTGTGGGAATGAAGGTCACTTCAAGAAGGACTGCCCACAGTTGAACGGGAATGATAACAACAACAACGGTGGGAACAATAACAACGGTAGTGGTAACCGGAACGGGAATAATAATAACGCTACCAACAACACTAACAACAACCACAACAACAACAATGGGGCTCGTGGGAGAGCTTTCGTGATTGGTTCAGGAGAAGCTAGGAATGACAATAATGTCGTGACGGGTACGTGTTCCTTAAACGGCAAACTTGCTTCTGTTTTGTACGATACTGGTGCGGACTTTAGTTTTGTGTCATCAAAACTTAGCAAACATTTAGGGATAGTTCCTACTCTTCTTGATACCCCACATTCTATAGAATTAGCTGATGGGATGCCTGTCGAGATAACCCACATCTATTGTGACTGTAAGCTCGAACTAGATGGGCAGATGTTTGCCATCGATCTTCTACCTATCACCCTCAGAAGCTTTGATCTTGTGGTTGGCATGGACTGGTTGTCCAAGCAACGCGCTGAAATTCTCTGTCAAGAGAAGATTGTTCGTATCCCTCTCTCTAACGGAGAACTGCTAACTATTCGGGGTGATCGTGGTGGTGCCATGGTAGGCATCATCTCATTCCTGAAAGCCCAGAAGTGTATTCGAAAGGGCTATCCGGCCATTCTGGCTAACCTTTCTGATACTCTAGCGGGAGTCGAAACGGGGATTGAGGATATACCAATAGTCCGTGACTTTCCAGACGTATTTCCTGAAGAATTACCTAGACTTCCACCTGTTCGTCAAGTGGAGTTCCAGATAGATCTTGCACCAGGAGCGGCCCCAGTTGCACGCGCACCATATCGTCTAGCACTAGGCGAACTTCAAGAACTGTCTACCCAACTCCAAGAGCTATTGGATAGGGGTTTCATTAGACCTAGTTCTTCACCATGGGGAGCCCCGGTCCTATTCGTTAAGAAGAAGGATGGAAGCTTCCGTATGTGCATTGATTATCAAGAGTTGAACAAGGTGACGGTAAAGAACCGCTACCCTTTACCTCGTATCGATGACTTGTTCGACCAACTTCAAGGGTCAAGTTTCTATTCCAAGATTGACCTGAGATCAGGATATCATCAGCTGAGAGTCCGAGAAGAGGATGTGGCGAAGACAGCCTTTCGAACTCGTTATGGACATTATGAGTTTTTGGTGATGCCATTTGGGCTGACAAATGCACCGGCTGTGTTCATGGATCTTATGAACCGCATGTGTAAGCCTTATTTGGACAAATTCGTCATAGTGTTCATAGATGATATACTAATCTATTCCAAGAGCAGGGAAGGGCACGAGCAACACCTGCGGTTGATATTGGAACTCTTGAGAAATTAGCAGCTGTATGTGAAACTCTCCAAATGTAACTTCTGGATTCGAGAAGTCCAATTTCTAGGACATGTAGTCAACGAGGCCGGAATATACGTCAATCCCGCCAAGATTGATGCTATTAAACAGTGGGAGACTCCTAAGACTCCTACGGAGGTGCGTCAATTCCTTGGTCTCGCAGGATACTATCGCAGATTCATTGAGGGATTCTCTAAGATCGCTCAACCCCTCACTGCTTTGATGCAGAAAGGTATTACTTACAAGTGGGGAGATGCCCAGGAATCTGCTTTTCAACTGTTAAACGCAAAGCTTTGCAGTGCACCAATCCTATCGTTACCGGAGGGTACAGATGATTTTTGTGGTGTACTGTGATGCGTCTATCCAAGGATTAGGGTGTGTGCTGATGCAACATGATAAGGTGATCGTGTATGCTTCACGTCAATTGAAGGTTCATGAGAAGAACTACACCACCCATGACCTAGAACTAGGAGTAGTAGGCTTTGTTCTAAAGATTTGGAGGCACTATCTCTATGGGACGAAGTGTACGATCTTCACTGATCATAAGAGCCTCCAACACATATTCGATCAAAAAGAGCTGAACATGCGACAACGTCGATGGGTCAAGCTTCTGAACGATTATGACTGTGCCATCAAATATCATCCAGGGAAAGCTAATGTAGTAGCAGATGACCTCAGTCGTAAGGAGACGAAGCCGAAGCGAGTGCGAGCGTTACAACTCACTATCCATTCCAATCTTCCTGACAAGATACGTGAAGCCCAGAGCGAGGCTCTAAAGGAAGAGAAGGTCGGGCTGGAGACACTGCATGGTGCGAATAAACATCTGGAACTGAGAACAGATGGTCTTCAGTACTTCATGAATCGAGTCTGGATTCCACGTTTTGGAGATCTCAGACAACTTGTGCTCGACGAGGCTCACACCTCTCATTATTCGGTACATCCTGGTTCGGATAAAATGTACCAAGATCTCAAAACCCTTTTCTGGTGGCCAAACATGAAAGCCGAGATAGCCACTTATGTTAGTAAGTGTTTGACTTGTGCGAAGGTTAAGATTGAATATCAGAAACCTTCAGGCTTACTCCAGCAACCAGAAATCCCTATGTGGAAATGGGATGGAATTTCCATGGACTTCATCAAAAAGCTCCCCAAAACGCCAAGTGGGCATAATACGATTTGGGTTATCGTCGATCGCTTAACCAAATCGGCACACTTTCTGGCAATAAAGGAATCTGACACGTTGGAGAGACTGGCCAACCTTTATCTTAAAGAGATCGTCTCTAGGCATGGAGTGCCTACTTCCATCATATCCAATCGCGATTCACGATTTACCTCTCATTTTTGGACTACTCTCCAAGATGCTTTGGGAACTCGCTTAGATATGAGCATAGCCTATCACCCACAAACGGGTGGACAAAGTGAGCGTACCATCCAAATGTTGGAAGATCTGCTACGGGCATGCGTAGTAGACTTTGGCAACAGTTGGGATAAGCACTTGCCGCTAATCGAATTTTCATATAACAATAGTTACCACACTTCTATTCAGTGTGCGTCTTTTGAGGCACTATATGGACGCAAGTGTAGGTCTCCCATTTGCTGGACTGAAGTTGGGGATAGCCAACTAACAGGTCCCGAACTAGTGCACGAAACTTCTGAGAAAATCGTGCAAATCAGAAACCGGATGGCTGCGGCACGTGATCGACAGAAAAGTTACGCTGATAAGCGTAGGAAACCTTTGGAGTTCCAGGTTGGAGACAGAGTACTGCTAAAGGTGTCACCTTGGAAAGGTGTGATACGATTTGGGAAACGAGGAAAGTTGAACCCGCGGTACGTTGGACCATTCGAGATCGTCGAAAGGATTGGTCCAGTAGCGTACATGTTAAACCTGCCTGAGGAACTTAGTGGAGTTGACAACGTGTTTCACGTCTCAAATCTAAAGAAGTGTCTTGCTGACACGACACTGGTAGTGCCACTGGAAGAAATCCAGGTGGACGACCAGCTACGGTTCGTGGAGGAACCGGTGGAGATTCTTGAGCAGGGTGTCAAGAAACTCAGACAAAGTACCATACCCATTGTTAAGGTACAATGGAATTCCCGTTTAGGACCGGAATACACGTGGGATCGCAGGGATCAAATGCGGCTTAAATACCCACATCTCTTTACCGAACCTGAACCCGTACATAGATCAAACGCTAAACATAAAGCAGCTACCTCAAAGTGAATTTCGAGACGAAATTCCTTTCAACTTGGGGATGATGTGACATCCGGGAACCAAGCATACATTTTTCTAGCTAGCTTTATTGTTTACTTGCTGAATTTCGAGACGAAATTCTTTTCAAATTGGGGATGATGTGATACCCCGCAATTTCAGGTTCCTAAATTAACTAAACTCTAGTTACTTGCACCTAGATTTCTTGCATTCTACTTGACTAAAGATTAACTAGATGAGTTATACGTACACACACTAGCCATATATGTATCTATGAACTATCATAAATTAACAAACATATGATTAAACTTATGAGAGTATATGAACATTAATCTAAGTATGTACATGAATCTCTAATACTCCTAAATGTGCTTGTATATATACATATATACACTAGGCTTTGTACATACACTAGGCTTGATAAGAAAAACTATATTTTGTTAAACACTTTCTAGAAGCTAGCACACATACATACGTGTATATATAAACACACGCATGCACACATACAAACACTTGGAAGTTTCCTTTTGTCTTTAGTAGCCACCCTAGTTCTCCTAGCTTACTACAAGTAGGAAACAAACATTCCTAAGATACTAGGAATTAGCGGCCTATATATATATATATATATATATATATATATATATATATATATAGCACATGGGAGTAATTCCTAGATCCATGAAAGGTCAATATCCAAGCATGCTAAATACCTAAGCTAGATTAACTAGACAACTTTCCCCTCCTCTTGTTTTGCGGCCGTAGGCTCCCAAAGACATCCCAAGAAGCTTCCAAGCTAACTACTAGAGGGATAGGAGCTATCATATGAATACAAAGGCATGCCATGGAGAAGTCACTATCAATCTCCTACTCTCCACACATTGGGGCCGAAAAATGGAAGAAGAAAACTCATGCTTGGTTGTCAACATTCACCAAAAAGAGTTCACCCTTACCTCTAGGACTTAACCATGATTAATCATAGCCAAGAAAAGAATGATAAGGTAGGCTTCCAACTCATCCTCCTAAGTGAGGTAAGCAATCTAGAAACTAATGAAGTAATCACTTACACCTTTATAGTAACAAAACAAAGCTATGAGAATAGGATGATCCAAGTCAAACCACCCTCTTTTGTGGGAGCATGCATTTCGGCAAAAGCATGCAAGCCGCCCCCTTATTTTTGTTTGATTATAGCTTACCTCTATCTTACACCAATGCATGATTAACCTCCTTAACATACCACCATCCTAGACTAATACACTTGCCAAATTTGTGACCCCTTGTCCTCACCCTTCGGCTATAAATAAAGGCACACAACTCCTTCATTTCATGCACCACATCTTTCACAATCACCTTCCACTCTCTCTCTAAAAACACTCGGTCGAAGACCACCTTTTTGGGTGGATTAACGAGCACTAGGAGTTCCAATTGTACAAGCTTATCCCCTTCCTACTAGCTAGTATTAAAGTAAGTACTAACCACTTATTTTCTTATGAATCCATCGGCCCTTATTGTGAACCCACGCTTAGACTCTTTGATCACTAGGATCGACCCCAACTAGCCATGATAGGTTGATTATTATGTGATTAGTAATCAAGCATCTATTATGTGTACATTGTTTCACCTATGTAATCAATTATATTATCTAGTGTTAGAGTAATTGATTACACATGGATTCATTAAACAATTTTAGATCAAACATCTTATACATGAATCATGATCTACACCAATTGACGTGGTTCACAAAAGTAGGTGCCAAGCTTGTGAGATAAACAAGAACATAGTTTAATATGTCTTAAATGTTCATAGGGAGATCCTTGTTGGAACGATAGTTACTTTCTTTGCTTGCTAAATCTCTCGCACAAATACCAAGTGAGTTTCACTACTCTTTTTCTCAAAAGCATACGTCTCGGATAAGACAACTTTCTAAACTTTTTCATAGTCCGGTTTGGGACTACTTTTACACATCCCGGGTTTGGGATGCTATGATTCACTAGGTGAATCTGCTTACACTAATTCATGCTTTATGTCCTTGATGAACTAAACCAATTCTATCATTGAAGTCCTTCTAAATACCGAATGAATTGCCGGGTGGGCAAGCGGGTTACTAGTTGATAGCGCTATTAGGTCTCACAAACCTCACATCGTGCTGGAGAGCATGGGTGTGAACTATAACTCAACATATTATCATTGTTGGTAGACAATGATGCAAGGCACTTTGCTCACTATTGTGGGATCTCGTTGTTTAGTAGTTCGGTATTACTGGTTTTAGTTATCACGAGTGGGCTAGCTACTCCTGGCATGTGAATTAGTATTTACTCATCAAAACATGGTCTGGAGGACCTACGTATTTACCAAACTTTGTGAACTCACCAACTTTATGTTGACACACGATTATTATACCTTTTTGCAGGACACTAGTTCGAAGCACGAGTAGGGCATGCATCACATAGCATCATGGGAATATGAACAATTATCTACTTTCGAATGTTTAATTATCTATTTCGAACTCGTTGTTTTACTCTGACTATTTGAATAACTATTATCTTTAAATTTCGCTTCCGCAACTATTGAAATATTTGATTATCAATGAAACTTGTTTTACAATAACGAACTAAATGGTTTGGGCATTTAGAGTCGCTCATGTGACTTATGGCTATGGAGATCCTGGTATGTCACACGCCTCGCGGTATAAACCCCGCAGTGGAAATTGAGGGTGTGACACAAACAGCTTCGCGAGATCAACACGAAGCTAAATCCGAGCAAATGTACCATCGGCATGGAAGACGGCAAGTTCCTAGAAGTCATAATTACCCAAGATGGATTCTGAGCCAATCCTGAAAAGTGCAAGCCATAGAATTCATGCCCTCTTAATCATCCATCAAAGATGTGCAAACTCTGAAATGGCGCCTAGTCGCCATCAACAGATTCCTGTCGCACCATGCTTCCAAGTCTATTCCTTTCATCGAAACATTAAAAATTTATCTGAAGAAAAATCAGTTCAAATGGACTCCTGAAGCTGGAAAAGCATTCCAAGAAATGAAAAAGTGTTTGATGGACCTCCCAACGCTGACCACACCACTCCCTAAGGAGTCGCTCACACTTTATTTATGCGCAATAGAAAAAGAGGTAAGCGCAGTGCTGATGGTAGATCGCAAATAGGGATGGCAATGGGTCAGGTATGGGACGGTTTTAGGTAATCCCAACCCCATACCCGATTAGGTATGCTTATCCCAAACCCGTCCCAAAACCCGTCGGGTTTGTATCGGGTAATTACCCGTCGGGTATCAAGTATACCCGCGGGTTTTGGGTAAACCCGTTAATTTTAAAACCTTATCCTTTGGGTATATCTGACTAAAAACCTGTCGGGTATCTATTGCGTGACTACTAACCAATACATTTAGCATTATCAAATATGTATGTAAATGATTACAATGTATAAATATAAAATAGTTTAATCTTATAAAAAACACTAAAAGACATAGATAAAAGATATTATACACAAATAATTGATTTTTTTAAGAAGATGACAATCTAAATGGACAATTAGATGTATTATGAATACATATTTTAAAAGATATATAGGAAATTATATCAGGTATCTAATCGGGTAAACGGGTATACTTTATCGGGTAATCGGGCCGGGTAAATGGGTATATCATCAAATCCCAAACCCATCCCAAACCCGTGAAGAAAATAAAAACTAATCCCATACCCGATTACCCGAATCCAAACCCGTCCCAAATGTGTCGGGTTTCGGGTTTACCCATTGGGTTCAGGTATGATTGCCATCCCTAATCGCAAATTAGTCCAAATGCCCATTTATTACATCAGCAGGGTTCTCACAGATGCGGAAGTTAGATATTCAACCATGGAAAAACTCGTCTTAGCTTTGGTGCACGCCTCCCGCAGACTACGTAGATATTTCCAGGGCCATCCGATCAATGTGCTTAGCGATTACAAGTTGAATAACGTATTGAGCAAGCCGGAGTTATCTGGAAGACTAGCCAAATGGGCTATAGATTTGGGCGCACACTCAATTTCCTACAAAACACGCCCAACCCTCAAAGGTCAAATCTTGGCAAACTTTATCGCAGAAGTATAAGAAGAGAAGATTGAGTAATGTAAAGCTGAATAAGAATATCAGGCAGTGAATGATGAGAAGGCAATTTGCTATTTGTACACAGATGAAGCTTCAAACGAAGATGGTGCCGACGCAGGACTACGGTTGATCTACATATGCGATCCGGTTAGAGTTCAAAAGAACTAACAATGAAGCTGAATACGAAGCCTTGTTAGCAGGGCTACTGTAAGACCCTTACCCCAAATCTAATCTTAATCATGATTTAGTGGGTAATTATAAAATGTACTTTTCTATGGATAATTTAAAAGTCAAACATTTCCATTAGAACACACAAGTTCCAAAATAGCAGACAGGATCTACTGTCTAACAAACTTCAGACTTAATTACAGACATGTTCTACATCGACACTACCCAAACACTTTCAAAATGTCATGTTTCGTTAGGTTTGCTTGCCTGATCTTTGTCCGGGAGTCCCATCATACCTACAACCTGTCAAACACATAAGATACAAGGTTAGTTAGCCTTGGTATACGATTTAGATCGACTACGGAAGTCCCTTAGCATCCAGACTAGGTGAGCGGGGCACTCACCCTTTCCAGTAGCTACTATATGATTCTGGACACTCTGAACGGCCGCTCACTCTTCCGAACAGCCGTTCGGATTGCCTGATCTGCACTTGGGCCATTTTAAGTCATTCTCCTTAGCTCGGATGAGTGACTCGACCCTCTTAGACTCGTTCTAAGGCAATTTTTGATGATCTATGCCTTGGGCTCTACAATCCACTTTAGGAAATTGTCTATGCCCTGGTCCTATTCTCTGGTTCACTTTTCTAGACTCGATTCTTGCCTATTTGACCCACCCGAGTCTTTAATGGTTAGCATATCATTACGGTCACTTAGACTCATTCGCATTCGTACGTGTCGCGATCATGGCTTCATTTCCTAAGCAAACGTTATCCTAGGAGTTCTTTCGGACTACGTAGTCCTTGGTAAATCCATACTTGTCTAACTTGTTATCATTACTAAATCTTTCAACTCATTACTTCACAATAACATTGCAAGTATTCAACACAAATTATTATAACAAGTGACTACAACCATAAACATACTAACAACATATATCTTGAATATATAAAGGAGATTAAAGTCATCGAGTGACTTACCTCGAGCAAGCTTCCTTAGCCTCGCATCCGTGGCTCCATGCCTATCCAAAGCCACCCTTATTCGCACCTAATATGTGTAATCCACTTAGGTGATCAAAACTTGTTCTTAGGTATGATTTACATAGCCACACAATTGTTTCACCGAATCTATTAATATCGATATTTGCTCCAGTCTATTGTGCCATTTCATCAAACACCTTATAGGCGTTATTTTCAACAATAAGACCATACCCAATCCTAAGCATAATAAACCCCATTTATGATCAAATCATCAACTTATCCATCTATGACATCTCTTACACAGCAGGTTTCTTTCAAGAATTACACATAATATTTTCCAATTGATTGAGATAATGAGTTTCATCAAACTCCTATGAACCCACTACCTCTCGTCATTGACATTTCATTTTTTTATGATTCAATTCAGATTATGTTTAATTACACATGATTAAGTTATCCTCTATAACAAAGATAACCCACTAGACATGCAAATTCTTGACTATTAACAAAAACCCACCAAGTTTATCTTTTCCATAAACCTCTAAATCATTATATGAGTGTAATCAAAGGTTACCTTAGAGCTTGTACGATTCTGTATGATGGATTTCCTCTATTGCATGTAATAATTCTTCAGATTTTAGCAAGATTCATCTTGTGTGTGAAACTTGAGGTGTAGTGTGTGTGTGTGTGTGTCGATATGCAGAGAAGAGAGGAAAAGGATTTTCCTCTTTTCTTCATTTTGTCCAACTAATAAGGTTATTAGTTTAGCCATAGGCCAGATTTAGCCCCTCAAGTTTGATTTGTTAATATAATAAGCTATTAATGTCTACACTAGGAAATTTATCAAGGCGTTTAGTCCATTAGGATTTAACCTGAATAAAATACATAATTTAAATTCGACTAAACAAGTATTATGATGAAGAAGATCTTTGGGGCGTTACAGCTACGGATCGCACAAAAGCTGGGTGTGAAACACGTTCTCGCGCATGTAGATTCCATGCTGGTTGCGGGATAAATCAATGGCAACTATGAAGCGAAGGAAGCCTCAATGATATTATATCTTGAACAAGCTAAACGTATGATGAATAACTTCTTGTGAAGGAAATCCGCATTGAAGTCATGACTGCACCCCCAGTCCCGGCAAGGGAGGTAAATGTGATCCAACTAGGCAACAACTCATGGATGACACCGATCAAGGCATATATCAGCACGGGTACGCTACCAGAAAAACGAGCAAAAACTGTTAAGATTTAACACAAAGCCCTTTAGTATGAACTAAATGATTGAGTGTTGTATTGAAAATCCTACCTAGGCCCGTTGCTTAGATGCGTGGACGTAGAAGATGCCAATTACCTCATTCGATAAATCCACGAGGGCATTTGCGGCCTTCATGCGGGGCCACGCATGGTAGTGTCTAAGCTAACGAACGCGGGTTACTTCTAGCCAGGTATGCATCTTGATGCTCAGATCTGCAAATTTGATTCGTACCATAGGCACGCACCCAACACCATGCGCCCTAAAAACAACTTGGTTCCTGAAACATCCTCTTGGCCATTCCAGAAATGGGCAATGGACATCGTAGGCCCATTCCCGATGACAACAAGAAAAAGAAAATACCTAATCGTGGCTATTGGCTATTTCACCAAATGGATAGAAGCAAATCGACTAACAAAGATCACAGTCGCATAAGTCAAGAAGTTCATCTGGTAATTCATAATCTGCCATCTTGGCCTCCCATTGGACATCGTCTCTAACAACGGAACCCAATTTGCGGAAAAAGGATTTTTGAATTGGTACACTGAGCTGCACATACAGCCCATCTTTACTTCAGTCGCCCACCTACAAAGCAATGGACAAGTTGAGCGGGCAAACAGAAGCGTTGTGGAAATGATCAAAGCAAGACTGGCACCAAAGGCCGTGCGTGGGCAGATGAACTCTGAAGTGTCCTTTGGGCTCACCGCATCCTCACCAAAACTAGCAACGGAGAAAGGCCATTTAGTCCGACATACGGGTCCGAAGCCATGATACCCGCGGAAATAGGGCTCCTCTCCGCAAGGGTCCTTGCTGCCAGCACAACCGACAACGACAAGGAGCTGCACCTCAACCTCAACTTAGTAAAGGAGCATCGGGAGCTCGCAACCCTCATAGAAGCAAACTACAAGAAGAAGCTTGAACGCTACTACAACGCGAGGGTAAAGCTCAAAGCCTTCAAAGAAAATGATTATGTGCTAAGGATAACGTGGCAAGCAACACACTACCACATGGAAAATTAGCCCCGAATTGGGAAGGGCCATACCGCATCGTGGAGGTACTAGGAAAAGGGGCTTACAAGCTAAAGACACTGGAAGGGGAAGAAGTGTCGCGCACATGGAATGCCGCCTAACTACGTGTTTGTTATATGTAACCCCTAATTCTATCAATGTCAAGTAGCCATCTGGCCAAATATTAATGAACATTTCTAAATGTTGAGTACGTGTGATAAAATAACGTAAACAAAATACTCTTGTATGTTAAGATACGAGAAAAATCTAAGTCAAGAATGCGCTTAGACGCTGGGCTCGATGACATAAAAGCAAAGGTTCTCAGCAACTCGCGATGTAATTCGCGTCAATGCAGAGTAACCTTCTAAATGGCTCACAGATCTGTGCTTAAACGCAGATCCAAGAAGCAAATTAAAACATCCATGGTAAGATGAAAAAGACAAGGCAAATAAAGACACATATTTAATTGCGTGTCTAAGCAATTTCCAAGCTAAGGGAGGAACAAGTTGTATGGCAAGATACATCTTAACCAAAGCCCACCTGCGTGCAAGCGCACTAAACCATGGCAAGATGGAAATTATATAAACAAATAGAGAACACATTTAAATGGCATCCTCAATAATTCTTAAAACATAACTGGAAAATATTTAAGTGTTCATATACATCACGAAAGACATGCGACACACAGGCTAGTTACACCTAACACCTAGCCTGTGCTACCCTCACCATCACCCTTTCTCGCATCACAGCTTGAGACATCTCCAAGGTCAATGTTGGGACCATCTCGCTGCCCTATTAAACCAACCCTCTCGAACGTGGATTTCAACTTGGATATATCCTCTTGTTTAGCAAAGCTCATGATAAATCAATGAGGGGGTACTTCAAGTTTTCATATAAGCAGGACCTCTTCTTAACCTCAGCGACGCAGTCCACAGCAAAAAGAAGGAAGTCTTTAACATGCATCATGTCAACAACATCAGTCCACGGAAAAAAGGGTAAAACTGAATCCAAGTGACTACGTGTTTCCAAAAAAAATATTGTATCAACATCTACAGAGGAGAAGAAGAGCCTCTTGGAGACATTAGCCCAAATTCCAAATTCAATCTTAAAAGAAGGATATCTAAAGATCCAACAGGATTGCCCATTGAGCACCTTGAGTTACTAATCAAGAGAATTTTGAATGTCACAGACAAAGAGGTAACTTCTAGATAACTACTTATATGTACAATGAATACGAGATTGAGAGAGAAGGATTGCTGCCTATAAAGATTAATGATGGAGATTTGGAGAACTTACATCCAACAGACCTGATAATGCTGAGATACAAGTTTATGGATGATAGTTCTGCAAACATCAAAGTCAGAAGAGCACTGGATGCAATAGCCAATGCAGCCAGAAAACAATATATGAGAAATGCTTAGAATGACTTTAACCTTGCCTTCACTAACCCCCACATGCTGGATAAGATCAATCTGACACCACCCAATGAAGACATCCCTACTGAAATCCACAAGACTAGATCTTGTATGATAGTTCTAGAACCAGAAACATGAATCATTTTCAGAGATGACCTGCATATCAAGAAGATGTTTAGAGTAAATGAGATTAGCAAGCATTCAAACCAGACTCTAAAGTATATGAAGAATAGTGCATGGAAGCAGTTCAAGATAAGCTGGAGATCATTGGGACATCAGGAAAGAAGAATGAACTGGATGAGCTCCTTGACAGATGGATTAGCAAGTTCGGTGACTGGAGATGAGATCTAATTGCAAAACTGAAGAATGGTCAGATACATGTTACATTGATGTCAGTATCTTATGATAGCTTCATGTCTTTTGAAACTGGGAGTTGCAGCAGGACTAGTGATATATTGTGATTTCATATTATCTTAATGATGTTGTAGAATACTGGGATTACATCAGAACTGGCTCTTCATGCCACATTATTGTGTAGCTTATTTGATTTTATTGCTTTAGTTATTAAACTGTTATAGGGTGATGAAACATGATCTGCTTTTATTTTTGTTCGATGTTATATGTATGCTATACATATTACATTTCTGTTGCAATTAAGTAACTAACAGTGTGCGGTATTTCATCTACTTTATTCATGTAATGTATCTTGTTTATATTGGTTCAGGGCGGGTTTAAAGAAGATTCTATGATGATAATGAAAGAAATTGTTAAGTGAAGTCCCAACTGCCAGGTTTGTTGTCATTGTAATGATTAATAATTATGGTAATTGAGCTATACTATTTGTTTCTGGTCTGTTTAGTTTTTTTATCATCCTAACTAAAGTGTAATTTGAGGCATATTATTACCTAGGAGGATAATTTGTGTTTTGGACGAGGTGCCATTTTCTGATATGCACATGTGCATTAGGATTGTTAATGCACATGTGCAAAATGTAGTTTATAATGTCCAAAGTAATGTTAAAGCACAAACAATTATAATTAGGCCATTAACAATAATGCCATGTGCATTCAGGTTGAAATATCAGTTTTCTTATGCGTTTTTATTAATTGTAGCTAAGAGATGGAGAAAAAATCAAAGAAAGTAACATTTGTATTACAATTGAGGGATAAAGGAACAAAAAGGTTACCGGTTGCAAGTGAAGATAATGGCATGATTGTTGATCAGAAAGTTGAATTAGGTTGGCATTATTTATTTAGTCCGGATGTACTTGGTATTCCTGTAGAGGACCGGTTTTACACGAAAAACACTAGATGATTATACAAGTGGAACAATCTAGGTGCGAAAACCCTAGATTGTATGCAATATGATAAAGATCAAACAGAAACACAATCAAATACCTTTTCAAACATCATTTCATTCATAAACATTGTTAATAAGACTTTACAATATGGTTTACAATGAAATAATAAGCTTTGGAACCTTTCAGAACCTAGAGAGAATAATCACAGAAAACCTAGACACAAAATGACCAAAACTTAGTCCCAAACAAAAACATAAAGTTTATATAGGACTACACATTCAACCTCCCGTAAGGGTCGAATGTGTCCTTCGACCTACACTAAGGCTCGAACGAACATATCTTCTCTCCGAGTTCTTCCTTCGACCATATAAACTACCTTCGACCTTCTAAAAAGCTTCCTTCGACCTCACGCTGGTCGAACAAGCATATTATCCATACTAAACTCCAAAATAAATGCTATATGTACAATCCAAATGCGATAGTCACAATCCGTGCACTTACAAACTCCCCCTTGATTATTGCTTGTTTTGTTGTCGTTTATAGTCGAGCGTTATGTTCATCAATTTGATCCGGCGAGCTGTTTTCTGCTCTTTGCTCAACACCGGTTCAGGTTTAGGTTTTGACGAAATTTTCTTCACTTCATTAACCTTCACATATTTACCCAGCTTCTTGTGACATCCGTCACTTTTCTTTATATAATAATAATAATAATAATAATAATAATAATAATAATAATAATACTAATAATAATAATAATAAGAATAAAAAAATTTCAGATTTTTAGTCATCATAGTTATATATATCTTTTTCTTACCATTCCTAAACCATAACTAAACCACAACCAAACCATAGCCCAAAACCCACCTCCTTTCTTTTTTGATTTTCGGAGCCCAATAGCTCAGCCCAGGTCCAAGCCCAAACTCCTCTCACCTTCATTCTGTTTAAAAAAAATAAAAGCTGATGACGGGAATCGAACCGCTGACCATTGCCGGGTCAGCAAACCCCCACGCGTCTAAACCAGCTGAGCCACAAGATCATTTTGATTTAACCCCAACTCTTAATATATATATATATATATATATATATACACTCTCAAATTCCTTGTTTCTTTTCCCTTCTTCCTCTGTTCCGATCACTGCAACCATAGAACAACCCAAGGGCCTTAAAATCTGATCTATAATCACGCCAATAATCAAATTGATTCCGGATTTTACGCACTCTTCTTTCTAAAACAACTTCTCGCATGATTTAACGTGTTGAATTGATTAAATGCGATTCAAACACCATTAAGAAGCTTTCCAAATAAATTCGTTTGAAATCTGTATAAATACTCAACTTTAAACCAATTAAACTCGCACACACAACCTAAGAGTAGCGATTTAGAAAACCCCTCTATCACATTCACCTATCAAACGCTGAAACGCCTTCAAATCTAAGATTCTTGTTCGTGTTGACTTTTCTGTTGACCGCTTGTTCACACCTCTAAAACGCGTTGTAAGTTCAATTTCTTTTATGGGTTTTGTTAATCGGCCCTTATACTCCAAAAGCCCTATGGTTAATTTAGTTATAATCGCGTTTTATAACTGATTGAAAAATCTAGGGCTTGAATGAATAGAATTGGGGAAGAACAGCGAGTATCTTATATAATTATTTTGAAACAAAAATAACACAACCAACTTGTTCAGATCAGTTGGTTGGCCCCTTCTCACAAAAACTCTGAACCGGCCAAGGGCCAAGGTTCGAGTCCCATCATAAACATTTTTTTTGTGTTATTCTTTATACTTATATTTTCTTAATTCTTTTAAAAATCGTTTTAAAATACTAAAACTATTTTATAAATTCTACAAAATTTATTTTATGATATTCCAAGGATAAACTTTGCTGTCCAATTTGTAGTTTTTCAAAAATCATTTATTTAATATATATAATAAATATTACAAGTTTATTCAATTAAAATTTTAAAATTCTATAAAAATATCAAAACGATTTTATAAAATCCCACAAAAATTATCCTAAACTTGTATAACAATATACATTTCAGAAATAATTTTTATTTCTGAAAAACCATTTGTTTAATATTTTTAATCAATATTTGTTAGTTTTAATCATAAATAATTCATAATAAATTCATTTTACAATATTTTTGTACCAAAATTTTACATAAATTATTTCTATTCATTTGGAACAGAAATACAATTTTTAATTTAAGAATTCTTTAATTTTAATATTTTTAGATATTAAAATCATATTTTGACAATTTGAAATAAATAGATTAAATATTCTATTTTCAAGAAAATAATTTTATAAAAATTATTTTCACACTTAAAACTTAATGTTGTGACCATATTTGATTTAAAGTTTACTCAAAGACTTTTTGTTTATTTATTTACCAAATTTCTCTTATTTATTAAACGTTTAATTTATTAACCAAATAAATACTTATCCCCAATTCGAAGCCCTAGAAAATACTTATAGACCAGATAGACTCAGACTTATTTGTTACATTATACATAGGGTGATACTTGGCAACGTTGGATTATACTTATTCAATTACACAAGACTTACCACCTTGCTAAGGTGAGTATTACTTATCCCCTTTTTCCGCTTTTACAACTTTTGGGGTGATTCATGCACAAGTATACAAAACATTCGTATTCATTTACACATACATTTTATTCATTTACAATTCATATACGTGTCTTGTTTATCTTTGTGCTTATGCTTGAACATGAACGTAGCTTACATACAAAATCATACATTTAGACATAACTTATGTTATGGTGCTCTTTACATTCAGACGTAACTTATGTTACGGTGCTCATTTAGACATAACTTTGTGTTATGGTGCTCTTTTAGACTCACACGTGTTGAGGTGCTCATTATCAATTTCATTGTACAACTTTACATGTGATCTTTGTCTTGTTTGGTTACTTGCGTGTTTACATAATGCCTTGGTGATGCTAGACACATGAATTGTACTACTTTTCAAAACTTATACTATACGTACAAAACTAAGTAGTACTCACCAACATCATATGTTGACAAAATTATTTTCGTGCATGTTTCAGGATAATCTGCTTGACGATTCACATAGGACCTTGGACTTAGATTAAATCAATCAACTATCTTTATTTTGTTGTATTGTATTGAATTTCACATGTTGTAAAACAATATTCAATAATCAATTATTTACATTTTAGTACCATGAGCTTTTGAACAATCGTCACTACGTGGCACCTCGATGATTCCGCCATCGGTTGGGGTGTTACACTTCTTGTCAAAATCACACCCTGTGTTCACATCCCGGGCAAAACAGAAACAGATAACCCTGTGATATTTCATTGCTTAATCAACATCCTTCTCTTCATAATAGATCAGATTGTAGTAAAGCATGATGATGTCTTCGTATGAACAGTTAATAAGCAACATAGGGTCAAATATGTGTATTTTCTTGTATTCTCCCTTTTTGTCTTTCAATAAAATGACAACTTCAACAGTTCTCCAGTCATAATAACACAAAACAAATTCTTTGCTGAAATGCTGCCGGATAGGCATCAAAGGAATACGTTTCAGCACAGTTGGTGGTTTATACTTCAAGGTTACCTTGTTCAGCCCAGTAATCGGATCAACTTCTTTATGAACTTTTCTGATTGGATACTGAGGCCTGAACACATTCCATCTTGTTCTGCTCTCTCTAGTCATTCTATCAGCAAAGTAACTAACATCATGGTTATTAACAGATGCACCACTCATAGTATGTCTACAAATATCTCGCACAACCCAGTACGGTAAAGTCTTTATATCATGGAACCTGTGAAAATACAGAATTCCTTTCTCCCGTTTCACAGCAACACACTTTAACTGTCTGAGATACCTCCAACCCAGAGCTCTACCTTTAAACAACTCATTGTGATACTTGTATAAACCTCCCTGTACCTCTGTTTTCGGTTGGTTAGCTTCTTTCTCTTTCAATCTTCTTAGTAAATCTTTCAGATCATCAGATTGCTGGACATTCGGTATCTGATTAGCATCATTCTTGAACACTTCATCAATAAACGTCTTACTTTTCTTTTCAGCAACTTTCTCAGCTTGATCAAGAGATTCTTTAGTAAATTCAGGAATCACATCTTCCTGTTTATCTCTAAAATACGCAGGATACTCTTCACTTGTAATATCCTCCATTTCAATGTCTTCAAATACAAGCATATCTCTATCATCGGAATGATTACCCGCATCTTTTTCAGGAATATCAGGAATCTCATTGTCATTCATTAACTCTTCAAGAGATTTTCCTACTTGTTTTGCCAATACTTCTAAAATCTCTTTGGAAACCACTGCAGAAACTTCACCATCCTCTAAATCAGGATCATTATACTCCAATTCAAACTTCATATCGTCAGATTTAAAGATTTCTAGAAACTTTCCAGTCAGCTCAATAGTCCAAACATTCTGCATAAGCATCTGACGATACAAATTCTTATCTTCATCTGATAAGGCTCTGATCTTCTCAGTCCAGAAAATGCTATCATCATCAACATTTTCACCAGGTGTCTTTTTGGAACTAGACTCACCTGTGTCTTTCTTATCAGAATCTCTCTTCTCATCTCTGTACTTATTAGTATCAACATCATCATCATTAGAACTACTCTCATCGTCATCACTTTTATCGTCTTTCTTTCCACCACTCTTCTTTCCAGCATCATCATCATCATCAGATGAATCATCAAAGTCATCATCATCATCTTTTTCTTCTTCAGTATCAGATGGTTCAAAATCAACCTGCTCCTCTTCTGGTTCTTTATCCTCTTCTCCTTCTTTTAACTGTTGAGCTTTACCATAAAGGTCATCAATCATTTTCCTTAAACCTTTATTGGTTGATTTGATCTTTCTGTTCTCATGCTGTAAATACTTGATTCGTCGTTTATTTCTCATTCCATGAGCTAACAGCATCTGATTTTCTTCTTGAAGCGCTTTCAGCTTAGCTTCAATCTCATCTTGACTAGCTTTGGAGGATAAGACAATCTGAAACATTGTCTTTTCATCTTCTTTCATCTGTCCGATTTCCTCCTGCTGTTGATTGAACGCCTTCATCACATTTTCCAACTGGCGATTCACAGCATCCATAACATCACTAGAAACATTACCTATGGTGTAGAAGATTCAGCAATAGGTGTAGATGTAGGTTTAGCTGATTTCTTTTGAACTTGTTCCCAAACATTCTTCAACATGCTAGAAAAGTCTTCAGAAGCACAAGACGGATTAACAGTAGCTTCCTCCTGAACAACTTTCGTTTTCTTCTGAGCAGGGGATGGAACGGGTGTAGTAGCTTTTGAGCTTCCACTTGCTAGAATTTTCTTTCCAACAACAAGTAAATTGATCTCTCTGTCCCTTTTCTTCTTCGGGTTCAACTTCTTAGCCATAGTTTTCATTCTGGATTTCTTCATCTTTTCACCAACAACAGGAGAACCAGTAAAATCAAGATTATCCATTGTCAACTCCAGATCTTGATCATCAACTCTTGGAGGACTCTTCTCATGTTCTTCAATCACCTTGTTTAAACTATCAATCTCACCAAAAACAGTGGCCTTGTGTTTAGTGATCTTGACTGTTTCATTTCCAGAATCCCATTCCTCATCATCTTGAGTCTCCTCAGAATCAGCAGACTCTTCATCAACTAGCAACGTTTTTGCTTTTCCCTTCTTCTTGACACATTTCTATTTCTTTGATTCAGCTTCAACAACTTTGGCTTTCCCTTTCCCAGACATAGCACCTTTATTGATTACCTGACGTTTTCGTTTCCCATCTTTATCAACCGGAAATAAAGGGCTATCAGAATCAGATTCACTTTTATCATTCCTTGCATTATCTTTCCCTGGATCCTTATATCCTGGATTAATCAAGTGCCCAAACAGGTTCTTGTGTGGAGGTCTTTCATTATCAAGAACACCTTTCTATCCTTTCATCCTCGCCAACGTACTAAGATTCATATGAGATTGATATACAATCTTGTTCGGATCACTTTTCAGATTAGTATTAGTATACTTATGATAAAATATCATCTGAAGAGATCTAGGGTACATGAGAAACTTATCAACCTTCTATCCTCTCAGCACTTCCATCATATGTTCAAAAATCATCCCGGATACATTGAACGGCTTGTTCAATATCAATGAAACAACTAGCGAAGCCAAACTTTTCCTCAATACGTCATAACCTCCTCTGACTGGTCCAAAACATGTAAGATTACATGTAATAAGTACTTGATTGCGGACACAACTTCGCTTTGTGAAGTAGACCATCAGTAATCGGTGCATTATGTAACATCGCGAATTTCCCCTAATTTTTTTTTTTGATAAAAAGAATGTATTGTTTTAAACAATATATGTTTTAAATACCTTAAACTAATAATTATTTGTATCTCAACACTTTTGTACGTTTTAAAAATATTTCGAGTCACTTTCGGGCTTATATAATCATATTATGAATTTAGAATAATATAGTTTAAGGGAAATAATTGCCAAAAAAAGATTTGTGTGGACCGGGACTCGAACCCGCGTCCACAGCCAACCAACACACAGTGACAACCAACTGAGCTAACTATCATCTTGTGTAGTATTTCAGAAGAAAATAAACTTAACACATTCCTTAAATTGATTAGTCAAAGTCTTAGTCAAACAGTCAAAGTCTTAGTCAAATAGTCAATTCATCATAAAACCTTACTTTATGGTGTTGACCAATTTGAATGGCTAATTGAATCCAAAACTAGTATAAAAACCCACCTATGACCCATTATACTTTGCACCTCTAAATCGATTGTTTCAATCCGATTAAACTTTCCCTCATACCTTTCTTCTATAGTCTATTACTTCTACAATTGAAGCTTTGATTATAAGCTCTTTTAATTGGCGAATTGGAAGCTTGATATTCTTTCTTTTTCGTTTTCTTCAATTTGGACTAGCTACGTTGTTGAGTCTTTGGGATTCACCTCGCATACATTCACAACACATTATTCTATTTTTTTCACGAGACATAACATTTTGCTAAGGTGAGTTTTACATAGCCCCTTTTCTATTTATCACAATTTTTGGGGTGAAACTTGTTACAACATTCTATATGCAATTCAATCATCAAAGTGTCTATGTGTTTTTCTATGTTGCATTATGTCTTGAACATGACTAGGGTAAGCACAATTCTAGCATAATCATTAACATTGATCAGCCGACAGTATACAATGATAGATCTATTGGACTGACAATCCCACCCGGATACGTGCCTCCTACAAAGGTAGCGTGGGTGATTGTAATCGCATAACATATTCGAGTGAACCATGAGCGTATGGGATGTACCACATTATAACAGTCACAAGGGTTGATTATGCACTCGATTTACTTCTAGTATGTTTTCACATATGGACTAGACTTGCCATGACACTTGAATTGTACAAGTTTTATTCGATTATCAAAACCTATGTAATTCTCACCAACTTTTGTTGACCCAAAATATTTTCAAACTTAACATGTTTCAGGTTATAGCTTGCTTGAAGATTAGAGTTATTGCTTGAAGATGCGTAGCTAGTATTTTTCATTTTGATGTACAAAATTCTTAGAACAATTGTATGTAATTTATTTAAATCATTTATTGAAATTTATTATTTACCATGAGCTACTGAACAATCATCAATACGTGACATCCCGATATTTCCGCCATCGGTTGGGGTGTTACAGATTGGTATCAGAGCCATGGTTATAGGGAATTAGGTTATTAGGAAAAAAAATAATCTAGTCTATAACCATAGGATTTTAATAAGTACTTGCTCCTTTTACTTGCAACCTTACTTGTTTATATTCTCTATTTTACTTCTTATCCTTACTTTAGTCCCTACAAGAAGAGTTCTCTCCATCACAAGATCTACTCTTAGACTAATAGGACAAATCCTCAGGTTTACCCTAAACCACCTTGAAGATCTCGTCGAAGTTCTAGATTTTAATAATGAACACGTGCAATCTGGAAGGGTGAACGCCTGTATTCTGAGTTTTCTGTCTAGGACTGGCATTGCGCATATATCCCAATCAGACGAGGGACCCGGATGCCTACCTGGGAATTCTCGGGATGAGTGTTCGCTTATAAGCAAAAGCATGTCTTCACTATGTTATTAGAATCTAGAAGATTTGATAAGTCAACGTTTTCATTTATTCGTTTTAATTAATGAATAGATGATTACACTCACTTCCCTTAAAACTAAGCTCTAAAATCCCAAAATTTTACAGCCTAAATCAATCTCATTTCATAACCATCTATGGATTTCACAATCACACTTCACCTTATCATCTTAGCCACTTTTTAAATATTCAACACCCTACCCAAATCATATTATTTCATTTCTCCACATGTTACTTATTTTTAAAAAAAACTATAACCTCATACCTTAGCACAAACTAAAGATTTCTAAATCCTGTTGTATTTTCATTACCTAGTAACTTTACAAAGTACATATTTTTTTTTGTCAAAAGATGTCCTCGAACTTAAATTCAATTGTTTATTTATTGACGTAACAAACAATTTTCTATATAATGCTTTAAACTATTAAAAATCACTTAATAGAACCTTGATCTTCAAAACCTAATGTCATGTTTGAAATCTCTAACTAACGGGAATATTTTAATCAAAGCTTACTTAGCTTGTACTATTTAACAACTTTTGCTTTATGTATAAAACCAATTTTGAAAATAAATTTTTTTTTTTCCATAGGAATAATATCTAGTCTCTAAATTCTCCATCGACACTCACTCATTTTCAACTTGTTCAAATTTTTACAATATTTGGCATATGCCACAATCATGTTTTCTTATACACTTGATTATAACCTTTGATCCAAACCCCAAAATTTACACTGCTACATAATCTCCTTACTATAAAATAAACTCTTTATAAACTATCTTCACATTCACTATCTCTCACAACCTTGATTCTGCTTCAAGATTTTTCATCATCGTCTCAAGAACTAAATTCATATCCTTCACCTTCTCACACATGAGCTAGTTACCCATGATAACCAAACTATTGAAACTTGATTGTGTGTTGCATCAAACATAATCCTTAGTTATACATGAGGATTCGATTATCTACCATATTTAAACATTTGATACTAGAAATCATGGAATATAAACTATTTGCTATAGACACACCTAGAGTCATTAACTTTGTCTAGGACAACACTATTACAACTCGCATGCTATGCTTGATACTTGATTGTTTATATGTACATATTATCAATTTGCAATTTATGTGTGAAATAATTGGTACACTTAATCAAACAACTGGTAGAGGATGAAGTACTTGCTCAACAGTTAGTTGAGTACCAAATAACCTACTCAACGATTGGTAGAGGTCATCATGCCTGCTCAACAGTCGGTAGAGGCCCTACAACCTGCTCAACGACTGGTAGAGGCTATCGCAGCTGCTCAACAATCGGTAGAGGTTCTTACTCACTGACTGGTAGAAGTCTTTTTCCTACTCAACAGTTGGACTCATTTTTGGATACATTGTAAACGATTCAATCTCAAGGTTATTTTGCATTACTTACATGTGTGTTTAGAGTCATAGAAGGACACAAAACCCTAATGTAAGGTAAATTGGTGATTGCGGTCCGGAACGTAATCATGAATTTACAGGTACGTTAAGGTAGTGTGAAATTCTAATAAGGTTTTAGTAGTTCATTTGGTTTTCATATAGCCAATCAATTCATGCATTTCTTATAAGATTCCTAAAACATAAGTTTAGTATTTTGCTAGATTCTTATGCTTCTTGCTACTTCAGACGAACCTAATCCAATCCTTAAAACTCACATCTCAAACCTCTTATCCAAATTATTCGAAACAAATTATTCTATTACCTATAAATTCATGTTGTGCCTTAACCCAAACCACAGCTGCCTTAATTTCTACCTAATCAACCTCAAACCTATGTTTTTAATAACTTCGGGACGAAGTTTCCAAAAGTAGGGGAGACTGTAACATCGCGAATTTCCCCTAATTTTTTTTTTGATAAAAAGAATGTATTGTTTTAAACAATATATGTTTTAAATACCTTAAACTAATAATTATTTGTATCTCGACACTTTTGTACGTTTTAAAAATATTTCGAGTCACTTTCGGGCTTATATAATCATATTATGAATTTAGAATAATATAGTTTTAGGGAAATAATTGCCAAAAAAAGATTTGTGTGGACCAGGACTCGAACCCGCGTCCACAGCCAACCAACACACAGTGACAACCAACTGAGCTAACTATCATCTTGTGTAGTATTTCAGAAGAAAATAAACTTAACACATTCCTTAAATTGAATAGTCAAAGTCTTATTCAAACAGTCAAAGTCTTAGTCAAATAGTCAATTCATCATAAAACCTTACTTTATGGTGTTGACCAATTTTAATGGCTAATTGAATCCAAAACTAGTATAAAAACCCACCTATGACCCATTATACTTTGCACCTCTAAATCGATTGTTTCAATCCGATTAAACTTTCCCTCATACCTTTCTTCTATAGTCTATTACTTCTACAATTGAAGCTTTGATTATAAGCTCTTTTAATTGGCGAATTGGAAGCTTGATATTCTTTCTTTTTCGTTTTCTTCAATTTGGACTAGCTACGTTGTTGAGTCTTTGGGATTCACCTCGCATACATTCACAACACATTATTCTATTTTTTTTCACGAGACATAACATTTTGCTAAGGTGAGTTTTACATAGCCCCTTTTCTATTTATCACAATTTTTGGGGTGAAACATGTTACAACATTCTATATGCAATTCAATCATCAAAGTGTCTATGTGTTTTTCTATGTTGCATTATGTCTTGAACATGACTAGGGTAAGCACAATTCTAGCATAATCATTAACATTGATCAGCCGACGGTATACAATGATAGATCTATTGGACTGACAATCCCACCCGGATACGTGCCTCCTACAAAGGTAGCGTGGGTGATTGTTATCGCATAACATATTCGAGTGAACCATGAGCGTATGGGATGTACCACATTATAACAGTCACAAGGGTTGATTATGCACTCGATTTACTTCTAGTATGTTTTCACATATGGACTAGACTTGCCATGACACTTGAATTGTACAAGTTTTATTCGATTATCAAAACCTATGTAATTCTCACCAACTTTTGTTGACCCAAAATATTTTCAAACTTAACATGTTTCAGGTTATAGCTTGCTTGAAGATTAGAGTTATTGCTTGAAGATGCGTAGCTAGTATTTTTCATTTTGATGTACAAAATTCTTAGAACAATTGTATGTAATTTATTTAAATCATTTATTGAAATTTATTATTTACCATGAGCTACTGAACAATCATCAATACGTGACATCTCGATATTTCCGCCATCGGTTGGGGTGTTACACATTATACTTCATCCTGAGGAAACACTTCCTCTGTTCAATCCATGAAAGTTCGGTAGGATCTGTGGGAGAATATTTCTGTCACCAACACGATGTTTCCTTGAATAAAGCTCTGAATAGCTGTCTTGCCTTCCCATTAACTAATCACATCTTTCTCCCAGAAGTCTACATGATGGTCTTTATAAATCGTCATTGTTGTAGCAAGAGCGTAGACAACTCTGCATCTTTGTAAAAATTTGACGATTCCAGCAAATTCTTCATGTTGCTTTACCTCCCCAATGAATACACAGCAATTGTGTGCCGCTTCAAACATTAGCTCCTTGGGTTCTTTGGATTTTCCTTTATCTTGCTTTTTAGCCATTTTAATCTGCAAAATACACATAAACAAACATGAAAATTCATCAGAAATGTACAAAATTGAATTTTGGTAAAAATCATTCTACATTCGACCTCATCGGGGGTTCGAACGAGAAGAGAAAGAGTTGAATGTGAAAATTCTTATAAACTGTCACACCCTCAAATTACCACTTGCGGGGTTTTACCGCGAGGCGCATGACAAACCAGGATCCAAGTCAACGATCACAATAAACAACTCTATATGAAAAACGTAGAATAGACATAACCATTAATTTAATAAGCGGAAGCGTTTCAGTAGCATTTAATCAACTATGCTATCATCTCAAAAGTTGTTCAAAATACTTTTATTACAAAACGTGCACTAAGTCTAGACGCCAATGCAGACCCGTGCGCCTAGTTCTGTTCATTGCTACCTTAGCGACCTGAGAAAAACATGCCAAAAAGATGTCAACATATAATGCTGGTGAGTTCATAGGTTTGTTCAATATGTTACCAAAATGTTACCATGTCCATACTATATCAATGTTACCAAGTACGCTAGCTAGGCGTATGTTTCATTACTACTACGATTGGAAACCATTACTAGACACGTTTAGCAATGTTCAGCATGTTTAAGCAGCCCGTATGTTCAGCATGATACCAATGTACTTGTTCGAGACAATATGCACCCGCCCGGCCCTCCAAGCCGACGAGTGGGGCAGGTCACGCCCAATAGATCTATCCACATTTCCCCCGTTGTGCAACCCCACACATTCATAGTTCCCCCGGGACTTTCCAAAAGATCGTATAGCAATATAAAGTGAAAACCATAGTATGACATATGTTACCAAAACCGTTTAGCGCATGTTTTCTCTCCCAAAAGTTAAAACAGTAAAAGTGGGGCCGTGAACTCACCTTAGATAGCGTTCTTCAATTACAAGTAAAGATGTTTAGCCCTTGATAATCCCTCTACCGGAGATCTATAAAAATGTTCACATAAGTGTTCCGACTAATAACCATAAGGTTATCTAGTCCCCGATTGTCCAGATCGTAACCAAGTATGTTTTAAAACGTGTTTAAATGTTTAATCGACACACTAGACCGACCCGACATCCCGTTGGTGACCCATTACCCTAACTAATCAAGTACACATAGATTACACACAAGATTCAAGCATAAAACACTTAGTTTGTATCAAAAATCTCATTTCTGCATCAGAACGGTCGAACCAGTCAGTTTTAAGTCTCCTTCGCACCTTTTTGTCTCCTTCGCCCGTTTTACATCTCGTTCGACCGTTTGATGCTTCCTTCGCCCGTTTTATCACATTCGTCCAATATAAACCCAGGTTCGACCCTGGATCCCTCCTTCGCACCTTCGACTGGTCGAAGGAGGCCAGGTTCGCCCCTGTTGTATAATTTTTCCTAAAAACGCTTCAAACACACTCAAAACGACTCGAAACATCATCAATCACAGCAGTCAAGCATAGATAACTTATTCCTACAAAACCCCACCGATTTCCCCCGATAATACGTCCGTTTCAGCCCTTTCCCAAAATGGTAAAAAATTATGGAAACATCACTTTCATGCATGAATAATTTACCCAATTTGGAAACTTTTGAAATTGATTCATGCTTAGCTTAAAATACTCAGTTTGTCGATTATCCGATCTTTCTTATCCATTCTATTGATCATAAATATTCATACATCAAGTTTTAATCCAATAAAACCCCAAATATCATTATATCCAATCCTAACCCTAGACAACAATAATCCAATATTAATAACAATCCTATATCATGTTTCTATCATAGATATAGCAGCAAACCATTGAACAACACATAACACCACATAATACACAATTTACATATGTTATTCATCATGAAAACCTATGTTAAATGATCATGTTTCGATTTAGAAAGATGTTTAAAAGGTTTTTAATCATAAAAACACCCTTAGAACAGATCCGGACAATTAGGGTTAGATGAAAACGGATTAAAATGCTTTTAAAAAGGTTTAGGATTATGAACACACCTTGGATTCTTGTTTAGATGTTGTAGATGGGTTAGATTATGAAAAAGAAGAGCAAAAACTCATTCCTTAGTGTTTAAGATCGTTTGAGAGCGTTTTGGGACGGTTAGGGTTTGTGAAATGATGAAAAATGACAAAGGTTGGTATTTATACTAATCCTCCTTCGCACCAATTCATTGGTCGAAGGTGGTCTCCATCGCCCCTTTCACAGGGTCGAATGAGCCCTGTCTGGTCGAAGGGAATTCCTCAAATTCCACTTCCCTGGTTCTCCCATTTACAAGGGTCGAACCAGACAATCTCTTCTCCTTCGACCACTCGAAGTGGTCGAACCAGAATCCCTTTTTAACTAGTTTTACAGTTTGTCGTGTTTAACGCATTCTACCACATCTTAACACATAAACATGCATCCTTAGTCTATATTTAACACATCTAGGCACAGATAATCATTTACACATCATTTAAACACATCTATGTATATAATCCACCACACGACCCATAATTTACACATATACTTAATTAGTTCATGTAATGTCACCAACGACGGAACCCGGTACTAGTGTATTACCAAAACGACTCCCAATGATCCTCCAGATCATTGTACCCTGGACAATCCTAACTTGACCCGACTCAACTAACCCAGTTAAGTTTGTTTATCAACGTTTCTCGCTAAGGTAGACTTAGATGTTACTAATATGTTTAAGCCGAACATGCTGGGTGTCACATAAACAAAGGTTACATTCGACCACAAGCAGTCACCTTAGACCAGAAATAGTCTCATTTGATCCTTTATGGTCTCATTCGACCATAAAAAGTCTCATTCGACCTTATCAAAATGGTCGAACATGACTGTTCGTGTATAGAATCAACAAAATCCATTTTAATCATTCTGAACATCAAAAATTTGTTTGTTTACAAGCTAATATGGCCGACTAACAATAATCCATCATCAATTGTTATTATTAATCCATTTTTGATGGTTTTAATATAAAATCTAGGGTTTATTTTATCAAACAATCAATTGAATTCATTAACATGTTTAAACCCTTGATTTTTGTTTCTTCTCCCCCTAATACCATCGACAATGGTTAATCTATCATCAATTGTTGTTAAATCAGTTTGTAAGATGTCTGATTAGGTGATCTTAGGGTTTGAAACTAAAACAATGATTATGCCTTGAATAACCATCCAGTACCTGTAAATCTTATATGGATAGGATCAGTAAAACACAAGGAAGATAATGATCAAGTCTAAAGCAAATGAGCAACATGGTCTGGTAATGAGGGAAATTTGAAAAAAAAAATATGAGGTTCGAAAGTGGGTTCTGGTATATATAGAGTTCCACATTCGACCCTGTCAAGGGTTCGAATGAGAAAATTTGAGCTACATTCGACCCTAGTTAAAGGTTCGAATGAAGACAGATGGTTCGAATGAAGAAATTTTCAAACAAACTATCTCATTCGACCTATTGTAAAGGTTCGAATGAAGATTTGGAATTCTGAAAATTTTACCAAATTTCAAAATTCGAATCTCATATTGTCAATTTTGACCATTTAATCTTTCAAACATTCATCATTTTTCATTTAAATGTCACAAAACTTAAATTGGTTTGTCAAACTTCAGAAAATCACCAACAATCACCATTGGTTATCTAAAATAAAGCAGAAATGCAAAATATTTTGGATTTTCTGAAATTTTTGTTAAAACACACCAAAAATCTTTTTGAGTTTTTGTATATTTGAACTAAATCAACAGAAAGCAATAAACTTTTTGTGATTTTCCGGTAAGAGGATCGTATCAGTTTCTGAGAGATCACATCGCACCGTTATTCTGTTATATGTAAACTGTTATAATAAATGTAATTTTGGCAATTCTGATATTGTGATCCACATAAACTCACATGTAGATTGTTATGCAATGCTTTAAACTGATGCGACTATGTATATTATAAACTAATTTGCCTGTGGTTCCCACACACACGACATACTCCCGTATCAAGGAATTTTGCACGAATACCCATTGTAACGCGTGAGGCACAGAGGTGTAAAGGTCAGCAAATCAATGTTGCAGAGTAACATGTGTAATCAACCAGGTTGAGGTCTTATATCAATCACGATGTACATCAATGATTAGATACGATGCATTAGGTAATCTTTGATTATCGTTATATATTTAAAGTTCCTCAATTCGGTAACTTTTGGTTTTGGCATTAAAACTCTTTTATTAAGATACCCTTTCTGATCTAGGTCCGTAAAACCTTACGACAGAAGATCAGATAGGCAATCCCCAGATAACTAATAACATAACGACCCGAAACCTCTGAATTTTGTGCAAACCCTATCAAACGAAATTACGGTACAAAGACCATATGCCCATGAGATGTTAATCCACATAGCAATCAGTTTGATATGTATGTATCAGGCACGCAATAATAAGTCTACAAAGCCTATCAGCACATCACACAGAATTATCAAATATCAATAATGTTGACATTTTGAAAACTTTAGCATACAAATAGATCCTCACTGATGTACTATCATTTCCTATTTTTCTCCAGGAAAAATCATTATTGATTTTATGATTTTTATAGTTTTTGAAAAATTTTCAATGTTGTTGGTTTTTTTGATAATGCTCCTCCTGAAATTAAAAACATATTTTTGGGTTTTTGAATTTTCTGAAAGCAAAATAAAATGAAAATAAAAATTCGATAAACCGAGGTGACGATCAGTCTTGTTTTTCTTTTATACCGTTAGCTTTTAATAAAAATTCGAATCTTGATCTATCAAAAGCTTTGGTAAAAAGATTAGCCCTCTAATAATCAGTGTGGATTTTGACCATATCAATCAAACCTTTAGCATAGCAGTCACGGATAAAGTGATACTTAATCCGTATCTGCTTTGCCTTAGAGTGATTGACTGTGTCTTTCGTGAGTGCTATGGCAGCTTCATTGTCACAATAAATTAGGGTTTTAAGATATTGCAAACCGTAATCGCGCATCTGCTGTTGAATCCACAAAACTTGTGAACAGCAACTACAGGCTGCCACATATTCTTCTTTACACGTAGATAGTGCAATTGCTGTCTGGTTCTTACACTGCCAGGTCACGAGCCTGCTCCCAAAGAATTGACATCCAGCCGTTGTGGATTTACTATCTTTATCACAACCACCATAATCTGCATCACTGAAAGCAACAAAGTCAAAATTATCATCATTAGGGTATCATAGTCCACGCGAGGGACAATCCTTCAGATATCTCAGGATTCGTTTGACAGCTGCCAGGTGACTCTGTTTCGGCTTCGATTGGAATCTAGCACAGAGACACGTTGCAAACATTATATCCGGACGAGATGCAATCAGGTACATCAGAGATCCGACGATAGCTCTGTATGTGAATGGATCGATGAGCTCCCCCTTAGCGTCAACTCCAATCCCGTGATTGGGTGGAATGGGAGTATCCATGGATTTTGAATCTTCCATCTGGAAATGGCTCAAGACTTCAGATACATATTTCGTCTGGTGGATGAAAATGCCCGTTGGCAATTGGTCCACCTGCAATCCTAAAAAGAATTGCATTTCACCCATGGCACTCATCTCAAACTTTTCCTGCATTACTCGTTCAAATTCTCTGCAAAGAAGTTTGTTAGTAGAACCAAATATAATGTCATCAACGTAAATCTGAACAAGAAGCAAATCACCCTTTATTCGTTTTGTGAACAGGGTACAGTCTACCAAACCTCGTTTGAATCCTTTTGAAAGAAGATATGTGCTGAGCTCCTCATACCATTGTCTTGGAGCTTGGTGCAACCCGTATAGTGCTTTGTTAGGCTTATAGACCTTATCCCGGTGGATTGGGTCCTCAAACAAGCGTAATCATCATCGCCTAGGTAGTTCTATGATCTAGCCAATAATTGTCATGATAAAATCAAAACAATAAAAACTAAACATATTCATGGTGTTCACTACGGGTATCAAATAGATAAATAAATAAATAATTAGATTAGAACCGACCCGTGCTCGCACCAATGCTTCAACCTTAACCCCCTTCTCTTGATCTTCACTGTCGTTCGATCCAAGAATAATATTCTCCCCTGCTGCTGATGTCGACGATCCTCCACCAAAATAATAATTCGCCTCCTGTTGTGCTCTCCTCCGAAGAATAATAATATGCGGCACTCTATCTTTTTGATTTATATTTGCCCTCCTGTTATGATGTCCTTCGTAAACAATAATAATCCTTTCCAACATTACAACACCCTTGACCTTGGGCCGTGAACCCAATTCATGTTTTTACTTTTATTTTTTCATTATTATTATTATTATTATTATTATTAATATTATTATTACACCGTGATCTCGACTCGGGTATTCTTTACTTGACCAAATTTGCTCGTTTACATTCCAACGTCCACACGAACACCTACAAAATAAAAATAAAAAATAAATACATAAGCACTAAAATGACACAAAGCTAATAAAAATCTATAAAAACCTATACTAAATAAAATAGACTGGTACAAGCCTAAAACTAATAAAAGAACTATTTAAACGACTCGAAAATTGTACAAACTTTACACTGGAAATATATGTATTTTACAACACATTGGTATCGTTCGTGAATGAAACTTTCTTGGCAACCTTATCCGATTTAACTGATGAAGGTCCAACCGATGACTTAACAGCAGATTTTGGAAAAACCTTTTGTTTATCATTGGTCGTGTTCACCATTGGTTTCTTCAGCTTTTTCTCCATGGCAATCCAGTTACGATTATCATAGACCATTGGACAATTTTCCCTTTGTTGATAAAAACGATTTTGATTATAAAATTGTTGCCTCTGAGGGAAAAACTGTTGTTGTGGATAAAATTGTCTATGATTATCGACTGGATTCCTCACATTCTGTTTTCTTTCAACCTCGTGCCTTTTCTGTCTTACATATGGGCAGTGAGCAAGTAAATGCCCTCTCTTTCCACATTTAAAACACGCACGGTATTCTTCAAACACATTCTTAGCATTTGGTTTCGTGAAAGTTTTGACCGGGTGTTGATCATTAACACACTTTTGTCTTAAACTCTCAGGAGCAGGATCCTTTGAGTAAGCCGGTTCAAAAAATTTGTTAACCTTCTCCTTTGGCTTAATGAATTTAGAAACATGAACCTTTGGTTGCGAAGAATTATCACTATACAGTATTTGAATCAATTATGGAGAAATATCATTGGTCCGTTCATGTTTCGGGAACCAGATGGTACTCTCTTGCCATATTTTATCAATTTTGGAATAATTGATAAATTGTATCGGATAATCCTCATCTGCAATGATCTTATCGGATCCTTCCATCCGATAGAACACTTTGATAGGTTTGTCAACCGGTTCATTTTTCTCAACATTCTTTACTGATTGATTCATTTTGTTAACAGTTTTCTGAGGAGGAGAAACCAGAGATGGTGAGATTATCTCATTTGTTCTGATATGATTTTCCAAAGGAATATCATCAGATGTCTTAGGTTCCTCTTCATCAGTATCTGAATCATCAGTTACTGCAACCACCCTTTCATCATTCAACCCAAGTATCGGTCTTACATCGGAGTTTGGATCTCTAATACTAGAAGTATTGGATTCATTGTCCGATGAAGAGTCCGATCTCACGGAACTCTCAGGTGTTACTGAGTTCAAATTGTGATTCTCAAATAACACTAGAGCAGGAACAGCCTTATAGTTGGCATCATTGGATTGAGATGGCTCTTCAATAATGTGGTCAAGAACATATGCCACATGTTTATAGCTTTCCAATTTCTTGTTCACTTTTTCAGCAAAACACTTGATCTTTGCCATTTCTAGTTTTGTTTCCTCAATTTCATTGATATAATTGTTAATGGCAATTTGTTTCAAAGATAAAGTTTTTGTCAGTTCAGAAACATCCTTTTTATATCCTTCAAGTGTTTTATTGAAATCGTGTTCATCCTTACGATACGATTGAATGACTATTTTAACACTCTCAAGCTGATGCCTGAGTTGCTTAACTTCATCATTCAATCTATCACAAGTTCCACAATATGGATTCTCACTAGTAGCAGAGTTAGGACTTACCGGTCTCGGAGGATCTGTCATGGCCATAAGTTCAAATGAGCTTCCTTCCCAGCAAGGAACTTCGAATAATCAATCTTCGTGAAAGAATCATCAACCATGCATGACTTTTTCGTCATCAAAAAGTCAGCTTCGGCTAGCAACTGGTCAATATCATCATCCAGTGAGTTAACACTAGCCTTAGAACCAGATTCGCTTTCTGAGTCAGAATATATAGATTCTGGTTCATCAGAGACATCGAAAACGGAATCGATTGTCATCCCTGAAACCGTTTTAGCAACCGGTTCATCATCCTTCTCTGGAATCTCTTCAGCAATCTCTTCAACAATCTCCTTAATCACTACCTTAGAAACCTTCCCAGTCACATTTTCACAATCTTTCGCAGAAACCTTACTGCATCGGCTGAGTACATTCTCTTTTGAAATGACCTCGAGTACCACAGTTAAAACAGGTTACCTTGGCTTTGTTGAAGCTATAGGTAGTATTAGGTGAGGTGGCAAGTTCAGTTCTACTCGTCTTCTCAATGAATTCAGAAGCTCTCCTCATCACCCTAGCAAATGCCCACTGAATATCGATCAAATCCATTTCTTCTTTGTCTATCTGGGCATAATCCTCATTGGTCAGATTATTATTACCAATCTGACTCACCACAAGTCCATTATAGGAAGCAACCATTGCTGAAACTAGAGCAACGTGTTGTTTTGCTACTTTCACAGTCACATTATTCATCTTGGAAGTTTCCAACACGACTGGACTTTGGCTAGAAGATGCTTGAGGCATCATCTGAGGAATGTACTGTTGTTGTGACATTGATGAGGTATAACAAGCTGCCGACATTTGTTGTTGTGTTGAGGTATATGAAGCTGGTGTATAAGATGGTCCGGGTGAATGATAGTTAATGGGAACTCGTTGTGGTTTAACAACATTAGAAATACATGCAATTTGTGGTGCAACCGTTCCACCAATGGATGATGTAGACATAGAAGCAGATGAGGTAGCATGATATAACTCCGGGTTCTGTGGAAATTGAGTTCTTTTAGCTTTCCTCCTCTCTTCCATTTCCTTGTTCTCCAGCTTTTGAATAAAGTCATTTATGGTTCAATACTTGTACAAATCTTTCTCCTTTAGCACCTCAACATGTTGACTCCAGTACGGAGGAAACGAATCTGCAAACTTATCTACCAATTCCTGCATAGACATGTTAATATCATAATTTGACAATTCAAATAACAAGTGACAATATCTAGGAATGAGCTCCTTCAACGTCTCATTTCCCACGTAGCTAAAATTCTCGAACTCTTTCTTCAGTTCTTCTTGGCGAAGCCTCCTAGTCTTCTCATTACCATCATGTCTAGCCTGCAAGCAATCCCAAAGCTGCTTTGATGTAGTACATGATCCAAACTGATGTAATAAATCTGTAGATAATGCATGAGACAACTGGGACATGGCTTTCTTCTCAAGCACGAACTTCTTCTTTTCATCGTCTTTCAAATCTTCAAGTGGAATCGGAATGTTCATGTTCTCAACCATCGGTGTAACATATCCCTTCATGATCATCTGCCATGCCTCTCCACCTTCTAAACCCAAACCTTCGAGATAAATCTTGAAGTTCTTCTTCCATTGATAATAGTTCAACATATCCAACAACTTAGGAGGATGATTCCCACTACCCAAAGACAAGTCATGGATAAGTGTGGTAATCGAGTTGGTAGTCTGAGACTTCACCGTTGCTGCTGCAACGCCCCAAAGATCAGTAATTGGTTGTTGTGGAGGTTGAGTAACAAGTGGTGGTGTCGAACTAGTTATAGCTATGTAATTGATCGGTTCTGATGGTGTAGTGTTGTTGTTTTGAGAAGCAACCGCCCATGGATTCATCAGAACATGTTATTGCTGAGTTGTTGCTGGTCTAGGTGTAGAAGATAATCCCTAAATGTTATCCATGATGTTAGAAATGTAAACACTTAGAAAAATCTCCAAATCCAAGTTCTGGTTCGACCTCTAAAACAATGTCGTGGGCTCGAATGTAGAAATTCCCTTTGTTCGACCCCTGGTGACAGACTCGAATGAAGAATGTAATAGACTAAACTTGATTCGACCTGACAAATGACACCTTCGACCTCCCGGTTGGTCGAATGTACACAAACTAGTCGAATGAACCAACAACTCAATTGAAAATATCAAATTCGACCAAAACCCTCCTGGTTCGACCTAAACAACTCTGGTTCGACCTAAACTTTTAAAAAATGGTTATTCTTCAAAAATCAGTTAGTTTAATCCTAATTTTTTGAAAGTTTGTAGATTTTGATGATCTTTATCAGGTTTTGCTTCGGATATTATGGAGATATACTTTAATGAATGAAAATTTTGGTTTTATCCGTGAAATCTAGTCCAAATCAATTAATCTCCCTTAACATTCAAAGTTTTTGCAAAACAGAAAAGTTTGAGAAGTTTTTGGATAAAATTCTGATCAAAATTTATCAAATTGCAATTGTATGATCGAGATAAGCTCTAACACCACTTTGTAGAGGACCGGTTTTACATGAAAAACACTAGATGATCATACAAGTGGAACAATCTAGGTGTGGAAACCCTAGATTGTATGCAATATGATAAAGATCAAACAGAAACACAATCAAATACCTTTTCAAACATCATTTCATTCATAAACATTGTTAATAAGACTTTACAATATGGTTTACAATGAAATAATAAGCTTTGGAACCTTTCAGAACCTAGAGAGAATAATCACAGAAAACCTAGACACAAAATGACCAAAACCTAGTCACAAACAAAAACATAAAGTTTATATAGGACTGCACATTCGATCTCCTGTAAGGGTCGAATGTGTCCTTTGACCTACACTAAGGCTTGAACGAACATATCTTCTCTCTGAGTTTTTTCCTTCGACCATATAAACTACCTTCGACCTTCTGAAAAGCTTTCTTCGACCTCACGCTGGTCGAACAAGCATATTATTCATACTAAACTCCAAAATAAACGCTATATGTACAATCCAAACGTGATAGTCACAATCCGTGCACTTACAATTCCCTTGTTCCCTGTATTAGTTATGTTCTTTATTTATTGTATAATCGAGCTCCGTTTGATCTCCTAGAAGCGGAAGCTGATAATGTCACGGATGTTTATCAGGAAGTTGAATCAGGTTGTTATTATTTATTTAGTACATTTATAAAGAAATGCACATGTGCATATGTGCAGTTTTTCTTGTGAAATATTAAATGTTGATTGTTTAAACACTCAAATTATCCTATATGCAGATATATATATATATATATATATATATATATATATATATTTAAAAAGAAAGGTTCAAACGAGGTCAAATAATCGAAAACATTTTGTGACGGTGAATAATGATGGTATGTTGTTTTGCATAATATTTTATATATATAGTTGAGTATGCACATATGCATAATTATGGGTGAACATGATATAATGTGTTGTTTGACAAATGTGTGTGCAAATGCAATTACAAGAAAGAAAAAACATCAAAGAGTGTTATGTGATACCCCACAATTTTAGGTTCTTACTTTAACCAAACTCTAGTTACTTGCACTTAGATTCCTTGCATTCTACTTAACTAGGGTTAGCTAGATAGGTCACACGTTGCATAGTTACAAGTTAATAACTGCATGAATTGGGAATTCGGGGAAATTACCAAACTACTTATACGAGTATTGAACCCCGAATGTTGGTAAATAGTGAAAATAGATAATTGTGGATTAATTAATTGATATGTACATGTATATGTATCATAGATAAGACAAATCTTACACACTAGAGACAATGACAACTCAACACAACTAATCTCTTACATACATACTAAGCCAAACAACCTATATATCTACATGTGTATATATATATATATATATATATATATATACAGTAACATGAAAGGGACAACACATCGACAAAATGATAAGAACACTTCAATTGATCATGCATACATACGTATATGTGTGTGTAATTGGATAGAGACAATTAGTAAACAAGGATTAGTTCCCACATGAGACAAACATTCCTTTGCACTAAAATAGAAACCTTACACATACACCTCTACACTTGATCCTTACCCCTTTGTCTCTTGATTTTCGGCCAAGCACATCACTAACACACCAAGAATCTTCCAAATTCACAACTAAGACATCATGATCAATCAACATCCAAGAGTATATGGACAAAGCATGCCATAGTAAGGTCACTATCATGCCATCCTTCCTTGTACTAATCTAGATATAAGACAACCATGCATAAACACTTTCCATGAATGATCCTTATCTCTTTTTGGTTCCATGAAATTAGCCAAAACCTACCAAGAGCACATGGACTTGTGCTTAGTTGTCCATATACACCAATTTAGACACCAAAAGAAAATATGACAAACCTCTTAAGCATGACAAAACTTACATAATTAGAGGTGACATAATTGGCCAAGTATCCACCAAAACCTATGTGAAGTCACCATCAAAGGAAGGTCCAAATCTTGCAAGAAATTAGCACCATGACATCACTAGAGCATACACTTATCACTTGATCCCTACCCAAAACACCAATACCACTCTACCTATCCTTACATCGGCCGCCAAACTCCCCTTATGTCCCTTTCACATGAAAAACAAGTACAACCATCTTGGGAACAAAGAACCAATCGGACAACATGAAAGAAACATAATGAACCATCACTTTCACTTAGATCTTTGTCACTTTTTCCTTTTCCTATACTCGGCCGAATGCATGCTTGGGTGAAGAGATATGAAAGTTGTCAAGCTTACACTAAACTAGGAAAGAAACAAATCTCTAACACCTTGCTTTGATGAGTCAACCCACCCTCTTATGCCTAAGCCTATCCTAATCGGCCAAGAACAAGAAGAAGACAACAATCACAAGTCTTTTTCTTTCATTAGTTCACTTAAACATTGCCTCATCCAAAAAACTTACACTTTCCCCATTTGTTTTTGTCCTTCCTTGATCGAACCACTATAAAAGGAGGCATAAAGAGCTTCAACAATCACACCTAAACACACTCTCAAGCTCTACTAGAACACTCCAAACCATTGGTCACCTAAAACTCGAAGCCGAACCCATCAAGGAACGAAGGAGGTGATCACAAGGCTTCCTACCTCGGATCATCTTTTGGTAAGGTACATTGCGCCTTTAAGCTTCATTATCTCGGACTATCCCTTGTTAACCCAACCCTTAGCCTCTTTAATCGGCAAACACACAACTTACTATGTCCTTAATAATCATAGGGTGCTTTTTGTCAGAACAGTAATTAATTTTTCTGCTTTGCTAGACATCTCGCAGAGACACCAGGTGAGTTTCACTACTCTTTTCTCAAAAGCGTGCGTCTCGGGTTGAGACAACTTAATTACTTTTTCATAGTCCGGCTTGGGACTACTTTTACATCCCGGGTTTTGGGTGCTTTGGTTCACGGGGTGAATCGGATTTCACTAATTCATGCTTTATGTCCTTGATGAACTAAACCAACTCTATCATTGAAGTCCTTCTAAATACCGAATGAATTGTCGGGTGGGCAAGCAGGTTATTAGTTGATAGCGCTATTAGGTTTCACAAACCTCACATCGTGTTGGGAGCATGGGTGTGAACTATAACTTAACATTTATTATCATTGTTGATAGACAATGAAGCAAGGCACTCTGCTCACTATTATGGGATCTCGTTGTTTAGCAGTTCGGTATTATCGGTGTTAGTTGTCATGAGTGGGTTAGCTACCCCTGAGATGTGAATTAGCTGTTTACTTGTTGTTACTTGGTCTGGGAGACCTACGCATTTACTTTACTTTGTGAACTCACCAACTTTATGTTGACACACAATAACATGCTTTTACAGGTCACTAGTTTCGGAGCATGTGTAGGGCATGCATCATATAGCGTCATTGGGATATGAACACTTAACTATTTTCGATTATTAACTATGGTTTTGGGCGCGTTGTTTTGCGCAGACTATTTGGTTAACTATTTTCTTTAATTTCGCTCCCGCCACTATTTGAATGTTTGATTATCTATGAAACTTGTTTTACATTAACGAACTAAATGGTTTGGGCATTTAGAGACGTTCATGTGACTTATGGCTATGGGATCCTGGTATGTCATGCGCCTCGCGATATAAACCCCGTAGTGGAAATTTGAGGGTGTGAAATGTTAAAACGGTGGCAATGAAGTAAACTCAAAAGAATGTTATGAAAAAAGCAAAATGGCGTTCGAAACAATCACGCGTTACCAGGGCTGGCCCTAAAAATTCAGGCGCCCGGGCCGAGCTGCAAAAATTGTGCCCCTTAGCCTTAGGCCTTAATGAAATAAATAATGTAAACTATTTTTTAAGCTACGATTAAAGTAATATCAAATTGATGGATCAAGTTTTATTTCCCACTTAGGTTGTAGTCTAACGGTAGATGGAATAAACCCCCTTGGGGGAGGTTGGGAGTTCGAATCCCACAAAGGGTGAAAATATAAACGGGTGAAAGTTTGGCATTTAAAAAATGTTTCATAACAAAAATAAAAGTTAAAAATGAAGTCAAAACCAACCGGTAAAAAGAAAAAAACAACTAAGTGTGAGCCTTCTTTTTTCCATCTTCTTCATCCTCTCTAGTCCTACACTCATTTATTAAACCTACAATAATTTTTTTCTAAAACCATTTCATTTTCTTCTTTAATTCTTAACCCCTCTCAACATTTCTTTACTTTATGTTTTATATAAACTACCATTCACTTTGATTAATACTTGATTAATAATTTTGGGGCTCAAACATACAAAAATCCATCAAATAAAAGACACCACTGTTAAGAAAACTTGAATTATCGGAGGGTGAATGTGCCCCCAAGAAATTGGGCCCGGGCCGGGAGTCCTCCCCGCACCCCTTAAGGGCCGGCCCTGTGCGTTACACCACATCAACTTTGAATGGGGATAAGAAATTGTCAAACAAACAAAGAAGTTTGTATAACATTTTGTGTAATGTATGTTTGTTTTAACATTTTGTGTAATGTATGTTTGTTTTAACATTTTGTTAGGTTGGTGAACGTGAGTTTTGAGATAATTAGAAGTCTGTATGTAGGTGGTTAACATAGTTGGTTTGTAATATGGATATTTTTTGGTATTGTTTGTTTTATTAAGTTAATATGTTTGGTAGAAACTACATGTAGTTGTATGATAAAAACAAATTGGTATAAAAACTTTGTTATTTGAAGGATGATGCATGCACATATGTATATTTTGGGTGGCCTTATATGGTGGTTGATAGGTTGATTATGTTTGTAATTATTATTTTTAGCGTATGTAAATTGGTATAATAATGAAATTGACATATGCACATGTGCATGATTATAATTAAACCCCCACCACCTAAAACCCTAAACCCACCACCCCACCCCCATCCCACCATACCTAAAAAATAAGCCCAAAAGTTAAACCACTAAAAAAATCTAATTATATTAGTGAAATGCACATGTGCTTGCAGTACACGTTTCTTGTTTTATAGTTCTTATATAGAGGTGTTTTAAGTTTATTCATGTTTGTTGCCATACACGTGTTTTATTTTCAATTTATGTTATAATATGCATGACTAAACAATTGACGAGTTCGAGTGTATTTTATCTCACTTTGCTTACATTTAATGATCATTGAATAAAATTTGTGACCCCTTATATATCTGTATCGCATCCATTTAATAATCATTTAATTATAGTAATCGATAATTCATTCAAAAGTGTGATTTATTAGTGAAATGCACATGTGCATACGGTATATTTTTGTATAAAGAGAATTACTATTTGTGTCCCCGTGTTATAGTCGATTTAACTACTTAAATCTAAAGTTGAAAACTTTAACTATTTGTGTCCTAACTAGAAATTAACTAACCATTTAAGTCCAAATTTGTAACTCTGTTAACCAAATCTGTTAAATTCGTATGAAATGACAAAAGTGCCCCCATTAATTAAATACAAAATAAAAAAATTTATTTAAATCAAAGCAACCCCTCTAGCCCCCTGTATCCTCTCTATCTCTAATCTCCCTCTCTGATCTCTCTCTCTCTCTCTCTCTCTCTCTCTCTACAAATTCTGTAACCCTTCTCGTTCTCACTAGTCAGCCACTTTCTCTTTATAACTCAGCCTCGTTATAAAGAGGTGTGATGGTGGTGGTTTGATATTTCGGGTGGTAGGTGTAGTCGAAGGGAGATACGAAATAAAGCGGTGAAGTGGGTTAACAAAGGTAAGTGGTGGATTTGCAGGTCATGAGGGTCAATCAGGTAGAGGATGACGACTAGGGTTTGTGGGTTTTTCGTGTTTGTGGGTGTAGATGTTGTGGAAGGGTTAGGTGGTTCGGTGGATGGTGAAGGTTGTTGCAGGTTAGGGGGTTAGGTGGTTCGGTCGAGGGTGAAGTTTAGATCTGGTTAGAGATGGTTAGGTGGAGGGTGGTGGTGTAGTGTTGTGGTGAATTGGTGTAATGTTGTGGTTAGAGGTGGAGGGTGGGTGGTGGTGCAGTGTTGTGGTGGAGTGGTGGTGGAAAAGGGGGAAACAACGGTGGCTCACGGTGATGGTTCAAGTGATGGCGGTGATTGGTGTTGATGAAACTCTGTTCATGCGGCAAATGGTGGTGGCGCTGAGTTATGGGTTAGGTGGTGTTGCAGGTGGTGACTGTGGTGGTTGGTAGGATGGAGTGGTGGTGCAGTGGTGGTGGTGACTGTGGGGGTTGGTAGGATGGAGTGGTGGTGCAGTGGTGGTATTGCAAGGTTTGGTGCAGGGGTAGAAGAAGCGGGAGGTGGGAAGAAGAAGATATATAGAAGAATTAGGGGTGTGTGTGTGTGTGTGTATATATATATATATATATATCTTTTTTTAATAAATAGGGGTTTTTTTTTGTCATTTCATACAGATTTAACAGACTTAGTTAACGGAGTTAGCAATTTGGACTCAACAGGTTAGTTAATTTCCATTTAGGGACGCAAATAGTAAAAGTTTTCACCTTTGGATTCAAATAGTTAAATCGACTATAACAGAGGAACGCAAATAGTAATTCTCTCTTTTGTATATATAACAGCGAATTGCACATGTGCATTAGGGATGACGTCATATCAGCCATTTTTTTTTAATTTTTTTTTCGAATTATTAATACTAAATAATCATTTTGGTGTTTTTATTTTTTTATTTTTTTAGGTTATATAATTTTTTTATTATTTTTTTGATGGAAGGGTTTTGTAGACACTTCATATTTACAAAAAATGACACCTGTTCACACTGTCTCCTTGGTTCTCTCTTTAAATGATGGTTCTCAAATGATCAAAATCATATATATAGGGGATATAGGGGAAAGGGATTAAAGAAACATTTCAAAATGAGAAAACCCCAACAAACCCAATGAGTGGTTCACATTGATCCACATACTCCATAAAGTGTAATGTTTTTTTATTAAGAAAAGGTTATTTTGGTAATTTATCATAACCCACCACATATATAAACCTTTCTTTCTCTCTCCCATTTCAATTTTTCATCTTCCCTCCCCCTTACCCTCTCCCCTCATCCTCTCATTCTCTGTATTTTTTTTTTAAGCTTGAACCACCAAGAACCACCAACACCATCATCTTCATCTCTAACCTCCATCATCGTCATCTCCAACCTGCAACAATATCATCGTCACGTCATCAGCATCATTGTACAACGAACCTCCATCATCGTCATCGTCATCGGAGAAGCCCACCGGAGAAGACGACCGGAGAAGACAACCGGAGAGACGACCAGGTTTTTTTATGTGGCTGAATATTATTTTCATCTTTGTATCTCGTTCCATATTGTTTTTATGTTTGATTTTTTTACTAAGTTGTAATCAAAATCTATGTTCAAATAATACTAGTCTCCATAAACCCACTTGTTCCCTTTTCTTTTCCCCAACTGATCTCTATATTTTTTGTTTGTTTAATCACTTCTGTTTTTTATACAAACACAAATGTGATTTTCTATTTTTTGAAAAATGCCCCCTGTTTGTTAAATTTTTTTTCTGATAAATTATAATAATCAAGTCTAGAGTTTTTATTAATCTTTTCTTTGTAATTGAAACCATCAAAAAAGATTATTTTTTTTGGATGATTGACTATGGAAAACCACTAATATAATATAAAGTCATTTAGGTTTAGAACATAATAAAAACCATCGAAAATATATTATGGTTTCTGTGTTTAGTTAGACTGTTACGTGTGTAGTATATCTTTTTTTCAAAAATATATTATGGTTTCTGTGTTTTAGCATATCAAACTCTGTTCTCTGTTCACTGCAGATTAGACAAGTGTTGTCTGTGTTTTTCCTGTTACACATGTAATACTCGTGTGTTCTTGCACCATGCCTGTCTATTTTTTTTTCTTTTTATCATGTATGAGTTTTTTTATGTTACCTATGTCTTATTTACAGAAGAAATGCCCCCTGTTTGAAAAATGCCCCCTGTTTGTTAAATTCTTTTTCTGATATATTATAATAATCAAGTTTAGACTTTTGATGTGGCTGTTTTTGTAATTGAAACCATCGAAGACATATCTTTGTGTTTAGTTAGACTGTTACGTGTGTAGCATATCTTTTTTTCAAAAATATATTATGGTTTCTGTGTTTTAGCATATCAAACTCTGTTCTCTGTTCACTCCAGATTAGATAAGTGTTGTCTGTGTTTTTCCTGTTACACATGTAATATTCGTGTGTTCTTGCACCATGCCTGTCTATTTTTTTTTCTTTTATCATGTGTGAGTTTTTTTATGTTACCTATGTCTTATTTACAGGAAAAATGCCCCCTGTTTGTTAAATTCTTTTTCTGATATATTATAATAATGAAGTTTAGACTTTTTATTAATCTTTTTTTGTAACTGAAACCATCGAAAAAGTTTTTTTTTTTTTTTTTTGGATGATTGATTATGGAGTCATTTAGGTTTAGAACATAATAGTAAAATAATAGTAAATTTTCTGAGTGTAATCGAAGACATATCTTTGTATAATCTTTGTGTTTAGTTAGACTGTTACGTGTGTAGCATATCTTTTTTTCAAAAAGATATTATGGTTTCTGTGTTTTACCATATCAAACTCTGTTCTCTGTTCATTGCAGATTAGATAAGTGTTGTCTGTGTTTTCCTGTTACACATGTAATACTCGGGTGTTATGTGTGTAGCGTATCTGTTTTGTAGTCAAAGTTTGCTTTCTATACCAGCAAAAAATGGATGCTGGGTGCAGACTACAGCAGTTTGTATGTGTTTCCAGAAAAAACTCTGTTACACATGTAACAATCGTGTTTTTTCCACCTTTAGTTATAGATTATTTGTTTTTGTTTTTTGCAGCATTAGTTTTTCTCTGTTACCTATATGTTTTTAATAGAGAGTAGTTTTTTTTTTCCCTGTTTCATATTTCCAATGTCAACACTTAATCTGCTATAACATACGTTACAGGTCCTGTTTTTTGTCAAAGCATGGATTCCAAGCCCAACACTCCGCCTTGGGAGGTTTTTGAGGGCCGTGACCATCTCATCCCAATTGTACACGAGCCACCTCAAAATGAACCGGACATTGCAATTGTACCTGAACCACCCCCGCCGGTTGATTTGGTCATCCCTCCTGTCGCAGCCGAACATGAACCCCCCCCCCCCCCGGTTGCCCCGGACATTCCGCCATTAGAACCTGTTTTATCCGTAGTGCAGGCGGACGATGGGTTTGAAAGTGACGAAGATTTTGATTGGAATGCGGCCTTTGATTACGTCTTCCACAAAGAATATCCGCCACCAGAAGACTATATGACACCGGAGGATGATGTGCATGATGTAAATCACACACCTGAATGGGCGGTTGGTTATGAATCAAACCTAGGGGCTGAATATGAAGAACCATATGAACCTAAACTTAACAAACCCGTGCTGCCGTTCACGTATCCGGGAGGTGGGCTTATTAGGGCTGAATGGGAAGGTATAGGTTATACTGAGGAACAGTGGGCTTTTTATGCAAAGTATGGTTATCGGATGCCGTCAGCTACTGTTGGTTGCAGTGCGGGATGCCGGGGTTATTGCATGCATGGTGGGGTATGAATCTTTAATTGTATGTTTTGTTGTTGATACAGTTTCATTGTAATATATTTCTTGACTAGTATGTTTTAGGCGGATGAACAATATGATGTATCGCTTTTTTTAGTAGTATGTTTTCTGCAAGTTTTTTGTAATGTAATGCAATGTAGTACTAATTTCACATGAATCTTAAAAGTAGTGAATATCAAAAAATAACCATATGGACCTTTCGTTACGTATGCAACAACTCTGGTGCTGGTACAGTAAAACCAAAACAAACATTTTGTAATAAAAATATTAACAGGTTAGGATTTTTCTAAATTAATATAAAACTATCGTGACGGATTTTACGTACGTAACAACACTGGTGCTGGAACAATTTTTATGAATCTGTGAATCTGATTGATAAATAAAATAGTTTTTTAATAAACTAAAATTCTGATTTTGTCAAGAAAAAAGTGTGAGAGAGAATGTTGGAAAGAGAAGATTGGTGAGAGAAAGAGAGAGTGAGAGGTATGATTGATTTGATGGAGAGAGAAGAAGGTGTAAATTACCTTTGTAACCTTTTTTGTCATCTTGTAGCTATATAATATTAACTTTTATTCATGACCATTGATCAAGTAGAATGGATGGTTTAGATGAAGTTTACATGGTTTTCTCATTTTAGGTGGGTTTTTATTTTAACCATCCCCTATATATATATATATATATATATATATATATATATATATATATATATATATATATATATATATATATATATATATATATATAGTGTCAAGATCGTGTACAAAGTGTTTTTTTTTGTGAGAAGTGTGAGAAGTATTAAAAATTGATACTTAGGCTTCATTTTTTGAACTTAGTCGTGATGTTTTGGATTGTTTTGCCTATAAAAACACCAAACATAACAATTAAAAACCGAAAACAATGTATTTTAGGCTTAAAACTTAAAACACCATGCTAAGAACATTAGCATTGTGTTTTAAGCGTTAAATAGTGTGTTTTAGCTGTTTTTTAAATTTAATGACTATAATACATTGTATTGTGTTTTAGATTGTTGTGTTTGGTGTTTTTCAAGTTAAAACAACCTAAAACATCATTCCTAAATCCAAAACATGATGTCTACATGTCAATTCTTAGTCCTTCTCACACTTCTCATGAAAAATGTACTTTGTACAGGATCCTAAACCTATATATATATATAGGATTTGGATAATTTGAGAACCACCATTTAGGGAGAGAACCAAAGAACCAGTGTGAACAGGTGGCATTATTGTAAATATGAAGGATGCTTACAAAAACCCCTCCATCAAAAAATTAAAAAAAATAAAAAAAATTATATAACCTAAATAAATAAAAAAATAAAAAAAGTAAAAACACCAAAATGATTATTTTGCATTAATAATTAAAAAAAAATAAAAAAATAAAAAAATGGCTGTTATGACGTCATATGACGTCATCCCTAATGCACATGTGCATTTCGATGTTATATATACAGAAATACACCGTATGCACATGTGCATTTCAATATTAAATCACACTTTTGAATGAATTGTCAATTACCATACTCAAATGATTATTAAATGGACGCGATACAGATATATAAGGGGTCACAAATTCTATTTAATGATCATTAAATGGACGCAAAGTGAGATATAATATACACTCGAACTCGTCAATTGTTTAGTCATGCATATTATAACATAAATTGAAAATAAAACACGTGTATGACAACAAACATGAATAAACTTAAAACACCTCTGTACAAGACCTATAAAAATAAGAAATGTGTAATGCATGCACATGTGCATTTCACTAATATTGTTATATTTTTTTAGTGGTTTAACTTTCGGGCATACATATATGCATGCATCATCCTTCAAATAACAATGTTTTTATACAAATTTGTTTTTATCATACAACTACATATAGTCTCTACCAAACATATTAACTTGATAAAACAAATGATAACAAAAGAAATATCCATATTACAAACCAACTATTTTAACCACCTACATACAAAATTCTAATTATCTCACAATCTCATGTTCACCAACATAAAAAAATGTTAAACTAAACATACATTACACAAAATGGTATACAAACTTCTTTGTTTGTTTGACAATTTCCTTAACCCCAAACAAAGTTGACATGGTGTAACGCGTGTGCGTATCGAGCGCCAATTTGCTTTTTTCGTAACCTTCTTTTGAGCTGACTTCGTTGTCACCGTTTTAACACGCTTTGATGTTTTTTTCTTTATTGTACTTGTATCTGCACACACATTTGTCATAAAACACATTATAATATATAAAATTGTAATTATGCACATGTGCATATTCAACTATATACGTTAAATATTGTGCAAAACAACATACCATCAGTATTCATCGTCTCAATTTGTTTCCGCTTGTTTGACCTCGTTTTAACCTTTCTTTTTAATTCTCTATCTGCAGATAAGATATTTTTTTGTGTTCAAACAATTAACATTTAATATTTTCACAATAAAAAATGCACATATGCACATGTGCATTCTATATAAATGAACTAAATAAAATAATAACAACCTGATTCAACTTCCTGATAAACAACTGTGGCATTACCAGCTTTCGCTTCTCGAAGATAAAACGAATCTCAATTAGTTTATGCTATATAATAAATAAATAACATAACAGATAACAAGTGAATACTAACTACATCAACACTAAATAAATAATGCCAACCTGTTTCAACTTTTTTATTAGCAGTTGTGTCATTATCTTCACATGCATCCGATAACCTTTTTTGTTCCATTTTCCCTTGATTGTAACATAAATCTTACTTTTTTTTGCTGTTTTCCCCATCTATTACCTACAAATAATAATGAACGCATAAGAAAATCGATATTTCAATTTGAATACACATGTGCAACAACATTACTTTGGTAATTACAACAAAACAATTTCACATGTGCAATATTATGACTTACTTAGTTATAACAATTTGTGATTTAACATTACTTTTAACATTATAAACTACGTTTTGCACATGTGCATTAACCTGGTCAGCTTGTCCAAATTACAATGCAAAACATAAATTATCTTCCTATATAAAATATGCAAACATTTAACCAATAAACACACTTCAAATATAATTCATTAAACACAAAACGAAAAAACACACAATAAAGCGATGTATAGAATCAGTATCATGGATTTAATAGTCTAATAACCTGTAATGAACTCTACAATATGTGAAATGAGCATTTACCAACATTAATACGTACCAAAAAAAGATCCTATCCATTAAACAAACAATAAATCGTTGTATAAAAATATTATTATTATACTATTACCATTAAGAGGTTCATTTGTGTATCTACAGAAGCACCAACGATAAAATAATAATATTTCTCATCATAATCAGAGCAACAACGATACATCATACGGAAAAAAAGTTTGAAATACTTTCAAAACTTGTATGAACAAAATTTAATAATTAATTCGGACAAAATTTAATAATTTAATAATTAATTCGGACAAAATTGAATTCACGGAAAAAAAGTCTGGGTCACGCAGGCCATCGTATCTACCGATGCTGCTTGGGAGTTTGGCCTTTCTCGGGATTTTGGCAGCCGCAATGCGGGTGACAAACTTGGACTTCTCGGTGAAAGCCTTTGGTCGGAATGGCTTGACCAGGTCGTCGTCCATCTCGCTGTCTCGCGACGTGTGAGCGTGTTTCTTTCCTTTGTAGCCAGAGTCGCTACTTGATGATTCATAGCCATCTGGCTCGTCACGTGATTTGGCGTAGCCCCGAGCTCTGACGTTTCCGCCGAGCTCCCCGCTACGACCATCACCATGATCGGCCGTGTCTTTCTTTTTGTACTTTGCTTTTGACGGTGTGTCAAAAGCAAGGGTCTTGCCCTTCTTCTTAGCTTGTTGCAGGAGCTTCCGTTGGTAGATTGCAGCACTTTTGGCGTTCTGACGGAGGAGCCATTGGTCCGGGTCCTCCTCAGCGAGATCTTGGCTGTCGTCATCTGACTCGACGTCACGGATCTCAACCGCTGACCTGTCAAGTCGTGAAGTCGTTTGTTTGACGACGGTGTTGGGTGTGGTTTGGTCCTCCGGCTGTTGGAGGTCATCTTCTCTGGCTCGGTGCACGCCGGAGGTGTTGGGGTTGGGTTCAGCCATGGGTGGGTTAAAAGATGGGTGAAAAAAGCTGTTCTAACCGTTGGATGGCGCCAATGAAGAAACAATAAGAATACCGGGGATTAGGGCTAATCACCGGGGGGTTAACACTTATGTTACTGTCAGATTAATCCTTTACCCAAACCGAGATGGTAACCCGTGTGAGTGTTAGTGCAAGTGAATGTGTATGTGAAGTGTGTGAGAACACAAGAGTTAAGTGGTTCGGTCGTTAATGACATACGTCCACTGTAAGTACACCGGAATATTATTGATAATAAGAGAGATTACAGTGAGTGAGTGTAGTAGTAATGGTTGTTTCTGAATGAATCTACAAGGGTTGCATGTAATCCTATTTATAGGCACCACAGTGGGCTGCATGGGATGGCCCACGGATGATGCCATTGGTTTGGGCCCAGCCGAGGCCGAAGCCCATGGTTCTTCTGAGAATGGCGGGAAAAGGCAGATTACTGTTGATGACGTCATGCTATAGTGTGGTCGTTGTTGTAGCCGGACACGTGGCGGATTTCTGGTGGTGCACAGTAACGTCGTACTTGCTGCAGTGTTCAGGCTATCCCTGCTGTCTGATGTGACGTCTGACAGTTGGCGAGGTAATGCATGCTGGTCACTATTCACGACAGCATGCACAGTGCAGCCGTTTGCCTTCTGTACCATCTGCCACATGTCCTTCTCCTGCTGGTGTGTACTCTGACATGGATCTTTATGAATCTTCCTTCTGCCGTTCTTTGTACTTCATATGAGAGGTGCCAAGGGAAGATTCTGCGCGTGGTGACACGCGCGTATCAGGTGTTGTATGTTGCTTATCGTATGCTCTTGCGCGCGAGACATGTTGATTGCTTGTCTCCGCGCGAGGGTGTTCCCGCGCCATGATCTGGCGTGGGGTTGCTGTTGTACGGGGATAGGGACGCCCCTCAGATTAGGCTCCCTATCCCTTCAAGTCCCCCTAGTCTAGGACTTCTCCTGCTCGCTGATGAGGAGGTGGAGTGCTAGACTCAAAATATGTTAGTCGCAGATGAAAGCTCATTTGCTCGTGTTATGGCTCCTGGGCGCGGATTCTTGGAAGACTCAGCGGGGAACGTCTTTTCCCGTTTTACGTCAAAATTGCGCTGAGAAGGACGTGCCCCGCCTCACCCTTGCAGGCGTTGAGCGGGGAACGTCTTTTGCAGACTTACGTCAACTTTACGCTATGTAGGACGTTTTCCGCCTTGTCTTTGAAGGTGTTGGGCGGGGAACGTCTTTTGTCAATTTACGTCAAGTTTGCGCCACCGAATTAAATGCTGTTGGAGTGATTTAATGCGGGTCCTGAGTTGGTGATGAATTCTAAATCATTGGCATTCAATTTGTCTCTCCTGAGCTGGAGTGAATGCGCCTGGAATTCGAATGATCAGTTACTTCTGATGGAAGTTTAATGGTTGCTGACGTGTTCGGTGACTGTCTGGTTGTGCAGACTGAGGCACGTCACGTCGTGGTTGCAGTTACCAACTTCTCGTCTGTGTAAGGAGCGTGGGACGCCACGCGTCTGACGCTTTGTCTTCGTGGTTGAGATTGTGCCACGTGTCAGTGGGCACGTGCTTTCTGTCAGGCGCGTGGGTTATCACGCGCTCACTTTATTGAGATCGTGAGATCTGTTGACACGTGTCGATCATCCGGCTTGTGTGTGGCACACAACTGTCACACACTATCATCTGAGCCGCTCGTTTATGTTGTTTGACACGTGTCACCACCTGGTGTCTGGAATTTGAAAAGGTGTGACGTTTGGCGCTTCCCAGGTGGGTCCCTCTGTCATTAATGCGATGAGTATATAAACCTCATCGTGGTTCATTTGAACGGTAATTCTCTTAAAATTTTCTTCTTCTACTATTTGTTTTCAGTTCTCTCTCAGAATTCCGGTCACCTTCCGTTGAAGTTTCCGTTCAATCTTCAAAGACTCTCCCGGTCTTGAAGATTTATTGTTGAAACTTCACGTGTCTTTTCCTCTTGCTCCTTTCTGTTCATTTGTGAATCCCTTGAAATCCGTTCTTCTTTCAATTTCCGTTGAAGATTCCGGTGGATCTTCATATTTTCCGGTGTCTTTTTTCCAGATTCGTTGAGTTTTTGTTGTCATGTCTGAAGTTCCGGGGAGTCCACCATTATCCACCGAGGATGTTGTGATGGAGACGGCTGTGGAGGAGGTAGTGGAGGAAGAGGTTCTTGTCGAGCATGGCAAGATAAAGGAGAGGAAACTGATGTCCAACACCTACTGTGTTTGGAGTCAGGAGGCTTTCAACCGGTTCTGCATCATGTATAGGATCTTGCCGGAATGGGAGCCCACTCTTCCATCTCCGACCAGCACCGTCCTTTCAGCCGGTAGTGGTCAGTTGGCGCTGTATGAGGCCCACTTTGCTAAGTGTGGGTTCCGTCTTCCCTGTACGCGCTTCCAGATTGATACTATGGTGGCCTATGGCGTTGGGCCTACACAACTAACCGCCTTCGGGCTTCTGAGGTTAGTTCATTTTGAGGCTTCATGCCGCGCCCTGGACATTGAGCCAACCGTTGAGCGGTTCAGTGTCTTCTATTTCATGGCGCGAGACGAGATGTGGTTCTCGTTTAAGCCACGCCCGAAGGTGCCGCCTATGGCTACTCACACTCCTAAGTCCTTGCATTGGGCTAAGGAGAAGTTTTTCTTTGTGAAGAGGGGTGTGATCCCCATCAGTCTCCCCTGGAAGGTTATAGGGGATGGGCAGCGTGTGGCGGATATGCCTGTGCCCAAGGACTTCAAGAAGCAGGCTTGGTTCCTTACCCTCACCTCTAATGCCACCAAGCTGGAGTTCCATAACTTGACAGAAGGCATCTTTTTCCTTCTTGGGATGAGCCGCCATGGCATCCGGGCGGGCAAAGAGCCTTATATTGCGGAGGAGGGTATGTTTCTTTATTATCATTATCATTATTATTATTATTTTCTGCGCCTTTCCTCTTATTGTGTATGTTTGTAGGTGTGGACAAGTTTCAGTTTTACGCTACCGCCAGGAGAAGGGTATCAAGTGGAGGCCTTTGGCGGAAGGTCAGACCTCTTGCATAGACGAGTTTGCTGACCGCTTCTATTACCCTGATCTGACTACCGCGCCCAAGCCTTATTATACAACCGGTGAGTCTTCGGATCCCTTCGGCCCTAGCATATTTGGAGATGATACTACTGGATTTTCAGTAGGGATTGTTCCGCCGGTGAGCTCGTCCGCGGGGGGTGGGCGTTGGAAACACGCGCCGCGGAGGCATGGGTACCGAGCGAAAGTTGTTCTTTCTGACTCGGGTTCTTCCGTTTCAGCAGGGGAGGTTGTGAAAGGGCGTCGACGGCGGAAGGATGGCCCGCCCTCCGAAGATGAAGAGGAGGTTGAGTCTTCCCAGCTGGAGAAAAGAAAGAGGGCGCGTGTTGATAGCGCTGCGACCAGCAGTGCTGTCGCTGCGGAGAATGTGTTTGCTGCCCCGGCTGGTGGGGGCGAGAGTGGGGGTGCCACTTAGGTGACTGAACCAGTGTCGGCTTCAGAGGTTGCTACTGATGTTGCTGGCACTCAGAAGGCCAGCTCTGCCGGGGGGCAAGGAGGGAGCGCCCCTGTTTTCTCTGTGGGGATCCGCGCTGCCCCGACTAGGCAGCCGCTGTTCCAAAAACTGATAAAGAAGAAGGCGCCTGGTAAGCAGTGTTTACTGCCTTCTTGAACTTTTAACTTTGAATTCTTCTCTTAACATTTTGTTTTACTTCAACAGTGTCGCCCAAGATAACTCCCACTCCTCCTCCTTTGTCTCCATCCGCGGAGGCGGCTCGCGTAGAGGAGGAGAGGTTATGGCAAGAGCAAGAGGTTGCTCGTAAACAGGCGGAAGCCGATGAAGCCTTGCAAAAGGCTGAGGCCGATCGTGCCGCCGCTGCTGCAAGGAAGCGGGCGGAGGCTGATAAAGCCTTGTTAAAGGCTGAGGCCGCTAAGGCAGCTGCTGCCGATGAAGCCAGACAAAAGGCTGAGGCAGAGAAGAAGGCGGAGGCTGATCGCCTTCGTCTCCAAGAACAGCAGTTTTTGGAGGAGCGGGCCAGGTTGGCCAAAGAGTGCGAGGCGAAGGATCGCGCTGATGCTGAGGGCCGGGAGGTGGCCCTCGAAGGAGATGGGTTTGAGAGGGCCCTGTTTGAGCAGGGCGCTTCTGTGGCTGGTGGCTTGCGCCAGGATAGGCGCGAGTCTTCAAGGGTTGGGGAAGCATCAGGAGCCTATGATGGCTCCTGTTGGGCTGGTGGTGACGCCATTTGGCGCCCTCGCTGGGCAATCAGGGAGAATACATTATTCTCCAACTCCCTGGCTGCTGAGGAGTTTATCAGCGAGGTGGTGCCTCCCTACGAGCGCACTCACCAAGACATGTTGAGTCGTCCGGACCTTATTGCTGCCTTGTGCGTTAATCAGGCGACTCAACTGTCAATGATGGACTCGCTACGACGCCGTGATGCTGAGGGCCGGGAGGTGGCCCTCGAAGGAGATGGGTTTGAGAGGGCCCTGTTTGAGCAGGGCGCTTCTGTGGCTGGTGGCTTGCGCCAGGATAGGCGCGAGTCTTCAAGGGTTGGGGAAGCATCAGGAGCCTATGATGGCTCCTGTTGGGCTGGTGGTGACGCCATTTGGCGCCCTCGCTGGGCAATCAGGGAGAATACATTATTCTCCAACTCCCTGGCTGCTGAGGAGTTTATCAGCGAGGTGGTGCCTCCCTACGAGCGCACTCACCAAGACATGTTGAGTCGTCCGGACCTTATTGCTGCCTTGTGCGTTAATCAGGCGACTCAACTGTCAATGATGGACTCGCTACGGCGCCGTGATTCGGCGTTGTGGCGAGATATGGAGAGGGTTGAGGCGGAGAAGGCGGACCTCGCGGAGAAGGAGGCTGCCTTCAAGGCAGAAGTTGCCAAATACCGCCGCCGTGCTCATGATGCGGAGGCGAAAGTCTCCAAGCTTGAGGAGGAGGCTGTTGCTTCAAAGCGCCGTTGGGCAGAGTCCTGGAAGAAGGCCAACCTTGAAACCATGAAGGTTAAGGATACTCTGGCCGAGGTGCAGGAGGAGAGGCGGACGGCGGTCCGCAAGCTGGAGGAGAAGAGCAAGGCTCTTACTGAGAGGACCGCTAAGTATGTGGAGATGCGGAAGGAGTTGGAGTCTAAGGACTCGGCCCTTGTTGCAGCCACAGAGCGTGTTTCTTTCTTGGAGCAGGAGAAGGTCCGGATCCTTGGCGCAAAGGAGGATCTAGAGAGGGATCTGGACTCTTCTGACCAAGCTCGCCTCGAGGCTGTTAAGGAGTGCGGGCGGCCAAGGTCCTATTGGAGGAGGCGGTCTCCGCCCAGACCCAGATGCAGAATTCCATCAACTGGTTGATGACAGATGGAATGAATGGGGTAAGTTGTCGCGCTTTTCTTGTTTTTGATAGTTGTCTTTCTTGCCAGCATGCTAACTTTGTTTTCTTTGTAGGTCTTCAAGAGGTTTTGGCAGGAGCCTAAGTTGGGCGATCAGGTTGCCTCTATCGCTATTGCAGCCCAAGCCTTTGGATACGGCGAGGGCTATGGTGATGGTTTCTTGAGTGCGCAAAGTGATGGGCGGCTTGAGGATGCGGAGCATTATGGCAAGCCGCTGAAGGAGGAGTATGAGGCGGAGATAGCCAAGTTTGAAGAGGTCGATTTTCCCATCCTTCAAGTTATCGCCGACTGCAACAACAACGCGGATCCCCTTGCCGCGTTGAAATATTTCATTGACAAATCTGATGAACTGGCAAGGGGTTCTGGCGGAGAAACCTCCGGGGCGGGTAGTGGGTAGGCGTTGTCTTTTCCTTTTGTAATCATTATTGTAAATACAAAAGGGTTTTTAAGTCCCTTCTTTTAATGAAATCTTATGTTTGTTATATCGTGTTGTCTCGTTCTTAACTTACTTATTTAACCAAGTCGTCACCCGGTGTGTAAGTAGGAGTTAAGACGCGCGCTCGGCTAGACAGTCCGGCGTTTAAGTGTTAGCACTTTTTTGCCTTGAAGACGGTAGCGGAGATCGACTTGTGCCATTGAGTCCGACTTAGGTGCATGATAGCCTTGCCTAGAAGACCTTTTACCGCGTTTTGCGCTGCGCGTTGTTCTCTTGTCCGAGTTGCAACGACTCTAGAAGACAAGGGTTTATGCGTGTGGCGTTGTTATGCGGGGTTGTAGGTCCGGCAAGTGGATCCGTCTTGAAGACCATGCGCTGTGTAATGGGTGTAAGCCCGACGCGCACGTGGCGCGTCTTGAAGGCGCACCTTGCTTTATTAGCTAGCGGCTTTGGTCCGACGTGATTTTGCCTAAGTCTTGAAGACTTTTGGCGCGTAAAATACAAGTAGAAACACAGATATAGGAAACGTTTTCATTGATAGTATGGCATGTGTAGCCATGTTACATGATTACAAATAACAACGCCGCAGCTGTGCGCCGTTCCATGATCGCGGAATGGGAGTGCCATCTAGCCTTTCTAGCACGTAGGCGCCCTTGCCTAACACTGCTTGTATCTTATAAGGACCTTCCCAAGTTGGGGCGAGTTTCCCCGGCTTTTCAGCATTGGAAGCTTCGTTGTTTCGGAAGACGTAATCCCCAACCTTGAAGGTTTGTTCTTTGACGCGCTTGTTATAATATTGTTCCAGTTGAGTCTTGTAGCTGGCTTCCTTTATCGCCGCGAGGTCGCGGCGCTCTTCTAGTAGATCGAGGTTTATGCGGAGCTCTTTATCGTTATCGGTCGTGTCGGCCATCAATACCCTTGCTGTGGGGCAAGTTATTTCTGCGGGAATTACTGCTTCGGAACCGTATGTTAGGCTGAACGGTGTTTCTCCGTTACTTGTTTTTGTGAGGTTGCGGTAGGCCCACAAGACGTGTGGAAGTTCGTCTACCCACCCTGTTCTTTTTGTTCCCAGCCTTGTCTTGATGCCTTCTACAATTGTGCGGTTGGCCCTTTCTACTTGACCGTTGCCTTGCGGGTGCGCAACGGATGTAAATATTTGTTTGACCCCCATCTGAGCCAACCATTGTTGAAGGGATTGGTCTTCAAATTGTGTTCCGTTGTCGTTGACCAATTGCATTGGTAGGCCGAACCGACAAATGATGAACTCCCAGAGAAACTTTTTTACGTGCGCGCCATCAATCTTGGCCAGAGGCTTGGCTTCAACCCATTTAGTGAAGTAGTCAATGGCCACTATCAAGTATTTCACATTGCCCGGCGCCGTCGGGAATGGACCCACCAGGTCGATGGCCCATTTTTGGAACGGCCAAGCCGCTGTGACCGGCACCAGGTTGTTCTTGGGGCGCAGGGTATTTGGGGCGTGGCGCTGGCAACTGTCACATTTGCGTAATTCGTTGACCGCGTCGACATGCATACCAGGCCAGTAATACCCTGCGTTCATCAGCTTTGCTACCACCATCCTTGGGCCTGCGTGTAACCCGCAAGTTCCCTCGTGTATGTCTCTGAGGAGAAATGAGGCTTCCGCGGGGTCTACGCAGCGCAACAGCGGCCCTAGGTAGGAGCGGCGGTACAGGATGTCTCCTGTAAGTTGATATTGTAAAGCCTTGTTCTTGATCTTCCGGGCTTCTAACTTATCATTAGGTAAGGTTCCGGAGGATAGGAAGGCTTTGATTGGCGTCATCCATGACGCGTTGCCTGTTTGGGTGACGTTGACTTGGCGCGGGGGAACAGACGGTTTATCTCGGACCTCGATTCGGACCTCTTTGGCCATGTGCTCGAAGACTGTGGACGCCATTTTACTCAGCGCATCGGCTGGTTTGTTTTCGCTGCGCCTGATGTGTTCAGCAGTGCATGTGTCGAATTGGCGCATGAGTTTTTTGGCTTGTTCCAGGTACATAGCCATGGTCTCGTCTTTTGCGTCGTAGGTCCCGTTGATCTGCCGCGCTACTAACAGTGAGTCCACGTGTGCCTCCACATGCCTGGCCCCCATTTTGTCCGCTATGCGGAGGCCTGCCAGCAACGTTTCGTATTCCGCCTCATTATTTGTGCTTTTGAACTCTAGGCGGATGGCATATGTGAATTCGTGCTTATCTGGGCTGATAAGGCACAGTCCGGCGCCAGCGCCATCCCCGTTTGAGGCCCCGTCAGTATATAAGGACCACTTTTGTGACGGGTCTTGCGCTGGTGCGGGCGATTCTTCTTCGAGGCATTCTTGTATTTTGTTGGTAGGAATCTCAGTGACGAAATCTGCTAGTACTTGGCCTTTGATTGCGGGTCGGGGCTTGTAACTGATTGTGTGTTCTCCCAGCTCGATAGCCCATTTCGCCAATCTTCCTGACAATTCGGGTTTGGCTAGGATATCGTTTATCCGATAGTCCGTGAGGACATTTATCGGATGACCTTGGAAATACCTGCGTAGTCTGCGGGATGCATGGATGAGGGCGAGGACCAGCTTTTCCATTATTGTGTATCGAGTTTCCGCATCTAGCAGCGTGCGGCTGATATAGTAGATTGGCATTTGCACGCCTTTTCGATCAACCATCAGAACTGCGCCTATTGCCCGCTAGGTGACTGAGAGATAGAGCGTGAGCGGTTCTTTGGGGAGCGGCGCTGTTAGTGTGGGGAGATTCATTAGGCATTGTTTCATTTGTTGGAATGCTGATTCCGCCTCTGGGGTCCAGCGGAAGTTGCTCTTCTTCAGGCAGTTTTTCAAAGTGTCCACGAATGGGAATGACTTTGAAGCATAATTGGATAAGAAGCGGTTTAGGGCGACTAAACGTCCCATGAGCGTTTGTACCTCCTTGATAGAAGCTGGTGATGGCATCCTTTCGATTGCCTGCACTTTCTCCGGGTTAGCGCGGAAGCCATCCCGCGTGACAATGACGCCCAGAAATTTTCCCTCTTCCATTCCGAACGAGCACTTGCTGGGGTTCAATTTCATGCGCACTTTGCGCAATTGGTTGAACGTTTGTTGGATGTCCCGCAGCATGTCGGTTTCTTCCTTGCTTTTAATTACCAAATCATCGACGTATACTTCAAGTCGTACGCCGATTTCATTCACAAAAGCTATGTCCATTAGACGCTGGTAGGTTGCGCCTGCGTTTTTCAGGCCGAAGGGCATCTTTGTGTAGCAGAAGATACATGTCTCTGTGCGGAACGCTGTTTTGTCTTCATCCTCTTTGGCCATCTGTATCTGGTGGTACCCTTTGTAAGCGTCCAGGAAACATTTGAACCGGTAAGGGGCAAGAGAATCCACCTTTAAGTCGATTTCTGGTAGAGGATAACAATCTTTTGGGCACGCCTTGTTGATGTCTTTGTAGTCAACGCACATGCGCCATCCTCCATTCGCCTTGGCGACCATGACAGGATTGGCCACCCAGGTCTGGTATCTAATGGGGCGGAGGATGCCCGCGTTGAGCAGCTCGGTGACTTGTTCATTCATGGCCTTTGTTTTCTCCGGGCCCATGCTTCGTTTCTTTTGCACTATTGGCTCCGCGGAGCGATAGACATTGAGCCTGTGTTCCGCTATTTCTCGGGGAACGCCCACCATGTCTGCTGGTTGCCATGCGAAAATATCCATGTTAGTGATCAAGAGCTGTTTCAGGTGACTGCGTATGGTCTCCGAGATTTCATGGCCAATGATCACCGTTTGCTCCGAAAATTTAGGGTTGAGTACCCATTTTTCCGGCTCTGTGCGGGCATTTGTTTTGACCATTTTTGGCGGTTTGGCTGTATCCGCGACATGGCAATCCTTGTTTCCCCGGATGAAGGCAACGCCTGTTTTGGTAGGGAAACCTACCATTGCATGCGCCGTAGAGGCGTTGGCGTTGAAGCGCGCGATGCCTTCTCTTCCCAGGAGTATGTCATGATTTGATGTGGCTGGTAAGACCATGAAATCGCATATTTCTGTGCGCTCATGTGTGCCGTCGGTCCATGTTACGGGCAAGGAGAGCATGCCGCGGGGCATGATGGTTTCATGAATGAAACCGGAGATGGGCTCGTTGACTGGAATGAGCTTTGCTTTGTCTTCCCTGTCAAGCTGTTGAAAGCATTGATCGTACATAATATCCGTGCTGCTGCCGCCGTCTAGGAACATATACCGCGTGCGGTAATGTCCGAAGACGGCGGTTATCACGAGTGGAGCTGTGCAAGAGGCGCCGCCTCTGACCTTTGGCATGAGGATGTCAGCCTCTTTCCAAGAGTCGTTCAAAGGTTGTACCCGGGTGCGCTTCCCCTGTTGGGTGTTGTTCCCCCGCCTTGTCATGTTGCATTGGTGACGGGGATTTAGCGTGACTGCGTGAGTATTGAGGTCTCGGATTTTTTTCCGCGACCCTTCGCCCTGGGTTTCCTCGTTAGCGTGGCCTTTGCCAGCTCGGTGAACGTTCTTGACCAAGTGGCCCAGTTGGCCTGATTTCAGCGCAGCTTCAATCTCCATCTTTAGACTGTAGCAGTTGTCAGTGAGGTGACCGTAGTCGTTGTGAAATTCACAGAACTTGCTACGGTCCACGTTTCGCCGCTTCCCCAAAGGGTTGGGCTCTTTCAGGGTGACCTGCTCGGTTTTCAGAACTTGGGATGGTGTTTTTGTTAGCGGGGTCCAATCGTAGTTTTTCTTGGAGTGTCCACGTTGGTCCCGCATCTGTTTGGAGCTGATAATTTGGCGGGCATCACCGGCGGATGAATACTTCCCTTCGTCAGTGGTGCCCGTGATGCGGTTCCAAACGGATTTGTTTTTGTGCTTAGTATTATTATTATTATTATGGTGTTGTGGTTGGAAACCATGCTGCTGATTGAAAGATTTTTCGGAGGACGCGTATATTTTTGCTGAGCGGATGAGCTCATCCCAAGATTCTGGGATACCATCCTTGCCAGTCAGGCATTTCATGAGGTCTGGACTGCGCACATTGTGGATGAACGCAGCCCGTGTAAGCTCCTCTCCGCAGCCTATTTGCAAGGCTTCTTTGTTAAACCGAACGATGTAGTCCTCAATTGTTTCCCGGTCATACCGACGACATAGCAGAATGTCCGCTTTGTCTTTCTTGTGTTTGCGCAAGTGCGAGAAGTGGCTGCCGAACTTATCTGTGAGGTCGTCGAAATCTTTTACGCTTCCCGCCGGGAGGCTGTCGAACCATACCCTGGCGGCACCCGTGAGGGTTTGAGCAAAAAGGTGGCACCATACTTGGACAGGCCAGTCCACACACATACATGCGCACTCAAAGTCGTGCACATGGTCGTCTGGGTCACGCAGGCCATCGTATCTACCGATGCTGCTTGGGAGTTTGGCCTTTCTAGGGATTTTGGCAGCCGCAATGCGGGTGACAAACTTGGACTTCTCGGCGAAAGCCTTTGGTCGGAATGGCTTGACCAGGTCGTCGTCCATCTCGCTGTCTCGCGACGTGTGAGCGTGTTTCTTTCCTTTGTAGCCTGAGTCGCTACTTGATGATTCATAGCCATCTGGCTCGTCACGTGATTTGGCGTAGCCCCGAGCTCTGACGTTTCCTCCGAGCTCCCCGCTACGACCATCACCATGATCGGTCGTGTCTTTCTTTTTGTACTTTGCTTTTGACGGTGTGTCAAAAGCAAGGGTCTTGCCCTTCTTCTTAGCTTGTTGCAGGAGCTTCCGTTGGTAGATTGCAGCACTTTTGGCGTTCTGTCGGAGGAGCCATTGGTCCGGGTCCTCCTCAGCGAGATCTTGGCTGTCGTCGTCTAACTCGACGTCACGGATCACAACCGCTGACCTGTCAAGTCGTGAAGTCGTTTGTTTGACGATGGTGTTGGGTGTGGTTTGGTCCTCCGGCTGTTGGAGGTCATCTTCTCCGGCTCGGTGCACACCGGAGGTGTTGGGGTTGGGTTTAGCCATGGGTGGGTTAAAAGATGGGTGGAAAAAGCTGTTCTAACCGTTGGATGGCACCAATGAAGAAACAATAAGTATACCGGGGATTAGGGCTAATCACCGGGGGGTTAACACTTATGTTACTGTTAGATTAATCCTTTACCCAAACCGAGATGGTAACCCGTGTGAGTGTTAGTGCAAGTGAATGTGTATGTGAAGTGTGTGAGAACACAAGAGTTAAGTGGTTCGGTCGTTAATGACCTACGTCCACTGTAAGTACACCGGAATATTATTGATAATAAGAGAGATTACAGTGAGTGAGTGTAGTAGTAATGGTTGTTTCTGAATGAATCTACAAGGGTTGCATGTAATCCTATTTATAGGCACCACAGTGGGCTGCATGGGATGGCCCACGGATGATGCCATTGGTTTGGGCCCAGCCGAGGCCGAAGCCCATGGTTCTTCTGAGAATGGCGGGAAAAGGCAGATTACTGTTGATGACGTCATGCTATAGTGTGGTCGTTGTTGTAGCCGGACACGTGGCGGATTTCTGGTGGTGCACAGTAACGTCGTACTTGCTGCAGTGTTCAGGCTATCCCTGCTGTCTGATGTGACGTCTGACAGTTGGCGAGGTAATGCCTGCTGGTCACTATTCACGACAGCATGAACAGTGCAGCCGTTCGCCTTCTGTACCATCTGCCACATGTCCCTCTCCTGCTGGTGTGTACTCTGACATGGATCTTTATGAATCTTCCTTCTGCCGTTCTTTGTACTTCATATGAGAGGTGCCAAGGGAAGATTCCGCGCGTGGTGACACGCGCGTATCAGGTGTTGTATGTTGCTTATCGTATGCTCTTGCGCGCGAGACATGTTGATTGCTTGTCTCCGCGCGAGTGTGTTTCCGCGCCATGATCTGGCGTGGGGTTGTTGTTGTACGGGGATAGGGACGCCCCTCAGATTAGGCTCCCTATCCCTTCAAGAACCAAATAAAAAAACCTTAGATATACATTTAAAAATCCAAATTGTTTTGGTTTCCATTTGTCTTATGGGTTTTCATTTCTTTTTCTCAAAAGTATAAAATTATAATTTTAATTCCACATTTGATTTTTACTCGAATCCAGAAATATGTGACCCATACGTTTTGACCTTTGATGATTCTAATAATAATATTTCTAATCATAATCAGAGTAGCAACGATACATCAATACTCATTTCACATATTGTAGATTTCAATACAACTAAAAAATAGATCTGTGGTGCAATTAAAGAAGAGATAACAATGTAATAACCTGTGGATTGTAGACGGCGGATAGCGGACGACGGACGATTGAATGTGGACGGTGGACAATTGACGGTGGAAGGTAGTATTACACGACGGATTTCGACGGTGGACGGTGGCGGTTATTGAAGCTGTGGATCTAGGGTGTTTTGAATATGTTTTGTCTCCTATTCTTGATTCTTTTTTATGTGTAAATCGGGTCAATTTGTACCTGATATATCCATCTAACTATGACCCACAGGTTGTTATTTAATTAGCCTATGTATTTACAACAATGCCATTAGTTCACACTGGTTCTTTGGTTCTCTCCCTAAAGTTGGTTCTCGTATGATCCCTACCCTATATATATATATATATATATATATATATATATATATATATATATATATATATATATATATATAGGAGAATATATGGAAGAAACCCTCCTTAGATGAAAAACCCCAAAAAACCCATTCCTTGGTCCATGTTTTGCCACATCATCCTAGCCAAACTCTCTTAATATTATATTATAAAGGATACAATAGTCATTTTACCTTTCCCCCTTCTTTTTTCAATTTTTGAATTATCCCACCTCCTATATAAACAAATTCTTTCTCTCTCCTAATCCCATATCATGTTCCTCTTTCTCCTTTCTCTCTCTCTCTCTATTCAGAACCTGAACCATGAACCAGAAGCAACATCTAAAACTCCATCTCTCTGTAATCCTTCCCCTTTCTCCCAAACATTCTCCTCAACTACCACTCCACTGTTACACTAGGCAGCCATCTGAACCAAGGATTAAAAGAAAAAAAATGATGTTTGTGTCTGCAATAGGACGATGAACAACGGACTCGTGTCGATACCTCTGGCTGCTCTCTGGTACATCAGACTCGAAACAGAGCATATGTTAATCGAGTTTCACGGTCGACATCTCCACCAACAAAACAGAGTTCATGGATCGGTTCCTCTCACTCGTATTAGGTGAAACAGAGCAGATCCAAGCAAAACAGAGCAGATCCAAACTCAGATCGTGTGTGTAACTGTGTGTTTTAGGGTTGTTGCTGCTTCTCCGGCCAAGCACTTCTGTTTATCCATCCAAGAAGCAGAAAACATCGAAGGTTTTATTTTCCCCCAAATAAATCTGATGATTTACTATGTAATTATGCAAAGTGAAATGGAAAATAATAATAATATTATTATATAATAACGGAAAATTAGATTGATCGAGGGATTTGAATCTTACGAGGATAAGGAATGTTGAAAGTTTCATTTTTTTTCAACTTCATCGTGGTTTACTATGACAGAAGTAAACAAAAGTGATATTATAACTTTCTTTTCCTTTTAAGTTATTATTATGCTTTGATTTTTTTAGAATAATAATAATAATAATAATAATAACAATTTTGGTTATTATAATAATAATAAGGTGTTACGTTTTGATTTGTGCGTTTTGTGTTACGTTTTGATTTTGTTAGGTTTTGGGTTTTGTTAGAAAAATAATAATAACAGTTTGTGGGATAGTTTTTTGTTGCATACCAAGTGTTTGATCAAATGCTTGAATGGAAAAAACAAAACTTATGTTAAGCTTTTTGATTTTTTTTTTTATTTTTTATTTTGTTTATGTTAGATTGTTATTGGATTGGGGACATGAGGTTGATAGATCACATGTACTTGATAAATAAATGTGTAATCTTTTTATGTTAGTGTATGCTAACACATGTAATTGATGAATAAATGTGTAATCTTTTTATGTGTTTAAGGAGCCCAACTAACATGTGTTTCTGTTCTAGTGTTGGTTTTCGGTGTAGGAATGTAAGCTATAGGAAGAAGGCGGCATTGGTGATGTGGCATTGGTAAGTGATGTTTTTTTTATAAAGATTATGAATTTTTAATCTTTTGGTGAATGGGATGTTCAAATAATTTTTGTATTCTATTTAATAAATTTTTAATCTCTTGGTGAATGGCAAGTGAAATTGTTATGAACTCGTATAGGGTACATGTCTATTTTTTTATTTTTTTTATTTTTTTTTTGTGAATGGCAAGTGAAATTGTTATGAACTCGTATAGGGTATATGTCTATTTTTTTTTTTTTTTTTTTTTTGCGGTCCGAGTCTTGTATGCTCACACACGTTAGTGATGCTAACACATGCTAGTATATGCCCAACTAACAGGTGTTAGGGTCCATATGACATACGTTATTTTTTCAGTAAACACGTGTTTTAAAAATGCTAACACATGCTACTGATGTCATTTATTATATTATATATTTCATTAATATGAGGATAATATTTTGGTATATGGATTTGGATTGGTTCTGATTTGATTTTTTTAAATTTATTATTGTTTGGATTTCAAGCCCTATTAATCGTATTTGAGTAGTTGTATTAACATAGTTATAAAATTGAGTATGATACACTTGGCACTACAGATTTAGTGTTGTTTATACACATGTTAGTGATGCTAACACATGCTAGTATATTCCTAACTAACATGTGTTAGGATTTCAAACCATATTAATCATATTATCATTAATATATTATTATTATTTAAAAGCCATGTGATTTTTGTGTCGAGTAGGAACCACTTAGAATTGTGTCTATTTTTTGCAGTCCGAGTCTTGTATGCTCACACACGTTAGTGATGCTAACACATGCTAGTATATGCCCAACTAACAGGTGTTAGGGTCCATATGACATACATTAGTTTCATTAAAACATATGTTTTAGAATATGCTAACACATGCTACTGATGTATTGTTGGATTTCAAACTATATTAATCGTATTTCAGTAGTTGTATTAACATAGTTGTAAAAATCACGTTTAGTGTTGTTTATACACATGTTTGAGTATTATACACTTGGCACTTCAAATTAAGTACGATACACATGGCATTGCAGATTTTGTATTGTTTATACACATGTTAGTGATGCTAACACATGCTAGTATATACCTAACTAACAGGTGTTAGGGTTCATATGACATATGTAGTATATGCCCAACTAACGTGTGTTAGGATTCATATGACATACATTATTTCAGTAAAACATATATTTTTAGAATAAACTACACATGTTAGTGATGTCTCATTATATGTTTCGGAGAGCCCAACTAACACGTGTTATCTTTTTTTTTGTAGGTGAAGAGATGTTTTGTGTTAAAGATGAAGATGGGTATCAAGAACGAAGCATAGCTAGATCTTTTTTATGTTGTTATGATAGTTTTTTTATCATTCACAAATAATTATGTATGTATGAAAACTTTTTTGATACATTTTTAGTATTGATTGTAATTATCGTTTTTATCATTTATTAAACAAATACACATTTTATGTGATCTTTTATTATGTTCTTTTAGTATATGCCTGGTAACACATGTTACCGATGTCTCACACGAGGTCAGAATTTTGCATCACAACACTAACGTATGTTAAATTTTCGTGCTGGAGAAAGTGCTATAAAGTATGAGAGAGATGACTTGACAAGTGTCAAATCAACCTTTTTAAACCTATGATTCAGAAAATTAAAGTGGCCCACTTGCTTTAGTAAGATTACCATATTGCCCTTTATCCAATTTTATATTATAGTGGCCCACTTACTTTTGATTATTAAATAGAAATTAATCATGGACCATTGATCAAACTTGATCAATTGTCACAATAGAGTTTCTAAGGTTTTTCATGAAGATGAGGTTTCCTATATATCCACCCCCTATATATATATATATATATATATAGGGAATGGTTCTAGAGAAAACCCTCCTTATTTGGTAAACTCTGGAAACTCTGACTTCCCAATATTTTTTTTTTTGAAAAAAATAGGGCAAGTAATATACATGATTTTAAGCATTTTGGGCCAAAAAAATTAAAAAAGCGCCGAGTATTTTTTTTTAAAAAAATAAAATAAAATTTTGACTAACACATGTTAAGCGCTAATAACAGGTGTTAACAATGTGTTAACTATATGTAAATAGTAGACGTTTTTTATTTTTTAAAAAAAAACCGTTCGGCGCTTTTTCGATTTTTTTGGCTCGAAATGCTTAAAAAAATGTATATTACATACCCTATTTTTTTCAAAAAAAAAAAATGTTGGGAAGTCAGAGTTTCCAGAGTTTACCAAATAAGGAGGGTTTCCTCCATATACTTTACCTATATATATATATATATATATATATATATATATATATATATATATATATATATATATGGGAAAGTTAATTTGAGAACACATATATTTCGTGCGAACCGCGAGAACGCCATCTAAAACCATTCAAATCAAAATTTTCTTTTTACACTTATCTTTATTACTAAACTACAATCCCAAAAACATAATTTACGCGTAAAAATTTAAACGTATACGGAAATAAATTGTTTTTACACATGTGTAAATTTACTGTTTGTACATGTGTAAACTGTTTCATTTACACATGTGTAAAAAGTTAAATTGAAAGTGTTTTTGCAAGAAAAGATGAATTATTTGGAAAGAAAATTTGTTTTTTAATGTTGTATTTTGATTATAATTAGGTTTGTAATGAAAAAAATGATTTTGATTGGTTTTCTCATTTGTTCTCACGGTTCTCGCGATATTTAGCGTTCTCATGATAACCCTGCCCTATATATATATATATATATATATATATATATATATTGTTTGTGAAGGTTCAAAACTCGTGCCTTATGTAGGGAATGTATATATTTATTGTAAATATATGAGAAAGGTCGATAAGGTGTCGTGGGTTGACGGAAGAAGGCACCGGTCATTATTAAAAGATACTCGTGTACAATATTCATGAAAACTCAAAACAATATATATAGTGAACAAAATAATGATAAAAAATAACTTAGTTCCATTGGAATTTAAATAGTAAGAATTCAGTTTGAGTCGTATAAAATATTCACAAGCTTATAAGAAATGTGCGTTGTACATAACAAGGAGTCAAAATTTAAATAAAAAAACGGTAATTATTTATAACATGAGTTGAAAGGTGAAAATACAAAAATATAAATTTGTCAAACCAGACCACCATAAAACATTTTAGCATATGGTTTTGTGATATTTATGTCACTAGTTTATACCCGGAAGCGTCTCGGGTTGAGAAATCTAAGTAAAGTGAATAAAATTAGAAATATCTAAACTATAAAAATGGCATATGCCAATATATGATTAATGAATATTATTATTATTATTTTAAACAAATATCTGCCATAAGTTATCATATTCTAATACAAAAAAAAAGGTAATTGGGTCGGGTATCATCTAATCCCAGGTCCGACCCAAACCCACAATTTTTTTAAACTAATTCCAAACCTGACACAATACCTGACGAGTTACAAAAATAGTCATTTTTTTCTCCGTTTTTTATATAGCACTATGGTACTCGTTGGAAAAATAATAAAACGCTCGTTAATTTGGTATAATTTTTTTCTTTAAAAAATCTCATATATAAAAGATATTAACATTTAAAAGTTATGAGAGGAAACATGAGAGAGAAAATAATAAAGTTTTAATATTTATAGGTATTTAATAAATTATGTTAAATCATTTTTAAACCATATTTATTCTTTTTTTTAATTGGTCTAGAGTTGGCACATCACATCCTATGTGACATCTCTCAAAAAAAAGATTGAATAACATGTCATAAAAAATACTTTGGTTTATATATATATATATATATATATATATATATATATATATATATTGCAAAGGGATTATTCCTATATGTCATGCTTTTATGCAATCTCTCATTTGAGATATGCCACATAAGATGTGATATAGCAACTTTAAACCAATTAAAAAAAGAAATAAATATGATTTAACATAATCTATTATAATCTTTAACTTAATCTATTAAGGGGGTGTTTGGGATTGATTATTTAAAACAGATTATGCGTTTTGAAAAAGCAGGGGTGGAGCTGCTTATAGATTATTGCGTTTTGGTAGCCTAAAAAACTGATTATCTGCGTTTTCAAAATGCAATCCAAACACTAAAAACTGATTATTTGCGTTTTCAAAACGCAATAATCTAACAATCAGATTCAAAACGCAATCCCAAACACCCTCTAAATACCTAATCTACTAAGAGGGTGTTTGGGATTGCGTTTTAAATCTGATTTTTAGATTATTGCGTTTTGAAAACGCAGATAATCAGTTTTTTAGGCTACCAAAACGTAAGAATCTATAAGCAGCTCCACCCCTGCTTTTCCAAAACGCATAATCTGTTTTGAATAATCAATCCCAAACACCCCCTAAATCTAAATATTAAACCTTTATTATTTTATCTCTCATGTTTCCTCCCATAACTTTTAAACGTTAATATCTTTTATATACGGGATTTTCTAAAGAAAAAAATTACACCAAATTAACGAGCGTTTTATTATCTTTCCAACGAGTACCATAGTGCTATATAAAAATCGGAGAAAAAAATGGCTATTTTTTGTAACCCGACAGGTATTGTGTCGGGTTTGGGATTAGTTTAAAAAAAATCGTGGGTTTGGGTCGGGTCTAGGATTAGGTGATACCCGACCCGATTACCCGAAACAACATACCCAAATACCCGAACTACATACCCGATTATATACCCATGAAGTTTTTAACGCATCACATAACCCTTAGACTAATGCGTTCGATATTTCAATAATTAACTTTTGTTTTTCTTATTTCATGTTAGTTCTTTTTAGAATGATCGATTACAAACTTCCAAAATCATTTGTAATGGCCCTAGATTTATACCCCGGCGCAGAGATTCGTTTTTTTTATATTTGAATATGATAACTTATGGCAGAGATTTGTTTAATAATAATAATAATAATAATAATAATAATAATAATAATAATAATAATATATTTTATTATGTTATATTAGATATTTCAACCCGGGACGCTCCCGGGATAAAAACTAGTTATATATATAGATATAGATATAGATATGCCACCATATTACAAATAATAAATAGCTAGCGTTTACACTAACTAAGACCATGCGTAGTGGGGGGCTTTATATATAAAGCCCCCTTTCTTATTGGTTCACGTGGCAGCTGAGTCAGCATGGAGAGAGAAACTGAAAAATGGGTGTAGTGGTAGGGGCTTTATATATAAAGCCCCTATTAATATTTTATTATATCTTTTAAATTAAAAAAATAATAAAATAATAATAATAAATAGAGAGTATGAGGTGTCAAATTCTGATTTGAGGGGGCAATTGATATCCGGCGCTATACATGTAACGCCCAAACAAACTTTTGCAATATAAAACCCCCCGTAACGGTGTGGGGGCTTTATTTTTAAAAATCACGCCTCATTGAAGCCCCACTACACTAAGTCTAACACCGAATAAAGTAACATGATGAAATAACCGACATATATGTCGGTAGAAAATAAAGAATAACTGGATACGGAAATGCCACGTAATTCAAAGACGGTGTTCAAAGGCCGACATAATATACAAAGTCAAATTGATGAGAAAGTGTATGAACAATGATTAATATATTATTAATATTAATATTAATATTAATTCTCCCATGAACATTTATTCACATACCTGGTCGCATGTGAGGTATGAATAACTCTATCAAAGGCGGCTTGCATGCGTACCTTCACTATATATAAAATCTAACGTTTGATGTTAACCCACCCAAAAAGGTTTCTTTTGATGATATTATCTATCAATATCATATCATATCTGCTGCCTAGCTAGCTTTGTCTTTTTATTTATTTCATATAAAGGTGGCGAACCCAACTAATAATTATTCCTTCACCTCTCCTCCTCGTCGGAACAAGACCGGTGAAGAAGGAGGAGTAGCTGTAGCACCACCTCACCTTCCATCTCTATTGAACATGTTTTCACCTGACTATATTTTCTCACATGAGATGTCTACTATGGTGACTGCTTTAACTCATGTGGTTTCTGGACAGACCTCTTCTGCTCCATCCTTTCATCCGTCTTATTCTTCTTCCAGTTCGGGTTTGTTGGCAGGACATAAACGGGTTCGTGATGATCAAGCCCAGGGCGTAAACCAACAACATCAGCCAAGTTTTTATCAAGGTGCATGCATGCGTTTAACATATATATTTTCAAATTTTATCCTAAGCTAGCATTTGCTAAGTATTTATATATTTAAAATCTTAGATTTTTATTGAGAAAACATGATTTAGCCAATAAAAGATTAAAAAAAATGAAAAAAGAGCGCCTTATAAAGTACTTATTTAAAAAAAAAAAAAAAAACTGGGCAACACAAATAGTAGTAAATGTAAAAAAAGGGGTAGGTTTACGTACAAACACTTTTTCGGTACGAACCGAAGAAAAAAACACGTGGGGCATTTATAATAGAGTAATTATATAATTACTCTAATTATAGAAGCCCCGCGTGTTTTTTCTTTCAGTTCGTATAGTTTGTAAAGAAAAAGTTCTTTGATTTGATTTTTTTCCTGTAAAAAAGAAGCAATAGCTCACTTTTAATAAAACAAAGAGAAAATTATTGCTTTTTTTTTTTAGTTTGGAAACTCACCTTGACATCACTGAAACAAGCATATATACTCAGTAATATATATATGACAGCAATACTCGGTAATATATGATAAAAGTAATTTTATCCTAGGGAAAAAGTGGTTGGTCTAGCAATAACCAAGTTTAAAATTTGCATGTACAAATATTGACATCTCTATGTATTTTGCATTATTAATACATAGATACAAAAGAAGAAGAAACTGATCAATCAGCAACGACAAGCGGCGAAAACAGGAGGAGGAAGTACAGAGGGGTGCGACAACGACCTTGGGGAAAATGGGCAGCCGAGATAAGGGATCCGCAGAAAGCAGCAAGGGTTTGGTTAGGTACGTTTGATACCGCGGAATCTGCTGCTAGAGCGTACGATGAAGCCGCTCTTAGATTCCGCGGTAACCGAGCCAAACTCAACTTCCCCGAAAACGCAGTGTTGTTGCCACCTCACAGGCATCTTCAAAGCTCCATCCAACAACCACTGCCCAGAAATGTTTTACAAGAAAAGTTAATTAGTGCATCGACAATGGCGTCCCATGATCAGTCGTCATGGGGCACTCTTGCTTCTAGTTCTAGTCAATTCCCACCTCCTAATCCATGATGACTAAAGAAATACATGTTTGGTCAACTTAATTTCGAAACACATGTTTTTCCCTTCAATTCTTTCTTTATGTTCTTTTTGATTGTTTATCATCAATTGTTAACGTAAAAGAAAGACGCACTATATATTTGTTTATAAGGATAGAACGACGTATAATTTATTTATTTGTTTATTTATATTTTGTGTTTATATCTAGCTTCTCGTCTTTTATTCTTGCTTTTGCTTTAAAATTAGTAAATAAGTCATGAAACACACGTGGATGCCCAGTGAATAAACAAATGATGTCATTAGATTTGTAGAATTTTTAATTTAAGGTCAATTTAATTTATGTCTACTTGTTCATATTTGATATTTATTTTTTTATTTGATTAGACCAGTTGATAAATGTAATTTTATATAATTAATAAAAAAATTTCAAAAAAACATATGAATTTCACAATTGAAAAATTGGTATTATAAATAATAGAATAAAATACAATGTAATTTGTTAACGTGCACAATCACTAAAATATGTATTAAAAAAATGAAATTTGATGTGGCAGTTATAAATTTTGTTAAGTCAATTTTTAAAACTTTTTTTTTTTTCAAATAGAAATCAGCTTTGATTTTTTTAGTAATACGTATTTAACATAATTGTATTCTTGCTATTATTTACCATCTAACCACATAAGAATTTAGAAATTTTTAAATACCACTTACAAAAACAAATATCTTCACTATTTTTAATTTTTAGTATTTTAGCTAGCTTAAGTTTGAACTTTGTAAAGTTTTTAACTAAAAAAATATTAGTTTATTTAAAGTATTATTCTATATAATAAAGCAAAACATGATAGACCATGCGTAGTGGGGGGCTTTATTTATAAAGCCCCCCTTCCTGATTGGTCCACGTGGCTGCTGAGTCAGCGTGGAGAGAGAAACTGAAAAAGGGGTGTAGTGGTGGGGCTTTATTTATAAAGCCCCTGATTGTGATTGGTTGATTTTTTTTTATTTTTTATTTTTAATCTTTTAATTCAAAATAATTAAAATAAAATGCAAATAAAGATAAAAAAATTACAAATAATAATAAAAACACACAAGTAAATATTAAAAACACACAACTGATATTAAAAAAAATTACAACTAATATTAAAAAAAAGTTACACACTTCCTAAATTCCTAAATTCCTAAATTACTTATTAATCCTAAATTACTTATTAATCCTAATTTTCTCCACTATGGAGAGTAGTTGTCCCATTCCCCGGGGAGGGTGATGTACTCGGGTGAGACGGAACGTGAGCTATCCCGTCCATCGGATCTCGCATCCGAGGGGAAGTAGTAGTACTCACTACGGGGGGTAGGTCGGCTCCAGTAGAGTTCCTCCTCGTCAATTTCCCTGAGGGCTTCCAAGTCCCCTCAGTTGGGGAAGTCTCGTGGTAGGGGGTGGGGGTAGCCTGGTGTTGGAGGATGGGGATGGGGGTAGCCTGGTGTTGGGGGATGGGAATGGGGGTAGTCTGGTGTTGGGGGATGGTGGTGGGGGTGGGGATAGCAGCAGCAGCCCGGGGGGTGGGGGCCGACAACATTAGTCGGTCCATTTCGTTAACAGCCTTGACATAATCCATGGCCCAGACCATTTCCTCATCCGTCCAGTCATCATCAGCTTTAGGAGGAGGAAAGGTTGGTTGTGCAGCAGCAGGGGGATATAACCAATGTTGTGGAGGAGGAGGAGGAGAAATAGGAGGTTGTGCAGCAGTAGGAGGAGTAGAGGAGGTGAATGGTTGTCTCCGGGGGCGGACCCGTCCCCTGACCCAGCGAGAGTACTGCCGGATATTAGACGGTCCGGCAGCTCCTGCTTGAAAACCAGCACTCATGTTATTCATTGTTTTGAGGATGAGGAATTGGAGGTGTGACTGAAAAATCAAATTTGGTGTTATATTTATAGGGTTAGCAAATTTTGAAATTCAAACGGTTTGGGGGGAAAACGTTTGAAATTCAAATTTTGAAATTCAAACGGTTTGGTGGGAAATTTTGAATTTCAAACGGTTTGGAACAGTAACCGTTTAAAATTCAAAATTTTCAATTATTATTATTATGTTTATTGTTATTATTATTAAAAATAAAAAAAAATTGACTTTGACCTTGCCACATGGCAAGGTTTAATTGGTTAAGCAATTCATCATTAGGCGTTATAAAAATAAAGCCCCCAGCCACTTTTAGCATATAGCGCCCCCTGTAGCGGTGTGGGGGGCGCTATTTTTGAAAAACTTTGAAAAATAAAGCCCCACTACGGGGTCTTAGGCAACAGTAAATCTTTTGTAAATCTTTTGTCTTTTTTGGTTTTTTAAGTAACACCTCACTTTCCTTCTATTTAATAATTAGTTTATATTAGTTTTATTTGGTTAATAATATAATAACTATCTTTAATTAAAAAGATTAGTATCATAATTAAGTGAGATAGAAAAAGATAATATCTTTAATTAAAAGATAAGTATATAGAGTTAAATAGGAGAAAGAGGCGGGAAAACAGATGGCTCTAGTGAATGTCATGTGTCCAAACTTATATTGGTTTATATGTGTGTGTGTGTATGGGTTATTGTTCGTGTACAAAGACCATATTCGGTGAGAAAGATTAAGAACTGACATATAGGCATCATGTTTTGGGTTGTTTTCGCTAGAAAACACTTAACACAAAATTTTACAATACAATGTAATGAATTATAGTCATGGAACTTAAAACACTGCTAAAACATAACAATTTATAATTGAGTCTTTTATATATAGTTTTTAGTAGTTTTAGGCATGCATTCGTTTGTTTGTCTATTTTTATCATTGAATAGTTTTTTATTAGTTTTTAATACTTATTTATTTATTTTATTATTTTATAGGTGTTCGTGAAAAATGAGCTCAAAACGAAGGAATTTAATTGAGACACGAACACTAGAGAGCATGTGTTCGTGGAATTTGAAGCGTAAACGAGAAACTTTGGTCAAGTGAAGAACACCCAAGTCTGGAACACAGAGTTATAATACTACTACTAATACTAATAATAATACTACTACTACTACTACTAATAATAATAATAATAATAATAATAATAATAATAATAATAATAATAAAAATAAAAGAAATCCAATTGTCAAAAGAGACGTAAGTCTCAAGAAGAATAAAAAAAAAAGGTGAGACTTGGGCCGTAGCCCAAGCCTAAAACTTTGTGAAACAAATAAGTTGGTCATATGAAGAATGTGGAGATATATATATTTAGCGACGGCATCATTATGAAAAAAAAAAGGATTTTATTTTTTTCATTCGACATTCAGAGTCGTACGAAGATATTCATTCGGAGAGCTGCCAGAAGCTGGGATCGACCAGAAGGGCAGTGGAGGAGAGAAGGTCCGGAACACGTTAAAGATTAATATTCAAGGAACCCCGAGTTTAGTTTAGTTTTTGTTACATCTACTCACATACATGAAACTACCTTATATAGGCATTCCCATTCACGTGGTCCCTTCCAAATGAATTCAAGCTCTAGAGAGAGTGTTAGATATAAGTTTGTAAGACCCGTCCCCATGTAGAATATTAATTTATTGATGATACATGTAAATTATGTTCCAATATAGTCACTAGAACATATTATTTTTTTTTATTTATAACTTGCCATTAAAAACTAAAATTTATCACAATCTATGTAACATTATTAAGGAAACTGAATGTATAACATTTTAATTTTGTTATAGGTACAACTTTTGAAGCAACATATACAAGGGAATAAAACTTATTTAAGAAGGGTAGATTGGTCACTTACCTTTAATTTAAGATGCCAAGAGGATTATTGTGGTAATTCTATCTAGCCATTTAGTTAAAATCTAAAAATTCTTTTCATCCTTACCCTCTCCAAATACTAATTGAAAGCTTCTAACCATCTTGTATTCAATGGGATCCGTTGAGTCCCCCCCCCCCCCCCCTGAACGATACGATTCATCTTCGGATATTGGAGTTTAGTTCAACAATCAATCGCGATATTGCACTGCACCCCCTTCATATCCCCATCTTCATTGATTACACCAACAAGAAATGTCCAACAATCACCACAATGTTTGCTCAATCCATGGTTCTCGACTATCTTCTTCTACTAGCTCCACTCTCGTTGGCCATCACCATCCTTCGCGCATCTGTTAACCACCTATATTTCTCTGATATGTATCTAAGGTATAAGTATGTTTCATCTTCGTTTATGATTTTGTGGGGTTTTAGGTTTGTTGTTAACACGATACTGCTTACAACCTCCATCTGCTTCCTTCCTGTTCTTAATTTTGTACGACTTTACACTTGGCCTCCTTAACCAGATACTAGTTCTATTTATTTTCTTTTTAGTTCCATAAACCAAAGTGTAGCTATAGTTTTGAATTCTAAGTCTATTTAGCTTTTATTCATTACGATTTCAATGTTATAATTGGGGTCTTCAATTGTGAATTTAATTATTTTAGAATTCTAACATGTTAATCTTATTATCTTATTAAAGAGAAGAAAGGCCTTTGGTAATTTTCATATCTGTCCAACTTAAGAAGCAACATGTACAACATATTTAAGCTCACTTGATAAAGGTACAATAGGGATGTTGGTGACAATTAAGACACTTTGAAGGGTAATCTAGACATTTCACCATCCTCCTCCTTTACAATATCAAAACAAATTTACATTACTACTCTTGCTACCCTCCCACCTTTCACCTTTCATACAAGCGTCCATGAATATTCAAGTAAGAAACAATTCCGTCCAACTTTGTAGTTACCCAGGCTCCATTACTTTCCCTTCCTCAAATCAAACCACTCTTGTACACTAAAGACATTACTACTCTTGTACACTAAAGACAATGTATGAATGTTCAAGAATAACATGCACTCTCTTGATACATGCAATCAGGTTAACGCGACTAACCAAGAGTGGGGGTGTTAGCCCAAAAGTACTATTCAAGGGTTCCACGGCTAAGTCCATAGCTAATGGTTATAGTAATGAAATGACACGATGCTCTGTATACTGTTTCGGTGGAGACCAGTGTGTCGAGATGTTGTCGAAACCCTGTTCCCTGTTTGTTGCGGCAACCATATCATGATGATTCATATACATCATTCCCGTGTTGACCAATGTGATGAGGTGATGCGAGCCTCTAGACATTTGTGTATAAGTCGGCTTTTAATTCTCGTGGATTGTGGAATTGTATGGCCCGTGTGTCGGATATACACTGTTTACTATTTGGGAACTGAAGGTTGAAAGTGACGCAAAAGCTTTTGACCTCCATCAGTCCATACTAGGCACCCTAGTACCATTAACCACAATCGCTCTTGCGAAAGGTTGTAAGTTAGTACATAGTGGATTTCAGTCCGTGTGAGGACATGGGAATACCATTCGCTACTACAAACAACCTTGAGCATCCTCGAGAATCTAAAACTGGCCGAGAATAAAAATCTTCTTTAAAATGGTTTTGAAAAAACCACATAATATCCTTTTTAACCAAAGTGGGCTTAGAAACCCACTCCCCATTGATCATCAAACCAAGAATCCCGTTCTTTGCTTTTCTCCCATTCACCACACTGTGGAAAAAACTAGAGTTCTCATCCCCTAAAGTAGCCCACTTTACTCGAGATTTCTGTTTCAAGTCCCGAGCTCTACTTAACCGTATTTCTTCTAGACTTTTTGAGCATTCCGACCAAACCCATAATTCCTCTTCATTTAACTCTCTATGCTCCATATTACCTGTAGGTCTCCCTTATCCTTATTTAACACGTCTTCTGTCTCCTTTTCTATTAACTTCCATTTTTTGTACCAATTGCCAAGAATCCCACGCAGCTTATTCAATTTCTTGAGCAAGTTCAAATCAATAGGACCTTTGTCAATCCACTCAGTAAACACCTTATTAATAATATCAACACACCCCGGCTTGTCCAACCAAGAGTCAAACCATCGAAAAGGCTTTGCTCCAAAGTTAGAATCAACAACTGAAAAGATAACCGGAGAATGATCCGACGGGTCTTTTTTTAGAGCTCTAACACAAACATTCGGCCATTCATTGAACACGTTATCACAAACAAAAAATCTATCAATCCTGCTCATCTTACATATACCTCTTCTAACAGTTAAACACGTATACTTCATACCTTTCAATTGATATTCATGCAACCCCACCTCTTCTATGAACTCATTAAAGTCTCTAGCACAAACTGGGTTGTAACACCCCAACTGTCACACCTTCAAATTTCCACTGCGGGGTTTATACCGCGAGGCGCATGACAAATCCAGGATCCCATAGCCATAAGTCACATGAACGACTCTAAATGCCCAAACCATTTAGTTCGTTATTGTAAAATCAAGTTTAGTTAAGCTGCGGAAGCGTAAACCAAATTTAAACCTTTTAAAAACCATGCGCAAAACAACGCGCCCAAATTAAAACCATACGAAAGAAAACGTAAAGCATGACATGTAATTTAGGTGTATGCGCAAGACTCAAATGCAGTGAAGTGTGTAGTGCCTTCTAATTGTGGCATCGGAAGCTAACTACCTGCAAAAGCATGTATATCGTGGGTCAACAAACAATGTTGGTGAGTTCACTAAGTAAAGAAAATGAGTAAGTAAATGCGCTGGTTTCCAAAACCACGTAACCAAGTAAAAGCGTAGGTCCTCCAGACCAAAATGTTCAAGTGTTATCAGTTTAAGCGTGTCAGGGGTAGCTAACCCACTCATTGCAACTAAACAGTACTATTAGAACACCTTCAGTAATATAGTAGTTTGCCTCAATAACTAGTGTCTATCAACACTACTTGTCAAATGTGGTTAGAAGTTCATGCCCGTGACCCAAGCACCTCAGGCATGAGGATGCTGCAAAACCTAATAGCGCTATCAACTAATACCCCGTTCGCCTCCAGCGATTAACCCAATAATATGCAAGGAATTTCCAAATGATAGAGTGTTTAGTTCACAAAGGACCAATAAGTTTTAAACTGATCAAAACCCGATCCACACAAGGAATCGTAAATCCGACCCACACAAGGAGTCAAAACCCGACCCACACAAGGATTCAAAGCATCTCAAAACCCGAAATGTAAAAGTAGTCCCAAACCGGACTAGAAAACATTTTGAAAGTTGTCTCATACCCGAGACGCATGGTTTTGAGAAAAGTAGTGAAACTCACCTTAGTATGCAAGCAAATAAATCCAAACTCCACAGTAGGGTGTGTTACCGACTCCCGAGTACATGTGTCACTAAGTGAGTATATGTGTAATACCATTACACCATATAACCCGTTTGTCCAAGACGTTTAATTGTTCAAAATCGTATAAGTGACACCTAGTGGTTCTACGCGCATAAGTAAACCCTACGGACCCGTTGGTGAATATGTTGGTTACCATCATTTTTACACTTCCTATGCATCTCATATAAGTGTCCATTCAAGTTCATGTCAATAAAATACTACATAGGACTCCAAATAGTCACATAAACACATAATACACAATCTGCGTTTTTAGGACAGATTATGCGCCATGAAAACTAATCTGTTTAAAATACTTAACAAACAAATTAAACTCCCAAATTTTTACTGAATATTATTTGGGATTCATTTGATAACCCATATTTTTGTTTTGTCTCAAAACCAAAACCAAACACAAAAATCATGAAAAATCGTACATCACAGATGTTACTTTCCTGTTTTGCCTTCATAATACTTGGTTTATAGATTGATGAATAATGAGTATGCACATCATGATGTATGTGCAGGGACTCTAATACGAACAGAGGGTGGGAGAAAGAGTTTGTGAAATACAAACTTAATAATATCCACACAAACAAATGACACTACATGGGGGTATTTATACATACATAACAGACAGTTACTAAACCGTTTATAACTAACTTAAACTAACCGACACATAATAAACAACCGACATAACTGCTTCTGTTTGGCGCCTTTTCTGCAGTTGACTTTTTCGGTTAACTTTTTCATTTCTTGATTACCATACTTCTAACAATCTCTCCCCTAATCAAGAAATGATAATCTTTACTAACCGACACATAATAACAAGTGTAACTCTATGTGTTAAGACCCCAACCATCCTAATGGTCCATCCATTATGGTTTTTATTAACGTATTCGGTTTAAGTTCACGTAATCACATACAGTTTGCACATAGTTTCACAGAGTATCATAAAAGCACGTAATCGCAATCAATCTCAATCAATTAATTCACAATTATTTAACTTCAATGTTTACCAACGTCCGAGGTTCACTAATCATGTATACAATATGGTAATTCCCTGAATTACCACTTCATGCAGTTATTAACCTATAACTGTGCAACGTGTGTCCTATCTAGCTAACCCTAGTTAAGTAGAATGCAAGGAATGTAACTAGAGTTTAGTTAAAGTGAGAACTTGAAATTGCAGGGTATCACATCATCCCCAAGTTGAAAAGAATTTCGTCCTGAAATTCAGCAAGTAAACAATAAAGTCAGCTAGAAAAGTGTGTGCTTGGTTCCCGGATGTCACATCATCCCCAAGTTGAAAGGAATTTCGCCCCGAAATTCACTTTGAAAGAGCTGCTTTATGTTTACCGTTCGATCTATGTTCAGGTTCAGAAAAGAGGTTTGGGTATTTAAGCCGCATTTGATCCCTTGCGTTCCCACGTGTATTCCGGTCCTAGACGGGAATTCTATCACACCTTAACAGTCGGTATGATGCTCTGTCTGAGTTTCTTGGCGCCCTGCTCAAGAATCTCCACCGGTTCTTCCACGAACCGTAGCTGATCGTCCACCTGGATATCCACCAGTGGCACCACCAGTGTTGTATCCGATAAGCATTTCTTTATATTCGATACGTGGTGTACATCGTGTACCCCATTAAGTTCATTAGGCAGGTTCAACCTGTAAGTTACTGGACCAATCCTTTCGACAATCTCGAATGGTCCAACGTATCGCGGGTTCAAATTTCCCTGTTTTCCAAAGCGTATCACCCCCTTCCAAGGTGACACCTTCAATAGAACCTTGTCCCCAACCTGGAACTCCAAAGGTTTCCTACGCTTATTAGCGTAGCTTTTCTGTCGATCACGAGCAGCAGCCATCCGGTTTCTGATTTGCACTATCTTCTCAAAAGTTTCATGCATGAGTTCGGGACCTATTAGCTGGCTATCCCCAACCTCAGTCCAGCAGATGGGAGACCTACACTTGCATCCATAAATTGCCTCAAAAGGCGCACACTGTATCGAAGTGTGGTAACTGTTGTTATACGAGAATTCAATCAAAGGCAAGTGCTTATCCCAACTGTTGCCAAAATCCAACACGCACGCTTGTAGCAGATCTTCCAATGTTTGGATGGTACGTTCACTCTGTCCATCCGTCTGTGGATGATAGGCTGTGCTCATATCTAAGCGAGTTCCCAAAGCGTTTTGGAGAGTAGTTCAAAAATGAGAAGTGAATCGTGCATCGCGATCAGATATAATAGAAGTAGGCACCCCATGCCTAGAGACTACCTCCTTGACGTAGAGATTTGCTAGTTTCTCCAGTGAGTCCGTTTCCTTTATTGCCAGAAAGTGTGCCGATTTGGTTAAACGATCCATGATAACCAAAATCATGTTATGGCCCTTTGGCGTTCTAGAAAGCTTTGTGATATAATCCATAGAAATCCTGTCCCATTTCCACATAGGGATTTCTGGTTGCTGGAGTAGGCCTGAAGGTTTCTGATATTCAATCTTAACCTTCGCGCAAGTCAAGCACTTACTAACATAAGTGGCTATTTCAGCTTTCATGTTTGGCCACCAGTAAAGAGTTTTAAGGTCTTGGTACATCTTGTCCAAACCAGGATGTACCGAATATCGAGAGGTGTGAGTTTCATCGAGCACCAGTTGTCTGAGATCCCCAAAACGTGGTATCCAGACTCGATTCATGAAGTATTGAAGACCATCCGTCTTCAGTTCCAACTACTTATTAGCACCATGTAAAGTTTCAAGCCCGATGTTTTCTTCTTTCAAAGCCCCGCCCTGGGCTTCACGTATCTTATCAGGAAGATTAGAATGTATAGCGAGTTGTAAAGCTTGCACCCGTTTGGGTTTCGTTTCCTTATGATTGAGGGCATCAGCTACTACATTAGCTTTCCCTAGATGATATTTGATGGCACAGTCATAATCATTCATAAGCTTGACCCATCGACGTTGTCGCATGTTCAGCTCCTTTTGATCGAATATGTGTTGGAGGCTCTTGTGGTCAGTGAAGATCGTACACTTCGTCCCATAGAGATAACGCCTCCAGATCTTTAGAGCAAAAACCATTGCTCCCAGTTCCAAGTCGTGGGTGGTGTAATTCTTCTCGTAAACCTTTAATTGACATGAGGCATACGCGATCACCTTATCGTGCTGCATCAACACACACCCTAACCCTTGGATAGACGCATCACAGTACACCACGAAGTCCTCTGTACCCTCAGATAATGATAGTATAGGTGCACTGCAAAGTTTCGACTTTTTAATAATTGAAAAGCAGATTCTTGGGCATCTCCCCACTTGTAGGTAATACCCTTCTGTGTCAAAGCAGTGAGGGGTTGAGCGATATTAGAGAATCCCTCAATGAATCTGCGATAATATCCCGCAAGACCAAGAAACTGGCGCACCTCTGTGGGAGTTTTAGGAGTCTCCCACTTTTTAAAAGCATCAATCTTGGCGGGATCGACATGTATTCCTGCCTCGTTAACCACATGTCCAAGAAATTAGACTTCTCGAATCCAAAAGTCACATCTAGAGAATTTTGCATACAACTGCTCATTTCTCAAAAGTTCCAAGATCAGCTGCAGGTGTTGCTCGTGTTCTTCCCTGCTCTTGGAATAAATCAGTATGTCATCTATGAACACTATGACGAATTTGTCTAAATAGGGCTTGCACACCCGGTTCATTAGATCCATGAACACAGCCGGTGCATTAGTTAGCCCAAATGGCATCACCAAAAACTCATAATGCCCCTAACGAGTTCGAAAGGCTGTCTTCGACACATCCTCCTCTCGGACTCTCAGCTGATGGTATCCTGACCTCAAGTCAATCTTAGAATAGAAGCTCGACCCTTGCAGTTGGTCGAAAAGTCATCAATACGAGGCAAAGAGTAGCGGTTCTTAACCGTCACTTTGTTCAACTCCCGATAATCAATACACATGCGGAAACTCCCATCTTTCTTCTTAACAAACAGAACTGGAGCTCCCCAAGGTGAAGAGCTAGGTCTAATAAAGCCCATATCCAATAGCTCTTGGAGTTGGGTAGACAGTTCTTGAAGTTCGCCTGGTGCTATGCGGTATGGTGCGCGTGCTACTGGAGCTGCTCCAGGTACAAGATCAATTTGAAACTCCACTTGATGAACAGGTGGAAGTCCAGGTAGTTCCTCTGGGAAATCTCGGACTACTAGGATGTCCTCAATCTTAGTTTCAGTTTTAGCTCGAGTGTCAGATATGTTAGCCAAAATGGCTGGACTGCCCTTACGAATACACTTCTGGGCTTTCAAAAAGGAGATGATACCCACCATGGCACCACCACGATCACCCTGTATAGATAAAAGTTTTCCACTTGGGAGGGGGACACGAACATTCTTCTCCTGACAGAGAATTTTAGCGTGTTGCTTGGACAACCTGTCCATGCCAACCACGAGATCAAAGCTTCCTAGGGTGATAGGTAAAAGGTCGATGGCAAACAATTGCCCATCTAGCTCGAGCTTACAGTCACGATGAATATGGGTTACCTCAACAGGCTTCCCGTCAGCTAACTCTATAGAGTACGGGGTATCAAGAAGAGTAGGAACCATCCCTAGTTGTTTGTTAAGTTTTGATGACACAAAACTATAGTCCGCACCAGTATCATATAAAACAGAAGCGAGAGTGCCATTTAAGGAACACGTACCCGTCACGACATTGTTATCAGTTCTAGCTTCCCCAGAGCCAATCACAAATCTTCTTCCACGAGTCCCATCGTTGTTGTTGCCGTTGTTGTTGTTGAAGCACTTATACCTCATACTATCCCACGTTCTCTGGCTATCACCAAAAGTCGAAGATGAAGCACCATGCTTTGGAAAGTACCATGCTCAACAGCCTCATCAATGTGTTTGCGAGCCAGGTGAAAGATTTGTTAGATTCTGGGTAGGTGAGCTGTAGTGGCCAAGCCACGAATCCGAGGGACCCACCTTGTGATATGCAATTCGATATGCTGGTAAAGATGGTTAATTAGATTTGAGTATATAGTAGCTAATTCCTGTAGCTTGGTAGTGTAGGCGTCGATCTCGGACCCAACCGTCTTTAGATAACAAATGTTTAAATTTCGTCACAGGGTGTTACATTCTCCACCAAAGCATCTGTAACTCATCGAGTGTGCATGTAGCATACATTACCCCATCCTACCTGAGGCAAATGCACATGGCAAGAACCTATATTATCGAAGTAATCAAACAATCTCCTTGGTACCGTTGGAGTTATTGAGGTTTACAACCAATAAAAGCCTTGAAAATACGATGGCAGGTTGTTGTTGTTGTTGTGGCATGTACGTTCAAGGTATAAGAAAGTTCAAACGTGGAAGACAGGGGAAACGAATGATTTAGCAAAATGGATCTTTACTAGCTTGGAAAGTTGCGAGGGCCTCAACCACCCTATCGTTAATCATAAGAACTCAGTCTTATCTAAGTTAACAAAGGGAAAGGAAAGAAAAGCCAGGTAAGTAAAGGTAAGAGCCAATCGTCGCCACTCTCTGTCTAGATAGTAGAGCCTTCATCCTCACTTTCCATGTGCTCGCTGTGCTCTGGTTCCCCTTCCATCCCTTCTTCTTCCTCTTTCTTGGCGTCAGTGTTATATGGATCTCATCACGTACAGTCTCCTTCTCCAGTCCTATGTAAGCCAGCTTAGTGGTCAACTGCACCACTCGTTCCTCCAATCGTGGTTATCAGCCATTAGTAGGTTTCGTCTTCCCTTGAGATGTTGCACTACGTCGCAGGCTTTACATAACTCCCCAAGTGTGTGTGTAACAAGCCACGATCTAATGTGTTCCCATGAATCTACCATATACTTATGAGAAACAGGGATATGCAGTCATACGTTCGCTCGTACAAGGCATAAGGTACTAAAGTAAGAAATAAATTCTATATGTGTAACCCAATCTCGTCTGAGTTCCAAAATGAGGGTAAGGAATATCAAGTGAAAAGGAACAGGAACTAATTGTCTCCTTGTTCAAAGAAAAAGGATAAGTTTCAACATTTGACTTTCTTCGAATTTGATTCAGTTTAATGGTACCACGTCATCCGCATCGTGCAGTCTCCTGTGTACGTGCGCCACAACGCTCGCAAGGGCTTTCTCCCCTGTACTATTGTTGTTTCCTCATCCATAAGGTTTGTTAGGATACTAATCCCAGTAATGCGCCACCTGGTGTGATCCTGGGTCCCCACTAGTGACGTGTTCACAATCAGGTTTAGAACTAGAAGATAACATATCTCCCGAAACCATGTGTTGTAGATATATGTAGCTAAAAGCTAGTTGTGCACTTAAGTTGTGAGTATACTTATGCTATGATGATTATAGACTAGACTCAACATGCAGTCCTAGTTCACTATAACCAATGGCTCTGATACCAATCTGTCACACCCTCAAATTTCCACTGCGGGGTTTATACCGCGAGGCGCATGACAAATCCAGGATCCCATAGCCATAAGTCACATGAACGACTCTAAATTCCCAAACCATTTAGTTCGTTATTGTAAAACCAAGTTTAGTTAAGCTGCGAAAGCGTAAACCAAATTTAAACCTTTTAAAAACCATGAGCAAAACAACGCGCCCAAATTAAAACCATACGAAAGAAAGCGTAAAGCATGACATGTAATTTAGGTGTATGCGCAAGACTCAAATGCAGTGAAGTGTGTAGTGCCTTCTAATCGTGGCACCGGAAGCTAACTACCTGCAAAAGCATGTATATCGTGGGTCAACAAACAATGTTTGTGAGTTCACTAAGTAAAGAAAATGAGTAAGTAAATGCGTTGGTTTCCAAAACCACGTAACCAAGTAAAAGCGTAGGTCCTCCAGACCAAAATGTTCAAGTGTTATCAGTTTAAGCGTGTCAGGGGTAGCTAACCCACTCATTGCAAATAAACAGTATTATTGGGACACCTTCAGTAATATAGTAGTTTGCCTCAATAACTAGTGTCTGTCAACACTAGTTCTCAAATGTGGTCAGAAGTTCATGCCCGTGACCCAAGAACCTCAGACATGAGGTTGCTGCACAACCTAATAGCGCTATCAACTAATACCCTGTTCGCCTCCAGCGATTAACCCAATAATATGCAAGGACTTTCCAAATGAAAGAGTGTTTAGTTCACAAAGGACCAATAAGTTTTAAACTGATCAAAATCCGATCCACACAAGGAACCGTAAATTCGACCCACACAAGGAGTCAAAACCCGACCCACACAGGGAGTCAAAGCATCTCAAAACCCGAGATGTAAAAGTAGTCCCAAACCGGACTAGAAAACGTTTTGAAAGTTGTCTCATACCCGAGACGCATGCTTTTGAGGAAAGTAGTGAAACTCACCTTAGTATGCAAGTAAATAAATCCAAACTCCACAGTAGGGTGTGCTTCCGAATCCCTAGTACATGTGTCACTAAGTGAGTATATGTGTAATACCATTACACCATATAACCCGTTTATCCAAGACGTTTAATTGTTCAAAATCGTATAAGTGACACCTAGTAGTTCTACGCGCATAATTAAACCCTACGGACCCGTTAGTGAATATGTTGGTTACTATTAGTTGTACACTTCCTATGCATTTCATATAAGTATCCATTCAAGTTCATGTCAATAACATACCACATAGGACTCCAAATAGTCACATAAACACATAATACACAATCTTCGTTTTTAGGACAGATTATGCGCCATGAAAACTATTCTGTTTAAAATACTTAACAAACGAATTAAACTCCCAAATGTTTATTGAATATTATTTAGGATTCATTTGATAACCCATATTTTTTTTTGTCTCAAAACCAAACTCAAAAATCCTAAAAAATCGTACATCACAGATATGTCCAGAAAGTTTCTACAGCAGGTCAGGTTAGTAGAAAAATTCCCAAAAATCGTGTATTCATTCAAGCAGGATGAATCCACTTGGAAAAGCCAAGTTATTCTAATGTTAACCTACAATCCAAATTTCATAACTTAATTCCTTGTAAATCTTGAGTTATGATTGTTTAAAGTTGACTCAGTTTGTTAATCCGAAAATCTGATATGACCTTTAATCAAAGAAAATTCCAAAAACTTATCAAACAACATCCAATTCAGATGATTTTACCCATTCTAAAAAGCTAAGACCATGTAAAATCCACTCATGGAAAGAATTGATCAAAAAAATTACTTTCAAGCCACATAACAGACCCTACAATTCGACATTCAGATTCTGTCCAGATTCTGATCATGCAATATTATCAATTATATCAAATCCTAGGTGCATATTATCAATCAATAGCACATAATAATCATCACACAACATCAATAAGAGCCACATCTGATCAAACCCTAATGATACATCATAAACATCATCATTCATAAACCCTAGGAGTCTAAAACATCAAGAACATGCATAATCATGCAACCTATCAATTTCTAATCGCATAGGATTATGTTTAACCCATTAAATCTTTATAAACTTCAAGTGTTAATCTTTATGAAAAGGTTTCAGACCTGGAAAAACTTAGTTATAAGGTTTTGTAACATATTTAAGAAGATTAAAATACAAAAGATTGAAGATTATACCGCAAGCCTTTCAAAACAATCAACCGAATGCTCTCCAAGCTTCCCGATCGATGTTCTTGAGCCTTAGCAGGTGTTAGAGGCTGATATTTTCATAACTAAGTGTAAGGGGCGATTAGGGTTGAGTTTAGGGGTTGTATGAGGCTTAAGATTGCTTAAATAGAGGTTTAAGGTGGTTTGGGCTCGACAGACATCCGTGAGCGGCCGCGCGGAGTCTGTGAGCGGCCGCTCACAGCTCCCCGGCTTGCTCCAGGCGTCCTGCTTCGTTGTACTGCCCGTTTCCTTCGATGTTTTCGCTATTTTGGACCATAACAAGTGTAACTCCATGTGCGCGGCCGCTCACAGCTCCCCGGCTTGCTCCAGGCGTCCTGCTTCGTTGTACTGCCCGTTTCCTTCGATGTTTTCGCTATTTTGGACCATAACAAGTGTAACTCCATGTGTTAAGACCCCAACCATCCTAATGGTCCATCCGTTATGGTTTTTATTAACGTATTCAGTTTAAGTTCACGTAATCACATACAGTTTGCACATAGTTTCACAGAGTATCATAAAAGCACGTAATCGCAATCAATCTCAATCAATTAATTCACAATTATTTAACTTCATTGTTTACCAACGTCCGAGGTTCACTAATCATGTATAAAGTATGGTAATTCCCCGAATTACCACTTCATGTAGTTATTAACCTATAACTGTGCAACGTGTGTCCTATCTAGCTAACCCTAGTTAAGTAGAATGCAAGGAATGTAACTAGAGTTTAGTAAAAGTGAGAACCTGAAATTGCGGGGTATCACACCAACCGATGGCGGAATCATCGAGGTGCCACGGAGTGACGATTGTTCAATAGCTCATGGACTAAAAGTGTAAATTTGAATACATTTAATTGAATAATTTATTACATTGAAAGGAAATTACAGGATACAATAGTTCTAAAGTGATAAGTCTTGCTAAAATACAATGAAGCCAAAACATAAATATAAATCCAAAAGTTTAAAAGAAGCATCTCAAAACAACCTGAAACATGTACGAAAATAGTATATGTCAATACAAAAATGTATCGGTGAGCATACCCTGTTTGAATACATATAGTAGAAATAAAGAGTTTCGCAATTCACGTGTTATACTGTCTACAATTTAGTGTTCAAGTTGTGTACAAATGCTACCTAAAATCAAACCTTTAGTTCCAAGAATCAAGAATCACATATATATAGTATTCGCTCATAAGTATTATTGTATATAGTAGACGACAAGAGAAAATCGTTCACATATAACAATAACAAAAGACATAACTCGCACACGTAAGTCAACAAGGGGTATATACCATAGTACTATTTATTGCTATGCTAGGCCCATACCAGGTTAATGATTAAGGTCATAAGTACACACTATCAGCTATCAACAAGTAAAACACATACAAGAATTGCGATTGTGAATATAGAACAAAACATGATTAAGTGAGTGAAATAATAAGCGTACTTGAGTCACCCCAAAAGTGTAAAACATGAAAAAGAGGAATGATACACTCACCGTGCTAGCAGTAGTGATAAGTATCTTCCAACACATGAATCCGTACGAGTTAAAACTACGCATGCTCTAAAAAAAACGAGGACGCTAATAAGGTCTATGAACTAACCCTAGTATAAATTTTGGAACCACACCTCAAGTCACCCAACTAGTTGTGTGTAAAAATTATTTGTTTAAAGTTCTCGGGGTTATAGTTTCTATAACTAAACAAAAGTAGTTCTAACAAGTTCTTGTCAAAGTTATAAGTTGGTCTGTTATTGAACCCCTTTAGTGAAAGTTATATTTCTGTTTTAGTTAAGTGATAAAAAATAATTTATATCTATAAAAGTCTATTTATGACTTATATAAAACAACCCGAATCAGTTTCTTAAATTCGACTCGACGTAGTTTCAAGGCGCATATATATATATATATATATATAGACAAAAGATCAAATACAAATAAAATTATCGTGCGAACATACGAACTGAAGGGAACAAAAAAAAAAGTGGCGGTGGCATTTTCGTAAATAATGACCACCACTCTTTGTTGTATAATTACTCTAGTGTATATAATTACTCTAGAGTAATTACCCTAGAGTAATTATATAATTACTCTAGTTATATAATTACGCTAGAGTAATTACGCTAGTTATATAACTAGAGTAATTATATAATTACTCTAGTTATATAAAGTTTCAATATTTACAGAAATGCCACCGCGTGTTTTTTACTTCAGTTCGTACTGTTCGTACGATAAAGTCTATTTGTACGTGAACTTTACTCTATATATATATATATATATATATATATATATATATATATATATATTTGTAAATACATCTATATTATGTAAGGCAACACAAAATAAGCATTTAATTTCATATTTTCTCCTTTTTTTTAAGATAACATATATTTATATATAAAGAAAATAAATAGGACATCATGTCTGATTCTATCTGAAAATCACATAAATGTGATTAAAATGCAAATGTGTGTTTGCATACATGTATCAGCATTTTCAATAGAAAATCATAAGTCATATATATGTGAATGTGTTATATATATATATATATATATATATATATATATATATATATATATATATATATATATATATATATATATATATATATATATATATTTTAAATAAAAGTCAAATGTTTGTTTATATAAGTCTAAGTGTCAAATATATATATATGGGTAAACCTTACTACTAAAACTTGTGAGTGTACGTAGAGATTTTTTTAGCACAATAGCAAGTTCTTGAAACCATCTTCGAACCATAGTTAGAATATGTAATTTTAGAAAAATCGTTTGTGTATAAATATGCTTTCAAAGTTTGAGTATATGGGAAAATGCTAACATAAGAGAATATGGGTGACAAGGGTTGTTCCTAAAGAGAAAAATAAATAAATAAGTAATAAAATGAAAGTTGTAAGTGTCATACCAATGGAGAAAAGAATGATAGAAAGAGGAGATAGTGGGAAATTGGATATGCAATAACGTAAAAGAAAATGGAAGGGGAATATGGGTGAATGTGTGTGTAATTGGTTGAGAGAGAGGAGAGGTAAGAAGGATTAAGCAATATTTATAAGTTTCAATACCCACTTAAATATCAATAATTTACCAAAAAAAAAAAAAAACTTTGTCCATATGCTGAACATTCAATGTGCAATTGTTTCAAAAGGGGAACAAAATTCACGGATGGTTTCCAAGGAAAAACATTGACTTTCAATTTCTTTATTCAATTTTATAATTTTCCCAATAATTAATAACAGTTGCACAAACTAAACCCTATGGTTTTTTCTTGAATATTAATAAACCTTTATTTTTTTTCCTACTCAATTAGATAATTTAACTTTAGTAATGTTATGATTATTGTTATAATACAATATTATTGTAGACAACATAATTTGAAAATCCTTACCTAATTAAATGTTAGATTACTTGTCACACCCTCAAATTCCACTTGCGGGGTTTTACCGCGAGGCGCGTGACAAACCAGGATTCAAGTCAACAGTCACAATAAACAACACTGTATGAAAGTACATGACATCCAAAAGACATAGTTTTCATAATCCCAAAAACTGTAGCGGAAGCATTTAACGTAATACAGACCAAAACACCAATGTTCAAATACTTATTATAAAACATGCACTAAGCCCTAGACGCCAATGCAGACTCGTGCGCCTAGTTCCATTCGTTTCTACCTTAGCGACCTGAGAAAAACATGCCAAAAAGACGTCAACATATAATGCTGGTGAGTTCACAGGTTTGTTCAAAGAGTTACCAAGTGTTACCATATCCATACTATACCAATGTCACCAAGTACGCTAGCTAGGCGTATGTTTTGTTACTACTACAATTGGAAAACCATTACTAGACTGTTACCATGTGTTCAGCCCGATGTGTTGTAGCCACGCTACGAGTGTTACCAGTTCGAGACAATATGCACCCGCCCGGCCCTCCAAGCCGTCGAGTGGGGTTTTTCAAGCCCAATAGATCTATCCACATTTCTCCCGTTGTGCATCCCCGCACATTCATGGTTTCCCCCGGGACTTTAAAAGATTGTATAGTACACAAGTTTAAACCATAGTATGACATATGTTTGCCAAAATAGTTTATCGCATGTTTTCTCCCCCAAAGTAAAAGCAGTAAAAGTGGGGCAGTGAACTCACCTTAGTTTGCGTTTCCACAGAAAATGTAAATGCCAAGCCCTTGATAATCCCACTACCGGAGATCTATCAAAATGTTCACATAAGTGTCCCGACTAATAACCATAAGGTTATCTAGTCCCCAATTGTCCAGATCGTGACCAAGTATGTTTTAAAACGTGTTTAAGTGTTTGACCGACACACTAGACCGACCCGACATCCCGTTGGCGACTCATTACGTTAACTAATCAAGTACACATAGATTACACACAAGGTTCAAGCATAAAACACTTAGTTTGTATCAAAAATCTCATTTCTGCATCAGAACGGTCGAACCAGTCAGATTAAGTCTCCTTCGCCCGTTTTAAGTCTCCTTCGCCCGTTTTATGTTTCGTTCGACCGTTTGATGTCTCCTTCGACCGTTTGATCACGTTCGCCCAAATTTTCCCAGGTTCGACCCTGGGATCTCTCCTTCGACCATTCGACCGGTCGAATGAGCCCAGGTTCGACCCTGTCAGACTATTTTCCCTAAAAACGCTCCAAACACATTCGAAACATCGCGAAACATCATCAAACACAGCAGTCAAGCATGAATAACTTATCCCTACAAAACCCCACCAATTTCACCCAAAAATACATCTATTTCAGCCCTTTCCCAAAATGGTAAAAATTATGAAAACGTCATAATCATGCATGGATTCTTTACCCAATTTGGAAACTTTTGAAATCAATCCATATTCAACTTAAAAATGCTCAGTTTGTCGAGTGTTCGATTTTCCCAATTAGTTCTATTGATCATAAATATCATGCATCGAGTCTAGATTCCCCAAATACCCATAACATCACCATCTATCCAACTCTAACCCTAACAACAATAAACCAGCATCAATAACAATCCTATATCATGTTTCTATCATAGATACAGCAGCAAATTATTGAACAACACATAACACCACATAATACATAATTAACATATGTTTATTATCATGAAAACCTATGTTTAATGATAAGGTTTTGGTTTAGAAAGATGTTTAAAAGGTTTTTAAATCATGAAAACACCCTTAGAACAGATCCGGACATTTAGGGTTAAATGAAAACGAATGAAAATGCTTTAAAAAGGATTTAGGATCAAGAACAAACCTTAGATTCTTGATTAAATGTTGTTGATAGGTTAGATTACGAAAAACCAGAGCAAAAACTCCTTCCTTAGTGTTAAAAATCGTTTAAGAGTGTTTTGAGACGGCTAGGGTTTGTGAAATGGTGAAAAATGACAAAGGTTGGTATTTATACTATTCCACCTTCGCCCCCTATCAGTGGTCGAAGGTAGCCTCCTTTGACCCTTCTCAGGTTCGAATGAACCCTGACTTGGTCGAATGAAATTCTTCCAATTCCATATTCCAGGTTCGCCCCTTTTGCAAGGGTCGAACCAGAGACATTGTCCAGGTTCGCCCATTCGAATGGTCGAACCAGGACTTCTGTTTTTCCCTAGTTTTCCAGTTTGTCGTGATTAACGTATTTTAACGCACCTTAACATTTGAGCATGCAACCTTAGTCTATGTTTAGCATATTTAGGCACGTATGATTACTTATACATTGTTTAAACATGTCTTTGCATATAATCCACCACACAATGATTAATCCACACATACACTTAATTAGTTCATGTAACTTCACCAACAACGGGACTCGGTACTAGTGTATTCCCAAAATGACTCCCAATGATCCTCCAGATCATTGAACCCTGGACAATCCTATTATGACCAGACTCAACTAACCCAGTTAAGCCCATTTATAATGTTTCTCGCTAAGGTAGACTTATGTGTTACTAAAATGTTTAAGCCGAACATGCCGGGTGTCACATTACTTGTATCTATATTTTTATAAAACAAATGTTTTTAATTCAATAATGTGTTAAGTTTCGCCTTTTATAACAATGCCCAAAAGTTTTTTTTTATTTACACTTTAGGTTATCAAGGTTAAAATCAAATCTTAGTAAAATCGCGAATGTTACAGTCTCCCCTACTTTTAAAAATTTCGTCTCGAAATTCCTTTGAAGTGGAGGTTTTCATGATTGGCAAAGTGTCATAAAAGAAGGTATAAGTAGGTTTAGTGGTGAAAAAAATGTAGAAATTGTGATTTGGCGAAGATAAAATAGTTGTTTAAAACCAAAAGAAATGTTCCATAATTTTTTTACGTTTGATCCAAGATTAATAAACGAGGGTTTATAATGCAAAAGTTTGGAGAAAAGAATGTTTAGAATGGGCATTAGTGTAAGGGCATTGTTATTGCAGTCTCCCCTACTTTAGAAGGTTTTTGGCCAAAATTTCTTAGAGGTACACGCAACAAGATCCTAAGTGAATGTGAAAGTACACATAAATTGCGTTTTTGTGAAAATCCAAAAGAAAATGCAAGGAAAGCGAAATGGAGCTTGGGTAAAAAGGTTTGCTTGAATAAAAGAAGATCCTAGCCGTTGGGCAATGATCCTATTAAAATAGATCGGGTCCAAAGCTATCAAGAAAGTGACAACATCAAATTGGATTATTAAATAGTCCAAAAATGTGGACGTTTGTGTGAGGATGTGTGAAAATATAGAATTATGAAAGTGTAACGCCTGTGCTTGGTCAGACTCCCAGTCCGTTCCCGCAGAATCGTTAGTGTTTATATATAGGGTGTACCGCAGCTAACCCACCACGCTATCGATGCTTTGGAATCGTACAGATCGTCTACCAATAGCCTGGATAGAATTACACACCACCATAATGTACCTGTAAGCCCACGATTACATTCCGGACCGCAATCATCGATTTACCTTACATTAGGGTGCTATGTTTTTCCATGACACTAACATAGATGACACAAGAAACTAATATGTATATGTGGGAACTAATAATGTGTTAAGTAATAGGTACTGCTCAAGTATAAGATGTGGTTAAAGGTCCACCCTTTTCGGGTTCACCCGAATAACCGTAATGAGAATAAGGTGTAAGTATCAAGCACGGTTAGCGGTCCTTCACCTTTCGGGTTCACCCGAACAAATAACCGGTCAATTTTTGTTCAAATCGTTTGGCTCTAGACACTCATATTGATAGACTCTAAGGATTATACCGTTCCCCTCGGGTTAGAGGAGTACTCCGACCCGAGTCGTACGTGGGCACTAGCTTAGACCTCATGCGAATTATCAATTAGTATATTCATTGACCATGATGATGAACAAAATAATGAAAAAGTATAACAGGGTTTTGCTCAAAATAGGAAAGTATGTGTACAAAATATGCGTTTAAAATATGTGTTCAAAATATACGTACAAAACATGCGTTCATGAAAAGTATATAAGTATAGCATGAAATTTCGATTCGAAAGCGCAATAAATCATGTAAATCGTGCAAATGCCCAAAATAAGAGTAAATAAATTGAACTAATGCTCAACATCAGTGATGCAAGAATGACCACTAATAAATAGTGAAAAAAAATAATAATCACAAGTAACGCGTCAGGATATCCGCTTAAAAAAATGCGAGAATAACCACAAATAGTATGTGAGAATAACTAACAATAGAATAATGCGAAAATGACCACCATTAAGATAATACATAAGAATAACTATAGATAAAAATGGTGCAAAATAAAATAATGAAATTTATTGTAAATAAGAGTGCGCAGAACAGACATATAGCCTACTGGCATGCGAGTTAAAGTTTAGTAGTTTTGTACAAAAATGGTAGCAGACATCTAGCAACATTCCGATGGAAATGTGTCCAGCTATTTTGTTAAACCCAAAAGTTTTGCGATTAAAAATACAAGTGTAAATGGATTAATTTTCGTTTATGAAACATAGATTACCCGAACTTTGCGATATGGTTAAAAGAACAGTAGTAATGCATGAGAATCACTGTTTAGAAATCGAAGAATGTTTTAGATTCAAAACAGGTTCTTATGAAAAGACTCCGTAAGTACACACTTTCATGTTTACGAGAAGTCAAGTTGAAAATTGTTATAATGCATATTATCAGTTGCAAGTTTCTTTTCCCGAAAACATATATGAGATTCGTTATATGAAAACAAGAAGGTTTACATTTGACTTGTAAATATGCAAAGCAAGTTCATAAAATGCAAGAGGAAACCATACAAATCAAATGTGTTTCAAAAGACCAAGTTTTAAAAATGGCGTGAATGATAAAACCAACGTGTATGACACGAATAGATTCCCAAAAAAATTTGAGGCTTCGAAATAATGTAGATGCGAAAAGCTTATAGTTACATAACATTTCTAAAAACAGGTTTCAAGCTTTGAAAAGAAGATCGAGTCACAGCAAGGAAAATGATAAGGATTGAATTGACTCTCTTTGATAATATTTGGAAGGTGTGGATAGAATACGTGTAAGGTTGAGTATGATCCCGGATGCCTCAACGAATTTAGGAAAATAGGATTTTTGTATTTAAACATTTCTTTAACTTATAAGTTAAAATTTCATTAAAGTTAAAAATGTTCGAATTTTATGAAATCTTTGAGAAAGTCGAATGTTATCCGTTAGGATTGGGTAACCTTTAGTTATCAAACTTTTACGAAATTTATACATTGAAAGACCGTTTGTTTGTAAGGACCGTTTGTGCTATTGGTTTCAAGGAACAAGGTGTATACAAGGTGTATATTAATCTGGTGAATAGGCTTCTCTAAAACTGGGTATTTGGGTTTTGTACTCTTGTGAAAGGACAACACAAGAAATAGTTTGATACGTAAATTGTTTTAGAGAGTAGGGTATTGGTTTGTGTCGAGTAGATAGGCATTTATGTATGAATTTAGTCTGGTCAAAAGGAGCTAACTATTGATAGTTGACTATGGCTTAGGAGACTGGGCATGTTTATGGTAGTAAATCAGTATGGGGTAAATGAGGAGATGTTGTGTTGTGAGTTTTGTGGACACATAAAAGGTCATAGTTTAGTGACATACTCTGACGTCGATCAAACGAGTTTGTAAATATGAGGATATAAAACAAGTTGATTAGTAGGTTTTGAAACCGCGTTCATTTTAACTGTGTGTGAAGACGCAACGTTCCAAAATTAGGATGTGATCGAAGTTAAATATAAAGTATAAAAATTTGAGTCATGGGAAAAATGTTTTAGCACAAGAAAAGTGATGCTTTATAGTGTAAAAGTCACAAAGCATAAGTGAAATAGTGTAAGTTTTAATGCGATAATATAACGGACAAAAGTTTTAATAATGATGATGAAAAATCCAAAAGTGAATAATCAATGAATAATAACATATGAAACAACAAGCGGTGAAATTGAGTCTTCAACTGATAAACAAAACATAAATATCAATAACATAAAACATTCGGATTGTTTCCATAGGAAACTTTAACTAACCCAAGCATTTGAAATTTCCTAATGACTTGTGGGGCGTGCTTTAGCCTATAAGTGAATGCTCATCCCAAGAGTTCCCAGGTAGGTATACGGGTACCTCATCTGATTGGGATTTATACGAAATACCAGGCCTAGGCAGAAAACTCAGGATACAGGCGCTCACTCTTCCAGATTGCATGTGCCCCATCACTAGTGAATTCCAAAACTTTAGCGAGATTAAAACAAGGTGTAGAAATAGATCTTTGAGATATGAATTTCACTCCTAACTCAAGATGTATTTCAAAATTGAAAACTACGGTGGGGTGAAACTAGTCACCAAGATAAGGATATCACTCCCAGCTTAGTGGTTAAGTTTCTTTCCGGAGGAATTACTCTTTAAGGTGTGGATGTCACTCCTATCCCAAAAATATATTCCAAAGATGTATAACATATAGAGGAATGAAACTAATCACCAAGGTATGGATGCCACTCCTAACTTGGTGATATCGTTTCGTTTGTGAAATACGAGTGTCTTCTTCTCCAAGCAAAATACTGAAAGAATAACGAGGAAGAATCATAGCGAAAATATCTTGAAATGAAATATAAGAATAAAGAGAAATATACACGAGAGGACTCGTGAATGTAAGCTTAGTTATAGACTAGGCTAAAAGGCATTCTAATAACCTAATTCCCTATAACCATGGCTCTGATACCAATCTGTAACACCCCAACCGATGACGGAATCATCGAGGTGCCACGTAGTGACGATTGTTCAATAGCTCATGGACTAAAAGTGTAAATTTGAATACATTGAATTGAATAATTTATTACATTGAAAGAAAATTACAGGATACAATAGTTCTAAAGTGACAAGTCTAGCTAAAATACAATGAAGTCAAAACATAAATATAAATCCAAAAGCTTAAAAGAAGCGTCTCAAAACAACCTGAAACATGTACGAAAATAGTATATGTCAATACAAAAATGTATCGGTGAGCATACCCTGTTTGAATACATATAGTAGAAATAAAGAGTTTCGCAATTCACGTGTTATACTGTCTACAATTTAGTGTTCAAGTTGTGTACAAATACTACCTAAAATCAAACCTTTAGTTCCAAGAATCAAGAATCACATATATATAGTATTCGCTCATAAGTATTATTATATATAGTAGACGACAAGAGAAAATTGTTCACACATAACAATAACCAAGGACTTAACTCGCACACGTAAGTCAACAAGAGGTATATAACATAGTACTATTTATTGCTATGCTAGGCACATACCGGATTAATGATTAAGGTCATAAGTACACACTATCAGCGATCAACAAGTAAAACACATACAAGAATTGCGATTGTGAATATAGAATAAAACATGATTAAGTGAGTGAAGTAATAAGCGTACATGAGTCACCCCAAAAGTGTAAAACATGAAAAAGGGGAAAGATATACTCACCGTGCTAGCAGTAGTGATAAGTATCTTCCAACACATGAATCCGTACAAGTTAAAACTACACGTGCTCTAAAAAAAACGAGGACGCTAATAAGGTCTATGAACTAACCCTAGTATAAATTTTGGAACCACACCTCAAGTCACCCAACTAGTTGTGTGTAAAAATTATTTGTTTAAAGTTCTCGGGGTTATAGTTTCTATAACTAAACAAAAGTAGTTCTAGCAAGTTCTTGTCAAAGTTATAAGTTGGTCTGTTATTGAACCCCTTTAGTGAAAGTTATATTTTTGTTTTAGTTAAGTGATAAAAAAAAATAATTTATATCTATAAAAGTCTATTTATGACTTATATAAAACAATCTGAATCAGTTTCTTAAATTCGACTCGACGTAGCTTCAAGGCCCATATATATATAAATATATATATATATATATATATATATATATATATATATATTTGTAAATACATCTATATTATGTAAGGCAACACAAAATAAGCATTTCATTTCATATTTTCTCCTTTTTTTAAGATAACATATATTTATATATAAAGAAAATAAATAGGACATCATGTCTGATTCTATCTGAAAATCTCATAAATGTGATTAAAATGCAAATGTGTGTTTGTATATATGCATCGGCATTTTCAATAGAAAATCATAAGTCATATATATGTGAATGTGTTATATATATATATATATATATATATATATATATATATAGGGGGTGGGTATTTTGAAAACCCACTTGAGTTAAGAAAATTCTGAAAACCCGTCAAAAAACCATCTAAAAAAGTTTTTTTTTTTTTTTTTTTTTGAAAAAAATACACAAGGTAACATACATGTTTTTAAGCGTTTTGGGCCAAAAAAATAAAAAAAGTGTTGAACGAATATTTTTAAAAAATATAAACAACGCAAACTTTGTAACAACGTTGTTAACATATGTTTTCTACTTTTTAACATATGTTACACCGCTGTTAACATATGTTTCTGATTTTTAACATATGTTAACATCGCTGTTACAAAGTTTGCGTTGTTTATTTTTTTTTAAAATATTCGTTCGGCGCTTTTTTATTTTTTTGGCCCAAAACGCTTAAAAACATGTATGTTACCTTGTGTATTTTTTTCAAAAAAAAAAAAAAAAAAAAAAAAACCTTTTTTAGATGGTTTTTTGACGGGTTTTTAGAGTTTTCTTAACTCGAGTGCGTTTTCAATTTATACTTTCCCTATATATATATATATATACACATATGTATTGTTTAAATAAAAGTCAAATGTTTGTTTATATAAGTCTAAGTGTCAAATATATATGGGTAAACCTTACTACTTAAACTTGTGAGTGTACATAGAGATTTTTTTTAGCACAATAACAAGTTCTTGAAACCATCTTCGAACCATAGTTAGAATATGTAATTTTAGAAAAATCGTTTGTGTATAAATATGCTTTCAAAGTTTGAGTATATGGAAAAATGCTAACATAAGAGAATATGGGTGATAAGGGTTGTTTCTAAAAAGAAAAATAAATAAATAAGTAATAAAATGAAAGTTGTAAGTGTAATAGCAATGGAGAAAAAAATGATAGAAAGAGGAGATAGTGGGAAATTGGAAATGCAATAACTTAAAAGAAAATGGAAGGGGAATATGGGTGAATGTGAATGTGTGTGTAATCGGTTGAGAGAGGGGGGAGATAAGAAGGATTAAGCAATATTTATAAGTTTCAATACCGACTTAAATATCAATAATTTGCCAAAAAAAAAAAAACTTTGTACATATGCTGAACATTCAATGTGCAATTGTTTCAAAAGGGGAACAAAATTCACGGATGGTTTCCAAAGGAAAAACATTGACTTTCAATTTCCTTATTCAATTTTATAATTTTCCCAATAATTAATAACACTTGCACAAACTAAACCCTATGGTTTTTTCTTGAATATTAATAAACCTTTATTTTTTTTCCTACTCAATTAGATAATTTAACTTTAGTAATGTTATAATTATTGTTATAATACAATATTATTGTAGACAACATAATTGAAAATCCTTACCTAATTAAATGTTAGATTACTTATATCTATATTTTTATAAAACAAATGTTTTTAATTCAATAATGTGTTAAGTTTCACCTTTTATAACAATGCCCAAAAGTTTTTTTTTTTTATTTCCACTTTAGGTTACTAAGGTTAAAATCAAATCTTAGGAAAATTGCGAATGTTACATGGGTCAACCAATTTATTTTGTAAATCAATGAAGCCACCATTACATGAGGTTTACTTAATCATTTTGTTTTTTTTAAAGGTAAATTTCATTCAAAAAAACCACGGCCGGGCATCAAAACAAGAACCCCCAGGCAAAACAAATGAAGTTACATCACATTAGGGCTGTAAACGAACCAAACGAATACGAACAAGACCTTGTTCGTGTTCGTTTGTTAAAGAATTAACGTGTTTGCGAACTGTTCACAAACGCTTACCGAACGAGATTTCTTGTTCGTGTTCATTTGTTAAGAAAATAACGTGTTCAAGAACTGTTCATGAACACTTACCGAACAAGATTTTTGTTCGTGTTCGCTTGTATTTATTTGCTAAATTTAGGTGTCGGTCAAAAACGAACACAAACAAACACAAATGAATGTAAACGACCACAAATAGGCATTACTAAACAAAATCGAGCACAAACGAACACATTAAATTCTGAAAATTCGCATTTTTTTCATCGCTGACATTGTCCGCCAAGAATATATTAATTCAATTTCCCAAATATACGTGACATAATCTTGATCACATAATGTCTTATAAAAACACAGAGATATCATATTAAACTTGAAATCCTCGTTTAATCCACAAAAAATAACCGTTAATAAAAATAGTTAAAGTAATATTAACATGTGATACACTAATACATGTTAAATAATCTACCACTGGGAAATTTGAAATATTTAAATTAAATATAAAAAATTAAAAACCCTAATGAACTATCGAACAAACACAAACATACACGAACACGTTACCGAACGTTCACGAGCATAAACGAACGAACGCGGCATCTGTTCATGTTCGTTTGTTTACCTAAACCAATGAACTTTTTTGTTTGTGTTCGTTCATATATTAAACGAACGAACACAAACGAACTTCCCGCCGAACAGTTCACAAACTGTTCGCCAAACGTTTGGTTTGTTTACAGCCCTACATCACATCAAGAAGATATTTACACCAAACGTTCCTTATTTAATCATTTTGTTTATTAGGATGAAAAAAATATTAAATCGGAATACATATTGAGTAGTTAAATAAAGCAACACTTGATTAATCATTAGTGATCAGTGCATTGTCTTAAAGGGTTTATAAACACTGAGATCTTTAATCACACCAGCAATGGAACCCGCAGCAGCACAAACCGAAATAACAAGGCAACCTGCACTCAACGTTTGTAGACATATCCATTTGTTACTCCACTTGGGTACCTTGTTTTGAGCAATGTACATTTCGATCGGGAAGTAAACAGTTAGCGGCCAGAAGCCGAGCGCTCCAAGGATCCCAACCACATCTTCGAAAAATGGCAGCAGCATAGCTACTAAGGTGGTCATGCACACGAACATGCTTCTCCATACCAGTCTAAACAAATTCAGTTTATATGGTCTGTGTCCCGGAATTGGAACGACTATTTCGTTTGTGATGAATTTGGTTTCGGGGAAATACTCTGCAGCAGTCCGTTCTACAAATCCGAATATGGGCTGTGCAAACACTTGGTATGCTCCCACAAGGTGGACTATGATGGCAACATTTGCAATGTCAACCAGCCAAAAGGGGTCGTAGAAGCCAAAGCCGGTTAAAAGATTTCCTGGAGCATGGTCTCCAAAAGCTGCATACCCGAAGCAGCCACAAAGCATATAGAATAGAGTCGTGGTTATGACGCTTATCAGAGTGGCCTTGTTCATTGTTTTCTGCTCCGACTCAGGTGGCGGGGCTTTGATTGTGTCTTCAATTTCAATGAGGACGGTGGAGTAAGAGTACGCAAATGCAACGGCCCCAAATGCTTGGAAGCTCCTCCATAGTTTTTGTGTCTGAGTCACTTCCCCAACACTTATGCCACTTAGGCTTCCCTTGATTTTTCCATTTTCTGTTCAACATATATAATTACTATTAACGGAGCATGAATGGTATTATATATGCATATTTCAAAGACTTAATTAATTAAGCGTAACGTAGCGTGCATATTTGTTTTTGAAATTATATGCATAATACCAGCAAATTTGGCGATGCCAAGGCCAAGACCGATGGCAGAGTAAGTGAAGGACATGACGGCGGCCACCATGGAGAGCCACGAAATCTCATGGAAGTCCGGGATTTGAGAGAAGAAGATCTCCACAGCACCAAAGAGGAGCATGAATGGAGTCCCTGAGACTCCACAAGGACTATCATGACCTTTCTCATGAAAACAGCTTGATCTTTTTATGGCCCTTAAAATCAAAATATATAATTAATTAAAATCAGCAAGTTTACTAAAATAATAAAGATTTTAACAAACAACAACTCACATCATGCTAATGGAGGCAGCAATGGTGTACCCAATTGTAGTTCCGGCAAGATTAAAGTACTGAATGAAGCCACAAATCTTGAATTTAAACCCACCTGAAAGAAAGAAATTCATTAACATTAGCATTTCAAAATTTGGTTTAGATTATTTAGTTAGTTAGGGTACCGAGATTGGATTTGACGGCTTCCATGTAGGTATAGTTGCGTTTGCCAGTGACGGGGTCACGGTAACAAGATGCGAGAAGGCAAGAACAGTAGTAAGTTACAAAGGAAAAGAGAAACAGAACAGTGGGCCCGGCGATCCAACCAAGTTGAGCAGTGGCCCATGCCAAAGCCAGCACACCGGACCCTATAACCGCTGTGATAATGTGTGCACTAGCACTCCAAACACTCCCGCTTCTTTTTATTCGCCCATCCTCATCAAACAACGACAACTCCCCGCCGGAGACTTCAAACCCTTTTTCGTCAGCATTATTTTCATCGCTTCTTTTCATAATTAGATTTGATGCAGGATGTTTGAAATCAAATTCGGTACTTTAAGTTGATGGAATATGTATATATATGCTGTCTGTGGTAAGGTAGCGTCAAAAACAGAGCATAAATTTCCAAAATACTAGATTTTGAAGTTTAGTGACAGGATATATATAGAGTAAGAGTTAATAGCCATTTTCGTCCCTGAGGTTTGGGCCAGTTTGCCACTCCAGTACAAAAGTTTTTTTTTTTTTTGCAATTCCTTCCCTGAGGTTTGGATTTTTTTGCCAAATTCGTCCTTTTCACTAACCCAGTTAAAAAATCTCGTTAATGTCAGGGGTAGGGTTGTCTTTTTACCTCTCAGGGACGAATTTGGCATTTAAAATTCAACCTTACCTCAGGGACGAATTTGGCATTTATAAATCATAGAGTTAAACAAGCTTTGTTTGTTAGATTTTTATATATGTTATAGATTTTTAGCATCATTTACCCAAAATATAGATACAAATAAGGTTTATAATTATATATCATACAAATACCAACTTAACGGTCAACCTAACTTCCGTTAAATCTCCGTTACCCATAACCCTTCCGGTCATTTCAAACCGTTTACCCTTTTCTTCATATTCATCAAAAAATCCTCTATTCCTTGTCATACTCTCACGCTAATCCATTAGTCAAATTCACGATTAAAGGTTATAGATTTTAACCCTATTCATTCAGTTGATGCATTTTTCGTTTCTATCTACTTCCCTATTTTAATTTCTTACTTCTTCAATCACACTACATGGGTTAATATATACAAAACTAACATTGCTCAAATCATAACCGCTAATTATAACCGCTACAATCACAGATAGCCGGTTAACTGCACAACCATTAACCGTCCTAAAAACCATCATCGCATCCCCTTTGTACAGGAGATCAACCGGCGCATCCCTTTATACATATATATAACTAACATAACAAAGCAGCGTTAGGCTGTGGACATCGAGTCAAGGGTCGGCACAGTTGGGTTTACGCCAGACAAGGCATACGATGAGACTGCATGTCTCTATCCGGCGGCGGGGTGACTCTATCGTTGTTCGAGTGGCGATAAGGTCTAAGGGTTCCGATGATGGTCGATTCTGTTCCCGCGGCGAACATAGATGACTAAGGAGAAGAAAAAAATAGGTTGATGTGATGAATCGTTGCAGGAGATCTTTACGGTGGCTTAGGCGGTGCCGGGTATGGCACTGGCGCAAATGAAGGGATAAATGTCTGGGTGAAGAGAAAATGGAGAGTTTTTATTTTTAGAGTCGGTTTGCAAAGAAAAATGACTTTTGAAAGCCATGCTTTTTTATGTTTTTAGTCTTCGTTGAAAATAACGCCAATCAAATATATTAACACATAAGTAACTACACCCATAGACACGAAATTACAATAATGAAAGGGATTATTATGAAAATGCCGTATGAAATGGAAAACTAAATTATTGATTTATATAAAATAAAAAAAATATACCCATATTACATATACTATAATTATAATTATAATGCAATTTGCAAAGATATATGTATCTGTTTATGCTCGGGGTAAGGTCCGTAAATCCTAAAATAAATCTGGTAATATACATATATATATATACATATATATATGTAAACCTCATAAGGACAATGCAGCAGACTGTTTTCATATATTGTAGTGGTAGCCACTGTAACCTTGTTTTATGACTACTGTTATAAAATCTGTTATCCCTCCTTGCTATTTAATCTGTATCTGCCCATTTAACTTTTTTATTTGTGCCATTTAACTGTTATAAAAGCTTGTTTAACTCTATGATTTATAAATGCCAAATTCGTCCCTGAGGTAAGGTTGAATTTTAAATGCCAAATTCGTCCCTGAGAGGCAAAAAGACAACACTACCCCTGACATTAACGAGCTTTTTTAACTGGGTTAGTGAAAAGGACGAATTTGGCAAAAAAAATCCAAACCTCAGGGAAGGAATTGCAAAAAAAAAAAACTTTTTTACTGGAGTGGCAAACTGGCTCAAACCTCAGGGACGAAAATGGCTATTAACTCATATATATATATATATATATATATATATATATATATATATATATATATAGTATGAGTATATGAAGGAAACCTTCCTTATAGTGAAAACCATGGAAACCTTGTATGCGGTTAATATGGTACCACATCACCATAATAAAAATAGAGAATATTAGCTAGTTGAGGGTAGTATGGTAATTTCTCACATCCAAATCTAACACCCCCAAGAATTAAGTACAATATGTACTTTTTTGTCCACTCCCCCATGTAGTACACTCTTTATCTCACATATAGTACACTATTTCTCTCTCTATCAACACATAACGTACAATCTCTCTCTACCTCTTTCTTTCTTTCTCTGAATTCCTCTGTATCTATCTCATTTTCATCTTCAAACCCAAAGTCAATTTTGAATTCATCATCTTCATAAAACCCAAATTAATGATCAAGAGTGGAAAAAAAACCGTGCTTTTACTTTAGATGGTATCAAAGCCGTAGGCTCTAATTGTAGATGCGTTTTGCGACTAGTGATTGGATGTTAACATATGTTAATAGATGCTGATGGGTAGAATGTAAGTATAAAGCGGCGAAGGTAGAAGAATAGTGGGCGAAGATGTATTGGAGCTTGACTGAAGAAACAGGTTCGTACCCTTAACTGGGCGAATGTGGAAGAAGTCCAGATTCGACCACATCAACTGGGCGAATGTGCAACATCTATAAATAGATTTTGTGTTTTTGTAATGTATAGAGAGTTATTAGTTGTGTGTGTTTTGAGGTCAGGTTCCAGGTTAGTTTGAGAGTGTCTGTAATTGATCTAGATTAACCAAAGTGTCATTGTAATCAAGTTTATGCAAAAGTTAATCTATGAAAAGCTTTGAAAATGATATTGATTGTGTCTTGATTTGAGTTTTTATCAGTTTGTTCAAAGCTAGGGTTTCCGCACCTGGTTTTGTAACTTGTATGATCAATTAATCCTGTTTTAGTCAAAATCTTTCGCTCACAAAGTGGTATCAGAGCTATACGGATCATACAACAACAAATTTGATAAATTCAGAGCTGATTTGGACCTATTTTTGATCAAAATACATCTGTTTTTGAATGAAAATGGTTTTTGAGTGTTTTTGATTGATTTGAAGTTGATTTTGTGGTTAAAATTCAAAATTCCAAGAATTAAAGCTGTTCCAAATCAATTTCGAATCATAACCTGATTAAGATCATTCAAATCCACAAACTTTTGAAAATCGGAGATCAAAATAACCGTTTTTCAAAGTGTAACCGTTTTTCAAACCTGAAATGGGCGAACCTGGAACCTAAGTGGTCGAACCTGGACTGTTTTGGTCGAAGCTGAGTCATTTCTGGTCGAACCTAGGTACTTTTGGGCGAACCTGAAAAGTTTTTGTTGAAGTTTTCACTTTCGGGTCACATTTTCCACATCAGATTGGTCGGGCGGGCGAACGTAGAATAGAAACGGTCGAACCTGAAATTTTCTAGGCGAACGTGGATTTGTGTTAGTGTGTTTTTACATTCTGGTGAGTTTTTACCTTCGAGTGATACTGTTTGGGCGAACCTGCATCAGAAGGGACGAAAGTGAGAGTATAACTGGGCGAACCTAGGATTAGTTTTTGGAAAATTTTCTAAGAGTTAAATTTTTCGAAATTCGTGATCATGTGGAATTTTCCGACTACTCCGAGACCAGCAACGACACAACCACAACAGCAAGTGATGGACCCATGGACGGTGGCAGCACAAAAGACGAGCACACAGTCTTCGCAACCGATTAACTACATGGCGATGACTAGCTCGATGCCTCAAAGCGTAGCACCTCCAGCACCACAACCTGACTACTGGGGAGTAGCAGCAGCGGTGATAAACACTCAAACTACAAATGCTATTTCCACACTGATTAATGATTTGTCTTCAAGTAGCGGGAATCGGCCACCGAAGCTTATGGAGATACAAGAATACAATCTTTGGCAGAACAAGTTCAAGATTCACTTGGAAGGCATGGGAGTGGAGGGAGCAGAGGCATGGAGTATGATTGCTAAAGGATACACAGCACCAGTTTTGGAGAATACAGGTGAACCAGTTCCATTGGAGAGCATGTCTGAGGAAGAGAAAAAGAAGTTTGCTGTGGAAAAGAAAGCCTTTTCCCAATTGACTCAGGCAATCACAAATGATCTATTGCATCAATTTGGGACTTGTACAACGTCTAAGCAATTGTGGGATGTGCTTAAGAGGAGGCATGATGGGAATGAGAAGACTAGAAGTTTGAGGATGGATGAATTGAGAAAGGAGTTTGAGAATTTTTCTTATATTGGAAATGAAACTTTAAAAGAATTAACTCCTAGATATAGTCATTTGCTAACTGAATTGTCAAGTTATGGTATACAGATTCCTATGAAGAATTTGGTGGATAAGTTTGCAGATGCTTTACCACCTTACTGGGATCAGCATGTGGAAGTTCTCAGGGAGAAGGATGCATATCAATACTGGACTATTCAAGAGTTCATACAGAAGCTAGAAAACAAAGAAATGGAAGAGAAGAGGAAAGCTAGAAGAGCACAGGTTCCTCAGAATCCTAGCTTATACTTTGGAGGCACTTCAGTTCCTGTGAGTAACTCAAGTTCAGGAGGGATAGTTGCACCACATGTTGCTTGCATTTCCAATGTTATGGAATCACCAAAACCTACCATCAACTACATGGCACAAACTTCATCCTACTCACAACCATCATACACACCACCACCACCACAACAACAATACAACAATTCCTACATTCCACCATTCTCCCCAATGCAACAAGCAGCTTTCTACACTGCTAGCCAATCACAACAACCAATGAACCAAGTTACTCAACCTAATCAACAACCAGTAGTTTTGGAGACTTCTAACTTGGGCAATGTGACAATGGAAGTTGCTCAGCAACATATTGCACTAGTCTCAGCAATGGTTGTAACATTACGCAATAAATACTTGTACGTTACGCATGACATTTAATAAAACGTCAAGTTTCATAATTATCGTCGCATTTATTATTTTTGTCGTTATTTTGGAACCCTAATGATATATATATTATATATATATATGTGTGAGTGTATAATTAATCAAAAAAAAAATGTTTGCCTTGGCCGGGGTTCGAACCCGCGCCAAAGGCCGGGCTAACCAACACTTGTGCACAAACCAGCTGGGCTGGCCACCTTCTTGTGATTTACCCGGACGCGAATTATACTTAAGCACATATCAAAACCCCGACAGTTGACTAGGAAAAGTCAACTGTGGTATTGCCTTGTTGATCAATCCAAGAATTAACGCGTGTTGTTTTATTTTTGGCAAAATCGTGTATAAACCGGCCCATTACAACACAATTGCACACAAATTGCACGGCAATCGTTGCCCTAATCGTCTAATTGGCCGCGTTATATTAAAAGGAAAGTCAACAATCCAATTAACCCTAACCCTAATCTATTAGTATAAATTGAGGCCTCCTGGACCTTGAAAACTCGCTCATACCTCTCTCTCAATCTCTATTTCTCACTTATACTGCTCTGTTCGTTGTTAATTGCTCGTGGTTGACTTTTCCCTTTGACCCGACCTTCATCATCAATTGCACACTGTGAGTTCAATTTTATTGGTGGGGTTTAGTCATCGGCATTCAAGCAACTATAGCCCTAACATTAATCGGGCTATAGTTGCCTGAATCAATCAATTGAATAATCTAGGGTTCTTCGTTTACGAATTGGGGATAAATCAGGGATAGCATATTGTATTTATTTAAACTTAATCAAGAGATAACACAACCACCGGCCTAGGCCAGGTGGTTGTGACTCTGGTCTTGTATCATGGTCACCCGGGTTCGAGTCCGGCTCTGACCGGTTTTGTGCTTTCTTTTCTTTTCTTTTTATTAAACAAACATTAATTACATATATATATATATTAATCCTTTAATCTTTTAAATTCTTTTTAAAATACCTAAACTGTTTTATAAACTCTATAAAAATTATTATTTGTTAATCTGATATAAAAGATTTATTTAAAATTTTTATTTTTCAGAAATTCTTTTATTTAATAATTATAATAATTAAATCATTTTTATACTATTATATTTATAAAAATCCATTATTATATCAAAACAGTTTTATTAAATTCCCCAAAAATTATCCTAACTTTTTATAAAGTTAAACTTTACTGAAATAATTTTTAATTCAGTAAAATCATTTATTTATTATTTTTAATCAATTTTTGTAAGATTTAATCATATTTAATTCATAATAAATCCAATTTTCATCATTTTTACACCAAAATTTTACACAAATTATTTTTAATCATTTAGAACAGAATTATGATTTTTAAAATAAGATTTCTTTAATTTTAGTATTTTTAAATATTAAAGTTAATAATTGGCTATTTATGAATAAATAGATTTAAAAATCTATTTTAAATGAAATAATTTTATAAAAATTATTTTATTGCTTCAAACACTTTATTGTACTTATTCAAAATTCAAACTTTATAAAAAGACTATTTTTCATTAATTATCCAATTTCCTTTATGTAATTAACATTTTTAAAATTAAATTTAACAATTGATTATCCCCAAATCGAAACCCTAGGATACACATATTAGCTATTAGACTTAGACTTATTATATATTACCTCATTATAGGGTAATATTTGGAATCACTTTGGGGCAACACAATTATCATATCTTTTTCAACAAGTTAACATTTGCTAAGGTGAGTTTACATAGCCCCTTTTATCACCACTTTTGGGGTGAAACATGTTATAACACTTTTCATTGCAATTCAATCATCAATGTGTTTGTGTGTTTTCTATGTTGCATATTGTCTTGAACATGATTAGAGTAAGCACATTCTAGCATAATCATTAACATTGATCAGCCGACGGTATACATTGATAGATCTATTGGACTGACAATCCCACCCGGATACGTGCCTCCTACAAAGGTTACGTGGGTGTTTGTTATCGCATAACATTATTCATTGGGACCATAAGTGTATGGTATGTATTATTTATAACAGTCAATAGGGTTGATTATGCACTCGATTTATTTCTAATATGTTTCTCACATATGGGCTAGATTAACATGACACATGAATTGCATAACATTTTATTCATTTTATCATCAAAAACCTATGTAATTCTCACCAACTTATGTTGACCCAAAATACTTTCAAAATTAACATGTTTCAGGTAATAATGAAGCTGAGGCTTGAGTTAGCATGAGGATTTATCTTGAAGTTATTTGAAGTTTTTGAAGTTATTATTTGGATGTTATGTATTTGAATTCTTAGACATTATTTCACATTTTGGATATTATGTTTGAATAAATTATTTAAAATTTATATTATACCATGTGCTACTGAAAACAATCATCAATACGTGGCACCCCGATGTTTCCGCCATCGGTTGGGGTGTTACAATGGTTTCATCTTACAACGGATTAGTTGCTAGTCAAATTGGGAATAACAATTTAACCAATGAAGACTATGCACAGATCGACAAGGAAGAGATGGAACTCATTGATATCCAATGGGCTTTTGCAAGCATTATGAGAAGAGCAACGGAGTTTATTGAAAAGACGGGTAGAACAGATTTGGGAACTTCTCCTAACACAACCTACGGGTTCAACAAGGAGAAAGTTACTTGTTTTAACTGTGGAGGAAAAGGTCACTTTAAACGAGAATGCACCCAGCCACCAAAACAAGGTAATAGAAACCCATTCAATGCAAGCTACCAGAATCGTCAACAACAAAACCAAAACCAAGTTTATTACCAAAACAACAACAATTATCAAAACCGTCAAAATAACTCTAACAACAACCAAAACAGACAACCTAACACATCAAACCAGAACCAAAACCAATCTCCTAACAACACTAACCGAACAGTTATACCGATCACTACACCGAATGAGACACAACAGAACACGAGTCAGAATCAAGCATTGGTGACTCAACAAGATGAAAGGTTTGATTGGTCGGGATTGCAAATAGGAGTGGAGGAAATTACTACTGGTGGCAATGTGGCTTGCGTTGCTTGCAAGGTTGATATTGAAGAGTCGGTGATGGTGGATGAAAAGAAAGAAACTGAGTGTGAAAGTGATGAGTCTGAGGCTGAAATGGATGTGGAGACTGAACCTGTTAAGGTTAAGGTTGAGGAAGCTAATTCTGGAGTGGTGATTGATACTGTTTCCGATGTTCCTGAGGAGTGTGAATCGGTTTATTCTGATTCAGACAGTGAATCGGATACGGAAGCAAGTGTTACATCACTAGATGATGACATTGATCAGTTGCTAGCAGAAGCGGATTTTCTGATGACGAGGAAGTCGTGCATTGCTGATGATGCTTTCACCAAGATTGACTATTCTAGATTCTTTACTGGAAAGGAAGCTCATTTCGCATTGATGGCCATGACTGATCCGCCAAAACCTGTAAGTTCTGAGTGTAGCACTGATATTAAAAGTGATAAATATTGTGGTACATGTGATAGATTGACTGAGGAGAATAAACAACTCCGTGTTCAACGTGATAGTGCTATCATGAACAGACAATCTACTCGCAAAGAGTTGAATGCTTTCAACAAGGTATTAGATGGCTACAAAAAGGACATTTCTGACTTGAAAAACACTTTATCATTAAAACAATTGGCAATTAACAACTATATCAATGAAATTGAAAATACCAAGTTGGAAATGGCAGCCATCAAATGCTTTGCTGAGAAAGTAAACAAAAAGTTGGAAAGCTATAAGCACATTGCTTACGTGGTAGACCACATCATAGATGATCAAACCACTAATTACAAGTCTGTGCCATCTCCGGTGCTTTTTGAAAATCATAATTGTCACCAAATTACACCGGAGAGCTCGGTAAAATCAGATTCATCATCGGAAATTGAATCTAATACCTCGAGTATTGGTGATCCTCATTCCGATGTGAGACCGATTTTAGGTTTGAATGATGAGGGTGCTACTGCTGAGAGTGTGGATTCAGACTCAGAGAGTGATGATAATGGTAATGTTCAAACTGTTAATGCATGTGAAATTCCAAAAGAAAATCACATCATTACTACTGAACCAGTTTCATCATCTCAACATGTGCATCCGATGGCAAATGCTCATCGTGAGAAAAAGTCTGAAAAGAATGTGATTAAAAAGGACCTTAAGAAAAAAGATGTTAAGAATGAACCATGTGACAAACCTGTCAAGGTGTTCTATCGGATGGAAGGATCCGATAAAATCATCTCTGATGAGGAATTTCCAATCAAAAATGCTAACTATGCTAAAATAGAAAAGATTTGGCAAGAAAGCACCATTTGGTTCCCAATACATGATAGAACAAATGAGATTCCACTAGCAATTTTAAAGAAATTGTATTTGGACGTTCCTCAAGAACCAAAGGTCCATGTTACAGAGTTCATTCGACCCAATAACAGAGCTAATGGTTTTCATGAGCCTACTTACTCAAAAGGGCCACTCCCTGAGAGTTTGAGGAATCAACAGTACAATGATCAATATCTTGTTAGATCATTTGCTCAACCAAATGCTCCAAATGTTTTTGAAGAGTACCGTGCATGCTTTAAATGTGGGGAACGAGGGCATTTACTTGCTCAGTGTCCATATGTAAGGCATAAAAGGCACGAGGTTGAAGTGAGATATTCCATGAGAAAACCGATTGATCATTATGTTCCACCACACAGACGAGTTGTTCCTCAATAACAACAGTTTTATAATCAAAACAATTTTCATCAAATGAGGAACAATCGTCCAATTCAATATGATCGAAGAAATCGGATTGCTATGGAACAATCATGGAGAAAGCCTGTGGTGAACGCAACAATTGACAGGCAAAAGGTTCCACTAAAACCGATTGTCAAATCAAATGTTGGACCTAAGTCTGTTAAATCAGATAAGGTAACCAAGAAAGTTACGTTTGTTAACAATGTTCAGAAACCGACTGAGAATCCAAAATCTCAGATTCGCATTCTTAAAAGGTCTGAACAATCTTGGTCACCCAATGGTACTCCAGGAGCTTCTACTTCTAAGGTCAATGAGAAAAAGGAAACTGTTTTGAACAATCAGAAAAAGATTGATCCAAAACAAAAAGTTGTTGAAAATGCTAATGAGAATGTTTCTTTGAAAGCTGATGTTCAAAGACCCAAGACTCAGGCTTGGGTCCCCCGAAAGAACTAAATGATTTACTTTTTGTGTGCAGGGAGCTTCAGCTGGCCCTATTAGCAGTCTTTGGATTGTTGATAGTGGAGCTTCAGGCCACATGACAGGGGATCTAGCGTTGTTGTTCGACGTGAAGAACATCAATGGAGGGTATGTCGCATTCGCTGGAAATAAAGGTGGATATATCACAATCGAGGGGAGCGTGAGTAATGGGATAGTGAGCTTTGAGCGGATATCTTATGTGAAACAGATTGATTATAATCTGTTGAGTGTCAGTCAAATATGTGATAAACAATTTACTGTGCATTTTGATGACAAATCCTGCTCTATTCTCAAACCGGGCTTCAAAATTCCTAAGGAGTGGATAATGTTGATGGCACCTCGCGTCAACAATATCTATATTCTTGATATGTCCAAGGCGATGACATCACAGGGGCAAATAACATGTTTTCTATCCAAAGCGACTGAGAAAGAATCGATAATGTGGCACCGAAGAATGGGGCACATTCATCTGAGAAAAATGAACCAACTTGTGAGAAATGGGCTTGTCGATGGAGTAAACGTGAAACATTTCCATCTGAATGACAAGTGTGTAAGTTGTAAGAAGGGGAAGCAACACAAACAGTCCCACAAAGTGAAGAAAGTCAACTCTGTAGAGATGCCACTTGAGCGGTTGCACATGGATCTATTCGGACTGGTCAAGCGCAAAAGTCATCTTGGAGAGCTTTATTGTTTAGTTGTCACTGATGACTACTCAAGATTTTCATGGGTGATGTGTTTGCAAAACAAAAGTGACACCATTAACAACCTGAAAGTTTTGTTCACTCGATTGGAGAATCTCTACAATGTGAAGATAAAGAGAATTCGGAGTGACAATGGGACGGAGTTTAAAAATGCCAAGATGGATGAACTTTGTGAAAGCAAAGGGATACATCATGAATATTCGGCTCCGTACACCCCACAACAGAACGGTGTTGCTGAACGAAAGAATAGGACTCTAATTGAAGCGGCTAGAACAATGCTTGCTGATTCAAATCTTCTAGTAATGTTCTGGAACGAGGCAATCTATGCAGCAAATTATACACTAAATCGGGTTCTAACAGTGAAGAAGTTTGGTAAAACATCTTATGAACTGTTACACCGACGAAAGCCAAACTTAGAGTATCTAGAACCTTTTGGGGCGCCATGCACGATGTTGAATCCAAGTGAGAAGTTTAGTCCTAAAGCTGAGGAGGGATATTTTGTTGGATATGCAACCCCGCTCAAACGGGTATTCAACAAGCGAACTCGTCGAGTGGAGGATTGGGCTAACGTGGAAGTTCAACGATATACTCAAAATTTGCAAGGCACGGGTCCTGATTGGATGTTTGATTACAAAGATTTCTTTGAATCATTCAATCTAGATAGCTTGGTTGAAGAAGCTGTTATCAGATTACTTTACGAGTGTGAAAACGTGACGACTTCATCGTTGGTGCGTCCAATCACCGTGAACCCCCTACCAGCTTCTAATGATACCAATGCTCCTATCCAAGAGGAAGAAGTGTTTCAAGAGGCTTCAACTTCATTAGACTCTTCAGAATCTGAAGTTGAACAATTTGAAGAAGTCATTCTTGAACATGCAGAAGAACCAGAGGCACTGCCAGTGAACCCAACTCCAACTCCAGATGTTGCTTCATCATCAAACACGGGTCATGATGTGGATGCTGTAGAAAACTTGACTGTTCAGACGGGAGTTACTGTACCTGATTATCCGGAATCTCGGATTCATCGTATTCACCCGTTGGAGCAAGTTATCGGTGATCCTGGAAGCGGTGTTATGACCAGAGGGCAGCTGAGAAGCGTTAATTCGCCAGAGAGTTTTGGTGCTTTAGCATTATATGCCAAAACTCAAAAATCTGGTAGTCAAAATGATTGGTCGTTTGCGTGTTATGTGTCGCAGGTAGAGCCAAGGACATACAAGGACGCTTTGAACGAAGATGCCTGGGTTGAAGCTATGCAGGAGGAGTTATTACAATTCCAGAAATTGGGGGTTTGGACGCTCACGGATTTGCCGCCGGGTAGGAAGAAAATAGGCACTAAATGGGTGTTTAAGTGCAAGAAGGATGATCGTGGGGTTATTGTTCGTAACAAAGCCAGATTGGTCGTGCAGGGTTTCCATCAAATCGAAGGGATTGATTATAACGAAATCTATGCACCGGTAGCACGGATTGAAGCTATTCGGATGTTCCTTGCGTTTGCTTCATACAAGAAATTCAAAGTTTATCAAATGGACGTTAAGAGCGCATTTCTGTACGGGAAAGTCAAGGAAGAGGTTTATGTCGGGCAGCCACCATGCTTTGAGGACCTAATCCACCGGGATAAGGTCTACGTGCTGAACAAAGCTCTATATGGTTTGCACCAGGCTCCGAGACAGTGGTACGAGGAGCTAAGTACATACCTCATCTCCAAAGGATTTAAGCGCGGCCTCGTCGATTGCACCCTCTTCACGAAGAAGACGGGAGATGATTTTCTTCTAGTGCAGATTTACGTTGATGATATAATTTTTGGTTCAACTAACGAGCTTTTATGCAGGGAATTCGAAACTGTCATGCAAGAAAAGTTCGAAATGAGCGCAATGGGGGAGATGCAGTTTTTCCTAGGCTTGCAGGTGGACCAAAGACCCGAAGGGATCTTCATTCACCAGACGAAATACGTATCCGACATCTTGAGCCGGTTCCAGATGGGGGACTCTAAGCCGATGGATACCCCGATTCAACCCAATCACGGGATTGGAGTGGACGCTAAGGGGGAGCTGACGGACCCATTTACATACAGAGCAATCATCGGATCTCTGATGTATTTGACGGCGTCTCGACCAGATATTATGTATGCAACGTGTCTCTGTGCTCGCTATCAATCGAAGCCGAAACAAAGTCATCTGACGGCGGTCAAGCGTATCCTTAGATATCTGAAGGGTTGTCCCTCAAAAGGACTTTGGTACCCTAATGATGATGATTTTGATTTTATTGCTTTTAGTGATGCAGATTGGGGCGGCTGTGACAAAGATAGCAAATCTACTACAGCTGGTTGCCAGTTTTTAGGGAGCAGGTTAATTACCTGGCAGTGCAAGAAACAGACTTCCGTGGCGCTGTCTACCTGTGAAGCTGAGTACATTGCAGCCTCGAGTTCCTGTTCGCAAGTACTCTGGATCCAACAGCAGATGGTGGATTACGGTTTGCAGTTTCTTAAAACCCCTATACACTGTGATAACGAAGCTGCAATTGCATTAACTAAAAATACTGAAAACCATTCTAAGGCGAAACATATCCGGATCAAATATCATTTTATCCGTGATTGTTACGCTAAGGAATTGATAGATATGGTCAAAATCCATACTAACTACCAACGTGCAGATTTGTTTACAAAAGCTTTTGACAGATCCCGCTTTGAATATCTTTTAAAAGTAAACAATATAAAAGAAAAACAGGACTAATCGGTACCTCGGTTTATCGCTTTTTAGTTTTAGTTTTTTTTTTTTTAATATTTTGCTAATTGGGAATTTCTCTTTGCTAATTGGGAATTTCTCTTTTCTATCGTAATCCTCAAAGAAGTTGATGCTTTCGAGGGGATTGTTTAATCCTCAAAGAAGTTGATGCTTTCGAGTGGATTGTATCTTTCAAATTTTTGTTTTGTTTTTCAGAAAAATTAAAAACCCAAAAATATGTTCTTTATTTTAGGGGGAGCCATTTTATCAGAAAAACCAAAAACATTGAAAAATTCAAAAGACCTAAAAATTAGAAAAACCAAAATGATTTCCTGGATAAAAAGAGGAAATGATAGTACATCAGTGGGGATCTGACACTAGCTGAAGAATTGTATAGTATAATGAGGCGTATGTTGACTACGTGTGATATGCTGATAGGCTTCGTAGACTAAATATTGCGTGCATTAGTGATACAAACATAACAAACTACGCGTTCGTGGCTGAACACCTCATGGGCATATGGTCTTAGTACCGTAATTTCGTTTGATAGGATTGCCAAAATCTGAGGTTCCGGGTCGTTATGTTATGGTTATCCGGGATATTCTGATTAAACTTTTGTCGTATTGATTTACGGACCTAGTTTCATCAGAATATTTGCAAAAAGAGCTTAATTGCCAAAACCGAAAGTTACCGAATTGAGGAACTTTATGTTTTGTTGATCAAAGATCATTATTACATCGTATTGACTTTCTGATGCAAATCAGTAGTTAATATCAGCCTCAACCTAGTGTATACGCACATGTTACTTTGCTGCATTCGTTTGCTGACCTGTACACCTCTGTGCTATATACTTTGTAATTTTTACGGATAACTCTGGCATAATCACGCGTTACGACGAAGCTTTGTGCAATTACTTGATACGGGAGTATGTCATGTGTGTGGGCACCACAATGTGTTAGTCTAATACACCTAACTCATATCATTTTAAAGCATTGCGTAATTGTCTGCATGTGAGCTTACGTGGACCACAATATCAGTAATTGCCGTGTCACATACTGTTTCTAATGATAATATTAATAAAATAGATCAACGCTGTGATCAGATTTCTCAGAAAACTGATATGATCCTCTTACCGGATATCACAAAATGTTTACTGCTTTCATTTACTTTGATGCATTTTACTTTGTTGCATTTTACTTTTATTGTCAAAAAGATAAAAAATCCAAAAAGATTTTAGGTGTGTTTTGATAAAATTTCAGAAAACCCAAAATTTTTTGCATTTCTGCTTTATTTTTGATAACCGGGGATGCTTGATGGTCAATTTCTGAGATTTGATAACACCATCTGGGCTTTGTATCATTCAAAAAGTGAAAATTTGAGTTTTGGAAGTTTAACAGATTGAAAAATGTTGAACGGGATTCGAATTCGTGATTTGGCAAAATTTTCAGATTTTTCCATTTCACATTCGCCCCTTAAATGGGTCGAATGTGGAAAAATCTTCACCTTCGGTTGTTCAGAATGGGCGAATGTGGGTTTGTTTATACAAACTTCACATTCGGGTAAACATATTGTACATTCGGCCAATTCATTTTGGGCGAATGTGGAATACTCCCACATTCGACCACTACAACGGGCGAAGGTGGCTTTACTATATAAACAAATTACAGGTTCGAACCTCATAACAGTTTTCAAATTTTTTTTTTCTTTCGATCTGGACACCTTGTTGCTTTGATTCCTTGTTATTGTGCATTTGTTTCCCTATCAATTCCTGATCATTTCTATATAATTTTTACAGGTATTGGAGCCCTAATGCTAACAAAATCGTTCTTTTTGTAACCGGACCTAGGGTTTTAGATTTCAGGGATTTTGAGTGTTTCTTGTTGATTGTTCTTGTTTGCATTTCAATACACATCAGTTTTAGGGGGAGAATTATAAAGGAATTAGATTATTAACAACGTTTAATGTGTTGATTGATTGAACGAAACATTTGTGACCTAATTCCATAGGAAAACTTATGTATATTGATTAATTGGACAAATTGATGATTCACGAGTCTTGACCGGCCATATTAGTATACATTCTAATCAAAATCAAGTGTTAAAAACAAGATTGAAAAATTTTTAAATTTTTAGGGTTTAACAGGTTCTACCTTCGGGTCTAGAAACGGACGAAGGTGGAAGGTTTTGGGCGAGTGTAACTTCAAAACGGGCGAATGTGATTTTAATTCAAAATCTTTTCACATTCGACCAGAAAATATCACATTCGACCATAAAAACTCACATTCGACCTGGTTAAAATGGGCGAATGTAGAAACTGTTTAAATCTTAAAATTTTGATTTTTTTTTTGTCGATTTCGTATTTTGACGTATTTCTTTGATTTTGATGTACAGATGGCAGACCAAACTGAGAATATTGAGACTCCAGTGGAGAATATTGTTACAGATCCAGTTCCAGAGAATGTTCAGGAGGCTGAATCATCAAGTGCAAGCAGTTGGCCGTTCGAAAGATCCCATAACTGTTGTGCATATCTTGGTGATGTGGAGAAGAATACTGAGTTTGCTGGAATAATAGAGTTCTTGAAAAGAAGTAGAGTTGTGCATGCTTTGGCAACTCCGACTATTATCTACAAGGATATAGTTGAAGACTTCTACAATAACGCGAAGTATGACTTCTGGGATAATCAGACCATCATAAAGAGCAAGATACAAGACATGGAGATGTTTATTACAGAGTCTGATATTAGAGAAGCGCTCCAGATAAAGTTTGAAGTGAGTGAAGATCCAAGAGAATTATCCTGGACTGAACAGAAAGCATGTTTCCTAAGGATGAAGTATAAAGGAGCGATTACTGATGGTTCCATGCATAAGGGAAAGCTGAGCGTGCAATTCAAATATTTTGCACATGTCATAATCCACGTGTTTGGATGTGTGAGCGGTGGATATGATGTGATGAGGACAAGTCTAAGCTCGTTGATGGTTGCGTTGACTCTCAACAAACCATTCAACGTGTCTGGGATGATACTGGATCATATGCTGGAAATGTTAAAGGGTTTGAAGAAGAAGCAATTCATGCTATACCCGAGGTTTCTCATGATGATCTTTGACCACAAGTATCCAGAATTTAAGAAGGATCCAACTATGATCCTAGGTCAAGATTACATGAACATTCGTACATTGGTGAGAATGAAAGGATATAAGGGTGTGCCAGACAATGAAAAGCCACCTCACAGGAGACTCTTTGGAGCTTTGGCTAGTCAGGATTACACTGATCCTGGCAAGAACAAAGCAAGACATGACAACAGTGATTCTGATAATGATGATCCCTTGGTGTATGCTGATGCAAACACTAAGAGGAAGAGACAGGTAGTTAATCCCGGAGCCAAAGGGAAGGGTAAGGGAAAGACTGATCAAGGGAGCTCTAAGCAACAGGTGGTGAGAAAGAAAACAACTGCTAAGAAAGGTACTGGTTTGGTGGATGAAGAATCAGTGGATTCAGAAGAAACTGAGGAAGAAGAACAATGGGATTCTGATGCTGAGAATGTTAGGGCCACCAAACGTAAGGCCACTATGGTTGGTGAGTCTGAATCTTTAAACAAATCAATTGAGAAAGCTGAGAAAAGTAAGAAGTCATTGAATGTTGAAGATGAAGGATTAGGCATTGACATGGATGAGTTGAATACTGGAGAGACTGTGGTAGTAAACTTGCCAAAGCCTAAGCACAAGACCATGTCTAAGAAGACAAGTACTAAGCAGTTGAGAGAGAAAGAATTAGCACAACTTTTGAAGGGAAAAAGAGTACCCGATGCTGGTATGTCATCGAAGCTGTCTTCACCGGTCACTAAAAAGCAAAAGAAATCTAAAGAGGCAGAGACATTATCAGTTGATCAATTAAATGTTGCACTGGATAATGTACTTGACATGTTTAGAAAGCCTCAGAAAGAAAAGGAAGTTGAAGTTGAGCCATCTAGATCCAAATCTAAGAAGGTCACTGTGGATGATGATGTAATGAAGCAGGTGAACAAGAAAATGGATGACATGATGAAGATGAGAGTGGCTCAACAAGCTGAAATAGCCAAGTTCAAGCAGAATGAAGAAAAGATGCTTCAGATAGTGGTAGCTTCTAAGTCAAATCAAGATGAGATTAATGAGAAGGTTAAGAAGCTTGAAGCAAAGAATAAAAAGCTTGAGGGTAAATGTTCAAGAAACAAGAACAGGCTAAAGTTGATCAAAGAAGACAACAAAGAACTAAAGGCTGAGAACAAACGCCTTAGTGATTTGATTGATAATTTGTACAATGTTGCACCTAAGTTGAAGGAGGGAGAAGAAGATAAAGAAAAAGAAGAAGTGCAAGTTGACTTTGAACCGTCTGAATCGGACAAAGAAAAAGATGATGATGAGGATGATGAAGAGTCAGAGAAAAGTGATGATGAGGATGATAAGAATGATGATGCAGAAGGGTCTGGGAGTCAGAAAGAGGATGATAGTAGTAGTAGTGATGATAATGATGGAGGAGATGATACGTCAAAGTTTACGTTTGAAAAGAGAACACCTAAAAAGAAGAATGCTGGAGAATCAAGTTCGAAGAAAAAGAAAGGTGAGAACGTTGATTCAGATGAGAGTATCTTCTGGAATGAAAAGGTGAGATCTTTAACAGATGATGCTAAACAAGTATATATAGATATGTTGGAAAGAAGAAAATGGACTATTGAGTTCACAGGATGTTTTGCTGAGATATTCCAAACAGATGACATGAGATATGAATTGGAATACAACGATCCTGATCTTGAAGAAGGTGAAGTACCTGCTTCTGTGGCAAAGGAAATTTTGGATGGACTTGCACAGAGAGTAGGGAAAACATTTGAGGAGTTTATTGTAGATGAGTCGATTCCAGATATTTCTGAAAAGGATATTGGAAGTCACTCAGATGACAAGAATACTCCTGAGCTTGATGAAGTGGAAGTTGAAGACATAACGCATGAAGAATTTCCACAGTACTTCAGACAAACTGATGAAGATGAGATATTTCCTGATTTTACTGAGACACCAAACATTTCGACGAAGAAAAAGGCAAAGCAAAGAAGTGCAGAGTTTGTAGAGAAGGTGTTTGGTGCTGATAAGCAAGAGTCCTCAAATCAATCTGATGAATTGAAGAGTTATTTGAAGAAATTAAGAGAAATGGATGAAAACCGACAGAAGCCTGAAGCTCAAGGAAATTTCTATAGATTTCATAATGCCAAGTTCAAAGGCAGAGCTCTCGGATGGACATATTTGGGCAGGCTGAAGTGTATAGCTGCCAAATGGGAAACAAGGATCTTGTACTTTAACAGATTCATTGATTTGCTAACTCTACCGTACTGGGCGGTCAGAGATTTATGTAGATTCCCTATGTCAGGTGCTTCAGTGAACAATACACATGTCGGTTGGTGTGCAGACAAGCTGGTTTGGGAAAGTAGAACGAGATGGAATAGATTCAAGCCACAATATCCCCGAAGGAAAGTTCATAGGGATATTGATCCTAAAACCAAGCTGAAGCGGGTTACTTTGATATACAAGGCACCTGAAGTGATGACGAAAATACCTTTGATGCCCATGCCACAACATTTCAGTGCTGACTTTATTTTCTGGTATTATGATTGGAGGAAGGCTGAAGCAGTGATAGTGTTGAGAGACGGGAATGACAAATACAAGCATGTTCATGTATTTGATCCGATGTGGTTGATTAACTGTACTTTTGAAGACATCATCATGCTTTTCTATAATCCGATTTATTGTGAGCCGAATGACGCTGATCAAGCAAAGAAGTATACTCAAGTGGTTGGAGTTTGCTTTGCATATGATATTAATGCGGGGAGTAATTTGAATAACAAACTTGGTAAGATGGTGAAGATGGCAAATGTGTCGAAACCGGTGAAGAGAAAGTTAGAGCCTGAAATGACCAAAGAGCAGAAGAAACAACTCAGAATTAAGTTGTTGAACAAAGCCATGGACGAAGACAGAAGACAATCCAATCAATAGTCGAGGGGGAGTTTGTAGATGCGTTTTGCGACTAGTGATTGGATGTTAACATATGTTAATAGATGCTGATGGGTAGAATGTAAGTATAAAGGGGCGAAGGTAGAAGAATAGTGGGCGAAGATGTATTGGAGCTTGACTGAAGAAACAGGTTCGTACCCTTAACTGGGCGAATGTGGAAGAAGTCCACATTCGACCACATCAACTGGGCGATTGTGCAGCATCTATAAATAGATTTTGTGTTTTTGTAATGTATAGAGAGTTATTAGTTGTGTGTGTTTTGAGGTCAGGTTCCAGGTTTGTTTGAGAGTGTCTGTAATTGATCTAGATTAACCAAAGTGTCATTGTAATCAAGTTTATGCAAAAGTTAATCTATGAAAAGCTTTGAAAATGATATTGATTGTGTCTTGATTTGAGTTTTTATCAGTTTGTTCAAAGCTAGGGTTTCCGCACCTGGTTTTGTAACTTGTATGATCAATTAATCCTGTTTTAGTCAAAATCTTTCGCTCACACTAATACTTGGATTTGCCATCTTCATTTTTCTCAAACCACATTAACACACACATTCTAGATAGAGAAAGAGGGAGGAACACCACCGCCATTCAGAGGTTGTTCATGGTGGTGTCGGCGAATGGTGTTAGTTTTTGGAGGTTTCAAGTGGTGGGGGTGAAGTTGAAGGGATTTGTTCATGGTGGTGGCTAACGACGACGTGTTTTTTTTCGAAGGAGATGAAGTGTTGTTCTTGTTGAACTAGGGGTTGAACCGGGTATTAACTATGAACTGTTTTGAAACAAACAATCTGTGTTTTTTCGGCGAATAAGACGACGAGTTGTAGGTGAAGAAGTGGAGACAAAGGCTATATGGAAATTGAAGAGAATGAGTATTTTTTTTCCTTACCTATAGACTTGCAGTTAGATTTTACTTATTTTTACTTTTTGATTTTTGCAGTAAACTTTTTCAACCCTCCACATTTAGCTTTCGTAATGTTTAAAACTCATTGGTTTGTATTTAACAAAACAATTATTTTCTTTATTTTTTGGATAGGGGTAGCCCATGTTCGTATTTCGACCCCGACTAACATGTGTTACTTCTGTTAGTATGTTATATGATGACTTGGTCACACCGGTTAACATCTCATCCATTTGTTTTGCAGGTGATAACGAAGACCCCCCTCCCCCCCACCGGTTAACATATGTTAACATATGAAGTCCAAGGAAGCTAAGAAAATATGTAAAAAAAACTTTTGATAACGTTTTCTTTTTGGTATTCAATGTATAGAATTACTAGATTTATTTTGTTAAAATGGTCAATACTTTGTAATGATACTTTGTAATAACATGTGTTAATAGTTTGTATGCTTAATTTTTAGTAAACTTATGAAGTAAAAACTATACTGGTAAGCAAGACAAAAAAAAAAGAGGTGACATTAAATAGAAGTTTAATAAATGTTACCAAATAACACATGTTAACCTCTCATGCAACATTAACACATGTTACCCTTCCATGCAGTTCATTTGAATTCCTAGGTAGGTTTATCTCTTTTTTAATAGTTTGTAATGATAGTTTGTAATAACGTGTGTTACCAAATAACATGTGTTAACGTCTTATGACACGTCTTAATAATGTGTGTTAATAGTTTGTGTGCTATGTTTACTTATTTCTTTGTTAACTTATGAAGTGAAAACAGGAGTGGTAGGAAAGATAAAAAGGTTGACAAATGATACAGGTTTAACAGATGTTACCACACCACACATACTAACAAATGTTAGATCTTCTCATGGGTATATGAGGGCAACAGGCTTAACTTTATCAGATTTAATAACACATGTTAGCTCTTCATGACCAACTAACACATGTTACCCTTTTTTTTTTTTTGCTAGTGTTTGACATTCTTGTTTGAAACATGTGTCACAAAAAAAAAAAAAAAACAAGTGACCTTTATTGGGCCTTTTTTGAATCTTTTTGTTACCGTCCTACTACGCACGTTGATTTGGCCAAGTAACACATGTTACCCTCTTATGCAACATTAACACATGTTACCCTATATGCACGTTGATTTTACCGTCCTGTTAGGCACGTTGATTTGTCCAAATAACACATGTTACCTACTAGGCACGTTGATTTGGCCAAATAACACATGTTACCCTCGTAAAAATACATGCAACTACCTGTGTACTTCTATTATATTAGAATACCACAAAAAAACTAACAAAATTCATTTCTTTTTACATAGCTCATCTAATAAATCATGGTAATAAAAAACTGAAACCCACATATTGTCGGAGGTGTATGCTTGTTTGCATTCTTGAAGATGGTTGTTGAAGGTTTCTTATAAGATTCAAATTAAGAAGATGAAGGTGTTAAAGGATTCTTATAAGATTCAAACTAAGAAGATGGTTGTTGAAGGATTCTTTTTCCTAGAACCACCGTGCACCACCACCGCTACTATTCACCATCGCCGTCACCTCTGATATTGTCGGAGGTATATGCTTGTTTGCATTCTTGAAGATGGTTGTTGAATGATTCTTATAAGATTCAAACTAAGAAGATGAAGAAAGAGAAGATGGATGATGATCTTGACTTGTGAAAAAGTAGGAGAGAGGAGAGAGATAGTGATGTTGATTTATGAAAAAGTAGGAGAGATTGTTTACCAAAAATACCCTTCCATGTCCTTTTATCTAATAAAATATTATTTTTCTTACCATAAAGTGGTGGCGTTGATAGCCAAAAGACAAGGAGGTACATGCACCAATCGGGTTTGTCCCGGTTGCCAAGTGTTATGTGCCTTATGTCTAAGGCCTGATACAAAACCACTATTGAGCCGGGGATCTCATTGGAAGCAGTCTCTCTATTCCCACGAGGTAGAGGTAAGGCTGTCTACATCTTACCCTCCTCAGACCCTACCTTTGCTTTTGCTATTGGTAGGATTAACTGAGTATAATGATAATGATGATGATTTTCTAATTGTTAGTAGTCCTAATTGGGGTTTTTTTTTTTTTTTTTTTTTTTTTTTTTTTTTTTTTTTTTTTATCAAATTAGTTAGTTAGCTAACCTTGCAAGTCATGTCAACTTATAAATAAATAGATGGTAAGATCTTGTAATCAGTTTTTCATTCAAGTTAATAAAAAACCAGAAAGGCTATATATTACTCTGCGTTTCAATTCAATTTTTTTTTTTCAATTTTTTTTAAAGTAACTTTTATTCACAAAAGCCACAAACGGTCCTTAAAACAAGGGCTCCCGGGCAACCAACGACTTACATCAAATCCAAAGGGTTTCAATTCAATTAGTAATTCTTTTAATATTATCTATTAAAGATAAATGACTTTTATACATAGGAGGGTGGTTATTGTAATTTTATAAAATCATTTATAATGATACAAGCCAAGACAATTTGGATTTAGAATAAGATTCATGTGAATGAATCAAGAAAGGGTATTTATTAGTGAATACAAGTTGAAAGTTGGAATGTGATGAAAGTGGAATCTCAATGAATGGCCAGGATAGGATCACTCAAATGACAAACGCTCGCCTAACAACTCTATTTAAATAACCATAAATCTCAATGAAGGCAAATTTGTATTATACTTCTTAATATTTATCAAGTTTGTGATGAAAAAAATGAAAGCTTCAATACATACATTATATGTAAAGTTTACATGAAGAAATAAAATATAAACATGACTGGTTATTCCAAATCTAGAATGCCGAAATTTGATAGCAGAATCTTGACTTGATCCACAAAGTCTGATCCTGTTGCATACTCTGTTAGCATTCCCACAGCAAACCCGAACATTGCCCATCTACTCAACCCAAAAAATCACAACATTAGTATCGCATTACTATAAATTATAGCGCACCCAACAACAAAAGCATGTAAAAGCAGTTTTGAGAGATTGAGGAGACAAATCTATGTATGTCATAGGTCCTTATATTTGTCCCAGAAAGAAAACAGCAGCAAAAAAAAAGTGTTGCACATTTAAATCATGACATTTTCATACTATACATGTATAATTAACTAGTTACAGTTTCTTTTATATAAAAAAAAACACTGCACAAATTGATGTTGTACATATATAATACAAAATCATATTATATTTTATAACTTAAAACAAATGTTTTGATACATAAGTTAACATAGGGAACTATCTGAAATAATATTATAGTGCAACTAGTTTATCCTAAGACTTGAAGAATATGAACTTTTGTTCCCATATCTAGGGCCAAATGACACTATTTTTTTTCATTTCAATGTAATTTAGATTCCATATAAAACTGCGAGCCCAATCGTTTATCTATTTTGAGATGAAAAGATTGTGAAAACCATAACATTTATCAATATGTGTGAATCAACAAAAAACAAGCATTGACTTTTAGCTATTAACAAGTTGAACTAGCATCCTTCTAAATTAATACAGTAATTCTGAAATGTCCTATATCTAAGTAATGTAATGGTTGTAGGTCTTAATTGGTTAACTTTAGGAATGATACTATGTTTATAGATATTGTATTATTATAATTCATTGAATGTGTCTATGGATTCAATAAAAAAAAATAACACAATCACTTGTTCCTTCTTTAAAAGATATGAATATGTATTTGTGTTGAAATACAATACGATTGGACCTATTCAAGAATGCAAAGCATGCCACGTTACAGGCTCCTAATAATGATTTCTCTCACAACTTGATGTCAAGAATGCCTCGCAGATCTGTAATTTCATGCATTAGTGATGCAGACAACCCAGGCTCAGTTCCCATTTCTGACCTGAGTCTGGAAACCGACCCAGGTCCAATGATAGCTGGTTATTAGTTGCAGTGAATTATCCATTTATCTGTTTTTCAAATTATTTGAATTCTAGTTTATCTCTATCTTTTATTAAGTTTGTTTATGTTTCATCCTTGGAGTTTGTTTTTGAAGTCTATATTCGTTGTTTAGCCATGAAGAACTTTGGTTGATTGTTATTAAATAAAGTTTATCAGTTGTTCATTCTGTTTGTTGTCGATCCACTTTCTTCAATCTCAGAGGCACGCCATCACACGGACCTTTTCATCCAGCGAATATATATATCTTATCCATTGACGCTTTTTATATGTGGTTATCATGAAAGCTAGGCAAGATGCCAATTGCCAACATGCAACAACCTACAAGTGGCCGTGCCATTTCCCTGGGCACGAATCTCATCATACGCTAAATAAACAAACCTGAAACTGTAAACGATTGTATCTTCTTTTATATTTGTGTGTGTTTTGCTTCTTAATATGATTACATTTTAGCTTAGCTTTAGTTAATTTAATAATCAAATCAAAATCAACTTACAAAACATGTTCTATCAATACATGATTCTCATAAATACGATACCCTATTCACCCTAACTACCACTGTTGTTTAGATTTTTGCATAATTTACGTCAATAACCACCTTATGTTGTGATAAAACTAAAGCAACCACCCACTCATCATAAATGATGTTATATGCGCAAGTTCATATAAAGATATACTAGACAATCAATTTTTTCGAGAAAACAGGACACCGGAGCTTCAGCACAGAAATAATCAATTGGTGGATAGCCTCTTACTACGCCTCCTCTTCCTACACCTAAATTTGTGTATTTAAGATCCAAGTTTCCCATTTTAACTCGCCTTTAGTTTGTACGGGCATATCCAATTCTATTATATAATCTGACAGTACAGACAATATTTTCATAACCAGGTCAGTAATCAAACAAATCACTCACCATTTAACTCGTCGTACCGCTCTAATCTGGTTATATATTATGTAAAAAACTTTAACCAAACAATAATAAAATATGTCTTAAAAAAATTAAATGAAAAAAGAACAAAATGCACCTGGCATTTTTTTTTAAGTGGAAAGAACATACCGAGAAGGAACAAATGTAAATCCTAAAAAATAAACAAAAAAAGAAACAGATGGCCTATTTCGCTATTCCTAACATGATCTCCGTGGGATGAAAGAAGCCCTCGCTATACTTACGTGACAAAGATGGGGGCAGACGACAAATGTGAGATGGAGGAGAAAGATATGAGAAAGAGAGGCCCCTTAAGGTGGTCAACATGGAGAGAAAGAGTGTCTAGGTAACTTCCATTAGGGATGCTCTACGCCAATTTAGGTATTCCACGGCCTATTTCCGGCTCCCATTAGATTAGGTAATATGTTAGCATTAGTATAGGGGCGAGCCTGATGCATAAGGCATGCACAGGGGAAAACAAATAAGCAAGGTGATGCACAACAGGCCCTTGATGGTGTGATATTTGGAATTGAGGAACGCAATAGATGATGTTTGGCAACATTAAGCACCCCAACAACCGGCTAACACGAAGGAGGTAAATCAATATGTCTTGGATAGGTGGGTGATGCTCAGGTTTGATCATGAAACCTTCACAACAGATTCCCAAACTCATGTATAAATGGACTACTTGGTAGGCATTTAGATTTCGACTTCTTTTGGTTATACATAAAAGCTTAATTTTTGTTATCTTATATTTTTGGTATTTAAAAATGGAGTATTAAGTGAAAATGTTATCCATAAATAATTTATTATTATTAGTATTTTTAACGCCAAACGTGTAAGCTATCCTTGTCCTATCCTATCCTATCAAGAAAGACTATAACAATCTCACCGCTACCTACAGCTGTCGGTGACTGTTTGATTTATTATTTGGATCTTAGGAATCCAGTTATGAAGAAGACAATAAGAATAATAATAATCAGGATATTATATTATATTTTCTAATGCAAAACATAAATAAAAGGGGTAGAAAAAGAAAGCAAGCAACCTACCTGCCATTAGAGATTTCATTTTTGGCAATAAAACCAAAGAAGGGGCCTTGATTAGCCTCTTCAAGCTTCTTCTGCTTAAAATAGTCCTGAAGCTCTTTCGCCCTCTGCCTCTGGAACTCCATCGTAACCGTATTCTCCGAAACAGGGGGAGGAGTCGAGGATGGAGACGGAGGAGGTACAGAAGAGGGCCTTACAGGTGGAGTGGCAATGGAAGGCCTTCTTAGAGGCCCATCTGCTTGAGCACTACGTATAATAACTGTACTAGGCTTAGTTGCACAGTATCGAGATGGTGATTGTGATTGTGATGGTGTGCTTGGGATTCGGATGTGCTGGATCGAAGCCAGTGACATTTTCGTCGATGAGTTTAGGGTTTGGTTTGGTTTGGTTTATGGTCATGAAATGATCTAACGAGATGCTGTGTACTAGTTCTCACAAAACAAGAATGTGGATAAGGTGTGCTTTTGCGGTTAAGGTGACGCCAAGTTTTCTAAAATTGACACCTCCTTGTTGATCAACTATATCCTCATAAGTCTAAACATATCACACCACCTGTCACACCCTCAAATTTCATATGCGAGGTTTTACCGTGAGGCGCGTGACACACCAGGATCTCAGTCAACGATCATAATAAACATATAACAAACATGCATTCATATATATTTTTAAAACCAAAATATCATGCTTTGAGCCGCAAACCAGCAGCGGAAGCATTTCTTGTTTACAACCAAAAGACATATCATTGTTTACAAAACATTGTTTAATATGCTTCAAAATATTAGACGCTGTGCATGACTTCGTGCGCCTAGCCCATTGACTGCTACCTTAGCGACCTGAGAAAACATGCCAAAAATGTCAACATATAATGCTGGTGAGTTCACAGGTTTTCTTTTATAAAAGCGTTGTTATAAGTTTGAAAAGATCATATCCGTTACTACTAGGTTATAAGAACGTTATCTAGACGTTAAGTGTTTGTTTACTACTACGGTTGGGAACCCATTACTATACGTGTATAAGTTGTTGAAGCTTGTCCAGATGTTTTGGCTATAACCGATGCCTCGGCGAGCCAGTAAGAAGAGACAATATGCACCCGCCCGGCCCAGCCGTCGAGTGGGGTTTGTGAGGCCCAATAGATCTATCCACATTTCTCCCGTTGTGCATCCCCGCACATTCATGGTTTCCCCCTGTGACTTTCCATAAAAGCCGCATAGTATTTGTAAAGTAACCATAGTATAACATGACCTTTAGTAACTAAGTATGTAGCATGTTTCTCCCCTGAAAGTAAAACAGTAAAAGTGCGGCTGTGACACTCACCTCGGATTGCGTTACTTGAAAATAGTTAAGTAATTATGCTATGATAGCCCCAAATAGCGGCGACCTATCATAAGATGTGTATAAGTATCCGGACTGATAACCCGTAGGTTAACTAGTCCCCGAATGTCCAGACCATGACCATAAACGTTTGAAAACACCTTTGACTGTTAAACCGACCGTACCAGAGATGACTCGACATCCCATTGGTGACCCGACATCTCACGTGTTAGACAAATACAAGATATCATGCAACATATGCAATTAAACACTTAATACGCGCAAGAGTTCACCTAGTCTAGCATAATGTTCAATTAACGCATAAACAGGTCCGAACACGTGTTACTAAGCCATTGGGTGTATCCCGGGGTTCCTATCATGTTCCTATGTGTCAAATCATGTTTCGGGATGTCAAAATACGTTTACGACGGAAGTACACGCGATTAGGAAACTTACATGCGATTAGGAAAAGTCAACTAGTGAATAGGGAGGTCCAATCTGGCGAGTAGGGTGCTATTCGCCTGATGTATCAGGCGAATAGGCTGTAATCGCCTGATACATCAGGCAAGTTGAGCCCTATTCGCCCCAAGCACTGCTGTCTCGCGTTTTCGCGCGTCAAACCCTCCAAATCAGATCCGAAACATGTAAAAACACCCAATATCAAAACTAAACTATTAGCCAACCCATTCCAAGCAAAAACCCCCCAATTTATCTCTGCTCTAATGGCCTCGGTGCGATTATTTCCAAAAATGGCAAAATACTAGGTTTCATTAACTATGAAATCTTTCCTTAAGTAGTAAAGATCAGATTACACCTCCTACAACTTGCAATTCATCATCCCTATGTTATAGCATCATTCTAGCATGATTCCTAACCATAAACAAGCAATGAATCATATCATAACATCCTAATTCTTCAAGAATCACCCAAATGGGTCAAAATGCATACTTTCATCTAAACACTATAACAATAGCTTAAACTTATAGATAAACATCATAAAAACTCCTACACATCAGAAGTACATCAAATTCATGGAATCATTCATGTTATAATCACCAAAAATCATCATATGCATCAATACTTCACATATAGCAAGTATTATGGTGTAGACTTGTTTTAGAACTCATTTCCAAGGTTTTTAAAGACTCATTCTTATCAAAACAAGGTCTGGACTTTTAGGGAACCAAAACAATAACATTACAAAGGTTTAGGATGAAGAACACACCTTGGATTTTATCAAAGAAAGGTGTGTAAGCTTGGAAATGGTGAGTTTTGAAGCAAAACAAGTTCCAGAGGTGTTTCAAGGTGTGTGGGAGGCTTAGGATCAGTTAAGGTTGCACAAATGGTGTTTGGGGAGTCAAGGGTTGTATTTATAGGTGTTTTGACTCGTGCACATCAGTACAGGCGAGTAGGAGAGCAGTTCAGGCGAGTAGGGCTCCTAATCGCCTATACAGGTGGCGATTAGGAGCTCCCCAGGCTCCTAGTCGCCTGTATGGTTCCAGAACTGGTTTTTGGCGCGTTAAACACTATTTTAACACATATAAACACGTATTCACATACCGACAAGTCACATAATGATTATAAACACATAATGCACGATAACTAACACGTTTACATCCGTTCACCAATTCCCGGGACTCGAGACTTGCGTGTGTACGTTAAACCTAACGATTCCACGAATCAACAATCCTTGTACACATGGTTATGGACCGACTCCCGATGATCCCGCGGATCATCGTAACGACTCCCGATGATTCCCAGAATCATCGTAACGACTCGACTGACCCCGTTAAGTACGTAATATGCATGACTCGCTAAGGTAGACTTACTAGTTTAGTCAATGTTACTAACCTGAGTTTGCCGGGTGTCACATCATCCCCCTATTGAAAGAATTTTCGTCCCGAAAATTGCTCAAAGCCAAAAAGGAGAGACGAAAGAGAAGAAAAATTTTCCGGTCGCCACATCATCCCCCTGTTGAAAGGAATCTCGACCCGAGATTCATTCAGCTTCAGCAGAGACATGTCTTGATTCGAACGCACGCTTAGGAAATAGATGGGGATACTTAGCTTTCATCTGATCTTCCCGTTCCCACGTGAACTCCGGTCCACGATTTGAGTTCCAACGAACTTTAACAATGCGGATTTTACTCCGACGAAGGCTACGGATCTTATAGTCGAGAATTTCAACCGGTTCTTCCACAATACGCAGACGATCATCCACCTTGATCTCTTCGAGAGGGACAACCAAAGATTCATCCGCTAGACACTTCTTAAGATTAGAGACATGGAAGACATTATGAACATTACTGAGTTCAGCTGGCAGATCAAGCTTGTATGCTACCGGTTTAATCCGTTCCAGGATTGCGAACGGTCCCACATACCGAGGATTCAATTTGCCCCGCTTCCCAAAACGTATAGCGCCCTTCCACGGAGATACCTTCAATAAAACCCTGTCGCCAACCTCAAACTCTAAAGGCTTGCGACGACGATCGGCATAGCTCTTTTGACGATCCCGAGCTGCTGCCATGCGGTTACGGATTTGTACGATCTTCTCGGAAGTCTCGTACACAAGTTCTGGGCCGGTGAGTTGACTCTCACCCACCTCAGCCCAACAAAGAGGAGACCGACATTTCCGCCCGTAAAGAACCTCGAACGGAGCTGCCTTGATGCTAGAATGGTAACTATTGTTGTAGGAGAATTCCACCAACGGTAGATGACTCTCCCACCCCTTGCCAAAATCAATCACACATGCCCGGAGCATGTCTTCTAGTGTTTGGATTGTCCGCTCACTTTGACCGTCAGTTTGCGGATGATAAGCTGTGCTCATGTCTAACTGAGTACCCAGAGCCTTATGCAAGGACTTACAGAAGTTAGAGGCGAACCGAGAATCACGATCAGAAATAATAGAGACAGGCACCTCGTGCCGAGAAATCACTTTCTTAAGATATAAACGTGCCAAACGCTCAAGGCCATCGGTTTCTTTGATAGCGAGGAAGTGCGCAGACTTTGTCAACCTATCGACAATCACCCAGATCATGTCACAACCACTGGGCGATTTCGGGAGTTTGGTCACGAAGTCCATCGTAATCCGCTCCCACTTCCACTCGGGAATTTCAGGCTGTTACAGAAGGCCGGACGGCTTTTGATATTCAACCTTGACCTTGGCACAGGTCAAGCACTTGCTCACGTACGAAGCCACATCCGCCTTCATGTTCAGCCACCAATAAAGTATCTTTAAGTTTTGATACATCTTATCGGAGCCAGGGTGAATAGAGTACCAGGACTTGTGGGCTTCATCAAGAACGAGCTCCCGCAAGCCCCCAAATAAAGGGACCCAAATACGTTCAGCGAAATAACGTAGGCCATCAGACCTGAGCTCAAGGTGACTATCAGCACCATGCATGGTTTCAGCTTTAAGGTTTTCCTCCTTCAAAGCTTTTTGCTGCGTCGAACGGATTCGGTCAGGTAAGCCGGAATAGATAGTGAGCTGAAGAGCTCGAACACGACGAGGTTTAGCGGTTTCCTTCCTGCTCAAGGCGTCTGCGACCACATTCGCCTTGCCAGGATAGTATTTAATAGCGCACTCGTAATCATTAAGAAGCTCGACCCAGCGACGCTGTCTTATATTCAACACCTTCTGATCAAAGATATGCTGGAGGCTCTTGTGATCGGTGTAAATAGTGCACTTGGTACCGTACAAGTAATGCCTCCATATCTTTAAAGCAAAGACTACCGCACCCAATTCTAGATCATGGGTGGGGTAGTTTTTCTCATGAACCTTGAGCTGACGAGAAGCATAGGCAATGACCTTCTCGCACTGCATTAGCACACAACCGAGACCCCGGATAGAAGCGTCACAATAAACCACAAAATCGTCCGTGCCTTCAGGCAAGGACAAGATAGGAGCAGAACAGAGTTTAACCTTTAGCATCTGGAAGGCCGACTCTTGCGAATCACCCCAGTCGAACTTCTTGTCCTTCTGGGTAAGCGAGGTGAGGGGTTGAGCGATATTCGAAAATCCCTCGATAAAACAACGATAATAACCTGCAAGACCCAGGAATTTCCGCAACTCAGATGGCGTCTTTGGTGCTTCCCAGTCTTTGATGGCTTCTATCTTAGCTGGGTCAACATGAATTCCTTTCTCATTAACTACATGACCAAGGAACTAGACTTCACGCAGCCAGAAGCTACACTTAGAAAACTTGGCGTACAACTGTTCCCGCCTCAGGAGTTCCAAAACAAGACGCAAGTGTTCCTGGTGGTCCACTTCGTTCTTGGAGTAGACTAGAATATCATCAATGAAGACAATCACGAATTTATCAAGGTAGGGCTTACAAACACGGTTCATCAAATCCATGAATATGGCGGGCGCATTGGTGAGACCAAAAGGCATGACCAAGAATTCGAAATGGCCATAGCGAGTTCGAAAGGCGGTCTTCGGAATGTCAGCTTCTTTGACCCTCAACTGATGGTACCCCTGTAACAACCGGCAAAATTAAGGTAATTCCGTACTAATTAATTAAACGCGATTAACGTAATTAAACGTAATTATGTGTTGATTGTTTAACTGAGGCCTTAGAAAGATAGCAATTCCCAAATAATGCATAGGAATGCATAAGTTTAATGACAAAGCATGATAGGATCGCGCGCAAGCAAATCTATCCGGTGTGGACACTGGCGATTACCCGGTAAAAATTAATTAAGCGAAACGAACCCCGGACACCCGGAATATATAATAAATGATATTTTCACAAAAGATAATGAGTTTTGGAAACCCAAAGCCATACGTGAAAGCTTATTGTACAAATCTCCCGGTAACAAGTAAAGTGCGCGTACCGCACCCGATATGCGCGTAACACGAAATTTCACCCGACGGAAGCCGAAATAAATTATCAGAAATTAAACTGGACTATATTTAAGGAATAATAATGGTATTTTAATATTCGGGTGACACGCGATTAAAAACCCAAGAATACTCGGACAGTACCTGCACAAGATTAACTTAACTAATAAAGGTTATTATTTAGCAAAAGTGGACCCCACCCACACCCTTTGGGGGCCGGCCTATGGCACACCCAAATGGGTAAAACTTTTTAATTTTCCCCTTTAACTCTTCATCTCCTTAATAACCCAATCATTAGGAAGATAATAATCATGTGAATGCATGCAATTGTATTGGGTAAAAATCAACTAATCCCCTCCTTCTCTCTCTCTAAAAACTCGGCCAAGACACCCTCTAATGTGATCCCCCAAGATTTTTAAGTATCTTCCATAATCTTCCATAATCTTACATAAAGATTATCATCCAATCCAAGCAAGATACAAGTGATCTTTGGAATATTTGAAAGAGAGTGATTATAAGCCACTTGAGAATACTTGAAACAAAATCACAAAACTTCTTCTTCTTCCTTCCCTTGGCCGTAGCTTTACACCCCTCCATCAACATTGTTCTTTCAATTTTTACACTAACAAATCATCCCTAAATCATTATCCATCAAAACCCCTTTGTGTGTTCAAGAGCTTGGAGCTTAACCCCTTTGGAAGAACACACTAAACCCCATCCAATCCAAGGTTGTTGTCTTCCCTAGCCTTGAGCTAGTAGTAAGTTTTACCTTGTTTGATTCTTAATGTTCATATTGTGTGCTTTTGAAAGCAAGTTGTACATTGATGGGTAATAAAATGGTTTTGAAATATAAAGATAATGTGTCTTGCTAGATTAAAAATGGAAGAATAATGACATAAATAAATCTTGGATTAATATTAATAAATGTAATATTTTGAGAAAATGTAATAAAATGAGCATACACTTGAGTTGAAGGATGATTAGAGCATGATTGATGAAAAGGACTTGAATATGATGGAAGATGATTTTAATCATCATAAGATGACAAGTTAATGCCAAAAAAATATTAAAATGGGTTAGATGATCATAGGTGAAAAAGTTCCATATTCAAAGTCTACTCACTTGAATGAGTGAAAAGTTGATATTTTGGATAAAAATATGGAACAAACATGTTAATAGCATCTAGGATGGATTATAAGATTATTAGAAGTGGAATGAAGTAAAAATAATCAAGCATTAAGAAAATGTTTCTTCAAAGTCCACTAAATGGAAGAAAAATGCTAACCATGAAAGATAAGATGAAAAATGCAACAAATATAAGTTAAGGGACTAATATTATAACTTAGAAAGTTGAGGGACTAAAATATGTATTTTAGAAACTTTGGTCCAAAAAAATGCATTAACGAGAAGTTCGGTGTCAAAAGCATAAATAATAGCTTTTCCAAGTGTAGTTTTTGATAAACATGAGAAACTTACTTGTGTATAAATTAAAAGAGGTATTTTTATAAAAATGAAAGTTTTATAAAAATAAGAGGATAAGTTAACATAAGGATTTTATAAAAATAAGATTTTATAAAATATTAGTAAAGACTTGGGAAAACTTGTACAAAAATGGATACTTTTATATAAATGGGAATATAAAAGTATCGGAAACATTTTTGGGTTACAAGTTGAACAAGTTGGGCTAAACGTGCGAAAGTATCAATAATATTTCCATAGAACGCATATTGGAAGTAAATGTGGAAAACGCTAACTAACGGACTTAGTTACATGAACTAACGTAAACGGATAAACGGACATATGAGAAAAATGCCATTACGACAACATAAAATATATATATATATATATATATATATATATATTTTAAGGAAATAAATTATATATAACAAGGGTGAAACGTGCGTAACACTTTCCTAAGTGTAGAAAGAATATTCGTGGGAGAAAACACAACGTAATGAATTAAAAACGCTAAACGACACATGAACTTAACAAGTAGTATCCACGCAATGGTATATGTACATATGCTCGTTTCGACGAAATTCTAGTATATCTATTTGAATGGGAAAATAGATATGCGAGAAGGAAAACCGAGACGAGTAGGTGGAGTATATCTACGAACGTGTGAATACCGACAAGATCCTAGTACATTTATTTAAATGGGAAAATAAATGTACGGCATGGTGAGTCATGTCGGGCGTTAAGAATATGCTACCAAACGCCAAGAACTTAGCATATTTATTTGGATGGGAAAATAAATATGTGGCAAAGTGAGTCGGGTCGGGTAATAAGAAATCATATTATATCGAGCGAAACGATCCTAAGTATAATTATTTGAATGGGAAAATAATTATACGTTGGGTAGAGTCGTGTCGAGAATAATAGTATACAAGCCACAAAGAATATTAACAAGAATAATATATGACTTGTAAGAAAAGGGTAATTCATCGCCAATGAACCTAGGATACGAAACTATTAAACGGGAATTGGGATAAAGACGTGGTCGGGAAGTTGGGTGTACAACTTGCCAAGGCACATGCACCATAGGTGTAGTGACTTATACGCCTAGAACATTTGTAGGTGCGAGATCACAAACTTTACTATTTCCTTCTTTGAGCAGAGCATAGTTACAGGTGAGTCTCACGGCCCCATTTCTAAACTATTTAACGTTTTTACGGGGGAAAGATATGTTGGGAATTGTTTGACGGGTTGGATACTTGAGTTGTGATCGCCACTCGGGGTTGAGACCTCTCTACTATAATCATTAATTCAGGAAAGTGAAACCGAAGGAATATTTGGATAGTACTATTGGTGCCTGACACCGCCCACCCCTAATCGATAGCGTCGATTATGCATCGGCGTATGCCTGGGGTGCACGTATTCTGAAATTAAGTCGTAGGAATACCGAGTAACGACTTGGGGCGGGGCATTATTAATGGTCTTGGTTTGGTTATAGGCTCAAGTAAAATTGTAGGAACTTGCAACTCCTATAAATTGTCATAACAAGGATATTCCCATGAGATAAAGTTTTATTAAACCAAAACTTGTGAACTCACCAATATTTATATATTGACGATTTTTAAACATATCTTTCAGGTAATTGACAGATGAAGGATAACATGGCGAGCAGGGTCGGGGGAATCTCCAAGTTGGGCGTTGGATGTCGTGAAGGGGTCTCGTCTCTCTATCCCAAGGATTTCGGGATATAGGGAGGAGCCTCCCTATTTATATCAAAAACAATTTTAAGTTATGTATGAATAATTTGACATGATTTTCAACGTTGAATAAATGCCCGTTTGTTTAATTAATATTGTGATTTGCATTAATCTTGGCTTAATCCTCTTGAACCGTCGCGCCACGTGTTTCCGCCATTGGCGTGGTGTGACAGAAAGTGGTATCAGAGCCAAGGTTATAGCGAATTAGCATTTTTATAAACCTAAACTATAACCGGATTTGGTTCAAAAGATAAAGCTTTCATAATAAATGCGAAACGCAATAAATTTTCCAACGAACATTGGGTATGAGGAGATTCCGACCAAGCTAGCCATGGGTAAGGATACGTGTTAATTTAGTATTAGAAGTTAGGAAGAATACCGTAAATGTGTGCCTTAACTACCTAATTAATAATACTTAAATATTAGTACGGTTCTTTTGCCAGGATGTCAGACGCAGGGAGTGTAGCACCGAGCTACGATAGTAGCATCCAGATCATTCCAGCACCGCCAGCTGAGCCGATCGAGGTTGTGGTACTCGATCCCGAGGATGACAATATGGAGGTTGACGCCGCCGCAGAGGGCGCAGACGGAGATAGCTCCGATGAGACTGACCCGAGCGAGGACCCAGCATGGGCCCCCGCTGGAGGCGACGTGGCCGCCGTGGCCGATTTACCGATGGCCGAGGCACCGTAGGCTGACTTGCCTCTAGTGCCATTCCAGGCAGCACCAGTGCCAGCACTTCCCATTCGAGCCGTCAGGGACTTCCCTGTAGGATGTGCAGGTCCATCGAGACCCGTCCCCACCCAATCGGAGACTGTGGAGTCTCCATACCACCGACATGCACACGTCGATCGTGAGCCCCTACCCACCCCACTTATTCCCGTTCCCCCGGGCATGAGGCTCGTGCCCGTTTCCCGAGGACACAATGGGTGGATCTCGGACGACTCCGACGACGAGTCGACCGCATTGGTGGAGAACATTGCTGTGCCAATCCCACCAGCAGAGCCGGAGGAGCACGTCGCTCCGATGATAGGGCACGCCACCACTGCACCGGCCGCCCTACTTGCCCCACCAGAGCCCGTACCACAGGATGGGCCAGCCTCTACTGGGCACATCCTTGAGGGCAGCTCAGCCCGTAGCTCTGAGCTGCACCGAGCAGGCTTAGCAGCTCACGCCACTGCTAGCCCTCCCACCCCTACCACCGTGATGTCCGCTCCAGAGTGGGTCGCTGTCACACAGCCCCTCATGATCCCACTCGCCGAGCTTATAGTCCCCTCACCAGTATCCATGACGCTACCTATCACCACCTTTCCCATACTACCACCCCTACCCGAGATGCTCCCCATACCACCACCTGCACCATTCACTATGGATGCAGGAGCCCCTTTTCTGATACCCCCACTTGCACCGTACACTCTAGGTGCAGGAGACCCATACCAGGTACCACCCCATTTCTTCACCGGATTACCGGGCTTTGCCCCACCCTTCACACCCCTACCGATACCCGATATAGTCGGCCCATCCCAGCCGACGTACACTGACATCCCCGGGCCGTCGCAGCCCCACGGGATGGCCCCACTGTCGGGACCGGCATGGTCCACAGTGATCTCCTTGGAGAGAGACTTTCAGACTCTCACCGACACGGTGCAGCGCACCGTGAACCAGATGGAGCAGCAGGCCCAGCTCATGTGGGCCAGGATCATCAATGCCAGAGATGCACTGGCACATTATGCTGAGGAGTTACTGAGCATGGACGCGCATTGCGGGATTACGGGCGACGCACATTTTGCGCATCGCCAATTATGGCGATCAGTATGACCATTAGCATGTACGCCCCCCCGTATCAGTACCCGCCGCCGCCACCACAGTAGCGATACTTCAGAGACGCTTGGAGGATCACCTGCAGACATAGTAGTAGTAGTAGTATGATAGCACAGTATGGGTTATAGCACCCATCTGCATTTTTGCCTAGCCGAGCGGGATTGTGCCGGTATATGACATTATATTTCTAGTGTATTTCAAAAGAGCGATGTATGAGGAATGTATCCTTGGTTTTTTTTGTTATTACGAACAAATCATTGTACTCGTGGTATTGAAATTAATGAAAATTTTGTTATGGTAAAATGTGTGTTATGATTGTCTACGATTATTATTACCTGTTCTGTATATATTGTGATTTGTGTGATGATGTTGTGGTGATTATTGTGTTCGTGTGTTGTGTTGTTATTTATACCTTATGTATGACGATATTGTATGAATGATCGCCAAATTAACCTTTGATAATGATTATTGAAGAAAAATGGCACCAGCCACCCGAAGCAACAGTGGAAACGGAGGACTACCCACAACACCCGAGGAGCTTAAAGCCCTAGTCTCGGGACGCATCGCCCAAGCTCTCGCGGAACACAATGCCACCCGCACTGAAAGATCACGAGATCGAACGGGGAGCGACCGACGCGAAACCTCCCCTACCGGTAAGAGGGTCACGAATATATGCAATCAGAGTTTCGTGAAACTCCTAATAACATGCTATTTTATTATTGCAGAAACGGCCTCGCGAGAGCGTGGCTGCACGTTCAAAGCTTTTCTGGACTGCAAGCCACTCAACTTCAGTGGCACTGAAGGTTCTGTCGAACTAGTCAAGTGGTTCGAGAAAACTGAAGCGGTGATCCGTATCAGCAGCTATACCCCACGACAAGCGGTCATGTACTCCACTAACCTGTTTCTGGATCAAGCACTAACATGGTGGAACAACCAAGTGCAATCATTGGGAGACGATGCTGCTTACTCCTTATCATGGTTGGAGTTGAAGGAACTAATGATCGCCGAATACTGCCTGGCGAGTGAAGTACAAAAGCTAGAGACCGAGTTCTGGAACCTCACCATGGTTGGATCGGACGTAGCTGGGTACACGTCCAGATTTCATGATCTCTCCCGGTTAGTGCCTCGCTTGGTTACTCCGGAAAGCAAAAAGGTGGAAAGGTACCTATTCGGATTGGCGCCACAGATACGCGGCATGGTCACTGCTTCCAAACCTACTACCATGCGCGAAGCTATCGACCTCGCTTTGAGCCTCACTGAAGACGCCATTCGAATGGGCACTCTGATCCGGAAAGTATCATGATTGAAGCTCACCGAGTCCAGCAGTGTTGAGGGTAAGAATCTGGGTACAAATTCAGCAGTTGGGTCAAGCGAACAAGGGAACAAGCTGAGGTTTGGGAAGCGTAAGCGCGACGAAAGGAAAAAGGATGGATCATCGGGAGGTTCAGGCAAGAAAGGGAAAGGGTATGTAGCCACTAGACGTGGAAACAATGGAAAGCAAGGTTACCAAGGGAAGAATGAGGTGATCTGTGGTAAGTGCCGCCGTTCTGGGCACAAGACAGAAGACTGCAGGTCAGGAGCGCCAAAGAACGGAGGAGCGAGGCCCTGCTTCACATGTGGATCGCTCGATCATTGGAAGAGGGATTGTCCCAAGCTCAACAACCAAGCCCGTGGGCGGGCATTCGTGATTGGTGCCGGTGATGCACGACAAGACCCTAATGTGGTCACTGGTACGTTCCCTCTCAATGGTTATTATGCTTCTGTATTGTTTGATACTGGCGCCGATTTTAGCTTCGTGTCTGTCGAATTTAAAAGATTACTTGGACTAAAAACTAGTAAGCTAGACACACCATACTCTATAGAACTGGCTAACGGTAAGACTATAAAAACTCGAGAAGTAGCGAAGGATTGTAAGTTGGATCTCTGTGGTCACGAGTTTGGCATTGATCTATTGCCAGTCGTACTGGGTAGCTTTGACATAGTCGTTGGCATGGATTGGCTATCCGCACACCGCGCCGTCGTTGTTTGCAACGACAAGGTAATTCAAGTTCCCCTCGCAAGCGGTGAAACCCTATCGATCCAAGGGGAAAGGCGTGGGACGCCGTTAAGAATTATTACCAGCATGAAGGCCCGAAAGTGTTTAAGGAAAGGTCTTGTTGCATTCTTGGCGCACGTGGTAGATAAGAAGGCCGACGAGCGAAGGTTAGAAGACATTCCGATAGCCAGGGATTTTCCAGATGTGTTCCCAGAAGATTTGCCGGGATTGCCACCACCTCGACAAGTCGAGTTCCGCATCGACCTTGTTCCAGGAGCTGCACCCGTAGCGCGATCGCCATATCGCTTAGCTCCATCCGAGATGCAGGAACTATCTGGTCAACTGCAAGAGTTGTTGGACAAAGGTTTCATAAGACCAAGCTTCTCACCCTGGGGAGCTCCCGTCTTATTCGTAAAGAAGAAGGATGGCACTTTTCGAATGTGCATTGACTATCGGGAACTGAACAAGTTAACCATTAAGAATCGCTATCCTCTTCCCCGGATCGATGATTTATTTGATCAACTTCAAGGATCCAGTTTCTACTCCAAGATTGATCTAAGGTCCGGCTATCACCAGTTGCGTATCCAAGAGGAGGACGTGCCAAAAACAGCCTTTAGGACTCGTTATGGGCACTATGAATTTTTGGTTATGCAGTTCGGATTAACCAACGCACCAGCTGTTTTCATGGACTTGATGAATCACGTGTGTAAACCATACTTGGACAAATTTGTCATCATCTTCATTGATGACATCTTGATCTATTCACGCACTAAGGAAGAACATGAGGATCACCTTCGGTTAATCCTTGAGGTACTACGCAAAGAGAAACTCTATGCTAAGTTCTCGAAGTGTGACTTTTGGATTCGAGAGGTTCACTTCCTAGGCCACGTAGTGAATGGAAAGGGTATACATGTCGATCCCGCCAAGATCGAAGCAATTAAAAATTGGGACGCCCCTAGAACCCCTACTGAAGTACGACAATTTCTTGGCCTTGCGGGTTACTACAGAAGGTTCATCGAGAACTTTTCTAAGATAGCACAGTCTTTAACCATGCTAACCCAAAAGGATAAGAAGTTCGAATGGACGGAAAAGCAAGAAGCGGCGTTTCAATTGCTAAAAGATAAGTTATGTGGCGCCCTGATACTATCACTCCCCGATGGTACGGAAGACTTTGTGGTTTATTGTGACGCCTCTCACCAGGGATTGGGTTGTGTATTGATGCAATGAGAGAAGGTCATAGCATATGCTTCCAGACAACTAAAGCTCCACGAGAAGAATTACACTACACACGACTTGGAATTGGGAGTCGTGGTATTCGCGCTCAAGATATGGAGACATTATTTATATGGAACCAAGTGTACAATCTTCACCGATCATAATAGTTTGCAGCACATCTTTGATCAGAAGGAATTGAACATGCGACAACGGCGATGGGTCGAATTATTGAACGATTACGATTGTGAGATAAAGTACCATCCCGTGAAGGCGAACGTGGTAGCTGACGCCTTGAGTCGCAAGGAACGGGTAAAACCGTTGCGTGTCCGAGCTTTGGGTTTAACCATCCACACGAACCTGACTGACCGGATTCGTGAAGCTCAAATCAACGCCCTTAAACCCGAGAATGTCAAGGATGAAAGATTACGGAAAATGGTTGATTCACTGGAGCCAAAGGCGGATCAAACCTTGTATTTCATGAATAGAATTTGGGTACCAGTGTACGGTGGATTGCGTGAGCTGGTATTGGCCGAAGCTCACAGTTCATGATATTCGGTTCACCCTGGTGCAGACAAGATGTTCCATGATTTGAAGGAATTTTACTGGTGGCCAAATTTCAAAAGAGATATAGCGGCATATGTTGCGCGATGCTTGACTTGCGCGAAGGTCAAAGCCGAGCATCAGAAACCATCCGGCTTGCTTCAGCAACCGGAGATATCGGAATGTAAATGGGAACGAATTACTATGGATTTCATTACCAAGTTACCTAAGACAACAAGCGGCCATGACATGATCTGGGTAATCGTTGATCGATTGACAAAATCTGCACACTTCCTCCCGATTCGTGAAACGGATAAGTTGGAGAAACTGACCCGTTTGTACATAAAGGAAGTAGTGTCTAAGCATGGTGTACCTATTTCCATCATCTCCGATCGAGATAGTCGTTTCACCTCAAGATTTTGGGAAAGTTTGAATGAAGCCCTCGGTACTCGCCTTGACATGAGTACCACATATCATCCCCAAACCGATGGTCAAAGTGAACGAACCATCCAGACTTTGGAAGATATGTTACGGGCATGCGCAATCGATTTCAGCGGTAATTGGGATACACACTTGCCGCTGGTAGAGTTTTCGTATAACAACAGTTACCACACGAGCATTCAAGCTGCACCTTTTGAAGCTCTATATGGACGCAAGTGTAGATCTCCTCTGTGTTGGGCCGAAGTTGGAGAAAAGCAACTCACCGGGCCCGAAATTGTTCAAGAGACGACGGACAAGATCTTCTTGATAAAAGAACGTCTCAAAGCGGCACGTGACCGGCAGAAAAGCTACGCAGATATGAGGCGAAAGCCTTTGGAATTTCAAGTCGGAGACAGGGTCCTACTAAAGGTGTCACCTTGGAAAGGTGTCGCGCGCTTTGGGAAGCGCGAAAAACTGAACCCACGGTATGTTGGACCATTCGAAATCCTGTCCAGAGTAGGCCCCGTAGCATACAAGCTTAAGTTACCACAAGAGCTTAACGGTGTACATGACACGTTTCACGTGTCGAACTTGAAGAAGTGCTTATCCGACGAAACTCTCATCATCCCTGCAGACGAAATCCACATTGACGACAAGTTACACTTCATCGAAGAACCAATCGAAGTGACCGATTGGAAGGTCCAAAAGTTAAGACGCAGTAAGATCAGATTGGTCAAAGTGCGCTGGAACGCCAAGCGTGGACCGGAGTTCACGTGGGAAAGGCTGGACCGAATGAAGCAGAAGTATCCCGCCCTATTCAAGAAGACCCCTATACCGGAGGATTCAAAGTGAATTCCGGGACGGAATTCTCGTAACGGGGGGAGAATGTAACAACCGGCAAAATTAAGGTAATTCCGTACTAATTAATTAAACGCGATTAACGTAATTAAACGTAATTATGTGTTGATTGTTTAACTGAGGCCTTAGAAAGATAGCAATTCCCAAATAATGCATAGGAATGCATAAGTTTAATTACAAAGCATGATAGGATCGTGTGCAAGCAAATCTATCCGGTGTGGACACTGGCGATTACCCGGTAAAAATTAAATAAGTGAAACGAACCCCGGACACCCGGAATATATAATAAATGATATTTTCACAAAAGTTAATGAGTTTTGGAAACCCAAAGCCATACGTGAAAGCTTATTGTACAAATCTCCCGGTAACAAGTAAAGTGCGCGTACCGCACCCGATACGCGCGTAACACGAAATTTCACCCGACGGAAGCCGAAATATATTATCAGAAATTAAACTAGACTATATTTAAGGAATAATAATGGTATTTTAATATTCGGGTGACACGCGATTAAAAACCCAAGAATACCCGGACGGTACCCGCACAAGATTAACTTAACTAATAAAGGTTATTATTTAGCAAAAGTGGACCCCACCCACACCCTTTGGGGGCCGGCCTATGGCCCACCCAAATGGGTAAAACTTTTTAATTTTCCCCTTTAACTCTTCATCTCCTTAATAACCCAATCATTAGGAAGATAATAATCATGTGAATGCATGCAATTGTATTGTGTAAAAATCAACTAATCCCCTCCTTCTCTCTCTCTCTAAAAACTCGGCCAAGACACCCTCTAATGTGATCCCCCAAGATTTTTAAGTATCTTCCATAATCTTCCATAATCTTACATAAAGATTATCATCCAATCCAAGCAAGATACAAGTGATCTTTGGAAGATTTGAAAGAGAGTGATTATAAGCCACTTGAGAATACTTGAAACAAAATCACAAAACTTCTTCTTCTTCCTTCCCTTGGCCGTAGCTTTACACCCCTCCATCAACATTGTTCTTTCAATTTTTACACTAACAAATCATCCCTAAATCATTATCCATCAAAACCCCTTTGTGTGTTCAAGAGCTTGGAGCTTAACCCCTTTGGAAGAACACACTAAACCCCATCCAATCCAAGGTTGTTGTCTTCCCTAACCTTGAGCTAGTAGTAAGTTTAACCTTGTTTGATTCTTAATGTTCATATTGTGTGCTTTTGAAAGCAAGTTGTACATTGATGGGTAATAAAATGGTTTTGAAATATAAAGATAATGTGTCTTGCTAGATTAAAAATGGAAGAATAATGACATAAATAAATCTTGGATTAATATTAATAAATGTAATATTTTGAGAAAATGTAATAAAATGAGCATACACTTGAGTTGAAGGATGATTAGAGCATGATTGATGAAAAGGACTTGAATATGATGGAAGATGATTTTAATCATCATAAGATGACAAGTTAATGCCAAAAAAATATTAAAATGGGTTAGATGATCATAGGTGAAAAAGTTCCATATTCAAAGTCTACTCACTTGAATGAGTGAAAAGTTGATATTTTGGATAAAAATATGGAACAAACATGTTAATAGCATCTAGGATGGATTATAAGATTATTAGAAGTGGAATGAAGTAAAAATAATCAAGCATTAAGAAAATGTTTCTTCAAAGTCCACTAAAATGGAAGAAAAATGCTAACCATGAAAGATAAGATGAAAAATGCAACAAATATAAGTTAAGGGACTAATATTATAACTTAGAAAGTTGAGGGACTAAAATATGTATTTTAGAAACTTTGGTCCAAAAAAATGCATTAACGAGAAGTTCGGTGTCAAAAGCATAAATAATAGCTTTTCCAAGTGAAGTTTTTGATAAACATGAGAAACTTACTTGTGTATAAATTAAAAGAGGTATTTTTATAAAAATGAAAGTTTTATAAAAATAAGAGGATAAGTTAACATAAGGATTTTATAAAAATAAGATTTTATAAAATATTAGTAAAGACTTGGGAAAACTTGTACAAAAATGGATACTTTTATATAAATGGGAATATAAAAGTATCGGAAACATTTTTGGGTTACAAGTTGAACAAGTTGGGCTAAACGTGCGAAAGTATATTTTCCAAGAAATATACGTTCGGAATTGGAAGTATGAATAATATTTCCATAGAACGCATATTGGAAGTAAATGTGGAAAACGCTAACTAACGGACTTAGTTACATGAACTAACGTAAACGGATAAACGGACATATGAGAAAAATGCCATTACGACAACATAAAATATATATATATATATATTTTTTAAGGAAATAAAATATATATAACAAGGGTGAAACGTGCGTAACACTTTCCTAAGTGTAGAAAGAATATTCGTGGGAGAAAACACAACGTAATGAATTAAAAACGCTAAACGACACATGAACTTAACAAGTAGTATCCACGCAATGGTATATGTACATATGCTCGTTTCGACGAAATTCTAGTATATCTATTTGAATGGGAAAATAGATATGCGAGAAGGAAAACCGAGACGAGTAGGTGGAGTATATCTACGAACGTGTGAATACCGACAAGATCCTAGTACATTTATTTAAATGGGAAAATAAATGTACGGCATGGTGAGTCAAGTCGGGCGTTAAGAATATGCTACCAAACGCCAAGAACTTAGCATATTTATTTGGATGGGAAAATAAATATGTGGCAAAGTGAGTCGGGTCGGGTAATAAGAAATCATATTATATCGAGCGAAACGATCCTAAGTATAATTATTTGAATGGGAAAATAATTATACGTTGGGTAGAGTCGTGTCGAGAATAATAGTATACAAGCCACAAAGAATATTAACAAGAATAATATATGACTTGTAAGAAAAGGGTAATTCATCGCCAATGAACCTAGGATACGAAACTATTAAACGGGAATTGGGATAAAGACGTGGTCGGGAAGTTGGGTGTACAACTTGCCAAGGCACATGCACCATAGGTGTAGTGACTTATATGCCTAGAACATTTGTAGGTGCGAGATCACAAACTTTACTATTTCCTTCTTTGAGCCGAGCACAGTTACAGGTGAGTCTCACGGCCCCATTTCTAAACTATTTAACGTTTTTATGGGGGAAAGGTATGTTGGGAATTGTTTGACGGGTTGGATACTTGAGTTGTGATCGCCACTCGGGGTTGAGACCTCTCTACTATAATCATTAATTCAGGAAAGTGAAACCGAAGGAATATTTGGATAGTACTATTGGTGCCTGACACGGCCCACCCCTAATCGATAGCGTCGATTATGCATCGGCGTATGCCTGGGGTGCACGTATTCTGAAATCAAGTCGTAGGAATACCGAGTAACGACTTGGGGCGGGGCATTATTAATGGTCTTGGTTTGGTTATAGGCTCAAGTAAAATTGTAGGAACTTGCAACTCCTATAAATTGTCATAACAAGGATATTCCCATGAGATAAAGTTTTATTAAACCAAAACCTGTGAACTCACCAATATTTATATATTGACGATTTTTAAACATATCTTTCAGGTAATTGACAGTGGAGCCGGAGTAGGTGTAGCAAGTGGATGAGTGTTCACTTATAGGCTAAAGCATGTCTTCACTATGTTATTAGAATCTAAAAGTTTTGATAAGTCAACGTTTTCGTTTATTCGTTTTAATTAATGAATAAATGATTACACTCACCTTCCTTAAACTAAGCTCAAAAATCTCAAAATTTTACAGCTTAAATCAATCTCATTTCATAACCATCCATGGATTTCACAATCACACTTCACCTTACCATCTTAGCCACTTTTTAAATATTCAACACCCTACTCAAATCATATAATCTCCATACTATAAAATAAACTCTTTATCAACTATCTTCACATTCACTATCTCTCACAACTTTGATTCTGCTTCAAGAATTTTTCATCGTCCTCTCAAGAACTAAATTCATATCCTTCACCTTCTCACACATGAGCTAGTTACCCATGATAACCAAACTATTGAAACTTGATTGTGTGTTGCATCAAACATAATCCTTAGTTATACATGAGGATTCGACTATTTGCCTTATTTGAACATTTGAAACTAGAATTCATGGAATATAAGCTATTTACTATAGACACACCTAGAGTCATTAACCTTATCTAGGGCAACTCTATTACAACTCATATGCTATACTTGATACTTGATTGCTTACATGTACATATTATCAATTTGCAATTCATGTGTGTAATAATTGGTACACTTAATCAAACAACTGATAGAGGATGAAGTACTTGCTCAACAGTTAGTAGAGTACAAAATAACCTACTCAACGCTTGGTAGAGGTCATCATGCCTGCTCAACAGTCGGTAGAGGCCCTACAACCTGCTCAACGACTGGTAGAGGCTATCATACCTGCTCAACAATCGGTAGAGGTTCCTACTCACTGACTGGTAGAAGTCTTTTTCCTGCTCAACAGTTGGACTCATTTTTTGGATACATGGTTAATCATATTATTTTACATGTGTGTCTAGAGTTATAGAAGGACACAAAACCCTAATGTAAGGTAAATTGGTGATTGCGGTCCGGAACGTAATCATGAATACGTTAAGGTAGTGTGAAATTCTATCAAGGTTTTCGGTAGTTGACCAATTATAAACCTTAGTTATCTGGTAGTTCATTTAGTCTTTCAATAGTCCATCAACTCATTCCTTTTAGGACTCCTAAAACTTAAGATTCTTATTCTCCTTGCTATTTCAGATGAACCTAATCCAACCCTTAAAACTCACACATATCAAAACTCTTACCCAAATTATTCGAAACAGTTTATTCTATTACCTATAAATTTATGTCATGCCTTAACTCGAAACTTCCCAAACCACCCTTGTCCTAATTTCTACCCAATCACCTTCAACCCTGTCTTTTCAATAAACTTCGGGACGAAGTTTCCAAAAGTAGGGGAGACTGTAACAGTGCAAAATTTTCCCCAAAATTTTAATACATAAAAAGCCCTTATATATATATATATATTTTATTACACCTTTATCATTAATATTATACAAATGTGCCTAAGTCTTTATTTATCCTAACTCACAACTTATATACATACATAAATGTATATAAATAATAATAATAATAATATGATTCTAAATTCTTTTTTTTTCACATACAAGATTTTTTTATTTATTTAAATAAAGCCTTGAGTCAAAAAGTCAAAGTCTTAGTCAAACAGTCAAAGTCTTAGTCAAATAGTCAATTCATCATAAAACCTTACTTTATGGTGTTGACCAATTTTAATGGCTAATTGAATCCAAAACTAGTATAAAAACCCACCTATGACCCATTATACTTTGCACCTCTAAATCGATTGTTTCAATCCGATTAAACTTTCCCTCATACCTTTCTTCTATAGTCTATTACTTCTACAATTGAAGCTTTGATTATAAGCTCTTGTAATTGGCAACTTTGGGGCTACACATATTCTATTTCTCGAGACTTAATACTTTGCTAAGGTGAGTTTACGTAACCATGTTTATGCGATTCTTTATACTTGCAACAATTATTTAAGCAATTCAACATGCATGTCTAGTAGTAAACTTTATTGCCTCATGAATTAGTCAACAGTTTCAACGAGTTTCAACGAGTTTCAACATTTACATAATCATTAGCTATGGCCAAGCCGGCGATACTCAATAATAGATCTATTGGATTGACAACCCCATCCAGATACGTGTACCTCCTACATAGGTAACGTGGGTGATTGTTATCGTTCAACATATTACTAAGGTGAACCGTAGATGACGGGATGGACCTAAACTAGTCGGAGGTTTGATTATGTCAACATATTATACTATTCATGTAGACTTAAATTTACGATAGACATACGAATTGCTAAACTTTTATACTTAAACTATATGCTTAACATGGATTATGTATTCTCACCAACTTCTAGTTGACCCCCCCCATTTTTCCAAACTCAACAGGAAATACTAATGCATGAAGTCTAGAGCTAGCATGAGGAGATATTTGAAGTTTTAAGCTTTGTTTGATTTTGATGTAGACATTAATGTAATTCAATATTGTAATGTAATAAAGGATTATTTAAACATATGTATTATCATGAGCTACTGAACAATCATCAATACGTGACATCCCGATGTTTCCGCCATCGGTTGGGGTGTTACACATGGTATTATCATAAGTATAAGTATAAGATAGTATGCATAAGAACGAGCGTGTCCATTAGGGCATAGAAGGGAGATGTCCGAATCCCCGGACAGATCACGGGAGTATGCCGAAGCTGCCCCAATGTACACCGCTGTCGAGAAAGTTCAACAGTATATCGTTCGCCGTTGAATCATGGTAAGGATGGGTCAAGTGATAAGATGATAAGGAGTAAACAGATGATGTAGCGTAGAAGATGATGACACCGACACCCCCGACAAGTCATATTGTTACCCACATGTTAAGACTCGACTATCTGTGACCGTCTAGTGTGTGCGACTCAGTTATAGACTAGACTCTACATGCAGTCCTAGTTCACTATAACCGTTGGCTCTGATACCAATCTGTCACACCCTTAAATTCCACATGCGGGGTTTTACCGCGAGGAGCCTGACACACCAGGATCTCAGTCAAAGATCACAATAAACATACAACAAACATGCATTCATATATATTTTTAAAACCAAAATATCATGCTTTGAGCCATAAACCAGCAGCGGAAGCATTTCTTGTTTACAACCAAAAGACATATCATTGTTTACAAAACATTGTTTAATATGCTTCAAAATATTAGACGCTGTGCATGACTTCGTGCGCCTAGCCCATTGACTGCTACCTTAGCGACCTGAGAAAACATGCCAAAAATGTCAACATATAATGCTGGTGAGTTCACAGGTTTTCTTTTATAAAAGCGTTGTTATAAGTTTGAAAAGATCATATCCGTTACTACTAGGTTATAAGAACGTTAGCTAGACGTTAAGTGTTTGTTTACTACTACGTTGGGAACCCATTACTATACGTGTATAAGTTGTTGAAGCTTGCCCAGATGTTTTGGCTATAACCGATGCCTCGGCGAGCCAGTAAGAAGAGACAATATGCACCCGCCCGGCCCAGCCGTCGAGTGGGGTTTGTGAGGCCCAATAGATCTATCCACATTTCTCCCGTTGTGCATCCCCGCACATTCATGGTTTCCCCCTGTGACTTTCCATAAAAGCCGCATAGTATTTGTAAAGTAACCATAGTATAACATGACCTTTAGTAAGTAAGTATGTAGCATGTTTCTCCCCTGAATGTAAAACAGTAAAAGTGCGGCTGTGACACTCACCTCGGATTGCGTTACTTGAAAATAGTTAAGTAATTATGCTATGATAGCCCCAAATAGCGGCGACCTATCATAAGATGTGTATAAGTATCCAGACTGATAACCCGCAGGTTAACTAGTCCCCGAATGTCCAGACCATGACCATAAACGTTTGAAAACACCTTTGACTGTTAAACCGACCGTACCAGACATGACTCGACATCCCATTGGTGACCCGACATCTCACGTGTTAGATAAATACAAGATATCACGCAACATAAGCAATTAAAAACTTAATACGCGCAAGAGTTCACCTAGTCTAGCATAATGTTCAATTAACGCATAAACAGGTCCGAACACGTGTTACTAAGCCATTGGGTGTATCCCGGGGTTCCTATCATGTTCCTATGTGTCAAATCATGTTCCGGGATGTCAAAATACGTTTACGACAAAAGTACACGCGATTAGGAAACTTACATGCGATTAGGAAAAGTCAACTAGTGAATAGGGAGGTCCAATCTGGCGAGTAGGGTGCTATTCGCCTGATGTATCAGGCGAATAGGCTGTAATCGCCTGATACATCAGGCGAGTAGAGCCCTATTCGCCCCAAGCACTACTGTCGCGCGTTTTCGCGCGTTAAACCCTCCAAATCAGTTCTGAAACATGTAAAAACACCCAATATCAAAACTAAACTATTAGCCAACCCATTCCAAGCAAAAACCCCCCAATTTATCTCTGCTCTAACGGCCTCGGTGCGATTATTTCCAAAAATGGCAAAATACTAGGTTTCATTAACTATGAAATCTTTCCTTAAGTAGTAACGATCAGATTACACCTCCTACTACTTGCAATTCATCATCCCTATGTTATAGCATTATTCTAGCATGATTCCTAACCATAAACAAGCAATGAATCATATCATAACATCCTAATTCTTCAAGAATCACCGAAATTGTAACACCCCAACCGATGGCGGAAACATCGAGGTGTCACGTTGTGACGATTGTTCAATAGCTCATGGACTAAAAGTGTAAATATTGATACATTGATTAAATAGTTTATTACATTAAAATGAAATACAACGATTCTAAATGTCACCTAAACTGAAATACAATGATTCAAAATCTAAATATGAAACCGAAAGCTTAACGAATGCATCTCAAATAACCTAAAACATGTATGAAAATAATTTTGTCAATACAAACATGTATTGGTGAGCATACCCGTTTGATACATATAGTAAAGAAAATTTAGCAATTCATGTGTTATTTTGCAAAATGTAATAAGTGGTATCCGGTCAAATCAACCCTATGAAAGGAAAGCAGATATATATAGTATGCGCTAGTAGTAATGTAATACATAGCAATGACGAGGACTCTCAACAGAGTCACAAGGGTATATACCATAGTACTATTCATTGAAATGCCAGGCCGCAACGGTTAATGATTTGACAAGTCATAGATACACGAAATGACACAAGCAAACACACATAAGAATTGCTATTTTAGTAAGATGAAATAGAAAATTGATAGTAAGTACACGAGTCACCCCAAAATAGTAAAACAGTAAAAAAGGGAAAAAAATATACTCACATTCACTAAATAGTTATGTCACTAAATCGTCGTGAGCGTGAATTGGCGAATCCCAAAGTCTCAACCTAAAAGTATGTTATATGTATAAGTGTTTGGACTTAGAGTAAGTCTAGGTTTTCTAGTCTAAGGCACTTAGGATGTCTAGTCTAATTTGGGGTTTAACTTGTAAATAACGATATATGTTGAAAATGCGACGTAAGTAAATATATATACTTGCTTGAAATAATATGACATATGAACTAAAGAATAAATAAGAATAATAATATTATAAGTTCATAATTGAAAGTTATGAATTAAAGTAAATGGTGGAAGTTACATAAATGTTAAATTATGTAACAACTTTGACTTGTTCAAAAAAAATGTAACAACTTTGAAACATTAATTATTTGTATTTATTAATTTAAATACAACCAATTAATTAGGTTAGTCAAAGAAATTTTAAATAAGATAAATAATTTAAATTTATACAATAATAGATTTATGAAGTCATAAAATGATCTAAATATTTCATAAATATTTTTAAATGACTTAATGAATATATAATATAAACGCATAATTATCATAAATTCACAAAAAATTTTAAGTTAATCAAAATATCAAGAATTTTAAAGAAAATAATGTATTATGAAACAAAATGGTCAAAATAATTTTTTAGATAATTTTTTTTAACCAAAATGATTTTATATTATATTTATTGTCTAAAACATAAATAAAGAATTAAATTCTATAAGAGTACAAAACTAATACAAATTAAGTAGCAAAAATCATAATCAGTATTCTAACATAATAAATAGGGTTTTCATGAATAGTTACATTAAAATACATTATATATGATTTTTAATGAAATAAGCATGATTTAATCAAAATACAATTATTAAAACTATTGCAACGGCCACAAAATCAGAATAGAAACTATTTTCAGGTCATAAATATCATCTAGAAGCTAAGGTCAGAATTTCATGATTTTTAGATAACATATGAATTAGTTATGAATTGTACAAGTTAATTATACTTTTAACTCAAAAATCCCAAATTGTTCATAAACACCCTAAAGCCCTAACTAGCAATTGAAACCCTAAAGTGTATGAATCATCAAATAAATATAATGCTATTGAAGAAATATATGTGAAAAGGAAAAATAGTGAAAGTTGATTGAAAATACTTACGGTTTTGCTTGTTCGATTTAGAAAAATAAGAATATATGAAAACCAAAGCAAAAATCTCCAAAATTCTTGAGGATGATGATGATATGAACTCAAAAGATGATAAAATATGAGAGAAGTGAGAGTGTTTGTGTGTGAAAATCATGTTGGGATATTGAGGAAAAGAATGAGTAATTAGAAATATAATGAATGGTGTTTAATATAATAATCAATTTTGTGAGCAATACTAGTAACTAGTTGACTAGAAAACTCATGAAACTTATTTTTGAGGTAATATAATTAGTCATAAAGTTTAAAAGAAATTGGTAATTGTTTAATTGTGGTTAAAATATATGATACAAAAAAATGATTTTTGGCATAACTAACATCCTGACTTGGAATCCTATAAAAGTCAAATTATAGTAAGTTTGAAAATCGTTTCAATATACTTATTTGATTAAAACGTAGACCCGTCAGTAAATATGTAATGATAAAAAAGAAACTCAAGCTTTTATTAATTTGAGAATAAACAAAACTACATGGATGGATTTGTAAATGTGATAATATAGGGACTACATTTGTAATCTTGGCAAAAATATAAGGAGCGGATGTTACAGTCTCCCCTACTTTAGAAAATTTCGTCTCGAAATTTCTTTCAAGTGGAGATTTCTATGAAATGAAAGGTGTTGAAAAGTCAAGTAGGTAAAAAAAAAATTGCATCAATTATGATTTGACAAAATTTAAAGTAATTGTCTAATATCCAAAGTAATTATTTCAAAATCTTTCACAGTTGACCCAAAGTTAGAAAGTTGAGAGTTTAAATGGGAAAGTTTTTGGGAATGTGTAACGGGTGAGGGCAGAGGCACTAATGTAGGTAGTCTCCCCTACTTTAGAAATGTTTCTAATTGAACTTTATTAGAGTATGCAACAAGAATCCAATTAATCGAGAATGTAAGAGTATACAAGGTTTATGTTTTCTGTAGAGGTGGTCAAGAGAAAGACTCTAGGAGGACGAATTAAAGCTCGGGTAAGAACTTTCTTATCGAAAGTGCTAGCTATTAGTCAATGATCTAATGATGAGATAGTAATGGGTAGGTTCTTGGTTAGACTCCTAGTCCGCTCCCGCGGTATCGTTTATGCTTATATATAGGGTGTACCGCAGCTAACCCACCACACTCCCGATACTTTGGACTCGTACTGATTGTCTGCCAACAGCCTAAATAGAATTACACACCACCCTCATGTACCTGTAAACCCATGATTGCGTTCCGGACCGTAATCATCGATTTACCTTACACTAGGGTGTTATGCTTTTCCATAACCATAGTAATACTAGAAACAAATGCGTGCAATCAGGATATGCTAAGTAATTGATACTGCAATGAAACAATGACATGGTTAGAGGTCCTTCCCTTTCGGGTTTACCCTTTAACCGTAATGAGAGTAACAGGTAATTAATAGACATGGTTAGAGGTTCTTCCCTTTCGGTTTCACCCTTAACCGGTAACTTCTGTTCACATCGTTGGGCTCTAAACACCTATATTGATAAACTCCGAGATTTACACCGTTCCCTCGGATTAAATAAATACTCTAATCCGAGTCGTACGTGGGCACTGGCTTAGATTCCATACGAGTTATCAACTAGTATGTTTGTTGGCCATGACGATGAACAAAATAATGTAAAGTATAACAGGGTTTTGCTCACAATAGAAAAAAAAATGTGCACACCAAATATGCGTTCATGTAAGTATATACGTATAGCATAGAATTTCGATTAAAAAAATAGTATAACGTAAATCGAGTAAATCGCACAATCGCACAAAATGAAAGTAAACGAGTTGAATTAATGCATATAGGAAATGTGAAAATAATCACAACTAACGTGTTAGAAATAACTATGAATAAAAATGGTGCAAGAATAAAATAATGAAATTTATGGCAGATGAGTGTGCACGGAACAGGTGTATAGCCTACTAGCATGCGAGTTAAAATCTAGTAATTTTACATATATGCGTTATACTATAAAAGACATTTAGCAACATTCGGATAAGAGGGTATGTCCATTGTTTAAACCAAAAGTTTTGCAACTGAAAGTGTGCGAGTGTAATAGGATAAATTTTCGTTTATAAAAAACGTAGTTTGCACAATCTTTGTGATATAGTTGAAAGAATAGTAGTAATGCATGAGGATAACTTTTTAGTAACCGAAGTGTGTTTTAGATTCAAAACTGGTTCATTTGAAAAATCTTCGTAGATATGTGTTTACGAGGAGTCGAGTTTGAAAAATGTTATAAGGCTTATTATTAGTTGCAAGTTTCTTCCGAAAACATATATTTGATACGCCATATGAAAACAAAGGGTTTACATTTTTTTTTTACATTTGACTTGTAAAATATGCAATACAAGTTTATAAAATGCAAAATGAAACCATTTCATGAAGTATGTGTAAATCTAATGTGTTTTAAAAGACCAATATTTAAAATGACGTGAAGGTTGTGAATGATCCCAGATGCCTTGACAAATTTTTTTTTTTAAAATAGAATTTTCTGTATTTAAACATTTCTTTAACTTGTAGGTTGAAAAGTCGAAAAAAAAATTAATTGTTATGAAATGTTGAGAAAATCTAAGTGTTACCCATTAGGACTAGGTAACTTGAAACCTTTTAATTGTAAACTTTTACAAAATTTATACATTTAAAGATCGTTTGATTATAAGGATCGTTAAGGCATCTCTTGTTTCAAGGCACAATGTGTATATAAAGTGTGTTTTAATCTGGCGAATAGGCTTCCCTAAACTGGGTGTAAATTAGTATTGTGTAAATGAGAATATTAGTGAATTTCAAAACTTTAGCGAGATTAAAAACGAGATGTAGAAATAGATCCCTGAGATGTGGAATTCACTCCTAACTCAAAGATGTTATTTCAAAATTGAAAATTATTGTGAAATGAAACCAATCACTAAGTTAAGGATATCACTCCCAGCTTAGTGGTTAAATTTCTTTTTGAAGGAAATACTCTTTGAGGTGTGGATGTCACTCCTATCTCAAAGTTATATTCCTAGGATAAATAACATATAGAGGAGTGAAACTAATCACCAAGGTATGGATGTCACTCCTAACTTGGTGATATCGTTTCGTTTGTAAAATACGAGTGTCTTCTTTTCTAAGCAAAATACCGAAGGAATAACAAGAAGAAATCATAGAGAAAATATCTTGAAAGAAAATATAAAGATAAGAAGAATATGCACGAGAGGACTCGTGAAAGTAAACTTAGTTATAGACTAGGCTAAAAGGCATTCTAATAACCTAATTCCCTATAACCATGGCTCTGATACCAATCTGTAACACCCCAACCGATGGCGGAAACATCGAGGTGTCACGTAGTGACGATTGTTCAATAGCTCATGGACTAAAAGTGTAAATATTGATACATTGATTAAATAGTTTATTACATTGAAATGAAATACAACGATTCTAAATGTCACCTAAACTGAAATACAATGATTCAAAATCGAAATATGAAACTGAAAGCTTAACGAATGCATCTCAAATAACCTGAAACATGTACGAAAATAATTTTGTCAATACAAACATGTATTGGTGAGCATACCCGTTTGATACATATAGTAAAGAAAATTTAGCAATTTATGTGTTATTTTGCAAAATGTAATAAGTGGTATCCGTGTCAAATCAACCCTATGAAAGGAAAGCAGATATATATAGTATGCGCTAGTAGTAATGTAATACATAGCAATGACGAGGACTCTCAACAGAGTCACAAGGGTATATACCATAGTACTATTCATTGAAAAGCCAGGCCGCAACGGTTAATGATTTGACAGGTCATAGATACACGAAATGACACAAGCAAACACACATAAGAATTGCTATTTTAGTAAGATGAAATAGAAAATTGATAGTAAGTACACGAGTCACCCCAAAATAGTAAAAAAGTAAAAAAGGGAAAAAAAATATACTCACATTCACTAAATAGTTATGTCAGTAAATCGTCGTGAGCGTGAATTGGCGAATCCCGAAGTCTCAACCTAAAAGTATGTTATATGTATAAGTGTTTGGACTTAGAGTAAGTCTAGGTTTTCTAGTCTAAGGCACTTAGGATGTCTAGTCTAATTTGGGGTTTAACTTGTAAATAACGATATATGTTGAAAATGCGACGTAAGTAAATATATATACTTGCTTGAAATAATAGGACATATGAACTAAAGAATAAATAAGAATAATAATATTATAAGTTCATAATTGAAAGTTATGAATTAAAGTAAATGGTGGAAGTCACATAAATGTTAAATTATGTAACAACTTTGACTTGTTCAAAAAAAAATGTAACAACTTTGAAACATTAATTATTTGTATTTATTAATTTAAATACAACCAATTAATTAGGTTAGTCAAAGAAATTTTAAATAAGATAAATAATTTAAATTTATACAATAATAGATTTATGAAGTCATAAATTGATCTAAATATTTCATAAATATTCTTAAATGACTTAATGAATATATAATATAAACGCATAATTATCATAAATTGACAAAAAAAATTAATTTAATCAAAATATCAAGAATTTTAATGAAAATAATGTATTATGAAACAAAATGGTCAAAATAATTTTTTAGATAATTTTTTTTAACCAAAATGATTTTATATTATATTTATTGTCTAAAACATAAATAAAGAATTAAATTCTATAAGAGTACAAAACTAATACAAATTAAGTAGCAAAAATCATAATCAGTATTCTAACATAATAAATAGGGTTTTCACGAATATTTACATTAAAATACATTATATATGATTTTTAATGAAATAAGCATGATTTAATCAAAATAAAATTATTAAAACAATTGCAACGGCCACAAAATCAGAATAGAAATTATTTTCAGGTCATAAATATCATCTAGAAGCTAAGGTTAGAATTTCATGATTTTTAGATAACATATGAATTAGTTATGAATTGTACAAGTTAATTATACTTTTAACTCAAAAATCCCAAATTGTTCATAAACACCCTAAAGCCCTAACTAGCAATTGAAACCCTAAAGTGTATGAATCATCAAATAAATATAATGCTATTGAATAAATATATATGAAAAGGAAAAATAGTGAAAGTTGATTGAAAATACTTACGGTTTTGCTTGTTCGATTTAGGAAAATAAGAATATATGAAAACCAAAGCAAAAATCTCCAAAATTCTTGAGGATGATGATGATATGAACTTAAAAAATGATAAAATATGAGAGAAGTGAGAGTGTTTGTGTGTGAAACTCATGTTGGGATATTGAGGAAAAGAATGAGTAATTAGAAATATAATGAATGGTGTTTAATATAATAATCAATTTTGTGAGTAATACTAGTAATTAGTTGACTAGAAAACTCATGAAACTTATTTTTGAGGTAATATAATTAGTCATAAAGTTTAAAAGAAATTGGTAATTGTTTAATTGTGGTTAAAATATATGATACAAAAAAATGATTTTTGGCATAACTAACATCCTGACTTGGTATCCTATAAAAGTCAAATTATATTAAGTTTGAAAAACGTTTCAATATACTTATTTGATTAAAACGTAGACCCGTCAGTAAATATGTAATGATAAAAAAGAAACTCAAGCTTTTATTAATTTGAGAATAAACAAAAGTACATGGACTGGATTTGTAAATGTGATAATATAGGGACTACATTTGTAATCTTGGCAAAAATATAAGGAGCAGATGTTACACAAATGGGTCAAAATGCATACTTTCATCTAAACACTATAACAATAGCTTAAACTCATAGATAAACATCCTAACAACTCCTACACATCAGAAGTACATCAAATTCATGGAAACATTCATATTATAATCACCAAAAATCATCATATGCATCAATACTTCACATATAGCAAGTATTATGGTGTAGACTTGTTTTAGAACTCATTTCCAAGGTTTTTATAGACTCATTCTTATCAAAACAAGGTCTGGACTTTTGGGGAACCAAAACAATAACATTACAAAGGTTTAGGATGAAGAACACACCTTGGATTTTATCAAAGAAAGGTGTGTAAGCTTGGAAATGGTGAGTTTTGAAGCAAAACAAGTTCCAGAGGTGTTTCAAGGTGTGTGGGAGGCTTAGGATCAGTTAGGGTTGCACAAATGGTGTTTTGGGGAGTCAAGGGTTGTATTTATAGGTGTTTTTACTCGTGCACATCAGTACAGGCGAGTAGAAGAGCAGTTCAGGCGAGTAGGGCTCCTAATCGCCTATATACTGGCGATTAGGGCCCTAATCGCCATCAGAATCCCCCTAATCGCCTATACAGGTGGCGATTAGGAGCTCCCCAGGCTCCTAATCGCCTGTATGGTTCCAGAACTGGTTTTTGGCGCGTTAAACACTATTTTAACACATATAAACACGTATTCACATACCGACAAGTCACATAATGATTATAAACACATAATGCACGATAACTAACACGTTTACATCCGTTCACTAATTCCCGAGACTCGAGACTTGCGTGTGTACGTTAAACCCGACGATTCCACGAATCACCAATCCTTGTACACATGGTTATGGACCGACTCCCGATGATCCCCGGATCATCGTAACGACTCCCGATGATTCCCAGAATCATCGTAAGGACTCGAGTGACCCCGTTAAGTACGTAATATGCATGACTCGCTAAGGTAGACTTACTAGTTTAGTTAATGTTACTAACATGAGTTTGCCGGGTGTCACACCACATCTAGTGGCAACTGAATTGGGCCCATTTTTACGCCCAATTTGAAACCCTCAAACCGCCCCCGAGCGCTAAAGTGGGTGAACTGGGTTACGCGGTGCTCTCCCTTTCTTCCTCCAATTAATTTTTACCATCTTCAACAACAACCACTTTTTTTTTTTAATTCAAATGTAAACAAGTGTATTTTTCTTACTTTGATTGTGTAGTGTTATATCAAGTGTTGGGTAATTTAATATCGAGTGAATTGCTTGGTTGATCCATGTGGTTTTCAGATCTTGCACACTTGATCCCTAACATTCACTAATTACAGACATGATCCTAAATGTTTACAACTTATTACTCGTATGTTCCCGTAGGTTCGTTTTTCATAACACTGACAGTCATTGGCATTGGCATGGATGGTCGTTAGTTTTGATCGTTAAATCTGGATAAAATTACTTTTATAGCTTCTGATCCTAAAAACAAAACACTTAAGAAAATTATAAAATACCATAAAATTTTTAATGGGCCCCACTTCAATCCCACCCTTCTTCTTCCCCACCCCACCCATCTCCTCTACCACAATCCTAACAATAGACCACCACATTTCCACCACCCACCCGACCACCACCTGGCAACACCACCGTTCCACCATCTCCACCCCACTAATTTCTCAACCTCCGGTCCTACGCAGTCATCTGCCATCTTGACATGTTAAGTAAAACAAACCTGTAGATACACATATTGCAACTAATGCTATTGGATTGCGAATTACAAAATGTTTTGTTTCTGGATGAATGGTCGAATGTCGATATATGGATGGTCGAAGGTAGAAGCTAATGGTCGAAGGTACACTGGGAGGTCGAAGGAAGAAATTGTATATATGTATGTCTTGGTTCGCCCACCTTAAACGGTCAAACTTGCACATTCGACCAAGTCAATTGGGTGAATGTGCAGGTCTATATAAGGCTGAATCAACTTTTTGAATGAAACTTTTGACATTTTGTTTTCCCTCCCAGTGTGTGTTTCTCCGTAGGGTTATTATTGAGTTTGTAATCGTGATTAATCATTATTAACAACGTTTTGATGTGTAATTGATTATCTAAATGAATGAAATGATTATGTTAATGATGATTTCTGTGTTTTGCTACTTTTATTATCATTTTGTGATCAATTCAGGGATTCCGCACCGGAATTGAAATTGTTTGATCATTATCTTTGTTGTTTAGACGATCCTACGCACATACAAAGTGGTATCAGAGCCATTTGGATCAAACAACCACAAATTGATAATATTACAGCTGATTTGGACCCAATTTTGATCAAAACTTTCTGTTTTCATTGAATAACTGAATTTGGTGTTAAATTGATTGATTTGAACTTGTTTTCATGGATAAAACTCAAAATTCTCTTTGTTAAACTTGTTCCAAATCCAATCCGAAGCAAAACTTGCATAAGATCATCAAATTTCATCAACATTTGAAAATTTTTGATCAAAATAACTGATTTTCAAAGAATAACCGTTTTTCAAAATGAAGGGTCGAACCTAGGGAGATTTGGTCGAAAGTGAGAGTTTTAGGTCGAACCAGGGATTATTTGGTCAAACGTGGAGTGTTATTTGGTCGAACCTAGAAAGTTTTAGTGTGTTGTTGTTCATTCGACCTTAATTGATACATTCGACCAATCGAGTGGTCGAAAGTGGGATAAACCGGTCGAAAGTGAACTGAGTCTGTTGTTTTCTACATTCGAACTTTATCAAACGGTCGAACGTGGACTAATTTGCACATTCAACCACGCGATCATTCAAAAGGGTCGAACGCAGAAACTGTTGTGAAATTTTTCTAATCGTTTCGTGTTTAATCATTTTCAGAGCGATATGTGGAATTTTCCTACAACAGCACGACCTAATACAACACCACAACAGCAGACATCCATGGATCCTTGGTCAATAGCTGCTCAAAAGTCTAGTCAACCATCCTAACCGATTAACTATATGGCGATGATTAGTTCTATGCCCCAACAAGTTACACAACCTCAACCACAACTGATGGCTGATTACTGGGGAGTAGCAGCAGCGGCGGTACACTCTCAGACTACCAACGCGATTTCGACTCTTATTCAAGGCTTATCATCGGGTAGTGGTAGCCGTCCACCAAAGTTGATGGAAATGGTAGACTACAATGTAACACCCCAACCGATGGCGGAATCATCGAGGTGCCACGTAATGACGATTATTCAAAAGCTCATGGTACTAAAATGTAAATATTTGATTATTGAATATTGTTTTACAACATGTGAAAATAAATACACAACAACAATTGAGATAGTTGATTTATTTAGTCTAAGTCCAAAGTCCTATGTGAAGCGTCAAGCAGCTTATCCTAAAACATGCACGAAAATAAATTTGGTCAACATATGATGTTGGTGAGTACTACCTAGCTTTGTACATATAGTATAAGTTTGAAAAGATGTACAATTCATGTGTCTAGCATTACCAAGGCATTATGTAAACACACAAGTAACCAAACAAGACAAAGATCAAATGTAAAATTGAAAAGATGAAAATTGATAATGAGCACCCTAACACGTGTCAAGTCTAAAAGAGCACCACAACATAAGTTATGTCTAAATGAGCACCGTAACATAAGTTACGTCTATATGTAAAGAGCACCATAACATAAGTTATGTCTAGTTGTACGATTTTGTATGTAAGCTACGTTCATGTTCAAACATAAAGCACAAAGATAAACAAGACACGTATATGAATTGTAAATGAAGAAAGTGTATGTGTAACTGAATGTGAAAGTTTTGTATACTTGTGTATGAATCACCCCAAAAGTGTAAAAACGAAAAAAGGGATAAGTAATACTCACCTTAGCAAGGTGGTAAGTCTTGTGGAATTGAATAAGTGTAATCCAACGTTGCCAAGTATCACCCTATGTATAAGGTAACAAATAAGTCTAAGTCTATCTAGTCTATTAGTATTTTCTAGGGTTTCGAATTGGGGATAAGTATTCGTTTGATTAATAAATTAAACGTTTAATAAATAAGAGAAATTTGATAGATAAATAAACAAAAGTCTTTTTGTAAATTTTAAATTAAAGATGGTCAAAATATAAAGTTTTAAGTGTGAAAATTGTTTTTATAAAATTATTTTCTTATAAATAGAATATTAAATCTATTTATTTCAAATTGTCCAAAATATAAATTTAATATTTAAAAATATTAAAATTAAAGAATTTTTAAATTAAAAATGGTATTTCAGTTCTAAATGGACAGGAATAATTTATATAAAATTTTGGTGCAAAAACATTGAAAAATGAATTTATTATGATTTATTTATGAATTAAACTAACAAAAATTGATTAAAAATATAAAACGAACGGTTTTTCAGAAATAAAAATTATTTCTGAAATGTTTATTGCTATACAAGTTTAGGATAATTTTTGTGGGATTTTATAAAATCGTATAGATATTTTTATTGGATTTTACAATTATAAATGAATAAACTTGTAATATTTATAATATATATATTAAATAAACTATTTTTGAAAAACTAAAAATTGTATGATAAGCTTTACCATTAGGAGATCATACAGTAATTTTTATAGAATTTATAGACCACTTTTAGTATTTAAAAACTATTTTAAAAATTAATATGTTAAATATATATATATATATATAAAAGGAAAAAAAATGGTTGTTGGTTATGGGAGTCGAACCCGGGCCTCTGGCCGGTTCGAGCTTTATCACAAGTGTGGCCACCAACTGAGCCACACCCTGAGAACGAATTATTTTGGATTTAAATTAATTATATATGCTACAAATACTGTTTCGAATTAATTAAAAAAAAGGAGCTTAAAACGGGATTCGAACCCTGGCCGTAGGCCGGTTCGTTGTTTAACTCAGCTCGTGTCTACCAACTGATCTGTTGATCAGTTGGTATCTGATTTCGTTTGTTAATATATAAGTATAGATACGATTCTGGTTCGTCTTCCCAAATATAAACCTTACGAAACCCTAGCTTCTTAATTAAACAATTAAGCAAACAATAACCCATGTTATCATGGGGCTTTTGTTGGACTTCGGCCGACTAACCAACACACGAAAAAAATTTATACTTACAGGTAGTAATCGAAGGTGAAACCCGCAGTCAACTAAAAGTCAAACACGAAGGTTTTTGTAGATTATGAAAGGTTTTCAGAAGGAACTGAGTATAGGGGTTTGATTTTCGGCCATTATAGCTTGTAGAATTAGCTTTAATTTATACCAATAACCACGAATTGAAACATTTGGAATGTTTGAACCATCTTTATTAAGAACGCGTGAATTGATCTATAATTGGGAAGTTTTAGTGGTGATTGCTGCTGTAATTGACGCGTAATGGTCAAAGGAATTCATTACCATTCCATTTCAGGATCAGAAAACGCGTATAGAATGTTGATGATGATGATCGTTCAATGCAGTTGACTTTTTCAAGTCAAACTGGTCGATTTAACACAAGATATATAATTAATTCGTGTGTGTTTCAAAACAGAAAGAATGGTGTAGCCCCGTTGGTTCGTGTATGTGTGTGTTGTGTTTGAGCCGTTACCAGACTCGGGTTCGAGTCTGGTTGGTGTATTTTTTTTTGTTTAACAGATAGGAGGGGAGAGGAGAAGAGAGTTGGGCTTGGGCTTCTATTGGGCTTGTGTGTTGGGCTCCGAAAATTAGCAATAAGGGTGGGTTCAAGTGAGTGTGTTCACAAATATATATATATATATATATATATATATATATATATTACCATTAAATAAAATCTGAATTTTTGTTATTATTATTATTATTATTATTAAAATAAAATAAAATAAACGAAAAGTGACGGATGTCACAGCATCCCCTACTTTTAGAAACTTCGTTCCGAAGTTATTAGAAACATAAGGTTACGGATGTTTGGGTAGAAACTAAGATAATCGTGGTTTGGAAAATTTGAGTTAAGGCACGACGTGAATTTATAGGTAAAAGAGTAAACTGTTTCGAATGATTTGGATAAGAGGTTTGATAGGTGTGAGTTAAGGATTGGATTAGGTTCGTCTCGAATAACAAGGAGAATAAGAATCTAGTAAAACACTAAACTTCAAGTTTTAGGAATTCTAAAATAAGTGCATGAGTTGATTGACTATACAAAGTCTAAATGAACTACCAAGTAACTAGAGTTTGTTCCCGGTCCGACTTCCAGTCTCACTTTCAATGCATCATTAGTGTTTATATATAGGTGTACCGCAACTAACCCACCACACCTTTGATACCTTGAAAACGTACTGGACGCCTACCAAAAACCTCAATAGAATTTCATACCACCTTAACGTACCTGTAAATTCACGATTACGTTCCGGACCGGAATCATCAATTTACCTTACATTAGGGTTTTATGTCCTTCTATGATCCTAATCTAAAAACACATTAAAGCAAATAAGTTTCACAAGAAGATGACACAACAAACACGTTGGGTTACAATGAGACGTTATCAACGAAATGAGGCTATGTAATAATGAGGTCAATTACATTGGTTTGCAACGACTTGCAAGCATAACAAAATTTAAGTATGGGCTACCACTCATCCGGGGAGCCCTTTTAAGTGAAATGTTTGTTTTAGTTGAGTGGATAAATGTAGTAGTTGTCTTTCATAGATCAACATGCAAATTGATAATACACACATGTAAGAAAGTTTATAAGTACGACAACCATTAAGTATAAGTGTTATCTTAGTGGCCTATAGAAATAGTTCATATTTGGCCAGCCATGTTTACGAGTATCATGAATAATTAAATGTTTAATGAATAGTCAATTTAAGGAAAATCAAGTTTCATATAACAACAATGATTGTTTTTAGAAAAGCTCTGTAGGATCAAGTATCAAGTTTTTAGTAGTTTGATTTCATGGAAATCAAGTCCAAATGTTTCAACAAAATGTGAGGTAGAGTCTTAAACTTCCACGATTAAAATAAACGTAACCAAATATGATAAATTTCCAACCTGCGTTCGTACACAATAGTATGCAAGGAACTTCTAGATGTTATATGCTTATGAGTACGACATAATTGGGTACAAAATGGTAATAGGATCAAGAAAATGAAAACACAAGTATTGGATTCCCGAGTCTTAAGAAGATTCCATCCATGGCTTAGCCTGTGGGATTAGCGTCACCCTGACCGTTTGCTTCGTTGATATTGATATTGAAAGCTCGTCCTTGCGCCACCTGGTTTACATTATTCAATTCAGGGCATTGAGGTCGCACGTGGTTAGGATCTCCACAATTATAACATGCCCGGCCGTTAGTAATCGGCAGTGGTTCCTGGGCAGCTGTTTGATGATCATCTTGTGTCCCAACCGTTACACGACAAGTAGTGACAAAGTGTCCAAACCTTCCACATCTAGTGCATTGACGACATGGAAGATTTGCAGGGTGATGATACTTGCAAGTGTTGCATTGAGGATGGATTCCCGTGTAGGCTTTCTTGATAGGAGGCTGAGTCACAGGATCCACAACAGCATGGTTCTGATTATCGCTCATTCGTTTCTTAGAGTTCGAAGAAGTAGTGGCAGCCTTTGCTAAAACAGTTTTAGATCGTTCAGCAGCATTGGTGGTTTTCTCAGTAGACGTCTTGGTGCTCTTCCTAACCAAGTTTCCTTTCCTTACGTGTTTGTCTGTTAAAGTGGCCGCAAGCTGAATGGCTTCTTCCACCGTAGTGGATTTTCCTCCAGTGACAACGTCTTGAATCAGATCAGGTAATCCCTCGATATATTTCTCGATTGCTCGAGAGACCGGGGTGACCATGTGTGGAACCAATATGCTGAGTTCATGATATCGAGTATTATACGCAAGATTCTCGCCACTGCTTTGTTTGAGCTCATGAAACTCATCCTCCAGTTTCCTGATTTCGTTCCTAGGGCAGAATTTGGCGATCATGAGTTCCTTAACTTTAGTCCAAGACAAAGATAATGCAACATCAGCGCCCCGATTGCGCTTTTCGCCATTCCACCAGGTTAGCGCCCCCTTTTGAAGGACACTAGTAGCATAGCGAACGCGGAGTTCATCAGGACACTCGCTGTTCACAAAGGTGCTCTCCATACTTTCAAACCATTGGAGGAGGCCAGTAGCGCCCTCCTCACCAGTGAATTTTGTGGGGTTGCAGGAGTTGAAGTGTTTGAAAGTGCACCGTAATTGAGTCGCACCCCTGTGTTGGCACTGTTACTATTCTGGGTTAACTCACTGACAAGGTTTGGGATCACTGCAGCAATTTGTTCAGCGACTAAAGATGCAAGGCGACGATCAGAACGTTGTCCAGAAGCACGAACAGTGCGTTGGCTGGCATCACGGAGCATTTGGCGAGCAGACATCTATGAGGTAGTCAATGAATAATCATGAGATTTAGAAAATGTAAGTGTATAACCGTACAGATGATTATGAAAGTATGAACTTGTAAACAATATATGAAAATCATGAAATACAAAATATTGTATATGAAACGAGAGAGTGTTATTGAAAAGCTAGCATAAAATGCTTGGAGTGCCCTTGTCTAGCTGTAGAGCCCAACAAGAACGTTGACTTTTCAAAGGAATTGAACCCAATGGTGATCAAAGAAGACATGCTTTAGCCTATAAGTGGACACTCACTCCAGGAATCCCCAGGTAAGCATAACAGGTCCGTTATTGGATTTATGCTCTATGCTTGCCTATGCCAGAAAACCCAGTGTACAGGCATCCACCCTTCCAGATTGCACGTGTTCCATCACACTCATTAAAGCTCAACAACTTTGAAGGAGAAAAATAAGAGTAGGCATTATGCCTAAGAGTGTCTTCATGAAAGGTACTGCTCCCGTTCCATGATGATGTAGACTTCCCACTCCTTGTAGGACACCATCTCTATGCACCAGGATGAAAGATGAGGAGAAATGGAGAAGAAAGGAAAGACAGAGGAAGGAAAGTAGAGGGAAATGAGGGGTAAGGAAATTTAGGAAATATTATGCATGAAAGTTGAAGTTCGGTTATAGTCTAGGCCATTTTATCTAATAACCTAGTTCCCTATAACCATGGCTCTGATACCAATCTGTAACACCCCAACCGATGGCAGAATCATCGAGGTGCCACGTAATGACGATTGTTCAAAAGCTCATGGTACTAAAATGTAAATATTTGATTATTGAATATTGTTTTACAACATGTGAAAATAAATACACAACAACAATTGAGATAGTTGATTTATTTAGTCTAAGTCCAAAGTCCTATGTGAAGCGTCAAGCAGCTTATCCTGAAACATGCACGAAAATAAATTTGGTCAACATATGATGTTGGTGAGTACTACCTAGCTTTGTACATATAGTATAAGTTTGAAAAGATGTACAATTCATGTGTCTAGCATTACCAAGGCATTATGTAAACACACAAGTAACCAAACAAGACAAAGATCAAATGTAAAATTGATAAGATGAAAATTATTAATGAGCACCCTAACACGTGTCAAGTCTAAAAGAGCACCATAACATAAGTTATGTCTAAATGAGCACCGTAACATAAGTTACGTCTATATGTAAAGAGCACCATAACATAAGTTATGTCTAGTTGTACGATTTTGTATGTAAGCTACGTTCATGTTCAAACATAAAGCACAAAGATAAACAAGACACGTATATGAATTGTAAATGAAGAAAGTGTATGTGTAACTGAATGTGAAAGTTTTGTATACTTGTGCATGAATCACCCCAAAAGTGTAAAAACGAAAAAGGGATAAGTAATACTCACCTTAGCAAGGTGGTAAGTCTTGTGGAATTGAATAAGTGTAATCCAATGTTGCCAAGTATCACCCTATGTATAAGGTAACAAATAAGTCTAAGTCTATCTAGTCTATTAGTATTTTCTAGGGTTTCGAATTGGGGATAAGTATTCGTTTGATTAATAAATTAAACGTTTAATAAATAAGAGAAATTTGATAGATAAATAAACAAAAGTCTTTTTGTAAATTTTAAATTAAAGATGGTCACAATATAAAGTTTTAAGTGTGAAATTTTTTTTTATAAAATTATTTTCTTATAAATAGAATATTAGATCTATTTATTTCAAATTGTCCAAAATATAACTTTAATATTTAAAAATATTAAAATTAAAGAATTTTTAAATTAAAAATGGTATTTCTGTTCTAAATGGATAGGAATAATTTATATAAAATTTTGGTGCAAAAACATTGAAAAATGAATTTATTATGATTTATTTATGAATTAAACTAACAAAAATTGATTAAAAATATAAAACGAACGGTTTTTCAGAAATAAAAATTATTTCTGAAATGTTTATTGCTATACAAGTTTAGTATAATTTTTGTGGGATTTTATAAAATCGTTTAGATATTTTTATTGGATTTTACAATTATAAATGAATAAACTTGTAATATTTATAATATATATTAAATAAACTATTTTTGAAAAACTAAAAATTGTATGATAAGCTTTACCATTAGGAGATCATACAGTAATTTTTATAGAGTTTATAGACCACTTTTAGTATTTAAAAACTATTTTAAAAGATTAATATGTTAAATATATATATATAAAAGGAAAAAAAATGGTTGTTGGTTATGGGAGTCGAACCCGGGCCTCTGGCCGGTTCGAGCTTTATCACAAGTGTGGCCACCAACTGAGCCACACCCTGAGAACGAATTATTTTGGATTTAAATTAATTATATATGCTACAAATACTGTTTCGAATTACTTAAAAAAAAGGAGCTTAAAACGGGATTCGAACCCTGGCCGTAGGCCGGTTCGTTGTTTAACTCAGCTCGTGTCTACCAACTGATCTGTTGATCAGTTGGTATCTGATTTCGTTTGTTAATATATAAGTATAGATACGATTCTGGATCGTCTTCCCCAATATAAACCTTACGAAACCCTAGCTTCTTAATTAAACAATTAAGCAAACAATAACCCATGTTATCATGGGGCCTTTGTTGGACTTCGGCCGACTAACCAACACACAAAAAAAATTTATAGTTACAGGTAGTAATCGAAGGTGAAACCCGCAGTCAACTAAAAGTCAAACACGAAGGTTTTTGTAGATTATGAAAGGTTTTCAGAAGGAACTGAGTATAGGGGTTTGATTTTCGGCCATTATAGCTTGTAGAATTAGCTTTAATTTATACCAATAACCACGAATTGAAACATTTGGAATGTTTGACCCATCTTTAATAAGAACGTGTGAATTGATCTATAATTGGGAAGTTTTAGTGGTGATTGCTGCTGTAATTGACGCGTAATGGTCAAAGGAATTCATTACCATTCCATTTCAGGATTAGAAAAGGCGTATAGAATGTTGATGATGATGATCGTTCAATGCAGTTGACTTTTTCAAGTCAAACTGGTCGATTTAACACAAGATATATAATTAATTCGTGTGTGTTTCAAAACAGAAAGAATGGTGTAGCCCAGTTGGTTCGTGTGTGTGTGTTGTGTTTGAGCCGTTACCAGACTCGGGTTCGAGTCTGGTTGGTGTATTTTTTTTTTGTTTAACAGATAGGAGGGGAGAGGAGAAGAGTGTTGGGCTTGGGCTTCTATTGGGCTTGTGTGTTGGGCTCCGAAAATTAGCAATAAGGGTGGGTTCAAGTGAGTGTGTTCACAAATATATATATATATATATATTTTACCATTAAATAAAATCTGAAATTTTTATTATTATTATTATTATTATTATTAAAATAAAATAAACGAAAAGTGACGGATGTCACATACAACACATGGAAGACCAAGTTCAAGATTCATCTTGAGGGAATGGGATTAAAAGGAACGGAAGCGTGGCAAATGATAGCTAAGGATTATGTTGCCCCGATCTTGGAGAACACGGGTGAGGCAATTCCGTTGGAAAGTCTTGCTGAGGATGAGAAAAAGAAATTTGCGGTGGAAAAGAAGGCGTTTTCCCAATTGTCCCAGGCCATTAATACTAATCTCTTACATCAGTTTGGGTCTTGCACTACTTCTAAACAATTGTGGGACATGTTAAGAAATCGTCATGATGGGAATGAGAAGACGAGAAAATTGAGAATGGAGGAACTAAGAAAAGAGTTTGAGAACTTCAGCTATATGGGAAATGAGAGGCTGAAGGAGTTGATTCCGAGGTATTGTCACTTATTGACCGAACTTTCAAGCTATGAAATCAATATACCGATGTCGGAGTTGGTGGACAAGTTTGCTGATGCGTTGCCTCCATACTGGAATCAACACATCGAGGTACTCAAGGAGAAGGATGCGTACCAATACTGGACCATTAACGAGTTTATCCAGAAGCTTGAGAATAAAGAGATGGAAGAAAAGAGGAAGGCGAAAAGAGCACAAGTTCCTCAGAACCCAGAGTTATACCATGGTAGTACATCTTCATCTCTAGCTAGTTCAAGTTCTAGTTCTAATGTTGCTCCACACATTGCGTGTGTGTCAAGCCATGTTGAACCCCGCAAAGCCCCCATCAATTACCTTGCTCAAACTTCATCTTATACCCCACCATCATATCCTAATACTACTTACATTCCACCATTTTCACCGTTGCAACAAGCTGCTTGTTATTCTGCAAGTCTAAACTAACCTCAACAACAATCCTTTATTCCTCAAATAAATCAAACCCAGATGAATCAAACTCAACCTAATCAGAGTTCAATTGTGCTGGAAACTTCAAACTTGAACAATGTTACAATTGAGATTGCACAACAACATGTAGTATTAGTGTCTGCTATGGTAGCTTCTTATAACGGGTTAGTTGCTAGTCAAATTGGTAACAACAACTTAACCAGTGAAGACTATGCACAAATTGATAAAGAAGAGATGGGGCTCATTGATATCGAGTGGGCATTTGCTAGCGTTATGAGGAGAGCTACCGAATTCATTGAGAAGACTGGCAGAACTGATCTTTCTACTTCTCCAAACACCACATATGGCTTTAAAAAAGCCAAAGTGACATGTTTTAATTGTGGTGGGAAAGGTCACTTCAAGAGGGAATGCACACAGCCAGCACAGCAAGGGAACTGAAATCCTTTCAACACCAACTACCAAAACCGTCAAACCCAAAATCAGGTATCTTATCAAAGCCCAAATATTTCAAGCTTTCAACCACAAAATACCTACCAAAACTGCCAAAACACTTCACAAAACAACACTGTTAGACAAACCACTACACAAAACCAGAAACAAAACCAAACACCACAAAATCCAAACTGAACAATCATTCCTATTTCTACACCTAACACTCAAAACCAATCAGATAACCATAACCAAGCATTGGTGATACAGAAAGATGAGGGATTTGATTGGACGGGTATGCAGTTGGGTGTTGAGGAGATTACCACTGTAATGTGGCATGTGTTGCACAGAAAATGGATTTGGATGAGCCGGTATGTGTTGAAGAAGAATTGGTGACTGAGAAGATGTCTAGGGTGAAAATCATGGAGTTGAGTGAAGAAAGTGATGTTTGTGTAGAGAAGAAGTCGAGTTTGATTTTTGACTCCGTTGCTGATGTGCCAGAACAGTATGATTCAGCTTATTCTGATATGGAGAGTGATTCTGATTCTGAAGCTAGTGTTAATTCACTAGATGATGATATCGATCAACTGCTTGTTGAAGCTGATTTTCTGATGACACGCAAATCATGCATGGTGGATGATGCTTTTACCAGGATCGATTATTCAAAAATTTTTGCTGGAAAGGAAGCACACTTTGCACTGATGGCGATGACAAAGCCTCCTAAGCAGGTAAGTACTGAATCTACATCAAACTTAAATTGTGATAAACATTGTGATGCTTGTGATAAATTGACAAAGGATAATAAGCAACTCAAGGTTCAGCTTGAGAGGCTAAGATCAACTGTCAGTCGTATCAGAAAGAAGCACGAGAATTTAACAGAGTGCTTGATGGTTACAAGAAAGACATTTCTGAACTCAAAAAGACTTTATCTTTAAAACAATTAGCTATTAATAACTATATCAATGATTTGGAAAACACAAAACTTGAAATGGCTACCATCAAGTGCTTTGCAGAAAAGGTCAACAAAAAACTTGAAAGTTATAAGCACATTGCATATGTTGTTGATCACATCATAGAGGAGCCTTTACAGTCTAGTAGTGCAAACTACAAGGCAGTCCCATCTCTAGTGTTATTTGAAAATCACACTTTGCATGCAATAACACCGGAGAGTTCTGTTAAGTCTGACTCAACATCGGATGATGAGTCTAACACCTCCAGTGTGGGAGACCCAAATTCTGATGTTCGACCTATTCTGGGATTAAACAATGAAGGTGTAGTTGCTGTAACTGATGATTCCGACTCTGAGGATGACAAATCTGTGAAAGGTGTGTGATATTCTTGCTGAAAATCACATAATTACAAATGAACCAGTATCACCATCTCAGATTGTGCATCCCATGGCTAACGCTCATCGAGCGAATCAATCAGTTAAGCCTGTTGAGAAGAATGATCAAAGTGACAAACCCGTCAAGATTTTCTATCGGATGATTGAATCCAATAAGATAATGTCTGACGAGGAATATCCAATCAAATTTGCCAATTATTCAAAGATTGAGAAGATTTGGCAGGAGAGTACCATTTGGTTCCCAAAGCATGAGCGAACAAATGATGTACCTCCAGAGGTTTTAGAAAGAATTTACTTGGATATTCCAAAAGAACCGAAGGTTCATGTCACAGAATTTATCAAGCCAAAGAATAAGGCTAACAGTTTTCTTGAGCCGACATACTCTAAGGACCCAGCTCCTGAGAGTCTTAGAAGAAAATGTGTGGAGGATCAATATCCTATCACTACATACTCTAAGTCGAACGCCAATAATAACTTTGAGGAATACCGTGCGTGTTATAAATGCGGGGAGAGAGGGCATTTACTTAATCACTGCCCGTATGTTAGGCACAAAAGGCACGAGGTGGAAATGAAGCAAAATCATCAACGTCCAGTCGATAATCAATGTTATCAACAACAACGTGTTGTCCCTTAACAAACACATTTTTATAATCAAAATCATTTTTATCAAAGAAGGGATAATCGTTCGATGACATATTACCGTCGTAACCAGATAGCCATTGAAAAATCCCTTAAGAAACCAGTGGTGAACACAACTGTTGACAAGAAAAAGGTTCCTGTAAAACCTGTGGTCAAACCAACAGTTGGACCTGTCTCTGTTAAATCAGAGAAGGTAACCAAGAAAGTTTCGTTTAAACATGAAGTAAAGAAACCGGTTGAGACCCCAAAATCTGAAATCCGGATCTTGAAACGTTCGGAACAGTATTGGTCACCAAAGGGTTCTCAAGGTGCTTCATCTTCACAAGTGAATGAGAATGTGAAAACTGAAACTGAAAAAGATTTAATTGATCAGAAAAAGATCAATTCAAATCAATCTGTCTGTGAGAAAGAATCTTTGAAACTCAAAGTTCAAAGACCCAAGACCAAGCAGGCTTGGGTCCCCTGAAAAATCTAATCTTTTACTTGATATAGCTGGCCCTGTGAGCAGTCTTTGGATTGTTGACAGTGGAGCTTCTGGTCACATGACAGGGGATCTATTGCTACTATTTGATATCAGAAATATTAATGGAGGATATGTAGCGTTTGCCGGGAATAAGGGTGGATACATTACTATGGAGGGTAGTGTAAGTAATGGGATTGTAAGCTTTGAGAAGATATCATATGTAAAGCAAATCGATTATAATCTGCTCAGTGTCAGCCAGATATGTGATAAGCAGTTTTCGGTTTTCTTTGATGAAAAATCTTGCTACATACTCAAGCCGGGATTCGTTCTACCAAAAGAGTGGGCTATGCTAAAAGCACCGAGAGTGAACAATGTGTACATTCTCGATATGTCTAAAGCAATGACTACACAAGGCCAAGTCACGTGTTTCCTCTCTAAGGCTACTAAAAAAGAATCAATCATGTGGCATAGGAGGATGGGACACATTCACCTTCGAAAGATGAATCATTTGGTGAAGAATGAACTTGTCACAGGCGTGAATGTTAAACATTTTCATTTAAATGACAAGTGTGTGAGTTGCAAGAAAGGAAAGCAGCACAAACAATCCCATAAGTCAAAGAAAGTCAATTCAGTTGACCTACCACTTGAGCGTTTGCACATGGACCTGTTCAGACCGGTCAAGCGTAAAAGTCATGCTGGTGAATTGTATTGTCTTATTGTTACAGATGACTATTCTAGATTTTCATGGGTTATGTGCTTGCATCATAAGAGCGACACGTTTTATAATTTGAAAGTTCTGTTCACTCGATTGGAAAATGTCTATGGTCTCAAGATCAAGAAAATTAGGAGTGACAATGGGACGGAGTTTGAGAATGCACAGATGGAAGCTCTTTGTGAAAACAAAGGAATTCATCATGAATACAGTGCTCCGTATACCCCTCAACAGAACGGTGTCGCCGAACGTAAAAACAGGACTCTAATTGAAACGGCAAGAACAATGCTTGTTATACTCTTAGTCGTGTTTTAACGGTGATGAAGTTTGGCAAAACTTTTTATGAACTGTTGAATAGACGAAAGCCGAAACCATTTGGAGCTCCGTGTACAATGCTTAATCCATCTGAAAAGTTCGCACCAAAGGCTGAAGAAGGATTCTTTGTTGGATATGCAACCCCGCTCAAACGGGTTTTCAACAAATGAACTCGTCAGGTCGAGGAGTGGGCTAACGTTGAAGTGCAGCGATATACTCAGAATGTACAGGGCAGCGGTCCAGACTGGATGTTTGATTACAAAGACTTCTTTGAATCATTCAATCTAGATAGCTTGAAGAGGCTGTATTACGATTATATTATGAGTGTGAGAATGCAGTGACATCACCGTTAGTGCGTCCGATTATTGTAAACCCTCAAACAGCTTCTAATTATACCAATGCTCCTGTAGTTGAAGAAGAGGTATTTCAGGAAGCTTCCACATCTCTTATTTCATCGGAATCTGAAGATGACGATGATGTTACAAGTGAAGCTATTCAAGATGTTGCTACAGAGACACCACCAGTGAAGCCAAATCCACATGGTGCTTCATCATCGAACGTGGGTAATGATCTGGATTCGACAGAGAATTTAACTACTCAGACGGGAGTGCAAGTGCCTAATTATCCAGAATCTCGGATACATTGAATTCACCCGATCGTGCAGGTTATTGGTGATCCTGGTAGCAGTGTAATGACGAGAGGACAATTGAAGAATGCTAACTCACCAGAAAACCTCGGCGCTCTTGCTTTATATGCCAAAATTCAGAAATCAGGTTTTCAAAATGACTGGTCTTTTGCTTGTTATGTTTCGCAGGTCGAGCCGCGGACATACAAGGACGCTCTTTTGGATGACGCTTAGGTAGAGGCTATGCAAGAGGAGTTATTATAATTACAGAAACTGGGAGTGTGGACACTGACAGATTTACCTCCAGGACGGAAAAAGATAGGAACAAAATGGGTGTTCAAGTGTAAGAAAGATGACAAAGGAGTGATTGTTAGGAACAAAGCTCGATTGGTCATACAAGGCTTTCATCAAGTTGAAGGAATCGATTACAACGAGATTTATGCACCGGTTGCACGCTTAGAAGCTATTCGCATGTTTCTGGCGTTTGCATCTTATAAGAAATTCAAGGTGTATCAAATGGACGTTAAAAGCGCGTTTCTTTATGGTGTGGTCAAGGAAGAAGTTTACGTAGGTCAACCACCAGGCTTTGAGGATCCTATTCATCGGGATAAGGTCTACGTTCTAAACAAAGCTCTCTACGAGTTGCACCAGGCTCCAAGGCAATGGTATGAGGAGCTGAGCACGTATCTTCTTTCCAAAGGATTTAAACGAAGTTTGGTAGATTGCACACTGTTCACAAAACGAATAGGGGATGACTTGCTTCTAGTGCAGATTTATGTTGATGACATTATTTTTGGTTCTACTAACGAACTTCTATGCAGAGAATTTAAACGTGTTATGCAGGAAAAGTTCGAAATGAGTGCGATGGGAGAGATGCAGTTTTTCCTAGGCTTGCAGGTGGACCAAAGACCAACGGGGACCTTTATTCACCAGACGAAATATGTTTCTGAAGTCTTGAGCCGATTCCAGATGGATGATTCAAAGCCGATGGATACCCCGATACAACCTAATCACGGGATTGGTGTTGATGCTAAGGGGGAGCTAACTGATCCTTTTACATACTGAGCAATCGTCGGATCTCTGATGTACCTCACCGCCTCCAGACCAGATATAATGTTTGCACATGTCTTTGTGCACGTTATCAATTGAAGCCAAAACAGAGTCAACTTGCAGCTGTCAAACGTATCCTTAGATATCTGATGGGTTATCCGTCGAGAGGACTATGGTACCCTAATGATGATAATTTTGACCTAATCGCTTTTAGTGATGCAGATTGGGGTGGCTATGACAAAGACAGCAAATCCACAACGGCTGGATGCCAGTTTATGGGGAGCAGGCTCGTGACCTAGCAATGCAAGAAACAAACCGCAGTTGCCTTATCCACATGTGAAGCAGAATACGTCTCAGCATCAAGTTGCTGCTCACAAGTTCTCTGGATACAACAACAGATGGTGGACTACGGTTTGCAATTTCTTAAAGCCCCTATTTACTGTGATAATGAAGCCGCAATTGCATTAACAAAAGACTTAGTAAATCACTCTAAAGCTAAACATATCCGGATCAAATATCATTTTATCCGTGATTGTTACGCAAAAGAGTTGATCAATATGGTCAAAATCCACACTGACTATCAACGTGCAGATCTTTTTACCAAAACTTTTGATAAATCAAGATTTGAATATCTTTTAAAAGCTAATGGTATAAAAGAAAAGCAAGACTAATCACCACCTCAATTTATCGCTTTTTAGTTTTTTTGTTTTTATTGCTTTTCAGAAAAACACAAAAATCCAAAAATATGTTTTACATTTCTAGGTAAATTTTATTTTCAGAAAAATCAAAAACATTGAAAAATTCAAAAACCCATAAAAATTAGAAAAACCCAAAATGATTTCTAGGAGAAAAAGGGGAAATGATAGTACATCAGTGGGGATCTGACACATGCTAAAGAAGTGTAATGCAATATAAGGCATGTGTTTGAGTCTGTGTGATATGTTGATAGGCTTCGTAGACCTATTACTGCGTGCCTGATACATACATATCAAACAAATTGTTGTGTGGGTGAACTCCTCATGGGCATATGGTATTAGTACCGTAATTTCGTTTGATAGGGTATTTGTACAAAATTCGGAGGTTTCGGGTCGTTATGTTATTAGTTGTCTGGGGATAGCCTCTCTGATCTTCTGCTGTAAGTCATTACGGATCTAGATTAGACACGGTATCTATTACATCGTATCCCATCATTGATGCAAATCATGATTGATATTAGCCCTCAACCTGGTAGAGTGCACATGTTACTTTGTTGCATTGATTTGCTGACCTGTATACCTCTGTGCCACATACCTTGTAAATTACAGATGACGAAAGCATAATCACGCATTACAATGAGTCTTTGTGCATTTACTTCTTAATACGGGAGTATGTCGTGTGTGTGGGAACCACAGACAATTGAGTTTATACTATAAATAATCGTATCAGTCTAAAGCACTGCACAACAATCTGCATGTTAGTTTATGTGGATCACAATATCAGCAGTTGCCAGATCACACATTGTCTTTAATGATAATAAATCAAAAGATCAACGGTGTGATCAGATTTCTCAAAAACTGATATGATCCCCTTACCGGAAATTACAAAACATTTACTATTTTATCTTTACATTTTTCGTCAAAAATACAAAACTCAAAAAGATTTTAGGTGTGTTTTAACAAAATTTTTAGAAAATCCAAAAGATTTTACATTTCTATCTTATTTTTTATAGCTGATGGTGGTTGATGATGATTTTCTAAAACTTGATGGACCATTTGAGTTTTGTCATCTTTAAATGAGAAATAATGAATGTCGGATGCTTAAACGTTGAAAAATATTGTGAACGGGACTCGATTTTGAGATGTGGTAAAAATTTCAAAAATTCCATTTTTTTCATTCGCCCCTTCGTTGGGTCGAAGGTGGAATTTTAACTGCTCATTCGAACCTTTCAAATGGTTAAATGTGAGTGTTCATGTGTTAATTTCACATTCGAACCCTTTTTCTACATTCGAACCTTTAAATAGGGTCGAAGGTGGAAAAAGTTTCACATTCGCCCTAGTCGTTTGGTCGAATGTGGAATCTATATATACCTGATCTACACATTCGACCCTCATATTCAAAAAATTTCAAATTTATGTAATAAAGTGATCTTGTTGCTCATGAATTAAAAATCATATCATTATGTTCGTATTGTTGTGCTGATCATTTTGATTCATCATTTGCAGGTTAACATCCACTGAACAATTCATAATCATTGACTTTGTGTTCAAAACCTAAACCGGATTCAAACTTGTTTTTTAACCATTAATAATAACAATTGATGTTAAGGTTTTATTGCTTATGTGTTTTAAGGGGAGAACAAACAAAAAACAAGGTTTAAAACTAAACAGATTGTTCAATTGATGATTTAAAACATTCGAACCCTAGTTTTTAATTGAAAACACATAAACAATGGTTAATAATCGAAATTGTTGATTGGGAATGATTAATCAGTCATATTAGAGGGTATTCAAATCAAAATGGCATGTTAAAACGATCCAAATCAAAATCTGATATTGAAGAAGATGAACAGTCTTCTTTCGCCCAAATTCAAACGGTCGAACGTGACTTTTTGAGCGAATGAAGATATTCAAACGGTCGAAAGTGGAAATAAACGGTCGAATGTAGACTTTTATACACTGATTTTCACATTCGAACCTTTGTTTTCACATTCGTACCCTCGAACGGTCGAATGTAGAATCTTAAAATCAAAAATTTCAAGTTTTGATTATTTTGTCCGTTTTTAACATGTTTTCTTGATTTGTTTTGCAGTCTAATCATGTCTGAATAGGAAAGTGCTGATGTTCCTGTTGGATCTTCAGAACAGGCAGCTGGAAAGGAACAGATAGAAGAATTACCATTTGAACCAGCACACAACTGCTGTGCATTCATGGGAGATCTAAAGAAACACCAAGAATTCACCGACATCGTAGATTTCTTGAAAAGAAGCCCTGTGATAGTTGCCCTTGCTACCCCCGCCATCATTTATAAAGATCATCAACAAGAGTTTTGGAAGAATGCCAAGATGGATTATTGGAACAATGAATCTGCAGTTGTAAGTACGATTCAGGGGGAGCTCGTGATAGTTTCTGAAGATGACATTAGAGAGGCACCGAAGTTGCATGATGAATAGAAGACAGATCCAAGAGAACTATCATGGATTGAACAGAGAAAGTGCTTTCTACGAGTGAAGTACAATGGACCGATAACTGATGGTTCATTACATAAAGGGAAGCTATGCCCTCAATTCAAGTATCTCGCTCACGTCATGTTACATGTGTTTGGATCAGTGAGTGGAGGGTATGATGTTATGAGAAAGAGTATTAACTCTTTGATGGTTGCCCTTATCTTGAACAAGCCGTTCAATGTATCTGGTATGATACTTGAACACATGCTGGAACTACTTAGAGGTTTGAAGAACAAGAAATTTCTGCTATATCCAAGATTCCTGCAGATGATATTAGATAAGAAGCACAAGAAATTGCGAAGAGATCCTACCCAGATTGTTGTACAGGATCACATGAACCTGAACACGCTTGTTAGAATGAAAGGTTATAAGGGTGTGTCGTTGAATGAAAGACCACCACACAAGAATCTGTTTGGTCATCTGATCAACCCAGGGTATGTAGATCCAGGAAAGAATGAAGTTAGGCATGCTAATAGTGATTCAGATGAAGATAATCCTCTATGTCCAGTTGATTTTGTTACAAAAAGAAAGCGACAAGTAGTGAACGTCGGTGCCAAGACTGGAAAAGAGAAAGAGAAACAGGATGATGCTGAACCCGCACAAAAGAAGGTTTCTAGAAGAAAGAAGAGTGTAGCCAAAAAGGGTTTACATATGGTTGATGAAGTGTCTGTTGATTCTGAAGAAACACAGGAAGATGAAAGATGGGATTCGGATAATGAGACTGTAAAGAGCACCACGCCCAAGGCCACTGTGGCTGGTGAGTCTGAAAGTCTTAACAAGTCTGTGGAAGAGCAAAGGACAAAAAGTCCTATTGCATTGGATGATACTGATGAAGGTTTGGGATTGGGATCCGAAGATTTTGTAGGATCGCCAAAGACAGGAGAGAAACAGAAGAAACCATTATACAAGAAGAAAGAGAAAGTTGTGAAACCAATGGAGAAAAGAGCTAGAGATACTAAGAATCTTATTGCTGGAAAGAAATTGCCTGCAGCATCTAGTTCTAAATCACCCATCACATCCCCAACAACAAAGAAACAAAAGACATCATCTGCTGCTGAACATACTGAATTGCCAACTGATGATTTCTATGATGCTTTGGATAGAGTGTTGAAGAAGTTGAAGAGAGGAAAGATTCCTGTTGCTGAAGCTTCAACACCTAAGGTTACTGTAGATAGTGATGTGATGACTGCAGTTAACCAGAAGCTTGCTGACATGATGAAGATTATAAATCAGCAACAAGCAGAGATTGAACAGTTGAGAAGCAATGACAGAAAGATGTTAGATGTTGTTGAATCGTCACATGAGAATCATGAAGCTCTGGAAGCAAAGATTAAACAACTTCAGAAAGAGAACAAGAAGTTGTTAAAGCATGAACAGAGAAACACCAGAAGGTACATTACTATGAAAGAGGAGAACAAGAAGCTGAAAGCAGACAACAAGAGTATGAATAATCTGATTAAAGACTTGTACTCTAAAGCTCCTCAATTACAAGCTAGTGAAGAAGATAAAGAACGTGATGAAGAAGAAGTTGATTTTGAACCATCTGATGAAAAAGAAGAAGAGGATGATGAGTTGAATGAGGATGCTGGTGATGCTCCTAAAAAGAAGAAGAAAGATGATGGTGATGATGATGGTTCAGGAAATGATTCAGGTGAAGGTAATAGCTCTGCTAGTTCTGATAGTGATGATGATGATGATGACACTGACAAGTATAAGTGTGAGAAGAGAGGATTGGGAAAGAACACAGGAGAATCTAGTTCGAAAGCTCCTGGTGGCACTATTGACGATGATAATGTCTTCTGGAATGAGAAGATCAGATCTTTATCTGATGATGACAAGAACTTGTATCGCCAGATGTTGACTGACAGAGTCTGGACGATCGAGATTACTCATAGATTTCTAGAGATATTTGAGTCAAACGACATGCGTTTTGAGTTGGAGTGCAACGATCCTGATCTAGAAAACGGAGAAGTTTCTGCAGCCATGTCGACAGAGATATTGGAAGGACTGGCGAAACAGGTTGGTAAATCTCTGGAGGAGTTGATGAGTGATAACCAGATACCAAACATACCTGAGAAAGAAGCAGGTAATCACTCCGATGACAGAGATGTTCCGATATTTTAAGAAGTGGAGATTGAGGATATTACTAGCGAGGAATATCCCGAATACTTTAAGAATAACAAAGATTCTGGTTTTCCTGAATTCACTGATGAACTATTGAGCCAGGCTGAGAAACTTGCTCATGAGAAGAGTAAGAGGTTTGTTGAAGAGGTGTTTCCAGATTGTCAAAAGCCAAACACTGAACAATCTGACGCTTTGACGGAACTATTGAGGAAGCTTAAAGAAAAAGAAGCTAACCGTCCAAAGATTGAAGTTCAAGGTAGCTTTTACAAATTTCACAATGATTTGTTTAAAGGAAAAGCTCTCGGCTGGAAGTACTTGAGACAGCTGAAATGTGTCGCAGTAATATGGAAAAAGGGAATCTTGTACTTTGACAGATTCTATGATATCAAGACATTACCATACTGGGCTGTTAGAGATATCTGCAGACATGAAATGTCAGGTGCTTCAGTGAACAACCATCTGGTTGGTTACTTTGCAGATAGGATGGCCAGAGAGAGCAGGACGAAATGGGACGTGTTTACCCCACAGTATCCTAAAAGGATAGTTCATAAGAAGGAGAAGGATGATATAACGGGGATGCCCAATGTGACCTTGAAGTATAAACCACCGAAAGTGTTGAAACATATTCCACTGATGCAGATTCCACAACACTATTCAAAGGATTTCATGTGGTGGTATTATGATCGGAAGACTGCAGAAGCTATTATTGTTTTGAAGGATGGTGCAAAGGACTTCAAGAAGATTCACATCTTTGACCCAATGTGGTTAATCAATTGTTTGCATGAAGACATCATAATGCTTTATTATAATCCAATTTACTATGAAGCGAAAGATAGTGAACAGGCAAGCAAATACCAATGTGTGGTAATCTTATGCTTTGCATGGGATGTGAATGCTGGGTGTGACTTTGACAAGAAACTGGGGAAGTTTGTAAAGGTTCAGAAGGTTGAAAAGAAAAGGCCGAAACAAACTCATGAACCAGTGATGACTAAAGAACAAAAGACGTTATTGCGAATCAAGCTTATGAACAAGGCGATGGACCAAGAGCGAAGACTCAAGCAATCCAAACAATAGTCGAGGGGGAGTTTGTAGATACACATATTGCGACTAATGCTATTGGATTGCGAATTACAAAATGTTTTGTTTCTGGACGAATGGTCGAATGTGGATATATGGATGGTCGAAGGTAGAAGCTAATGGTCGAAGGTACACTGGGAGGTCGAAGGAAGAAATTGTATATATGTATGTCTTGGTTCGCCCACCTTAAACGGTCGAACCTGCACATTCGACCAAGTCAATTGGGCGAATGTGCAGGTCTATATAAGGCTGAATCAACTTTTTGAATGAAACTTTTGACATTTTGTTTTCCCTCCCAGTGTGTGTTTCTCCCTAGGGTTATTATTGAGTTTGTAATCATGATTAATCATTATTAACAACGTTTTGATGTGTAATTGATTATCTAAATGAATGAAATGATTATGTTAATGATGATTTCTGTGTTTTGCAAGTTTTATTATCATTTTGTGATCAATTCAGGGATTCCGCGCCTGAATTGAAATTGTTTGATCATTATCTTTGTTGTTCAGACGATCCTACGCACATACAAAACCAAAAGTCCAAAAGCACCAAAAAAATAACACTTCCAGTGATAACTTAAATTAAATTACATAAAAACAAGAAATTCATTAACTTAAATGCATAAATGAATGAACCTCGATTCCAAGAAGTTCTGAAAGTCTTGGCACTAGTGGCTTCAAGCTGAACTTTGGTGTTACACCCTTTTGACGTTCTACAAACAACAAATCGAGAAACATACTCAAGAGGTGTTTGAAATTGGTTATTATCTACTATTAAAATAATACACTGTTCATTGAATAAGCTGAAACAAAAATCATAAAAATGTTATTGAAATCAAAGATGCATCCCCTGTCTTCAGTCGTCGATCATCGTAAGTTCTGAGATAGAGAGAGAGAGAGAGTGAGTGAGAGAGAGAGAGAGTGAGAGAGAGAGAGAGAGAGAGAGACAGAGAGTGAGACTGTGTGTGTGTGTGAGAGAGAGAGAGAGAAAGAGAGAAGGAGATAAAGGGCGAGAGGTGGTTTCAGGTAGATGGTGGTGAGGTGGTTTCGAAAGTAGTTGCAGGGGGTGGTGGTTTCGAAAGTGGTTATAGGGGGCTGCGGTTCTGAAAGTGGTTGCAGATAGTGGTGGCGGCGATGGTGGTTTTTGACGGTGATAGAGGTGGAGGTGGAGGTGGAGGTGGTGGTGGTTTTGAGGTTGGGATTATGATGGTGGTGTTGATGGCTGAAGAAGAATGGACAGGAAGAAGAAGGTGGGGGTTAGGGAAGAAGAAGGATGGATGGGATCTATTTAATTTATTTTTTGTTTATTTTAATAATGAGGGTATTTGTGTCATTTTACATGATTTAACTGAAAAAGTTAACGATTTTAGCTGTTAAGGACCACGAGTGTTACGAAAATACAACCATTAGGATCATATTTGTAAATATTGAGGTCTAGGGATCAAGAGTGCAAGATTTGCAAAGCACAGGGACCAACAATGCAATTCACTCTTTAATATCTTTATATACACACTCACAGCACACCAAACCATTACACCCCTTGTTAAAAAATGCTCAATGGAGAGGCTTCAAATTTAACTCCCACTACATATGGTCTTATTCCTTTAGTTTTTATCACCAATGACCCAAGGAATAAACTTCAAATATAAAAATATCTTCGTTGATGATTGGTTATCTTTCTGTAATGCTATGCATAATGGTGTTATCCGTTTTTCGTCATTTAGTAAATTATTCTAAGTATAGGGATACTTTCGATATTTGGCACCTGATTCTAGCTGTAGAGATAATGTAGACATCTGGTACGTGATTCTAGGTATATAGATAATATGGGTATTTGGTACATGATTCTATATGTAGATATACATTGAGCATTTTGTTTTAGGCAAGTTAAATTGCATACATTTAACATATAGTATTGCTTGTTAATCTTGGTTGAGTATTGCTAAAAATGATTTTGAAACAACTTGTATATAACCTTCAATTGGCTCTTGTTATCTATGATCATGATGATTTTGTAATTCCACCAAAACGGTTAAAAGCTTCAACATCAAATGTGGAGAACAACAATTTGCCGCAAAGAAAACATTTTGTTCACTACACAAACAACAAGATATGGTATAAGAGCATAGGTACATGGACACCTAAAACCAAACCAAACCAAACCTAGCTGTTTCTTCTTCATCATCATAGGTGACAAAACTAAAACAAGCAAAACCACTGGAACCACCATCGATCATAACTCACCCTTTTACGTACACCCCTTCAACTATCCTCGACAAATTCAAGTCAATGAACCCATTACTGATGGCAATTACACATATTGGTCTGAGGAAAACTTGAAGGACTATACAGCAACATTGTGGTTAAATTTGACTTTAGGAACATATTATACAAAAATCAGATTTGGAGGGGAACTTATCTATCTTAACTTGTGAAACAAGTTGGCGGGTAGTAATCTGGTTGTAAACATGTTAGACGAGTTGGTGGGTTGTAATGAATGGGTCAAATGGATTGACAAGTTAACAAGTTAAACAGGATAAACCAAACATGACCCATATTAAATGGGTTGGATATTAGGCATGAGCTTTCACTTACATTTTTTCACCTCAAATGTGTAATGGTTTCAAAAGTGTTCACTATTAACATCCATTAAAATAATGTTTAATTAAATAAATTATAAAAGAAAGTAACAATGAGTTGTTGGTTTCTTATTGGTTGAAAAAATAAAAAGAAGTGAGGCCTGTGCATCAACCCCATCTAACCAACGTGATGCAGTTCATGTCATCCCTCTACACGCCCCCTTGGGGCGGTGTTTAATGCCCTAAGTCCTTGCCACATAGGCGTTACCTTATTACACTTGGCCTAAGTTTCCAATTTCTAGATGTTCCAAAAGAAAACGTAATTATTATTTTTACTTATGTTTTGTTGTTTTTTGAAATTACAAACACTTCTGTTGTATATTTTAATGTAATTGGGTTAACAGTATGACTAATATTTTCATAATAAGACATTATATAAGTATGGAGGTGCGGAGTGCACGCCTATTTGAATTTATTATGAACTTAGGGGCGAAGCCCTTAAGGGACGTGGGTCTGGGGCAGCGCCCTGGAAGCAGGGACCAAGGGGCAGAGCCCCAGGCTGGGGTTGAGCTGCCAGGTCAACTTGGAAAATTTTATTTCCATTAAAATTGCTATGGTAAAAATGTCTCAGAAAATTAATTTTTGGAATTAGAGGGACTAAATTTGGCAAAACCTTGGAAATAACTACCTAAAAGGCAGTTAATAGGCCATAATTCAATAACGAATTTTATTATCTTTTTGGTCAAATTCTCTAGTTCTTCTCTCAAACACACACTTACAGAAAATTCTCGATCTCCAATTGTATCCGATTGAATATTTCGATTAAACCATCGAATTGATATAATCTGAAAGCGATTACGTGCCTTCAGTTATCTCAATTATCTGCTTGTTTGTTCGTTATTACCGTATGTGACAACCGGCAAAATTAAGGAAATTCCGTACTAATAAATTATTCGTAATTAAGTGCAATTTCATGCTAATTGTTTTAACTAAGCCTTAGAGAATAGCAAATTCCCCATAAGATGCATAGGAATGCACATGTCTAATGTTGAAGCACGAATAAATCGCGTGCAATTAAACTTGTCCGGAATGGACTTTGGTGATTACCTGATAACGATTAATTAACCGAAAACGATCCCGAACACCCAGCATATGAAATAAAGGGAATTTCCATGAAATATTATGTGTTTTGGAACTCCAAAACCATATGTGGAAACTCCAAACACAAATCTCCCGGTAATATATAAAGTGCGCGTATCGCACCCGATGCGCGCGAAACTTATAAATTCACCCAATAAAAGCCTAAATAACTTACCAATGCCTAAACTAACTTATTTTTAAAGGAAATTGAGAGTAATTATATGTTTGGAATAGCTTGTAATAGACACGCGATAAAACCCCGAAAACCTAACCGAAACAATTAGAGATTAACCAAGCTAGTTACAAGATATTTTGGTAAAAGTGGGACCCATCCAAGGCCACAAAGTGGCCGGCCTATTGTGGATGCACAAGACACCCTATATTGTTTCCTCAACTTTACATAATCATGGTGTTAACATGCATGCTTATATCTTGTCTTTTCCTAGTACAACTTCACCTTTTATAAAGTAATCACCTCCCATGATAATTTCACTTTCAAAACACACAAACACTTCTTTCCTTGAGCAAAAAACCCACGGCCAACCTTCAACCATACACATTCATCTTTGTTTTTCAAGTAAACACTTCTAAAACACATCCATTTCCATACCCAAATCAAGTGTGTACAAAGAGCTTGGAGCTTAACCATAGAAAGACACACTTAAGCCCCATTTCCACTTGATTTTGAGTCTTCCCTAGCCTTGTGCTAGTTGTAAGTTTCTTATTTTTGCTTCTTGTTTAAGTATATTTTTTAACATGTGTTTGAAGCAAGTTGTACATGGGTTAGGATAATAAACTTTCACATAACAAAAATATATATTATACATGACTAAAATGGACGTGTAACAATATTGAAATGGGTCGTGAGTTGTAGGATGGTTGTTATTGTTTTTATAAGTTCAAAAGTAAACATAAATCTTATATATATATATATATATATATATATATATATATATATATATATGTTAAAGATCTAGACATATCATATAACTAAGCTTTTGATCATGAAATAATATATGTTTTTACAAGTTCATCATGGATCTATAAAAGTATTATTATGGCCGAAGGTTTCATATAAAAATGTTAGTATTTCTATAAGTTCACATACACATGTATATGAAGATGTTTTGGGCGATTTTCATAAAAATAACTTGAACATATTCGAAAGTGGTTTCGATCATCCTAATATAATCATCTAAAACATAATAACATGATGGAACGTAAAAATATTACAAGATCTAAAAACTATATCTTTAAAGACAGTAACTTTGAAACTCTAAAAATGGACATATTAGACACTATGGACTTAACACACCAAAAACACATATTATTAACCTTAATAAGACTATATTGGACTATTATTAGTGTTAGAACATAATAATAATAATTTATGTTGACAAAGTTGGTAAAAACAAGTTTACTAGTTTAGTGAAAAATTGTCACTTTGAAAGATCTAGGTAGAAAAGGCAACTTTTTGAAAGTTAAAGGTATTGTTTTGTAACTTTAAAAGTTAAGGGGTATAAAATGACATTTTAGGAACTTAGATGTAAAAATGTGACTTTGGAAAGTTAGGTGTTAAAAATGGTAGATGATAACTATCCAAGGTTGTTTTGTAAAGTTAAATAAAACTTACAAAAATGTAATTTTATAAAATGAGATTTTATAAAAATATAGATTACCAAACATGTTATAAAAATATAAAAACAAAGGTTTTTATAAAGATTTGGTAACTTAAAGACTTGGTAAAATTTTGTGTAAAAATAAACACTTTTCTATATATGGGAATACAAAGGTGTTGCAGTATTTTGTATAAATAATCAAGTCTTGATTTTGAAAATAAAATGATATTTATAAAGTTTCTGAGTAAAATATGTAGAAATTAGAGGTTGAGTAATTTCAAAAAAAACATATTGTTGGAAACTTAGGAAAATAACAAAAGTATATATATTTCGGAAGTAGGAAAAATAATAATACGGCGACAAGTATTTCTTCCTACAAAAATATATATAAAAAACTTGTGTATTTCGGGACATGAAAATATATAAATACAAGTGATCAATGTAACGTATTTATACCACGGCGGGTTAACGGACTAAAATGTAAAAACAGACGAATAAGTATATATTATATAACTTCCTACAAGATACGTATATATGTTATTGCGTCTAAATGTGGAAATGAAAACATATATTTTATGAACTAAAATATATAACTTGGGTGAAAATACATAACACTTTCCTAAGTGTTGAAAATCTACTCATGGGAGAATTAACGTAAATAATCTACCACGATTACGCATTTAAATAAAGTGTAAGAACATGACAATGTTCGGCCCGACAAGATCCTAGTATATTTATTTAATGGGAAAATCAATATACGGTAAAGTGAGTCGAGTCGAGTGTTGAAAATGTAATATCGATCGACAAGATCCTAGTATAATTATTTAATGGGAAAATAATTATGCGGTAAAGTGAGTCGAGTTGATAATGATATAAAACAAGTTAATTAATACAAGAATATAAGCCTAACTTATATCAAGGGTAATCCATCACCAACGAACCGAGGATAAACGTTTAATTAGAAGGGGAATCAAACTAAATAGTGGTGTTGGGAGTTGGGCGTACAACTTGCCGAAACACGCGCGCTATAGACCTAGTGATTTATACGTCTAGGACATTTGTAGGTGTTTGACCTTGGACGAGCTATTCTTTGAGTTGGATTGCTTGCTTTTCTTGAGGTGAGTTTCACGGCCCCATTTTACTATTTTTACTTTTTGGGGGAAAGATATGTTAGGGAAATAGGTGATATGTCGAATACTTGAGTTTGTTGTTCGTCACACGGGGTGAGTCCTCGCTACTGTAACCATTTATTCGTGTGTATGTATGAAATCGAAAACCGAAGGAATATTTGGATAGTACTATTGGTTCCTGACAAGGCCCACCCCTAATCGATAGCGTCGATTTATGCAACTGTGTATGCCAGTGGTGCACGTATTCTGAACTAAGTTGTCATTTTCCGTGAGACAACTATAAGCGAGGCCTTATTAGTCTTGGTTTGGTTATGGGCTCAAGTAGATTGTAGGAATTTGCAACTCCTACAATAGCCACTACTTGTGTTTATTTCCCAAAAATGTTGTTGTTAAAATGATTTGTAAATTAAAACCTGTGAACTCACCAATATTTATATATTGACGACTTTTACATATCTTTCAGGTAAATGATTGCTGGAAGCTCACATGGCTAGGGCGGTAGGGATCATACTAGCGTCAGAATCTTTTGGGGGGTTTCGCTCTTATTTTCCACGGGTTGGGATATAGTTGAGAAACCTTAACGTTTGTTTAAACTACGGTTGTTAAAGGATGTGTGTGAAACTTGAAACTACTTTGCGACGTATAAATAAATGACCCTTTTCTTAATTACTTGTAGTTTGTGTTAATATTGGTGTAATACTCTTCGAACATCGCGCCACGTGTTTCCGCCATTGGCGTGGTGTGACAGAAGTGGTATTAGAGCTAAGGTTATAGCGAACTAGTATTTTAAAATATAGAACATAACCAGTTTGGTTCGAGGAGCAAAGTTTTCTAAAAAATTAAAACGCAACAAAGTAATTTTTAGAGAAGAAAGGAAAATTTGTAAATGGGGAGATTCCGACCGAACTAGCCATGGTTGTCAATATATGTTAGATTAGAAATATAAGTTAGGAATGTTGCGATTAGATGTAGGCCCAACTTTCTAACTAAATTGATGACTTATATATATGTAGTACGGTTCTTTTGCCAGGATATGTCTACTGATAGTCATGCGATCAGTACCTAGCTTTGATAGTAGTCTTCAGATCGTAGACGCCATTCCCGCTGAGCCAGCTGAGATCGTAGACCTCGATCCCGAGGAGGCGGTCCCAGAGGAGGACCCTGTAGAGTTACCAGTTGCCATGGAAGCTGAGGCAGCCAGCCGCTGAGGATGAGGGCTGCAATGAAACTGAGGATTCAGACCCGCGTGGGGAGGAGGAGGACCCGTCCGCGGACGAGTCTGACTCTGATTCCGTCACTTCCCCGGCCGCTACTGCCGGCGAGCTGATTGTTGCCATCCCACTAGCTGGCCCACTTGTTGTCCCATCCCCGATGTTGTACACGCTAGGCGTGGGTGACCCATACTTGATGGACTCGCGCATTGTCCATAGAGCGTCTGACCTGCCTCAACCATTTGCACCTATGCCCTTCTCCATACCTGATATTGTCGGCCCTTCCCAGCCGGCATACCTTCACTTACCTGGCCGTCCCAGCCTCACGGAGTGGCCCCACTCCCTGGACACGCACAGACTACCCTGGTCGCCTTGGAGAGAGATTTCCAGGCATTGGCTGATATGGTGCAGTGTACCGTCACTCACATGGACTACCAGGCCCATGTGATGTGGGCCCGTATCATCAATGCCCGAGACGCACTCGCCGGCAATGCCGACGAGCTTCTCCGCATGGATGCCATGCGAGGTATCACGGGCGAGATTCACTTCGCCCATAGGCAAGATTTATATGATCGTATTACGGCCATCAGTATGTCCATTAACATGAACACACCTCAGTATCAGTATCAGTACCCGCCACCCCCACCTCAGTAGTGCAGAGACCCGTCAGCCATGCAAATTCACAGTTATGAGGCAGCATTACAGATGTACATTATTATCCAGGATGTAGTACTTTTGCATTTTGCCTAGCTGGGCGGGTTGTGCCAGCTTATGTTATGATATTTTGTTATATTCCAAACGATGTGTAAGGGATGTTGTGACCTGTTGTCTTGTTATTGTTAAACAAATGTTGTACTCATTGCTTGAAATTAATGAAAATCATATTATTATGGTAAAATATGTTGTTATTACATTATACATCCTGTGATTGATTATGATGAGTGTTTACTCTATATCTTGCGATTATGAGATTGTATTGTGATGATATGTTATCGATTACATATGCATTATGATGTTACTTGTGTGTTGTGCGGGACAATATTTGAATGAATATTCATCGGATTCACCTTTAATATTCGTTATTGAAGTTAATGGCACCTGCCACAAGGAGTAACTCCAGCCATGAAAGTTTGCCCACGACCCCTACTGAGTTGGAGCAGATGATCTTCGAACGAATCGCACGAGCGATAGCAGAACGAGATGCGGCACGCACTGACGGATCAGGAGACCGTACTGGGAGTGATCGTTGTGATCGGTCCCCCATGGCTCATGAAAATCACCTTCGTTTGATTTTGGAGTTATTACGCAAGGATAAGCTATATGCCAAATTCTCGAAATGTGACTTCTGGATTCGGGAGGTTCATTTCTTAGGCCACGTGGTGAATGAGAAAGGCATACATGTTGATCCCGCCAAGATCGAGACAATCAAAAATTGAGAGGCGCCCAAAACTCCTACTGAAGTTCGACTTTCCAATGGATAAAAAGTTCGAGTGGACTGAAAAACAAAAGTCGGCTTTCCAATTATTGAAGGATAAATTATTTGGTGCCCCCATACTATCACTACCCGATGGTACTGAAGATTTTGTGGTCTATTGAGATGCTTCGCACCAAGGGTTGGGTTGCGTGTTGATGCAACGGGAAAAAAGTGATTGCATATGCTTCCAGACGATTAAAGGTCCATGAGAAGAATTACACTACACACGATTTGGAATTGGGTGCGGTGGTATTTGCTCTCAAAATTTGGAGGCATTATCTCTACGGCACTAAGTGCACAAGCGTTTGCAGCACATTTTCGACCAGAAGGACTTGAATATGCGACAACGGCGATGGGTTGAATTATTAAATGATTATGACTGTGAAATAAAATACCATCCCGGTAAGGCGAACGTCGTAGTAGATGCCTTAAGTCATAAGGAACGGGTTAAGCCATTACGTGTCCGATCTTTGGGTTTGACTATTCACACGAATCTGACGAACCGGATTCGTGAGGCCCAGAACAATGCGCTTAAGCCCGAGAATGTGAGGAAGGAAAGACTTCGAGGAATAGTCGATTCATTGAAGCCTAAGGCGGATCGAGCTCTATATTTCATGAATAGAGTTTGGGTACCTTTATATGGTGGTTTACATGAGCTAGTATTGGCCGAAGCTCATAGCTCTCGATATTCCATTCATCCTCGTACGGATAAAATGTTCCACGACTTGAAGGAACATTATTGGTGGCTGAATTCCAAGAGAGACATAGCGGCTTATGTTGTGCGTTGCCTAACTTGTTCCAAAGTTAAAGACGAACACCAAATGCCGTCTGGTTTACTCCAACAACCAGAAAATCCTGAATGGAAATGGGAGCAAATTTCCATGGATTTCATTACTAAATTGCCCAAGACATCGAGCGGCCAATGACAAGATTTGGGTGATTGTTGATCGATTGACAAAGTCCACACACTTCCTTCCAATCCGCGAAACGGATAATTTGGAAAAATTGACTCGCGTGTATATCAAGGAAGTGGTGTCTAAACATGGTGTGCCTATCTCTATCATCTCCGATCGAGATAGTCGTTTCACCTCAAGGTTTTGGGAAATCTTACACGATGCCCTCGGTACTCGCCTAGACATGAGTACCGCATATCATCCCAAAACCGATGGTCAAAGTGAACGGACCATCCAAACCTTGGAAGATATGTTACGGGCGTGTGCAATAGATTTCAGTGGTAATTGGGACACGCACTTGCCACTAGTGGAATTCTCGTACAATAATAGCTATCATACGAGTATCCAAACTGCACCATTGGAAGCTATATATGGACGTAAGTGTAGATCTCCATTATGTTGGGCTGAAATCGGAGAGAAACAACTTACTTGTCACACCCTCAAATTCCACGTGCGGGGTTTTACCGCGAGGCGCGTGACATACCAGGATCCAAGTCAACGGTCACAACGAACGACAACTATATGTGAAAAAATACGCAAACCAAACCATGTAATAGTTTAAACACCATGATTCAAAACACAGCGGAAGCAATTTAAGTTTACAGAAACCGAATAAAGATAAAACATGAGTTTAAGTTTCGACATCCAAAACGTGAAACATGAAACATGATCCTAGACGCGAGTGCGACTCCGTGCGCCTAGCCCAACTGCTTCTACCTTAGCGACCTGAGAAAACATGCTAAAAACGTCAACATATAATGCTGGTGAGTTCACATGTTTTTCTTTTTCAATAAACGTTCCGTTAATCCTTTAGAAACCGTTATCGTTACTGTTCATACTATGCTTGTGTGTACGCTAGCTAGGCGTCATGTGTGTTACTCATACAGGTGAAACCATTGCTGACTGTGTTGTTACTGTGTGATACCCTTATGTTCCGGACTATTGTCATCACCGGTAGGCCTTGTGTGTTCGAGACAATATGCACCCGCTCGGCCTCCAGCCATCGAGTGGGGTTTGTCAGGCCAATAGTGCTATCCACATTTCCCCGCTACATCCCCGTATTAGTGGTTTCTAAGGTACTTTTGATGAACCGTATAGTAATGACATGTGAGCCATAGCATAACATGAAAATGTGTGATTAAAATGTATAAGCCTGTTTCTCCCCCCGAAAACAAAACTAGTAAAGTGTGGGGTTGTAAACTCACCTTAGACTGCTACTTCTGTTTAAAAGTAAATCCGATATGTGTGTGATAGCCCCAGCTAGTGGCGACCTATCAATGAGTTCAAGTAAGTGTTTTGACCACTAACCCGAAGGTTAACTAGTCCCCGATTGTCTAGATCTTGACTATGTGTGTTTAAAAAGTGTGTTTGAATATTAACCGGACATAACAGACAGACCTGACATCCCGTTGGTAACCCATTATATCAATAAATCAAGTACATAGGATTAACACATAACTTTCAAGCATACAACACTTAGTTTGCATCAAAAATCGCATATACGAAGTCGTAAGGTCAAACCGGAAGATTTATGGGTTTGGTTCGACCCCAAGGGCTTCTGGTTCGACCCATGGTCCCTTGGTTCGACCCCCATGATGTTCATTCAACCTATTCACAAATTCATTCAACCTATTCACAAATTCATTCGACCTAACACATGTTTATTTGACCTTAACACATGTGTATTCGACCTTAACGTATGTTAATTCGACCCCAGACATGCACATTTCACCCCAGGCATGTACATTCGACCTATTTGAGCTACATTCGTCCTATTTGAGCTACATTCGACCCCATGAAGGGTCGAATGTGTAACATCGCAAAATTTTCCCCAAAATTTTAATACATAAAAAGCCCTTATATATATATATATATATATATTTTATATTACACCTTTATCATTAATATTATACAAATGTGCCTAAGTCTTTATTTATCCTAACTCACAACTTATATACATACATAAATGTATATAAATAATAATAATATGATTCTAAATTCTTTTTTTTCACATACAAGATTTTTTTTTTTTTAAATAAAGCCTTGAGTCAAATAGTCAAAGTCCTAGTCAAAGTCTTAGTCAAACAGTCAAAGTCTTAGTCAAATAGTCAATTCATCATAAAACCTTACTTTATGGTGTTGACCAATTTTAATGGCTAATTGACTCCAAAACTAGTATAAAAACCCACCTATGACCCATTATACTTTGCACCTCTAAATCGATTGTTTCAATCCGATTAAACTTTCCCTCATACCTTTCTTCTATAGTCTATTACTTCTACAATTGAAGCTTTGATTATAAGCTCTTGTAATTGGCGAATTGGAAGCTTGATATTCTTTCTTTTTTGTTTTCTTCAATTTGGACTAGCTACGTTGTTGAGTCTTTGGGATTCGCCTCGCATACATTCACAACACATTATTCTATTTTTTTTACAAGACATAACATTTTGCTAAGGTGAGTTTTACATAGCCCCTTTTCTATTTATCACCATTTTTGGGGTGAAACATGTTACAACAATATTTATGAAATTCAATCATCAATGTGTCTATGTGTATTTCTATGTTGCATTATGTCTTGAACATGACTAGGGTAAGCACAATTCTAGCATAAACATTCATCAGCCAAACGGTATACATTGATAGATCTATTGGACTGACAATCCCACCCGGATACGTGCCTCCTACCAAGGTTACGTGGGTGTTTGTTACTGCAATATAAACGAGTGAACCATGAGCGTATGGGATGTACCACAATACAACAGTCACAAGGTTGATTATGCACTCGATTTACTTCTAGTATGTTTTCGCATATGGACTAGATTGCCATGACACATGAATTGCACAACAATTTTATTCGATTATCAAAACCTATGTAATTCTCACCAACTTTTGTTGACCCAAAATATTTTCAACTTAACATGTTTCTGGTTCTACTTGCTTGAAGGTTTGAATTGATGCTTGAAAATGTTTGCATAGTTTTATTCAATTTGATGTACAAATTCTTAGAACAATTGTATGTAACTTATTTAAAGTATTTAATGAAATTTATTATTCACCATGAGCTACTGAACAATCATCAGTACGTGACATCCCGATGTTTCCGCCATCGGTTGGGGTGTTACAGATTGGTGTCAGAGCCATGGTTATAGGGAATTAGGTTATTAGAAAAATAATCTAGTCTATAACCATAGGATTTAACCAGTACTTGCTTCTTTTACTTGCTATTCTCTATCTCCCTCCTACTTCTTATCCCTACTTTCATCCTTACAAGAAGGTTGCTCTCCATCACTGGATCTACTCTCAGACTAATAGGACAAAATCCTCAGGTTAAACCTGAACCACCTTGAGATCTCGTCGAAGTTCTTGATTTTAATAACGAACACGTGCAATCTGGAAGGGTGAACGCCTGTATTCTGAGTCTTCTGTCTAGGCTGGCATTGCGCATATATCCCAATCAGACGAGGGACCCGGATGCCTACCTGGGAATTCTCGGGATGAGTGTTCACTTATAGGCTAAAGCATGTCTTCACTATGTTATTGGAATCTGAAATCTTTGATACGTCAACGTTTTCGTTTATTCGTTTTAATTAATGAATAAATGATTACATTCCTTATATCACCTCATTCATTTCATGCCACATTGAACCTTCATTGTGTCCCTTATAGATCATGTCTCCACGTCGCAGCACTCGCAATAACAGTGGTGAAAACCAAGAGGAAAGTAACAACAACCACAACACCAACCACAACAACAACAAAAACAACAAAGGTGTTGATGCCCAACTGGCTGCGATTATTTCCCAACAAATGGCACAACAAATCACAACTCTGGTTTCTAACTTGTTGGCTCAAGTCATCCCAATGAATGGGAACGGCAATGGAAATGGCGATGGAAATCACATAAAGAACGGGACCTTAGTTCGGAAAGGCGAGAAAACAAGTATTGTGGCCGCGGTAACTACCGAGAACCAGAAGCGCAAGACCAGGGATCTTAATGTAAACCTCACTACACAAGCTTCTAACAAGAAACCCTATACAAGAAACTTTTCATTGTGTAACACATGCAAACGACATCACCCCACTGTTTCAGTGTGTCGCCTGTGCACCAGTTGTGGTAGGTATGGCCATCTGGTCAACACATGTCGTGAGTCCCCAAACCCTAACACCAACCAACCAACCCTGCTCAGGTTGCTAATCTTAATCGTCCTGGTAAATACAACTATGGTCAATGCTATGAATGTGGAAACCCAAATCATTTCCGTAACCGATGCCCTAAACTAAATCGAGATCAAGACCCTCCAGCTACTTAACAGCAAACCCCACCATTTGAATGATGTCTACTTTTTAATTCTATGTATTGACACTTTTTGATTCAAGTAATAAATTCAAGTATTATCATAACATCTGAGTGTATGCTTGTTTGCATGTGAACTAATTGCTATATCTATAATCATACTTGCTTACTTGTACAACAATTAGTTGACTACCAAACAACCTACTCAACGATTGGTAGAGGTCATCATGTCTTTCCAATAGTCGGGAGAGGCCCTACAACCTGCTCAAGGACTGGTGGAGACTATCGAACCTGCTCAACAATCGGTAGAGTCATAAAAGGACGCAAAACCCTAATGTAAGGTAAATTGATAATTACGGTCCGGAACGTAATCATGAATTTACAGGTACGTTAAGGTAGTGAGAAATTTTATCAAGGTTTCGGTTGTCGACCAATTGTATACCTGGTGTTTTTCTTTTAACTTCGGGACGAAGTTCCTAAAAGTAGGGGAGACTGTAACATCGCAAAATTTTCCCCAAAATTTTAATACATAAAAGCCCTTATATATATATATATATATATATATATATATATATATATATATATTTTTATTACACCTTTATCATTAATATTATACAAATGTGCCTAAGTCTTTATTTATCCTAACTCACAACTTATATACATACATAAATGTATATAAATAATAATAATAATAATAATAATAATAATATGATTCTAAATTCTTTTTTTTTCACATACAAGATTTTTTTTTTAAATAAAGCCTTGAGTCAAATAGTCAAAGTCCTAGTCAAAGTCTTAGTCAAACAGTCAAAGTCTTAGTCAAATAGTCAATTCATCATAAAACCTTACTTTATGGTGTTGACCAACTTTAATGGCTAATTGACTCCAAAACTAGTATAAAAACCCACCTATGACCCATTATACTTTGCACCTCTAAATCGATTGTTTCAATCCGATTAAACTTTCCCTCATACCTTTCTTCTATAGTCTATTACTTCTACAATTGAAGCTTTGATTATAAGCTCTTGTAATTGGCGAATTGGAAGCTTGATATTCTTTCTTTTTCGTTTTCTTCAATTTGGACTAGCTACGTTGTTGAGTCTTTGGGATTCGCCTCGCATACATTCACAACACATTATTCTATTTTTTTTACAAGACATAACATTTTGCTAAGGTGAGTTTTACATAGCCCCTTTTCTATTTATCACCATTTTTGGGGTGAAACATGTTACAACAATATTTATGCAATTCAATCATCAATGTGTCTATGTGTATTTCTATGTTGCATTATGTCTTGAACATGACTAGGGTAAGCACAATTCTAGCATAAACATTCATCAGCCAAACGGTATACATTGATAGATCTATTGGACTGACAATCCCACCCGGATACGTGCCTCCTACAAAGGTTACGTGGGTGTTTGTTACTGCAATATAAACGAGTGAACCATGAGCGTATGGGATGTACCACAATACAACAATCACAAGGTTGATTATGCACTCGATTTACTTCTAGTATGTTTTCGCATATGGACTAGATTGCCATGACACATGAATTGCACAACAATTTTATTCGATTATCAAAACCTATGTAATTCTCACCAACTTTTGTTGACCCAAAATATTTTCAACTTAACATGTTTCAGGTTCTACTTGCTTGAAGGTTTGAATTGATGCTTGAAGATGTTTGCATAGTTTTATTCAATTTGATGTACAAATTCTTAGAACAATTGTATGTAACTTATTTAAAGTATTTAATGAAATTTATTATTCACCATGAGCTACTGAACAATCATCAGTACGTGACATCCCGATGTTTCCGCCATCGGTTGGGGTGTTACAGAATGAGTACCACGGTCGACCCCTTGCTGCAAAACTTCATAAAACGCAACAAAACGAATCTAAACAGTCCTAAAACATCACGAAACATCACCAATCACAGCAGTCAACTATCATTAACATATTCCCACAAAACCCTACCAATTTTATCCCGAAATCTGTCCGTTTTACAAGTTACCCAAAATGGCAAATTATGGAAATGTCACATCATACGCATGCAATCTTTACCCGATATGGAAACTTATCAAAATTATCTATCAATTAGCTCAATATGCTGAGATTATCATGTGCAAGAAAACCACCAATCATATCATTATCAATAACATCATGAACAAGCCCTAGATCTAACCCAAAATCGCCAAAATGAGCAAAACAACATCAATAACCAATTGTAACCTATCTCAATCATAAATCATCAACAACAGTCCTAGATCATTGTTATAACATCTAAACAGCAGTCGATCATCAAACAATACATAACACAACATAAAACACCATTAACACATGTTAATTCGTATGAAAACTCATTGTTTATGAAAAGGTTTTGTTTAAGAAGATGTTAGAAAGGTTTTTATCCATGAAAACGTGTTTGAATCAGATCTGGACCTTTGGGGTTTAATGAAAACGAATCAAAATGCTTTAAAAAGGATTTAGGATGAAGAACACACCTTTGATCTTTGTTTAGAAGATGTTTGTAGGTTAGATTATGAAAAACAAGAGAAAAAACTCCTTCCCTAGTGATTAAAGTTGCTAGAGAGTGTTTAGATGCGTTTAGGGTTTGTGAAATGATGAAAAATGACAAGGTATGCTATTTATTCTAAAGCCTCCTTCGACCCCATACCTAGGTCGAATGAGACTACATGTGGTCGAAGGGAGTTTCTTGTGTTTTCCATTCCCAGGTTCGACGGGTCGAACCTAAACATGTGTTTTCCAGATTTTCCAGTTTTGTCGTTTTAACGCATTTTAACATATCCTAACACATGAACATGCAATCCTAACCTATGTCAAGCATATATAATCATGGATAATCATCTAATCATCGTTTAAACACGTATTTGTATATTCTACACCATATACGGATCAATTCACGTTTGTTACTTAATCTAATTCATGTAATTCACCAACAACGGGACTCACAATGTGTGTGTGTGTGTGTGTGTGTGTGATTAACCCAATGATCCTCCAAATCATTGAACCCTGGACAATACGTTCTGCGTTCTGACTCAACTGACCTTGTTAAGTATGTTTAATAAATATTTTTCGCTAAGGTAGACATATGTATTTGAAAAATGTTGACCTAAACATGTCGTGTGTCACATCATCCCCCTGTTGAAAGAATTTTCATCCGGAAAATTTCCCGAAGCCAAAGGGAATGAAATGATAAAAAGAAAAATTTTCCGATCGTCACATCATCCCCCCGTTAAAAAGAATATCGTCCCGAGATTCCCGAGATTCTCAGCTTCAACAATAATGATTGCCGACCTCCGTGTGTACCCAAGTAATGTTTCCCAAAATGCAAATGAAATGAGAGTCATGAACGAAAGGTGATAACAACAGCCGGGAAACCACTTCCCCAAGGTGAATACAAGACAAAAGACCCCTCCTGATCGAAGGCCTAATGGAGACCACTGTGATCGGTATAAATGACCCACTGGTACCGTCCAAGTAGCATCTCCAAAGGACCCACATCAACCAATGAATGCAAAATGATGACCAAGTCCAATACCGAAAACACTCAATGGGTATGAAATGCTTAACGATATGAGTAAGAATAAAACCCAAAATACGACGTAAGATGAGAAAGAAGACGCACCAGTAACAGTATCAGGGCCCTCCTGGTTCTCCCTTGCACCAATAACGTAAGCACGGGTAGCCCGACCACCGCCCTCGTTGTTTCCACCCTTCCCTATAGTCCCTGCATCAACTTGGTTCAGCTTTGGGCAGTTTCGCTTGAAATATTGGCAAGAGTAGGCCTCGTGGCTTACAAGCTTAAGCTGCCGCAAGAGCTTTACGGGATACATGACACGTTCCACGTGTCAAATCTGAAAATGTGTCTGTCCGACGAGACCCTTATTATCCATGCCGATGAACTCCACATTGACGATAAGCTCTACTTTATCGAAGAACCCGTTGAAGTAACTGACTGGAAGGTTTAGAAGCTTAGGCGTAGTATGATCAAGTTGGTCAAGGTGCGATGGAATGCAAAACGTGGTCCAGAATACACGTGGGAAAGATTGGATCAAATAAAGCGCAAGTATCCTGCTCTATTCGAGAAGACCCCCGAGCCGAAGAACTTGAAGTGAATTCCGGGACGGAATTCTCTTAATAGGGGGAGAATGTGACAACCGGCAAAATTAAGGTAATTCCGTACTAATTAATTATTCGTAATTAACGTAATTAAGTGCAATTTCGTGCTAATTGTTTTAACTAAGCCTTAGAGAATAGCAAATTCCACATAAGATGCATAGGAATGCACATGTCTAATGTTGAAGCACGACGAAATCGCGTGCAATTAAACTTGTTCGGAATGGACGTTGGTGATTACCCGATAACGATTAATTAACCGAAAATGATCCTGAACACCCGGGATATGAAATAAAGAGAATTTCCATGAAATATTATGTGTTATGGAACTCCAAAACCATATGTGGAAACTCCAAACACAAATCTCCCGGTAATGAAAATAGTGCGCGTATCGCACCCGATGCGCGCGAAACTTATAAATTCACCCAATAAAAGCCTAAATAACATGTAACCGAAGAGCATTAATAATAGGTGAGAAACAAGGAAACTGTTATTCCAACGTCCATATCAGGTGAAACAACTCCAATGGTCACCTGAAGCTGTCTACATACTCATTAAAGATGACAGATATCATGGGATCTGTTATTTAGTTTTTGTGTAATTATAAATAGGGGCATGATGAACGAAATAGGACACTTACACATTATCAAGCACTTGATACTAGCTAGCTAACACCTGATACTCTCTCTACTCACACACAACACTACACAATCATTGTAAACTTAGTTTGTTCATCATACTTCCAAAGTTGTAACATTTTTTTACCATTTTTAATATTAACAAACAAGGCAGGGGCTTAGACTCTTTCCGAGGTTTTGTGCCGGCAATCATCAAGTGATCAAGGGCTTTCCTCATTCATCGAGTGTTGTTCTTTGTTTACATTACATTCACATTCATTTATCTTTGCTTATTTCACCATTCTGTCAGACAGTTACAACCTCAGGATATAGCTGTCCATCCTAAATTATACCTTTGTCATCCTGAGCATAGTTGTCATATTATTGTTTCTTTATTACTACAAACTGCCATCTTGAAATAACATTAAGTATTTAATATTTTTCCAACATTTAGCACTCTACCTCACATTTACTAATTTGGAATACTAAATTATTTCTACTAAGTAATTTTTGACCAAAACAATTTGGCGCCCATCGTGGGGCAAGTGGTGTTATTTTTAACAAAAACTTTGTTAAAATTTTTCCTTAATCAACTCATTTCAAAAGTCTTGGCAACTATGGCTTCCAACCAGAAATCCGTTTCTTCAACCATGCCATCTTCAACTTCTGCTAAGAATGTGACACTGCCACCTCCCCTATATTCTCAAAGAGTTCCGCTTCTCAAACTCCTCCTAGACCTGGATTGGGAACTTCTCCTGTCTTGGTATCGAATGATGAGATCCTCTCCATGTTTACACTAATGAAGGATCAAATGAAGAGGCAACAGGAGACAAATCAAATGCTAATAAGGGAAATTTAGTCTCTCAAGACATCATCAAAGAGACCAGTTGAAGATGTGGGAACACCACTACAACCCAGAGTATTGGACTTCAATTCCAACATCTCTGGGGACATTCATCAAGGAGATTTTATCCCCATTAGCACTGGATTCTCTGCTCCTGAGACTACTAAAAGTCTGAGGCATCTAGAATCTAAGGCATTAGGGTTTGCTAGGCTAGTTGGGGAAGATGAAGTTTGTACGTTAAATCAAACTTAATAGTAACTCGTACTTAAAATAATATAATATGATTAAAGTTCAAATTTATAATTAAGGAAATTATCCTATATGTTTAAAAAGAAACTTTGATGAATAGTATCACTCTGCACCTGCTAGGCTGTTGTTTCCTTTTTTTTTTTTTTTTTTTTTTTTTGCACTAGCCTAAGTAGTTTCATTATTTAAGGATATTTGTTTCATTTTCTTTCAATAGTGTATGCAGCACAGCTGGTTTGATGCTTTTGTTTGTATTGCTTTACCCGGGTTTGAATCTGTGTCGAGTTGTTTTTTTTTTTTTTTGTTCTTGGCCTGTTAGCAGGCATTGCGTGGCACTTTGTCATTGCACCACATTTTGTTTCCTCCATCTACCTTTTAAGGACTTTCTCTTCATTTGAAAATGGAGAGAGACCACCACCGTCACACATCCTATGCAGTCTTACACTACACAGTTACCACTGTCAGCTGCAGCATGCAGCCGTCTCCAAGGGAGTTCACGACGGCGTTGGTCATGTTGATTCCATCCATCTGTCTCCACATGGCGTTTTTCGAAGAACATAGCCGCCACCTCCGGATCCAGCGGTTCCGACTAGGTTCTGGCAGGCCTGAACACGCTTGCATGCTACATTTATACAAAGATCGGAACACGTAAGGTTAGATCCGTAAACTTCTCTCCAATTTCAGATGGTGGTGATACGTAGCGATGGTGAGTTTTCCAAAATCCCAACTCACATCAGTGGCATGGTGGTGGTATAAAAGCGGCAGTGACGTTTTGGTTGGGGTCATAAGGCTGGCTCAGAGTAACACTGGTGCCAGTGGTTGTCATGGTGGAGTGGCAACTCAGTGATAATGGTAGCCATGGTGAAGTGGGGATGCGATAATGAAGGGTTTCTTGGATTATTTGGATTTAATGAATTGTGTTGTTTTTTCTCCCTGTTTAATCAGTGGACATATGATTAGCAATATTGATAGAAGTAATTTAGTTTGTATAATTGTATGTATTAATTTCTAGAGATAACCATTGTAGTTCTCCCTCCTTTTTCAGCTTGCTTTTAGTATGTTTGTGTTGTTTTGCTTTTCGTAAGTGACTAAGTGTTATATATCAAGCTATGGACTTATTGGTGATGTATGTATTGTGTGTTTTGGTCGACTGTTAGCTTCTTGCTAAGGTAAGCGTGGTGGTGGTGATGGATTACTCTATTAACCATATTATGATTGTATTTTTTACTCTTTCATTTTCGTTTGTATGGCGAGTGTAAAAGTCGACTAAAACCAAGCGCATTCCCACTTACCCAAGTCCCGTGCGTTCGAGCGAAATCCCAATAGTTTCATTTGATTTAAGATTCCATTGAACTATGAATAATTACAATTTTGTTTTTTTTTCAATCCCAATTATAATTACATATAATATAATAATATTAATTTTAGAACTTGGAATAGTGATCATGCCATTTATTAGTTGTTAGGGTCACGTCGCACCGAGCTATTGGTCCATGTAGCATCTATTGATCCATGTTGCATCGAGATTTTGTTTTTGTTCTTTTTAACGGTTTAGCGTTTAAGCTTTTAGTTTTTTTATTTCCTTTTTGACTTTTTAACGGTTTATCGTTTAGGGTATAAACGCCGCCGTACTAACCGGGCTTTTGTTTTTTTTTTCGCTTTTTTTACGGCTTTTAATTGTTTAGGGTCTAGGCTTTTGTTTTTTTATTTCACTTTCGACATTTCTAAATCGAGTTTTGGGATTTAGGGTTTAGACGCAGCAGTACTATTCATTAAAGTTTTGTCGATACAAGTTTTGACGGTACAAAACATAATGTTAGTTTTAGAGCTTGGATGAATAGTGCTCATGCCACAAAGTAGTTGCCATGTGGACAAAACTATTGGTCCATGTGGCACCAGGCTTTTGTTTTTGTTCTTTTTAACAGTTTAGGGATTAAGCTTTTGGTTTCTTTTATTTCCTTTTTGACTTTTTTTAACGGTTTAGGGTTTAGAGTATAGACGCTGCCGTACTAACTGGACTTTTGTTTTTTCTTCTTTTTTCCGGTTTTGTAACGGTTGAGGGTCTAGGCTTTTGGTATTTTTATTTCCTTTTTGACATATCTAACACTTTAAGATTTAGAGATTATACGTCGTCGTACCATTCATCAAAGTTTTGACGGTACAAATTTGAGTTGATTTGAGTTTTGACGCCGCCGCAACGCGCGGCTTGTCAAAACACTAGTCGTTATTATATTTGAATATTTTAAATACAAATATTCTAAATAATTTATGCACAAATTTTAGTAATTTCTATAGAATAATAATTAAAGTTTATTAGGCAAATGAATATAAATTATACGAATGAATCCAATGTTAAAACTTATGGTTTTTCAACACAAGAATATTTCTGTTTTATAAGAAAAATATTTCTAAAACATATTGTGTAATTTATATATAAATAAATGATTTATTATGTCTAATTAAGCACAAATAAAACCAAAAATACAAGTTATGGTCCAAAAATAATTTTTTTGTGAAAATAATGATATTCTGATGTAAAATAGTGAAAATGATTTTTTTTTTCATAATTTTTCTCAATGTATTTGCATTTAAAACGGATTTAAGGAATTTAAATCATGTGTAATTGATAAATATAAGGAAAATTTATACCAATTAATGGTTTCTAGTCCAATAAATTACAATTAAGTTTTTGATGTATAAAACTATTTGCAAAAATTTTTTGGGATTAAAATCATTTAAAATGAAATTTTAATTCATTTATTATGATTAAAATACTTTAAATTAATAAAAATATGAAAATAAACTAATTTATGGAAACTAAAAATGTAGTAATTTTCTTCAAGGTGTCAAGATACTATACCTAATTTTTTTTATAATTTTTGGGAAAAAAAGAATTTATTATGAATATTATAAATTTAAATATATTTTAAATGATTATAATATCATTAAAAATATACATAAGAAAAAAATCAGAAAAACGGGTGGGGGTTGCCTAGGTTCGAACCCAGGTACTCATCCACCAACAATCAAACTTAAACGACGAGACTAAAGCATCTTATGTTCATTTGTTTGAAAGCAAAATATATTTAAACTATAACCAATATTCATCTTCTTCCCCAAATCAACTATAAACCCTAACCCTTGATTCAATAAAACCCGTTTCATTAAGATAACAGACCAAAATCTTGGGGCTATTATAGAGGATCGAACGAAGAATGAAACGGCACTACTAAAATTGACTTACAAACTGTTCGTGAATCGCAAAAAGGGTGATAAGCTCCAATTCTCGAACCTCTGACTTGATTTGTAAGTTTTAAGAAGTGGTGTAAAAATGTTAGGGAATGATATGGAATAGTCAATTTATAGTAGTAATCGGTAATATGATCGTTTGCTCCTGATTTATTATGGCCAACGGTTACATCAATAATATTCGATCACACTTGTTAATATTGCATTTAAGACCTAGGAATCGGTTAAGAATTGGTGGAGAAACGTTTCCACGCCATTAAAACGAGTTACAAACATCAATAAATGGGTTCCGAAAAACTGAGCCCAAGAAGAAGAAATAGATTCTGTTTTTTTATTTAAACTATCATAATCTGAAGGGTTCACGCTTTTATATTAGACCATATGGTGTGCATTGGGGGAGTTGGTTCGGGGGCATGACATGGCATCGGGGCCGATTCAGAACACCGCCCCCCCCCCCCCCTTCCCGATTTTTTTTGGGGGAAAACGGGGTGAATTGCCCGATGAAACCGAAGGCTGCTATTGGCCAAAAAAAATTGACCGTTGAATAGGGGGCCCACCTGATTGATGATTGTACCGTTGGTTAAAAAAAATAAATTCAAACATTTACCTTTATATATATTAAACCTCACATTTCACACAACTCACTCAAAATTTATAACCAAACCACCACATTTTATAAAAATTACTCCATTCTTCACATAAAAAAATACCAATGGATCCATGGCATTCAAACTAGGGCTGAGCATATATCGGGTCGGACCGAAAAAACCCGAAAACCGCACTGTAAGAAACCCGAAACCGGACCATATACTTGTATTTCGGTCAGTACTCGGTTCCTGTTTCATGTGTTTCCTGCTTTCGGTTTCGGTCTCGGGTTTGGACCGAGAAAACTTGATAGAGACCGACCCGACCCGATGTGTCATACTTCAAGCAGCTTGTTCATTCATTTTTTGGTTTGCTGGGTTTCTAAAAGCAATGAATTAATAGATGAAGGAAAAGATGACGGATTTAAAGATTTTAAACCAAAGAAACTGTAACTACAACCATTCTTTACAAAAAGAAAGAAGGGAGAAGAAGGAAAAATTATAATAAACTCACAAAGTCGCTAAAAGTTGCCTTTTATGTTTGTACGTATATAAAAGGAAAAATGGAAATAAATAATCCCAACTATTGACTATTGGCCAATAACAGTCTCAACTACGAAAATCATCAATATTGGTCCCAACTTTCGACATATTGGAAACCAACGGACCCAAACTAACGGAGGCTAACTCCGTTAGTGTGATGCTGACGTGGCATGCTTAGGTGGCAAGATGATCCTACGTGGCATCCTACGTGGCATGCCACGTGGCAAAATAATCCTATGTGGCATCCTACGTGGCATGCCACATGGCATGCCACGTCAGCATCACACTAACGGAGTTAGCCTCCGTTAGTTTGGGTCCGTTGGTTTCCAATATGTCGAAAGTTGGGACCAATATTGGTGATTTTCATAGTTGGGACTGTTATTGGCCAATAGTAAATAATAGTAAATAGTTGGGATTATTTATTTCCATTATTCCTATATAAAATTATAAATTGTTAGAAAACTTACTTTATTACTTTATAGGGTTTTCACTTTACATGTTGTAAATATGATTTGAAATTTTTTTAATAGGTCTAAGGGTTGACTAAATGGTCATGGAAAAGGTTGGAGTACACTGCCAATACCATGCATCACATGTTGAAATAGTGAAATTTGAATGGTACATCTTTAAGCATGGTACAAGTATTTATAGATAAGCTACAACTCAACTAAGCATATAAACACCACCTACATCCTTGAGAGCTCACCACCACTTGCAAATATATCATGTTCTTTTTACTTATAGTTCTGAGAGCATTTATCTTCAATCATGGCTAGAGACCAGTCTTCTTCTTCATCTATTCCACACTTCCATGGTAACACCTCAAGTTCATAGTCGGTCTCAGTTAAAAACCGAAAACCGAAGAACCGAACCCGAAAAACACCGATACCCGAAATGCCCTGATAGGTCCAATGCTCGGTCCTTACTTTTATGCTAATCTCGGTTTCGGGTCGGGTCGGGTTTAACCCGGTTCGGTTCGGTTCCACACATTTGCTCAGTCCTAATTAAAACCCACAACCCTTTTACCCGAACAACCCCGCTACTCCTTCGACGCAATGTGACATCCGTCACCTTCAACTCTATTATTTATACAACTTTAGTCCTCAAAATTTTTATTTATATTTTGAATCTTTGTATTCGAGATGGTTGTAAAATAATAATAATAATGACGATACAAAATTATAAAAAAAAACAATAATAATAAGAATAATAATTATATTTAAATGTTATATAGGACTTTAAATTTGAAATTTTCATAACCACATAAATTATGGATCCAAGTTTTAAGATTTATTATTGGACCAAAATAATTGCAATTATAATAATCATGACAAGTCAAAGTTTGTAAATTTGCCATGACAGTCACCATCACAAATTACGTTTTCGTAAATTTGCCATAATCTTGCCTTTATTTTGGCTGCTATTACTATCAGCATTTAACGCAAACATTCCTTCAAATTTATTATATAACTGAAAGCCTCCATTTCTTTTGTATCAATAACCACAGAATCGTAACTATCGATTTTCTTTTGCCTTTGATTGAATATTTTTGAAACTCCAAAAGCCATACTATTTTTGTTATGGTTTGTTTCACTCGATCCACCCAACAGACGATCTAAAGTATCTCAACACACCAACATAGCACTTTCGTTCTATCACCATTCAACTCCGATTTGGCGGCGAAGCCACGTCGAACGACAATCTCCCCGGACCACTTCCTTGACTCGGTTTACAAATCAACGGATGTGTTCGATATGCATTCGACTAAAATTATATCAGGTAAACATATATGTGTTTTAAATTACTAAAATATAGATAAACCCATTAGAAAAATAAGCATTATCTAACACTAACTCTTTTCTTGCCACCGTGATTTCAATTTGAGGAAGACCACCATTCATAGATTTTTTTTATGTAATTAATTTCCTTTATTTACTTTCTTTTAATAAAGTACGCAAGATACATGATTGTAGTTTTACAATTTACAAGTTACAAAATACAACTAAATGGATAGTGGTTTCAAAATATTATGTAAGTAACATGTTATTTGGATAGATATATATTTTCTTATACACCAAGACAAATCATGATGCATAAATGTTTTTTTTTTACATAAATTATAAACTTCAAATAATTAATGAAATGGGTTTAACCATTTTCTTTTTGACCACTTGAGTTTTATCTGACGAAGACAAAGTTGGCTTCAAATTATGAGGAACCATTTTTGTTAATGGCTTTGGTAACTGCTTACTCACAACTAATATATTTTTTTATATATATAAGATTGTTGATCGGATAAAACAAGGTTACAAAACAATAGTGTTTTTATACAAATATATATTATTTTAAATAATAAGGGGGTGTTGATTCAAAACTATATTTTAGATACATTATTTCTTAGTACCCATCTATTATTAAGCTCATGTTAAATATAGTGAATGTTTTCATTATGAGATTTTAGTATAGGAGTGGAAAGAGATTTGAACGAATATTTGTCATGCGATTTATATAAGCAAACTAAAAGTACTACAAGATCAACAAATTCATAATTACGATATACATCAACTAACACAAATTCGAGCTTAAAAAGCATCATAAGTGGATTTGCGACATTAACAATCAACGACTTGCATTCAGGTTGCCACAAGTTTCAAAAAAAAAAAGATACTTTGCTAAGTTTTGGATCAACCGTTGTAAGGGTCCCAACGTTAATGGTCAATGCTTGAATCAAGCACTCTAGAATCTACGCAAGTCTCGAAGTGAGTATTACTTATCCCTTTTTTTTTTACACTTTTGGGGTGATTCATGCACAAGTATACAAAACTTGCAAATTCATTTACACATACATTTTTATTCATTTACAATTCATATACGTGTCTTGTTTATCTTTGTGCTTATGTTTGAACATGAACGTAGCTTACATACAAAATCATACATCTAGACATAACTTATGTTATGGTGCTCATTTAGACGTAACTTATGTTACGGTGCTCATTTAGACATAACTTATGTTATGGTGCTCTTTTAGACTCACACGTGTTGAGGTGCTCATTATCAATTTCATTATACAAACTTTACATTTGATCTTTGTCTTGCTTGGTTACTTGCGTGTTTACATAATGCCTTGGTGATGCTAGACACGTGAATTGTACTACCTTTTCAAACTTATACTATATTGTAACACCCTAACCCGTAATCACGCGATCAACGCCCAAATTATACGGGTTTGGACCTTACTTAAAACACTCCCTATTTAAAACTTTGAAATTTTCTTTATAAGTCAACCCATTAAGATCAAATACATGTTTGGTTCACACAAATTTTTACATTTTAATAGTTAAAACATATTTTAAGATGTTGCGTTTTAACGGGAGTTCCTTAGATTCTAGTGCGGAAGCTTGTATGGGTGATCGGGTGTGTTCGGCTCTTATCGCAACTAGATCCTTGCTCCGGGACTTCCATCACATGTTTATCTAGCACCATTACACAAAGAATGGTTAGTGAGTGGTCAAATGAAACATTTAACTAGTACGATAGTCGTTACACGTCGAAACGGAACGAACCAGGCCAAACGGCCCTTTATCAGGAGAACAAACTGCTGCAACTCATGCGCAGCAGCTGTTCGGATCGCTTTTACCCCTTCTAAAACCCAAAATCCGACTTCGACTTTCAAATGAGAATTGTTCTACGCTCCGAGAGCTTTCCAGGCATATAAAGAACGCCTCCTAACGATTTTTCTACGATTTTATATGCAATTTTAAAGATCGTGCTGACATGCAGGTCTATTCGCGCGGCCGGTCGGTTTATTCGCGCGGCCGCTCGAAGCTTCTGATGTAATTTTGGTGGCTTTTAAGCGTGGGAATCATGTCGCAACCGCATTTGATGATTCCCGAAGCCTAAGTAATGACTTTCCGACTAAATAAACCTTTGTTTGACTGAAATTATGGTCCGGTTTATGTCGCCATGATCCGGTTCTTAGTTTTGAATGTTTATGGCGACTTTTACCCAATTTGACCCATTAAAGCCTTAATTCAAACAAGGCACTTTTGACCACTTAAATTGCATACCGTTTGAGTTGTCAAGTCATTAGACACTTGATCAACAAAAGCGTTTGTCCGATTTGTTTCCTTACGACTTAGATTCTTAGAATCAACCTTTATTAATCCTTTACATCCCCAAAATGCCCCTCATGACCAAATCTTTCAATTTAGCCATTCGTGGCGAAACTTCTTGTTTCAAATCCAATGTTTTTGACTCAATGACTTGTTTAAAAACTTCTAAGTCCATACGGACTTAGATTTTCAACATTTCTCAAGATTGTTCTAATGTGGTCGATTCTAAGCGCCTTAGCGCGCATTAGACATAGTTATGGAAATAACTTACTTGATTTGCACCCACACTTCATGTGGGTACTTTATCACCTATGTTGCTTCGCCGAAGGCGTTTATTTGACTACGGACTTACCGGGTGGCCTTGACCTATATCCATACCTTGTGTTTATCCTCCATGATTCTTAACATCAAGAATGCACGCGCAATTGCATCTACCTGTATGCTTTCTAAATAGACAAAGTTAATTTCTCGGAACTCAAATGGCAATAACTTGCCATTTGACCCGTTTAACTTTATGAATCTTAATGCTTGGAATACAAGCATCAAGTGTTGGATTCACATGGTGAGGACATCACCATTTGACCCGTTTAGACTCCTAGTTCATAATGCTATGTTACCCAAGTTTTTATCTATGGTTCAAGTGAAACAAACTTGACCCATTTAACATCATGCTTAACGACTTCATTCAATTGATTTAATTTGGATTAAGACATCATTTCTCACATATCTTTATTAGTCGACCCGTTTGATGGATTTCTCCATTTGGTCATAACTCATTATCTCGATTAAGGTCATAAACCACATTTTGTATTGAGTGCACATAAGGCAACTCACTTAATAGATTCTACCCCTTGGGGTTTATCTTTACCTCACACTCAAGATTTGAAACTAATGTTTATAACAATTTAAGCTATGTTATAGTATATTGGTGTAAGTAAAACTTACCTCATATCCATTCTTGCTTCCAAGCGTATTGAGCTTGCATCCGTTTGACCCGTTTGCATCCCTAGTTCTTGTACCTAACTTAGGGACATGTCAAACCTTGTTTTGTTAGAATACATAATATGGATTTCTTTTATAATCCACGACATCATGTATTCGTTTTAACTCTAATCCAACATCACATTTCAAGTATTCATGTTCATACATGTATTACACATTTATTTCCTCATTCAAGCATTTTATCGAACACCTCATATGCACCATTTTCATCATGTTAATTCTAGGTGTTCAAGACTTCCTAGATTCCGCCATGGCTTAGCTAACCATTGACACATAATCATTTCAATAATTAGCACACATACATGATACTAATTACATAGAAATTGCAAGATTATTCCACTTACTAGTGTAATTCATGTTTAATGTAAAGACCCACTACATACACATAACACAAGATCATAATTTCACATGAATCAACAATATATTATGATTCACCACGTTTTATAGCTTCCTTGGTGCCTACTAACACATAGAAACTCATAGAAACCAAGAAATTCACGTTTTTACCAAAACCCTAGGATTTAACCATGATCATAAACGAATTATAACATCAAATTACACCAAATTAAAGGTACCTTGGTATATGTAGGACCTTAGATGACCCATATTTGGCTTCATGCATTTAATTTCTCCACAAATGCCCTTGATTTGAACATGCTTATGGATGTAAGGTTTTGGGGAAGAATCCCCTTTTTTTTCTTCCTGATAATCGATACACACATATGTGTGTATGGATTCTTCCATTTTTTTTTTAGATTATCCCATGTGCAACTCTAGTCCCTCAAGTTACTACAATGTTATTTTCATATAAAAACTAACTAATTAAGCTAGTTTCTAACTCCTTGTATTCATTTATAAAAATACTATTATTAACTAGGTTACTTCCATATTAGAGCATAACCCATAATCTTATCGTTTAAGTCTCGTTTTATTATTTTGCTAATCACGCCTAATGGCATAATTAGACGAACAAATGGTTTTGGGGTGTTACATATATGTACAAAGCTAAGTAGTACTCACCAACATCATATGTTGACAAAATTATTTTCGTGCATGTTTCAGGATAAGCTGCTTGACGCTTCACATAGGACTTTGGACTTAGATTAAATCAATCAATTATCTTTATTTTTGTTGTCTTGTATTTAATTTCACATGTTGTAAAACAATATTCAATAATCATATATTTACATTTTAGTACCATGAGCTTTTGAACAATCGTCACTACGTGGCACCTCGATGATTCCGCCATCGGTTGGGGTGTTACAGATTGGTATTAGAGCCATGGTTATAGGGAATTAGGTTATTAGAATGTCTTTTAGCCTAGTCTATAACCAAGCTTACATTCACGAGTCCTCTCGTGTTTATTTCTTTTTATCATATTATTTTCTTTCAAGATATTTTCGCTATGATTCTTTCTCGTTATTCTTTCGGTGTGTTTTTAAAGAAGAAGATACTCATATTTCACAAACGAAACGATATCACCAAGTTAGGAGTGACATCCATACCTTGGTGATTGGTTTCACCCCTCTATATGTTATTTATCTTAGGAATATATCTTTGAGATAGGAGTGACATCCACACCTCAAAGAATATTTCTTTCAAAAAGGAACATAGCCACTAAGCTGGGAGTGATATCCTTAACTTAGTGATTGGTTTCATTCCACAATCGTTTTCATTTTTGAAATACATCTTTGAGTTAGGAGTGAAATTCAAATCTCAAGGATCTATTTTTGCATCTCGTTTTTAAACTCGCTAAAGTTTTGGAATTCACTAGTGATGGAGCACGTGCAATCTAGAAGGGTGAGCGCCTGTATCCTGAGTTTTCTGTCTAGGCCTAGTATTTCGTATAAATCACAATCAGACGAGGGACCCGTATACCTACCTGGGAACTCTTGGGATGAGCATTCACTTATAGGCTAAAGTACGCCTCCACAAGTCACTAAGAAATTCCAAATACTTTGGTCAAAGTTTCCTATGGAAACAATTCCAATGTTTTATATCATTAATATTTATGTTTGTTTATCATTTGAAGATTCCATTTAATCACTTGATGTTTCATATGACATTATTCATTGATCATTCGCTTTTGAATCCCTTATCATCATTACAAAAACTTTTGTTCGATATATTATCGCATTAATGCTTACACTATTTCACTTATGCTCATGATTTTTACACTATAAGGTATTACTCGTTTTGCGTTAAAACATTTTTACCCACGACTTAAGTTTTAAACTCTGTGTTTAACTTTGATCACATCCTGATTTTTAGTAATGTTGCGTCATCACACAGTTAAAAATGAACATGGTTTTTCCAAACATATTATTTCAACTTGTTTTATACCTTCATGTTTACAAACTTACTTGATCGAAGTCACAGTATATCCTCATATACCTAATACTAATATTGCTCCACCCAGTCTCCTAAGCCATAGCCAACTACCATTAGTTAGAACTTCTTAGTCAAACTAAACTCATACATAAATGCCTACCTACACGATACGCACTAGTACACTACTCTCTAAAACGATTAATTTGACAACTTATTCTATAAGTCTTTTCACAAAGCCTATTCGCCAAATTAGAACACACTTTTCATACACCTTGTGCCTTGAAACAAATAGTCCGCTATGAGCCCAAAGAGATGCCTTAACGATCCTACAAATAAATGATCTTTCAATGTATAAATTTCGTAAAAGTTTGAAAATTTAAAAGGTTTCAAGTTTACCCAGTCTTAACGGGTAACACTTCGATTTTCTCAACATTTCATAACAATTAAAATTTTCCGACTTTTCAACCCACAAGTTAAAGAAATGTTTAAATATAGAAAATTTTATTTTTCAAAATTCGTCAAGGCATCTGGGATCATTCACAACCTTCACATCATTTTAAATCTTTGTCTTTTGAAACACATTAGATTTACACACACTTCATGAAATGGTTTCATCTTGCATTTTACAAACTTGCATTGCATATTTTACAAATCAAATGTAAATCTGTATGTTTTCATATAACGTATCCAATATATGTTTTCGGGAGGAATTTGCAACTAATAATATACCTTATAACACTTTTCAAACTCGACTTCTCGTAAACACATGAAAATGTGTACCTACGAAATCTTTTCAAGTGAACCTATTTTGAACTTAAAACATTCTTTGGCTTCCAAAACGTTATCCTCATACCAGTAGACTATACGTCTGTTCTGTGCACTTTCATTTACAGTAAATTTCATTATTTTTTTTACACCATTCTATTTATAGTTACGTTCGTACATTATCTTATTATTTTTGTATTATTCTTTTGTTGGTAGTTATTTTCACGCGTTATTCGCAACTATTCTCACACTAGTTAGTAGTAGTTATTCTTACGACACTAGTTTTGAGCATTAATTTAACTCGTTTACTTTCATTTTGTGCAAATTGTACGATTTACTCGATTTACGTTATGCTATTCTTTCAATCGAAATTTTATGCTATACTTATATACTTTCATGAACGCATATTTGGTATGCACATTTTTTTTTGTGAGCAAAACCATGTTATACTTTACATTATTTTGTTCATCATCATGACCAACGAACATACTAATTGATTGCTCGTATGAGATCTAAGCCAGCTCCCATGTACGACTCGGTTCAGAGTATTCCTCTAACCTAAGGGGAACGATGTAATCCTCAGAGTTTATCAATATGGTTGTTTAGAACCCCTAATCATGTCTTATACTTACACATTAATCTCATTACGGTTAAAAGGTGAACCTGAAAAGGGAAGAACCTCTAACTGCATCTTATACTTGAGCAGTATCTACTACTTGGTTGCACGCATTGTTTCTTGTATTACTTATATTCGTGTTATGGAAGAGCATAGCACCCTAGTGTAAGGTAAATCGATGATTACGGTCCGGAACGCAATCATGGATTTACAGGTACATGAGGGTGGTGTGTAATTCTATTTAGGCTTTTGGTAGACAATCAGTACGAGTCCAAAGTATCGGGAGTGTGGTGGGTTAGCTGCGGTACACCCTATATATAAGCATAAACGATACTGCGGGAGCGGACTAGGAGTCTGACCAAGAACCTACCCATTATTTTCTACCTTTTCGCATTTTGGGCTATTTAATAGCATTGGACCCGACCTTTTTAATAGGTTTTTGACCAACGGCTATTATTTTTGACAAAAAAACGTTTTTACACAAGTTTCAATTCGTCTTCCAGGATTCTTCTTTTGACCACCCACACAATAAGACCAAACCTTGCATACTCTTACACTCTATGTTATTCGAAATTCCGCTGCATGTCCTTTACAAAGTCCGGTCAGAAGCTTTCTAAAGTAGGGGAGACTGCTATTTCAGCGCCTTGTCGTCACCAGTTGCATATTTTCCCCAAACCTTGTAAACTCTTAACTTCTTAGCCTTGGGTCATATGTCAAATATTTTAAACCTCTTGCTTTGGATAACTACTTTAAACTTTGTCAAATTTATTATTGATGTATTTCCTAAAAACTTACTTGCTTTTTTTTAAACTCTTTTGTTTCATGAAAACTTTCACTTAAAAGTAATTTCGAGACGAAATTTTCAAAAGTAGGGGAGACTGTGACATCCGTCACCTTCAACTCTATTATTTATACAACTTTAGTCCTCAAAATTTTTATTTATATTTTGAATCTTTGTATTCGAGATGGTTGTAAAATAATAATAATAATGACGATAAAAAATTATAAAAAAAACAATAATAATAAGAATAATAATTATATTTAAATGTTATATAGGACTTTAAATTTGAAATTTTCATAACCACATAAATTATGGATCCAAGTTTTAAGATTTATTATTGGACCAAAATAATTGCAATTATAATAATCTTGACAAGTCAAAGTTTGTAAATTTGCCATGACAGTCATCATCACAAATTACGTTTTCGTAAATTTGCCATAATCTTGCCTTTATTTTGGCTGCTATTACTATCAGCATTTAACGCAAACATTCCTTCAAATTTATTATATAACTGAAAGCCTCCATTTCTTTTGTATCAATAACCACAGAATCGTAACTATCGATTTTCTTTTGCCTTTGATTGAATATTTTTGAAACTCCAAAAGCCATACTATTTTTGTTATGGTTGGTTTCACTCGATCCACCCAACAGACGATCTAAAGTATCTCAACACACCAACATAGCACTTTCGTTCTATCACCATTCAACTCCGATTTGGCGGCGAAGCCACGTCGAACGACAATCTCCCCGGACCACTTCCTTGACTCGGTTTACAAATCAACGGATGTGTTTGATATGCATTCGACTAAAATTATATCAGGTAAACATATATGTGTTTTAAATTACTAAAATATAGATAAACCCATTAGAAAAATAAGCATTATCTAACACTAACTCTTTTCTTGCCACCGTGATTTCAATTTGAGGAAGACCACCATTCATAGATTTTTTTATGTAATTAATTTCCTTTATTTACTTTCTTTTAATAAAGTACGCAAGATACATGATTGTAGTTTTACAATTTACAAGTTACAAAATACAACTAAATGGATAGTGGTTTCAAAATATTATGTAAGTAACATGTTATTTGGATAGATATATATTTTCTTATACACCAAGACAAATCATGATGCATAAATGTTTTTTTTTTACATAAATTATAAACTTCAAATAATTAATGAAATGGGTTTAACCATTTTCTTTTTGACCACTTGAGTTTTATCTGACGAAGACAAAGTTGGCTTCAAATTATGAGGAACCATTTTTGTTAATGGCTTTGGTAACTGCTTACTCACAACTAATATATTTTTTTATATATATAAGATTGTTGATCGGATAAAACAAGGTTACAAAACAATAGTGTTTTTATACAAATATATATTATTTTAAATAATAAGGGGGTGTTGATTCAAAACTATATTTTAGATACATTATTTCTTAGTACCCATCTATTATTAAGCTCATGTTAAATATAGTGAATGTTTTCATTATGAGATTTTAGTATAGGAGTGGAAAGAGATTTGAACGAATATTTGTCATGCGATTTATATAAGCAAACTAAAAGTACTACAAGATCAACAAATTCATAATTACGATATACATCAACTAACACAAATTCGAGCTTAAAAAGCATCATAAGTGGATTTGCGACATTAACAATCAACGACTTGCATTCAGGTTGCCACAAGTTTCAAAAAAAAAAAAGATACTTTGCTAATTTTTGGATCAACCATTGTAAGGGTCCCAACGTTAATGGTCAATGCTTGAATCAAGCACTCTAGAATCTACGCAAGTCTCGAAGTGAGTATTACTTATCCCTTTTTTTTTTTACACTTTTGGGGTGATTCATGCACAAGTATACAAAACTTGCAAATTCATTTACACATACATTTTTATTCATTTACAATTTATATACGTGTCTTGTTTATCTTTGTGCTTATGTTTGAACATGAACGTAGCTTACATACAAAATCATACATCTAGACATAACTTATGTTATGGTGCTCATTTAGACGTAACTTATGTTACGGTGCTCATTTAGACATAACTTATGTTATGGTGCTCTTTTAGACTCACACGTGTTGAGGTGCTCATTATCAATTTCATTGTACAAACTTTACATTTGATCTTTGTCTTGCTTGGTTACTTGCGTGTTTACATAATGCCTTGGTGATGCTAGACACGCGAATTGTACTACCTTTTCAAACTTATACTATATGTACAAAGCTAAGTAGTACTCACCAATATCATATGTTGACAAAATTATTTTCGTGCATGTTTTAGGATAAGCTGCTTGACGCTTCACATAGGACTTTGGACTTAGATTAAATCAATCAATTATCTTTATTTTTGTTGTCTTGTATTTAATTTCACATGTTGTAAAACAATATTCAATAATCATATATTTACATTTTAGTACCATGAGCTTTTGAACAATCGTCACTACGTGGCACCTCGATGATTCCGCCATCGGTTGGGGTGTTACACGCAAGCTCCAAACTTTCCCTACCCCACTACACCGCTCGACCCTAAAACATACGGATTTGGCGGTTTTACTCAACCGCAAAATCCTTGGCAAATGCAAATGCATCACCAACAACAATTTCATATGCAAATGCCACCCCCGAACTAAATGCCAACCTTCCCCGCGAGACCTCAATCACAATCCGAACCCGAACACGACTTTATATCCTTAGGCGTCGATGACGACGTTATACCCGAAACTCAACCAACATCAAAAAAAGACACAAAGGGGAAAAACGTGCCACTACTAAGGCGGATAGCGTTCCTTGGACTCAAGTCGAGCCGGAGGCCCTAGCACGAGCGTGGGTGAACGTATCTACCGACCCGATACGAAATAAGTTATTTTTTTACTTTTTTTTTGTTTTGGCCGTAGCCTTTTATGGCTGATTTAGGATTTTTTTTATTATTTATGAAATATAATTTAGATAATTAATTTAATTTATCACGTGTAGGTACTAATCGAAACAAAGATAGCTTTTGGAACGCTATTTGCGAACAATTTTTCAAGTTAATGCAACGCACGCCTTATCGAACCGGTCATGCCGTTAGTACGAAGTTTAGGGAGATGAACGTCAAATGTCAGAAATTTGCGGGTGTTTATCAAAGATGTTGGAACAATAGAAAGACCGGTGAAAACGACGAGAATGTGTTGAAGAATGCGCTTGCGTTATTTTGCAAAAAAAAAAAAAGGCTAGTGGGGGGTGGGCGTACATGAGGCCGTATGAGATTTTGAGAGCATGTGATAAATGGAGGGTGGTGCCAAACGAAGTGGCACAAGCAAAACGAACAAAGACGAGCACCTCGGGAAGTTATAGTGCGGGGGGGTCCGATGCTCGTTGTACTATAAATATAAACGATGACCCGGAGTTTGAAGATGATGCTCCCACGCCCGAATCAGAGCGGCCAATTGGAAGGGACCGCGCGAAAAAATCCGCCTCGAGCTCAAAAGGAAAGGAACCTGATTCAAAACTAAAAGTGACCGAAAAAATAGATGCCTTGATTCAAAACTTTAACGATTTTAAGGCGGAGCAAAGGGAAAGGTGGAATGAAAGAAAGAATGAGAAGGAAGAAGTCGTAAGTCTAAAGCGGGAGAAGCTTGAGTTGGAGAAGGCGCGTCTCGCGTACAATATATCGCAATACGAAAAGGCGGAGTTTGCGATGATGGAGAAAAGTCTCGACGGCCTTCCCGAGAAAGAAAGAGCGGTGATGTCGGCGATCAAAGACAAGATCGCGAACAAGTGGCTTGGAAAACGAATGCTTTAGATGTTTTTTTTATTAATTTATTTTGCTTGTTATTTTTTAAATTTCTATGCATTGTAGGTTGTAATTTTTAAAATTAATTGAAGCTTATCTTTATTTTAATTTTTACTATTTTTGTTGAATTTTTAAAATTACGGTTTAAAAAAAAAATAAGTATGAAATACAAATAATATAATTAAAAAAATGGAAAAGAATAAAAAAAGGAAGGGAGAATGGGAGAGTTGGAGGAAACCATTTCCAAAGTTTGTGGGAGAAAATAGGGGAAATAACATGGCGCTGATGTGGCAGTTGGGGGAGTTGGGGGAAAAGGAGGGCACACCAAATAGTCTTATGAACAAAACTAAAAAAAAATTTGTATAAAATGTTAACCATAAACCTTTTAAGCTTGTTAAACTTTATAGCTTTTATAACCTTCCAACCTTTATAAAATTGCAACTTTATATAAACCTTTATAAACTCAAATGCCAAGCATGGGATTTTTTTTTTTATAAACTATAGTCTTTTTTTTTTAAATTTTGAGCATATGTATTCTAAAGAAACATATGTTTTTTTTTTTTTTTGAACGACCAACTAAACAACGTCGGGTACTTTGTACGTGGCCCCCCAGTGGCAAAGACAGGGAGGGGCACAGCCCGGCCCACCCCGGACGCACGAAGCCCCTAGCCCGCCCGACAGCCCGCTTCCTGGGAAAACCCGACCCACATACCCGCCCGAAGGCACGACAGTAGTGAACCGGTAAAACCTGGCGAGATCAGGACTCGAACTCATGACCATAGGCCATGAGTCATCCATCATTTTTCATTATGTCCTTCGTGGGAATCGAACCTGAGCTACCCGTAAAGGACCTAAAGAAACATATGTATATATCCAATATTAATACATAGGAGAAATACAAGGATTTGATTATAACTCAAAATGTACTAGAAGTGACTCCACGCTATGCAGCGGGATAAACCATTTTTAAATGAAAGTTAAATGGAAATGTAGACAAAATAGTAATAAATAAAAACCTAAAACTAAAATATTGTAAAAATAAAAAAATGCTTTAGTTTCTTCCAACGCTAGTCGGTTCTAGGAGGTTTGGTTTAATTTTAGTCCATCCTGGTTTCTAGCCTGTGCCGATTTAGCCAAAACCAGTTCTATTCCCTCTTAAAAGAACCCAAACCTGTTTTCGACGTGAACTGGTTTGAGAAAAAAAAACGGGTTATCTCTAGGCTAAATTAATGTAATAGATACTTTACGGGTAAACAATTATTTCTAATATATTAAATAGTTTTAAGATTTATAATAAAAAGTATATTTAAATCGCTAGAAACTTGAATTTTTTATATTTATATTTTTTTAAACTGGTGTCTAAGTATTTATATTTATACGTTTGTATACTTGCTCATTTGTTCACGTCATGGGGTGCATAATTATATGTCTTTTGGGTCAATTTATAATAATATGTTTAATTTTATTTTTCAATTCCATTGACACTTTTTTACAATTCATGTAACTTTCAGTATTCCATGTGCTCTGACTTCAATTTTTTCTAATGATTCGGGAGTGGGACAAGGTAAAAGTCACTAATTTTGTTTATTAATTTGTACCGTTTACAACTAATGTTTTTTTTTATTTATACAGGTTTATCATTAGGTGTTCTTAACCTTGCAATTTTTATACCACGGGTATGATTACACGTGTATTAAATGTGAAATTATGCCTTCAATTGAATTGACATGTACAAGTGAGTTTTGCAAATATGGATAGTATTGGAAAGTTTTTCATGACAATTTAGGTGTAAAGTATAAAACTCTTCATATGCTATCTTAAAAAAAAGAGAGAGCAAATTACCTTGTTGCCCATCTAGAATGTATTATATAGTAGTATAGATATAGAAATATTTGGTATATAAAAAAGTAAGGGCTGAATTTTTAAGATGCCAGAGGGACTAATGTTGTAACAATAACAAACTAGAAGGGATGGATGTCACAGGACCCAAGGGACGCCATATACATAGAGGAGTAGCAATGCTTTTCTACTTCTGTTAAATGCACTGATTTGTAAACGACGTTGTTGCTACTGGTGGGAAATTCAAACATGATAACTCATCAATATTTTATATATTGACGTTTTCTTAACATATCTTTCAGGAAACTGAAGTGGGCGATGTCTTGAGCATGGCTAGGACGGGGGATGGTTTTTTATGTCGGGATTTCATTTACTTGTTTATTTTCAAAAATCTTTAACAGTACAACAGTAAGTGTAATGGCTTTTCTAAATTAATGTGTTTGTTCCAATCTTAGATGTGAAACCTTTCTTTTCACCATGCCAAGTGTTTTCGCCGTTGATATGGTGTGACACACATGGACCGACATGTGGCATCCACTCATCTAAAGTGGAACTGTCCTCCAAGACGAAAATTACACAGAGTGGTGGTGGCGTGGACGGTAGTTGGATGGCTTCCACGTCACTTCGGTTCTATTATTGTTTTTTAATTAATAATTAAAGTAATTAAAAAAGCATAACACTAAAAATTAACCTAACCTAATTTAAACATAATAAACATAACTAAAAAACCTAATCTGTGTCGGTCTGATCATTTGTCACGCCGATATGTGAGAAAATTCACCACTGTTGCAAAATTCGTACTTAATTTTTGTGAGTGCAACAGCCTCGTGTTCCAGGGTATTGGAGGGTATTTGTTGCATGGTTGTTTAGTGGAGTACCGGAATTGTTGGCGCTTGTTTTGAAGGTCGGTCCACTTGCGGGTTAGTGAGTCGGTGGTTCGGTTTGAACCACTAACTAGGTCCTTGGATTCCCGAAGGGCATGTAGCCAAATTGACCCTCGGCCACGTGGAGGGTGGTTGATTTTTCTTCTCAGTCAAACGGGTCATGGTTGATCAAATATATTTTGAGGTGGGAAAGACAGTGAAGAAAACAGTTTGAGAAGTGTTAAACAAAACATTAGAGAGTGAGTTATAAGACTATAGGGAGTGGAGGGGGGGGGGAGATGTAACACCCCAACCGATGGCGGAAACATCGAGGTGTCACGTAGTGACGATTGTTCAATAGCTCATGGACTAAAGTGTAAATTTGAATACATTGATTTAATAATTTATTACATTGAAATGAAAATTACAGGATACAATAATTCTAAAGTGACAAGTCTAGCTAAAATACAATGTAGTCAGGACTGAAATATAACATCCAAAAGCCTAAAAGAAGCGTCTCAAAACAACCTGAAACATGTACGAAAATGGTTTGGTCAATACAAAATGTATTGGTGAGCATACCCTGTTTGATTAAGTATAATAGGAAAAATGTTTAGCAATTCATGTGCGGTACCATTTGCAATTATGTAATAAGTAATATCCGTTCAAAACCAAACCTGAGAATAATGACTAACACATGACTAACCAACTGAATAATGAATTAACAAGACAATGACCAAGATTCTCTTAACAGAGTCTCAAGGGGGTATACCATAGTACTATTCATTGAAAAGCTAGGCCGCCCAGCGGTTAATGATTTTGACAAGTCATAGACACACCAATTAACATAAAGCAAACACACATGAGAATTGCATTTAGTAAAAGAAATAGAATCTTGATAGTAAGTACATGAGTCACCCCAAAATAGTAAGACAGTAAAAAGGGGAAAGATATACTCACAATTTACGAAAGCGTTCAAAATCCAACTTAAGCAGTCGTGAGCTAAGTAATTGGAAATTCCGAGGAATTCAACCTATAATGTGTAAGAATGCTAATGAGGAAATGTCTAAGAGTCTAAAGTATCTAGAGTCTAAGGCATAGGGTTTGCTAGGTCGAATTGGGGAATTAGAGTTTTTGTATGATGAATTGAATTATTATAGAAGTTATATATTAAAAAAAACAATAATAAACCAAAGTTTGTAAATATGGTTTAGGTAATATATAATTGTTGCCAATTGAATATTTAGACAAAAATATGTTTGAATAATTAAGACAAAATAATTTAGTTAATTACTTTAACTAAATTAAAATAAATACAATAATCATAAATGTATAAATAGATAATTATGTGTTTCACAATGATCTAATAAATGGTAATTAAGATTTTCAAACATAAAATTATTTCTATTTTATAGGAAAAGTATTTATAAAATAGATATTTAAATAAATAAATGATTAATTATGTCTATTTAAACATAAATAAGACTAATAATTCAAGACATGATCCAAAAATTCTATTTTTATAGAAAATAGATGATTTCTGATGTAAATTAATGAAAATAATTTATCACAATTGTTATAAACTTATTTATTTTTAAAACTGATTTAATGAGATTAAATCAGGTTTAAATGATTAAAAATAAGAAAATTAATAAAAATAAATGTTTTCTGAACGAAATATTTTTATTTCAGTTCATAATGATTAGAAATAATTTATCAAAAATTTTGAGATTAAAATCATTAAAAATGAATTTTTTATCAATTAAATATGCTTAAAATAATTTAATTCAATAAAAATATAAAAATAAAACATTTTCCAGAAAATAAAAGTGGGATAATTTTTTATGAGGGGTCAAGAAGCTACTCCTAAATTTTTATAATTTTTGAAGTAAAAATGAATTTAATATGAATATTCTATTATATATATAATAAATAATCAAACAATTGGAAATTAAGAAAGAAATGCTGAAAAAAAATAAAGGAAAATGGTGGTGCTTGGGTTTGAACCTGAGCACCTTCAATAACATTCTGCAGACCCAACCATTAGACCAACCCATCAACTTGGTTATTATTTGAAACAGTTATACTTTTAAATCCATCTCCTAAGTGTCATCTTCTTCCCCATTTCAACACATAAACCCTAACCCTAACCCCATTTCTAATAACCCGATTAAGAGATGTTTATGCATCAAATTTATGGGGCTATTAATCAGCAATCTACGGATAACAAAACGGCTATAAAAACAAGACCTTACAACAGCGAATTCGGCTCGAAAAGAAGAAGTAAAGGCCGCTCGTTTATTAGACGATTAGGGAGCTTCCAGGTCGTGATTAACTACGTTTTTTTGGTGAGTTTTGAATAAGTATAAGTGCAGCAACAAAATGGCATAAACATCTTATATTGATTCCGTATAAAACGTTAAAAAGGAACCGATTTAAGAACGCGATCGGTTACATCTTTAAGGTCCGTTTATACCTGCTTAAACGCGCAATTATTGGGTAGTTACGGTTATACATAAATGGAGTAACGTATAGCATTAAGTTTTAGACGTTAGAATGGTTTAAAATCCCATCGGAGCTTCGCCGGAAGGTCGCCGGCGACGGGCCTTATGGCCGGAACGAGTACAGCGGGAAGAAGGAAAAAAAATCAGTTTTGAATATTTTTTTTTAAATTTGCATTATAGGTCCTTCTAGTTTGAAAGTTTTATTATTTCGACTTTAAACTTACACACCTTTTACACTTATAATGAAAACTATAATTATACAAATGTATAAATTTTGTTTTTAATAATACTCAAGATTGAATTTATTACAATTTACTCTACTACAAGGACTGAATTCGTAACCACTTTAATACATGAAAGACTAGATTAATCAACTTGATAAATATGAGGATGACGGTTGTCACAGTCTCCCCTACTTTAGAAAATTTCGTCTCGAAATTTCTTTCAAGTGGAGGCTACTATAAAACAAAAGGTGTTGTAAAAGTCAACTAGATTTGTTTTAAAAGGAAATTTCATCATTTATGAATAGTTGTCTAATGTAACACCCCAACCGATGGCGGAAACATCAGGATGTCGCGTATTGATGATTGTTCAGTAGCTCATGGTAAATAATAATTCTCATTATATGATTTAGATAAATTACATACAATTGTTCTACAATAATTCATACATCAAATTGAATAAAACTATGCAGACATCTTCAAGCATTAATTCAAATCCTCAAGCAAGTAGAACCTGAAACATGTTAAATTGAAAATATTTTGGGTCAACAAAAGTTGGTGAGAATTACATAGGTTTTGATAATCGAATAAAATTGTTGTGCAATTCATGTGTCATGGCAATCTAGTCCATATGTGAAAACATACTAGAAGTAAATCGAGTGCATAATCAACCATTGTGACTGTTGTATTGTGGTACATCCCATACGCTCATGGTTCACTCGTTTATATTGCAGTAACAAACACCCACGCAACCTTTGTAGGAGGCACGTATCCGGGTGGGATTGTCAGTCCAATAGATCTATCAATGTATACCGTTTGGCTGATGAATGTTTATGCTAGAATTGTGCTTACCCTAGTCATGTTCAAGACATAATGCAACATAGAAAAACACATAGACACATTGATGATTGAATTGCATAAATGATGTTGTAACATGTTTCACCCCAAAAATGGTGATAAATAGAAAAGGGGCTATGTAAAACTCACCTTAGCAAAATGTTATGTCTCGTAAAAAATATAGAATAATGTGTTGTGAATGTATGCGAGGCGAATCCCAAAGACTCAACAACGTAGCTAGTCCAAATTGAAGAAAACGAAAAAGAAAGAATATCAAGCTTCCAATTCGCCAATTACAAGAGCTTATAATCAAAGCATCAATTGTAGAAGTAATAGACTATAGAAGAAAGGTATGAGGGAAAGTTTAATCGAATTGAAACAATCGATTTAGAGGTGTAAGGTATAATGGGTCATAGGTGGGTTTTTATACTAGTTTTGGAGTCAATTAGCCATTAAAATTGGTCAACACCATAAAGTAAGGTTTTATGATGAATTGACTATTTGACTAAGACTTTGACTGTTTGACTAAGACTTTGACTAGGACTTTGACTATTTGACTCAAGGCTTTATTTAAAAAAAAAAATCTTGTATGTGAAAAAAAAAAGAATTTAGAATCATATTATTATTATTATTTATATACATTTATGTATGTATATAAGTTGTGAGTTAGGATAAATAAAGACTTAGGCACATTTGTATAATATTAATGATAAAGGTGTAATAAAAAAAAAAATATATATATATATATATATATATATATATAATAAGGGCTTTTTATGTATTAAAATTTTGGGGAAAATTTTGCGATGTTACAGTCTCCCCTACTTTTAGGAACTTCGTCCCAAAGTTAAAAGAAAAACACCAGGTATACAATTGGTCGACTACCGAAAACCTTGATAAAATTTCTCACTACTTTAACGTACCTGTAAATTCATGATTACGTTCCGGACCGTAATTATCAATTTACCTTACATTAGGGTTTTGCGTCCTTTTATGACTCTACCGATTGTTGAGCAGGTTCGATAGTCTCCACCAGTCGTTGAGCAGGTTGTAGGGCCTCTCCCGACTGTTGGAAAGACATGATGTCCTCTACCAATCGTTGAGTAGGTTGTTTGGTAGTCAACTAATTGTTGTACAAGTAAGCAAGTATGATTATAGATATAGCAATTAGTTCACATACAAACAAGCATGCACTCAGATGTTATGATAATACTTGAATTTATTACGTGAATCAAAAAGTGTCAATACATAGAATTAAAAAGTAGACATCATTCAAATGGTGGGGTTTGCTGTTAACTAGCTGGAGGGTCTTGATCTCGATTTAGTTTAGGGCATCGGTTACGGAAATGATTTGGGTTTCCACATTCATAGCATTGACCATAGTTGTATTTACCAGGACGATTAAGATTAGCAACCTGAGCAGGGTTGGTTGGTTGGTGTTAGGGTTTGGGGACTCACGACATGTGTTGACCAGATGGCCATACCTACCACAATTGGTGCACAGGCGACACACTGAAACAGTGGGGTGATGTCGTTTGCATGTGTTACACAATGGAAAGTTTCTTGTATAGGGTTTCTTGTTAGAAGCTTGTGTAGTGAGGTTTACATTAGGATCCCTGGTCTTGCGCTTCTGGTTCTCGGTAGTTACCGCGGCCACAATACTTGTTTTCTCGCCTTTCCGAACTAAGGTCCCGTTCTTTATGTGATTTCCATCGCCATTTCCATTTCCATTTCCATTGCCGTTCCGTTTCATTGGGATGACTTGAGCCAACAAGTTAGAAACCAGAGTTGTGATTTGTTGCGCCATTTGTTGGGAAATAATCGCAGCCAGTTGGGCATCAACACCTTTGTTGTTTTTGTTGTTGTTGTGGTTGGTGTTGTGGTTGTTGTTACTTTCCTCTTGGTTTTCATCACTGTTATTGCGAGTGCTGCGACATGGAGACATGATCTATAAGGGACACAATGAAGGTTCAATGTGGCATGAAATGAATGAGGTGATATAAGGAATGTAATCATTTATTCATGAATTAAAACGAATAAACGAAAACGTTGACGTATCAAAGATTCCAGATTCCAACAACATAGTGAAGACATGCTTTAGCCTATAAGTGAACACTCATCCCGAGAATTCCCAGGTAGGCATCCGGGTCCCTCGTCTGATTGGGATATATGCGCAATGCCAGCCTAGACAGAAGACTCAGAATACAGGCGTTCACCCTTCCAGATTGCACGTGTTCGTTATTAAAATCTAGAACTTCGACGAGATCTCAAGGTGGTTCAGGTTAAACCTGAGGATTTTGTCCTATTAGTCTGAGAGTAGATCCAGTGATGGAGAGCAACCTTCTTGTAAGGATGAAAGTAGGGATAAGAAGTAGGAGGGAGATAGAGAATAGCAAGTAAAAGAAGCAAGTACTGGTTAAATCCTATGGTTATAGACTAGATTATTTTTCTAATAACCTAATTCCCTATAACCATGGCTCTGATACCAACCTGTAACACCCCAACCGATGGCGGAAACATCGGGATGTCACGTATTGATGATTGTTCAGTAGCTCATGGTAAATAATAATTCTCATTATATGATTTAGATAAATTACATACAATTGTTCTACAATAATTCATACATCAAATTGAATAAAACTATGCACACATCTTCAAGCATTAATTCAAATCCTCAAGCAAGTAGAACCTGAAACATGTTAAGTTGAAAATATTTTGGGTCAACAAAAGTTGGTGAGAATTACATAGGTTTTGATAATCGAATAAAATTGTTGTGCAATTCATGTGTCATGGCAATCTAGTCCATATGTGAAAACATACTAGAAGTAAATCGAGTGCATAATCAACCATTGTGACTGTTGTATTGTGGTACATCCCATACGCTCATGGTTCACTCGTTTATATTGCAGTAACAAACACCCACGCAACCTTTGTAGGAGGCACGTATCCGGGTGGGATTGTCACTCCAATAGATCTATCACTATATACCGTTTGGCTGATGAATGTTTATGCTAGAATTGTGCTAACCCTAGTCATGTTCAAGACATAATGCAACATAGAAAAACACATAGACACATTGATGATTGAATTGCATAAATGATGTTGTAACATGTTTCACCCCAAAAATGGTGATAAATAGAAAAGGGGCTATGTAAAACTCACCTTAGCAAAATGTTATGTCTCGTAAAAAATATAGAATAATGTGTTGTGAATGTATGCGAGGCGAATCCCAAAGACTCAACAACGTAGCTAGTCCAAATTGAAGAAAATGAAAAAGAAAGAATATCAAGCTTCCAATTCGCCAATTACAAGAGCTTATAATCAAAGCTTCAATTGTAGAAGTAATAGACTATAGAAGAAAGGTATGAGGGAAAGTTTAATCGGATTGAAACAATCGATTTAGAGGTGCAAGGTATAATGGGTCATAGGTGGGTTTTTATACTAGTTTTGGAGTCAATTAGCCATTAAAATTGGTCAACACCATAAAGTAAGGTTTTATGATGAATTGACTATTTGACTAAGACTTTGACTGTTTGACTAAGACTTTGACTAGGACTTTGACTATTTGACTCAAGGCTTTATTTAAAAAAAAAAAATCTTGTATGTGAAAAAAAAAAGAATTTAGAATCATATTATTATTATTATTATTTATATACATTTATGAATGTATATAAGTTGTGAGTTAGGATAAATAAAGACTTAGGCACATTTGTATAATATTAATGATAAAGGTGTAATAAATATATATATATATATATATATATATATATATATATATATATATATATATAATAAGGGCTTTTTATGTATTAAAATTTTGGGGAAAATTTTGCGATGTTACATCTAATACCCAAAGTAAAAGTGTCAAAATCTTTAACAGTTGACTTGAGATTAAGAAAGTTGGGAGTTTAACTGAGAAAAGTTTTGGGAATGTGTAACGGGTGAGGGCAGAGGTTCTAATGAAACAGTCTCCCCTACTTTAGAAAGGTTTCTGCCTGAACGTTATTAAGGTCATGCAACAGGATTTCGACTAACAGGAAGTGTAAGAGTATACAAGGTTTAAGGTTTTCAGTAGAAATGGTCAATAAGAAAGGCTCCAACATAACTAATTGAAGCTTCTATAAAATGTTCTTATCGAAAATGCTAGCTATTAGTAAATGATCTAGTGGAGTGGTAGTAATGGGTAGGTTCTTGGTCAGACTCCCAGTCCGTTCCCGCAGTATCGTTTATGCTTATATATAGGGTGTACTGCAGCTGACCCACCACACTCCCGATACTTTGGACTCGTACTAATTATCTACCTACAGCCTAAATAGAATTACACACCATCCTCATGTACTTGTAAACCCATGATTGCGTTCCGGACCGTAATCATCGATTTACCTTACACTAGGGTGTTATGCTTTTCCATAACCCTAACAAGAAATAAATGCGTGTAACCAATATGTAATAGCCACTGTAATGAAATAATGTTTAATCATGACATGGTTAGAGGTCCTTCCCTTTCGGGTTTTCCCTTTAACCGTAATGAGAATAACATGTAAGTATAAGACATGGTTAGAGGTTCTTCCCTTTCGGGTTCACCCTTAACCGGTAACTTCTGTTCACATCGTTGGCTCTAAACACTCATATTGATGAACTCTGAGATTTACACCGTTCCCCTCGGATTAAAGAAGTACTCTAATCCGAGTCGTACGTGGGCACTGGCTTAGATCTCATATGAGTTATCAATTAGTATGTTCATTGTCCATGATGATGAACAAAATAATGTAAAGTATAACAGGGTTTTGCTCAAAATAGGAAAGAAAATGTGCATACCAAATATGCGTTCAAGTAAGTATATAAGTATAGCATAAAATTCCGACTGCAAGAATAGTATAACATAAATCGAGTGAATCGCACAATTGCACAAAATGAAAGTAAATGAGTTGAATTAATGCAAATAGTCAATGTGAAAATAATCACAAATAACGTGTTAGAAATAACTATGAATAAAAATGGTGCAATAATAAAATTTACGGCAAATGAATGTGCACGGAAAGGGTGTATAGCCTACTGGCATGTGAGTTAAAATCTAGTAATTTTACATATATGTGTTATACTGTAAAAGACATTTAGCAACATGCTGATAAAAGATATGTCCATTGTTTTGTTAAACCAAAAGTTTTGCAACTGAAAGAGTATAAGTGTAAAAGCTAAATTTTCGCAGTTTACTCGACTTTGTGATATTGTTGAAAGAACAGTAGTGATGCATGAGATTAAATTTTTAGAAATCGAAGTGTGTTTTAGATTCAAAACAGGTTTATTTGCAAAATCTTCGTAAATACACATTTTCATGTGTTTACGAGAAGTCGAGTTTGAAAAATTTTATAAGGCTTATTATTAGTTGCAAGTTTCTTTCGAAAACATATTTTGGTTACGTCATATGAAAACAAAAGGTTTACATTTGATAAAATATGGACTACAAGTTTATAAAATGCAAAATGAAACCATTTTATGAAGTATGTGTAAATCCAATGTGTTTTGAAAGACCAAGATTTAAATTGACGTGAATGATAAAATTAACGTATGTAATAAATTACCAATATTTAAGAAAATTCATAATCAACGAGATGTAGAAATAGATCCTTGAGATGTGGATTTCACTCCTAACTCAAAGATGTATTTCAAAATTGAAAACGATTGTGGAATGAAACCAATCACTAAGTTAAGGATATCACTCCCAGCTTAGTAGTTAAGTTTCTTTTTGAAGGAAATACTCTTTGAGGTGTGGATGTCACTCCTATCTCCAAGGTATATTCCTAAGATAAATAACATATAGAAGAGTGAAACTAATCACCAAGGTATGGATGTCACTCCTAACTTGGTGATATCGTTTCGTTTGTGAAATACGAGTGTCTTCTTCGTCAAGCAAAATATCGAAATAATAACGAGAAAGAACAATAGCGAAAATATCTTGAAAGAAAAATATAAGAAATAAGAGAAATATAAACGAGAGGACTCGTGAAAGTAAGCTTAGTTATAGTCTAGGCTAAAAGGCATTCTAATAACCTAATTCCCTATAACCATGGCTCTGATACCAATCTGTAACACCCCAACCGATGGCGGAAACATCGAGGTGTCACGTAGTGACGATTGTTCAATAGCTCATGGACTAAAGTGTAAATTTGAATACATTGATTTAATAATTTATTACATTGAAATGAAAATTACAGGATACAATAATTCTAAAGTGACAAGTCTAGCTAAAATACAATGTAGTCAGGACTGAAATATAACATCCAAAAGCCTAAAAGAAGCGTCTCAAAACAACCTGAAACATGTACGAAAATGGTTTGGTCAATACAAAATGTATTGGTGAGCATACCCTGTTTGATTAAGTATAATAGGAAAAATGTTTAGCAATTCATGTGCGGTACCATTTGCAATTATGTAATAAGTAATATCCGTTCAAAACCAAACCTGAGAATAATGACTAACACATGACTAACCAACTGAATAATGAATTAACAAGACAATGACCAAGATTCTCTTAACAGAGTCTCAAGGGGGTATACCATAGTACTATTCATTGAAAAACTAGGCCGCCCAGCGGTTAATGATTTTGACAAGTCATAGACACACCAATTAACATAAAGCAAACACACATGAGAATTGCATTTAGTAAAAGAAATAGAATCTTGATAGTAAGTACATGAGTCACCCCAAAATAGTAAGACAGTAAAAAGGGGAAAGATATACTCACAATTTACGAAAGCGTTCAAAATCCAACTTAAGCAGTCGTGAGCTAAGTAATTGGAAATTCCGAGGAATTCAACCTATAATGTGTAAGAATGCTAATGAGGAAATGTCTAAGAGTCTAAAGTATCTAGAGTCTAAGGCATTAGGGTTTGCTAGGTCGAATTGGGGAATTAGAGTTTTTGTATGATGAATTGAATTATTATAGAAGTTATATATTAAAAAAAATAATAATAATAAACCAAAGTTTGTAAATATGGTTTAGGTAATATATAATTGTTGCCAATTGAATATTTAGACAAAAATATGTTTGAATAATTAATACAAAATAATTTAGTTAATTACTTTAACTAAATTAAAATAAATACAATAATCATAAATGTATAAATAGATAATTATGTGTTTCACAATGATCTAATAAATGGTAATTAAGATTTTCAAACATAAAATTATTTCTATTTTATAGGAAAAGTATTTATAAAATATATAATTAAATAAATAAATGATTAATTATGTCTATTTAAACATAAATAAGACTAATAATTCAAGACATGATCCAAAAATTCTATTTTTATAGAAAATAGATGATTTCTGATGTAAATTAATGAAAATAATTTTCTCACAATTGTTATAAACTTATTTATATTTAAAACTGATTTAATGAGATTAAATCATGTTTAAATGATTAAAAATAAGAAAATTAATAAAAATAAATATTTTCTGAACCAAATATTTTTATTTCAGTTCATAATGATTAGAAATAATTTATCAAAAATTTTGAGATTAAAATCATTAAAAATGAATTTTTTATCAATTAAATATGCTTAAAAAAATTTAATTCAATAAAAATATAAAAACAAAACATTTTCCAGAAAATAAAAGTGGGATAATTTTCTATGAGGGGTCAAGAAGCTACTCCTAAATTTTTATAATTTTTGGAATAAAAATGAATTTAATATGAATATTCTATTATATATATAATAAATAATCAAACAATTGGAAATTAAGAAAGAAATGCTGAAAAAAAATAAAGGAAAATGGTGGTGCTTGGGTTTGAACCTGAGCACCTTCAATAACATTCTGCAGACCCAACCATTAGACCAACCCATCAACTTGGTTATTATTTGAAACAGTTATACTTTTAAATCCATCTCCTAAGTATCATCTTCTTCCCCATTTCAACACATAAACCCTAACCCTAACCCCATTTCTAATAACCTGATTAAGAGATGTTTAAGCATCAGATTTATGGGACTATTAATCAGCAATCTACGAATAACAAAACGGCTATAAAAACAAGACCTTACAACAGCGAATTCGGCTCGAAAAGAAGAAGTAAAGGCCGCTCGTTTATTAGACGATTAGGGAGCTTCCAGGTCGTGATTAACTACGTTTTTTTGGTGAGTTTTGAATAAGTATAAGTGCAGCAACAAAATGGCATAAACATCTTATATTGATTCCGTATAAAACGTTAAAAAGGAACCGATTTAAGTACCCGATCGGTTACATCTTTAAGGTCCGTTTATACCTGCTTAAACGCGCAATTATTGGGTAGTTACGGTTATACATAAATGGAGTAACGTATAGCATTAAGTTTTAGACGTTAGAATGGTTTAAAATCCCATCGGAGCTTCGCCGGAAGGTCGCCGGCGACGGGCCTTATGGCCGGAACGAGTACAGCGGGAAGAAGGAAAAAAATCAGTTTTGAATATTTTTTTTTTTTAAATTTGCATTATAGGTCCTTCTAGTTTCAAAGGTTTATTATTTCGACTTTAAACTTACACACCTTTTACACTTATAATGAAAACTATAATTATACAAATGTATAAATTTTGTTTTTAATAATACTCAAGATTGAATTTATTACAATTTACTCTACTACAAGGACTGAATTCGTAACCACTTTAATACATGAAAGACTAGATTAATCAACTTGATAAATATGAGGATGACGGTTGTCACAGGAGAGAAAGGAAGCGCCATGTGGCACTTGTGGGACCCATGTAGGGGGGAGAATTGTGGGGAGTGGAAGGGGGGGAAGTGACATGTGAAAATTATTTTCTTTTTCATTTTCTTCATTAAATTAATAAAAAAAACACAATTTTAATAAAAACATAATTAAAAAACATTAATAATTAATAATAAACTACAAACTAAAAAATAAAAAAAATGAATTAAAAAAATACATAAAATAAAAAAATACATCAAACATGTTTTTAATCATTATTGTCGGATGGGTATTGTCTTGGTACATTCCAAATATGATCAACCAAATCCGCTCGAAGGTTGTGATGTGTTTGGGTATTTTTGATTTCCAAGTTGTTTAATTCTATTTCTGCATCAATAATGTTTCCTTGACTTGATGGTGGTTCGTCACCAAAATACTCGCATATTGCACGCCCTTCGTCTTCCAAAATCATGTTATGTAAAATAAGGCATGCGTACATCACATTTCTTATTTGCGGTTTTTCCATCATTCGACATGTCATAGACAAAATGCGCCATCTTTTTTGTAAAAAACCAAAAGCTCGCTCAATGTCTTTCTGTGCAGCCATTTGAGCTTTGTTAAACTTTGTTCTCATATCGTCTAACGTAGTACTCCGTGTAAACGATTTTACAAACACGGCCCAATCAGGGTAAATTCCATTTGTTAGAAGATACCCGTACTTGTATTCTACCCCGTTTACAAAAAAAGTTCCTTTCGGTGCAACGTCTTTTACAAGATCGTTGAAAATTGGGGATTGATTAAGAATACTTATATCGTTCAACGAACCGGGCACACCAAAAAAATGCATGCCAAATCCAAAGATCTTGTGATGCAACCGCTTCGAGCATCATACAAGGCTTTTTATGATATCCACTTGAGTGTTGACCTTGCCATGCAGTTGGACAAAGTTCCCACTCCCATTTCATACAATCTAAACTCCCGAGCATCCCATAAAAACCATGTTTTTCTTCGTGGAATTCCAAAAGTTGTTGTACGTCACTAAACGTAGGTTTTCTCAAATGTTTTTTAAATATAGTTCAATGACGTACGAACAAAAATAGTGGAGAGTTTCCCTAGCTGTTCGGGCCGACATCTTTAGATAGTCGTCCATTATGTCAAAACTTTGCCCGTAACCCAAGTGTCTAAGCGCGACGGTGACCTTTTGAAACGTGGTAAATCCCATCTAACCACGCGCATCGGGCCTTTGTTGGGAATATTCGTAATTATTTTCTAAATCGTTTGATATTCTTATAAATAAATTACGACTCATACGAAAACGCCGCCTAAAAGTTTTTTCATCGTATCTTGGTTCGGGTGAGAAGTAATCACGTACCAATAAATCATTTGCGGTTTGTTGTTCACGAACTATATACTTTCTACGCTTGGGTTCCTAGGTCGCTTCATCATCATCCACTACAGCTTTAACGAGTGTCTGAACGGTAGCCATTATCAATTCCGCGTCGTCGTCGGATGAGGAGGCCAAAGCGAATTCATCAAACGCATCAGACGAACTTGAATTATGGTCCGACATCTTGCAAGTATTTTAAAAAAAATGAGAGTTTGGAGAGGATTTTATAAAAATAGGAGTGTGGGTGTGAGTAGAAGAGTATATGGTTTAATATATATATAAAGATTATAAATTTTTTTTTCTTTATTACCGTTTGATAACGGTTGGATTTAAAAATTTTTGTTTTTTTTAATATTCTAACGGTATAAATAAAACCAACCAGCCAGGAATCGCCACCTCACCTCCCTTCCTCCCCCCCCCCCCCCCCCACCCCACCTTTTCCTACCGCCCACCTCTTCCGCCGCCTCCTTCCCGCCCCAAGGGGGCGGTGTTCCCGCCTCCACATCACACTACCGCCCACCTCTCCCGCCCCACTCCCTCCTGTCTAAATAGGTCCTTTTTGTGGGCCCAATCTAAAGCCTCCACGTCACCATCAGGTGTTGCCCTAGCCTGTGAAAATCTCAATCGATTATGCCTCACGCCATTGTCTACGCTGGGCACGGAGTGGTGTGGCTGACGTAGAAGAGCTTCACACCCTATTCCATTCCCTCCCTCGCACCATGTATTCTTATAAAAGATTGTGTCCAAATATAAACAAAACAACATACTTAAAAGTTAGAGTAAACTGCCATTTTCGTCTCTGAGGTTTGGCACTTTTTGCCAGTTTCATCCAAAAGTTTATTTTTTCTCAACTGGATCCAAAGGTTTTCAAATAGTTGCTCGTTTCATCCAACTCGTTAACACCGTTAGTTGAACTCAGTTAACTAAGGGCAATTTTGTCATTTCATCTTTTAAGTGAAGGGCATTTATGTCAATTCGTATATTTTTAATGACATCCCTATTTAAAACAATCAACCCCAATTCATCTTCTTCATTCCAATTCCAAAACCCAAATAAATCAAAACCCAAAATCATCTTCTTCATTCCAATTCTAAAGCCCAAAATCAATAATGATAGGACAAGTGAACATCATTACAACTCACTATCACATTCAAAGTCTACTTGTTACAGAAACTATTCTTTTCTATGTAGCATCACTTCTAAGTGAATACACTGCTGTATCAAAGAGGGCAATTGTGGTTTTGTCCGTTTCGTCTTCTATGACCACATTGACACAGTACCTGTTTTAAATGGATGTTACTTAGAAGCATGTATATTAAATTGTGGTAGTGTTTTATTGTTGTTTAGCTTACATAATATCCGGATTTCCCTCATAATTAAGCAATCCAACCAGCACCGGTACAAACGAATCCACCGAAAACGTACTCATCGAATCCTCCGTCCCAATTGACAACATTTCACACAACTGTTTCAACGCCTCTACCTGCTTCCCTTCCTCCCCATCCGCTCGCAGCCCCGACAATATCTTCTTCAACCTCCCACTCTGTTGAGCCGACGAACCCGACCCCACCCCGACGACGGTAGCAGATCATCCAACCCTGCCCCTAACTTCCTTAACAAACCTTGTAACGCACTGCTTGCAGATGTTAAATTATGATGCAATATCCCCACACCTTCATCTTCACTTTCTTCATCCTCATCCATAATAATAATATTATTATTAGGGTTTTGGAATTGGAATGAAGAAGATGATTTGGGGTTGATTGTTTTAAATAGGATTGGGATTAAAAACATACGAATTGACATAAATACTCTTCACTTAAAAGATGAAATGACAAAATTGCCCTTAGTTAACTGAGTTCAACTAACGGTGTTAACGAGTTGGATGAAACGAGCAACTATTTAAAAACCTTTGGATCCAATTGCGAAAAAATAAACTTTTGGATGAAACTGGCAAAAAGTGCCAAACCTCAGGAACGAAAATGGCAGTTTACTCTAAAAGTTAAAATATGTTGTGCTTGTGGGCAAAAAAACATTTAACAACCATCTATTAGAAATTTGGGAATAAAGTTCACAAATATGAGACAATTTGTTTTTTTCATTACCGACAAGATTTTTTAGTTATAATCAAAGATGAATGTACACATTTTGTGAAGTCAAGACTATCAAACTCTCCTTCGACCCTACTCCACGAATAAATGAGATATTACTAGGTTAGGTACATTTGTTTGTTTTGTAAAGTTAAACTAAGAAACCCAGGTAAATGACAATCCATATGCGAATTTCTTGAAAATAAAGCAGTCCCTGTTTGTATATCACAATAACTGGTGAGATACGGAAACCTAAAAACAAAACATTTCATAACACAGGTAAAATCAGTTTACATGTTGTTACATAATAATAAGAAACCATCCACACAAGTCTATGAGAACAACATACCACAAAATAAATTAAAAAAAAAAAAAAAAAAAAAAAAAAAAAAAAAAAAACACTACGTCTACCTTTTTGTGATCCAACCCAACCTTCTTCATCTATCTTCCACAAACCCTTCCAGTTATCAGTTTCCGTACCACCACCGCCACCATGTCATCAGCACAACATTCTAGAAAAATGCATGAAATGTTTTCAATGAGTAGATTCATTATCTGCATGCATGTCCATTGAAGAATCAACCGAATCTCGATTCTGTTGAGATATATGATAGTTTTGAAGGCTTCGACGAACTGGGCTTGATAAAGCATTTGAGAAAATGTAGTTCCTTGGCTGTTGTTGATCACCGCTAGGAACACTAGATGGACCAGAATTTGCAAACGGGCCTGTGGCTTGACTATGCTGCTGATGTAAACTTCTTGGAGTCATTGATGGCTCGTCCACATAAGATTCCAACTCGGCCTGCAAACAAATGTTGAAAGCCAAAATTTTATTATACATATGTTTCTGGATTGGCTTTTTGACTTCACAAATGTAAGTCGACTGCGAATTTTATACGAAAAAGGTAGTTGATATTATCAAGCAGTAGCACAAAGTGATTCATGGACCGTTTGTTAATAACTATTAGGGAAATGTGAACCTGAATATAGGCAAGTATGTCATCAGAGGTCACTCTCAATCCTTCCCCTTGCTGTTTGATAATCCATTGGTAGAGCTTTTCCTGCACAAGACATTAGTCAAACTCAGATGATATATTAATTAAAATCTACACTACGGGTCAAACGGATAAAAATTTCCAAATTGCAAAGTTAATAATAACAACAAGTACAGCAGTGATAAATTTACCAACTACAGCAATATAATAATAATAATAATAATTTACCATCCATTAAAAATTAAGAAACTATAATGGATCATTTCAGTGAAAATAAGCACATGTATAACTAAAAAAATAGGTAGCAAGTACAGTAAATCTCACCTTGTGTTACTCAACTTTCAAGCCAAAACCAAAAAGCAAATTAAATTCGAGTAGGAATAATAAAAAAGAAAAACTATTGCTCAACAAAAATTTCAATATAATCATTCCGAAAATATAATTTTACATACTGAAACTCAACACGCTGGCTCAATTTTGAATATTTATATACCCATATATCATCAATTTAGATGATTTTTCCCAAGGTGTTTGATTAGTCAATTAATATAAATTGGACGGAAGAGTAGATGGTTCTCCTGCACCATGGAACCTGCTTAAAACGATATTTAAATTGATGTTTGTAGTAAACTGTTAGAAATAAATTATTTTATTAATATTAATTGCAATTGTGCAAAGTCATATTACAATAGTAATAAACTAATATGATTAGCATAGCCTTTTTATTGTTGTAAAACCATAGTACCCGGATCAGGATAGGTAACTTAGGCAGTTTAGGAGGCAGTAGTATCAGAACAAGGATAGGCAACTTAGGTGACCTTAAAATATCCAACCACTTGACCTAAGTCTCAATGGGCAAAGAGGACAATATTGGTTGGCATGAAAATCCAGAGTCCCACCATGAATATTGTTATTGAATATACATACCAAGTTTGGTTATGAGGGCGTGAGCCCCGAAATCCAAGGCGTTAAGCACGAGACGAGAGCTTCACATAAGTGAGGTGTTAGACTGTCAGGTACTCATATAATATCTATAAACTACTTCTATACAACATTTACTACATTGTTAAACCTTGAAAACCCAAAACTTAGATGATAAAAATATACATACGACTTAGAGAAACTATTATTATAGAGAAAAAAACATATCCGCTCAAAAAAGCTATATCTACAACAAAGCTTTAAACCAAAACACAAAATCTTCCAAACGCAACCCTTCTATTTGTACAATCTAAGGAAATTTCTAACCCTATACAGAACTAAAAAAACTTGGAGAAACTATTATTATAGAGAAAAAAACATATCCGCTCAAAGCTATCATAATGCTTTTTAATACAAAAGGGGGCATTAGAAACTGAATATTACAAAAGCACTACTAAAAGTCAAAAGCTATGCAGTTAAACAGTCTCCTGCAGGGTTGAATAGGCTCTCCATCTCCCACTACCTATTACTCTTACTCTCATCTTTGCTTGAATCTTAAATTAAACTTCAATGGACCAAAAGCAAAACAGAACTCATCATCGCCATCACCATCACCACCAATCAACCAAAAAAGAATAAACAAACATTTATGTAGTACCAATGCCAAAGACCTCAGTCGCACTTTTTAAAACAAGAGACTAAGTACTACACAACTATGATAACATACAATGTCAAAAACTTCTAAAAGGTCGACCATAACGCTATGTTTAGCATTGTGTCATGTAACTCGTGTGTATTCTCTAAAACAATAAACAACAAATGCAATCCTTCATTCTTTCTACATCTGCTATATTTGTTTATGAGTCTTCTATCAAAATAATCATGTCCATTACTCATCCTCACATAGAGTGATAGAACTAAGAACCATCCTGATGACTTCGCCTCTTGCAATTATATCAAGAATAATTTTCTAAATGAATTTGAATTTAACTCGATATTGTTTGTTATTATCTTATCAACGTTAGCTGGCCATTAACATTGAATGCCAACAGCCTATTGTCACGGGCCAAATGTTGATTTGCTAGGGTTTGTACTTGAAAAGAAATGAAACTTATAGAAATGACAAACAAATTTGCTATTGCAATTAGACACACACATAAATGAAAAAACTAGCTAGGGTTTAATAATAATAATAATAATAATAATAATAATAATAATACCAAACCATGGCGTTCACCGGAGAGGAAAGAAAGCTTCTGGTGGGCCATGGCCTGCGAATAAAGTTGAGAAAGAGAGTTAGCGGCGCTGCAAAAGGTGGAGTGCATCGTCCGATCCACTTCGTCTAGGCTTGTCGCCACCGATTTCCTCTTCTTCGCCATTATTATTATTACTATTCCTGTCAAAACCCTAATTATTAATCTGAGTCTGCCTTGTTTTCACGGCCAGAAACAGCCGTGAATTTGGAGGTTTCGTATGGATTTTGTGTAACTTATGAATCGGTGATGAAAGAGAGGATAGATTCTCTTAACCTATCTACACGTATCCTCTTTGTGTGTCTCAGCAATTTTAAAAGGAAGGAGATGCCTTCATCACCTTCTCGGTCGGTCAAAATTTCTGACTCGACACGAAACTAAAACCAAATTTACGTGTTAGGGTTTAGTCTATAAGGGTTTGGGTCTTATATGATTAACCTGTTTAGCTAAATGAGTTGCGTTCTTTTTTATTGGTGTCAAAGAACTGATCAAAGATAAAGAGATATATGTTTTTATTCAGCTTAACTACACTAAGTCGGGTGTCAAACATTGAAGAGTTTGGGGTTAGTAGTTGGCTTTTAGTCAATTAAAAAGTATTATGAAGCTTGCTTACTGTATCAAACTAGCAAAAGAACCTGTGTGTTGCGGCGGCAAGCAGACGTGCCATTGAAATGTAGATGAAAAACACAAATTTAGATAACTAAAAAGTGTTGTAATAGTTTTATAATATACATTAAAATATACATGTTAAAGTCCCCGATTAAAATCCAAAATTGCGCATTTTCGACTATAATTTCGTAGATTTGGTACTTAACCTCGTTCTATTGATATTGCAGTGCCTAAACGGCGCTCCAAAAACGAAGTTGAAGGAAATGGGTGGAAACTGAACGAAACGGACACTTCCTACACATTCTGCACCTTCTGACCCAAGTGCACGGCCGTGCTGATCCAGGTTACTCGGAAGCATAGGCAGTGCAACCCGAGTGCACGATCATGCACCTTTATGTGGTCAAATCATCCACTTGACCCACTTGCCTGGCCTAGAGATGCTGATGTCATGATCAAAATAAAGTACACGGGCGTGCAACTCATTTGCACGACCATGCAGATTCAAAAAATCTATAAAACAGGGGATATCAGCTATTGATCGATTATTGGGTATTTTTCCATAGATTTTTGGGCGATGTCTAGGCCAAGGAAGCTGCTGAGAAGGTTCATATCAAGCTCGGAAGTAGATCGGAATCCATTATCATCATCCAATCCATTACATTGTTGTTTTCTTATGGTTTGATTCTTTAACTAGTTTTTTATTCGGATCAGATTTTGAAGCATATATGTGATTTTATGTTAGTATTTGTAAACCTACGGGTAAAGATACTAGTATTCGTTAGTTTAAACAATCGTTGTATGTTAATCATGTTTGTATGAATTTGGCATTTTTCATGTTTTAATCTTGATGGTCATATTGCAAACATGTTTCATTGTTGTTTGATTTGTGAGAATGTTCGTGTAAATTTGATGATTAGTGTTTTGGTTAGTCGGGTAAATGTTGAAAAACAGTTCGGTTAATCGCTCACTAGTAAATTAGTTAACTTATTAATGTGTTTACACCAAGAAACTAGATATGGGTATTGGTTTAGTAAAAGTTAAGTGAATAATGATCAGGAATGCTTATCTACACGTAAAATGGTCTAATCGGCTAAATGGTGTTGTTATAGATCTTTGACACGGTTGATAATCTTTGTTAGTTATTTTGGTTGAAATGGCTATCTTAGTAGATTTGTGTTCAAAGTTTATAAAATGGAATTGTTTGTGATATGCTCTACTTTATGTTAGTCTCGATGGTTGTATTGTGTATTCGGTATTACTTTCCTTGATTAGTGTGGTTAGAAAACTCTTAACGGATGACTAACTTATCTTTAGAAGATTTGCATGAGATTATATCAATAGCTCGCTAATGAACAATTTTATGTGGTTAACGTGTGTTTATCGTGTTAGCTTTCCAAATAGTTGTCATGTTAGGATTCCCGAAAGGGATACTAATTGTCTTAAAATGGAATTTTGATCTCGCGCCTTTGTTACATATGTTATGTAGTTAACATGCTTGGGTTGTTAATGTAATATAATTACATATATATTGTGTAGTTGGAGTCTTATATATGCTATAGTGGTACTTTAGATTAATTTAGTTTAAACTTATTCCAGCTATCTTTTACCGGTAACTCAGGGACAACGTTTTAGTACTACTGCATCCGTCCGCGTCCCTAGATTAATATATGGTTCTTATCTATACTTTACTGCATATACGATAGGGTACACTTGTCCTTTTGTGTGTGTTTTAGTGTTAAGGTCTAAACCATTTTTATAAATATTAAAACCAATTGTGTGTAAAATCCATTGAAAATTATGTACATATTCACGCACGATCAAGTTTTTGGTAATTATTAATAAATAAATATTAATTAATATTAATGGTTTTACAAATTTTAGAAGGGAATTTGCAATGCTAGTAGGCCTTAAGAGCATGACATGTGAACAAATTTATTTTGTTTTATTATAATGTATAGATATAGATTATTATGTTATTATCATTATCGTATATCTAATTATTATGTTATATTAATATTCATATTAATAACATAATATTTAATCTTTGTAATACTTAATTACTAATTATTTTTCTAAACGTCTCATATCTTTTAGGTTCAGTTTACCTATCAAGTATTCATTTTAATCATATTAGTTATGGACCAAGACATTTTATATGTACTCAGAAATAGGATGTTACAACATATCTTACCGGTGATGGTGTGGATGAGCTCCTTACATCGTACTCCCTGCTTAAACCTAGCTTTCATGAGGTCTAAGCCGATGGGACCTATCTAGAGTGTTTCCTTGGTGTACCACGTGATGTGATCTTCGATAGACTCTCTATCGCGGAGATATACTTGCAGATTGTCTATAGAATCACGCTTGATTCTCCGCTACTGACTGAAATGGGCGGAAAATTTGTCAAGGAGATCCTGTAAGTTATCGATTTGCCCCACGGGTAAGATGTCAAACCACATGCGTGTTGCACCTGTTAAGGTTTGGGCAAACATGTGGCACCAGACTAGCAAGGTCTAGCTATCACACCCCGCCTAGGTGGAAACGCGATATGTAACTTCAAAAGGTCTTCAAGCACACAAGTCACGCAAGCAATAATTTCATAAAATAAGAGATATATTAAAAGACGTCATTGTTTAGCAAAAACCATCATAACATTGTCTTAAGAAGTGTAATTAAAATGTCATTGTCTAAGATCATTTATTTCAAATAAGGTTCATGATATCCCCGAGATGCTCGTGTGTGACTCCAAGTTCCATGTTACTCCACTAACTTCCTGAAAAACATGTAATTGAAATATGTCAACAATTAAGTTGGTGAGGTCACGGGTTTTTAAGTTATATGTAAGCCATGGGTGACTGATCATTGCCTAGCTAAGACAATAATCATTATGTGACTCTCATGAGCCCATAACCAAACCTTGACGAATGTTGTGTCTAGCCCATTGTACACTAAAGACAATGAATGTAAAGTGAAATACAAGCACTCCTTTGATATCTATCATCCGGTTAGAGTGACTAACCAAGAGTGGGGGTGTCAACCCAATAGATCTATTCCGGTGTTTCATGGCTAAGTCCATAGCTAGTGGTTACAGTAAAATGTATGACACGGGGGCTTATGAGTACTCTGAACCTTTATGTCTCATGATCACATAATAGTTAAAAATATAATTGAACTTGTACGCATGTTGTAGCACCCCAAAATCATCTGTTTCGACTAATTACGCCATTAGGCGTGATTAGCAAAAATATTAAAACGAGACTCGAATAATAAAAATTTAGGTTATTTCGTATTATGGGAATAACACTAGAAGCTAGTTTGTTAATTAAGTTTTAACAACCAAAGACTTTAGGGAAAACTTGAGGGGTTGTGGTTGACAACTAGTCAAACATGAAATCTTAAAATGGTAAATTGAGAGTGAACACACACACTTGTGTGTGTGTGTGTCGATCAAATATCAGGAGGTTCACCTCCTTGATCTTCAAACCCCTAAAACACAAGAACAAGGTCAAATCCAAGCCAAATCAAGGGGCAAATGGGTGCATTAGGCTAAAACAAGTCATCTAAGGTCTAAACTACAACAAGGTACCTTTTATTGGCCAAAATTGATGCGATAATTCGTTTTTGATTTCTATGAAAATCTAGGGTTTTGATAAAAACGTGGAATTGATGGTTAATATGGGTTACCCTAGTCTTGGGGAGCCTTAAACATGTATAATCCGGTTACAAATCACACTTAATATGTGTATTTGATTTTGATCATATGCTTATGTATATGTGTAGAATTTTAGGGTTTAACCTCTAGGTTGAATAAACTTATATCTAGTAATCTTTGTGACTCTTAGGAGTTGTTAATATGATAAATTTAGGCAAAGTGGTCTAAATAATGTAATATGATGATGATGATTAGACAAATGGTTATGCTTTGGCTAATCTTGAGCTTTTGAAACTAAACAAATTGGTGGGTGCATGCTACGTGTTTGATGAAATGCTAATTTGGTGAACACTAGTGAAACTAAGAAGTTAGAATCATATAAGAGCTATCAATTGTATGTGATATTGGTTTGTAATTGTCACACCACGCCTATGGCGGAAACACGTGGCGCGACGGTTCAAGAGGATTAAGCCAAGATTAATGCAAATCACAATATTAATTAAACAAATGGGCATTTATTCAACGTTGAAAATCATATCAAATTATTCATACATAACTTAAAATTGTTTTTGATATAAATAGGGAGGCTCCTCCCTATATCCCGAAATCCTTGGGATAGAGAGACGAGACCCCTTCACGACATCCAACGCCCAACTTGGAGATTCCCCCGACCCTGCTCGCCATGTTATCCTTCATCTGTCAATTACCTGAAAGATATGTTTAAAAATCGTCAATAAATAAATATTGGTGAGTTCACAGGTTTTGGTTTAATAAAACTTTATCTCATGGGAATATCCTTGTTATGACAATTTATAGGAGTTGCAAGTTCCTACAATTTTACTTGAGCCTATAACCAAACCAAGACCATTAATAATGCTCCGCCCCAAGTCGTAACTCGGTATTCCTACGACTTGATTTCAGAATACGTGCACCCCAGGCATACGCCGATGCATAATCGACGCTATCGATTAGGGGTGGGCCTTGTCAGGCACCAATAGTACTATCCAAATATTCCTTCGGTTTCACTTTCCTGAATTAATGATTATAGTAGAATGGTCTCAACCCCGAGTGGCGATCACAACTCAAGTATCCAACCCGTCAAACAATTCCCAACATATCTTTCCCCCGTAAAAACGTTAAATAGTTTAGAAATGGGGCCGTGAGACTCACCTGTAACTGTGCTCGGCTCCAAGCGTCTCTGAAGTATCGCTACTGTGGTGGCGGCGGCGGGTACTGATACTGGGGGGCGTACATGCTAATGGTCATACTGATCGCCATAATACGATCATACAAGAATTGGCGATGCGCAAAATGTGCGTCGCCCGTAATCCCGCAATGCGTGTCCATGCTCAGTAACTCCTCAGCATAATGTGCCAGTGCATCTCTGGCGTCGATGATCCTGGCCCACATGAGCTGGGTCTGCTGCTCCATCTGGTTCACGGTGCGCTGCAACGTGTCGGTGAGAGTCTGAAAGTCTCTCTCCAAGGAGATCACTGTGGACCATGCCGGTCCCGACAGTGGGGCCATCCTGTGGGGCTGCGACGGCCCGGGGATGTCAGTGTACGTCGGCTGGGATGGGCCGACTATATCGGGTATCGGTAGGGGTGTGAAGGGTGGGGCAAAGCCCGGTAATCCGGTGAAGAAATGGGGTGGTACTTGGTATGGGTCTCCTGCACCTAGAGTGTACGGTGCAAGTGGGGGTATCAGAAAAGGGGCTCCTGCATCCATAGTGAATGGTGCAGGTGGTAGTATGGGGAGCATCTCGGGTAGGGGTGGTAGTATGGGAAAGGTGGTGATAGGTAGCGTCATGGATACTGGTGAAGGGACTATAAGCTCGGCGAGTGGGATCATGAGGGGCTGTGTGACAGCGACCCACTCTGGAGCGGACATCACGGTGGTAGGGGTGGGAGGGCTAGCAGTGGCGTGAGCTGCTAAGCCTGCTCGGTGCAGCTCAGAGCTACGGGCTGAGCTGCCCTCAAGGATGTGCCCAGTAGAGGCTGGCCCATCCTGTGGTACGGGCTCTGGTGGGGCAAGTAGGGCGGCCGGTGCAGTGGTGGCGTGCCCTATCATCGGAGCGACGTGCTCCTCCGGGTATGCTGGTGGGATTGGCACAGCAATGTGCTCCACCGATGCGGTCGACTCGTCGTCGGAGTCGTCCGAGATCCACCCGTTGTGTCCTCGGGAAACGGGCACGAGCCTCATGCCCGGGGGAACGGGAATAAGTGGGGTGGGTAGGGGCTCACGATCGACGTGTGCATGTCGGTCGTATGGAGACTCCACGGTCTCCGACTGGGTGGGGACGGGTCTCGATGGACCTGCACAGCCTACAGGGAAGTCCCTGACGGCTCGAATGGGAAGTGCTGGCAGTGGTGCTACCTGGAATGGCACTAGAGGCAAGTTAGCCTGCGGTGCCTCGGCCATCGGTAAATCGGCCACGGCGGCCACGTCGCCTCCAGCGGGGGCCCATGCTGGGTCCTCGCTCGGGTCAGTCTCATCGGAGCTATCTCCATCTGCGCCCTCTGCGGCGGCGTCAACCTCCATATCGTCATCCTCGGGATCGAGTACCACAACCTCGATCGGCTCAGCTGGCGGTGCTGGAATGATCTGGATGCTACTATCGTAGCTCGGTGCTACACTCCCTGCGTCTGACGTCCTGGCAAAAGAACCGTACTAATATTTAAGTATTATTAATTAGGTAGTTAAGGCACACATTTACGGTATTCTTCCTAACTTCTAATACTAAATTAACACGTATCCTTACCCATGGCTAGCTTGGTCGGAATCTCCTCATACCCAATGTTCGTTGGAAAATTTATTGCGTTTCGCATTTATTATGAAAGCCTTATCTTTTGAACCAAATCCGGTTATAGTTTAGGTTTTTAAAAATGCTAATTCGCTATAACCTTGGCTCTGATACCACTTTCTGTCACACCACGCCTATGGCGGAAACACGTGGCGCGACGGTTCAAGAGGATTAAGCCAAGATTAATGCAAATCACAATATTAATTAAACAAACAGGCATTTATTCAACGTTGAAAATCATCTCAAATTATTCATACATAACTTAAAATTGTTTTTGATATAAATAGGGAGGCTCCTCCCTATATCCCGAAATCCTTGGGATAGAGAGACGAGACCCCTTCATGACATCCAACGCCCAACTTGGAGATTCCCCCGACCCTGCTCGCCATGTTATCCTTCATCTGTCAATTACCTGAAAGATATGTTTAAAAATCGTCAATATATAAATATTGGTGAGTTCACGGGTTTTGGTTTAATAAAACTTTATCTCATGGGAATATCCTTGTTATGACAATTTATAGGAGTTGCAGGTTCCTACAATTTTACTTGAGCCTATAACCAAACCAAGACCATTAATAATGCCCCGCCCCAAGTCGTTACTCGGTATTCCTACGACTTGATTTCAGAATACGTGCACCCCAGGCATACGCCGATGCATAATCGACGCTATCGATTAGGGGTGGGCCTTGTCAGGCACCAATAGTACTATCCAAATACCTTCGGTTTCACTTTCCTGAATTAATGATTATAGTAGAGAGGTCTCAACCCCGAGTGGCGATCACAACTCAAGTATCCAACCCGTCAAACAATTCCCAACATATCTTTCCCCCGTAAAAACGTTAAATAGTTTAGAAATGGGGCCGTGAGACTCACCTGTAACTGTGCTCGGCTCAAAGAAGAAAATAGTAAAGTTTGTGATCTCGCACCTACAAATGTTCTAGGCGTATAAGTGACTACACCTATGGTGCATGTGCCTTGGCAAGTTGTACACCCAACTTCCCGACCACGTCTTTATCCCAATTCCCGTTTAATAGTTTCGTATCCTAGGTTCATTGGCGATGAATTACCCTTTTCTTACAAGTCATATATTATTCTTGTTAATATTCTTTGTGGCTTGTATACTATTATTCTCGACACGACTCTACCCAACGTATAATTATTTTTCCCATTCAAATAATTATACTTAGGATCGTTTCGCTCGATATAATATGATTTCTTATTACCCGACCCGACTCACTTTGCCACATATTTATTTTCCCATCCAAATAAATATGCTAAGTTCTTGCCGTTTGGTAGCATATTCTTAACGCCCGACTTGACTCACCATGCCGTACATTTATTTTCCCATTTAAATAAATGTACTAGGATCTTGTCGGTATTCACACGTTCGTAGATATACTCCACCTACTCGTCTCGGTTTTCCTTCTCGCATATCTATTTTCCCAATCAAATAGATATACTAGAATTTCGTCGAAACGAGCATATGTACATATACCATTGCGTGGATACTACTTGTTAAGTTCATGTGTCGTTTAGCGTTTTTAATTCATTACGTTGTGTTTTCTCCCACGAATATTCTTTCTACACTTAGGAAAGTGTTACGCACGTTTCACCCTTGTTATATATATTTTATTTCCTTAATATATATATATATATATATATATTTTATGTTGTCGTAATGGCATTTTTCCCATATGTCCGTTTATCCGTTTACGTTAGTTCATGTAACTAAGTCCGTTAGTTAGCGTTTTCCACATTTACTTCCAACATGCGTTCTATGGAAATATTATTCATACTTCCAATTCCGAACGTATATTTCTTGGAAAATATACTTTCGCACGTTTAGCCCAACTTGTTCAACTTGTAACCCAAAAATGTTTCCGATACTTTTATATTCCCATTTATATAAAAGTATCCATTTTTGTACAAGTTTTCCCAAGTCTTTACTAATATTTTATAAAATCTTATTTTTATAAAATCCTTATCTTAACTTATCCTCTTATTTTTATAAAACTTTCATTTTTATAAAAATACCTCTTTTAATTTATACACAAGTAAGTTTCTCATGTTTATCAAAAACTACACTTGGAAAAGCTATTATTTATGCTTTTGACACCGAACTTCTCGTTAATGCATTTTTTTGGACCAAAGTTTCTAAAATACATATTTTAGTCCCTCAACTTTCTAAGTTATAATATTAGTCCCTTAACTTATATTTGTTGCATTTTTCATCTTATCTTTCATGGTTAGCATTTTTCTTCCATTTTAGTGGACTTTGAAGAAACATTTTCTCAATGCTCGATTATTTTTACTTCATTCCACTTCTAATAATCTTATAATCCATCCTAGATGCTATTAACATGTTTGTTCCATATTTTTATCCAAAATATCAACTTTTCACTCATTCAAGTGAGTAGACTTTGAATATGAAACTTTTTCACCTATGATCATCTAACCCATTTTAATATTTTTATGGCATTAACTTGTCATCTTATGATGATTAAAATCATCTTCCATCATATTCAAGTCATTTTCATCAATCATGCTCTAATCATCCTTCAACTCAAGTGTATGCTCATTTTATTACATTTTCTCAAAATATTACATTTATTAATATTAATCCAAGATTTATTTATGTCATTATTCTTCCATTTTTAATCTAGCAAGACACATTATCTTTATATTTCAAAACCATTTTATTACCCATCAATGTACAACTTGCTTTCAAAAGCACACAATATGAACATTAAGAATCAAACAAGGTAAAACCTACTACTAGCTCAAGGCTAGGGAAGACAACAACCTTGGATTGGATGGGGTTTAGTGTGTTCTTCCAAAGGGGTTAAGCTCCAAGCTCTTGAACACACAAAGGGGTTTTGATGGATAATGATTTAGGGATGATTTGTTAGTGTAAAAATTGAAAGAACAATGTTATGGAGGGGTGTAAAGCTACGGCCAAGGGAAGGAAGAAGAAGAAGTTTTGTGATTTTGTTTCAAGTATTCTCAAGTGGCTTATAATCACTCTCTTTCAAATCTTCCAAAGATCACTTGTATCTTGCTTGGATTGGATGATAATCTTTATGTAAGATTATGGAAGATACTTAAAAATCTTGGGGGATCACATTAGAGGGTGTCTTGGCCGAGTTTTTAGAGAGAGAGAAGGTGGGGATTAGTTGATTTTTACCCAATACAATTGCGTGCATTCACATGATTATTATCTTCCTAATGATTGGGTTATTAAGGAGATGAAGAGTTAAAGGGGAAAATTTAAAAGTTTTACCCATTTGGGTGGGCCATAGGCCGGCCCCCAAAGGGTGTGGGTGGGGTCCACTTTTGCTAAATAATAACCTTTATTAGTTAAGTTAATCTTGTGCGGGTACCGTCCGGGTATTCTTGGGTTTTTAATCGCGTGTCACCCGAATATTAAAATACCATTATTATTCCTTAAATATAGTCCAGTTTAATTTCTGATAATTTATTTCGGCTTCCGTCGGGTGAAATTTCGTGTTACGCGCGTATCGGGTGCGGTACGCGCACTTTACTTGTTACCGGGAGATTTGTACAATAAGCTTTCACGTATGGCTTTGGGTTTCCAAAACTCATTATCTTTTGTGAAAATATCATTTATTATATATTCCGGGTGTCCGGGGTTCGTTTCGCTTATTTAATTTTTACCGGGTAATCGCCAGTGTCCACACCGGATAGATTTGCTTGCGCACGATCCTATCATGCTTTGTCATTAAACTTATGCATTACTATGCATTATTTGGGAATTGCTATCTTTCTAAGGCCTCAGTTAAACAATCAACACATAATTACGTTTAATTACGTTAATCGCGTTTAATTAATTAGTACGGAATTACCTTAATTTTGTCGGTTGTTACAGTAATAAGCCATGTTAATTGCATATTCCATATAAGAAAATGGCTATGGATTTAGCTATAAATGGGTAATGAATACATGATTTATGGATAGTGAATTAAATCCATGTTATGTATTCTAATAATCAAGTTTGACATGTCCCTAAGTTAGGTACAAGAACTAGGGATGCAAACGGGTCAAACAGATGCAAGCAATGCGTATGGAAGCAATAACGGATATGAGGTAAGTTGTACTTATATCACTAGATTATAACATAGCTTAATTGTTGTATACATTCGTCTTAAATCTAGTGTATGTGATAATGGTAAATCCCAAGGGGTGGAATGTATTAAATGAGTTTCCTTATGTGCACTCAAAACAAAATGTGGTTTACGACCTTAATTAAGGCAATGAGTTATGACCGAATGGTGAAATTCATCAAACGGGTCAATTAAGAAGGTATGTGAGAAATGATGTTTTAATCCAAATGGAATCAATTGAATGAAATCGTTAAGTGATGTGCTATGTATGGTCTATAAAAATATAAACAACCTAGACACCTAGTAATATAAAACAGACTCAACTAAACTAGACCACACGACAGGCAAGTGTACCTATCAATGCAATACAGACTAAGTAAGTCCGAGTATCGAACCCACGGGACACTAATGGAAAACAAAACTAGACTCGACTAAGACTTAACAAATTTGGTTTATAAATGATTTTTGGTTTTTTTTAAATAATTAAATAAAATAAAAAAAGTAAATAAACAAGATAAACTGACAGCAAGGATAATTGAGGAAAATATCAAGATAGGAAGGCAACTACCTAGGTAAAGAATCTTACATGTAACTCACAACTCTCGGTAATGGAAAACTGAATGGATACCAGATTCTAAAGATAACTTAAGAAGCCCTAAGACGTGCTAGATCTCCTCCCGGTCTCACCAACACACCCCAAAGAATCCTAAGGAATAAAACACTGGTTATCTAGCTCGGATCACCTCCCGGTCTCACCTCACTAAGAATGTAAAGGTACTCTAATGACTCGATCACCTCCCGGTCTCTCTAATCACAATACACCCGAAGATGTAAAGGAGTAACTTAATTGGGTTAACTATGACTTGTAATTGCAAGAAACTAAAGACAACTAGGATAGGATCACCTCCCGGTCTCACCTAAAACCTAACACCTAAAGTTCTAGACAACCCAACATTCCATCACCTCCCGGTCTCAAGAGTGGAAGAATACTTAAGTCCTCTAAATTCTCTTATCAAGTTCCTATGGCTTTCGTGCACAAAACCATAAAATAAGCTACAAGCACCTAGCAGGTAACCCTAATAATCATCCAAACATGAAAGACATTCACTAAGACGATTATGAAACTATCAAAAATAATAAATTAGACTTAAGCACACACACACATCATAATAAACACCAACCAAACATTTACCAAAACATTAACCATTCAATATAAATCCAAAACCGAGAACAATAAAATTAACATGCATTCATCATATACCCTAGGTAGTGGTTCAAGATTTAGCTACTCATAATAATGAAAAACAATAAAAACAAAGGTTCAAAAATATGCAAAGTCATGGTACCAATATTCATAAACACAAAGTAAATAAATATAAAACCTAGAACTTTAAGTGACCGAACCCGAGCCTTCCTGGCCTTCAGTTAACCTCTAAAACAATTAGGAGCTGCTGCTGTTCGATCCCCTCTTCTTTCCCTTTGCGGCTGCTTGTTGATCGAAAATAATAATATTATTGATCTCCTCAATTTATAATGCGCCCCTCCTATTGTAGTAGGTTTTATTTTTGTTTAATCAAATATCTTGGGCTCGTGGGTGGATGTTTCCACACTTCACAGTTTCACATTCATGTTCTTTATTATTATTATTATTATTATTATTATTATTATTATTATTATTATTATTATTATTATCATTATTATTATTATTATTATTACTAATATACTTCAAGCTCGCATGTCGGGTGTTCTTGGCTCGACCAAAATTTCTCATTTACGCTCTAACATCCATGAACACATGCTCCCAAGTGTTCGTGTCTCGATTAAAATTCTTTCGTTTTGAGCTCATTTTCCACGAACACCTATAAAATAACAAAAGTAATAAATATATGATAAAACGACACGAAACGAATATAAGCATGACCAAATAATATACAAAATACATAGGAAAAGAGATGTGTTTTGCAACACATCAAACATCCCCACACTTAAACTTTTTTCGTCCCCAAAAAAGACTGCAATGGAATCATAATCAGGACTCTTGATTTCAAAAACTTTTAGTTTCATTAATTAAGATTTAATCACGTATCAACCAAAACTGTCGGTATTGTTGTCCACCTAAACCCAACCACCAGCTAATCAGGCCCCAATCATGTAAAACAATTAAGTTCATATTATTACAATCAATTTATGGGTCTCAAACTCAAGATATGCAGCTTCACCTAATCTCACCTCAAGCTTTCGAAGCAAAGGTTAAACCATATAGATTTACCAACCACTGCAAACTAAACTCCCTAATGTATTAGAAATTAAATTTATAATGGATGATGGATGAAGTGTATGAGCTTAGATATATTTTTTTCTTTTTTTTTTCATACCTAACCCAGAGGTTGTCTCAATCAGGGTCACCATCCCCAAGAGCGACAGCATGAGCTTCGGTATTTTTTTTTTCAACTTGACCTTGAGGGAGTTTCGATCAGAGGCTTCAGTTTTTCTCTCTCGCTTTTTTTTTTGGGTCTAGCTCAATTGATGGACATGTGGATTTTTTTTGGGCGCCACTTTTCACCGGATTTATTCTCATAAAAAGGATCAAGTGTGCTATTTAATTAATAATACATATGGGCTTTCAACCTACATTGGTACCTCTAATTACTATAAGCGGTTTTAATTCTACCGTTTCTTCTAAGATGAGAACCCACAAGATATCATGATTTATTAAGGTATATTAAGAACAATCTTAGGACCTTTCAAAGCTAGCTAGGCCTACCGACACATCTTAAGCAAACACGCTTTCAATCTATTTATATTCTCATAGATATAATATTTTAACAACCAAAAATCCCAATTTTACTATCATTTTCCTTATAAATTGCACAAAAGATCAGGGACATTTTTCAATTTTTATTTTTTTTGGATTTTTATAATTTTTGACTCAAACTACCTAAAAATAAAAACGAAGTTCCCATCCCCACACTTGAGTGACACATTGTCCCCAATGTGAGAGTGGAATAAAATAAAGTAGAAATAAAAAAAATACAACAAAAAGGAACAGACTCCCCTGGATATAAGCAATGTAGCTGCAAGCACTCTGAAGTTGTCCTTCCAAACCAGGCCGTATAGCATTTCATTCGCGGCCTTTGACTCAAACCTAACAGATAAAAACTAAAAAGAAAGTATAAAAACAAATGGTTGCCTCAAATGATTGTTGAGTCGTCCCCACCCGAATGGAGATTAAGTACGGGTGGCTAGATCCAAACCTGCAATAAAATATATTAGACAAACCATTGACTCAAAACTGACTCTCTCCATCATCCCCACACTTGAAGGAAAGATACCCCCAAAGTGAGTTAAGAGAAAACTGACTCAAAATAAAAATAAAAGACTCTAAAAAATACAGACTCAACCGACTCAATATACAAAAATGCAGGAAACGTACTTGAAAGGCAAGATGGTGGAATGTGGTGGGTGATGGTAAAATATGTGGTGAAATGGCGGTGAATGGTGGTGGAAGAAAACAGGGTGGAAAATATTTTTTTCTAATCAACTTGCGCAACGTGAAGGACACTGGAGATCTTAGCGCGCGTCGCGAGCGAATAAAATATAACTTTCCGGGGTAATTACTGTTCATATGAGAGGAACAGGTCAGCCCAGGCTCTCCACATTACACGAAGAACCTTTTTTCGCAGAAAGTTAATCAAATTTAATGTTCAGAAAAAAAAATTCTTTTATTACCCAAACCTCCACCAAAAATCCCAATAAAAAAAATATATAATTAAGTATCTGGGATCCATTTATGGTGTAGTTTTTCATGCCTAAGCAAACACGAAAACATGCAAAAAGACTCAAAAACAAAAATAATAACAAAATACAAAGAAAATTCAAAAATATTACATACTTTACAACTTGGTTTTCATTCAGTTTCAATCAGGTAGCTTATATTTTATCCATCCCATATCCAACGCGTTTAATTCTTTTCTTTCACCATTATTCATCAAGAAACAATTGGTGAATTTAAAAATATGTTTGAAAAACTCATACGCGTTGGGCCACCTATCCCTGCACTTACCTGGACCAAAACGGATGTTTAGCGTGTACTGTTGGCCCATGTAATCACTAGCCTTATCCCGTGTGTGGTCTGCTACAGTCTTTCTTCCTACCATCACTGCATACAGACACTAAAACAAGCACGATCACGGGCACCAAATATATAAAGAAAATAAAAATAGAATAAAGCACACAAAAACAAAAGGACACACAAGCACACGAAAAATAAAAACAAAAACTGACTCAACACGCAAGCACACAAAAAGAAAATAAAAGTCTACGACACTCTAGACACACTAAAAACAAAAAGACTCAAATAAGACCAATTAATTAGTGAAGTCCTAATCAAAGCAAGTTTCGCAATCGCCAAGTGTCCCCGGCAACAACGCAAAAAACTTGATGTGCTATGTATGGTCTATAAAAATATAAACAACCTAGACACCTAGTAATATAAAACAGACTCAACTAAACTAGACCACACGACAGGCAAGTGTACCTATCAATGCAATACAGACTAAGTAAGTCCGAGTATCGAACCCACGGGACACTAATGGAAAACAAAACTAGACTCGACCAAGACTTAACAAATTTGGTTTATAAATGATTTTTGTTTTTTTTAATAATTAAATAAAATAAATAAAGTAAATAAACAAGATAAACTGACAGCAAGGATAATTGAGGAAAATATCAAGATAGGAAGGCAACTACCTAGGTAAAGAATCTTACATGTAACTCACAACTCTCGGTAATGGAAAACTGAATGGATACCAGATTCTAAAGATAACTTAAGAAGCCCTAAGACGTGCTAGATCTCCTCCCGGTCTCACCAACACACCCCAAAGAATCCTAAGGAATAAAACACTGGTTTTCTAGCTCGGATCACCTCCTGGTCTCACCTCACTAAGAATGTAAAGGTACTCTAATGACTCGATCACCTCCCGGTCTCTCTAATCACAATACACCCGAAGATGTAAAGGAGTAACTTAATTGGGTTAACTATGACTTGTAATTGCAAGAAACTAAAGACAACTAGGATAGGATCACCTCCCGGTCTCACCTAAAACCTAACACCTAAAGTTCTAGACAACCCAACATTCCATCACCTCCCGGTCTCAAGAGTGGAAGAATACTTAAGTCCTCTAAATTCTCTTATCAAGTTCCTATGGCTTTCGTGCACAAAACCATAAAATAAGCTACAAGCACCTAGCATGTAACCCTAATAATCATCCAAACATGAAAGACATTCACTAAGACGATTATGAAACTATCAAAAATAATAAATTAGACTTAAGCACACACACACATCATAATAAACACCAACCAAACATTTACCAAAACATTAACCATTCAATATAAATCCAAACCGAGAACAATAAAATTAACATGCATTCATCATATACCCTAGGTAGTGGTTCAAAGTTCCAAGTCATGGGTGGTGTAATTCTTCTCATGAACCTTTAATTGACGTGAGGCATACGCGATCACCTTATCACGCTGCATCAACATACACCCTAACCCTTGGATAGACGCATCACAGTACACCACAAAGTCCTCTATACCCTCAGGTAATGATAGTATGGGTGCACTGCAAAGCTTTGCCTTCAATAATTGAAAAGCGGATTCTTGGACATCTCCCCACTTGTAAGTAATACCCTTCTGTGTTAAAGCAGTGAGGGGTTGAGCGAACTTAGAGAATCCCTCAATGAATCAACGATAGTATCCCGCAAGACCAAGAAACTGTTGCACCTCTGTAGGAGTCTTAGGAGCCTCCCACTTTTTAATAGCATCAATCTTGGCGGGATCGACATGTACTCCTGCCTCGTTAACCACATGTCCAAGAAACTGGACTTCTCGAATCCAAAAGTCACATTTAGAGAATTTTGCATATAACTGCTCATTTCTCAAAAGTTCCAAGATCAGCTGCAGGTGTTGCTCGTGCTCTTCCCTGCTCTTGGAATAAATCAGTATGTCATCTATGAACACTATGACGAATTTGTCCAAATAGGGCTTGCACACGCGGTTCATTAGATCCATGAACACAGCCGGTGCATTGGTTAGCCCAAATGGCATCACCAAAAACTCATAATGTCCATAACGAGTTCGAAAAGCTGTCTTTGCCACATTCTCCTCTCGGACTCTCAGTTGATGGTATCTTGACCTCAAGTTAATCTTAGAATAGAAACTCGACCCTTGCAGCTGGTCGAACAAGTCATCAATACGAGGCAAAGGGTAGCGGTTCTTAACCGTTACTTTGTTCAACTCCCGATAATCGATACACATGCAGAAACTCCCATCTTTCTTCTTAACAAACAGAACTGGAGCTCCCCATGGCGAATAACTAGGTCTAATAAAGCCCCTATCCAATAGCTCTTGGAGTTGGGTAGACAGTTCTTGAAGTTCGCCTGGTGCTAGGCGGTATGGTGCGCGTGCAACTGGAGCTGCTCCAGGTACAAGATCAATTTGGAACTCCACTTGACGAACGGATGGAAGTCCAGGTAATTCCTCTGGGAAAACATCTGGGAAATCTCGGACTACTGGGATGTCCTCAATCTTAGTTTCAGTTTCAGCTCGAGTGTCAGATATGTTAGCCAAAATGGCTGGACAGCCCTTACGAATACACTTCTGGGCTTTCAAAAAGGAGATGATGCCCACCATGGTACCACCACGATCACCATGTATAGATAAAATTTCTCCACTTGGGAGGGGGACACGAACAATCTTCTCCTGACAGAGAATTTCTGCGTGTTGCTTGGACAACCAGTCCATGCCAACCACGAGATCAAAACTTCCTAGGGTGATAGGTAGAAGGTCGATGGCAAACAATTACCCATCTAGCTCGAGCTTACAGTCACGATGAATATGGGTTACCTCAACAGGCTTTCCATCAGATAACTCTATAGAGTACGGGGTATCAAGAAGAGTAGGAACCATCCCTAATTGTTTGCTAAGTTTCAAAGACACAAAACTATAGTCCGCACCAGTATCATATAAAATAGAAGCAAGAGTGTCGTTCAAGGAGCACATATCCGTCACGACATTGTTATCAGTCCTAGCCTCCCTAGAGCCCATCACAAATGCTCTTCCATGAGCCCCATTGTTGTTGTTACTGTTGTGGTAGTTGTTGTTGATCATGGTACCTTTCTGAAGCATGGTACTTCATTTTCTACTGTTGGTGATAGCAAGAGAACGTGGGATAGTGTGAGGTATAAGTCCTGCAACAACAACTACCACAACGGGAACAACAACAATGGGGTTCGTGGGAAAGCATTCGTGATTGGCATTGGGGAAGCTAGGACTGATAACAAGGTCGTGACGGATACGACACTCTTGCCTCTATTTTATATGATACTGGTGCGGACTATAGTTTTGTGTCATCAAAACTTAACAAACAATTAGGGATGGTTTCTACTCTTCTTGATACCCCATACTCTATTGAACTGGCTGATGGGAAGCCTATCGAGGTAACCCATATACATCGTGACTGTAAGCTCGAGTTGAACGGGCAATTGTTTGCCATCAACCTCTTACCTATCACCCTAGGTAGCTTTGATCTCGTGGTTGGCATGGACTGGTTGTCCAAGCAACGCGCGGAAATTCTCTGTCAGGAGAAAATTGTTCGCATTCCTCTCCCAAGTGGAGAACTATTATCCATACAGGGTGATCGAGGTGATGCCATGGTGGGCATCATCTCCTATATGAAGGCCCAGAAGTGTATTCGCAAGGGCTGTCCGGCCATTTTGGCTAACATATCTGATACTCGAGCCGAAACCGAAACTAGAATTGAGGACATCCCAGTGGTCCGAGACTTCCAAGATGTCTTCCCAGAGGAACTACCTGGACTCCCACCCGTTCGTCAAGTGGAGTTTCAGATTGACCTTGCACCTGGAGCAGCGCTAGTTGCATGCGCACCATACCGTTTAGCACCAGGTGAACTTCAAGAACTATCTACCCAACTCCAAGAGCTATTGGATAGGGGTTTCATTAGACCTAGTTCTTCGCCATGGGGAGCTCCAGTTCTGTTTGTTAAGAAGAAAGACGGGAGCTTTCGCATGTGCATAGATTATCGGGAGTTGAACAATGTGACGATTAAGAATCGTTACCCTTTTGCCTCGTATTGATGACTTGTTTGACCAACTGCAAGGGTCGAGCTTCTACTCTAAGATTGATTTGAGGTCAGGGTACCATCAACTGAGAGTCCGAGAAGAGGATGTGGCGAAAACGACGTTTCGAACCCGTTATGGACATTATGAGTTTTTGGTTATGCCATTTGGGCTAACTAATGCACTTGCGGTGTTCATGGATCTAATGAACCGTGTGTGCAAGCCTTACTTGGACAAGTTCGTCATAGTGTTCATAGATGACATATTGATCTATTCCAAGAGCAGGGAGGAGCACGAGCAGCACTTGCAGTTAATCTTGGAACTACTGAGGGATGAGCAGCTGTATGCAAAGTTTTCTAAATGCGATTTTTGGATTCGGGAAGTCCAATTCCTTGGGCATGTGGTCAACGAGGCAGGAATACATGTGGACCCAGCCAAGATTGACGCTATCAAAAAGTGGGAGGCTCCTAAGACCCCTACTGAAGTGCGCCAATTTCTTGGTCTCGCGGGATATTATCGCAGGTTTATTGAGGGATTTTCTAAGATCGCTCAACCTCTCACCGCCCTAACGCAGAAAGGTATTACGTATAAGTGGGGAGATGCCCAAGAATCTGCCTTTCAGCTACTAAAGTCCAAACTTTGCAGTGCACCGATATTATCGTTGCCTGAGGGTACAGAGGACTTTGTAGTATATTGTGATGCATCTATCCAAGGCTTAGGGTGCGTACTGATGCAACGTGATAAGGTAATTGCATATGCATCGCGACAACTGAAGGTCCATGAGAAGAACTACCCCACTCATGATTTGAAACTGGGAGCGGTGGTTTTCGCTCTTAAAATCTGGAGGCACTGTTGGGTTATTTTGAGACCACAGTTACCAGAATAGAGACTTTTGAGTGTTTATTGTAAAGACTTATAGTTGAAGGGCTTAGAATGTAATTAACACATGTTTTTGTACACAAACCCTAGGGCTGCGCACTTATATACACGGGCCCTGCGCACTTATGCTAAGTGCGCAGGCCCAGGGTTCTCCTATATATTGATAGTGTGTGCACAGCTCTAGGTTTGGGGTTTTGGAGTTTTATCTTTGTAGCACACTTTGCATACGTGCGTACTTAATCATATTCCAAGGTTATTCATCTTCAAATCTGCTATGGAATCATTATATTGTTCATTGTGTGTGTCGGGTCTTTAAATGTTCATCTAGTTTTATTTGTTTCTTGGATTAATCACTTGAAACACCTAACTAATAGGTGTTTCTAAGTGATAACAATCTATTGCATTCAACAAGATCTAGTATTTCGGGACTACAATTTGGTATCAGAGCCATTGTGCTCTAGATTGTATCTACTTTAAGATACCAAAACCCTCATCTTGTTAAGCTTTTATTATCAAGATTATTTTTTGTAAACTTTAAATCTTGGTGTTTTTCTCATATTTTGGTTTCAAATCTTGTGAAAATCGTGTTTCTAAATGTTTAGAGTATATTATTTTGATCAGAAAATGGTTTGGAAAGGATTCAGCTGAATTTCATGTTTGCTACAGCTCGTATCTGCGCACTTATTTCATATATACTGCGCACATATCTCATAAGCTGAGCACTTATCTCTTAGTTTGAGTACTTGTCATTTTGTACGCATCTAGGGTTTCTGCGCACTTGTTGCTTTTAAATTTGGTTTCTGCGCACTTATTCCTTTGAATTGATCCCTGCGCACTTGCCTTTTTTTTGAATTTGGTCTCTGCGCACTTGAGCTTCTGCGCACTTGTTTGCATAAGTTAATCTCTGCGCACTTATAGCATTTCATTGTCTTGAGTACTTATCTAGGGTTTCTGCATACTTAAACAGAAATCTTGGATTTGTGCGCACTTACTGAAGGTGTAGTGTTGAGTACTTGGCTAGGGTTTCTGCGAACTTAAAATCTTAAACGAGAGTTTAAGTGAGTCTGCGCACTTAATTTAGTGCGCAGGCTGATCAGCAAACACTGAGCACTTATAATGCCCAAATGTTGACTGATCTGCGAACTTATAGCCACACGTATACTTCCAAGCTGCATACTTAACTAAGACTACAACTTGACAAGGCTGTTTATATTCTTACAGGTTGCTGCATACTGATCCAGACTGCTGTGAACTTAAGTGTGAACTTAATTGCGCACTTAACTGCGAACTTGCTGTGTACTTAAGGACTTGGACAATCTTTTGAACTGATAATTAAAATCTGTTGAACCACGTTTCTAAAATTCATCTAAAACATGGCTGGTAACAATAATCAATCAACTGTTAACCCTATCACACAACAAGATCTTGAAACCGGAACTACTACAAGAGTACCTAAGTTAAAAGGTGCTGAAGATTACGGGACATGGAAAAACCGAATGAGGTCATTCTTTTACGTGACTGACTTTACCCAATGGAACTCCATCCAGTTGGGCCCACATATTCCCATGAGAACCACCGCCACTGGAGAAGAATTCAACCCTAATCCAACAACCTATACCGATGTTGACAAACAATTACTTCAAAGAGATCATAAGGCTTATGGTGCTCTAACCATGGCCCTGTCTAATGATGTTTACAACATGTTTGAAGAGTATGGAACGGCACATGATCTGTGGTTTGCACTGAATGAATACTACGAAGGCAATGAAGAGATGCGCCAATACAAGCAAGACATGGTGCAAAAAGAATATGATATGTTCGGTAGCATTCGTGGGGAGAGTCTGAGCTCGCACATTGATAGGTTTATGAGTATGTTAACAAAAATGAAAAAGGCTGGAATTCCTGTGAACAACAGAAATTCTATCAAGAAGCTGCTGGATTCATTACCAAAAGAATGGAGCATCCAATGCATGCTAATCAGAAAAGAATATCTTGATGCCCAGTCTACATTGGCTGATCTCATCAACACATTGAAGTCCTTTGAGATGGACATTACAAAAAGGGAAATGAATCAGACCAATCCAAAGGCAGTTCCTATCACTGCAATGAAGAATTTAGCGCTAATGACTCCAGTGGGGAACATGGGTTCAAGCTCATCTCACGTGTATGCTGATGGAACAATTGGTGGTAGTTCAAGTTCAAGAAAAGCTGTCTCATACTCTCAACCCAGTGCCACTAACCCTCAGCCGTCAACTCTCAATCCTCAACAGACGAAGCTGGCAACTGAACACGTTGAACTTTTCAACGCTTTCATGACGAGCTTTGAAGCTTTAAAGACTGGTGATCTAAAAAGTGATATGATGAGTCCTGAAGACATGTATCAAGTTGATCCAGACGATATGGAGGAAATGGATCTGAAATGGCAGATGGCCATGATCACTTTGAGGGTGAAGAGGTTTCAAGATAGAACCGGTAGAAGAGTCGGCATGGGGAAAGCTGGGTTTGACAAATCTAAGATCAGGTGTTATAACTGCAAAATTCTCGGACATTTCAAGTATGAATGTCCAACTCTGAATCAAGTTGAAGCCAAACCAGCAAAGAGAGTGGTGGCAATTACAGAAGGAGGAGAAGGTAACCAGCAGAAGGCGCTTGTGGTTCAGGATTTCGATTGGGGAGAGGAAGTCACTGTGGCAGAAGCTGAAGTTAATAAAGCACTGATGGCAAAGATCTGCACAAAGTCACCTCTTGGTGTGAGCTCTCTTGAGGGGCCCTCAGCTGAAATGCCAAAAGGAGAAGAGATAGAGAAGGCTGGTTTAAAAGGCGTGTTGAGTGTGGAGAAAGGGAAGGAGACTGCTGCTGAGGAAGCCTTTGTTGCTGAAAAGACCTCCACAAGCAAGGACAATCAGAAATCACAGAGCATGAAGAAGGAAGCTGAAGAGAGAGACCTGGTAAGTATTCCTCTCGAAATAAAATCAAAGCTGTGCTCACCAAGGTGTGTTACAGCCGTTGCTTACTGTTTGTCCCACAATAGGAGAATCTTAAGAGAAATGGATGACATACGGAAAATCAATACTGAAATGAAAGAAAACGAGTTAGCCTATCAGCGAAAGTTAAATGCAACAATTGCTGAAATGCACACTCTAAAAGAATTTGTTCTCAGAAAAGATTTTTTAATAAATGACTTAACTGAAAAACTAGAAAAATCCAGAAATGAAACCAATCATCTCCAAATTGTTGTGGACAAATGGAACGTAAGCAAGCATGCTCATACTGATATCCTTGATTGTTCAAGGAAATCTTTTGTCAAAGATGGAATCGGGTATAAGGATAAAAAGGGAATTGTAAAATCCCTGTTTTTACCCTTGAGCAAAAGTGAATATATACCCATTCCAAAACCACATCCAAAAAATGATCTTTTTGAAAAAGAATGTGTCACATCTGAGTCACACTCTAATATAAGTAAAAGTAGTGCAGATATGACCCAACAGGATCAGGTGGACGATGATGACAGTTGTGGTGGTCAAACAATGGGGTTAGGTCACCCAGGTGCCAATTACTCCACAGTGAATTGGTTCATCTGGAACCATGATAAGTCAAACATTTCTTTAAATTCGGATGACTGTAATAACTTAACTAATTTGGATGACTGTAATAGTTTATCTAGGATGGATAACTGTAATAGTTTATCTAGGCCGGATGACTGTATTACTCTAACCTCTAAACTTGATTTAAAGGGTGTTGTGGACCCAAATGATAGGATGAATCCTATCAAACGATCGGATGTTTGTGTTGAAAATGTTGTGCCTGTTTGTGTTGATCTTAATGATGCATTCTGTGATAATGAAAATGTATATAGACCATCTCCATTTGTTCCAGAACTAAAAAGAAACAGGTTTGGAAAATTTCTTACTGAAGAAATTCCAGAATTTACACCATCATCAACAGATGTGTCATGTTCTGAAGAGTCACAAAGTGAAACAGATAACACAATTTCTGAAGAATCACAAAGTGATACAGAAAGTGATATCAGCGAGCCAGAATGCAACACAAACGAAGACTCAAGCAACAACAAAAGTGATGAAGCATGTTCAACAGACAGCCTCAATTCAAGCAACAACAAAAGAAGAACATCACAACCATCATCATCCAGATCTTCTTCAAAGATCAAACCTAAACACTCTAAATGTTTTAGATGTGGAAATGAAGGACATGTGGTTAAAAAATGTCATTTGCAACCCAAACCACAAACTGATACCAATAACCAAAAATCTTTTGCAGTTCAAATTAAAGATCTTCAAGAAACCATAAAAAGTTTTGTTAAGGTCACTAAAAATTGGAAAAGGCAAGAGTTTGTGTCGGGGGAAAATCACGACAAATTAAAACTAAAACAGACCTGGATTCCAAAAGTTACTTAACGGGTGGTCTGAGTCGTGTTTGTACATAGTGTCTCATATATTTATCTGTATATTTCTGTTGTCTTATGTATTTTACAGAATAAACTACAAAAGTGGTTGATTGCCCTGATGAGATATCTATGGCACGTTGATAGCGGGGCATCAAGGCACATGACGGGACTGAAAGAACTCCTTAAGAACTATCGATTCATTGATGGAGAGTTTGTTGCTTTTGCCGGCAATGAGAAGGGTGGAAAGATAGTCGGGATAGGGGACGTGATTTCTGATGCATTGACTTTAGAAGATGTGAACTACGTTCCAGAATTGTGTTACAATCTGCTGAGTGTATCACAAGTCTGCGACAAAGGAATCTCAGTGTTATTTAATGACATGGAGTGCATCTTTCTAAAGCCAGGATTCATTCCTCCTACCAACATGATTATGCTTAAAGCTCCTAGACAAAATAATACTTACGTGATAAATATGAGGGATGCAAAGTCTGAATGTCAAATGACATGCTTACTTTCTAAAGCATCCGAGTCAGAGTCACTGCTTTGGCACAGGCGATTAGGACATGTTAACTTCAAAAACATTAATAAGCTTTCAAAACTAAACCTTGTAAGAGGTCTTCCTTCTAAGGAATTCCCCTTTTCTGAAAAATGTTTAGCATGTGCCAAAGGAAAACAACACAAAAAGTCGCATAAGTCCAAAGCTGTGAATTCTATAGACTCACCTCTTCATTTATTACACATGGATCTGTTTGGTCCTATTAGTGTTAAAAGCTTAGCTAAAAAGTCTTATTGTTTGGTGATAACAGATGATTTTTCCCGATTCACATGGGTGTACTTTCTGGAATACAAAAGTGAAGTTGCTGAGATTCTGATGCTGTTTGTTCCTCTTATTGAAAACATTATAAAGACAAAAGTTAGATCAATTCGAAGCGATCACGGAACCGAATTCAAGAATCAAAGTTTCGTGACTTTCTGCAACAATAGAGGAATTCATCTTCAGTACAGTGCTACGAGAACTCCTCAACAGAATGGTGTTGCTGAAAGGAAAAATCGTACACTTATTGAGGCGGCCAGAACCATGCTTATCGACTCCAAACTGCCGATCATATTCTGGGCTGAAGCTGTAAATACCGCCTGTTATGTTCTTAACAGAGTCTTAATCGTAAAGACGCGCGGGAAAACAGGTTATGAGTTGCTTTTTAAGAGAAAACCTTTGATTGACTACTTCAGGCCTTTTGGATGCTCATGCACGCTGCTTAACAATTTCGAGAACATCATGAAGTTTGATGCAGTTGGTGATGAGTGTTTCTTTGTTGGATACTCCTCTAGTCAAAAAGCTTATAGAGTATACAACAAACGAACCAAAATGGTTCTCGAGTCTTTTTATGTTGATTGGCAGGAATCCAACTCTACCAATACAGGAGCCGGACCTGACTGGTTCTTTGATGTAGATGTTGTTTTCAACAATTTCAGCATCATAGATGAACAACCATCTGAAAATCAAGCAGCCGATCCTTCTCCTCTTGAAGATACTCTTTACTCTTCAGAAGACGATGCAGCACCTTTTACCACCCGCTTCTCTCCACTCGTAGCTGATCCAATTGTTCCCCTTCAAACCACAAATGGTGATGCAACTGTTGATACCACTACATCTCCTGAAGTTACTCCAGCTTCAGAAGAACCATCTTCAGCACAAATGATCCATCCAGTTCGTCAACTCCTACAGATCATCTTTCCAATCTGCCTTCCCATATTCAAGAAGAACCGAACATGGGATTTAAATCCTTTAAGGATCACCCTGTGGAGAACATCATTGGACCAATCTCTGAGGGTGTTCTTACTAGAAATCAGGCAGACAAACTGAATATTGCACTTTCAGCCTTCTTATCTCAGACGGTACCTTTCAGTATTGAAGATGCTGTCAGAGATGCAAGTTGGGTTGAAGCCATGCAGGATGAGCTGTATCAGTTTCGGAAGCTAAAGGTTTGGGAGCTTGTGGATTTGCCTGAAGGAAAGTATCCTATTGGAACAAGGTGGGTTTTTCGCAACAAAATGGATGAACGAGGCGTGGTAATTAAGAACAAGGCTCGTTTAGTCGTTCAGGGATTTCGTCAACAGGAGGGCATTGATTATGAGGAAGTGTTCGCTCCAGTTGCTAGACTTGAAGCTATTCGTATCTTCCTGGCTTACGCTTCATACAAGAACTTCAAAGTCTTTCAGATGGATGTGAAAAGTGCATTTCTGTACGGGAAAATCAAAGAAGAAGTCTATGTGTGTCAACCCCCAGGTTTTGAAGATCCCCATCATCCCAATAAATATTACAAACTGGATAAGGCTCTCTATGGACTTCATCAAGCTCCACGAGCTTGGTATGAGACCTTATCGTCATACTTGCTGCAAAATGGGTATACTAGAGGGAAGATCGACATGACCTTATTCACCAAAGAAGTCAATAAACACTCTATCCTTGTTCAGATTTATGTTGATGATATTATCTTTGGTTCCACTGATGAAAATTTGTGCAGGGAATTTGAAAGCATCATGAAGTCTCAGTTTGAAATGAGCATGATGGGAGAATTATCGTTTTTCTTAGGCTTGGAAGTACAGCAAAAAGAAGACGGAATTCTAATTCATCAAGCGAAGTATACAAGAGACATCTTGGCAAAATTCAACATGACCGATTGCAAGCCGTCCAATACTCCTTTTGCGGCCCAAACAACACTTGTACCAGATCTTCAGGGGCCTTCAGTGAATCCTCATACATATCGATCAATGATTGGCTCTCTGATGTATCTTACAGCTAGCAGACCAGATATAATGTGGGCAGTTGGATGCTGTGCGCGTTTTCAGTCTAATCCTAAGCAATCGCATGAGACTGCAGTAAAAAGAGTCTTCCGCTACCTCAAAGGAACACCTAAACTTGGTTTATGGTATCCTAAGAGCGATAACTTTGATCTAATCGCTTACTCTGATAGTGATCATGCAGGTTGTAGAATAGACAGAAAATCTGTCTCTGGTGGCTGTCAATTTCTGGGTAACCGGCTAGTGTCTTGGCAAAGCAAGAAGCAGACCACCGTGTCAATCTCTACTGCTCAGGCCGAATACACAGCTGCTTCCAGTTGTTGCTGTCAGGTGTTATGGATCCAAAATCAGCTTTTGGACTACGGTTTGAATGTCATGCATACACCTATTTTCATTGATAATGATGCATGTCGTGACATCGTGAAGAATCCAATTGACCACTCTAAAACCAAACACATTGAAATTCGGATTCACTCAATTCGCGATGCTCACGACAAAGGGTACATACAGGTGTTGCCTATCGATACTGCTGATCAAAAAGCAGATATCATTACAAAAGCTTTTGATAAAACCCGGTTTCATCAGTTGGTTTCATGGCTTGAGATGATCAACTTTGAATAAAAAAAAAAAAAAAAAAAAAAAAAAAAAAAAAAAAAAAAACACAAATTTTTTATTTTATAAAAAGAAAAATCTCATTTTCCTTTAAAACAAGATTTTTGGGGGAGAAAGTGAACCGGTCTATTCTTATTGCAAAATTAATTCAGGAAATGATAGGAACTAATCATATCTCGTCAGCATGTGAATAGGACCCAGAGGATGTTGCGGCCTCAAGCAACGATATGTCGGTAGATTCAGCCTGAAATCAAGTAAACTGCCATTAGGTGATCAACAATGAAGATCTACACGGAAAGCTGGATTCCCACTGTGCTTTAGGTCTGCACAAGCTGAGTCCGGTCATACATAGGTTGAGAAATTAAAAGACACAGAAAATTTTGTGCATAAGCAAATCAAAAGACACCTAAGAGTGCAAGCTACCAATGCGGGGCTAAGAAAAACAAAATTTTTGAAACTGAGCAGAAAAGACACGCAATGTTAGTGACGTGCAAACATACATAGATAGCTCACCAAACGATCAGATGATCATCTTCTCTGCTTATGGTAACATAGACCTGAAGCTCTCATCATCTGATCAAGATAATGATCATCTTCTCTGCTTATGGTAACATAGACCTGAAGCTCTCATCATTATATTTCAATAAACCTTGAGGATCGGTAGGCTAATACCTAGCACACTGTGGGGTCCATAAAATTTTCGTTAATATTACCGATATTAACATGATAAACAGTATCACCAAACACATGTTGAAAGAGAAAGGGCATGGATTTAAATGGACAAGCATACCGACAATTGTTCTTAGGCTGCAGCTATCCAACGGGAAGTTGAAACGGGTTCCGGCAGGTATGGTCAGTATGATCTTGAATGCAGAAGGTAAGATTTGGAAAAACCCCCTTAATCTAAAGGATTTGGGCTTTCTTTTCTATCTTTGGGCCAAAATTATGGGTATCTGCGTACTTGTTGAGGCCTGCGCACTTAACTCAAGTGCGCAGGCCCATTAGTTGAAGGTATATATATACCAGGTCAATGTTGGTCAAAAGCTTTATCACCCTTAACAGTTTCCTTCTAACCCTAATCACCCCTAAACCACCTGTTCATCATCTTCTTCACCGTTCATCTTCATCAACATCATAATCACACTAATCACTCATACCATACCTGTTTCTGTGTTCATTGACTCGTATTTACTGTTTATCAAGGTAGATCTTATGTTTCTAATGAGTTATTTGTTGAGATTACAGGTTATAAACGGATCTTATGTGGGTTGTTCGTGTATTATTGGGTTTCTTAAAGATTTGAAGATCTGCGTACTTGACATATGAACATGTGCGCACTTGTCTCATAGAGACTGCGTACTTGTTTCATAGTCATATAAGTACACAGAAACCCTAATCATCTGCGTACATAACTGTGAACTTGAAATCTTGAACGAAGGTTCAAGTGTCTGCGTACTTGCTTAGTACGCAGACTTGACTATGTGATCTAAGGGGTTACCATGCCCGGGTGGACTCACCTGCGTACTTGTTTTGGTCTAAGTGATAACTAAGTGCTCAGTCAAAGTATGTGCGCACTTGACTGAGCACTTGACTTTAAGTGGGCCTGCGTATTTAAATGGGCCTGCGTATTTAAATGGGCCTGCGTACCTAAATGGGCCTGCGTACTAAAATGGGCCTGAGTACTTGAACTGGACTGTGGACTTGACACTCTTGAACAATTGGACTCTAAACCTCACACATCTTTCATTTTGACTATTAAGACACTTTAACGGACTACGAACTCAAAACCGGACCTTAATAATCAAATAACTAAAATTCAAACGTACCATTGACACCGATAACATCAATTCATCTATCCTTAATCCAATGACCGTTAAAATATTAATAAGATCTAGGTGTAAGTTCGTTGTCCGTGTAAGTTTAAGTCTAAAATCAATTATCCGGGATCTAATTGGCGTTTCGTGCTCTTGGCTAAACAGATGGCACTTGAATGGGATCGTAGAGGCATGCATAATCAGCCAATGAATCTAGATACCGATGATGTGCAGTTCAAAGACGTTGTGACCTGGATTAGACGCAGCCGAATCGGTTTTGCTGTGGAGAACGTCGAACCCGTGTACGTTTCACACATTGAAGATTTCTGGCGTTCTGCTCGAGTTGAAACAGTTGCAGGAGTCAAGCGTATCAAAGCAACAGTCCGAAACAGGCCTCTATTCATTACTGAAGATACAGTTCGAACAGTGCTGAGACTACGGGATGAACCAGGAACCATCAGATTTATGGCAAAAGCAGACATTCATGAACAGTTCAGGAGGTTCGGTTACAAAGGCGAGTTTGACAAGAGGGGCGATGTTAAGAAGACACAACTGACGAGAGACTGGAGACTCATTAGTCATGTGTTCATTATGTCTCTAGGTCACAGAAAGGGAGGCTACAATGCACTCAGTACTGAATGGTCGACGGCTATGATAAAGATCTGCAAAGAAGAAAAGTTCAACCTATCCGGGATGATTTTCGACTACTTGATAAAGAATGCAGAAGCTGGGTCCGGGAAATGGGCGATGTACCCCAGGTTCATTCAGATGATGATCAACACTCAGCACGAGAATCTGCCTCTCGGTGATGAATACATTTTCACCAGAGGGGCTAGATTCTTCACAGAATGCAACACACCGGATTGGGAACCAATGCTTGAACACATGTATGCAGCTCAGCGATATCCGATTGTCATAGAGATCTACAACAAGATCAATAAGAGAAAGGCAGACGCTGCTCAGGCTCGACAACAACCCACAGCTGCTCCCACACCCGAACCATCTGAACCCACTACATCAGCTCGGCCAACTGCTGAAGAGATCGCCCAAGAAAAGGCCAGGGGCAAAAGAGTAGCATCTGAGCCGGCTCGAGCAAAGCCCAGCATGAAGAAAAGGCCAGCTGGCTTACTGCAAGAATCGAGAGAATCTTTGACACCCGAACAGATTGAAGCTGTAGAAAATGTACGAGCAGTAGCTGAATATGAAAGGGAAGCTAGAAAGAAAAGAAGACAACAGCTTCCTGAATCTGAGATCCCTCGAGTGATAACACCGGATGATGTTGAGGAGCAAGTGTACATGGAACGGATTTTTGGGGAAGAACAACCAAACCAACCAGGGCCTTCTACCGCTGCAACTTCTGCTCCAGGGCCATCCACTGCTACTGCATCAGCCCCCAAAGCTCCTACCCACCGATCAGCTGAACCTTCTTCATCAGCTCCTGCTGCACCTCGTCGAAAACCGGTGCATCAGGAGCTATACGAGAAGCTTGTGAAGGAGATAGGTAAGGTTGCGGCCAGAGAATTCTGCACAATGAAAAGCGATGTGCACAATAACCAGGAGCTAAGAAAGAAGGTGAAAAAGCTCAAGGTCAAGAACAAGAAAATGGAGAAGGTGATCAAGGATCAAAGATACCTGATTAAGTTTCAACATCAGGTTCATGTGCAGATGTTTGACATGTTTCAGGATCTGAGGCAGCAGTTAACAGGTGCTCCCAGAGCTACTTTTGACGAAACCTTTGATTTTGGAAAGTTTCTGGAGGCGGAAAAGGAGAAAGAAAAGGAGGCTGAGGCTAGTGAAGTGGACGAGGTCAGTGAAGATGAGATGCCTGACAGTTTTATAGAGATGGGAACCGATCAAGAAGTCATCTATGAGACATCTGATGGGCACAAACTAGACCCTGAAAGAGCAGCATGGTTCCCAAGAAAGCCAATTACCATTCCTGCTTTACATCAGAACATTCATCATACAAGGTCTGCTCATCGAGAAAAGATTATCTCGTGGAAGTATGATGCTGAAAAGGGATTGTTTGCTGTGAAAAGGAGAGGGGGGGTAATCCAATACTTCAAGGGTCAGAAGGAGCTGAAATCTCTTCCCCGATGGGATATCAGGGAACTTAGCAGGGCCCCATTCATTAATCCCTCTCTTGACTCACAAGCTGGCATGGTTGAGAACTTTATCAGGAAAGAATGTGAAAGTGACTTCCAGATATTCAAGCCGCAAAAGCCTAGAAGAAGAATATCAAAGACCAGAATCGATCCAGCAACGGGAAGAGGAATGATAACTTATGTGATAGACCCTCCTCAGGTCGTCACACGAGTTCCGATCAGACCCGAGCTTCCAGTGATGCTTAGAAACTTCAAGAAATGGTTCTATGACAGCAACACTGGTGAAGCAGTGATCAAGCTGGAAAATGATTCAGAGGTGTTGAGAATCTTGGATCCGGTTGATGTGTTCGCACTAAACTTGTCAGATCTGAATATGCTTTTTGCGAATCAGATCAATGTTGGTGCTGGAAACACACTGTTTGAAGAAGCCGTACTGTTTAGAAGAGCAGTAGATAGGGCTTTGAAGTTGAAGAGTGAGCTGCTGGATTTAGTTGACAGGATAAACGCAGCAGATAAAGAAAAAGAAGACAAGGAGAAGGCTGCGCATGCTGCTGCTGCTGCTACTGTTACAGAAACTGCTGATGCTGCTGCTACAGAAACTGCAGCATCAGAGGCACTTCCAGAAGAACCTGTATCAGTAGAAAATCCTGAAGGAACCACAACAGAATCTACACAAACTCCTCCAGCAGCTGAGGTAGATCCGGTCACACTGTACTTACAAGACCCCCCTGCACAGGTTGAGGGGGAGGAAAGCGATGTGGAGGTTGACTGAAGATTGAAGACTGGTAGCTGTGGTCTAGGGGGAGTATTGTTGGGTTATTTTGAGACCACAGTTACCAGAATAGAGACTTTTGAGTGTTTATTGTAAAGACTTATAGTTGAAGGGCTTAGAATATAATTAACACATGTTTTTGTACACAAACCCTAGGGCTGCGCACTTATATACACGGGCCCTGCGCACTTATGCTAAGTGCGCAGGCCCAGGGTTCTCCTATATATTGATAGTGTGTGCACAGCTCTAGGTTTGGGGTTTTGGAGTTTTATCTTTGTAGCACACTTTGCATACGTGCGTACTTAATCATATTCCAAGGTTATTCATCTTCAAATCTGCTATGGAATCATTATATTGTTCATTGTGTGTGTCGGGTCTTTAAATGTTCATCTAGTTTTATTTGTTTCTTGGATTAATCACTTGAAACACCTAACTAATAGGTGTTTCTAAGTGATAACAATCTATTGCATTCAACAAGATCTAGTATTTCGGGACTACAGGCACTACCTCTATGGAACAAAGTGCACAATTTTCACTGATCACAAGAGCCTTCAGCATATATTCGATCAGAAAGTGCTGAACATACGACAACGTCGCTGGGTTGAACTTTTGAACGATTATGACTGTGCCATCAAGTATCATCCAGGGAAAGTTAACGTAGTAGCTGATGCCCTCAGTCGAAAGGAAACGAAACCCAAAAGAGTGCGAGCCTTACAACTCACCATTCACTCTAACCTTCCTGATAAGATACGTGAAGCCCAGAGTGAAGCATTGAAGGAAGGAAACATCGGGCTTGAGACCTTACATGGTGCTGATAAGCACTTGGAACTAAAGACGGATGGTCTGCAGTACTTCATGGATCGAGTCTGGATACCACGATTTGGGGATCTCAGACAACTGGTGCTCGATGAAGCACATACCTCTCGCTATTCGGTACATCCTGGTTCAGACAAGATGTACCAAGATCTTAAGACTCTGTACTGGTGGCCAAACATGAAAGCCGAGATAGCCACTTATGTTAGTAAGTGCTTGACTTGTGCGAAGGTTAAGATTGAATACCAAAAACCTTCAGGCCTACTCCAACAACCAGAGATTCCAATGTGGAAATGGGATGGAATTTCCATGGACTTCATTACAAAGCTTCCTAGAACGCCAACGGGCCAGAACATGATTTGGGTTATCGTGGACCGTTTAACCAAATCGGCCCACTTCCTGGCAATAAAAGAAACGGATTCGTTAGAAAAGCTGGCGAACCTATACATCAAGGAGATAGTCTCTAGGCATGGGGTGCCTACTTCCATTATATCTGATCGCGATGGGCGATTCACTTCTCGTTTCTGGACTACCCTCCAAGATGCTTAAGGAACTCGTCTTGATATGAGCACAACCTATCACCCACAGACGGATGGACAAAGTGAACGCACCATCCAAACATTAGAGGATCTGCTACGAGCATGTGTGGTGGACTTTGGTAATAACTGGGATAAGCACTTGCCCTTAATCGAATTCTCTTACAACAACAGTTACCACACTTCGATACAGTGTGCGCCTTTTGAGGCACTTTACGGGCGCAAGTGTAGGCCTCCCATCTGTTGGACTGAGGTTGGGGATAGCCAACTAACAGGTCCTGAACTCGTGCACGAAACTTCTGAGAAGATAGTGCAAATTAGAAACCGGATGGCTGCTGCTCGGGATCGACAGAAAAGTTATGCTGACAAACGTAGAAAACCTTTGGAGTTCCAGGTTGGGGACAAGGTTTTGTTAAAGGTGTCACCTTGGAAAGGAGTGATACGCTTTGGGAAACGAGGGAAGTTAAATCCCCGATACGTCGAACCTTTCGAGATTGTTAAAAGGATTGGTCCAGTAGCTTACCAGCTAAATCTACCGGATGAACTCAGTGGAGTACATAATGTATTCCACGTCTCAAACTTGAAGAAATGCTTATCAGATACGACACTGGTAGTGCCACTGGAGGAGATCCAGGTGGACGATCAGCTACGGTTCATGGAAGAACCAGTGGAGATTCTTGAGCAGGGCGTCAAGAAACTCAGACAAAGCACTATACCTATTGTTAAGGTACGGTGGAATTCCCGTCTAGGACCGGAATACACGTGGGAGCGCAAAGATCAGATGCGGCTCAAATACCCACACCTCTTTACTGAACCTGAAATCATACATAGATCCAACGCGGAACATAAAGCAGCTCTTTCAAAGTGAATTTCGGGGCGAAATTCCTTTCAACTTGGGGATGATGTGACATCCGGGAACCAAGCACACATTTTTATAGCTGGCTTTACTGTTTACTTGCTGAATTTCGGGACGAAATTCTTTTCAACTTGGGGATGATGTGACACCCCGCATTTTCAGGTTAAATACTTTTACTGAACTCTAGTTAACTTACATGTTCATACATGGCTAGATACTTAACTAGGGTTATTTAAGTAGGTTTAACATATGTTAGAAGATGCTAACATATGTTATACGTAGGAAAATCCTTGTTAAACACACACATGAGTCCTGTATCCCAAACGTTGGTGAATTAGGTGACATACATAGCAATAATATATACAAGTGAATTTTGGTGAACATGAAGTACGTGCTTATGTGAATTACATGTTTTTGTAAATGATCGCCTAACTGAAGGGTAATGCGTAGACCATGCGAATTACGTGCACAACATGAATGATATGCTATGTAATAATAAAAATAATGGTTTTTATATAATTTAGCATGGTTAATAATATTGGGTCCGGTATTGGGCTAGAACATGGTTAACGGGTTAAGTTAATGGACTAGAAGGGCCCTAATACCAATTGCTTGGGGAACAAGCAAAGCCCTTTTATAATTAGGAGGCAAGGAAAAGATAAAAACCCTACTCCCTTGCCCCCCTTGGTGCCGTGCGAAACCCCCCCACCCCCCCTCTCTCTTTGTTTTCAAGCAATCAAGCAATCTTTCACTAATCAAGCTAGTTCGGGTTTGATTTCAAGGCTCTAGGGAGTTTAATCTTTCACAAGGTATACGTTCTTACGATTTTTGATGAATTATAATGATTGAAAAACTTTGAAAACCCTGAAAATAATATATACAAAATCGCATACATGTATGTATAGGAGTTCTTGAATGTTCTTGATGATTATATGATGATTGTTATTAGCAGCCATGATTAGGGTTTTCACATGATAATATATGTGTTTTGCTATGATTAATATGGTGTTTAATCAGTACTATAGGTGTTATACATGTATTAGGGATGTTTATGAAGAGTTAGGGTTTGTAGATTACTTGGGATGCAAGTTTCAGATTCTGACAGATTTGTTTGAACGTGTTGAAGGGGCTGTAACGGGTTGGTAAATCGATTGTTTTGACGATTTCTTTGCATGATTGTAATGTACAAGGTCTTAGCTTTTCATAATGGGCAAAACCATCGATTTTGGACACCGTATGAGTCGTTTTTGGAATTTTAATTGATTAGGGGTCATATCAGATTTTCGGATTTGTAAATTGGGCTAACTTTAAATGGTCATAACTTGAGATTTACAAGGAGTTAGGTTATGAAATTTTTACAGTAGATCAATACTGGAAAAATAGAGCTTTTCCAAGTGGATTCATCTCGTTTGGATGAATACACAATTTTTAAGAATTTTTCTACTAAACTGACCTGTTGAGGAAATTTTCTGGACACTGCTGTGTTGTACGAATTTTTATAATTTTTGTGTTTGGAATTAAGACAAAAAAAAAATGGATATTGTCTAGTGAATCCCAAATAAAATTCAGTAAAAATTTGGGACTCTAATTCATTCGTTAAGTATTTTAAATAAATTGTTTTTCACAGCGCACAATCTGTCCTAAAAACACAGATTGTGTACGGGGTCTTTAAGTGACTATTTGGAGTTCTATGTGGTGTGTAATTGACATGTACTTGTGTGGAAACTTGTATGAGATGTATTTGATGCATTAAACTGATAATAATTGCTATGATCACCAACGGGATACGTAGGACATACTTGAACATGTAGAGTCATTAGGTGTCACTACACGGTTTTGAACTTTTAAAAGTCTTGGATAAACGAGTTAAATGGTGTGTTGGTTACGCACGTATACTCACCTAGTGACATTTGTAATAGGGAGTCGGTAGCACGTTACTATTCGTGGAATTTGGATTTTCACTTGCGACCTAAGGTGAGTTTCACTACTCTTTTTCTCAAAAGCATGCGTCTCAGGTATGAGACACTTTACTTAACATTTTCTAGTCCGGTTTGGGACTACTTACACATCCCGGGTTGGGATGCCATGGATCCTTATGAGGGTCGGTCACTTTGCTAATTCGCAATTGTGTCCTTGATAAACTGAACCATTTCTATCATTTTGTAAGTCCTCACGTACCGAATGAGTTGCCAGGGTTGGCAAGCGGGTTATTAGTTGATAGCGCTATTAGGTCTTACAAACCTCACACCGGCTCGGGGAGCGCGGGCGTGAACTATAACTACGAAACATTATCATTGCGGATAGACAATGATGTCAGGCATACGGCACACTTATGTGGCTACACGTACATAGCAGTTCGGTATATTCGGTTAGTTATCATGAATGGGTTAGCTACCCTTGGCATGCGATGAATTAGTGGTTAAACGGTGCGGGGCACCAACATAACTTACTTACTTACGTGGTTTTGGAAACCAGCGCAGTTACATACTCAGTTACTTTACTTAGTGAACTCACCAACATTGTTTGTTGACCCATGATTTACATGCTTTTGCAGGTAGTTAGCTTCCGGTGCCAGGATTAGAAAGCACTGTACACTTCACTGCATTTGGGCTCTCGGGCATACACATAAATTATATATTATGCTTTCGTATGGTTTTAATTTGGGCGCATTGTTTTGCGCATAGTTTTTAAAAAGGTTTAAATTTGGTTTACGCTTCCGCAGCTTAACTAAACTTGGTTTTTGAAAACGAACTAAATGGTTTGGGCATTTAGAGTTCGTTCCTGTGACTTATGGCTATGGGATCCTGATTTGTCATGCGCCTCGCGGTATAAACCCCGCAGTGGAAATTTGAGGGTGTGACATTTTCCTCATTAATATCTGAGCTAAAACTAAATGGTCAGACCTATACAACTGTATCTATGCTTCATAGATTTTTAAGGTCTTTACCTGATAAATGGGAAACATACTCAATAGTCTTAAGATCTTCACCAGATTTTAACTCCCTCACTCTTACAAAACTTCATGGGAGATTACTTACTTTTGAGAGAGAAATTGATCAAAAGAAAAAGTTACAAAATTCTGGCAAAACTGCTGATGACTATCTACCAGGTAGTACAACACTATTGGGACAAGACTCACCAACTTGTTCAAATAGTTTTGGATCTTTTGACCACATTGACATAACTGTTGGGATCTCATCTGAAAGATCATTCCCAGGTTATGACAATAATGACTTTGGTCAAACTGCTGATAACATGTGTTTTATCATGGATGACTTAAATAGTTTCAGCAGTGATGACCTAGAAGAAATGGATATTTTGCACCAACTGGCCATGTTAAGTTTAAAAAGAAATAAATTTTACAAAAGGTCAGGAAGGAAGTTTCCAGGACTTAACAGTTCTACAAAAATTGGTTTTGACAAATCTAAACTTAGATGTCACAAGTGTCAAAAGTTGGGACACTTTGCTAGAGAATGTAGAAGCTCTGGCTTTAACCAATCTCAGTCTGGAAATAATTTTAACCCCAATGATAACAGGAATAATGGAACACAAGGGAATGCACGTTTTGTACAGGCACAAGCTCCATAACACCAATATGTGCCACAAGTACAATATGTATAGATGCCTGCTCAACAGATGCAGAGCCAACAATCAATCCCTCCTTTCCAGCTGCTCAACAACCTCCACAGCAACAGCAACCCTCTCAACAAAGTATATTTACTTCAGGGTATGTTGACTGGAGCAGTCTTCCTTTTGACACCACAGAGTGCAATCCTGATGCAGACAACAAAATGTTTGACATCAACTGGGGAGAGCCTGACAATGGAAGAAAGAACTTTGCCTTAATGGCATTTGAGGGATGCTCCTCAAAATCTGCCTTGTCACAGGTATCTAAAGAATCTTTGACAAAATTATGCTCAAATTCATGCAAAGAATCTTTTGGTCTCATAAGAGAGACAAATGTGCACTTACAAGGAAAAGCAAATGATTCTGAGAGAAAATTCACTCAGATGAAATGTGATTTAGAAAGAAAACTTGCTTCAAAAACAAAAGAAGTTTCTAAATTAACTAACTCTACTATTGAAACCCAAGCACAAATTAAAATCATGATAAATGACCTAGGAAATGTCAGACAAGAGCTTGCTGACACCAAGGTTACATGTGAAAAATGGGTGGAATCTTGTAAGGGGTACCAATTATTGCTAAACAAACAAAGTGCTTCAAATGTTAGGTTTGGCATAGGGTACAATCACACTGAAACACCAACAGATTTCTCTCCCAAAACTACTGAAGATGGGAGAAAAATTGTTTCAGGTGAAACTTCTGAAGAGGAAGAATGCACATCTTTCCATGAAAACTTTCTAAAGTCACACAAAGAAAGTTCTTCAGAAGTACTGATTAAATCTGACTTTAAGCCATCAGTAGTTTCAACTACATCAGGAGTTGAGAACCTGAAAACTACTGATGACCTAAAACCAATTAAAACAGTCAGAGACTTGTCTTTGAAAGAAAAGACAAAAGAATGTGAAATTTGTGGTCTGTTCAACCACAAAACAGAATTTTGCAGATATAGAAAGGGTATTCAGTTCAATAAGAAAAATCAACAACTAGTTGTGGGGAAACAAATCAAAAATGATTATGTAAAAACTTTTTCTCCCAAGAAACAACAACCAGCAAAAACCCTTTCTCAGAAAAAGACAAAATCTCAACAAAAGTCTTTTTCTCAAAATTCACTGTCAGTAGTTAGACCTAAATCATCAGCAGTTTCACAAACTGCTGAGATTAAAGATCTTATGAACTTGGTACAACTACTGATGACCAAAGTTGATGGTGGTCCTCCAAAGGATACCACCATTGTTCTTAATGCAAAATCCATTGCCAAAAAGACATGGATTTCTAAACTTGGTCAAGAACAATCTGTAAATGTTCTCAAGAGCAAACCCAAAGCCAAACTGGCTTGGGTTCCTAAATCTAACTAATTTGCTATCTTGTGCAGAGAGTTTCCAGAGGCTTAAATAGCATTTGGTATGTAGACAGTGGAGGCTCAATGCACATGACAGGATGCAGATACCTGATAAACAATTTTATCAGTCAAAGAGATGGATCTGTATCCTTTAGGAACAATGCTAAGGGATATGTGCTAGGACATGGCAATGTCTCCTCTGGCAAAATACAGTTTGACAAGGTCAATCTGGTTGAAAACCTTGAGTACAACTTGCTGAGTGTGTCACAAATGTGTGATAAAGGATATTCTTCCTTTTTCACAAAGACAGCATGCAAGATCATATCACCAGAAGGCCAGAAGTTGATAGAGAAGATCATTGAAGATCATACTTTGTTAATAGCCAAAAGATGTGGCAATGTCTATGCAGTGGACATTGAAAAAGACAAAGTACTAAACAACACTGCCTGTTTCTTCTCAAGGGCATTAACTTCAGAAACTGATCTCTGGCACATGAGACTTGGCCATGTGAACTTTAAAACCATAAATAAAGTCACAAAAATGGGCTTGGTCAGAGGTCTACCCTTAAAAGTATACCAGTGTCAAGAACACTGTGTATCCTGTTTAAAGGGAAAACATCATAAGTCCTCCTATAAGTCTATTGAAGAATAAAAAACAACTGCATGTCTTCAACTACTCCATATGGACTTATTTGGGCCTGTAAAAATCATGAGCCTTGGTAAGAAGAAGTACTGCTTAGTCATCATTGATGACTACTCAAGATTTACATGGGTATTCTTCTTATTTTCCAAGGATGAGGCTGCTGAAATCATCAAGTTCTTCATTCTACAAGTAGAGAAGCAATACTCTCTACCTGTCAAAACCATTAGAAGTGATAATGGGACAGAGTTCAGGAACAAAACTCTGAATGAATTCTGTTTGTCTAAAGGGATTATTAGACAATTCAGTGTTGCCAGAACTCCTGAACAAAATGGTGTGGTAGAAAGGAAGAACAGAACTTTAATAGAAGGAGCAAGAACAATGTTAGCTGATTGTAGCCTACCTTTATACTTCTGGGCAGAAGCAGTTAACACATCATGTTATGTTCAAAATAGAGTTCTTGTTGTCAAGAGACATTCAAAGACTGCCTATGAAGTTCTTCATGGCATGAAGCCCCTTATCTCCTTTTTCAGGGCTTTTGGGTGTCAATGTTTCATCTTGAACATCAAGGAATCTATTTCAAAGTTTGCTGCCAAAGTTGACTCAGGTTACTTTTTTGGTTATTCCTCAACTAGAAAAGCCTACAAGGTTTTTAACTCAAAGACCAGGATAGTAGAAGAAACACTGAATGTTAAGTTCAATGAGTCAAAACACACTCTCATTCCAGCACATCCTGCTGAACTCTTTGACCTTGACAACTTCCATTTTGAACCTGAAAAGACTGTCACTTCATCCAAACCTACTTATTATGTTGATCAAAGGTTTGATGATGAGGAATTAGCACCATGGTCTCCTCAAATAGTCATTAAGTCAACTTCAAAACCATCAGAAGTTTCACAAACTTCTGATTCAACAAATACTGAAGGACAAACTCAAACATCTGCTTCAGCACCTGCAACTACTGAAGACAATGAAACTGCTGAACCAGATATTATAGACCTCAGTAGTTTGTTTGAAGAACATGAGCCACCAACACCTGTCAGTGGTTTACAACAACTGATCTAACACAAAGACCATCCACTTGATCAAATCATGGGTGATATTGCATCAGGTGTTCGTACAAGAAAACAGCTTTCCAACTTTTGTCTATTCTCAGCATTTATTTCACAGTTGGAACCAAAGAAGTACCAGGAAGCCCTCAAAGACAACAATTGGGTGAAGGCAATGCAAGATGAATTGCTTCAATTCAACAAGCAACAGGTATGGGAAATCTGTCCCCTACCATCAAACAAGCAACCAATTGGGACAAGATAGGTTTTCAGGAACAAACAAGATGAAGCTGGTATTATAATAAAGAACAAGGCAAGACTGGTAGTACAAGGTTACTCTCAAGAAGAAGGAATTGACTATGATGAAACCTTTGCTCCAGTTGCAAGGCTTGAAGCCATCAGGTTATTTCTGGCCTATGCCATTTCCAACAAAATAAAAGTTTATCAAATGGATGTTAAGAGTGCATTTTTGTATGGAAAGATAAAAGAGGAAGTGTATGTTTGTCAGCCACCTGGGTTTGAGGATCCTTCTCATCCTGAGTGGGTGTACAAACTAGACAAGGCTCTTTATGGGCTCAAACAGGCTCCAAGAGCCTGGTATGATACACTTTCAACCTTTTTGCTCAAAAATAACTTCACAAGAGGTGCCATTGATAAAACTCTTTTCATAAAACATGTTGGAAATCATATCTTACTTGTTCAAATATATGTTGATGATATCATTTTTGGTTCAACAAACAAAAAACTGTGTGATGAATTTAAGAAACTCATGCAATCAAAATTTGAGATGAGTACAATGGGAGAACTGCAGTACTTTCTGGGACTGCAGATTAAACAACAAACAAATGGAACTTTTATACATCAATCAAAATATGTTAAAGAATTATTAAACAAATTTTCTTTACAAGACTGTAAATCATGTTCCACTCCCATGACACCAACCACACAAGTTGAACCAGGTGATCAAGGAAAACAGGTTGATCAAACCATGTATAGATGTATGATAGGTTCCCTTTTATATCTAACTGCTTCTAGACCAGATATTATGTTTTCAACATGTGTCTGTGCTAGATATCAATCAGCTCCTAGGGAATCACACCTTATTGTAGTCAAAAGAATTTTTAGATATCTGAAAGGAACTCCCACACTTGGAATTTGGTATCATGCTTCAAGCAATACCAAGTTATCAGCTTTTTCAGATAGTGACTATGCAGGGTGTAAAATGTCAAGAAAATCAACATCTGGTGGTTGTCAATTCTTGGGAAACTGTCTAGTGTCCTGGCAATCAAAGAAACAAACTGTTGATGCATTTTGCGACTAAGGATTGGATATAATTGAATAACACATGTTAGTAGATAGCCGAATGTAGTTTTGACTGGGCGAATGTAGATCAGGAAGGGCGAAGGTGAAGATAATGGGGCGAAGGAAGAACTGAAGTGGACGAAGGAAGATTGGTCATGGACTGAAGAACACATTCGACCACTCTTAGTGGGCGAATGTGGAAAATGCCCACATTCGACCATCTGTAAGGGGCGAATGTGCAGAGGCTATATATAGTTTTTGAGTTTTTGATTATGTAAGAGAGTTATCATTTTGTGTCCAGGTTCAGTGCAGGTTCAGTAGTGTTTTTGAGAAAGTGTCTTTGTGATTCTAGATTAACATAAACGTTGTAAATGCTTATTGATTGAAAGTTAATCTATGAAAATGATATTGAAAATGATCTTGATTGTGTCGTGATTAGCATCTTATCAATTTGTTCAGATCTAGGGTTTCCGCACCTAGATTTGTGACTAGTATGATCATAGAATCCTGTTTTAGATAAAATCCAACGCTCACAAAGTGGTATCAGAGCATAGAGGATCATACAACAACAAGTTTGATAAGATCAGAGTTGATTTGGACATGTTTTAGACAAATTATCATCTGTTTTTACAAAAACTCTTAAAAACATAGTTTTTGATCGATTTAAAGGTGATTTTGTGGTCAAATTCAAGTTTTCCAAGACTTAAAGTTGTTCCAAATCAAATCCGAAACATAACCTGATTGAGATCATTGAAATCCATGAACTTTTGAAAATCTCAGATCAAAATAACCGTTTTTCAAACAATAACCGTTTTTCAAAAATGAGATCTGCTGTTTTTGGGCGAACCTGGAACCTGGACTGAGTTTGTGGGCGAACCTGACACAAAAGTGGGCGAACCTGAGTTTAAAGTGGTCGAACCTGAAATTTTGTCTAGAAACTTCTCACATTCGGGTATAAAGTTCCACCTTCGACCGTTTTTGGTTCGGGCGAAAGTGGAAAGTGTGTTTGTGTGATTTACATTCTGGTCATTTCCACCTTCGGGTATCACTGTTTGGACGAAAGTGAGGAAAAAGGGATGAGAGTGTGACAGATTGGACGAACCTAGAAAAATTTGGACGAACGTATTATTTTTGGGCGAACCTAAGATTTTTTGCTGAAAAATTTTTCTAAGTGTTGTGATTTTCAGATTTTGATCATGTGGCGTTTTCAGACTACTTCGGGATCAGCTTCAACACAACCACAACAGCAGACAATGGACCCATGGACTGTGGCAGCTCAAAAGGCGAACACGCAATCCTCACAACAACATAACTACATGACGACAACAAGCACGATGCCTTAGAATGTAGCACATCCGGCATTACAATCAGATTACTGGGGAGTAGCTGCAGCGGCGGTAAATACTCAAACCACTAATGCTATCTCTACCTTGATTAAGGATTTGTCTACAGGTAGTGGGACTCGGCCACCGAAGCTCATGGATATGCAAGAGTACAACCAGTGGCACACCATGTTCAAGATCCATCTGGAAGGCATGGGAGTTGAAGGAGCTGAGGCGTGGAGCATGATCGTCAAAGGATACACAGCACCGATTCTGGAGAATACCGGTGAGTTGATTCCTCTGGAGAGCTTGACTGAGGATGAAAAGAAGAAATACGTGGTGGAGAAGAAGGCGTTCTCTCAACTGACACAGGCGATCACAAGTGACCTGTTACATCAGTTTGGGACATGTACTACGTCAAAGCAGCTGTGGGATAAGCTGAAGAGGAAGCATGATGGAAATGAAAAGACCAGGAGTTTGAGAATGGAGGAGTTGGTTAAAGAGTTTGATAATTTTTCTTTCATTAATAATGAAACTTTGAAAGAACTAACTCCAAGATATATGCATTAATTGTCTGAATTGTCTAGCTATGGTGTACAGATTCCCATGACTAAGCAGGTGGATAAGTTTGCAGATGCTTTGCCACCACAATGGGATCAGCATGTGGAGGTACTTAGAGAGAAGGATGCTTATCAATTTTGGACCATTTCAGAGTTTATTGAGAAGTTGGAGAACAAAGAGCTGGAGGATAGGAGGAAAGCTAGGAGGTCACAGATTCCTCAGAATCCAAGTCTGTATTTTGGAGGAACTTCAGTTTCAGCTGGAAACTCGAGCTCTGGAAGTGTAGCACCACATGTTGCTTGTATTTCCAATGTCATGGATTCATCAAAACCAACCACCAACTATACACCATCACAATACAATTCCTACTCACAACCATCATACACACCACCACAATATACTTCCTACATTTCACCAGTCTCTCCAATGCAACAAGCTAGTTTTTACACTGCTAACCAATCACAACAACCATCAAACCAAATTACTCAACATAAACAACCGGTGGTTTTGGATACATCCAACTTAGGAAACGTGACTGTGGAGGTTGCTCAGCAACACATTGCATTAGTCTCTGCAATGGTTTCATCCTACAATGGATTGGTTGCTAGTCAGATTGGGAACAACAACCTGACCAACGAAGACTACGCACAGATCGATAAAGAAGAGATGGAACTCATTGACATTCAATGGGCTTTTGCGAGTATAATGAGGAGAGCAACAGAGTTCATAGAGAAAACTGGAAGGACTGACTTGGCAACTTCTCCCAACACAACCTATGGTTTCAATAAGGAGAAGGTTACATGTTTTAATTGTGGAGAGAAAGGACACTTCAAACGGGAATGCACCCAGCCACCTAAACAAGGTAACCGAAACCCTTTCAATGCAAATTATCAGAACCGTCAACAGAACCAAGTTTCTTACCAAAACAACAACAACTACCAAAACCGAAACTTTAACAACCAAAACAGACAACCAAACACACAAAACCAGATTCAAAACCAATCTCCTAATCACCCAAACCGAACAGTTGTACCAATCACTACACCTACTGAGACTCAACAGAATGCAAATCAGAACCAAGCTTTGGTAACTCAGCAGGATGAGAGGTTTGACTGGTCGGGTATGCAAATAGGAGTTGAAGAAGTAACTACTGGTGGGAATGTTGCTTGTGTTGCCTATCAGGTTGATTTGGAAGAGTCGGTGGTAGTTGATAAGAAGAAAGAAACTGAGGAGAGCGAGAGTGATGATTCTGAGACAGAGATGGAAGTGGAGAGTGAACCTGTTGAGGTTAAGGCTGAGGAGAAGAGATCTGGGATGGTGATTGATTCAGTTTCTGATGTTCCCGAGGAGTGTAAATCAGTCTATTCAGATTGTGAGAGCGAATCAGACACAGAGGGAAGTGTTGATTCTTTGGATGATGATATTGACCAGTTGCTGGCAGAAGCTGATTTCTTGATGACGAGGAAGTCATGCATAGCTGATGATGCTTTCACCAAGATCGACTACTCAAAGTTTTTCACTGGAAAGGAAGCTCATTTTGCTTTGATGGCCATGACCGAACCGCCAAAACCTGTAAGTTCTGAATCTAGCACTGATGTCATGAGTGATAAATACTGTGGGACTTGTGATAGGTTGACAGAGGAGAATAAACAACTCCGAATTTCACGTGATAGTGCTATTCAAAACTGTCAATCTACTCGCAAAGAGTTAAATGCTTTTAACAAAGTATTAGATGGCTATAAAAAGGACATTTCTGACTTGAAAAACACTTTGTCATTGAAACAATTGGCCATAAATAACTACATCAATGAAATTGAAAACACCAAGTTAGAAATGGCTGCCATTAAATGCTTTGCTGAAAAGGTTAACAAGAAGTTAGAAAGCTATAAGAATGTTGCTTATGTCGTGGATCATATCATTGATGATAACACCACCAACTACAAGTCTGTACCATCTCCGGTTCTTTTTGAGAACCATAACTATCATCAAGTTATACCGGAGAGTTCGGTGAAATCAGACTCATCATCAGATGTGGAATCTAATACCTCGAGTATTGGTGTTCCATATCCTGAAGATGTGAGACCGATTTTGGGCTTGAACAATGAGGGTGTTTATGCTGAGAGTGATAGTTCAGATTCAGATAATGATGATACTGGTAGTGATAAATTTGATAATGAATGTGAGATTCCAAAAGAAAATCACATCATTACTACCGAACCAGTGTCACCATCTGATCATATTCATCCGATGGCAAAAGCTATTCATGATAAGAAGTCTGAAAAGTTTGATGTTAAGAAAAAGGTTGATGTTAAGAAAAAGAATGATGTTAAGAATGTGATTGAAAAGAATGAGCTGAATGAAACCAGTGACAAACCTGTAAAGGTGTTTTATCGGATGGAAGGATCCGATAAAATCATTGCTGATGAGGAATTTCCGATTAAAAATGTTAACTATTCTAAACTTGATAAAATCTGGCAAGAAAGCACAATTTGGTTTCCAAAACATGAAAGAACCAATGAAATTCCACCAGAAATTTTAAAGAAACTATTTTCGGAAGTTCCTCAAGAGCCAAAAATACATGTCACTGAGTTCATTCGACCTGATGATAAAGCAAATGGTTTTCATGAACCTTCTTACTCGAAAGGACCACTTCCTGAGAGTTTAAGAAATCAACAATATAATGATCAATTTCCTGTAAGATCATTTGCTTCACCAAATGCTCATTATGTGTTTGAGGAATATAGAAAGTGCTTTAAATGTGGAGAACGCGGGCATTTACTTGCTCAGTGTCCATATGTAAGGCACAAGAGACATGAAGTTGAGGTTAAGAATTCCTTGAAAAAGCCGATTGATCATTATGTCCCACCGCATAGACGGACTGTTCCTCAACAACAACATTTTCATAATCAAAACAATTTTCAAATGAGGAACAACCGTCCATTTCATTATGATCGAAGGAATCGGATTGCAATGGAACAATCTTGGAGAAAACCAGTGGTGAACACAACAGCTGATAGACAAAAGGTTCCACAAAAACCAATTGTCAAGTCAAATGTTGGACCTAAGTCTGTTAATTCAGATAAGGTTGCTAAGAAAGTTACTTTCAGTAACAATGTTCAGAAACCTATTGAGAAACCAAAATCTCAAATCCGTATTCTCAAAAGGTCTGAACAATCTTGGACACCTAATGGTTCTCCAGGAGCCTCTACATCAAAGGTGAGTGATAAGAATGAATCTGTTTTGAAAAATCAGAAAACGATTGATTCAAAACAGAAAGTTGTTGAGAAAGTCATTGAGAATGATTCTTTGAAAGCCAAAGTTCAAAGGCCCAAGACTCAGGCTTGGGTCCCCCGAAAGAACTAATTGTTTACTTTTTGTGTGCAGGGAGCTTCAGTTGGTCCTATTAGCAGTCTCTGGATTGTTGATAGTGGAGCTTCAGGCCACATGACGGGGGATTTGGCGTTGTTGTTTGATGTGAAGAATATTAATGGAGGATATGTTGCGTTTGCGGGTAATAAAGGAGGCTATATAACGATGGAAGGAAGCGTGAGTAACGGAGTTGTGACTTTCGAGCGGATATCTTATGTCAAACAGATAGACTATAATCTGTTGAGCGTCAGTCAAATATGCGACAAACAATTCTCTGTGCATTTTGATGACAAATCTTGCTACATACTCAAACCGGGCTTCAAGATTCCAAAGGAGTGGGTTATGTTGATGGCACCTCGAGTCAACAATCTTTATATTCTTGATATGTCCAAGGCGATGACACCACAGGGGCAGATAACATGCTTTCTTTCCAAGGCGACCGAAAAAGAATCGATAATGTGGCACCGCAGGATGGGGCACATTCATCTGAGGAAAATGAATCAGTTAGTGAGAAATGGACTTGTCGATGGAGTAAACGTGAAACATTTCCATCTGAACGACAAGTGTGTGAGCTGCATGAAAGGAAAACAACACAGACAATCCCATAAGGTGAAGAAAGTTAGCTCTGTTGAGATGCCGCTTGAGCGATTGCACATGGACCTTTTTGGACCGGTCAAACGCAAAAGTCATCTTGGAGAGCTTTATTGTTTAGTTGTCACTGATGACTATTCACGATTCTCATGGGTGATGTGTTTGAAGAACAAAAGCGACACCTTTACAAACTTACAAGTTCTGTTCACTCGGCTGGAGAATATCTACAACTTGAAAATCAAAAGGATCAGGAGTGACAACGGGACGGAGTTTAAAAATGCAAAGATGGATGAACTTTGTGAAAGCAAAGGAATACATCATGAATATTCAGCTCCGTATACCCCGCAACAGAACGGTGTTGCTGAAAGAAAGAATAGGACTCTGATTGAGGCTGCTAGAACAATGCTCGCTGATTCAAATCTTCCAGTAATGTTCTGGAATGAGGCGATTTATGCAGCAAACTACACATTAAATCGGGTTTTGACAGTGAAGAAGTTTGGAAAAACATCTTATGAGCTGTTACACCGACGAAAGCCCAATTTAGAGTATCTAGAACCATTTGGGGCGCCATGTACGATGTTGAATCCAAGCGAGAAGTTTAGTCCTAAAGCTGAAGAGGGATATTTTGTTGGATATGCAACCCCGCTCAAACGGGTATTCAACAAGAGAACTCGTCAAGTGGAGGATTGGGCTAATGTGGAAGTTCAACGTTACACTCAAAATTTACAAGGCACGGGCCCTGATTGGATGTTTGATTACAAAGATTTCTTTGAATCATTCAACCTAGATAGCCTGGTTGAAGAAGCTGTGATCAGATTACTTTACGAGTGTGAAAGCGCGGCAACTTCACCGTTGATGCGTCCAATTACCGTAAACCCCCCACCAGCTTCTAGTGATACCAGTGCTCCTACACAAGAAGAAGAGTTGTTTCAAGAAGCTTCAACTTCATTAGACACTTCAGAATCTGAAGATGAACAATTTGAAGAAGCTGTTCTTGAAAATGCAGAAGACTTAGAAGAGCAAACTGTGAACCCAACTTCTAATCCAGACGTTGCTTCATCGTCTAACACGGCTAATGATCAGGATGCTACAGAGAACTTGACTGCTCAGACGGGAGTGATTGTACCTGTTAATCCGGAATCTCGGATTCATCGTATTCACCCGCTGGAGCAAGTAATCGGTGATCCTGGTAGTGGAGTGATGACCAGAGGGCAGCTTAAAAGCGTGAATACGCCAGAGAGTTTTGGTGCTTTAGCATTGTATGCCAAAATTCAGAAATCTGGTGACCAAAATGATTGGTCGTTTGCATGTTATGTGTCCCAGGTAGAGCCAAGGACATACAAAGACGCTTTGCAAGAAGATGCCTGGGTTGAGGCAATGCAGGAAGAGTTATTGCAATTCCAGAAATTGGGAGTCTGGACGCTCACAGATTTGCCGCCGGGTCGAAAGAAAATTGGCACTAAGTGGGTGTTTAAGTGCAAGAAGGATGACCGTGGAGTTATTGTAAGGAACAAAGCCAGATTGGTTGTGCAGGGTTTCCATCAGATTGAAGGAATTGATTACAACGAAATCTATGCACCAGTAGCACGAATGGAAGCTATTCGGATGTTCCTTGCGTTTGCTTCGTATAAGAAATTTAAAGTCTATCAAATGGACGTTAAGAGCGCATTTCTGTACGGTAAAGTCAAGGAGGAGGTTTATGTCGGGCAACCACCGGGCTTTGAGGACCCAATCCACCGGGACAAGGTCTACGTGCTGAACAAAGCTTTATATGGTTTGCACCAGGCTCCAAGACAGTGGTACGAGGAGCTAAGTACATACCTCATCTCCAAAGGATTCAAGCGCGGCCTCGTCGATTGTACCCTCTTTACGAATAAGACGGGAGATGACTTGCTTCTAGTACAGATTTACGTTGATGATATTATATTTGGTTCAACTAACGAACTCTTGTGCAGGGAATTTGAAACTGTTATGCAGGAGAAGTTCGAAATGAGCGCTATGGGAGAAATGCAGTTTTTCCTCGGCTTACAGGTGGATCAAAGACCCGACGGGATCTTCATTCACCAGACAAAATATGTTGCCGACATCTTGAGCCGATTCCAGATGGAGGACTCTAAGCCGATGGATACCCCGATACAACCCAATCACGGGATTGGAGTCGACGCTAAGGGGGAGCTGACAGATCCATTTACATACAGAGCAATCATCGGATCTCTGATGTATTTGACAGCGTCTCGACCAGATATTATGTATGCAACGTGTCTCTGTGCGCGTTACCAATCGAAGCCGAAACAAAGTCATCTGACGGCGGTCAAGCGTATCCTTCGATATCTGAAGGGTTGTCCATCAAAAGGACTTTGGTACCCTAATGATGATGATTTTGATTTTATTGCTTTTAGTGATGCAGATTGGGGCGGCTGTGACAAAGACAGCAAATCAACAACAGCCGGTTGCCAGTTTTTAGGGAGCAGGTTAATTACCTGGCAATGCAAGAAACAGACTTCCGTCGCACTGTCTACATGTGAAGCCGAGTACATTTCAGCCTCGAGTTGCTGTTCACAAGTGCTCTGGATCCAACAACAGATGGTCGATTACGGTTTGCAGTTTCTTAAAACCCCTATACACTGTGACAACGAAGCCGCAATTGCATTAACTAAAAATACTGAAAATCATTCTAAAGCTAAACATATCCGGATTAAATATCATTTTATCCGTGACTGTTATGCTAAGGAATTGATTGACATGGTCAAAATCCATACTGACTACCAACGTGCAGATTTGTTTACAAAAGCTTTTGACAGATCCCGCTTTGAATATCTTTTGAAAGTAAACAATATAAAGGAAAAACAGGACTAATCGGCTCCTCGGTTTATCATTTTTCGTTTTTAGTTTTAGTTTTAAATTTTTGCTAATTGGGTATTTCTCTTTGCTAATTGGGAATTTCTCTTTACTATCATAATCCTCAAAGAAGTTGATGCTTTCGAGGGGGTTGTTTAATCCTCAAAGAAGTTGATGCTTTCAAGTGGATTGTTTCTTTCAAATTTTGTTTTGTTTTGTTTTTTCAGAAAAATTAAAAACCCAAAAATATGTTCTTTATTTTAGGGGGAGTCATTTTATCAGAAAAACCAAAAACATTGAAAAATTTTCAAAATACCTAAAAATTAGAAAAACCCAAAATGATTTCCTGGATAAAAAGAGGAAATGATAGTACATCAGTGGGGATCTGACACAGGCTAAAGAATTGTATAGTTTTATTGAGACGTATGTTGATTACGTGTGATATGCTGATAGGCTTTGTAGACTTTATATTGCGTGCATTAGTGATATAAACATAACAAACTACACGTTTGTGGATGAACACCTCATGGGCATATGGTCTTAGTACCGTAATTTCGTTTGATAGGGTGTTTGTACAAAACTCGGAGGTTTAGGGTCGTTATGTTATTAGTTGTCTGGGGATAGCCTATCTGATCTTCTGCTGTAAGTCATTACGGACCTAGATCAGACAGGATGTCTTTATAAAAGAGCTTTATGCCAAAACCTAAAGTTACCGAATTGAGGAACTTTCCATGTTATATGATGATCAAAGATTATCTATAATATCGTATTGATCATTGATGCAAGTCATGATTAATATCAGTCCTCAACCTGGTATGATGCATATGTTACTTTGCTGCATTAATTTGCTGACCTGTATACCTCTATGCATTATATCCTGTACAATTACAGACGACGAAAGCATAATCACGCTTTACAATGAGTCTTTGTGCAGATTACTTCTTGATACGGGAGTATGTCGTGTGTGTGGGAACCACAATGTGTTAGTCTAATACATCTAATTCGTATCATTTTAAAGCATTGCGTAATTGTCTGCATGTGAGCTTATGTGGATAACAATATCAGCAATTGCTGTGTCACATATTGTTTCTAATGATAATATTAAAATAGATCAACGCTGTGTTCAGATTTCTCAGAAAACTGATATGATCCTCTTACCGGAAATCACAAAATGTTTACTGCTTTCATTTACTTTAATGCATTTTATTTTTGTTGCTTTTTACTTTTATTGTCAAAAAGTTACAAAATCCAAAAAGATTTTAGGTGTGTTTTGATATAAATTTCAGAAAATCCAAAAGATTTGCATTTCTGCTTTATTTTTGATATCCGGGGATGCTTGATGGTCAATTTCTGAGATTTGATAACACCATCTGGACTTTGTGACATTCAAAATGTGAAAATTTGAGTTTTGGAAGCTTAACGGATTGAAAAATGTTGAACGGGATTCGAATTCGTGATTTGGCGAAATTTTCAGATTTTTCCAATTCACATTCGCCCCTTAATTGGGTCGAATGTGGAAAAACTATCAAGTTCGACCGTTTTTGATCTGGGCGAAGGTGGTTATTTTCACTTTCGGGTGACATTTCTACTTCCGGGTATCACATTCCACCTTCGGGTCTTTAATTAGGGGCGAAGGTGGACAATATTCACATTCGTGTCTTTAACTAGGGGCGAATGTGGAATTAACCCACATTCGTCCATTTCATTCGGGCGAACGTGAACCCTTATAAATAGACCTGTCACATTCGAGTCTCTCATTCGAAAATTTTTCAAACATTTCATCAGTACGAGACCTTGTTGCTTGTGTTTTTCTTGTTTCACTGATTTATTCCCTTGTGATTGCTGATCATTTTAAGCATACTTTTACAGGTATTGGACAACAAACCAGATCAGATTTGATTGTTTAAGGACCGGGACCTAGGGTTTCAAATCTGGGGATTTTTGATGTTTATTAATGATTGTTTTTGATTGCCGAGCATTTAACATAGGTTTTAGGGGGAGAGTATGGAAGGAATTAGGATAATAACATGATTAGATGACAGTTTTGATCGATTGAATACATAGAACCCTAATTCCATTTGAAAACCTATGTGAAATGATTAATTGACAAAATTGATTGTAAATGAGTGTTAGTCGGCCTTGTTAGAATGTTTTAGAATCAAAATTACGGATTAAAACTAAACATGGCAAAATTTTAAATTTTTGGGGGAAAACTTTCCACCTTCGGTTGGTTAAACCGGGCGAAAGTGGAACGGGTGGACGAAGGTGGAACAAATGTGGACGAATGTGACTTTTATTAAGAACTTTTTCACTTTCGACCATAATTATCTACCTTCGACCACAAAATCTCACATTCGGCCAATCCAAAAGGGGCGAATGTGCAGATCAGTTTTTGACCAAAATTTTTATATTTTTGTCGTTTTTGTGTTTTGACGCGTTTTATTGATTTTTGTGTACAGATGGCTGAACAACCAGAGAATATTGACACTCCAGCAGTGAATGTTGAGACTCCAGCAGAAATAACAGTTCAAGATCCAGTCCCCGTAGCTGAAACATCTACACCGAGCAGTTGGCCTTTCGAAAGATCGCACAACTGTTGCGCGTATCTAGGAGACGTGGAGAAGAACACGGAGTTTACTGGCATTATTGAGTTTCTGAAGAGGAGCAGGATTGTACATGCTCTAGCCACACCAACCATCATTTACAAAGACATAATAGAAGATTTCTACCAGAACGCTAAGTATGATTACTGGGATAATCAAACTATCATCAAGAGCAAGATTCAGGAGATAGATATGTTCTTGACTGAAGCCGACATCCGGGAAGCTTTACAGATTAAGTTCGAAGATAGAGAAGATCCCAGGGAATTGTCGTGGACAGAACAGAAGGCGTGCTTCTTAAGGATGAAATACAAAGGTCCTATCACTGACGGATCGATGTATAAAGGGAAGCTGGGAGTGCAGTACAAGTACTTTGCACATGTTCTGATCCATGTCTTTGGATGTGTTAGTGGTGGCTATGACGTGATGAGGAAGAGTTTGAGTTCATTAATGGTTGCGTTGACACTCAACAAACCATTTAATGTTTCTGGGATGATTCTTGACCACATGTTGGAGATGCTGAGGGGAATAAAGTTTAAGAAGTTCATGTTGTATCCAATGTTTCTAATGATGATCTTTGATTACAAGTATCCAATGCTGAAGAAGGATCCGACAATGATTCTAGGGCAAGATCACATGAATATTAGAACCTTGATGAGGATGAAAGGTTATAAGGGTGTAGCTGATAATGAGAAACCACCCAATAGGAGATTGTTTGGCGCTTTGGCTCGTCCGGATTACACTGATCCAGGCAAGAACAAAGCTAGACATGATGATAGTGACTCAGACAACGACGATCCCTTAGTGTATGCTGATTCAAGCACTAAGCGGAAGCGTCAAGTAGTCAATCCTAGAGCCAAAGGGAAGGGCAAAGGAAAGGCTATTGATCAGGGAAGCACAAAGCAACAGGCTGCTAGAAAGAAATCGACTGCAAAGAAAGGATCGAGTTTGGTGGATGAAGAGTCTGTGGATTCGGAAGAGACTGAGGTTGATGAACAGTGGGATTCTGATGACGAGAACGTGAGGACCACCAAACGTAAGGCCACTATGGTTGGTGAGTCTGAATTATTGAATCAGTCGATTGAAGAGTCTGAGAGAAGAAGGAAATCAGTTGAAGATGAAGGTTTGGGAGTTGATTTAGCTGAATTGAGTGTTGGAAATACAGTCGTTGTTAATTTTCCAAAGAAGTCAAAGAAACAAAAGACTATGGCAAAGAAGTCTAGTGTGAAAGAACTGAGAGAAAAAGAATTAGCTCAGTTGTTGAAGGGTAAGAGATTGCCTGATGCTGGAACACCTTCCAAATTATCTTCACCAGTTGCTAAGAAGCAAAAGAAAGGAAAGGAGGCAGAGACTTTACCAATCGATCAGTTTAATATCGATATGGATAAAGTGCTTGATATGTTTAGGAAGCCTCAAAAGGAAAAAGCTGTTGAAGTTGAGCCCTCCAGATCAAAGTCAAAGAAAATGACTGTTGATGATGATGTTATGAAACAAGTCAATAAGAAGATGGAGGACATGATGAAAATGCTGATTGCTCAACAAGCTGAGATTACAAAATTCAAGCAGAATGAGGAGAAGATGCTCCAGATTGTAGTTGCTTCGAAATCGAATCAGGATGACATTAATGAAAAGATTCAGATGTTAGAAGCTAAGAATGAGAAGCTTGAAAGGAGATGTGATAGAAATAAGAACAAGATCAAACTGATCAAGGCTGATAACAAAGAGTTAAAGAAAGAAAACAAACGGCTTTGTGGTTTGATTGAAGAGTTGTATAGCAGAGCACCCCAGTTGAAAGAGGGTGAAGAAGATGAAGAAGAAGATGAGCAGAAAGTTGATTATGAATATTCTGACTCTGAGAAAGATGATGATGATGATGAGGATGATGATGGATCAGATAAAAGTGATGATGACAATAATGATGATGATGATGACAATGATGATGATGATGATGATGCTGAGGGTACAGGAAAGAAGAAGGGTGATGAGTTTAGCAGCGGAAGTGATCATGATGGAGGAGATGATACTTCTAAGTATAGTTATGAGAAGAGAACACCGCAGAAGAAGAAGGATACTGGAGAATCGAGTTCCAAGAAGAAAGGAGGGAATGTAGATTCGGATGAAAGTATCTTTTGGAACGAAAAGGTGAGATCTTTATCTGATGATGCTAAACAGATATACAAGAACATGTTGGAAAAGAGGGAGTGGACCATTGAGTTCACTGGATGCTTCACTGAAATATTCCAGACTGATGATTTGAGATACGAGCTGGAATATGAAGATCCAGATCTTGAAGAAGGGGAACTACCTGCATCTGTGGCGAAAGAAATTTTAGATGGTCTCGCACAGAGGGTAGGTAAGACGTTTGAGGAGTTCATGATGGATGAATTGATTCCTGATATTCTTGAAAAAGACATGGGAAATCATTCAGATGATGTACAGACTCCAGAAAACAATGAGGTTGAAATTGAAGATATTACTCATGAGGAGTTTCCCCAGTATTTTAGAAAAGAAGATGAAAATGAAGTATTTCCTGACTTCACAGAGATACCAAACAAGTCAGCGAAACAGAAAGCGAAGAGAAGAAGCGAAGAGTTTGTTGAGAAGGTGTTTGGTGATGAAAAGAAAGATTCTTCTAACCAGTCTGATGAGTTGAAGAATTATCTGAAGAAGTTGAGGGAGATGGATGAGAACCGACCCAAACCTGAAGCTCAAGGTAACTTCTATCGATTTCATAATGCCAAATTCAAAGGCAGAGCTCTCGGGTGGACTTATCTTGGTAGACTGAAATGTATTGCTGCGAAATGGGAAACCGGAATTCTGTACTTCAACAGATTCTGTGATTTGCTTACTCTACCGTACTGGGCGGTGAGAGATTTATGCAGATTTCCAATGTCAGGTGCTGAGGTAAATGGTTCGCATGTCGGTTGGTGTGCAGATAAACTAGTTTGGGAAAGTCGCACAAGATGGAACAGGTTTAAGCCTCAATATCCCCGTAGAAAAGTTCCTAGGGATATTGATCCTCAAACTAATATGAAGCGTGTGACTTTAATCTACAAAGCACCAAATGTGATGAGAAAGATACCATTGATGCCAATGCCACAGCATTTCAGTGCTGATTTCATATTCTGGTATTACGATTGGAGAAAGGCAGAAGCAGTGATTGTGTTAAGGGATGGAAAGGACAAATACAAGCATGTTCATGTATTTGATCCTATGTGGCTGATAAACTGCACATTCGAAGACATCATCATGTTGTTCTTTAATCCGATCTATTATGAACCAAATGATTTTGCTCAGGCGAGGAAGTACACTCAAGTTGTGGGAGTTTGTTTTGCATACGACATAAATGCAGGAAGCAACTTGGAGGGTAAACTTGGCAAGACTGTGAAGATCGCGAATGTATCAAAGCCTGTGAAGAAAACATTCGAGCCGCCAATGACTGATGAGCAGAAGAAGCTGCTCAGAATCAAGCTGATGAACAAGACGATGGACTATCAAAGAAGACTATCCAATCAATAGTCGAGGGGGAGTTTGTTGATGCATTTTGCGACTAAGGATTGGATATAATTGAATAACACATGTTAGTAGATAGCCGAATGTAGTTTTGACTGGGCGAATGTAGATCAGGAAGGGCGAAGGTGAAGATAATGGGGCGAAGGAAGAACTGAAGTGGACGAAGGAAGATTGGTCATGGACTGAAGAACACATTCGACCACTCTTAGTGGGCGAATGTGGAAAATGCCCACATTCGACCATCTGTAAGGGGCGAATGTGCAGAGGCTATATATAGTTTTTGAGTTTTTGATTATGTAAGAGAGTTATCATTTTGTGTCCAGGTTCAGTGCAGGTTCAGTAGTGTTTTTGAGAAAGTGTCTTTGTGATTCTAGATTAACATAAACGTTGTAAATGCTTATTGATTGAAAGTTAATCTATGAAAATGATATTGAAAATGATCTTGATTGTGTCGTGATTAGCATCTTATCAATTTGTTCAGATCTAGGGTTTCCGCACCTAGATTTGTGACTAGTATGATCATAGAATCCTGTTTTAGATAAAATCCAACGCTCACACAAACATCTATTGCAACTTCAACTGCTGAAGCTGAATACATTGCAGCTGCAAGTTGTACATCACAGATACAATGGCTCCAATATCAACTTCTTGATTATGGAATCAAAGAGATCAAGACACCATTGCTTGTAGACAGCAAATCTGCCATTAGCATCATTCAAAATCCTGTTCAGTTTTCAAAGACTAAACACATTGAAATCAGGTATCATTTCATAAGAGATTGCTATGAAAAAGGCAAGATTGAAGTGAAACATGTAGCAACAGCTAATCAAATAGCTGACATTTTCACTAAACCCCTTGACACATCAACATTTCAGAAGTTAGTATCCATGCTAGGGATGCTAAATTTGTAAGTGTTTCTCTTTACTTTTCTGCACAACTCTTTTATTTTACACTTACATCTGTTTTCAAAAACTTGAAAAACTTCTGAAAAGAGAGAAACTACTGATGAACAAAACATCAGTATGGGGATATTTTCTAAAAAGTGATTAACTTCTGATAAAACAACCTTCAGAAGTTATGAATAAAGTATTTATAAGTATTTCTCATCAGCTGTTCAAAACTGCTGAAGAGAAAATGGGAACTACTGATGAAGATAATTCTTCATCAGCAGTTTAGTCAAAAAGGGCAAATCAGACTTTTCCCATCATCAGAAGTTTGACCTAGTCGGTTTAAAACTTTTGATAAAGAGATTTTTAACCTAGGCGGTTTAAAATTTCTAATAAAGAAGATCCAAACGGTTAAAAACTTCTGATAAATATCTTTTTTCAACACTTATCCATTCAAAACACAAAAATTCCCTCCTTCTCTCTCAAGAAAGCTCTCAAACCCCTAAACCTGCAACATAAACACTGTTCGATTCATCAACACACACACAAACCACATGGCTTTAGTTCTTAAACAGGGACACAATCTCAGAGCCTACTTAGAAAAACAAGAAGGCTGGTCCCAATACGATGAGATCATCGATCTCGTCGTCAAATCCCAATATTTCACCGCTCTCACAATAGACCCACCAATACATCCTGAAACTCTCAATGAGTTCTGGGCTAATGCTGAGACAGTGATGGTGGATGATGAAGTTATCTCTCTCAACTCAACAATTAAAGGGAGACAAATGGCCATAACACCGGCTATACTTGCAAACAGACTGGGGTTGAATGATATGAATGCCCCTGAGAAGTTTGACAACTCTGCAATCCACCTAACCATGACTGAGTGTGGTTATCAAGGTACTCTCTCACAAGCTACTATCTTTAAAAAATATTTTGAACCAAAATATAAACTTTTGTTTCATTATATAATTATGTGCTTGAGTCCTAAAACAGGGTCTTATGACCAGATGCCCTCAACCTTTCAACCAATTTTTCATTCCATTGTGAATGAAACAAATTTCAGGGCATCAAAACTTTTCTTTAATGAGTTGGTGTTATATCACAATAACACTAAGAAAAATTTTTTGTTATATCCAAGGTTCATTATGCAATGCATAATATCTGAACTGGGTAATAAGGTGCTTGTGGGTAAAACTGAAATTTTGAAACCCTTAACCTCACAAGCATACTCAAGGCACAACAAACAGGCTGCCTGGCCAGAAGATGACCAAGGGAAACCAGAACCAGTCCCCATGGAACCCTCATCTTCCAAACCTACTCCACCAAAGGCCAAGAAACCCAAGATACAAAAACAAAAACCCACCAAACCTAAAAGAAAAGCTGTTTAGGAGGTTGAGATGCCTGAACAAACTATTGTGCAATCTGCACTTCTTAAAGATGTGACTGAAACATCCTCTCAGTCTCATCCATATCAAACCCCACCAAGAGCACCAATAACAATCCTTTTCAAAAGAAAAAGACTTAAGAAAACTATTCCAATTGACTCTTCTTTTGAAACTACTGAACCCACTGCCCAAACTACTGAACCGACACCCCAAATTTCTGAACCAGACATTGAAATAGCCAAACTTCTCTCTGGGCTAAAAGAGAAAGTCCCATCTACACATGTTAGTCCCCATCAACCACATAAAACAGGGGACATAGCCTTAGAAATTGACATGGATGTGGACACTCAAAGCCCTAACCAAAGAGATGAGGATGAACCAGAGTCTCTAAGCCCAAACTTAGAAACTTTTGGTACTTTTGAGGCTGCTACTACTCATTTACCACCCAGTGGTGGACTTGAGGACAGAAGTAACATAGCTAAGACCTCAACTGTGGCAACTACTGATGAAGGCTTAATGCCTGAGGTAGGAAATCCTCTGAACCAAGAAAAAGAGGTACATGAGACAACTGAGTTGGGCTCAGCTCATGATGTAACTGATACAGTCCTCATTGAGGATGTAATCAGGGATTCAGATGATTCCATTGATTTGGATGATGTTTCAAAACACAAAACTACTGAATTGACGGCTACAAGTGAAGGTCCTGCACATGGTGTATCTAAGCTCAAGAAGCTAGTCACACCATCTCAGGTTAAAGCCCACTCAATCCATGATTCCCCTAGAGTGGCATCTTCTGTACAACAAGAAGATCACCCAAAAACACACCCCTCACTACAAATGCCTACCCAATTCCCTGGGCAAACAAGCATAGACATGAACCAGCTATGCAGCCCAGATGGTCCCTTATACCACATGATGAACACTCTCATCAAGAATCACTTCCAAACATACACAGCTAACTTGGAGCTGTCAATCAAGAACCAATTTGGAGTGATCAAGACAAAGATGAACGATCTGTCCAACAAGATTGACTTCAACAGCAGACAGATTGCTACTCTTACAGGTCATTTCTCCCAACCCTCAACTTCCAAACTTGATGAATCCAAAAAGGGGGAGAAAATTAGGGAACCTAAGGAGTCATTCGAAGCCAGGATAAGGGCAAGAGTGGCTATCCTTGAAAGAGATCAAAAGAATCAAGCTAGAAAAGAAAAACTGGCCCAACAATTTGGTGTCTCTATTCAAGAAATAGAAGATGCTGAAAAGTCTGATGAATCCCAAGGGCACAATGAAGAAACCTCTGATGGCCAAAGTTCTGATGAAGAATCAGAAAGTACTGAAGACAATCCTTCAGTAGTTGACAAACCTTCAGAAGTTGTCAACCCATTAGAAGTTAACACTTCCAAGACTCAAACTGCTGACCCTTCCAGATCAACTGCTCCTATTCAACCAACTTCTGTTCCTACTAGGCCTACTACAACAGTTACCACAATGACTATGCTAAACCCTTCTCCAATCTCTCAATCAGCAGAACTACTTGAGAAGAGTTTAGTGGCAGCCCAAAAGAAGGCCAGAGAAGATTAGATCTGGAAAACACTGGAAGAAAGGGATGACTTGGATCTAAGCCATGAAGAAAAACTTCAGGCTTATGAAGCTGAACTCCAAAGGCAGGCTAGCCTAGACCAAATTGCTGAAGAAGATAAAAGACATCAACTGATGTCTTACATTACAAAGAACAGCAAAATCAAAGCCCACACATTGAAGAGACTCTATGTGGAAGAGCTGACAAGAAGAGCTCAACTTATTGCAGATAAACTTGCAACAAGTAAAGACACAAAGGCCAAGAGAGCTCAGATGATAGAAGAACTGGTAGCTAATGGTTATGGTTCAAAAGCCTCAGTGTCCAAATGGAAAGTGGAAAGATTGGTGGACACATATAGAAAATATAAGGCTGCAAGGGCTGCTAATCCAGAGAAGTTTCAAACTTCTGAAGTTTCAACTTCAGTAGTTAGAACTTCTGGTGTTCAAAGAAGACCAGCTACACAAAGAAAGAAATTAGAGGAAAAAGTAAAGACTGATTTCAGAATGGTACTACTAGAAGGTAGTACAATAGTCCATTCTGATTTTGATATAGAAGAAAAGCCTCTGATCACACAATTCAGGGATCATTCCACCTTTGCATATCAAATCCAGAAGACCATCACAGACAAACTGCACACCAAGGTAGTAACTGAACATCATTTGCCAACATTTCAGATACCTAATGTGATGGAACAACAGCAGGGAAGTGAATCCCACCTGAGAGTCACTGAAATTGAAAACATTCAACACTCAGGAGAAACCCAGGGTACCACCATGGTTCCCTACACTTTAGACTTTGACAAGTCTAAAGAACCAATCATCAGATGGTCCTTTACTGATAACAACTCAGTACTTGTGACAAAAAGAGATCAAACAAGCAGGGCATATAGGTCGATGAATGAGCTGAAGAAACTATCAACCAAAGACCTGCTTACAATCCAACACTTAGAACCACAGAAAGGGTCTCTTACTGATGAACAGCTGAACCAGCTCAAGAATTCCATGTTCAAAGGAATATGGAAAATTGTGAAGGACAGAAAAGAACAATAAGGAATTAGTAAGGTTTTGGCTTCATCAATCCAGGGGGAGATTGTTAGGACAAAAAGGATTGGTGAAATCACTTTTGCAAACCTTAGTCTAATTCACTTCTGTCAAAATACTCTAAGTATAGAACTGCTGAAGAAGAAGGATCAAACTGCTGAAGAAGAGATTTAGAAGTGCTGAAGAAGAAAAGTCATCATAAGTTCTGAAGTTCAAACCAGACACTTCTACTGAAGAACTACTGAAGACAGACTACTCATCAGTAGTTTATCATTCATCAGTACTTACAGAAGATCTTTTCCACCGCCTTTTTATATCAGTAGTTTATTACTTTAGTATTTCTTTTTGCTTTATGTACAAGTTCCAAGACTGCAACTTGTTGCAACTTGTTTCTGAACTTGCTTTTGGCAAGGTTCATGTATTTGTAACGTCTATAAATAGAAGGGTTCATCCCTCTATTTTAGACATTGATTTTAATACAAGAAATCCTTCAACACTTATTTTTTGTTATTTCCATTTCATGTTTATTGAGAATCTGTGGAAGTGTTTCATTCTCATTCAATACTTAGATTCTCAATAAACACTTATCATTTATTAGTTCTTGAATCCAGGGGGAGTAATAACTCCTGTTGATAAGTGTAGATTTAAACTTATAAACATTTCGTTGTGCTATCACTCATCAAGAACTTGCAAAACACTTAAGTGTCAACTAGCAAGTTCAACTAAAGAGCAATATACTGATCCAACACAGGTGCTGAAGCAGATGTTTGAGTTTGTTCCTCAGTATTTGTTGAATCAGAAGTTTGTGAAACTTCTGATGGTTTTGAAGTTGACTTAATGACTGTTTGAGGGGTCCATGGTGTGGGATCCTCATCATCAAACCTTTGATCACCATAATAAGTAGCTTTTGATGAAGTAACAGTCTTTTCAGGTCCAAAATGAAAACTGTCAAGATCAAAAAGTTCAGCAGGATGTGCTGGAATGAGAGTGTGTTTTGACTCATTGAACTTGACATTCAGTGTTTCTTCTACTATCCTGGTTTTTGAATTAAAAACCTTGTAGGCTTTTCTAGTTGAAGAATAACCAAGAAAGTAACCTGAATCAACTTTGGCAGCAAACTTTGAAATAGATTCCTTAATGTTCAAGATGAAACATTGACACCCAAAAGCCCTGAAAAAGGAGATAAGGGGCTTCATGCCATGAAGAACTTCATAGGCAGTCTTGGAATGCCTCTTGACAACAAGGACTGTATTTTGAACATAACATGATGTGTTAACTGCTTCTGCCCAAAAGTATAATGGTAGGCCAGAATCAGCTAACATTGTTCTTGCTCCTTCAATTAAAGTTTTGTTCTTCCTTTCTACTACACCATTTTGTTCAGGAGTTCTGGGAACACTGAATTGTCTAATAATCCCTTTAGACAAACAGAATTCATCCAGAGTTTTGTTCCTGAACTTTGTCCCATTATCACTTCTAATGGTTTTGACAGGTAGAGAATATTGCTTCTCTACTTGTAGAATGAAGAACTTGATGATTTCAGCAGCCTCATCCTTGGAAAATAAGAAGAATACCCATGTAAATCTTGAGTAGTCATCAATGATGACCAAGCAGTACTTCTTCTTACCAAGGCTCATGATCTTTACAGGTCCAAATAAGTCCATATGGAGTAGTTGAAGACATGCAGTTGTTTTTTATTCTTCAATAGACTTATAGGAGGACTTATGCTATTTTCCCTTTAAACAGGATACACAGTGTTCTTGACACTGGTATACTTTTAAGGGTAAACCTCTGACCAAGCCCATTTTTGTGACTTTATTTATGGTTTTAAAGTTCACATGGCCAAGTCTCCTGTGCTAGAGATTAGTCTCTGAAGTTGATGCCTTTGAGAAGAAACAGGCAGTGTTGTTCAGTACTTTCTCTTTTTCAATGTCCACTGCATAGACATTGCCACATCTTTTGGCTATCAACAAAGTGTGATCTTCAATGATCTTCTCTATCAACTTCTGGCCTTCTGGTGATATGATCTTGCATGCTGTCTTTCTGAAAAAGGAAGAATATCCTTTATCACACATTTGTGACACACTCAGCAAGTTGTACTCACGGTTTTCAACCAGATTGACCTTATCAAACTGTATTTTGCCAGAGGAGACATTGCCATGTCCTAGCACATATCCCTTAGCATTGTTCCCAAAGGATACAGATCCTTCTCTTTGACTGATAAAATTGTTTATCAAGTATCTGCATCCTGTCATGTGCATTGAGCTTCCACTGTCCACATACCAAATGCTATTTAAGCCTTTGGAAACTCTCTGCACAAGAGAGCAAATTAGTTAGATTTGGGAACCCAAGCCAGTTTGGCTTTGGGTTTGCTCTTGAGAACATTTACAGTTTGTTCTTGACCAAGTTGAGAAATCCATGTCTTTTTGGCAATGGATTTTTCATTAAGAGCAATGGTGGTATCCTTTTGAGTACCACCATCAACTTTGGTCATCAGTAGTTGTACCATGTTTATGAGATCTTTAATCTCAGCAGTTTGTGAAACTGATGATGATTTAGGTCTAACTACTGAAAAAGAATTTTGAGAGAAAGATTTTTGTTGAGATTTTGTCTTTTTCTGAGAAAAGGTGTTTACTGGTTGTTGTTTCCTGGGAGAAAAAGTTTTTACAAAATCATTTTTGATTTGCTTTCCCACAACCAGTTGTTGAGTTTTCTTGTTGTACTGAATACCTTTTCTGTATCTGCAAAATTCTGTCTTGTGGTTGAACAGACCACAGATTTCACATTCTTTTGTCTTTTCTTTCAAAGACAAGTTTCTGACTGTATTGATTGGTTTTAGGTCATCAGTAGTTTTCAGGTTCTCAACTCCTGATGTAGTTGAACTACTGATGGCTTAAAGTCAGAATTAATTAGTACTTCTGAAGAACTTTCTTTGTGAGTTTTTAGAAAGTTCTCATGGAAAGATGTGCATTCTTTCTCTTCAGAAGTTTCACCTGAAACAATTTTTCTCCCATCTTCAATAGTTTTGGCGGAAAAATCTGTTGGTGTTTCAGTGTGATTGTACCCTATGCCAAACCTAATATTTGAAGCACTTTGTTTGTTTAGCAATAGTTGGTACCCCTTACAAGATTCAACCCATTTTTCACATGTGACCTTGGTGTCAGCAAGCTCTTGTCTGACATTTCCTAGGTCATTTATCATGATTTTAATTTGTGCTTGGGTTTCAATAGCAGTGTTAGATAATTTAGAAACTTCTTTTGTTTTTGCAGAAAGTTTTCTTTCTAAATCACATTTCATCTGAGTGAATTTTCTCTCAGAGTAATTTGCTTTCCCTTGTAAGTGCACATTAGTCTCTCTTATGAGAGCAAAAGATTCTTTTGATACCTGTGACAAGGCAGATTTCGAGGTGCATCCCTCAAATGCCATTAAGGCAAAGTTCTTTCTGCCATTGTCAGGCTCTCCCCAGTTGATGTCAAACATCTTGTTGTCTGCATCAGGGTTACACTCAGTAGTGTCAAAAGGAAGACTGCTCCAGTCAACATACTCTGAAGTAAATAAACTTTGTTGTGAGGGTTGCTGAGTTTGTGGAGGTGGTTGAGCAGCTGGAAAGGGAGGGATTGATTGTTGGCTCTGCATCTGTTGAGCAGGCATCTGCACATATTGTACTTGTGGCACATATTGGTGTTGTAGAGCTTGTGCCTATACAAAATGTGCACTCCCTTGTGTTCCATTATTCCTGTTATAATTGGGGTTAAAATTATTTCCAGACTGAGATTGGTTAAAGCCAGAGCTTCTACACTCTCTAGCAAAGTGTCCCAACTTTTGACACTTGTGACATCTAAGTTTAGATTTGTCAAAACCAATTTTTGTTGAACTGTTGAGTCCTGGAAACTTCCTTCTTGACCTTTTGTAAAATTTATTTGTTTTTAAACTTAACATGGCCAGTTGGTGTAAAATATCCATTTCTTCTAAGTCATCACTGCTGAAATTTTTTAAATCATCCATGATAAAACACATGTTATTAGTAGTTTGACTAAAATCATTATTGTCATAACCTGGGAATGATCTTTCAGATGAGATCCCAGCAGTTATGTCAATATGGTCAAAAGATCCAAAACTATTTGAACAAGTTGTTGAGTCTTGTCCCAATAGAGCTGTACTACCTGGTAGATAGTCATCAGCAGTTTTGCCAGAACTTTGTAACTTTTTCTTTTGATCAATTTCTCTTTCAAAAGTAAGTAATCTCCCATGAAGTTTTGTAAGAGTGAGGGAGCTAAAGTCTGGTGAGGATCTTAAGACTATAGAGTATGTTTCCCATTTTTCAGGTAAAGACCTTAAAAATCTATGAAGCATAGATACAGTTGTGTAAGTCTGACCATTTAATTTTAGCTCAGATATTAATGAGGAGAATCTTTCAAATTGTTGTGTTAAAGTTTCCCCATTAATGTGAGCAAAAGTTTCATATTGTTGAGCCAGGATTTCTCTGGTGTTGGCAATCACCTCTTCAGTTCCTCCAAACTGTTCTTTGAGGCAGTCCCAAAGCTCTTTGGCACTATCACAATGTAATAGGCCAGAGTAGATTTCATTTGGGAGTGCCATTGCCAGCATAGAGAAAGCTTTAGCATCAAGCTCAAGTTTTAGGAAATCATCATTTGTATAGTCTTTTGGGTCTTTTGTAATTTCTTCTTTAGTTTCAAGATTAATATTTACTGGTTTATGAGGACCATATATCACAGATTTCCAGCAACCTGTGTTGGTCTGTGATAATGTATGTGCCATTCTCCTTTGCCAGATGTTATATTCATATCTTACTAGCATAGCAGGTTTATTGGCAGAACCAGTATTATGAGGATCCATTTTAAAGAGTATTGATTTGTCAAATATCTCTTAAAGTGATGGATGTTGATAAAGGTGAGCTTATAATCCTTTATTGAATATCAATAAGAGCCCGTGTCTGATTCTCAATGTGTTAGATTGATATGTGATCAGATAAACCAGTGCTCTGATACCAATTGTAGGATCAGTATTGCTCTTTTGTATGAACTTGCTAGTGTACACTTGAGTGTCTAGCAAGTTCTTTATGAGTGATAGCACAGCGGAATGATATGAGTTTAAAGCTACACTTATAAACAGGAGTTATTACTCCCCCTGGATGTTTGAGAAAATAATAAATGATAAGTATTTATTGAGAATCTAAGTATTGAATGAGAATGAAACACTTAGACAGATTCTCAATAAATATGAAATGGAAATAACAATAATATGCTTTGAAGGATTTCTGTATTAAAATAAATATCTAAAACAGAGGGATGAACCCATCTATTTATAGACTTTACAAATACATGAACCTTGCCAAAAAGCAAGTTCAGAGACAAGTTGCAACAAGTTGCAATCTTGGAACTTGTACATAAAGTAAAAGTAATACTAAACTAATAAACTACTGATACAAAAAGGCGGTGGAAAAGATCTTCTCATAAGTACTGATGAGTGACAAACTACTGATTAGTAGTTTGTCTTCAGTAGTTCTTCAGTAGAAATGTCTGGTTTGGACTTCAGAACTTCTGATGACTTTTCTTCTTCAGTACTTGTGTAATCTCTTCTTCAGCAGTTTGATCTTCATTCTTCAGTAGTTCTATACTTAGAATATTTTGACAGAAGTGAATTAGACTAAGGTTTGCAAAAGTGGTTTCACCAATCCTCTTTGTCCTAACACCAAGTAAAAGCGTAGGACCTCCAGACCAAAATGTTCAAGTGTTATCAGTTTAAGCATGTCAGGGGTAGCTAGCCCACTCATTGTAACTAGACAGTATTATTGGGACACCTTCAGTAATATAATAATTTGCCTCAATAACTAGTGTCTATCAACACTAGTTCTCAAATGTGGTCAGAAGTTCATGCCCGTGACCCAAGCACCTCAGGCATGAGGTTGCTGCACAACCTAATAGCGCTATCAACTAATACCCCGCTCGCCTCCAGCGATTAACCCAATAATATGCAAGGACTTTTCAAGTGATAGAGTGTTTAGTTCACAAAGGACCAATAAGTTTTAAACTGATCAAAACCTGACTCACACAAGGAGTCAAAACCCGACCCACACAAGGAGTCCAAACCCGACCCACACAAGGAGTCAAAGCATCTCAAAACCCAAGATGTAAAAGTAGTCCTAAACCGGACTAGAAAACGTTTTGTAAGTTGTATCATACCCAAGACGCATGATTTTGAGAAAAAGTAGTGAAACTCACCTTAGGTTGCACGTGAATAATCCAAATTCCTCAAACAGTAATGAGCTACCGAATCCCTATTACAAATGTCACTAGGTGATTATATGTGCATAACCAACACACCATGCAACTCGTTTGTCCAAGACTTCTAAAGTTCAAACCGTGTAGTGACACCTAATGACTCTACATGCAAAAGTAAGTCCTACGTATCCCGTTGGTGATCATATTGATTATTATTAGTTTTATACCTCATACACATCTCATATAAGTATTCATACAAGTTCATGTCAAATAGATACCATATAAGACTCCAAATAGTCACGTAAACATCCCTTACACAATCTGCGTTTTTAGGGCAGATTGTGCGCTGTGAAAAACGAATTATTTAAAATACTTAATAAACAAATTAAACTCCCAACGTTTTACTGAATATTCATTGGGATGCATTTGATAACCCATATTTTTTTTTGTCTCAAAACCAAACACAAAAATTATTAAAATTCGTACAACACAGCTATGTCCAGAAAATTTCCATAGCAGGTCAGTTTAGTAGAAAAATTCCCAAAAATTATGTGTTCATCCAAACGAGGTGAATCCACTTGGAAAAGCCAAGTTTTTCCAATGTTGAGCTACTGTCCAAATTTCATAACTTAACTCTTTGTAAAACTCGAGTTATGACCGTTTAAAGTTGACCTAATTTATAACTCCGAAAATCTGATATGACCTTTAATCAAATAAAATTCCAAAAACTATTCAAACGACGCCCAAACACAAAAAATGTGTGATTGGTTCCCGGATGTCACACTAATGATCTGACAACATAAACTAGATTCATTTCGCGTGGTCAAATGGTGTTTTGGTTAAGTTAAATGTCTAAATGGGTCAAATGGGGTAAAAGTCGCCATAAACACTCAAAACTAAGAAACGGGTCATAGCAGCGTGAACCGGGTTATAATTTAAGCCGAATAAAGGGTTATTTAGTCTGCAAGTCAATATTTAAGTTTCGGGAATCATCAAATGTGATTGCGACATGATTCCCATGCTTTAAAATCACCAAACCAGCACCAGAAGCAGTGAGCGGCCGCTCGGGCTGAGTGAGCGGCAGGCTGGCCTTCACAGAAGGCTCAGAAGTGTCAGCGTCAAAGTGAGCGGCCGCTCGGATTGACAGCCTGACAGCCTGATTTTCAAAATTTCATATAAAATCGTAGAAAAATCGTTAAGAGGTGTTCTTTATATTCCTGGAAAGCTCTCTGAGCGTAGAACAATTCTTATTTGAAAGTCGAAGTCAAATTTTGGGTTTTATAAGGGGTAAAAGCGATCCGAACAGCTGCTGCGCAAAAGTTGCAGCAGTTTGTACTCCTAAGACAGGGCCGTTTGGCCTGGTTCGTTCCGTTTCGATGTGTAACGACTCTCATACTAGTTTAAATGTATTATTGACAACCCACTAACCATTCTTTATGTGAAGGTGCTAGGTAAACATTTGATGGATGTCCCGGAGCAAGGATCAAGTCGCAAGAAGAACCGAACACTCCCGAACAGTCATCAATCTTCCGCAATAGAATTCAAGTGTCTCCCGTGAGATTGTAAAATCTTATCATATGTTTTAATAGTTAAAATGTATAAATCAAAGTTTTAAACGGGAGTGGTATTACGTAAGATCAAAATCCGTATGATTAGGCGTTGATTGCGTGATTACGGGTTAGGGTCTTACACATGTATTCCCCCAAAAGTATGAAAACAATAAAAATTAGGAAGGCTAATCACCCCCTACAGGGGCGATTAGAAGGCTAATCGCCTGGTAAAGGGGTCGAGTAGTCCCTACCCACTTGTAACAGGAGGCGATTAGCAGGCTAATCGCCTGTTGCAGCAGGGATGAGTTATAATTACCATCCTTGTGTTGCAAAACATCATTTGTGAAATCCTAACTCGCCCCAAAGTTATCCCACACTATAATCAACCTCTGGAACTCGTTTTTGCCCTAAAACCCATTATCCCTACGCTTACGCTTCTTTTTTAGCAAAATCCAAGGTGTGTTATCTATCCTAAACCTTTGTAATGTTGATATTTTGGTTCCCGGAGGTCCAGACCTACTTTTATCAAGTTTGTGTCTTTGAAAACCCTTGAACTCAGATTCTAAAACAAGTCAAAACCTTCATACTTGCTCTATGTGGTGTATTCATGCAAGAAACGGTTTTTAATGATTGAAACATGAATATTTTCATGTGTTTGATGTTTTACTGATATGTATGAGTTGTTAAGATGATTTCCTAAGGTTTTGAACAATTATTATGGTGCTTTGATGATAATATACATTTTGACCCGTTTGAGTGATTCTTGAGGATTTAGGACGTTATGATATGGTTTGATGATTGTTTGATGTTAGGGTTTATACTAGGATGATGTTATAACAGTGGGATGATGATTTGCAATGTTTTAGGTGATGAAATCTGGGTATTTACCATTTAGGGAAAGTTATGCATTCATAGTGCTTTTCCATTTTGGGAAACATTTGCAATTAGGGTGTTAGATCGGTGATAAACTGGGGGTTTTCACTTGGAATAGGTTGTTTAATGATTTGGGTTTGATGTTGGGTGTTTTTACATGTTTCGAATCTGATTTGGAGAGTTAAACGCGCGAAAGTGGCCCGTGGACTACAAGGGGCGAGTAGGAGAGCTACTCGCCTAATAGAGGGGGCGATTAGCCCCTAATCGCCTGATCCAAGGGGCGATTAGCCCTCTAATAGCCTGATGAAGTGGCAATTAGCTTTCCTAACTGCATGTTGAATTTCCTAATTGCCTGTTTGATTCCTAATGGTGTGTTTTGCTGCTGTAAGTGTATTTTGACCTCCCGGAACATGGTTTAACATCTAAGAACATGTTTGGAACCTCGTGACATGTCTAATAACCTAGTAACCCGTGTTTGGACTCGTATATGCGATATGTGAACTGTATGCTAGACATGGTGAACTTTTATACATGTTAAGTACATAGTTGCGCATGATTGCTTGATTTCTTGTATTTGGTTAACACGTGGGATGTCGGGTCATCAATGGGATGTTGGGTCTTGTTTGGTGTGGTCAGGTTATCAGTCAAACATGTTTTCAAACGTATAATGGTTATGGTCTGGACACTTAGGGACTAGTTGACCTGCAGGTCAATAGTTCAGGTACTCATATACATTTAATGATAGGTTGCCGATACTAGGAAGTGTCATTTGCATTGTCTGTTGTTTATTAAGAAGAACGCAATCTAAGGTGAGTTTCACGGCCCCTCTTTCAGTGTTTATGTTTTTGGGCGAGAAACATGCTACATACTTGCTGTCATACTGATCATGTTATGCTAGTGTTATGCTAGTGTTACTTTGTGTTCTTACTATACGATAGTTCAGTAATACCGCTGAGCGGTAGTTCAGTTAGCCGTGGTTCGGCAGTTTGGTTGGCTGGGGTCGGCCATTCAGTTCGCCATGGATCGGTAGTTCAGTTATGCCTAGGTAGGCAATTCGGTTACACACGGGTGTTTCACACCTGGTATCGTATTAGCGGTTTCAAATGCCGGGTTCGGCATACTTATAGCATAGCAGTAACATGATGGGAGATTCAAACTTTTGGAAACGTTTTACTTAAAAACCTATGAACTCACCAGCATTTTGTACTGACGTTTTTAGCATGTTTTCTCAGGTCGCTAAGGTAGCAGCTGTTGATTGGCGCACGGTGTCGCACGGCGTCTAGGATTTCAGTTGCATGGTTTTCAAACGTTGTCGAACTTATGTTGTCTATGTCTTTGAAGTTGTATGGATGTTTAATGCTTCCGCTGACGTTAGTTACATTTTGAAAACTTAATGAATGGTCTACGTTTCTTTTACATTTAGTGGTCGTTTATTGTGACCGTTGACTTGGATCCTGGTGTGTCACGCGCCTCGCGGTAAAACCCCGGAAGTGGAATTTGAGGATGTGACAATGACGAACCACATGATGCAGACTCATCTGGAGACGATGATGAAACTGACGTAGCAGATATGACGGTTGAATCAGAGGATGAGACAGACTTTAGGGTTTAATCTTTTTGGTGGGGCATGGTTAGTGAATTAGAATTTTAAGTTTATGTTGGTTTCTGTGTTTTTTTTAATCTCTTGACATTAATTAACAATGGTTGTAATTTAATCCTTTACTTTAATGACCAACTTTTGGTTAATGATAGTAAAATCAATAATCTTTTTATTTTAGAAACTCCGTGATAAGCGTTTATTGTTTAAGACCTAAGTAAAATCAATAATCATTTTATTGTAGAAACTCCATGACTACATAATGTACTACACTACCCTGTAAAAAGATCTATAAAACTCCAAACTATGTTTCAAGAACGAATGTCAAAAGGTCTGCATTGTTTTACAACTGTTAATATCTTCAAAGGTGTTTTCTCATCAACAATCTGAATTTACAACAGACTGTTTTCAACATCGTCTGTTGCTTTAAAATCTGCTAAATTTACAACAAACTGTTTACAACTGTTAATATCTTCAAAGGTGTTTTCTCATAAAAGTTCCTTTGTTCTTCTACTTATAAATGACAACATGTATTTTAAAAGAAAGATCTGTTGCTAACTCAACAGATGCAATGAGAAAACTGTCATCCAATACAATTTTCTAATTAAAAAAACCACTAATATTCAAAAAACTTGCAAGTGATATTTGCTAATACATTCAAATCAACTTTGATTATAACATGTCTTTACGCACCCATGAGTCTTCAAAAGATGAACCTTGAAAGATCAACATACTCAAGGTACGTTTACTCTGCTTGCTAATAGAAGAGACAAAAAAAATTCACGGGTATACATCAACAACAAACCTTGACTGAAAGCATCTTCAAAAAGATGAACCTTAATAGATCATCATACTGAAGGTGCTTCCTCACATACTCTGCTTGCTAATAGGACAAACAAAAACATTCACGGTTATACTTCAACAACAAACCTTGAAAACAAACCAAAAGAAATAACAAATTCAACAAACATACCTGTTGAGAACTACAACAGCGGGAACCCCATTACACGACAGTAATCGTAAACGTCTTCCTCAAAAGATAAGCATAGTGACGTAAACGCATAATCACAATCAATGTCTTGGCTGACACCATCTAGAAAAACACTTGATTGCTTAAGTTAACGCCTCTAGCTGTTAACGGTAAAATATTAATTAAAATGCAACATCAACCATGAGTCAAATTAATCAAACACACAACATGAACAGACAAAAACTAAGACGCAATAAACAATCGCATAAATCACTTTAAAAAAGCAAAAGATGTACCTATCTTGACTTTTGTAACATTTCGCGTTAAATAAACGTACGTTGCGTATAATCTGGTTAAAAACGACAAGTTTTATTATTATTGTCTACATTTAATTATTTTTGTGACATTTTAAACCCTAATACTATGATAATTATTCATTATATATATTGTAACAACCGGCAAAAATAAGGTAATTCCGTACTAATTAACTATACGCGATTAACGTAATTAAATGCAATTATGTGTTGATTATTTAACTGAGGCCTTAGAAAGATAGCAATTCCCAAATAATGCATAGGAATGCATATGTTTAATGACAAAACATGATATGATCGTGTGCGAATAAATTATCCGGTATGGACACTGGCGATTACCCGGTAAAAATTAAATAAGCGAAACGGATCCCGGACACCCGGGATATGAAATAAAACGTAATTTCACAAAATATAATGGGTTTTGGAACTCTAAAGCCATACGTGAAAGCTTGTTATACAAATCTCCCGGTAACGAATAAAGTGCGCGTACCGCACCCGATACGCGCATAACATATAATTTCACCCGGCAAAAGCCAAAATAATTTATCAACGCTTAAACTGGACTGATATTAAAAGTATTTTTAATATTTGGATAACACGCGATTAAAAACCCGAAAATACCCGGACGGTACCCGAACGAGAGGGAATTAAACATAATAATATTGGGTATTAATTAACAAAGTGGACCCCACCCAAACACCCACAAGGGGGCCGGCCTTGGGCCCTCCCAAATGGTTAAGATTATGTGTTATCTCATTAACCCTTCAAATTCTTATTAATCCAATTATAATTATAACTAATCATAAGCTTGCATGGATTAACATTGGCCAAGAAAATTCACCAAATCCCCTCATTTCTCTCTCTAATCTCACAGCCAAACACCCTCTAATAATATCCCCAAAGATTTTCATTATCTTTCATAATCTATCCAAGATATTACATAATCTAATTAGGATACTAGTGATCTTTGGAGATTTGGAAGAGATATTATAAACAAGCTAGTAAGGGATACTTGAAGCAAAAACCAAAAATTCTTCTTCCTCTCCTCCTCTTGGCCGTAGCATATCACCCCTCCATATACATTTTCCTTACAAATTTTACACTACCAAATCATCTCTAGATCATTATCCTTCAAAACCCCATTGTGTGTTTCAAGAGTTTGGAGCTTAACCCTTTGGAAGAACACACTAAACCCCATTCAATCCAAGGTTTTTGTCTTCCCTAGCCTTGAGCTAGTAGTAAGTTTTAACCTTGCTTTGATTATTAATGTTCATATTATGTGTTCTTATGAGCAAGTTGTACATTGATGGGTAGAATGTGGTTTTGAAACATAAAGTTTAATGTATCTTACAAGAGTAAAATGGAAGAATAATAACATGGATAAAATCATGGATTTGATATTAGTAATGTGGTACTTCAAGAAAATGTAGAAATATGTACATACACTTGAGTTGGATGATGATTTGAACATGATTCATGAAAGTGACTTGAATATGTTAAAAGATGGTTTTAATCAATATAAAATGGCCATCTAATGTCTAAAATAAGTTGGAATAGGTTGGATGCTCATAAATATAAAAGTTGCATATTTAAAGTCTACTCACTTGGATGAATGAAATTTGGGTATGATGGATAAAAACATTAAACACACATGTTAATAGCATCAATGATGGAATATAAGACTATTAAAGGTGGAATGATGTAAAAATAACCAAGCATTAAAAAGATGGTTCTTTAAAGTCCACTAATTGGAAGAAAAATGCTAACTTTGGAAGTAAGGATGGAGAAAGTAACATTTAAAAGTTAAGGGACTAATGTTGTAACTTTGAAAGTTGATGGACTAAAATAAGTATTTTAGAAACTTTGTTCCAAAAATGTGTTCACGGAAAGTTTGGTGTCAAAAACGCAAATAATGATTTTTACAAGTATAGTTTGGTAAACACTAAGTAACCTACTTGTGTATTTATTTAAAAAGGTATTTTTATAAAAATGGAAGTTTTATAAAAATAGGAGGTTAAGTTAATATAAGGATTTTATAAAAATTGTGGTTTTATAAAATATTGGACAAAAAGTAAAGACTTGAGAAAACTTGTACAAGAATGGATACTTTTATATAAATGGGAATATAAAAGTATCGGAAACGTTTTTGGAATACAAGTTAACAAGTTGAACTAAAAATACAAAAGTATATTTTTCCAAGTAATATGTGTTTGGAATTGGAAGTATGACTAATAATTCCATAGAACGCATATCGGAAGAAAACGTGGAAAAATTTAAACTATCGGACTTAGTTACATAAACTAACGATAACGGATAAACGAACAAACAAGAAAAGAGTGCCATTGCGGCAAGATGAAAAATATATATTTTAAGAAGTAAAATATATATAACATGGGTGAAACTTATATAACATTTTCCTAAGTGTTAGAGAGAATATTCGTGGGAGAAAGCATAACGTAAAGAATTAAAAACGCTAAACAACGTATGGACTTAACAAGGAAAATTCACACATTGATATATGTATACATGCTCGTCTCGACGAAATTCTAGTATATCTATTTGAATGGGAAAGTAGATATGCGAGAAGGAAAACCGAGACGAGTAGGCAAAATATACCTATGTACATGTGAATACCGACAAGATCCTAGTATATTTATTTAAATGGGAAAATAAATGTACGGCAAAGTGGGTCGGGTCGGGTATTAAGAATACATTATTTCGAACAATACGATCCTAAGTATAATTATTTAAATGGGAAAATAATTATACGTTAGGTAGAGTTGTGTCGAGAATAATAGTATACAAGTTACCAAGAATATTAACGAGAATAATACATAACTCGTAAGAAAAGGGTAATCCATCGCCAACGAACCTAGGATACGCGTCTAACTAAACGGGAATTGGAACAAAACGTGGTCGGGGAGTTGGGTGTACAACTTGCCAGGGCACATGCACTATAGATGTAGTGACGTTTGTAGGTGCGGGACCACAAAACTTACTATCTTCCTTTTGAGCCAAACACAGATTCAGGTGAGTCTCACGGCCCCATTTTAAACTATTTTATGTTTTTCGGGGGAAAGATATGTTAGGGAAATGTTTGACGGGATAAGTACTTGAGTTGTGATCGCCACTCGGGGTTGAGACCTCTCTACTATGATCATTAATTCAGGAAAATGAAACCGAAGGAATATTTGAATAGTACTATTGGTGCCTGACAAGGCCCACCCCTAATCGATAGCGTCGATTATGCATCGGCGTATGCCTGGGGTGCACATATTCTGAAATTAAGTCGTAGAAATACCGAGTAACGACTTGGAGCGGGGCATTATTATTTGCCTTGGTTTGGTCATAGGCTCAAGTAGAATTGTAGGAACTTGCAACTCCTATAAATTGTCATAACATGGAAATTCCCAAAGTGATAAAATTTGATAAACTAAAACCTGTGAACTCACCAATATTTATATATTGACGACTTTTAAACATATCTTTCAGGTAATTGATCGATGATGAACAACGTGGCAAGCTGGGTCGAGGGAATCTCTCATATGGGCGTCGGGTATTTCAAAAGGGTTTCAACATTAATTCCCAAAGTATTGGGATATTTTTGAGAAGCCACTTTAATGTATTCAAACAATTTTTTGTTTATGTGTGAACATCAAACATGTTTTCGACGTCTTAAATAAATGTTTGGTTTTCCTTAATTACTTATGATTTGCGTTAATCTTGGCTTCATGCTCTTGAACCGTCGCGCCACGTGTTTCCGCCATCGGCGCGGTGTGACAGAAAGTGGTATCAGAGCCAAGGTTATAGCGAATTAGTATTTTTAAAATCTAAACTATAACCGGATTTGGTTCAAAAGATGAAGTTTTCAAAACCATTGCATAAAACGCAATAAAGTAAATTATTTCGAAAGAAAAGAACATTGGGTATGAAGAGATTCCGACCAAGCTAGCCATGGGTACTAGTGCGTACTACATTAATATTAGAAGTTAGGAAGAATGCCTCAAATGTACGCTTAACTTTCTAATGAATAATATATAAATATTAGTACGGTTCTTTTGTTAGGGATGTCGGACGCCGAGAGCGCCGCGCCGAGCTACGACAGTAGCATTCAGATTCTGCCACCCCCACCGATCGAGGTCGTAGTACTCGACCCAGAGGACGATGACATGGAGGTAGACGCCGCCATGGGAGGAGCCGACAGCGACAGCTCCGATGAGACAGACCCTAGTGAGGACCCAGAGTGGGCCCCCGCTGGAGGAGACATGGCCGCCACAGCTGACCTACCGATGGCAGGGGCACCACAGGCCGATCTGCCGCTAGTGCAACTACCCGCCGCACCATTACCACCCCACCCCATTCGCGCCGTTAGGGATTTCCCTGCAGGCTGCGCAGGTCCCTCGAGACCCGCCCCCACACAGTCTGAGACCGTAGAGTCTCCCTTCGATCGACATGTCCACGTCGATCGTGAGCCATTACCCACCCCTCACATTCCCGTTCCCCCGGATATGAGGCTTGTGCCTCTTGCCCGAGGACATAACGGATGGATCTCGGACGACTCCGACGACGAGTCGACAGCATCGGTGGACCACATTGCCATACCGATTCCACCGGCAGACCTGGAGGAGCCCGTTGCTCCGATGATGGAGGACGCCCCTACCGCCCTACTCGCCCTACCGGAGCCCGTACCACAGGATGGGCCAGCCTCTGCTGGGCACATCCTAGAGGGTAGCTCAGCCCGTAGCTCTGAGCTACATCGAGCAGGCTTGGCAGCTTTCGCCATTGCGAGCCCCACTACCCCTACCGCCGTGATATCCGCTCCAGAGTGGGTCACTGTTACACAGCCCCTCATGGTCCCATTAGCCGAGCTCATAGCACCCTCCTCAGCACCCATGACACTACCCATCACCACCTTTCCCATACTACCACCCCTACCCGAGATGCTTACCATACCACCACCTGCACCGTTCACTGTGGGTGTAGGAACCCCCTTTATGATACCACCACTTGCACCGTATACTCTAGGTGTAGGGGACCCGTACCAGATACCACCCCACTTTACCCCTGGATTTCTGGATTTTGCTCAGCCCTTCCCATCCCTACCGATGCCAGACCTAGTCAGCCCATCCCAGCCGACGTACACTGATATCCCCGGGCCGTCACAGCCCCACGGGATGGCCCCATTATCCGGACCGGCATGGTCCACGGTGATCTCGTTGGAGAGCGACTTCCGGATCCTCGCTGACACAGTGCAGCGCACTGTGAGTCAGATGGATCAGCAGGCCCATCTCATGTGGGCCCGGATCATAGACGCCAGGGATGCGCTGGCACATTACGCGGAGGAGCTTCTGCGTATGGACGCACTATGTGGGATCACCGGCGACGCGCACTTTGCGCACCGTCAGTTCCTCTACGAGCGTATCACGACCATTAGTATGTCCATCAGCATGTACGCTCCCCAGTACCAGTATCCACAGCCACCACCGCAGTAGACGGGGAGACATCCCCGATATATATGTAGTAGTAGTGACATGTTAGCATAGCAGGGATTGCAGCGCTAGTTTTGCATTTTTTGCCCAGCCGAGCGGGGTGTGCCGGCATATGACATTATGTTTTTATTTATTTCAAACGATGTATGAGGGATGCTATCCCCATTTTGTTATTATGAACAAAGCGTTGTACTCGTATTATTGAAATTAATGAGAATCTTATTGTTATGATGGTAAAATGTGTGATTGTATGACTGTGATTGTCTGTGATTGTTATTACTTACTTAACATATTGGGATTTGTACGATTGTATGGTGATGAGTTGCTATTTATACTTGTGTATGACAATGATTGTTTGAATGTGTAACAACCGGCAAAATTAAGGTAATTTCGTACTAATTAATTAAACACGATTAACGTAATTAAACGTAATTATGTGTTGATTGTTTAACTGAGGCCTTAGAAAGATAGCAATTCCCAAATAATGCATAGGAATGCATAAGTTTAATGACAAAGCATGATAGGATCGTGCGCAAGCAAATCTATCCGGTGTGGACACTGGCGATTACCCGGTAAAAATTAAATAAGCGAAACGAACCCCGGACACCAGGAATATATAATAAATGATATTTTCACAAAAGATAATGAGTTTTGGAAACCCAAAGCCATACGTGAAAGCTTATTGTACAAATCTCCCGGTAACAAGTAAAGTGCGCGTACCGCACCCGATACGCGCGTAACACGAAATTTCACCCGACAGAAGCCGAAATAAATTATCAGAAATTAAACTGGACTATATTTAAGGAATAATAATGGTATTTTAATATTCGGGTGACACGCGATTAAAAACCCAAGAATACCCGGATGGTACCCGCACAAGATTAACTTAACTAATAAAGGTTATTATTTAGCAAAAGTGGACCCCACCCACACCCTTTGGGGGCCGGCCTATGGCCCATCCAAATGGGTAAAACTTTTTAATTTTCCCCTTTAACTCTTCATCTCCTTAATAACCCAATCATTAGGAAGATAATAATCATGTGAATGCATGCAATTGTATTGGGTAAAAATCAACTAATCCCCTCCTTCTCTCTCTCTAAAAACTCGGCCAAGACACCCTCTAATGTGATCCCCCAAGATTTTTAAGTATCTTCCATAATCTTCCATAATCTTACATAAAGATTATCATCCAATCCAAGCAAGATACAAGTGATCTTTGGAAGATTTGAAAGAGAGTGATTATAAGCCACTTGAGAATACTTGAAACAAAATCACAAAACTTCTTCTTCTTCCTTCCCTTGGCCGTAGCTTTACACCCCTCCATCAACATTGTTCTTTAAATTTTTACACTAACAAATCATCCCTAAATCATTATCCATCAAAACCCCTTTGTGTGTTCAAGAGCTTGGAGCTTAACCCCTTTGGAAGAACACACTAAACCCCATCCAATCCAAGGTTGTTGACTTCCCTAGCCTTGAGCTAGTAGTAAGTTTTACCTTGTTTGATTCTTAATGTTCATATTGTGTGCTTTTGAAAGCAAGTTGTACATTGATGGGTAAAAAAATGGTTTTGAAATATAAAGATAATGTGTCTTGCTAGATTAAAAATGGAAGAATAATGACATAAATAAATCTTGGATTAATATTAATAACTGTAATATTTTGAGAAAATGTAATAAAATTAGCATACACTTGAGTTGAAGGATGATTAGAGCATGATTGATGAAAAGGACTTGAATATGATGGAAGATGATTTTAATCATCATAAGATGACAAGTTAATGCCAAAAAAATATTAAAATGGGTTAGATGATCATAGGTGAAAAAGTTCCATATTCAAAGTCTACTCACTTGAATGAGTGAAAAGTTGATATTTTGGATAAAAATATGGAACAAACATGTTAATAGCATCTGGGATGGATTATATGATTATTAGAAGTGGAATGAAGTAAAAATAATCAAGCATTAAGAAAATGTTTCTTCAAAGTCCACTAAAATGGAAGAAAAATGCTAACCATGAAAGATAAGATGAAAAATGCAACAAATATAAGTTAAGGGACTAATATTATAACTTAGATAGTTGAGGGACTAAAATATGTATTTTAGAAACTTTGGTCCAAGAAAATGCATTAACGAGATGTTCGGTGTCAAAAGCATAAATAATAGCTTTTCCAAGTGTAGTTTTTGATAAACATGAGAAACTTGTGTATAAATTAAAAGAGGTATTTTTATAAAAATGAAAGTTTTATAAAAATAAGAGGATAAGTTAACATAAGGATTTTATAAAAATAAGATTTTATAAAATATTAGTAAAGACTTGGGAAAACTTGTACAAAAATGGATACTTTTATATAAATGGGAATATAAAAGTATCGGAAACATTTTTGGGTTACAAGTTGAACAAGTTGGGCTAAACGTGCGAAAGTATATTTTCCAAGAAATATACGTTCGGAATTGGAAGTATGAATAATATTTCCATAGAACGCATATTGGAAGTAAATGTGGAAAACGCTAACTAACGGACTTAGTTACATGAACTAACGTAAACGGATAAACGGACATATGAGAAAAATGCCATTACGACAACATAAAAAATATATATATATATATATATATTAAGGAAATAAAATATATATAACAAGGGTGAAACGTGCGTAACACTTTCCTAAGTGTAGAAAGAATATTCGTGGGAGAAAACACTACGTAATGAATTAAAAACGCTAAACGACACATGAACTTAACAAGTAGTATCCACGCAATGGTATATGTACATATGCTCGTTTCGACGAAATTCTAGTATATCTATTTGAATGGGAAAATAGATATGCGAGAAGGAAAACCGAGACGAGTAGGTGGAGTATATCTACGAACGTGTGAATACCGACAAGATCCTAGTACATTTATTTAAATGGGAAAATAAATGTACGGCATGGTGAGTCAAGTCGGGCATTAAGAATATGCTACCAAACGGCAAGAACTTAGCATATTTATTTGGATGGGAAAATAAATATGTGGCAAAGTGAGTCGGGTCGGGGAATAAGAAATCATATTATATCGAGCGAAACGATCCTAAGTATAATTATTTGAATGGAAAAATAATTATACGTTGGATAGAGTCGTGTCGAGAATAATAGTATACAAGCCACAAAGAATATTAACAAGAATAATATATGACTTGTAAGAAAAAGGGTAATTCATCGCCAATGAACCTAGGATACGAAACTATTAAACGGGAATTGGGATAAAGACGTGGTCGAGAAGTTGGGTGTACAACTTGCCAAGGCACATGCACCATAGGTGTAGTGACTTATACGCCTAGAACATTTGTAGGTGCGAGATCACAAACTTTACTATTTTCTTCTTTGAGCCGAGCACAGTTACAGGTGAGTCTCACGGCCCCATTTCTAAACTATTTAACGTTTTTACGGGGGAAAGATATGTTGCGAATTGTTTGACGGGTTGGATACTTGAGTTGTGATCGCCACTCGGGGTTGAGACCTCTCTACTATAATCATTAATTCAGGAAAGTGAAACCGAAGGAATATTTGGATGGTACTATTGGTGCCTGACAAGGCCCACCCCTAATCGATAGCGTCGATTATGCATCGGCGTATGCCTGGGGTGCACGTATTCTGAAATCAAGTCGTAGGAATACCGAGTAACGACTTGGGGCGGGGCATTATTAATGGTCTTGGTTTGGTTATAGGCTCAAGTAAAATTGTAGGAACTTGCAACTCCTATAAATTGTCATAACAAGGATATTCCCATGAGATAAAGTTTTATTAAACCAAAACCTGTGAACTCACCAATATTTATATATTGACGATTTTTAAACATATCTTTCAGGTAATTGACAGATGAAGGATAACATGGCGAGCAGGGTCGGGGGAATCTCCAAGTTGGGCATTGGATGTCGTGAAGGGGTCTCGTCTCTCTATCCCAAGGATTTCGGGATATAGGGAGGAGCCTCCCTATTTATATCAAAAACAATTTTAAGTTATGTATGAATAATTTGACATGATTTTCAACGTTGAATAAATGCCCGTTTGTTTAATTAATATTGTGATTTGCATTAATCTTGGCTTAATCCTCTTGAACCGTCGTGCCACGTGTTTCCGCCATAGGCGTGGTGTGACAGAAAGTGGTATCAGAGCCAAGGTTATAGCGAATTAGCATTTTTAAAAACCTAAACTATAACCGGATTTGGTTCAAAAGATAAAGCTTTCATAATAAATGTGAAACGCAATAAATTTTCCAACGAACATTGGGTATGAGGAGATTCCGACCAAGCTAGCCATGGGTAAGGATACGTGTTAATTTAGTATTAGAAGTTAGGAAGAATACCGTAAATGTGTGCCTTAACTACCTAATTAATAATACTTAAATATTAGTACGGTTCTTTTGCCAGGATGTCAGACGCAGGGAGTGTAGCACCGAGCTACGATAGTAGCATCCAGATCATTCGAGCACCGCCAGCTGAGCCAATCAAGGTTGTGGTACTCGATCCCGAGGATGACGATATGGAGGTTGACGCCGCCGTAGAGGGCGCAGACGGAGATAGCTCCGATGAGACTGACCCGAGCGAGGACCCAGCATGGGCCCCCGCTGGAGGCGACGTGGCCGCCGTGGCCGATTTACCGATGGCTGAGGCACCGCAGGCTGACTTGCCTCTAGTGCCATTCCAGGCAGCACCACTGTCAGCACTTCCTATTCGAGGCGTCAGGGACTTCCCTGTAGGCTGTGCAGGTCCATCGAGACCCGTCCCCACCCAGTCGGAGACCGTGGAGTCTCCATACGACCGACATGCATACGTCGATCGTGAACCCCTACCCACCCCACTTAATCCCGTTCCCCCGGGCATGAGGCTCGTGCCCGTTTCCCGAGGACACAACGGGTGGATCTCGGACGACTCCGACGACGAGTCGACCGCATCGGTGGAGCACATTGTTGTGCCAATCCCACCAGCAGACCTGGAGGAGCACGTCGCTCCGATGATAGGGCACGCCACCACTGCACCGGCCGCCCTACTTGCCCCACCAGAGCCCGTACCACAGGATGGGCCAGCCTCTACTGGGCACATCCTTGAGGGCAGCTCAGCCCGTAGCTCTGAGCTGCACCGAGCAGGCTTAGCAGCTCATGCCACTGCTAGCCCTCCCACCCCTACCACCGTGATGTCCGCTCCAGAGTGGGTCGCTGTCACACAGCCCCTCATGATCCCATTCGTCGAGCTTATAGTCCCCTCACCAGTATCCATGACGCTACCTATCACCACCTTTCCCATACTACCACCCCTACCCGAGATTCTCCCCATACCACCACCTGCACCATTCACTATGGATGCAGGAGCCCCTTTTCTGATACCCCCACTTACACCGTACACTCTAGGTGCAGGAGACCCATACCAGGTACCACCCCATTTCTTCACCGGATTACCGGGCTTTGCCCCACCCTTCACACCCCTACCGATACCCGATATAGTCGGCCCATCCCAGCCGACGTACACTGACATCCCCGGGCCGTCGCAGCCCCACAGGATGGCCCCACTGTCGGGACAGTGGTCCACAGTGATCTCCTTGGAGAGAGACTTTCAGACTCTCACCGACACGGTGCAGCGCACCGTGAACCAGATGGAGCAGCAGGCCCGGCACATTATGCTGAGGAGTTACTGAGCATGGACGCACATTGCGGGATTACGGGCGACACACATTTTGCGCATCGCCAATTCTTGTATGATCGTATTATGGCGATCAGTATGACCATTAGCATGTACGCCCCCAAGTATCAGTACCCGCCTCCGCCACCACAGTAGCGATACTTCAGAGACGCTTGGAGGATCACCTGCAGACATAGTAGTAGTAGTAGTAGTAGTATGATAGCACAGTATGGGTTATAGCACCCATCTGCATTTTTGCCTAGCCGAGCGGGATTGTGCCGGTATATGACATTATATTTCTAGTGTATTTCAAAAGAGCGATGTATGAGGAATGTATCCTCGGTTTTTTTTTTTGTTATTACGAACAAATCATTGTACTCGTGGTATTGAAATTAATGAAAATTTTGTTATGGTAAAATGTGTGTTATGATTGTCTACGATTATTATTACCTGTTCTGTATATATTGTGATTTGTGTGATGATGTTGTGGTGATTATTGTGTTCGTGTGTTGTGTTGTTATTTATACCTTATGTATGACGATATTGTATGAATGATCACCAAATTAACCTTTGATAATGATTATTGAAGAAAAATGGCACCAGCCACCCGAAGCAACAGTGGAAACGGAGGACTACCCACAACACCCGAGGAGCTTGAAGCCCTAGTCTCGGGACGCATCGCCCAAGCTCTCGCGGAACACAATGCCACCCGCACTGAAAGATCGCGAGATCGAACGGGGAGCGACCGACGCGAAACCTCCCCTACCGGTAAGAGGGTCACGAATATATGCAATCAGAGTTTCGTGAAACTCCTAATAACATGCTATTTTATTATTGCAGAAACGGCCTCGCGAGAGCGTGGCTGCACGTTCAAAGCTTTTCTGGACTGCAAGCCACTCAACTTCAGTGGCACTGAAGGTTCTGTCGGACTAGTCAAGTGGTTCGAGAAAACTGAAGCGGTGATCCGTATCAGCAGCTGTACCCCGCGACAAGCAGTCATGTACTCCACTAACCTGTTTCTGGATCAAGCACTAACATGGTGGAACAACCAAGTGCAATCACTGGGAGACGATGCTGCTAACTCCTTATCATGGTTGGAGTTGAAGGAACTAATGATCGCCGAATACTGCCCGGCGAGTGAAGTACAAAAGCTAGAGACCGAGTTCTAGAACCTCACCATGGTTGGATCGGACGTAGCTGGGTACACGTCCAGATTTCATGATCTCTCCCGGTTAGTGCCTCGCTTGGTTACTCCGGAAAGCAAAAAGGTGGAAAGGTACCTATTCGGATTGGCGCCACAGATACGCGGCATGGTCACTGCTTCCAAACCTACTACCATGCGCGAAGCTATTGACCTCGCTTTGAGCCTCACTGAAGACGCCATTCGAATGGGCACTCTGATCCGGAAAGTATCAGGATTGAAGCTCACCGAGTCCAGCAGTGTTGAGGGTAAGAATCTGGGTACAAATTCAGCAGTTGGGTCAAGCGAACAAGGGAACAAGCCGAGGTTTGGGAAGCGTAAGCGCGACGAAAGGAAAAAGGATGGATCATCGGGAGGTTCAGGCAAGAAAGGGAAAGGGTATGTAGCCACTGGACGTGGAAACAATGGAAAGCAAGGTTACCAAGGGAAGAATGAGGTGATCTGTGGTAAGTGCCACCGTTCTGGGCACAAGACAGAAGACTGCAGGTCAGGAGCGCCAAAGAACGGAGGAGCGAGGCCCTGCTTCGCATGTGGATCGCTCGATCATTGGAAGAGGGATTGTCCCAAGCTCAACAACCAAGCCCGTAGGCGGGCATTCGTGATTGGTGCCGGTGATGCACGACAAGACCCTAATGTGTTCACTGGTACGTTCCCTCTCAATGGTCATTATGCTTCTGTATTGTTTGATACTGGCGCCGATTTTAGCTTCGTGTCTGTCGAATTTAAAAGATTACTTGGACTAAAAACTAGTAAGCTAGACACACCATACTCTATAGAACTGGCTAACGGTAAGACTATAGAAACTCGAGAAGTAGCGAAGGATTGTAAGTTGGATCTCTGTGGTCACGAGTTTGGCATTGAACTATTGCCAGTCGTACTGGGTAGCTTTGACATAGTCGTTGGCATGGATTGGCTATCCGCACACCGCGCCGTCGTTGTTTGCAACGACAAGGTAATTCAAGTTCCCCTCGCAAGCGGTGAAACCCTATCGATCCAAGGGGAAAGGTGTGGGACGCCGTTAAGAATTATTACCAGCATGAAGGCCCGAAAGTGTTTAAGGAAAGGTCTTGTTGCATTCTTGGCGCACGTGGTAGATAAGAAGGCCGACGAGCGAAGGTTAGAAGACATTCCGATAGCCAGGGATTTTCCAGATGTGTTCCCAGAAGATTTGCGGGGATTGCCACCACCTCGACAAGTCGAGTTCCGCATCGACCTTGTTCCAGGAGCTGCACCCGTAGCGCGATCGCCATATCGCTTAGCTCCATCCGAGATGCAAGAACTATCTGGTCAACTGCAAGAGTTGTTGGACAAAGGTTTCATAAGACCAAGCTTCTCACCCTGGGGAGCTCCCGTCTTATTCGTAAAGAAGAAGGATGGCACTTTTCGAATGTGCATTGACTATCGGGAACTGAACAAGTTAACCATTAAGAATCGCTATCCTCTTCCCCGGATCGACGATTTATTTGATCAACTTCAAGGATCCAGTTTCTACTCCAAGATTGATCTAAGGTCCGGCTATCACCAGTTGCGTATCCAAGAGGAGGACGTGCCAAAAACAGCCTTTAGGACTCGTTATGGGCACTATGAATTTTTGGTTATGCCGTTCGGATTAACCAACGCACCAGCTGTTTTCATGGACTTGATGAATCGCGTGTGTAAACCATACTTGGACAAATTTGTCATCGTCTTCATTGATGACATCTTGATCTATTCACGCACTAAGGAAGAACATGAGGATCACCTTCGGTTAATCTTTGAGGTACTACGCAAAAAGAAACTCTATGCTAAGTTCTCGAAGTGTGACTTTTGGATTCGAGAGGTTCACTTCCTAGGCCACGTAGTGAATGAAAAGGGTATACATGTCGATCCCGCCAAGATCGAAGCAATTAAAAATTGGGACGCCCCTAGAACCCCTACTGAAGTACGACAATTTCTTGGCCTTGCGGGTTACTACAGAAGGTTCATCGAGAACTTTGCTATGATAGCACAGTCTTTAACCATGCTAACCCAAAAGGATAAGAAGTTCGAATGGACGGAAAAGCAAGAAGCGGTGTTTCAATTGCTAAAAGATAAGTTATGTGGCGCCCCGATACTATCACTCCCTGATGGTACGGAAGACTTTGTGGTTTATTGTGACGCCTCTCACCAGGGATTGGGTTGTGTATTGATGCAACGAGAGAAGGTCATAACATATGCTTCCAGACAACTAAAGCTCCACGAGAAGAATTACACTACACACGACTTGGAATTGGGAGCCGTGGTATTCGCGCTCAAGATATGGAGACATTATTTATATGGAACCAAGTGTACAATCTTCACCGATCATAAAAGTTTGCAGCACATCTTTGATCAGAAGGAATTGAACATGCGACAACGGCGATGGGTCGAATTATTGAATGATTACGATTGTGAGATAAAGCACCATCCCGGGAAGGCGAACGTGGTAGCTGACGCCTTGAGTCGCAAGGAACGGGTAAAACCGTTGCGTGTCCGAGCTTTGGGTTTAACCATCCACACGAACCTGACTGACCGGATTCGTGAAGCTCAAATCAACGCCCTTAAACCGGAGAATGTCAAGGATGAAAGATTACGGAAAATGGTTGATTCACTGGAGCCAAAGGCGGATCAAACCTTGTATTTCACGAATAGAATTTGGGTACCAGTGTACGGTGGATTGCGTGAGCTGGTATTGGCCGAAGCTCACAGTTCACGATATTCGGTTCACCCTGGTGCAGACAAGATGTTCCACGATTTGAAGGAATTTTACTGGTGGTCAAATTTCAAAAGAGATATAGCGGCATATGTTGCGCGATGCTTGACTTGCGCGAAGGTCAAAGCCGAGCAACAGAAACCATCCGGCTTGCTTCAGCAACCGGAGATACCGGAATGGAAATGGGAACGAATTACTATGGATTTCATTACCAAGTTACCTAAGACAACAAGCGGCCATGACATGATCTGGGTAATCGTTGATCGATTGACAAAATCTGCACACTTCCTCCCGATTCGCGAAACAGATAAGTTGGAGAAACTGACCCGTTTGTACATAAAGGAAGTATAGTCTAAGCATGGTGTACCTATTTCCATCATCTCCGATCGAGATAGTCGTTTCACCTCAAGATTTTGGGAAAGTTTGAATGAAGCCCTCGGTACTCGCCTTGACATGAGTACCGCATATCATCCCCAAACCGATGGTCAAAGTGAACGAACCATCCAGACTTTGGAAGATATGTTACGGGCATGCGCAATCGATTTCAGCGGTAATTAGGATACACACTTGCCGCTGGTAGAGTTTTCGTAAAACAACAGTTACCACACGAGCATTCAAGCTGCACCTTTTGAAGCTCTATATGGACGCAAGTGTAGATCTCCTCTGTGTTGGGCCGAAGTTGGAGAAAAGCAACTCACCTGGCCCGAAATTGTTCAAGAGACGACGGACAAGATCTTCTTGATAAAAGAACGTCTCAAAGCGGCACGTGACCGGCAGAAAAGCTACGCAGATATGAGGCGAAAGCCTTTGGAATTTCAAGTCGGAGACAGGGTCCTACTAAAGGTGTCACCTTGGAAAGGTGTCGCGCGCTTTGGGAAGCGCGGAAAACTGAACCCACGGTATGTTGGACCATTCGAAATCCTGTCCAGAGTAGGCCCCGTAGCATACAAGCTTAAGTTACCACAAGAGCTTAACGGTGTACATGACACGTTTCACGTGTCGAACTTGAAGAAGTGCTTATCCGACGAAACTCTCATCATCCCTGCAGACGAAATCCACATTGACGACAAGTTACACTTCATCGAAGAACCAATCGAAGTGACCGATTGGAAGGTCCAAAAGTTAAGACGCAGTAAGATCAGATTGGTCAAAGTGCGTTGGAACGCCAAGCGTGGACCGGAGTTCACGTGGGAAAGGCTGGACCGAATGAAGTAGAAGTATCCCGCCCTATTCAAGAAGACCCCTATACCGGAGGATTCAAAGTGAATTCCGGGACGGAATTCTCGTAACGGGGGGAGAATGTAACAACCGGCAAAATTAAGGTAATTCCGTACTAATTAATTAAACGCGATTAACGTAATTAAACGTAATTATGTGTTGATTGTTTAACTGAGGCCTTAGAAAGATAGCAATTCCCAAATAATGCATAGAAATGCATAAGTTTAATGACAAAGCATGATAGGATCTTGCGCAAGCAAATCTATCCGGTGTGGACACTGGCGATTACCCGGTAAAAATTAAATAAGCGAAACGAACCCCGGACACCCGGAATATATAATAAATGATATTTTCACAAAAGATAATGAGTTTTGGAAACCCAAAGCCATACGTGAAAGCTTATTGTACAAATCTCCCGGTAACAAGTAAAGTGCGCGTACCGCACCCGATACGCGCGTAACACGAAATTTCACCCGACGGAAGCCGAAATAAATTATCAGAAATTAAACTGGACTATATTTAAGGAATAATAATGGTATTTTAATATTCGGGTGACACGCGATTAAAAACCCAAGAATACCCGGACGGTACCCACACAAGATTAACTTAACTAATAAAGGTTATTATTTAGCAAAAGTGGACCCCACCCACTCCCTTTGGGGGCCGACCTATGGCCCACCCAAATGGGTAAAACTTTTTAATTTTCCCCTTTAACTCTTCATCTCCTTAATAACCCAATCATTAGGAAGATAATAATCATGTGAATGCATGCAATTGTATTGGGTAAAAATCAACTAATCCCCTCCTTCTCTCTCTCTAAAAACTCGGCCAAGACACCCTCTAATGTGATCCCCCAAGATTTTTAAGTATCTTCCATAATCTTCCATAATCTTACATAAAGATTATCATCCAATCCAAGCAAGATACAAGTGATCTTTGGAAGATTTGAAAGAGAGTGATTATAAGCCACTTGAGAATACTTGAAACAAAATCACAAAACATCTTCTTCTTCCTTCCCTTGGCCGTAGCTTTACACCCCTCCATCAACATTATTCTTTCAATTTTTACACTAACAAATCATCCTCAAATCATTATCCATCAAAACCCCTTTGTGTGTTCAAGAGCTTGGAGCTTAACCCCTTTGGAAGAACACACTAAACCCCATCCAATCCAAGGTTGTTGTCGTCCCTAGCCTTGAGCTAGTAGTAAGTTTTACCTTGTTTGATTCTTAATGTTCATATTTTTTGCTTTTGAAAGCAAGTTGTACATTGATGGGTAATAAAATGGTTTTGAAATATAAAGATAATGTGTCTTGCTAGATTAAAAATGGAAGAATAATGACATAAATAAATCTTGGATTAATATTAATAAATGTAATATTTTGAGAAAATGTAATAAAATGAGCATACACTTGAGTTGAAGGATGATTAGAGCATGATTGATGAAAAGGACTTGAATATGATGGAAGATGATTTTAATCATCATAAGATGACAAGTTAATGCCAAAAAAATATTAAAATGGGTTAGATGATCATAGGTGAAAAAGTTCCATATTCAAAGTCTACTCACTTGAATGAGTGAAAAGTTGATATTTTGGATAAAAATATGGAACAAACATGTTAATAGCATCTGGGATGGATTATAAGATTATTAGAAGTGGAATGAAGTAAAAATAATCAAGCATTAAGAAAATGTTTCTTCAAAGTCCACTAAAATGGAAGAAAAATTCTAACCATAAAAGATAAGATGAAAAATGCAACAAATATAAGTTAAGGGACTAATATTATAACTTAGAAAGTTGAGGGACTAAAATATGTATTTTAGAAACTTTGGTCCAAGAAAATGCATTAACGAGAAGTTCGGTGTCAAAAGCATAAATAATAGCTTTTCCAAGTGTAGTTTTTGATAAACATGAGAAACTTACTTGTGTATAAATTAAAAGAGGTATTTTTATAAAAATTAAAGTTTTATAAAAATAAGAGGATAAGTTAACATAAGGATTTTATAAAAATAAGATTTTATAAAATATTAGTAAAGACTTGGGAAAACTTGTACAAAAATGGATACTTTTATATAAATGGGAATATAAAAGTATCGGAAACATTTTTGGGTTACAAGTTGAACAAGTTGGGCTAAACGTGCGAAAGTATATTTTCCAAGAAATATACGTTCGGAATTGGAAGTATGAATAATATTTCCATAGAACGTATATTGGAAGTAAATGTGGAAAACGCTAACTAACGGACTTAGTTACATGAACTAACGTAAACGGATAAACGGACATATGAGAAAAATGCCATTACGACAACATAAAATATATATATATATTTTAAGGAAATAAAATATATATATAACAAGGGTGAAACGTGCGTAACACTTTCCTAAGTGTAGAAAGAATATTCGTGGGAGAAAACACAACGTAATGAATTAAAAACGCTAAACGACACATGAACTTAACAAGTAGTATCCACGCAATGGTATATGTACATATGCTCGTTTCGACGAAATTCTAGTATATCTATTTGAATGGGAAAATAGATATGCGAGAAGGAAAACCGAGACGAGTAGGTGGAGTATATCTACGAACGTGTGAATACCGAAAAGATCCTAGTACATTTATTTAAATGGGAAAATAAATGTACGGCATGGTGAGTCAAGTCGGGCGTTAAGAATATGCTACCAAACGGCAAGAACTTAGCATATTTATTTGGATGGGAAAATAAATATGTGGCAAAGTGAGTCGGGTCGGGTAATAAGAAATCATATTATATCGAGCGAAACGATCCTATGTATAATTATTTGAATGGGAAAATAATTATACGTTGGGTAGAGTCGTGTCGAGAATAATAGTATACAAGCCACAAAGAATATTAACTAGAATAATATATGACTTGTAAGAAAAGGGTAATTCATCGCCAATGAACCTAGGATACGAATCTATTAAATGGGAATTGGGATAAAGACGTGGTCGGGAAGTTGGGTGTACAACTTGCCAAGGCACATGCACCATAGGTGTAGTGACTTATACACCTAGAACATTTGTAGGTGCGAGATCACAAACTTTACTATTTTCTTCTTTGAGCCGAGCACAGTTACAGGTGAGTCTCACGGCCCCATTTCTAAACTATTTAACGTTTTTACGGGGGAAAGATATGTTGCGAATTGTTTGACGGGTTGGATACTTGAGTTGTGATCGCCACTCGGGGTTGAGACCTCTCTACTATAATCATTAATTCAGGAAAGTGAAACCGAAGGAATATTTGGATAGTACTATTGGTGCCTGACAAGGCCCACCCCTAATCGATAGCGTCGATTATGCATCGGCGTATGCCTGGGGTGCACGTATTCTGAAATCAAGTCGTAAGAATACCGAGTAACGACTTGGGGCGGGGCATTATTAATGGTCTTGGTTTGGTTATAGGCTCAAGTAAAATTGTAGGAACTTGCAACTCCTATAAATTTTCATAACAAGGATATTCCCATGAGATAAAGTTTTATTAAACCAAAACCTGTGAACTCACCAATATTTATATATTGACGATTTTTAAACATATCTTTCAGGTAATTGACAGATGAAGGATAACATGGCGAGCAGGGTCGGGGGAATCTCCAAGTTGGGCGTTGGATGTCGTGAAGGGGTCTCGTCTCTCTATCCCAAGGATTTCGGGATATAGGGAGGAGCCTCCCTATTTATATCAAAAACAATTTTAAGTTATGTATGAATAATTTGACATGATTTTCAACGTTGAATAAATGCCCGTTTGTTTAATTAATATTGTGATTTGCATTAATCTTGGCTTAATCCTCTTGAACCGTCGCGCCACGTGTTTCCGCCATAGGCGTGGTGTGACAGAATGTCTGTCAAAGATTAACTCCAATAATTGTTATTGAAGTAATATGGCACCAACCACGAGAAGCAACAGTGGCAACGACGTGTTGCCCACGACACCCGCTGAACTTGAAACCTTGGTCTCGGAGCGTATAGCTCAAGCCATCGCGGAACACGAGGCTGCTCGCACCGAGAGATCGCGAGACAGGACCGGGAGTGATCAACGTGAGACCTCCCCTACTAGTAAGAGACTTATGAATAAATGCAAAAGCAATAGGAGATTATCCTAAAGCTCCTAACCCATCATAACGTACCCCCTTATTATTGCAGAAACTGCCTCGCGAGAGCGTGGCTGCACATTCAAAGCCTTCCTGGACTGCAAGCCACTCAACTTCAGCGGCATTGAGGGATCCGTCGGACTTGTCAAATGGTTTGAAAAGACTGAAGCGGTGATCCGTATCAGCAGCTGTACCCCCCGACAGACCGTTATGTATTCCACGAATTTGTTCCTGGATCAAGCATTGACATGGTGGAACAGTCAGGTTCAGTCACTGGGAGACAGTGCTGCATACTCCCTAACCTGGTTAGAACTAAGGGAACTCATGATTGCTGAGTACTGCCCGACGAGTGAAGTACAGAAATTGGAGACCGAATTCTGGAACCTCACCATGACAGGAGCAGACGTAGCGGGATACACATCCACGTTCCACGACCTATCACGACTGGTTCCCCATTTGGTCACCCCGGAGAGCAAGAAGATTGAAAGGTACTTGTTCGGATTGGCGCCATAAATCCGTAGCATGGTCACTTCTTCCAAACCCACAACCATGCGCGAAGCCATCGATCTCGCTCTAAGCCTTACTGAGGATGCCATTCGAATGGGCACCTTGATCCGGAAAGTGTCAGGACTGAAGATTTCGGAGCCCAGTAGTGTGGAAGGTAAAAATTTGGGTTCAAACTCAGTAGTTGGGACTAGTGATCAGGGAAACAAGCCAAGGTTTGGGAAACGGAAACGTAATGACGGGAAGAAGGATGGATCATCAGGTAGTTCAGGCAAGAAAGGGAAAGGGTATGTAGCCACAGGACGTGGAAACAATGGAAAACAGGGTTATCAAGGAAAGAATGAGGTGATATGTGGTAAGTGCCGCCGTTCTGGGCACAAGACTGAAGAGTGCCGATCAGGAGCACCAAAGACTGGAGGAGCAAGACCCTGCTTCGCATGCGGGTCGCCTGATCATTGGAAGAGGGATTGCCCGAAGCTCAACAACCAAGCACGCGGACGGGCATTTGTAATTGGAGCTGGTGATGCACGACAGGACCCTAACGTGGTCACTGGTACGTTCCCTCTAAATGGTTATTATGCTTCTGTATTATTTGATACCGGTGCCTATTTTAGCTTCGTATCTGTTGAGTTTAAAAGATTACTTGGGCTAAGAACTAGTAAGCTAGATACACCTTACTCTATAGAACTGGCTAACGGTAAAACTATAGAAACGCGAGAAGTAGCGAAAGATTGTAAGTTGGATCTCTGTGGTCACGAGTTTGGCATTGACCTATTACCGGTCGTACTGGGAAGTTTTGACATAGTCATTGGCATGGATTGGTTATCCGCACACCGTGCCGTCGTTGTTTGCAATGACAAAATAATTCAAGTTCCCCTCGCGAACGGTGACACTCTATCGATTCAAGGGGAAAGGCGTGGGACGCCATTAAGAATTATTACGTGCATGAAGGCCCGAAAGTGTTTAAGGAAAGGTCTCATCGCGTTTTTAGCGCACGTCGTAGATAAGGAGGCCGACGAGCGAAAATTGGAAGACATTCCGATAGCCAGAGACTTTCCTGGCGTATTCCCAGAAGATTTGCCGGGGTTGCCACCACCTCGACAAGTCGAGTTCCGCATCGACCTTGTTCCTAGAGCTGCTCCCGTAGCACGATCACCATATCGCCTAGCTCCATCTGAGATGCAGGAACTATCCGGCCAACTGCAAGAATTACTAGAAAAGGGTTTCATAAGACCGAGTTTCTCACCTTGGGGAGCTCCCGTCTTATTTGTGAAAAAGAAAGATGGCACCTTTCGTATGTGCATTGACTACCGAGAACTAAACAAGTTAACCATTAAGAATCGCTATCCTCTCCCCAGGATCGACGATTTGTTTGATCAACTCCAAGGATCCAGTTTTTATTCCAAGATCCATCTAAGGTCCGGCTATCACAAATTGCGTATCCAGGAAGAGGACGTACCAAAAACAGCGTTCAGGACTCGTTATGGGCACTATGAATTTTTGGTAATGCCGTTCGGTTTAACCAAAGCACCGGCCGTTTTCATGGACTTAATGAATCGCGTGTGTAAGCCGTATTTGAATAAATTCGTCATTTTTTTTTATTGATGACATCTTGATCTATTCACGCACCAGAGAAGACCACGAAAACCACCTTCGTTTAATCCTGGAGGTCCTACGTAAAGAGAAGCTCTATGCTAAGTTCTCGAAATGTGACTTTTGGATTCGAGAAGTCCACTTCCTAGGCCACGTGGTGAATGAAAAAGGTATACACGTCGATCCCGCCAAGATTGAGGCAATTAAAAATTGGGACGCCCCTAGAACTCCTACCGAAGTACGACAGTTTCTTGGCCTTGCGGGTTATTACAGAAGATTCATCGAGAACTTTTCTAAGATAGCACAGTCTTTGACCATGCTAACCCAAAAGGATAAAAAGTTTGAGTGGACGGAAAAGCAAGAAACCGCATTTCAAATACTGAAGGAGAAGTTATGTGGCGCTCCAATATTGTCACTCCCTGATGGAACGGAAGATTTTGTAGTTTACTATGACGCCTCTCATCAAGGCTTGGGTTGCATGTTGATGCAACGAGAAAAAGTGATAGCGTATGCTTCCAGGCAACTAAAGATCCACGAGAAGAATTACACTACACACGATTTGGAATTGGGAGCAGTGGTATTCGCTCTCAAAATTTGGAGACATTATTTATATGGAACTAAGTGCACAATCTTCACTAATCACAAGAGTTTGCAACACATCTTTGATCAGAAGGATTTGAATATGCGACAGCGGCGATGGGTCGAATTATTGAACAATTACGATTGTGAGATAAAGTACCATCCCGGAAAGGCGAACGTTGTGGCCGACGCCTTAAGTCGCAAGGAACGGGTTAAGCCATTGCGCGTCCGAGCCTTGGGATTAACTATCCACACGAACCTGACTGACCGGATTCGTGAAGCTCAAATTAACGCTCTTAAACCCGAGAATGTCAAAGGTGAAAGATTGTGGAAGATGGTTGATTCACTGGAGCCAAAGGCGGATCAAACCTTGTATTTCATGAATAGAATTTGGGTACCAGTGTACGGTGGATTGCGCGAACTGGTATTAGCCGAAGCTCAGAGTTCCCGATATTCGGTTCACCCCGGTGCAGACAAGATGTTCCACGATTTGAAGGAACTTTACTGGTGGCCAAATTTCAAAAGGGATATAGCGGCATATGTTGCGCGATGCTTAACTTGCGCGAAGGTCAAAGCCGAGCATCAAAGATCATCCGGCTTGCTCCAGCAACCAGAAATACCTGAATGGAAATGGGAGCAGATTTCCATGGATTTCATTACCAAGTTACCCAAGACAACAAGCGGCCATGACATGATCTGGGTAATCGTTGATCGATTGACGAAATCCGCACACTTCCTCCCAATTCGCGAAACGGATAAGTTGGAAAAACTGATCCGTTTGTACATTAAGGAAGTGGTGTCTAAGCATGGTGTACCTATTTCCATCATCTCCGCTCGAGATAGTCGTTTCACCTCAAGATTTTGGGAAAGTTTGAATGAAGCCCTCGGTACTCGCCTTGACATGAGTACCGCATATCATCCCCAAACCGATGGTCAAAGTGAACGAACCATCCAGACCTTGGAAGATATGTTACGGGCATGCGCAATCGATTTCAGCGGTAATTGGGATACACACTTGCCACTGGTGGAATTTTCGTATATCAACAGTTACCACACGAGCATTCAAGCCGCACCTTTTGAAGCCCTATATGGACGCAAGTGTAGATCTCCTCTATGCTGGGCTGAAGTTGGGGAAAAGCAACTTACCGGGCCTGAAATTTTTCAAGAGACGACGGACAAGGTCTTCTTGATAAAAGAACGTCTCAAAGCGGCCCGTGACCGGCAGAAAAGCTACGCAGATATGAGGCGAAAGCCTTTGGAATTTCAAGTCGGAGACAGGGTCCTACTAAAGGTGTCACCTTGGAAAGGTGTCGCGGGCTTTGGGAAGCGCGGAAAGCTGAACCCACGGTATGTTGGACCGTTCGAAATCTTGTCCAGAGTAGGCCCCGTGGCATACAAGCTCAAGTTACCACAAGAGCTTAACGGTGTACATGACACGTTCCACGTGTCGAACTTGAAGAAGTGCTTATCCGACGAAACTCTCATCATCCCTGCGGACGAAATCCACATTGACGACAAGTTACACTTCGTCGAAGAACCAATCAAAGTAACCGATTGGAAGGTCCAAAAGTTAAGGCGCAGCAAGATCAGGTTGGTCAAAGTGCGCTGGAATGCCAAGCGTGGACCGGAGTTCACGTGGGAAAGGCTAGACCGGATGAAGCAAAAATATCCCGCCCTATTCGAGAGGACCCCTATACCGGAGAACTCGAAGTAAATTCCGGGACGGAATTCTCTTAACGGGGGGAGAATGTAACAACTGGCAAAAATAAGGTAATTCCGTACTAATTAACTATACGCGATTAACGTAATTAAATGCAATTATGTGTTGATTATTTAACTGAGGCCTTAGAAAGATAGCAATTCCCAAATAATGCATAGGAATGCATATGTTTAATGACAAAACATGATAGGATCGTGTGCGAATAAATTATCCGGTATGGACACTGGCGATTACCCGGTAAAAATAAAATAAGCGAAACGGATCCCGGACACCCGGGATATGAAATAAAACGTAATTTCACAAAATATAATGGGTTTTGGAACCCCAAAGCCATACGTGAATGCTTGTTATACAAATCTCCCGGTAACGAATAAAGTGCGCGTACCGCACCCGATACGCGCATAACATATAATTTCACCCGGCAAAAGCCAAAATAATTTATCAACGCTTAAACTGGACTATGTTAAGGGATATTAAAACTATTTTTAATATTTGGATAACACGCGATTAAAAACCCGAATATACCCGGACGGTACCCGAACGAGGGGGAATTAAACATAATAATATTGGGTATTAATTAACAAAGTGGACCCCACCCAAACACCCACAAGGGGCCAGCCTTGGGCCCTCCCAAATGGTTAAGATTTTGTGTTATCTCATTAACCCTTCAAATTCTTATTAATCCAATTATAATTATAACTAATCATAAGCTTGCATGGATTAACATTGGCCAAGAAAATTCACCAAATCCCCTCATTTCTCTCTCTAATCTCACGGCCAAACACCCTCTAATAATATCCCCAAAGATTTTCATTATCTTACATAATCTATCCAAGATATTACATAATCTAATTAGGATACTAGTGATCTTTGGAGATTTGGAAGAGATATTATAAACAAGCTAGTAAGGGATACTTGAAGCAAAAACCAAAAATTCTTCTTCATCTCCTCCTCTTGGCCGTAGCATATCACCCCTCCATATACATTTTCCTTACAAATTTTACACTACCAAATCATCTCTAGATCATTATCCTTCAAAACCCCATTGTGTGTTTCAAGAGTTTGGAGCTTAACCCTTTGGAAGAACACACTAAACCCCATTCAATCCAAGGTTTTTGTCTTCCCTAGCCTTGAGCTAGTAGTAAGTTTTAACCTTGCTTTGATTATTAATGTTCATATTATGTGTTCTTATGAGCAAGTTGTACATTGATGGGTAGAATGTGGTTTTGAAACATAAAGTTTAATGTATCTTACAAGAGTAAAATGGAAGAATAATAACATGGATAAAATCATGGATTTGATATAAGTAATGTGGTACTTCAAGAAAATGTGGAAATATGTACATACACTTGAGTTGGATGATGATTTGAACATGATTTATGAAAGTGACTTGAATATGTTAAAAGATGGTTTTAAACAATATAAAATGGCCATCTAATGTCTAAAATAAGTTGGAATAGGTTGGATGTTCATAAATATAAAAGTTGCATATTTAAAGTCTACTCACTTGGATGAATGAAAATTGGGTATAATGGATAAAAACATTAAACACACATGTTAATAGCATCAATGATGGAATATAAGACTATTAAAGGTGGAATGATGTAAAAATAACCAAGCATTAAAAAGATGGTTCTTTAAAGTCCACTAATTGGAAGAAAAATGCTAACTTTGGAAGTAAGGATGGAAAAAGTAACATTTAAAAGTTAAGGGACTAATGTTGTAACTTTGAAAGTTGATGGACTAAAATAAGTATTTTAGAAACTTTGTTCCAAAAATGTGTTCACGGAAAGTTTGGTGTCAAAAACGCAAATAATGATTTTTACAAGTATAGTTTGGTAAACACTAAGTAACCTACTTGTGTATTTATTTAAAAAGGTATTTTTATAAAAATGGAAGTTTTATAAAAATAGGAGGTTAAGTTAACATAAGGATTTTATAAAAATTGAGGTTTTATAAAATATTGGACAAAAAGTAAAAACTTGAGAAAACTTGTACAAGAATGGATACTTTTATATAAATGGGAATATAAAAGTATCGGAAACGTTTTTGGAATACAAGTTAACAAGTTGAACTAAAAATACAAAAGTATATTTTTCCAAGTAATATGTGTTTGGAATTGGAAGTATGACTAATAATTCCATAGAACGCATATCGGAAGAAAACGTGGAAAAATTTAAACTATCGGACTTAGTTACATAAACTAACGATAACGGATAAACGAACAAACAAGAAAAGAGTGCCATTGCGGCAAGATGAAAAATATATATTTTAAGAAGTAAAATATATATAACATGGGTGAAACTTATATAACACTTTCCTAAGTGTTAGAGAGAATATTCGTGGGAGAAAGCATAACGTAAAGGATTAAAAACGCTAAACAACGTATGGACTTAACAAGGAAAATTCACACATTGATATATGTATACATGCTCGTCTCGACGAAATTCTAGTATATCTTTTTGAATGGGAAAGTAGATATGCGAGAAGGAAAACCGAGACGAGTAGGCAAAATATACCTATGTACATGTGAATACCGACAAGATCCTAGTATATTTATTTAAATGGGAAAATAAATGTACGGCATGGTAAGTCGAGTCGGGCGTTAAGAATATATTTCCGAACGACAAGACCTTAGCATACTTATTTAAATGGGAAAATAAATATGCGGCAAAGTGAGTCGGGTCGGGTATTAAGAATACATTATATCGAACAATACGATCCTAAGTATAATTATTTAAATGGGAAAATAATTATACGTTAGGTAGAATTGTGTCGAGAATAATAGTATACAAGTTACCAAGAATATTAACGAGAATAATACATAACTCGTAAGAAAAGGGTAATCCATCGCCAACAAACCTAGGATACGCGTCTAACTAAACGGGAATTGGAACAAAACGTGGTCGGGGAGTTGGGTGTACAACTTGCCAGGGCACATGCACTATAGGTGTAGTGACTTATACGTCTAGGACGTTTGTAGGTGCGGGACCACAAAACTTACTATCTTCCTTTTGAGCCAAACACAGATTCAGGTGAGTCTCACGGCCCCATTTTAAACTATTTTATGTTTTTCGGGGGAAAGATATGTTAGGGAAATGTTTGATGGGATAAGTACTTGAGTTGTGATTGCCACTCGGGGTTGAGACCCCTCTACTATGATCATTAATTCAGGAAAATGAAACCGAAGGAATATTTGAATAGTACTATTGGTGCCTGACAAGGCCCACCCCTAATCGATAGCGTCGATTATGCATCGGCGTATGCCTGGGGTGCACGTATTCTGAAATTAAGTCGTAGAAATACCGAGTAACGACTTGGAGCGGGGCATTATTATTTGTCTTGGTTTGGTCATAGGCTCAAGTAGAATTGTAGGAACTTGCAACTCCTATAAATTGTCATAACATGGAAATTCCCAAAGTGATAAAATTTGATAAACTAAAACCTGTGAACTCACCAATATTTATATATTGACGACTTTTAAACATATCTTTCAGGTAATTGATCGATGATGAACAACGTGGCAAGCTGGGTCGAGGGAATCTCTCATATGGGTGTCGGGTGTTTCAAAAGGGTTTCAACTTTAATTCCCAAAGTATTGGGATATTTTTGAGAAGCCACTTTAATGTATTCAAACAATTTTTCGTTAATGTGTGAACATCAAACATGTTTTCGACGTCTTAAATAAATGTTTCGTTTTCCTTAATTACTTATGATTTACGTTAATCTTGGCTTCATGCTCTTGAACCGTTGCGCCACGTGTTTCCGCCATCGGCGTGGTGTGACATATATGTATATATATTAAAATATGATAAAAATAATTATTAAAAATATTATGCTGAGGCCAGGGTTCGAACCCGAGTCCTCAGCCGGTTCAAACATATACACACAACAACTTAACCAGCTGATCTAGCCAAGATCTTTGTTCTAATCCGGATCTACTATAATTATAACGCGACATTGAAACATCTCAGTTGACTTGGAAAGTCAACTGAGATCCACGACCTTCCATAATCAACATCAATTAACTCGTAATTTGTCGAGGATTGATTGCAGATCATGATTATCGGCCTAATCTAAGTCACAACTTCGTCAATTATAATTCAATTGTTCCTATAATTAACCATCAACGCGTCAACGTTTAAAGCCAAGTCAACCCTTTCCAAATCAATGATCTATACATTCATACTATAAATTGGACACCAAAGGACATCCTCACATCGCCGAACATCTTTTCCCAATCCCCAATTTCTCCTAAAAACCTTCTATTCTTGGATTTTGATCGACTTTTTAACTTCGGCCCTTGACCGATCGATTCACTATCAAAACATAATTGTAAGTCTAAATTTTGTTATGGGTTTCATTAATCGGCCTACACACAACGTTTACCCTATGATTAATTGGATTGATGTTGTGTAAATTGGCCGATTGCAAATCTAGGGCTCGTATGGTGATTTGGGGAAGAACACATATATTATTTATTTTAGATAAACGAAAACCAAACACAACCACTGGTCTGGACCAGCTGGTTGTGTCTGGTGCCTTCTGTACAAGCCACGCAGGTTCGAAACCCAGCAGTGGCGATTCTTATACTTGTTTTGTTATTTTTTTATCAAAACAATCAACTTTATATATATATTATTTATATCTTATAAATTCATTTTAAAATACTAAAACGATTTTAGTAATTCTACAAAAATTATTTTTAGTTAATCTGATGAAAAATTTTCACTCACAATTTTTAGTTTTCAAAAATTCTTTTATTTAATATATATAATAAATAAATCAAGTTTATTCCATTTTATTTATAAAATTCTATAAAAATATCAAAACGATCTTATAAATTTCCATAAAAATTATTCTGAGTTTATATAATGATAAACTTTTCTGAAATGATTTTTATTTCAGAAAAATCATTTATTTAATATTTTTAATCAATTTTTGTTAGTTTTAATCATAATTAAATCATAATAAATCCAATTTTTAATATTTTTGCACCAAAATTTTATATAAATTATTTCTGATTATTTGGAACAGAAATATAATTTTTAAACTAATAATTCTTTAATTTTAGTATTTTTGAAATATTAAAGTTAAATTTTGACAATTTGTAGTAAATAGATTTAATAATCTATTTTAAAGAAAATAATTTTATAAAATTATTTTTATACTTTAAACACATTATTGTGACCATCCTAAATTTAAATTTCATAAAAATATTTTTGGTTATTTATTTACTAATATTCTCTCAATTATCAAACATTTTTTATATTAATCAAACGAGCATTTATCCCCAAATTCAAAGCCCTAGAAACTTATACATTTTTAGACTAGATAGACTTAGACATATTTATTACCTTATTATAGGGTGATACTTGAAACATTTGGGCAACACCACTATCCATTTTTTCAACAGATATAACATTTTGCTAAGGTGAGTTTTACATAGCCCCTTTTCTATTTATCACCATTTTTGGGGTGAAACATGTTACAACATTATTTATGCAATTCAATCATCAATGTGTCTATGTGTATTTCTATGTTGCATTATGTCTTGAACATGACTAGGGTAAGTACAATTCTAGCATAAACATTCATCAGCCAACGGTATACATTGATAGATCTATTGGACTGACAATCCCACCCGGATACGTGCCTCCTACAAAGGTAGCGTGGGTGTTTGTTACTGCAATAAAAACGAGTGAACCATGAGCGTATGGGATGTACCACAATACAACAGTCACAATGGTTGATTATGCACTCGATTTACTTCTAGTATGTTTTCGCATATGGACTAGATTGCCATGACACATGAATTGCACAACAATTTTTATTCGATTGTCAAAACCTATGTAATTCTCACCAACTTTTATTGACCCAAAATATTTTCAACTTAACATGTTTCAGGTTCTACTTGCTTGAAGATTTGAGTTAATACTTGAAGATGTGTGCATAGTTTTATTCAATTTGATGTACGAATTCTTGTAGAACAATTGTATGTAATTTATTTAAACCATATAATGAAATTTATTATTTACCATGAGCTACTGAACAATCATCAATACGTGACATCCCGATGTTTCCGCCATCGGTTGGGGTGTTACAACTTTGACACATTGAATCTTGAAACGTTGGTAATGATACAAGTAGTACTTTCCTTTGATTATAAGAATCTTCCAAAATCAAAAACTTTTTCAACCTAAATACTCTGGTTGCTAATTAAACAGACAAAAGATTGACGGTTATTGGAAAATAAACAGATAAGTATTATTATTATTGTTTTGATGGATTAGAATCTCGTTACCTGATACTTGAATCCTTCGATTTGAACGTGAGTGTGAGAGAAACATCTGTTATTATGATTTAAGAATTTAAGAGAAAGCAGTAAAATATTTAAGAGAGAGACACAGAGATATGATACCTGTATATAATTGTGTAATGGGGTTTTGAGTTTGAGATTTGAATTTGAATTTGGAGCTCAAATTTAGAAGAAAAGTCGTTTGAATCTCTGTTAAAGCAAGTGACAAATATTTAATTAATTTATTACCAATGCTGTTGAGCTAAGCGCTGTTGAGGCAAGTGACCCACGTTATTTGTTGAATATTTTAAGCTGAAATATCATCATCACTTTTTGTATAAGCAAGGCATAGTTGGGCTTTCTCTAAGGCTGCCACGTCAGTTTTTTAAGGTTTTTTAATGTCACTCACGACTCTCCTATTATAGTAAGTATAGATAGATACATACGCTTTGACTTTCGGTAAGTAATATTTGTTACCTCTTCTTTTACACTTGCAATATCATATAATGCAATGCAATGCAATGCAACAACATATTAACCGTCTCGGTTACATCTACCCCTTCCAGAAGTTATCAAATTTGTTGCTAACTTCTCCATTGTCGTTAGTCTTATGGCCGTTTTTTCAACTTGCCTTTGATATTCAACAGACACCAAACTCAGTATTAATTTTGGTTCTTCTTTTGGGTCTGCCAAAGGTTATATTGATGATTGCTGTATTTCTTCAGTTCAGCAGCAATATGTATACTTGGAATAAACGAAGCAATCTGATTTTGAATGGTGATTATCTTCAAAGGAAATATTCGTTTCATAACAATCAATATTCTTCATTTTCTCTATTCTATTCAATTCTCTTCTCATGTCAACACTATTATGTTCTTTTTATCTTACATTTCGCCCCAATTGTCGGAATACATATACGTAACTTTTGTATATTTATCGATAGCCATTATATTCATTTCTATTATGATGATCAATTATTAATATTATCCTAAGCCCAATAACAGATATGTCTTTGATGGGCGGACTATCATTATATGGGCCTTATTAGGGTGTCCCCTGAGTATGTATAAATAGAGAGGTTATTATGAGATTAGGGTTGACACACAATCATAACAACATAACACCATTAGCAGTCCCCTATCTCTCGCTCTCTCTCTCTCTCTCTCTCTCTCTCTCTCTCTCTCTCTCTCTCTCTCTCTCTCTCTCTCTCTCTCAATGTGTTCATAACTTAAGAACACATAAACTATCAGAACTGCTGTAACACCCCAACCGATGGCGGAAACATCGGGATGTCACGCATTGATGATTGTTCAGTAGCTCATGGTGAATAATAAATTTCATTAAATGATTTAAATAAGTTACATACAATTGTTCTAAAAATTTGTACATCAAATTGAATAAAACTATGCAAACATCTTCAAGCATCAATTCAAATCTTCAAGCAAGTAGAACCTGAAACATGTTAAGTTGAAAATGTTTTGGGTCAACAAAAGTTGGTGAGAATTACATAGGTTTTGATAATAGAATAAAATTGTTGTGCAATTCATGTGTCATGGCAATCTAGTCCATATGCGAAAACATACTAGAAGTAAATCGAGTACATAATCAACCTTGTGACTGTTGTATTGTGGTACATCCCATACGCTCATGGTTCACTCGTTTATATTGCAGTAACAAACACCCACGAAACCTTTGTAGGAGGCACGTATCCGGGTGGGATTGTCAGTCCAATAGATCTATCAATGTATACCGTTTGGCTGATGAATGTTTATGCTAGAATTGTGCTTACCCTAGTCATGTTCAAGACATAATGCAACATAGAAATACACATAGACACATTGATGATTGAATTGCATAAATAATGTTGTAACATGTTTCACCCCAAAAATGGTGATAAATAGAAAAGGGGCTATGTAAAACTCACCTTAGCAAAATGTTATGTCTCGTAAAAAAAATAGAATAATGTGTTGTGAATGTATGCGAGGCGAATCCCAAAGACTCAACAACGTAGCTAGTCCAAATTGAAGAAAACGAAAAAGAAAGAATATCAAGCTTCCAATTCGCCAATTACAAGAGCTTATAATCAAAGCTTCAATTGTAGAAGTAATAGACTATAGAAGAAAGGTATGAGGGAAAGTTTAATCGGATTGAAACAATCGATTTAGAGGTGCAAAGTATAATGGGTCATAGGTGGGTTTTTATACTAGTTTTGGAGTCAATTAGCCATTAAAATTGGTCAATACCATAAAATAAGGTTTTATGAAGAATTGACTATTTGACTAAGTCTTTGACTGTTTGACTAAGACTTTGACTAGGACTTTGACTATTTGACTCAAGGCTTTATTTTAAAAAAAAATCTTGTATGTGAAAAAAAGAATTTAGAATCATATTATTATTATTATTATTATTTATATACATTTATGTATGTATATAAGTTGTGAGTTAGGATAAATAAAGACTTGAGCACATTTGTATAATATTAATGATAAAGGTGTAATAAAAAATATATATATATATATATATATATAAGGGCTTTTTATGTATTAAAATTTTGGGGAAAATTTTGCGATGTTACAGTCTCCCCTACTTTTAGGAACTTCGTCCCGAAGTTAAAAGAAAAAACACCAGGTATACAATTGGTCGACTACCGAAAACCTTGATAAAATTTCTCACTACCTTAACGTACCTGTAAATTTATGATTACGTTCCGGACCGTAATTATCAATTTACCTTACATTAGGGTTTTGCGTCCTTTTATGACTCTACCGATTGTTGAGCAGGTTCGATAGTCTCCACCAGTCGTTGAACAGGTTGTGGGGCCTCTCCCGACTGTTGGAAAGACATGATGACCTCTACCAATCGTTGAGTAGGTTGTTTGGTAGTCAACTAATTGTTGTACAAGTAAGCAAGTATGATTATAGATATAGCAATTAGTTCACATTCAAACAAGCATGCACTTAGATGTTATGATAATACTTGAATTTATTACTTGAATCAAAAAGTGTCAATACATAGAATTAAAAAGTAGACATCATTCAAATGGTGGGGTTTGCTGTTAAGTAGCTGGAGGGTCTTGATCTCGATTTAGTTTAGGGCATCGGTTACGGAAATGATTTGGGTTTCCACATTCATAGCATTGACCATAGTTGTATTTACCAAGACGATCAAGATTAGCAACCTGAGCAGGGTTGGTTGGTTGGTTGGTATTAGGGTTTGGGGTCTCATGACATGTGTTGACCAGATGGCCATACCTACCAAAATTGGTGCACAGGCGATACATTGAAACAGTGGGGTGATGTCGATTGCATGTGTTACACAATGGAAAGTTTCTTGTATAGGGTTTCTTGTTAGAAGCTTGTGTAGTGAGGTTTACATTAGGATCCCTGGTCTTGCGCTTCTGGTTCTCGGTAGTTACCGCGGCCACAATACTTGTTTTCTTGCCTAAGGTCCTGTTCTTTTCGTGATTTCCAACGCCATTTCCATGGCCGTTCCCATTCATTTGGATGACTTGAGCCAACAAGTTAGAAAACAGAGTTGTGATTTGTTGTGCCATTTGTTGGGAAATAATCGCAGCCAGTTGGGCATCAACACCTTTGTTGTTTTTTGTTGTTGTTGTTACTTTCCTCTTGGTTTCCACCACTGTTATTGCGAGTGCTGCGACGTGGAGACATGATCTGTAAGGGACACAATGAAGGTTCAATGTGGCATGAAATGAATGAGGTGATATAAGGTATGTAATCATTTATTCATTAATTAAAACGAATAAACGAAAACGTTGACTTATCAATGTTTCCAGATTTTAATAACATATGAAGACATGCTTTAGCCTATAAGTGAACACTCATCCCGAGAATTCCTAGGTAGGCATCCGGGTCCCTCGTCTGATTGGGATATATGCGCAATGCCAGCCTAGACAGAAGACTCAGAATACAGGCGTTCACCCTTCCAGATTGCACGTGTTCGTTATTAAAATCTAGAACTTCGACGAGATCTCAAGGGGGTTCAGGTTAAACCTGAGGATTTTATCCTATTAGTCTAAGAGTAGATTCACTGATGGAGAGCAGCCTTCTTGTAAGGATGAAAGTAGGGATAAGAAGTAGGAGGGAGATAGAGAATAGCAAGTAAAAGAAGCATGTACTGGTTAAATCCTATGGTTATAGACTAGATTATTTTTCTAATAACCTAATTCCCTATAACCATGGCTCTGATACCAATCTGTAACACCCCAACCGATGGCGGAAACATCGGGATGTCACGCATTGATGATTGTTCAGTAGCTCATGGTGAATAATAAATTTCATTAAATGATTTAAATAAGTTACATACAATTGTTCTAAAAATTTGTACATCAAATTGAATAAAACTATGCAAACATCTTCAAGCATCAATTCAAATCTTCAAGCAAGTAGAACCTGAAACATGTTAAGTTGAAAATGTTTTGGGTCAACAAAAGTTGGTGAGAATTACATAGGTTTTGATAATAGAATAAAATTGTTGTGCAATTCATGTGTCATGGCAATCTAGTCCATATGCGAAAACATACTAGAAGTAAATCGAGTGCATAATCAACCTTGTGACTGTTGTATTGTGGTACATCCCATACGCTCATGGTTCACTCGTTTATATTGCAGTAACAAACACCCACGCAACCTTTGTAGGAGGCACGTATCCGGGTGGGATTGTCAGTCCAATAGATCTATCAATGTATACCGTTTGGCTGATGAATGTTTATGCTAGAATTGTGCTTACCCTAGTCATGTTCAAGACATAATGCAACATAGAAATACACATAGACACATTGATGATTGAATTGCATAAATAATGTTGTAACATGTTTCACCCCAAAAATGGTGATAAATAGAAAAGGGGCTATGTAAAACTCACCTTAGCAAAATGTTATGTCTCGTAAAAAAAATAGAATAATGTGTTGTGAATGTATGCGAGGCGAATCCCAAAGACTCAACAACGTAGCTAGTCCAAATTGAAGAAAACGAAAAAGAAAGAATATCAAGCTTCCAATTCGCCAATTACAAGAGCTTATAATCAAAGCTTCAATTGTAGAAGTAATAGACTATAGAAGAAAGGTATGAGGGAAAGTTTAATCGGATTGAAACAATCGATTTAGAGGTGCAAAGTATAATGGGTCATAGGTGGGTTTTTATACTAGTTTTGGAGTCAATTAGCCATTAAAATTGGTCAACACCATAAAATAAGGTTTTATGAAGAATTGACTATTTGACTAAGACTTTGACTGTTTGACTAAGACTTTGACTAGGACTTTGACTATTTGACTCAAGGCTTTATTTAAAAAAAAAATCTTGTATGTGAAAAAAAGAATTTAGAATCATATTATTATTATTATTATTTATATACATTTATGTATGTATATAAGTTGTGAGTTAGGATAAATAAAGACTTAGGCACATTTGTATAATATTAATGATAAAGGTGTAATAAAATATATATATATATATATATATATATATATATAAGGGCTTTTTATGTATTAAAATTTTGGGGAAAATTTTGCGATGTTACAACTGCATACTCTAAAGGGAACCCGAATCCACTGACAAGCATGTCAACCTCAAGTCTCTTACAACATCAGTAGCAGGTCTCGTTGATCTATCATGTATTACTATTATTATTATGTTTTCCATTACATACAGTCAAAACTGATCAACATGTGGTATCAGAGCAATGTTGCTCAATCAGTTTTGATTGTTTTCCATTAAGATCTGGAATTAAAATCGGAAAACAATTATGTTAAAACCTGATAATGGTGTTTACGGGCTCCTGTAATTTTCGGTTGATAATTAAAAAAAATTGGTTAATAATTTTTCTATTTTAACCGAATTCATGGTTTATGATTATTTTTTCGAAATCTATAATAAGTTTTAATGTTATCATATTTCGATTCCAAATAATATATTATGTTTTTGATGTTTAAGCTAATTTTTTCGGTTGATGTTCTTCAAGAACTTCATTAGAGAAACCGAAAATTCCTTATGTTTTGGTTAGTATTAGGATTGATTTGTTGTTTCCTAAAATCAAGGATGTACCAACCTTATGATTATCCCTTAAAATAAGGAAACAACTTTAATGATAATCCATAATTTACTAATCAAATTTTAAAATTTAATGATAAGATTTCCAGATTAATAAACAAATAAGGGTTTCCTAACCCATAACTTGTTTCCGGATTAAAAGAATCTTAATAAAATTAGAGATATAATCGGTTCCAAAAATAGTTCGTCAAGAAACTTTTTCACAAAGAAACATTAGAGTGTCCGACCCTTATAACTGTGTCTGATCTCATAAAACCATTTCCGAATCTAAGTGTCCGACCCTTATAACCGTTTCCGACTAGAGGGTTGTTTCCGAGCATTAGTGTGTTTCCGAACCCATGAGAGGGTTTTCCGACCCATAACGATGTTTCCGACCATCACAGTTTCCGAACTTAAAGGGTCGTTTCTGGGTCATCAGGTTTTACCGAAGAAATTAGTTCTCAGTTTAGGTTCAAATCAGGTTCACGAATCTAACTTGTTCTCGGGTATCTTACGAATAATTATTCTGAAAACACTTAAATATTTCAAGAACCATTATTTTTTTAGAACATTCTAAAGTTTTGAGAACCTCATGATATTCGTAAAACATTATTTTTCGAAACCCATTATTTTCTCGTGGGATATCTCATTTAATTTTTTAAAGGTTTTGACGAAACATAACGTATCAGTTTTATCAAAACATTACTTAAACCTTGCTTAACTTGCAATAACCTTTGAGGTGTCACTTCTGCCCAAAGGTGATGTGTCACATTAGATGGTTATAAAGATCTCGTTAAGCATTGTAGCTCGTTCACATAAGTGCCATAAGGTTTCACTTCTGCCCAAAGGTGATGTGTAACAGATTTTGTTGGTGAACTGAGCGTATTGCATTAGGACTTTGAATGTCTCACTTCTGCCCAAAGGTGATGGGTTACATTCACTGTAAGCAATTTAATACTTAAATGAACAGCATATAGCCAAAGCTAGAGCATGTTATTTAAGTAGCTTATGTTGGTGTTATGATATTATCACGTCTTCATTACAAAATTGATCCTCACGATTAATGATCCTTCATTAATATAATGATCATAATCTAAGTCTGCCTTACATCAATACCCATAACTCGAAACTAATCTCACATTCTTCTATAAATTACTATCTCAACTAAGTAATCTACTCTAATTATCAAAACTAAGAAGAGTTTGCTTAAATTTTGTTCTTATTAAGTTACCTCTTAAGACATGACATTCCTACGCTCTATCTGATAAAGTATTACAGAATAACACATGAGCATAATAAGTGGAATAAAAATGTCTCTTATGGTAATTAAGAACTCCTTTTACTGATTCCTATCAGGTGAGCTATTAATAATTCTGAAATTCCTAAGACTAATGTATTATCTATGGAATGAAAGAATATAACGAATTCCTAAGAAGCATGAAATAAATAAGTCTAACTCTATGGTTAAATGGGATCTGTGAATACATCTTAATATTGAATAACATGACCCATAAAGCTAAGGGTTACACATGAAAATCAATAAATTTCTAGTGCATAATAACTTTTCCATCAGTACGATTAGATGCATTATGAATCAACTAATAACACTCAGAAATATCAAAGTAAAATGAGTGGGTTGATAGCGAATTACGTACAAGAAAAAAGAACGCATTAAACAAGAAAAGTTGATGTTATTCACCTTACTACCATTAAACCTAAAAGAGGAAGAATAATTACCATAGAGAGGATAATTATAAGATCTGGAAACAAGATACAAGTACTACTTTCAACTATAAGTTTCTCCAAAGGGAAAGTCTTACTAAGAAAAACTGTGCCATTAAGCATAGGCATAAGTGTCACACCACGCCAATGGCGGAAACACGTGGCGCGACGGTCCAATGGTATAAAGTCAAGATTAACGCAAACCACAAGTAATTAATCAAAAGGCTCATTTATTGTTACGTCAAACCAAGTTTAGAGATTACATATTCCAAAACAACTTGTTTTAATACATTCAAGGAGGTTTCCAAAATATATCCCAATACTTGGGAAATAATAACGAAACCCCAAATTATTCGACGTAAAAAGTATGAGATTCCCCCCGTCCCACTAGCCACGTTGCCTGCCATCCTTCAATTACCTGAAAGATATGTTTAAAAATCGTCAATATATAAATATTGGTGAGTTCACAGGTTTTAGTTTCCAAAACTTTACTTCTTGGGAAATACCATGTTATGACTATTATAGGAGTTGCAAATTCCTACAATCTACTTGAGCCTATAACCAAACCAAGACTAATAATAATGCCCCGCTCCAAGTCGTTACTCGGTATCCAACGACTTGATTTCAGAATACGTGTACCCCTGGCATACGCCGATGCATAATCGACGCTATCGATTAGGGGTGGGCCTTGTCAGGCACCAATAGTACTATCCAAATATTCCTTCAGTTTCATTTCCTTGAATTAATGGTTATAGAAGAGAGGACTCAACCCCGAGTGGCGATCACAACTCAAGTAATTATCCCGTCATACATTTTCCCTAACATATATTTCCCCCAAAAAATGTAAAACAGTTTAAAATGGGGCCGTGAAACTCACCTCAATAAGTGCTCGGGCCCGAATAGAGAATAGTATGCTCGAGGTCAAACACCTACAAGCGTCCTAGACGTATAAGCCACTATACCTATAGTGCATGTGCTTCGGCAAGTTGTACACCCAACTCCCAAACCATGATTTAATCCAATTCCCCGTTTAATTAAACGTGTATCCTAGGTCCGTTGGTGATGGATTACCCTTTCTTACAAGTTATTTATATTTTCATTAATATTTCTTTAACTTGTATAATATTATTCTCGACTCGACTTCACTTAACGTATACTTATTTTCCCATTAAATAATTATACTTAAGATCGTATCGTTCGTTATAATATTTTTAACGCTCGACCCGACTCACTTTACCGCATATTTATTTTCCCATTCAAATAAATATACTAAGGTCTTGTCGATTCGGTATACTTATATATATATACATATTGTTTACTCGACTCAGTTTTTCTTCCCGTATATTTACTTTCCCATCAAGTAAATATACTAGAATTTCGTCGAGCCGAATATTTATATATATATATATATATATATATATATATATTCCTTGTTAAGTCCATACGTTCGTTTAACGTTTAATCGTTAGATTATTTACGTTATCTTTCTCCCACGAATATTTTCCAACAATTAGGAAAGTGTTATGTATTTTTCACCCAAGTTATATATTTTAACTCCTTAAAATATATTTATACTCATCTTGACGTAATGATATTTTTCTCGTTCGTCCATTTTACGTCTTATTTCGTTAACACGTCCAAGTCCGATTTCTTAACTTATATATATAGTTAATTTTTCCAAGTTTTCCCAATATGTGTTTTCTAGAAATATTATTCATCTTTTTAAATTTTCAACACATATTACTTGAAAGTCTTATAAATACTTTTGCATTTTTAATACAAAACTTGGTAGCTTATATATAAAAATGCTCAAATACTTTCATATTCCCATTTATATAAAAGTGTTCATTTTTATATAAGTTCTCCCAAGTTTTTAATTTGTCTAACATTTTTATAAAAACCTTTGTTTTTATATAAATCCATATGTTAGAAAAGTCCATATTTTTATAAAACTCTATTTTATAAAAAATACAATTTTATACAAAATACATGTGTATAATCACTAGTATTTACCAAATCTACCTTGGAAAATTATTATTTACACTTTTGACACCAAACATTCCATAGTTGTATTTTTTAGACTCAAGTTTCTAAAAATATCCCTTTTAGTCCCTCAACTTTTAAAGTTACAATTATAATCCTCTAACTTATAAAAGTTGCATTTTTCCATTCTATCTTTCAAGATTAGTATTTTCCTACTAAACTAGTAGACTTTAATGGATCATTTTTATAATGTTAGATTATTTTCACATTTTAACACTTTTAATAGTCTCATATACTCTTAATAAGGCTACTAATATGTGTAATTTGTGTATTTTGTCCAACATGTCCAAATTACATTTTTCAAGTTAGTAGACTTTGATGATGCAATTTTTACAATACTTGTTTTCCAACAAAAATAACCTTTTAACAAGTCTTATATCTTTAAGTTATGATTATTAAAATCACTTTTGAGTTCATTCAAGTTCCATTAACAAGTTATACTCAAATCACCATTTTCTTCAAGTATTCATGAACTTAGTAAAAACTACAAGAATACTTAACATCCATCACTAAAATTTCGATTATTTCACACATAGTTTAACACCATTTTAGTCTTTAAAAATCATATGTTTTATTATGAAAAGCTTATTCAAGTTCACCCCTTGTACAACTTGCTTCAAGCTAATAAACATAAACTTTTAAAGACAAAACAAGATCAAGAATACTTACAACTAGCACAAAGCTAGGTAAGCTTTCAATGCTTGATTTTGATGGGGTTTAGTGTGTTCTTCCTAAGTGGTTAAGCTCCAAGCTTGAAACACAAAATGGGGGTTTGAAAGATGGATGTTTATGAGTGATTTGGAGGTGTTAAAACTTGAAAGAAATGTGTGTGTGGGTGCTTGTAAATCCACGGCCATAAGGGAGAAAAAGAAGAAGTTTGCTTGTATGATCAAGTATTCTCACAAGCTCCTTTTATAATCCTTCAACATATTCCAAGATTGCATGTAATCTAACAAGGATTCACAAGGATTTCTAGTGTACTAGTGTGATTTTTGGATGATCTTGGAGGTGTGTATGCCGTGGGTTTTTGAAAGAAATGGGAGGATCCTCTTGTGATTTTAAGGACACAATAATATCCAATATGATCTAGCTTGGATTTGTAAAGATTGTTGATGTACTAGTATGATCTTTGAGTGATCTTTCTTAGATTATAAGAGGGTGTATGGCCGAGATTTTGCAAAGAGAATGAAGGATTTTCCATGATCCTTAAGCACACAAAGATATCTCATATATAATCTAAGGCTTGTACTCAAGATTCAATCTCCTTAAATCAAGGATTTTAGTGTACTAGGAAATCTTATAAGTATTGTGGTTAGGGATGTTTGGCCGTGAGTTTATAAGCAACAAGGAAGGATTTTTATGAGATCTTCAAGTACTTCAATAATCTCATAATATCACATATCATATCTATCCCATACTTGCATATCATCTTTAGATTGTTTAGTACACCAAAAGAAGATTATGGTATGGGAGGGTTGGGAGCCAGTTCTAGAGGGTGTTTTGGTGGGGTCCACAACACAAAATATTTACCAATAATTTGTTAAGTTTAATCCTTTGTCGTTCGGGTGTTGTTCGGGTATTTTTCGGACTTTAATCGCGTGTTATTCGGACATTAAAATTTCCTCTAATAACCCTTAAACATAGCCTAATTTAAGTGTTGATTGGTTATTTAGGCTCTTGTCGGGCGAAATTATGAGTTATACGCGTATCGGGTGCGGTACGCGCACTTTATTCGTTACCGAGAGATTTGTATGTAAAGTTTTCACTTATGGTTTTGGAGTTCCAAAACACATTATATTTTGTGAAAATACCCTTTATTTTATATCCTGGGTGTCCGGGATCCGTTTTGTTTATTTAATTTTTACCGGGTAATCACCAACGTCCATACCAGATAAGTTTATTCGCACATGATCCTATCATGTTTTACCATTAAACGTGTGCATTCCTATGCATCATATGGGAATTTACTATTCTCTAAGGCCTCAGTTAAACAATTAACACGTATTTGCACTTAGTTACGTTAATTACACATTAATTAATTAGTACGAAATTACCTCATTTTTGCCGGTTGTTACAATAAGCAAAAAGATTACCCATAAGAAAGAGAGAATGGTTGGCTAAGATATGTAGTGCCTAATTAAGGATATTTAACTCCACAAATGCTAATGGATTCCAATTAACTCATGATGGCTGAGTCTAGTTTTATACGTTTCCTTACTATAATTCAACAAATACTTAAGATGAGAGTTGGTGGCTAAATTTAGGGTCTATTAACCATTAATAACTGATCTTAGTGTTGAAGCTTTATGATACCTTACAATATTCTTGAGATTACTCAGAATTTAGTATCAATACTAGAAGCTACAATTTTTTGATAGTTACAAGGTTTTAATGACCAAACCAAAGCCACTATTAAGTTAAACTCTTATATTGTTTGTTGTCATTATCTGAATAGAAACCTTATGAAATAAAACTAGATGATCGAATAACGTTTTCACAACTTTGTTATCATGAAAATGAGAATTTAACAAAGGAAAATGAAACCCATGCAATTCATCCACTAAGACCAAAATTTCATGAGAAATCATGACCAGGTCACTAAAGGATGCTTAGCTATCAAGTCTTATTCTCAATTACTTTAAAGCATGTGTTAAACGCCCTAAACATTAAATGATGAAAGGAATAAATGGGTTTCCATCATAAGTCATAACTAATTGACATTAGTGGAGCTTAGATAAATATCTAATTGTATCTATTCCGTTTCCTACAGACCAAAAGTATTAAAGACATCAATTCATATATACTTAATAAGATTCCCTCTAAGTATGTCCTTAAAATTTCTTATGAAATCTGAACGATAAGGGAAATCAAATATAAAATATATGAAATATTCTCATTCACACGCATCGTTAAAACTTATTATGTGGAGATACTAAGATACCTAAAAGATTAGTGGGAGCATTAGATGTCCTACTTATGACTTGCAAAAGTTACAGAAGTGGGGGGAACGAAAATTTGATCTATCCTCAAATTACACCTCTTGCACTGGACAACACTCTATCACAACTTGTCTCCTTAGCATTTAACGTACTCCTAAAAAAGTTTTGTGGATGCCTAAATATGGGCGAACTTAGATTTCTTGCTAAAGTAATCCTCATTAAGAGAAACGACAATAAACATCATTAGGTTGTTTTCTCTATTAAAATCAATGGATCTTCCAAATGTTAGATCTTAAGCATGCTGAATTCATTAAGATCTCTAAGGTAAGTGGGAGTAGTACAAGTCCATATTATGACTTTTCGGAAGTACAAGATGCGGGGGAGAAACTCATTAAAATTCGAGACTCATTAAGTTTAACTCCGAATTTAACTTCAATTATTCCTCTTGTACACCTTACTGCACAAACTCTTACACACTTAGAAACTAATATTGCTCCTTATATACCTGAAAATAAAAACACTTAACTAAAGTTAAGTTTGTATCATAATAAACCCAATGTTCAACTCAGGAGGTTATTTGGGTCTAAAAGCCTACTAACTTTGATGATTATGTAACCTACCTGACTAATACAAAATGGATGTTTGGAAAGATTACCGATCATACCTCTTCTAATTAAATCATTAGTATCAATCAATCTTCTAAATGGAATAAAGCTATTATTAGCAAAATTTAATTCCATAAATTAGAATAACATTTGGGATTTGGTTGAATAACCTAAAGGTATTCATAATTAAACCAGATCTGAATGGGAACGTTGTTAGATAAGACTGATTGTAAAAGATTATACTCAATGAGGGATTAGATTATCAAATAATCTTCTTATCTGTATTACAAAAGATTTCTTTGAGGATCATTACCGTCCTAGTAGCTCATAATGACTAAGAGCCGCATTAGATGGACATTAAGACAACTTTCCATAACAATGACCTACATGTAGGGGTGTTCATCGGTTCGGTTTACGGTTTATTTGGTTTATTCGATTCGGTTTATTCGGTTTTCAAAATTTTGTACCTCAAACCAAAAACCAAACCAAACCAAATTAGGAATATGAAAACCAAACCAAATTCAACCAAATTGAATTCGGTTCGGTTTCGGTTTAAAACCAAACAAACCAAATTGAAACGAAGTTTTTTTTCTCTAACTTATATACCTATATGTTCCAAAATCCGAAAAGAAAGTTTGCAATAAATATAAACCAAAAAATCAAACCACACAAACAGAAACATTATAAAAATTAGAAATAGTAAAATGAACTCTAGTTTACTAGTTTATACTCAGATTATTACCTCTATGAATTGGTGGGCTTTATTTATTTTGGGTTGGGTTTAATATTTTGGGCTTATATATTATATATGAGTTATTAAATATTATATTTTTATTTAATAATTAATTATTTTACCGGTTTATTCGGTTATCCAAATAAACCAAATAAAAAAAATGTAGAACCAAAAACCAAACCAAACACCGAATAAGCAATTCGGTTTCGGTTAAAACCAAACCAAACACCAAATTCGTTGTTCGGATTGGTTTTTTCGGTTACGGTTACGGTTCGATTTTTGGTTTTTATTTGGTTTGCGGTTTTTCTGAACACCCCTACCTACATGTTCATTAAGCAATCTGAAAGTTCTAAACTGAAGGTTAAGAACACTTAGTTTGTAAGTCAATAAGATCCACGTATGGGTTGATACAAGCATAAAATGTGTTTGAATCATAATGAAATTACTCTTCATCAAGAAGTAAGTGGATTAAAGAACCTACCTTAAGATGAGTGGGAGCAACTAATGAAAACTTGTCCTTCCATAGATGATGTTTCTCTTGACAAGTATATGTTACCTAAGTCAAACATAATTTTGACATGATGAACATCGGGGATTCCTCTTATGTGATAGGAATCAAAATGTACCGAGATAGACCCAACGGAATATTAGTTTCATCCCATAAGTTTTTACTCTAAGCGGGTCCTTAAGTATGTAACATACAACATTGCTCTCTTTTAGAGGATAATAGGATAATTTGAGATTATCACCTTATGTTTCATTAATTAGAAGACTTATGTAAATTTAAGTCTATGCGTGTTTATGATATTGTTCGTATTACTTGATACTAGACTTGTCTAGATTGATGAAAAGCATCTAATGGAACATTACAATATCTTTAAGAAACAAGAGACTATAATCTAAAGAAGAAGTGAGAATCTAAAGTGATGTCAATTTTGGGGTATATCATAACGTCAGCAGACATAACTATCTTATGGAGGAGTCATAAGAAACTCTTAACAACCTAAGTTATCATGACATAATGTGTTGCTGATTACAACAGAATGGTCATTAAATGTTGTTGGTAAATTTATCAGTTGACTCATAACTTATTAACTCCATGCAAATACTAAGTTGAAGGCTTACTGTGATAAAGTCAGCTGCCCTAATTTCTCGAACAGTAACATTTTGAGAGGAGCTGCATTAGAGTTCGATACGAAATTATTGTTCGCTTATGATTAAGAAAAAATAGAGGAAATCGGAATTTTGTATCGAATGCATTCATGATATGCTTATGGATCGAATAATTAAAGGTCTATCACCCACAAGTCTCATTAACGGGCCAACTAAGAGAAAAGGGTATTACTAATGACCATGTACAACTGCATATCGTACTATGAATGACTTATGACTAATGATTAATTTTCCTCATTATGATTTGTTTGTCTATTAGTATGCTAAGCTAACATAATGGCATAAAGACAATAATATAACAAATCTACTAAGGGCATAACGTTAATTGATTCTAATGTTAAGTTTTAATATAACAAAAGTGAGTATTAATCTCTGCAGACTAAAGTAATACTCATAATAAATGATTACTCGGTTAAGTGGGAGAATGTTGGAATAAATATATGTAACGTTTGTATATTTATCGATAGCCATTATATTCATTTATATTATGATGATCAATTATTAATATTATCCTAAGCCCAATATTAGATATGTCTTTGATGGGCGGACTATCATTAGATGGGCCTTATCTGAGTATGTATAAATAGAGAGGTTATTATGAGATTAGGGTTGACACACAATCATAACAACATAACACCATTAGCGCTCTCTCTCTCTCTCTCTCTCTCTCTCTCTCTCTCTCTCTCTCACACACACACACACACACAATGTGTTCATTACTTAAGAACACATAAACCATCAGAACTGCATACTCTAAAGGAAACCCGAATCCACTGAGAAGCATGTCAACCTCAAGTCTCTTACAACATCAATAAATAATAAAAATTCAAACACCAAATTATTTGCACTAGTATAAAAAAATAAAAACAATTCCAAACAGAGTTTTGAGAATCTAACCATCATTTTTCATAAGTATTACATCTTATCAATCTCAAATAGAAAGGCATATATATATATATATATATATATATATATATATATATATATATATATATATATATCTGTATGATAAGTAAAAGTTGTATGAATCAACCGGGCACCACGTATACTGTACAACCCATCACCATTGATTACAGATTAGATTAGATTAGATGGATATTGGACACCCCAACAACTCCTTTGCAGCAATATCCAGATAATCAATTGGCATTCCAGTTGCAACTCGACTGTGGGCTTCCCAGGTTAGACATTTCCCCAGGTCAATGACAATATTCCCTTCTTCACCTATTGACTTTGACCCGACGTGTAAAATGGCTCTTAGAACAGATATGCTGAGGGTCCGCACGTGAGCACTCGGGTGAGAAAGGCACCGTACTGTAGCTGGCAGGCGACACTATCACAAGCACAATAAAATTTAACCAATGCGTTGTTTTTTTCAATTTTCTAAACGCTACCATGTAACATTAACTGATTAAAGTTGGTTTGTTTACCTTGAGTAGATTACAGAGACCATCTGCAACTGCCAATCCTGATTCTCCCCACTCAAGAACAGGCTCAACTGCTCTAGCCGTTGCTTCCAGAAGCTGAAACCAAGCATGGAATAAACAGTTAAAGTTATATGTTACGGTTTAACACAAATGATAATAAAGTCAAAAAACCTCAAGTTGAGGCAAGGTGCATTCTTCTCCGTCAACAAGCATGCCATCAGTGGCACGCACTAGGAGGTCTAACGCAGTTGCTAATATCATTAGTGACTCCGGGGCATCGTGTTTTCTCATTAACTCCACTATTAGCTTCACGATTCGTTGATTAATCCTCCACATTTTTTGACCAAGATCATCATCGTCTTTAGCGATCCATGGCTGTAGTTCCTTCTCGGCCTGACATGCAAATACATAAAACCAGGAAAGTGACTAAACAACATAATGATTACTGATGGGTAAATATGTCACTTGTCAAATGAGAAATAATGCAGAGATGAACAAAGTCTGGACCTGAAGAACGATAGCAGTTGCAGCTATTGTTGGTGATGCTGACACCACATTGCAGAGTGCATCAACCACCTGTGTAGACAAACAACGATCTATTAAAAGTCACACAACCACACATCAGATAACTGCATGAGTCACCAATGCTTAGATATCATACAAGTATCAGAAATGGTCCTTAGCATAAGATCGGCTATCACATGGTACAAAAGATTACCTGTCTCCATCCTTGCTGAGCAGAGGTGCTTTCTGCAGTAAGTTGCATTTCAGGTGATGCAATCATCTTATGCCAGAGCAACGACACGACAGAGAAACACAATTCCTGTTTCTCTGTCAGCACTGATCTTAAAAGAACCCGTGCACTGCCATTAAATCCAATATGTCTGTCCATCGTAAGAAAATTGGCCAACTCTGAAGCATTAAATGGAAAATTCATTATCCCTTTCTCAGAGCTGCTGTCGATGTCATCACATAACTTAGAAACTTCATCATTCGTTGCCACACTTTTTACAGTGACTTGATGTGTCGTTGATGAGTCCCCCTTTTCACAGCTATTTTGTTTTTTACCATTTAAGCACACAATAGGAAGATGATATGAGATGGGTGCATCCAATGGCTCTGCTTTGTTGACAATCGATGCAACTGCTTTACTATGAATATCTATCAAATTATAAAGTGAAGATGCTGTAGCGTAAATTTGTTTATCCCATTTGCACCTCATCAAAACCGATAGTGCACGCATGCAAGCTTTTGACCGTCTAAAAAGCTCAGAAATATGAGCTGCAACCATAGCAGCAGCAACTATTTCATTTGAACTATAACTCCAAGATGTGCCAACAGAAGACGGTTTTAAAGAAAAAAGTGCTTCCAAAATTGATAATATCCTGCGAGTGTGACCAACTGCCGAATCAATACTATTCTGGAAACCATTTGTAGATTTAACCAGCTTTACATTTTTTGCAGCATCCTCTACGTTTGAATGATTACTACCTGCTCTTGAAATTAAAGGAAAAAGCTGAAGCTCACAAGCAAGAGCACAAACAGCAGCTAGAACATAAGAATCAAAAGCTGCAACAGGTCCTTGCTTATTTACTGTTTTACCCCCGTGCTTTCCTTCCAGTTGTTCGCCTTTTGGTTTCTTACCTACATGAAGCTGGGCTTCATGGCTAACACACACTGTCAAAATAACAAAAAGTAGTCTAGACGAAAGCTCAATAGTGGCACATGACTCCAAAAACAGTGAGTGAACCATGGTTCGAAGCTCGGCTACAGCTAGGTTTTTGGAAGCAGACCCAAAAATGTATCGTGATTTTGTCGTGTGTTCAAATGAAGATTCTGCTGGAAATGTTCTTTGAAGGATTGTTTCAACGGTAGCAACAAATATCTTCATGAGACAAGCTTCAGATGGACTGCCACGTGGCAGATATTCAAGAACTTTAAGGAGGGGTATGTATAAGTTCCATGATAATACAGGAGGCTGCAAAGGGGTTGCAACAATGATTTCGGGAAGATCAATTACAGATGAGCTTAAAGGAATTAAGCCATAAGCAGCTTCCCAAATTGTGCATATTCTCCATTCAACCTCGGGCCCATGTGCACATAGCATTGATGCTATCCCTTGGGCTGTAGCTTCAATCGTAGCTTCAGCTGCTGGCATTTGTCTCTGAACGCATATAATTAGAGTTTCCGATTTTATGTAGCTAACATTTACTACAAATGAAACAGTGGATGTAAATTAATACCTGTTTTTTATGGGTTGAAATGTAATCGCCCGTAGGTTCAACTGGTCTAAGTGGAGGAAAAAGCAAAGCAGGTTGGGAAAGGATCCGGAAAAGTAAAGCCGCTGCTGAATCTGCCGCAATGCCAGCTCGCATTGACATTGCGGTTCCAATTGCACGCAAGAAGTGCAAATGCATCCAGTTCCTAGGAAGCTACAAAAAAGGGAAAAATGATAAGTTACATAACCTTATACAGTTTGGAAAAGAGCTTCACTGATACAAATATCTATAGCAACTGAAACCATAACTAGACATCATACTGAACGATGTAACACTCAAGAAAAAATTATCAGTCCAACTTGCATAAAAGCTATTAACTAAACCTGGTTAAACAAAAGTCAAAGCTATGACCGATTTATATCAACTTAAGATATGGCACAGGTGATTGGTTGCTAGCTTGAACCCCTTAATTCTTCAGACATTACTTTTTATTGATTTTTTTATTTTATATCAAACAAAGTTTAACTACATGTACTAGGGAGTTGTGTGCAAGGTTTAAAAAGGCTGAAACGGGCCTCGAGGCGTAAGCCTCGAGGCGGACCGAGGCGTAAGCCTCAAAACACTACTAAAAATAACAATATATATATATATATATATATATATAACAAAACATCATGGATATTATAAAATCTAATTTAGTAATGAAACAAACATCATAAAATGGTTTTAATAGCATTTTAATCTTTAACTTAAGTTTGGAGATCAAATGTAAATTAGTGAACATTGAGGGGGTTAAATGTTAAAATACCAAAAGTTGATAAGGTAGAGGGGCAGGTGTGTTTTGGTTAGATTTTGAGGTGGAATCCAGGTACAATTTTTGACCCGACTTGAACCAATTTTCACTACCTAGACCCAATTTTGACTTGGGTGGTGAGGCTTAAGCCTCACCGCCTCGCCTCACAGCCTCACCGCCTCGGGAAGCCTCAGAAAGCCTTGGATAGGCCGAGGCTTAGGTTTCAATTGACCCCCATGAGGCTAAGCCTCTAAGGCGTTTTTTCATAGCCTCAGCGGAGGCGTAAGCCTCGAGGCGAGCCTCAGACAGCCTTTTTAAACCATGGTTGTGTGCTTATGTTGAAATATCCTTCATCACTAAAAACAAGTACAAAAACAGCAGATCATCCTTATGTAAACTTCAACCACCATGTAGCTTTGTTTTACGTCACTGACTCAAGAAAGTTTTCTGAATAAATATATTTGTTTTAGTCGGCCCAATGAGAAGTAGGAAGAGATTCCTACCTGGGACCTTTGGATTTATGTAGTCCTGTTTCATGGGCAGTCTACCGTCCTTCCAACGAGTATGTCTGCATGAAAGAACTGGAACAACCAGAGGCGAAGGGTCTTTAGAAAAGTATGAATCAAATTCATGAAATGTGACATAAGCACACTACGGACCAATGTACTTTTAGGGGGTAGGTTCTATGTTAGTAATAAAATGTATTTTAGTGTCTGTTTGTAATAAAAGATAGTTGAGGGACTGAAAGTGACAATAGGTTAAAGTTCAAAAGTTAGTTGATGGCGGTTACTAGCCGTGTATATGTAGGATTGATGGTTGTTAATAATAATCAGCTGTGATTTGTATGAATTTCTTCTCTCTGTTTCTTGATTCTATCTTTCATAGCTAACAATTGGTATCAGAGCCATCAATCCTCGGCCTCCGATTACCAATCACACCCACACCACCACAATCCGTCGTCGACCACCGTCAAATTTTTGTCCGATCAACTTTTTTCCTTCATTCTATCGTTTTTTTTTCTGGAATCTACTTCAATTCTAGCGTAGATTTGATTAATTGTGATCAAATCTGTCTATTGATTGACCAAATTGTGATTAATCAATTCTGTTGAGAAATCAACCAATAATCTGTATAATTCTCATTCAATTCAAATTTTTTTACATCAACAACATTATGACAGACCACACGAAATCAGAATCTTGAACAAAAGATTCAAGATCATGATCATACCCTGAATCGTTTGGAAGCTGCTGCGGGTCAAAACCTAACTGAGATTGAGGGATTAAAATCATTTGCTATGAAGAATGTTGAGCACTTAAAGAAAACGAATGAGAATCTGTCTGCCATTAAAGATCAATTGGAAAATCAGATGAATGAGATTTTAAGAACAATTCAGGAGCAATCTTTGCATACTAATCAATCTTCACAAACTAATAATAATAACCATAATGATAATAATAATAATATGTTTCAGAACCACAACACTGGTGGAATGAATCATAACACTCACAATTTACATAATGAAATAATAATACTACGGGTCATAATAATCAAATGATTAATATGGTAAACCGTAGTTCACACAGCAACAGATTGACAAAGATTGACTTTCCGAAATTTAATGGAGATAATGTGGAGGGATGGATTTGTATAGTAGAGCATTTTTTTGACATTGATGAGACTCCTGATCAAATAAAAACAAGATTAGCTGTTGTTCATTTAGAAGACATAGCTTTGTTATGGCATCAGACCTTGATTAAGTCAAGAGGAGGCAATATCAATGGCATGAATTGGCAAGATTACAAGAATGCCATTATTGCAAGATTTGGTTTGTTGTTAAACCAAGATGCTATGGGACAGTTAGCATCTATTAGACAGAAAGGGTCATTAGATGAATTGAATAAGGAATTTGATTTAGCTCTCACAAGAGTCAATATTTGTGATGAGTATGCAGTTAGTTTGTATCTGAGAGCATTGAAGCCTGAAATTGGCTATCAAGTAAGAATGTTGAGGCCCAAGAACCTTCCTGAAGCATATCTTTTAGCAAGAATGCAGGATGAGGCATTGCAGGCCATGCAGCCTTATCAATACAAGAGTACAAGGAGCTCTTATACTAGTACTAATAATAATAATAATAATAATAATAAGCCACTTACAATGGCAAACACCAATAAACTCTCTTTGTTACCTACTCCTAAACCTGTAAACTCTAGAAGGTGGACTCTTACACAGAAAGAAATTGAGGATAAAAGGGCCAAAGGTGAATGTTTTGGATGTAATGAAAAATACTCTCAAGGGCATGTTTGTAAGAATAAGCAATTATTCTCCATTGAATTGGTGGAAGTTGATGAGGAACAAGAATTAGAGGAAGCTTCAGAAGTTTCTAATGTGCAGGATCAAGGTCCAACTATCTCCTTGAATGCAATGACTGGAGTACCCTCAGTCTCCACTATGAGGGTGAGAGGCTCTATTGGAACCAAAACACTGCACATTTTGACAGATTCTGGATCCACCCACAATTTTTTGAATGAGCAGTTGGCTATTAAAATGAATTGTCCTGTCAAGAATATTGCTGAAGTTAAGGTGACAGTGGCTGATGGAAATAAAGTTTCTTGTACTAAGATGTGTCCAAATTTTAGATGGATCATGCAAGGTAAATGGTTCATTGCTGATGTCATTTTAATTCCTTTATCAAATTATGATATGGTTCTTGGAGTTCAATGGCTTCAGACCTTGGATGATATTGTTTGGAATTTTAAGGCTTTAACCATGAAATTTAAAGTTGAGGGACAGTGGGTGGAATTAAAAGGTATTGATAACAATGAGGTAACTCTTTGTTCAGCAGAGAAAATGAATGATTTGTTAATTCATCAGCAGAACCTTGGGTCTGCCCAACTGTTCAGTTTAAACACTGCTAGTGAGCAGATGTTTCAACATGAACCTGTGGTCAGTGATAACACTGATAGTAGTAGTTTGGATCACTTGTTAGCAAGGTATGAAGATGTTTTTGCTATTCCAACTACTCTACCCCCAAAAAGAAAGTGTGATCATAGGATTCTGCTTAAAGATGAAAAAGTTGCAATTAATCAAAGGGCCTATAGATACCCAGCTGCTCAGAAGGATGTTTTAGAAAAAATGACTAAGGAGTTCATTGATTCAGGGGTAGTAAAGAATAGTCAAAGTGATTTTGCCTCACCTGTGGTTTTAGTTAAAAAGAAAGATGGCAGCTGGAGGTTTTGTGTTGACTATAGGCAACTAAATGAGGCAACCATTAAGAACAGGTTTCCTATTCCATTAATAGAGGAGCTATTAGATGAATTGGGAGGAGCCACAGTATTTTCAAAACTTGATTTAAGGGCAGGCTATCATCAGGTTAGAATGGATGATAGAGATACTCATAAAACAGCCTTTAGAACTCATCAAGGCTTGTTTGAGTTTTTAGTTATGCCTTTTGGGCTAACTAATGCCCCTGCTACCTTTCAAGCTTTAATGAATGAGACTTTTCAGTCTTTAATGAGGAAAACCACTCTAGTATTCTTTGATGATATACTAGTTTATAGTCCTCATATGGCTCAGCACTTGAAAGATTTGGAATTGGTGTTACAATTGTTGAGAAAGAATTCACTATATGCAAAGAAATCTAAGTGCTCTTTTGGGGGAAAATCTGTTGAATATTTGGGGCATGTCATTTTTGAGAGGGGGGTTGAAACTGATCCTGCAAAAATTGCAGCTATCAAAAATTGGCCTGCACCAGTCACACTTAAACAATTGAGAGGCTTTTTAGGCCTGACTGGGTATTACAGAAGATTCATTAGAGGCTATGGTGTCATGGCTAGGCCTATGACTGATTTGTTAAAGAAAGAGGCCTTTTGTTGGAATGAATCTGCTCAGGTATCCTTTAAGTCATTGAAGCAAGCCTTGATCACTGCTCCTGTTTTAGCACTACCAAACATGGACAAGATCTTTGTGGTTGAAACTGATGCATCCTCTAAGGGTCTAGGAGCAGTCTTAATGCAAGAAGGGCATCCATTGGCTTTCATTAGTAAAGCATTATCTGTCAGGCAACAATCCTTATCAGTTTATGAAAAGGAATTGTTAGCCATTCTCATGGCAGTTAAACAATGGCACCACTACCTTATTGTCAAAAGATTCATAATCAGAACTGATCATAAGAGTCTCAAATTTCTGTTAACACAGAAAATTGTCACTACTTTACAGCAGACTTGGTTAGCAAAATTGTTAGGTTATGATTATGAAATTGAGTACAGGAAGGGCATTGACAATTTAGCTGCTGATGGCTTATCCAGAGTTACAGGATTGGCCTTATTTGAGATGAGTTTGAGTTCCTTGGATCCACTGTTACTTCAAAGGATCAGGGATTCTTGGGGGCAAGATGGTCATTTACAAGAGATAATTCAGCAGCTGCAGGATGGGGTTATTATTCCAAATGTGAGTTGGGATGGTCATCTTTTGAAGAAGAAAAACAGACTTTGGGTGGGAAATGATCAACAGTTAAGAGCAGATATCTTGAAAATAATGCATTCCTCTTGTATTGGAGGGCATTCTGGGTATATTCCAACTCTTAAAAGATTACAAGGGATGTTTTATTGGAAGGGCAGTTCTAAAGATGTTTTTGTATTTGTGAAGAGTTGTCATGAGCTAAGCAGTTAATGCGGTAAAATATCGGTTATCGGTCAGGGACCGATATTTGATATATCGGTTCTCTCAGTGAGATATCGGTGAGATATCGGTGGATATATATATATATATATATATATATATATATATATATATATATATAGATATATATATATATACACACACTAAAAAAACTATATATATTAAAGATATTTAACTCATAATGAAATAAGAAAAGGACAAATAAACATTGAAAGAGAAAAACAAATAAACAAAAGTTTTAGGTTAAAATTGAAAAAAAGAAAAACATTGAGGGGTGTACTTAATAAAAGAGTAGTAGGTTAAAAGAAAAACATATTCTGCAGCCTCCATCTCAAGCCAGCAGCCTCCATCACAAGCCAGCAGCCTCCATCATGGTCATGGTCATGGTCACAGCCTCCATCTTCGGCTAGATGGCTCCATCTCCAGCCAGCCTCCATCATCGTCACAACCTCCATATCCATTGCTTCTACATCATACTAACAGATAAGCTCCTATTTCTTCATCTTCATCTCCATTCTTAAGCATTAAATCTACTAAAATGGTCCAAAAGAAGAACAAAACGAGATTCTCGGTTTATTTACCGATATTTTGGGAGTGTTATCGGCCGATATATCGCCTATATCGGCCGAGATTATCGGGACCGAGATTAGGACCGATATTTGAGACCGATAACCGAGATATCACCGAGATATCACCGAGATTAACTGCTTAGGTCATGAGTGCCAACAAGCCAAATATGAACCAGTTGCCAACCCTGGTTTATTACAGCCTTTACCTATTCCTACTCATGTGTTTACAGATGTTTCTATGGATTTTATTTCAGGGTTGCCAAAATCTCAAGGTAAAGACACTATTCTTGTGGTAGTTGATAGGCTTACTAAATATGGTCACTTCATTCCATTGGTTCATCCTTATTCTGCTCCTCAAGTTGCCCAAGTCTTTTTGGATACTATCTTCAAGTTACATGGCTGTCCAGTAACAATAGTATCAGACAGGGATCCTTTATTCATGAGTCAGTTTTGGAAGGATTTTATGAGATTGCAAGGGGTACAATTGTCATTTTCTACAGCCTACCATCCACAAAGTGATGGTCAAACTGAAGTTTTGAACAGATGCTTGGAGTCTTATCTTAGATGCATGTGTATGCACTGTCCTAATCAGTGGATGAAGTGGTTAAGTCTAGCTGAGTGGTGGTATAACACTACCTTCCATTCTGCTATCAAGATGACTCCCTTTGAAGCCTTATATGGTTTTCCACCTGCTCTGCATATTCCTTATATTCCAAATGATTCTAATGTGGCTGATGTTGAAGATTTACATAGGGAAAGAGAAGCAATGATCATCAAATTAAAAGAATCTTTACAAGTAAGTAGGAACAGAATGAAGCAGCATGCTGATAAAAATAGAAGTGAAAGATCATTTGAAGCTGGGGATTGGGTGTATTTGAAGCTAAGACCATTTGTTCAGTCTACCATGAGAAAACAGAAGCATTCCAAAATTGGCCCAAAGTACTTTGGTCCATTTTTTATTTTAGCTAAGGTAGGGAAGGTGGCATATAAGCTTGATTTACCAGATGAAGCTCAAATTCATAATGTTTTTCATGTTTCATTATTGAAGAAGGCTCATGGTGATCATCAACCAGTTTTGCCATTGCCTGTGGGTAGGAGATTCTTATTGCAACCAAGAGCCATCATTGATCAAAGGGTAGTAAGAAGAGGAAATAAGGCTGTGAAACAAGTGTTAGTGCATTGGCAGGATTTGCCTATTACTAAAGCATCTTGGGAGTTCTTTGATGATTTTGTATTGAGATTTCCAAAGTTTGATTCTTGAGGACAAGAATGTTTTCAGTAGGGGTGTTATGTTAGTAATAAAATGTATTTTAGTGTCTGTTTGTAATAAAAGATAGTTGAGGGACTGAAAGTGACAATAGGTTAAAGTTCAAAAGTTAGTTGATGGCGGTTACTAGCCGTGTATATGTAGGATTGATGGTTGTTAATAATAATCAGCTGTGATTTGTATGAATTTCTTCTCTCTGTTTCTTGATTCTATCTTTCATAGCTAACATTCTATAACACTGATAAGTGCAACTCCAAATGAAAACCAAAGAAAATACACTCAAGAGACCCAAGGTCAAACTTTGACCTGGAACAAAGGTCATGAAGAAAACAAACGATCGAGAGTGAGGGAGGGAGGGAGGGGGTATTAGGAAACAGGATAGAGAACTACAGCCAATTTTAGCCAAGAAAACAAAGCAAGGTGAATTTCACAAACACACATTCGACCTACTTCCAATAGTTAGGCAAGTGTCCGCGGTCCCCAAATGCCGGCATCATTATTGTGTACTTGATCAAAATTTAGAACGATTTCAAACTACACTGATGCTTGTAGAATTCTTTAAGTAATGAAATAAAAAAAATGCGCTATCGAGATTCAGCCCTGGGGTAAACTCACATGTGTGGGTCTGTCTATCAACATATAGGCAACAGTACAATGGCAATGCTATTGGCAGTTTTGAGATAGTCCAGTGAAAAGAACAACTTAAGCATTAAACTGCACAATCAACTTACCCTCATCCCAGATGCATAGTCTTCTGCTGCTCTAAGCAGTTCTACAAGTTGAACAGCAGCATCAAGAGCATCTGGAGCCCACGATGGTGGTGCTTCTAGCAGTCCAAGAAGAAGCCTTTGTGTGGCACTCGGACTAGCAATGGCATAATACCTAAAGTACCATGGAACAGAAAGATGTTTGAAACATGATGTCATCATGATGTTTGGTAGAAAAACAGATAATAGTCTGCTTTATAACCTGTGAAACAATCTTGCATAAGGCTCTAAAGCAGGAAGGCCTGCAACAAGGTGCTCATCCATGGCTGTTGTCGGTGGAGGAAGCAACAGAGCAGGAACAGCAGCTGCGGTCAGAGTAGCAGTTTCATATCGCGCAACTTCTTCATCACATACACTTAAAATCACACCAGCTCCATTGGCCACTGCCCATCTAGGAGTAGATGGCATTAATTGTGGATGCTTTCCAGATCCGCGGGAAGAAGCCATCACTGAACATAAACATCATGTGTTACCTTCTGTCAACAATACAAGTTCAAAAATATATAACAATACAATAACATATACAAAAAATTCTAAAAACATTCTTGTCGTTTAGATGATCAAACAAGCATTAAGATTAAAAAACATTACAGTTAACTTGATGACATCAAGATTTAACCCATCTAGCCCGTTTCAAGAAAAATCACACCTATTAATACAAGAGCTTGCATGACATATGGAAGTGAGATCAAAGATTCAAACCATTACTATTCACTAAACACACCCTAGATAAAATCATTGTCATGCATCATGTTTTATGTTTGAAGTTTAAGCTAGTAGACAGATAACGTAAAACACTACCAATCACTAACATACCAAAAGGCTAGCATAGCAAACTAATATTATAATTCGTTAGATTAACAATCTGCTTAAGAGATTGATTGCACCAAGACGGCGAACTCCTACCTATAGAAGGCCCCCTGGTTAGGTAGACAGTTAATCACAAATGTGTTTAGAAAATAGCAACAATGGTCCATGTCATCACACCCATAGACCTTTCACATACAAATCAGACAACAATATAAATAGCAAATATGCAATAACTGCTCAAACATAATATTTTCACTCACAAAACTGAGCCTAAATTTATTGTAAACTGAGCTTTTGCATCATGCTGAACAACAAAATACCGATGCAAAGCTTAAAATAAGACATTTCATGCCTTCTTTTATCACCTTAGATAAGATCAATTAACTAATGGTAGAACATGACAAAAGTGCATGCTTTACTCCTATATGTAAGATGCCAAATTCAAAGCATTCTAGCTTAATTGCACACAGATCACAAACTGCTTACATATAAACTAGTCCACTTACCAAGAGAAGGTGGCTTAAGTTCCCCTGCAGCATATTTTCCCATGACACCTCCACACCTATGAATGCAAGAAAGTTTGATAAGTTATGGAATAGAGTGCATATAATACAACGAAAAGAGAAGTTGGAAAAGGTTGAGGTTATAGTAACAATGAGGACATCAAGGGAAGGATAGTAACAAGCAACCAAAAAAATACATTAGTGTGGTTTCACAATGAAGCTACACCCTGAAGCCTGGGTTTTAAAAGGCGCGCCTCAGGCGCGAGGCGCAACAAGGCATTGCCTAGGTCGCCTCAAGGATCTGCGCTTTACCCATTTTCCCGAAAACGCAAGAAAAGTGCATTTTTTGACTTCCTTTATTTGGCCCTGAGGCGCGCGCCTCTCGTACACCATTTGTTTTAATGAATAAAAATGTTGTACCTTGGTGTTTTTGGCTTGTACATATAGATAAAATGATATAAAAACCTTATTTATAGCTATACTTTGGGTAAATGAAGCTAAAAACCTATGGGATATATATGAGATATCTAAAAAAATATATATAATTGGTGCGCGCTTCAGGTACGAAAAGCCCACCGCTTTTGCGCTTCGCGCGTTGCGCTTAGACCTCATCGCTTTTGTGCACCTAGCGCTTTTAAAACCAAGCCTGAAGCAATGTACTACACTTTTTGAGTCCTTGTAGTCAGGCATTATGAAAAAGCAACTTGTATCTACTGGAACAAAAATTCCTGCTATCAAATGCTAACAAATACCGAACAAATTCAGAGTTGGAAGAAAATAAGACCAACACAAACCGCCCTCGATAAACAAGAATCTTTAAAGAAGATGAAGTATAAGAAAAGATTTACTCTACAATGATCAAATTCCCACTTACCAACGAAAGTAGTCACTTCTGATACCTAGAGGTGCAGCGAGCAAAAGATCAGTGATCCAAGGGGACAAGGGCCTCAACGGTTTCTTTTCTTGATGTATAGATTGTGAAGAAGATTCACCATCTGTAGAGTTGCTTGTTGATGCCTGGCTGCCATTGCTACTTTCTGCTTCGCCGTCTGGGCGTTCAACCTTAAAAATTGGTCGATTGTAATGAGTTAATATTCGCAAAATCTCCCCACATGCCAGCGCCCATTGTTCACAATATTCATTCTGCATTTCAGGAACTACGTTATATGTCTTCATCGAGCAAAAAGTTGACTGCATTTTGGCAACATAAAAGGTACATTTTTATTGAGCATAAAGTTGACTTACATCAGCACTTGGGCAGATTAATGAAATAAAAGAAGCAAACGGGGGAGTGCTTCTTTCGTACTCCATTGTACCATCAATGATGCATGAAATTATAGGATGAATGACAGCATGCCCATGCTCCGGATGATGAAGGACAAACATTGCTGGAAGTTAAGATTAATTAGAAAAACTGTTTGCTACAAAAATCCAATCAAGAAAAATTTCAAATTCACAAGCATGAAACACAATACCCAAGACATCATCAAAGAGGCGTTTTTCACTCGTTGGATAACGATTGCGAACCAACTGCAGAACATATATATCAGTGAGTAATATAACATCTCTTAGGAGGACTAGAGTGAATGTATTCTGATATTTGTGCATGTGTGAGTGCATTAGAGATAAACATGGTCTAAGGTTTAAGTCGCAAAAGAACTACCTCAGCTATATCTTCGGGAAATTGATCTGAGGTGAATTGACCAAAGTAATCAACATACGCAGTAATTTGTGCCTGCATACAGAATTTATAGAATAACCATTATATCAACAAGCAAATGGTTATGTCTACCACTGGAAGCAACTTGTATCATGCAAATATTCAGTCATATCACCAGATGATTTTGATTAATGTAAAAGCTTAATGCATAAAATATCTGCCGGTGTCACAGAAGATGGAAAAATAGAGAAGATAAAAAAAGGCATATTCAACCAGAATTCTTTAAGCTATATTATCATAATCTAGTACATGTTAAATTAAAATTACATTAAAATTAAAAGCAATGAATATAACATTTAACTATTAGAGTAGCAAAATCCAAATACAGGTACTCAGATGAGGTTATTCCTCAAACGGGTTCAAATTTTTCTTCTCATCATGAACCCCAAACATAACCACCAAAAAAGGTTCAACAGGTATGAGGCCTTTCAGCATCACACTACTAAAATTAAGAATCTAGGTCAGAGCTACAATAACCAATCAAGTTAATGCAATATTTACAGTGACGCACATGTCAATTAATAAATACCTTGTGCTGCTCTGGATCTTGTGGTGGAGGCCAAAACAGTGAAGAGAATTGTAGACCGTCGATCCACCTTTCAGATGTAGCGGCCATATTCACCAACCCTGACTTTCTGCTGACAGAGAAAAGGTGAAAGCTACAAGCTTCAAGTTTTTCACTGCTACCAATCAAGTATGAGAAGATTGTAATTCAGCATTTTATACACCAGCGGTTTAATTACAATAGCAATTCTGAGGTCAACTCAAAATCGTTAATCCTAAAACAGAATTATTGCCTCTCTTAGTTGCCCACCCGGTCGAATAACAAACACTACATTAAAGCCTGCAACCATAGTATAGGTAAAGTAAGTTTTACTGTAAACACAATAAAAAGCTTAAGCAGAAAGGAAAGGAAATGGATATCTCAAGTTTTCACAAAAACGAAAAAAATAAAAATAAAACAATTCTGGGACAAATAACGTAACAGATGGAAGAAATAGTTATCTCAATCTGCCTTCATAATCAAAGTATTGAGAATATCTTTTTAAAATCTTGTATATAACAATAACAAAAACTATTGTGGGCCAATGATCCTTGGCTCAGTTGGCAATGTCCGTTTGTGTTAAGAGTGAGGCCAGGCTGCCAGGGGGATGTAGGCCTCATACGTGGCACTGTTGTCAAAAGCGATCGCCCAGGGCGATCAAATTCCTAGAGGCGACCCTGGTCCGCTTTTTTCTCCGGATAAAAAAAAAAAAAAGCAAATTCCTACAGCAGATTTTTTAAAATTAATAAAATCTACTTACCAAATTTTAGAGATAAACATAAATCTAAATCATATCCTTTTTATTTAAACAGTTATGCATAGAGATCTATATAAACAACCTCTAACTCAATTCCCTACATCCGACGAAACAGAGCAGAAAAATTCTGAATAGCAGGTATGTTGGATTTTTTTTTCAGTTATTTTAATCTATCTTTTTACCCTTCAGTATTGCTACTGTTAAGATGTTTATCCTGCCTGTATTAAGAGTTTGTTATCCCAGATATGCCTTTTAACCTTAATTATCTTAAGACTATGTGCTAGAGCAAATGGCTGCCTTATTAATTTCATCTCACCGACACCAGTTGTGGACTTAGATAGGAAAAGATTGTTTGGCTATTATTTAATCAAACACCAACACCTCATATGAATGAACGACAACTTGTGGAATGAATCTGAAGATCTTAATTGAAACATGAGATGATATTAAAATAAAATGAAAAAGTACCTGAAGATGAAATTGGAAGAATCGATGAGAGAGAGATGGAGTTACTAACGACTGATGATTGGAACAAAACTAGGGCTTATGATGAGTAAGAGGAGAGAGATAAACATTAATAATATTATTTTATTATTATTATTAAAGAAGGAAAGAAAGAAAGAAAGAAAATGGTGGTTAAGTTAAGAGAGTGGAAGAAGATCTTTAGCTGGGCTGGGGCTGCCTGTGTGCGTTAGGGATCTACTAAGGTTGCATACGTGGCAACGATATTTTCCTCTCACCTTAAGCCGGCCACGTCCAGATATTATTATTACTCTCTACATACATACATACACATATACATAACATGTAACATGGGTGAAATACCAATAATGTCCATTCTATCACTTGAGTTGAGAGGTCCCTTTATTCCTTTAAAACCATATTCCTGTGAAAGCGATTCATTGATTGTTGGTGATTATTAACTCTCATTTCTGTGGCATCCAGGTTTGATTTTCAATATGAGTTATGTCGGTTTGATTTGGATGGGAGGCGATCTTTTATCGATTATTTTACTGTCGTGCTTTTACGCGGGTGGAGGTCGAGCTTCCGCGCATCTACGAGAGCCCAGTGTAAGAATATATTTATATATTCTATTATGTGGCCCTTATAATCATTTATCTAATAAATGATCAATGACTTAAATACCCCTATTGGTTTAACTGGTCTTTATGTGATGGACGTAATTACCCTTACTTAACAATAAAATAGGGTTTCCATTGGGTGTATAAATAGAGGTCATTAGGAGAGATAAGAGGCTAATGAAACACCAATAATCTAAACCCTAAGTCGCCTCCTCTCTCCTCTCTAAAATTGAGATCCTTGATCTCCTTAGCCATCCTAACTGTACACCCTAAACGGAAACCCGATCATCCTATAGATCATGAAGTATTCCATCTCAGTGGTTACTGGCTAATAAGGTACATATTTGATTTAGTTATTCATGTTTATGTATTATTATTAAAGAATTGATCAACATGTGGTATCAGAGCATATGTTGATTATATCAATTCTAATTCGATTTGAAAAATCATGTATTTTGATTCGCAAAATTAAATCTAATTCGAAACATTAATAATAAATAATGACGGTGCTTTCGAATATATTGAAAATTAATGTGCTTTCTGGATTAAATGAAAGTTTGGTTTAATGTTTTGATTCAATGTTGAATCAAGAAAGAAAAATCTGTCTTTGAATGTGGCAGTGATAAAGCTCTGGGTCCAGATGGGTTTAATTTCTCTTTTCTCAAACATTTCTGGACGTTCTTTGAAGACGACTTCGTCAACTTAATGGCGGATTTTTATAATTCGGGGCACATTAATCATGGTTATAGTGCGGCTTTCATTACACTTATACCAAAGATTAAGAACCCAGTTGATCTTAAAGACTACAGGGCGATTACGTTGATTGGTATTCTTTCCAAAGTGATCTCAAAGATTCTGGCTAACAGAATAAAAAAGGTGATGAAGTTGATAATTTCTGAGAACCAGAGTGGATTTCTTTCGGATAGGTTTATTCTTGATGGGCCACTTGTAATTAATGAGCTCATTGCTTGGCTGAAACGTAGAAGTGAAAAGGCCTTTTTATTCAAGATTGATTTCCAAAAGGCATATGATAATGTACATTGGGAGTTTCTACTTTCTATTCTTAATCAAATGGGTTTCCCGGCTAGATGGTGTATGTGGGTTGAAGGAGTTTTAAAGTCCGCCAGGTCGTCTATTTTGGTTAACGGATCCCCTACTTATATGTTTCAATGTGAGAAAGGCTTGAGACAAGGAGATCCTCTATCCCCTTTTCTCTTCTTCGTAGTCATGGAAGCCTTCTCATGTCTTATCAATAAGGCCGAGGATATTGGAGAGTTTAAAGGCTTACGTCTTGGGAATGAGGGCCTTTGTGTTTCGCATTTACTTTATGCGGATGATGCTCTCATAGTGGGGAAATGGTCTTTATGCAATTTTAATAATTTGATTCGCATCCTTGGAGTGTTCCACCTTTGCTCCGGGTTGAAGATTAACTTACACAAGTCTAATATCTATGGTGTCAATTGTTCAGAACAAGAGATTTTTGATTTTTCTGAAGTCTGCGGATGCAAAGCTGGGAGTGTTCCGTTCGATTATCTCGGTATTAAGGTGGGTGGCAACATGAATCGTGTTAAAAGTTGGGATTCGGTTATAAATAAATGCAAGTCTCGGTTAAAACTATGGAAGGCCAAAACTCTTTCTATTGGCGGTCGCCTTGTTCTAATCAAGTCGGTTCTATCTAGCTTGCCCATTTATTATTTTTCCCTTTATAAGGCCCCGGTGAAGGTTATAGAAGAAATTGAAAAAGTCATGAAACGTTTTTTATGGGCGGGCGACGATACTATTAGAAAAATACATTGGGTGGGTTGGGATGTGGTCACCACTCCTACAAAGGCGGGTGGATTGGGCGTTTCGAAGCTATCGGAGGTGAACTTGGCCTTATTGATTAAATGGGCGTGGAGGTACAAAGTTGAAGACGCTCTTTTATGGCGAAAAGTTATTGATCACTGTCATGGTAACAATAGAGCTTGGGATGTTCTACCAATGAATCGTAGTACTTCTGGTGGTTGGAAGAACATGGTTTCATGGTTAAATAAAGTTGTTATCCAAGAGGCTCCTTTAAATTCATACTTTGAAGGCGTGGTCGGCAACGGTAATGATATCCGGCTGTGGATCGATAGGTGGCAAGGTTCTGTCACGCTGAAAGAGAAATTCCCTGATCTGTTTCGTGTCTCTGCTAACAAATTTGCAGCCATTAATCAATTCTGGGACGAGGATGTTCAAGCCTTCAATATGAAGTGGACAAGAACTTTGTGTGATAATGAATTAATTCAAGCTCAACAACTTAATTCATGTCTTATCAACACTGTGTTAAGTCAAGATAAGGACCAATGGAGATGGGCTACTAGTAATGATAACAGATTTACGGTTGCTGAAGTTAAAAAAATTTTGATTCGTGATCGAGTACAACAATGCCAATATTCTATGAAATGGATACCTTGGGTTCCTCTTAAGGTAAAGATTTTTGTTTGGAGACTCGAAATGGACCGTATACCGACCCGGGTAGCCCTTCAACGTAGACGTATCAACATCCAGGATGTTTCTTGTGCTTTCTGTGAAGCGGATGACGAGACGTCTACTCACTTATATATGGGGTGTGGTGTGTCGTTTGGGGTGTGGATGGCCATCGGGTCTTGGTGCAAGGTAGCCCCGATTTATGCTTTTGATATCCAAGATTTGTTAAAGCTTCCTACAGGCCGCCAAAACAAGTTTAGGAGACAAATTATCCAAGGTATTATCATGGTTACGATGTGGGTGATTTGGAACGCAAGGAACGAGAAGTTATTTCAAGACAAAGAAGTTAGAGTTGATATCATTGTGGCTAAAATCAAGTCCTTTTCCTTTTTATGGCTCAGATCTAGGTCCAGGTTTAAAAAGATTGTTTGGAAAGATTGGCGATAAATCCGACATATATGTTGTAATCTCCGGCCTCCGGTCCTTGATTTGAGGACCGGTTGTGCGTGTTTCTAATGAAGTTCACTTTTCAAAAATAAAAAAAAAGAAAGAAAAATCGGTAGTTTGATTTAATAATTATATAACGGTTTTGCAAATCTTGTGGTTTGATTAATTATTATAAACTCACGGAAATTGTTTGCGGCCACTGTGCAAATCACGAATGCATAAAATTGCAGATCAGATAAATAAAGTTTTGATTTAATTAATGACGTCGGCGAATCACGGAACTATTAAACCTTGTTTTGAAAACTTTGATTTATTAAACTAAAATATTTTGATTTATCAAAATATTTTGATTTATCAATCAAAACTTTAATAATAAATCTTATAATTAGTCACGAACGGTTCCTAAATGTTCTTAGAACTGTTCATGATTTCCATCCTAATTTTGATGAAAATTAGTATAAGTTGGTTACAACTAGGATTAAAATCTGTTTCCTAAAATTTTGGGAGTAACTTAATCTCCAAGTTTTAAATTAAAAGGTTATCATAATTTTTGAAATCTTTTGGAGATATACTGAAATCCCAAAATTAATTGAAACGGATTTTCTAAAATCCCTAAATTATAGCACTAATGGGATTAAGGTTCTCGTATTCAATTGTTCACGGATTAACATTTTTTTCGAAAAGTTGTTCTCAAACAGGTTTCTGAATTCAAGTTCATGAACCAACAGTTCTCGATTTTATGTTTTCGAAAACCTAAATTCGAGAACCTAAACCAAAATCGAGAACCATTACTAAATTCGAGAACTAACTTATTTTTTCGGGAACCTAACTAATTTTCGAGAACCAAAGGCTACCCGAGAACTCAATTTTTACCGATAACTATGACAAGTTCGAGAACTAACCATTTTTTCAAGAACTTCTTTGTTTGCGAGAACTAACTATTTTTCTCGAGAACCTCTTTTCCTGGGAACTAAACCTATTTTCCTAAGAACGGGTAAACTAAAATTTTCTTAGGGTCTGCTATTAATTAGTTTATTAGTTTTGAAAAACCTTAACTAATATGTTTTCAAAATCTAAATCAATAAACATTTTGCTTCACTTTGATAACACTTAAAAGGTCCCACTTCTGCCCAAAGGTAATGTGCTACCTTCACCTAGTTATCTAAGTCTAACTAAGCATACCAAATTAGTTTTCCCTAATTAACATGAATGTCTCACTTCTGTCCAAAGATGATGTGTTACATTCGTGTCTTGTAAAACTAAATTGTACCTAATAAATTAAGTGTCCCACTTCTGCCCAAAGGTGATGTGCTACACTTAATTGCACATCATGCTTGAATGATTTCACCTCTGCCCAAAGGTGATGTGCTATTATTTTAAGCAGAACTTCTAGTTAATCTATTATATTTTGGTGTTTATAATAGATATTATCACATCTTCATCAAAACAATGATCCTCACATATTAATGATCCTTCATTAATATAATGATCCTAATTTTTTGTCTGCCTTACTTGAATATCCTATAACATAAATCACTCTAAAGTACTTCTAAAAGGTCATATCTCAAACTAACTAATCCACTCTTATTCTAAAACTTAATATGATTTGCTCTTTTTGAGCCTTGATTATCCTTAAGACATGACACTCCTGCTAATTTTCTAACAAATCGAAATTTATTTTCATTAAGAAGTGGGATAAGTCAAATATAATGTCACTTATGGTAATCAATAACTCAAATTAATGATTGCTATCAGGGGAGCCATTAAAAGATTCTGAAATTCCTAAGACTAATTTTGTTTCTATGGAAGAATCAAAAGAACTCTTAAAGAAGCATGCAATAAATCTAACTCAAATTAAAAGGTTAAGCGCATTCTTGAATACATCATAATATTGAATAACATGGCCTATTAAACTAAGGGCTTATTCATGGAATCGATAAAGATTTTCAGTGCGTTATACAATAACTTTTCCATTAGTACGATTGGATGCCTTATTGATCAACTACAACACTCAGAAGTACCAAAGGAAAATGAGTGTGTTGATAGCAACATACGAACAGGAAAAGAAAAGCCTAAAACTGAAAAAATCAGATGCTATTCATCTTACTACCACTAAACCTTAAAAGTGGAAGATAACTTACAATAAAGAGGATAGTTTTAAAGTCCATAAACAAAATACAAGTACTGCTTCCAGCTCTAAGTTCTCCAAGCGGATGTCTCACTGTAAAACTATGCCATTAGACTAAGCAGAAGCAATGAGACAATCCATAAGCCAAGGAAACAGCTGGCTAAGTTAAGTAGTAGAAAATCAATGATATTTGACTCCACAAATATAAATATTCCAATTAACACATGATTGTTGAGTCTAGTTCTATTCGTTTCCTTACCAGATTTCAACAAATACTTAAGATGAGAGTAAGTGACGAATTTAGTGTTAAGGTTGAAAGAACCATTAATAATTGATCTTTGTGTTAGGCTTTATGATACCTTACGATATTCTGGATATTACTCAGAATTTTAGTATCAACACTAAAGCCACACTTTGACAGTTATGAGTTTTATGACCAAAACAAAGTCACTATTAACTTAAACTCTCATAATATTTGTTGTCATTATCTGAACAGAAACCTTATAAAATAGAACAAGATAATACACGCATTTTCATAACTTTGTTATCATGAAAATGAAAATTTAACAAAGGATAATTAGACCTATACACTTCATCCATTGAGACCAAAATTTTTCATGAGCAATCATGAATAGGTTAATGAAGGATGATTTGTTATCAAATCTCATTCTTAATGACTTTAAAGCATGTGTTAAATGCCCTAATATTTAAAATGGCAGAAGGAAAAAATGGATTTCCATCACATGGTATAATTACCTGACATTAGTGGAGCTTAGAAAAATATCGACTTGTATCTAATTTGTTTCATATGGACCTAAGTCTTAAAGAAATCAATTCATATATACTTAAATAGTTTCCTTCTAAATATGTCCTTAAAATTTCTTACGAATTCTGGACAACAAGGAAATCAAGTCTAAAATATATGAAATATTCCCATTCACATGCATCGCTAAAACTTATCATAAGGAGTTCCTAGAGACCTAAAAGATCAGTGGGAGTATTAAGTGTCCTAATTATAACTTGCAAAAGTTGAAAGAGGTGGGGTAAGTGACAATTTTGATCTTATCTCAAATTACACCTCTTGTATATAACACTGTTCCATCACAACTTGTCTCTTTAGAATATAATGATACTCCTAATAAAGTTTCATTGATGCCTAACTATGGGAAGAACTTAGATTTCTTACCAAAACTAAAGTAATCCTCCATAAGAGAAACTAACATAAACATCATTGTCTTGTTTCTCTATTAGAATCTATTGGTCTTTGATGTGTCGTAAAACACATCTATTCTCCTATGTATTTTGAGTTATAATTGAGTCTTTTGTATATAGTTTTAGTAGTTTTAGGCGTGTATTCGTTTGTTGGGCTATTTTTATCATTGTATAGTTTTTATTAGTTTTTGGTACTCTTAGTACTCGTTTTTATATTTTTGTAGGTGTTCGTGGAAAATAAGCTTAAAAAGAAAGAATTTTAATTGAGACACGAGCACTTGAGAGCATGTGTTCATGGACGTTGGAGCGTAAACGAGCAACTTTGGTTAAGCCAAGAACACCCGAGTCTAAAAAGCGGAGTTATACTACTATATATAATAATAATAATAATAATAATAATAATAATAATAATTAAAAAAAAACACGTGACCTTGGGTCACTTCCCAAGGCCCAAGTCAAACAAACCTAATTGAGATATGGATGGATATGGATAGTAAAGGTTTTTGACGGCAATTTTTCTTGGAGAAAAATTCATTAGGAGATATATATATATATATATTCATTCATTCAGCATTCACAATGGGGGGATTCGAAGATTTTATTTTTTTTTCATTGGCACGAAAGGGCTGTGGGAGACGAGAGGTAGCTTTGTAAGGGAGAAGGTCTCGGGCACGTTAAAGATTAATATTCAAGGAACCCCGGGTTTGGTTTAGTTTTTGTTTCATATTTTTATAGACATGGTTAAAACTATTTTTATTTATTTTGTGATGTTTATAAATGTAACACCCCAACCGATGGCGGAAACATCGGGGTGCCACGTATTGATGATTGTTTTCAGTAGCACATGGTATAATATAAATTTTAAATAATTTATTCAACATAATATCCAAAATGTGAAATAATGTCTAAGAATTCAAATACATAACATCAAATAATAACTTCAAGAAACTTCAAATAAACTTCAAGATAAATCCTCATGCTAACTCAAGCCTCAGCTTCATTGTTACCTGAAACATGTTAATTTTGAAAAGGTTTTGGGTCAACATAAGTTGGTGAGAATTACATAGGTTTTTTTGATGATAAATGAAATAAATGTTATGCAATTCATGTGTCATGTTAATCTAGCCCATATGTGAGAACATATTAGAAATAAATCGAGTGCATAATCAACCCTGTTGACTGTTATAAAATGATACATACCATACACTTATGGTCCAAATGAATATGTTATGCGATAACAAACACCCACGTAACCTTTGTAGGAGGCACGTATCCGGGTGGGATTGTCAGTCCAATAGATCTATCAATGTATACCGTCGGCTGATCAATGTTAATGATTATGCTAGAATGGTGCTTACTCTAATCATGCTCAAGACAATATGCAACATAGAAAACACACAAACACATTGATGATTGAATTGCAATGAAAAGTGTTATAACATGTTTCACCCCAAAAATGGTGATAAATAAAAGGGGCTATGTAAACTCACCTTAGCAAATGTTAACTTGTTGAAAAGATATGATAATTATGTTGCCCAAAGTGATTCCAAATATTACCCTATAATGAGGTAATATATAATAAGTCTAAGTCTATATAACTAATATGTGTATCCTAGGGTTTCGATTTGGGGATAATCAATTGTTAAATTTAATTTAAAAATGTTAATTAAATAAAGAAAATTGGATAATTAATGAAAAATAGTCTTTTTATAAAATTTGAATTTTGAGCGAGCACATTAAAGTGTTTGAAGCAATAAAATAATTTTTATAAAATTATTTCATTTAAAATAGATTTTTAAATCTATTTATTTATAAATAGTCAATTATTAACTTTAATATTCAAAAATACTAAAATTAAAGAAGTCTTATTTTAAAAATCATAATTCTGTTCTAAATGATTAAAAATAATTTGTATAAAATTTTGGTGCAAAAATGATGAAAATTGGATTTATTATGAATTAAATATGATTAAATCTAACAAAAATTGTTTAAAATTATAAAATAAATGATTTTACTGATTTAAAAATTATTTCAGTAAAGGTTGACTTTATAAAAAGTCAGGATAAATTTTGGGAAATTTAATAAAACTGTTTTGATATAATAATGGATTTTTATAATTATAATAGTATAAAAATGATTTAATTATTATAAATATTAAATAAAAGAATTTCTGAAAAATAAGAATTGTAAATAACACTTTTATATCAGATTAAGTAATTATAATTTTTTTAGAATTTATAAAATAGTTTAGGTATTTTAAAAAGAATTTAGATGATTAAAAGGATTAATATATATATATAATTAATTATATTGTTACAAAGAAAAGAAAAGAAAAGAGTACAAAAACTCGGTCAGAGCCGGGACTCGAACCCGGGTGACCCCTGTAGCGGACCAGAGTCACAACCACTTGGCCTAGGCCGGTGGTTGTGAGATTTCTAGTTTTAAAATAATTATATACACTATGCTGTTACAGGTTTATCCCCAATTGAATAACGACGAACCCTAGATTTACAATTGAACGATTCAGGCAACAATAGCCCGATTAATGTTAGGGCTATTGTTGCTGAGATGCCGAAGAATAAACCCCACCAATAAAAGAGGACTCACAGTGTATAATTGATGTTGATGGTCGGGTCAAAGGGAAAGTCAAACCACGAGCAATTAAACCAATTACAGAGTGAATTAGAGAGATATTGAGATTGAGAGAGAGTTGTGAGCGATTTTACAAGGCTCGCAGACCATCTATATATACTAGAGGATTAGGGTTAGGGTTAATTAGAAGGTTGACTTTCCTTTTAATAATACGCGTCAAATTTGATTATTAGGGCAACGATTGCCGTGTTATTGTTGTGCAATTGTGTTGTATTGGGCCGGTTAATGCACGAATTTACCAAAGATATATCAATCACTCGTTAATTAGACGGATTGATCAACTAGGAATCCCACAGTTGACTTTCCATGTCAACTGTGAGGATTTTGTTCGCGTATAAGATTAATGTTTATCCGGGTTATAACAAAACAGAAGCCCAGCCCAGTTGGTTTGTGCATTGGTGTGTTTGGATCAGACCGGCCTTGGCGCGGGTTCGAACCCCGGCCAAGGCAAATTATTTTTTTTGATACAATTATACACTCACACACATATATATAATATTATATATAGTATTAGGGTTCCATAATAGCGACAAAAATAATAAATGCGAAGATAATTATAAAAACTTGACGTTTTATTAATGTCGATGCGTAACGTACAAGTATTTATTGCGAAATGTTACAGTCTCCCCTACTTTTAGGAACTTCGTCCCGAAGTTGGAGTTGGAGAGTCTGGTGGAAAAAGATGCGGATACTTCGACTTCATCTGGTCTTTACGCTCCCAAGTGAACTCTGGGCCTCGTTTAGATTCCCAACGAACCTTAACGATCGGAATACGACTGCGTTTGAGTTTCTTGACTCCAGTGTCAACAATCTCGACGGGTTTCTCGATAATGTGCATGCTTTCATCGATTTGCACATCCTCAAGAGGAACATGAAGGTTCTCATCTGCTAAGCATTTCTTGAGGTTCGAAACATGGAAGGTCGGATGAACATTGCTTAGCTCAGGTGGAAGCTCAAGTCTGTAAGCCACTTTCCCAACTCTGTCAAGAATCTTGAAGGGGCCTACGTATCGAGGAGCTAGCTTTCCCTTTCTACCGAAACGAATAACTCCTTTCCAAGGGGATACCTTAAGTAGCACAAGGTCCCCAACCTGAAATTCCAAGGGTTTACGACGTTTATCAGCATAACTCTTTTGGCGACTTCGAGCCTTGAGAAGATTATCCTGGATAAGCTGGATTTTGTCTGTGGTTTCCTGGATTAGTTCGGGTCCAGTAATACGAGTTTCACCAACCTCGGTCCAACAGACAGGTGAACGACATTTCCGACCATAGAGTGCCTCAAAAGGAGCCATGTTAATGCTGGCGTGATAACTGTTGTTGTATGAAAACTCAACCAAAGGAAGATGAGAATCCCATGCGCCACCAAAATCGATGACACATGCCCTGAGCATGTCCTCAAGTGTCTGGATGGTTCGTTCAGTCTGACCATCCGTTTGAGGGTGATAAGCAGTGCTCAAGTTCAACTTAGTACCCAAAGCATCTTGTAGGGATCCCCAAAAGTGAGAGGTGAAACGACTATCGCGATCAGAAATAATGTCCAAAGGTATACCGTGACGACATAGGATTTCACTTACGTACATCTGTGCCAACCTTTCCACAGAATACTTCTCACGAATAGGTAGAAAGTGAGCTGACTTGGTCAAACGATCGACGATTACCCAAATACTGTCAAAACCTTTGGGTGTGCGAGGGAGTTTGGTGATGAAATCCATAGCTATGCTCTCCCATTTCCAGACAGGAATCTCTGGTTGTTCAAGCATACCAGATGGTCGTTGATGTTCAGCCTTAACCTTGGAACAAGTGAGGCATTTTGCGACGAATAGAGCAATGTCTTTCTTCATACCAGGCCACCAATAAGAATAACGAAGATCTTGGTACATCTTGTCAGCTCCAGGATGAATAGAATAACGAGACTTATGAGCCTCGTTCATGAGAAAAGTACGAAGATCATCACGGTCAGGAATCCACAGTCGGTTAAGGAAATAAAGGAGACCATCGGGTTTGGTTTCAAGTTGAGTCTCAGCACCACAAGACATTTCATCGTACATGTTACCTTGGGTGACTGAGGTGTGTTGAGCCTGGAGAATGCGATCTTGAAGATCAGTACGAACTCTCGCACATTGGAGTTTGACACGCTCTTTACGACTAAGTGCGTCAGCCACAACATTCGCTTTGCCAGGATGGTAGCGAATTTCGCAATCATAGTCGTTAAGTAATTCAACCCAACGTCGTTGCCTCATGTTAAGATTCTTTTGGTCGAAGACGTGTTGGAGACTTTTGTGGTCCGTGAACACCACACATTTGGTCCCATAGAGATAATGTCTCCAAATCTTGAGTGCAAAGACAACAGCACCCAATTCAAGATCATGGGTGGTATAATTTTTCTCGTGAATCTTGAGTTGTCGAGACGCATAAGCGATAACCTTTCCTCGTTGCATAAGAACACAACCGAGACCTTGGTTCGATGCATCACAGTAGACCACGAAATCATCATTACCATCAGGTAGAGATAAGACAGGAGCTTCACAGAGTTTCAGCTTAAGAGTTTCAAATGCTTCCTCTTGCTTAGGTCCCCACTCATAGGGTTTACCCTTGTGAGTTAAGGTAGTGAGAGGAACAGCGATCTTGGAGAAATTGGCGATGAATCGACGATAATAACCAGCCAACCCAAGAAAAGAACGGACTTCTGTTGGAGTGGTAGGAACACTCCAATTTTTCACAGCTTCGATCTTTGCAGGATCAACATGAATTCCGTCCATATCAATGACATGTCCCAAAAATTGAACTTCCTTAAGCCAAAATTCGCATTTTGAGAACTTGGCGTACAGTTGTTCTTTCTTTAGGAGACTCAAGATAGAGTGAAGATGTTGCTCGTGATCGGATTTTGATTTAGAGTAAATCAAAATATCATCGATGAAAACGATCACGAATTTGTCGAGATAGGGCCTACAAACCCGATTCATCAAATCCATAAATACCGCGGGAGCATTGGTCAAACCGAAAGGCATAACCATGAATTCATAGTGACCGTAGCGAGTGCGAAAAGCCGTCTTGGGAATATCTTCATCGTGGACTCTAAGCTGATGATAACCAGAACGGAGATCAATCTTCGAGAAGTGGGTTGCTCCTTGAAGTTGATCGAAGAGATCGTCAATCCTAGGAAGTGGATAACGATTCTTGATGGTGAGTTTGTTGAGTTCACGGTAGTCAATACACATCCGAAGAGAACCATCCTTCTTTTTAACGAATAAGACAGGGGCTCCCCATGGAGAAGAACTAGGGCGAATGAACCCTTTATCAGAAAGTTCCTGTAATTGACTAGCAAGTTCTTGCATCTCAGAGGGTGCAAGACGATAAGGAGCTTTAGCTATAGGATTAGCACCAGGAACAAGATCAATACGAAACTCCACTTGTCGAGCAGGAGGCAAACCAGGTAAATCCTCTGGAAAGACTTCAGGATAGTCTCGAATAATAGGAATGTCTTGGATACTTTTGCCTTTGTCCTTCTTCTCTATCACGTTAGCTAAGAAGGCTGTATACCCCTTTCGTAAGTACTTTTGGGCAGTAGTACAAGACATAAGCTTAAGCTCACCACAGGGTTTCTCACCATAAATCTTCAAAATCTCACCAGATTCGAGAGGAATGCGTATGACTTTCTCGAAGCACAGAATTTCGGCACGATGAGTTGACAACCAGTCCATGCCTACTATAACATCAAAACTACCAAGATGCATGGGAATAAGATCGATAGGGAAGGTATGATCATCGAGATTCAACAAGCAGTTACGAATAATAGAACCGATCGAAATAGACTTCCCGTTAGCTACCTCTACCACAAAAGGGTCTTCTAGATTAGTGTGGGGTAAGTTAAGTAAAGGTTCAAACTTCAGTGACACGAATGACTTATCAGCTCCTGAATCAAATAATATGGATGCATAGTGATTATTAATGAGAAACGTACCATTCACCACTTCATTGTTGTCACGGGCCTGATTAGCGTTGAGATTGTAGGCGCGACCTCGAGCACCTTGGTTCTGGTTGCGGTTCTGGTTTTGGTTTTGGTTCTGATTTTGGTTTTGGTTACGGTTACGATTAGGGCAGTTGTTGATGTAGTGATTAGGGTTACCACACTCGTAGCATTGACCACGAGTAGGCCTGTTGTTTTGTTGGTTGGGAGCTGGGTTGTTGTTGTCTTGGGCAGCAGGAGATCGACAGACGTTCACCAGGTGACCATATCTTTGACACTTAGTACAAAATCGACATGGCACCTGTGTGGGATGGTGATACTTGCAAGTGTTGCACAAAGGGTGAGGTCCGGTGTATGGTTTCTTGGCTGGGTTTTGGGCAGCAGGTGGAGTAGCAGCAACCATATAGTTTCTAGCCTTGCGCTTCTTGTTGCTTGAGGTCTCAGGCTTGACTTCAATTGCAGGCTGTGGAGTATCTTTGGCAGTAGTCTTCTTGGTGCCCTTGCGAACGAGAGTACCATTCTTCACATGATTATCAGTAAGAGTGGCCGCTAGACGTTTGGCCTCTTCCAGAGTTGCAGGATTTCTACCCCAAACAGTGTCCTGGATTTGCATGGGTAGACCACCGATGTACTTCTCGATGGCTACCGGCAGAGGAGTAACCTTGTGAGGCAACAATAAGCTAAGCTCATGAAAGCGGGTGTTGTAGGCAAGATTTTCCCCACTATCTTGAGCCAAGGTGTGAAACTCATCCTCAAGCTTTTTGACTTCATTGCGAGGACAGAACTCCTCTTTCATGATATCTTTGACCTGGTCCCAAGTCATAGCAAGAGCAACCTCGGCCCCACGAGTACGCTTTTCTTCATTCCACCATGTGAGTGCTCGTTTATGGAGAACACTCATGGCGTAACGAACCTTGAAATTGTTGGGGCACTCACTGTTGATGAAGGTATTTTCAATACCCTCAAACCATTGGAGAAGTCCAGTAGCTCCTTCTTCACCGCTGAACTTTGGAGGGTTACAAGAGTTGAAATGCTTGAGGGTGCAAGCTTGGGGTCCATTGCCATTGCCATTGCCATTGCCATTCCCGTTCCCGTTGTTGTGACCATTCCCATTCAATTGGATGACCTGAGCAAGTAAGTTGGGAACCAGAGTTGCGATTTGCTGCGCCATTTGTTGAGAAATGATCGCAGCCAGTTGAGCATCGACCCCATTGTTGTTGTGGTTAGGAACTTGGTCATGGTTGTGGTTATGGTTATCACCACCTTCTTCGTGGTTCTCACCATTGTTGTTGCGAGTGCTGCGACGAGGAGGCATGATCTGTAATAGACACAATGAAATGAATGAGAGTTTATATAAGGAATGTAATCATTTATTCATTAATTAAAACGAATAAACGAAAACGTTGACTTATCAAAGATTCTAAATTCTAATAACATATGAAGACATGCTTTAGCCTATAAGTGAACACTCATCCCGAGAATTCCCAGGTAGGCATCCGGGTCCCTCGTCTGATTGGGATATATGCGCAATGCCAGCCTAGACAGAAGACTCAGAATACAGGCGTTCACCCTTCCAGATTGCACGTGTTCGTTATTAAAATCTAGAACTTCGACGAGATCTCAAGGGGGTTCAGGTTAAACCTGAGGATTTTGTCCTATAAATCTAATGGTGGATCAGGATTGCAGCAGACAATTAAGAGTAGTTACATGTAGGTTTAAGGCATAGGATAAGGATAGGATTAGGGAAGCAATTAGGGTTACAAGTAGGAGAAGCAAGTACTGTTTTAGTCCCTAAGGTTATAGTCTAGATTATTTCTAATAACCTAATTCCCTATAACCAAGGCTCTGATACCAATCTGTAACACCCCAACCGATGGCGGAAACATCGGGGTGCCACGTATTGATGATTGTTTTCAGTAGCACATGGTATAATATAAATTTTAAATAATTTATTCAACATAATATCCAAAATGTGAAATAATGTCTAAGAATTCAAATACATAACATCAAATAATAACTTCAAGAAACTTCAAATAAACTTCAAGATAAATCCTCATGCTAACTCAAGCCTCAGCTTCATTGTTACCTGAAACATGTTAATTTTGAAAAGGTTTTGGGTCAACATAAGTTGGTGAGAATTACATAGGTTTTTTTGATGATAAATGAAATAAATGTTATGCAATTCATGTGTCATGTTAATCTAGCCCATATGTGAGAACATATTAGAAATAAATCGAGTGCATAATCAACCCTGTTGACTGTTATAAAATGATACATACCATACACTTATGGTCCAAATGAATATGTTATGCGATAACAAACACCCACGTAACCTTTGTAGGAGGCACGTATCCGGGTGGGATTGTCAGTCCAATAGATCTATCAATGTATACCGTCGGCTGATCAATGTTAATGATTATGCTAGAATGGTGCTTACTCTAATCATGCTCAAGACAATATGCAACATAGAAAACACACAAACACATTGATGATTGAATTGCAATGAAAAGTGTTATAACATGTTTCACCCCAAAAATGGTGATAAATAAAAGGGGTTATGTAAACTCACCTTAGCAAATGTTAACTTGTTGAAAAGATATGATAATTATGTTGCCCAAAGTGATTCCAAATATTACCCTATAATGAGGTAATATATAATAAGTCTAAGTCTATATAACTAATATGTGTATCCTAGGGTTTCGATTTGGGGATAATCAATTGTTAAATTTAATTTAAAAATGTTAATTAAATAAAGAAAATTGGATAATTAATGAAAAATAGTCTTTTTATAAAATTTGAATTTTGAGCGAGCACATTAAAGTGTTTGAAGCAATAAAATAATTTTTATAAAATTATTTCATTTAAAATAGATTTTTAAATCTATTTATTTATAAATAGTCAATTATTAACTTTAATATTCAAAAATACTAAAATTAAAGAAGTCTTATTTTAAAAATCATAATTCTGTTCTAAATGATTAAAAATAATTTGTATAAAATTTTGGTGCAAAAATGATGAAAATTGGATTTATTATGAATTAAATATGATTAAATCTAACAAAAATTGTTTAAAATTATAAAATAAATGATTTTACTGATTTAAAAATTATTTCAGTAAAGGTTGACTTTATAAAAAGTCAGGATAAATTTTGGGAAATTTAATAAAACTGTTTTGATATAATAATGGATTTTTATAATTATAATAGTATAAAAATGATTTAATTATTATAAATATTAAATAAAAGAATTTCTGAAAAATAAGAATTGTAAATAACACTTTTATATCAGATTAAGTAATTATAATTTTTTTAGAATTTATAAAATAGTTTAGGTATTTTAAAAAGAATTTAGATGATTAAAAGGATTAATATATATATATAATTAATTATATTGTTACAAAGAAAAGAAAAGAAAAGAGTACAAAAACTCGGTCAGAGCCGGGACTCGAACCCGGGTGACCCCTGTAGCGGACCAGAGTCACAACCACTTGGCCTAGGCCGGTGGTTGTGAGATTTCTAGTTTTAAAATAATTATATACACTATGCTGTTACAGGTTTATCCCCAATTGAATAACGACGAACCCTAGATTTACAATTGAACGATTCAGGCAACAATAGCCCGATTAATGTTAGGGCTATTGTTGCTGAGATGCCGAAGAATAAACCCCACCAATAAAAGAGGACTCACAGTGTATAATTGATGTTGATGGTCGGGTCAAAGGGAAAGTCAAACCACGAGCAATTAAACCAATTACAGAGTGAATTAGAGAGATATTGAGATTGAGAGAGAGTTGTGAGCGATTTTACAAGGCTCGCAGACCATCTATATATACTAGAGGATTAGGGTTAGGGTTAATTAGAAGGTTGACTTTCCTTTTAATAATACGCGTCAAATTTGATTATTAGGGCAACGATTGCCGTGTTATTGTTGTGCAATTGTGTTGTATTGGGCCGGTTAATGCACGAATTTACCAAAGATATATCAATCACTCGTTAATTAGACGGATTGATCAACAAGGAATCCCACAGTTGACTTTCCATGTCAACTGTGAGGATTTTGTTCGCGTATAAGATTAATGTTTATCCGGGTTATAACAAAACAGAAGCCCAGCCCAGTTGGTTTGTGCATTGGTGTGTTTGGATCAGACCGGCCTTGGCGCGGGTTCGAACCCCGGCCAAGGCAAATTATTTTTTTTGATACAATTATACACTCACACACATATATATAATATTATATATAGTATTAGGGTTCCATAATAGCGACAAAAATAATAAATGCGAAGATAATTATAAAAACTTGACGTTTTATTAATGTCGATGCGTAACGTACAAGTATTTATTGCGAAATGTTACAATAAATATTATGAGCTAAACCTTTTATTGGTGACTTAGGATGATGAACTAGTTTATGGTTTTTAAGTAAAGACTTATGTTTTCCGTTTTGGATGTGTTGGGTTACATGATTTAATTTTTATGTTTGATTTTGAATATTTGTGTGCTGACGCTTTTTGATTTGATTACTTGTTTGTTGGTTTTGATGTTCTAGGCACATAGGAATATACCCTAGATCTAGAAATCATTCTAGTTTGATTAACTTTGGTTGTCGAGCTAGTTCTTGCAGTTAGGAATGACGCAAGTTTAACAGGTTTTTAAAATCAATTAGCTAAGGTGTGCAATCGCTTCCCGAAGGTTAGGAATATAATTCGGGATTGCTAGGTTGACTAACTAGGCATTGTTTGGTAGTTTGGTTATCGCTGGGGCGAGGCTGGTTACTTATTCGTGTTTAGAGTTTTCCTAGGATTTCATTCGTATTAGTTAAGTCTGCTTCACAGTTTGGGAGTTTTCGATCCAAGAGTGGTTGATTAAAGGATTACTGTGGAATTTGGTTTCGCTGGGGCGATCCACTTTCATTTTAGCATCTCAACACTTGTCCCGCCTTGAATTTAGTCGACTATCCTTGACAGGGGGTTTATTAGATGAGAACAGGGTCTCCAACCGGATTACATAGGTCAGCTTTTATAACCAAAGTCTAGGGATTCTACCCAGGTTACCAGCCTTCTTCCTATCTGATTTCTCCAGTTCTTTAAGTTCATATTAGTTGTCGAGTTAAGTTAAGTTTAATCTATTTAGTTTAATTAGGTTTATAATTAGTAGTTTAAAATACCCCCCATTTAAGTATATATTTATTTAGGCTAGTATTCGGTAGAGGTTGTGATCTAGAGTTACATTCGCGTCTTTGGGTTCGATACTCGGTCTTATCTATTTACTGCTTTGCGACCGGTACACTTGCCGTGCGTGTGTAGTTTTTAGGTGAGTCGTTTTAATTAAAGCTTGTGTTATTTTTATATATACATTTACACACATCAGTCTTCCAATCTTAGACCTTATGCATGCTAAGTTCCTAAAGATTTCTAAGTTTAGTGAGAGCAGTAAAAGTCCTTATCATGACTTGCAAGAAGTACAACAGGCGGGGGGAGAGACTCATTAAATTCTACTCCGAATTTAACTCCGGTTACACCTCTTGTACACCATACTGCACCAACTCTTACACACTTAGAAATTAATATTACTCCTTATTTACCTGAGAATGAAAGCAACAAACCAAGAGCTGATTCATAAAATTGCATATGTATCCTAATAAACCCAATAGTTAACTCAGGAGGTCATCTAGGTCTAAAAGGCCTACTAACTTTGATGATAAAGTACCTTACCTGACTAAAGTTGAAATGGATATGATGTTTGGAAAGTTTATCGATCCTACCTCTTCTAATTACATCGTCGGCATCAATTAAATCTTCTAAATGGGACAAAGCTATTATTGGCAAGCTTGATTCCATGAATTAGAATAATGTTTGGATTTAGTTGAATTACCTAAGGGTGTTCATAACTAATCTAAATCTGAATAGAAACGTTATCACACTAAAAGTATGATTGATTGCTGAGGGTTATACTCAAGAGGGAATAAATAACAAAGTACCTTCTTACTTGTCTTACAAAAAGGTATCTTTGATGATCATTACCGTTCTAGTAGCTTATAATAATTTAAGAGCTACATTAGATGAACATTAGACAACTTTCCCTAACATTGACCTACATGTTCATAAAATAACCTGAAAGTTCTAAACTAAAGGTCAAGAACACTTAGTTTGTAAGTCAATGAAATCCATGTATGGGTTGATGCAAGAATTTAAACATGATGAAATTGTAATGCAATTCTTTTCATCAAGAACCAAGTGGATTAATACACCTACCTCAAGATGAGTGGGAGCAACTAATGCAAACTTGTCCTTATATAGATGACATTCTTTTGACAAGTATATGTTACGTTAGTCAAATCATTGTTCGCACATACTTTGACATAATGAATCTCGAAGATACCTCTTACGTTATAGGAATCAAAATTCACCGAGATAGACTCAACAAGACATTAGTTCCATCTCTAAGTGGGTCCTTACACATGTAACATACAACATTGCTCTCCTTTAGAGGCTAATAGGATAATTGAGATTACTACCTTATGCTTCATTAATTAGAAGCCTTATGTAAGTTTAAGTCTATACTTGTTTGGATATTGCTCATGTTGCTGAACACTAGACTCGTCTAGATTATTGTGAAGCATCTAATAAAGTTTACAATATCTCTAAGATACGAGAGACTATAATTTAAAGAAGAAGTGAGAACTTAAAACAGTTGAATACTCTTATTCTAACTTTGTTGTATTCAAAGAAAACAATATGTCAACTTCGGGACATCTCCTTATTTCAGCAGACAAAACTTATCTAATGGAGGAGTCATAATGAACTGTTAACAACAACCTAAATAATAATGGCATAATATGTTGCTTATCACAACGCAGCTGTCACTAAATGTTGTTGGAATTTTATCAGTAGACTCATAATTTAACAACTCCATTTAAATTCTATATTGAAGACTTACTGTGATAAAATCAGCTACCATGTTTTCTCGAACAACAACAGTTCGAGCGGAGCTGCATTAGAAATTTGATACGAAATTGATTGTTCACTTATTTTATGAACAACTAGAGGAAACTAATTCTTTGTATCGAATTCATTCATGATATGCTTATGGATCCAATAACTAATGGTCTATCACCCATAAGTCTCTCTAAGGGCCTATAATAGAGACGGGTTTTACTAATGACCATGTACAACTGCATATTGTACTATGAATGACTAATTATTAATTATTCCTCATCCGTTTAATATTTGTTTGTCTCTAAATACGTTCATGCATGCCTAAGGACGTATAGACACTAATTATACAAATTAACGTTAAGGGCTTACTTGTCATGATCCTAATGTTAAGTTTTAAATTTGTGGTGTAGTATGATTAATGGGGGTCCTGAGTTGAAAAACTGACTCAATGACTGTATTTCTCTGCTACATTTTTGGGTTTAAAACTAAAATGAGTGTTAACTCCTTATCAGACTTATCTAATGCTCATAATAAATGATTACTAGGCCAAGTGGGAGAATGTAAGAATATATTTATATATTCTATTATGTGGCCCTTATAATCATTTACGTAATAAATGATCAATGACCTAAATACCCCTATTGGTTTAACTGGTCTTTATGTGATGGACGTAATTACCCTTACTTAACCATAAAATAGGGTTTCCCCTTGGGTGTATAAATAGAGGTCATTAGGAGAGATTAGAGGCTAATGAAACACCAATAATCTAAACCCTAAGTCGCCTCCTCTCTCCTCTCTAAAATTGAGATCCTTGATCTCCTTAGCCATCCTAACTGTACACCCTAAACGGGAACCCGATCATCTTGTAGATCATGAAGTATTCCATCTCAGTGGTTACTGGCTAATAAGGTACATATTTGATTTAGTTATTCATGTTTATGTATTATTATCAAAGAATTGATCAACACCAAAGGTTAGCGGCGGTCGAGTAGTCAACCTTAATCATAGCGCCCGATGTCACGATGGTTGACACGAAATTTATTGCCGTTTAAAATAACTATGTGATTCAACTCTTCATCTGTTTTTAATAAATATATATATATATATATATATATATATATATATATTTCATCTTAAAGAAAACTAGTATTGATTTTTCTTTTATAAATATGTCTACTTTCTTAACAATTAACTTAATTCATAAAAATAATTATCATTTCATAAGGATGTCGGGATTAGCGCTCTTCTCCACGAAGGATGTCGGGATGTATGCGTTTGTGGCGTCGTAAGCTAAGTCCTGGAACCTTTAAGACCACATCCTATAAAATAGCGGGGTTGTCGGCGCGGACTTGGACTACGTGTAGGCCCTCGAAAGGCTAAATGACTATCTTCCAGATTTTGATATTGGCGGTTTTTCTAACAAGGACACCCCCACCCCACAAAGCCTCAGAAAACTTTGGCGAATGCCCTTTTTAACAAAATCGCTCAGAGACTGGGTGAAGTTTTTGGTATGTCCTCCGCCAGAGGGCAGTTATTGAATGCTAGCAAGGCCCCCACGCCCAAGATTTCGTAACTGTTATCCCGATCGAAGATCTGGGCCAAAGCATGTCCGCTATTGAATACAGAGTCATTCTTAAATATCGTTTGATGATCCCCCATGTACCAGGAGGATAAAATCTATCTGATTTGCCATAAGGCCTACCTGGATGAATATGGGGAACATGCGATTCATTACAAGGAATTACCCGAGTTCTGTAACACCCCAACCGATGGCGGAATCATCGAGGTGTCATGTATTGACGATTGTTCAAAAGCACACTTATCCAATAAATGGATAAAAACTTAACAATGACCACGGATTCTCCGATGAAAAAGGGGGAGAATCAACCTAGGCGGGTTGTCAATCCAATAGCGCTATCCAATGTTAAGGTCGGCTTGTACATGGTTAATGATTTCACTAAGTACAAATGTATTCTACATGTAATGTCTAAGCATAAAGCACATATGTAAGCAAATGCACAATGTACTAGAATTGTATTATAAAAATGTGAAGTTGTATTTATAATTTGTATAAGTGTACATGTAACACCCCAAAAGTGAATAAAAGCAAAAGGGGGATAGGAAATACTCACTTTCGCCAAATGACTAGATGACTAAGCGAGCGTGAAAATGCGAGCAATCCAAAGATTCAACAACGAAACTAGTCCAATTTAGAAGAAAAGAAACCGAATAGGAAAAATATCAAGCTTCCAATTCGCCAATTACAAGAGCTTATAATCAAAGCTTCAAATGTAGAAGTAATATACTCTAGAAGAAAGGTATGAGGGAGAGTTTAATCGAATTGAAACACTCGATTTAGAGGTGCAAAGTGTAATGGGTCATAGGTGGGTTTTTATACTAGTTTTGGATTCAATTAGGCTCTAAAATTGGTCAACACAATAAAGTAAGGTTTTAAGATAAATTGACTATTTGACTAGGACTTTGACTAGGAATTTGACTAGGACTTTGACTAGGAATTTGACTGTCTCCGCGGACCGTGAGAGAAAAAAAATAATTTTTCTAATTTAATCAATTTTAAGTTCTAGACTTGTTTCCTTCTGTTTCTAAGTTGTTTTAGGACCGAAAATTAAGGGCTTTAAGTATCAAGGTCGGAAACATACGTGCTCGGGTGTAGATGTGAGTATAAAACATGCATACTTTTACTTATAAAAATTATAAGTTTTATTAAATTGTGAATTTTGGTCCTCTTAAAATACGAGGGTTAAGAATAAAAATTTTGAAATAGTTGAGGAGCCAATTATGCAAATTTATGAAAAGTGAAGGGTGCAGGTTGTCACAGTCTCCCCTACTTTAGAAAATTTCGTCCCGAAATTACTTTCAAGTGAAGGTTTCCATGAAACAAAAGACATTTGTAAAAAGGCAAGTAGATTTTAAGAAATGCATTAGCCATGATTTGACAAAGTTTGAAGTAGTTGTTTAATACCCAAAATAAGAGTTTTGAAAATCTTTAAAGTTTGACCCAAGGTTAGAGAATTAAGAGTTTATAATGAGCAAGGTTTGGGAAAAGTATGTAGCTGGTTAGGGCAGGGCAGTGTTATAGTAGCTTCCCTTACTTTAGAGAAGTTTCTGACCGAACTTTATTAAGGACGTGCAACAGGATTTCGACTAACAGAGAGTGTAAGAGTATACGAAGTTTGTGTTTTCTGTGTGGATGGTCCAGAGAAAGACTCTAGGAAGTCGAATTGAAGCTCGTGTAAGAACATTCTTATAAAAAAAATGCTAGCTATTAGTCAACAATCTAATAAAGAGATAGTAATGGGTAGGTTCTTGGTCAGACTTGTAGTCCGCTCCCACAGTATTGCTCGTGCTTATATATAGGATGTACCGCAGCTAACCTACCACACTACTGATACTTTGGACTCGTACTGATTGTCTACCAATAGCCTAAGTAGAATCACACACCACCCCATGTACCTGTAAATCCATGATTGCGTTCCGGACCGTAATCATCGATTTACGTTACACTAGGATGCTATGCTTTTCCATAACACTAACATAAGTAATACAAGAAACAATGCGTGCAACCAAAATGTGTTAAGTAGTAGATACTGCTCAAGTATAAGATGCGGTTAGAGGTTCTTCCCTTTTCAGGTTCACCTTTTAACCGTAATGAGATTAATGTGTAAGTATAAGACATGATTAGGGGTTCTTCACCTTTCGGGTTCACCCTTAACCGGTAAATTTTTGTTCACATCATTGGGCTCTAAACAACTATATTGATAAACTCTGAGGATTACACCGTTCCCCTTGGGTTAGAGGAATACTCTGAACCGAGTCGTACATGGGAACTGGCTTAGATCTCATACGAGCTATCAATTAGTATGTTCGTTGGTCATGATGATGAACAAAATAATGTAAGGTATAACAGGGTTTTGCTCACAACAAAAAAAAAATATGCATACCAAATATGCGTTCATGTAAGTATATAAGTATAGCATAAAATTTCGATTGAAAGAATAGCATAACGTAAATCGAGTAAATCGCACAATTTGCACAAAATGAAAGTAAACGAGTTAAATTAATGCTCAAAACTAGTGTTGTAAGAATAACTACTAATAACTAGTGCGAGAATAGTTGCGAATAACGCGTGGAAATAACTACCAACAAAAGAATAATACAAAAATAATAAGATAATGTACGAACGTAACTATAAATAGAATGGTGTAAAAAAAATAATGAAATTTACTGTAAATGAAAGTGCGCAGAACAGACGTATAGTCTACTGGTATGAGGATAACCTTTTGGAAACCAAAGAATGTTTTAAGTTCAAAACAGGTTCACTTGAAAAGATTTCGTAGGTACACATTTTCATGTGCTTACGAGAAGTCGAGTTTGAAAAGTGTTATAAGGTATATTATTAGTTGCAAATTCCTCCCGAAAACATATATGGGATATGTTATATGAAAACATGTAGATTTACATTTGATTTTTAAAATATGCAATGCAAGTTTATAAAATGCAAGATGAAACCATTTCATGAAGTGTGTGTAAATCGAATGTGTTTCAAAAGACCAAGATTTAAAATGATTTGAAGGTTGTGAATGATCCCAGATGCCTTGACGAATTTTGGAAAATAAAATTTTCTGTATTTAAACATTTCTTTAACTTGTTGGTTTAAAAGTTGAAAATTTTTAATTGTTATGAAATGTTGAGAAAATCGAAGTGTTACCCGTTAAGACTGGGTAAACTTGAAACCTTTTAAATTTTCAAACTTTTACGAAATTTATACATTGAAAGATCATTTATTTGCAAGATCGTTAAGGCATCTCTTTGGGCTCATAGCGGGCTATTTGTTTCAAGGCACAAGGTGTATGAAAAGTGTGTTCTAATTTGGCGAATAGGCTTTGTGAAAAGACTTATAGAATAAGTTGTCAAATTAATCGTCTTAGAGAGTAGTGTACTAGTGCGTATCGTGTAGGTAGGCATTTATGTATGAGTTTAGTCTGACTAAGAAGTTCTAACTAATGGTAGTTGGCTATGGCTTAGGAGACTGGGTGCAACAATATTAGTATTAGGTGTATGAGGATATACTGTGACTTCGATCAAGTAAGTTTGTAAACATAAAGGTATAAAGCAGGTTGAAATAATAACTTTGGAAAAACCATGTTCATTTTTAACTGTATGATGACGCAACATTCCTAAAATCAGGATGTAATCAAAGTTAAACACATAGTTTAAAAACTTAAGTCGTGGGTAAAAATGTTTTAACGCAAAACGAGTAATACCTTATAGTGTAATAATCATGAGCATAAGTGAAATAGTGTAAGCTTTAATGCGATAATATATCGAACAAAAGTTTTAGTAATGATGATAAGGGATTCAAAAGCGAATGATCAATGAATAATGGCATATGAAACATCAAGTGATTAAATGGAATCTTCAAATGATAAACAAACATAAATATCAATGATATAAAACATTGGAATTGTTTCCATAGAAAATTTTGAACAACTCAAGTATTTGAAATTTCCTAGTGACTTGTGGGGGCGTACTTTAGCCTATAAGTGAATGCTCATCCCAAGAGTTCCCAGGTAGGTATACGGGTCCCTCGTCTGATTGGGATTTATACGAAATACCAGGCCTAGACAGAAAACTCAGGATACATGCGCTCACCCTTCTAGATTGCACGTGTCCCATCAATAGTGAATTCCAAAACTTTAGCGAGATTAAAAACGAGATGCAAAAATAGATCCTTGAGATTTGGATTTCACTCCTAACTCAAAGATGTATTTCAAAATTGAAAACGATTGTGGAATGAAACCAATCACTAAGTTAAGGATATCACTCCTAGCTTAGTGGTTAAGTTCCTTTTTGAAAGAAATACTCTTTGAGGTGTGGATGTCACTCCTATCCCAAAGGTATAATCCAAAGATGTATAACATATAGAGGAATGAAACTAATCACCAAGGTATGGATGTCACTCCTAACTTGGTGATATCGTTTCATTTGTGAAATACGAGTGTCTTCTTCTCCAAGCAAAATATCGAAAGAATAACGAGAAAGAATCATAGAGAAAATATCTTGCAAGAAAATAATAGGATAAAGAGAAATAAACACGAGAGGACTCGTGAATGTAAGCTTAGTTATAGACTAGGCTAAAAGGCATTCTAATAACCTAATTCCCTATAACCATGTCTCTGATACCAATCTGTAACACCCCAACCGATGGCGGAATCATCGAGGTGTCACGTATTGACGATTGTTCAAAAGCACATGGTACTAAAATGTAAATATGTTATTGAATAACTTAAATTGTCTTACATAGATGAAATGGAAAAAAAATACAAAATCTGAATGAAACATGAAAATTGAAATAACTCATTAAAAGCAAGCACTAAAGTACAATGCTATAATACTAAGATCAAACTGCACCTGAAACATGTACAAAATAAGTTTTGTCAACATATGAAATGTTGGTGAGCATTCCTAGATTTAATACATATAGTAATTTGGAAAATGTTATACAATTCAAGTGCAAAGCTATAGTGCAAATATGTAAACTATGTATCATACAAATGAGCGAAATCAATCCTGTGACTGTATAATGTACTAAATGAACGGCGGTGTACTTATCCAATAAATGGATAAAAACTTAACAATGACCACGGATTCTCCGATGAAAAAGGGGGAGAATCAACCTAGGCGGGTTGTCAATCCAATAGCGCTATCCAATGTTAAGGTCGGCTTGTACATGGTTAATGATTTCACTAAGTACAAATGTATTCTATATGTAATGTCTAAGCATAAAGCACATATGTAAGCAAACGCACAATGTACTAGAATTGTATTATAAAAATGTGAAGTTGTATTTGTAATTTGTATAAGTGTACATGTAACACCCCAAAAGTGAATAAAAGCAAAAGGGGGATAGGAAATACTCACTTTCGCCAAATGACTAGATGACTAAGCGAGCGTGAAAATGCGAGCAATCCAAAGATTCAACAACGAAACTAGTCCAATTTAGAAGAAAAGAAACCGAATATGAAAAATATCAAGCTTCCAATTCGCCAATTACAAGAGCTTATAATCAAAGATTCAAATGTAGAAGTAATATACTCTAGAAGAAAGGTATGAGGGAGAGTTTAATCGAATTGAAACACTCGATTTAGAGGTGCAAAGTGTAATGGGTCATAGGTGGGTTTTTATACTAGTTTTGGATTCAATTAGGCTCTAAAATTGGTCAACACAATAAAGTAAGGTTTTAAGATAAATTGACTATTTGACTAGGACTTTGACTAGGAATTTGACTAGGACTTTGACTAGGAATTTGACTAGGACTTTGACTGAGACTTTGACTGTCTCCGCAGACCGTGAGAGCAAAAAAAAAGTAATTTTTCTAATTTAATCAATTTTAAGTTCTAGACTTGTTTCCTTCTGTTTCTAAGTTGTTTTAGGACCGAAAATTAAGGGCCTTAAGTATCAAGGTCGGAAACATACGTGCTCGGGTGTAGATGTGAGTATAAAACGTGCATACTTTTACTTATAAAAATTATAAGTTTTATTAAATTGTGAATTTTGGTCCTATTAAAATACGAGGGTTAAAAATAAAAAATTTGAAATAGTTGAGGAGCCAATTATGCACATTTATGAAAAGTGAAGGGTGTAGGTTGTCACAAGTTCAAATATCAGCATGATCGGGTTCGAGACGTTTTGTGGGACATTTTAAGACCGGTTGGGATCTCAGCCAAGAATGAGGCCTCTATGAACTTCCTCTCAGATCCCGCAAAAGGGAGATCCACCCTGCGTCCAGCAGATCTCCTTGTCTTTGGGTGGGTCGGGGGGAGCATGCTTGTATTAACCTTACAGGTGTATCTCCCCTAGTTGGGTTGAGGGATAGTGGGTTTGTAACAGGGTAAGCTATCACACCCCGCAGCGCATAGCGGAAAGCTAGTCATGAGGTAACGGAAGTTGTTACCCCAAAGTTTAGCAACACACTTGAAGATACGTATGGACATCTTGCAACCACCCTCTAGCCTAACATATTTACCTTTCCGGTCTTAAGAAAGTTAATAAAAACATGTCATAACCAAGGTGAAGCGAAGTTACATAGTTAATGTTTTACAAATTATTCATAAATAAAATAAAAACATTGTTCCCAGTTTTTAAGATTTTAGGGTCCCAACATCATGCCCATCGTAGTGCCCGCTAAACCCCCTCTCATGACCCCTAAGCATATACCTGAAAAACATGGTTAAAAACATCAACAATAATGTTGGCGAGATCACAGGTTTTATAGCAACATAACATGCTGATGTGTCGTAAAACACATCTATTCTCCTATGTATTTTGAGTTATAATTGAGTCTTTTTTATATAGTTTTTAGTAGTTTTAGGCGTGTATTCGTTTGTTGGCCTATTTTTATCATTGTATAGTTTTTATTAGTTTTTAGTACTTATTTATTTATTTTATTATTTTATAGGTGTTCGTGGAGAATGAGCTTAAAACGAAAGAATTTTAATTGACACACGAGCACTTTAGAGCATGTGTTCATGGACGTCGGAGCGTAAACGAGAAATTTTGGTCGAGTCAAGAACACCCGAGTTCAAGAGCACAGAGTTAGACCACTATATAATAATAATAATAATAATAATAATAATAATAATAATAATAATAATAATAATAATAGTAATAATATAATAATTATAGTTATAATACTATTATGGGCCTAAGCCTTGATATGAAAACAACCTACCAAGTAGGTAAAGCAAATTGACGGCAGAATAATAATATATATATCATTCATTCATGCGAGAATTGAGAATTCCAATTACACAGTTGGAGTCGCACAGCAAAAGACAAAAGGCGACCGGCCAAATACGGTGACGAGCGAAAGAGCACGGAAGGAGAAAAGGCCACGGGCACGTTAAAGATCAAAAGCCAACGAGCCTTGGGTTAGGTTTAGTTTTCGCTCTATATTTTTATAGACATGATGAAATTGTTTTTTATAAACTTTGAATTTATGTTTCTAAATATTATGAGTAGCTAGACTTTTATGGTTGCTTAGGTTTATGAACTAGACACGTTATTTGTAGTATTTAATGTTTTTGGTTTTTGATTTTGATGTGTAGAATTACATGATTTTAATTTTATTGTTGGATTTGATATATGTGTGTTGGTGTTAATTTTATTTGAAGTTTGTTTATTGGTTTTGTGGAACTAGGCATGTAGAGATACCCCCTAGGCCTTGAAATCAATCTAGTTCGTCAACTTAGGTTAGCGTGCTAGTATTTGGAGTTGGAGTACGACACAAATATAACAAACTGATATAATAAATTAACTAAGACGTGCAGTCCATTCTTGAGGGTGAGAAATCTAACTCGAGAGTGCTAGGTAACTAACTAGGCATTGTTCGGTGGTTGGCAAGCGCTAGGGCGGGAGTCGCTACTTGTCCGTGTTTAGAGTTTTCCTAGGTTTTCTTCAGTAGAGTTTAAGTCTGCTTCATAGTTTGAGGGTTTTAATCCAGGAGAGGTTTTAATCTGATTTCTGTGGGATTTTGGTACGCTAGGGCGATCCAGATCCATCTTAGCATTTCTACACTTGTCCCGCCTTGAGTCTAGTGAGCTATCTTTGACAGGAGGTTTGTTAGATAAGAATAGGGTCTCAAGTTAATTACCAGATTTATGATTTATTGCTAGTGTCTAGGGATTTTACCTAAGTAACCAGCCTTCTTCCTATCTGATTTCTCCAGTTCCTTAAGTTTGTATTAGTTGCCGAGTTAAGTTATGGTTAATCTATTTAGTTTAATTAAGTTTATAATTATTAGTTTAAACCCCCCATTTAAGTATATATTTATTTAGGCTAGTATTCGGTATAGGTTGTGATCGAGAGTTGCATTCGCGTCTTTGGGTTCGATACTCGGTCTTATCTGTTTACTGCTTTGCGACCGGTACACTTGCCGTGCGTGTGTAGTTTTTAGGTGAGTCGTTTTAATTAAAGCTTGTGTTACATGCATACATATGTATATATTCTTATTTTAAGAGTATGATAGAGTACAACTCAAAGAGAACCAGGCATACTAGCTAGGTCTAGCAAGTATGATGTAACCTAGGGCTCTTAATTAAACCATAACTTTTACTTCCCGAACCCGACCCCTAATGAAAGAGGAATTTGTGAGGTTATGTTTTCCCATAAAACTCGCTTTACCGGTCTGGAAAGGGGCGTTAACCTAATAGATCTACTAACCTTAACTAAGGCTCTACTCTAAGAGCTAATGATTAAGACGTGTAGGGAAGTGTCCGTCCGGAAGGACTAACGAGGTACCATCAGCAAGAACTCGTACACTTACCCAGGGCCATCAATTGTCCTAAAATTCTAGTCCTACCCTTCATACAGCATGTTAATCCCCCGATTTGTAAAAACGTTCAAAAACATTTAAAGAGAAAAGGGGCCCGTGAAACTCACCTTAATGTAGCGATTCTCGCGATCGACAACCCCAATCCTTTACTTATTACACCCTATAATACACAATGCTAATTCAATATTATCCTAAGTCTAATCAAGTCATTCACCAAAATTTCTTGACTTAGTTAAACCAAAGCGATTTCATTTCCATTAACCTTTACCCTATTAACCCTTTGGTGATCTCGGCAACCGGTTTAGTTTTTAATCATCACATACCCATAAGTCACATCAAATCACCCATTCCTTGGGTCCATGTACATAATCAATCCATGTCTTATCACATAATCTATCATAATAAATCCTACCATAAGATAGTCACATATGTGTAGGTAACACATTGTCCTATGTTGTCACTATGTCATGACTCATGTTTACATAATCAATCATTTCTTATTTTCAATATTAGTTATCATGTCATTAGAGCACGTAATGAGGTTCATTCTTGCAATTTCTTCGCATATAAGCCGTATATATATATCATATATCCACCTATATTTGTCATGTGAACCTAATTTTTCATCCTAGGACCTGCATATAATCTACTAAACAAGACCAAATTTGCTGCTCTAAAACAACCACATATTCTAGCAATTATGCGCTTTAAAACCTACGTTTTGGCGACTTCTAACACATAGTTTTGCACTGCAAGTATTTGTTAATAGGGTAAACATATCACACACCTTGAATAATGAATTTTAAAATTAAGTGTGTGATTTAAAACATTGAACCGGCCAGACGCCCGGGTTCGATTCCCACAAACCCAATTTTTTTTAAAACCTTTTTTCTTTTATATTTTCTTGTATTTTAAAATGATTTTAAAATATCAAATCTAATTTATAAATTCTACAAAATTTATCTTATGTTATATAAAAAATAAAATTTATTATACAATTTTTATTTTCGGAAAAATCATTTATTTAATATGTATATTATATATTACAAGTTTATTTATAAATAAATCAAAAATTCTAAAATATAATTAAACAATTTTATAAAATTCCACAAAAAATATTTTAGACTTATAAACTTATAAACTCTATAAAACTAAATTTTATTTTTGAAAAAAGATTTATTAATTATTTTTAATCAATTTATTCTATTTTAATCATAATAAATTCATTTTCCATCATTTTTGCACCAAAATTTCACGTAAATTATTTTTATTAATTTAAATCTAGAATATAATTTTATAACCTAAAATTTATGAAATTTGATATTTTTGAATATTTTTAACATGTTTTGATTAATAAGTTATATTATATTATTTACACTTAATTATGAAAATTATTTTATAAAAAATATTTTCTCACTATAATGTTTTAGTACAACCACCCTTGATCAAGATCTCATGAAAATCCCTTTTATTTATTTATTTTCTTAATTTCTTTATTTATTATTTGAGTAACAATTATTTTAAATCAATTAATAAACGATCATCAATCCCCAAATTAGGAACCCTAGAATACCTTTAGATTAGAAAACTTAGACTTTTAAGTTTTCCCAACACTTATTTTATTGCCTTAAACATAGGGTGATACTTGGAAACATTTGGGCCACATCTAGATTATCTCAAAGGATTCGATACTATTGTTAAGGTGAGTTTACATAGCCCCTTTTTACTATTTTACATTTTTGGGGTGAAACATGTTACATTATCATATGCAATTCAACATAAGTGCCTATGTGTGATTTCTATGTTGCATTATGTCTTAAACAATACTTTGGTAAACACAATTTGACTCGCGTAATCATTAACTCCGTACAAGCCGACGATACACAATGATAGAATTATTGGATTGACAATCCCACCCGGATACGTGTACCCCAGATATGGGTAGCGTGGGTGATTGTTATCGATCACATAAACACAAACGAGTGAACCATATGCATATGGGATGGACCACAATAAACGTGTCACAAGGGTTGATTATGCAAACGCTTTACCTAGTAGTTTGTTTTCACATATGGACTAGATTTTCCATGACACTAGATTTGCACAAGTTTTATACTCATGATAAAATATTCAAACCTATGTAATTCTTACCAACTTTTGTTGACCCAAAAACATTTTCAAAATTAACATGTTTCAGGAAACAATGAAGCTTGAAGGAAAGAGTTGTGCTTAAAGGGTTTGTTTGAAGGTTTTATTAGTTTATTTCTACGATTATGTACTCGCATTTGATTTTCTTTTGACAATGTTTCATTTTGGGATATTTTGGTATTATCAATAAAGTACTTAAATTACATTAATTACCATGTGCTATTCTAAATTATAGGAACTTACAATATTTCAAATCATTTCTATGAAAAATAGTTTTAATTGTTTAATTAATATAATAAAATGGATAACGTGTAAAGTTATATAAGATTTTTTAGCCATTTAATAATAGTAAAAATAAGTACATCTTACATTAATTATGGTTGTATTTTCTGTAAGTTTTCATCTAGATCTTTATCTGTACAATTGTGATGATAGACTTTTAGGATCGTGGGCTATTTTGTAATTATGAATTTAAAAAGACTAATGTAATTTAAATTTATAGTTATTTTGTTACAAATTTATTACAATTTAAGTTTTAAAATCTCTGTTTTAAAAATCTGATTATATCATCTTTTAGTCGAAAATTGTATTGGATCATAGTTGTTTTCGCAACACCTGTTAACAAGTCATCAAATTTTAGTATAATAGTCATAATAATATAATGAGTAAAGTTCGTTTGATTGATTTAAAAAGTTTGTCATAGAATAATAGATGTAGTTATTAATTTTAAAGTTGTTATTTCTTGAATAAAAATCATGATTACACATTTTATAGATGATGATGATATTTTTTTATAATTTTAATTGTATAAAATATATCTTCATCTTTTAAATATATATTAATAATAAAAGATTTCAAATCATTTGTAGATTCATTTTCTATATTTAGGTAATTTTAATTGTTTAATTAAAAATATTATTTTATTTTTTTATTATTTTTATTTTTAATCACTAAATTTTATGTCATTTGTTAAAAAAGTGTGTCATGGATAATATATGTAGTTATTAATTTTGAAAATATTATATCTTGAATAAAAATTATTATTACATATTTTATATATTTATCTTAACATTGTTCAGTTCTTTAAAAATAGTAAAAATACGTATATCTACTATTAATAACCGTCGTATTTTTTTAGTTACAATCTATATCGTACATCTGGCAGTTTTTAAATATTGTTAAAATATGTCATAAAATTTTTAAGCATAATTTATAAATATAAATATAAATGAAAGTTCAATTGAAGATTAAATGTGCTCAGTAGTAAATAATAAATACAATCTGGAATGCTTCGGTTAAAAATTTATTGTAAAATTTAATTTCAAATCTTTTTCAATCCGAATTGTATATTTATTGTATTCATTGACAGTTGTTTGATAACCGCTGTTTATGATTCACCAGATGTTGAAAAACAGACTATATACTATAAAATGAGTAAACTTATATCTAAAAAAAAGTTAGAATTTGAAAGTTAATCAATTGAAAGAAGTATGAAAGTAGTTACAAAAATTGATTTCTAGAGAAATTTGTTTTATTGTTATGATATATATATATATATATATATATATATAAGTTATACGAACAATAAAAGAGTTCAGATTAATTTTCTAAAGGTAAATAAGTTTGCTTATTTTAATTTCAAATCTTTTTCAATCTGAATTGTATATTTATTGTAATCTTGAATTGTAATATTGGATTCATTGACAGTTGTTTGATAACCGTTGTTTATCATTCAACAGATGTTCTTAAACACACTATATACTATAAAATGAGTATGCATTTATCTAAAAAGAAGTTAGAATTTCAATGTTAATCAGTTGAATGAAGTTCAAAAGGTAGTTACAAAAATGGGTATCTAAAGAAATTAGATTTTGGTGATCTTACATATTTTATTAGAAGTTTTATTGTTATGAAGTGTGTATATATATATATATATATTAAAAGTTATACGAACATTAAAAGAGTTCAGATTAATTTTCTAAAAGTAAATAAGTTTGTTTGTTTAATTTAAATTAAAAATGTTAATTTATGGTATCCTTTTTTAATTGTTTTATAATAATTAAAATAATTACCACTATCATTAATTACCGCCGTATTTTGCAAGTTTCCATCTAGATTGTTGAACTGTATATTGATCATCATAGGGTTTTAGGCCTATTGACTGGCAACAACAATCATTAGATTGATACTCGAATTTTGAAGTCACTTCATATCTTTTACATAAATTTATATATCAAAAATTAATATATACTTATTTCTATTGATTAAAAAATAATAATAAATTAAGTTAAATATGACTATTTTAAAAGTTATCACTATTTATTTATAAAATGTATTCTGTAAAATAAATGTTTTCATAATCTATTTAAATTCATATTGATTTTGATCTATCTTTGTGTAAAATGAAATATAATTTAAAAAGCATAATATATATATATATATATATATATATAGACTTACAATTATGAAGGATTTTTAATCCAAAACTACATTTTTTCTAAAATTACAGTTACTGCTGATTCTTCATAATTTCTTCATGACGATGCTTCCTTTTCTTACTGATGGAAATAATGTTTTCAGTAAGACCTTTCATCTTCCTCGAAATATCGTCGTTACTAGGTACTGTAAAGCTATGTTTCGTTCACTTGATTCTGGAATTTCAACCATATCATACATGCTTTTGCCGTTTTTCCTTAGATCCTTAACAGTTAGAGATGTAAGCATTCCACATGAGTTTCTTATTATTGCTTCTTCAAAAGATTTTTTTTAAAAGCCTTAATCAGAATTTCATCAACTGTTTGTTGGAGTCTGGTTTGGTAATTTTGGGAGGATGACATGTTTTTGTGTTATGTAATGTAACTTTTTGATTATTGTAAGGTTAGATGTACATTGTAATAAAGTGTTTTGTATATATATATATATATATGGTGTGAATAGAAAATAAATTTAAATAGGCTATGGTACACGTGTTTTACACTTTATGCAGTGACATTTAACTTGAACCTCTTTAGATTTTACAGTTGGCACTTATAAAGATAGGTATTCATCTACCGCATTTATAACATTAAATTTCGGTAATTAATACGAAATGGGTAACTGTGGTTATTATTTGAACTATCGGATTATAAATTTGTAGAATTTTTGCTTAAAATTCTACTCTATACTTGTAACACCCCAACCGATGGCGGAAACATCGAGGTGTCACGTAGTGACGATTGTTCAAAAGCACATGGACTAAAATGTAAATATTAATAGCAATAACTTCCATTATTCAAAACGAAATACAAAGAGTCTTAATAAAAATCTCAAACATAGAAAATAAATGTTCAACTTTTATTTAAGCACTAGGTCCAGCCTAAGCGTGAAAGCAAGTAAGATCAAATGTCACCTGAAACATGTACAAAATAATTTGTCAACACATATAATGTATTGGTGAGTACATCTGTTGGATATATATATATAGTATAAACGTTTCGCAATTCTTGTGTTGTATACCGTTTGCAATTATGTAACTTAAGTAATGTCCGTTCAAAATCAACCCTATGTAGTAAGTATCAAGAATCAAGAATCAAAACATTTTTTAGTAATATGAATCACAAGACAATGACCAAGGTCTCTCAACAGAGTCACAAGGGGTATATACCATAGTACTATTCATTGAAATGCCAGGCCCTCAAAGGTTATTGTTTTGACAAGTCATAGACACACAAATTAACATAAAGCAAACACACATGAGAATTTCATTTAGTAAAAGAAATAGAAACTTGATTTTAAGTACACGAGTCACCCCAAAATGTAAAACGGTAAAAAGGGGAGAGATATACTCACAGTTTGCGAAAGCGATCAAAATCTACTTAAGCGGTCGTGAGCTAAGTAATGGGAATTCCGAGGAATTCAACCTATAATGTGTAAGCATACTAACAAAGAAATGTCTAAGAGTCTAAAGTAACTAGGGTCTAGGGCATTAGGGTTTGCTAAGTCGATTTGGGGAATTATGATAAACCGCGTTAATGTAAAAGTTGTATAATAACATACCAAAGTTTTGTAAATATGATTTAGGTAATATAAATATTACCAATTAAATATTTAGATACAAATTATGTTTGAATAATTAAAACAATATAATGTAGTTAATTACTTCCACTTATTATTGTAAATAAATACAATAATTATAAATGTATAAATAAATGATTTATGAGTTACACCATGATCTAACGAATGGTAATTAAGATTTTCAAATATATAAAAATATTTCTATTTTATAAGAAAAGTATTTACAAAATAGGTGTTTAAATAGTGTAAATAAATAAATGTTTAATTATATCCAATTAAACATAAATAACGTTAATAACACAAGACATGACCCAAAAATGTTATTTTTATAGAAAACGGATTCTTTATGATGTAACTCAATGAAAATAATTTTCTCATAATTTTTATAAACTTATTTATATTTAAAACTGATTTAATAGAATTAAATCACGTTTAAATGATTAAAAATAGGAAAGTTAATAAAAATAAATGTTTTCTGAACCAATAATTTTTATTTTAGTTCATAATGATTAGAAATAACTTATGACAAATTTTGAGATAAAAACCATTAAGAATGAATTTTTAATCAATTAAATATGATTAAAACAAATTAAATAATAAATATTACAAAAACAAAATATTTTCCAGAAATAAAAATTATGACAATTTTCTATGAGGTGTCAAGAAGCTACTCCTAAATTTTTATAATTTTTGGATCAAAAATGAATTTATTATGAATATTCTAAGTTTAAATGAATTTTAAATTATTAAAATAAAGGAAAAAAATAATGAAACAATAAATTAAAAAAAATCAGAAATAAAATGTGCATCATGTGGGATTCGAACCTGGACACTTTCCAGACAGAAACAACCACCAACCCACTATGCCACATATTATGTTTGTTTATATAAATGAATTCAGAATTTACTTAAATACATGTTAAGATGTCATCTTCTTCCCCAAATCCATCTCAAGAACCCTAACCCTAGCACAATCTCAATTAACCTGATTAGAACATCATAATCGATCTGTAATAGAGGGTTTATGATCGGAATGTTAAGAATAACGAAATGGCATAAGAATTTGAGACTTACAAAGTCGTGTGAGATCGAAAACGAAGGTCATTGAACCGTATACAAAATGGCCGATTGGAACCCTTTTAGGTGCGTTTAAGAAGTGATAACAAAGGGGTTTTGTTCGAAATGATGTCTGAAAGCAATTCCTAACAACAATTTATAGTTATTTTGATGTAACGAACGGGTCTTGAATGGTTGTAATGGTGCGACGGTTACACCATTAAAACAAGATTAAATCTTGCTTAAAGCGTGTAATATCAATTGAAACTGATGGAGGACGATGAAGAAACGTATGGGGCTTTGAATTTGAACGTTAAAGTGCATTAAAAGGTGTCACCGGAGGTTCACCGGAACAGTCGCCGCCGGCGACTGTGTTGGCCGGAAAAACGCTAGGCATCAGGAGGGAAGGGAAATTTTTTTAAAACTTTGGATAATTGACAGCTATGGTCCCTCATGTTTAACATAGTTAGTTTCTAGTATAAATAAGTTAGTTTTTCTTTTATAAAAGTTAACCAAGTTAACCAACTTAATCTAGAATGTTTTTAATTTTTTTTTTTGAAAATTATAATATCCCTTCCGAAAGACGTTTCAACATTTGCATTAGATTAAAACTTAGACATGGTCCACAATAACTGTAAATGATACGATTTTAGTTCGCTCTAAAATTAAACTTGAAAACGACGAACTCGTAGGGACTATAATGAAAATATTTCATGGATTATTATTGTAAATTTGACGAAAGACGAGGGTGACGGATGTCACAGGCTCCCCTACTTTAGAAAATTTCGTCTCGAAATTTCTTTCAAGTGAAGGTTTCTGGTTGTGGTATATGTGAGTATGTTATCGATGAAGAAACAATTACGAATTGGTCCAAGAGAGGTTTACAAACGCGATTCATAAGTTTCCTAAAGACGGGTATAAGATCAACGGAGAAGTATAATCATTTAGGTTCAACGTGCAATTATGGAGCATAAATTTTATAAGAATAAGATTGCCATAAGCAACCTCCGCAGCAAAAGGATGGGTAAGGTGAGGACAAGTACGAGCAAGCAAATGTTCAAATTCTAACGAGACATACTCCTATCCACACCGGTATCAAACAAAATCGAAGCATATAAGTTAGTAATAAGAAATGTACCATTGACAACATCGTTGGTAGCTTGATCTTGGTTAGCATTGATGTTGAAAGCACGACCACGGGCTGGAGCTGCTTGAATTGCTGGAACAGCTGGGGTTGCTGGGACTGCTGGGGTTTGCTGACGAGCCTGAATAAAAGCCGTAAGATGAGGGCATCTATTTTGCATATGGTTAGGATCACCACAAGCGTAACAAATTCTGGGTTGACAAGCTTCCTGGTTTTGGATAGCAGTCTATGGGTTATTTATTGGTCGATTGGCAACACGACAGAAAGGAGTGGTATGACCCAATCTTCCACAAGCATCACACTTACGACACGGTAAATTGGTGGGATGATGGTAGTGGCAGGTAGCACATTGAGGTTGTTTCCCTGTATAAGCCCTTGGGTTTGTTTGAGGTGCAGTAGGTGGGTTTGCAACAGGAACTTGGTTAAGAGGTGCAACTACGGCATAGTTCTGGTTTCCACTTTTTCGTTTCTTATTGAAACTAGAGGCAGAGGCAGAGTTTTCTTGGGAAGGTTCAGTGGTAGCAGGGGTTGAAGTGGTTTCAGTATGTCTTTTAGTACCCTTACGAGTTAGAGTACCATCCTTGACATGCTTGTCAGTAAGAGATGCTGCGAGACGAATGGCATCCTCTACAGTAGCAGGTTTACTTCCCATAACCGAATCATGGATCTGAGGTGGCAGTCCCTCAATATACTTCTCAATAGCCAAGGATACCGGGGTTACCATACAAGGAATCAGTAAGCTCAACTCGTGGTAACGGTTGTTGTAGGGAACATTGTTTCCACTATCCTGCTTGAGGTGATAGAACTCATCCTCCAATTTCTTCATCTCACTACGAGGACAGAACTCAGTAGTCATGGCGATTTTGAAATCATCCCAAGACATAGCTAAAGCAGCTTCCGTCCCTCGAGCATGTTTTTCACCATTCCACCAAGTGAGCGCTCTCTTTTGAAGAACACCCGTGGCATGACGAACACGTAGGTTGTCTGGACAGTCGCTATTAATGAACGTATTCTCCATACTTTCGAACCATTCAAGTAACCCAGTGGCTCCCTCAGTGCCATTAAACTTGTTGGGATGGCAAGAGTTGAAGTGCTTGAAAGTGCACTTATTCTCTGTGGTTCCACCGTTTCCACCCGCATTCCCGTTTGAGTTCCCATTCGAGCTACCGTTTGGGTTAAGGTTTGGGATAATAGCATTAATGATGCTAGGAACAAGCGTTTCCAACTTATCATTAAGCATGGTCGCAATACGACGATCAGATTCCAGTTTAGCCTGACGCTTCGAGGCTCTCTTACGAGATTCGCGATCAGACATCTACAAAAAATGCAACAATAATTATGAGATTTGATTCCAAAAATCTTGGGAATGTCATAGTTTATATTAGTACAGGTAACACATAACATGAGATATAGTAATTATAAATTTATATAAGAAAAATTATGAATATCATAAAGATAATCATGATAAAACTTCAAATGAAAAAAACAATACCAAGTATAAAACGAGATATAAGAGTGTTTCAAAGAAACTGTTGACTGGCTAAAGTAATTGAAATATTATTAGTGACTTGTGGGGGCGTACTTTAGCCTATAAGTGAATGCTCATCCCGAGAGTTCCCAGGTCGGCATACGGGTCCCTCGTCTGATTGGGATTTATGCGAAATGCCAGGCCTAGACAGAAAACTCAGAATACAGGCGCTCACCCTTCCAGATTGCACGTGCCCCGTCACATATAAATTTCAAAACTCTAGCGGAACTTGAGATGTGGAAATATATCCTTGAGATGTGGATTTCACTCCTAACTCAAGATATACTACAAAAGTAAAAATACGATGGAGTGAAACTGATCACTAAGATAAGGATATCACTCCTGGCTTAGTGAGTAAGTTTCTTTTGGAGGGATAGATTCCTTGAGATTTGGACGTCTCCTATATCGAAAGGAAAATATTCCAAGATAAATAAAATAAATAAATAAATCATATAAGGAGTGAAACTATTCACCAAGGTATGGATATCACTCCTAACTTGGTGTTTTTGTTCCATTTGTAGAATAAAATCTTCTTCGAGTATAATGAAAAGTAAAAGGAGAAAATATATCTAAAGAAATACGAGGATAAAAGAAAGCATATAATGGGTAGCTTAGTTATAGTCTAGGTCAAAAGCATTTACTAATAACCTAATTCCCTATAACCATGGCTCTGATACCAATCTGTAACACCCCAACCGATGGCGGAAACATCGAGGTGTCACGTAGTGACGATTGTTCAAAAGCATATGGACTAAAATGTAAATATTAATAGCAATAACTTCCATTATTCAAAACGAAATACAAAGAGTTTTAATAAAAATCTCAAACATAGAAAATAAATGTTCAACTTTTATTTAAGCACTAGGTCCAGCCTAAGCGTGAAAGCAAATAAGATCAAATGTCACCTGAAACATGTACAAAATAATTTGTCAACACATATAATGTATTGGTGAGTACATCTGTTGGATATATATATAGTATAAACGTTTCGCAATTCTTGTGTTGTATACCGTTTGTAATTATGTAACTTAAGTAATGTCCGTTCAAAATCAACCCTATGTAGTAAGTATCAAGAATCAAGAATCAAAACATTTTTAGTAATATGAATCACAAGACAATGACCAAGGTCTCTCAACAGAGTCACAAGGGGTATATACCATAGTACTATTCATTGAAATGCTAGGCCCTCAAAGGTTATTCTTTTGACAAGTCATAGACACACAAATTAACATAAAGCAAACACACATGAGAATTGCATTTAGTAAAAGAAATAGAAAATTGATTTTAAGTACATGAGTCACCCCAAAATGTAAAACAGTAAAAAGGGGAGTGATATACTCACAGTTTGCGAAAGCGATCAAAATCCACTTAAGCGGCCGTGAGCTAAGTAATGGGAATTCCGAGGAATTCAACCTATAATGTGTAAGCATACTAATAAAGAAATGTCTAAGAGTCTAAAGTAACCAGGGTCTAGGGCATTAGGGTTTGCTAAGTCGATTTGGAGAATTATGATAAACCGCGTTAATGTAAAAGTTGTATAATAACATACCAAAGTTTGTAAATATGATTTAGGTAATATAAATATTACCAATTAAATATTTAGATACAAATTATGTTTGAATAATTAAAACAATATAATGTAGTTAATTACTTCTACTTATTATTGTAAATAAATACAATAATTATAAATGTATAAATAAATGATTTACGAGTTACACCATGATCTAACGAATGGTAATTACGATTTTCAAATATATAAAAATATTTCTATTTTATAAGAAAGGTATTTACAAAATAGGTGTTTAAATAGTGTAAATAAATAAATGTTTAATTATGTCCAATTAAACATAAATAACGTTAATAACACAAGACATGACCCAAAAATGTTATTTTTATAGAAAACGGATTCTTTATGATGTAACTCAATGAAAATAATTTTCTCATAATTTTTATAAACTTATTTCTATTTAAAACTGATTTAATAGAATTAAATCAGGTTTAAATGATTAAAAATAGGAAAGTTAATAAAAATAAATGTTTTCTGAACCAATAATTTTTATTTTAGTTCATAATGATTAGAAATAACTTATGACAAATTTTGAGATAAAAACCATTAAGAATGAATTTTTAATCAATTAAATATGATTAAAACAAATTAAATAATAAATATTACAAAAACAAAATATTTTCCAGAAATAAAAATTATGACAATTTTCTATGAGGTGTCAAGAAGCTACTCCTAAAATTTTATAATTTTTGGATAAAAAATGACTTTATTATGAATATTTTAAGTTTAAATGTGGGATTCGAACCTGGACACTTTCCAGACAGAAACAACCACCAACCCACTATGCCACATATTATGTTTGTTTATATAATTGAAATCAGAATTTACTTAAATACATGTTAAGATGTCATCTTCTTCCCCAAATCCATCTCAAGAACCCTAACCTTAGCACAATCTCAATTAACCTGATTAGAACATCATAATCGATCTGTAATAGAGGGTTTATGATCGGAATGTTAAGAATAACGAAATGGCATAAGAATTTGAGACTTACAAACTCGTGTGAGATCGAAAACGAAGGTCCTTGAACCGTATACAAAATGGCCGATTGGAACCCTTTTAGGTGCGTTTAAGAAGTGATAACAGAGGGGTTTTGTTCGAAATGATGTCTGAAAGCAATTCCTAACATCAATTTATAGTTATTTTGATGGAACGAACGGGTCTTGAATGGTTGTAATGGTGCGACGGTTACACCATTAAAACAAGATTAAATCTTGTTTAAAGCGTGTAATATCAATTGAAACTGATGGAGGACGATGAAGAAACGTATGGGGCTTTGAATTTGAACGTTAAAGTGCATTAAAAGGTGTCGCCGGAGGTTCACCGGAACAGTTGCCGCCGGCGACTGTGTTGGCCGGAAAAACGCTAGGCATCAGGAGGGAAGGGAAATTTTTTTTAAAACTTTGGATAATTGACAGCTATGGTCCCTCATGTTTAACATAGTTAGTTTCTAGTATAAATAAGTTAGTTTTTCTTTTATAAAAGTTAACCAAGTTAACCAACTTAATCTAGAATGTTTTAATTTTTTTTTTTTTTGAAAATTATAATATCCCTTCCGAAAGACGTTTCAACATTTGCATTAGATTAAAACTTAGACACGGTCCACAATAAATGTAAATGATACGATTTTAGTTCGCTCTAAAATTAAACTTGAAAACGACGAACTCGTAGGGACTATAATGAAAATATTTCAAGGATTATTATTGTAAATTTGACGAAAGACGAGGGTGACGGATGTCACAATACTCATATACTATATAGGATTGTTTTATTGCTTTTTTCAAGTTATGTCCTCATCATCTTCACCACCAGTACTCGCAGTAGATTTGAAGATGGATTTAATTAGACAACTTCTTATGCAGTATGATAAAGATACAGTATAAAGATGTGTTGAAGTAGACTTTTACGCGTATTTCAAACTGTTTTGATAAAAAAAGCAAAGGTAGTCGACAAATTGAAGGGTTTTCCACCATCAACAATTCGTGACATTGGTGTAGTGTTTTACATCGATGCGATGAAAAGTGATTTGGAGCAGTTAGAAATGATTTCTGATATTGTAAAGTCACTTAAGTGTTCTGTGGAGTTGAAGATTAAGTTTTTAAATTCATTTTAAATGTTATGTTTATTTATCTTTTTTTTATATATTTTTTTGTAATTTAGTAGATCTTGATGTAATAACATAATATTTAAATAAAATATTAGTTTTTTATTTATCTTATTTGTATAACAGGTACATTGAACACAAATTAATGCAACCATATTTTAAATATACTGGATAAGACAGTCCTATTTAAAAAAAAAAGATCATTTTTACAAGTAATACTGATTATAAAAGTCATCATATATTTAAACTACTGTCGTATGATTTGACGATACGTGACAGTCTTTAGTATGTTATCAGATGTTTGTAAAATCTGTTAGAAAAGATATACGTATGTTATCAGATGTTTGTAAAATTTGACAAACAGATGCTTAGAAAAGATATAAAAGTTAAGATTAAGATAATTTGACATATTTTGGACTAAATGATTAACATGGACAATGATTACACTAACGTGGAAACTATTAAGTAGAAGAAAAAAAATACTAACATTACCAATCCTCATTATCATTAGTTCCATAATTTCAACATGGTTCTAGAGGTGAAAATCTCCTAGCTTGGTAAACATTTGAACTTGGTAACTACCGAATTGTGTAGTGTATGGGAACTTTGAGCCCATGTCATAGTTTTAATGCATCTGAGATACAGAAGATACTAAGGTTGATCAACATGTATCCTTATGATTTTTGTAAAATAAGTTAATTGCAATAGTGTTGGAGTCAACAGACATTTAAGGAAAAATAGATGATAAACGTCAGCAGATATTTAATCTACTGTAGAATGATTTGACGACATGGCAACAGTATTTAGGATTTTATCAGATGTTTGTAAAATCCTTTTACTGTAACACATGATTATAAAATACATAAAAGATAAAATTAAGAAATGTTTTGGTAACTTTTATTGATATAATAGTAGTTAAGTGAATTTATATCTGTGATTTAAATTACTAAAAATATATCAAATAAATATTTTGTTTAAGTAATAAGTTTATTATGAAAGGTATTTAAGTAAAAATTAATATAATATTGAATGTTTAAGAGCATTATTATAATACAATATATCAAATACAAATAATTATAGTGTAAAATACATCGGTGTCCCCATTGAATATATAAGCTATCTATTATCAGTGTTAAAGTTTTCTATCAATGTTGTGAACAAATTAAAAGACTTCCAACTGAATCTGTAATCTACATATCAATTATTTACAATTAATAAAGTTAAGTTCCCAAACATTGAATAAGGTAAAAACATTTCTGAATCAAGTTATCTTATGTTTATGTTAGGATCTGAGTTTGATTGTTTTGATTTGTTTAAGTAAAGATGAGAAGAATGAAGTGAATATAAATGGAAAGTGCAGCGGAATGATAAACTATAAATCAAAACAAGAGAATAATTGTTTTTAACCGAATGCTTTCATTAATTGAAAGATTACAATAATACAAGTACTCCCCCTCAGCCTGATCACTCTGTGATTGTTTGTCTGAGAGAATGTTTTGAGTGATAAATAGAACAGTACAAGCACTATTCTATTTATAGACAAATTTAAACCACTGATGATCTAAGCTGACGTCACCTAAGACAGTGACCTCTAACAGAATAACAACATAAAACATCTGTTAAATACAAACTACTGTTACATTGTAAAACACTGTAAGGTAAACTGATGTTGGGGAAAACTCTGATGGTCTTGTATCATTTGTTGGAGCCTAAGTGTTGTTGGCTCCAACAGACCTTTAGTTTTCAGCACTTTAGTCAGCAGTTATTCTTCATCAGACCTTTAGTCAGCAGTTGTTCTCTAGCAGTTGTTTATCCAGCAGTCCTTTGCAACAGCAGTTGTTTCCAATAGTTGTTGAGTACAGCAGATGTGACGTGCTTGTCGTGGTACACGTAAAATTTCCCAACTACAACTAATGAATAGTGGCAAGAAGGTATCGAACACAGGGAGTTTGTGGAAAATGTGTGAATTCTAGCTTTGTTGATTAACTAAAATTAAACTATTTAACAAAAGGTAAATGATTAAGATTTTGGTTGTTTTGATTTGAACTAAAATAATGACTAATTATCGATTTAAACTTAAGAGCGTTTCTTCAAATTATGAGACAATGACCATTCAAGGATCCGGTTTCTCTAAACACTTGTGTGAATTTCAACTAGAAAGAGTTACCTAAACATAACTCATGTAAAAACAATTCAAAGTACTCGGATTAAATTAACGCGAGGTTGTTTCCCGATGACCAATTGATTAATAACCAACCCCCAATCCTTCCCGTGATATCTCGATTGTTAGCAACACCAAGAACGTACGATAAGGACTAAGAATTAATAAATTAACTAACACACTACAAGCAATTGTTCATACACCATAATAACTAAGCAAAGTACCAAATTATTATTCTAGAAATGCAAGAAAAACACGCAAGAGTTCAAGAAAAACCTTCACCAAGAATGACCACCAATTGTTTAGCCAAACATGACTTGGTGAATCATCAAAACAATCATGGAATTGTTCATAAGGATCAAAAACTAAAACCAATTGTTTGTAATAAGACTCCAATGATGAAAACAGCCAAAAATCGCCCCAATGATGCTCCAGAAACGTCCTAAGTTGAAGATAATTGAAAAGACACCATAAAGCTTGTTTTAATAGTGGGAGTTACATTTTGGTGCAAGGTCCACCGTACCTTACGGTGGCCACCGTAAGGTACGGTGGGATGGAAAAAACCAACGGTGGGAGGAGACTGTACAACGGTAGCTTTTTGATGTCCACAAGCCACCGTACCTTACGGTGGCTACCGTAAGGTACGGTGGAGCCTTTCAAAACTTCACTTTTTCTTCTTTCAACTCTTCTTTGCTCCATCCCATTTCGGTCCGTTCCAAAGCCCGTGTTTCTTCGTTTTAAGCTCCTTTTCACACCTGTAACCAACATACTCGTAGTTATCCAATATCAAGCAATAACATGATTAAATGCGGACAAATTAAGCGTTTTATCATAGTAAAGGGTTGTTCCTTGAACCACCCGTCACATCCCCACACTTAACCATTGCTTGTCCCAAGCAATACATCAAAATCATTTTTTTTTTCACAAAGCGATCATTTTGAATCAAGCATTAACATGCAATCCATATACTAACCCATCCTTAACACCCGAATCAACACACCCCTCACAGTTTCTCTCCTCTCGGCGACAAATGAAAAATAGCAATTAGGAGCTAGGCACACAAAAGGCAAATAGATGGGTGCACAACCATAAGCTTGTACCTAAATCAACCCTCCTCTTACAACGCTAAACATGAATGCAAATCAAAGGGTCTTGTAAGGTTGTAATGTGGCTAAGTGCAAAGGTAGGAAATGGGGTATATTTATAGTAGCGCAAACTTTACCCGGTCTTTTATTACACAACGACACACACACACATGACTAACACACACAAACATAAATACGAACACAAACTATAATAGATACCACACATAAACTTCCCTTTTTTTTCTTTTCTTTTCTTTTTTTTTCTTTTTTTTTCATTTTTCTTTTCTTTTTCATCATTTTTCTCAATTTTTTTTCTTTTTTTTTTCTTTTCAATGCATTAAGAAACAATATTACATGCACATACGAACACACACAAATAAACTTCAAACTTATAACACTAGAATAACACACTAACACTCTATTTAAATACACAAGACCGGGTCAAGTTGGGTATTAATTTAGGGAACTAGTTAAAGGGTTAACAATCGATAGGCTTTTAGGCTAAAAAATGGGCAACTAAATGTCCAAACCCCCGCCCCTCTCGCTACCAAGCTCATATATATAATGCATGAGGTCCAACCCCCCAATTCCCACACTCTCACTCAACATGATGAGGCTACCTAGTGCCCTTATCATCTCTACACTTATGCTCGCCTAGATTCAAGTCGCATTCAAGCACAAGTTCTAGTGCACCCCCACCCATTGCCACTCTCACAAAGAAAGATGTATATATATATATATTGTTCTACAATTGTGGCTCAAATCTCACCAAGAATAAAAATGGGTTAAGGGTTGCTGGTGTGCCTCTCGAGGTTAGTTCAAGGTGTTCCAATTTTCACAACGCTACGCTTTATTTCCAATTTTTTTTTCTAAAGACTCAAAATTTCCCCCTATCACCACACTCGGGGTACATTGTCCCCAATGTACAGTTTTGGGAGGAATAGATCGCTTCAAACCCCAAAAATTTTTTCTCTCTTTTTTTTTATCTTTTTTTTTTTTAAAATTAATACACCACCAAAGCACAACCCAATACGACATAATCACTACACCACCCAACCACCCAATCCCAAACACAATGAAAAAGACATAAATATACAAATATATACAAAAAGGACACACACCTGATCAATAATAGCGTGGCTGTGGTGGTCCAAATGTAGATGCATTATTGTGCGACTAATGCTTTGGATTACAATAAACATGTGTTAGTGGTGATTATCGAACGGGCGAAGGAGTTAATCTGTGGGCGAATGAAGTTTTTGGTTGGTGCGAAGGAGATAAGATATACGAAGGAGAGACAAGGAGTGCGAATGTAGATTTATTGTTTTGTAATGCTTGGTTCGCACGAAGTGTTTGGGCGAACCTGCACATTCGACCAAGAAATATGGGCGAATGTGCAGGCCTATAAATAGGTTAAGCAATTTTTGAAAGTTAGTTGTTGGTCATTTTATTCCCTCCTGTTTTGTGTCTTTCCCTAGTGTTTGTGTCAACTTATTTTCACGTCATATCTGATTGTAAACATTATTAATACGTGTAATTTGAGTTGTTTATGAATGAGAAAAACCTTTGAAAGATGATTTCCGTGTTTTGATTGTTTGATTATCATTATTGTGATTGATTCAGGGATTCCGCACCTGAATCAAACTTGTTTGATCAATCTCTTTGTAGATTTGACGATCCTAAGCGCATACAAAGTGGTATCAGAGCCATTATGGATCAAACAACCACAATTTGATAATTTTACAGCAGATTTGGACCCTATTTTGATCAAAAACTTTCTGTTTTCATTGATAACATTGAATTGGTGATAAATTGATTGATTAGAGCTTGTTTTCATGGATAAAATGGATAATTCTCTTTGATAAACTTGTTCCAAATCAAATCCGAATCAAAACCTGATTAAGATCATCAAATTCTTTCAACTTTTGAAAAATTTGATCAAAATCAACTGATTTTCAAAGAATAACCGTTTTTGAAAGTGCAGGGTCGAACCTAGGGAGAAATGGGCGAACGTCTGTGTTAAACGGTCGAACCAAAGGATTTTTGGTCGAAGGTGGTGTTTTAAGTGGTCGAACCAAGAGTTTCTTAGTGTATTGGTGTTCATTCGACCATACCTGTTTCATTCGACCATTCGAACGGTCGAAGGAGAATTTTCATACGGTCGAAAGAGAGTCAAACGGTCGAAAGAGATTTGTGTTTGTTATATCTTACATTCGTATCTTTGAAAACGGTCGAAGGAGAACATTTTCTCTCATTCGACCATTCGATTCATACGAAGGAGAAAACTGTTTTAAACTTTTCTAATCTTTTCGTGTTTAAACATTTTCAGATCAAGATGTGGAACTTTCCAACTACACCACGACCCAACACGACACCACAACAGCAGACAACCATGGATCCTTGGTCAGTTGCTGCCCAAAAGTCTAGTCAACCATCACAACCTATCAACTATATGGCTATGACTAGCACTATTCCTCAACATGTTGCGCAACCACAACCGCAACCGATTGTCGACTATTGGGGAGTAGCAGCAGCAGCGGTTCACACACAGACGACCAATGCTATATCAACGCTTATTCAAGACTTGTCATCTGGAAGTGGAAACCGACCACCTAAGCTGATGGAGATGGTCGACTACAACACGTGGAAGACAATCCATTACATCCTGTTGATCCAGATGCAAAGCGAAAGCGACAGGTTGTGAATATGGGAGCTAAGAGTGGGAAAGGGAAAGAGAAAGAAATCAGGATTGAAGTTGTTCCTGAAACTGAGCCTGCAAAGAAGAAGAAGGTGTCGAGACGACATAAGACTGTAGCTAAGAAAGGGTTATATCTTGTTGATGAAGCGTCAGTTGATTCTGAAGAGACGCAGGAGGATGAACATTGGGATTCGGATGCTGAGACTGTAAAGACTACCACGCCCAAGGGCACTGTGGCTGGTAAGTCTGCCAGTTTGAATAGATCTGTGGAGGAGCAGAGAATGAATAGCCCTATTCACATGGATGAAGACGATGAGGGTTTAGGTTTGGGAGCAGGAGACTTTCCTGGTTCACCAGTTCAGGTGGAGAAACCAAAGAAGCCCCAATTCAAAAAGAAAGAAAAGGTGGTAAAGCCCGCATAGAAACGAGCTAGAGAGATTGAATCGTTGATAGCAGGAAAGAAGTTGCCACCTGCTTCTAGCTCAAAATCACCAGTTGCTGCTCCAGCCTCAAAGAAGCAGAAAACCACAACTACTTCAAGTACCGAACATGGAGCTGATATACCTGTTGATGCCTTTAATGAAGCATTAGATAATGTACTAAAGAAGATGAAGAAGGGTAAACTGCCTGAGGTTACTGAAGTTTCCACTCGAAAGGTTACAGTGGATTGTGATGTGATGAACACTATTAACCGGAAACTTGCTGAAATGATGAACATCATAAACAAGCAGCATACAGAGATTGACCAACTGAGGAAGAATGACTCAAAGATGTTGGATGTAGTGGTTACATCACATTAGAATAATGAGGAATTGAAAAAGACGATTAAACGGTTGCCGAAGGATAATAAGAAGTTGTTAAAACATGAGCAAAGAAACACCAGACGGATTATAGCTTTGAAGGGAGAGAATAAGAAGCTAAAAGAAAGTAATAAAAACATGGATAATCTGATTAAGATTTATACACTCGAGCTCCTCAATTGAAAGAAGGTGAAGAGGATAAAGATGAAGATGAGGAGCAGGTTGATTTTGAACTGTCTGATGATGATGAGGAGGATGATGAAGATCTTGATGAAGATGCTGGTAAGGCTCCTAAAAAGAAGAAGGATGATGGAGATGATGATGGTTCAAATGATGGTTCTGGTGATGATAGCAGCTCTGCATTTGATGATGATGATGATGACAATGATGATGATGATACAGACAAATATAAATATGAGAAAAGAGAATCTGGAAAAGGAGGAGAATCTAGTTCTAAAGCTCCTGGAGGATCAGTGGATGATGATACGATCTTCTGGAATGAAAAGCTAAAGTCTATGTTTGAAGATGATAAACAGATGTATCGCCAGATGCTGACTGATCGAGTCTGGACGATTGACATGACCAACAGATTTTCTGAGATCTTTGAATCTTGTGACAGGGTGCTTGAATTAGAGTATAATGATCTAGATTTGGAAGATGGTGAAGTTTCGGCGGCGATGACAAAAGAGATTTTTGAAGGTTTAGCGAAGCAGGTTAGGAAAACGTTAGAAGAACTGTTGGCTGATAACCAGATTCCTGATCTACCTGAAAAGGAAGCTGGAAATCATTCTGATGATCGTGACGTACCTGTGTTCGAAGATATTGAAGTTGAAGATGTGACAAGTGAAGAGTATCCAGAATATTTTAAGAAAGATAAGGATTCTGGATTTACTGCTTTCACTGATGATTTATTGAATGAAGCCGAGAGACTTGCAAAAGAGAAGAGTGATAAGTTTGTTGATGAAGTGTTCAAAGGGCATGAAAAACCGCATATCAAACAATCCGATAGCTTGAAAGAGTTACTGAGGGAATTAAAAGAGAAAGAAGCCAATCGTCCGAAAGCAGAGATTCAGGGTAGCTTTTATAAATTCCACAACGAAATGTTTAAAGGAAAAGCGTTGGGTTGGAAATTTATAAAGCAATTGAAGTGTGTTGCAGTGAAGTGGGAAAAGGGGATACTCTACTTTGATAGGTTTCATGATTTGAAAACTCTCCCATACTGGGCTATTCGTGATATTTGTCGTCACAAGTTAATTGGAACGTCAAATAATCAGATTGCCTACTTTGCTGATAAGATGGCGAGAGAACGCAGGGCGAAGTGGAATCTTTTTGAACCTCAGTATCCAAAGCGGATTGTTCACAAGAAAACCATTGATGATATTACTAGTTTGCCCAAGGTGACTCTAAAGTACAAACCACCAAAAGTGTTGAGGCATATTCCATTGTTGCAGATTCCTCAACATTTTGCAAAAGATTTTATCTGGTGGTACTACGATTGGAAGATTGCAGAAGCTGTGATAGTGTTGAAAGATGGAGACAAGAATTTCAATAAGATACACATATTTGATCCCATGTGGTTAGTAAATTGTTCACATGAGGACATCATTATGTTGTATTATAATCCCATTTTCAGCGATGTGAAGGATGCTGAACAAGCAAGTAAATACCAGCGTGTGGTATTTCTGTGCTTTGCTCATGATATCAATGCCGGATGCGACTATAATAAAAATCTTGGCAAGTTTGTTAAAGCTCAAGAGGTTCCTGAAGCAAAGAAGAAAAAGCCGAAGCATGTATTTGAAAAGGTGATGACATTGGAAGAGAAGAAATTATTGCGTATAAAGCTGAAAAACAAGAGAATGGATGAAGAACGAAGACTTAAACAATCCAAGCAATAGTCGAGGGGGAGTTTGTAGATGCATTATTGTGCGACTAATGCTTTGGAATACAATAAACATGTGTTAGTGATGATTATCGAACGGGCGAAGGAGTTAATCTGTGGGCGAATGAAGTTTTTGGTTGGTGCGAAAGAGATAAGATATACGAAGGAGAGACAAGGAGTGCGAATGTAGATTTATTGTTTTGTAATGCTTGGTTCGCACGAAGTGTTTGGGCGAACCTGCACATTCGACCAAGCAATATGGGCGAATGTGCAGGCCTATAAATAGGTTAAGCAATTTTTGAAAGTTAGTTGTTGGTCATTTTATTCCCTCCTGTTTTGTGTCTCTCGCTAGTGTTTGTGTCAACTTATTTTCACGTCATATCTAATTGTAAACATTATTAATACGTGTAATTTGAGTTGTTTATGAATGAGAAAAACCTTTGAAAGATGATTTCTGTGTTTTGATTGTTTGATTATCATTATTGTGATTGATTCAGGGATTCCGCACCTGAATCAAACTTGTTTGATCAATCTCTTTGTAGATTTGACGATCCTAAGCGCATACACCAAACACAGATGTCATCAACTCGCTCCACTCGCCGAATCCAAAAACACCATCACTACTTCCGCCTTGCTCCGGAGCCTGCTGCTGTCCGTGTCTGGGGTCAATCCACTGCAAATGATGCACTGGTGGAGTCGGATATCAATGACTGCCATCGTATGGTGGTAAGGACCCATAATCCACTGGTGGTGGGTCAACGACTACGGGTCTTCCCCCATGGGCCCTATTCCACTGCTCGTGCCTGTCAAAATTCTGCTTCATTGTTCTTTCCATACTAGCACTCAGCATCGCCTGATGATCATATAGAGTTCGCTCCGGACCTGACCATGTATCGAACACAAAAGCAGACGGGCGCTGATTTTCAATAACTGACTGCATAGTTCCCGTAAATGCCCAACCATCAACATAGTCTCTCTCAGTGAAGTCATAAAATCCTCCACCACGCATCCCGCTAGAACTGCCCTGCCCCAGATCCATACGTACCCCTGCCGGGTCTTTTTCATAATCTTCATCATCTCTTGGCGGTTGTTCATTCCCACTCTCAACCTCGTGTTCTTCTCCAGGTAAAAGTGCCCGCGCATCACTTTTCAAGACTCTCCATCGCTGACCCCAGTCTTCAACTTGTGATACCTTTCTGATTGAGAATAAACCCATCCAGTACCCATCTTTATTAACTCCAAAGGCTTATATTTCTTCTTCTTTCCCACATCCTCATCTGTTATTGCCCCTTGTTGTCTTAACAAACCTGTGATGATCCTGCAATATGGGATAATCGCCCTATCACCCGAGTTCCGGCTCATCCACACATGGTTTAAAATCAAGTACCGAATAGAGAATTTCGGGCCCCCATGCATCAATGCATATAAAATAGGAATTTCTGGGAACCACACTTGATCTTTGTCAGCTCGCCTCGGTAAGACATTCAATATTAAAATTGCCAACAACAACTTAGGCTCAATCTTCATATTCCGCCTGTACAACGTCCCATAGTAGGTGCCTGGTAAAAATAATGCTTATAACATCTCCATCAACCTTGGATGTTTTTCAGGACTAACTAGCAAGTCATCAATGCTTGGGTTTTTGTACTCTCTCATGGGTAAGCTATCAAATTTCGCCAATCGGCGCAATGAATCGTAAGACATCTCAACTTCCACCCCGTTCACCACTCCAGTTAACTTCATTTGGGACGGCTTGTCATACCTATTACATTTTAAAGTTGCCATCCACTCTTCAATTTCATCCAAGAACAAGTATTTCTCCTCATGATCATAGCAATGCAGCACCGCTTCCCATCCCAATGCTTTGAACCTATCAAACAATCCAAATGGTCCAAACTCTCTCTCACGTACATCCCATTCACAAATAAACGCGCCAGGCCGATCTTGTAGCCCCCTATTTGATCATGAAATAATGTTGGCTGCCATATTTCCGGTTGCGCATTCAAAGGTCCCGACTTCCAATTCGGCTTATTAGCCGGGTCCAACCTAGGATGTTCGGCCGCTTGTTCTATTTCTTCATCAGAATCATTGTCGCATCCAACATATTTCCTTCTTTTGTGTTGTACGGGCTGCTTTCCTTTGGCCTTCGCAGTGGATGAGCTTGCACCCGCTACCTCTCCTGTTCTCGCCATGTTCCTACACACATTACAATCAACCAAACCCAACACAAATACCAAAATCAGTCTAAATCTCTTCAAATTTCCCCACACTTGCTTGTTATTATGGTGATAAATGATAATAAACCGACAACTTTATAATTGGTTTAACAAAATTCGGGCATGACGCCTCCATATTATGAGCATTACCAAAAAGTTTCACATGTGCATCTAAACATACCATCTATCACCATATCATTATCAAACAACAATTTTATGAACTAACATCCAAGAACAAGCAAGTGGGTATAAATGCATAAGAACAATAACCTTAATCTTTTCACAATGTACCATCAAAATTAACACAATAAAGCACATACCTTTGATTAGATGGTATTAGAACACAAAAAAGCTATGAACTTGAAAAAGCCCCAATTTTTTTGATTTTAGGGTTTGGATTTTCGGCCCCAACAAGGGTTTTTCTTGTTGTTTACTACCCAAAATCAGAATCCTTGTGAAATTCTAGCCAAGTTACACCCAAAAATCGATGGATTTGGTTAAGTATTGAAGGATTTATGAAGAATTGAAGGATGAAGAAGATGGGTTTTGTTATGATGTTTTAGAAAGAAGAAGAAGAATAATAATAAAGTGAAAGTGTGTGTGGTGAAGGGAATTTACGGTGAGTTAGAAAGAGAAAACAATATATATATATATATATATATATATATATATATATATATATATATATATTTGTTTTTAACAGACGATGCCTAGACTCCCAGATCCCACCGTATGGTACGGTGGGTACCGTATTATACGGTGGCTTGTGGTCACAAATTTCTCACCGTTGGTCAGTACTAATCCAGCGTTGGTTTTTTTGTTTCCACCGAAAGGTACAGTACCTACCGTATCTTACGGTAGGACCTGGGCAAAATCTTTTTTCTTTTTTCTTTTTTCTTTTTTTTTAGAAAACCTGGAACTTTTAAAGCACACTAAAAATTACCCAAAAATTACCCTACCCCCTCGAAAAACCCGTGTTGTCCTCAACACAATGCTAGGACATGTTCGTAAACGAATGTCCCCACACTTGTTTCAAACACAGATTTCAATCAAAAATAATATTGGGTAATAAAACAAAATAAAACAAAATAAAATCTAACTATTTACACTACCAAACCTGGGCCTCTTATGATTGTGCATCCTCAACCGGGCGTAAAATGTAGCCCGCTTTATCCACCTCCAAATGGTTGATGTCCTTGCCCTCCAAATACGGCTTCAAGCGATGTCCGTTTACCGTTTGTTGCTTGTTGGTCTGTTCATCCAAAATTTCAATATCACCAAACTTACCAACCCGGCAAACTATGTAAGGACCCATCCATGTGCTCTTTAGCTTGCCCGCGAACATCTTCAACCGTGAATTATACAACCAAACCTTTTGACCCACTTCAAAGGTTTTCTTTCGCAGCTTTGCATCATGAACTTTCTTGAGTTTATCCTTATATGCCGAAGCACATTCATACGCTTCATCCCGAATTTCTTCGATCTCGCTCAATTGCAATTTCCTTGCCTTGCCCGCTTCATCATAATCGGCATTCACAGTTGTGATAGCCCAATGCGCTCGGTGTGCTAACTCCATTGGCAAATGACATCCCTTCCCATACACCATTCAATAAGGTGTTGTGCCAATTGATGTTTTGTAGGCCATTCGATACGCACACAAAGCATCATCCAAATTTCCCGACCAATCCTTTCGATCAACTCGCACCGTCTTCATTAAGATTTCTTTTATTTGACGGTTGGACACTTCAACTTGTCCACTTGTTTGTGTATGATACGGTGTAGCAATCCGGCGATTCACACTATATCTTTTCAGCAACTTCCCAAAATTAAAGTTTTTAAAGTGCGAACCACCATCACTTATGATTACTCTTGGAATTCCAAACCGGGCAAAGATGTTGGATTGTACGAATTTACAAACAACCGAATGGTCATTTGTCCTTGTTGAAATAGCTTCAATCCACTTCGACACATAATCCACCGCCACCAAAATATACAAAAACCCGTTTGAATTAGGAAACGGACCCATAAAATCGATGCCCCAAACATCAAATATCTCTACAACCAAGATTGGTTACATTGGCATCTCATCTCTTTTTGATATTCTCCCCAACTTTTGGCAATTTAAACAGTTCCGGGCGAATTCACAAGCATCTTTAAAAATTGTAGGCCAATAAAACCCACATGAAAGTACCCGGTAGCCGGTTTTATGTCCACTAAAATGCCCACCACAAGCGGAAGAATGAGCATGTGTCAAAATTTCTTTAACTTCCGATTCGGGGACACATCTTCGGATCACTTGATCGGGCCCAATCTTGAAAAGATCCGGTTCATCCCAAATATATTGTTTCACTTGGACCATAAATTGTTGTCTTCGTTTCTTGGTCCAATGATCCGGAATAGTACCCGTGGCTAAATAATTGACATAATGAGCGTACCACGGTGCGACTCGAGTAGACACGGCTAAAAGTTGCTCATCCGGAAATCTTTCATTTATTTCACTCACATCATCGATGCCCTCCACCGGAATTCGAGACAAGTGATCCGCTACTACATTTTCACTCCCCTTTTTGTCCCGAATTACCAAATCAAACTCTTGAAGTAGCAAAACCCATCGAATCAATCTTGGCTTGGCATCTTTCTTCTCCATCAAATATCGAACTGCACTATGGTATGAATATACCACCACTTTGCTCCCCCAAATATACGAACGAAACTTGTCCAAAGCATACACCACCGCTAATAATTCTTTTTCGGTTGTGGTGTAATTCAGTTGCGCTTCGGACAAAGTTTTGCTCGCGTAATAAATTACCACCGGCTTCTTATCTACTCGTTGACCCAAAACAACACCAATTGTAGTGTCGCTTACATCACACATTATCTCAAATGGCTTTGACCAATCCGACGGTTGCAAAATAGGAGCCTTGACTAAATGTTCCTTCAAAACATTGAAAGCTTGCAAACATTCGTTAGTAAAATCAAAGGGAACATCTTTCAAAAGAAAATTACATAAAGGCTTGGTAATAACACTAAAGCCCTTAATAAAGCGTCTATAAAAGCCCGCATGTCCCAAAAATGACCTTACTCCTTTCACATTTTTCGGTGGTGGCAATGATGATATGACCCGAATTTTTGCCTTGTCCACTTCCATACCCCGCTCAGAAATCACATGGCCTAACACAATTCCCTCTTGCACCATGAAATGGCTTTTCTCCCAACTAAGGACTAAATTTTTCTCAACACATCTTTCTAAAACTTTTTGCAACTCGTTGAGGCAAGATTCAAAACTAGTGCCAAAAATTGAGAAATCATCCATAAACACTTCCAATGACTCTCCAACCATGTCCTAGAAAATACTCATCATACATCGTTGAAAAGTTGCCGGAGCGTTACACAATCCAAATGGCATCCGCCTAAAAGCAAAAGTACCATATGGGCAAGTGAAGGTGGTCTTGTGTTGGTCATCCGGGTGTATTGCTATTTGGTTGTATCCCGAATACCCATCTAAAAAGCAATAATATTTTTGACCCGAAAGTTTTTCAATAATTTGGTCAATAAAAGGAAGTGGGAAATGGTCCTTAGAAGTGGCGGCATTCAACTTTCGGTAATCAATGCACACCCGCCACCCGGTAACGGGTCGGGTAGCAATTTGTTCACCACTTTCATCCTTAATTACTTGAATACCAGACTTCTTAGGGACCACTTGAGTAGGACTTACCCAAGCACTATCCGAAATGGGATAGATAATTCCTGCATCCAACCACTTAATTACCTCTTTCTTTACCACTTCTCTAAGGTTCGGGTTCAACCTTCTTTGAGCTTCTCTTGTGGGCTTTGCATCCTCGGTGGTGATGATCTTGTGCATGTCAATTGATGGACTAATTCCTTTAAGGTCGGCAATCGTCCACCCAATAGCTTCTTTATTTTCTCTCAAGACTTCCATCAAAGCTTGCTCTTGTGCCATCTCCAAATTAGAGGCAATAATGACCGGTAATGTGTCATTATCCCCTAAGAAAACATACTTTAGGTGGCTTGGCAAATCCTTGAGCTCTAACTTTGGTGCCACATCTAGCGACGGTTTGGTACCCAAATCAATTTCCACCGGTAAACTATCAAACTGGTGAGACCATGGTGGTCGACCCTCCTTCAACGCCAACACATCTTGCCTTTCCTCCTCAATCTCCAAATCACAAGCATGTACCTGTTCAGAAAAATCACAAGCACAAAATTCCATTCCATCTTTCTCATATTCATGTGGATTGCACCCATCAATGATATCTGCCATAAAACATTCTTCAACACCGGAATCATTAGAATTGTTAGTAAAAACATTTAAACGCATTTTCCGGTTTCCAAATGTCATATCGACCGTGCCAAATCTACAATCAATTACCACATGCGCGGTATTAAAAATGGACGACCCAATATAACATTTTGTTGTTGTTTTGAATCCGCGGATGAGTAATCCAATATTAAAAAGTCAACCGGGTAATAAAATTCATCAATTTTAACAATGACATTTTGAACCATCCCCCGAGGTAACTTATGAGACAAATCGGCTAAAACAACCGTTGTCTCCACCCTAGCTAATGGACCAAAGTCATATTGATCATACAAACCCCCCGGTAAAATGCTCACCCCGGCTCCCAGATCTAGCAATGCCTTTGCTATTTGAAAATTACCAACTTGAATATTTATTAATGGCGTGCCCGGATCTTGGAGCTTAGGAGGAAGCTCCCCATTTAAAACTGCACTCACTTGACCGGTAACATTTACCTGCTTAGGCATTTTTTTTCTTTTGTTACCTCTTTTGTGTACACAATTCTTTCAAAAATTTAGCATAGGCGGGTACTTGTTTTATTGCATCAAGTAAAGGAAGATTTATTTTTACTTGTTTAAACATGTCCCACATTTCTTCTTTTTGGGGACCTCTTGATGCAATAAAATTTTTCTTACCCGGGTCAAGTAAAGCCGATGGAAATGGAACTTGATTCGGCTCATTTTCCACTTTTTCATTTTTTTCATTTTCACTCGCTTCCGGTTTTTTAACATTTGTTTCTTTTTGTAAAACCGGTGGAGCTTCATCATTTTCACTTTCATCACTCGTAACATCCTCAACTACCCCCTCAATAAAATCCAGTGACAAATTAGCTTTAAACTCTTTACCACTTCTTAACACACTCACTTGATTAACATTAACATTATTACTGTAGATGCATAATATGCGACTAATGCTTTTGGATTGCGAATAACACATGTTTTGTTCACAGTCGTATGGTCGATGGTGAAATATTATGGTCGAAGGTGGTTTCTAATGGTCGAAGGTGGATATAGCTGGTCGAAGGGACACAGGGAGGTCGAAGGTAGAATAGGTTTTTAATGTATAACTTGGTTCGACCATGTTGATTGGTCGAATCTGCACATTCCACCAACACAAATGGGCGAATGTGCAGGCCTATATAAGGTCAAGTTGATTTTTGCAATGTAACTTTTGACATTTTGTTTTCCCTCCCTGTGTGTGTTCTCCCTAGGTTTTCTTGTTAAGTCTGAAAAGTATTTTAAAGATTGTAAACATCATTTTCAAGTGTAGTTGATTATCTATCTTAATGAAATGAGAATGTTTATGATGATTTCTGTGTTTTGCTAGTTTTATTATCATTTTGTGATCAATTCAGGGATTCCGCACCTGAATTGAAATTGTTTGATCATTATCTTGGTTGTTTAGACGATCCTACGCGCATACAAAGTGGTATAAGAGCTATGGTACCGATTTGAATGATCTAACAGTTGTTTGAATCAATCACAGCTCGTTTTCATGATTTCAGACGTTAAAGTTCAGTTTTTGATTGAAAGGTTGAAACCCTAGAAACCTTAGATTCTTAATTGAACCCAAAATCATGTGATTTCACCATGTTTTTGTGAATTCGAGGGTTAGGTTTTCATTTCCGCACCTTTCTGTACAAGTTTCATCATCAAATTCGAACAATCAGAGTGTTTATGGGCTGATTTGCAGAAAATATTGAAGAAGAACACGTTTTCTGCAAACGGTCAAATGTGCAGCAGATTAGAACTTACGAGTGGTCGAACGTGGCTTGTAAACGGTCGAACGTAGGTTTTGAAGGTCGAATCTGCTAATTTGAATTGATAAGAACGGTCGAACCTAGAAGTTTTCCACATTCGACCTCACGACTGGTCGAATGTGGAATCTTAATTTTAGTCAGGTTTAAATGAACTTGGTTCGACCCAATCATGGTACCTTCGACCAAACACAGGGGTCGAATGTAGGTTTATTTCCACTTTCGCCCCTTCGACTTAGAGAATGAAAAATTGGTATTTTAAGGGGTAAAAAATTTCAAAAATTTTCTATTGAAAATTTGGGTATGGCAATTTTTGAAGATTTTTGGGAGAATGGTGTTGATGTCTATATAAATTGTTGAAGAAATGATGATGATGATGAAACGTTTTATTGTGGGGTAGTCAAGAGAATCAACAGTATGATTATCAGATTCAAATGACTATTATGGGCCTGAAAATAGACATATTTTATTCCGCAAGATGAAGAACAGTCAACCCAGTTCCATTGTGATTGAAGGAACTTGTTCAAACAAAGTTGTTATGTACAAACATATCAAGATTGAGATCTCAATGTTCCAAAAGTAATGAGGGATCCCAGTAGGAGTCATGTGGCACGTAGATTCAACGAAAGTTTCAAGGTTACAGTCCTGAAGAATTTCAAGAGTTGTTTGTGGTTATTGTTGGCCCTATAGAAAACTTCAGTTTCTGAAGCATTTCAAGTCCACAATTGTACCGGTAGTTCCTGCTGAAAACTTCTGATTGCTTGTTTCACTCGTCTACGGCTAGTATTATGTCAAACAGATGAAGTTACTCAAGAACATTTAAAGAGAAGAATGTGTTAATGCAATCACAGTCAGCACAGATGAAGAATTTCATAGAAGTACAAGTGTCCGATTGGATTGTTTTGCACATAGTCACATTTGAGATGTTTTAATTGGGTATTGACAGTTAGACTTCTCCAGTTGGTGTGAAGGGTGATGCAAAGGTTAAGTGCAGATATGAGACGTGAATTAGTGGTAGTACCTACGTGTTACGTTGAATATCTGATCGGTCAGTATGGAATCCTTCTAGCAGGGGTCTTATCAGGTTAGTTGGATTGCGCATGATGTACTTGGTGAAGATGACATTCCTGGGTACTGATGCTACGAGACTGCAATGCATTACATTGTCAACTTCACATTGGCGTAACTAGGTGATCTGGTTGTAATTCAGTGGCTCGTTGAATTCGCAAATGATATACGTGGTCTAGCTGACTTCCTACGTATTGATGCTGAAGGTCCGTAATGCATTACTTGGTCGGTTAACGAAGGATATTGTATTTCTACTCAATGCAATAGTGCATGTATTGAGGGGGAGACCTGTGATTTTGACTGTTGATGTGCAAGAGATTTGTGGATTCGCCAGCAACGTCCAAGGGGGAGATTGTTGATGCACTATTATGTGGATGTCACTGTCGAATAGACTAGGGTTAAGTCGTGTATTGTATTACATGAGACTGTGGTGATCCATAAATGCATTTTATGGATCTGATGTATTTGTAAATATAGACCATAATCATATGCTAGATTCGACCATTCGAAAGGGTCGAATGTGGAAAAGTTCCACATTCGACCTAATCATATGGGCGAAGGTGGCTTTAGATTATGGACTATATATAGCAATCTCATGTGTGCTTTTCATTTGTAGATTTGAGTTTATGCTTTGAATGCTCTCAAGGGGGAGGTCATGCCCGACCTCCCCCGGCCCCGAGATAGATGTTTATCCTACTGATGGCAGCGTCTGTAACCGTTTCTGATGTAATACGAATCTGTGATAACTTTGTTATCGTATATTTCTGTCTCGTATCGAATCTCCCGTCTGAAACCGAGTTGTTTTTGCGTAATCGATCCATAGATTCGGTTTTTAACCGGATTCTCAACTAGTATCAGAGCCATATGGATCAAACAACCACAAATTGATAATATTACAACTGATTTGGACCCAATTTTGATCAAAACTTTCTATTTTTCTTTGATAAACTGAATTTGGTGTTAAGTTGATTGATTTGAGCTTGTTTTCATGGATAAAACTCATAATTCTCTTTGTTAAACTTGTTCCAAATCAAATCCGAGGCAAAACCTGATTAAGATCATAAAATTCCATCAACTTTTGAAAATTTTGATCAAAATTAACTGATTTTCAAAGAATAACCGTTTTTGAAACATGAAGGGTCGAACCTAGGGAGACTGGTCGAAAGTGTGAGTTTCTGGTCGAACCAAGGATTATTTGGTCGAACGTGGAGTGTTATTTGGTCGAATCTAGAGTTTATCTATGTGGTTTTGTTCATTCGACCATATTGGGTACATTCGACCAATCGAGTGGTCGAACGTGGGTTTAAACGGTCGTAAGAGAACTGAGTTTGTTATTTTCTACGTTCGAGCTTTTTCAAACGGTCGAACGTGGTTTGATTTACACATTCGACCACACGACTCATACAAAGGATCGAACGTAGAATCTGTTATAAAACTTTTCTAATCTTTTCGTGTTTAATCATTTTCAGATCGATATGTGGAATTTTCCTAAAACACCACGACCTATTACAACACCACAACAGCAGACAACCATGGATCCTTGGTCGGTGGCTGCTCAAAAGTCTAGTTAACCATCCCAACCGATTAATTACATGGCGATGACTAGTTCTATGCCTCAACAAGTTGCACAACCACAACCACAACCGATGGCTGACTATTGGGGTGTAGCAGCAGCGGCGGTTCATTCTCACACTACCACCGCTATCTCGACTCTTATTCAAGACTTATCATCGGGTAGTGGAAGCCGTCCACCAAAGCTTATGGAAATGGTCGACTACAACACATGGAAGACCAAGTTCAAGATACACCTTGAGGGAATGGGATTAGAGGGAACGGAAGCTTGGCAAATGATTGCTAAGGGCTATGTTGCTCCGATCTTGGAGAACACAGGTGAGCCAATTCTGTTGGAGAATCTTGCAGATGATGAGAAAAAGAAATTTGCTATTGAGAAGAAGGCGTTTTCTCAACTGTCCCAGGCCATTAATACTGATTTGTTACATCAGTTTTGGTCTTTGCACTACATCTAAACAATTGTGGGACATGTTACGAAATAGGCATGATGGGAATGAGAAGACGAGGAAGTTGAGGATGGAGGAACTTAGGAAAGAGTTTGAGAACTTCAGCTACATGGGGAATGAGACGCTGAAGGAGCTGATTCCGAGGTATTGTCATTTACTGACCGAGCTTTCTAGCTATGAGATTAACATAACAATGTTGGAGTTGGTGGACAAGTTTGCCGATGCATTGCCACCATACTGGAATCAGCATATAGAGGTATTGAAGGAAAAGGATGCGTACCAATACTGGACCATCAACGAGTTCATTCAGAAACTAGAGAATAAGGAGATGGAAGAGAAGAGGAAGGCGAAAAGAGCTCAAATTCCTCAGAACCCAGATTTATATCATGGTAATGCTTCTTCATCTCTTGCTGGCTCAAGTTCAAGTTCAAACGTTGCACCACACATTGCGTGCGTTTCTAGCCAGGTTGAACCATCTAAAACACCTATCAATTACCTTGCACAAACTTCATCTTATACCCCACCATCATATCCGACTACAACTTTCATACCACCTTTCTCACCTATGCAACAAGTAGCTTGTTATTCTGCTAATCTAAACCAACCTCAACAACAATCCTTTATTCCTCAAGTGAACCAAAATCAGATGAATCAAACCCAATCTAATCAGAGTTCAATCATGCTGGAAACCTCGAATTTGAACAATGTTACAGTTGAGATTGCACAGCAACATGTAGCATTGGTGTCAGCTATGGTAGCTTCTTATAACGGGCTGGTTGTGAGTCAAATTGGGAACAACAACTTGACCAGTGAAGACTACGCACAGATTGATAAGGAAGAGATGGAGCTCATTGATATCCAATGGGCATTTGCGAGTGTTATGAGAAGAGCTACCAAATTCATTGAGAAGACCAGAAGAACTGATCTTTTTACTTCCCCGAACACCACATATGGCTTCAACAAAGCCAAAGTGAATTGTTTCAATTGTGGTGGGAAAGGTCATTTTAAACGGGAATGCACACAGCCAGCACAGCAGGGGAACAGAAATCCTTTCAACACCAACTACCAAAACCGTCAAAACCAAAACCAGGTATCTTACCAAAGCCCTAATATCTCAAGCTTTCAACCACAAAATACCTATCAGAATCGTCAAAATACTTCACAAAACAACACTTCAAGACAAACCACAACACAAAACCAGAACCAAAACCAAACACTACAAAATCCAAACCGAACAATTATTCCTATATCTACACTAAACACACAAACCCAATCAGATAATCAAAACCAAGCCTTGGTGATACAGAAAGACGAGGGTTTTGATTGGACGGGTATGTAGTTGGGTGTTGAAGAGATTACCACTAGGAATGTCACATGTGTTGCGCAGAAGATGGATCTGGATGAGCCGGTTTGTGTTGAAGAAGAGATTGTGACTGAGAAGTTGTCTGAAGTGAAAATAGAAGAGTTGAATGAAGAAAGTGATGATTGTGGTGAGAAGAAGTCTGGTTTGATTCTTTATTCGGTTACTGATATGCCAGAGCAGTACGATTCACCTTATTCTGATGAGGAGAGTGAGTCTGAGTCTGAATCTAGTGTTAACTCACTGGATGATGATATTGACCAATTGCTTGCTGAAGCTGACTTTTTGATGACCCAGAAATCATGCATGGTGGATGATGCTTGTACCAGGATTGATTATTCAAAGTTTTTCGCTGGGAAGGAAGCACACTTTGCATTGATGGCCATGACAGAACCTCCAAAACAGGTAAGTACTGAATCTACTTCAAATTCAACTTGTGTTAAACATTGTGATGCTTGTGATAAATTGACAGAGGAGAATAAGCAACTCAAGGTTCAGCTTGAGAGTGCTAAAATCAACTGTCAATCCTATCAAAAGGAAGCAAAAGAGTTTAACAGAGTGCTTGATGGTTATAAGAAAGATGTTTTAGAACTGAAAAAGACTTTATCTTTGAAACAATTGGCCATAAATAATTACATCAATTATTTAGAAAACACAAAACTTGAAATGGCCACCATCAAGTGCTTTGCAGAGAAAGTAAACAAGAAACTTGAGAGTTATAAGCATATTGCTTATGTTGTTGATCATATAATAGAGGAGCCTTCACAGTCTAGTAGTGCAAACTACAAGGCAATCCCATCTCCAGTGTTATTTGAAAATCATACTCTACATTCAATAACACCGGAGAGCTCAGTCAAATATGAATCGACATCGGATAATGAGTCAAACACTTCCAGTGTGGGAGACCCAAATTCTGATGTTCGACCAGTTTTGGGACTAAACAATGAAGGTGTAGTTGCTGTAACTGATGATTCTGATTCTAAGGATGAACAATCTGAGAAGGTCCCTGAGAAGGTGTGTGATATTCCTGATGAAAATCACATAATTACTAACGAACCTGTTTCACCATCTCAGATTGTGCATCCCATGGCTAACGCTCATAGAAAGAATCAATCAGTTAAGCCTGTTCAAAAGAAAAATGAAAAGAAAAATGAATCTTGTGACAAACCCGTCAAGATTTTCTATCGGATGATTGGATCCGACAAGATAATGTCTGACGAGGAATATCCAATTAAATTCGCCAATTATTCAAAGATTGAAAAGATTTGGCAGGAGAGTACCATTTGGTTCCCAAAGCATGAGGGAACAAATGATGTACCTCCAGAAGTTTTACAAAGAATTTACTTGGATGTTCCTAAAGAACCCAAAGTTCATGTCACAGAATTCATCAAGCCAAAGAACAAGGCGAATAGTTTTCTTGAGCCGACTTACTCAAAGGACCCAACTCCTGAGAGTCTTAGAAGAAGGTGTGTGGATGATCAATATCCTATCACTACTTATGCAAAGTCGAACACCAAGAATAACTTTGAAGAGTATCTTCACAGGTGAATGAGAATGTCAAACCTAAACTGAAAAAGATTTAATTGATTAGAAAAAGATCAATTCAAATCTATCTGATTGTAAGAAAGAATCTTTGAAACAGAAAGTTCAAAGACCCAAGACCAAGCAGGCTTGGGTCCCCCGAAAGAACTAATCTTTTTACTTAATATGTGCAGGGAGCTTCAGCTGGCCCTGTGAGCAGTCTATGGATTGTTGACAGTGGAGCTTCTGGTCACATGACAGGGGATCTATCGCTACTGTTCGATTTCAGAAATATCAATGGAGGTTATGTAGCATTTGCTGGTAACAAGGGTGGATACATTACCATGGAGAGTAGTGTTAGTAATGGAATAGTGAGATTTGAGAAAATCTCTTATGTGAAGCAAATAGATTACAATCTGCTTAGTGTCAGTCAGATTTGTGATAAGCAGTTTTCAGTTTACTTTGATGACAAATCTTTCTACATACTCAAGCTGGGATTCGAATTACCAAAAGAGTGGGTGATGTTAAAGGCGCCGAGAGTGAACAACTTGTACATTCTCGACATGTCTAAAGCAATGACTACATAAGGCTATGTCACGTGTTTCCTCTCCCAAGGCTACTGAAAAAGAATCAATTATGTGGCATACGAGGATGGGACACATTCACCTTCAAAAGATGAATCAATTGGTGAAGAATGAACTTGTCATAGGCGTGAATGTTAAACATTTTCACTTAAACGACAAGTGTGCGAGTTGCAAGAAGGGTAAGCAGCACAAACAATCCCATAAGCTAAAGAAAGTCAATTCTGTTGAACTGCCACTTGAGCGTTTGCACATGGATCTATTCGGACCGTCAAACGTAAAAGTCATGCTGGTGAATTGTACTGTCTTGTGGTTACCGATGACTTTTCAAGATTTTCATGGGTTATGTGCTTGCACCATAAGAGCGACACGTTTGATAATCTGAAAGTTCTGTTCACTCAATTGGAAAATATCTATGGTCTCAAGATCAAGAGAATTAGGAGTGATAATGGGACAGAGTTTAAAAATGCACAGATGGACACTCTTTGTGAAAACAAAGGTATTCATCATGAATACAGTGCTCCGTATTCCCCACAACAGAACGGTGTCGCTGAACGCAAAAACAGGACTCTAATTGAAACGGCAAGAACAATGCTCGCGGATTCAAATCTTCCAGTAATGTTCTAGAATGAAGCAATTTACGTAGCTTGTTATACTCTTAATCGTGTTTTAACGGTGATGAAGTTTGGCAAAACTTCTTATGAGCTGTTGAATCGACGAAAGCCGAACTTAGAGTATCTAGAACCGTTTAGAGCTCCATGTACAATGCTTAATCCATCTGAGAAGTTCGCATAAAAGGCTGAAGAAGGATTCTTTGTTGGATATGCAACCCCGCTCAAACGGGTTTTCAACAAACGAACTCGTCAAGTCGAGGAGTGTGCTAATGTCGAAGTACAAAGATATACTCAGAATGTACAAGGAAGCGGTCCGGATTGGATGTTTGATTACAAGGATTTATTTGAATCATTCAATCTAGATAGCTTGGTTGAAGAAGCTGTATTATGATTATATTACGAGGTCAAAAATGCAATGACATCACCGTTGGTGCGTCCGATCACTGTAAACCCCCAAATAGCTTCTAATGATACCAATGCTCCTGCAGCTGAAGAAGAGGTATTTCAGGAAGCTTCCACAACTCTTAATTCATCAGAATCTGAAGATGACGATGATGTTACAAGTGAAGCTGTTCCAAAGATTGTTACAGAGACACCACCAGTGAACCCAAATCCGCATGGTGCTTCATCTCGAACGTGGGTAATGATCTGGATTCCGCAAAGAACTTAACTACTCAGACAGGAGTTCAAGTACCTGATTATCCGGAATCTCGGATACATCAGATTCACCCGATCGAGCAGGTTATTGGTGATCCTGGTAGCAGTGTGATGACGAGAGGTCAACTGAGGAATGCAAACTCACCAGAAAACCTTGGCGCTCTTGCTTTATATGCCAAAATTCAAAAATCAAGTTGAAGGAATTGATTACAACGAGATTTATGCACCGGTTGCACGCTTAGAGGCTATTCGAATGTTTCTAGCGTTTGCATCATATAAGAAATTTAAGGTGTATCAAATGGACGTCAAAAGCGCATTTCTTTACGGTGTGGTCAAGGAGGAAGTTTACGTAGGTCAACCACCAGGCTTTGAAGACCCTATTCACCGGGATAAGGTCTACGTTCTAAACAAAGCTCTTTATGGGTTGCACCAGGCTCCAAGGCAATGGTATGAGGAGCTGAGCACGTATCTTCTTTTCAAAGGATTTAAGCGAGGTTTGGTAGATTGCACACTGTTCACTAAACGAACAGGTGATGACTTGCTTCTAGTACAGATTTATGTTGACGACATTATTTTTGGTTCTGCTAACGAATTCTATGCAGAGAATTTGAACGTGTTATGCAGGAAAAGTTCGAGATGAGCGCGATGGGAGAGATGCAGATTTTCCTAGGCTTGCAGGTGGAACAAAGACCAACGGGGATCTTTATTCACCAGACGAAATATGTTTCTGAAGTCTTGAGCCAATTCCAGATGGATGATTCTAAGCCGATGGATACCCCAATACAACCTAATCACGGGATTGCTGTTGATGCTAAGGGGGAGCTAACTGACCCTGATGTGCTCAAAGTGGTTTAATAAAAACTAACTAAATTAACCTAAACTAGACACTCTAAGTTTTAAATTTATAAACTAAGACTCTCTAAACCTAAACCACATAACCGGCAAGTGTACCGGTCAGTGCAGTACCGCTAAAGTAAGTCAGAGTATCGAACCCACGAGACTCTACTGGAAAACGTAAACTAGACTCGACTACTTATCTACAAACTAACTTAATAATGTTTTGTTGCTTAAAGGGGGTTTCTAACAAACTAATGCAAATAAATAAAATAAAACTTAAATAAGCTATAGACACAAACTGAAAACCGCAACTGGGATCAGATGATGGGAAGGCACTACCTAGGCTAGAATCCTACACATGAATGATAATCTTCTAACGGCTATGGAACTGGTGTGGAACCGGGATCTTAAAATACTAAACATCAAGAATAAACTAGACACCCTTGACCCTTCTCAAGGGGAAACCCTAGAATACTGTTGTGCTGTTAAACCACCGGTTGAGAGGTTACCCTCACAGGCTTACCTACTCGAATTTTAAAGTACCCGCTAGACAGTCTACCTCACAGCGCGAAAGTCACAATACACCTGAAAGTGCAAGGGGTAACTACAATATTTCTGATAAGACTTGGCCTACAAGGAATGCTAGGGAAACTAGGAAGATCTTCTCACAAAGTCTCTAGAACTAACAATTTAACACCCTAGACAGACCAACAATCTCGCACCTTACAGCTATTGAGAATTGGTAGAACACTTAGAATTACCTAAACAACAATTACAACTCCTATGGATAACCCTAGGCAATTAACCATAAACTAGTTGCTAACACCCAGTCCGCAACCTAACCCGCATTCATACATGAAAGACATTCACAAAAACGCAAGTGGAGTTTATAAAAGTTATTTAAATAAAACTAAATATGCATATACATCAAACCAGAAAATAAAGAATTCTTTACTTTAAAATTCACCCACAACCAAAAAGTTCCAAAACCAAAAGAAATTAAATCAAACAAGTGTATTCATCATCGCCTAGGTAGTACTATGATCTAGCCAATAATTGTCATGATAAAATCAAAACATTAAAAACTAAACATATTCATGGTGTTCACAACGGGTATCAAATATATAAATAAATAATTAAATTAGAACTGACCCGTGCTTGCACCTAGGCTTCAACCCTTGATCTGCGCCTCTTCCTCTTCTCTTATTGCTGCTGCTTGTTGCTGTCGTGCGATCTGCCAATATTAAATGCGGCCCCTCTCGTAAAATAGTTGTGGCCCCCCAAGAATAATAACTGTACGCCTCCTTATAATCTTCTTCCTCAAGAAATCTAATTTTTTTGCCCCTCCTATTAATTTCGTTTGGGCCGTAGGCCTTTTGTGACAAAGTCACTTTTCTTTTTTTTACTTTCCTATTATTATTATTATTATTATTATTATTATTATTTTTATTATTATTATACTATTATTATATATAGTATTATGACTTCGTGTTTTAGACTCGGGTGTTCTTGACTTGACCAAATTTGCTCGTTTACATTCCAACGTCCATTCGAACACCTATCAAAATATAAAATAGATAAATAAGTTCTAAAAATAACACAAAACTAATAAAAATCTATAAAAGACCTATACTAAATAAAATAGACCGGTACAAGCCTAAAACTAATAAAAACACTATCTAAACGACTCGAAAACTATACAAACTTTACACTGGAAATAGATGTATTTTACAATACATCAAATATCCCCACACTTATATTTTTTCGTCCCTGAAAAAGAATTATGCTATGGAATCACAGTTAGGTTTACATCCAGTTTCAAAACATAGGTTACTTAATTAATAATCTACTAACGTGTTGATTGCGATTACAGGTATATTGATCATCTTAAACCCACACCGGTTTCCAAGCCCCTTTTTATTTATTTTAAGTTCATGTTGATTAGTCTATCTAGGGTCTCACTCGAAGGAAGCCACAGTTCCTCCTAATCCCGCCTCAAGCTTATGAAGCTAAAGGAACGACCAATTGACCATTTCCCAACCGTCTTATGTAGAAAACCAAGAGAATTTAAAATCACTTTTTTTTTTTGCATACTTAACTCATAGGGTGTGACCAATCCAAGTCGCTATCCCAGTGGCCAGGCACCTTAAGCTTCAACATTTTTTTTTCATCTCAGCATACTTAACTTAGAGGGTGTGACCAATCCAAGTCGCTATCCCAGTGGCCAGGCACCTTAAGCTTCAGCATTTTTGCTTTGATTCCTATTTTTTTTAAGTAATTAGAAATTCTAACGGTTTTCTACTTATAACGGTGCTTCTTATACTATTTTTGGCGATTTCGGTCTCCCCGTTTCTCCTAGATGAGAACCCACAAAATAGCCTAACATAATTAATTTATTACTTTTCAAAGGAAACATTTCTACCGGCCGAGCCTACCCACATATCCCAAATCTGACACGTTTTCAATCAATTTTAATCTCTTATTATACATACTATTTGAAAACCGGACACCTAAATTTACCTATCATTTTCCATATTTTATATAATGCAAACTTCAAAATCAGGGACTTTTTTTTTTTAATTTGACTCGACTATGACAGACACGGTCTAAACGACACAGACTAAACGACAGTTTCCCATCCCCACACTTAAACTCTACATTGCCCTCAATGTAGGAATAGAAAACAACTAAAAACAAAAAAAAATAAATTCCGAATACAAAAATAAAAAGACAAGGGCAAATTGGAAAGGACTTAGCTGGTCTATTAACGCGTAAGCTCCAAAAACTCTAGTCCAATCCAGCTCGATCGTATAGCATTTTGGTCGCGATCGGCTCTGACACAATGGTAAACTCTGGGCTTGCCTTGACAAATGATAAACAGCTCTGGAATCACCCGAATGGAGATTTAATACGGGCGGTGCAATCCAAACCTGCGCAAAACGAAACAAACAAAACCCGAGCATCATACCGAACCACACAAAAATAAAAAATAAAAAAGACTCGAACTACTAACTTAGACTCATAAAATAACAACAAACAAGAAGACGTACCTGCTTGGCAAAATGGCGGTGAATGGTGGTAGAACCAAATGGGTAGAAAGAAAAAAAAATTGGTTCTCGCTCAACGTGAAGGACACTGGTGATCACAACACGCGTCGCAAGCGAAAAAAAATATAACTTTCCGGGGTAATAGCTGGTCGCATGAGGAGAACAGGTCAGCCCAGACTCCTCACATTACGTGAAAAGTCTTTTTTCAGAGAAAGTTAATTAATTATTTTTTTTAAGAAAAAAAATCTCTTTTATTACCCAAACCTCTACCAAAATTCCAATTCATAAAATATATATATAAAGATAATACATGGGATCCGCTCATAGTGGAATTTCCTCTACCTAGGCAGACACGCAAACCTACGAACAGACTCAAAGACACAAAAACAAAGATAAAATAGAAAGATAAAAACCTATGAACCACTACCGAAGGACGAACCAGTCGCAACTAATACAAACTCTACACAGCCTCCCCACACTTAAACTTAATCACGGGGCTTCTCTTTTATCTGGACCCGATCTAACCCATTCAATTCCACCCGGTTCTTGTTAACAATTGAAATTTAATTTGTGGAATCAAAAAATAATTTAACCATTCTCAACGGGTCAAACCACCAAAATTTAAACTTACCTGGATTGAACCGGATGCGTGACATGTAGCAAGAAGACTGATCGTGCTTGACTTCCACTACCTTCCTCTTCTCCAACTCGTGCCAGCCATTGATCCTCTTCCGGTTCTGATATTTTCTTTTTCTCTTCTTTGCCCTCTCCCGTGGTGCTGTTGAAATTCCATCTATCACTAATACCACGGGCCAGCTATGGTGCGCTTCTTCTACCACCATTTCCATGGGATGATCCCCACACTTGGTTCTTTCATCTGGTGGAGGTTCAGTCATGTCTGTCGGTTCACCTTCAAGTAGGGCATCCAGGTATGCCATATCTCCATCAGGATCAGACTCCCCTAAATCTTCGTAAACAGGCAAACCCTCTAACTCCAGATCTAAAAACTCATCCTCTTCAGACAATGACTTCTCACCCATCTCATTGTCTTCCTCTGCACCAAACATCATACCAACGGAATCTCCCAATTCCACTTCTTCAATCCCTTCTTTCCTCATAAACGACCTCTGATACGCCGCCAATTCTTCTTCGTCGTCCTCCTCATCAGAGTCACTCCCAAAATCATATATAGTAACCTGTGGCACCGGAGGTGGGACTTCAACATCCATTTTCGTCTCCGTGACTAGGATGATTTCTTCATCTGACTCATCAGCGTATTTCATGATCGGCTCTTTCCCTTCTTCTGGAAACGTTGGGAACAACTCCCCTCGAGCGTTCATGTAACCGAGGTAGTTGCCCTCCTCATCATATGTATAACCAACTTTCGGTAACTGCTCTTGCTGAACCTTTTCTTCTTCTTCTTGCTTTAATCTCCTAGCAATGTCTTCTACTGTTCGTTGTGTTAAACCACCGGTTGAGAGGTTACCCTCACAGGCTTACCTACTCGAATCTTAAAGTACCCGCTAGACAGTCTACCTCACAGTGCGAAAGTCACAATACACCTAAAAGTGCAAGGGGTAACTACAATATTTCTGATAAGACTTGGCCTACAAGGAATGCTAGGGAAACTAGGAAGATCTTCTCACAAAGTCTCTAGAACTAGCAATTTAACAACCCTAGACAGACCAACAATCTCGCACCTTACAGCTATTGAGAATTGGTAGAACACTTAGAATTACCTAACCAACAATTACAACTCCTATGGATAACCCTAGGCAATTAACCATAAACTAGTTGCTAACACCCAGTCCGCAACCTAACCCACATTCATATATGAAAGACATTCACAAAAACGCAAGTGGAGTTTATAAAAGTTATTTAAATAAAACTAAATACGCATATACATCAAACCAGAAAATAAAGAATTCTTTACTTTAAAATTCACCCACAACCAAAAAGTTCCAAAACCAAAAGAAATTAAATCAAACAAGTGTATTCATCATCGCCTAGGTAGTACTATGATCTAGCCAATAATTGTCATGATAAAATCAAAACAATAAAAACTAAACATATTCATGGTGTTCACAACGGGTATCAAATATATAAATAAATAATTAAATTAGAACCGACCCGTTCTTGCACCTAGGCTTCAACCCTTGATCTGCGCCTCTTCCTCTTCTCTTATTGCTGCTGCTTGTTGTTGTCGTACGATCTGCCATATTAAATGCGACTCCTCTCGTAAAATAGTTGTGGCCCCCCAAGAATAATAACTGTACGCCTCCTTATAATCTTCTTCCTCAAGAAATCTAATTTTTTTGCCCCTCCTATTAATTTCGTTTGGGCCGTAGGCCTTTTGTGACAAAGTCACTTTTCTTTTTTTTTACTTTCCTATTATTATTATTATTATTATTATTATACTATTATTATATATAGTATTATGACTTCGTGTTTTAGACTCGGGTGTTCTTGACTTGACCAAATTTGCTCGTTTACATTCCAACGTCTATTCGAACACCTATCAAAATATAAAATAGATAAATAAGTTCTAAAAATAACACAAAACTAATAAAAATCTATAAAAATCTATAAAAAACATATACTAAATAAAATAGACCGGTACGAGCCTAAAACTAATAAAAACACTATCTAAACGACTCGAAAACTATACAAACATTACACTGGAAATAGATGTATTTTACAATACATCAGACCCATTTACATACAGAGCAATCGTCGGATCTCTGATGTATCTCACCACCTCCAGACCAGATATAATGTTTGCCACATGTCTCTGTGCACGTTATTAGTCGAAGCCGAAAAAGAGTCATCTTGCAGCTGTCAAACGTATCCTTAGATATCTGAAGGGTTGTCCGTCGAGAGGACTATGGTACCCTAATGATGACAATTTTGACCTAATCGCTTTTAGTGATGCAGATTGGGGTGGCTGTGACAAAGACAGCAAATCCACAACGGCTGGATGCCAGTTTATGGGGAGCAGGCTCGTGACCTGGCAATGCAAGAAACAGACCGCAGTTGCTTTATCCACATGTGAAGCAGAATACGTCTCAGCATCAAGCTGCTGCTCACAGGTTCTTTGGATACAACAACAGATGGTGGATTACGGTTTGCAATCTCTTAAAACCCCTATTTACTGTGATAACGAAGCCGCAATTGCATTAACAAAAGACTTAGTAAATCACTCAAAAGCTAAACATATTCGGATCAAATATCATTGTATCCGTGATTGTTACGCTAAACAGTTGATCGATATGGTCAAAATCCACACTGACTATCAACGTGCAGATCTTTTTATCAAAGCTTTTGATAAATCAAGATTTGACTATCTTTTGAAAGCTAATGGTATGAAAGAAAAACAGGACTGATCACCACCTCAGTGTATCGCTTTTTAGTTTAGTTTTTATTGCTTTTTAGAAAATTACAAAAATCCAAAAATATGTTTTACATTTTTAGTTAGAATTTGTTTTCAGAAAACCCAAAAACATTGAAAAATTCTAAAACCCATAAAACTTAGAAAAACCCAAAATGATTTCCTGGAGAAAAAGGGGAAATGATAGTACATCAGTGGGGATCTGACACATTCTAAAGACATGTAATGCAATCTAAGGCGTGTGTTTGAGTCAGTGTGATGTGCTGATAGGCTTCGTAGACCTAATACTGCATGCCTGATGCATACATATCAAACGAATTGTTGTGTGGATGAACTCCTCATGGGCATATGGTCTTAGTACCGTAATTTCGTTTTATAGGGTATTTGTACAATACTCGGAGGTTTCGGGTCGTTATGTAATTAGTTGTCTGGGGATAGCCTCTCTGATCTTCTGTTGTAAGTCATTACGGACCTAGATCAGACAGGGTGTCTTTCTAAAAGAGCTTTAAAGCCAAATCCTAAGTTACCGAATTGAGGAACTTTCCATGTATGACGATAATCAAAGATTATCTATTACATCGTATCCAATCACTGATGAAAATCATGATTGATATTAGCCCTCAACCTGGTAGAGTGCACATGTTACTCTGTTGCATTGATTTGCTGACCTGTATACCTCTGTGCCTTATACCTTGTAAATTACAGATGACGAAAGCATAATCACGCGTTACAATGAGTCTTTGTGCATCTACTTCTTGATACGGGAGTATGTCGTGTGCGTGGGAACCACAGACAATTGAGTTTATACTATAAATAATAGTATCAGTCTAAAGCGCTGCACAACAGTCTGCATGTGAGTTTATGTGGATAACAATATCAGCAGTTGCCAGATCACACATTGTCTTTAATGATAATAATTAAAAAGATCAACGGTGTGTGATCAGATTTCTCAATAACTGATATGATCCCTTTACCGGAAATCACAAAACATTTATTGCTTTATCTTTACATTTATGCATTTTATATTTCTCGTCAAAAATACAAAACTCAAAAAGATTTTAGGTGTGTTTTAACAAAAAGTTTAGAAAATCCAAAAAGATTTTACATTTCTATCTTATTTTTGATAGCTGATGGTGGTTGATGATGATTTTCTAAAACTTGATGGACCATTTGAGCTTTGTCATCTTTAAATGAGAAATAATGAATGTCGGATGCTTAAATGTTGAAAAATATTTTAAACGGGACTCGTTTTTGAGTTTTGGTAAAATTTTCAAAAATTCCATTTTTCATTCGCCCCTTCGTTGGGTCAAAGGTGGAATTTGATCTGTTCATTCGTACCTTTTAAACGGTCGAATGTGAGAGTTCATGTGATAGTTTCACATTCGAACCTTTTTCCTACATTCGAACCTTTTAGTAGGGTCGAAGGTAGAAAAAGTTTCACATTCGACCTAGTCAAACGGTCGAATGTGGAGTCTATATAAACCATTTCTGCACATTCGACCTCATTTCAAAATTTTTCAAAATCTCTGCGATAAAGTGATCTTATTGCCCGTGTTTTCTAAATCATATCATTGTATTCGTCTTCATTCACTGATCATTTTCCCATATCATTTGCAGGTTAACACCATGTATTCAGTTCATAATCATTAATTTTCTAACCGTGCCCTAACTGCCATAAAACTTTTATTTAAACATGGTAATTGTTAAAACTTTTGATCAGGATTCATTGCTTATGTGTTTTAGGGGGAGAATGAACAAAAACTAAGGGTTAAATCCAAACAGATTGCACAATTGATGTTTTAATAAGTTTGAACCCTAGTTTTTAGTGAAAAACACATAATCAATGGTTTATAATTGCAATTGATGATTGAAAATGCTTAATCGGTTATGTTAGATAGTATCCAAATCAAAATGGCAGGTTAAATTGAACAAAATAAAATTTTGATGTTCAAGGAGATGAACAGTCTCATTCGCCCATTTTTAAACGGTCGAATGTGACTGTTTGGGCGAAGGTGAATGTTTATTCGGGCAAATTTGGAACAAATGGTTGAATGTATAATTTTTCAAAATGTTTTTCACATTCGAACTTTTTTAATTCCACATTCGAACCTTGATTTCACATTCGAACCAACGACTAGTCGAATGTAGAATCTGAAAACCAAAATTTTCAAGTTTTGTTTATTTTGTCCGTTTTTAACATATTTGTTTGATTTGTTTTGCATTCTAACTATGTCTGAACAGGGAAGTACTAGTGTTCCCGCTGGATCTTCAGGGAAAGCAACCGGGAAGGAACAGATTGATGATTTGCCATTCGAACCGGTACACAATTGTTGTGCGTACCTAGGAGACTTGAAGAAGCATACTGAATTTGCTGGGATCATAGAGTTTTTGAAGAGGAGTTGTGTTATTGACGCTATTGCTACTCCAGCTATTATATACAGAGATCACCAAAGAGAGTTTTGGACAAATGCCAAGATGTACTTTTGGGAAGGTGAATCGTCTATTGTGAGTAAGATTCAGGGAGAATTGGTGATTATCTCTGAAAATGATATCAGAGAAGCGTTGAAGCTGGAAGATGTGAAGACAGATCCCAGAGAATTGTCTTGGACTGAGCAAAGGAAATGCTTCCTTCGGATGAAGTATAATGGACCAATCACTGACGGTTCATTACACAAAGGGAAGTTGTGTCCTCAGTTTAAGTATCTTGCTCATGTCATGATACACGTGTTCAGATCAGCAAGTGGAGGGTATGATCTGATGAGAAAGAGCATCAGTTCGTTGATGGTGGCTCTTATATTGAACAAACCGTTCAATGTATCAGGAATGTTATTAGAACACATGCTAGAACCACTTAGAGGGTTGAAGAGCAAGAAGTTTCTATTGTACCCGAGATTTCTTCAGATGATCTTTGATATGAAGTATAAGAACTTGAAGAGAGATCCTAAACAGATTGTAGTTCAGGATCACATGAGTTTGAACACACTTGTTAGGATGAAAGGTTATAAGGGTGTGGCGATGAATGAAAGACCACCTATAAAGAATCTTTTTGGTCATCTGATCAAGGAAGATTATGAAGATCCAGGTCCTGATAAGGTTAGACATGATAACAGTGATGATGATGATGATGCTGCTAAAGCTCCTAAGAAGAAGAAGAAAGATGATGGTGATGATGATGATGGTTCAAATGATGATTCAAGAGAAGGTAACAGCTCTGCAAGCTTTGACAGTGATGATGATGATGAAACAGACAAGTATAAGTGTGAGAAGAGAGGATCTGGAAAGGGTGCAGGAGAATCCAGCTCAAAGGCTCCTGGTGGTACTGTGGATGATGATAGTATCTTTTGGAATGAGAAGATAAGATCCTTATCTGACGAGGATAAGAATATGTATCGCCAGATGTTGACAGACAGAGTTTGGACGATAGAAATGACTGGCAGATTCCCTGAGATATTTGAGTCCAATGACATGAGATTTGAGTTGGAATACAACGATCCTGATTTAGAAGATGGAGAAGTTTCTGCGGCCATGTCTAAAGAGATTTTAGAAGGACTGGCGAAACAGGTTGGAAAGACTCTGGAGGAGTTGATGATTGATAATCAGATTCCAAACTTACCTGAGAAAGAAGCAGGTAATCACTCCGATGATAGAGACGTGCCAGTGTTTGAAGAAGTAGAGATTGAGGATATCACAAGTGAGGAATATCCAGAATACTTCAAGAAGAATAAAGATTCTGAATTTCATGGATTCACTGATGAGTTGTTGAAAGAGGCTGAGAAACTTGCTCATGAAAAGAGTTTCCTGATTGTGACAAGCCTAACACTGAACAATCTGATACTTTGAAAGATCTGTTGAGAAAGCTGAAGGAGAGAGAAGCAAATCGTCCAAAGACAGAGATTCAGGGCAGCTTCTACAAATTCCATAACGAGTTGTTTAAGGGGAAAGCTTTGGGGTGGAAGTTTGTGAAACAGTTGAAGTGTGTAGCTGTTAAGTGGGAAAAAGGAATACTGTACTTTGACAGATTCCATGATTTGAAGACACTTCCATACTGGGCAATTCATGACATATGTAGACATGAGATGACAGGTTCTGTAAACGATCATGTTGCTTACTTTGCAGATCGTATGTCAAGAGAAAGCCGAAATAAGTGGAACTTGTTTACTCCTCAGTATCCTAAACAGATTGTTCATAAAAGGGAGATTGATGAAATAACTGGGATGCCTAAGGTGACGTTAAAGTACAAACCACCTAAAGTGTTGAAACATATTCCGTTGATGCAGATCCCTCAACACTCTCTAAAGACTTCTTATGGTGGTATTATGACTGGAAGACTGCAGAGGCTGTTATCGTGTTGAAGGATGGTGTAAAAGACTTCAAGAAGATTCACATCTTTGATCCCATGTGGTTGATTAACTGTTCGTATGAAGATATTATAATGCTTTATTATAATCCGATTTATTGTGAAGCTAAGGATAGTGAGCAAGCAAGTAAATACCAACGTGTGGTATTCTTATGCTTTGCATGGGATGTGAATGCTGGATGTGATTTTGATAAGAAATTGGGGAAGTTTGTGAAGGTTCAGGAAGTTCCAGAAGTTAAAAAGAAAAAGCCGAAACAAACTTTTGAACCAGTAATGACCAAGGAACAGAAGACTTTACTACGCATCAAGCTCATGAACAAGATGATGGACCAAGAGCGTAAGCAATCCAAGCAATAGTCGAGGGGGAGTTTGTAGATGCATAATATGCGACTAATGCTTTTAGATTGCGAATAACACATGTTTTGTTCACAGTCGTATGGTCGAAGGTGAAATAATATGGTCGAAGGTGGTTTCTAACGGTCGAAGGTGGATATAGCTGGTCGAAGGGACACAGGGAGGTCGAAGGTAGAATAGGTTTTTAATGTATAACTTGGTTCGACCATGTTGATTGGTCGAACCTGCACATTCGACCAACACAAATGGGTGAATGTGCAGGCCTATATAAGGCCAAGTTGATTTTTGCAATGTAACTTTTGACATTTTGTTTTCCCTCCCTGTGTGTGTTCTCCCTAGGTTTTCTTGTTAAGTCTGAAATGTATTTTAAAGATTGTAAACATCATTTTCAAGTGTAATTAATTATCTATCTTAATGAAATGAGAATGTTTATGATGATTTCTGTGTTTTGCTAGTTTTACTATCATTTTGTGATCAATTCAGGGATTCCGCACCTGAATTGAAATTGTTTGATCATTATCTTTGTTGTTTAGACGATCCTACGCGCGTACAATTACCTCGTGAGGAGCCGTGGGACGGATTTACCTGAGTATCACTAGGAAGCTTTCCTTTACCTTTTTTCAACTCCGCCACGTCGGTTGCTAATTGGCCCATTTGGGTTGTCAATGCTTGAGTGCTTTTGTCACGAACCTCATCCTTTTGCATCCGAGCTTCATCAAGTTGGTTTCTCTTTTGCATGTCTTGTTGCATAGCTCGAAGCATCTCCATGACTTCATTTCTGCTTGATGAATCTTCACCCGAATTCCTTTGACTTGTTTGAGCTTGCCCTTGGTATCTACTGTTGTATCCACCTCTATAATTTCCTTGATTGTATTGTTGACGAGGTAGATAATTACCTTGAGCAGCTTGAAAATTCGGGTTGGATTGATTTGATGCATTTCCATACCGAAAATTTGGATGATTTCGTAACCCGGGGTGATATACATTGGAGTTCATATCATAATTTCTACCACCTCCTTGAATTGCATTTACCTCTTCCATTTGTCCTTTATTTACCACCACTTGACAAACCTCCGTCGTGTGGCCTATTTCTTGACAATTGTTGCAAACATTGTACAATTGATTTGAGGTTTGCGCATTACCACTTTCTACCCCATGCACTTGAGGTCTTTCAATTACATGCCTCACGCGTCTTGATGATTGAGCCTTTCTTTTGGAAGTTACCGCCATTTGCTCTAAAAATGCCCAATCGTCTTGCTCATAATTTGTACCAAAAGTACCATTTGTGATGGACATTAAATCACGTGCATCCTCCGAACTCAACCCTTCATGGAAAGCATTCAATAATTCCCACAGTTGGATACCATGGTGAGGACAATTTCTTAACATCATATTGAACCTTTCAAATGCTTCATGAAACATCTCCCCCGATTGTTGTTGGAAACTTCTCAACCCTCTCCTCACATCATTAGTCTTTTGAAAGCTATAAAATTCATCTAAGAATATTTGTTGCATGTCGGCCCATGTAAAGATAGATGCGGATAGTAAAGTGTGAAACCATCTCTTTGCCTTGTCTTCCAATGAAAATTGGAAGAGAACCAACTTAACATCATCTGTAGAAAAAACCTTGTTCCCCAATAGTGTTGCAAATAGAATCATATGTCTCCAAATGAAAATAAGGCTCTTCCGTTGCTAGCCCCTTGAATTTTGGTAAACTTTGGAGTGCGGTTGTTCTAACTTCAAAAGTTCTTCCATTTGCATTTTGAGGAATCACTATTGGTGATGGATTATTAGTGATAATCGGCCGAAAATGCGGTTCAATTCCCCGTACAACATCACGGTGAAGTCTTCTAGGTGCTCCCAATGGCGCTCTTGGTTGACCCATTTGATCTTGCATTGGCCCTTGTGGTGCAAATTGTTGTTGATGTAGGTTTTGATGCATAGGTGGTGGTTGTTGTTGAATCGGTCTCTGATTTTGAGCTTGCATGTTTGGAGGCCGCATTTGGTTAAGTGGTGTAGGACGCTGCAAGTGCAATCCTTGCGGTCTAACATGTTGCACACCAACCGGTAGTCTTCCCGGGTCTTGAAATTGTAAAAGTGGTTGACTTACTTGACCCATTTGAGCTTGAGATCCCACAAATGCACCTTCACCTCCATAATAATACCCTTCTTCATTATACCCACTAAACTCTTCTTCATCATACACATCATCATACACATCCTTTGAAGTCTCGAATTTTGGCCACCTGGAAAAGATGAGTAGTAAAAAACCGATTGGTTTGGTGGTTGGTAAGTAGATGGTGTTTGATGGACTAAAAGTAAGGTTTGGTTCAACTTGAGTGGAACTCGGTTGAGTGGTATGGATTGGTGTAGCAGGATTGTTGGAAAAATTAGGCATTGTGGTGTTGGGTGAAGGTTGTGAAGAAGTAGGCATGAATGATGAGGTCGTTTAACCCGTTGTTGGTATGTGAGAGTCTTGCATTATGTTTCTTGGTGTAAACGGTGAAGTAGGTGAATCAATGATTCTGTTCCTTCTTATCAACACTCAGTTCTTTCTCAATGTCCTTTCAATCTCCGGATCAAACAATAGTGGTGATGACTCGTGAGAGCCTCTAGTATGCATACACTTGAAGTACCTGCACACTAAACACAACCAGTGTAAACCCGAATCCTTCCCGTGATATCTCGATTGTTAGCAACACCAAGAACGTACGATAAGGACTAAGAATTAATAAATTAATCAACACACTACAAGCAATTGTTCATACACCATAATAACCAAGCAAAGTACCAAATTATTATTCTAGAAATGCAAGAAAAACACACAAGAGTTCAAGAAAAACCTTCACCAAGAATGACCACCAATTGTTTAGCCAAACATGACTTGGTGAATCATCAAAACAATCATGGAACTGTTCATAAGGATCAAAAACTAAAACCAATTGTTTGTGATAAGACTCCAATGATGAAAACAGCCAAAAATCGCCCCAATGATGCTCCAGAAACGTCCCAAGTTGAAGATAATTGAAAAGACACCATAAAGCTTGTTTTAATAGTGGGAGTTACATTTTGGTGCAAGGTCCACCGTACCTTACAGTGGCCACCGTAAGGTACGGTGGGATGGAAAAAACCAACGGTGGGAGGAGACTGTACAACGGTAGCTTTTTGATGTCCACAAGCCACCGTACCTTACGGTGGAGCCTTTCAAAACTTCATTTTTTCTTCTTTCAACTCTTCTTTGCTCCATCCCGTTTTGGTCCGTTCCAAAGCCCGTGTTTCTTCGTTTTAAGCTCCTTTTCACACCTGTAACCAACATACTCGTAGTTATCCAATATCAAGCAATAACATGATTAAATGGGGATAAATTAAGCGTTTTATCATAGTAAAGGGTTGTTCCTTGAACCACCCGTCAAGATGTTAGGGTCAACAGTCTTTTGGGAGAAGTATCTAGTAAACTGCTGTTTATTTCTAAGGATCAACTGAGTAGTATATTTTGGCTTTCCAATCATCTGTTCTTTTCTAGGTCAGCAGACCCAATAATCTCCCCCTAGAACAGATGATGCCAAAACTAACCTTTATTCTTGATCTTTATTTCCTCATCAGACTTTCTCTGATTTGACCTTTGAATTGTAACTCAAAGTTCAAAGAGTAGAGGTCTTCTGCATCTCTTTCAAGCTCAAGGTTCAGCAGTGTTTGGAGGTCATCTGCACACAGGCTATATGCATCATCCATGCTTAGCTTTTGAGCTTCTCCATCTTAAAATTTTGTGTCTTTATAGAATTTATCAGAAAATGTGTTGGTAGCTTTCATCCTTCTAAAGCAATGGATTATCATGTAATTATAACTACTACAACACATAGAAAGAAATGGGAAGTTGTTTTAAGGAAGCATTTTTTAAATGAAGTTGGGTTTAGTGAAGGATGGCAAACTGTTGTTAAGGATATGGCAATTGAAGCACATGATATATTATTATTTGAGTATGTTTCTAAAGATACTTTGTTAATGTCCTGTTTCCGGAACTTGATTTGCGGGAATACGTTCATACAGTTTATATATGACCCTTCAAGCAATTTTTTAGTACGTATTTTCCTACTATTGTTATACATATATTTACTATTAAAAATAACAAATAACCTAATTTTTTTATTTGGTTTACTCACAGAGAGTACCTGATAGTTTTTCTTGTGTCTATCGTGATGCTAAACTTACTGAAGATTTTGTAACTATTGTATTTGGTGATTATTCATGGAGCTTAAAGATAATTTCCTTAGAGAAACACTGTTATTTGTATGATGGATGGTTGAATGTAATTAAAGATTTTAAGTTGGATGTTTTCGATTTTGTCTTTATGGAGATGAGAGACCTCTTCACATTTGAAATTAAGGTCTTTTTAAACAATGCTACCACTCTTTTTGAGCAAACTCACCAATCTGAACAATCAGGTGAAGATATTGAAATGTCTGATAATTCTCAGCTTCATATGCAGGTTAAAAAACCGTTTATATGTTTGTTTAAAATTGTTGTTCATGTCATGTAGTAATACATTTGTTTAAAATGGTTGTACAGGTAGATGATTTGGATCAGAATATCAATTTTCAAGTTTATGAGCATGATGCAGTGATTGCTAAACGTTATGTAAGTTATATATTAGATTATCTTTTATATTTTTCATTATCTTACCGAGCTTAGTTAACTAATAATGTTATAAAAACATCAACTTTTCAGCGGCTTAATGCTTCAATAGTTAGATTAGCTAAGAGTAGTTTGCCGCATAAGATTTTTGTTCAAGTGAATGATGGTGAAGTGAACGAGTGTAAATTATATGTGGAAAAATATAAGGACAACCAAAGGTATTACTTAAATTTTAATAATTAAATTTGCATTTAATGTTACTAATATAACTAACATTTTTATATTATCACTTTATAGGTTTGCAATTAGGAGATGGGTAAGCTTTATAAAGTCCAAAGGATTGAAAATGGGTGACTGTTGTAATTTCAAGTTTGATCAATTATTAGGAATATTGGTTATAACAAAAAATTGATCGCATGGTAAAGAGTGAAAATATTTTGATGTTGATACAATGCTTTCATGTTTGGTGATGGTTAATTGTAAATCTTAGGTTAAATTAGTTATGTTGATGACTCTTTATTTTGTACTCTTGAATGTTGTTATTTTAGGTCGACAAATGTTGATCAGTTTTGATATTAATTAACACCAACAATTGTTAATCGTAAATGTTATCATACTCTTAGTAAGAATTGTTTAATACATCTGTTTTAAGTAAAGTGTTTGAAAATCATCTGTTTTGAATAAACAACTGTTTTTACTAACAGCGTTTATAGCTATTTGAAGTTTAATTTGATGAGTAATTATTTAAAAAAAATATAGTCCTCCGTCTTTTCATATGTGGATCCAAGTATTTATATATATTTGTTTAGATTAGATGTTTAAAGTGTTTGTTTACTTTTGATTGTATTAAGTATTAAACATCTGACCAGTACTATTAACTATTGTCGTGAAAGTAACAAATTTTCCTTTAAACAGACGATTGGCTTTTTAAAGTTTCTTTTATAAAACGGTTTTTTCTTGTCTAATGATATCATTAATCACCTTAAATGTTTAAAGTTGTAATGTGTTTATTTTGTATGTCGCAAGTATACTCAACTGTAACAATTCAATATTTTTAAATTAAAGTTAAATTAATAATTCTTTTACACAAATAATATATTTATATTTGTTATCTTTACTCCCTTATATAAGCAAAAAATAAAAATGTTTTCATGTCTAATTAAGATAAAACATCACATGTTCTTTTTTGTACAAATTTTACTTAATAGTATTTGTGTTTGTTAGGAAATTTGATTTTGATTGTTAATCTATTCTATCTATATAATAATTGAGGTCACTTGGGTTGAATGAAGGCCTAGAAGAGAGTCTCATGGATCCATATTTTATTTGGAGCTCCAACTTCTTTCCTATAAATAAGGCTTTCTATTTTTTTTTCCTCCATTCTTCCATCCCTCCAAACTTCCTACACAATTCTTCTTCAATCCTACATTTGTCATTCTTCTTTTCCATTTTTTCTTCAAGATCTCCTTAATATTTGTTCTTCTAGGTTTGTCCAATTCTCATTATCTTTTTAAATGCGACAATCGAAAATCTTCATTGTCATCGTTTTGTTTATGAGTCGGACATGTTGAAGACAATCGAAATTATTTAAAGTTTTTCAGATTTGTTTTCTTTATGTCATCGTTTTGTTTATGTATCGGATGGTATATATTGAATTTTTTGATGTTTTTTTCATTTGAATAATATGGAACCATTTCAGAAAGTGGAAACAATCTTCATTGTCATCGTTTTGTTTATGTGACGAACATGTTGAACACAAGCCGAAAATATTTAAAGTTTTCCAGATTCGTTTTCTTTATGTCATCGTTTTGTTTATGAATCGGATGTTATATATTTAATTTTTTGATGTTTTTTCATTTGAATAATATGGAACCATTTCAGAGAGTAGAAACAATCTTCATTGTCATCGTTTTGTTTATGAGTCGGACATGTTGAACACAAACCGAACATATTTAAAGTTTTCCAGATTCGTTTTCTTTATGTCATCTTTATGTTTATGAATCGGATGGTATATATTGGATGTTTTGATGTTTTTTCATTTGAATACTAGAATATCATCCCAAGATAAAGATTCGATTATGGCTTATCACAATGATCATGCATGTAGATGATAAACATTATTGGAACGTTTCAATAAAGAAGATTGGTCTGGACTTTTATTTTTGTAATGGTTGGGTTAAATTCATAAGTGATCTTCGTCTCCAAATTAGTGATTTAATTTGTTTTGAAAAAAAGGATTACAACCGTTTTAGTGTTATTACTTTTAACAAGAATGGTCGTGAAATGAAGTTATTCAAAGTTCTTACTAACAACTTATTAGAAGAAGATAGCAATGTTTTGCAACAACCAGCTTTTCTAGATAACTTACAACTTCAAGTTACCAACTACGATGGTTTACCTGGTTTTGGATGTAGTGTTACAAATGAACTGATACGTTTCTTTTTTAGGATTATTGTTATTCATCTAAATATTATTTATTGTTACATTATTTAATTGTTTATGGTATGCAGATAATTCCTAAAACGATTGCTGAATTGGCCAATTTAAATGAATCAATGAAAATCAAGATTAAATTTACAAATGGGTATTCGTGGTCTACAAAAGTGCGTGTAGAGATTGTTTCTGAAGTCGCTAGGTTTGTTATTTGCAATTAGGACATTTACGTTCCATATTCGTATCTTAACTTATACTAACATACCCATTTTTATCTATTTACACATCATAATTGTTTTGTTAAGGTTTAGTGTAATCGGATGGGCTGATTTGCTGACTTCAGAAGATATTACGGTTGGTGACTATTGCGTCTTCCAATGGTGTTCAGAAAACCACAAGCTGTTTGTTACTAAGGTTGCACCACAAGAACGTTATTTTTTTTTATTTTTAACCTAATTTATTTTAATTACATTACAATTATTCAATTTCTACTAATAATTTGCTAATTTATTCAAAATTGCATTGCAAATCAATTCGAATTTAAGTCCCTAATCAATCAAACATCCCGAATTTGCGCTAATTAATGGCTACATTAATGACATTCCTTATGAAAAAAATTCTCTTATTAATTGTTAGTATTTCTATTATGTATAGAAAGTTTATAAATATGTTTGATATGGCCTAATTAATGACATTCAATACATTCAAATAATAATGCTAATTCCTTAATCTACTCTTACAAATTAGGACGTTTAATTAATGAAATTAATGACTTATTTTAAGCCTTTATAATTATTAATTTCTGATTTTAAAATAACATCATTCTTAATTTAAAGTTATTGTTACATTTCAAATGGCTTAAAATGAATTTACTAATATTAATGCGTATTACAATTACTGTTTTAACAATGTGTAAATCATTTCGGATGTAAGTCCCAATTCAATTAACCATCCTGAAAATTCGCAAATTTATTGCTACGTTAAAGAAATTCCTTATTATAAAAACTCTCATATGATGCTAATATGACATTTAATAGATTTAATACATAATCATAATAATATGTTAATGACATTCCTTATCAATACATTGAAATAATAATGGTAATTACTTAATCAACTCCTAAATATACTTAATCAACTACTAAATGTACGACTTTTAAATTCTTATTTTAAGCAATTATAATTGTTAATTGAAACTTACAAATTGAACTTTTAAAAGTGTGTACTGAATTCAGCATGAATGAATAAGATTAGTGAATTTGTTTGTTTTGATTGTTTAACTAAATATGGTAATAATGAATTGAAAATAGAATGAAAGTGCAGCGGAATAATAAACTGTTAATCAAAACAAGAGAGTAAATGTTTTCAGATCGAAAGCTTTCATTAATCCAAAAGATTACAATCGTACAATTACTCCCCCTCAGCCTGATCACACAGTGTTTGTCTGAGAGAATGTTTGTGTGTGTGATGCAATAGAACAGTACAAGCACTGTTCTATTTATAGACAGACTCAAAGCACTGATGACCTAGGCTGACGTCACCTAAGATAGTGACCTCTAACAGAATAACAAACATAAACATCTGCCTATTACAAACTACTGTTACATTGAAAGCACTGATATTAAACAGCTGTTGAAGATAAACTCTGATGGTCTTGTATCCACTGCTGGAGCCTAAGTGCTGTTGGTTCCAGCAGTGCTTTGGTCTTCAGTACTTGTATCAGCAGTTGTTCTTCATCAGACCTTTGGTCAGCAATTGTTCTTCATCAGTTGTTTACTCAGCAGTTCTTTGTATCAGCAGTTGTTGAGCAGTTGTTTGGATAGAACAGTAGTTAGGGTCAGCAGTCTTTTGGGAGAAGTAAGTTGTAAAGACTGTTTATTCAAGGATCAAACTGATAGCATGTGTTGGCTTTCTAATCATCTGTTCTTCTCCAGGTCAGCAGACCCAACAATCTCCCACTAGAACAGATGATGCCAAAACTCAGCTTTATTTATTGATCTTTATTCCTCATCAGACTTTCTCTGATTTGACCTTTGAATTGTAATTCAAAGTTCAGAGCAAATAAGTCTTCTTCATCTCTTTCTAGGTCCAGATTTAGCAATGTTTGGTGATCTTCTGCACATAGGCTGTAAGCATCATCCATGCTGATCTTCTGATCCCTTCCATCTGACCTGAGCAATGTCAATTCGTGGTTGTCTTTGTTGACTTTCCACTTTAGAATTTTTGAGTCAGTGGATTTGCTGAGATGAACTTTTATTCTTGATGAGTTGGGTGAAGGAGGTCTTCCAATGAGTTCTCTGAGCTTCTCTGTTGTAGGATCAGAGAAATAGTGTATTTGATTGAAGAGCCCTTCGTTGATGAATGTATCAGCAAACTTTCTTTGATCTTCCTCAGACATCTCCTTCTGCTTCTTGAACTGTCTTCTTGCAGCAGTTGTGAGATCAGAGGTTTCAAGTAAGCTGTCCAAGTTAAAGGTCTGTTGGGGTCTCTTCATCATTGGTTCATCAGTGTAAATTGGTTTCCTTGGTAGGCTGGGATCCTTCTTCCTATTTTCTTCAAGACTTTTGTAAGTTTCAACCAGCCTTAACTCAGACCATCTGGAAACTGACCTCATCTCCCCATAGTTGGCAGCTACAATCTCCTACCTCATCCTTTTGAACTTCAAGGCTCTGACTGGGTCTCTGCCTTTGCCAAAGTTAGGAGTAGAGACTTTAGCCTTGGGGTCTTTGGCCATTTCTTCAATCCTGAGTAGTTCTTCTCTCAAAGCATGAGTAGTCCAACCATTGAACTGCTTTTTGTTTGCTTTGTAGGGCTTGGTTGCCATTATCTGTTCAAGAAGAGATTCCCTTACCTCTTTTTCCAAATCAACACTGAGAGGCATGGAGGACATGGAATTGCTCAGGGTCTTAGCAAAGTCTTCAATCCTTCTGAGTTTGCTAAGCTCTGCTGAATGGATGCCCTGAGCAGTCCTGTCATCCTTCCCTTTGCATTTCTCCTTAATAATGGCATCCACCTGTTCACCCTTGTATTTCAGATATTTATCAAGGTTGAGGGGAACAGGGAAGTTTGGGAGAGATGGGAAGGATCTTTCTGATGGCTGTTCAGTATTGTAGAAGGATTGTATTTCCCCCTTGAGTAGATCAAGTTCAAGGGGATACTGAACAACCAATGGTGTAATGGTTGGTGGTGGTCTATGGGATCTGAACTTGGATGTGTGTAGTGAGAATGATGTGATTGGAATAGCTGTGATGGGAGGAGTGGATTGGGCAGTTGAAATGGTGTTTGGTGATGTGTGTATGTTTTCATCATGTACAACAAAGGTTGATTTTCTCTTCCTTGTGTACATGATTTTTGGTGATGGTGATTTGGTAGCAGTGGTTGGATTAACATCTGTTGGCCTTTTAGTAGGTCCAGCAGATGTTTGGGATTTAGCTGGTGATGTATGTTTGGTGGTTGTATGTTCAGGTGTGTTTGTTGGTTTGGGTATGTTTGTTGGTTTGTGTGCAGTGGTTTGGGAAGCAGTGTTTTGAGTAGTTTTAGTGTTTTGGGTGGCAGTGGTTTCAGTAGCAGTGGTTTTATCAACAGAGGTGTTCAACTTAGATGGTGGTTTTCTAACATGCTTGGCAGGTCTTTTCATCCTTTTAGAGGATCCCACATCTTCAGTTTCCCTTTGTTGTTTCTTTTTTAGTTCAATTAATGACTCTGCTTTAACTTCCAAAGTGTCAGCTCTTTTCTGTTTCTCTTGAGCAGCCTTTTCAGCTTCTATGTTTGCAGAGTCATCTACTACTTTATTCTTCTCAGTGGTTTGTTGTGGTGGTTGTTGTGGTGGTGTTGTTGTTGCTTGTTGTTGTTGTTGTGGAGCTGATTTGGTAGACTCTGGTTTCTTAGCAGACTTGGCTTGGCCTTTTTGAGAAGGAGGACAACCAAAAGGATCTAGTTTTGGTAGCCTATCTCTGCCACTCTCCCCCTTTTTGGCATCATCAGCCGTGAAGGCATCATCATTTTCATCCCTGAGGATGGTGGTAGGGGCAGAGCCAGTAGTCTTCAGCAGGTGGTCCTTGATGGCTTTGATGTCAGCATGGGTATCTTTGTACCTTGCATCTACCATATTCCTGATCTCAGCCATGTAAGTTTCATGTGTCTGATCAGCTAGTTTTCTGTGAGCTATGATGATGGGGGAAACTGATTTCCATAACTCACTGGCTATATCAGCTGTGGATGGTTGACTCTTGGAAAGATCTGCAATTGAGCTCAGTATAAGCTTGACATCAGATTTGATGTCAGCAACAGAGGTTTCAATGACAGAAACTCTGTCCGTCAATTCTTGGTATTTTGACCCATCTCCTAAATTAATAGGATCATCTGAGTCCCTACCAGTGGTAGTTCTACCTGATTCAGTCCTAATAGGTGAATCAGATGCCCCTTTGTCTTGGTACTGGGGACTTCCAACTGTTTTTGGAGACACTATAGTGGCTTCAACAGTTGTTGCCTTCAAGGGAGTCTTAGCTATGTAATCACTGTCCTGATGTGAGACAGTGGTCTCTACATCAGTAGTGGCTGCTCCACTTGAAAACTCACCTAGAGTTTCATTGAACTCAGGTGGTGTAACCTCCTCTTCTGTTTGTGGGATAGCAGATTGTATATTCTCAGGACCAGTCACTTGTTGGAGTATACTCTCAGTGACAGGTGGAAGAGAGGAACTGGGATCTTCCTGAGATTTGTCAATTGCTTCAAACAGAGGTTGCATTGTTTGTGGGACATGTGATGGTGAGGGTGGAGGAGTAACAAGAGAATTAGCCCTGGGAGAGGGGCTTGTGAACATTTGGTCAAGTGACTCAAATGTATCATGATGTGTGTCCCCTTGGCTTACAACATGATCCTTTTGAGAGGATTTATGAGGAGTTTGGGCAGGTGGAGGTATGTCCAACTGTTGTGAGGAAGTAACAACAGTGGTTTCAGGTTGCTTTTGTTGTGCAACAGAGGTTTCTTCTGGTACCTCAACATCCAGAAGCCTCATTTGTGGTTGAGTGGTGGTTTTTGTGGATGGATGTTTCTTTTTGGAAGTAGCTGGTGTGGGTTTCACAGCACTGGATGTAGTGCCATGATCACCAGGAGCAGTGGGCTCAACAACAGAGGTTTTGACAACAGTTGTTGCCTTTGTCCTCTTTGTTTGTGTTTTAGAAACTTTTGACACTTTAGACACTTTTTCTTGGGTGCTTCCACCCAGCATTCTTGTGAAAGTTTCATCAGTTAAGCTTTTCATTTGCATAGCCTCACCCTTTTTGAAAACTTTTTCTGGTAAGACTTTTTGTAAGATTACACTAAGAATTCTTGGGTAAATAAGAAAAGCATTGTTTGACCCAGACTTGACAGCTTTCACATTTGATACCAAGTCCATGAACAATCCCTGGGAAAGATTGAAGTCAGAGTTTGACAACATGGCATAACCCAGATATTGCATCCTTAATGGGATTTCATTAAAGGATGTGGACTTAGCAGAGACACAAAGAAGAAGAGTATGGAAGAAAAATTTCATGACTGGAGGGAAAAACTTTTTGAAAAGAGTTGATCCAGTCATCTGACCATCATACCCTCTTTCTTGAAACTCAGTGTGAAGCTCTGTTTTAGTAAAGGAATCCTTACCTGCCAGGTCATTCAGTGTGAAGGTTGTGGATATGGTTTCAGGGGTAATGACGATACTGGTTTCTCCAATTTTGGAAATAATGGAAGTAGGCTTTTTGTCTTGTAGTAGAAACTCAGCATTCAACCAAAATTCTTGGAGTGTATCAAGATAAATGGGGGCGTTAGCGGTTAGGATGGGTAAGTATTTGGAGTTAAGGAAAATGTCGATGGTGGAATGAAATGGAGTGTTGTCATCTGTTTTAATCAGATAGGGGAGACAATTGTGTGTAGCTTTGGCTTGAAGATCCATTTTAGTGGATTTCGAAGGTGAAGATGATTGAAGATTGATGGAGGGTTTGAGAATGAAGAAGGCGGTTATCAGTATTTTGAATACAATGAGACAGTGTAACGTCTGTTGTGGTAAAACAGGGTTTTTATAGGCTCAATGAAACCGCTGATGTGGCCAAACCTCTGCTTATATGAGCAGACGTGGCAATCATCTGATGGATGAAACATCTGGTGGATAACAGCTGTTTTTGGCAAACAACTGATACAAACAGCTGATGGATCCAACTAACAGTTGTTTTTTTTAGATATAATATATATATATAGGCGGACAGTTGTTTTATCTGAACAGATGTTCTGAAACAGATTTTTCAACTAACAGTTGTTTTATCTGATCAGATGTTTTGAAACAGAGTTTTCAACCAACAGTGGAAATGAATGAAACAGTGGTTGTTTTATCTGATCAGATGTTATAAACAGATTTTTCAACCAAACAGCTATTTAAAAAAAATTTGATTTGCTGAAACATTTTATTAAGATTTATTGAAACTTTATTTGTTTAATCCATGTTTAACATACCAATTCTGGAGATCAGGTTTGTAAAGGTAGATGTGTCTAAAGCTTTTGTTAACACATCTGCCAACTGGTCCTCTGTTGGAACATGGTGTAAAGAAATCAAACCTTTTTCATAGCTGTCTTTGACAAAATGATGTCTTATGTCAATGTGTTTGGTAGTGGAATGAGAGACTGGATTCTTGATGATATTTTCAGCAGCTTGACTGTCCAACATGAGTGGAGTCCTAAGTGCAGTTATCCCAAAATCCAGTAGTTGATTTTGAAGCCACATGAGTTGGGCTGTACAGCTTGCAGCAGCAATGTATTCAGCTTCAGCAGTTGAAGTTGAAACAGCTGCCTGCTTTTTGCTTTGCCATGAAACTAAGGCATTCCCTAGAAATTGGCACCCTCCTGAAGTGGATTTTCTTGTGGTGTGACAGCCAGCAAAGTCACTATCTGAATAACCTGAAAGCTCAATGTTTCCATTAGCAGGATACCAGATACCAAGTGTGGGAGCACCTTTGAGGTACCTGAATATCCTTTTCACAGCAATAAGGTTTGACTTTCTGGGTGAAGCCTGGGATCTGGCACAGACACAGGTAGCAAACATAATGTCTGGCCTAGATGCAGTTAGGTACAATAAAGACCCAATCATACATCTATAATGTCTTTGATCAACCAGTTCATCCTTGTCATCAATAGTGAGCAGCTTGACTGTACTTATGGGTGTGCTACATGGCTTACAATCATTCATCTCAAATCTGGTTAATAAGTTCTTTACATATTTGTTTTGGTGAATGAATGTGCCATTTTGCAGTTGTTTCACTTGAAGACCAAGGAATCACTGAAGCTCACCCATGGCACTCATCTCAAACTCTGCTGTCGTGAGTTTTCTGAACTCTTCACACATTTGGTTACATGTGGATCCAAAAATGATGTCATCCACATATATTTGAACAATCATTAAGTGTTTCCCTTTCAATTTAAGAAATAAAGTTTTGTCAATTTTACCTCTTGTGAAGCCAATGGATAAGAGAAATGTGGAGAGAGTTTCATACCAGGCCCTTGGTGCTTGTTTAAGTCCATACAAAGCTTTGTTGAGCTTGTAGACATAGTCAGGATGGAATGTGTCTTCAAAACCAGGTGGCTGACATACATAGACCTCCTCCTGAATTTTGCCATAAAGGAAGGCACATTTGATGTCCATCTGATACACCTTTATGTTGTGGTTGACAGCAAAGGCTAAAAAGAGTCTGATGGCTTCTAGTCTTGCTACAGGAGCAAAAGTCTCATCATAATCTATTCCTTCTTCTTGTCTGAAGCCTTGAACCACAAGCCTGGCTTTATTTTTGACAACAATAACCCTTTCATCAGTCTTGTTTTTGAAGACCCACTTTGTTCCTATAGGACAGACATCCTTAGGAAGTGGTACAAGCTCCCATACTTGTTGTCTTTTGAATTGAAGGAGTTCTTCCTGCATGGCCTCTACCCAACTGTTGTCTTTCAGTGCCTCTTGGTACTTGACAGGTTGTGTGAGGGATAAGAAACCTGCAAAAAGACAGATATTTGAGGATTGGCTTCTTGTGAGCACACCCTCTCTGATGTTGCCAATGATCTGGTCTGGTGGATGAGCTCTTAAGTAAATAAGATCTCCTTGATATGGAACAATGGCATTTTGAGGTGATGGACAGAGGTTTGGTGACTCTGTTGGTGTAACATCTGTTGGTACTTCTGTAGTGCCATCAGATGTTTGAAATGGTAATGGAGGAATGGGTCCAAGTGGTGTGAAACTTGACTGACTTTTGTCAACAGATGATTGACTTTTGTCAACAGATGATAGGTCAGTGGTTGTGAGGGGTGAGGCAGTGGTTTGAGGATAAGACTGGCCAACAGTGGTTGACACAGCTGTGGCAGAGTTTTGACAATTGTTTTGAACAGCTGCTTACTCTGAGGCAGAATAGACTTTGTAGTGACTGGGGATCACAACATCTGTTCTGTAATCTTGCTGTGGAGACTGTGGAATACCTGCATTGTTAGCTTTAACAGTGATATCTTCAAATTTGAATTTATCTAAATCAAATAGTTCAGCAGGGTTTGCAGGGATTTTTAGAGATGAAAGTTCATTGAACTTTACATTCAGAGTTTCTTCTATTGTCTTAGTCCTTGTGTTAAACACTTTGTAGGCCTTAGCAGTAGAAGAATATCCCAGAAAATAACCACATTCTACTTTGGCTGCAAATTTTGAAATGGAATCTTTGAGATTTAAAATGAAACATGGGCAGCCAAAGATTTTGAAAAATGAGATTAATGGTTTGATTTTGAACAGAATTTCATAAGCAGTTTTTTGATGTCAGGGGTTGATCAAAACTCTGTTTTGAACATAGCAAGCAGTGTTTACAGCTTCTGCCCAAAAGGACAGTGGCAAACCAGAATCTGCTAGCATGGTTCTTGCAGCTTCTATAAGAGTTCTATTTTTCCTCTCAACCACCCCATTTTGTTCTGGTGTTCTTGGGATGCTGAACTGCCTCACAATCCCTTTTGACACACAGAAGTCATCCAACTCCTTATTTTTAAACTCTATTCCATTGTCACTCCTGAAGACTTTTACTGGCAAGTCATATTGCTTTTCAACTTTGGTGACAAAGTCCTTCAATATACCTGCAGTCTCATCCTTAGAATGTAAAAAGTAAGTCCATGTAAACCTAGAAAAATCATCAACTATGACAAGACAGAATCTCTTTCTTCTTAGACTCATGATTTTAACAGGGCCAAACAAGTCCATGTGCAACAGTTGTAGACACTGACTAGTTTTGGACTCATCAATGGATTTATAAGAGCTTTTATGTTGTTTCCCTTTTAAGCAAGAAACACAATGCTCATCACATTTAAATTCTTTTGATGGTAAGCCTCTGACAAGGCTTTGTTTGGAGAGTGTGTTGATAGTATTAAGGTTGGTGTGACCCAATCTCCTATGCCACAATTATGTCTCCTTAGTGGAGGCAGCAGAAAATAGACAGACATTTGCCATAGGATTGTCCTTTAACATATCAACAACATACACATTGCGACTTCTATGAGCAACAAGTTGTGCTTTGGTCTCAGCAATAATGGTATCAATCTTTTTCACCACTTCTGGCCCAATAATCTTACAAGTTTTCTTTGTGAAAAATGAGCCATAACCTTTGTCACTCATTTGTGAAACACTCAGAAGATTAAACTTGAGATTATCAATAAGATTGACATTTTCAAACTTGAGTTTTCCAGCCTGTACAGTCCCTGAACCCAACACCTTACCTTTAGAATCATTTCCAAAGGATATATCACCCCCTCCATGAGCCAAAAAGTCCAGAAGCAGGGCTCTACATCCTGTCATGTGCCTGGAACCTCCACTATCTACATACCAAAGACTATCTAAACAAGCAGAAGCTCCCTGCACATCAGTAAATGATTAGTTTTGGTGAGTGTCCAAAGCCTAGTTGGCTTTGGATGGGTCCTCAGACCTTTCAGACTCAAGCTTTGGAAGGTGATCAGTGGTTTGGACCAATTTCTGAATTAAGGTCAACAACTGTTGCTGACCATTTGCCAGTGCTTGGATGTCAACACTTGGGGCAGCAGTTGTTTGATCACTTCCTGACAGATGATAATACCCATATGGATTTCTGTTCACTCTTGGTTTAGAGGGTCTCTTTGGCTCCTCATAAACATGTGGCAGACTGTGACATGGAGGTTGACCATAACCTCTTGGGTATTTGCTTGTGGGTGGAGCATCTTTTACTTGGACATCTCTAGAAGCAGATGTTTCAAGCCTTTTTGTAACAGATGTGTGGACAGGGGTGAAGGTCTGTTTGGGCTTTCCTTTTGGAGTACTAACCACAGGGTTTGCAAGAGTTTTAGCTTTGTATTCTTGTATTTTTACATCAAAATTTTTGAGATACAAGCACTCTTTGGTCTTGTGATTCTTTTTCCCACATATTGAGCATGTGGCTTTGGAATCACATTCACTTGTTCCTTTGTTAATGTCATATGCTTTTAGAAGAAAACAGTTTTTGGTGACATGATTCTTCTTTTCACAGAAATCACAGAACAAGTTGACAGTCTTTTCTTTCTTCTTCCCCTTTTCAGCCTTCTTTTCAGCAGATGTTTGAGCATCTGCTGGAAGATCTTTCAGGGGAATGACTTTTGCCAAGGGAATGACCCTTGCCTGAGGAGCTGTCTTTCCCTCAGGAGTTTTGAAATCAATAGGTTTATAATTCTCAAGAGTATCACACTCATCAGACCAAGTAGGTTTAAATTCATACTTTTCAAGTTCAGCAAAAGATGAGGAACCTTCTGGTTTTTCAAGAACAATTTTCTTACCATTTGGTTCAGTGATTTTAATCTCTTGACCCTGCAGGTTTGTTGGTACTATCTCAACAGACTTTTGACTCTTTGTGTCAGTGTTTTCAAAAGCTGGAGCAGTGGTTGCAAAACCAAAGCCAAACTTCACATGACTTTTGGTTTGTTTGTTGAGTAGCATCTCAAATCCTCTACATGATTCCACCCATTTCTTACATTCAACTAGGGTGGACTCAAGCTCACTTTTACAACTTTGATATTTTGCTATCATAGTTTGGAGCTGGTCTTTGGTTATAGTTGCTTCATGTTTTAAGCTGCTTATTTCAGACTCTTTTGCAGTTAAACTTGTTTTCAAATCTTTTGTAAGTTTTTCAAATTTAACTTCATCATCCAAAATTTTCTTTCTAAGGTTTTCATTCACCTCTTTAATGTTAGCAAATGCTTTCACACATTTGTCAGAACACAACTCTTTAAGAATTTGAGGAGATACCTTAGCAGCAGCCATCAATGCACAATCACACTTGCACTCACAGTCATCAGATGCACCCCAGGGATCTGTGAGATTCACAACCTCTTCTTCAGGTTTTTCACCTGTAACAACTTCACTAACAACATCATCAATCACAACATCAGATTCAGTTACCACCTCCTCAGATTCAATCTCATCCACCATAGCCATGAAACAAAAATTTTCTGGTTCATTTTCAGCTTTGGCAACTAGTGCAAAATTTTCATCTGTTAGCTCATCAGGTAGACTGCTCCAATCAACAAAGCCTTGTGTAAAGAAGCTCTGTTGACTGGTCTCTGCAGGAGCAGAGGATGGAGCAACAGTCGTTTGCACAGGTGCTTGAGCAACAGGTGTTTGCACATAGTGGATCTGAGGAACAGTGGTTTGGACATACTGGACAGGAACAGTGTTTGAGGACTGTGCAAAATGAGCAGTGTTTTGCACATTTGGTCCAGGGGCATTATAGGAATTCTGATAAGTGTTGGTCTGTGGTCTTTGATTTGGATAGGTTATCATAGGTGTACCATGTTGACCCCTACATTCCCTAGCAAAATGACCAAACCTATGACATTTATAACACTTGATCTTTGATTTATCCAACCCAACCTTAGATCTGCCAGTCAACCCTGGAAACCTTCTACCAGTTTTCTTGTAAAAATTATTAGTTCTTACACTGAGAAGGGCCAATTGGTGCATAATGTCCATTTCTTCCAAATCATCAGGGTCAAAGTATTTCAGGTCATCATACTCAAAGGATATATTGTCAGATGCCTGTATATCACCACCACTTGCTGTGAAAGCATAGTTTGGTGAATAAGAATCAGAGTTAAAACCTGAGTTAAAACCTGAAGTTATGTCAATAAAATGATCATAACTCTGATCCTTTGTGTTTCCAGGCACCTCATCATGACCCAAAAGTGCTGTATTCCCAAACACATAGTCATCAGACACTTTTCCAGAGTCCTGGAGCTTCTTTTTCTGGTTAAGCTCTCTCTCATAGGTCAAGAGCTTACCATGAAGCTGGGTCAGTGATAGGTCTTTAAATCCTATTGAGTTTCTCATCACAATAGAAATAGTGTCACATTTGTCTGGTAATGATCTCAAAAACCTATGGTTCAAGGTTGAATGAGGGTAAGTAAGACCAACCAATTTTAGTTCACTAATTAAGCAATTAAATCTCTCAAACTGTTGAGTTAATGACTCTCCTTTGACATGACTGAATGTTTCATATTGTTGGTTAAGTATTTCACGATTGTTTTCAATAACCTCCTCAGTCCCACCAAACTGTTCTTTCAGTGCATCCCATAACTCCTTTGCACTGTTACAGTGTAACAACCCAACATATATATCATTGGGTAGAGCCATGGCCACAATACTGAAGGCCTTAGCATCTAGCTCAATTTTCTGAAAATCCTGGTCGGAGTAGTTTTCAAGTTTCTTTGGCTCAAACACTTTGGGATCTTCAGTACTCGGCACAGTCAGAACATGTGGTCCGAAGATAACCGACTTCCAACACCCAGTGTTTTGTTGAGCTAGAACATGGCTCATCCGACGTTGCCAGATATTGTATTCAGATCTGACAAGCATCAGTGGCTTGTTGTTCGTGCCAGTGTTATGTGGATCGTGATTGATAGAAGCCATTCTCTGATTTTTCAAAAAACAAAGTCTGTTTAAAAACGGTTGAAACGAAATTAAACTATTACTCTGTTTTCAATCTAACAGACAAACGATATCAATAATTGTGAGCTGATTATTAAATTGATTTGTTAGATCGAATTTAATTGACCAAGCTCTGATACCAATTGTTAGAATCTGAGTTTGTTTGTTTTGATTGTTTAACTAAATATGGTAATAATGAATTGAAAATAGAATGAAAGTGCAGCGGAATAATAAACTGTTAATCAAAACAAGAGAGTAAATGTTTTCAGATCGAAAGCTTTCATTAATCCAAAAGATTACAATCGTACAATTACTCCCCCTCAGCCTGATCACACAGTGTTTGTCTGAGAGAATGTTTGTGTGTGTGATGCAATAGAACAGTACAAGCACTGTTCTATTTATAGACAGACTCAAAGCACTGATGACCTACGCTGACGTCACCTAAGATAGTGACCTCTAACAGAATAACAAACATAAACATCTGCCTATTACAAACTACTGTTACATTGAAAGCACTGATATTAAACAGCTGTTGAAGATAAACTCTGATGGTCTTGTATCCACTGCTGGAGCCTAAGTGTTGTTGGTTCCAGCAGTGCTTTGGTCTTCAGTACTTGTATCAGCAGTTGTTCTTCATCAGACCTTTGGTCAGCAATTGTTCTTCATCAGTTGTTTACTCAGCAGTTCTTTGTATCAGCAGTTGTTGAGCAGTTGTTTGGATAGAACAGTAGTTAGGGTCAGCAGTCTTTTGGGAGAAGTAAGTTGTAAAGACTGTTTATTCAAGGATCAAACTGATAGCATGTTTTGGCTTTCTAATCATCTGTTCTTCTCCAGGTCAGCAGACCCAACAGATTTTCCATCTCTGCATGTGATTAGCAAAATTTTTTCGTAATATTTAATGCAATCAATGTTTTGTCAAAAGTTAATGATGCATTCAAAATGTTAAAGATTTGTGAGCATTAGTATTATGCATTCTATATATAACTCGGTTTACAATAAATCAATTACTAATAATAATTTCCTAATTTATGTCTAATTTCAGCAATCATGAATAAGATTACTTTCTGCTAATCAATTCAATTTTAGTCCCTAATCAATTAACTTTTAAGAATTTTTGTAAATGATATTCCAAATCTTTTTTCGATTTTTCATCGCTACATATGATTAGCAAAATGTAAACTAATAATTTAATGCATTATGTTAAAGATTTGTGAGCCTTAGTATAATATTTTTGTAAAGATTTCGGAATATTTAATGACTAACAATATATTCAAAAAAAATAAATCATTGCGTAATCAAGTCCTACAATTCTGTTTGTAAATTTATCAAATTAATAACTTATTGTAACTTATTGTCATTCATTAACAGCTTTTACGAAATTTTGTAAATGATATCCCAAATCTTTTTTCGAGTTTTCATCGCTGCATATGATTAGCATAATTTATGCTAATAATTTAATGCATTCAAAATATTAAAGATTTGTGAGCCTTAGTATAATATTTTTGTTGAGATTTCGGAATATTTAATGACTTTCAATATATTCAAAAAAAATTAATAATTGCGTAATCAAGTCCTACAATTCTGTCTTTAAATATTATTTTAATACTTTTTTATTTTATATTTTTATTTTATTTACTACATTAACCTTTATTTATCTATTTTTTGTTAATATATTTTGTTTAATACTTTTCGAAAATAAATAGGTTACTGAAATTTACAAAGTTTACAAAAAAAAAAAAAAAACAATACTCCTAATTTATATATAAACAATCGGCCCTAATACTATTATTTTCGATTATTATTACAAAATATTAATATTATATTTTTATTTACTACATTAACCTTTTTTTATCTATTTTTTGTTAACATATTTTTTTAATACTTTCCGAAAATAAATAGGTTACTTAATTTTACAAAGTTTACAAAAAAAACAATACTGCTAACTTATATATAAAAATCGGCCTTAACACTATTATTTTCGATTATTATTACAAAATATTAATATTATATTTTTATTTACTACATTAACCTTTTTTATCTATTTTTTGTTAATATATTTTTTTTAATACTTTCCGAAAATAAATAGGTTACTTAATTTTACAAAGTTTACAAAAAAAATAATACTCCTAAATTATATATAAAAATCGGCCCTAACACTATTATTTTCGATTATTATTACAAAATATTAATATTATATTTTTATTTACTACATTAACCTTTTTTTATCTATTCTTTGTTAATAAATTTTTTAATACTTTTCGAAAATAAATAGGTTACTTAATTTTCCAAAGTTTACAAAAAAAAAAAAAAACAATACTCCTAACTTATATATAAAAATCGGCCCTAACACTATTTTGTTTATATAATTTTCGAAAATTCATAAAACTTTTTTTTTTGTTTTTATAGGTTGTAATGTGGTATCTTATTTATTTCTGATTTCCTTGATTCGTACTATATCTCATTTTAATATTATGATTTTGTCTAATGTCTTTATTATGTTTGTTATTATGTTTAATTTTCAATAAAAGTCATTTGGTTGATATACTCTTATACTTACATGTTAATCTTTTTTTTTCACGGCCTTACATAATCAAATAAAAAAAATATAATTTCCATGTTAATGTTTAGTCGTTTGTTACTTTTTGAGACGTATATCGGTCGTTTTATATTTTGTACTAAGATTTCAAAATTTCTAAGAAAATATTAAATTATATTACCTTAAGAATCATAAAAGGATAATAACATGTTAAAAAAATATTACGGAAGTTTTTAGTACAAAATAATTCCAAATTTGTATACCTATTACGTAAATAGTTTGTCCATAAATTACGTAAGCTATTATTGGGACATATATATTGTTACAATTAAAAGCATACATAATTTCCATAAAGATGATTCCAAAAAAAAAATCTAATTTAATTGAACACTTATATAAAATTTCGGTTTTTACAAAGGTATGTTAACAAAAAATTAATCTCTCCACCATTGAAATTTATGAAATTTATTAATATTTCCATAATTTCCTATTAATATTCTGAATTTAAACAAAAAAATTTAGACTTTTTGCTAAAAATTGAAAGTTAATTGAATTATAAAAATGGAAATGTAACAAAGGTACATTAATATAGGTAAAAATATTAAAGTTTTATTAATAACTGTATCAATGTAGATGTCCTCATTTTTAGCAGTTATTGTAATAATCCTTTCTCGAAAATTCAAGATTTCAATCCTACCAGAAATCTTTAAAACCCTAAACCTCAATATGTCTTTAAAAACCACATTATATCACATTTGTAATTCATCTACCATTTATATTATATCGACTAACAGAATTCAAACCCTTAATTCGAGGTAATGTTCTATCCGTATTCTTATATTATTATTTGATATTGTTATGTTTTTTTTTTATTTCGATTATTAATCATACTATTTTGCTTAATTCACGGCTAATTTTCATATAAATTTCGTGTTAACATCTGTTTTTTTATAAATAAATAATTTTTTGTTTTGAATGTTGTTAATAATTTTCGTTTATTTTTGGGTATGCGTCTACTGAAAACAGGAATTATCGTCTTCAATGCTAAAAGCTATTTGCACGTTTGCTTTCTTATGTTGCGATGATTCTTGGTTGTTATATATTATTTTTCGGTTTTTATGTTGAAATACGATTTTTGCTTGGTTGTTATACGAATTTTGTGACATCCGTCACTTTTATCATTATTATTATATATATATATATATATATATTTTATTTCGTACCTCCTATCTTGTACGTCGCCTTTTATCCTAATAATAATAATAATAATAAATAATAATAATAATAATAATAATAATAATAATCATAATAATAATAAAAAGGCTAAATCTCTAAACTAAACTATAACCAAACCCATCCTTTGAAACCCATTATCAAGACCAAACCCAAACCATCTTTACTAAACCCTTTATTAATTCAGAGCCCAAAATCCTGAGCCCAGTGGTCTGGTCCAGCCCACCAGCCGGCCCAAATCTCTTCTCCTCCCCCTCATACCTGTTTTAAAAAAAAAGAAAATAATACACGCTGGGGCCGGGATTCGAACCCGAGCCCTCAGCCGGGTCACAACACTAACACATACCACGTAACCATCTGAGCCACAGCTCATTGTTGGTTTAATCTCAACTCATAATATATATATATACACGCGTAAATCAAGCTGTTTCCTTCCCTCTTGTGCTGCTGTTACGCGACTCGGTAACCCACCACAACCATTTTTTTTCAACTTCACCTTTGCCATTTAATTGAGATATTATCTTTGGAAACCTTAATAATTCACGGCACTTTGTTGACTGACACTTCAATCCGCTTCAAAATGTTCTAATTTAGAGACTAATTACCCGGCTCATTAAAACAATGGTCAAACATTCTAGATCTATAAATCCGGTGTAATAGTATAAATTGAACCTCCCCAATCATTCACAACTCGCCGAATACATCCTCTCAACCTCCAATTTCTGTCATTGATCCGTCATTCGAAGCAGACGTGCACGAGTTGACTTTTCTGTTGACTTGGCAATACATACGATATCGTGTTTGTAAGTTGTTTTTGTTTTATGGGTTTTGATCTTCGGCCTATACACAGCAATAACCCTATGTTCAATTGGGTTATTGTTGTGTAATTTGGATTATTGATAGGCTAGGGTTCGAATTCTATGAATTGGGGAAGAACACCTTGCAGACTTAGGCTTTTTAATTTTTGATTTTCTGTTTTAAACACAAACAAAGACATAGCCCAGTGGTGGAGTCAGGTTGGATAAGGATTGAACCGGGTCTGAACTCGGGTTTGATCCTCACAAACAACAACATTTTTTTTATCACTTGTTATTTATATACTTAACATAATAATCTTTTAAATTCGTTTAAAAATACTAAAACTATTTTATAAATTCTACAAAAATTACTGTATGATCTTCTAATGGTAAAGTTCACTTTACAATTTTTAGTTTTTCAAAAATAATTTATTTGATATATATTATTAATAATACAAGTTTATTCATTTATAATTATAAAATTCAATAAAAATATCTAAACGATTTTATTAAATCTCACAAAAATTATCCTAAACTTGTATATCCTTAAACATTTCAGAAAATATTTTTATTTCAGCAAACCGCTCATTTTATATTTTTAATTAATTTTTGTTAGTTTTAATCAAAAATAATCATAATAAATTCATTTTTCAATATTTTTGCACCAAAACTTTATATAAATTATTTCTAACTATCTAGAACTGAAATACAATTTTTAATTCAGAAATTCTTTAATTTTAATATTTTTGGATATTAAAGTTATATTTAGACAATTTGAAATAAGTAGATTATATATTCTATTTTCAAGAAAATAATTTTATAAAAATTATTTTCACACTTAAAACTTTATATTGTGATCATCTTTAATTTAAAATTTACAAAAAGACTTTTGCTTATTTATTTACCAAATTTCTTTTATTTATTAAACGTTTAACTTATTAATCAAACGAATTCTCATCCCCAATTCGAAACCCTAGAAACTACTTATAAACTAGATGGACTTTGACTTATTTGTTCCCTTATACATAGGGTGACACTTGGTAACGTTGGATTACACTTATTCAATTCCACAAGACTTACCACCTTGCTAATGTGAGTATTACTTATCCCCTTTTTCGCTTTTACAATTTTTGGGGTGATCCATGCACAAGTATACAATACTTTCATATTCATTTACACATACATTTTATTCATTTACAATTCATATACGTGTCTTGTTTATCTTTGTGCTTATGTTTGAACATGAACGTAGCTTACATATAAAATCATACATCTAGGCATAACTTATGTTATGGTGCTCTTTACATAGACGTAACTTATGTTACGGTGCTCATTTAGACATAACTTATGTTATGGTGCTCTTTTAGACTCACACGTGTTGAGGTGCTCATTATCAAATTCATTGTACAAACTTTACATTGATCTTTGTCTTGTTTGGTTACTTGCGTGTTTACATAATGCCTTGGTGATGCTAGACACATGAATTGTACTACTTTTCACACTTATACTATATGTACAAAGCTAAGTAGTACTCACCAACATCATATGTTGACAAAATTATTTTCGTGCATGTTTCAGGATAAGCTGCTTAACGCTTCACATAGGACTTTGGACTTAGATTAAATCAATCAATTATCTTTATTTTTGTTGTCTTGTATTTAATTTCACCTGTTGTAAAACAATATTCAATAATTATATATTTACATTTTAGTACCATGAGCTTTTGAACAATCGTCACTACGTGGCAACTCGATGATTCCGCCATCGGTTGGGGTGTTACAGATTGGTATCAGAGCCATGGTTATAGGGAACTAGGTTATTAGATAAAATGGCCTAGACTATAACCGAACTTCAACTTGCATGCATAGTATTTCCTAAATTACCCTACCCCTCATTTCCCTCTACTTTCCTTTCTTTATCTTTCCCGTCTTCTCTATTTCTCCTCATCTTTCATCATGGTGCATAGAGATGGTGTCCTATAAGGAGTGGAAAGTCTACATCATCCTGGAACGAGAACAGTACCTTTCATGAAGACACTCTTAGGCATAATGCCTACTCTTATTCTGCTCCTTCAAAGTTGTTGAACTTGAATGAGTGTGATAAGGACACGTGCAATCTGGAAGGGTGGATGCCTGTACACTGGGTTTTCTGGCATAGGGAAGCATAGCGCATAAATCCATTTACGGACCTGTTATGCTTACCTAGGGATTCCTGGAGTGAGTGTCCACTTATAGGCTAAAGCATGTCTTCTTTGACCATCATTGGGTTCAATTCCTTTGAAAAGTCAACGTTCTTGTTAGGCTTTACAGCTAGACAAGGGCACTCCAAGCATCTTATGCAAGTTTTTCAATAACACCCTCTCGTTTCATATACAATATTTTGTATTCCATGATTTTCATATATTGCTTACAAGTTCATACTTTCATAATCATCTGTACGATTATACACTTACATATTCTACTCTCATGATTATTCATTGACTGCCTCATAGATGTCTGCTCGCCGCATGCTCCGTGATGCTAGCCAACGCCCTGTTCGTGCTTCTGGACAACGTTCTGATCGTCGCCTTGCGTCTTTAGTCGCTGAGCAAATCGCTGCAGTAATCCCAAACCTTGTCAGTGAGTTAACTCAGAATAGTAACAGTGCCAACACAGGGAGTACGACTCAATTTCGGTGCACTTTCAAACACTTTAACTCATGCAACCCCACAAAATTCACTGGTGAGGAGGGTGCTACTGGTCTCCTCCAATGGTTTGAAAGTATGGAGAGCACTTTTGTGAACAGTGAGTGTCCTGATGAACTCCGTGTTCGCTATGCTACTAGTGTCCTTCAAAAGGGGGCGCTAACCTGGTGGAATGGTGAAAAGCGCAATCGAGGAGCTGATGTTGCTTTATCCTTATCTTGGACTGAAGTTAAGGAACTCATGATCGCCAAATTTTGCCCCAGGAACGAAATCAGGAAACTGGAGGATGAATTTCGTGAGCTCAAACAAGACAGTGGTGAGAATCTTGCGTATAATACCCGATATCATGAACTTAGCATACTGGTTCCACACATGGTCACCCCGGTCTCTCGAGCAATTGATAAATATATCGAGGGATTACCTGACCTGATTCAAGACGTAGTCACTGGAAGCAAATCTACTACGGTGGAAGAAGCCATCCAGCTTGCAGCCACTTTAACAGACAAACACGTAAGGATAGGAAACTTGGTTAGGAAGGGCACCAAAACGTCTACTGAGAAAACCACCAATGCTGTTGAACAATCTAAGACTGTTTTAGCAAAGGCCACCACTACTACTTCGAACTCTAAGAAACGAATGGGCGATAATCTGAACCATACTGTTATGGATCCTGTGGCTCAACCCCCTATCAAGAAAGCCTACACGGGAATCCATCCTCAATGCAACACTTGCAAGTATCATCACCCTGCAAATCTTCCATGTCGTCAATGCACTAGATGTGGAAGGTTTGGACACTTTGTCACCACTTGTCGAGTGATGGTTGGGACACAGGATAATCATCAAACAGCTGCCCAGGAATCACTACCGATTACTAACGGTCGAGCATGTTATCATTGTGGAGACCCTAACCACATGCGACCTCGATGCCCGAAATTGAATAATGTAAACCTGGTGGCACATGGACGAGCTTTCAATATCAATATCAACGAAGCAAACGGTCAGGATGACGTTAATCCCACTGGTTAAGCCATGGATGGAATCTTCTTAAGACTCGAGAATCCAATGCTTGTGTTTTCATTTTCTTGACCCTATTATCATTTTGTACCCAATCTTGTCGTACTCATAAGCATATAACATTTAGAAATTCCTTGTGTACTATTGTGTACAAACACAGATGGGAAATTTATCATATTTAGTTACATTTATTCTAGTCATAGAAGTTTAAAGACTCTACCTTACATTTATTTGAGACATTTGGACTTGATTTCCATGAAAATCAAACTACTAAAAACTTGATACTTGATCCTACAGAGCTTTGTCTAAAAACATCGTTGTTTGTTATATGAAACTTGATTTTTCCCTTAATTTGACTATCCATTGAACATTTAATTTCTATGGGCCACTAAGATAGCACTTACACTTAATGGTTGTAGTACTTACAAACTTGCTTGCATGTCTGTATTGTCCACGCAACTCAGATAGACATTTTCATTTAAAGGGCTCCTCGGACGAGTGGTAGCCCATACTTAAATACTGTCATGCTTACAAGTCGTTGCAAACAAATGCAATTGACCTCATTATTACATAGTCTCATTTCGTTGATAACATCTCATTGTAACTCAACGTGTTTGTTGTGTCATCTCCTTGTGAAAACTTATTTGCTTTAATATGTTGATTAGATTAGGATCATAGAAAGACATAAAACCCTAATGTAAGGTAAATTGATGATTCCGGTCCGGAACGTAATCATGAATTTACAGGTACGTTAGAGTAGTGTGAAATTCTATTAGAGTTTTTGGTAGGCGTCCAGTACGTTTTCAAGGTATCAAAGGTGTGGTGGGTTAACTGCGGTACACCCTATATATAAACACTAATGATGCATTGGAAGTGAGACTGGAAGTCGGGCCAGGAACAAACTCTAGTTACTTGGTAGTTCATTTGGTCTCTATAGTCAATCAATTCATACATTTATTTTAGAATTTCTATGCTTAGCGTTTTACTAGATTCTTATCCTCCTTGTTATTCGAGATGAACCTAATCCAAATCCTTAACCCACACCTATCAAACCTCTTACCCAAATCATTCGAATTTTCCAAACCACGGTTATCTTAATTTTACCCGAACATCCATAACCTTATGTTTCTATTAACTTCGGGACGAAGTTTCTAAAAGTAGGGGATGCTGTGACATCCGTCACTTTTATTATTATTATTATATATATATATATATATTTTATTTCGTACCTCCTATCTTGTACGTCGCCTTTTATCCTAATAATAATAATAATTAAATAAATAAATAAATAATAATAATAATCATAATAATAATAAAAAGGCTAAATCTCTAAACTAAACTATAACCAAACCCATCCTTTGAAACCCATTATCAAGACCAAACCCAAACCATCTTTACTAAACCCTTTATTAATTCAGAGCCCAACATCCTGAGCCCAGTGGTCTGGTCCAGCCCACCAGCCGGCCCAACTCTCTTCTCTTCCCCCTCATACCTGTTTTAAAAAAAAAAGAAAATAATACACGCTGGGGCTGGGATTCGAACCCGAGCCCTCAGCCGGGTCACAACACTAACACATACCACGTAACCATCTGAGCCACAGCTCATTGTTGGTTTAATCTCAACTCATAATATATATATATATATATATATATATATATATATATACACACGCGTAAATCAAGCTGTTTCCTTCCCTCTTGTGCTGCTGTTACGCGACTCAGTAACCCACCACAACCATTTTTTTTCAACTTCACCTTTGACCATTTAATTGAGATATTATCTTTGGAAACCTTAATAATTCACGGCACTTTGTTGACTGACACTTCAATCCGCTTCAAAATGTTCTAATTTAGAGACTAATTACCCGGCTCATTAAAACAATGGTCAAACATTCTAGATCTATAAATCCGGTGTAATAGTATAAATTGAACCTCCCCAATCATTCACAACTCGCCGAATACATCCTCTCAACCTCCAATTTCTGTCATTGATCCTTCATTCGAAGCAGACGTGCACGAGTTGACTTTTCTGTTGACTTGGCAATACATACGATATCGTGTTTGTAAGTCGTTTTTGTTTTATGGGTTTTGATCTTCGGCCTATACACAGCAATAACCCTATGTTCAATTGGGTTATTGTTGTGTAATTTGGATTATTGATAGGCTAGGGTTCGAATTCTATGAATTGGGGAAGAACACCTTGCAGACTTAGGCTTTTTAATTTTTGTTTTTCTGTTTTAAACACAAACAAAGACATAGCCCAGTGGTGGAGTCAGGTTGGATAAGGATTGAACCGGGTCTGAACTCGGGTTCGATCCTCACAAACAACAACATTTTTTTTATCCCTTGTTATTTATATACTTAACTTAATAATCTTTTAAATTCGTTTTAAAATACTAAAACTATTTTATAAATTCTACGAAAATTACTGTATGATCTTCTAATGGAAAAGTTCACTTTACAATTTTTAGTTTTTCAAAAATAATTTATTTGATATATATTATTAATAATACAAGTTTATTCATTTATTATTATAAAATTCAATAAAAATATCTAAACGATTTTATTAAATCTCACAAAAATTATCCTAAACTTGTATATCCTTAAACATTTCAGAAAGTATTTTTATTTCAGAAAAACCGCTCATTTTATATTTTAAATTAATTTTTGTTAGTTTTAATAAAAAATAAATCATAATAAATTCATTTTTCAATATTTTTGCACCAAAACTTTATATAAATTATTTCTAACTATCTAGAACTGAATTACAATTTTTAATTCAGAAATTCTTTAATTTTAATATTTTTGGATATTAAAGTTATATTTAGACAATTTGAAATAAATAGATTATATATTCTATTTTCAAGAAAATAATTTTATAAAAATTATTTTCACACTTAAAACTTTATATTGTCATCATCTTTAATTTAAAATTTACAAAAAGACTTTTGCTTATTTATTTACCAAATTTCTTTTATTTATTAAACGTTTAACTTATTAATCAAATGAATTCTCATCCCCAATTCGAAACCCTAGAAACTACTTATAAACTAGATGGACTTAGACTTATTTGCTCCCTTATACATAGGGTGACACTTGGTAACGTTGGATTACACTTATTCAATTCCACAAGACTTACTACCTTGTTAATGTGAGTATTACTTATCCCCTTTTTCGCTTTAACAATTTTTGGGGTGATTCATGCACAAGTATACAAAACTCTCATATTCATTTACACATATATTTTATTCATTTACAATTCATATACGTGTCTTGTTTATCTTTGTGCTTATGTTTGAACATGAACGTAGCTTACATACAAAATCATACATCTAGACATAACTTATGTTATGGTGCTCTTTACATAGACGTAACTTATGTTACGGTGCTCATTTAGACATAACTTATGTTATGGTGCTCTTTTAGACTCACACGTGTTGAGGTGCTCATTATCAAATTCATTGTACAAACTTTACATTGATCTTTGTCTTGTTTGGTTACTTGCGTGTTTACATAATGCCTTGGTGATGCTAGACACATGAATTGTACTACTTTTCACACTTATACTATATGTACAAAGCTAAGTAGTACTCACCAACATCATATGTTGACAAAATTATTTTCGTGCATGTTTCAGGATAAGCTGCTTGACGCTTCACATAGGACTTTGGACTTAGATTAAATCAATCAATTATCTTTATTTTTGTTGTCTTGTATTTAATTTCACCTGTTGTAAAACAATATTCAATAATTATATATTTACATTTAAGTACCATGAGCTTTTGAACAATCGTCACTACGTGGCACCTCGATGATTCCGTCATCGGTTGGGGTGTTTCAAATTTCCAGTTTTGCTTTGTTTATTGGTTGTTATACTAAACTTCTGTTCAGGTTCTTAACTTATAATACAACCATATATTACAAACAGATATACTTCATTTATCACTAATCTTCAAATAATTTTTTTAACATTTTATTTGTTTAGACGTTCATTACAGAACTTACCCAGTTATCGATTGAAACCTTACCTGTAACACCCCAACCGATGGCGGAATCATCGAGGTGCCACGTAGTGACGATTGTTCAAAAGCTCATGGTACTAAAATGTAAATATATGATTATTGAATATTGTTTTACAACATGTGAAATTTAAATACAAGATAACAAAATAGAGATAATTGATTGATTTAATCTAAGTCCAAAGTCCTATGTGAAGTGTCAAGCAGCTTATCCTGAAACATGCACGAAAATAATTTTGTCAACATATGATGTTGGTGAGTACTACTTAGTTTTGTACGTACAGTATAAGTTTTGAAAAGTAGTACAATTCATGTGTCTAGCATCACCAAGGCATTATGTAAACACGCAAGTAACCAAACAAAACAAAGATCACATGTAAAGTTGTACAATGAAATTGATAATGAGCACCTCAACACGTGTGAGTCTAAAAGAGCACCATAACACAAAGTTATGTCTAAATGAGCACCGTAACATAAGTTACGTCTAAATGAGCACCATAACATAAGTTATGTCTGTATGTAAAGAGCACCATAACATAAGTTATGTCTGTATGTAAAGAGCACCATAACACAAAGTTATGTCTGTATGTATGATTTTGTATGTAAGCTACGTTCATGTTCAAGCATAAGCACAAAGATAAACAAGACACGTATATGAATTGTAAATGAATAACAATGTATGTGTAAATAAATTTGCAAGTTTTGTATACTTGTGCATGAATCACCCCAAAAGTTGTAAAAGTGAAAAAGGGGATAAGTAATACTCACCTTAGCAAGGTGGTAGTTCTTGTGTAATTGAATAAGTATAATCCAACGTTGCCAAGTATCACCCTATGTATAATGTAACAAATAAGTCTAAGTCTATTTGGTCTATAAGTATTTTCTAGGGCTTCGAATTGGGGATAAGTATTTATTTGGTTAATAAATTAAACGTTTAATAAATAAGAGAAATTTGGTAAATAATAAATAAAAAGTCTTTGAGTAAACTTTAAATCAAATATGGTCACAATATTAAGTTTTAAGTGTGAAAATAATTTTTATAAAATTATTTTCTTGAAAATAGAATATTTAATCTATTTATTTCAATTTGTCAAAATATAACTTTAATATCTAAAAATATTAAAATTAAATAATTTTTAAATTAAAAATTTTATTTCTGTTCCAAATGGATAGAAATAATTTATGTAAAATTTTGGTACGAAAATGTTGAAAAATGAATTTATTATGAATTATTTATGATTAAAACTAGCAAAAATTGATTAAAAATATAAGATAAACGGTTTTTCTGAAATAAAAATATTTTCTGGAATGTTTAAGAATATACAAGTTTAGGATAATTTTTGTGGAATTTTATAAAATCGTTTAGATATTTTTATTGAATTTTAAAATTTTAAATGAATAAATTTGTAATATTTATAATATATATTAAATAAATTATTTTTGAAAAACTAAAAATTGTATGTTAAACTTTTTTTACTAGAATAACATAAAATAATTTTTGTAGAGTTTATAGAGTTGTTTTGGTATTTTAAATGTATAATAAAAGGTTAAAATTAAAATATAGGTTTAAATCTATAAGGAAAAAGCCTTTTAAAAAAATGTGGTGGTCATGGGAATCGAACCCCAGACCAATTTTGGTTCTATTAATAAGCACAAGTCACCCAACCATCTGCTCTAAAGAGGGGATGGTTGTTTTATTTGATACAGAAATAACTTTGTATGTTTACTGGGCAGAGTCATCTTCCCCAAATTTTGAATGATAAGAACCCTAGATTATTCAATACTACGATTTAGCAAGCAATAGCCCCTGGTATGATGGGGCTATTGTTTGTGAGTATCCGGTGAACAAAACCCATCAAGAAAACATAACTTACAATGCTTAATTGTATACGATTGAATGGTCAAAGCTTCGGAGTCAAATTCGAAGAAAAAAAAACGCACGAACAGAGGTTATAAGGTGAATTTGGTATGGGGAATCTTCAAATCGGTTGTTTTAGGATGTGGAGGTGTGTTTAATCGTAGTGATAACTCCTTTATATACGAATCGGAATTAGTCGTTTATGGAATGTTCATTAATGGCTACCAATCGCCATAATTGACGAAATTGACGCGTTAATTGATCACGGATTGATGTGTAGTCGTTTTGCCGGTCAAACCAAAGCACTAATTTGTGTTAATTGATCCAAGATTTCAGCTCAAAGCTGACTTGTTTCCTGGTCCAGACTCGCGCGCAGCAGCAAGGGGAAAGGGAAAGAAAGAGGTTACGCGTTAGATGGGTTTAAATGTATATCGAGTTGGGTTTAAATCAAAAATGAGCTTGTAGCTCAGTGGTTGTGCGTGTGGGGGTGCTCCGGCTTCTGCCCGGGTTCGAGTCCAGGGAGAAGCGATGTTTTCTTTTTTTTTTAACAGCTTAAGGGAGAGGTGGAGATGGGCTTGGACAAGTGGGCCGGCTCTTGTGTTGGATCTGAGCTCAGGTTGGGCTGGTAGTGGGCTACATAGTGGCTGCTGAAAATTATAACAAAGGTGGGTTTGGTTTGGGCTACAACTTGTTTGGGTTAAGACAACCAATAAAACAGATTTTTTTTTATATTATTAATAATATTATTATTATTATTATATAAAAATAAAAAGTGACGGATGTCACATTACCACCGATGTTTTTTTTACCAGACAAGTTAACATGAAATCTTTTAAATAACAATAGAAAATTTCATCAAATTTTGTACTTATTACAATGGATTTGGAAATTTACTAAATAATGATTTGACATTTTACTGTACGGTTTGTCAATTGGATTGCACATTAACTACTCAATTTTCTTATAAAATTAAACCAACATGTTATCAAATCCAACGTACATATACTAAAATGTTTGACAATTTCAAACCCATAATGATAAATTATTAATCGATATGGTTTATAACATCATAAATGATTTCCTATCTATACACAGATTTTGAAGATGCTTCCATCCTTTTATATAGAACTTGGAATCCATGACAAGCAGTTTCTGGTATTACAAATCTAATGTTATTCATTGTTTAAAGTTTATATTCTTAAAAGTACATGTTATTGTTTGATATATTTTACATTTATGCAGGTTTTACCGTATCGGTATATTAGCCGATATATCCAAACTATCTCAGAAAATTGTCATTTTGATATAAAAGTTGATTGTGATCGGTATTACAAAGTACGTGTAACTACACATAATAATGAACCGGTATTCTCCGAAGGTTGGATGAAAATGGTTGAGGACCTACAACTAAATCAAGGAGATTTGTTGGTTTTTAGCCCATATGATACACATACTTATCAGCTTGATGTTTTCCCTTCTGATACTGAATGGACTTATGCTGATGATTTCCAAAATAACAACAAGAATATAATTGCTTCACCTTTAGATAACGAGAAACGACATGCTAAGTGTGACATTCGTCACCCTCGTCTTTCATTTAATAGACAAAAATAGCCCTCCAAATTTTTCCATTATAGTCCTTGTAAGTTTCGTCATTTTCAAATTTAATTGTAGAGCGAACTAAAATTTAATCATTTATGTTTATTATGGATCGAGTATAAGTGTTAATCAAATGCGTGTTTTGAAACGTATCCGTAAAAGATTTCAAAAAAAAAAATTTAAGTTTCATAAATTTTAAAAAAAAAAACATTTGGGGTTAAATATAGTTAACTTGGTTAAGTTTTATTAAGGAAGAACTAACTAATTCATAATATAACTAACCTAGTTAGAACATAAGGGACCATTTTTGCCAATGTACAAAAGATTTAAAACAAGAAATCCCTCCTTCCCTAGCTACCTCGTTTTTCCGGCAGGATGAGTTCCGGCCACCGGAACTTTTTCCGGCCAAGCTTAAAAGTGGTCTTTAATGCGCCTTAACGTCCCGAGTCATTTGATATACGTTTCTCCTCCAACATTTAACGATTTTATTGATTCTAAGTGTGTAATAATCATCATGTTTTAATAGGCTTTAATCGGATCATCAAGCTTGTAACCGATCGGAAACTTTAAACGAATCATAACGCGTGTTTTACTCGACCATTATATAAACCCATCTTACTAAACATTTCTGCACTCTCCCACGTTCTAAACCCACAATAAAAACGTCTTCATTCAGTCCTAAAAGTCTGCAATTGATCGACCCAAGTTCGGAATTTTTTTTTGTTCTTTCGACTCATAAACAATTGTGTAAGTCCGATCCTTCATTGCCGTTTTGTTATTTATCCATCACTTCTTGAAAGCCCTATAGTTTCGAGTCCTATCTTTCACGAATTGAAGATGTGATATTTCTAGGGTTAGGGTTTGATTTTGGGGAAGAAGATGAAATTGGATTAAAATATAAATACAATAATTTTCTAAATATTTCAACATACTACTCTTATAGTGCAATGGGAATGTTGTTGCTCTGTAAACACAAGGAACAGGGTTCGAGTCCTTCCAGATACAAATCTGGATGTTTTTTTTTCTTTTATTATGGTTCTTTTTAAATTTCATTTCTTATTATTATTATTATTCTATATATAATATGTATAGAAATTGAAATATTCTTAATAAATTCATTTTTACTCCAAAAATTATGAAAATTTAGGGGTAGCTTCTTGACACCTCATAGAAAATTATCCCACTTTTATTTTCTGGAAAATGTTGTATTTTTAAATTTTTATTGAATTAAATTGTTTTAATCATAATTAACTGATAAAAAATTCATTTTTAATTATTTTAATCTCAAACTTTTTGGGTAACTATTTTTCATCATCATGAACTGATATAAAATTTATTGGTTTAGAAAACATTTCATTTTATTGATTTTCCTATTTTTAATCATTTAAACATGATTTAATCTCATTAAATCAGTTTTAAATATAAATAAGTTTATAAAAATTATGGGAAAATTATTTTCATTGATTTACATCAGAAAGCATCCATTTTCAATAAAAATAGAATTTTTGGATCATGTCTTGTATTATTAGTATTATTTATCAATTACGACATAATTAAACGTTTATTTATTTATACTATTACAACATCTAATTTATAAATACTTTTCTTATAAAATAGAAATATTTCTTATGTTGGAAAGTCTTAATTATTATTTGTCGGATCATCGTGTAACTCATAATTATTTATTTCAATATTTATGATTATCGTAATTATTTAAAATAATTAGTTAAAGTAAGTAACTAAATGATTTTGCCTTAATTATTCAAATATATTTACATTTAAATATTCAAATGGTAATAATTATATTACCTAAACCACATTTACAAACTTTGATATATTATTTTTGACATACAACTTTTACGTTAATGCAATTAATCATAAAACTCTAATTCCCCAAATCGACTTAGCAAACCCAAATGCCTTAGACCCTAGTTACCTTAGAATTTTTAGACACTTCCTTATTAGTATTCTTACACATTATAGGTTGAATTCCTCGGAATTCCCATTACTTAGCTCACGACCGCTTAAGTGGATTTTGATCGCTTTCGCAAACTGTGAGTATATCTTTCCCCTTTTTACTGTTTTACATTTCGGGGTGACTCATGTACTTACAATCAAGTTTCTATTTCTTTTACTAAATGCAATTCTCATGTGTGTTTGCTTTATGTTAATTTGTGTGTCTATGACTTGTCAAAATCATTAACCTTTGAGAGCCTGGCATTTCAATGAATAGTACTATGGTATATACCCCTTGTGACTCTGTTGAGAGACCTTGGTCATTGTCTTGTGATTCATATTACTCAAAAATGTTTTGATTCTTGATTCTTGATACATATTTCTTAGGGTTGATTTTGAACGGACATTACTTAAATTACATAATTGCAAACGGTATACAACACAAGAATTGCGAAACGTTTTGTATCATATATATCAAACAGATGTACTCACCAATACATTATATGTGTTGACAAATTATTTTGTACATGTTTCAGGTGACGTTTGATCTTACTTGCTTTCACGCTTAGGCTGGACCTAGTGCTTAAATAAAAGTTGAACATTTATTTTCTATGTTTGAGATTTCTATTAAGACTCTTTGTATTTCGTTTTGAATAATGGAAGTTAATTGCTATTAATATTTACATTTTAGTCCATGTGCTTTTGAACAATCGTCACTACGTGGCACCTCGATGTTTCCGCCATCGGTTGGGGAGTTACACTAAGTTACTTGCACATCGCGTTTACCAAGATACACCTTACTTATTGGTATTGTTTGCATCCAATTAGTTAAAGGATATAATTATTTTAGTCATATACAGTTACTTATTCACTATCTTTGCAGGTCATTCCTGATTCATTTGCAAAAAAAAAAATGAATTACGACAAACTGGAAAACTAGGATGTATCAGTGTTTCTAAATGATGTGATTGAGAAGAAAGTGATTGTCGAAAAAATTGAAAACCACTTTGTCTTTATTAACGGCTGGTCAGATTTATTCAAAAGCTTGCCTTTGGTTTCATACTTGATGGTTTTTCAACAAGTTGATAAACTAAAGATCAAGCTAAAGATTTTTGGGTTTGAAGGTTATCAAACTATAATTTCAAAAGAGGAACTTCGTCATGTCAAGGACAGTGATACAGGATATGACCGCTTTCAAAAGATGATTGCTAAATTAAATGCTAAACAATATCATGACTTCACTATTATTGCTAAGGATCGCATTGTGAGTATTTTATTTTCCTCTTTATATTAACATCCTTACTAATTTATTCCAAAAGTTTACTTACTCATATGTTAGTGTATATTTCATTATATATGATTATATGTTTATTGTTTCATTAGCGTCTGCCAAAGGCTGTTGTTAAGATGACGAAACTTGAACAAAGCAGTCTGCTTATAACTGTAAGGAGTCTTGACGGTATTGAACTTCAGATGTCGCTTCGTATGGAAAAGTCAAAAGAGGATTTTAGGTTTGCTATTGAAAATTGAGGTGAATGGTTGAAGGAAAATGGGATAGAAAATGGTAGTTTTGTCACATTTAGGTACATCAAGACTGAAGGTGTCCTTACTCTAACTTCAGTTTGCAAATTGGAAAAACGTGAAAGTAAGAAGCGCAAGGCTAAAAGAGAAATTTGATAATGTTTGATTTTTACGTCATATTGTCTTTATCCCTCTTTTTTTAGTAATCTTTCTTTATAATACTGCCTAATATGTGAACTTACCAATACATGTATAACATTTTCTTTGGTTTTTTTTTTTCATGTTATTTGATTGTTTGTTTTGGAATTGCATGTTAATATTATGTTGTATATATTGATTGGTTTGACTTACACCCAACTTGAATAATACAACACTTGGTTTAATATTATTTTTAATTTACTTTGGTTTCCACTGTGGGTCCCCACGGGGCTCTAACCTAGTAAAAAATAAAATAGAATTCGACGTGTTTTTTCATTGACAAATTAGCGAAATTCATCATTTACTTCGCATATCAACAAATGTTATAAAAAGTCTCAAAATAATGATAACGTTTTGAAAGTTACTTTATTGAAAACGTTATTATTATTATTATTGTTGTTGTTGTTGTTGTTGTTGTTGTGTTGCAATTGGATTTCGTTCTATAAAAAATAAATTAAAATTTCCAAAAGTAACTGCCACCTTTATATTTACTTGAAATTCAACTAATAAAGTTGAAAACCAATTTTACGAATAGTTATTATATTTCAGCCTATAAATGGGGATGTATTCCCAATATTCATTTTCACTTCTCTCACTTTACATCACTCCATCCAATATGCATTATGATATTACTTTCAAATATTGTGACGACCCGAAATATTTTTCTTCTTATTGTTTTCTCTCTCTTCGACTTCGGGAAATTTTCGGGACGAAAATTCTTTCAACTGGGGGATGATGTGACACCCGGCATATTCAGGTTAATACGTTTCATACTATACATAATACGTTTCATACTTTACATACATACGTTTCATACTCTACATACATACGTTTCATACTTTGCATACATACGAGTCTACCTCAATGAAAACATTGAAAACAACTACTTAATATCATACTTGACCGGGTCGGTTGAGTTGTACCGATGATTCGGGAATCATCAGGAGTCGTTACAATGGTTCGAGAGACCATTGGGTGTCGGTCCATAACCATGTGTACAAGGATCGGTGATTCGTGGAATCGCCGGGTTTAACGCACACACGCAAGTCTCGAGTCCCGGGAATTGGTGAACGAGTGTGAACGTGTTTGTTTTCATGTATTATGTGTTTATAATCTTTATGTAACTTGTCGGTATGTGTATATGTGTTTACATATGTTAAAACAGCGATTACACGTAATTGCATGATGTTATAGGTGATTAGCCCTAATTGCATGCTGATAGGGGGTGATTAGCCCTAATCGCCTATAGGGTAGGCGATTAGGAGGTTTGGGTAGGCGATTAGAGCCCTAATCGCCAATAGGGTAGGCGATTAGCAGCCCCAATCGCATGGACCTGCTGCACAATCGCCTGACGTGTCTTAAACGACTAGAAACGCCTATAAATACCACCCTTGACCTCTAGTACACCATTTGTGCAACCCTAGCCGTCCCATAACCTATCCCAACACACAAACACCCTCTGGAACTCGCTTTTACATCAAAACAACCATTTCCAAGCTTATTCCATCATTTCCTCTTAAATCCAAGGTGTGTTCTTCAAACCCAAACCTTTATATGATTATGTTTTGTTCCCTAAAAGTCCAGACCTGATTTCTAAATGTTTTTGTCTTTGCAAATCCATTAAAAACCGTTTTTAAACAAACCCAAACCTTTATGTGTGTTATATGTGTTATATGTGATTAAAGGTAGGATTTTTAGGATTGAAACATGATTGATCTTGTGTTATTTAAGTATTCATGGATGTTATGAGTTAGTATGATGATGTCCTAGGAGTTTGGATGGTTTTGGTTGTGTGTTGTAGATGTTTGATGTTTTGACCCATTTGAATGATTAAGGATGCTATGAGGTGTGTTGTTGATTGTATGATGTTAGGGTTTGCTTTAGGATGATGCTAGAGTAGTAGGATACTACCGGACAACGTGGTTATGTGGTGAAATCTGGATATTTGCTATTTAGGGCAAGTTATTGCATGTTGATGTGATGTTTACATGTTAAGTTTACTATTTTGGGAAAACGCTCGCATTCAGGACTGTTAGAATGATGAAAACTTAGGGGTTTTGCTTGAAATATGTTTGGTAATGTGTCATGATTGATATTGGGTGTTTACACATGTTTCGAATCTGATTTGGAGGGTTAAACGCGTGAAAAAGGCTGAACAGAACAGCGTAGGCGATTAGGGAGCCTAATCGCCTACCCACCATGCAATTGTGATCCTAATCGCTAGTTAACTTCAGAATAGCATGTCTTATGACTCCTAATCACTAGTTAACTTTTCCTAATTGCATGCTAAGTTCCTAATCGCGTGTACTGCTGTTATAAGTGTCTTATGACTCCTAATCACTAGTTAACTTTTCTGATTCGACACCTAGGAACATGCTAGGAACCCCGTGACATGCCTAGTAACATAGTAACACGTGTCCGGACTTGTTTATGCGTTAATTGGGCGTCATGCTAGATAGGGTGAATGTTTGCGCATGCTAAGTGTTTAATTGCATAAGTTGCATGATATCTTGTATGTGACTAACACGTGGGATGTCGGGTCACCAATGGGATGTCGGGCCTTGTCTGGTGTGGTCAGTTAAACGTTTAAACATCATTTCATATGTACACGGTTATGGGCTGGACTGTTAGGGACTAATCAACCTACGGGTTGTTAGTCTAACACCTTATACGCTCGTCATGATAGGTCACTGGTATTTGGTGCCGTCTATTGAGCAGGTTTACTTGTCTTAGTGCGAGGAGCAGCATCAGGTGAGTTTCACGGCCCCACTTTACGTTTTACATTTCGGGGGAGACACATGCTCATACTTATTTCATAAATTATCATGTTATACTAGTGTTGATTCATTTACATACTATACGATACGTAAAGTCCCGGGGAAACCATGAATATGCTGGATAGCATAACGGGGGAAATGTGGATAGATCTATTGGGACTGACTGTCACACCCTCAAATTTCCACTGCGGAGTTTTACCGCGAGGCGCGTGACACACCAGGATCCAAGTCAACGGTCACAATAAACAACAGTATATGATACGTAAAACTGACATAAGTGAACCATTAAGGTTCAAAACTGTACCAACACAGCGGAAGCATAATATGTATTACAACTCAAAATGAAATATAAAGTCTGAAATGTTTAACAAAACGTGCATATGATTCCTAGACGCCGTGAGACTCCGTGCGCCTATCGACAGCTGCTACCTTAGCGACCTGAGACAAACATGCTAAAAACGTCAGCAAATAATGCCGGTGAGTTCACAGGTTTTTAAGTAAAACGTTTCACGAACTTTTGAAAGACCATCATGATACTACCGACCGATGAAAACACTCGTTAAATGTTTGAACTTCATAACGAACCTCCCAAACGAACTATCGCCCACCGAAGTTAACGAACTACCATCCCATGGTCAACGAACTGCTTTACCATAGCTAACGAACTACCATCCCATGGCCAACGAACTACTATAACATAGCTAACGAACTACCACATAGAGGCTAACGAACTACCGCACCACGGCTAACGAACTGCCACAACATAGGCCATATAATACGGAACATAAATGAATACCTTGAACCCAAATGAACATTCCCAAAACGTAGTGAATACATGAGTACCCAAAAACATAGTTGTCACGCCTTTTAGGAAAAACACATTTGACACACGTTTAAAGAACACAGCATGTTTTCTCCCCCGAAATTGTAAAACCAGTAAAAGAGTGGGGCCGTGAAACTCACCTTAGAGTGCGTCTTCTGGTGACTAGAATTCCAACACGTGTATGATAATCCCAACTAATGACAACCTATCAACGAGTTTACATAAGTGTGATGACTATTAACCCGAAGGCTAACTAGTCCCCGATTGTCCAGATCTTGACTACGTATGTTAAAAAGTGTGTTTAAACGTTAACCGGACATTCCAGACCGTCCCGACATCCCGTTGGTGACCCATTACCCTAACTAATCAAGTACACATAGATTATACACAAAGTTCAAGCATAAAACACTTAGTTCGTATCAAAAATCTCATTTTTGTTATCGTAGGGCCGAACATGGCTTTGAGTGGTCGAAGGTGGCTTTAAACTTCCACTTTCGCCCCCTTTTTCCACCTTCGCCCCTTTTTGTGGTTCATTCGCCCCTTGGTTTCCAGGTTCGACCCCTGGAATCCACCTTCGCCCGTTCGACTGGCCGAAGGTGTTCCAGGTTCGACCCTGCTGTGTTGTTTACTCAAAAACGCGTCCAAAAACATCCGAAAACATCACGAAACATCATGAGTTACAGCAGTCAAGCATCATTAATATATTCCTACGAAACCCTACCAATTTTACCCCAAAATCTATCCGTTTTACAAGTTTCCTAAAATAGCAAATTATGGAGATGTCACATCATCATGCATGAAAATATTACCCAATTAGGAAACTTTCTGAAATCAATCAATAATCAGCTCATCATACTCAGATCATCATGAACAAGAAACCCCTATCATAACTCTATCATTACCATCCAAAAACAAGCCCTAAATCTAACTAAAAACCCCCTTTAATCGACAAAACACCATCAACAATCAATTGTAACATGTTTCAATCATAACTCTCTATTAATAACAGCCCTAGGTTGTTATCATATCATCTATACAACAAGTAATCATCAAACAATGCATAATATCATATAAACACATGTTAAATTGTATGAAAACTCATTGTTTATGAATAGGTTTTATTTAGAAAGATATTAGGAAGGTTTTTACCCATAAAACATGTTGATATCAGATCTGGACCCTTGGGGTTTAGATGAAAACAAGTTAAAATTGTTTAAAAAGGATTTGAAATGAAGAACACACCTTAGATTTTCACTTGTAATGATTTAGAGAGTTAGGTTATGAAAAACAAGCTCAAAAACTCCTTCCCCAATGATAATAGCTGATAGAGAGTGTTTGGAGGCGTTTAGGGTTTGTGAAATGGTGAAAAATGGCTAAGGATGGTATTTATACCATCTGCACGTTCGCCCAGTTTATGTGGTCGAATGTGGAATTTTTCCACATTCGCCCCTTTTTAGTGGTCGAATGTGGAACTTTTCCACATTCGCCCACTTTGTTTCTACGTTCGCCCATTTTTCAAACCCCATTTCCACATTCGCCCAAAAGTTCCACATTCAGGTCATCAGCACATTTTTAACACATGTTAACAGCACTTTTAACACATGTTAACCTTTTTCCAGTTTGTCGTGTTTAATGCGTTCTAACACATCCTAACACATAAGCATGCATCTATAGTCTATACTTAGCATGTTTAGGCACGTATAATTATTCGTACATCATTTAAGCAAGTATAAGCATACAATCCACCACACGACCTATAATCTACACATATACTTAATTAGTTTATGTAATGTCACCAACGACGGAACCCGGTACTAATGTATTCCCAAAACGACTCCCAATGATCCTCCAGATCATTGAACCCTGGACAATCCTAATTTGACCCGACTCAACTAACCCAGTTAAGTTTGTTTATAAACGTTTCTCGCTAAGGTAGACTTATGTGTTCATAAAGTGTTGACTCAAACATGCCGGGTGTCACATCATCCCCCTGTTGAAAGAATTTTCGTCCCGAAAATTTCCCGAAGTCAAAGAGAACGAAGCGATAAAAAGAAAAATTTTCCCGGTCGTCACATCATCCCCCTGTTGAAAGGAATCTCGCCCCGAGATTCACTCTTCGACAGTAATGAGTGTCGACCTAACCCAAGTAACGTTTCCTAGAACACAAACGAAATGATAACCACGAACGAAAGATGATTTCAACGAATACTCTATGCCGGGGAACCGCCCTCCCCAAAGTGAATACAAAACAATGAATCCTCCTGATCGAAGGCCTACTAGAGACTACTATGATCGGTATAAATGATACACCGGTACCGTCCAAGTAACATCTCCAGAGGACCCACATCAGACTCATGAATACCAAATACCAAACCGAATGCACACAATGAATACGAATCGCCAAACAATGTGAACGAGAATGAATACGAGCATAACGAGAATCAAGAAAAGAATACTCACCAGTAACAGTGTCAGGATCCTCCTGGTTCTCCCTAGCGCCAATGACATAAACATGACCACGAGTAGTTCGGCCGCCACCTTCGTTCCCTGCACCACCTGCAGTCCCTTGATTCAGCTTAGGACAATCACGTTTGAAGTGCCCAGTCTCCCCACAGTTATAACACCCTTGGTTCCCCTGAGGGACAGGGGCAGGGACAACCGCTTGGCCTGGAACTGTCTGTAGATTGACTCTACAGTTTTTAGCAACATGGCCCACACGCTTACAGCGGTTGCAACGAAACTTCTCACAGCTGCCATAATGATGGAACCCACATTGATTGCACTCCGGCAGTTTCCCCGTGTACCCGTCTTGCCTCTGGCCCGAAGACGATCCCAAAGCCTCAGTCTTCCTCACCTGTTGCTGCGGTTGACCCGAACTTGCACTCTTCCCAGCACCATCCCACTTTCGCTTGTTGTCCGCAGGGGCTTTCACAGCAGCACCCCTTGGAGGTAGAACGCCCTCAGCAACCTTCATGTTGGTCAGCTTGTGAGCTGCCCGAACAGTGGCCAACATAGTAGTGTGATCAGCAGCGGCAACAAGTCCAGCAACCTCCGGCACTAACCCAGCAACGTAGTGCTCAATCCTCCGGTACTCCGGTGTAGCCAAACCGGGGCACATCACAGCCAACTCGTTGTGCCTAGCAGTAAACTCCTCGATCTCCGACCCAACCATCTTCAGATTCCAAAACTCATGCTCCAACTTCATAATCTCGTCTCTTGGGCAATACTCTGCCCTCAACATCTGAACAAACTCGGTCCACGGCATAGCATTGGCCTCACCCAGGCCAAGGTTCGCAGTGGTGGAGTTCCACCAGGTCAACGCATGTCCCTCCAGTGTAGCAGACGCATACTTGACGCGATCAGCGTCGGGACAGTTACACATAGCAAACACCGACTCAATCTTCTCCAACCACCTAAGTAGTCCCACCGCTCCTTCAGTCCCATTGAAGAAATGGGGCTTACAGTCCATAAACTTCTTGTAGGTGCACCCAGACTGTCCCTGATTAGTGTTTCCCAGGGTCTGCTGAGCAGCCTGGAAAGCAGCCAACGCAACGTTCAACTGTTGCTGTAACATGTGCTCCAACTCTGCCTGAGTCATGGTGATGTTCCCACCACCTCGTCCACCGCCATTGCGACCCCCGCCGCCACCACGGCGTCCACCAGTACGTCCACCCGCGCGACCAGACATGTTCTGCCAAACATGAGACAAGACACTCAAAACCACCAACAGATCGAGCTACAAGTGACCCAAACGAATTTAGAACATGGTTCCAGCATGACCATTAGTCCGAACACGAAGTCCACCAAGATTTTCATGCATTTCGATTTATGATTTCGTGTGCACCCGAAATAACAAATCGCTCTACATGGTCCTCTAGGCGTGCTCCTAGCTAGAACTTCAAATCACCCGATACACACATTCCTAAAATAACGCGATACTGTGTGATGAGGACACCGACACCCCGACAAGGCTAGTATGTTTACCAAACGACACGACTCGTAACTATGTGTGACCGTCTAACGTGTGTGATACTCGGCTATAGACTAGACTCTACATGCAGTCCTAGTTCACTATAACCATTGGCTCTGATACCAATCTGTCACACCCTCAAATTTCCACTGCGGAGTTTTACCGCGAGGCGCGTGACACACCAGGATCCAAGTCAACGGTCACAATAAACAACAGTATATGATACGTAAAACTGACATAAGTGAACCATTAAGGTTCAAAACTGTACCAACACAGCGGAAGCATAATATGTATTACAACTCAAAATGAAATATAAAGTCTGAAATGTTTAACAAAACGTGCATATGATTCCTAGACGCCGTGAGACTCCGTGCGCCTATCGACAGCTGCTACCTTAGCGACCTGAGACAAACATGCTAAAAACGTCAGCAAATAATGCCGGTGAGTTCACAGGTTTTTAAGTAAAACGTTTCACGAACTTTTGAAAGACCATCATGATACTACCGACCGATGAAAACACTCGTTAAATGTTTGAACTTCATAACGAACCTCCCAAACGAACTATCGCCCACCGAAGTTAACGAACTACCATCCCATGGTCAACGAACTGCTTTACCATAGCTAACGAACTACCATCCCATGGCCAACGAACTACTATAACATAGCTAACGAACTACCACATAGAGGCTAACGAACTACCGCACCACGGCTAACGAACTGCCACAACATAGGCCATATAATACGGAACATAAATGAATACCTTGAACCCAAATGAACATTCCCAAAACGTAGTGAATACATGAGTACCCAAAAACATAGTTGTCACGCCTTTTAGGAAAAACACATTTGACACACGTTTAAAGAACACAGCATGTTTTCTCCCCCGAAATTGTAAAACCAGTAAAAGAGTGGGGCCGTGAAACTCACCTTAGAGTGCGTCTTCTGGTGACTAGAATTCCAACACGTGTATGATAATCCCAACTAATGACAACCTATCAACGAGTTTACATAAGTGTGATGACTATTAACCCGAAGGCTAACTAGTCCCCGATTGTCCAGATCTTGACTACGTATGTTAAAAAGTGTGTTTAAACGTTAACCGGACATTCCAGACCGTCCCGACATCCCGTTGGTGACCCATTACCCTAACTAATCAAGTACACATAGATTATACACAAAGTTCAAGCATAAAACACTTAGTTCGTATCAAAAATCTCATTTTTGTTATCGTAGGGCCGAACGTGGCTTTGAGTGGTCGAAGGTGGCTTTAAACTTCCACTTTCGCCCCCTTTTTCCACCTTCGCCCCTTTTTGTGGTTCATTCGCCCCTTGGTTTCCAGGTTCGACCCCTGGAATCCACCTTCGCCCGTTCGACTGGCCGAAGGTGTTCCAGGTTCGACCCTGCTGTGTTGTTTACTCAAAAACGCGTCCAAAAACATCCGAAAACATCACGAAACATCATGAGTTACAGCAGTCAAGCATCATTAATATATTCCTACGAAACCCTACCAATTTTACCCCAAAATCTATCCGTTTTACAAGTTTCCTAAAATAGCAAATTATGGAGATGTCACATCATCATGCATGAAAATATTACCCAATTAGGAAACTTTCTGAAATCAATCAATAATCAGCTCATCATACTCAGATCATCATGAACAAGAAACCCCTATCATAACTCTATCATTACCATCCAAAAACAAGCCCTAAATCTAACTAAAAACCCCCTTTAATCGACAAAACACCATCAACAATCAATTGTAACATGTTTCAATCATAACTCTCTATTAATAACAGCCCTAGGTTGTTATCATATCATCTATACAACAAGTAATCATCAAACAATGCATAATATCATATAAACACATGTTAAATTGTATGAAAACTCATTGTTTATGAATAGGTTTTATTTAGAAAGATATTAGGAAGGTTTTTACCCATAAAACATGTTGATATCAGATCTGGACCCTTGGGGTTTAGATGAAAACAAGTTAAAATTGTTTAAAAAGGATTTGAAATGAAGAACACACCTTAGATTTTCACTTGTAATGATTTAGAGAGTTAGGTTATGAAAAACAAGCTCAAAAACTCCTTCCCCAATGATAATAGCTGATAGAGAGTGTTTGGAGGCGTTTAGGGTTTGTGAAATGGTGAAAAATGGCTAAGGATGGTATTTATACCATCTGCACGTTCGCCCAGTTTATGTGGTCGAATGTGGAATTTTTCCACATTCGCCCCTTTTTAGTGGTCGAATGTGGAATTTTTCCACATTCGCCCCTTTTTAGTGGTCGAATGTGGAACTTTTCCACATTCGCCCACTTTGTTTCTACGTTCGCCCATTTTTCAAACCCCATTTCCACATTCGCCCAAAAGTTCCACATTCAGGTCATCAGCACATTTTTAACACATGTTAACAGCACTTTTAACACATGTTAACCTTTTTCCAGTTTGTCGTGTTTAATGCGTTCTAACACATCCTAACACATAAGCATGCATCTATAGTCTATACTTAGCATGTTTAGGCACGTATAATTATTCGTACATCATTTAAGCAAGTATAAGCGTACAATCCACCACACGACCTATAATCTACACATATACTTAATTAGTTTATGTAATGTCACCAACGACGGAACCCGGTACTAATGTATTCCCAAAATGACTCCCAATGATCCTCCAGATCATTGAACCCTGGACAATCCTAATTTGACCCGACTCAACTAACCCAGTTAAGTTTGTTTATAAACGTTTCTCGCTAAGGTAGACTTATGTGTTCATAAAGTGTTGACTCAAACATGCCGGGTGTCACACTGACAGACCCCACCCGTCGGCTGGTTGCCGGGCGGGTGCATATTGTCTCGGTCATAACGCTACTGGAGGTAGTGCATAATCGTTTTGGGCAAAAATCATATATCGTTGTCTGTAATGGTTTCCGGTCTTAGTAGTATTACTCATGCGTCTAGCTAACGCTATCATTTCTGACATAGTGATAACATGATGGCTTTCATTACTTAAACGTTTAACATAAAACCTGTGAACTCACCGGCATTATTTGCTGACGCTTTTAGCATGTTTGTCTCAGGTCATTGAGGTAGCAGCTTATCATAGGCGCACGGAGTCACACGGCGTCTAGGATTCATATGCATTTTCTTATCTTTTTCCAGACTTACGTACTTTGCATTTTGGGTTGTAATAAAGTTACGCTTCCGCAGCGATGGATTATGAAAACTTGATGGTTGTTTATTTCATTTTACATATCATATAGTGTCGTTTATTGTGACCGTTGACTTGGATCCTGGTTTGTCACGCGCCTCGCGGTAAAACCCCGCACGTAGAATTTGAGGGTGTGACAGATTGGTATCAGAGCCAATGGTTATAGTGAACTAGGATTGCATGTAGAGTCTAGACTATAGCCGAGTCTCACACACTAGACGGTCACATACTTTTGAGTCGTGTCTTTTGGTAAACATACTAACTTTGTCGGGGTGTCGGTATCCTTATCACACAGTGTCGTATTTTCTATCTCATTCTTGGTTATTCCTAGTTTCATTCGTTGATCTGTGTTGACTGTAGTTTCGAGCTCGGGGCACGCCTTGAGGACCATGTAGAGCAATTTATCATTTCGGGTGCACACGAAATCATAAGTTGAAATGCATGGAAGACTTGGTGGATCTCGTGTTGGGATTAATGGTCACGTTCGAACCCGATCCTAGACTTTTCACATTCTCTTGGTTATGCGTTGGTGATAGATCCGAGTGTTTTGTTCTTATTCTTGTTTCGGCAGAAGATGTCTGGTGATCCTGGTGTTCGTAATGGTGGCGAGGGTCGTGAAAACATCAACATAACCCGAGAAGAGCTGAGCAATTTGATCCAGCAACAGGTGTCCGTTGCTCTTGCTACCTTCCAGTCCGCTCAGCATGGCCTAGGTGGGAACGTCGACAATCAACAACCTCCTCCACCGCCGCCTCCTCTCGGTCAGCAGGTGTGTACTTTCAAGGTGTTCATGGAACGTGAGCCCCACATCTTTGGTGCGAGTGAGAACAACAAAAGGAAATGGGATAATGTTGGAAAGAGGTCAGCATCAGTTCAGCCTCAGCAGGTGAGGAGGCTTGAAGCTTCAGGGTCAGATTCAGGGCAGAAGCAGAGTGGGTATGTGGGGAAGAACCCCAAGTGCAACCAGTGTGGGTACCATCATGTTGGGAATTGTGATACGTTTTGTTGTAATCGTTGCCATCGGAATGGTCATCTAGCTAAGGATTGTAGGGCGACTCTTCGGCCGGCTCGGGCTATCATTGCTGCTCCCGTTCGACGGGGAAATCAGGGTTGCTTTAATTGTGGCGAGTTGGGACATGTCAAGCGTACCTGCCCTAAACCAGAACAGAGTAATTGGTGTTTTCGTTGTGGTCAATCGGGGCATCATAAGAAGGACTGCCCAGAGTTGAATCAAGCTGAAGCTAGGGCCGTAGGCGGTGGTGGAAACAATGAAGGTGGCGGTTGAGCTGCTCGTGACGATGTCATTGGTGCTAGGGAGAACCAGGTGGACCCGGACACTGTTACCCGTACGTATTCTTTCTTATCTCTTGTTACGCTTTGGTTTTACTTTTATCCGCATCGTCGTGTGTTCGTGTCTTCGGGCGTTTTCTTTATGGTTTGGTCTCTGTTTTTCATTCTTTGGGCCGATGAGGGTCCTTTGGGGATGCTACTTGGACGGTACCGGTGGGTTAGTTATACCGATCAAAGTAGTCTCCAGTAGGCCTTCGATCGGGGGTCTCTTGTTTCATATTCACATTTGGGGGAAAGTGGTTTCCCGGTTGTTACTGTCGTGTTTTGATTCATGACCTTCACTCGTTGTCTTTTGGGGAGACGTTACTTGGGCACACGCAGAGGTCGACACGCATCACTGTTGAAACCGAAAGAATCTCGGGACGAGATTCCTTTCAACAGGGGGATGATGTGGACATATCATATAGTGTCGTTTATTGTGACCGTTGACTTGGATCCTGGTTTGTCACGCGCCTCGCGGTAAAACCCTGCACGTGGAATTTGAGGGTGTGACAAATATGTTTCCCACAAATTTTTCGAAAGATTCTTACAATCAAAGGAAAATAGTTTACCAACATTTGGTTGATAAACAACTTCAATTTGATGTTTTCCCTTGATTCTTACAATAAAAGGAAAACATCAATTAATTATTACATAAATACATCCAGTTTCTATTTTCAATCTTTAGTGTTTCTGGATCTGGAAGATATTTAGATACGAGCTGCTGTCGTGTAGTGGTTTTCGTTGTTTTTGTTTGTTATTTGCTTCAATGAGGCTGGAAAGAAAGATCATTCTCTAGGGTTTGGTTGTTAGTAGGGTTTTTTTATGTTTCCTTGTATTTTTATGTAAGTTGTAAATTCACATATTGTAATTGTGTTATCATTAAAGTAGTTTCTTCCATTTTGTATTTATTTGTATTCAATTCAATGTTTAACTCAAACTATGGAATTGTAATTATTCAATTTTGATTGACGGTTATTTGGTAAGCAGTTTTAGATAACCATTTTTAGTTACAAGGTCTTTTTACCAAACAAGTTAAAGAACCTTTTTCATGTCCAATTTACATAACACAGAAGTTAAACAGTTATTTATAATATGAAAAACGTAAAACATGACATGTTCATATTTCTACAAACATTGTTAAATTGTATTTGTGTTTGTCTTGAAATTTTTATCTAAAAAAAGAAAAGAACTTGAAGAGTTGTTTTAGTGGGAAAATTAACTAAACAGTTGAATTTACATATGTTTTAATCCGCAGTGTTTTAAACACAATGTTCTAAATATTCTGCTATATTAATGGCGTGCTTTCAAACACGTTAACAAATACAATTTTTCTTTCAACTTTAGCTTTACTTTTTAATTTGATCATCCTTTTTTTTTATTTTAATATGTGTTATCTCAACAGATCTTTAATTTGTCTATAAACTTAACTTATATTGTCAATGAAACAGACGTTACGAAATACAGTTTTTTAAACAGTAGATTGACTCTTTAATTTGGTTTTTACCAAACAGTGCATAACAGTTGGTGTTTTTATTTTATTTTTTATATTTTTGGCATTAATTGTTTTAAAAGAAAGAAACAAATATTAGTAAACAGGTTTTCTTTACAACAGACGATTGGCTTCGTAATTTTGGTATTAGTAAACAGACCTTAAACTAATTGTTTTCAACATACACAAATAGATGGTAATAAACAGATGTTCTCAAACAACAGACGATGGGATAAATAATGTTGTTTTTAATAAACAGAGCTTAACATTTAAAATTAAAACGTACATAATAAAAATCATATCTACTATACAAAACTACTTAATTAAAATTTCAAAAATCCTTTGTTTCTTTTTCAGAATCTCGCTTGAAAGATCCTTTTTTAATTCCATCAACGATTCATGGATGTGGTTTTCGATTTGTAGTTGTTGGGTTAAATAGTCTTCTATCTTGTCTCTTAAACCACTTGCTGGTTCATGCAACACCATATCTAGCAGGGCAATGTATGCCCATGATTGTTCCTTAACTGTTTCTTCGATCCTCTCTACTTCATTGCAAATATCTTCATCTTTTCTCTTTTCTGTTAGTGACCAAGCGCTGGATAAAGACTTAGCATCTGATGTATCAGCAAAATGGTAGTATGATCTGTTTGCCATTTTTGTAGATGAATTTTAGAATATGTACTGTGTGGAATTTATAGATAAATTTTAGATTGGATATGAACATATTTATAGAAATAATTTCGAAAGATAATTAATTTCACGCGATATTTGGTATAATTATTTAAATCTCTGATTTGTTAAACTGATAGTTAATTATTTCATCTATTCGTTTTCCAAAGCATTCGTCCATTTATGTTTCACAAATTGTATAGACTTTTTAAATACTATAAACGTTTTGAAATTAATTAAATCTATCTATATAATAATTGGATACACTCGGGTCGAATGGAGGCCTTAGAGAGGGTCCTCATGGATCCAACCACAATAGGAGCTCCGAATTGAAGTCCATATAAACCATTTTCAGAATTTTTTTTTCATTCTCCACAAATCATTCTTCATTTCTCCATAACAAACCTTTCTATCCTCCTCCTTCATCTTTCATACTTTCTTGATTCTTCTCAACTGATTCAAGGTAATCATCGTTCCCTATTCTTCTAACATTGCTTAATATTATTGTGTTTTACTTATTTTTGTTAACAAACTCGATGCTTTACTGTTAATCATCTTGATGAAACCTATGTATACGATTTTTCAGTTGATATTTTTGTTAACAAACTCGATGCTTTACTGTTAATCTTATGAATAAATTACTCTTATCATTTGTTTAATCAAATGGTTTGACTTAATCGGTTTTTTTTAATCTTTGACTATTTAATCAAATTCTGCAATGAAGATTTAATCGGTTTTTTAATTTTTGTTTACAAAAATTAGTTTGACTATTTAATCGGTTTTCTTATCAAATATGATCCATATGAAGATTTAATCAGTTTTTTTAATCTTTGACTATTTAATTAAATTCTTCAATAATATTATTATCAATGATTAAACACTGATACATTTAGAATAAAGTTTTAATTGTTTTTTTTATAAAATACGATCTAGATGATTTAGAATGAATATGGATAATTAACATTTAATCGTTTCAAGAAATTTATCAATTTGATGTATTCATTTGTGATTATTCTTTAGAAATACCAACTTTTTAAATCGGTATTGATACATATACAGTGAATCGGATTTACCTTTCAACTGATTTAATCATTCTATGTTTTACTTATTATAAAAATCAGGATATCATCCGAACACACCAACGTTATTATGTCTTATCACAAAGGTTCTCAATTCTTCAAGATTTTGCATGATCCTTCGTTAACCGTGTTGGTATGATTGTTATTTTTTTTTGTGTAAAAATGCATATTTCATTTTATAAAATGTTTGTTTTAATTTTTTATACGTATCTTTCCAGACTGTGACGAAGGCCATGATCAAATTTCTGTTATCTAAACACATCATATGCAGTGACGTTACAGTTGCCACATACGAATTATGATTAGTCTTGATTGCAATTAATAAGATTTATTCATTTTTAGTATGTTAGAATTAATGTTATTTATTGACATTAATAATAATTGACCGAATTGAATGTTATTTATTACGATTTTTTAATCTCATTTATGTATATTAATATTACTACGAAATTATGTTCAATCTATCTTTATGAAAGTATATTTAATATTATTTATATTACTATTCGTTGAAATTATTATTGGTTTTGCCTGCAATTAATAGGATTTATTCATTTTTAATGATATTTTATTATGAGTTTAATGACACTAATAATAATTGACCGAATTTAATGTTATATATTACGATTTTTAAGCTCATATATTTATTATTGACCGAATTAATTTAAGAATATATTACTAATACTAATACTAATATTATGATTTTTAATTTTAATCTTATTTATTTCTTATTGACCGAATTAAATTACGAATATACTACTAATAGTAAAACTAATATTACAATTTTTAAATTTAATGTCATTTATATCTTATTGACCAAATTAAAATTTCTATTACTCTTTTTACGAATATATTACTAATACTAATTGACATTAATAATAATTGACCAAATTGAATGTTATTTATTACGATTTTTTAATCTTATTTATTTATAATAATATTACTACGAAATTTTGTTTAATATGTCTTTATGAATTATTATTGGTGTTGCCTGTAATTAATAGGATTTATTCATTTTTAATGTTATTTATTATGAGTTTTAATGACATTAATAATAATAATTGACTGAATTTAATGTTATATATTATGATTTTTAAGATCATTTATTTATTATTGACTGAATTAAATTACGAATATATTACTAATACTAAAACTAATATTACGATTTTCAATTTTAATCTCTTTTATATCTTATTGACCGAATTAAAATTTTCTATTACTATTTTTACGAATATATTACTAATACTAATTGACATTAATAATAATTGACCGAATTGAATGTTATTTATTATGATTTTTTAATCTTATTTATTTATATTAATATTACTACAAAATTATGTTTAATCTATATTTATGAATTATTATTGGTCTTGCCTGCAATTAATAAGATTTATTCATTTTTAATGTTATTTATTATGAGTTTTAATGACAGTAATAATAATTGACCGAATTTAATGTTATATATTATGATTTTTAAGATCATTTATTTATTATTACTTTTTTCGAATTTACGTTTAATAAGATTTAATCATTTTTAATGTATTTTTAGTATGTTGGAATTAATGTTATTTATTGACATTAATAATAATTAACCGAATTGAATGTTATTTATTACGATTTTTTAATCTCATTTATTTATGTTAATATTACTACGAAATTATGTTCAATCTATCTTTATGAAAGTATATTTAATATTATGTATATTACTATTCGTTCAAATTATTATTGGTCTTGTCTGCAATTAATAGGATTTATTCATTTTTTAATGATATTTTATTATGAGTTTTAATTACATTTATAATAATTGACCGAATTTAATATTATGTATTACGATTTTTAAGCTCATTTATTTATTATTGACCGAATTAATTTACGAATATAATACTAATACTAATATTAAGATTTTAAATTTTAATCTCATTTATTTCTTATTGACCGAATTAAATTATGAACTGTGACATTCGTAGCCCTTATACTTTGAAACTTTGGCAAGTTTAGTCCTTGTAACTTTACTATGTTTCGCATGTTGGTTCTTATTTTTTCTTTGAAACTTGATTATTATGAAATCACGTTTTATACTCATGCTTAAGGCCGAAATTCGAAATTTATGCTTGAAACGATATTTCTAAACATATTTAGTTGAAAAATAGGGAGAACTAAATTTAGAGTATAAAAATGGTGATTTTGGTCACAACGCACGATACCGCGCAATCTGCACGCCTATACTATGAAAATTCGTCTTTTTACATTGGAGAGCACCTAATATTAACTTGGCTTGTATAATAATATACCTGGAGTCAAAAATATTATTTTTGGGTGCGTCGGGTATTTAAAACAGTTAAGGGCTTGTACCGCGTTAACTAGTAATATACCCGCTAATTTACACCTAATACCCACTAAATAATATATTATAAAAAATGTTACAACTCATACAACCTATATGTATGTGTGTGGCGAGATTTAGGGCTGCCAACACACCTAGAGTTTACCTCATGTAGCCACATAAGTGTATAATAGTGACTCATGTATGATGATCATGATTTAAGCAAACTCTTCATCTTCACCATCATAACACACTACAAACTCTTCCACTTCCTCCTCACTCATCCGCCACATCCCTCTCTCTCTCTCTATAATATATTTTTCAACTAAAAACCATCAAGAAATCAGCCAACATTTTGATCAAAACATCCAAGAGAGCTTAAAGAAATGGAGATTTGAACAAGATTCTAAAGGATTTTCAAAGCTATTTTCTATCTTCTTCTTAAAAAGGTAAAAACCCCAACTTTGTTCATTTAATTTTAATCTTTTTCATCTCTAACTTGGATGATTCACCCAACTAAACTTATAAACATATGGTTTTTATAAAAAAAAAATAAAGAGAGATTGAATGGATAGGTGTGTGTGTGCGTGAGTTATACATACATATATGTGTGGTATGTGTGTGCCGTATGTATATGTATGTGTGTTTATATTTAAAACCTAAACTCAAAATTCCAATTTCATGTATGATCAACCTCTTGAATAACAAAATTCATGTAATTATACACGCAAATTTAAGGAAAATGTCGAAAAACACAAGATTATATATAGGTGTATGTATGCAGTGAGGTATATATATGTATAAGAATGAAGATTTTAAAATCTGATTTAGATCAGAAAGTTTAGACCTATAAATGTGTATAAAATGACTCATGTTGAGAAGAAAATGATGGGATTTTGATTTATAAGAAAATGGATCATTTTTTGACCTAAAATGCCTAAATTATGAGCTTTAATGGGAGATTTTGAAAGAAAATATGAGGTCTGATTGTTCATACTAAAAATCACCTAAAAGTCCATCAAATAACTTATTTTTACGAAAAACATTGAGTATTGGTTCAAAAACTAAATTTTGGCGAAGTCCGGTACAAAACTATGTTGTAAAAAGGCGAAAAACGGCAAAATTTGTATAAATTTCAAATCTGATTTAGAACAGGTCTTAAAAGTGTATTTTTGAAATAAAAACATGTAATTAAAGGTATGTTTAAAATACTACATGTTTTTACAAGTCACACGAATTGGAATTTTGAGAAATTGCCAAAGTATCGCCTAAAACCGACAAGTTGTGTAACTAGGTGTCTTGCTACCTTAACACCTTAGACCTTAAGACATATCCTTTATTAGTGTTCTTATACGTATAGGTTGAGTTCTTCAGAATTCCTAGTCTTAACTCGTGACAAGTTTATTTGGATTCATCGTGCTTAGCAAAACTGTGAGTATATCTTCCCCTTTTTCATTTTACTTATGGGGCTACTCATGTACTTACTATCATGTTTTTATTTCATTTTACTAAAATAGCAATTCTTATGTGTGTTGTTTGTGTCATTACGTGTATCTATGACTTGTCAAATCATTAACCGTTGCGGCCTAGCATTTCAATGAATAGATCTATGGTATATACTATTGTGACTCTGTTGAGAGTCATTGTCATTGCTATGTATTTCATTACTACTAGCGCATACTATATATATCTTCTTTCCTTTCACAGGGTTGATTTGACCCGGATACCAATTACTACTTTTTGCAAACACTATGTTACATATGAATTGCTAAGTTTTACCTTACTACATATATCAAACGGATGTACTCACCAATACATTATATGTGTTGACAAATTATTTTGTACATGTTTCAGGTGACGTTTGATCTTACATGCTTTCACGCTTAGGCTGGACCTAGTGCTTAAATAAAAGACTGAATATATATTTATCTATGTTTGAGATTTCTATTAAGACTTTTGTATTTCCTTTTGGATAATGAAAGTTTGTTTGCTATTAATATTTATAATCTAGTCCATGTGCTATTGAACAATTGTCACTACGTGACACCTCGATGTTTCCGCCATCGGTTGGGGTGTTACAGTTTGGTATCAGAGCCATGGTTATAGGGAATTAGGTTATTAGTAAATGCTTTTGACCTAGACTATAACTAAGTTACCCTTTATATGCTTTCTTTTATCCTCTTATTACTTTAGATAGATTTTCTCCTTTTACTTTTCATTATATTCAAGAAGATCATATTCCACAAATGAAACGAAAACACCAAGTTAGGAGTGATATCCATATCTTGGTGAATACTTTCACTCCTTACATGTTTTATTTATTTATCTTGGAATATTTTTCTTTCGAGATAGGAGACGTCCAAATCTCAAGGAATCTATCCCTCCAAAAGAAACTTAAATCACTAAGCTAGGAGTGATATCCTTATCTTAGTGACCAGTTTCACTCCATCGTATTTTTACTTTTTGAAAGTATATCTTTGAGTTAGGAGTGAAATCCACATCTCAAGGATATATATTTCCACATCTCAAGATCCGCTAGAGTTTTGGAATTTATTTGTGACGGGGCACGTGCAATTTGGAAGGGTGAGCGCCTGTATTCTGAGTTTTCTGTCTAGGCCTGACATTTCACGTAAATCCCAATCAGACGAGGGACCCGTATGCCGACCTAGGAACTCTCGGGATGAGCATTCACTTATAGGCTAAAGTACGCCCCCACAAGTCACTAATATTTCAATTCTTTTAGTTAGTCACCAGTTTCCTTAGAAACAATCCTAATATCTCATTTTATTCTTAATATTGTTTTTCATTTGAAGTTTTATCACGATTCTCTTTATGATATTTATAATTTTCTTTATATCAATTTATAATTTCTATATCTCATGTTATGAGTCACCTGCCTTGATATAAGCTATGACCTTTTTCAAAATCTTAGAACCAAATCTCATAATTCTTGTTGCACTTTTGTAGATGTCTGATCGTGAATCTCGTAAGAGAGCCTCCAAGCATCAGGCTAAGCTGAAATCTGATCGTCGTATTGCGTCCATGCCTAATGATAAGTTGGAAACACTTGTTCCTAACATCATTAATGCTATTATTCCAAACCTTAACCCGAATAGTAGCTCGAATGGGAACTCTAACGGGAATGCGGGTGGAAATGGTGGAGCTAATGAGAATAAGTGCACTTTCAAGCACTTCAACTCTTGTCATCCCAACAAGTTTAATGGCACTGAGGGAGCCACTGGGTTACTTGAATGGTTTGAAAGTATGGAGAATACGTTCATTAATAGCGACTGTCCAGACAACCTACGTGTTCGTCATGCCACGAGTGTTCTTCAAAAGAGAGCGCTCACTTGGTGGAATGGTGAAAAACATGCTCGAGGGATGGAAGCTGCTTTAGCTATGTCTTGGGATGATTTCAAAATTTCCATGACTACTGAGTTCTGTCCTCGTAGTGAGATTAAGAAATTGGAGGATGAGTTCTATCACCTCAAACAGGATAGTGGAAACAACGTTCCCTACAACAACCGTTATCACGAGTTGAGCTTACGGATTCCTCGTATGGTGACCCCACTACCCTTAGCCATTGAGAAGTATATTGAGGGACTGCCACCTCAGATCCATGATACAGTCATGGGGAGTAAACCTGCTACTGTAGAGGATGCCATTCGTCTTGCAGCATCTTTTACCGACAAGCATGTTAAGGATGGTACTTTAACTCGTAAGGGTACTAAACGGTCTACTGAACCCACTTCAACCCCTGCTACCACTGAACCCTCCAAAGCAACCTCTGCCTCTACCTCTAGTTCTAATAAGAAACGAAAAGGTAGAAACCAGAACTATGCTGTTGTTACACCCCTTAACCAGGTTCTGTTGCAAACACACCTACTGCACCCCAAACTCAAAAAGTTCAGGGAAACTACTCAGGTTCGTACCCTAAATGCACTTCATGCAACTTTCACCATCCAACTACTCGACCCTGCTATAAATGTGACACTTGTGGCAAAGTAGGCCATACTGCCTCTCACTGCCGTGAAACTAAACCTGGGAATGCTCAAAACCAGAGGCCGAGTCAACCCAGAGCTTGCTATGCTTGTGGTGATCCTAACCACATGCAAGATAGGTGTCCTCATCTAGCTGCTTTCATTCAGTCTCGTCAGCAAACCCCAGCAATTCCAGCAGCCCCAGCAGTTCCAGCAATCCAAGAAGCTCCAGCTCGTGGTCGTGCTTTCAACATTAATGCTAATCAAGCTCAAGCTGCCAATGATGTGGTCAATGGTACATTTCTTATTAATAACTTATATGCTTCGATTTTTTTTGATACCGGTGCGGATAAGAGTTTTGTCTCGTTAGAATTCGAACCTTTGCTTGCTCGTGCTCGTTCTCATCTTACACATCCTTTAACTGTGGAGGTCGCTGATGGCAATCCCACTGTTATAAAATCCGTGATCCACAATTGCACGTTGAATCTAAATGACTATGATTTCTCTATTGACCTTGTACCCATGAAAATGGGTAGTTTCGATGTCATAGTAGGCATGGATTGGCTTTCTAAACACCATGCCGAGGTTGTTTGCTTTGAAAAGTTTATTCGAATTCCACTTTCGTCTGGTGACTTTCTACGTGTTTATGGAGAAAAGTCATCGAAGGGTTTGAAACTTATGTCTTGCACTCAAGCTCAAAAATATCTTCGTAAGAAGTATGTATCTTTCTTGGCTCACGTTGTGGAAAAGAAGGACAAGGGCAAGAGTATTCAAGACGTTCCAGTTGTGTGTGATTTTCCAGAGGTTTTTCCTGATGATTTATCTGGCTTACCTCCTGTTCGCTTTGTTGATTTTCGTATCGACCTTATCCCTGGTGCTACTCCAATTGCTAAAGCCCCATATCGTCTTGCCCCTTCAGAAATGCAAGAACTTGCCAGCCAACTTCAAGAATTGACTGACAAGGGTTTCATTCGTCCAAGTTCCTCGCCTTGGGGAGCTCCAGTTTTGTTCGTTAAGAAGAAAGATGGGACTTTTCGTATGTGCATCGACTATCGCGAGCTTAATAAACTTACAATAAAGAACCGATACCCTTTACCTCGCATCGATGATCTTTTTGATCAACTTCAAGGTGCAGTCTGTTTTTCTAAGATCGACCTTCGCTCGGGATATCATCAACTTCGAGTCCATGAGGATGACATTCCCAAAACTGCTTTTCGAACTCGTTACGGACACTACAAGTTCATGGTGATGCCTTTTGGTTTAACCAATGCACCCGCGGTTTTTATGGATCTTATGAATCGAGTTTTTAAACCTTTTTTGGACAAATTCGTAATTGTTTTCATTGACGATATCCTCATTTACTCCAAATCCATAACTACCCATGAACAACATCTTCGTCAGGTTTTGAGCCTTCTTCGTGATGAACAATTGTATGCCAAGTTCTCCAAATGTGAATTTTGGCTTAAGGAAGTTAAATTCCTTGGTCACGTAATAAACAACAAAGGAATACACGTAGACCCTGCTAAGATCGAAGCCATAAAAAGCTGGATTGTACCCAAAACTCCCACTGAGGTTCGTTCGTTTCTTGGCCTTGCTGGTTATTACCGTCGTTTCATTGCCAATTTTTCAAAGATCGCGGTCCCACTTACCTCTTTGACTCACAAAGATAAACCTTTCATATGGGGATTCAGTCAGGAAGAAGCTTTTCAAACTTTGAAACGAAAGCTTTGCGACGCTCCTATTCTTTCTCTTCCTGATGGTGTGGAAGATTTCGTGGTGTACTGCGATGCATCCAACCTAGGTCTTGGTTGTGTTCTCATGCAACAAGGCAAGGTCATCGCTTATGCATCGCAACAATTGAAAACGTCTGAGAAAAACTACACCACCCGTGATCTTGAACTTGGAGCCGTTGTGTTCGCATTGAAAATTTGGAGACACTACCTTTATGGTACTAAATGTGTGGTTTTCACTGATCACAAAAGTCTTCAACATATTTGCAATCAAAAAGATCTAAATATGCGTCAACGTCGATGGGTTGAATTTCTAAACAATTATGATTGTGAGATTCGCTATCATCCTGGAAAAGCGAATGTTGTGGCTGACGCTCTTAGTCGCAAGGCGTATACTCAACTTAACTGCATTCAGACCCATGACCTCAAACTTCGAATCTATGAAGCCCAACATGTTTCGGTCACTGAAGGCAACATGTACAATGAAATGTCATGTGGAGCTGAAAATCTTTTGGAGACGAAACATGGATTGCTCTATCTCTCCAATCATCTATGGATTCCTGATCGTGACAATCTTAGAACCTTTATCATGGACGAGGCTCATAAGACTCGTTACTCCATTCACCCTGGTGCTGATAAGATGTATCAGGATCTGCGTCCCATGTATTGGTGGCCTGGTATGAAAAAGGATATAGCTCACTACGTGGCTAAATGCCTTACTTGTGCCAAGGTCAAAGCTGAACATCAACGTCCATCTGGTTTGCTTGTGCAACCAGAGATTCCTGTGTGGAAATGGGAGAACATCGCTATGGACTTCATTACTAAATTACCCCGCACTACACGAGGTCATGATAGTATTTGGGTCATTGTGGATCGCTTAACCAAATCTGCACACTTTTTACCCATTCGTGAGACTTATTCGGCTGAGAAATTGGCTAATCTTTATATCGCCGAAATCATTAGTCGTCATGGAACCCCTTTGAGCATCATTTCTGATCGGGACAGCAAGTTCACTTCTCGTTTTTGGCAAACTCTTCATGACGCGTTGGGAACTAAACTAAATCTTAGCACAGCATACCATCCTCAGACAGATGGTCAAACGGAGCGTACTATTCAAACATTAGAAGATATGCTTCGGGCTTGTGTCATAGATTTTGGTGGTAATTGGGATTCACACTTACCTTTGGTTGAGTTTTCGTATAACAATAGCTATCATGCCAGTATCCGTATGGCAACTTTTGAGGCCCTTTATGGTCGTAAATGTCGTTCTCCTGTGTGCTGGAGCGAGGTCGGTGATACTCTGATTACCGGTCCTGAGCTAGTCCAAGAAACAAAAGACAAGATTGCGGCTATTCGTGGATCCTTACTGGCAGCTCAGAGTAGGCAAAAGAGCTATGCTGACCAAAGGCGTAAACCCTTGGAATTTCAAGTTGGTGACATGGTCATTCTCAAGGTTTCACCTTGGAAAGGCGTGTTTCTTTTCGGGAAAAAGGGGAAACTTGCGCCAAGATATGTAGGCCCATTCAAAATCTTGGAAAGGATTGGGAAAGTGGCTTATAAGTTAGATCTTCCGACCGAACTCAGCAGTATTCACCCAACTTTTCATGTGTCAAATTTGAAGAAATGCTTAGCTGATGAGAATCTTCATGTTCCGCTTGAAGACATCCAGATTGATGAAACGATGCATTTCATCGAGAAACCGGTGGAAATCATGGATCGTGAGGTCAAGACCCTTAAACGTAGTCGTATTCCTATAGTTAAAATTCGTTGGGAATCTAAACGTGGCCTAGAATTTACATGGGAACGTGAGGACCAAATGAAGACGAAGTATCCTTACCTTTTTCTGGAATCCTCCACTTGAAGTAATTTCGAGACGAAATTTCTGAAAGTAGGGGAGACTGTGACATTCGTAGTCCTTACACTTTGAAACTTTGGCAAGTTTAGTCCTTGTAACTTTACTATGTTTCGCATATTGGTTCTTATTTTTTCTTTGAAACTTGATTATTATGAAATCACGTTTTATACTCACGCTTAAGGCCGAAATTCGAAATTTATGCTTGAAACGATATTTCTAAACATATTTAGTTGAAAAATAGGGAGAACTAAATTTAGAGTATAAAAATGGTGATTTTGGTCACAACGCACGATACCGCGCAATCTGCACGCCTATACTATGAAAATTCGTCTTTTTACATTGGAGAGCACCTAATATTAACTTGGCTTGTATAATAATATACCTGGAGTCAAAAATATTATTTTTGGGTGCGTCGGGTATTTAAAACAGTTAAGGGCTTGTACCGCGTTAACTAGTAATATACCCGCTAATTTACACCTAATACCCACTAAATAATATATTATAAAAAATGTTACAACTCATACAACCTATATGTATGTGTGTGGCGAGATTTAGGGCTGCCAACACACCTAGAGTTTACCTCATGTAGCCACATAAGTCTATAATAGTGTGACTCATGTATGATGATGATCATGATTTAAGCAAACTCTTCATCTTCACCATCATAACACACTACAAACTCTTCCACTTCCTCCTCACTCATCCGCCACATCCCTCTCTCTCTCTATAATATATTTTTCAACTAAAAACCATCAAGAAATCAGCCAACATTTTGATCAAAACATCCAAGAGAGCTTAAAGAAATGGAGATTTGAACAAGATTCTTAAGGATTTTCAAAGCTATTTTCTATCTTCTTCTTAAAAAGGTAAAAACCCCAACTTTGTTCATCTCATTTTAATCTTTTTCATCTCTAACTTGGATGATTCACCCAACTAAACTTATAAACATATGGTTTTTATAAAAAAAAAATAAAGAGAGATTGAATGGATAGGTGTGTGTGTGCGTGAGCTATACATACATATATGTGTGGTACGTGTGTGCCGTATGTATATGTATGTGTGTTTATATTTCAAACCTAAACTCAAAATTCTAATTGCATGTATGATCAACCTCTTGAATAACAAAATTCATGTAATTATACACACAAATTTAAGGAAAATGTCAAAAAACACAAGATTATATATAGGTGTATGTATGCCGTGAGGTATATATATATGTATAAGAATGAAGATTTTAAAATCTGATTTAGATCAGAAAGTTTAGACCTATAAATGTGTATAAAATGACTCATGTTGAGAAGAAAATGATGGGATTTTGATTTATAAGAAAATGGATCATTTTTGGACCTAAAATGCCTAAATTATGAGCTTTAATGGGAGATTTTGAAAGAAAATATGAGGTCTGATTGTTCATACTAAAAATCACCTAAAAGTCCATGAAATAACTTATTTTTACCAAAAACATTGAGTATTGGTTCAAAAACTAAATTTTGGCGAAGTCTGGTACAAAACTATGTTGTAAAAAGGCGAAAAACGGCAAAATTTGTATAAATTTCAAATCTGATTTAGAACAGGTCTTAAAAGTGTATTTTTGAAATAAAAACATGTAATTAAAGGTATGTTTAAAATACTACATGTTTTTACAAGTCACACGAATTGGAATTTTGAGAAATTGCTAAAGTATCGCCTAAAACCGACAAGTTGTGTAACTAGGTGTCTTGCTACCTTAACACCTTAGACCTTAAGACATATCCTTTATTAGTGTTCTTATACATATAGGTTGAGTTCTTCAGAATTCCTAGTCTTAACTCGTGACAAGTTTATTTGGATTCATCGTGCTTAGCAAAACTGTGAGTATATCTTCCCCTTTTTCATTTTACTTTTGGGGCTACTCATGTACTTACTATCATGTTTCTATTTCATTTTACTAAAATAACAATTCTTATGTGTGTTGTTTGTGTCATTACGTGTATCTATGACTTGTCAAATCATTAACCGTTGCGGCCTAGCATTTCAATGAATAGATCTATGGTATATACCCTTGTGACTCTGTTGAGAGTCCTTGTCATTGCTATGTATTTCATTACTACTAGCGCATACTATATATATCTTCTTTCCTTTCACAGGGTTGATTTGACCCGGATACCAATTACTACTTTTTGCAAACACTATGTTACATATGAATTGCTAAGTTTTACCTTACTACATATATCAAACGGATGTACTCACCAATACATTATATGTGTTGACAAATTATTTTGTACATGTTTCAGGTGACGTTTGATCTTACATGCTTTCACGCTTAGGCTGGACCTAGTGCTTAAATAAAAGACTGAATATATATTTATCTATGTTTGAGATTTCTATTAAGACTTTTGTATTTCCTTTTGGATAATGAAAGTTTGTTTGCTATTAATATTTATAATCTAGTCCATGTGCTATTGAACAATTGTCACTACGTGACACCTCGATGTTTCCGCCATCGGTTGGGGTGTTACATGAATATATTACTAATACTAAAACTAATATTAAGATTTTTAATTTTAATCCCATTTATATCTTATTGACTGAATTAAATTTTTGTATTACTATTTTTATGAATATATTACTAATTACTAATAATTACTAATATTAACTAATATTAATACTAATATTACGATTTTAGTTTTACTATTCGTAAAAATTCGTATTGTTGACCGAATATATTACTAATACTAATTGAGATTAGTAAGAAAAAAATTTATGTTTTTGTTAAATTGATGGAAGTCAATTCTTTGTTTATATGTCTTTGAGTTTGATTGTGCTAATTTCAAGCGTTGTTGACCAATTCACGTCAATTATCAATCCTTCCATTTTTTATAATTTAAAGACTTTCCTTTAATCAATTGTTATAAAACGATATTCTTTTAAACATATACAATTTTTTTTTAAACATTTATTTAAATTTATTTAACAGTTTATAATTTAAATATAATCCGAAGATAGGAGTGTACATTTATTTTCCTACACTTTTATTATTCTTTTAATAATAAATATAATATAAATCTATTTAACAGTTTCCTAAAATATATAATGTATTCAAGATAATTTTCAATGCTATTACTAATATTACGACCTTAATTTTAATATTGTTGGCCCAATCTAAATAAAAACTTTTTACGTTTTTGTTAATTTGATGGAGGTCAATTCTTTGACTTTATGTCTTTGAGTTTAATTGTGCTAATTTTAAGCGTTATTGACCAATTCACGTCAATTACGAATCCTTCAATTTTATTTATAATTCAAATATATAAATAAAGATTCCTACTTGATCACGTCAATCGAGGCACAATATTTCCGATTTTGCAGAATTGTTCGAGACACAGCAATACTAAATAAACCTTAACAAATAATAAAATCATTTAATCGTCATACCAATTTTAACAACGAAATTAAATGATAATATAAATTTTCAAAATGTTATTTTATGTTAAAGAATTATATTACTTAAATCACAACTAATAATGATTACTAAAGATGTCAATAATAATTTGTATATAATGGGTTAGGCAATTTGAGAAGCGGATGATTTTAATGTCATTTATTTGAATGATTGATTATGATTTTGATGTTATTTATTAAGATTTTTAATCGTATTTATTGATGTTACTAATATTACGAATTTCATTTTAACATTGTTGGTCGACTTTCATTTTGATATTACGACTTTCCTTTAATCAATTGTCACTAAACGATAATCATCATCTTGATTTCAATAAGTGTGCTAATTTTAAGTGTGCTAATTTTAATATGTCAATAATAATTTGTATATAATGGGTAAGGCACTTTCAGACGCAGATTATTTTAATGTCATTGATTTGAATGATTGATTATGATTTTGATGTTATTTTTTAAGATTTTCAATTAAGTACTATATTTACACAGTTTAAATAATGACGTTTTTTGGGGGCATTTTGTAACATGTCAAAAGTTGCCTAAAGTGTATGTATAATGGGTCCTTTTGGCTACATGTTGAAATGGGTTTGGGGTTGATCCTTTTGGTGTCTATTTTTTTTAATAAAATATAGGAAATTTATATTACAGCATGTGATATTGGACCCATTTTCTTATTAGTTGTTTTTTAGCTATGTAATCAGTTTGAATCATTGGAGAGATAACATGTAAAATTTAAGCTACCCATTCAAGTAAGTGGGTTAAGGATTTTTAATTTACTTATCACTGTATCCATATCTTTACAACAACTATATTTTATGTAGAACACAAATATGGAATACAATGGTGGAGGTTTTCATAAATTATTGGAAATGAGCTGCACTCTGAGGATCGTGATGACAATGATAACAACTTCGAAGGTGAAAAATCAGCTATCAATAAGCAAGACTTGGAAGATTTTGATTGAAGTAATGAAAATGGACCATTGATTGAAGTTCGTTAAGCCCCAACTAATTGATAAGTGTTCTATGCTTAAGCTTAGTTATGATTAGAATATAGATATTACCCAAATGATGTAATGTGTAATATTGGTTGAAGTTCGTTAAGCCCCAACTAAATGATAAGTGTTCTATGCTTAAGCTTAGTTATGATTAGAATATGGATATTACCCAAATGATGTAATGTGTGATATTGTGATAGTATGCTATGTAGTTTGCAGTTGTCAAATTAAACTTTACTTACTCGATATATCCATCATTTCGTTACATTAAACTGGTAGATGACATTTTGCATTTAACATCAAAATTCATACATATTGCATCATCAAACATTTAGTAACCAAATCAAATTTCATAATACAATTTCATAACCAAAGCAAATATATATATATATATATATATATATATATATATATATATATATATAATTAAAAATCATTGAATAATAGATAACGATTTTGTTACAGTTTTTTTTATTTGATCTATAACCGCTTAATTCTTAGCACTGCGAACAAAAATTTTTATGTATCGGATTATTATTTATGTGAGCTAGTAGAATTCAACTTTTGATATTTGAATGATATTACTTGTAATTACATATTAAGATATAGTTAGCAAAATAAAAAATTGTTCTTCGTTTCTTCTATTTTTTTTAAATGGCTCGATGAGGAGAAGTCAATTTCATTTATATTTTTGTGGTCAAATAACGGTAGAATAACTTCTTAATTATTAGCCATAAATTTGATATTTAATCTTGAAACCGATTGTTAAATGGAAACCGATCATTAAAGTTTCAATCTATAAAATAACCTTCTTTTCACCCAAATGAAAAAATATACATCGCAAACAATCATGTATCTATGTTGTTGGATACATAACGGACAAGTGTTTAGCAGTCACCATCATGGTCGTCGTCACCATGTCGTGGAACCTTCGCCACCGACCTCCGCCACCTTGGTCACTGTACAATCTCCGGTTTACTATAGTCGAGTCCTTGTTTGGCTTTGTACTCAATGCTGGTTCGAACTACTTGTTGTTTCTGTTTCATCAATGAAGCTAGCTTTTATCTATGGGCTAACAATAGGAAGGTAAGTCTTAGGTAGTTGCACTGTTGTGCCATTAAACTGTAAAACGAACATGACCCTCATGATTTAACATTTGGAGAAGGTGAGGAAACTTTAATTACATCTTCTGTCATGTTTTTTTCGTTAGGTTCCTATTAGCCCAAAAGCAACTAAGATTTATTTACTTTACACTCACTTTACAATCTTCAAGTTTTACTAATTGTTTTAATTAAAAATGTTATGTGTCTTAAATATATATACGTTTTAAATCAACTTTTAGCAAATTGTTTCATAACCTTATCAGTTTGCTTGAACCATGTTTTTCTTTTCATAAATTATGTTTATTCATGTTTGATTTATAAAAGTAAACGAATGGTTTAGTGTTTTAACCGATCAAGTAAGAAAAAAAAATCAAATAAGTCTTTCATGCCAACTTATTATTTAAATAGTCATATGTTGAAAAGATTTTATACAAAGAGGGTTATGTGTCTTAAATATATTCATCTTAATTAAATTGTCTTTAGGCTAAAATGATTAATGAAACATTAAAATAATAACAATAAATGATATTTTGCACAAACACTATAAAAATAAAATAACAATATTAGACCCTAAATCAACATTCTTAATCTAATTAGGTGCAAGCATAATTCCTTGATTTTCGTTAATTCATTGCAAGTTCAACATCAACTTTTGTGTGAACTTTTGCTAGCTTGTCAATGTGAGTATATCTTTCCCCTTTTTACTGTTTTACTACTTTGGGGTGACTCATGTACCTATATATTATTCAAGTTTCAATTTCTTATACTTAATGCAATTCTCATGTGTGTTTGCTTTATGTTAATTGGTGTGTCTATGGCTTGTCAAAATCATTAACCGCTGGGCGGCCTAGCTTTTCAATGAATAGTACTATGGTATACCCCCTTGAGACTCTGTTGAGAGAATCTTGGTCATTGTCTTGTTAATTCATTATTCAGTTGGTTAGTCATGTGTTAGTCATTATTCTCAGGTTTGGTTTTGAACGGATATTACTTATTACATAATTGCAAATGGTACCGCACATGAATTGCTAAACACTTTTTCTACTATTTTTATTCAAACAGGGTATGCTCACCAATACATTTTTGTATTGACATATACTATTTTCGTACATGTTTCAGGTTATGTAGGAGATGACTTTTAAGCTTTTGGAATTTTTACTTAGATTTTGGGTTCATTGTATTTCAGTTTTAGTTGTCACTTTAGAATTATTGTATCTTGTATTTTTCTTTTAATGTAATAAACTACTTAATCAATATAACAAAATCTACACTTTTAGTCCATGAGCTATTGAACAATCGTCACTAAGTGACACCTCGATGTTTCCGTCATCGGTTGGGGTGTTACAGATTGGTATCAGAGCCATGGTTATAGGGAATTAGGTTATTAGAATGCCTTTTAGCCTAGTCTATAACTAAGCTTACTTTCATGAGTCCTCTCATGTATATTCCTCTTTATTCTTATATTTTCTTTCTAGGTATTTTTGCTATGATACTTTCTCGTTATTCTTTCGGTATTTTGCTTATAAAAGAATACGCTCGTATTTCACAAATGAAACGATAGCACCAAGTTAGGAGTGACACCCATACCTTGGTGATTAGTTTCACTCCTCTATATGTTATTTATCTTAGGAATATGTCTTTGAGATAGGAGTGACATCCACACCTCAAAGAGTAATTCCTTCAAAAAGGAACTTAACCACTAAGCTAGGAGTGATATCCTTAACTTAGCGATGCGTTCCATTCCACAATCGTTTTCAACTTTGAAATACATCTTTGAGTTAGGAGTGAAATCCACATCTCAAGGATCTATTTTTGCATCTCATTTTTAATCTCGCTAAAGTTTTGGAATTCACTAGTGATGGGGCACGTGCAATCTGGAAGGGTGAGCGCCTGTATCCCGAGTTTTCTGTCTAGGCCTGGTATTCGTATAAATCCCAATAAGACGCGGGACCGGTATGCTTACCTGAAAACTCTTGGGATGAGCATTCACTTATAAGCTAAAGTACGCCCCCATAAGTCACTAGGAAATTTCAAATACTTGAGTTAGTCAAAGTTTCCTATGGAAACAATTCCAATGTTTTATATATTGATATTTATGTTTTGTTTATCATTTGAAGACTCAAATGATAAATTATGAATTTTCTTAAATGTTGGGAATCTATTCGTACTACATACGTTGATTTTTATCATTCACGTCATTTTAAATCTTGGGCTTTAAACACATTAGATTACACATACTTTCATGAAATGGTTTTATTTTGCATTTTAAAAACTTGTAGTGCATATTTTACAAATCAAATGTAAACCTTTTGTTTTCATATGACGTATCCAACATGTGTTTTCGAGAGAAACTTGCAACTAATAATGTGTTTTATAACAATTTTCAACTCAACTTCTTGTAAACACATGAAAATGTGTACCTATGAAATCTTTTCAAGTGAACCTGTTTTGAACCTAAAACATTCTTCGGTTACTAAAAAGTATCTTTTTACACTCGCACTATTTCAGTTGTAAAACTTTTGGTTCAACAAAACGATGGACATATCCTTTTATCTGAATGTTGCTAAATGTCTTTTATAGTATAACGCATATATGTAAAATTACTAAATTTTAACTCGCATGATAGTAGGCTATACACCGGTACCGTGCACTTTCATTCACAACAAATTTCATTATTTTATTCTTACACCATTCTATTTATAGTTACGTTCGTACATTATCTTATTACTTTTGTATTATTCTTTTATGGGTGGTTATTCTCACTCGTTATCCGCAACTACTCTCGCACTAATTATTAGTAGTTACACTTACAACACTGGTTTTGAGTATTAATTTAACTCGTTTACTTTCATTTTGAACGATTTACTCGATTTATATTATACTATTCTTTCAATCGAAATTTTATACTATACTTATATACTTACATGAATGCACATTTGGTATGTATATTTTTTCTTCCTGTTTTGAGCAAAAACCCTGTTATATATATATTATTTTGTTCATCATCATGGTCAATGAACATACTAGTTGATAACTCGTATGAGATCTAAGCCAGTGACCACGTACGACTCGGATTAGAATATTCCAACCCGAGGGGAACGGTGAAATTCTCGGGGTTTATCAATCTAGGTGTTTAAAGCCCAACGATGTGAACAAAAATTTACCGGTTGAAGGTAAACCCGAAAGGGAAGAACCTCTGACCATGTCTTACACTTACATGTTACTCTCATTACGGTTAAAGGGTAAACTCGAAAGGGAAGAACCTCTGACCATGTCTTACACTTACATGATATTCTCATTACAGTTAAAGGGTAAACCCGAAACGGAAGGACCTCTAACCATGTCTTTGTTTCATTGCAGTATCGATTACTTAGCATATTCTGATTGCACGCATTTGTTTCTAGTATTACTTAGGATAGGGTTATGGAAAAGCATAACACCCTAGTGTAAGGTAAATCATGATTACGGTCCGGAACGCAATCATGGATTTACAGGTACATAAGGGTGGTGTGTAATTCTATTTAGGATGTTGGTAGACAATCAGTACGAGTCTAAAGTATCGAAAGTGTGGTGGGTTAGCTGCGGTACACCCTATATATAAGCATAAACGATACTGCGGGAGCGGACTAGGAGTCTGACCAAGAACCTACCTCTTCATTAAATCGTTATCTAATAGCTAGCATTTTCGATAAAAACGTTCTTTCACGAGCTTCAATTCGTCTTTATAAGGTTCTTCTCTTGACCACCCACACAGAAAACTCGAACTTTGTATACTCTTACACTCTCTGTTAGTCGAAATCTTGTTGCATGTCCTTAGTAAAGTTTGGTTAGAAAACCTTTCTAAAGTAGGGGAGACTGATCTGCCCCTCACCCGTTACACATTCCAAAAACTTTTTCATTTAAACTCTCAACTTTCTAACTTTGGGTCAACTGTCAAAGATTTTGACATTATTACTTTGGATATTAGACAACTACTTTAAAATTTATCAAAACATGAATGATGTGAAAATTTTAAAACCTACTTGCCTTTTTACGACATATTTTGTTTCATAGAAACCTCCACTTGAAAGAAATTTCGAGACGAAATTTTTTTAAAGTAGGGGAGACTGTAATATTCACAATTTTTTATAATAGCAAATATATATATATATATATATATATATATATATATATATATAATTAAAAATCATTGAATAATAGATAACGATTTTGTTACAGTTTTTTTTATTCGATCTATAACCGCTTAATTCTTAGCAATGCGAACAAAAATTTTTATGTATTGGATTATTATTTACGTGATCTAGTAGAATTCAACTTTTGATATTTGAATGATATTACTTGTAATTACATATTAAGATATAGTTAGCAAAATAAAAAATTGTTCTTCGTTTCTTCTATTTTTTTAAATGGCTCGATGAGGAGAAGTCAATTTAATTTATATTTTTGTGGTCAAATAACGGTAGAATAACTTCTTAATTATTAGCCATAAATTTGATATTTAATCTTGAAACCGATTGTTAAATGGAAACCGATCATTAAAGTTTCAATTCATAAAATAACCTCCTTTTCACCCAAATGAAAAAATATACATCACAAACAAGCATGTATCTATGTTGTTGGATACATAACGGATAAGTGTTTAGCAGTCACCATCATGGTCGTCGTCACCATGTCGTGAAACCTTCGCCACCGACCTCCGCCACCTTGGTCACTGTACAATCTCCAGTTTACTATAGTCGAGTCCTTGTTTGGCTTTGTACTCAATGCTGGTTCGAACTACTTGTTGTTTCTGTTTCATCAATGAAGCTAGCTTTTATCTATGGGCTAACAATAGGAAGGTAAGTCTTAGGTAGTTGCACTGTTGTGCCATTAAACTGTAAAACGAACATGACCCTCATGATTTAACATTTGGAGAAGGTGAGGAAACTTTAATTACATCTTCTGTCATGTTTTTTCGTTAGGTTCCTATTAGCCCAAAAGCAACTAAGATTTATTTACTTTACACTCACTTTACAATCTTCAAGTTTTACTAATTGTTTTAATTAAAAATGTTATGTGTCTTAAATATATATACGTTTTAAATCAACTTTTAGCAAATTCTTTCATAACCTTATCAGTTTGCTTGAACCATGTTTTTCTTTTCATAAATTATGTTTATTCATGTTTGATTTATAAAAGTAAACGAATGGTTTAGTGTTTTAACCGATCAAGTAAGAAAAAAAAATCAAATAAGTCTTTCATGCCAACTTATTATTTAAATAGTCATATGTTGAAAAGATTTTATACAAAGAGGGTTATGTTTCTTAAATATATTCATCTTAATTAAATTGTCTTTAGGCTAAAATGATTAATGAAACATTAAAATAATAACAATAAATGATATTTTGCACAAACACTATAAAAATAAAATAACAATATTAGACCCTAAATCAACATTCTTAATCTAATTAGGTGCAAGCATAATTCCTTGATTTTCGTTAATTCATTGCAAGTTCAACATCAACTTTTGTGTGAACTTTTGCTAGCTTGTCAATGTGAGTATATCGTTCCCCTTTTTACTGTTTTACTACTTTGGGGTGACTCATGTACCTATATATTAATCAAGTTTCAATTTCTTATACTTAATGCAATTCTCATGTGTGTTTGCTTTATGTTAATTGGTGTGTCTATGGCTTGTCAAAATCATTAACCGCTGGGCGGCCTAGCTTTTCAATGAATAGTACTATGGTATACCCCCTTGAGACTCTGTTGAGAGAATCTTGGTCATTGTCTTGTTAATTCATTATTCAGTTGGTTAGTCATGTGCTAGTCATTATTCTCAGGTTTGGTTTTGAACGGATATTACTTATTACATAATTGCAAATGGTACCGCACATGAATTACTAAACACTTTTTCTACTATTTTTATTCAAACAGGGTATGCTCACCAATACATTTTTGTATTGACATATACTATTTTCGTACATGTTTCAGGTTATGTAGGAGATGACTTTTAAGCTTTTGGAATTTTTACTTGGATTTTGGGTTCATTGTATTTCAGTTTTAGTTGTCACTTTAGAATTATTGTATCTTGTATTTTTCTTTCAATGTAATAAACTACTTAATCAATATAACAAAATCTACACTTTTAGTCCATGAGCTATTGAACAATCGTCACTATGTGACACCTCGATGTTTCCGCCATCGGTTGGGGTGTTACATAAACGATTTTAATTAATATTAACATTTACATTTACATTTCAGTCTTCACTAATTGCATCAATGGCAGCCCCAAGTGATAACCGTGAAGATGAAATGAAGGAATTTGTTCTTAATCAAATTACAGGATAATACTATCAAGATTTGAAGACTACAAGAGACTTGCAGATTTGTTTTGACCGTTTGCAATTGGGCACATTTGAGCGAGACGATGTTCAACGAATTTTGAAGTCAATGCCTTCGACTGTTGTTCGTGATTTGTCGGTGTTGTGCAATTCAGGGTCTGATATTAAGGATGTAGAACTTTTGACAAGATTCAAAGATCTACATGCACAGCTTGAAGGTTAAATGGAATTGAAGCTTAAGTTTATTAATTCCTTTAACTAGTTGTGGATACCATCCATCGCATATCAATGAGTTAATACGCATATTGAGTTTCATATGCCTAAAGTGCTTAAAGTTCAAGAATGAAAGGAATTGTACCTTCAAATTAATTGAAGCTTAAGTTTGTTAATTCCTAATGTATATTCATATATATAAACAGATGTTATGAAGATGTAATTCATAATATATATTGATGTTTAAAATTGATTATATTTGTTTTGTTTAACGTTGATTATATATGGTTTTTTATATAAGGCTACATATTGACTACAACTTTTTAATCCGTCTGTAGACTTTTTGTTCCTTGGTTGTAACCTTTCAGTTATTAAACATCTAATCAGTGTTAAAAGATATAAACAGACGTTGTCAAACAGCGGTTCTTCACAGCACGCGTTTGGTCTGTTGATGTGTCGGTGCTTACCAAACAGCGGATAAGGCTGGGCTGACTCGTCCCGTGTGTTTCCACACGGGATCCCACCTAGTAACTATATATAAAAGAAAGCACTCATTATGACATGACATTCATTGATGTCATCCCCCTCCACCATTGAGTGTGCATTGTAGCATATTGTGAGAATTTAAAAAAAAAAATATTTTCTTTCTCTCATGTGCATGGCACATGGACTTTCTACCACGATTTTTGAACATTAATAACATTTTATACGACATTTCTTTTTGAAAAAAAATACATTAAATTAACGAGCGTTTTATTATATTTTCAACGAATACTATAGTACTATACAAAAAAAAACCCGACTTTTTATATGTGGTGATTAATGAAATAAATAATTAAATTGTATATGAGTAGAAAAATAGTTTGAATACATGAAAAGTTGCTATACTACAATCTTTTTAGTCGATAGCAGTTAGATAATGTTTATTTATCATTAACATATGCTCACTTTAAACATTAGAATCACCTATCACCATCATCATCATCATCATCATCATGACACATGCTTTGATACAAATTTGGTTTTTTTTGCGGTTTCACATCGCAACTTTAGAGTGTATTAAGAAAGTGACACTTGTACAGAGATGATTGTTGAACCTTTACAAAAAAAATAAAAAAATAAAATAAAAAACGGCCTATTCTTTTTATATTACATGCATTTTATCACTTCATATTAGATTTGTTTATCTCAGAACGCTCCCAGAAAATAAACTAGTAGTTTTCTTCTTCTTCTTTTTTTTTTTTTTTTGAAGCTTCAAATTTCATTAACCAAGAAAATTAAATAAGGATAAGGATGTTAGTTAGGCGGGGATAAGGATGTTAATTAGGCGGGCAACAAGCTGCGTCATTGATAGAAATATTAAATGATTTTAGAGTTTTCTCAGGTATTTCTACAAATTTAGTGTTGCAAAATGTGTTTTCTTATTGGGAAAATGACCAATATAGCCCGTTGACCGGGCATTTTGCACAAATAGCCCCCTCCACCGTCTTTGGAGAGACGGGACACGGCTCCCAACCCGCCTGAACCGTCTTTGGATAGACGGGACACGTTGTGACCCCCCCCCCCCCAACCGCCACGTGGCGTCTCTGATCCCGAGGCTGTACCGTCTCTCTCCAGCGGGGTCAGAACCCTCTCCCAGACGGTTCACGTTTCCCAAGACGGCTAACCCTTGGTTCAACCGTCTCCAAAGACGGTTCACGTCTATCAATGCCGGCTGACACCTCGGGTCAACCGTCTCAAACAGACGGGTCAGCTTTCCCAAGACGGCTGACCCTTCGGTTCAACCGTCTTGAGAGACGGTACACATTTACCGACGCGGTGGTTCCTGATGAGCGGCGACGCTTCGGTTGTCCGGCTCAGCCCTATAAATACCCGTCTCCCGTCCATTTCCCGTCATCCAAACCGTCTGAACATATCAACCACCGTACAACTCCGTCCAAACACCATCTACTACCCGACGACCACCGTCCAACACCGTCCAACACCGTCCAAACCACCTTCCAACACCGTCCAAACCACCGTCTAACACCGTCCAAACCACCGTCCAACACCATCCAACACCGTCCAAACCACCGTCCAAACCACCGTCCAAACCACCGTCCAACACCAATGGCACCCCAAAGATGGACGGAAGAACAAGAGATTGCGTTGATTGCGGCATGGCTGCATGTTGAGGAGAGTACACACCTCAACAACAAGTGGTTCCGGATCCTGAATGAGTACAACCGGCTCGTTGGGGGCTCACAACGTACCACCGAGTCGCTTAGCCGCAAGTTGAATGATTTGACGACAAAGTGTCAAATATTCAACAGCCACCATAACCGGACCCTTTACGATGTACCCGCAAACTTTCCTGAAGACGTGGCCATTAGACACAGTCTAAGGCAGTACAAAAATAGGGAGGGTAAAGAGTTTAAACATGTGTCCGTGTGGCAAATGATTAAACATCGTCTTATGTAATTTTTAATTATATTTTTATTTATTTGTAATGGTTTTATTTTTAATGCAATAGTTGGTTATATTTTTAATTTGTCGTTTTGTTTTTATATTTAAACGTACTATACTATTACAATCACAAATAAACAATAAATATTATTACAATAACAATTAAAAAACTACACTATTACAACAAACTTCCCGAGAATAAAAAAGCAACAAGAGAAAATAAAGAAGCAACAAGTAAAAAACTACACTATTACAACAAACTTCCCAAATTTACTTCCAGAACTAGGAACTTTGTTTGAAGTAATAGTAATGTCTAACCAACTATTGAGGACTACATCTTAGTGTTAGATGTTTTGTCCTCCACAGCGGCGGTAGTAGCAGTGGTCTACATAGACGTTGTTTCGAATGGTGTATGTGCTCTACACAGACAAGTCCGAAACATTTCCTCGTTTTATGTAACAATAGTTCTCAGTGAGCACACGTCGAACATCGAGACATAAATTCGGAAAGCGAGCGAACTTGCCTAAAATGTAGACCACCACATCATCGATCCATTACACGGGTTGCAAACCACGCGCAGATGGAACAACAATCCAAGTAGCCGTACGCAGATGAAACAACAATCCAAGTAACCGGGACATATTTTCCGAAGCCGGTAGGCTTCGGCTGGGGCTTCGGCTGGGAAAGTAAAAAAACGTCATTGGATTGGAAGATGAAAGCTTAGAGGAGACGGGTGGGTGCATGGAAGATGAAAGCTTAGAGGAGACGGTTGGGTGGTGCATGGAAGATGAAAGGTTAGAGGAGAGCGGTGGGTTTCGTTAAGTTAATTAGGGTATTTATATACACTCGTGAGACGGTTCAGACGGTTCAGACGGTTCAAAAATTTCGTTAAGACGTATTGGGAAAGGTGACCCGTCTGTTTGAGACGGTTGACCCGAAGGGACAGCCGGCATTGATAGACGTGAACCGTCTTTGGAGACGGTTGAACCGAAGGGTCAGCCGTCTTGGTAAACGTGAACCGTCTGGGAGAGATCTCTGACCCGTCCGGAGAGAGACGGTACAGCCTCGGGATCAGAGACGCCACGTGGCGGTTGGGGGAGGTCACAACGTGTCCCGTCTATCCAAAGACGGTTCAGGCGGGTTGGGAGCCGTGTCCCGTCTCTCCAAAGACGGTGGAGGGGGCTATTTGTGCAAAATGCCCGGTCAACGGGCTATATTGGTCATTTTCCCTTTCTTATTACTCTATATTAAAAGAAAGACGGATTTACAGTACCCATATTTAATTGGGTGTTTGTAACCGCAACAAATGATATGTTGCCATTTGGCAACAACAGCTTTATTATTTTTTTTCTTTTTACCTACCGTTTCATTTGATGTTATATGTTTTATACTAAAAATTAGTCACAAACATAGGAATAAGTGGAGTGGTTATCAACCTCCACTTTAGAGTTGGAAGGATGAAGTTCAATTCTTTCCATCATTTAAGTTTTACCTTTTTTTACTTCTTTACAATAGTGTAGTCTTTAGGATTTCAAATTTTGACTACCCAAGATTTTTAAACTACCAAACTTTGACCACTAAATTTCTTATTAACTTAAATTTCTTTCAATTTGACCACCAAACTTTTAGCTTTTAAGATTTCAAACTTTGATCACCAAACTTTTAGCTTTTAGCTGCTAGTATTTTTTTGAAGCCCACGCGATAATAACAGTCACTTAATATTATCTTTTATGTCCACGAAACCCTCCACGCAACAGGAGTTCCCACAGCGACGCGCGATCTTTAACGTTCGCCAAACACTCAACGCAACAGGAGCTACCGTCGCGTTTCGCACAACAGCCGCACCCGCGACGAAGCACGGGCAACTAATACCTAGTTCTAATTCTCTTTTCAAATTTGCCTAAAGAGGGTCGGTTTAGGCACACTAAAAAATGGTTTTTGGTTTGGTGGAGAAAAAAGTCGGTACCAACTGCCGAATACAAATATTAAATTAAACATTAAAGTAAAAGCAATAATGGTGATTAAAAAAATATGCTTTAATAATTACGTAATTTAATATTTAAGTGATGGGTTGGTGGACTTTTGCGGATCGTACACGTGGTGTGGTCAATTCATCGGCTGGTCCCAGTAGGAATCTCTAAGCCAATGAGAACGGAGTTTACATGGTTTGGACGGTTTTAAGGTTGAAATTTCTGTTTCTGTTTTTTACTTTAAAAAACGGTAGTTGTGGGCTGTGAGTGAGCTCCGGTCTGAGGGAGTTTTCATCCCGGTGCTTACCTCTAGTTATAACAGCCTCATGCGAACAGTCGCGGTGCGAGCATGGGCGACGGTGGTCGCGTGTGTTAACGGGAGAGAGAGGTGCTTTGGTCGCGCCGGTGCTCACCCCCAGCCACAACGGGGTCAAGTGATCGGGTTACTTGAGATTGAAGTTTGTGGCTCGCGCCTGGTCGCTCGCGGACGTGAATGGATAGTCTAGTCTACGAGCAATAGCACCCTACGCATTGCAGCGGGATATTGTGAACCGGAAAAAAATTGTCATGACAACGTTAAACTACACAAGCAGTTGTGGAATGTTAAGTCGTCTAATTAGGATCGATACGTAAAACATTATCGTAGAAAAGAATAACCAAGTCAAGACGATAATAAATACTGACACCCGTTATAGTAAGCGTGACAAAAGAGAACAAAAAATGAATCTACCATCCTTCTACACTTCAATATTGAATTTCATACTATACAAAGCCAAAGAGATAATAATATATGAGGAGAGATAACGTACAAAGCTTCCTTAATGTGAGAAGCGTAGGAAGGAATCCTGCCATTGATTAGGTTTAAAATTCCAGGCGGTGGCACGATCGTAATTATTAACCTAATAAAAACCCATTAAACATACGTAAGGGCATAATCGTCCGATTGTAAAATCTAATTTTAATTGAAATCAAATTGCGGCGACCAATTCTTTACGATCGTAACAAAAAAAACTCTTCTAATTGCAAAATCAATTTTACAATTGAATTCAGAATTGATATTCCATAAAAGATGCAGAAACAGAGCATATGGAAATTTGAAAACATGTTGGTCACTTTATACAAAATACTCTTAAAACTGTTACAATTCTTTTTTTTTTTTTTTTTTGACAATCGCTGCCTTCGATTACATTACAATAATGATAGACTAGCTAATAAAACGAACGCATGTATGCTCTGTTTTTTAAATGAAAAACAGAGCATGAGTTAGTCAGGAAAAACACATGCTATACATATACATTAGAAAATAAACGCACGTAATAATGTATTTTTAAAGTTTTAACCACACCTTTGTTGATGAAATAACGTGCGTTTATACTTGAACATTGGTTGGTCAAAGGTGCGTCTATTCATATAAAGGCTCGTCTATAGTTTTTTATATTATAATAAAGGTGCGTCTATATCAAGTTATTAAACGCATGCATAAAGCTAAAGATATTTTGATATTTTCACTTAACCTGTTCATTTGAAAAGACTATTCTTCACTTATTTATTGTTTCATTTTTAACTGAAACTAGGTATCAGTTGCCCGCGCTTCGTCGCGGGTGCGGCTGTTGTGCGAAACGCGGCGAGGGTTCCTGTTGCGTTGAGTGTTTGGCGGACGTTAAAGATCGCGCGTCGCTGTGGGAGCTCCTGTTGCGTGGAGGGTTTCGTGGACACAAAAGATATTATTATGTGACTGTTATTCTTGCGTGAGCTTCAAAAAAATACTCACGGCTAAAAGCTAAAAGTTTGGTGGTCAAAGTTTGAAATCCTAAAAGCTAAAATTTTGGCCAAAGTGCAATGCAAGTTTAAAAAAGTTGAGTAGTCAAAGTTTGAAATCCTAAAAGCTAAAAGTTTGGTGGTCAAAGTTTGAAATCGCAAAAGCTAAAAGTTTGGTGGTCAAATTGGAAGAAAATAAAGTTAAGCTAAAAGTTAGTGACCAAAGTTTTAAATCCTGAAAGCTAAAAGTTTGTTTGTTTGGTGGTCAAATTAGAAGAAAATAAAGTTAACCTAAAAGTTAGTGGCAGAAATAATGTTAACGTAAGAGTTAGTGGCCAATATATATATTAGGTGGTCAAATTGGAAGAAAATAAAGTTAAGCTAAAAGTTAGTGGCCAAAGTTTTAAATCCTGCTGTATACCTTCATCATCAAGCAGTTTGCGCTTTGCAATAGAAGCCTTTTTTTTCATTACCAGATAGGTTGACCTATTTGCAGATTATACCATAAAGCTTAATCAAGTCACAAATCCTATTCACAAAACGTTCAAATTCATATCAAGATTAATCTTATCAACCAATTTTTTGGTAAAGAGAATAATCAAAAACGGAAAGTGTTCAATTGGAACATGAAAACGTGACTAAATTGGTCGAAAACGAAATAGAGAAAAGACGAACCGTGATAATAAAAAATAAACAATCAACATAAAAATTGACATGAAGCTACTTTCCATGATTCTTACCTGATGTCAGAGCATCCTCGAGCAGCCAACACAATCGGTGATTCTCGTCTTCTCAAACACACATATCTGTCGCTAAAGTGGTCTTCAAAGTCCCCCATTGATTCCCCGTTGAATCAGATCTGGAAGTGAGTATTGAGCAGGATTCAGAAGCTACTAATAGCATTACATAACAGTGATTTCAACATGTACGCCTTCTAAACATGACAATGAATTTAATGTTCAGTCCTTCTAAAGGATATTTGTTATATCTTCAAAGTGGTTGTGCTTACAGTACCTATTGGCCTTGTTTGTTACTTTGCATCATGTTTCTTGCCTTATTTAGAAGCTGGATTTTCATCACCTGTAGGCATTTTTAATTTTTAGCTAACCAGTGATTTAAATGATATTTATCCATTATAACTTGTGGAATGTGGATACAATTAAAAAAAACCAATCTAACAACAATAATAAACAAAGAAGTAAAATTTGGCAGCCAACCAATATAGAAATGTGTAACATTCAAAGGAGTTCTAATAACCTAATAAAAATTGTCTTGACAATAAATCTTCAGCTAAGTGAATCCAATTCAAATGCTCAAATGCACATTACCTGAAACCACCAAATAAATAACATTAGGAATTCATTCAATAACACAAAGTATAAACTGTAAAATAAGAATATAGATAACAACGTTTTGCTAGAAAAATTGTTTTGTTGTGACTGTACGGCTCTTGATGTGCGGATTCTTTTTATTTAAATGGGCCTAACTGTTTTGACCCGTCACCTGAACCCGTCCAACCTATAAAGTTCATTCACATTTGGAATGAGCAAATGGCACCGGGTACAGGTACCGACAGAGAATCATTTTCGGTACTGAATCAGTACCCACTTATTTTGGTTTTCGGTACGGGTAAATACCGATTTTTTGCCGTTACCTATTTTTAGGAATTTTTGGTACCGATAAATGCTCATCCCTACTTCACATATATGTACTCAATATTTAAAATAACCTGAATATACTACACATGATGCTTACCTCATTTTAATTTTTTCAAGTAGTGCAATTTATTCAGCCTCATACCTCAGAAACAATTGATGGCCTAAAACGTGCATGTGAAATGAATGTGCAGAGCTATAAATATCAAACCACCACTTTGAGATACAAAGATAACTTTTCAAAAAATTGATCCAAATTAAATAGAATCAGAAGAATTAGAAATGATCCGACATTACCTGTCTTTCTGGATGTGGAATTATAGAAAGCCACACAGCTAGCTATTATGACGGTCACACTTTGTCTCTCTTCTCTTCTCTTTCTCTGTCTTCGGATGGTATATGACGGATGTGGTGGTATGACGGATGTGATGTTGAATACGGTGGTGGTGTGGCGGTGTCCCTTTTCTCTCTCTCTAGCATATGGTTTAAAATGAGGCTATTGAAACCAACAGAAGGTTCAGCCAACGTCGCCATCAAGATCAACACAACCACGATACCTAACCTCACCATCGTGAACCACATAGTAACGATACCATCTTCGGGCGAGCTTTCTCTGTCTAACGTGGTCGTCTAAAGCTTGATTAGAGGTATAAACGTGGCAGGGGGATTGTTGATTAGAGGTATAAACTTGGCACCGCTGTTGATGGCTGCTTAAGATGAAGAGATGAAGATCTTACTTTTTGAGAGAAAGAGATGAACACCTTGGCTCGAGCGGTGATGGACTGGCTGGAGCGGTGGACTGACGATCATTGGCGGTGCTCTCTGCCACATTTGGTTTTACAACCTATGCATTAGAGCTGATTAAGTAAACTAAGAAACACGGAGAATAAAAAAAATTACCTGTTCAGAGCTTATTAAGTAAACAAAGAACTGTTCTGATCCCTTTTCGAAGACAAAAGGCATGCTAAGAATCGCGTTAGTCTGTAGTGTTTACCAATTCCTACTTCCATTAAGACCCCTGCAATCGATAATATATGTTCAAAAGTTTCAAATCAAATCAGTATCAAAAAACACTAAAGATAGTTGTAAGCAATTAAATAACAATTGCAACAAACACGTAGCAAACAAAGTGGATTGTCATTTGTTTCCTTATATAAAACCCAACACCACTTCATTTGTCCACCTGTCAGTGTCTAGAATCATCATCATCATCATCATCTACTCAGTTAATCCCACCGATAGCACAAGCTAAGGTAGGGTCTGAGGAGCGTAAGATGTAGACAGCCTTACATCTACCAAATAGAGAGGCTGCTTCCAGTGAGACCCCCGGCTCAATAGTGGTTTTGTATCAAGCCTTAGACATAAGGCACATAACACTTAGCAATCGGGACAAACCCGATTGGTGCATGTACCCCCTTGCCTTTTGGCTATCAACGCACCACCTGATGCATGATTAACCGCCAATCATTTTTAACGTTATTTTCATGAAATTAGTAAAATAACGTTAAAATTAGTGCAACTTTACTCCCCCCCCCCCCCCGAGGGCCACACATATACACATATATAAATGATATACGCACAACCGTAAGCGGGCCTAGAATCACCTCTCAGTAACATGTTTATATGTTTCTCACACTACACACATCTCATAATAGAAGATAGCAACACACATGTCAACTTAGACACCTTAAAAATCAGCACAAAGAACCTGTTAACAAATATGTGTATACTAACAGCGACTGCAGAATCTTTAACTCTTTTTAAAATGTTTATGCTGCATAGACGTAGCTGGTACGACATGTTAACTGCTCATGTTGACTTCACAGTTATATATTTTTTTACAGTTTATAGTTTATGTAATCAATTATTGTCTAATCAGCAATTCCAGGGGATGTTGGTGAGTGGGAAAGTGGTCATTCTTACTTTAATGGACTGGCTTGGAATTACTGTCATGAGTTTTGTCACACCCCAACCGATGGCGGAATACATCGGGGCGAGACTTGGGATAGATTGTTCAAAGACTTCATGACACTAGAATTCGTGACAATATGATTTAAAGATAAAATTTCATTCATAGCATAATTATCGTCTAAAAAGATAACAGAATACAAATTGTTTTCATGAAAAGAGAAATACGACATCAAAATATAGAACTTAAACTAGCGTGAGTTTCTAGTCCAATCCTAAGTAGATTTCTTGAATATTCTGCATCAAACATTTCCTGCAACATGTATAAAATATCCGTCAACACATAAAGCATTGGTGAGCATACTAGTTTTAGTTTACATACATAGTATTTTAGAATGGTTTACTCAAATTTCATACTATAGCATTGCACATACCTATTATACAAAAGACATAACTCAAACCCGCGAGTACCACAGCATATACCTAACATATTCATGTTAGGCCGTTTAAATCTTAACAATGACCCATAAAGGGGGCGGTGTGCTAGTCCTATAGCGCTATACATGTTAAGTGGGCTAATAATAGTTAATGATTTATGTCTAAGTATCTAAGAATCATAAGCATGGCAAGTAGCATATAAGTATGTTTAACAGATTGAGCATGTGTGTTTATGAAAGCATTAGTGTGTTTTGCATATGATACATGTTTGCACCCCAAAAGTGATAAAGAGTAAAAAGGGGACAAGTATGAACTCACCTTTGGGTGCGTTTAGTAATGCTCCAAAGAATGAGTCTTGGGGGATTAGTTCCTTAGCCTTGGTTAACTAGAATAAAAAAATAAAGGGTCTTAGATTCGAGTTTAGGTTATAGATTCAAGAGAGTCAAGCAAGCCTTTTAGGCGAACCAAAACACAAACCACCATGAAGGTGATTCGGATGGTCATAAGAGTCAAGCAAGCCTTTTAGGCGAACCAAAACACAAACCACCATAGAGGTGATTCGGATGGTTATGAGAGTCAAGCATTGGTAAGGTAGGGATGTATCCACAAACCTTTCCGAGTTATTAAATTAGTAGAGTTTATATAATTTAGTATTTATATAATATAACTTAGAAAGTAGGGTATGGTGACTTAGTTTGGATGAGCCTTGGCCTTCCTTTTGTCAACCATGAACCATAACACAAGTCCCTCCATCATTGAGTTGTTGGTGAACTTGGTTGGTATTATTAACAACCTAGTGCATAAAAGATAATAGAAGATGACCACATTTGAGGCCTCAAATTGGTGCCCTACTCATGTTTATTTGCCATGGAAAATAGGAGAGAGGTCCTAGAGGTTTCCTCAAAGGGTTTGAAGAAGAGGAGAGTGAAGAAAGTAGAAGAGAGGTTGAAGGTGAAGTGAGAAACTCACTTATTCTTGAGAGAATTCTTGAGAGATTTGGAGATTTAGAGAGGATTTAGAAATGAGCAAGTGTTAGAATGGGTAGGAGTGATGTATTTATAGTTGGGGTGAAGGAGTTGGGTATTTAATGAATTAATTAGGGTGGTTAGAAGTTAATTAGTGGTAATTATATTTTTAAAGAAAAAAATAATTAAAATCATAAAACAAAAAAAAAAAAACGTACGGCCATTTCATTTTCTTGAAATGGTATATCTTGTTGCATAAAGTCAAAAGCTAATTTTTTTCATAATATTATTTTTTTTAGTGTTGTTAAATATATATATATATATATATATATATATGTTTTATTAATAATAAGTATATATTAAGATCTTAACTAAATAAGTTTCTTGTTATAACGCCTAAACTGAATAGGATAGATTATAATGACGACCTGTCAAGAATTGGTAGGAGTAACCTAAACGAAACGAATAAAGGCGAACTTAGAATTTGTTAAATATAGCATTTATAATACAAGAAAATTAAGAATCACGCGACGTTATATAAAGTTTGCGTCGCGTAGAATTTATAGAATAAATGAAATAGATTAAGATTAAATATAATTGATAAAATACTTTTCCATTGATCATAAGCTCGGGATTACAAGGGTACAAAATGGAAAGATACAAGAATACAAGGACTAGAATGGAAAATACGAAAAATACGAATGTTACAAGTTTAATCATATTTTAATTCTAGGTGTTTTCTTCATAAACAAACCCATATGATAGTAATATAAACAAACCTCTTCGAAACGAAAGGTCAAACTCGGCCAAGGGTAAAAATTGTACATTCTACACACTGTCATACTGACTAAGCAGTTAACTCGGCCGATATATGGGTGATATATCACCAATATATCGGTTATCGGTCATCAACCGAGATATCGGTACAAAGTATTGGTACCGATAATATCGGCGATATTGACCAATATCCCACATTACAGTAAGCATGTCTATCTTCCCAGTCACCGACAGCCCACATTTAAGATACATTTTGTAATATAAACAAATCTCTTCCAAACGAAAGGGCAAACTTGGCCAAGGGTAAACATTGTACATACTACATACTGTCATACCGATCACCTACACATTGTCCTTAAAATTACTTCCAATTTTCAAAACAACATAAACTCTTAATCTTTCCAAATTGTGATATTTGAATCTAATTATGTCCTCGAGACTAAAATAACCTATTTATAGAAACTAAAAACTTCAACAAAACACATTTAAATTTACAATGGCAGAGTCAAATAAACTACTAATAGAAACTGTAAACTTCAACAAAATAATACTGCAAGTAAATTAACATCAAATAAAAAGGCAAGAAGATGAACATCAAGTGAAGAGAGAGTACCAAACTATTGCAGTTACTACACCTTTGATTCTCAGGAAGTTTCATATGATTCTGTGTCGCTCTTTCATTCCTTTCATCTTCCTTCAATCGACTCCCCATTTTTTTTATTAATCAAAACCCTAACTGCATCAACATTAACACGATCCGTTACATAAACAACACAAACTAAATTAAAACATCAATTAGCATCTAGATTGTTGATTTGTTGAATAAATAACATATCTAAATACGTAACTGATAACTGAAAAGAATATATACAATTAACTACTTGTATTCCGTTTTGTCAGTCAAGACGCCGCCTCTTCCAATTCGTCTCGGTCCCACCTTTCCGATTATCTTGTATACTTTTTCTTCACCGACAATTGCTGACATGAAGTAGCGGGAGTGAAGAAGAATGTGAGCAAGGATCTTGCAGAGGTATAGAAACCGAATGGCCGGAGTAAACCGACACCGGTTTCTCTCTCTAAAGGTAATGAGAGACGAGGATGGAAAAGAGGAACGACAATTGTTTCTCAAGAGAGAGAGAGAGAGAGGGGGTGTGACTATTGAAGGAGAAACAATGTGTTAACAACATGTGTATAGGCCAGGTGTTCCATCTTTTTTTAGCAAAAATTTAAATACAACAGACCATCTATGCTGTAACATTCACTGATCATATTTTCAAACATAGCAATATAAATACCGTTATCAATAGCAAAGATGGGAAAAAAACAAAAAACACTATTCATGGGAGTTCATAAATTAAAGTATAGGATAATTACTAGCCAACTTAAAATGAAATATGAATGTTACTCTAAATTGTAAATACAAAGATGCAATACAATAAGACACATTTACCAGTATGCATTAATAATTATTTTATTAGGTAAGAGCACTAAAATAAGCAAAGGCATCAAAAGGTGTGAAGGAGGAAAATATTAGCTATCCAAACCTAGACTTTGAGTTCGACATATCATTTTTTGATTTTCTGTTGAAAGATTCAAAACTCATTTAAGATTTTGATGACTACAACAAAAAATGTAATATTATTGATATTATATTGGAGACAAATCCAAATTATCATATCCTATATATTAATGTTTCAACTTCATGAATAGCAAACTTTAGCCGTTAACTGAAAATAACTGATAATCTAACCGGATTAAAGGACACCAATATTGGCCCATGATTATGGTTAAGGTCATTTGATTAAATGATTAATTTGTTTTGTTTATGGTTAAGGGTTTCTAAAATTTACACGTTTTAAGAATCAAAACTCTTATATGCATAACAAGCATATATCAATTTTAATAGTGAATTAATAAGACAAACTTATGATCCTAATTACGGTATTGTCCTAGCTTTTAGGTTACATTATTTTATATATTTAATATTTAATAGGAGAAAGTCTTAGCTACGGTAAAAGCTAAGGTGACTATAGGTGAAGAAACACCAATCTAACAATCGATATATAAGAGCACGAATAGAGATATAATTCTTATTAATGATGGTGGGACAATACAAGACTCAAATATAAGATCGTTACAGAGTTTCAACTATAATCTATCCTTCACAGCTATATGATGAGTTCTCTAAGAATTTCTCCGCCGCCGATTGAATACCTTTCTCCTGGAATGATGCAGGGTATTTATAGGCCTCTGGGGTGGTCTGTGATTAGCTGATGAAGGAATGACAGCTGGCTGTATGACTGCACACCGTTGTCATTGTCGGTGTTGTTGCTCTGCGATTGGTCCACGTGTCTTGTGATTGTCCTTTCCGTCCTTTTCTGTACCTCGTACCTGCAGGTGATCGTGGAGCGGGGGATAAACGCCTCTAATTGGCTGTGTGTCCCTGTCGTTGTCGGGTGACAACTGCCACATACGAGGTTACGTGCACAGGCTTCTAGAACTCCACGTCAGCATAGTGTGTTGACGTGTATGGAGATGTGGGGCCGTGCGCATGCGCGGGTACATATCTCTTCAAGTCCCCCTAGTCTAGTGTTCTGTATGCGCAGCATGCAGGACGCTGGACTTAGAGAAGAAAAAATTTTAGTTGCTCTCACTCATTATTCGCAACTATTCTCGCACTAGTTATTAGTAGTTATTATTACAACACTGGTTTTGAGCATTAATTTAACTTGTTTAATTTCATTTTGTGCAAATTGTGCGATTTACTCGATTTATATTATACTATTCTTTCAATCGAAATTTTATGCTATACTTATATACTTACATGAACGCATATTTGGTATGCATATTTTCTTGCCTGTTTTGAGCGAAACCCTGTCATACTTTACATTATTTTGTTCATCATCATGGTCAATGAACATGCTAGTTGATAACTCGTATGAGATCTAAGCCAGTGCCTACGTACGACTCAGATTAGAGTATTTCTTTAATCTGAGGGGAACGGTGTAAACCTCAGAGTTTATTAATATGAGTGTTTAGATCCAATGATGTGGACAAAAGTTACCGGTTAAGGGTGAACCCGAAAAGGAAGAACCTCTAACCATGTCTATTAATTACATGTTACTCTCATTACGTTTAAAGGATAAACCCGAAAGGGAAGGACCTTTAACCATGTCATTGTTTCATTGCAGTATCAATTACTTAGCATGTCCTGATTACACACATTTGTTTCTGGTATTACTTAGGATAGGGTTATGGAAAAGCATAACACCCAAGTGTAAGGTAAATCGATGATTACGGTCCGGAACACAATCATGGGTTTACAGGTACATGAGGGTGGTGTGTAATTCTAATTAGGCTGATGGTAGAAAATTAGTACGAGTCCAAAGTATTGGGAGTGTGGTGGGTCAGCTGCGGTACACCCTATATGTAAGCATAAACGATACTGCGGTAGCGGACTAGGAGTCTGACCAAGAACCTACCATTACTACCTCTTTATTAGATTGTTGACTAATAACTAGCATTATCGATAAGAACGTTCTTACACGAGCTTTAATTCGTCTCCTAGAGTCTTTCTCTGGACCACTCACACAGAAAGCACGAACCTTGTATACTCTTACACACTCGATTATTTGGATACTTGCTGCATACTCTAATAACATTTAGTCATAAACTTTTCTAAAGTAGGGGAGACTGCTTCATTAGTACCTCTGCCCCTCACCAGTTACACATTTCCAAAACCTGTCTCAAACTTTTTGGGAAATTATTTCTCATAATCATGAACTGAAATAAAAATTATTAGTCCAGAAAACATTTATTTATGTTGATTTTCCTATTTTTAGTCATTTAAACATGATATAAATTCATTAAATCAGTTTTAAATACAAATAAAGTGATAAAAACTTATAAAAAATTTATTTTAATCATTTTCCATCAGACTTTATTTATTTCTCACAAAAATAATATTTTTGGATCATATCTTGTACTTTTGGTCTTATTTATGTTTAATTAGACATAATTAATCATTTATCTATTTATACTATTTAACATCTATTTTATAAATACTTTTCTTATAAAATAAAAATATTCTTATGTTTGAAAGTCTTTATTATGATTTGTTGGATCATTGTGTAACTCATAATTATTTGTTTCAATATTTATGATTGTTGTATTTATTTACAATAATTAATTAAAGTAATTAACTAAATTATTTTGCCTTAATTGTTAAAAACATATTTTTATCTAAATAGTCAATTTGTAATAATTATATTATCTAAAACACATTCGCAAACTTTGGTATATTATTTTTGATATACAACTTCTATATTAATTCGATTTATCATAAAAACTCTAATTCCCCAAATCGACTTAGCAAACCCTAATGCCTTAGAACTCTAGATATTTTAGACTCTTAGACAATTCCCATTATAAGTATTCATATACATTATAGGTTGCATTCATCGGAATTCCCATTACTTAGCTCACGACCACTTAAGTTGGATTTTGATCGCTTTTGCAAACTGTGAGTATATCTTTCCCCTTTTTCATGTTTTACTCTTTTGGGGCTATTCATATACACTATGACTAAATGTTATCCGTTCACTAAATGCAATTCTCATGTGTGTTTGCTTTATGTTAATTTGTGTGTCTATGACTTGTCAAAATCATTAACCTTTGAGGGCCTGGCATTTCAATGAATAGTACTATGGTATATACACCTTGTGACTCTGTTAAGAGACCTTGGTCATTGTCTTATGATTCATTATACTAAAAAATGGTTTGATTCTTGATATTTGTTTCTTAGGGTTGATTTTGAACGGATATTACTTATTACATAATTGCAAATGGTACAACACATGAATTGCGAAACGTTTTTATACTATATGTATTCAAAACAGGGTATGCTCACAAATACAATTTTTGTATTGACAAAATTATTTTGTACAAGTTTCAGGTTATTTTGAGATGTGTTCTTTAAGCTTTCGGATATGTATTTAGAATTTGATTTAGTGTATTTCGGTTTAGTTGCCATTTAGAACCGTTGTATTTCATTTCAATGTAATAAACTATTTAATCAATGTATCAATATTTACACTTTTAGTCCATGAGCTATTGAACAATCGTCACTATGTGACACCTTGATGTTTCCGCCATCGGTTGGAGTGTTCCATAACTTGTGGGTCGTGCCACACGATTTCAACCGTCAAGAAGACGTGGCAATCTTCCCCTTTAAATTCCCTTTTCATTACCCTTCCTTCGTACACTTTACCAAAATTTCAAAAATCTTTCATCTCCTTCCTCTCTAAGGATTCCTCATTCCTGCCTTTAATTTCTTCCCCAATTCTCAGAAAATTATCAGTTTTCTTATTAAATGGAAGGTATCGTCCATATTCCAAAGAAAAAACGTAGGGGTAGTAGGAAATCCGATGATGGTTCGCAGAAGGGGCCACCACTTGTGAATGAAGTGACGGCAGTTTGGACGAAAGATGAGTTTAAAAGGTTCAATAAGGCATATGGTCTTTCTTCATCGTATGGTGTAGAGATGCCTTCCCCGGGAAAGACTATCCTGGAGCCACCGCCCGGAAAGATCGGTTTGTATGCTTCATACTTCCCGGATTGTAACTTTAGGGTTCCAATCACCAGGTTTTTAAGCACCTTCATGCAGACGGTGGGTGTGCATCTAAGTCAGATCCACCCGGGTTTGATGTCTCGTTTGATATTTTTTGAATTCTGTTGTCATGCCCAGAAGATAGAGCCATTGGTTGACATGTTTTATGTCTTCTATAGCCTTTGTTTTGTGGAAATTTGGCTTTCTTGCCGTCCGCGTACCGGTGTATCTCCGTGCCCGAAGGCATCTGTGAAGAGATTCAGGGAGTGGAAACCCAAGTTTTTCTGGATTTCTGAGGGTATTGTTCCCTTCAAAATGGGGTGTTTAGACCCTGAGGAGGGCCTTGAAAAGGTCGTACTTATTGAGTATAAGGAGCAGGAGTGGTTTAAAACACTAACTAGTCATCCTGTGGATGTGTGCAACATTCCAGAGACAGGGCTTGTGATGGCCGGAATGAGTCTTAATTATGACATCGAGGGGCGCAACACTCATCTGACGGAGGATGGTAAAGGTTAGTCGTTATCTGTTTGTTTATTGTTCTTTTGCGCAATTGGTTTGATTGTTGAACTTGCTTGCCTTGCTATTTTTCGCCTTTAAAGAGTTGGCGAACAACGAGTTGTACATATTAGAGAAAGCTTGGGACACGTTGGTGTGCCCTAATGTTGTTGATGTTCCGCAGACTGAGGACCAGCCACGGTTGCGCATTACTGAAACAGGTGAGTCTTCTCCGCCTTTTCTTAACCCTTCTCCCGTCAACATGTTCATGCGGACGGGATATCCCTTTATTGTCATATCAAGCGACGAGTCATCTGACTCACGTGCATCTTCGTCTCCGCATCTCTCGTCCGCAGGCGGCAGTGGTAAAATGCCTTCGCCTGTTCTGGTAGTGGACGATAGCGATGATGAGACTAAGACGGATGATTATATCGTCCAGAGGGTACGCAACCCGAGGAAGGAGAAAGACGATGGCGATGCTGAAGATGAAGACTATAGCTTTATTTTGAACCACGAAGTGGTTAGCGGATATCTTCAAAATTATAATCCCATTGAACGCAGCTACATTGAACTTTCAGATGCGTTTGTGCAAGATGATGCTACTAATGCTGAGTTGACTGGTTCATCGAAGGATGTGGTGGTACGGAAACCGTTGGTGGTGGACATGGCAAAGCTTGGGCCCGTTGTTGAGGATACCTCTCACAAGAAGAAGCGATCCAGGTGCTCTGGGTCTCATCGTAGCTCGAAGGACAAGGATGTTACGGGGAGTTTGTCGTCCCCGGTTTGAAAGAGGGTAAAGTTGAACGAGCTCGTTCACAATGCTGAAGATAATTTGCTTGGTGAGTTCACTTTACCTTTCTTTTCTGAATGTTTCCCTGTGGTATACTTGTTTAATATTTACATATGTTTTTGGTGCGCAACTAACTTGATAGGGGAGGGTGTGCATGGGGCGTTACGACTGCTGTGTTTGCTGAAGGGTTTGTAGTTAACCCAACTGATAAGCAGAAAACTCCGTCTCCGGAGGCACGCCAAACCTACTCCTCTTGTCCAGACTTTGGTACAAAATGATCCTCCACCACATTCCCCGCCTCCCCACAAGCTTACGCCTTTGGTGTTCTCACCTGTTCATCAGCCTTCGTCACAAGTGTCTCCGTCAGCTGTCCGTTTAACTGGTCAGACGGGGCCACAAGGTGTGGAGATGGAGGTGAGCACTGGGCGGGTTTCTCCCTCGGATATAAGTGAGGGTGACGGGCGAAGGATAGAGCTTGTTGAGGATAATCCCGATGAGAAGAGGGTCACTCGTGAGCCTGATGGCGGCTTCTCCGGTTTTTCTCTGTCTAGTAGTGGAGCTAATGCCGGTGGAGTGTTTGTTCCTAACTGGACGTTGACTCCTGATGCTCAGTTTTTAGATGTTGAGAACTGTCGCCAGTTTTTGGCCAACCTTGTCCCCCCAGCGGAGCGTGAGCATCAAGCTACTCGTCCACGCGGTGATCTTCTTGATGATCACATTATGCGTGTGGTGAATATGTTGTCTACATCCACTGAGATTGTTCATGAATGGGGATCTATGGGTCATGATCGTAATAGGTTTGACCAGGATTTGAAGCGTGTAACTGAGGAGCGAGATAGATTGCATCAGGATTTGAAGCAGGCAAAATGGGACGTTGTCACTTTCCGCGAGGAGCGAGATAAGTTGCAGGGGCGTATTTCTAAGAGGGGGCAACAGTGGGTTGTTGCTTGTGCTAAAACCAATTTAAAGTTGGAGTCTACGGCGACTCGAGAGAGTGACGCGACGCAGAAGTATGCTGAGGCGTCTAAAGAGATATTACGCTTGGAGGGTGTTCTCAAGCAGCGTCACGGTTCTCTGGTTGAAGCCCGGGAGAGGCTGAGAGAGAAGGACGCTGAGATTGCTCAGTTGAAGAAGGAGAAGGCGACTGTGGAGGAGCACAACTTGATGTTGCAACAACAAAATGCTGACTTTGAGGGAGAGGTGTTGGACACCCGCGAAGAGGCGCATCTGGCGCATGATGATCGCGAGTGGTTGCTTACTTGTTGTGTCCCCGAGGTTTGCCTTAATCCTCTCCTTTATTTTTCTTGTCGTTTTCACTTTTTATACTAAATGTTTTTGCTCTTGTGTTTGCAGGTTGCTTACTATGTGAAGAACTGTGATGAAGTGCGTGAGGCTGTGGCAGTGGTTAATGCTATTGCGAAGCTTGTTGGGCGCAAAGCAGGGTTCTTAGAAGGCTATCAGCACGCAAAGGATGGCAAGGCCCTTGAGCAGTTCGCGCTACATGACTAAGACCTTGACGTTGTGCTTGAGAAAAAAGCTGCTGAGTACGATCACCTGAAGCTTGAGTTGGTTGATTTTGTCGTTAGTCACCGAGATCAGCCAACGTGCTATGGGTTGAGGCAGTCCTTCGAGAAGCAGGGCCTTGTGCACACGAGACACGAGTATGCGATGAAGAAGGTGCTAAAGGAACCGGAGGCTGGGGGCAATCAACCCGAGGCGAGTGAAAAGTTGGACTTGACAGACTGTGAGGAGGAGGAGTACAGCAATGCTTCGTCTGATTTCAAAGCTTGAAGGCCTCCTTTGTTTTTCCTATTTTGTCTGTAATGTCTTAAAACAATGTTAATTTGCTCTACTAATGTCATATATGTGACCTTTTGTTTATAACAACTTAGTTTGTGACCAACTTTTGCATACCTTGCGTGATTGCTTGCATTTTTACTATGCTTTGCACAGTTACCTTATTTGTATTATGCATAGCTTAGGGATTGCAAATTAACAGTGCGATTTTTAGTTCATACATTGTATCTTAACCATTCAGCGTTTAATTTAGGACGTTGCATTTTAACTGTGCAACGTTAAGCGTGCGCAGTGCATTTTAACTATGCCCTACGCGTTTAGGGAATTGCATCTTACCCATGCAATTTTATTTTGGGACATTGCATCTTAACCATACAATGTTTATTTTAAACATTGTATCTTATCCATACAATGTTTAGTTTGGGACGCGTTGCACTTTAACTGTGCAACGTTTAGCAGGCGCAGTGCATTTTAATTATGCACTGCGCGTTTGGGGAATCGCATCTTAGCCATGCTATTTTGTTTTGGGACATTGCAACCATGCAATGTTTAGTTTAGACATCGTATCTTAGCCATACAATGTTTAGTTTGGGACGTTGCACTTTAACTGTGCAACGTTTAGCGTGCGCAGTGCATTTTAATTATGCACTGTGCGTTTAGGGAATTGCATCTTAGCCATGCAATTTTGTTTTGCGACATTGCATCTTAACCATGCAATGTTTAGTTTAGACATCATATGTTAGCCATACAATGTTTTAGTTTGGGACGTTGCACTTTAACTGTGCAACGTTTAGCGTGTGCGGTGCATTTTAATTATGCATTGCGCGTTTAGGGAATTGCATCTTAGCCATGCAATTTTGTTTTGGGACATTGCATCTTAACCATGCAATGTTTAGTTTAGACATCGTATCTTAGCCATACAATGTTTTAGTTTGGGACGTTGCACTTTAACTGTGCAACGTTTAGCGTGCGCAGTGCATTTTAATTATGCATTGCGCGTTTAGGGAATTGCATCTTAGCCATGCAATTTTGTTTTATGACATTGCATCTTAACCATTCAATGTTTAGTTTGGGGTTTGTGCTATACAATGGTGTCGCTAACTGCCTATATGTGTCGTGAATGAATAACAGTGAAATAGATGTTTAAAGCAAAAGGTTTGGTGTATTCATTCGATTAAATGGCTACACGACCTTCATTACAATCATAAAATCGACTACATGTAGCACTTCCGGAGCTGCGCTGCATTCCATGTGTGTGGAACAAGTTTGTCTTCCAACGTTGACAGTTTGTAAGCTCCTTTACCGAGGACTTCTATGATGCGGTATGGTCCCTCTAAACTTCAGGTTCTAGGTTTCACACAATTTTCAGTTTGTAGATTGGGAACCACATAGACATAGTTCTGGAAATTAGTTATTTAACTGGTAGCACAAGTTCTTGTCATCAAACCCTATTATCTACCCAATCGTAAGCGTCAAGTCAAACCTCTTTATGTCACCCAACCTGCTACTAAGTTTTGTCATCAACCGAACAAGTTGTAAAGAAAGGACTCAAAACACAAATCAATTGTTTCAATTAACTAATGCATCAATAATGTTAAGAAGTTTGTCATCACAAGCAAAACAATATCCAATACTGAAAATAAATAGAAAAAGTGTAAAACCTAATTGAACCATTCGTCTAGAGGAAGTCACAAGGGTTTTAGCCTAGCATCTCAAAGCATCTTCCTCTCTATCCTTCTTTCTTCGTGCGCCTACCATAACAATTAACAATTGATTTTATTTGCGAAGTCCAAAGCCCACTTTTGTTTTTCTTTTGTAGCCCAAGTAATTCATGATCCAATCTACAAATAACATAAACTAAAATAAAATAGTATCCTATAAACTAATAAAAATAATCAAACTCAAATGTTATTGTGCTAGTCAACGAGATTTAACATTTTGTATATTTAGTTTTCATCTCATTTATTTAACAATGAAATTAAACATACACCAACTTTAATTTATTTTGATTTATTTTCTAAATTCTTTTAATTTATCATTTTAGCCTATTTAATTTCATATCCTTAAAGCATAAAAAACCAATTAAAGTAGTATTTTTTTATAATAATATCGGTGCATTTATATTATAAATAACATTGAATAAGGTGTACCAAAAATGTACCGATCAGTCAAAGTTGATGTCAACCCCTGGCTTCATCCTAAACCAGGACCCATCCACCAGGGGTAAACATCTTTGGTCCAGGTTTGGAAAAGATTTGGGGCTTCGTCTTGAAAACCAAGATCCATCCACCCCAAAACCTTTCATTGTCTTAAACTATTACATATCAAAATAAAACTGTTCAACCACAAGACTACCATAAAAAACAACCACATAAATTCTAAAAAAGTGGGCTCCAGCCTAGTCTTTATATCCTTCATCGCCCACTTGAAACTCCTTGGCCACCTCAGCCTCCTTCACCTCAGCCTCCTCAGACTCCTTGACTGCATCCTCAGGATCGGCAACATGGACAGGTTCATGAACCACCTCTTTTCCATCCAGGCTCCTAATTTTCTCCTACCAAGTCTCAACATCCCAATCCTCTTGTTTGAAGTTGGGATCCTTAGCCTGCATAGCCATCCTCACCCTGACCTGGAGAACAGAAACTGTGGCAGATTTCACAAGACCCTGCCTGTACTCCTCCATCTCCATGTCATGCCCCTGCACAGTCTTGGCCTGCTTAGATTTCACCTGTTTCAGCTCAGCCTTCATCTTAGCCAGCTCCTTCTCAAGATGCTTGCTCTTTTCTTGAGCAATCTTCTTCACATCCTCCATAGTGGCTTTAGTGTCATTCATCTCCTTGGCAACCTCATCCAGGGACTTCAGCAGATATTCATGTCCCTACAAAAGAACATGTAAGTATTTTATCTTTAACATATATATAAATATTTTTTTTCCATCCTGAGGATAGCACCATACCTAGAGAGTGAACTAGGAAATCTTGCCCAAGATTTCATCAAAGCTGAGACCCTCAAAAGGAGCAGTCTCTTGGGCAGAGGCAGAGGCAGTAGCAGCCTTCCTCTTCTTGGAGGATGCAGGTGCCCTTGACTTAGGAGGAGGAAGAGGAGGATGGCTAGTCATCCTGGAGCTGGATGGTGAGGTGATCTTTGCTGCCTTAACATCCTGGTTGTCAATGTCATCAAGGTCGAAGAAGGCAGATTTCTTTGCTGAAAGTAATAAGAAATACAGGTTTAGACAGATATACATTACAGGACACAAACATCCTTAGGATGACATCTCTGTGGCTTGGCTAGTGGTGTAGCTCTCTTCTGCTTCAAAGGTTCTGGCTTAGACAGGTAAGTCTATATCAGCCTTATATCTGATGAAGGAATCAGACAGAGGGGAAGCAAGTTTAGCAAATGAAGCACCTGTCACATAAAAATTTTCAGAATGTTAGTGATATCCTCAAGATATAACTACAAAAAACTTTTTATCCTAAAAATAAACTTTATTATTCTGAAAATCTTACCGCTTTTTAACCAAGACATAGGGATATCATCTCCATAAGGAATGGAATCCCTCTTTACAAAGAAGAACTTAGACTTCCAAGACCTGTCAGATTTGATGACATTAAACATGAAATGAGGATCTTTGTTTATAAGCTGAAGAACATAACAGTTCGAACCATAAGTTTTCAACTTATAAAGGTAAGACAGGTCACCAATCTGAGAATTGATGCCATGATTCTCGATGATCTTATTACAGACCATCAAGATCCTCCAAATCCCAGGCATGGCTTGAGCGTATGCCATCCCAGTCACATCAAAGAAATCTTTGATGAACTGAGGGAATGGATAATTTAGGCCAAGATGGAATGGCAGGTACAAGAAGCAGACCCATACTGAAGATGCAAAGTCAGATTTTGCACCCTGATCATAGGGATGAAACTCTGCAGAACTAGGGAAGGCCCCTGAGTCCTTTAGGGCTTGGATATCCCTATCATTAAAAGAACAGATCTCCTGTTCAGGATTGCTTAAAAAGTTCTGGGAGGAGAAATCTTCAGGGACCCCAACACTCCCAGTTGATCTTGTTAGCTTCTTGCCCATCCTCAAAATTTTCATTCGTAAAAGTTTTGAAGGATTAAAGAAAAGAGGAGAAGAAGAGAAATTACCTTTTTTTTGATAATCTTGTGTGATTATAAAGGAAGGAACAAGGACTAGATATCGATGGTAGAAAGAGATGATGTGTAACGGTCATCACTACATTTCAGCCGAAAAAGTAGTCATTGTCATCCTGACAAACGTCTAATCAGCTTCAGAAGTTAAGCTCAAGTATTAAAAATATTATAACCGTTAGAGATATTAACAGTAGCATATTTTTTGGGACAATTTTTGGTGGTGAAATCTCCAGGATAGCATTAACCCGTATTTTCTGTGTGACATCCTCAGGATATTGAAGGACTAAGCAGGTGTCAGGATGTAACTGTGTTTTATCTTATGTGCATCTCGAGGATAGACTAACGAATTATCTTGTAATGATATTATTGCAGGTACACTTAATCAATACTAAGGTTTGTAACTGTACCCTAACGGTTATATTGTCTCACTCAAGTCAAAGAAGCTGATCATTGAAGAGCTATACGTGTGAAGCAAGTCCATGGCTAAAGACTAGGTCAAGGGTGTAACCGACGAGCATTAATACTAGGTGAAAATCATGGAAACTGTTATACCAATGTCTATGTTGGTTAAAGTTGCTCCAACGTTCACCTGAAACAGTCAAGAAGCATAACTAAGCAGCGGATATCATGAGATCTCTTATTTATTTAATTTGTAATTATAAATAGGGGATTAATGAACGAAATAGGACACTTAGCTACTTCTTACTCACTTGATACTAGCTTACTCGTAATAGAATACCTGATATTCACACACACAACACACCATTGTAACCTTAGTACTTCGTTCATCACTCATCCAAAGTTGTACTCTTTTTTTATCATTTTTAATATTAACAAACAAGGCAGGGGCTTAGACTCCTCCCGAGGTTTTGTGCCGGCGATCAAGGGCTTTCCTCGTATACTAAGTGTTGTTAGCTTGCTTTCTTTCATTTACATTCACCTACAATAAATCTGTGACAGACAGTTACATCCTCAGGACATAACTGTCCATCCTAAACATATTCTTTGACATCCTTAACATAGTTGTCAAATTGTTATTTCTTTGTTATCTTAAACTGTCATCTTGAAAATATCACTAAGCTTTTGACATATTTCACACATTTAGCACTCTACCTCACTTTTACTAATTGGGAATACAAAATTATTTTTAACAAGTAATTTTTGACCAAAACATGTAGTATAAACAATCTTTGTATGTTAATCATGTTTTGTATGAATTTGGCGCTTTTCATGTATTAAATCTTGATGATCATATTGCAAACATGTTTTGTTATTATTAGATTCGTGGTTATGTTCGTATGGCTGTAATGATTATTGTGTTGTGTTAGTCGGATACATGTTGAAAAACCGTTCGATTAATCAATTAGTAGTGAACTAGTTAACGTGTTCACACCATGAAACTGTAACCGGGTATTGGTTTGGTTAAAGTCAGGCGAATAATAATCAGGAATGTTTATCGGCACGTAAAAAGGTCTTAATCGGCTTAATGGTGTTGTTACTAATGTTTGACACGGTTGTTGATCTTGGTGAGTTGTTTTGGCTGAAATGGCGACCCTAGTAGATTTGTGTTCAAAGTTAGTAAAACAGAACAGTTTGTGATATGCTCTACTTTATGCTAGTCTCGGTGGTCATATTGTGTATTTGGTATTGCTTTCCTTGATTAGTGAGGTTATAAAACTCTTAACGGATGACTAACTTATCTTTAGAAGATTTGCATGAGATTATATCAGCTGCTCGCTAATGAACAATTTAAGCTGGTTAACACGTGTTATCGTGTTAGCTTTCCATATAGTTGTCGTGTTAGGATTCCCGAAAGGGATGCTAATTGTCTGAAAATGGGAATGTTGATCTCGCGCCTTTATTTCATATGTTATGTAGTTGGCATGTTTAGGTTGTTATTATAGTTTATATATATATATATATATATATATATATATATATATTCTATTTTGGAGTCTTATATATATATATATACACACACACACACTATGTATTAGGTTAAATTAGTTAAAACAAACATTCACTATCTTTTCTTACCGGTAAATCATTGACAACGGTTCAGTACAATCGCTCCGCGCGCGTCCATTGATCGATACTTGGTTCTTATCTTTATTTTACTACATATGTGACAAGGTGCGTTTGCCCTTTAATGTGTGTTCTAATGTTAAAAGATTAAAATCATTTTTATAAATTTAAAACCCAAGTTGCACGTACATATTTATGTATGTTCCGAGCACATCATATTGTCATTTAAAATGTAATTTTTTCACAAAGTAATATGATGAAATTCGTATCATGTTAAAGAGTATCTCCATCTTCCATCTTAATGGAAATGTTTTAAGTGATTGTAAGTAGATGTTGTGTTGACTCACAAATGACAACTTTTGACACATAAAATCTCTTTATTTTATTTTCTACGACTTGACAAATTAAATAGAATAACTACACATTATACAATCAAACACTATGACGACATTGGGATGTGTCCATAATTCAAATAGCTTATTACATACAAAACCATGGTATACAATGCTCCAAGTTACACACAACAACAACAACAACAAAATCCTTAAAACAAAAACTATATGCAAAAAAAAAAAAAGTTATTTGAATGAACAAATTTATTCACTGACCTAATTTTGAATGAACATACCATAATTACACACAAGTAGCACCTCATAAGGTATACTTCTGAATGAAACTCGAGCGATGGGAGTCTGAAAATGGTTCCAAGTCCAGTCCTAAACGGCCAAGTCAACTCAACTCCAATATGCATCCTGCCATGGAACAAAAAGGTTTAGACCCCACAATTACATAATATGCGCAATGCAATCCAGCGATTTTTTGTTTCTGTGACTTGAAATTTTTGTAACCAACCTGAGGGGTTAATCTTACGCTACTTATTCCAGCATCTACTATCGCTATTTCATCGTCATTTTCAATCTCAGCATCAGTGAATGTGAGGGCCTTTTGCAATTTTCTTGGAGAGAAAACTTCAACCTCTATCATATACGATGCGCTCACCGGTCTATGGTCTGAAAACCTAAGTTCAGACCTTTGGTAGCTCAGCTGCCTAATTCCTTTCCCAAACGAAAGTATGCGATCACACCTGAAACCAAGCATCCATTAGACCCACCAAAATTTCATTTTGCGCAGTAGTAGTTAACATATACCATGCTGGAGTTCGTCTTCCAACTTTTGGATCTTCACCAACATAGTTTTCTGAATTTTTATGGTATTTGTAAGTTGGTGGGAAATCTAAAACGCCTTCTGACCATCCATCAAATGCACGACCTTTTCTTAACTCACGAACAAGCTGCAATTTTTTTTTATTAAGATCAAACACAGATCAACTAGCTAGTTGGGTCATTAACTGATCTCGTAATCCAATTTATTGACAGGCTTAATGACATAATAATTTACATATAATAATTAGTATTTGTTTTAATCAAAACCAGATCACTCGTTCAGAATGATAAAAAAAAACGTCATTAGCTGATCTGATCTCGTAACCCAATTTATTGATAACAAGTGCTTTAGCTTCTTCATATAGTTAGTAGTCTTGTTGTGCATAGAAAAAGCACAACAAGAATAAAACTAAAGCTTGTGCTGAACATATGGATTCAAGCAGTACGTAATACCAGCTTACCTGATCAAACTCTAACAACGTGGACCAATCATTTTTGGAAATTAAGTCGCGTGCCTTCTCATATGACAAATTGAGACGGTAATTTAGGTCACCCAACCAAATAATTCGACTGGAAACATAGAAAAGCTATTTGTAAGTTGAGCTTCAAAGGATAGAAAAAGAAAGAACTTAATATTTTGACATGAAGCAGCAGCTATTTACAAGCTAAAGAAGTATTACTCTTTCAAGCTATGATATTATATTCAAGATAACTGGATTGGATCTACTTAATTACCCAAAAAGTTTTAGTAATGCTTTACCACATACAAAATAGAAACCAACTCATATTTTTTTTCAATCATTTAGCAACAAATTACATTTTGTAGAAACAAATTGACTTATCAACCATATATAATTTGTAAAAATTGGAATACGAATTTCAATGTATGTCAGCATAATTTGTTGAAATTGACTTATCAACCATAATTTTTTTAATCACAATTTCGTTGATTTTTCAAAAGTTGCTGACATACCATCTTATTTGTCCTTCTTGCATATACTTACACGGCACATGGCATCTAATGCAACATACTAACATGTTAATATAAATAATAAACAATATCATTTCTTGAACATCAATAAATTTATAATTACTTCTTTTCACATAAACATTTTTTTTTGTTGCATATTTGGCATTTTAGAGTAGAGGGAGTGGAGGGGGGGATTGTGGGGAGTGGAAGGGGGGAAGAGAATAATAATAACAAACCAGACCACGTTGGTTGTAAAATTTAAGGAAATACTTACTCATGATTCACTATCCTCTTGGGGAGAGTAGAGTTTGCTAATGTGTTAAAACGTGTTCTTTTATGTATTTCATGAACATCTGCATTTCTTTTGATTGTATCAGCATCCTTTTCACCAGAAGTTAGATGAGTACAAATGAAACAGAAGAGCGTTTGATATATTGACATGCTCACTGATATAGACCCCTGAAATTGTAAAAAGAAAACAAATACGTCAAAGAATACAAACAAACATTTAGCAAAACTGCATGTGATTGATTCCAAATTTACCTTGTTACCAATGTAACCCATTACACCAACACCAACAGCGGACACGTGTACATTTTGGATATGTTTCCTCAATTCTCTACGCACCCAAATAGTGATGAATACGCCAACCATTTGCTTGCTTACTATTCTAACATACGGGGGTCTCCTTTTTCGGTACATGGTCGAATCAAGGTTCAGATCAGCAAGCAAAATTTCCTCGGGTATGACCCGACTGTCCACATTTACATAAGACTTGAAAGAAGCATAGGTTTTAAAAGATTTAGAGGCTTTAAATGATTTAACAGTTTGCAAAGGGTTTGGTCTCTCCGGTGCTGATACACACTGAGCCAGTAGATCCAACGGTGGCTCAGGCCAGCTCAACCCTATCCTTTCGGTCCCACTGAACAATCTGGTTAACTTTTTACCATTACCTGAAACTGAATCACTTATATTCTCTTTTAAAGTTGCTTCAACTGAAAAGCAATTTACTCTGTCTAGTGCTTTTTGAGAGGAATAACGCTTCTCTGAATCCCCGACATCTTCCATAGTCACAAGTGTAGTCAAACCATCATTTTGCCCCGCTGGACCATCCATGAGGTCATCAAAATTAGATTCCTCGTTAAACGGGTGGATTTCTTCCTCGCCCTCACTATCAGTCTCCAGCACTACTACATCTTCTATATCTGGCACATCATCAGATGGTTTGAACCGCGACGGAGAAGAGGGGTTGCTGTAGCATTTGAATTTAGTTTCAGGCTGAATTTTATTAAGGGTGCCGCGAATTATGTTTTCCCATTTTGGGACTGGGCGGTTATCTTCAGGGCCAAAAATATTTCCAGCATTTAAAGGTATCATCTCCTGAAAACTGTATGGGAAATTAAGCTGAACTTTTGAACGGATCAAAGGATTTATTTTGTTGATTAAGAATGAATGAATGAATTATAGCTTACCCGATCACATATACGTCAGCAGGATTGTGGACATCAATCCAGTCTTGAATATCTAAGTCTTCTGGTGGCAGTTTCCCTCCAACATTCCAAGTATTAACAGAAACTCTAGGGAAAAATAAAAAGAAGATAAGAAAGTAAGTATCAGATGAATCTGCTGAAGGTTAATGGTTGTTTGAGAGGAGAGGAGAGGAGAGGGAAGGCCAGCAATAGCATACTTGAGTTCTTTTGCGTCAATGTACTGTGCTCTAAATGTCTCCGACTTTCGTCGTCTTGACCTAGGAAAAGCTCCTGAAATCCAAACATAAATAATTCTACTCAGATTTTGAATCTCGAGTAGTAAAATCCTTCACCAACTTATTGCCTAATAAATTTTTATTATGTTCATATCCTTATAAATCAGTAATGGTAAGATCACAGATACCATAGAAATTTCCTTTAATTCTTGTGTCGTATCTATCTGGCAATATATATATGATGAATATTTTTTGATAAGTTGGAGGAGAACATTTTTGATCATCCATATAAATATGTATATTTTAGTCAATGCGGATTGGCTTATTTGGCAGCATTCTTTAAAGATAAAGAAAGTCACATGGGTATCTTAATTAAATTAAATGCTTCATAAACCAATTACGACCTGTCCATAAATGTTTTAGTCAATTTATATATGCCTACTTTGGTAGCACATTTTTAAAAGTAACCAAAGTACATGTTCACTTGAATAACAATTTAAAGCATTTATGGACCATCCGGGGCACAATTTTTATTTTATTTTTTATAAAATTCCTATATATGTGTGTATTTTTTTTCAAATAGAAAACCCATTTACATTTAAGAGTTGAGCACAATAATAATCAATTTAAAACTTAAAAATAAATTACTCAAGAGCCCGTAATAGTTATTAACCCAATACCTATTTAACCTAATAAATAAAAAGCATCGATATTATATTCATACGGTGGATACTAGCATACTACGATATGTAATTTCACTAACTCTAGTACTATTATTTTGCTAATTGTTTTGTTTAATGCTATACTATTAATCGTACATAAAATTTAGTTTAAATGATTTATTTCATTAAAGCCTAAGTGACATATTTTTTAATGGCTCGAATAGTGTACGTAAATACTCGGAGACGTCTCTGGCATTTATGCACAAACTAAAGGTTCAAGGGAAGGCAACAAAAAGCTTATCCATCACACACCAATCAATTTTCGATCAAACTAAAAATACCCAAACAAAAAAAAAACTTGAAGAGAGTAATCGTATCTAGTTCATTAAAAAATTTTTTTAAAGATTGTACTTTCATCCTCAGACAAAGAAAATTACATCAAGATACAAGTTGCGCCGCCACCCCTTTCTGAATAGCAAATCCTAATCTACTAAAAACAACGTAACCCTGCCCACCCGGAGCCGAGACACTAACCCGCTGGTCAGGAATAAAGTTAGAAAGTATTACCATTGGGATCAGCCTGCAAATCATCTACTTGTTTGTTATGCTTGAACGGGGACTCTTTCGGCCAGCCATAAGACTCTTCTGTACGTATAAAAAGAATAGTATAAGTTTCAGAGTAGAAAAAGATGTTCCTAAATTGAGTGATATACATGAATCAAGAAGATCCAACCACCCATGAATTAATTAATAATTAGGCATTCAAAAAGTAAAGCAACTCCATAAGTCTTTGGATTTTTGTATTGGTGATGTTATCTTGTTGGATTTTTTGTATAATAAAAATAATAAAAAAATAAAAAGTGAATGTGTGTGGTATAGAAATTAGAAATGAATTAAACCTTGGGTGGCGTAAGTAACATCATCGTCGTCCTCCTCCGAATCGGCGGTGTATTCGGTGTTCCTGGAAGACCGATTGAGCCACTTCCTTATCACGATTCTTGGCCATAACTTCTGCAACATAATAAATCTTAGACCCATTTCTTTGTTGCTTCTTCTTTTCTTTGGAAGAAGAAGTCAATGATTTTATTTTATTTTATTTATAAATAATAAAGATTCAAGTAGAGAGAGAGAGAGAAAGGTACCTCAGATGTTGTACGAGAATGATGTGAAGTAGGATGAGGATGATGGTTCTGCTTCATGGAATGGAATGAAATGGAAGGAGGATGAGGGACAAAAGTACCTTGATGTAAATAGTAGGAACCAAAAAGGTTTAGTTAGTTGTATGTATGTATGCTTACCAACTATCTGTGATATATGCAAACCACACAGTGACTCTATTCTTTTTGCCCTGACCTTCTTTAAACTATTGCAAATTTCTCTCTCTCTCTCTCTAATTTTCTTATTTGTTGTCAGCACTCTTTCATTTTCACTCTTTTACTTTAATCAATAAAATATTGACCCCCTACAATTAAAAATAGAGTTAATTTCCAATTTAGTCTATGAGGTTTTTGAAATCTAATTTTTTTATGTTAATTTAGTTCCTGTGGTTTTATATTTTTTGTCATTTTAGTCCTTTAGATTTGTCAAAAATTGTCACATTCATTCAAATCTTGTTAGTGCAGATGACTAAAATGACAAAAAAATAAAATCACAGGGCTAAGTTGACAAAAAAAAATTAGATTTGAATGAAAGTGACAATTTTTGACAACCCCATGGACTAAATTAGCAATTAACTCATTAAAAATAAAAATAAAAATAAAAGCTTTGCCATAAACTTTTCTTGGTCAATCCCACAAATTTATATTTTACTCAGGCGTGTGTTTGCAGTATGAATTTGGTTTCTTGGTAAGGGTGGATGGGGCGTTATCAGATTTGGGCGCGGGTACTCCACTACTAGTACGGTAACACCGTCATCACCGTGTTGGTAGGGGTCCCGTGAACCATTTGCTTGTCCTAGTTAACAGGCTGTTAACCATTAATAATAATTGCAACGGTCGATTTTTAGTACTTATTTTATTACTTTTTTGACCGTTTGAATGAATCTAATATAATACGGTAACACATTTTTTGACCGTTAATTTAATATGAAACAAAATCTAAATCCAATCCCCCCCCCCCCACACACACACACACACTAAACCGTTGATCAAAAAATTATCAATTTTCCATCTTCAAGTTGATCAGAAATGGCAAATCCAAATCCAATCCCGCCCCCACTAAACCGTGTGCGACAACCAATCTGAAACTTGGAGGATGAACTCGCCTTGGTGAATAGCTATATTGCTATTCAAGAGCAAGGACCCGAGAGAACGCAAAGTTTTTGGAAAGCGGTTGTCACAAGATTCAATGAACAAATGAGTGAAAACAATCGTTCAACGGACGCGATATATGGAAAGTTTGTATCTTTAGAGTCGAAGTGCGCAATATTTCAACAATTATTCGTTAATGCGGTGGACGACAATCCGGGTTTAAACGAATATGAATTGATTGAAGAAACCCGTAACCAATACCGAAACATACACAATGATAACTACCTGAGGGTCAAGGTTTAGAGAGCTATGAGAGGACGTTTTCTAATATAGTGGTGTTTCTACTATTTAGTTATGTTTTTAAATAATGGTTTGATGTCATGTATTAATGTTATTTTATGCTTTTTATGTAAGTTTATTTTATTTAGTTTAATAATATGTTTAATTAATGTTTCTTTAAAAAATTAATAAAATATAAAAATTTCAGTGAAGTGAATCAATTAAGTGTTGCTTTCAAAAAAGTGTTTTAGTGAAGTAATCAGTGAAGTGATGTGTCAGTGCATAATTGGTTAAAATCAGTTAAATGAAAACTTCATTCTAGGAGCACCCCTTGAACCCTAAGTTTTATTATGGACATACATTTGCATTAGAAACAAAAAAATACAGCGTAAAATCATGATAAAAGCACCGTTAAAATGACAATATTTTTAACTTTATATAAGAAAAATGAAACTTGAACGTCGTTTAAAACCCTGGTAACTTTAGGTAGTGTATGCTATGCGCAAAATAAATTGATGTTTTCAAAAAACATTAGCATACTTAATTTTATGTTGCAGAACACGAAACCTAGACGTCATTGATAACATTCGTAACTTAAGATAGAAAACAAAATTGCCATATGAACGAAAAAAATAAATTAGTGTGTTCGGATAAAAAAAATTAAATAAAGCAAAAGGAAAACCAATGTTTTACAATTAAAACAAAACAAACGTTTAATAAAAAAGGCTTTTATGTAAACGAAAAAACTTTCATGTAGCTACTAGTTGTTCTTTAATATTATATTTGAAGGGATATGGAGCCTAATCCACGCGAAAGCGGCATCCCTATTCCTCTTCAGGATAATCCGCGAAATGTTCACACGGAAATCACTCCGCCAAGGATAACAAGAAACACGCGCGCCCCCGCCTGCGTGCGGAATATTCCTCAGCTCACCAGCTTTAGGTACAAGGTACGGAAGACCAAGGATCAGGGAGATCCACCTGCAGAAGATCAGAGATGTCACCAGTCAGAGGGTGACACGTGTCCGCAGTGGTCCAACAATCACTGACGCCAACAATGATTTGACTGCTTCCATGCTTCCACCATGCTGCCAGGGGTCACGTCAGACTCCAGCAGGTAATTCAACCTTGTTGTGTCAGAGCAACATACTGCCAACGACCAATCAGACGCCGCCACATGTCCACCAGGCAAGGTAGCCCCAACTGCCGATGACGTCAGCAGCATGGACATCCTCTTTCCCGCCCATTTCATGGGCCAAAAGCATTTGGGCCGGGGCAAGGCCCAAACGATCCAAGACCCCTCGTGGGCTTTCTCCAAAGCCCACGATTCCACCATAAATAGAAGACATCAACTCCTTGGTAAAGGATCCAAAAATTATTAGTTGTACTATAGAGCTAGGTTTATCTTGTAATACTTTGTAAACTTCAAAGTAATATACAACAGGCACTTCACAGTGAATGTAGGTCGAACTTGACCGAACCACTTACATCTTTGTGTCTTTACTTGCAACACACACACACACACACACACACACACACACACTCTTTCTTACTTCACACCTCGGGTTGAACCTACGGTTTGGGTAAAGGATTGTACTTGAGTAAACGTAAGTATAACCCCTCGGTGATTAGTGATAATCTCCGAGTTACTTATTGTTTACTCATTGGCGCCATCCGTCGGCTAGAACAACCATTTTTCTCGTCTTTTAACCCACCCATGGCTGAATCTAACCCTAACACTACCGTCGTCAACTAAACCAGGGACGTTGACGTCCAACTCTTCGGCAATGACGGCACTCCGGCCACCGTCGTAAAAAATTCCACCTCACGCATCCAGAAGCCAGCCTTCGAGGTGCGTGACATGGACACTGACGAAGACAGTGGGGCAACTCTGAGAAGGACCCAGATCAGTGGCTCATCCGTCAAAACACCAAGAGTGTCGCTATCTACCAGCGGATGCTCTTCAAAAAAGCAAAAAAGAAGGGCAAAGCCCTCACTTACAATTCTCCAAAAAAGAGTCATAATAACAAGGAAGTTACTGGTCGGCATGACAGTCGTAGCGGGGAGCCCAGCAGAAACGCAGAGGCTCGGGGCTACGCGAAGTCACACGACGAGTCCGATGGTTACGAGTCGTCCAACAGCGACTCTAACTACCACGGGAGGACACACTCCCTCCGTCCACATCGCAAGGATGTGGACGACGACTTGGTTAATCCATTTAGACCAAAGTCTTTTGCTGAAAAATTGAAATTCGTCGCTCGCATAGCAACCGCCAGAATCCCCAAGAAAGCTAAGCTTCCCAGCAGCATCGGCAAGTACGATGGCATGCGTGACCCGGACGACCATGTTCATGACTTTGAATGTGCTGGGATGTCTGTTAACTGGCCAGTCCAGGTTTGGTGCCATCTTTTTGCCCAAACATTGACGGGTGCAGCAAGAGTCTGGTTCGACAATCTCCCCGAGGGGAGCATTGCGGACTTCGACGACCTTACCGACAAGTTCGGTAATCATTTCTCACATCTTAGGAAGCACAAGCGGGACAGACGCACATACTGTTGTGCCACCGATATGATCATGAGTCCATTGAGGACTTTATCGTCCGCTTCAACAAGGAGGCCCTTCAGATAGGCTGTGGAGAAAAACTTACCCGCGTTGCGTTCATTCACAATGTACGCAGTCCAGAACTCATGAAATGCTTTACTGGCAAGGATGGTATCCCAGAGTCATGGGATGAGCTTATCCACTTCGTCAAAATATACGCCTCATCTAAAAAATCCTTCAGTCAGATGCACGGCTTCCAGCAACACCACCATAATAATAATAATAATAAAAATAAAAGCAAGTCCGTGTGGACCCGCATCTCGGGCTCAACGGACGAGGGAAAGTACTCCCCCGCTTACGGCGCCCGCCAGCTCATTAGCAGCAAACAGTCATGGGATCACCGTAGTCACTCCAAGAAAAACCACGACTGGACCCCGCTAACCAAAACTCCGTCTCAATTCCTCAAGACGGAGCAAGTCACTCTCAAGGAGCCTAAGCCCCTTGGAAAAAGAAAGAACGTGGATACAAGCAAATTTTGCGAGTACCACAACGAATTTGGCCATCTTACAGACAACTGTTACAGTCTGAAGATGGAAATTGAGACCGCGCTGAAGTCTGGTCAGCTCGGCCACCTAGTCAAGAACGTTCATTGCGCCGCTAAGGGGCAAACTGGCGATGGCAATTAGGCGGAAGGGTCACGGAAGAAAATCTGCGACCTAAAAACTCACTCCGCCATCCTCATTCAACGCCATCATTGTAATATGACAAGGCACGAAAAGAAGGCCCACCACGGGAAATGCTCCCGTGTACAGCAAAATGATGACTCTTGGAAGGAGGCCGGTGTCCTCCTCCCAAAAGTCCGGGGCAAAGCATCTTGCACCGCACCCTTAGTCATCACAGCTGTCTTTGGACATTACCGCACACGGTACATGTTCCTAGACGACGGAAGCAGCACTGACATCATGTATGATCAGTGTTTTCAGCAATTGGATGAAGAAGATAAGGCAAAGCTCGTGCCAGTCAACGAGCCAATCTCCGGGTTCATCCATGAAACAATCATGCCCCGCGGTATGATTTCCATGCCTGTAACGATGTCCGATGGCAAACAGGAGAACACCGAAATCTGGGATTTTATGGTCCTGCCAGCCAACTCCAACCACGACATCTTACTCGGTCGCGAGGGCATCGCGTGCTTTAACGCTAATGCCTCTACTGCTCATGCAATGGTGGGATTTCCAACCAGGACCGGCATTGCATTCATTTGGGTAAACAAGGACTGTCACTCGGCGGAAACCGCCAAACCCCGAAAAATGGTCAAAACGGATATCCACACAGAGCCGGAAAAATGGGTCGTCAACCCTAAATTTCTGGAGCAAACGGTGGTCATCGGCCTTGCAATCTCCGGCACCATCCGCAACCACCTTAAACAACTACTAATCCGCAACATGGATGTTTTCGCATGGTAACCAGCGGACATGGCCGGGGTTCCACGGGAAATCGCTAAACACAGACTCAACGTGTACCGCTCAGTAGAGCCAATGGTTCAAAAGAAGCGGAGCATGGGGCCAGAGAAAACAAAGGCTGTAGCACCCCAACCGATGGAGGAATCATTGAGGTGTCACGTAGTGACGATTGTTCAAAAGCACATGGTACTAAAATGTAAATATTATTGTATAATTTAAATTGTCTTACATGGATGAAATGGGAAAAATACAAAAGTCTAAACAAAACATGAAATTTGAAATAAATTATTAAAAGTAAGCACTAAAATCCAATGCTATGGAACTAAGATGAAACTGCACCTGAAACATGTACAAAATAAGTTTTGTCAACATATGAAATGTTGGTGAGCATTCCTAGTTTTAATACATATAGTAAGTTGGAAAAATGGTATACAATTCAAGTGCAAAGCTACAGTGCAATTATGTAAACTATGTATCATACAAATGAGCGAAATCAATCCTGTGACTGTATAATGTACTAAATGAACGGCGGTGTACTTATCCACTAAATGGATAATAACTTAACAATGATCACGGATTCTCCGATGAAAAAGGGGGAGAATCAACCTAGGCGGGTTGTCAATCCAAAGCGCTATCCAATGTTAAGGTCGGCTTGTACAATGTTAATGATTTCACTAAGTACAAATGTATTCTACATGTAATGTCTAAGCATAAAGCACGTTTCTAAGAAAATGCACATAGTACTAGAATTGTATTCTAAACATGTGAACTTGTATTTGAAATTTGTATAAGTGTACATGTAACACCCCGAAAATGAATAAAAGCAAAAAGGGGATAGGAAATACTCACCTTAGCAAAGTGTTAAGTCTTGTGAAATAGAATAAGTGTAGTCCGACGTTGCCAATTATTACCCTATGTTTAAGGTTATAAATAAGTCTAAGTCATTCTAGTCTACAAGTATTTCTAGGGTTCCTAATTTGGGGATAAGAAATTCTTTAATTATTAATTAGGTAGATTGTTAATAAATAAAAGTAATTCGAAAAATAAATAGATAAAAGACTATTGTAGATTTTTGATTAAGGATGGTCATATTACAAGGTTTTAAGTATGAAAATAATTTTTATAAAATTATTTTCTCAAAAATTGAATATTTAGTATATTTATTTCTATTTGTCAAAATATAATTTTAATATCTAAAAATATTAAAATTAAAGAATTTTTAAGTTAAAATTTATATTTCTGTTCTAAATGAACAAAAATAATTTATGTAAAATTTTTGTATAAAAACATTGAAAAATGAATTTGTTATGATTTATTTATAATTAAAATAACAAAAATTAATTAAAAATATTAAATAAACGGTTTTCCTGGAATAAAAATTATTTCTGAAATACTTAATGATCTACTAGTTTAAAATATTTTTTTTTGTGGAATTTTATACAGTCCTTTAGATATTTTTATAGAATTTTAAAATCATAATTGAATAAACTTGTAATATTTATAATATATATTAAATACATGAGTTTTGAAAATCTAAAAATTGGATAATAAACTTTACCATTTGAATGACATAAAATAAATTTTATAGAATTCATAAATCAGATTTGGTATTTTTTAATTCATTTTTAAAAGATAATAACTAAAAATACAAAAGAAAAGACTTAAAAAAATGTTTGAGGCTTGCAAGAATCGAACCGGGTCTGAGACCGGTTCATGGTTTAATCACAGGCCAAGCCCCAACTTTGCTGGACCCTGAGAATGAAATCAATTGGTTTCAGAAATTTATATAATGTGTTTAAGGATTAAAAGGATTACTTTATACAAAAAAAAAAAAAAAAAAAAAACGTTGGGGCCAAGGATCGAACCCTAGACCACTTGTTTGAATAACAGACGTCACAACCATCTGATCTAGGTCAGATGATTTTTTTATTTTGTTTCAGAAATGTTTTTAAACCATCGCTGACTGTTATCATCTTCCCCAAATGTAACTATGAACCCTAGTTTACCAATTGATCCAATTAACAAACAATAACCCTAGAAATCATGGGGTTATTGTTCGGCCTATATCAAGTAACAATAATATGAGTTAAATTGAGACTTACAAAACCCGAAGTTATCCAAAATATCGAGTCAATAGAAAGTCAAACGATCAACTTTACACTCGATTGGAAGATTTTGAGAAAAATTTGTGAATGGTGAAATAATATTCGGTTATTTCTGATCAAGTTGGATTCAATATTATATAAGGTCGTGATCAGAATGGAAACCTTTGAGGTTTGACCTTCCACGGTAAAAAACGCGTGAGGTATGCTCAGATTGAGCTGGCAAATCACGATTAAATGGTTGGTTATAAGTGGAAAGATTTTATCAGTCATTATACGAGATCAATTACGAATTGTTTCCAAAACTTTAGCTCGATTTACATGGTCAACATTGAAGGCTTCTTGGTCAACCATTAAGGTCTGCACATCGAGTACAAGGAAGAGAAAAAAAAATGGGTCTGGGCCGGGTTTTGGTTGGGTTGGGCTTGACTAGATGTGGCTCCGAAAAAATAAAACAAGGGCCAAGGTTTGGTTTGGTCTAGGTTGTTGGCTATGGATTTTAAGTGTTATAAGATAAATTTTTGTGTTTTATAAATTTTTATACACATAACATTTGAGATTTATTATTATTAAAAAAAGAAAATATTTTGAATTAATAAAAAAAAACAGACAAGGTTAGTATGTTTGTACAAAAGAAAATATAATTTAGGTAAAGTTGTGATTTTACTAAAAGATTGGGGAAAATTCACGATGTTACAAAGGCCATTAACGAGCAAGTCACCGAGCTGCTCAGTGCGGGCATCTTACGCCTCATTCGATACCAAACTTGGGTCGCCAACCCTGTCATGGTCGCAAAGGCCAACGGGAGCTGGCGCATGTGTTTTGACTACAAGGACCTCAATAAGGCGTGTCCTAAAGACTGTTATCCGCTTCCAGAAATCGATTTAAAGGTGGATTCCTTAGCCCCCTATCGCTTCAAATGCTTCCATGATGCGTATAATACCACCAAATACAAATGGCAAAGGAAGACGAGGACAAGACGGCATTTCCACACGGATATGGGTACATTTTGCTACACCAAAATGCCTTTTGGCTTGAAGAATGCGGGCGCCACTTATCAACGCCTCATGGACACCGCCTTCGTAGATGAAATCGGCGTACGGCTCGAAGTGTACGTCGATGACCTTCTAATTAAAAGCAAGGAGGAAGGAGACATACTGTGGGATATCCAGCAAACTTTCAACCAATTGCGCAAGGTGCGCATGAAGTTAAACCCCAGCAAATGCTCCTTCGAAATGGAGGAAGGAAAATTTCTCGGCGTTATCGTTACACGGGATGGGTTTTGCGCCAATCCCGAAAAAGTTCAAGCAATCGAAAGGATGCCTTCTCCCGCATCAATCAAGGAAGTACAAACGCTGATGGGCTGCCTGGTGGCCCTCAACCGCTTCCTATCGAATTACGCTTTAAAGTCATTCCCCTTCGTGGACACTTTGAAGAATTGCCTAAAAAAGAGCAACTTCCGCTGGATAGCGGACGCGGAAACAGCCTTCCAAGCAATGAAGCAATTCCTCATGAATCTCCCAACTCTGACAGTGCCTCTACCCAAGGAAACACTTTACCCTCTACCTCTCTGTCACAAAGCGGGCGGTGGGCACGGTCCTTATGGTCGATCGCAAAGGGGGTGCAAATGCCGATTTAGTACATCAGCGGCACCTTGCTCGATGCGGAGACGAGGTATATTATTATGGAAAAATTGGTTTTATCTCTTGTACATGAATCTCGAAGACTGCGGAGGTATTTACAAGGTCACCTAATCAACATCCTTACGGACTACCGAATCAGCGACGTCCTCTGTAAACCGAAACTTTCGGGCCGTCTTGCAAAATGGACTATCAAGCTCGGGGAACATACCATTTATTACAAGCCTAGACCCATAATCAAAGGCCAAGTTCTAGCTGATTTCAGGACAAAAATACCGGCCGACAAAGTCGAAGAGTGCAAAGCCGAACAGTCTCCTGCGCAAGCACAAGACCCATCGCAGAAGTGGTCCCTCTTCAAAGACGGGGCCTCCAACGACGATGGCTCTGGCGCGGGCCTCCGCCTTATCAGCCTAGATAAATGTGAGTTCGCATACGCCATCTGCCTCGACCTCAAAAGCACAAACAACGAGGCGGAATACGAAGTGTTGCTGGCAGGCCTCCACATCGCGGAAAAAATGGGGGCCAAGCACGTGGAGGCACATGTGGACTCATTACTCGTCGCACAACAGATAAACGAAACTTACGATGCAAAGGATGAGACCATGGCTCTCTATTTGGAACAAGCAAAGCAGCTCATGCGCAAATTCGATTCCTTCACCGTAGAATACATTAGGCGCAGTGAAAATAAACCAGCCGATGCGCTGAGAAAAATGGCTTCCATAGTTTTCGAACACATGGAAAAAGAAGTCCGCGTCGAGGTCCTAAGCAATCCATCTGTTCCGATGCGATAGGTTAACGTCATCCAAACAGGCAATGCGCCCTAGATGACCCCAATCAAAGCCTATCTGTCCTTCGGCACCCTGCCAGACGATAACTCAGAGGCCCGGAAAATCCGACATAAGGCTCTTCATTATCAACTCACTGACGATAACTCAGAGGCCCGGAAAATCCGACACAAGGCTCCGTAGACGCTTCCTTCCTCATCAAAGATATTCATGAGGGAATCCACGGACTACACGTGGGCCCAAGAATGGTAGTCGCCAAAATAATGAACGCGGGGTACTATTGGCCGGGAATGCACATTGACGCGGTCAAAGAACTGCCCAAATGTGATAGCTGCCAACGCCACGCCCCAAACACCCTGCGTCCAAAAAATGACCTGGTGCTTGTTACAGCCGCATGGCCATTTCAAAAATGGGGAATCGATTTAGTTGGCCCATTCCCAACGGCACCAGGAAACGTCAAGTTCCTTATCGTCGTCGTGGACTACTTTACCAAATGGGTTGAGGCGAAGCCTTTTGCTAAGATCGACGGGGCACATGTCAAAAATTTCATTTGGGAATTTGTTATTTGCAGATTCGGCCTGCCAATGCAACTTGTGAGCGACAATGATACACAATTCGCGGACCAAACATTACAAGAATGGTTGGCGCAGTTAGGAGTCCAATAAGTTTTCACATCGGTCGCACATCCACAAGGCAACGACCAAGTAGAAAGAGCAAATCGAAGCATTGTGGATGGCATCAAAGTGCGGCTGGGAACCAAGCGCACAGGTTGGGTAGACGAACTCCCCCATGTACTATGGTCCTACCGCACCCTGACCAAGACAAGTAACGGAGAAACACCGTTCAGCCTGACTCATGGTTCCGAAGCTGTAATCCCCGCGAAAATCGGATGCCCGTCCGCAAGAGTACTAATGGCCTACAAAGGGAACAATGACGAAGAACTCCGCCTAAATCTTGACTTACTCGAAGAACGGCGCGACCTCGCTTCCATCAAAGAAGCTAATTACAAGACAAAGCTGGAGCGCTATTACAACAAGCACGTTAAACAATGCGCATTCAAGATCGGAGACTATGTTTTCCGCAATAACGAGGCTTCCAACGCCGAAAAACCGGGAAAACTAGCACCAACTTGGGAAGGGCCATACAAGATCCAAGAAGTATTGGGCAAAGGCGCATACGCGGTAGAAAAACTAGATAGAACGCCCATCCCACGATCTTGGAACACGGCACAATTGCACCCATGTTACTTGTAATTTACTCATACTTTCGGCTACACACGTCGTTGTACTTATCAATGAAAGTTTGTTTCCTATATCTGTTATTCTACTTGTTTTTCCACGCCCAGGTCTTCAAGACTATGCTAAAACCTACGTCAGACTAAAACAACCTCGTGTTATGGCAAGGTCGCGTAAGAGTCTTCAAGGCACGCCCAGCGCATGCCGGACTCGTAACCGTACCTAGCCAAATACGCCGCGCTACAGTCTTCAAGACAAGGTTTACTTGTCTGACTTAAGCATCACACTAGCGGATATATGTTAGACTTAAGTCTTTTAGACATGTTTAAACACACGTCAGACTTAAAGGCCACACATTATCCCGCACCGCGAACAATAGTCTTCCAGACAAGGCCTTTCGGCACGTTAGTCGGACCCAAGGAACAAGTTGTGTTATGCTACAGTCTTCAAGGCAAAAGTGTTAGACACTCAGACGCCTGACTGATCAGTTGAACACACGCGCTAACTTCTACTTACACACCGGGTGACGACTTGGTTAAATAAGTACAATAGACGTTAGCGCGAGAATACACAAGATATAACAAACGCAAAATTTTCATTAAACAAATTGGGAATTAAAAACCCAACATATATTTACAAGTACAAAAAATAGAACAAAGATTACAAAATGCCCCTACTAAATTTAAACTTGAATGTCAATTTACCAAATACTAAATTTGTGATAAATGTGTTTTTGAATGCAAATTACAATAATTTTATTTAAATCTAGAAAAAATTATATATAAATAATGTCATTGATTATTATTATACAAAGTTAATGACATTAATTTATATGTTGACCGAAGTTAATGACATTTATTATTATCTTTTAACAATTTAGCGAATTTAGATTAACATCCTAATGATTGTTATTTAATGTTATTTTGACTGAATAAATAATGTCATTGATTATTATACAAATACTTATCATAATTAAAAAATGTATATCATAATTAAAAAATGCAAGGACGATTTCTGTTGAAAGCTCACAATGAGTTATATACCCAAGAACATAACTCAAGAATCACAATTGCCATCTTACCGACTTTGTTTGCCGTAACTACAAGTTGTGTTACCTTTTCTTAATTAACGTAATTTTATTACAAAACTAGCAAGACGCTATAGGCACGTTTTGTTAAATAGCTAGCAATTAGATTTATCAGTTTTCTTTTTACGTCTCAAGTTGATTCTAGGTGCGCCTCTTTAATATTCTTAACGTCGGTTGTGCTTATAGATGACTGAATTTCAAACTCAATGTCTTTACCAACTATAATACATTAAAAATACCGAAATGTGTGTTTCTTTTCCTGAAATTTAGCTATTCATTGTGATAAATGTTGACCATACCTATATACGTTTTATAATTTGTGATAAATGATAGTTATGACAATTGCAATTATATCTCTAATTTTAAGCATTTAGCATAGATTTAAGTCAACATTTCAATCTTTATATTGTTATACTTTATCTATTTAATTGCACGGTATCACATTGATCACACTTGCTATACACACCATAAACAGAACGTGGAACAATTCGAAAATGTAAGTATTATAAGAGAAAGATTCATGCAATAATTTTGGTAAACAAATGTATTTAATAAAAATAATTTAAATCTATTCTTATAATAATAGCTATAATTTAAATCTATTTAACAATTTCCCAAAATACATAATATATTCAAGATAATTTTCAATGATATTACTAATATAACAAATTTCATTTAAATATTGTTGACCGATAAACATAAATTTTTTTACTGTTTTTGTTACTTTGATGGAGGTCAATTCTTTGACTTTATTTATTTTTCATGTCTTACAATACAATTATTAGTAATTAGTAATGAAATTAGTTATGAAATTAATAATGAAATATCATTTTACGTTATCAGTAACAACATTAACTAAAAGGCGATTCATAACAGTAAAAAACCTCATTTGTCATGAAATCCTTCATCATTGACTACATTAACTAAATATTGTTTCAGTGATACTAAGAATAAGAATATACGTCTTTCATTTAAATATCTTTGACAGATTAACGTTATCATATTATGTTTACAAAAAATTGTCCTTTAATCAATTGTCATGAAACGCTAACCATCATCATGATTGCAATAATTGTGCTAATTTTAGGCGTCGTTGACCAAATCACGTAAATTACCAGTCCTTCCATTTTTATAATTCAACTATATAAATAAATCCGACTTATTCGATCAGAATTGTTCGAGACACAATATTCCGATTGTGGTAGCATTGAAACATGTCAAATGTATAAAAGGTTGCCCTATAAAAAACCTCCCATTTTGACATATTATTCAACCCATCCACATTGCTATCTTTACTCCTAACGAGTTTCTCATGTAGGTTTAGTATTGATTTTTCATCGTGGTTTTAGCTTGGTTTTTAGGTCATTGGTTATGAGTCAAACCGTCAAAACAGTTCAGGGTCTTCTGAATATATTTACCTTAAATTCTTGATGATAATACAGTTACAATGCCAAATGTCTTTCTTTTCCTCATCAGAGTTTATTTTTGACAAATTTTACTGTTTTGTTATTCTAAGGGTTCAGGGATCCTATAAGCAGACATAAATTCTTTTCAATGCCACAAGTTCCAAATTGTCTTGCCATATCAAACCGTGTTATAGAAGCTAAAATAATTTCAAGGAGTAACATTGGAATGCGAACTTTTATCCAAAGAATTAGGTTGTCCCCATCTGATAAGAAGATTCCTTTTAGATTTAACAAAAGACAATTTCCTCATACTTTATGTTTCGCAATGACAATAAATAAGAGTCAACGACAAACCATATTTAGGGTTGGTCTGTATTTGAAAGATCCTGTTTTTACACATGGGCAGTTGTATGTCGCTGACAAGTGACAAGAGTAGAGATGGCCTGAAGATACTAATATTGGATAAATATGACAACGTTAATAATAAATAGCAAATGTTGTCTATAAAAAAATATTTTGAAGTTTGTGAATAAGTATGCGATCATATTTTGCATAAATCATTTAATTTTTTTATAATTTTTTGGTTGTATGATTTGTTAAACTACATTTATTTACTTTGAATTTAATCTTCATTTGCATGTCGTTACAATAAATATATGCTTATTCATTTCATTATTTATTTTTAAATCACGTCAAATCAAACATTTGTTGATTCATATATCTGTTATTAGGTAACATTAAGCTGTTTTATGATAATTTACAATCAACCAAAATTCATACGAATTGTATTACGTAACTTTCAATAAATAAAATTTGCATACTACAATCTTTATAGAATTTTTTTCATTTGACATGGATATGTACCGCGTGTACACGCGGGGTTCCAACCTAGTATAGAGTAAAATACATGGATGATCTATGTGGTTTATCATAATTTTAGATTTGGTTCATAGTTTTTCAAAAGTATATGGATGATTTATGTGATTTACACTTCATAGCATATTTAGTCCTTAACCAACAATTCTTATAATTTCAGTAGGTCCAAGTTAACAACTAAATATACCTACACTAATAAAAGAGTAACTAGGGGGACACTTGTCCCTTTACTAGAGCTCTACATCACAATCCACAACGCAAGCTTACAATCTACTATACTAAAGGCGGACCCACCCATTTTTTACCCGTATCCATATTTGGCTAATAAGAGTTGACTAATCAATTAATAGAATATTAAATGGTAATTTAATATTTGAATGTTTTAATCACTTTTTGTTTTAATTTTTTTTTGAATTTTTGAAAGATTATTTAATCTGAAAAATTGAAACATTTCAAACTCAAAAATTGAAATTTGAAATTTTAAATATTTCAAATTTTTGAATTTTAGGAGGTAAGTAACTTGTGATTAAAGTTTCATTTTTTTAAAATTAATTATATTTCCATATTTAATCAATCCCATACAACTATAAATATTCAAAACACATTACTCATTGTACTAATTCTTTTATACTTACATTTCGTTAGGAGTTCATTGCATATTCGTTCGTTGTTAACTTTGAAGATCATACAAAGCAAATCTTAGACTTTAGGTTTCTTCACTTAATGTTTGGGTAAGTATTTTACAATAATGTTTTATACGTAAGGACCATATATTATGTCTTTCAATTCCTATTAATTGTATTATTATTATTATTATTATTATATTTTTCTTACTTTTTAGTTGTTGTCGATACATTGTGTATTTTGTTTAAATCTAGATTTTATAATTTTAATATTTCAATTTTCAAAAGTTTGAATATTTTGGTACGTAAGAAACTTTTAAAAATTTAATATTTCAAAATTTTGCATATTTTGGTACGTAAGAAACTTGTGTTTAGAATTTCAATTTTAATAAAAAAATTTTATATATCTAATTTCTATACTATTACTTTTTTGTTTGTAGTTTATGCATACAATTTATTGGTTTTAGGTTGATGCAGCAAGGGGTAAAGTAGCATTTTATTGTGGCGGACCCACCCGTTTTGTACGCGTATCCATATATGGCTAATAAGAGTTAACTAATCAATTAATAGAATATTAAATGGTAATTTAATATTTGAATGTTTTAATCACTTTTCATTGTAATTTTTTTTTTTTGAATTTTTGGACCATTGAAGCTGAAAATTAAAAAAAAAAATAATATTTCAAAATTTTGAATATTTTGGTACGTAAGAAACTTGGGTTTAGAATTTCAATTTTAATAAAATTAATTACATTTCCATACTTAATAATTACGGTTTTTTTAATTATAATATTTAATCTGAAAATTATAAATTGTTCGAATTTTTGAAAGATTATTTAATCTGAAAAATTAAAACATTTCAAACTCAAATTTTGAAATTTGAAATTTTTAATATTTCAAAATTTTGAATTTTAGAAGGTAAGTAACTTGTGATTAAAGTTTCATTTTTTTTAAATTAATTACATTTCCATATTTAATCAATCCCATACAACTATAAATATTCAAAACACATTACTCATTGTACTAATTCTTTTATACTTACATTTCGTTAGGAGTTCATTGCATATTCGTTCGTTGTTAACTTTGAAGATCATACAAAGCAAGTCTTAGACTTTAGGTTTCTTCACTTAATGTTTGGGTAAGTATTTTACAATAAGGTTTTATACGTAAGGACCATATATTATGTCTTTCAATTCCTATTAATTGTATTATTATTATTATTATTATTATTATTATTATTATTATTATTATTATATTTTTCTTTCTTTTTAGTTGTTGTCGATACATTGTATTTTGTTTAAATCTAGATTTTATAATTTTAATATTTCAAATTTCAAAAGTGTGAATATTTTGGTACGTAAGAAACTTGTGTTTAGAATTTCAATTTTAATAAATTTTTTTATGTAACTAATTTCTTTACTATTACTTTTTTGTTTATAGTTTATGCATACAATTTATTGGTTTCAGGTTGCTGCAACAAGGGGTGAAGCAGCATTTTATTGTGGATTATGCGATTTATTTTGTACGAGTTAAAAAAAACATTTGGAATGCATAATAAAGGATAGCATTACGTAAGCACGATGAAGGGTAAATACTTTGAAGAAGATGATGCGGATATGTGTTTTGCTTGCAACTTTCGATGTCAAAATGCTAGGAAATTACCATGCTGCAATGGATGTTATGAACGTATTCATAATTCGTTTTTTTCCGTACTTGATTTAATTCCTTTTGTCATGCACTATTATTAAGTTTTGTCAACATTATATTTTGACTTATGTTTTCTTTTAGAAATTATCTTATTATTTTGTTTGCTGGAAGAATTTTTTTTGTTACAAGATTTATTTGAATAAATTTTTTTTCCAACTTACATAATTCACGAGCACAATAAAATTAAAATTGAAAACTTTAACAGTATATTAATTTGTCATTTTATATTTTCTTTCATGTTATGTTTTAAACTTTTAGTTTAACACCGCCCTTATAAAAAGTGTTTAGTTTTATTTACTCGATAATATGTTTTATTTAAAAATTTCTTCACCCGTAAAGTTCACGGGTCTCTAACCTAGTATGTTATAAAGTCCAAACCACATGGACCATCCATATACTTTTGAAAAAAGTTGAGGACAAACTAAATGCATCACAAAGTGCTAACTAGCATCCAAATACGTCTACTTTACTCTATTATACATGTAACTTTTAATTATACTATATTACATAAAAAAGTTGAATTACAAGTTTTGTCCTTTAGGTTTATACCCGATTGCAAAGAATGTCCTTTAACTTCAAAATTGATTGATTTTGTCCTTTATCTTTAAAAATCTTGCACTTTATATCCTTTATGCCTAACTCGGTTAGTTTTCTTCGTTAAATTTAATCACATGACTTGCACACGAGGGCATAACAGTAAAATCACCCCCTCTTATCTTCTTCCCCAATTTTTAACACACACACCCCACCCCACCTCCACCACTATACCATCACCTGCCACCACCCACCACTACCACCATCACCTTCCACCACTTTGAAAATCCTTAATCTGTCACTTTGAAAATCCTTAATACATGAAATTGATAACCTTAATACCTACTATAAAACTATATCTCGATAGAAGCGATCTGCAACAAATCAAAAAATAACTAGAGGTATTAAAATGATAAAACAAAAAAAGTTGGTGTAAAAGAAAAGATCTATACATACGTGGAGATGTCGATGTGAATAAAGGGGATGGGGGCAAAAACCTTAAACCTGTGAGATGTTGATTCAAGAAAAAAAATACCCTGAGAGGTTGATTGAAGGAGCCCATGTCGTGGATCGAAGAATTAAACATATCTGAAGGCTGGAGATGTCGATTGAGCACCGTCAGAGGCCGACCGTCGCACCGTCTACCGTCAAACTATTGGTCGGAGGTTGAAAATTGGACTCCCAGATGCCGTCGCCCCTTCGCCGGAACCCTAACACCGTACCGCTGCCGCCTCTTGTTAGTGGTTGCGGGGTGTCTCTTGGTTTTTATTTTGGAAGCAGTGAGAGAGATGGTTGAGAGAGACAGGTAGAGAAAGGGGGAGATGCTTATGTATTTTTTTTTTTAATATAAGTGAAAATACTAAATTGCCCTCGTGTGACTTGCACATGACACAACTTAACGAAAAAAATTAACTGGGTTAGCACCAAAGGACAAAACGTGCAAGATTTTAAAACATAAAGTACAAAACCAATCAATTTTAAAGTTAAAGGACATCCGTTGAAATTTGGTATAAAGTTAAAGGACAAAACTTGTAATTCAGTCTTTTTTATAATAAAAAGTATCATTTAATATACAACTTTTTCAAAGGTATTTAGACTATAAATACTGTACATGTCTGCCTTGTCCTCACCTGTAGCGGCGTGTATTATTAATATTCTCCAAGGAAAAAAAAAATTTAAATTAATTTATTTTACAGAAAGAATATTTTAGTTTTTTACATCAAACACTAGAATGATATAACATGACACATGAAATGATTCTCAGGAATGACCGATTGTGACCAATTGTCTTCCAGTCTTTCATGCCCCCATCTTCCAGGATTCGCCACCCCACCATATATGTTCTTAATTTGCCTTGTCCCCGTAACGTCCATTTTCATTTCTCAACAAATAATATCCATGTTATGTTATAATTCTTCTTCATTATTATTATTCATGTCATCAATTAGTAGTAACTTAATCTTGTAACCATTATTGTTTGTTTATAATGATATGCAATTAACAGTAGAGGATAAGAGAAGAACATATATACTTTGTTTAGTACGTCGTAGTTAAGGGCCTATTCAAACTAGTATACCCTAACTACACCAAAGTTTGCATTATACGTTACGAACCATCACAATGTTTTGCTATAAGGACACATTAATGCTTCATAAAAAGTTTTTAGTTTGGTGATTAATTGTGATACTCTGTTACCACTAAGCTACCTTTGATGGTTGGTTCTCATGAGCAATGATTTAGTTATTGTTGATGGTTGGTACTCAATATTAGCAAAAGTTTCTTACCAAAAGTTTATGTTGATCATAGCTATTATGCTGGTGGGTGTGGGGGACGACACCAACTCGTCCGAAAACCCCAGGCCCGGCACGTCGATTTTGTCCATGAGGCAACGAAAGAGATGGGGCTCTCTTCATCTACACATGCCTATTTATTTTTATTAAAAGAGAGAGGTCCATCACCCGCACCCTTAGGTAGCGTTTGGTATGGTGGAATGAAAGGGGGAAATGGAATGGGCCATTACAAGGTAATGAAAAATAGTGTATTTGGTTGGTTAAAGTAATGAAATCACCCATTCCACAAGGCATTTCATTCCCTCAAAACCATTCCATCCACCCCCTATGTTTTTTTTTTTTTTCATTCCATCCCTCATTCACCATTTACTAAAAACACCATAACCCACCACCACCACCACCACTCACCACCATCGTCACCACCCACCACCGCTGTTGCCACCACCCACCGCCGCTGTCACCACCCACCACCGCTGTCGCCACCACCTACCACCGTCGCCCACCACCGCTGCCGCCACCACCCACCACCGTCGTCGCCGCCACAAACCACCGCCACCCGCTACCTTCACCCACCTACCCACCACCGTCGCCGCCACTTACCCACCGCCGCCATCCAACACCACCCACCGCCGCCCACCACCATCACCCACCCACCGCCACCTCCACCACCCGCCACCATCACTCACTACAATTTCCTTTACCCACCACTGCCGCCGCCACCCACCACCGCCACTACTCACCATCGTCACCCACCCACCATCACCGCCATCCACCTCCACCCATCGCCACCGTTGCCACCACCACTACCCACCACCGCCACTACTCACCATCTTCGCCCACCCACCATCACGGGCGTCCACCTCCACCTTCCACTATCGTCACTGCCGCTGCCGCCACCCACCACCACCGCTACCGCCACATATCACCACCACCATCACCGCCAGTGACCACCACCGCCACTAACCACCGATTTTAATCCTTCGTCTTTTCATGCCTATCCAACAACACAAAATAATGTTTTGTTTCATTCTCACATGGCAACCAAACAAGACATGGAATGGTAATGATCCATTCCATTACCTTATCCATTCCATTACCTCGTTCATTTCATTCCCTCTTTCATTCCATTACTCTATACCAAACAATGTTCATTACTTGGGTGATGAGCTGGCCCTTAATGACATGGAGGCCCACCGCCAAGTAACTATTCTCTTCCAAAGCACCAACCTTAACGATAACGTAGTTCCTACTGATAAATCAATTTCCATTGATAAACCATTCTCTACTGATGTTTTGTTGGAAATTTTACCAAAAAAGTTGTAATATATATATATATATATATATATATATATATATATATATATATATATATATATATATGGTAGGGATTCTAAGAGAACCAACCCTATTTGAGAACTGAGAGAACCATTCTGGGCCACACATTTCTTATAAAGGCAAAAAAAAATTGTTTTTCTTAATCGCACGTTTTTATGCAATGATTTTTTTTTTAATTTTTCTTCATTTATACATATGTGTATATAGCAATTATAAATATGTGTAAATTGGATTATACATATGGGTATATTGCAATTAAACACATGTGTATATTGAAAAAAAATACAAAAAAATAAAAAAATTTCTTGCATATAAAGCAGGGATTAAAAAAAATTTCCTTAGAGTCCAGAATGGTTCTCTTAGTTCTCAATTTAGGAAAATGTTCTCATTTGAACCAAATCCTATTATATATATATATATATATATATATATATATATATAGGGAAGAGATAAAATGAAAAACTTCTTGACTCTTGAGTTGAGAAAACCTTTGAAAACTCTTGAAAAAAATAACCAATGTAAAATACATGTTTTTAAGCATCTGGGCAAAAAAAAAACGCCGATGAGATTTTTTTTAAATATAAAAAAATTTGCGTTGTTTACATATGAACCGTAACCATTGACCATCGTCTGATTTTGGTATCAAATTGGTAAAAACTTGCTAGTTAATAAAACCTCATCCGTCTAACTTTTGCCGCCACTTACCAAACCAATGTAAGGTAGATTAGGTCTCTAAGGGTATAATTTTAGTTTTGTTGCTTGAGTTATGATTTATAAATTAGCTAGGGTTTATAATTTGGACATAATCTTTTATGTAAAATTAGTGAATCAGTAGATGTTGTTGCAACAAAACAGGTGAACAACCATAAGGTAAATTAGTGAATCAGTTGATGCATATTTGCTAAAAATTGTTTAATATTAGTTTCATTTGTTTTATGTTAAATTGAAATATTAATCGTGATGAACTACAACTATGTTCATAGTTATTTCAATTGTAAGGTTGTTTGTTTTGGAAATGTGATTCTTGTAATCTATACTATATAATAAAGCATGAGTCAGAGATTCCTGTAAAAGTTAAGAAAGTATAAATTTAATTGCAGTAAGTACAAACATTTGATGCATTTGTATAGGGGTAAATCAGTCTTTTTAGTAAATTACAAAAGGAGTATGCAATTAAATGCGAGTGAAGAAACAAATAGTCTCACCACCGGTTAAGGATGATAAGATTATAAGTATCCACAAGGTTGATCCTTCACTAACAGCTATGGATGGAGGAACCTGCAAACAAGAGTGAATGTGTGGGTGTGGAGACGACTACACAAGGTAGTAGTTTATAACAAAAACGGGGTGAATGGGGATACTATCAAGTGTGATAGCTCTCCAGGTCAGTAGAAAGTGTCCCCTCCTATTAGGGGTGTGACCCCTTTTATAGGAGAGTCCGTATGCCACCATTACCCAAGTCCTAACCGTGGTTAGGTTGTCTCCATCACCCTTAATTATGTTAGTAAGGTGATATATGGAAAGCTTAATTAATAGGAATAATGGAATCGTGTACCGCCTTTAATGGTGTGGTTACATGACTTATGCATGGCTGTTGACCATGCATGATACTCGCCTTGACCAGGTCTTGACCGAGCCTTGACTATTGACCGATCATTAATGAGCCTTGACCATTTCTTGTGCGTAACTTTTATCCGCGCGGTGACGTTGTGCCGGGTTTGGGTATGCGGAATGGTGTATTCAGTACCCAATCCCATCAACAAGCATTCTATGTTAATTCAATTCTACCACCTTGAATGCGAACTTGAATGTTAATCAATACAAAATTGAATATGCAATTGAAGGCACACTTGAAATGGACGTTTTGATCATTTCAAATGCATGATTGAGGGTGCAATTGAAATGGACAATTGCAATGAAGGGGATTAATTGTTTGGCTTTTAATTGCAATCATCCTAAAATTTTGCATAAATCGTTTCTTCTTCTGTAATTATTGAAATTCTCAAGGAGCCACCACTCATATTTAGTCATCTTCACGTTCTCCTCCTTCCATTTCAAAATTAAACCAATCCTCTTCTTTTGTTCTCTCTCTCAAATTCTTTCTCTCATCTCCATAGATTTTGATTATTTATCTCATATTCAATATCTAATGGTGTAGATGAAGACGGATTTTGTTGTCGGCAGTGATGGGGTACATACTCGCCACTTTCTTGTAAACTAATTATGAGATCCATAAGAAGTATAATTCTTGTTATTATTAGTGTTAAAAATATTATTAGTGTTACTTTAGAACGTTACATCAATATTTGTTGACAAATTTTGCACAAATTATATCTTATGACTATAAAGCAGAGTATGGCTGATTTTTTACTACATTTGTTTCTTCTTTAAAATATAGAACTCTTACCTTCATTTTCTATGGAAGGATTCTACATTAGATCATTGATATTTATTTTAGTCTTGTAGTGTAGAAAATGTGCCCCGCGTTGGCCAATAGATATTATCTTAACTCTTACCTTGAGCAAGATGATTGCATAAGTTATGTTACCATATTATGTTGTACCTGGGCACATGCTATTATCAAAGCAAAGTTAATGAAAGTTGTACGAGTATTGTCTACTTAACATGTTCCTATGCTTATCATGATTAAAAAAAGCTGTACGAGTAAGTCATCACACTGTTTAGTAGTTTAAGCTTGTGATGTTTTTGTAGGAACTTATTCTTTAGATACGTTCATATTCTCATATAGTTTAAGTTTCATTTGTTAGAAACTTGGAACGGGTGGTTGTTGTTAGGACAAAGAGGATTGGTGAAACCACTTTTGTAAACCTTAGTCTAATTCACTTCTGTCATTTTGGCTAAGTATAGAAGTACTGAAGAGAAGACAGAAACTGCTGATTAGAAGATATGAGAAGTGCTGAAGAAGCAGAAGTTCTGAAGTCCAAACCAGACAAGTTCACTTCAGAAGTACTGAAGACAAAACTACTCTTCAGTAGTTGTCCTTCATCAGCACTTAGCAATAGATATTTCCCACCGCCTTTTTGCATCAGTAGTTTGTTGTTTATTATTACTTTTAGCTGTATTTGTTTCTTTCAATGTTGCAACTTGTACAACTTGTCACTGTTGTTTCTGTACTTGCTTTTTGGGCAAGATACATGCATGTAAACGTCTATAAATAGGAGGCTTCAACCTTCTATTTTAGACATTAATTTTTAACAGAAAAATCCTTCAAACACTCTCATTGTTCTATTCCATTTCTGTACTTATTGTGAATCTCTCTAAGTATCTAATTCTCATTTACAACTTAGATTCATAATAAATACTTTGTCATTTATTAGTTTCAAACATCAAGGGGGAGTTATAACTCTGCCTTAGTGTAAAAAGTGTTAACTTATAACATTCCGCTGTGCTTATAATCTGATTTACAAGGACTTGCTAAACACTTAAGTGTCAAGATAGCAAGTTCTTACTTAGCAAAAAGAGCAAACTGATCCAACAATTGGTATCAGAGCATTGGTTTATCTGATCACATATCAATCTAACAAATTGAGAATCAGACACAAAGCTCTTATTGATATTCAATAAAAAGATCAAAAGTTCACTTTTTATCAATATCCATCACTTAAAAGAGTCATCTGACAAATCTATACTCTTTAAAAATGGATCCACATAATACTGGTTCTGCCACCAAACCTGCCATGCTTGTGAGAAATGAGTACAATATATGGCAAAAGAGAATGGCACATACCTTGTCACAAACCAACACAGGTTGTTGGAGATCTATGATATATGGTCCTCACAAACCAGTAAATATAAATCTTGAAACTAAAGAAGGGATTCCAAAGGATCCCAAAGACTATACAGATGAGGATTTCCTAAAACTTGAGCTAGATGCAAAAGCATTCTCTATGTTGGCAATGGCTCTCCCAAATGAAATATACTCTGGCCTTTTACATTGTGAAAGTGCCAAAGAACTTTGGGACTGTCTTAAAGAACAGTTTGGAGGAACTGAAGAGGTGATTGCCAACACCAGAGAAATTTTAGCTCAACAATATGAAACATTTGCTTATATTAATGGGGAAACTTTGACTCAACAATTTGAAAGATTCTCCTCATTAATCTCTGAGCTAAAGTTAAATGGTCAGACCTATACAACTGTATCTATGTTACATAGATTTTTAAGGTCTTTACCTGACAAATGGGAAACTTACTCCATTGTCTTAAGATCCTCACCAGATTTTAGCTCCCTCACTCTTACAAAACTCCATGGGAGATTACTTACTTTTGAGAGAGAAATCGATCAAAAGAAGAAATTACAAACTTCTGGTAAAACTGCTGATGACTACCTACCAGGTAGTACAGCACTTTTGGGACAAGATTCACCAACTTGTTCCTATGGATCTTATGACAATATTGACATAACCACTGGGATCTCATCAGAAAGATCTTTCCCAGGTTATGACAATGATGACCAAAGTCAAACTGCTGATAATCTATGTTTTATCATGGATGATTTGAAAAATTTTAGCAGTGATGACTTAGAAGAAATGGACATATTACACCAACTGGCCATGCTAAGCATTAAAACTAACAAGTTTTATAAAAGGTCAGGAAGGAAATTTCCAGGATTGACCAGTAATACAAAAATTGGTTTTGACAAATCTAAACTGAGATGTCACAAGTGTCAGAAGTTGGGACACTTTTCTAGAGAGTGTAGAAGCTCTAGCTTTAACCAATCACAATCTGGAAATAACTATAACCCCAATTATAATAGGAACAATGGAACTCAAGGGAGTGCTCATTTTGTACAGGCACAAGCTCCTCAACAGCAATATATGCCTCAAGTACAATATGTTCAAGTGCCTGCTCAACAGATGCAGAGCCAACAATCAATCCCTCCCTTTCCAGCTGCTCAACTTCCTCCACAGCCTCAACAACCCCCTCAACAAAGTCTCTTTACCTCAGGGTATGTTGACTGGAGCAGTCTCCCTTATGACACCACAGAGTGCAATCCTGATGCAGACAACAAAGTGTTTGACATCAACTGGGGAGAACCAGACAATGGCAGAAAGAACTTTGCCTTAATGGCATTTGAAGGCTGTACTTCAAAATCTGCATTGTCTCAGGTATCAAAAGAATCTTTGACAAAACTTTGCTCAAACTCTTGCAAAGAAACTTTTGCTCTCATAAGAGAGACAAACCTGCACCTACAAGGCAAAGCCAATGATTTAGAAAGAAAATACACACAGATAAAATGTGATTTAGAAAGAAAACTGTGTGCTAAAACAAAAGAAGTTTCTAAATTAACTGACTCTGCTATTGAAACCCAAGCACAAATCAAAATGATGCTAAATGACCTGGGAGATGTCAGACAAGAGCTTGCTGACACCAGGATCACTTGTGAAAAATGGGTGGAATCTTGTAGGGGGTATCAATTATTGCTAAACAAACAAAGTGCTTCAAATGTTAAGTTTGGCATAGGATACCATCATGTTGAAACACCAACAGATTTTTCTCCCAAAACTACTGAAGATGGGAGAAGAATTGTTTCAAATGAAACTTCTGAAGGGAAAGAATGCACATCTTTCCATGAAAACTTTCTAAACAGAAATCCTGGCATTTTTAAAGAAAGTACTTCAAAAGTATTTACAAAAACTGACAACAAGCCATCAGTAGTTTCATCTACATCAGGAGTTGAGACCCTGAAAACTACTGATGAGCAAAATCTTTTCACAAATGTCAGAAATTTGCCTTTAGATCAAAAACAAAAGGCAAAAGAATGTGAAATTTGTGGCCTGTTCAACCACAAAACTGAATTTTGTAGATACAGAAAAGGAATTCAGTTCAATCAAAAATTTAAACAACAGGTTGTGGGAAATCAAATCAGAAATGATTATGAAAGAGTCTTTAAACCCAAGAAACAACAACCTGAAAACACCTTTTCTCAGAAAAAGATAAAATCTCAACCAAAATCTTTTTCTCAAAATTCCTTGTCAGTAGTTAGACCAGAATCATCAGCAGTTTCACAAACTGCTGAGATTCAAAATCTAAAGAACATGGTAGAACTACTGATGACCAAGGTTGATGGTGGTCCTATAAAGGATACCACCATGGTTCTTAATGAAAAATCCATTGCCAAAAAGACATGGATTTCTCAACCTGGTCAAGAACAAACTATAACTGTTCTCAAGAGCAAACCCAAAGCCAAACAGGCTTGGGTTTCCAAATCTAACTAATTTGCTTTTATGTGCAGAGAGTTTCCAGGGGCTTAAACAGCATATGGTATGTTGATAGTGGAGGCTCTATGCACATGACTGGATGCAGATACCTGATAAACAATTTTATTAGCCAAAGAGAAGGATCTGTATCCTTTGGGAACAATGCTAAGGGATATGTGCTAGGACATGGCAATGTCTCCTCTGGAAAAATACAGTTTGACAAGGTCAATCTGGTGGAAAACCTTGAATACAACTTGCTGAGCGTGTCACAAATGTGTGATAAAGGATATTCTTCCTTTTTCACAAAGACAGCTTGCAAGATCATCTCACCAGAAGGCCAGAAGTTGATAGAGAAGATTATAGAAGATCATACTTTGCTGATTGCCAAAAGATGTGGCAATGTCTATGCAGTGGACATTGAGAAAGACAAAGTATTGAACAACACTGCCTGTTTCTTCTCAAGGGCATCAACTTCAGAAACAGATCTCTGGCACAGGAGACTTGGCCATGTGAACTTTAAAACCATAAATAAAGTCACAAAAATGGGCTTGGTCAGAGGTCTACCTTTGAAAGTATACCAGTGTCAAGAACACTGTGTATCCTGTTTAAAGGGAAAACAGCATAAGTCCTCCTATAAGTCTATTGAAGAATCAAAAACAACTGCATGTCTTCAACTACTCCATATGGACTTATTTGGACCTGTCAAGATTATGAGCCTTGGTAAAAAGAAGTACTGCTTAGTCATCATTGATGACTACTCAAGATTCACATGGGTATTCTTCTTATTTTCCAAGGATGAGGCTGCTGAAATCATCAAGTTCTTCATTCTACAAATAGAGAAACAATATTCTCTATCTGTCAAAACCATTAGAAGTGACAATGGGACAGAGTTCAGGAACAAAACTCTGGATGAATTCTGTTTGTCTAAAGGGATTATTAGACAATACAGTGTTCCCAGAACTCCTGAACAAAATGGTGTAGTAGAAAGGAAGAACAGAACATTGATAGAAGGAGCAAGAACAATGTTAGCTGATTCTGGACTGCCATTGTACTTTTGGGCAGAAGCAGTTAACACATCATGTTATGTTCAGAATAGAGTTCTTGTGGTCAAGAGACATTCCAAGACTGCCTATGAAATTCTTCATGGCATGAAGCCCCTTATCTCCTTTTTCAGGGCTTTTGGGTGTCAATGTTTCATCTTGAACATCAAGGAATCTATTTCAAAGTTTGCTGCCAAAGTTGACTCAGGTTACTTTCTTGGTTACTCTTCAACTAGAAAAGCCTACAAGGTTTTTAATTCTCACACCAGGATAGTAGAAGAAACATTGAATGTCAAGTTCAATGAGTCAAAACACACTCTTATTCCAGCACATCCTGCTGAACTCTTTGACCTTGACAACTTTCACTTTGGGCCTGAAAAGACTGTTACTTCTTCCAAACCTACTTATTATGGTGATCAAAGGTTTGAAGATGAGGATCCTACACCATGGACTCCTCAAGCAGTCATTAAGTCAACTACAACACCATCAGAAGTTTTTCAAACTTCTGATCAAACAAATACTGAAGGCCAAACTCAAACATCTGCTTCAGCACCTGCAACTACTGAAGAAGCTGAAACTGCTGAACCAGATATTATAGACCTCAGTAGTTTGTTTGAAGAACAAGAGCCACCTACACCTGTCAGTGGTTTACAACAACTGATTGAACACAGAGATCATCCACTTGATCAAATCATGGGTGATATAGCTACAGGTGTTCTTACCAGAAACCAGCTCTCCAACTTTTGCCTATTCTCAGCCTTTATTTCACAGTTGGAACCAAAGAAGTACCAGGAAGCCCTCAAAGACAATAATTGGGTGCAAGCTATGCAAGATGAACTGCTTCAGTTCAACAAGCAACAGGTCTGGGAAATCTGTCCTTTACCTCAAAACAAGCAACCAATTGGTACAAGATGGGTTTTCAGGAACAAACAAGATGAAGCTGGTATGATAATCAAGAACAAGGCAAGACTGGTAGTTCAAGGGTACTCTCAAGAAGAGGGAATTGACTATGATGAAACCTTTGCTCCAGTTGCAAGGCTTGAGGCCATCAGGTTATTTCTGGCCTATGCCATTTCCAACAAAATTAAAGTTTATCAAATGGATGTGAAAAGTGCATTTTTGTATGGAAAAATCAAAGAGGAGGTGTATGTCTGTCAGCCACCTGGGTTTGAGGATCCTTCTCATCCTGAGTGGGTGTACAGACTGGACAAAGCTCTTTATGGGCTCAAACAGGCTCCAAGAGCCTGGTATGATACACTCTCCACCTTTTTACTCAAAAATAACTTTACAAGAGGTGCCATTGATAAAACACTTTTCATTAAACATGTTGGAAATCATGTCTTACTTGTTCAAATTTATGTTGATGATATCATTTTTGGTTCAACAAACACAAAACTGTGTGATGATTTTAAGAAACTCATGCAATCAAAATTTGAGATGAGTACCATGGGAGAACTGCAGTACTTTCTAGGACTGCAGATCAAACAACAAACAAATGGAACTTTGATACATCAATCAAAATATGTTAAAGAATTATTGAACAAATTTTCTTTAAATGACTGTAAATCATGTTCCACTCCCATGACACCAATCACACAAGTTGAACCTGATGATCAAGGAAAACAGGTTGATCAAACCATGTACAGATGCATGATAGGTTCCCTTTTATACTTAACTGCTTCTAGACCAGATATTATGTTCTCAACATGTGTCTGTGCTAGATATCAATCAGCACCAAGGGAATCACACCTTATAGCAGTCAAAAGAATTTTCAGATATCTGAAAGGAACTCCAACACTGGGAATTTGGTATCCTGCTTCAAGCAATACCAAGTTATCAGCTTTTTCAGATAGTGACTATGCAGGGTGTAAGATGACAAGAAAGTCAACATCTGGTGGTTGTCAATTCCTGGGTAACTGTCTAGTGTCATGGCAATCAAAGAAGCAAACATCTGTTGCAACTTCAACTGCTGAAGCTGAATACATTGCAGCTGCAAGTTGTACATCACAGATACAATGGCTCCAATATCAACTTCTTGATTATGGAATCAAAGAGACCAAGACACCTTTGTTTGTAGACAGCAAATCTGCCATTAGCATCATTCAAAATCCGGTACAGTTCTCAAAAACCAAACATATTGAGATCAGGTACCATTTCATAAGAGATTGCTATGAAAAAGGCAAGATTGAGGTGAAGCATGTAGCAACAGCTAATCAAATAGCTGACATCTTCACTAAGCCCCTTGACACATCAACATTTCAGAAGTTAGTATCCATGCTTGGAATGCTAAATTTGTAAGTTTTTACTTTATTTTTTTTATTATTTTTTTTTTTTTTGCATATCAGTTAGAATCCAAGTTAACACTTGATTCTACCCAACTCTACATCAAACTTCTACATCAATCACTACTGTTATGCATCAAAATTTTCTTTTTCCTTTTTCCATCCTTGATTCCATCCTGTTTACCTTGGTGGAATCCAAGTTAACCTTTTCCTTTTTTTTTTTTTTTTCTGGTTTTCACTTACAAAAGACAAAAGTCTGAAACGAAACTTCTGAAAAACAAAATCAGTTTGAGAGAAACTACTGATGAGCAAAAATCATCAGTATGGGGATAATTTTCTGAAAAAGTGTGTAACTTCTGATAAAATAACCTTCAGAAGTTATGAATAAAGTATTTATAAAAACATTTCTCATCAGATGTTAAAACTGCTGAAGAGAAAATGGGAACTACTGATGAAGTAATCCTTCATCAGCAGTTTAAGTCAAAAGGGCAAATCTGACTTTTCCCATCATCAGAGGTTTGACCTAATCAGTTTAAAACCTCTGATAAAGAGATTTTTAACCAAAGGCGGTTTTAAAACTTCTAATAAAGAAGATTCAAGCGGTTAAAACTTCTAATAAATACCTTTTCTACACACTTATCCTTTCAAACTCAAAATATCCCTCATTCTCTCTCAAAACTCTTTCAATAACCTATACCTGCAAATCCACTGTTCGATCTAAATCCCAAACCACATGGCTCTAGTTCTAAAACAGGGACACAATCAAAGAGCCTTTCTTGAAAAACAAGAAGGCTGGTCCCAATACGATGAGATCATTGATCTTGTCGTCAAATCCCAATATTTTACTGCTCTCACAATAAACCCACCAATTCACACTGAAACTCTGAATGAGTTCTGGGCAAATGCTGAGATGGTTACAATGGGTGATGAGGTCATTTCCCTCAACTCAAGGATAAAAGGGAAACAACTGACCATCACATCGGCCACACTAGCAACAAGACTGGGTCTGGATGATGTAACTGCCCCTGACCATGTTGCTAACACTGATATTCATCTAACCATGACTGAGTGTGGTTATCAAGGTACTCTCTCCCATGCTACAATATTCAAAAAATATTTTGAACCAAAATACAAGCTTTTGTTTCATTATATTATTATGTGTTTGAGTCCAAAAACAGGGTCTTATGACCAGATGCCCTCCACTTTTCAACCAATATTTCATTCCATTGTGAATGAAACTAAATTCAGGGCATCAAAACTATTTTTCAATGAGTTGGTGTTACATCACAATAATACCAAGAAAAAGTTTTTGTTATACCCAAGGTTCATTATGCAATGCATAATAGGGGAACTGGGTAATGAGGTGCTTGTGGGAAAAATTTCAACTCTAAATCCTTTAACATCACAAGCATACTCAAGGCATAACAAACCGGCTGCCTGGCCAGAAGATGATCAGGGAGAACAACAACAAGTCCCCCTGAAGCCCACATCTTCCAAACTCACACCACCAAAAGCCAAAAAGCCCAAGCCAACAAAAACTACACCCCACCAACCCAAAAGAAAAGCTGTTCAGGAGGTTGAGATGCCTGAACATGCTCATGAGCATTCTGCTCTTCAAATAGATGAGACTGAAACACCCTCTCAGTCTCATCCATCTCAAACCCCACCAAGAGCACCCATAACTGTTTTATTCAAAAGAAAAAGACTTAGAAAAACATATCAAACACACTCTTCTTTTGAAACTGCTGAACAACAACTTTCACCACCTATTGCCCAAACTACTGAACCAACCCCACAAATTTCTGAACAAGAGGCAATAGAAATTGCCAAACTTCTCTCTGGGCTAAAAGAGAATGTCCCATCTGATCATGTCAGTCCCCTACAACCACAACAAACAGGGGACATAACTACTACATCAGACATGGATGTGGACATCTCTAGCCCTATCCCAAGAGATGAGGGTGGACCAGAGTCTTTAAGCCCAATTTTAGAGACTCTTGGGGCATCTGAGGCTGCTACTACTCAGTTACCACCTAGTGGTGGATCTGAGGATAGAAGTAACATAGCTAAGACCTCAGATGTGGCAACTACTGATGAAGGCTTAATGCCTGAAGTAGGAAATCCTCAGTACCAAGAAAAAGAGGTTCATGAGAGAACTGAGTTGGGCTCAGCTCATGATTTAACTGAGACAGTCCTCATTGAGGGCAACATCAGGGATTCAGATGATTCCATTAGTTTGGATGATGTTTCACACACTCAAACTACTGAATTGACGGCACTTTCTGAAGGTCCTGTTTCAGGGGTATCCAGGCTCAAGAAGCCAGTCACCTCTGCACAGGTTAAAGCCCACTCAATCCCTAAAACCCCTAGAGTGGCATCCTCTGTACAACATGAGGATCTCCCAAAAACACCCCCTTCACAACAAATGCCTACCCAATTCCCTGGGCAAACAAGCATAGACCTGAACCAGCTATGCAGCCCAGAGGGTCCCCTGTACCACATGATGAATACACTCATCAGAAATCACTTCCAAACATATACAGCTGACTTGGAGCTGTCCATCAAGAACCAATTTGGAGTGATCAAGACCAAGATGAACGATCTATCCAACAAAATAGACTTCAACAGCAAACAGATTGCTCATCTTCAAGGACAATTCTCCCAACCCTCTGCTTCAAGGGTTAAAATTGATGAATCCAAAAAGGGGGAGAAGATCAGGGAACCTAAGGAGTCATTCCAAGCCAGGATAAGGGCAAGAGTGGCACTCCTTGAAAGAGATCAAAAAGATCAGGCCAGGAAAGAAAAATTGGCCAAACAGTTTGGTGTCTCAATAGAAGAAATTGAAGCTGCAGAGAAAGAAGATGAGACCCAAACATCTGAAGAATCCCTAAGGCAAAATGAAGAAACTTCTGATGACAAAACTTCTGATGAAGAATCAGAAAGTACTGAAGACAATCCTTCAGTAGCTGACAAACCATCAGCAGTTGTCAGCACATCAGAAGTTAACACTTCCAAACCTCAAACAACTGAACCTTCCAGAACCACTGCTCCCATTCAACCAACATCTGATCCCATCAGGCCTACAACTGTTACTACAATGACTGTATTAAACCCTTCTCCTATCTCTCAATCAGCTGAACTACTAGAGAAGAGCTTAATTGCAGCCAACAAGAAGGCCAGAGATGATCAGATTTGGAAATCTCTGGAAGAAAGGGATGATTTGGATTTAAGCCATGAAGAAAAACTTCAGGCTTATGCAGCTGAACTACAAAGGCAGGCTAGCCTTGATGAGATTGCTGAACAAGATAAAAGACAACAACTGGTGTCTTATATTACCAAGAACAGCAAGACTAAAGCCTTTACACTCAAAGGACTCTCTATGCAAGAGCTGACAAGAAGAGCACAACTGCTTGCAGACAAAGTGGCCACAAGCAAAGATGGAAAGGCCAAGAGAGCCCAGATAATAGAAGAGTTAGTAGCAGAAGGATATGGTTCAAAAGCCTCAGTATCCAGATAGAAAGAAGAAAGACTGATGGATACTTATAGAAAATACTTGGCTGCCAAGGCTGCAAATCCTGAGAAGTTTCAAACTGCTGATCCTTCAAGATCAGTAGTTAGAACTTCTGGTGCATATAGAAGATCTGCTACTCAAAAGAAGAAGGCAGAGGACAATGTCAAAACTGACTTCAAAATGGTACTACTTGAAGGAAGTTCAATAGTCCATTCAGATTTTGACATTGAGGAGAAACCTCTGTTAACACAATTCAGGGATCCTTCCACTTTTGCTTATCAAATACAAAAGACCATCAAAGAAAAGCTGCATACCAGAGTAGTGACTGAACACCATCTCCCAACTGTTCAGATGCCTGATATGCAACAACAACAAGGAAGAGAATCCCACCTGAGGCTATCTGAAACTGAAGACATCCAGCACTCAGGACCATCAACCCAAGGGACAAGTCTGGTTCCCTATTCTTCTGACTTTAACAAGTCAAAGATCCCTATCATCAGATGGTCACTTACTGATAACAACTCAGTACTGTTGACAAGAAGAGACCTCTCAAGCAGGGCTTACAAGAAGATCAGTGATCTGAAGAAACTGTCAACACAAGACCTGCTCACAATTCAACATCTAGAACCACAGAGAGGATCTCTATCTGATGGTCAGTTAAACCAGCTCAAGAACACCATGTACAAAGAGATATGGAAGATTGTTCAAGACAGAAGAAACACATAAGGAATTAGTAAGGTTTTGGCTTCATCAATCCAGGGGGAGATTGTTAGGACAAAGAGGATTGGTGAAACCACTTTTGTAAACCTTAGTCTAATTCACTTCTGTCATTTTGTCTAAGTATAGAAGTACTGAAGAGAAGACAAGAAACTGCTGATTAGAAGATATGAGAAGTGCTGAAGAAGCAGAAGTTCTGAAGTCCAAACCAGACAAGTTCACTTCAGAAGTACTGAAGACAAAACTACTCTTCAGTAGTTGTCCTTCATCAGCACTTAGCAATAGATATTTCCCACCGCCTTTTTGCATCAGTAGTTTGTTGTTTATTATTACTTTTAGCTGTATTTGTTTCTTTCAATGTTGCAACTTGTACAACTTGTCACTGTTGTTTCTGTACTTGCTTTTTGGGCAAGATACATGCATGTAAACGTCTATAAATAGGAGGCTTCAACCTTCTATTTTAGACATGGATTTTTAACAGAAAAATCCTTCAAACACTCTCATTGTTCTATTCCATTTCTGTACTTATTGTGAATCTCTCTAAGTATCTAATTCTCATTTACAACTTAGATTCATAATAAATACTTTGTCATTTATTAGTTTCAAACATCAAGGGGGAGTTATAACTCTGCCTTAGTGTAAAAAGTGTTGCTTTAACTTATAACATTCCGCTGTGCTTATAATCTGATTTACAAGGACTTGCTAAACACTTAAGTGTCAAGATAGCAAGTTCTTACTTAGCAAAAAGAGCAAACTGATCCAACAGTTGTTCGTAATAAACATCAAAACTGAATATGATATCAGTAGGGACACCCGCTGCAACGTGCGGGCACTAACACTAGTTTTATTATATTGGTGTTGATGTTATAAAATTTTGATAATATAAATGTTAGAGAATGATATGATCAAACAGAAAAACAGAGAGAGAATGGTTAACCAACATCAAGCTAAATCATCTTATTGATCCACCCGCCTATTTATAGACCTAACGGTCATTAACAACTGTTACAAAATATTACCGTTTCTACCCTTATCTTTCCTTTATTACAATTATTAACTACAACTATATCTCATACGTAACAGAGAATGTAATGCATATTTCTAACAAAATCTGTAACTAATGTAACATCCGCCCCTTATATTTTTGTCAAGATTACAAATTTAGTCCTTATATTATCACATTTATAAATCCAGTCCATGTACTTTTGTTTATTCTTAAATCAATAAAAGCTTGAGTTTCTTTTTGTCATTACATATTTACTGGTGGGTCTACGTTTTAATCAAATACACATATTGAAAGTTTTTTTAAACTTATTATAATTTGACTTTTATAGGAAACCAAGACTGGAGGTTAGTTATGCCAAAAATCAATTTTTTTGTATCATATATTTTAACCACAATTAAACAATTACCAATTTCTTTTAAACTTTATGACTAATCATTTTACCTCAAAAACAAGTTTCATGAGTTTTTAGCCAACCAAATTACTAGTGTTAATCACCAAATTGATTATTATATTAAACACCATTATATTTTCAACTACTCTTTCTTTTCCTCAATATCCCAACATAAGTTTCACACACAAATACTCTTATTTCTCTCATCTTTTCATCACCTTTTGAGTTCATATCATCATCATCATCCTCAAGAATTTTGGAGATTTTTGCTTTGGGTTTTCATATATTCTTATTTTTCTTAATCGAACAAGCAAAAACCGTAAGTATTTTCAATCAACTTTCACTATTTTCCTTCATATATATTTCTTCAATAGCATTTTATTTATTTGATGATTCATACACTTTAGGGTTTCAATTGCTAGTTAGGGCTTTAGGGTGTTTATGAACAATTTGGGATTTTTGAATTAAAAGTATAATTAACTTGTAAAATTCATAACTAATTTATATGTTATCTAAAACTCATGAAATTCTAAACTTAGCTTCTAGATGATATTTATGACCCGGAAATAGTTTCTATTCCGGTTTTGTGGCCGTTGCAATAGTTTTAATAATTTTATTTTGATTAAATCATGATTAATTCATTAAAAATCATATATAATGTATTTTAATGTAAATATTTATGGAAAATCTATTTATTATATTAGAATATTGATTATGATTTTTGCTATCTGATTTGTATTAGTTTTGTACTTTTATCTAATTTAATTCTTTATTTGAGTTTTAGACAATAAATATAATATAAAATCATTTTTGGTTAGTAAAATTATCTAAAAATTATTTTTGACCATTTTGGATCATAATACATTATTTTAATTAAAATTCTTGATATTTTGATTAACTTTAAATTTTTATGTGAAATTTATGATAATTATGTGTTTATATATTCATTAAGTCATTTAAAAATATTTATAAAATATTTTCTAAATTATTTAGAGCATTTTATGTCTTCATAAATCTATTATTGTATAAAATTAAACTATTTATCGTAATTTAAATTTCTTTTACTAACCTAATTAATTGGTTGTATTTAATTAATAAATACAAATAATTAATGTTTCAAAGTTGTTACATTTTTTTTGAAAATATTCAAAGTCGTTATATAATTAATATTTATGTGACTTCCACCATTTACTTTAGTTCATAACTTTCAATTATGAACTTATAATATTATTATTCATATTTACACATTAGTTCATATGTCATATTATATCAATCAAGTATATATATTTAGTTACGTCGCATTTTCAACATATATCGTTATTTACAAGTTAAACCCCAAATTAGACTAGACATCCTATGTGTCTTAGACTAGAAACCCTAGACTTATTTAAGTCCATACACTTATACATATACCATACTTTTAGGTTGAGACTTCGGGATTCACTAATTCACACTCACGACGCTTTAGTGACATAACTATTTAGCGAATGCGAGTATATTTTTCCCCCTTTTTCATTTTACTGTTTGGGGCTACTCATGTACCTTATGTCAAATTACCATTTCTTTTCACTAAGTGCAATTCTTATGTGTGTTTGCTTTGTGTTACTTTGTGTATCTATGACTTGTCAAAATCATTAACCGTTACGACCTAGCATTTCAATGAATAGTACTATGGTATATACCCTGTAACATTTCGCATTTAATAATTGTACGTTACGGAATTAAAACGACAAGTTTTATTATTTTTAGTGATATTTTGAACCCTTATACAAAGATAATTATTCACACACATATATATACATATATATATATAAAAGTTTATAATAATAATAATAATAATAATAATAATAATAATAATAATAATAATTATAAGATTTGTTTAATTATGTTGTGTCTAAGCCCACAACACAATTTATTTAACCCACCCTTCTTTAATCTCGGCCCAGCCCAAGCTCCTTAACCCCAAGCCCAACCCAGCCAAGGCCCAAACCCCTCCTCCCCCTTGTCCATATTAATCAAAAATAAAAAGGTCCCAGCCGAGTTTCGATCCGGAGACCCTCCACACACACACACGCGTTTACACCACCTGGACCACAACCTTTAGTTGGTGTTAACCCAACTTCAAATATATTTAAACACACTTTCACTTCTCCTTTTTCCTTCCCTTTCCACGAACAGCAGCAGCAGATATTCATTTTTTTATTTTTTTCTTTTTCTTCTTTTTTTGACCAATTTAATTGGCCTAATTAACGCATATTAACCATGGTTTGACCATTGATTCGTGATTACCGACCTATCAACTATCATTACACGTTCAATTAGCGTTAAATTCTTACCAATTATGTGTTTTTGACGCGTCAACATTAAACCCAAAGTCAACCCTTACCATTTCAATGATTGGGACCATGGCACTATAAATTGTTAATTGCTGGACCTTCACAACTCGCCACTAATCCTTCCTACATCTCCAATTTCTACTGATAAGCTTCTGTTCTTGATTAGCGATCGTGTGTTTGACCTTTTTGGTTGACTGATCAATCGAGCTCGAAACGTAATTGTAAGTGTGATTATTGTGGTGGGTTTTGTTAATCGGAACCTACACAACATTAACCCCATGATTAATTGGGTTAATGTTGTGTAATTCGATCGATTGTAAAATCCAATTTTTAATATTTTTGCACCAAAATTTTATACAAATTATTTCTGATTATTTAGAACAGAAATATAAATTTTAAACTTATAATTCTTTAATTTTAATATTTTTAAATATTAAAGTTAAATTTTGACAATTTGTAATAAATAGATTTAATAATCTATTTTAAAGAAAATAATTTTATAAAAATTATTTTTATACTTTAAATATATTCTTGTGACCATCTTGGATTTAAAATCCATAAAGAGATTTTTGGTTAATTACTTACTAATATTCTCTCAATTATCAAACATTTTTGATATTAATCAAACAAGTATTTATCCCCAATTCGAAGCCCTAGAACCTATACATTTGTAGACTAGATAGACTTAGACATATTTATTACCTTATTATAGGGTGATACTTGACACATTTGGGCAACACACTATTCTATTTTTCAAGAGATAACATTTTGCTAAGGTCAGTTTTACATAGCCCCTTTTCTATTTATCACCATTTTTGGGGTGAAACATGTTACAACAATATTTATGCAATTCAATCATCAATGTGTCTTTGTGTATTTCTATGTTGCATTATGTCTTGAACATGACTAGGGTAAGCACAATTCTAGCATAAACATTCATCAGCCAAACGGTATACATTGATAGATCTATTGGACTGACAATCCCACCCGGATACGTGCCTCCTACAAAGGTTACGTGGGTGTTTGTTACTGCAATATAAACGAGTGAACCATGAGCGTATGGGATGTACCACAATACAACAGTCAACAAGGTTGATTATGCACTCGATTTACTTCTAGTATGTTTTCGCATATGGACTAGATTGCCATGACACATGAATTGCACAACAATTTTATTCAATTATCAAAACCTATGTAATTCTCACCAACTTTTGTTGACCCAAAACATTTTCAACTTAACATGTTTCAGGTTCTACTTGCTTGAAGATTTGCTTGAAGATATGTGCATAGTTTTATTCAATTTGATGTACGAATTCTTGTAGAACAATTGTATGTAAATTATTTAAATCATTTAATGAAATTTATTATTCACCATGAGCTACTGAACAATCATCACTACGTGACATCCCGATGTTTCCGCCATCGGTTGGGGTGTTACAGATTGGTATCAGAGCCATGGTTATAGGGAATTAGGTTATTAGAAAAATAATCTAGTCTATAACCATAGGATTTAACCAGTACTTGCTTCTTTTGCTTGCTATTCTCTATCTCCCTCCTACTTCATATCCCTGCTTTCATCCCTACAAGAAGGTTGCTCTCCATCACTAGATTCACTCTTAGACTAATGAGGCCAAATCCTCAGGTTTAATCTGAACCACCTTGAGATCTCGTCGAAGTTCTAGATTTTAATAACGAACACGTGCAATCTGGAAGGGTGAACGCCTGTATTCTGAGTCTTCTGTCTAGGCTGGCATTGCGCATATATCCCAATCAGACGAGGGACCCGGATGCCTACCTGGGAATTCTCGGGATGAGTGTTCACTTATAGGCTAAAGCATGTCTTCATATGTTATTAGAATTTAGAATCTTTGATAAGTCAACGTTTTCGTTTATTCGTTTTAATTAATGAATAAATGATTACACTCCTTATATAACCTCATTCATTTCATTGTATCTCTTACAGATCATGCCTCCACGTCGCAGTGCTCGTCTTAACAGTGGTGAAAATCATGATGAAGGAAGTAGCAATCACAACCACAACCACGATACTAACCACAACAACAACAACAACAATGGTGTCGATGCTCAACCGGCTGCAATCATTTCTCAACAAATGGCGCAGCAAATCGCAACTCTGGTTCCCAACTTACTAGCTCAAGTCATCCAGTTGAACGGCAACGGGAACGGCAACGGCAACGGGAATGGAAATGGAAACCACAACGGGAATGGGAATGGTCTTCCAGCTTGTACCCTTAAGCACTTTAATTCTTGCAATCCCCCAAAGTTCAGTGGAGAAGAAGGAGCTACAGGACTCCTGCAATGGTTTGAGGGCATTGAGAATACCTTCATCAACAGTGAATGCCCCGACAACTTTAAAGTCCGTTATGCCATGAGTGTGCTTCACAAACGAGCACTCACTTGGTGGAATGAAGAAAAAACGCACTCGCGGAGCTGAAGCTGCACTAGCCTTAACTTGGGATCAAGCTAAAGACATTATGAAGGCAGAGTTCTGTCCTCGTAATGAAATCAAGAAACTGGAAGATGAATTTCATGATCTTGCTCAAGACAGTGGGGAAAACCTTGCCTACAACACTCGTTTTCACGAACTTAGCCTACTGCTACCCCACAAAGTCACCCCTGTACCCATTGCGATCGAAAAATACATTGGTGGTTTACCGATGCAGATTCAAGACACAGTGTGGGGAAGGAACCCTGCTACTTTGGAGGAAGCAAAGCGTTTGGTTGCCACCCTAACAGATAACCATGTGAAGGCAGGAACCCTGACTCGTAAAGGGGAAAAGAAAAAGGATACTCCCCAACCTGCCGTTGAAATCAAAACTGAGGCCTCAACCAACTGGAAGAGCAAGGTCAGGAATTTTGCAATGGATACCACTGCCCCACCCAACAAGAAACAATATAACGGGAAGCTACCTAAGTGTGACACCTGCCAGTATCACCACCCAACTCAAGTTCCCTGCGACAGTGCACCAATTGTCAAAGGTATGGGCATCTTGCAGATGCTTGTCGAATCCCTGCTACAAACGCTCTTAATGCTCCAAATAACCCCGCTTGAGACCCTCCAGCTACTTAACAACAAACTCTACCATTTGAATGATGTCTATTTTCTCTTAAGTTCTATGTATTGACACTTTTTGATTCAAGTAATAAATTCAAGTATTATCATAACATCTGTGTGCATGCTTGTTTGAATGTGAACTAATTGCTATATCTATAATCATACTTGCTTACTTGTAAAACAATTAGTTGACTACCAAACAACCTACATAACGATTGGTAGAGGTCATCATGTCTTTCCAACAGTCGGGAGAGGCCCTACCACCTGCTCAATGACTGGTGGAGACTATCAGACCTGCTCAACAATCGGTAGAGTCATAAAAGGACGCAAAACCCTAATGTAAGGTAAATTGGTAATTACGGTCCGGAACGTAATCATGAGTTTACAAGTACGTTAAGGTAGTGTGAAATTTTATCAAGGTTTTCAGTAGTTGACCAATTGTAGACTTAGTGTCTCTCTTAACTTCGGGACGAAGTTCCTAAAAGTAGGGGAGACTGTAACATTTCGCATTTAATAATTGTACGTTACGGAATTAAAACGACAAGTTTTATTATTTTTAGTGATATTTTGAACCCTTATACAAAGATAATTATTCACACACATATATATACATACATATATATATATATATATAAAAGTTTATAATAATAATAATAATAATAATAATAATAATAATAATAATAATAATAATAATAATAATAATAAGATTTGTTTAATTATGTTGTGTCTAAGCCCACAACACAATTTATTTAACCCACCCTTCTTTAATCTCGGCCCAGCCCAAGCTCCTTAACCCCAAGCCCAACCCAGCCAAGGCCCAAACCCCTCCTCCCCCTTGTCTGTATTAATCAAAAATAAAAAGGTCCCAGCCGGGTTTCGAACCGGAGACCCTCCACACACACACACACACGCGTTTACACCACCTGGACCACAACCTTTAGTTGGTGTTAACCCAACTTCAAATATATTTAAACACACTTTCACTTCTCCTTTTTCCTTCCCTTTCCACGAACAGCAGCAGCAGATATTCATTTTTTTATTTTTTTCTTTTTTCTTCTTTTTTTGACCAATTTAATTGGCCTAATTAACGCATATTAACCATGGTTTGACCATTGATTCATGATTACCGGCCTATCAACTATCATTACACGTTCAATTAGCGTTAAATTCTTACCAATTATGTGTTTTTGACGCGTCAACATTAAACCCAAAGTCAACCCTTACCATTTCAATGATTGGGACCATGGCACTATAAATTGTTCATTGCTGGACCTTCACAACTCGCCACTAATCCTTCCTACATCTCCAATTTCTACTTATAAGCTTCTGTTCTTGATTAGCGATCGTGTGTTTGACCTTTTTGGTTGACTGATCAATCGAGCTCGAAACGTAATTGTAAGTGTGATTATTGTGGTGGGTTTTGTTAATCGGAACCTACACAACATTAACCCCATGATTAATTGGGTTAATGTTGTGTAATTCGATCGATTGTAAAATCTAGGGCTCATAATGATGAAATTGGGGAAGAACATGTAATCGCGTTTTATTATAAATATTTAAAGTACAGAATCCAAACACAACCACAGGTCTAGACCAAGTGATTGTGCTTGGTGCTTGCTACACAGTCCACGCGGGTTCGAGTCCCGGCTTGGACACTTTTTTTTTCTTGCTGTTTTATATTTCTATCAAAAACAATGATATATATATATATTATACTTTATAAATTCGTTTTAAATTATCAAAACTCTTTTAAAAATTCTACAAAAATTATCTTATATTAATCTGATGAAAAAGTTCAACTTACAATTTTTAGTTTTCAAAAATTTATTTATTTAATATATATAATAAATAAATCAAGTTTATTCTATTTTATTTATAAAAATCTATAAAAATATCAAAACGATCTTATTAATTTCCACAAAAATTATCCTGAGTTTTTATAACATTAAGCTTTTCAGAAATGATTTTTATTTCTGAAAAATCATTTATTTAATATTTTTAATCAATTTTTGTTAGTTTTAATCATAATTAAATCATAATAAATCCAATTTTTAATATTTTTGCACCAAAATTTTATACAAATTATTTCTGATTATTTAGAACAGAAATATAAATTTTAAACTTATAATTCTTTAATTTTAATATTTTTAAATATTAAAGTTAAATTTTGACAATTTGTAATAAATAGATTTAATAATCTATTTTAAAGAAAATAATTTTATAAAAATTATTTTTATACTTTAAATATATTCTTGTGACCATCTTGGATTTAAAATCCATAAAGAGATTTTTGGTTAATTACTTACTAATATTCTCTCAATTATCAAACATTTTTGATATTAATCAAACAAGTATTTATCCCCAATTCGAAGCCCTAGAACCTATACATTTGTAGACTAGATAGACTTAGACATATTTATTACCTTATTATAGGGTGATACTTGACACATTTGGGCAACACACTATTCTATTTTTCAAGAGATAACATTTTGCTAAGGTCAGTTTTACATAGCCCCTTTTCTATTTATCACCATTTTTGGGGTGAAACATGTTACAACAATATTTATGCAATTCAATCATCAATGTGTCTTTGTGTATTTCTATGTTGCATTATGTCTTGAACATGACTAGGGTAAGCACAATTCTAGCATAAACATTCATCAGCCAAACGGTATACATTGATAGATCTATTGGACTGACAATCCCACCCGGATACGTGCCTCCTACAAAGGTTACGTGGGTGTTTGTTACTGCAATATAAACGAGTGAACCATGAGCGTATGGGATGTACCACAATACAACAGTCAACAAGGTTGATTATGCACTCGATTTACTTCTAGTATGTTTTCGCATATGGACTAGATTGCCATGACACATGAATTGCACAACAATTTTATTCAATTATCAAAACCTATGTAATTCTCACCAACTTTTGTTGACCCAAAACATTTTCAACTTAACATGTTTCAGGTTCTACTTGCTTGAAGATTTGCTTGAAGATATGTGCATAGTTTTATTCAATTTGATGTACGAATTCTTGTAGAACAATTGTATGTAAATTATTTAAATCATTTAATGAAATTTATTATTCACCATGAGCTACTGAACAATCATCACTACGTGACATCCCGATGTTTCCGCCATCGGTTGGGGTGTTACATACCCCTTGTGACTCTGTTGAGAGACCTTGGTCATTGCTATGTGTTTCAGTATTACTGTCAATAGCGCATACTATATATAAATTTCATTTCAATTTCATAGGGTTGATTTTGACCCGGATACTACCTATTACATAATCGCAAACGGTATACAACACATGAATTGCTAAACACTTTTTCTACTATATGTATTCAAACAGGGTATGCTCACCAATGCATTTTTGTATTCACAAAATTATTTTCGTACATGTTTCAGGTTATTATGAGATGACTTTTAAGCTTTTGGATTTATATTTAAGCTTTGACTTCTTTGTATTTTAGTTAGACTTGACACTTTAGAATTATTGTATTTATGTATTTTGCCTATCAATGTAATAAACTATTTAATTCAATGTATCCAATTTTACACTTTTAGTCCATTAGCTATTGAACAATCGTCAATACGTGACACCTAAATGATTCCGCCATTGGTTAGGGTGTTACAACTTAGATAAGAACGATTTTAATTTATCGAGTTGTTGATTTACTATTGTTCAGGCAAGATGTCTTTTTGAGCTTTGAAGGGTCAATTTTTGGAGCGAAAGAGGACATTAAAGTCAATCGATTTAGAGTTGCGGCTCTGATGTTATGAACTCAACATCGATTGAATGCTTAACGCTCAACACTCAATGAACAAGCGATGATGATTGTCGCTGGCTTCCAAGAATTAAAGTCAGTCTCGACATTCAGTACTTTTTGTATCTGATTCATCTCACACAAATTCAGGCAAGTATTGCTTAGATGTAGAAACTAGGTATTACAGCATATATAAATGATAAATGTTTGTAAACAAATATTTGGGACTTGTTAAACAAATGCAAGGGCGGATGCTGCCATGTTGGTCTAGAGAGCAACTGCTTATGTAAATCCTACACAACATCTCATGTCATTCATAACAGTTGATGAAAATGTTGGTGTTACAATCCTCTTAACTTCTTTACACTCCAGACCATTCGCAGTTGGCTTGTCAATTACATTTTCCTTGGTTTCTATTCTGATTAGATCGAGTTTACTACTACAAATATTTAATTGATTGAAGGTGTTCAGGAACTCCGGTTTGTGGCATTGAATTGGAACTAGTTATAATGAGTTCGGTGTTTACAACTTTATGTGAATTTAAGTTTTATTTGTTGACATTATATATGTATTGGTGTTTCACTTGATGTATTGATTTGGAACTGGCTAATGGTTGGCATTTTTTGATTGTGGAAAAGCTTTTTGTGCTGGAAAGGTGAAGGTTCTGGTTACAGGTACAATTATCCGCATCCTAGTTCTTTCCCTAATTAAAGGATCATGCTTTTTTTTTGTATCATGGTATTAGTCATTTGTTTTGGTAATTCATATGGTCTGGTGTTAATGTGCCTGTTGTTGCCGGCCATGCCGGTATTACCACTCTACCTTTGTTTTCTCTGGTATGTTTTTTGTTATTTATATACATATGGTTGCATACAAGTATGAATAAAAGTGGTTGATTATGGTATTGATTAATGCCTATAAATGAAGGCTACTCCACAAGCAAACAACTTATCAGATTAAGCAATATTTGCTTTAACAAATAGAACTCAAGATAATGGCATGGAGGTTGTGGAGGCAAAGGCTAGAAAGTGTCATCTAGAAATATACATTATTATTGTAATAATATCACCCAACTACCTAGAAATTTATAGTTGAAAAAAGATGATTATTTTGCTTAAGTAGTTGTATCATTAGCCAATATATATTGTTATTTTGTCATACATTCTGTTGTTCGACACTTCGACATCAAAAGCTTGTTTGACATGTTGATTTTTTGTTTGTTAACGCAGTTATGCAGGATCAGTATTTGTCGATGCATGTTTGAAAGGACTTAATAGGGTCCCACGTGTAGAAGCCATCACATACATACTATGTCATCAAAAGTGTATAAATACATAGTAAATGAGTAAAAAAAATCTTTTGTTTATATGGATGAGGTAGACATACAAAATAATACAGAGAAGAAAAAATGAGAACGTTCTGGTAATTGATCTAGGTTCATTAAGAAATATTTATGACAAGTTAGTTTTGTGAGACGTCATAGATTTGTGTCTATTTTAGATTTGTCAGCATGGTTAATTGTGATAGAATAGTTGTGATTCTGTAGACTGTGATATAAAAAATCGTCTTTATATGCATTGTTTACCATGGTTGTTCCACAGGTTAGAAGAGATATAATGTTATGGATTGTGGTATTAGAATGGTTCGTCTCTTCCTCTACATTGTTGGAATGCTATTAAAAATTTATTTGTGTGGGTTTTTGTTTCATTGAGTTGGTTAATTGTGATAGGTAAGGTCGCCTATATACGTAGAATAGTTGCAATCCTGTATGTTGTGGTATGAAAATCGTCTTTGCACACCAGAATGAAAACGAAGTGATCCCGATTCATCTATGAATTTAAGGCGTATAAGGTGAATATACAGGTATAGGACTCAAACGAACAGCTTCATGGATAACTGCAACATGACATTTGACTCATGAGATATGAAAGATTTGGTCCTTTAACTGGAAAGAATTTAGACATCATTTGTTAAGTTGGTTAATTGAGATAGGTAAGGTCGTGTGTACATACAACTGCAAAATTATTACTTATGATAATAACATATATCTAAATATATTTTAAAAGCTGTAGTTGTTTATAAGAACTCTTCATATGATAATAACATAGGTTGAAATAATGGAGGAGAAACGAGCAGGAGAGAGGGCATCAAGTTGAATCATGTGGAGAGAGGGCATCAAGTTGAATCATGTCGCTACTTACCATGGTTGGTGCACAAAGTAAGTTATAGTGAGTGTTAACAAATTGGCTAACGTTGACCCTATATTTTCCGGCCAATTTGTTTAATATTAGGATCTACTGTTGCGTATGTTTTGTCCAGTAAATATTTGTAAAATATAGCCTGTGTGGACTATCAGTTTAATGTTGCAAGCCAGTTTTAAAATATATTGTAGGAAATTAGAGAAATAGGTGGATGAAATTCATTCAAAGTAATTAAAAGACAAAAAGGTTCATGTTATCCATATTTTGAAGCTTATTAAATCATGATGAAATAAGTAATAGGGAATATGACACTGCATCACATTGCTTGGTTTAAAAGTTGAAGTTGATGTAGTTTTGGGTCAATGTTAGGGGCCATAGGAAGTTTATATGTAAAACCAATCTAAGGTATGATGGAATTGTGAAAGGTTTACTTGATAAATATGTTTATACATAGAATAGACGAGAGATATGCACTTCATATAGTTTTGGGTCAAAGCTAGGGGTCGCAGGAGGTTTATATGTGAGAACAAATTATGGTATGAAGGAATTATGAGAGGGTTATTTGATTAATAGGTTTATATGTAGAATATATGAGAAAGAGGTAGCTTTTGGCTGAAAATTAGGCTTCTTTGGGTGTACATAGATGCGCGCCTCATGCTTCGGCCTTTAGGACCAAAATGCTAAGCGCCTGCTGCCTCGTGCTTGTAATGATTATTAAAAGATGCATGTTATAAGACTTTTAGTGATTCTGCAGTAGACAATAGGAAATCTTCATAGAAATTATGTGTACTTTTTATAGGTATCGCTAGAAGACAGGATCCAGATTTTTTAACATAGACTGACTTGATTCGTGTATTTTTTATTATGCTATTATGCATTTACGATTAGCTGAACTTGAGTTTGCAACCTTTGTTCCCCTTAACATCTGTTTTGACCAACAGAGTTACTTGAATGTCTATTGAGGCAAACCGTTGTTATGCCCAACAGACATTATCTTCATCGGCACTTGGTTAGTCTTCAGCAGATGTTTGTTCAACAGATCTAGGTTTGTCTTGAAAAGACGTTGGTTTGCCTCCAGCAGATGTTAGTTTGTCTTCAGTAGATGTTAGCTAATCCTCAACAGATCTTGACAGCCTTCAACATATCTTTGGAAGGAGTTGTTCTTCAGTACTTTGACTTTTATTCCTAATCAAGAGATAATATATTTTACACTGTTTTTGGAGACATGGTAACCCAATAAATGCATTCTCTCTATATAGTCATCTACTTTTGTATCTCTTTTTATATAAATTGTTTTGCAAAGTCAACACACAGTAATGATACATCCACAAATCAAGTATAACACATGTAAAGCCACTGTGCCGAAGTCACTCACTCATGAGGTTAGGTTTCATCATCAATTCCCCTTAATAACTATCATTTTGTATGTGACTAAGGTGGTTCCCGCCATTTCAGATGATGTAAAAGAGGCTTTGGTTAGAAACATCAGAAGACGTATGACCCCATAACCATTGAAAATTCGTACAGATATGGAGATGGAATGCGTTGATTATGACGGTATCCACCACATTAAGGTTTTTCTTCTGTTTATTTTCACTCTGAAGGGTTTCACTGAGAAAATTGTTAATATGATGAAGAGCGAAAAAACTGTTCGAATTCGAGGGAGGTCTAATAATCGTATCTTAGGTACAACATTGAGCAATCATGTTGTAGTGACTTGTAACTTGTGCAGTTGAAGGTGTGCATTAGTTTGGATTAATGACAAATGTAATTTAGTTGGGTGCAGATTGAAAATGAGTATGGATCTATTGGGAAGGTACTTGGAGGTCCTGCATAAAACTATATGACTTAGGCTGTAAAGATGGCATCGGATTACAGACTGGTGTCTGTCGTGCTGTCGTGGTACACGCAAATTTAATCCAAATTACAACTAGTAACTAGTATTAAACAGTTATCGAACACAGGGAGTTTGTGCAAAGTGTGTTGATTCCATAGTTTTGTAAATTAACTACAATTAATCTAATGTGCAGAAATTAAAGAACAAAAGTTTGGGTTGTTTGATTAAAATTAAACTATCAACTAATTGCTAATCAAGATTGGATTTTTAATTCAGATTATGAGAACAATGACCATCCTAGGTTTCAGTTTCTTCAACATTTGTGCAGAATTCCAACTAGAAAGAGTTACATAGACATAACTCGTGCATAAACATTTGTTGTGATAATGGACTTGATTCTGAACGATCTGCATATAAATTGTTTACACAAATCATTTCCTGCATTCCTTTACATTCTTAAGGACCTATAAACCATCTTAAAATCGTTCTAAAAGCACTCCAATTTTTGTTTGCAAGTTCGGACTTTGCACTCTCTGTTTCGATCGGTTAACATGTTTGTTGAGTTCTTCGGGATTCCAAACTTTTATCTTATGATAAGTTTTGTTTGGATTTATCGCGCGTATCAAAATTGTGAGTATACTTATCCCTTTTTTCGTTTTCTTACACTTTTGGGGTGAAACATGTACACCTATGAAACTTACACTTACACATATTCATAAACGCTTTACATACAATTCATACACGTGTTATGCTTTGAATTCTTTTGCTTTGTGTTTAAACATAAACGTAGTATACTTGCAATCATTACAAAATCATTAACTTAGCTAGCCGACTTTAACAATGGATAGCGCTATTTGAATTGACAACTCGCCTAGTGGAAAGTACCTATGGTGGAGGGAAGTCCTAGGTCATTGTTAATGTATTAAACTTTGTCGCATAAGAGGTTAGATTTTGACCCGTATTGTGTACTTACGTGTTTTCCATATTTGCCTTGAATAAATCATGACACATGAATTGTAAATCATTTTCTTTAAACTTATATTATACGTATACAAACTTTGTATGCTCACCAACATTATTTATGTTGACAAAATATTTCCGTACATGTTTCAGGTTGATTGTTGAGATATGTCATGTAGGACATGTGGACTTAGTAAAGAATTAATCAAGACAACATGTGGCATAGTATTTGTAATTGATAATATCTGTAATTGTAACTTGAAGCATTGAATAAAATATATACACTTTTGTACCATGAGCTTTTGAACAATCGTCACTACGTGACACCTCAATGTTTCCGCCATCGGTTGGGGTGTTACAGATTGGTATCAGAGCCGTGGTTATAGGGAATTAGGTTATTAGTAAATGACCTAGACTATAACTAAGAACCTATATTTGACCTTACTTGTGTATATTTGCTTATTTGATCCACTAACTTTTCTCCTTTATCACCTCTCATTCTTTCCCCTACTTCTCTCCATTTCTTTCTTTCTTCATCATGGACTTTAAGGATGACTTCACTTGGGTAAAAGGTTTACATTTTGGAGCATGTTGGATATTCTTGGCTTAATTTCCTAACCTTGTTTTTCATTAATTTTTCATCCCTTCGAACTGTTGAACTCTACGTGAGAGAACGTGCGCAATCTGGAAGATGGATGCATATACACTGGGTTTTCTGGCATAGGTAAAGCATTACGCATAAATCAGAATCAACCGACGGACCTGGTGAGCTTACCTGGGGATTTCTAGATGGGGTGCCCACTTATAGGCTAAATCATGTCTCCATTAATCTCCAATTGAGTTCGATTCCTTGAACAGTCAAAGTTTTTGTTGGGTCTTATGACTAGACAGGACCAATCCAATATTTTATTGTTGATCTCTAGTTTTCATAATGAACTGCTTTATACATTATACCCCATGAGTTTCATGTTGCAATTTATAATTATATTTAACTTCCAGTTTTCATAATAATCGAATGTCTAAATTTCTTATTCCAAGTATGTTTGTAAACATATGCTTCCTTTGCGTTGAATTCTTGAAAAATATCATACCGACGTCTCATAACCTTTATCGTTATGCTACAATTTCCCTCCCATGATCATTCATGGTGGTTTAGTGAGTTTTGTCACTATACTTAGTTAAACCAATTGTGAACCCAAAACTCGTGATTCTTTATGATTGCTTTTTGTGATGTTTTTCCATGATGATATACAAGTATACTCATTTGGTCTAGTGAATGTGATTACACCCACAAGTTTATAATCATTTGTGCTTTCCTTGTACTTTCAAACTATTTTCATTGAGCTTTTCGTGGGAGGCATAGTTCATATCCTGAAGGAGTTAACCCATCACTGTTACTATCCTAAATAGATTTCTACCAACATCCTTAACTTAGTGTCTGACACATAAAGATTTGGGATGTCCTAATCAACCATTGCAAGGAAAACTCATCTATTTACCCAAAACTCATATACACTTACTTCCCATACTTAGTACATTGTACCACTACAACAACTATATACAAACAACCCTCCATACCCCATTATTATATCCCAAGGACCCAACACCTCACTATCCAATATTGGAAGAATTTTCTCGTTCATCCGATACACATTTTATGCGACCATAGTACACTATACCTGACCTAACACATTGTGTGGGGACACAGTCTGATCTCAAACAGGATTCTTTGATAATTTCCATATTAGTCTTAGCAAATACTTTATCAACTCATGATTTCTTCAAACTACCCACCATTAATGACTAGTGATAATAAATATTTTGAAAATACTCACGTCTAACTTATAGTTTGGAATTCATCTAACATATTGCATTTAAAGCAAATCTATCTATACATCTAATAAACCAAAGTCCATGAGGACACTTGGCATTCCCATGTTGCTCCTCAATTGTGTAGCCTATCATATTGTGCCAAGTGGCACAACAATAGAATTTATAAAAATTTTTATTTTTTTTAAAAGCAAAAATCATTTATTTCTTTTGTTCAAAATTGGTCAACAGTTTTATTGCATTTCCTAAATTACATTGATCCTCATTATTATCATTCCTAAAACACAATCAAACGCATTATACAAAACCGATTATTATTCATCAAACCCTAAATCAAACCATGAATTCGTCTCCTTCATCTCCTCTCTGGCGTCTCCTTCGTCACCTCTCCGGCGTCTCCTTCGTCACCTCTCCGGCGTCTCCTTCGTCACCTCTGTTTTTTCCATTTCCCCAAGCTCCTCAATCGTCAAACTGTTCTTGATACGTTTTTTAGAAAATCCTCTTTATCTCATCTCGGTTGTGAAGCCACGTTTATGATACTGTGAGAGATTTCCGGTAAAATAGCCCTATCATCTATGATCGAAGACCTTGGTATGTTAAAAGCCCTAACTTTTAGGAATATGTTTTTAAGTGATTTTAATCCTTTATGTTTTTAAAACTGATTTTAATCCAAATGTATCATTGTATTCTTGTGCAGTTTTGCTAGATAAGAATTATTATTGTTATTATTATTATGATTATTATTAGATAAAAGCTAAATGGAAATTATTTTATTTAAAGTTCAGAAGCATGTTGGCTCAATTGGGGAATGAAAAGCTTGATGATATCATTCGACACACAGAATTATTAAGACTGTGTGATATTTCGTTAATCAATACTCTACATCTCGATCTTAGCTATGTTATTTCGGTATGTAGTCTTTGCATTTTTCTCAAAAGCATCACATATATATAGTTTCTTCTCCCTTGAATTGTTCAGATTTAGTTATGTATAAAATCTGTTGTTGCATTTGTTGTATAAACAATCTAAACCATCATCATCTCCTCCAGCTTTGCTGATTGTTTAACTCCAATTTCTTCTACCAGACTACAACCACGATCTAAGTCAGGTTCGTATCTATCTTTCCCCTATTTCAATCATCCAATTTTGATAATTATATATTGATATAATATTTATTTGAATGGTTTGAAGCGTGACTAATGATGTTTGTGATGATGCCCCAACATATGTTTATTTAGGGTTAAGTCTTTGTTGAAAATTTACAGTTAAGTCTTTGTTGGATATTGATCGTTAAAACTTTTTTATTATGATTAATGATATGAATTTGTTTTGCGTTTACATAAAACTACCGATATTTGAGGCTACATTCGGTGGAAAAGTACAATAGGAACGATGGCTCTAATCTACCAGAATAGTGTAGCAAACAAGACAGCGACGGCAGATGTTTCGTTGGGATCTACTTGTGGCCTACAGGCCTGTAGCGATTCAGGGTGTTTGATGGTTGGATAAGAACAATTACGGGCCTGAAAGTCATGGTGAAATCGTACCAAATAATAGCGGCTCTGGGCTACCAAAGAGGAACATAAGATGGACAACAAGATCATTATTTTGGGCGTGATACTGAATTTTGTGGGACAACGCAGCAGCGAGTGGGGATCATTTACAGCCTGTTTGGGAGGTACTTCGGGCTGAAAATGGTGTTCAAATAATCTATGCGCCAAACTAAAACCATTTGTCACAGGGATCCGAAAATACTTGAAATTTGAAGAAACTGAGGTAACACTCATGTTCATTCATTTGGAAAATATAGTGTTGAAACATTTCACATGGTACTAATACATGGTCACAGGGATTCGAAAATACCTGAAAGGGCTCATGGTGTAATGACACATGACCCTTTTCAATCAGACGATTATACAGGCGTCCAATTATCACGCCAAATGAGTCGTCTTGCGTCTAACCATGCGTTATGTGTTTTCGAGTTTTTTTTCTTCTGTTTTTTGCAAACACGTTCTTCGTTTTTCAATTATAACCTTTGAACATCAAAATTGTTGCAATTCTTATATGTTCATATTATTTTTTCTATTCAATATTTTTTGTCCGTATTTTTTTTTTCAATTATGATAGGTGGCAACGAGGTGAAGAGGGTCATCCATGGATTAGAAGTCAGGCCAGTGAAGTGAAAGTGCACTATATTGACTATTGAGACTCATGAAGAATTATTTACGTTCTATTCGTAAAGCTGCTTTACGGGTCGGCTGTTGGTAATTAACGTTAATCCATGTTTAAGATTGTTTTTTTTAACCAATTGGTACTCAGTGTTATTGTTTTTTGTTATTAATTTGCAGGCTTTATCAAAGGCGTTGACTGTAAATGAGCTTTTTTTATCTAAAGGAGCAGTTTTCTTTGTTGGAACCGAGCAAAAACGGATCTATAAACATGGAAACATAAAAGCAGTGAGTAACCGGTGCAATTGTTTCTTTTTGTTAGCTCATATATAAAACAGTCTTGTAAGCGTTTTGTTGTTACAAATTAAAATTGAGTTTTCTCATGAACTTTCTCAAGCCTTGAAGTGACAAATACGTGTACCCAAAAAATCTGAGATTAAACTTTTACAAATGCTATGTTTTTTTTTCCCACAAAAGAGTTTTAATCAGCAATTACATTGTGTAGAAGCATAAATAGTCATATAGATCAGGAAGAGTGCCTATGTTATGTTGATCCTCTACTTCAATCTGTTAACGCTGAAGATTGTTGTTGTTTGTGAATTCTTACTCTGTCCATAGTCCATAATGCTGAAGATTGCTGTTGTTATATACGATAATGTTCACGACAAATATGAACAGGTTAAAATCAAAGTTAAAGATTTGGCTATAAACATGTTGAGTTGTTTGGTAAACTATGTTTGTTTTACCATCATTTCAAGTCAGTAGCTCACCTATATAAAACTGAATCATGTTACACTAATTTTACTAATTCAATGATATTGTTTTAGATTATCCTTTTTTTACTTGAGATACTGATCCAACATGGTCTAATTTCCCAATTTCTAATTGTGTTTTGTGTGCTGTTTAGGCAAATCAAGATCGGAATCAACAATACTAAATCTTCTACAAATGCGTTCTGAATTTAATTTATATCTCTTATTTATATTTTTACTTTTATTTTGTTTGGTTAATTTATACCTTAAATTTTATATCTCTGATTATAGCTTGACATGGAGCTACCTACATGGGTTTGAGCCATGGTGCGCCGAGGTCGAACCCTTTTTTTGATTTGGTAGTCGTGGTATAAGCACTTTTGGAATTTGTATCACTATGTAAAGTTCTAAAAACATCAAAGTAGCTGGTATGGTACTATCACAAGCCTGTTTGGAATTTCAATAAGAAGTAGAAGCACTTGTGGTCTAAATAAGTCTTGGACCTGGAAGGTGTGAATATTATAATCAAAATACTTATGTTTATACAGTTAAGTATTGGTTCTAATAGACATTTGATTTTATAATATTATGCAGATGGCTTGATGTTAAAATGCGGGCTTTTGGTGATGCAAATCATGGGACTTATGTCGACTTGAAGGTAAAAAATCCATCTTCTACAGGTTCGGATATGGGTTGGCAGGCAATACTTTATTGTCTGTATTTTTAATTTAATTATTAAACAGTTATATAAATAGAAATTTAGTATCTAAGCAATCTATATTTTGATCAATGAATTTCGGAGATTTTATACTATAAAATGCGGTTTGAGCAGTGCTTAACCTTTTTGACCCGTTTGTAAAGTTAGTTTCCTTTCTATATGCAGGTCAGATAACGGGTCAGTCTGGTTGGCCTGCAACGCTTTAATGTCCAATTTTTTTTTGTTAAACAACTGGCGTGTCACATACGATGCCATGAATATTACTATTACAATTATGGTCTTTCCTTTTTTTCAATGAAGAATTAATCATAGAACACTAAACATATCATGTTTATCCATTTTATATTAAACAAAATAATCAGTACTTATAAGTTATAACATTTGTTTAAACAAAATATTCATTCAACCACTTTGATATGTTTGAGATATAACTTGACTAATTCATATGTTAATGGGTCAATGTTTTTAACAAGAATTTGATGTTTGAATTTGCAGGTGATCTCGGGTGACTTGAGTTGATATCGGATTGCTCTTAATAGTGGATGACAACAAGCCTGAGCGAGATATAATGTTTTGGGAAGTCATCCGTTTTCATGAGAATGTACAAAGGAAAACATTGGTTATTTAGAAAACTTATACTTGGACTAAAACAAAAAATGTGGTGTATAAGGAAATATTTAGTGATATTTGAATAAAATGTGTATTGTTTGCTTTTAAATTTGAATAAAATATTTATACTATATTTTTTTTTAAATTTTAATAAAATTTTTCTACTGTATTTTTCTTATACGTTATACTACTCCAAATAATCGTACGTTGGTGAACTGCGTGTCAACGCGGGCAAATATCTAGTAAATAATAATTTTCAATAAATGAAATGGGGTTTAGAAAACTGACAGAAAATTTAGATATACAAGAATTTTTTTTTTAAAAATTTATCAGGGCACCTGGGATCATCCTTAATATTATCTAAACAACCACCTTTCAGAACGTGCCAAGTAAAAGTCTACAAGCGAACCGAAAGACATGAGCTTTGTTGGTCAGTCAGGGAGCAACTTCATCACGTTGACATCAACGTGAAGTGATTTCATTTAACACATTCGTTTTATTTAAAAATAATTATAGATTTTAATTATGTATTTGAGGTGTTTGAATTCAACTTTAATTTTGATAATATGTGTTAATCATGTGTTTTCTTGTAATTGATGGAAGTTGTAGCCCAACATGTAATGTATGAGTCTCTTGTAACATGAAATTTTAGTAACGTTCCTAAAAGTTCGAATTCAAAATAATTAACATGGTCATTTATGATGTTTGAAATCAAAGAACTTTTTTTTTAAACCTACAAATTTGATTTAGACATTCTCATGGAGATTTGGAAATTGACTTTAAATCTGATCATTTTCCACACTTATATATTTTCTCAAACTCGAAATCATTAGACAAGATCAATTTGTACTTTATGTTCAAAGATGGAAATTCTTAACATGCTATCATTTCATCAGGATGTTACATAAATGTTGACCTAGATTGCAAGGTGTTTGTTAACTTTGCACGGATTCCGTATGCCTTAGTCTTCATGTCATAGCTAGAACTTACGTGAATCTTGATTACACATAAACAACCTATATGTCTATTTGTGTTACGATTTTCATACACCTGTAAATGAATGTTATAATTGGTTTGATACAATATTGTGCTACGTGATTACATATGCCTTGTTGGTACCTTATTTTCAAAATACGAAATATGTAAACATTAATTATATAATTTACTTATGAGCAATCATAATACCTGCATATTGTTTGATTCATATTATGTTAACAAGATAGGTTATTCATATCCCTGAACTAAACATGTGTAACTTTCTCTTTGCAAAAACATTGGGAATGTGGACACTTGATATACACCAAATAACAAAGATAATCGACGAACAAAGTAGTGTTCATGTTAGAGTTGAGGTGTGAAAGTATTTCCTTCACTCATGACTTAATAAACCAAGTTAGTGTTCGTACTCGTGTTGACGTGTTGAGTATTCTTTTAACATGGAAGTTTACGAGGAAACCTAGTTCTCAGGTTGGAATGTGTTTTCGACTTGAGGGAAACTAGGCATATGCTTACTCTGTCATAGTGTGTGTCTAGTGTCTTATGGTCTAACGTAGCGAATGGGTTAGCTTAGGAGGTGAACCGTGGAAGGGTAGGACCTCATCATACCCTAGTTATGTGTAAAACATGACACCCCTTTTTTTGCATAATCTTCGTATTCTTAATCCTTTCTAATGTGTCATAGAAGGACATAACACTCCAATGTAAGGTAAATTGGCGATTACGGTCCGGAACGTAATCACGAATTTACAGGTACATTGAGGTGGTGTGGAATTCTATTAGGGTTTTAGGAGAGATTTTCAGTACATTTTCGAAAGGGGCAATTACATATATCCCCTTCCAAACTTCATAAATTACATATATACCCAAGTCAAAATTTTATTTACATATTTCCCCTTCCTAAACTTCATAAATTACATATATACCCAAGTCAAAAATTTTATTTACATATTTCTCCTTCCCAAAAAACTAAAAATATCAAATATACCCATTCTATTATTAAACACCTCATATCATTACATGTTATGATGAATGTAATGATATGAGGTCTTAGTAATGATTATGTAAGAGTGTTAGAAAACTCATTTCGGTGAAATCAAGTTGTAGGATGCATGAAAGCATTTTGCATGTTACATGTTCTTGGTGTTCATAACTTACTGAGTTGGAAAGATCGTATGGGATATAAGTTGTAGGATGCAAAGAATGTGTTGTATGACTTGTCGTGAATATAGTTTAGTAAAAGAATTGGGGTAAAATAGTTATTTTCCTATGCATTTTTAATAGAATGGGTATATATGTAATTTATGAATTTTGTAGGGGGATATATGTAATTTAAATTTTGGGTTGGGTATATATGTAATTATAGTTGAAAATAGGGTGATATATGTAATTAATCCTTTTCGAAGTATCAAATGTGTGGTGGGTCAGTTGCAGTACACCCTATATATAAGCATTGATGGTGCATCAGGAATTTGACTAGGGATCAAACCACGAACAAACCCTAGTCAGCCCTTAGTCTAGAGTATTCGTTTCTAACCTGAACTTAAACATTTTGTTTGAATTCAACCTCTATAACTTGAGTATGGTGTTAGTTTCTGCGAAGTTCTTACCATTCTGTCTAATCTTGTGTAATCCTAGAAATGGTTCAATCGTAGTCATTCTCTCCATGATCCAAACTTATGCATCGCGCTCCTATTAACCATTATCAGTAGGATTTAGTGCAACTAAAATCCTGTGAAACTGTTAGTGTCTCTTGGACCTCGATCGTCCTGGTAGATTTTAAATAAACCAACTTTGATACTTCAGTGTTTCAAGACTTTGTTCTTCCTAAATCTAACCTCATAATACGTAACAATATTCCCATTTTTTCATATACCGACAAAGCCATTTAATCGTTACATATTGTGTTTGTCTAAGGCTAATTAAAACTTTTATTTAAACAAAAAACGCTTGCCAGACAATTCTTAATTTTCTCAAGCCTTGCGTTTTCTTAACCAATCATAAAATTTTAGCAATATTTTAGCCGTTCCTTCAAACCAAATTTAATAGTTTTCCTGTAAATAAATTTCGAGACGAAATTTCCTAAAGTAGGGGAGACTGTGACAATTGCATTTTTCCCAGACTTTATCGTATTTGCAATTCAAGTCCTAATACTTTTAATGTTTTGCATTCAAATAAAATTTTGAGTTACATTTGATAGAATCTATAAAACGCGCTTTAAAAGAATAATTATGTTAAAATTTATTGAAGTTTTCAAGTTCGGAAAAGGTTAAAAAGTTTTAGAGTTTAAAAGTTTATAAATTGTTAAAGTTTAATAAGTTTGTTAAAGATTATGAGGAAACTATTAAGTTTTAGTTATGTTATTCATGATTGAAACTACAAGGGTTATTTCTGCCAATAACTAAAACTTTGAAATATGAATTCCCTCCTCCCTTTCGTTTTTTTTCCGGCGAATAAGTTGCCAGAACCGGCGCAATTTTGGCGAAGTCCAAAAGAACATTCAAAGGTCCTCTTTTATTCAATATTATCGTTCCAATCCGTTTCTCCTTTGAAGATTAACTGTTTCTAACATTTAATTCGAGTTATCATCACATTTAATCGTGTCTTAATTGGACCATTATATGTGTAATGGCCGAAACATTAAAACGAATCAAGGACTTGATTCTGAACGATCTGCATATAAATTGTTTACACAAATCATTTCCTGCATTCCTTTACATTCTTAAGGACCTATAAACCATCTTAAAATCGTTCTAAAAGCACTCTAATTTTTGTTTGCAACTTCAGACTATGCACTCTCTGTTTCGATCGGTTAACATGTTTGTTGAGTTCTTCGGGATTCCAAAGTTTTATCTTGTGATGAGTTTTGTTTGGATTTATCGCGCGTATCAAAACTGTGAGTATACTTGTCCCTTTTTTCGTTTTCTTACACTTTTGGGGTGAAATATGTACACCTATGAAGCTTACACTTACACATATTCATAAACATTTTACATACAATTCATACACGTGTTATGCTTTGAATTCTTGTGCTTTGTGTTTAAACATAAACGTAGTATACTTGCAATCATTACAAAATCATTAACTTAGCTAGCCGACTTTAACAATGGATAGCGCTATTTGAATTGACAACTCGCCTAGTGGAAAGTACCTATGGTGGTGGGAAGTCCTAGGTCATTGTTAATGTATTAAACTTTGTTGCATAAGAGGTTTGATTTTGACCCGTATTGTGTACTTACGTGTTTTCCATATTTGCCTAGAATAAATCATGACACATGATGTAACACCCCAACCGATGGCGAAAACATCGAGGTGTCACGTAGTGATGATTGTTCAATAGCTCATGGTACTAAATGGAAGTTGAATATTACTAAACAATTTACAATTTGTCATACAATTTAATAATTACATCTACTTGATTTACATAAACTAGATCCAAAGCTCCTATGTGATCTAAGACTTGTACAACTTCCAAAAGCATGTAAAAACCTGAAACATGTTGAGTTGGAAAGATGGGGGTCAACTATAAATAGTTGGTGATAATACATAGGTTTTGCATATAATTGAAACCAATATGTTGTATAGCAATCATGATTGAAGTATAATAATTAGTAATGATAGAATATGAGTCCGACATGTAACAATGCCTCTTTTGTACAATCAAATCTTGTGTCGACTGAGACCTAACTCGCAAGTTAGTAAAAGTGTAACTGTTATTGATCATCCCTGAATTTATGCGGGGGGATGGGTTAGCAATCATGATTGAAGTATAATAATTAGTAATGATAGAATATGAGTCCGACATGTAATAATGCGTCTTTTGTACAATCAAATCTTGTGTCGACTGAGACCTAACTCGTAAGTTAGTAAAAGTGTAACTGTTATCGATCATCCCTGAATTTATGCGGGGGGGATGGGTTTGTCAGACCTATAGCGCTATAATCTAAACAGGCGGCTTGATCATTGTTAATGATTGTACTGTGTCTTTTTGTAACAGTCAAATGATAGTATGAGTAAATGATAGTGTATAAAATGTTTAAAGATGTTTCACCCCAAAATGTAAAACAGAAAAAGGGGCTATGTAAACTCACATTCGCTAAGCTGAATTATCCTTTAAGCGTTGTGAATGTATGTGAGGCGAATCCCAAAGACTCAACAACGTAGCTAGTCCAATTTGAAGAAATAAAAAAAAACCGAAAAAGAAAGAATATCAAGCTTCCAATTCGCCAATTACAAGAGCTTATAATCAAAGCTTCAATTGTAGAAGTAATAGACTATAGAAGAAAGGTATGAGGGAAAGTTTAATCGGATTGAAACAATCGATTTAGAGGTGCCAAGTGTAATGGGTCATAGGTGGGTTTTTATACTAGTTTTGGATTCAATTAGCCATTAAAATTGGTCAACACCATAAAGTAAGGTTTTATGATGAATTGACTATTTGACTAGGACTTTGACTGTTTGACTAAGACTTTGACCAGGACTTTGACTGTTTGACTAAGACTTTGACTAGGACTTTGACCAGGACTTTGACTATTTGACTGTCTTCGCAAACCGCGAGAACTAAAAAAATCAAATTTTCTAATTTAATCATATTTAAGTTCCGGACTTGTTTCCTTCGGTTTCTAAGTTGTTTTAGGACCGAAAATTAAGGGTTTTGAGTATCAAGGTCTGAAACATAAGTGCTCGGGTGTAGATGTGAGTATAAAACATGCAATACTTTTACTTATAAAAATTACAAGTTTTATTAAATTGTGACTTTTGGTCCTATTAAAATAGGAGGGTTAAAAATGAAAATTTTGAAATAGTTGAGGGACCAATTATGCACATTTATTGAAAAGTGAAGGGTGCAGGTTGTCACACATGAATTGTAAATCATTTTCTTTAAACTTATATTATATGTATACAAACTTTTTATGCTCACCAACATTATTTATTTTGACAAAATATTTTCGTACATCTTTCATGTTGATTGTTGAGATATGTCATGTAGGACATGTGGACTTAGTAAATACTTAATCAAGACAACATGTGGCATAGTATTTGTACTTGATGATATCTGTAATTGTAACTTGAAGCATTGAATAAAATATTTACACTTTAGTACCATGAGCTTTTGAACAATCGTCACTACGTGACACCTCGATGTTTCCGCCATCGGTTGGGGTGTTACATGGAGTCTTGTAGGCCGTCCGGTATGCCGACAACGCATAATCCAATTTGCTTGACCAATCCTTCCTATCTATTTGAACCGTCTTCATGAGAATTTCTTTAATTTGATGGTTGGACACTTTGACTTGTCCACTCGTTTGTGGATGGTAAGGTGTAGCAATCCGGTGATTCACACTACACCGCTTCAACGATTTTCCAAAATTAAAGTTCTTGAAATGCGAACCACCATCATTTATAATAACTCTTTGAATCCCAAACCGGGAAAAAATGTTGGATTGGACAACTTTACAAACAACCGAATGATCATTTGTTCTTGTTGCAATAGCTTCAATCCACTTCGAGACATAGTCAACTGCCACCAAAATGTATAAGAACCCATTAGAATTTGGAAAGGGACCCATAAAGTCAATGCTCCATACAACAAATATTTCTACAACCAAAATTGGTTGCAATGGCATCTCATCCCTCTTTTGACAATTCACATAATTCATTGCAAACTCGCATGCATCTTTAAAAATTGTAGGCCAATAAAACCCACACGAGAGGACCCGGTAACCCGTTTTATGCCCGCTAAAATGCCCTCCACTAGCGGATGAGTGGGCATGGGTTAAGATCTCTAAAACCTCCATTTCAGGCACACACCTCCGAATGACTTGATCTAGCCTGATTTTGAAAAGGTCCGGTTCATCCCAAATATATTGCTTCACTTGGACCATAAATTGTTGTCTTTGCTTCTTGGTCCAATGATCCGGAATGGCATCCGTGGCTAAGTAATTTACATAATGAGCATACAATGGTGCAACAAAAGTGGACACAGCCAATAACTGCTCATCCGGAAACCTTTCATTTATCTCACCCAAATCATCAATCCCTTCCACCGGAATTCGAGATAAGCGATCCGCCACTACGTTCTCACTTCCCCTTTTGTCTCGAATCTCTAAATCAAATTCTTGTAGCAACAACACCTATCGGATTAAATGTGGCTTTGCATCTTTTTTCTCCAATAAATACCGAACCGCACTATGATCCGAATATACAACCACTTTGCTCCCCCAAATGTACGAACGAAACTTATCCAAAGCATACACCACCGCTAATAGTTCCTTTTCGGTTGTGGTATAATTCAGTTGCGCTTCAGATAAGGTCTTGCTTGCATAGTAAATCACCACCGGATTTTTATCAACTCGTTGACCCAAAACTGCACCAATTGTAGTGTCTCTTGCATCACACGTGATTTTGAATGGTTTTGACTAGTCCTTGAAGATCCGGTACAAGTGTAGTTTGAGCAGCAAAAGGAGTGTTGGACGGTTTGCAGTCTGACAGGTTGTATTTTGCCAAGATGTCTCTTGTATACTTAGCCTGATGAATGAGAATTCCGTCTTCCTTCAGTTGGACCTCAAAACCTAAGAAAAATGACAATTCTCCCATCATGCTCATTTTGAACTGAGACTTCATGATGCTTTCAAATTTCCTGCATAAGTTTTCATCAGTTGAACCAAAGATAATATCATCTACATATATCTGAACGAGAATGGAGTGCTTGTTGACTTCTTTTGTGAACAAGGTCATGTCAATTTTCCCTATGGTATATCCATTTTGCAACAGATATGAGATCAAGGTCTCATACCAAGCTCGAGGTGCTTGATGAAGACCATAGAGAGCCTAGTCCAGTTTGTAGCATCTGTTGGGATAGCAAGGATCTTCGAAACCCGGTGGCTGACATACATAGAGTTCTTATTTAGTTTTCCCATATAAGAAGGCACTCTTCACATCCATCTGAAAGACTTTGAAGTTTTTGTATGACGCGTAAGCTAAGAAGATATGAATGGCTTCAAGTCGGGCAACTAGAGCAAAGACTTCTTCATAGTCAATCCCTTCCTGTTGACGAAAACCCTGAACAACTAGACGAGGGTTGTTCTTAATAACCACACCACGCTCATCCATTTTTTTGCGAAAGACCCATCTTGTTCCAATAGGATACTTTCCTTTAGGCAAATCCACTAGTTCTCAAATTTTGAGTTTTCTGAATTGAAAGAGCTCTTCCTGCATGGCTTCTAACCAGCTTGCATCTCTGACTGCATCTTCAATACTGAAAGGTACCGTCTGAGACAGGAATGATGAGAGAGCAGTGTTGAGTTTGTCTGCCTGATTTCTTGTAAGAACACCCTCAGTGATTGGTCCGATGACATTTTCAATAGGATGATTCTTTGAGGATTTTAATCCCATGTTTTGCTCTTCTTGAACTTCGGGAGGTAGATTTGATAAGTGATCTCCGGGTACTGAGGAGCTGAAGATGTTTCTTCTGAAGTTGGAGTACTTTCAGGTAGTTGTGTAGTTTCAGCAGTTGTATCACCATTTGTGGGTTGAAGAGGAAAAATTGGATCAGCTACTAGTGGAGAAAGACGGGTGTTGAACGGTGCAATATCATCTTTAGAAGAGTAGAGAATATCTCCAAAAGGAGAAGGATCAGCTGCTTGATTATCAGGAGCTTGATCTTCAGGTATGTTGAAATTATTGAAAACAACGTCCACGTCAAAGAACCAGTCAGGACCAGCTCCTGTATTAGTGGTGTTGGATTCCTGCCAATCTACATAGAAAGATTCAAGGACCATCTTGGGGCGTTTGTTGTATACTCCATAAGCCTTTTGACTTGAAGAGTATCCAACGAAGAAGCACTCATCTCCAACTACATCGAACTTCAATATATTCTCATAATTGTTCAGAAGAGTACATGAACATTCGAAGGGTCTGAAGTAATCGATGAGAGGTTTTCTTTTGAAGAGTAATTCATAACCTATTTTCCCACGTGACTTAACGATCAAGACTCTGTTAAGAACATAACAGGCGGTATTCACAGCTTCTGCCCAGAAAATGATCGGCAAACGAAGGTTTCAATGAGACATAGGATAGACAAGGGTAATGAGATATAATAAGGAGTGTAATCATTTATTCATTCATTAAAAAGAATAAATGATAACGTTGACTTATCAAGGTTTCTAGATTCTAATAACATAGTGAAGACATGCTTTAGCCTATAAGTGAACACTCATCCCAAGAATTCCCAGGTAGGCATCCGGGTCCCTCGTCTGATTGGGATATATGCGCAATACCAGTCCTAGACAAAAAACTCATAATACAGGCGTTAACCCTTCCAGATTGCACGTGTTCGTTATTAAAATCCAGAACTTCGACGAGATCATCAAGGTGGTTCAGGCTATACCTGAGGATTTTGTCCTATTAATCTAAAGGTAGATCAGGATTGCAGCAGACGAATAAGAGTAGGCAACTCGTGGGACTAGGGTAGTATAGGGTGCGGGATAGGGATAAGGATAAGGAAGCAAATAAGGTTGCAAGTAAGAGGAGCAATTACCGGTTAAAGTCCCTAAGGTAATAGTCTAGATTATTTTTCTAATAACCTAAATACCTATAACCAAGGCTCTGATACCAATCTGTAACACCCTAACCGATGGCGGAACCATCAGGATGTCACGTATTGATGATTGTTCAGTAGCACATGGTAATCAATTTTTTTAAATAAGCATTTATTCCAATACCAAGAATATCCAAATTGAAATACATAACAAATGTCTTAGATGAAATCTAGTACATCAAACAATTAAACGGAACTTAAAACTTCAAATAACTCCTCTTGATAGCTTTAGACTTCAAGCATCAGTATTTCCTGTTGAGTTTGGAAAACATGGGGGGTCAACTAAAAGTTGGTGAGAATACATAAGCCAAGTTTAGCAATAAGTTTTAAGAGTTTCAAAGTTTAGCAATTCATATGTCTAATGTATATCCAAGTCTACATGTGAAAACAAAAACACAAAGTATAGTATGCGCATAATCAATCCTCTGACAAAGTTTAGGTCCATCCCGCATCCACGGTTCTCCTTAATATAAAGTTTGGAACAATAACAATCTCCCGCGCTCCCTATAGAAATGGTCAACGAATCTAGGTGGGGTTGTCAATCCAATAGATCTATCATTGTATACGCCGGATTGGCCAATGCTAATGATTATGTAAGTTTAAGTTTAAGTCTAACAAGTTTTTGTCTATGACATGTGGCATCAAAGATTTACAACTAAACACGTATGAAGAATTGCTCAAGTATAAAAGCATAAAGTTTCAAGCATAAAAAGTTGCATAAACGAGGCTATGTAAACTCACATTAGCAAGGTAAGTATTGAATCCTTTGAAATAGTCTAAATGTGGTCCAAACGTTTCCAGGTATTACCCTATGTTCAAGGCAATAAAATAAGTGTTTGGGAAAACTTAAAAGTCCAAGTTTTCTAGTCTAAAAGTATTCTAGGGTTCCTAATTTGGGGATTGACGATCGTTTAATAGTTACTTTAAAAATAGTAGTTAGTTAAATAATAAGTAAAGAAACTAAGAAAAAAATAATTAAAAAGAATTTTTCTAAGATCTTGATCAAGGGTGGTTGTACTAAAATATTATAGTGTGAAAATAATTTTCATAAAATTATTTTCATAATTAAAGTGTATATAATACATTATAATTTATTAATCAAAACATGGTAATAATATTTAAAAATATTAAATTTCATAAATTTCAGATTATAAAATTGTATTTCTGATCTAGTTTAATAAAAATAATTTATGTGAAATTTTGGTGCAAAAATGTTGGAAAATGAATTTAAAATAAATTTATTATGATTAAAATAGAATAAATTAATTAAAAATAATTAATAAATCTTTTTCCAAAAATAAAATTTAGTTTTGTAAAGTTTATTAGTTTATAAGATTAAAATAAATTTTGTGGAATTTTATAAAACTGTTTAGTTAAATTTCTAGAATTTTTAATTTATTTATGAATAAACTTGTAATATATATTATATATATTAAACTAATTATTCTTGAAAAAATAAAAATTGTATAATAAATTTTATTATTTATATAACATAAAATAAATTTTGTAGAATTTATTAATTATATTTGCTATTTTAAAATTATTTTTAAATGATAATAACAAAATATAAAAGAAAGGATTAAAAAAATGGTTTGAGGGTGCTTGGAATCGAACCCGGGCCTCTGGCCGGTTTGATGTCTAGAATCAGAAGCCTAGACCAACTGGTTCAGACCTTGAGAACGTGATTATTTGGTTTCAGTTAAATGTATAGGTTTTTAGGATTAGTTCATAATTATCAAGAATAAAAAGTTTGTGCCTGGATTCGAACACCAGACCACGACCAGTTCAAATCAGTTAACACATGACTCCCAACCATCTGATCTATAGGTCAATTGGTTGTTTTATTTGACACTGAAACGATTATATGCGATTACTGGGTAGAGTCATCTTCCCCAAATAAATAGCTAAGACCCCTAGTTTTCTAATTAAACGAATTAACAACCAATAACCCTAGTAATCATAGGGTTATTGATCGGACCATAACAAAGAATAAAAGCACGTAATAAATCGAGCCTTACAGATCTGCACCGAGGATGAATGATCGGTCAAACAAATCTTCAAACGGAGAACGAATCTGCTTATAATTGAGGAATTAACAGAAATTGAAGGTGGGGAATTGTTATTCGGCGTCTGTAGGTTGTAAGAGAGTCCAATTTATAGTATTACATACGGATTTAACAAACTGGAAAGTTGACTATGGCTTTAAGATTAAATTGGAATTCAAATGTTAGGCGAATGGGTGTTGATTGAAATGGGTGTTGACTTCAGGATTTGACCACGAGGTTTTATGTGTGTATAAGATTAAATTGTTTCTAAAAATAATCACAACACTGGGCTGGTCTAGTTGTTTGTTCTTGTGTTGCTGTGTTTGACCCGGGTTGGGGCGCGAGTTCGAGTCCCGACCAAACCAATATTTTTTTAAAAATCGTTCTTCAATATATTTAGTATAGTATTATTTATTTAAACTAAGTTTAACACAATTTATTTACCAAATAATTAACATAGCATAGGAAAGTCACAATGAGCAAAGTAAACGGGGATTTTATTATTTATCAAGGATTATAAATCAAAGAAAAATACGAACGGTTACAAGACTAACCCTCCTCGACATTACTAGACTGACCATCCTCGACACTATCTGGTTTAGACTCGTTGTAAGAATCACCGAAAATGAAGTTGTAATACGACATGTTATATGTTTGGATAAAATTTTTATGTATTGAGTAAGAATGTAAATTTGTAATCGGAAACGAACGATATAATATCGAACGAATTGATATCAAATGAATATATAGGCAAAATCTGATGGGGTATGGCACCTCGCTTTGGCCAAAGCGAGGCGCCTGGGGTAAATTTTCCAGAGAATCTTAGGCTTTACGTCCAATCTTACTGCAAAGCGCCTCGCTTTGGAATTAAGTGAAATCCACCACACAACATCCACCATAAAACGTAAGTACGCGCGGCAACGCACGAGCATACCTACTAGTTTCTTTTGTGTTAATTCGTACAACCTTTTTTAAACCTTATATATTAAACAACGTGTTGGAAAAAGAATATCATTTTTATAGATACCTTTTTTGTAACACCCCAACCGATGGCGGAAACATCGGGATGTCACGTAGCGATGATTGTTCAGTAGCTCATGGTGAATAATAAATTTCACTAAGTGATTTAAATAAATTACATACAATTTTTCTACAAGAGTTCGTACATCAAATTGAATAAAATATGCACACATCTTCAAGCATTAATCAAATCTTCAAGCAAGTAGAACCTGAAACATGTTAAGTTAAAAATATTTTGGGTCAACAAAATGTTGGTGAGAATACATAGGTTTTCAAAAATAATTGATAACAATAGTTTGTACAACATTTACAGTTGTATGATGATAGAGTATGATACCGACATGTAACAATGCGTCTTTGTACAATCAAACCTTGTGTCGACTGATGACTAACTCGCAAGTTAGTTAAATGTTGTTACTGTTATCGATCATCCCTGAATTTATGCGGGGGGATGGGTTTCTCAGACCTATAGCGCTATAATCTAAACAGGCGGCTTGATCATTGTTAATGATTGTACTGTGTCTTTTTGTTACAGTCAAATAATAGAATGATGTTGTAATTGAACCACAAGTAAATATGAGTAAATGATAGTATAAAATGTTTAAACATGTTTCACCCCAAAAATAGTGAAAATAGAGTAAAGGGGCTATGTAAACTCACCTTAAAATGTTAAGTCTCGTGATATAGAATATGTGTTGCCCAACAATGCCAAATATCACCCTATAATAAGGTAATAAATATGTTTAAGTCTATCTACAAATGTATATGTTCTAGGGCCTCGGATTGGGGATAAATGCTCGTTTGATTAATGATAAAATGTTTGATAATTGAGAGAAATTTAGTAAATAAATAGACAAAAATCTTTTTATAAAATTTGAATTTAAGGTGATCACAATAATGAGTTTAAAGTATAAAAATAATTTTTATAAAATTATTTTCTTAAAAATAGAATATTAATTCTATTTATAACAATTTGTCAAAATTTAACTTTAATATTTAAAAAATACTAAAATTAAAGAATTATTAGTTTAAAAATCATATTTCTGTTCCAAATAATCAGAAATAATTTGTATAAAATTTTGGTGCAAAAATATTAAAAATTGGATTTATTATGATTTAATTATGATTAAAACTAACAAAAATTAATTAAAAATATTAAATAAATGATTTTTCAGAATTAAAAATTATTTCAGAAAAGTTTATCATTATATAAACTCAGAATAATATTTGTGGAAATTTATAAAATTGTTTTGATATTTTAATAGAATTTTATAAATATAATAGAATAAATTTGATTTATTTATTAAATATATTAAATGAATAAACTTTTGAAAACTAAAAATTGTAAGTTAAACTTTTTCGTTAGATTAACTTAAAATAATTTTTATAGAATTTATAATCCCCTTTTGGTATTTAAAAACTATTTTAAAGGATTAAAAGGTTATATATATATATATATATATATATATATATATATATATATATATAAAAAGAAATGTAAAAATATGGTGGCCTGTGGGGTTCGAACCCGGCATTCAGGCCGGTTCCAGGCTTAAATGTAGTGAGAGTCACCATCTGATCTGAGGCTCAATTGGTGTTTGTTTCTAGTTTGTTTTAAATATGAATGATGACAACCAAGGGTCATCTTCCCCAATTCATGGCAAGAACCCTAGAATTTACAATCGGATGGGTTAGCAACCAATAACCCCAGTAATCATAGGGTTATTGATTGGGCATTGACGAAGAACAGAAACATGTAAGTAATTGTTACCTTGAGTCGGAAAACAATGAGGAATCTACGGTCAAGCAGATGGTCAAACGTAAGCTATATCTTGATCATTACGAGGATTTAACAGAATTAAGACTAGAGGTTTTGTATTCGGTATACTTAGAGTCTAACAATGGCTTCAATTTATAGATTAATGCTCGTATTGGCCAAATCAGAAAGTTGACTTGGGTTGATAATAAAACACGTAATTGTTCAAGATTTTGGAAAGTTTATAATGGTGATTGGTTTGTTACGCGTATTACTCCAATCACGAATCAAATATTCAGTTGTTAAATATAGATTCAATCAAAAAAAGTAAAAAAAAATCATTCCTTTACTCGGCCGCTAGTTGCAGCGAACCAGAAAGGAAACCATACAGAACGTTTATACATATTAAATAATTAACGAGTTGGGATTAAACCAAGAATGAGCCGTAGCTCAGCTGGTTCGTATCTGTGTGGTTGTGTGTCAGACCGGTTTTCTGCCCGGGTTCGATACCAGGCAGCAGCAATCTCCCTTTTTTTTAAAAAAAAAAAAGCAGAAAAAGGGAAGGGGACAAATGGGCCGGACCTGGGCCTATACTTCTGGACCGTGTATCTGGGCTGGGCTCCGAAACAAGAATGGATAAGATGGAGTTGTTTTGTTTTGTAGAAGTCCACTTCATTTTAGTTATAATTATTAGTATTAATATTATTATTGTTATTATTATTGTTATTATAAACCTATATATATATATATATATTTATATAAGTTGTGTGGTAGTAAAATAAGGGCTTAGAGGCACATTATAAATAAAAAAAAATATAATATACGTATTAGGATTGGGGAAAAATTTTGCGATGTTACAGTCTCCCCTACTTTTAGAAACTTCGTCCTGAAGTTTATTAAAGACACAGTGTTTAAAAAAAATAGTTGTGATTTGGGTTATAGCATGACATGAATAGAATAAACTGTCTCGTGTTGATTGACTAAATGAACTACCAGACAACTAGAGTTTTTATTTGGTTATCTCCCAAAAATCTTGATAGAATTTCACACTACCTTAACGTACCTGTAAATTCATGATTACGTTCCGGACCGCAATCACTAATTTACCTTACATTAAAGTTTTGCGTCCTTCTATGACTCCACCGATTGTTGAGCAGGATCGATAGCCTCCACCAGTCGCGGAGTAGGTTGTAGGGCCTCTCCCGACTGTTGAAAAGGCATAATGACCTCTGCCAATCGTTGAGTAGGTTTGATAGCCTCCACCAGTCGTGGAGCAGGTTGTAGGGCCTCTCCCGACTGTTGAAAAGGCATGATGACATTTATTATACACATAGATTGCAAATTGATAACATGTTTATGCAAGCAAATATAACAGGCACAGTATTAGTTTATATTCAAACAAACATGCATCATGTAAACAACTTTCAGACAAAAATACTAGAATTTATTACTCAAATAGAGTCAATACATAGAATAAAAGCAACCAATAGTCAAATGGTGAGACTTGCTGTTAGGTAGCTGGAGGGCCTTGATTTCTGTTCAGTTTAGGGCATCGGTTACGGAAGTGATTTGGGTCTCCACATTCATAGCATTGACCATAGTTGTATCGATTAGGATTAGTAGCCTGAGCTAGGTTGATGGGTTGGTTGGCATTAGGGTTTGGGGTCTCACGACACGTATTGACCAGATGGCCGTACTTTCCACAATTTGTGCACAGGCGGCATGCTGAAGCAGTGGGATGATGTCGGTTACATGTGTTACACAATGGATAGTTTCCTATATAGGGTTTCTTGTTAGAAGCTTGTATAGTGAGGTTGACATCAGGATTCCTGGCCTTACGCTTCTGATTCTCAGTAGTTACCGCGGCTACAATACTTGTTTTATTGCCTTTCCGAACTAAGGTCCCGTTCTTTACGTGATTATCAGTTAAGGTAGCTGCTAAACGTTTGGCTTCCTCCAAGGTGGCAGGATTCCTTCCCCACACCGTGTCCTGGATTTGCATGGGCAGACCACCGATGTACTTCTCGATGGCTACCGGCAGGGGAGTGACTTTGTGGGGTAATAATAAGCTAAGCTCGTGAAAGCGGGTATTGTAGGCAAGGTTTTCCCCACTATCTTGAGCAAGGGCGTGGAACTCATCTTCTAGTTTCTTAACTTCGTTGCGAGGACAAAACTCTTCCTTCATAATCTCCTTGACTTGGTCCCATGTCATAGTAAGTGCAACTTCAGCTCCTCGGGTACGCTTTTCCTCATTCCACCAAGTGAGTGCTCGTTTGTGAAGAACACTCATAGCATATCGGACTTTAAAGTTATTGGGACACTCACTATTAATGAAGGTGTTCTCAATACCCTCGAACCATTGTAGTAGTCCCGTAGCTCCTTCATCTCCACTGAACTTAGGGGGATTACAAGTATTAAAGTGTTTAAGAGTGCAAGCTGGGAGACCATTCCCGTTTCCATGGTGGTTTCCATTACCGTTTCCGTTGCCGTTGCCGTTGCCGTTTCCATTACCGTTCATATGTATGACTTGAGCCAATAAGTTAGGAACCAGAGTCGCGATCTGCTGTGCCATTTGTTGGGAAATAATCGCAGCCAGTTGGGCATCACTGCCATTGTTGTTGTTGTTTCTTTCCTCACGATTACCACCATTGTTATTGCGAGTGCTGCGACGTGGAGGCATGATCTGTAAGAGACACAATGAAATGAATGAGGTTATATAAGGAATGTAATCATTTATTCATTAAAACGAATAAACGAAAAACGTTGACTTATCAAAGGTTCCAGATTCTAATAACATATGAAGACATGCTTTAGCCTATAAGTGAACACTCATCCCGAGAATTCCCAGGTAGGCATCCGGGTCCCTCGTCTGATTGGGATATATGCGCAATGCCAGCCTAGATAGAAGACTTAGAATACAAGCGTTCACCCTTCCAGATTGCACGTGTTCGTTATTAAAATCTAGAACTTCGACGAGATCTCAAGGTGGTTCAGGTTAAACATGAGGATTTTGTCCTATTAGTCTGAGAGTAGGTCTAATGATGGAGAGCAACCTTCTTGTAGGGATTAATGTAGGGATAAGAAGTAGGAGGGAGATAGAGAATAGCAAGTAAAAGAAGCAAATACTGGTTAAATCCTATGGTTATAGACTAGATTATTTTTCTAATAACCTAATTCCCTATAACCATGGCTCTGATACCAATCTATGTAAACTAACCTTAAAATGTTAAGTCTCGTGATATAGAATATGTGTTGCCCAACAATGCCAAATATCACCCTATAATAAGGTAATAAATATGTTTAAGTCTATCTACAAATGTATATGTTCTAGGGCCTCAGATTGGGGATAAATGCTCGTTTGATTAATGATAAAATGTTTGATAATTGAGAGAAATTTAGTAAATAAATAGACAAAATTCTTTTTATAAAATTTCAATTTAAGGTGATCACAATAATGAGTTTAAAGTATAAAAATAATTTTTATAAAATTATTTTCTTAAAAATAGAATATTAATTCTATTTATAACAATTTGTCAAAATTTAACTTTAATATTTAAAAAATACTAAAATTAAAGAATTATTAGTTTAAAAATCATATTTCTGTTCCAAATAATCAGAAATAATTTGTATAAAATTTTGGTGCAAAAATATTAAAAATTGGATTTATTATGATTTAATTATGATTAAAACTAACAAAAATCAATTAAAAATATTAAATAAATGATTTTTCAGAATTAAAAGATATTTCAGAAAAGTTTATCATTATATAAACTTAGAATAATTTTTGTGGAAATTTATAAAATTGTTTTGATATTTTAATAGAATTTTATAAATATAATAGAATAAATTTGATTTATTTATTAAATATATTAAATGAATAAATTTTTGAAAACTAAAAATTGTAAGTTAAACTTTTTAATTAGATTAACTTAAAATAATTTTTATAGAATTTATAATCCCCTTTTGGTATTTAAAAACTATTTTAAAGGATTAAAAGGTTATATATATATAAAAAAAAAGAAATGTAAAATTATGGTGGCCTGTGGGGTTCGAACCCGGCATTCAGGCCGGTTCCAGGCTTAAATGTAGTGAGAGTCACCATCTGATCTGAGGCTCAATTGGTGTTTGTTTCTAGTTTGTTTTAAATATGAATGATGACAACCAAGGGTCATCTTCCCCAATTCATGGCAAGAACCCTAGAATTTACAATCGGATGGGTTAGCAACCAATAACCCCAGTAATCATAGGGTTATTGATCGGGCATTGACGAAGAACAGAAACATGTAAGTAATTGTTACCTTGAGTCGGAAAACAATGAGGAATCTACGGTCAAGCAGATGGTCAAACGTAAGCTATATCTTGATCATTACGAGGATTTAACAGAATTAAGACTAGAGGTTTTGTATTCGGTATACTTAGAGTCTAACAATGGCTTCAATTTATAGATTAATGCTCGTATTGGCCAAATCAGAAAGTTGACTTGGGTTGATAATAAAACGCGTAATTGTTCAAGATTTTGGAAAGTTTATAATGGTGATTGGTTTGTTACGCGTATTACTCCAATCACGAATCAAATATTCAGTTGTTAAATATAGATTCAATCAAAAAAAGTAAAAAAAATCATTCCTTTACTCGGCCGCTAGTTGCAGCGAACCAGAAAGGAAACCAGACAGAACGTTTATACATATTAAATAATTAACGAGTTGGGATTAAACCAAGAATAAGCCGTAGCTCAGCTGGTTCGTATCTGTGTGGTTGTGTGTCAGACCGGTTTTCTGCCCGGGTTCGATACCAGGCAGCAGCAATCTCCTTTTTTTTTTTTTTAAAAGCAGAAAAAGGGAAGGGGACAAATGGGCCGGACCTGGGCCTATACTTCTGGACCGTGTATCTGGGCTGGGCTCCGAAACAAGAATGGATAAGATGGAGTTATTTTGTTTTGTAGAAGTCCACTTCATTTTAGTTATAATTATTATTATTATTATTATTATTATTATTATTATTGTTATTATAAACCTATATATATATATATATATATATTTATATAAGTTGTGTGGTAGTAAAATAAGGGCTTAGAGGCACATTATAAATAAAAAAAATATAATATACGTATTAGGATTGGGGAAAAATTTTGCGATGTTACATTTTTCTTTGGACCTTCCTAATTAAACTCCCTTGTTACTTTATTTTATCGCATAAACAATCTTTTAACTCTTTACGTCCGACTTATCTTTTATTCAAACACTAGCTGATTATCCCGGGAGGGTCCCGGGGTTGAAAAATCTAAATTTACGTGATAACCTATTGCAAATGGCTCAAGTTAACTAACCACAAAATCTCTCAATCACTGCATGTTCATAGTATTCTAATCAGTAATAACTCATATTCCCTAATCTAAAACCTAATCAGTAATCATCTAAAGAATCACTTATGTAAGCTGCAACTATTAAAAAACTCATCACATCTCTCTAATTTCTCACATTATAATGGCTCTTATAATTCCTAACCTAATCAACTAAACAAACACTTAAGTTGGAAGTCGTAATCATTGCATCTCATTATGCCACGTGGCATAATAAAGAGATGGTTGAGGCCACCATTGAACGTCACGTCAGCAACTATCAATTCTTTCCGGGAGCGTCTCGTGGTTGAAAAATATAACCATTCTAATAATACTAATACTAATAGTAATAATTATTACTCTTGTAATTAAATAAATAAAAAAATAACCTTGCTATAAGGTGACACCATGTGTTGCAGTGTTGCGCGATTCTTTCTCCTAGCTTCTCTTGATGAAGTATACCTATGCATCTTTAAAAGAGTAAAATTCCAATGAAAGCATGGCGATTGGGCCGAATTTCAACATCGTAGATAAGAACCTGGTATAAAAGAAAAAAACATGATTAATGAATAACATGAACACTTTATGTGTTTTTTTCCTGTATGAACGAAACCCCACAAAAATAGTCGATTTTCTCCGTTTTTTATATAGGACTATGGTACTCGTTGGAAAGATAATAAAACGCTCGTTAATTTAGTGTAATTTTTTTCTTTAAAAAATCCCGTTTATAAAAAATATAAACGTTTAAAAATTATGAGAGGAAACATGAGAGAGAAAATTTTAAATTTATTTTTAAATTCTTTTTTTCCTAAAATAACTCAATTTAATTTAGGGTTTTTTGTTTATCTTTTTTTAATTAAAAAAGGAAATAGTTCAAAAACACTAAAATCTTTCAATTATGATGCCACGTGGCACTCTCAAAGGACGGTTGAAGCCTCCATTACACGTAACGTCAGCACATTTTAAATAATTAGTTTAATAATCTTGCATAGTTATTCAAATTTAAAACTAAAGGATAAATATTGTGTAATTAACAAAGTCACATAAAAACCACTATACTTAAAACAATATAAGAAGCAACGTTCATGTATGCGACAGAGATCAAATAACTGTGAAACTAAAGTTATTATTACATTGGAACATAGGAATGGTCTTATTATCTTTAACAACAGGAGAAACAACCTCCAATTTGGTAATTGAAATAAAAGAAGCAGCGTTCGAATGTATGCGACAGAGATATGCAATGGAATGATTGGCCAAATTTTAGTACGATACTTTAAATATAGCTTGTTCCCTTTTGTTTTCTTTATTCTACGTTTGGTGTAACTTAGTGTTGGATTTTTACCTTTTAGCGAGCATGCTAAGGTAGTGTTGATGAATGAATAAAGTGCTCCGTTTGCCGTAAAAATAAAACTTGCAACAATATATTAATTAATTTTGACATTGTTATATGTGATCCATGAAATCAAGGGTGTAATATACTGATACGTATAATTTAGATGAATTGTTAACATTTGTAGGCAAACCATGTGAATGACACACCAATCAATGGAGCTATGCACATGATTTTCTCGTAATATTCGTCTTCTATAATCATTTTGTATATTCTTATCCTATATTATATATATATATATATATATATATATATATATATATATATATATATATATATATAGGAAAAAGATCAAATAGAAACCAAGAGCCTAGTTAGGAACTTAGAAACCAATCTAAGCCATTCATCTTTGATCTTGATCTAAGGGGTAGTTATGTAATTAGACAATTAAATATTATATTTTAATTTAATTAAAAGTTTTATATATGGCAGTTAATTATCTTCCTGCGATTAACATGCAAGTTTTTTTTGACTTTCCTTAAATCTCTCAACTTATTATCATCTCTAATCCTAAATAAAAAAAATCACGTTCGATTGAATCGAAATAACTTCCAGTCGAATTCAGAAGATTTAAATTGATTGAATTGAAAAAAACTTTCGATTTAAAAGAATCTAAAATCGGCCAACGATTCAGATTTTCGAGTTATGGATAATAATTCTATACATGAAAACATTGAATCACAATCTCATGTGATAGAAGATCATGAAACACAATCACAAGCTTTGTTTCTAAATAGTGTTGAAAATCAAGGTATTTATGTATTGTTTTTATTTTTTTTAATTGTTTTTTCGTGCGAGAATCACGTTTTTTTTGTGATTTCTATTTGGATTAGCCTTATAATGTGGTTTATTATTGATTTGCAAAATAGTTGTTTTGTATTCTGTAAGTCATATTTTACGCACAAAATTGAAATGACTAAAGAGTTATACACTGGTGTATCATATATAGTTATTGGGGTTGTACAGATACAATAAGATTTGTTCTTAGTTTCTTAGTTGTTATACACCAGTGTATAACAACAAATCTATTAATTATTATACACAAGTGTATTATAGGTGGTAAAAGACGTTATAATAAACTGATAGTATTTTGTTTGACGTTAAATATACACAGGTGTATATTCATTATAAAAAATGGAATGTGCAGTATGACACAGCCTGTGTGTTACTCAATATACACAGGTGTACCGTATATGAGTTGTAGCATGTCTAACTATATTTTTTAAATATTGTAAAATTCATTTTTAATTTTACATTTTTTATTGTAGGTTCCTCGTCGAGCAACGTATATGAGTCTCCCGGTGGGACGAGATGAATATACACCAATGTATATCTGTGTTGATGATGAATGAAAAAACGAATATACACCAATGTATATATGTGTTGATGATGATGAATGAAAAAACTAATATACACCAATGTATATCTGTGTTGCTGATGTTGAATGATGATGAATGAAAAAACGAATATACACCAATGTATATCTTGTGTTGGTGATGATGATGAATTAAAAAACGAATATACACCAATGTACATTGTTGTATATATACCGAGATATAATTTTAATAGTATATACAATAAACATGTTTGGGTATACCATAAACACTAATTTGCTGTTTCGAAATATACAGGAGTTTCTTATTAATTACCTAATAAATGATATTGAACAAAAGACATTAATACCCCTTTATTAAAATAACAATTAATTAAAGTTTTACTTATTTTACAATCATGCCATTGAAGATGGATGGCTCAGATTGGTTCCTATAGTTCCTACTTAAGGGTTGGTTCCTATTTGAACACTACCATATATATATATATATATATATATATATATATTAATTTACAAGTTTTTAATGCTTTATAAGGTTGTATTTTATGCATAAGAGATGTATTGTGCATAAGAGTATTGTACCCATACGTTTAGGGGTTGTACAACTTTTACGTGTAGAAACCTACTTTACTCTCTCCTCTCTATACATCACCACTGACATCTGGGACCTCTCCTCCACCGCTCTAACATCGCGACCGCCGCCACACAAATGTTGCCACAAGTCACCACCACCAACACCAACACCGCATAAAGAGGGAAAAATGAGAGTTTGTGGTTTCCACGACAGTCACGGCGACGGCTACGACCGATCGTTTGGTGAAGGCTGTTAATGTCTCTGGTGGTTGCGCTTAGTGACTTAGTGGTGGATGCGACGGTAAACGAAACAATGGCAGCAACAAGACCCCGGTTACTATTGCCTGAGCCGATGATGATGGCGCTGCTCCATCTGAGGTGTTTTCTCTGTCAACTCGATGACCATGATTCAAGCATCATCTGAGATAAACAAAGGCATGGTGATGATGGCAAAGAGTCACCTGAACCCTAATTATTCTTGAAGGATTTTGTTCTGATTTTGATTTGTGATTTGTGATTTTGGTTTTTGTTTTTGATTTTGGTTTGGTTTGGTTTGATTTTGATGGGGGCTGGTGGCATGCAATGATGGTGGTGGTACTGTGGCGAGGTTAGATGGATGTTGGCCGTTCAAAAACAAGAACACCGAATATCACAGTTAGGTTATTTTGTTTTGGATGTTCAGCAGAAACTTTAACTTTTACCCACAGAGATTGAAACCCAATGCACCTATCCTTTTTATTCTATTAACTTTTACTCAGGGAAATAATATTATTGTAGTTACCAAAGTCCACTTATCTTGCATTACCATTCAAATAAATTTAGTATACATTAAGTCATAATATTTTATGTTTCAAGCGTGAGGTATCTTTTTAAGCTAGGGTTTTCGACACTTGCTATGTAAACCCCACAACAACGTGCGGGCTAAAATTCTAGTTATATAAAAAGATGTATACGTGGATTTCTTCACCCCTCTCTCCCTAATCGGTTCACAGTATTGATTTACCTTACAACAAGGTGGATTGTAACAATTTTATTATGGTAAAAGATATGCTAAAAGATGATACCAAGAAAGCTTCATACCACCTATCTATATATAAGCATACATAAGAAAAGGAAATAACTCAAAAATGGTCAAAACAAGGTAAGGAGAAGGCATGGACAATGGATAAGGGAAAATGGGTCAAATAAAGGATTTGTAGGGATTGGGAGATAAGATGTAAATTAGCACATTTCAATATATTAAAATATGTAAGGTTTTTTATTCCCCCTCAAGTTGGAGCGTGGAGATCCGTAATGCCCAACTTGCCAAGTAATGTGCAGAAGCCGTTGGTACCCAACGGTTTAGTGAGGAGATCGGTAAGCTGCATTGTTGTATCTATTTTCATGGTTTGAATCTCCTTCAACTCGACATGTTCACGGACAAAATAACAATCCATTTCAATATGTTTGGTGCGTTCATGAAACACGGGGTTGTTTGCAATGTGCCTGGCTGCTTGATTGTCACAAAACAATTGTGTCGGTCCTTCTTGAGGGATATTCAGCACGGCCGCCATGGCTCGGTATTCAGCTTCGGCCGAAGATCAAGAAACCATCGATTGTTTCTTTGATTTCCACGATATAGAAGCGCCTCCTAAGAGAAGTAAGTATCCAGTTCGTGACCTCCGTGTGAAAGGACAACCAAGCCAATCCGAGTCACATTAAGTGATGAGGTTGGTGCCGCCCTACTTTGGTAGAAGAATCCCTTATCCAGGAGTGCCTTTGAGGTAGCGAAGGACTCGATTGGCAGCCTCTAAATGACTAACTCTTGGCTCACCAACGAATTGACTCAAAATATTGATGAAATATGCAACGTCGGGTCTAGTAGCCTAAAGGTAAATGAGTCTTCCAATTAATTGTCGGTATTGGTTTGCATCGACTTGAGATTATTTATAACATTTATCCAATTTCAAATTTTGTTGTATTGGGAATTGACTCGGACGACAACCAGTCATTCCCATATCCTCCAAGATGTTTAAGATGTACTTGCGTTGGCTAAGCACAAGGCCTTATTTGGTGCGAGCTACCTCGATAACCAAGAAGAACTTCAATACTCCTAGATCTTTGATGCTAAATCGTTTGTCTAGGAAGGTCTTGACGTTTTGCCTTTCTTCCATATTATTCCCAACTAGTATGACATCGTCAATATAAATGAGTGCAACCATTAATACTTTGCCTGTCTTTAATATGAACAAGGAATGGTCCACCCCCGTTTGTCGGAAACCGATTTCAAGTAAGGACTTGGTAAACTTTTGATACCAATTCCTCGATGCTTGCTTAAGACCATAAAACAACTTCTTGAGCTTGCAAACACGTTGGTCATTTTGTCTCACAAAGCGTTGTGGCATTTTCATGTATACGTCTTCATGATGATCTCCATGTAAGAAGGCGTTGTTTACGTCAAGTTGATGAATGTGCCATCCCTTTTTTACCGCTACGGTTAACAAGGTTCGAACCATGACTAGTTTGGCTACTGGTGCAAAAGTTTTATGAAAGTCAATGTCGTCTGTTTGTGTGAAGCCTTTTGCCACGAGACGCGCTTTGTACCTTTCAATTTCTCCATTGGGTTTGTATTTTATCTTGTAAACCCACTTCGAGTCGATAGCACGCTTTCCTTCGGGAAGCTCTTCGAGGAACCATATTCCATTTCCTTCAAGTGCTTGAACCTCTTTCTTCATGGCCTAGACCCATTTTGGATCCTTCACTGCTTAGCTAAAACATTATGGCTCATGATTGGATGTTATGGCTGCCAAAAAGGCTTTATGAGTGTTAGTAAACTTATCATAGGAAATGAAATGTGCAAGAAGATGTACCGTTGAGGACTCTTGATTGGAGGTGGATTGCTCATGATTAATGGATGGGGAGACGGACTTCATAGTCATTGAGATGCTTGGGCCGTGACCTGCTTCTTTTTTCTCTTTGTGGTTCAACGGTTTCGAAAGCTTCATGCAAGCCTTCTAGATTGACACTTTGATCATGGGTCGTACCAACATGGCCCATTGGATTGGGGTTATGTTGTTCCTCGGTGGGATTAGCGGGCTCGGTTTGGATGTGTTAATCAGATGGGCTTGTGGGGTCGGTTTCATCGGTGTTTTGCGGTTGTAAAGATGGCCTAGTTTCTGGGTCTAAAAGAGGCCCAGATGGATGTAGCTCAATATCTGGTTCCCTTTGTTGTTTCACAGCGCAGGTTCATTATCCCACCATTTTGGGGGTATATAGATTTCTTCTTCTTCAAGAATGGCATTTTTGAAAGGAAAAATGTTTTCAACAAATTTGACATCTCTTGAAATAATTATTTTGATTTGTTTGGCCGAATTTTTTTTACCCTTTTGTGCCCGGTGGATACCCCACAAAAATACCCGGTTTGCCTCTTTTAACAAATTTGTCACCAAGTGTTTGTGTGCTCTTATAGTATGCTAGACAACTGAAAACTCGCATATGTTCGTAATCGGGTTTTTGATTGTATAGAATCTCGTAAGGATTCTTGTTATCAATAACCTTCGATGGTAACCAATTTATGATGTATGTGGCGGTAAGAATGCATTCGCCCCAAACCTTGTTGGTAAGTTGGACTTGAATCTTAAGGCCCGAGCCATCTCCAAAAGGTGTCGATGTTTCCGTTCCACCCCGCCATTTTGTTGAGATGTGTGTGGACACGTTATTTGTAAGACAATTCCTTTCTTGGCATAAAAATTTAGCATATGAGTGGATGTGAACTCTCCCCTATTGTCACATCGGATTCTTTTTATATTATTTTTAAATTGCACTTGTAGCATTAGGGATGGCAAAAAAACCCGAGCCCGACGGGTATACCCTAAACCCGAAGCATTTGGGACGGGTATACCCGATACCCGATGTGTTTGGGACGGGTTTGGTATTGGAAAAAAAATATTTTGTGGGTATGGGACGGGTATGGTATTAGGTGATACCTGACCCGATTACCCGAAAATAAATACCCGTCTACCCGAAATATATACCCGAATACTTTTAAGTTTTATATATATTTTTTCTTAACTATTTTTAGTAATGTTTCATTCTAATAGATTCATTATTAGAATAATAAACTTTTCGTCTAAAATATATATTGTAATAACATTATTATTTATATTTATATGCTATGAAATATAGAAATAGTTTTCAAAATTCATACTATAATATATATTTACATATTAAATGTTTCAAAAACTATTATGGTGATGATAATATATATGTTACTTATTACAATTTCATATACTCTAGATTTCTTAAAACATAAGACTATAAAAGAAAATAAAAATATATATTTACATGCAAATACCAACGGGTATACCCGATACCCGCGGGTATGCTCTATACCCAACGGGTAATACCCGACAAAAACCTGACGGGTAATGGGACGGGTATGGTATGAAATTTTATAATAGGGTATGGGTATGGTATTAGCCAAACCCGACCCATACCCGACCCGTTGCCATCCCTATGTAGCATCTTATGAAAAGCAATGAGACAAGTGCTCGCCTCGTACTTGTGTTTTAGCAAAAAGACCCACACAACTCTACTAAAATCGTCTATCATTATCAAAAAATAGCTTGCTCATGAAAGAGAGGGTGTGCGATACTTCCCCCATACATCACAATGTATTAGATCAAAGCAAGCATTGGTTTTAGTAGTGTTGATAGGAAACGGTAATCTTGCAAACTTAGCCTTGACACAAGAATCACAAAAAAACATTTGGTTCAAATCGGCATTTTTAAGAAAATCAACATGAGTAAGTTTAGAATTCGAAGCATGACCAATATATTGTGCCATGTATCAACTGTGGTAGCCATCGCCCTTCTTTGTTCTCTCGTCATCCCCATCTTGTATATACCATTCTCACAATCACCCACTCCGATCAACGTCCTTGTACTCAAATCCTGTATGATAAAAAAAAATCTGGAAAAAAGGTTATAGCACATTTAAGGTCCCGTGTCAGTTTACTAACAGATAGGAGATTGCATTTGAATTCGGGAACATGGAGAACATCCTTTATTTTCATGCCATTAGGTAAGGTGAATTCTCCTCTTCCTCTTACGGCTATGGCATCACCGTTTGGTATGACAACAGGTGCTTCATAGTTTTTCTTTGTATTATTCTCGAGAATAGAGTCGTTACAAGTAATGTTTTCGGTGGCACCTGAATCAATAACCCACTTGCCTCCAACCCATTTACCTTCATGTTTTATGTTACCTGCCATGTTAATGACTGGTGTTTCTTCCTCTTTAGCGGTACTCATTTTGTCACCAAAGCACATCAAAATCTATTAGTATTGTTCATTGGTTAATCCTGGCACCTTGCTTGTTTCACCTTCGATACGAGCAGCCATTGATTTTGTTCTTCTCTGCTTCACTTCTGTTTTGTCGCTTTGCTCCATTAGAGAGTACACCATTAACCTCCACAAACGCCACCATGGAAACACATTCAAGAAGAAAGCGCGTAAGTCGATTAAGGAGATCCAAAAGTTTGTATAGAAGACCATGCCGCTGACTAGTTTTTTTTTTTGAGGGGGGGGGGGGGTTTGTTTTATGTAGGACCGTGTGTATGTTCTGATACCATAACAATTTTATTATGGTAAAAGATGTGCTAAAAGATGATACCAAGAAAGCTACACACCACATATCTATATATAGGCATACAAAAGGAAATGAAATAAGACAAAATGGTCAAAACAAGCCAAGGAGAAGGCATGGGCAATTGATAAGGGAAAATGGGTCAAAGAGGGAATTTGTAGGGATTGGAAGATAGGATTTACATTAGCATATTTGCATCTATAAAAATGTGTAAGTTTCTTTAGATTTTCAAGCCAAGAACCATCTCAAGTACAAAGCGAACCGAGTTCTAACTCTAATTTTAGATAGGTATAGATTTTAAGCCAAGTTAACTCACATGCTTTCAAACTTGAACCCTAGTTAGTCTGTAAGTAAGCAACACATAGAATGGTTAAAAAAATATGATAATGATCGTATTCCAAAAGTAGGGTTTACAATGGGTAAATATACACTAGAGTAAATTACAAAAATCATTGTTTATGTCTATAAAGGGTTGAAAATAATGTCCTTTAAAACTGTTGGATCATAAAGCTTGTTTAACTAAACTGTTTATCACAGATTCTTCTATAAACACTTGTAAATATTTATCAAAGTAAATGCACAGCGGAATGTAATAAGTGTTCTAAGTTAAAGTATCACTTTTAACAAGTGTTATTACTCCCCCTTGGATGTTGAATGTTGAACTAAAGCAGCTAATGAATAAAATAGTAATAAGTTGCTTTGAAATGATTCTCAAATATATTAGAAATGTTACTGCAAAAGCTTGTCTAAAATATAGGGGATGAACTGATCTATTTATAGACCAACAATACGTACATTGGAAGTATTGAAACAATTATAATAATACTACAACACGCTGTAGTATTGGAACTTGTACATAAAGTAACATAAACTAATATAATACTAAACTACTAAAGTACAATGGCGTTGGGAAACTTCTATTAGAAGTACGGATGGGTACAAACTTCTGATGAGTAATTCTTCAGAAGTCGTTCTTCAGATGTTTGTCTGGTTCATCTTCAGAACTTTGTCTTCAGCACTTTGTATAGGCTTCTTCAGCACTTGTCTTCTTCTTCTTCAGCAGTTTCTACACTAAACAAAATATTGCAGAATATGATTAAGACTAATGATCAAAACTGGCTTTGTCAATCCTCTTCACCTTAAAATCTCCCCCTGGATTGATGAAGCGAAAACCTTATCTAATCTTTATTGTTCTTCTTTCCGCAATCAAGTATTCTCCATATCTCTGTAACCATGGAGATCTTGAGTTGGTGAGCTTGTTGCTCAGTAAGGAGTGGTCCCTGTTCTAGTACAAGATGTTGAATTGTAAGAAGGTCTTCAGTTGAAAGATTGTTCAATTCATCAATGCTTTTGAAGATCTTGTAAGAATGGTCTCCTCTTGTGATCACCACTGAGTTTGAGGCATGAGTGAAGGACCATTTCACTATCTTTGCCTTAGACTTATCAAAGTCTAGTGTATAAGGGACAATGCCCTTTTCTTGGTTTCTACCTGATCTTTGTGAGTCTTCTACTTCAGTGACTATCAGGTTTGATCTCCTTCTTTGTTCAACTTATACAACACCAGGTGTATCACTAGGAGTTGGAATGTGGTGTTCAGTGATTACCTTGGTTTATTTCTTGTCTGTTATGGTCTAATTCAGTTGATAAGCATAAGTAGCAGGATCCCTGTGTTGTGTGAGCAGAGGTTTTGTTAGGACAAAAAGGATTGGTGAAACCACTTTTGCAAACCTTAGTCTAATTCACTTCTGTCAAAATATTCTAAGTATAGAACTGCTGAAGAAGAAGGATCAAACTGCTGAAGAAGAGATTCAGAAGTGCTGAAGAAGAAAAGTCATCAGAAGTTCTGAAGTTCAAACCAGACACTTCTACTGAAGAACTACTGAAGACAAACTACTCATCAGTAGTTTGTCATTCATCAGTACTTAAATGAAGATCTTTTCCACCGCCTTTTTGTATCAGTAGTTTATTACTTTAGTATTTCTTTTTGCTTTATGTACAAGTTCCAAGACTGCAACTTATCGCAACTTGTTTCTGAACTTGCTTTTGGCAAGGTTCATGTATTTGTAAAGTCTATAAATAGAAGGGTTCATCCCTCTGTTTTAGACATTGATTTTTAATACAGAAATCCTTCAACACTTATTATTGTTATTTCCATTTCATGTTTATTGAGAATCTGTCAAAGTGTTTCATTCTCATTCAATACTTAGATTCTCAATAAATACTTATCATTTATTAGTTCTTGAATCAAGGGGGAGTAATAACTCCTGTTGATAAGTGTAGCTTTAAACTTATAACATTCCGCTGTGCTATCACTGATCAAGAACTTGCTAAACACTTAAGTGTTCACTAGCAAGTTCATATAAAAGAGCAATAAACTGATCCAATAGGTTTTTCTTCCCATTCAATGTCTTGATCAACAATTTGATTTCCTTCAAGCAAAATCATTTTGAAGTCAGTCTTGATTTGTTCCTCTGGCTTCTTCTTGGCAGTAGGCCTTGTTGGTGGTTTCTTTGAATGAACACCAGAAGTTTGAACATCAGAAGTTTGTGAAACTTCTGAAGTTTTAAACTTCTTTGGATTTGACTTTTGTAAGGCTTTGAAATTCTTGTAAGTGTCCAGAAGATCAGCTTCTTTTCACTATGACAGTTGTGCCTTTGAACCATATTCATTGTCTGCCAATTCTTGTATTATCTGGGCTCTCTTCAACTTTCTATCTTTTTCTATGACAAGTTTATCAGATACAATCTGTGCCCTATGTGTTAGTTCTTCTGTTGAGAGTCCCCTAAGAGAGTGTTTTCTGGTTTTGCTATGTTTGCTGATATAATATTTTCATCAGCTGTTGTCTCTTGTCTTCTTCAGCAATAAGGAGTTGTTCCTCATAACCCTTTCTTCTTCTTCTAACTCTTTTAACTTATCTTCACAAGCTTGTAGTTTATCATTGAAGCTCATGTCTTCCCTTGCTTCTAAGCTGTTCCAAATTTCATCTTCCATAGCCTTCTTCTTGGCTGCTAATAAACTCTTCTCCATTTCTTCAGATGAGAGGATATTTGGGAAGGGTTCAAAACAGTTTTAGCTGTTGGGATAGGCCTTGGAATATCACTTGGAATTGGTTCAGTTGCTTTAGAAGGCTGTTCAGGTTCAGTATAGGAAGTTAAAACTTCTGAAGTGTTGATATGAGGATCAACTACTGTAGGATTATCTTCAGTACTTTTGGGAATGTCTTCAGCAGTTTCTTCAATGCCTTGGGCTGTTTTCAGAGCTTTCTCTTTAAGGAACCTTTCCTTTTTCTCTTGCCAGTCATGTCTTTCTTTTAAGGCAATTTCCTTTCTTGTTTTGACTGTTTCTTTCATGGCATCCTTGAGTTGTTGTGCTTCTCTAGCCTTTTTGGAGGCTTCAAGATTTAATTTTGCAGGTTCTTTGCTCTTGGCTATCATCTCCCTCTTTTTGGCTTCATCCACTTCTGGAAACCAAGGAGCAGGAGGTGCAACACCAGATAAGTGTTCAAGTTGCCTTCTATTGTCCTCAACCCTTTTGGACAAGTCTCTCATCTTAGAATATATTGCATTATTAATCATCTCGAATTATGTCTTGTTCTTCAACTCCAGATGACTTTTTGTTGGGTCTGCTGACCTGGAGAAGAACAGATGATTGAAAAGCCAAAACATGCTACATATGATCCTAAATAAAAACAACATTTACAAGTTACTTCTCCCAAAAGACTGTTGACTCTAACATCTGTTGTACCCTAACAACTGCTGGAACAACTGGTGTTCACAAAGTCTGATGAAGCAACAATTGCTGGAACAACGGCTGATCGCATAGGTCTGATGAAGAAACAACCGCTGATAAAGTACTGAAGACTCAAGGTCTGTTGGAGCCAACATCACTTAGGCTCCAACAGATGATTCAAGACCATCAGAGGTTTACCTATCAGCTGTTTACTTATCAGCTGTTTACCTATCAGAGGTTTCCAATGTAACAGTGTTTCTTTCATCAGATGTTTTATGTTGTTATTCTGTTAGATGTCACTGTCTTAGGTGACGTCAGCCTAGGTCATCAGTTTTTTAGATTGTCTATAAATAAAACATTTCATGTACTGTTCTATTCATCACTCAAAACATTCTCTTAGACAAACTTACACAGAGTGATCAGGCTGAGGGGGAGTAATTGTACAATCGTTTGTAATCAATAAGTTTTATGAAAGCTTTCGATTCAAAAACAATTATTCTCTTGTTTTGATTTATAGTTTATCATTCCGCTGCACTTTCCATTTATAGATTAACTTCTTTCATCTTTCATTACTTAAACAATCAGAACAATCAATCTCAGATCCTAACAATTGGTATCAGAGCTTGGTCAATTAAATTCGATCTAACCAATCAATTTAATATAAACAGATCAGCTTTATTGATATCGTTTGTTTGTCGGATTGAAAACAGAGTAATAGTTTATTTACGATTCAACCGTTTTATAAACAGACTTTGTTTTAGAAACAATCAGAGAATGGCTTCAATCAATCACGTTCCACATAACACTGGCACGAACAACAAGCCACTGATGCTTTTCAGATCTGAATACAATATCTGGCAACATCGGATGAGCCATGTTCTAGCTCAACAAAACACCGGGTGCTGGAAGTCGGTTATCTTTGGACCACATGTTCCGATGGTGCCAAGTACCGAAGATGCCAAGGCCTTCAGTATTGTGGCCATGGCTCTACCCAATGATATCTATGCTGGGCTGTTACATTATAACAGTGCAAAGGAGTTGTGGGATGCTTTGAAAGAACAATTTGGTGTGACTGAAGAGGTTATTGAAAACAACTGTGAAATACTTAACCAACAATATGGAACATTCAGTCATGTTAAGGGAGAGTCATTAACTCAACAATTTGAGAGGTTTAACTGTCTCATTAGTGAACTAAAACTAGTTGGTCTAACTTATCCTAATTCAACTTTGAACCATAGCTTTTTAAGATCATTACCTGACAAATGGGACACTATTGCTATAGTTATGAGAAACTCAATTGGATTCAAGGACCTATCACTGACCCAGCTTCATGGTAAGCTCTTGACCTATGAGAGAGAGCTTAACCAGAAAAAGAAGCTTTAGGACTCTAGAAAAGTGTCTGATGATTATTGTTGGGCTAGATTTTAGAGGTTTGCATTGTCTTGGGTTATTATAATACTGGGTTCGGCCTTGTTGGCCCGTGTATGATGACCGCCTATAGTAACTATAAATAAGGGTTTCATTGGTTGTTTGGGGGTTGCTAGTATTTTTTTTGTTTTGCTCGTGTACCAGATGGTTCATAGAAACCGTGTGCACTTCATTAATCGAATCATTCAGTTTTATGTTTCTTCTTTGTTCTTTCTATACAATCATTGTTTCCGCCTTTGATTGTGTACGTGTTTGATACCCGGTAGAGAAGATCTTGGACTAACAATTGGTATCAGAGCCTAAGAAGTCTTTCGAAGGCTCGGTTGCGGTATCAAAGGAAGAAGATCAAAGAAGTTCTTGCTATCGAAAAAGGTTGTTTTTATTGAATTGATTCATATGGATTTCATAATTATGTGTTTTATTACTAATCGTTTTGTTCTGCGCAGCTATGTTTCGCTTGTTTAGTTATGTTCATCTATGTTTTCGTTCAAAAGTTTGATAATATTTTTCTGGTATTATCCGATTTGTTTGAAGGTCAAAGATGTTTGCTAAAATCAAGGAGATAATTTGTTTTTGAAAAGGAATTGTTTTTATTGTTTGATTATCTCCTTAAAAGTTTTAAATTTTCGCAAAACTTGGAAAGTTTGTTGCTGATTTTAAGCATGTTTCCATATTCAAGGAGAGTTCAAACTTGGTCTGAGTTCGACCTTAGCCATGAGTTCGACGATTGGCCTGAGTTCGACGTCTTCACTAGAGCTCGACGTCTTCATCTGAGTTCGACCTTAGCCTGAGTTCGACGTCTTCACCTGAGTTCGACCAACTGGCATGAGTTCGACCAACTAACCTGAGTTCGACCAACTGCCTGAGTTCGACCATCTGGCTTGAGTTCGACCTTTGCCTGAGTTCGACCAACTAGCCTGAGTTCGACCAACTTTGCCTGAGTTCGACCAACTTTGCCTGAGTTCGACCTTAGACTAAGTTCGACGAACTGATTGGTGTTCGACCTACTATATTGGACTGGACTTCAATAATTGTTGGACTAGAACTAAGCCATATAAATTTGCACTAATAACTTTAAATTTTCTTTCAGAAATGGATCAAATGGTTAACCAAACAAATTTGAACGGACTTAATACTGACCAATTACTTGTAGCTGCTCAAGTGGACAAAGCCATGGAATCTGTCATTGGCACACATCAGAAGATACCTGTTCTTCAACTTGGAATGTCCTATTCTGAGTGGAAGTTCAGGTTCATTCAAGTTATGAAAATAAAAGATGCAAAGGCTCTGAGATCTATCTTGAATGGACCCTGTGTGATCACTTATGTGGTTAACAAAATAACTGGAGCCACTGCTATCAAACCAAAGAGTATGTACACTGATGAAGATCATGAATAGACTGATATTGACGAAAGAGCAATTGCTTATCTTCATCAAGGACTTTCACCTGAAGTATCGATTGGAGTTCGTGACAATGTCACTGCCAAAGAACTTTGGGAAGCTCTTGAAAATCTGTATGAGGGAAATGAAGAAATGAAAGAAAGCAGAAGGGAGATGCTGAGTCAGAAGTTTAATGCTTTTAATCACATTCCTGGAGAATCACTCGAAAGCCAGATCCAGCGTTTTGTGGCTTTAGTGAATGAGATGAAATCCAATGATATGGTGGTAGATAACTCTGTTATGAACAAAAAACTGCTAAATACTCTTCCAATGAGTTGGGACTCAAATGTAACCCTTATCAAGAGAACCAAAGATTTAGCAAGACTCACTCTTTCTGAAACCATATCCTTGATCAAGTCCTATGACCTTGATGACAGGCAACGTTACATGACTCAGACTGCTAGTTATAATAATGCAATCATCGCAACTCCCAGCAATGCCTTAATGTCTCAGCAAGAACCTCAGCGTCCCTCGTTGTACTCTTACCCAAGCAGTGGATCTTCGTATCCACCTATGTTTGCACCCAGTGCATCAAAAGGCTTCGCTATGGCTGCTTCCTCTGCGGCCACTTCTGCTGGACCTTCGTCATCTGCATCACTTTCTTCAGCTGCACCTCTGTCAACAGTCAAAATTCCAAAGGAGCTTGAAAGTAACTTAAGTTTATTTGCTGGATTCATGAATTGCTATAACGCATTTCTAATAGGTCAACTTGCTGCGAAAGATGTTGGAGCATGTGACTTAAATGATGTTAGTCAAGATGATATAGAAGAGATGGACTTGACTTGGCAGATAGCTATTGTGGTGCATAGAGCAAATAAGTTCGTGAAGAAGACTGGGAGAAATGTATGGGAAAACCCAACAAAGAAACTGGGTTGGGATAAAATGAAGATGCGCTGTTATAACTGTGATGAGCTTGGACATTTTGCTCGTGACTGCACCAAGCCAAAGAAAGTAATAGACAACTTTGCCCCTGTAGCTGCTTCTCCTGCTGCGACTTCGGGAAGTCAATCATCTACCACTCACACTGGATCTGAATGCTCTAATTCAAACAAGGCCATGGTCGCTCAATCAGGAGGTGGATGGGATTAGTCATCTCAAATGGAGGATCTCAAGATTGTTGAAGATACTGTGTACAAGGCGCTCATGGCACAGATGGATGACGATTATGTTCCGTCAGCGGCTGAGGTACATTCTGAAACTTTAGCTTAATCATGTTTCACTGAAAGGTGTAAACTTAAAATTAAGGGTTTTAGAGAAAAAACTCTCTCTGCATACAAACAGCTTGAATATGAAAAGATGTCCACTTGGGACATTAAAAACAAATTTAACTCCTATAAATAAATGGTCGAAAAACAAAAACTTGATATCAAGCGTTTGCATCAGGAGGTGAGTGATCATAAATGTCGATATTTACACTTCAAACGACTGTCTGATACTTTGACCACGAAATTGATCGACTTAAAATCAAAATTTGAAAATGCAGATTTTCATTTCAAAAAATTCGATTGTTCTAGTCCTAAAGTTGAGAAAATGATCAATATCCAGTTAAAGTACAGACCAAAGGAAGTGAGAAATAAGGGCATTGGTTTTGTGGAAATTCCTCCACCTTTCAATGAAAATTATTCCTCAATTCCTATGTCGGATGAAGAACTGTTGGCTCTTCCTGTGAAAGGATATGGTCCACAAATAGAAGAGCCAACCAGTCGACCATCAAGGGATCAAAAACGGAAAGTGTTCAATTGGAACATGAAAACGTGACTAAATTGGCCCTAGTTACTCCTGGCATGTATTTCCACGGTGCTCGTTTTTTCAATTATGAAGCATGGAATCAACCCCAATTAGAATCTCTAAACCTAAACAAAAACAATCTAAGCAAGAGCAGGCTCCTTCAAAAACATTTGTCAAGTCTCAAGATGCTTCAAAGCAGACTGAGACATTAAATTATGAGAAAAATAAAGAGGTTGATAGAGTTTTTGAGGTTAGCAAAGATGAGGTTCCATCTTCATCTGAATCTGATGAATCATTCTGTGTTTCTAAAGAGTCTAAACATGAATACATACAAGTTAATGAACCAATTCCTGCTCCGACCACCCAGCAAAACTCAAGTGTGAACTATTAGTTTGATTTCATGAAGCAAATTAGGGAGCTTTGTCTAAAGCAAAGAGCAAACAATGAAAATAATCTGACCAATTCTAAATCTCACTCAGATGATTCGTCAGTGACTGAACCTGAGTCTGACTCTGATCCAGACTCAGGAAAGACCGACTCATCTAGCTATCAGTCATGTGAAACCACCGAATCATCTGAGGACATGTCCAAAGTGAATGAATATGTTTTTGTGTCTACTTCAAACTCATTTGATTCAGAAAAAGCGTGCTCAATATCTTCTGAATCTCCTATATCTTCTGTGGCTGAAAACTTCTCTACAGAAATTTCCTATGATGTCTCTGATGATGTGAATGTTACTAATTTGGTTGATTATTGTGCAAAAAATGTGATTGTTGAGGATTGGGTAGATGATGGGGATGGAGTCGATGACTCTGATTCACTTGCATTTAATAATAAAAATCAGAAAAACAATTTATCAATTTCAACTAAGGACAAAAATATTTGTGTGGGCTCGTTTGTTTTGAGCATAAAACCTTGTGACTTTTCGTCTAACTCTTTGTTTGTTCATTTAGATTATGTTATTTTGTCAAATGCTTGTGATAAAACGAAAAATCTTTTGGTTAAACAATCCTGTATGGATCGGACAGGGAAATATGTCCCACCAAAACATGTTTTACCAAAATATGAAAAACAGAAATTTTCAAATCAAGGGACACTATATTCCAAAATAGCATCACACAGGTATAGAGATGTAACCAAGCTTTTTGAGCCTGGAAAGTCCGCAAGATATCAGGGGGATCCACATGTAAAACGTCAGACATGCTATACATGTGGAATCCCAGGACATATTGCTAGATATTGGAAAACAAATCTGAAACCTTTTGCAAGTTGGAAACATCAGAAGGCTCCAAACGGGAACCATAATCATCCCAAGCCAATGAAGACTGAGAAGTCTAAGGCAATGCGGAATGACAAATCCAAGGTGAAGCCTTCTGATGGTGATTGGAATAGAAATAAAAGGTTTAAACAGTCTAGTAAAAGGTTAAATTCTCAGACTAAGCATTACACGGCAGAATCCAGTTCGAATGAAAAGATATTTTCACAAAACAAATTTCACTGGAGACCAAAATGCTCTATTCCAATCTCTTCCCCGTCTGTAGGTTCTTCTTGTTCTATGAATGATATATCTAATCTCTGTGCTAATGTTTCAACTGCTAACATGCACTGGATGAAAGTCCAGTATATGGATACAAATGGTGTACCCAAAACAACTATGGCTTGGGTACCTATAACTAACTGATCCTGCATCATGTGCAGGAACGGCTGTGGAGGACTATCATTCGTCTCTGGTACATTGATAGTGGTTGTTCAAGGCACATGACAGGAGACTTATCCCAGCTTACTGATGTGGAATTTTTCAATGGTGGATTTGTCTCCTTTGCAGGAGGTGAAAAGGGTCAAATAACTCAAAGGGGAATGGTAAGAAATGATGCTCTTCAGTTCAACAAGGTAAACTATGTTCCTGAATTAAAGCATAGTTTACTGAGAGTGTCAAAAAATATGTGATAATGGCTACTCAACTCATTTCACTGAAAAAGGATGTTTAATCTTAAAACCTGGAGTTGTAATTCCAGACGAATGGGTGTTACTAAAATCTAAACGTCGAGGTGATGCTTATGTCATTGACATGAACAAACCTCCCTCTGATAACGTTACATGTTTGTTTTCAAAAGTCTCTCAAAATACTGCCATTCTATGGCATCATCGTCTTGGACATGCTAATGCTAAAAACTTGAACTGGGTGGCTAAACTGGGATTGGTAAGGTATTTGCCAATTCGTGATTTTATAACAATTGAAAATGTGTTGCATGTGCCAGGGGAAAGCATCATAGAAAATCACATTACTCCAAGTTGGTAAACACTATTAATTCTCTGCTGCAGTTACTTCATATGGATCTATTTGGACCAGTGAATGTACTCAACATTTCTCGTAAAGCATACTGTTCAGTAATAACTGATGATTACTCACGTTTTACTTGGGTTTTCTTTTTGGCTAACAAGAGTGAGACTGCAGAAATAGTAAAACAGTTTATCGTATTAATGGAGAATCAGACCAACTTGAAGGTAAAAGGCATTCGTTGTGACAACGGAACTGAATTCAAGAATGCAGAGTTAAACTATTACTGTGCTCAGAAAGGGATTGCACGTCAATTCAGCTCAACAAGGACGCCACAACAAAATGGAGTCACTGAAAGGAGAAATCGCACCCTGATTGAAGCTGCCCGTACAATGTTGTGTGATTCCCAGCTCCCGACCTTCTTCTGGGCAGAAGCTGTCAACACAGCCTGCTATGTGCAAAACCGAGTTCAAGTCAACAAAGCTTGAATGAAAACACCCTACGAAGTGCTGTTTGGTACTAAACCTTCCGTCAAACATTTTCGTGCTTTTGGTTGTCCGTGTACCCTGTTGCATCTGGACGCTACACCAAAGTTTTATGCGAAAGCTGACGACTGTTATTTTGTCAGTTATTCTGGCAAGACTACATATACGGTTTACAACAAACAAACTAGGCAAATCGTAGAGTTGTTTGAAGTGCGTTAGCTTGAAGAAAATGCAACAGATGCTAGAGTGGGCCCAGACTAGTTATTTGACTATGAAACTCTCTTTTGATCTTTTCATATTTTTGACGATGTATCTAGTGGTGTAAATACAGGTTTCACAGATTCCTCAACATCCGCTACTGGAACCTCATCCTCCTTGATTGATGATGCAAACGATGAGGGGGATGTTATACCTACATCTCCATCAACACAGCCACTTTTAGTTTCTGCCGAACCATTCATTCCCACTACGGATCCTGTGCAGCAGGTAAATGACGAAGATTTGTCTTCTGATACCTCAATTCCTGCTCTTCATGATCCCATACCTATTGAATGCACGATGGAGCACAATGATGAGGAAGAAGTTAATTCTGACACTGTAGAAGAGACTGCAATGGGTAGTATTACGATTCTACCTGGAGACTCTTCAGTTCCAGACAGAGCCATTCCTACAAACGTTCAACGAGATCACCCACTGGAAAACATCATTGGTCCAGTGGATACAGGTGTTTTAACAAGGAGCCAAACTGGTGACATCAACAGATGCTTGTACTCGTGCTTCATTTCACAAATTGAGCCAAAGTCTACTGCTATGGCCATGCGAGAACCAAGTTGGGTTGATGCGATGCAAGATGAACTAAATCAGTTTGAGAAGCTGCAGGTTTGGAAGTTAGTTGAACTACCTCCAGCAAAACGACCTCTTGGCACGTGGTGGGTCTATCGAAACAAAAGAGATGATAGTGGGGTAATTGTAAGAAACAAAGCTAGATTGGTTGTGCAAGGGTTCAAACAAATTGAAGGCTTAGATTATGATGAGGTATATGCACCGGTTGCGAGGTTGGAAGCAATCAAAATATTTCTTGCCTACGCATCGTTTAAGGGATTTACTGTCTATCAGATGGATGTCAAAACAGCGTTTCTGTATGGAACTATGAAAGAAGAGATCTATGTTGGTCAACCACCGGGTTTCACAAACCCAAAATATCTAGAGCATGTGTACAAACTAGACAAAGCTTTGTATGGGTTACATCAGGCACCACATGCTTGGTATGCTACCCTGACTGAACACCTGCTTGCTAATGGATACACTCGTGGTGTTATTGATCAGACTTTATTCGTCAAGACAGTGAATGAAGATCGTATTCTGGTGCAAATTTATGTGGACGATATCATTTTTTGTTCCACCAGTGATGCACTATGCAAGGAATTCGAAGAGGTGATGAAAAAGCAGTTTGAGATGAGTGCTCTTGGTGAAATGACCTTTTTCTTAGGTCTGCAAGTTCGTCAAAACTCTAAGGGTATCTTGATTCATCAAGGTAAATATGTGGATGACATTCTTGCAAAATTCAGCTTCAATGATGTAAAGCCAGCCGACACCCCAATGTCTGAGAGACCAGGTCTCACTAGAGATCTGGAAGGAGAAGCCGTAGAAGAAACACTTTATCGTTCAATGATTGGTTCGCTAATGTACCTGACTGCTAGCAGACCAGACACCATGTTCGTTGTGTGTCAATGCGCACGTTATCAGGCTAATCCTAAAACTTCTCATTTACATGCTGTCAAGAGAATCTTTAGATACCTTAAGGGGAAACCCAGATTTGGTCTTTGGTATCCTAGGGATTCTCCTTTTGAATTACATGCTTTTTCTTACAGCGATTTTGGAGGTTGTGACATTGACAGGAAATCTACTTCTGCGGGATGTCAATTCTTAGGCGATCGCCTTATTGCATGGCAATGTAAGAAACAACAAACAGTCTCCGTTTCAACAGCGGAAGCTGAATATGTGGTTGCCTTCGCATGCTGTTCTCATGTTATCTGGATTCAACATCAGTTGGTAGATTACGGTTTGGATTTCTCTCTTACTCCTATTTATTGTGATAATGATGCTGCTATCCAAATTGTAAAAAATCCAGTTCAATTTTCAAAAGTAAAACACATTGCCATAAAAGAACATTTCATCCGAGACTCTTTTAACCACGGTTTAATTGTGCCTACACACATTCACACTGACGACAATGTCGCAGATCTTTTTACAAAACCTGTTAATCGAGCTCGCTTTGAAGCTCTATCTGAACCGCTCAAAATGGTCCATTTTGAGGACTGAACTGGTCGTTTAAAAAAAGGAGGGGGACTTTTGGTCTTCTTAGTCTTAGGATTGTAAATTTGTTCTTTAAATTCTCAATTTTAAGCACAAATTTAGGGGGGTGTGTCCTAAGAAAAGATCAAAACATTTTATTGTCAAAAACGAGAGATGAAATGAACTTTCACAAGTTGGACTAAGGCAGACTCACGTAAGACGTGTATTGAAACAGTTTGGCTCTAGTGTGATATGTTGGTAGGCTTGGTCCTGATGGCTGAAATGTTAATGATCATGTGAAGCACTTAAAGATAAAGACACGACCTCAGTAAGGAACATCACTTGGAATCAGGTACAATCTCTATTTGAATGCTTGTGTGATGTCCCGAAGCATAACACTGTGGTCTAGGTCTGAAATCTTTTCTGAAAAACTCGTGTATCTCCTCTGTTTTGTGTAAGCAAAGACCTGGAGATGCTAGGCAACGAAAGCTTTTGCTGCATCCAGATATATGCTGACCTAGTTTTTCGTTGTCGTTCTATAGATCATCTTTCACCTAAAAGAGACCTCAGTGTCCAAAGATGTCCTGGCTGCTCCTTTGCTGCATCCAGATATATGCTGACCTGGACACAGTCAGGATGTCATAAAAGAGACCCTCTAGAGTCCAAAACCCAAAGCCCTTGTTATTTGAGAAATCATCTGACTTGTATATTACTCTAAATCTCTTATTGATCTATTATTTTCTTCTCTCAATCCAGTCCCAGTCAAGGTTTCAGAATTCTAGAACAGATACTGTGAAAAATATGTGGTAAGGAAACTACTTGCATGATAGAGTGTACCACTTGATATTCTAGGATTTGATTATGACTTGCTTGAGTGTTTGTACCAAATACACCAAAACATGATAAATAATATAACAGATCGTCGTACGAGAAGGCCTAAGGACATAAGTTTAAGGGGACAAATATACTGGCAATTGCTAAGATCAACTGAAGTAGATTAGAGTCGATAAGTGTAGCTCAGCCCGAAACTCAGTGATTTGATCTCGTGACAAAAATTTTCTTTAGCATCTCGTTTAAATAAATTTAGCTAATTTTATGTTAGACCAGTTCACGATCTGACTTGGACCCGGTTGCAAAACATACCTCAAATGATTTTAAATGAGGATTGGGATCCAAGTTGGGCCCACCACACGTTTGGTGGGCCACACAAATATCAAACTGACACAAAAGGGGGCGGAGAAGGGTGTTGCTTTCAAAAATCAAAAAAATTCTCAAAAATTGCTCTCTCATCTTCTCTCACACACACACACACATCGCCGGTTCATATTTTTCTTGTTCATCAAGATATTCACGAAGCAAAAGAAAGTAAATCTTTGTTTAATGATTCTTGTTATGAATATGGTGTTTGTTAAGTGATTTGCAGGTGTGGAAGGATGTTGGAGGCCAAGGAATAATCGATGGCGACGAAAATGGTGGAATTCGATCGGTCCAGACGGTGGCGCGTGAGTCTCACGCGCCTAGGAAGTCGAGTTCGAGTGACGCGTGATCTGTACGCGTTTGGGAGTTCAACCTCAGATGAGGGAAAATTACCAAAATGCCCTTGAACTCCCATGCAAATTGACGATGCTGCCCTCGAACACCATCCCTTATGTCGAACTCATCCAACATTTACAAAAATACCCTCGAACACCCGTGTGAATTGACCGTACTGCCCTCGAACACTATCTCTTGGGTCGAACTCATCTGATATTTACAATTTTGCCCTCGAACTCAGATGACAAATGACTGAAATGCCCTCGAACACAGACTTGTTCATCGAACTCGGAGGGCAAATGACCAAAATACCCTCGAACTCAGACCTGCTCATCGAACTCAGATAACAAATGACCAAAGTGCCCTTGAACCACTTCTCCACCTCGAACACACCTGTCTTTTTACCAAACTACCCTCGAACACCCTTAAATGACTCGAACTCACCTGTTTTGGGCCTGTTCGTTGATGTGAAGCCCAATGGACCTTAGCCGAATATCAATATGGATCCAAACATCTTTTTGAAATCTGAAAGAGGGGGGGCTCATAAAACCATGTTTAATCTCTTAGAATCTTGATGTTTAAATCTTGATGTCTAATCCAATTTATTTTGTGCAGAAATGACAACTCCTCATGTACCCACGTTTGAGAACAGTCATAATGTGGTGTGCTATCTATCTGATCCTCCTGAGGAGCATATGCAGGAATTCAAGTATCTGATTATGGGGCTTAACACTTGTAGAGTCTCACATGCTATGAGAGAAAATCCAGTTATTCTTGCTGACTAGATCACTGAATTTTGGGACAACTCAGTGGCTAAGAAGGGAGATACTCTGGTTTGATCAAGGGTTCGAGGTACTGAGGTGACTATTTCTGAGCAAGATGTTCGAGACGTCTTACTTTTTGGTGATTCTCCAAATGATCCTGTTAGCTTCTCAAAAGATAAACTTGTTCCCGTGCTGAAAAGAATGGGATACGAAGGTGAACTGGCAGTACCACCCTACTTGAAGAAGTTATTTCCGAGCTATTGGAGATTATTGGTGCATATGTTTTTGGCAAGCTTGGGGGGCAACAAAAGTGGGCAATATCAGATGGGAATAAAATATGCTTCTGGAATAGCGGCATTGATTGATGGATGAGATTATAATTACTTAAAGTGCATTTTTGAGGATATGTTGGCAAATGTGAAGACCCTCAACAAGAAATATTTCTACAAGTTTCCAAGATTTGTCCAGATGATTCTAGAGTCCAAGTATCCAAAGCTTATGGAAGTAGTGAAAGATGATGAGAAGACTGTGGGAAATGACGAAGAACAGTTTGAGAACTTTGATTTTGATGATTTGAATGAAGAAGAGATAGATGATTTTATTATTGAGAATGCTGAAGTACAGTCAGTGACGCTTGGAGAAGAAATTGTGAATGAAGATCCCAACACTTCTACATCTGAGGTTGCTATTCCTCAAGCAGAAGTACTTTCGAGCATCCTGAACACAGTTTGTGAGGCTGAACAAAGGATTCCTCCATCCAATATTACAGTTGAGACATCGGTTATTGATAAAGTTGCTGAAGACACCAATTCTAATTTGAGACCAAGAAAGAGAAGCAAAAGAGATCCCAGGTTGACTGTTACTACTGATGTTTCAGTTCCTGTTGCTGAAACTATTTCTACTGCTGCTGATGCTTTCATGACTAATACTGGTGCTTCAACTGATATTCATGTTGGTGTTATTAGATCCACTACTGTGCCTGCAACTGCAACCGAATCATTTTCTCAATTCATGAGCAAGGCACCAATCACAGGGAGAGTAAATGAAGAAGCTGGATCTTCTGGTGCTTCTGGTTCGAGTCTGGTTTTGTTTGATGAGGAAGCTTTTCAAAGAGCTCAGATGGCCTTTCTAGCTGATAAAGAAAGGGAAAACATGTGGACGTTGAATTCTTGACAACTGAAGAGAGGGAGGCTAATCAGGAAGGAATTGACAACGAAAAGACATTTTTGCTGAAGTGAATGTTCATAGATTACAGACCAAAGTGTTAAAGCTGGAGACTAAGAATGTATGGCTAACTGCTCAGGTGCAGAGTTTGATGGAGACGGTCATTGAAAAGAATCAAAAGATTGCTGAATTAGAGTCAGGATTAGGTGATGTTTCAGCCAGACTGCTTAACTTGACTCAGAAACTGGAGAACAAGTTTGGAAAGGAGTTTTCAGAGACGTCATCATTTGTTGAAAAGGTTATGACTCCTGCTGAGCGTGAAAGATCAGAAAAGGAACATGAAGAACATATGAAGAAATATTTTGAAGATCAAGTTCCTAGAGTGAGAGATCGTCGTCCTGGAAGCACTTATGTTCTCAAGAATACAGCTGAGCCATCTATTGATCCCATGGAGGAGCATCCTGAAAGATTCGTGACTATTACCAGAGATCGATTTGATACTTATGGAAACCGAACAGGAATAGAGTGTTGGAGATATAATGATGATAAGGGGGTTTATGTCATTCACAGAGGAAATGGAGCTGTTGTGTATTATGCTTCTACTTCTGCCTTCAACTCCTGGACCAAGATCGATTTAGCAGAACTTGCAAGAGCTCCTTTTATTAATTAGACGAGAAACCCAAGAAATAAGATTGGAAGTTCATTTCACAGGAAGATTCAGGAGCAAGCGAAGGTGAATTTCATGGATATGAAGACTGCGAGCTCGCTTTTGGTGGAGTATAAGGGTTTATTGACTGCAGAAGGAAAGCCGTTCAAAACAGTTCAGTGGCCCCCTACTGAAAAGATGAAGACCATTCCTTTGTCTAGGCCAATGGAAAGAGGATGCTTGAAGGATATGAGGTTCTGGGTCTATGATCCTACCTCTAGATCTGCGGTGATTGTTTGTGACAGTGATGAGCTAAGAGTGTTTGATGCCAAAGATCTGATGAGTTTGCATTCTGAAAATATTCAAATCCTGGTGAAACATCAGATTCAATGTGATCCTACTTATGAAGCCTGTGCTAAGTCGTTTACTAGTGCAGTGGCTCAAATAGCTAGACTCGGATTGGCATCTGATAACAGAGGAAGAGTGGAGACTGGACTGTTTGGTCCATATGTTGGAAAGTCGTCTGAAGAATGGAAGAAGGCAGTGCAGAAAAAGAAGAAGAGCTCTAAGAAGCTCAGCAAGAAGCAGTAGAGACACACCAAGTCAACACAAACCTAGGGGGATATTGTTGGGCTAGATTTTAGAGGTTTGAGTTGTCTTGGGTTATCATAATACTGGGTTCGGACTTGTTGGCTCGTGTATGATGACCTCCTATAGTAACTATAAATAGGGGTTTCATTGGTTGTTTTGGGGTTGCTAGTATTTTTTGTTTGTTTTGCTCGTGTACTAGACGGTTCATAGAAACCGTGTGCACTTCATTAATCGAATCATTCAGTTTTATGTTTATTCTTTGTTCTTTCTATACAATCATTGTTTCCGTCTTTGATTGTGTACGTGTTTGATACCCGGTAGAGAAGATCTTGGACTAACAATTATGTTTTTGGTAATACAACACTTTTGGGTTCGGATGAGGTGCCTGGTAATAGTAAGGATCAGAGTTATGATCATTTCATTGACATAACTTCAGGTTTTAATTCTGGTTTTAACTCTGATTCTTATTCACCCAACTATGCTTTTGCAGCAAGTGGTGGTGATATCCAGGCATCTGATAACATATCCTTTGAGTATGATGACCTAAAATACTTTGACCCTAATGATTTGGAAGAAATGGACATTATGCACCAATTGGCTCTGTTCAGTGTAAGAACTAACAATTTTTACAAGAAAACTGGCCGAAGATTTCTAGGGTTGACTGGCAGGTCAAAGGTGGGGTTGGATAAATCAAAGATTAAGTGTTATAAATGTCATCGACTTGGTCATTGTACAAGGGAATGTAGGAGTCAACATGGTACACCTATGATTACCTATCCAAATTAAAGGCCACAGACCAACACTTATCAGGTTTCCCATAATACCCCTGGACCAAATGTGCAAAACACCGCTCAATTTGCACAGTCCTCAAACACTGTTCTTGTCCAGTATATCCAAACCACTGTTCCTCACATCCACTATGTTCAAACCCCTGTTGCTCAGGCACATGTGCCAATGACTGCTACTCCACCCTCTACTCCTGTAGAGACCAGCCAACAGAGTTTCTTCACACAAGGCTTTGTTGATTGGAGCAGTTTACCAGATGAGTTAACAGATGAGAATTTTGCTCTTGTACCAAAGCTGAAAATGAACCAGAAAATTTTTGTTTCATGGCTATGGATATAATTGTGGAAGGGGTAGAATCTGATGATGTGGTGATTGAATCTGAAAATGTCACTAATGATATTGTTGATGCAGTAGTTCCAGATGAAAAGTCTGAAGAAGAGGTTGTGAATCTCTTAGATCCCTGGGGTGATGATTGTGAGTGCAAGTGTGATTGTGCATTGATGGCTGCTGCTAAGGTATCTCCTCAAATCCTTAAAGATTTGTGTTCAAACAAATGTGTAATAGCATTTGCTAACATTAAAGAGGTGAATGAAAACATTAGAAAGAAAATTTTAGATGAAGAAGTTCAATTTGAAAAACTTTCAAAAGAGTTAAAATCAAAATTGACTGAAAAAGAATTTGAAATCAGCTGTTTAAAACATGAAGCAACTATAACCAAAGACCAGCTCCAAACTATGATGTCAAAATATCATAGTTGTAAAAAGGAGCTTGAGGCCACCCAAGTTGAATGTGAAAAATGGGTGGAATCATGTAAAGGTTTTGAGATGCTCCTCAACAAACAAACCAAAAGTCATGTGAAGTTTGGTTTTGGTTTTGAAACCAATGCCCCAACTTTTCAAAACACTGACAAAAGGGAACAAAAGTTAGTTGAGGTAGTACCAACTAATTTGGAGGGTCAAGAGATTAAAATCACTGAACCTAATGGCAAGAAAATTATTCTTGAAAAGCCTGAGGGTTCCTCATCATTTACTGAACTTGAAAAATATGAATTTAAACCTACTTGGTCTGATGAGTGTGGTACTCTTGAAAATTTCAAACCAGTTGATTTCAAAACCCCTGATGGTAAGAAAGCACCACAGCCAAAGGTCATTTCCTTGAAAGACCTTCCAGCAGATTCTCAAACATCTGTTGAAAAGAAGGCTGAAGAGCCCAAGAGGCCTTCAAAACCAAGAGTGAACAGAAATCCCTATGGTTACTATCATCTGACAGGAAATGATCAAACATCTGTTGCACCAAGTGTTGACATCCAAGCACTGGCAAATGGTCAGCAACAGTTGTTGAACTTGTTTCAAAAACTATTACAAACCACTGATCATCTTCCTAAGCTTGAGGCTAAAAAGTCTGTGGACCCGTCCAAAGCCAACTTGGCTTTGGACACTCACCAAAACTAATCCATTATTGATGTGCAGGGAGCTTCTGCTTGCTTAGATAGTCTATGGTATGTAGATAGTCGAGGCTCCAGGCACATGACTGGATGTAGAGTCCTTCTTCTGGACTTCTTAGCTCATGGAGGGGGTGATATATCTTTTGGTAATGATTCAAAAGGTAAAGTGTTGGGTTTAGGGACTGTTCAGGCTTGGAAACTCAAGTTTGAAAATGTCAATCTTATTGATAATCTTAAATTTAATCTTCTTAGTGTCTCACAAATGAGTGACAAAGGCTATGGGTCATTCTTCACTAGGAAAACTTGTAAGATTATTGGGCCAAAAGTGGTTAAAAAGATTGATACCATCATAGCTGAGAACAAAGCATAACTTGTTGCTCACATGAGTGGCAATATGTATGTTGTTGATATGTTGAAGCATAATCCTATGGCTAATGGCTGTCTGTTTTCTGCTGCCTCCACTAAAGAGACAGAATTGTGGCATAAGAGACTGGGTCACACCAACCTTCAAACAATCAACTCACTCTCCAAACAAAGTCTTGTAAGAGGTCTACCATCAAAATAATTCAAGTGTGATGAGCATTGTGTTTCCTGCTTAAAAGGGAAACAACATAAAAGCTCTTACAAATCCATTGATGAGAACAAAACAAGTCAATGTCTTCAATTATTGCACATGGACTTGTTTGGCCCAGTTAAAATCATGAGTCTAAGAAGAAAGAGATTTTGTCTTGTCATAGTTGATGATTTTTCTAGGTTTACATGGACTTACTTTTTACACTTTACGGATGAGACTGCAGGTATTTTGAAGGACTTTGTCACCAAAGTTGAGAAACAATATGACTTGCCAGTAAAAGTCTTTAGAAGTGATAATGGAACAGAGTTTAAAAATAAGAAGTTGGATGATTTCTGTGTGTCAAAAGGAATTGTGAGGCAGTACAGCATTCCAAGAACACCAGAACAAAATGGGGTGGTTGAAAGGAAAAACAGAACTCTCATTGAGGCTGCAAGAACTATGCTAGCAGATTCTGGTTTGCCACTGTCCTTCTGGGCAAAGGCTGTAAACACTGCTTGCTATGTTCAAAACAGAGTTTTAATCAACCCAATACATCAAAAGACTGCTTATGAAATTCTGTTTAAAATCAAACCATTAATATCATTTTTCAAAATCTTTGGCTGCCCATGTTTCATTTTAAATTTCAAAGATTCCATTTCAAAATTTGCAGCCAAAGTAGATTGTGGGTATTTTCTAGGATATTCTTCTACTTCCAAGGCCTATAAAGTGTTTAACACAAGGACTAGGACAATAGAAGAACCTCTAAATGTAAAGTTCAATGAACTTTCATCCTTAAAAATCCCAGCAAATCCTGCTGAACTGTTTGATTTAGACAAATTCAAATTTGAAGTTATTACTACTAAAGCTGACAGTGCAGGTATTCCACAATCTCCACAACAAGACTACAGAATTGATTTGTGATCCCAAGTCACTACAAAGTCACTTCTGCATCAAGGGAAGCAGATGTTCAAAACACCTGTCAAAACTCTACCACGGCTGTGTCAACCACTGTTGGCTAGTTTTACCCTCAAACAACTGCCTCATCAAGCTCAACCACTGTTCAATCATCTGTTAACAAAAGTCAAACCTCTGTTGACAAAAGTCAGTCCACCTTTACACCACTTGGACCCATTCCCCCACTTCCATTTCAAACATCTATTGGTACTACAGAAGTGAAAACAGATGTTACATCAACAAAGTCACCAAACCAAATCATTGGCAACATCAGAGAGGGTGTGCTCACAAGAAGCCAATCCTCAAATATCTGTCTTTTTGCAGGCTTTGTATCTCTCACACAACCTGTCAAGTACCAAGAGGCACTAAAAGACAACAGTTGGTTAGAAGCCATGCAGAAAGAGCTCCTTCAGTTTAAAAGACAACAAGTATAGGAACTTGTACCACTGCCAAAGGATGTCTGTCCAATTGGCACAAAGTGGGTCTTCAAAAACAAAACTGATGAAAGGGGTATAGTTGTCAAGAATAAAGTCAGGCTTGTGGTTCAAGGCTTCAGACAAGAAGAGGGGATAGACTATGATGAAACCTTTGCTCCTGTAGGTAGGCTAGAAGCTATCAGACTCTTCCTAGCCTTTGCTGTCAACCACAACATCAAGGTGTATCAAATGGACATTAAATGTGCATTCCTTTATGGCAAAATTCAGGAGGAGGTCTATGTATGTCAACCACCTGGTTTTGAAGACACATTCCATCCTGATTATGTCTACAAGCTCAACAAAGCTCTGTATGGATTCAAACAAGCACCTAGGGCCTGGTATGAAACTCTTTCCACCTTTCTCTTATCCATTGGTTTCACAAGAGGTAAAATTGACAAAACTTTATTTCTTAAATGGAGAGGGAAAGATTTAATGATTGTTCAAATATATGTGGATGACATCATTTTTGGATCCACATGTAACAAAATGTGTGAAGAGTTTAGGGAACTCATGACAGCAGAGTTTGAGATGAGTGCTACGGGTGAACTTCAGTGCTTCCTGTAACACCCCAGTTTCAGGACCTGAATTTTTTCGCGCATTATAATTTTTATATAATAACGAATAACCAAGACGAATAATAAATAATACGGTTATGTACGAAATCGAAACCCGAACAATTATATACGAACATTATTGAATAAAACGCGTTGCGTAACGGATCAAACCTGTTAACGAACCCACCAACCCTTTTGGTGAGTCAATGGGGGAAGACACATGTCCTCCCCTCCCCTTGACACCCATGTCCTTCCCATTCATAAAAACAACCCACCTGTCCTATAAACTCTTTTATAAAAACTCTCTCATTCTTTCAAGGCATACACACACACTTCACCCCTTCTGTACATTAGAGAAAGAGAAAGAGAGGGGCCGGAACTGATGGCGGAGCTCCGGCAAGGCCACGACGACGATACCGCACGTCTCACGCCCTCCACCCAACAACACACCCACAACCCACTTTATTCATAATCAGACCTAGAGAGAAAGAGCACCGGACAGAGGAGAGAGAGAAAGACCGATGAAGTTGATGACTATTGAAGGAGTGGGCGGCTCAGGTCGAGGGTTCGATGGTGGTCTGGTCTCGGGTATGTTGAGTAGGTATGGGTTCTGACCTGATTAGTAGGACCATATAGCACCTTCTATTTCCCTTTTCTTTTACTAATTATAGTTAGCTACTTAGCTAAATCGATGTTTGAGGTTTAATGACAAGAGACAATGGAGATTATGGTGGTAACCTGTGGTACATGGTGGAGGCCGCAGAGATAGTTGCTGGATATAGATACTTGTAAGTGATGGGTGATAGTTATCAAAATATTAAGCTAGTGTGTTGAAGGAATAGTGGGTAACGGTGGTAGGAAACAATTACGAGGCAAGAGCCGAGTCAATGCTGTTTGACTCGGTCAACGTCAGCCATAGATCAGTTAACGGATCAGTAAACTCGGTTAACGAAAGGAAGACAGGAAGGTATAATCACGACACCGAACTAATTAAACATATATGTATTTATATAGTACTTTTGTCGTGTGACACGTGCGGGACTCGATTAATGTTTGGACCAACTTGACAATTACGACTAACTAAACCTTTAACTTATATATGAGTATGTATAATCATGTAGGTGAATTGATTAAACAAGAGGTAAATGTTAAATATTTGGTTGTGATAACTTGACTGATATGGCAATAGTGAATGTTCAGATACTAGGGGAGATATATATGGACTAGTACAAGAGACATTGGATCATGGAATGAATACATAAAACAATTGGACATTGATGAGTTTATTAGATTGAAAACTTGGTCAGACCCTATTAAACTAAACAAAGGATTCATATGAGAACAGATCATACTAGCCAGTAGTGAAAGACAAGCATTTAAAAGGATGTTTGATTATATAAATAATTGGTGAGATTAGTGATTGGACTATAAGACGAAACCACTATACATGATAAGTAAGGCACGACTAGTAACATTGGATTGGAACATTGTTTATTAATGATGAGAATTCGGACATAAGAATATAATGAAGAAGCATAGTACATTGGGATTTTAGATAACCATATATACTTCCGATATTGAATTGCTACATGGGACTTTATGAGATTACATCAAATACCATGACGGGAACCATGACTACTTAGTTAACACTAATAAATTAGTTATTACATGCAATTTGGACATGAGACCCTAAGCATGACGAGTAACATATGAATATAAGTAAAGGTCCTAGCCGCCCACACGTGTAACCGCGATGTCGGTCACACGCGCTAATACTTGTAAAAATGATAGGACTTGGCATGTAACGGATGGACAGGCTCGAGGCATTGGAATCATTTTGTGACATGACATGTGAGTTCCGTGTATCATTCCCCTTTTTATGTTTAACTATTTTGGGGTGAATACATGCTTGTGTGCGTTTTAACTATTGGATGTGACAAGATACTAGCTGCCGGATACCAGACATTGACACTCATTAACCCAAGGGATTGGGCCACTTAATATGTGGGTAGTACTACTTGGGGAAACCCCCACACACAGTGGATCCGGAAGCCCGGAAAACCCTCCACTGAGGTCCACGGGGCCGTTGTGACATGTATTTTGCCAGGGGAATCCATAATGGCAGAAGATGGATTCAGTGTATAGGTTTGAGGTGTCGCTTGTACATCACCATGTGTTGTGTTGTGTAAACTTATGAACTTGTTTATGAAATGATAAAACTGTTTTGGATCCACTCCACTAATTACTCGAACTCACCAGTATGATTACTGACCCAAACTCTTTTTAAGCATGTGTTCAGGTACTGCGTTTGGATGATTATGAAGCATACAGAATATGAATATGTGATGCGGATTAGAGGTGATGATTGTAGAGATTCGGACTATAAGAGTTGCAGATTAGAGTTCTAAAGCTAAGCACAGATAGAGATTGGTACGATTAGTGGAGAACAACCCGCAACTGCTTCGACGACCGCCGCGTCTCGTCCCTGGATTAGACTTTAGTTATATTTATATATTGTAAATATATTTTTGGATTAGAAATTGTAAAAACATTAAATATTAGTCATCGTTGCTTCCGTTGTGCAAGTCTGTTACCAAACTGTCGTAACGTCCAGCCCTCTCCTGGTCGGGTTGTTACAGTTGGTATCAGAGCAACGGTCGTAGCAAAATTGGATATCTCCAGATATCCTATAGCATACGAGGACAACTTAGAGAAAGTAGCGTTTAAAACTCTAAGACTATCTAGTTAGGAAATGCCACGGAATTACATAAGACTGGCCAGAGTAAGAAACGAAATAAGTTGAAACTTGAGTACCTGAACACTAGAATGCTTACCTGAATTTGGAATCAATCAACCAGTTAAACGGACTTGGTTTGATACATGAATGATGACTACGACGGAGATTACTAGAATAATTTCGTGAGGTAAATTGACGATTACATTTGACGTCATGTAATTGTGAATTTACAGGCACGAAAAAGTTCTAAGAAATCCGAAGAGTCGCCGAGATTAAGGGTGTTAACTACGATAACAATGAAGTTGTGCAAGGAAACAGACTATGTTAGAGTCGTAAACAAGTATGTGTTAGGCTCGCATGACCATAGTAAAAGTTTTTGAACTTGAAATAGTTAATATAATTTGGAATATTTAGATGAGTATATATGTGCTATTATATGTGTATAGCTTTTGTAATTAAGTGATGAGCCAACCATGATAACCACAGACTTACGCGAGAAAATAGACTACGTTAGAGTTGTGAATAACTATATACTTGTATTACCATAGTAAGGGTTTCGAACTTGGTAAACTTAGTACGACTCGGTCTGTTTTAACAAATATAGACAGACCTCCATGACTTTAGTAGCACGTATATATGCTTATTATGATTATTAGTGAAAAATATTACGTTCGACTAACTTTCCATGACTAAGAAGTGAGCTAACCATGAGAACCAGGTACCTCGCCAACCTCGGCATTGCAATTTGAAGGAACCTGAAATACTAAGGTACACTTTGGTCAACGTAAACGATAACCCGGACGAGAGGTATAACTGAAACTCGATAACTTGACAACTATATATTTAATTATAAACACTTATACGTTATATAATGACGTGTGCGGCACTTAACGATCCTTAGATACAAGGAAGATTGATTTATATATTGGAGCAAATGTGAGCATTGAGAACTAGGGACTTTGGATGAATTGGACACTTGAAACTTGAGACCTAAACGTCATACTAAGATATAAGAGTTGGGTCGTAATTTAAGCGGCAGGTACTAGTATAAAACTAGATGTTGCTACACATTGAAACCTTAAACTTAGCCTTAGCATTGGAACAAGGATTCGGGTATGGATATGACAATGAAGATCCGGGCTTAGTAGAAACAACTTATGCTCTAATTATAAACTTAGGTGAAAATTAGAACGGAAGTACCTCGACATTTTGGATGATAAAAGTTAAGACATGTTGACTAGAACAACATATGCTATAATATATGTGTATGAACAAGAGTGGAACTAAATAATAGAGTATTAGCTTCGTAATCGCATGACAGGTTTTAGAGTTAATTCTGGAATATCAACCGGAAAGGCAGTGACCTAGACTCAAGAATGTAGTGATCACCATGAATATCCTAACCGGCAACCCGAAGAAACTAGGATTGAATGCTACTTGAGGTATTCTTAAGGTTTAATACATGTTCCATTATCTTAATACCTCAAGTTTTCCTTAGATTATTGCCAAAACCTTTGAGTTAGTTACGTAACTTTCTAATATAGTGATGAACTATCCGAATGGAATCCGTTAAAAATGTATAGATAGGCCCTAACGGGGGGAGCGGATACGCTCGTGAGAATTATTATAAGGAATAATTGATATAAATAAGAAAGTAGCGTCAAGATTAGTAGACAATTTTTTTCATAAATAGCATTACGACCACACGAGAAGATAAGATTTAGGACGACAAAAGAGAAGTTATGTGCTCCCGACATAGTTAAAAATAACGTAGTAAGTTTGGACGCCTAAACCTTTTTATGGCTCTTGGCGACCTGTCGCCATATCCTACATCATGTACCATAGAAAACTTTGAAGGCTTAAGAAATTTGACAAGTTGCTGATGATATAGATAGAATTAGTCATAGTATTAGGCATAAAAGCTTGCGTGAATAGCATATAAACCTTAAAAAAAAAAAATTCTTATATACGACCCCATTTCGGAAGTTAACCTACACTAAAACATAGATTTTAAGGAATAATAATTTTCAGGACACACATAGGAATTCTCGACAAAATACGTATTTAATTGCGTTTTCTATAAGGGTTTTAGGGAAGATTTCTAGTACGTTTTCGAGGCATCAAAGGTGTGGTGGGTTAGCTGCGGTACACCCTATATATAAACCCCGATGATGCATTGGAAACAAGACTAGAAGTCGAACCAGAAACAAACCCAAATTTGCCGATAGTTTGAACCATTCGTTTCAACCCTAAGCATTAAGATCTTTATCCTTTAGGCATGCTATTAGGCTCAGTGATGTTCTTAACACCCGTTTAAAGAGATTCTGACATGGAAAAATATCCATATAAATTCGTTTGAGATAGACAAAGTATATTCTAACCAGAGGAATCATAATAAACAATATATAAGATAATACGTAGAAATCCTAGAACGCAACATGAAGTTTAGTATGGAACCACTATAAACTATGGTTGAGTTTATGAAAAAAAAAAAAAATGTGTACACAGGCACGTTAAATCCATGTATGGAACATACTGTATGTGCGACCATAGATAGCTTGAAAATAATTCCGAGGACGGAATTCAATTAACGGGGGGAGAATGTAACACCCCAGTTTCAGGACCTGAATTTTTTTTCGCGCATTATAATTTTTATATAATAACGAATAACCAAGACGAATAATAAATAATACGGTTATGTACGAAATCGAAACCCGAACAATTATATATGAACATTATTGAATAAAACGCGTTGCGTAACGGATCAAACCTGTTAACGAACCCACCAACCCTTTTGGTGAGTCAATGGGGGAAGACACATGTCCTCCCCTCCCCTTGACACCCATGTCCTTCCCATTCATAAAAACAACCCACCTGTCCTATAAACTCTTTTATAAAAACTCTCTCATTCTTTCAAGGCATACACACACACTTCACCCCTTCTGTACATTAGAGAAAGAGAAAGAGAGGGGCCGGAACTGATGGCGGAGCTCCGGCAAGGCCACGACGACGATACCGCACGTCTCACGCCCTCCACCCAACAACACACCCACAACCCACTATATTCATAATCAGACCTAGAGAGAAAGAGCACCGGACAGAGGAGAGAGAGAAAGACCGATGAAGTTGATGACTATTGAAGGAGAGGGCGGCTCAGGTCGAGGGTTCGATGGTGGTCTGGTCTCGGGTATGTTGAGTAGGTATGGGTTCTGACCCGATTAGTAGGACCATATAGCACCTTCTATTTCCCTTTTCTTTTACTAATTATAGTTAGCTACTTAGCTAAATCGATGTTTGAGGTTTAATGACAAGAGACAGTGGAGATTATGGTGGTAACCTGTGGTACATGGTGGAGGCCGCAGAGATAGTTGCTGGATATAGATACTTGTAAGTGATGGGTGATAGTTATCAAAATATTAAGCTAGTGTGTTGAAGGAATACTGGGTAACGGTGGTAGGAAACAATTACGAGGCAAGAGCCGAGTCAATGCTGTTTGACTCGGTCAACGTCAGCCATAGATCAGTTAACGGATCACTAAACTCGGTTAACGAAAGGAAGGCAGGAAGGTATAATCACGACACCAAACTAATTAAACATATATGTATTTATATAGTACTTTTGTCGTGTGACACGTGTGGGACTCGATTAATGTTTGGACCAACTTGACAATTACGACTAACTAAACCTTTAACTTATATATGAGTATGTATAATCATGTAGGTGAATTGATTAAACAAGAGGTAAATGTTAAATATTTGGTTGTGATAACTTGACTGATATGGCAATAGTGAATGTTCAGATACTAGGGGAGATATATATGGACTAGTACAAGAGACATTGGATCATGGAATGAATACATAAAACAATTGGACATTGATGAGTTTATTAGATTGAACCTAACTTGGTCAGACCCTATTAAACTAAACAAAGGATTCATATGAGAAGAGATCATACTAGCCAGTAGTGAAAGACAAGCATTTAAAAGGATGTTTGATTATATAAATAATTGGTGAGACTAGTGATTGGACTATAAGACGAAACCACTATACATGATAAGTTTGGCGGATTTTTCCGCCTTCTTGAACACATGCAAAGCACTCACCTCAAAGCAGAAAACCGAAGGCTATCTATGAAGGAGGCTATCTCAAAGGATCTGGACCTTTTTTATGTGGGAGGTGCATGGTGATTCATGCTCTCAGTAGGGGGTGCAAGCATGATGGTGAGGCTGTATCGTTCGCCATGGTCTCGAGAGATGTCTTAGATTTCATTGTTGGGATACGGAAACCATGTCAAGTGGTAGTCGACGCAAACCTACGGCACCCCACCGGGGTGGTTGGGGATGTTGGCCTCCTCGAGCGTCTTTTTTCCCTCCCAATTCAAACTGTTAAAAGCATTCCCCCAGTTTTCGTATGATGTTCGGCCAAGTGTTAACAGGTGCCTTACGCAAAGTGGTGGCGTCGCCAGGCTCGGTTGACAATTGGGTAAAATTGCTATTGCATCCGTGGTTTACCCTGAGGGTGGTTAGACCATCCTCTAGGCAAGAGCGAAGATCAGGGAACGGGAAATCTCTGCAGTGTAGTAGCATAGCGCTTGCAGTATGGACAGATGGGTATGGGTTTGCAGTCTTGGTCTCTTCCCTCTTGGATAGCGTGGAGGAGGTTTTGGTACCTTGGGGAGAAGTCAAAAGGGAAGAGGACAATGAAAGGGAGCCTAATATTAAGCAATGTCTTAGAAAAGTCAGGGATGGGCATTTCACGGCGGCGGTTAAGGTTTTGTGCTCTAGTGGGGTTGCCCCTCTATGTGAATCGACCATGAAAGCCCTCATTGATAAACACCCAGTGGTGACGCCTCCATCCTTGCCTTCTAACCCTATCGCCCAACTTGCTCTATCTGTAGATGGGGATTATGTGCTCAGATGTATCCGATCTTTCCCTAAAAGGACGTCTTGTGGTAGGGACGGGATACGGGCCCAACACCTGTTGGATGTTATTGGTGGCGAAGGCTTAGTGACTTCCTCGGGCTTGCTCGCGGCCATTACAAAAGTCGTCAACTTATGGCTTGGGGGGCCTGCCCTAAGACACTTGCCGAGTTTGTTGCCTCAGCCCCCCTCACCCCCTTATTGAAGCCCGATAATGGAATTAGGCCTATTGTGGTGGGGGGCATTTGGCGAAGGTTGGTTTCTAAGGTGGCTATGAAGAAGGTTGGGAAAGACATTGCCTAGTACCTGGGGGACTTTCAATTTGGAGTAGGGGTACCAAATGAGGCAGAGGTGGTGCTTCACAGTGCCAACAGGTTCCTCAACTCTTTTCATGGGGATGGTTCCTTGGCTCTGCTTATAGTAGACTTCTCCAATGCCTTCAACATGGTCGACCGCACAGCCTTTCTCCAAGAGATTCACCAGCGATGCCCGTCTATCTATCCATGGGTCCAGTTCCTTTACGCCCTGCCTGCTAGGCTGTATGTGGGTAATGATTGTATTGGGGCTATTACCGGAGTGCAGCAAGGAGATCCTTTGGGGCCCCTTCTCTTTGCTCTTGCCTTACACCCCCTTATCATACGGGTTCAGGAACACTGTAACATCCCGTTTCATGCTTGGTATTTGGATGATGGGACAATTATAGGCAACGCAACTGAGGTTGCTAAGGCTTTAGATATCATCAACGTGCATGGGCCATCTCTGGGGCTTCATCTTAATATTAAGAAAACAGAGGCCTTTTGGCCGATGTGTGCCGGGCTGAAAGTTCAGGACGGGCTTTTCCCAAAAGGGATTGGTAGACCAGAGAGAGGGGTTAAGCTCCTTGGTGGGGCTGTTAGCCGAGATCCTATCTTTATTTGGGAGTTGGCAGGGCGGTGGGCCACGGGTGCGGTGGACCTTATGAAACTCATGCCCCGCCTTAAAGATCCCCAAAGTGAACTCCTCCTACTTAGGTCATGCATGGGGGTCGCTAAGTTGCTTTTTGGTTTGCGAATTTGTCAACCTCACTTGATGGTGGATGCGGTATCCCTTTTCGATGATGGCCTCCGGGAGGCTATTGAAGATATAGTCGTGTGTGGTGGCCTATTCTTCGGAGACCTCCAGTGGCGGTTGGCATCCTTGCCGATGCGTTTAGGTGGCTTGGGCCTCCTTTCAGCTCGAGATGTTGGGGTTTATGCCTTTGTTGCATCTAGAGCTCAGTCTTGGAAACTTCAGGATCATATCCTTCGAAACAGTGGGGTCATTGGGCTAGACCCGGACTATCAACAGGAGCTCGAGCAGTTAAATGTCTATCTCCCGGACTTTGATATTGGCGGTTTTACTAATAAGGACACCGCCCCCTCAAAGCCACAAAAACTTTGGCGAATGCTCTTTTTAGCATAACTGCTCAAAGCCTGGGAGAAGTTTTTGAGTTGTCCTCCAGCCAGAAGGCGGTGATTAACTGCCTTAAGGGTCCTCATTGTCATGGAGTAACTTTCTTGACTCACGTGCGGCGACTTAGAATGCCTCTACGTTAAGCCTTTGATCTGGTTATGTAGTAATTCACGCTAAGTGATGCGGAAGCGTTTAAGTTATGAAAGATTAACTCTTTATATTGATACAAGAACAATATTACAAGAAGCTTTTACAAGTAGTGCAAGTTATGCAGGTTATGTTGGTGATAAACAAGTTGTGAGGGGTGCTTACAAATGATGCCTTGATCACCTATTTATACTAGTGTTAGAAGATCTAGATGGTTCCATATCTGGATGGATCCATACCAAAATTTACCTAGGATCTTCTAGGGTATTCCTTGACAATATCTTGATATTTATGGTGTTGACTAGTATGATCTAGAGAGTTCCAGGGCTGCACTTTAGGAGCTGTTTTGACCAGCCCTTTCTAGGTGTTTCTAGACCATTCATGGCTGGATCACGACCCTTATGTGCGCCCCATGTTGGCTGGAAATTTGTAGACTGATCCAGAGACTTTCGGATGGCTTTGGTGGTGTTTAGATGTTCCCGGAAGCTCCTAGAAGCTGGAAACTTTGAACTGATTTTAGGCGGGTCGTGACATTCTCCACCACCTAAATCCACGACGTCCTCTTTGTGTTTATGGGACGTGCTGGTTTTTCCTTCTTTTCTCGTTATGATGGATGGCCATGGTGATGAGCTTGTGCCTGGACATCTTTTGGAACCGAATTCAAGTCGCATTGATGTTATTGCCACACCTTGTCTTGGATCAGACACCATCTTGACTGTGTGGAGGAGATCTTCTATCATGATGCAAAATTTATTTGCGAAAGGCATGGGAAAAGCTGATTCCTTGTCGAGGAAATCTTGGCCAATCATAAAGTTATGATCTTCCATCGGGACAACGAAAAGGTCTATTCTGCCCTTCCATTCCCCAATTTTGGCATTGACGCCGTATGCCATTCCAAGTATTGGTTGAATTCTTCCATTTGTGGCCTTCACTGTCGCATTATGTTTGGTTACTCGGACACCGAGTCTTATGGCTTCATCAATTGAGATGAAGTTATGGCTTGCTCCTGTGTCAACAAGTGCTTTTACGGGTCTTCCGTTTACCACCATGTTGACGAGTAGAAGTCTTTTCTCCGACTCCGTTCTTAGTTTTGAGTTTCTTTGGCTTGTCTTGCCATTGTTCATGACTCCTTTCTTTTTGTGTTTAGATTTGGTCTTTTCTTTTTGATGTAAAGTATTGAATTTTTGTAATTGTATTGACCCCAAACATGCTTCTGGTTTTGTCTTGTTGTTGTTTTCTTTTGCCTTCATTTCAGCAAAGTTTGTGTATAATTCTTGGAGTTTGTTGTTTACCTCCTCTCGGAGCTTCGCAACCTCCTTTTCGTTCGTGTCTTGCATCTCAAGACGTATGACTTCAATACTATCCTTGAAGTCGCTTTTGAGTTCTTTCAACGCAATGCGTAATGGTTCCAAAGCTTCTAGGTTTTTCAGGTAGCTATTGACTAAATTTCCGAGTTGTGTGACCGATGCGTCGACATTGGCCATCATTTTGTCTAAGGACTTAACTAGATCCATAGACGTACCTTTGCTTGTCTCAGCTTCTTGTGGAGTCTCGTTTTGATGTTGTGTTGCTTTTTTGGTAGCAGCGCTTCTCTTGGTCTTTTTGTTTGCCATCCCGATGAACCGACGCGGCTCTGATACCACTTGTCACGGAGTAAATTTCTTGACTCACATGCGGTGACTTAGAATGCCTCTAAGTTAAGCCTTTGATCTGGTTATGTAGTAATTCACGCTAAGTGATGCGGAAGCGTTCAAGTTATGAAAGATTAACTCTTTATATTGATACAAGAACAATATTACAAGAAGCTTTTACAAGTAGTGCAAGTTATGCAGGTTATGTTGGTGATGAACAAGTTGTGAGGGGTGCTTACAAATGATGCCTTGATCACCTATTTATACTAGTGTTAGAAGATCTAGATGGTTCCATATCTAGATGGATCCGTACCAAAATTTACCTAGGATCTTCTAGGGTATTCCTTGACAATATCTTGATATTTATGGTGTTGACTAGTAGGATCTAGAGAGTTCCGGAGCTGCACTTTAGGAGTTGTTTTGACCAGCCCTTTCTAGGTGTTTCTAGACCATTCGTGGCTGGATCATGACCCTTATGTGCGCCCCATGTGTAACACCCCAACCGATGGCGAAAACATCAGGATGTCATGTATTGATGATTGTTCAGTAGCTCATGGTAAATAATAAATTTCATTATATGATTTAAATAAATTACATACAATTGTTCTACAAGAATTCGTACATCAAATTGAATAAAACTATGCACACATCTTCAAGCATTAATTCAAATCTTCAAGCAAGTAGAACCTGAAACATGTTAAGTTGAAAATATTTTGGGTCAACAAAAGTTGGTGAGAATTACATAGGTTTTGATAATCGAATAAAATTGTTGTGCAATTCATGTGTCATGGCAATCTAGTCCATATGTGAAAACATACTAGAAGTAAATCGAGTGCATAATCAACCATTGTGACTGTTGTATTGTGGTACATCCCATACGCTCATGGTTTACTCGTTTATATGGCAGTAACAAACACCCACGCAACCTTTGTAGGAGGCACGTATCCGGGTGGGATTGTCAGTCCAATAGATCTATCAATGTATACCGTTTGGCTGATGAATGTTTATGCTCGAATTGTGCTTACCCTAGTCATGTTCAAGACATAATGCAACATAGAAATACACATAGACACATTGATGATTGAATTGCATAAATAATGTTGTAACATGTTTCACCCCAAAAATGGTGATAAATAGAAAAGGGGCTATGTAAAACTCACCTTAGCAAAATGTTATGTCTCGTAAAAAAATAGAATAATGTGTTGTGAATGTATGCGAGGCGAATCCCAAAGACTCAACAACGTAGGTAGTCCAAATTGAAGAAAACGAAAAAGAAAGAATATCAAGCTTCCAATTCGCCAATTACAAGAGCTTATAATCAAAGCTTCAATTGTAGAAGTAATAGACTATAGAAGAAAGGTATGAGGGAAAGTTTAATCGGATTGAAACAATTGATTTAGAGGTGCAAAGTATAATGGGTCATAGGTGGGTTTTTATACTAGTTTTGGAGTCAATTAGCCATTAAAATTGGTCAACACCATAAAGTAAGGTTTTATGATGAATTGACTATTTGACTAAGACTTTGACTGTTTGACTAAGACTTGACGAGGACTTTGACTATTTGACTCAAGGCTTTATTTAAAAAAAAAAAAATCTTGTATGTGAAAAAAAAAAGAATTTAGAATCATATTATTATTGTTATTGTTATTATTTATATACATTTATGTATGTATATAAGTTGTGAGTTAGGATAAATAAAGACTTAGGCACATTTGTATAACATTAATGATAAAGGTGTAATAAAAAAATATATGTATATATAAGGGCTTTTTATGTATTAAAATTTTGTGGAAAATTTTGCGATGTTACAGTCTCCCCTACTTTTGGAAACTTCGTCCCGAAGTTTATTGAAAACATAGGGTTGAAGGTGATTGGGTACAAATTAGGACAAGGGTGGTTTGGGAAGTTTCGAGTTAAGGCATGACATAAATTTATATGTAACATAATAAACTGTTTCGAATAATTTGGGTAAGAGTTTTGATATGTGTGAGTTTTAAGGGTTGGATTAGGTTCATCTGAAATAGCAAGGAGAATAAGAATCTTAAGTTTTAGGACTCCTAAAAGAAATGCATGAGTTGATTGACTATAGAAAGACTAAATGAACTACCAGGTAACTAGAGTTTATAATTGGTTATTTACTGAAAACCTTGATAGAATTTCACACTACCTTAACGTACCTGTAAATTCATGATTACGTTCCGGACCGCAATCACCAATTTACCTTACATTAAAGTTTTGCGTCCTTCTATATCTCCACCGATTGTTGAGCAGGTCCGATAGCCTCCACCAGTCGTGGAGTAGGTTGTAGGGCCTCTCCCGACTGTTGAAAAGGCATAATGACCTCTACCAATCGTTGAGTAGGTTCGATAGCCTCCACCAGTCGTGGAGCAGGCTGTAGGGCCTCTCCCGACTGTTGAAAAGGCATGATGACCTCTATTAAGTGCAGCATTTATTATACACATAGGTTGCAAATTGATAACATGTTTATGCAAGCAAGTATAACAAGCACAGTATATGACTTGTAGTTGTATAGATTTATATAATTAGTTCACATTCAAACAATCATGCACCATTTAACAACTCTCAGACAAATATTTTATTACTTGAATCAAATAGCGTCAATACATAGAATAAAAGCAACCAATAGTCAAATGGTGAGACTTGCGGTTAGGTAGCTGGAGGATCTTGATCTCTGTTTAGTTTAGGGCATCGGTTACGGAAGTGATTTGGGTAATGAATGTTCAATAAGATATGGGTTAAATGAAGGACAATGAGGTAATATAAGAAGTGTAATCATTTATTCATTTAATTAAAACGAATAAACGAAAACGTTGACTTATCAAAGATTCTAAATTCTAATAACATATGAAGACATGCTTTAGCCTATAAGTGAACACTCATCCCGAGAATTCCCAGGTAGGCATCCGGGTCCCTCGTCTGATTAGGATATATGCGCAATGCCAGCCTAGACAGAAGACTCAGAATACAGGCGTTCACCCTTCCAGATTGCACGTGTTCGTTATTAAAATCTAGAACTTCGACGAGATCTCAAGGTGGTTCAGGTTAAACCTGAGGGTTTTGCCTTATTAGTCTAAGAGTGGATCCAGTGACGGAGAGCAACCTTCTCGTAGGGATTAATGTAGGGATAAGAAGTAGGAGGGAGATAGAGAATAGCAAGAAAAAGAAGCAAGTACTGGTTAAATCCTATGGTTATAGACTAGATTATTTTTCTAATAACCTAATTCCCTATAACCATGGCTCTGATACCAATCTGTAACACCCCAACCGATGGCGGAAACATCGGGATGTCACGTATTGATGATTGTTCAGTGGCTCATGGTAAATAATAAATTTCATTATATGATTTAAATAAATTACATACAATTGTTCTACAAGAATTCGTACATCAAATTGAATAAAACTATGCACACATCTTCAAGCATTAATTCAAATCTTCAAGCAAGTAGAACCTGAAACATGTTAAGTTGAAAATATTTTGGGTCAACAAAAGTTGGTGAGAATTACATAGGTTTTGATAATCGAATAAAATTGTTGTGCAATTCATGTGGCATGGCAATCTAGTCCATATGTGAAAACATACTAGAAGTAAATCGAGTGCATAATCAACCATTGTGACTGTTGTATTGTGGTACATCCCATACGCTCATGGTTCACTCGTTTATATTGCAGTAACAAACCCCCACGCAACCTTTGTAGGAGGCACGTATCCGGGTGGGATTGTCAGTCTAATAGATCTATCAATGTATACCGTTTGGCTGATGAATGTTTATGCTAGAATTGTGCTTACCCTAGTCATGTTCAAGACATAATGCAACATAGAAATACACATAGACACATTGATGATTGAATTGCATAAATAATGTTGTAACATGTTTCACCCCAAAAATGGTGATAAATAGAAAAGGGGCTATGTAAAACTCACCTTAGCAAAATGTTATGTCTCGTAAAAAAATAGAATAATGTGTTGTGAATGTATGCGAGGCGAATCCCAATGACTCAACAACGTAGCTAGTCCAAATTGAAGAAAACGAAAAAGAAAGAATATCAAGTTTCCAATTCGCCAATTACAAGAGCTTATAATCAAAGCTTCAATTGTAGAAGTAATAGACTATAGAAGAAAGGTATGAGGGAAAGTTTAATCGGATTGAAACAATTGATTTAAAGGTGCAAAGTATAATGGGTCATAGGTGGGTTTTTATACTAGTTTTGGAGTCAATTAGCCATTAAAATTGGTCAACACCATAAAGTAAGGTTTTATGATGAATTGACTATTTGACTAAGACTTTGACTGTTTGACTAAGACTTGACTAGGACTTTGACTATTTGACTCAAGGCTTTATTTAAAAAAAAAAATCTTGTATGTGAAAAAAAAAAGAATTTAGAATCATATTATTATTATTATCATTATTATTTATATACATTTATGTATGTATATAAGTTGTGAGTTAGGATAAATAAAGACTTAGGCACATTTGTATAATATTAATGATAAAGGTGTAATAAAAAAATATATGTATATATAAGGGCTTTTTATGTATTAAAATTTTGGGGAAAATTTTGCGATGTTACACCATGTTGGCTGGAAATTTGTAGACTGATCCGGAGACTTCCGGATGGCTTTGGAGGCGTTTAGATGTCCCCGGAAGCTCCTAGAAGCTGAAAACTTTGAACTGATTTTAGGCGGGTCGTGGCATCATGCTCAGGATTTTTTGACCGTTATCCCGATTGAGGGTTTGGGTCAATGCATGTCCGCAGTGGAATACAGGGCTATACTCAAGTACCGGTTAATGATCCCTATGTATCCGGAAGATGAAACATGCCCCATCTGCCGTAAAGCTTGCATGGATAAATATGGGGAGCACACAATTCATTGCAAAGAGCTCCCTGGGTTCAAATACCGGCATGACTGGGTGAGGGACATTTTGGGGGACATCCTGAGAAGAGCTGGGATTTCTGCGAAAAAGGAGGCCCCTATAAATTTTCTCACAGACCGTGCGGAAGGGAGATCCACCCTGCGGCCAGCGTATCTGCTTGTCTTTGGTTGGGAGAGGGGGAAACATGCTTGCGTGGACCTCACAGGGGTATCTTCTTTGGTTGGGTTAAGGGAAACAAGGTTTGTAGCTAGGCAAGCATTGAGAAAGGCGGAATCGAAGAAGGTAGATAAGCATGCTAAAGCCTGAGCAGAAAACCAACATGTCTTTATCCCCTTGGCCTTTGATACCTTGGTTCCCTAGCGCCAGAAGCTATTCGTTTCTTGTCCAGGGTCCAACGGGTCGTCCATAGTTCATCTCCAGGGGGCAAGGATTTGTCTTTAGTAGACTAGGGTTCGCAATTCAGAAAGGGGTGGCGGCGCAGCTTGTTGCCCGTCTACCTTCTGTTGTGATGTAACGTTCGTATTTCGTTTTAATAATATATTAGATTCACCATTAAAAAAAATTACAAAAACACATTTAATAATTGTATTTTTAGCCACTAGTAATAATCTACATTGTCACTCTCAATTTTGTAGAAATCTTTCTAGACTTATACTTACTAAAAATAATTAAGTTTATCGTTCTTAAGTAATGTAAAAAAATGGTATTTATAAAGTTCCTTTATTACAAAGTGAAGTTTTGGCAAACCCGAGGGACTATTTTTGCCCAAAATCAAAATACCTAAAACACCAACCCAAAGACCTGCCTACCTTGTCCCCTTGCCGGCGCTTTATCCGGAAATCAAATCCGGTAACTTTTGACGACTTAACAAAATAATCACCTACGCAAGTTTCAGGTTTTGATGCGTCCTTCCCAAAACATAATTTTGTCGGAGCGATGTGTTTAAATGGAGTTCACTCTATGTCTTAGAAACTGAGCACCCTCAAAACCTATCAAAATCCGCAATAAATTCTCACCATTGTCGAATTCTAGAGGAGCCACACACATAAACCTCATATGTAATGCTCTCGATTGTGTCTCTACTGTGCTCTTGGACGTGTCGGACACACATGAACTCCGATCATTGCCTCTGTTCTCTTCAGGCGGTAAGTCCACCCTCAAGAGCGACCATTGAAATTTTGAAACAACAAGCCCACACCTTACACAACCTCCTTAACTCGTCTAATCGTCAATCCCTAGTTTATTCACGGGTCACGATGAGATGGATGATTTTATCGAGTTAGTGTCGCGCTTTGCTGGGTGATCATTTAGGTTCCTTGCGTGTGATGAATAGTAAGTAGTTCGAACTAGGGCTGCAAACGAACCGAACGAACACGAACAAGGCCTTGTTCGTGTTCGTATTTTAAGAAAATTATGTGTTCACGAACAGTTCATGAACACTTACCGAACGAGATTTTCTGTTTGTGTTCGTTTGTTAAGAAAACACTCATGTTCGTTTTCGTTTGTGTTTGTTTGTTAATTTTGTTCTTGACCGCACACGAACACAAATGAACATTAATGAACACAAACAAGTGTTCATGAACGGAAACAAACACAAATTGACATATATTACTTTTGAATAACATCGAATTCACATACATTAATACATTAGCTAAATCCACCCAAAATATAACCTAATTGTCCAAACATATGTGGCATTGCAGAAGGTTGTTGGAGGTGGAGGGCATCAACACTGGAACGTGGAAACATATATTGGATACAAAAAGTATGTTTATTGATCTTATATAGTCATATATTTACCTCATGTATATTATTTATTTGGTAAAATAAATAAAAATAAAAGAATATAAAAATGTATAAAAATTAAAAACCTTAATAAACTATCGAATAGAAACGAACATGTTCCCTAACGTTCACGAACATAAACGAACGAACGCGACCTCTGTTCATGTTTGTTTGTTTAACTAAACGAACGGAATTTTATTTTGTGTTCGTTCATTTATTAAACGAACGAACACAAACGAACTTCCTGCCAAACTGTTCATGAATTGTTCGCTGAAAGTTCAGTTCGTTTGCAGCCCTAGTTCGAACCCTTAACTTACCATTTAGTTTTGCTTTTCTATGTGAGATTTAGTTGAGTTTAAGGAGAAACATTTGATCAAATACGACTACCGAGTTGATAGATGTCATTGTGGTCAACTAGTTATTTTTTTTTTATGAACGAATTATACACATAGTTTATTTTGTTTTGATTGAATATAATAACAAAATTATTTAGTTAATAAAGTTTGTATGGTAAAAGAATGATTATAAGGATTTTTGTATAAACTTCAACTTGTTATCAGAGATTTCACAACAATACAAATATGGTAAGAGATAGAGAAAACCAAGGGATGGATAAGTTTTTGTAGAATCCATGTGATTTTGTTGGCATGATGTATGTCACTATACTTTTGTTTAAATATCCCTTGGAAATCAAAAGTCACACTATTTCATAATTATATATAGCATTAAAAAGGAACGTCGGTTGTGAGGGCATATTACTGTTTCGCTCAATACAATTGAATAAAGCATCGCTTACGTCACGTACAACCCTCTATAGCTCCTACTTGCGACTGCGTCACCTGCGTAGCCGGTTTTCGGTTATGGGTCTTAAAGCCACTCTCTATGTAAGAGCTACAGCTCTGCCTTTTCTTTTGGAGAGACAGAGTCGAGTGACAGCCAGGCGGTGGTTCTACTCCGGCTAGAAGGTTGCCGGAGGTCGTGAGTTGGCGGAGGTGGATGGTCGCTGTTAACGGTTGATGGTGATGCGACGTTCCAGGGCTGTTATGTTGAGGGTGACGTTTACGCATTCGTTTCACCTCCAACGCCGGCTAATCAAAGCTCCGATCAGCCAAAAAAATTGACAGGTACTTCTCTTAGTGAGGCGACTGGGTGGGGGGCTGTGGTGGTGGGGCCGATGGTTGTTATGTGGTAACGGTGATAGAGCTGTTGAAGCGATGATGATGATTACGGATATGGTTGATGCCGTGACGGTAAACTGAAGCTTACTTTATTGAATGTTCTTCCAGTTTGGAAAGGAATGAAGATTAACGGCCATGGGGTTGTCTCCCAGTGGCTGTGTTCTTCCATACAGTGGGTTGTGATGGTGATCAAGGTTAGAGATGAAGGCAGAGAGATGGTTTGAATTTTTTTAATAGAGAGAAAACGAGGTGCAGCTTTGTTTCAAACCTGTGGGCTTACACAAAGTGATCATTGTTTTACAGCCATTTAAAAAAATTGTTTATTATATTTGTTTAATGTTTAGTTTCTTTACATGATTTAATGAATCCCAACTTTGTATGGAACATGCCAATTGGTGCTTATGGATACAAGGAAATTGTAGCGGTTTCATTATCGACTTTAATAAGGTTGTCGCCGCAACGCGTGACGTAGTTCTGTAGCTCCGTTTCTTTCCGGTCAAATACGAGTATCCGGTCGTCCCCGCCGTGGCAACGCACGGCGGGTATAAACTAGTGTATAAAATTTAGAAACTTTGGAAAATATATATATTAATACAAGCCACTTAGATGGTAATATTTTTTTCATATTGAATTTTTACATCGTAAAGTTGTTTTTAAATATTCTATGGAGCTCAAATGATATAAAATATAGGTATTTAAATTTCTATGTTTATCCAACAACTTTGTCAAATTATTTTAATCCAACGATCTCGACAAATTATCTAAAAACGTTGATCTTCGGCATTTGTTAAATGGTGATCTAACACTTAAAATGATATTAGTTAGCATAGAAATTTCATGAGATTTTTAGAAAAGACCTAATCGAGTGGAATTTATTTATAACAATAAGAGCGTGTTGTAACACCCCAACCGATGGCGGAAACATCGGGGTGCCACGCATTGATGATTGTTCAGTAGCTCATGGTGAATAATAAATTCCATTAAATAATTTTAAGTAAGTTACATACAATTGTTCTAAGAATTTGTACATCAAATTGAATAAAACTATGCAAATATCCTCAAGCATCAATTCAAATCTCCAAGCAAGTAGAACCTGAAACATGTTAAGTTGAAAATGTTTTGGGTCAACAAAAGTTGGTGAGAATTACATAGGTTTTTGATGATTGAATAAAATGTTGTGCAATTCATGTGTCATGTCAATCTAGTCCATATGTGAGAACATACTAGAAATAAATCGAGTGCATAATCAACCCTGATGACTGTTATAAAATGATACATACCATACGCTCATGGTCCAATATGTTATACGATAACAAACACCCACGTAACCTTTGTAGGAGGCACGTATCCGGGTGGGATTGTCAGTCCAATAGATCTATCAATGTATACCGCCGGCTGGATCAATGTTAATTATTATGCTAGAATGGTGCTTACTCTAATCATGCTCAAGACATAATGCAACATAGAAAACACATAGACACATTGATGATTGAATTGCAATGATGATGTTATAAACATGTTTCACCCCAAAAATGGTGATAAATAGAAAAGGGCTATGTAAAACTCACCTTGGTAAAATGTTATATCTGTTGAGAAATGTGTTGACCAAATGTATCAAGTATCACCCTAAAATGAGGTAATAAATATGTCTAAGTCTATCAAGTCTACAAATGTATAAGTTCTAGGGCTTCGAATTGGGGATAATTGCTCGTTTGATTAATATTAAAAATATTCGCCAATTGAGAGAAATTTAGTAAATAAATAACTAAAAATCTTTTTATAAATGTTAAATCTAGGATGGTCACAAGAATGTGTTTAAAGTATAAAAATAATTTTTATAAAATTATTTCATTTAAAATAGATTAATAAATCTATTTATTATAAATAGTCGATATTTAACTTTAATATTCAAAAATACTAAAATTAAAGAATTTCTATTTTAAAAATCATATTTCTGTTCTAAATGGTTAAAAATAATTTGTATAAAATTTTGGTGCAAAAATGATGAAAATTGTATTTATTATGATTTAATTATGATTAAAACTAACAAAAATTGATTAAAAATATAAAATAAATGATTTTACTGAATTAAAAATTATTTCAGTAAAGTTTAACTCTATAAAAAGTCAGGATAAATTTTGGAGAATTTAATAAAATTGTTTTGATATATAAATGGATTTTTATAAATATAATAGCATAAAAATGATTTAATTATTATAAATATTAAATAAATGAATTTCTGAAAAATAAAAATTGTAAATACAACTTTTATCTCAGCTTAAACAAATATAATTTTTTTGGAATTTATAAAATAGTTTTGATATTTAAAAACGAATTTATAAGTTTTAAATGTATAAATATAATATTGATTTGTAAAAAGGAATGGAATTAAGGAAAAGAAAACAAAAAAAAAGGGTTCAGGCCGGGTCTCGAACCTGAGTGTGCTGGGTAACAAGGCCTCAACACAACCACTTGGTCTAGACCTGTGGTTGTATTAGGATTCAGTTTGTTTAATATATATATCGTATAAAAATTTGTGTTCTTCCCCAAATTAACACATTCAAGCCCTAGATTTGCAATCGGGTAAATCACACATCAATAGCCTGATTAACCATAGGGCTATTGATGTGTGATGGCCGATGAGTATAACCCACACGATAAATCGAACTCACAGTGTATAATTGATGATTATAGCCGGGTCAAGCCAAAAGTCAACCAACGACTCGATTATAATAATTAGTGTGTTACAGAGAGAATGGGAGATTGAGGAAGAGTTGTGAGCGAGTTGAAAAGGTTCGGAATTCATCAATTTATAGTTTAGATTACTGAATTGACGAAATGGTAAGATTTGACCATTATTAAATGTCAAAACGCGTATTGGGTTAATTGATCAACGATTGATTGATAAAATGCGTGTAGCTTAGTCATAATAGGCCGGAATTTACGAGACTTACCTTGTATGTGAGTTGATTTGCTTAATCAATGGAAATTTGGTCAACCATGAAGGTTTTGAGGGTGTCGCACCTCGTACAGCATCAGCAGCAGAGGGAAAAGTTTAAATTAGGAAACGTATTTAATTATTATTGCCTTGAATGAAATCACAATATGATGAGTGGTGCAATGGTAGGGCGCGTGTATGTGTGTGGCTTCAACTCGGGTTCGATTCACGGGTGAAACAAAGTTTTTGTTTTATTTTTGTTTAACAGGTATAAGAAGGGGGGGGTTTGGGCTGGGCTTTTGGGTGTGGGCTAGGGTATTAGTTGGGCTTCAGAAAAACACAAAGGGGTTTGGGCTGAGTGTATATTGGATTAACATGGTTTTGTAACAAACTCTAAACAAAAAAAAATCTGATTTTTGTGTCACAATATTATTATTATTATTATTATTATTATTATTATTATTATTATTATTATTATTATTATTATATATACATATATATATATATATAAGTTGTGTGGTCGGGAAAATAAGACTTAGGCACGTTATGAATGAAAAGAAAAATAAAAAAAATAATATAATATGCGTGTTGAAAATTTCTCGATGTTACAGTCTCCCCTACTTTTAGGAACTTCGTCCCGAAGTTAAGAGAAACACTAGGTTAGCAATTGGTCGACTACTGACACTCTTGATAAAATTTCACACTACTTTAATGTACCTGTAAATTCACGATTACGTTCCGGACCGTAATAACCAATTTACCTTACATTAGGGTTTTGCGTCCTTTTATGGCTTTCCGATTGTTGAGCAGGTCTGATAGTCTCCACCAGTCGTTGAACAGGTGGTAGGGCCTCTCCCGACTGTTGGAAAGACATGATGACCTCTACCAATCGTTAAGTAGGTGTTTGGTAGTCAACTAATTGTCGTACAAGTAAGCAAGTATGATCATAGATATAGCAATCAGTCCACATTTAAACAAGCATGCACACAAACGTTATGATAATACTTGGATTTATTTTGAATCAAAAGGTGTCGATACATAGAATTAAAAGCAAACAACATTCAAATGGTGGGACTTGCTATTAAGTAGTTGAAAGGTCTTGATCTCGGTTTAGTTTAGGGCATCAGTTATGGTAGTGATTTGGGTTTCCACATTCATAGCATTGACCATAGTTGAAATTACCAGGATGATTAGGATTAGTAACTTGAGCAGGGTTGTGAATAATCGCAGCCAGTTGGGCATCAACACCTTTGTTGTTTTTGTTGTCGTTGTGGTTGGTGTTTTGGTTGTTGTTACTTTCCTCTTGGTTTTCACCATTGTTATTGCGAGTGCTACGACGTGGAGACACGATCCGTAAGGGACACAATGAAATGAATGAGAGTTTATATAAGGAATGTAACCATTTATTAATTAAAACGAATAAACGAAAACGTTGACTTATCAAAGATTCTAAATTCTAATAACATATGAAGACATGCTTTAGCCTATAAGTGAACACTCATCCCGAGAATTCCCAGGTAGGCATCCGGGTCCCTCGTCTGATTGGGATATATGCGCAATGCCAGCCTAGACAGAAGACTCAGAATACAGGCGTTCACCCTTCCAGATTGCACGTGTTCGTTATTAAAATATAGAACTTCGACGAGATTTCAAGGTGGTTCAGGTTAAACCTGAGGATTTTGTCCTATTAGTCTAAGAGTAGATCCACAGATGAAGAGCAACCTTCTTGAATGGAAGTAGGGATAAGAAGTGGGAGGGAGATAGAGAATAGCAAGTAAAAGAAGCAAGTACTTGTTAAATCCTATGGTTATAGACTAGATTATTTTTCTAATAACCTAATTCCCTATAACCATGGCTCTGATACCAATCTGTAACACCCCAACCGATGGCGGAAACATCGGGGTGCCACGCATTGATGATTGTTCAGTAGCTCATGGTGAATAATAAATTCCATTAAATAATTTTAAGTAAGTTACATACAATTGTTCTAAGAATTTGTACATCAAATTGAATAAAACTATGCAAATATCCTCAAGCATCAATTCAAATCTCCAAGCAAGTAGAACCTGAAACATGTTAAGTTGAAAATGTTTTGGGTCAACAAAAGTTGGTGAGAATTACATAGGTTTTTGATGATTGAATAAAATGTTGTGCAATTCATGTGTCATGTCAATCTAGTCCATATGTGAGAACATACTAGAAATAAATCGAGTGCATAATCAACCCTGATGACTGTTATAAAATGATACATACCATACGCTCATGGTCCAATATGTTATACGATAACAAACACCCACGTAACCTTTGTAGGAGGCACGTATCCGGGTGGGATTGTCAGTCCAATAGATCTATCAATGTATACCGCCGGCTGGATCAATGTTAATTATTATGCTAGAATGGTGCTTACTCTAATCATGCTCAAGACATAATGCAACATAGAAAACACATAGACACATTGATGATTGAATTGCAATGATGATGTTATAAACATGTTTCACCCCAAAAATGGTGATAAATAGAAAAGGGCTATGTAAAACTCACCTTGGTAAAATGTTATATCTGTTGAGAAATGTGTTGACCAAATGTATCAAGTATCACCCTAAAATGAGGTAATAAATATGTCTAAGTCTATCAAGTCTACAAATGTATAAGTTCTAGGGCTTCGAATTGGGGATAATTGCTCGTTTGATTAATATTAAAAATATTCGCCAATTGAGAGAAATTTAGTAAATAAATAACTAAAAATCTTTTTATAAATGTTAAATCTAGGATGGTCACAAGAATGTGTTTAAAGTATAAAAATAATTTTTATAAAATTATTTCATTTAAAATAGATTAATAAATCTATTTATTATAAATAGTCGATATTTAACTTTAATATTCAAAAATACTAAAATTAAAGAATTTCTATTTTAAAAATCATATTTCTGTTCTAAATGGTTAAAAATAATTTGTATAAAATTTTGGTGCAAAAATGATGAAAATTGTATTTATTATGATTTAATTATGATTAAAACTAACAAAAATTGATTAAAAATATAAAATAAATGATTTTACTGAATTAAAAATTATTTCAGTAAAGTTTAACTCTATAAAAAGTCAGGATAAATTTTGGAGAATTTAATAAAATTGTTTTGATATATAAATGGATTTTTATAAATATAATAGCATAAAAATGATTTAATTATTATAAATATTAAATAAATGAATTTCTGAAAAATAAAAATTGTAAATACAACTTTTATCTCAGCTTAAACAAATATAATTTTTTTGGAATTTATAAAATAGTTTTGATATTTAAAAACGAATTTATAAGTTTTAAATGTATAAATATAATATTGATTTGTAAAAAGGAATGGAATTAAGGAAAAGAAAACAAAAAAAAAGGGTTCAGGCCGGGTCTCAAACCTGAGTGTGCTGGGTAACAAGGCCTCAACACAACCACTTGGTCTAGACCTGTGGTTGTATTAGGATTCAGTTTGTTTAATATATATATCGTATAAAAATTTGTGTTCTTCCCCAAATTAACACATTCAAGCCCTAGATTTGCAATCGGGTAAATCACACATCAATAGCCTGATTAACCATAGGGCTATTGATGTGTGATGGCCGATGAGTATAACCCACACGATAAATCGAACTCACAGTGTATAATTGATGATTATAGCCGGGTCAAGCCAAAAGTCAACCAACGACTCGATTATAATAATTAGTGTGTTACAGAGAGAATGGGAGATTGAGGAAGAGTTGTGAGCGAGTTGAAAAGGTTCGGAATTCATCAATTTATAGTTTAGATTACTGAATTGACGAAATGGTAAGATTTGACCATTATTAAATGTCAAAACGCGTATTGGGTTAATTGATCAACGATTGATTGATAAAATGCGTGTAGCTTAGTCATAATAGGCCGGAATTTACGAGACTTACCTTGTATGTGAGTTGATTTGCTTAATCAATGGAAATTTGGTCAACCATGAAGGTTTTGAGGGTGTCGCACCTCGTACAGCATCAGCAGCAGAGGGAAAAGTTTAAATTAGGAAACGTATTTAATTATTATTGCCTTGAATGAAATCACAATATGATGAGTGGTGCAATGGTAGGGCGCGTGTATGTGTGTGGCTTCAACTCGGGTTCGATTCACGGGTGAAACAAAGTTTTTGTTTTATTTTTGTTTAACAGGTATAAGAAGGGGGGGGGGGGGTTTGGGCTGGGCTTTTGGGTGTGGGCTAGGGTATTAGTTGGGCTTCAGAAAAACACAAAGGGGTTTGGGCTGAGTGTATATTGGATTAACATGGTTTTGTAACAAACTCTAAACAAAAAAAAATCTGATTTTTGTGTCACAATATTATTATTATTATTATTATTATTATTATTATTATTATTATTATTATTATTATTATTATTATTATTATTATTATATATACATATATATATATATATAAGTTGTGTGGTCGGGAAAATAAGACTTAGGCACGTTATGAATGAAAAGAAAAATAAAAAAAATAATATAATATGCGTGTTGAAAATTTCTCGATGTTACACGTGTCCTATGTTTTATTGTCACACAATAAAAACTCAACCGACCAACTCGACTATATAGATAATTATAGATATCACGTTGTTTATTTATTTTAGTAGCTTTTATCCCAGAAGCGTCCCGGGATTGAAAAATATAACAATTCTAATAATACTAATACTAATACTAATAGTAATAATTATTACCCTTGTAATTAAATAAATAAAAAAATAACCTTGCTATAAGGTGACACCATGTGTTGCAGCGTTGCGCTATTCTTTCTCCTAGCTTCTCTCGATGAAGTATACCTATACATCTTTAAAAGAGTAAAATTCCAATGAAAGCATGGCGATTTAGCTGAATTTCAACATCGTAGATAAGAACCTGGTTTAAAAGAAAAAACATTATTAATGAATAACCTGAACACTTTGTGTTTTTTTTCCTTTATGAACGAAACCCCACAAAAAATAGTTGTTTTTTTCTCCGTTTTTTATATAGAACTATGGTACTCGTTGGAAAGATAATAAAACGCTCGTTAATTTGGTGTAACTTTGTTCTTTAAAAATATCGTATATAAAAGATATTAACGTTTAAAAATTATGGGAAGAAAAATAAGAGAAAAATTTAAATTTGTTTTTAAATTCTTTTTTCCTAAAATAACTCAATTTAAATTTAGTAGATTAGGTTTTATATTATTATTTATTTATTTTTAATTTACTACATGGCATGACACATGACACACTCAAGGAGGAGAATGCCTCCTTGAATGCCATGTCATTAAAATGGCTTTTTTTGACGGATGGGGTGTGGAATGGTATTGTCTCGTGTTGCAAGATTCCTTCGTTATATGCTTTTTCATTTGCGGACTTGCTTAGTACTGTGGATTATATGCGGTTTTCAGCTAAGAAGAAGGAGATGGTGTATGGTATCATTATATTGGCGTGATGGAGTATTTGGAAAGCTAGGAATGAAAAGGTTTTTTCTAACTTAGATCCAAATGTTACGAAGATCATAGCAGAGGTTAAGTCCTTGGGTTACTTATGGTATAGGAGTAGACATAAAGAAGGTAGGGTAGACTGGAAAGGTTGGTGTAGTTTTTTGTTTGATTCGATGTAATTGTTTGTTTAGGCCTATCTCTAGCTTGGAGATAGCCTTGTTCCTTTTTTAATGAAGTTTGCTTTTCAAAAAAAAAAAAAAAAATTAAAATGGCATTCTTAGGCCTCCATTGAATGCCACCTCATCAATATTCAATTCTTTTATTATAAGTTTTAGATTTGCTTCAACTATAGGGTGCATGTTTATCTAATATAAGAGGATGATTATTGATTTTGGAAGTAGGAAGCTTTTAAGTGAGTATACTTCCTCTTTTTGTTTTCACACTTTTGGGGTGATTCATATACACTTATTTACTCATTCACTTATGCAAGTTTAAACGTAATTCTTATAAATGCAATTCATATAGATGTCTTACGTGTTTACCGTATGTTAGTTCGTGTGTACTTATGCCTTGTCAAAATCATTAACTCATGTGGAGCCGAATAAAACAATGAATAGTACTATGATTTATATCCCTTGTTTGATTTACCCTTTCGAGGGTAAGCCCTTGGTCAATGTTAGGCGATTCATGACACATAAATTTTTTTATTCTTGATTCTTATAGGTTTGATTTTGAACATTCGTACAACATAGTTACAAAATAGCAAATAGTATAGCTCATGAATTGCAAACCACTTTTGAATCTATTATATATGTATATAAACAGAGTATGCTCACCAATGCAATTTATTTGTATTGACAAATACTATTTTCGTACATGTTTTAGGTTGATTTTTGAGACATCTACTTTAGCGTTTGGATTTCGAGTTTAGAATTATGTTTTTTTTTATTATATTTGTTTAAATTTCATAAGTTTGCTGAAGTCATTTTGTACCTTTTGTATCTTATATTTCAATATAATAAATTATTCAATTCAATATAATCATATTTACACTTTATTTCCATGAGCTTTTGGACAATCGTCATAATCATACACCCCGATGATTTCGCCATCAGTCGGGGTGTTACAAATAACCACTCCACCAAAGCATGTAGTTATTGATTTGGTTGAAACTTAAATGAAATTAAAACATTCCTAAAGTTCATCTTCTTCCCCAATTCATCTTAGCGCAAACCATAGAATCCATAATTGATACGACAACAACACGATTAACAACTGAAAAGTTAGGGCTTTTGATCTAATGTTATCAATGAGTAAAATGGCACATAAAATAAGCTTACAAGTTTCGGTTTTTGGGGGATAAAAGGAACTACGTCGTTTGGTTTGTTTTCACCCAATCCTAGCCTCTTGAACGTGTTTAAGATGGAATAAAGAGAGGGTTATGTGTCGTATAAAGTTTCAGAGTTTTTTTGAGACATTGTATTATAAAGTTTGGCTCGAATTAATGCGGTATGAATGTTGGCCAAAAAATGTGCGCCGGTTACAAAATGATTCATGACCCAGACAATTTAACGCGTTTATATCATGAATGAAAGCCTGTAACCGATCGAAAATAATGGAGAATGGTCAAAGGACGCTTTAAATTGGATTAAAGAACCAGGAACGACTCGTTTAGACCTGGCTGGACATGGTCGCCGGCGGCCAGAAACTTCTGCCAGAAAAACGAATATATATTATAACAATCATTTGAATCTTTCCCAACTTGGCAACAATAATCCCTTGTGTTTATATTTGTAAAAAAGCCTGTTTAGATAGATTTGGCGAGCATGCCCTTCACTGTAAGGAATTGCCGGGGTTCACGTATCGTCATGACTGGGTTAGAGATGGTTTATGGGATGTGCTTAGGCGCGCCGAGATCTCAGGCAAGAAAGAAGCCCCTGTTAATTTTCTGGTTGACCCACTAGAGGAAAGATCTACCCTGCGTCCTGCGGACGTCCTTGTGTTTGGATGGGCGGGGGGTAAGCACGTGTGTGTTGACCTCACTGGGGTGTCCCCACTGGTGGGGCTGAGAGATAGTGGATTCGTTCCGGGACAGGCGGTTTTGAAGGCGGAAGCTAGGAAGGTTGCTAAGAACGAGGCAGCATGTCTAGAGAATCAACATGTGTTCATTCCGTTTTCCTTCGATACTTTTGGATCCTTAGCCCCTGAGGCAGTTCGCTTTTTGGAACGGGTGCAGAAGGTGGTCCACAGTGACTCGCAAAGCCCGAGGAACCAAGGGTTTGTATTTAGTAGAATAGGCTTTGCAATTCAAAAGTGGATAGCGGCGCAGCTTGTTGCTCGCTTACCCATTATCCAGATGTAACTTGGTTTATTTTGTATTTCGTATTAATTAAAAATTTGAGTTTCTTAATAAAGCTAAATCAAAACTTGTAAGCTTTATACTTTTACAAAACTTTCAACTTTTTATTTTGTAACTTGGTTTATTTTGTAAACTTTATACTTTGAAAGGTAACATTTATATAAACCCTCATAAACTTTTAACGAGGTTTAGTTTTGTACTTTTCAAAACTTGAAACTATTATCAAAATTGTACTTTTGAATCAAGTTATATAAATTTATTATATGTATAACCAAATGGAACGTATTCGTATGTCCATAAGTTACCGTATGAGGAGAAATACAAAGATTACTTGGAATTTTTTTCTTTTTTTTTTTTTTGGAAAGATGAAAAGTACAAGGTCTAAATTGACAACTTGCTAAACGATGAGGGTAGCAGTTGTCACAATCACATTTCCTTCCCCTTTGATGTCATCAGCAGCAGAATTTCTCATAAAGAGTTTTTCACCATTAGTAACCTCCTTGAAGGTGTTGAAAAAGCTATTGTCAAAACACACATGCTGTAACACCCCAACCGATGGCGGAAACATCGAGTTGTCACGTAATGACTATTGTTCAATAGCACATGGACTAAATTGTAAATATTAATAGCAAACAACTTTCATTATTCAAATTTGAAATACAAAAGTCTTAATAGAAATCTCAAACATAGATAATGAATGTTCAATCTTTTATTTAAGCACTAGGTCTAGCCTAAGCATGAAAAGCAAGCAAGATCAAACTTCACCTGAAACATATACAAAACAATTTGTCAACACATATAATGTATTGGTGAGTACATCCATTTGATACATATAGTACAAAACATTTCGCAATTCCTGTGTTGTATACCGTTTGCAATTATGTAATTTAAGTAATATCCGTTCAAGATCAACCCAAGGAATCAAGAATCAAGAATAAAACAATTTTTTAGTATAATGAATCACAAGATGTGACACCCGGCATGTTTGGCTTAAACATATTAGTAACATCTAAGTCTACCTTAGCGAGAAACGTTTATAAACGAACTTAACTAGGTTAGTTGAGTTGGGTCAAGTTAGGATTGTCCAGGGTACAATGATCTGGAGGATCATTGGGAGTCGTTTAGGTAATACACTAGTACCGGGTTCCGTTGTTGGTGACATTACATGAACTACTTAAGTATATGTGTAGATTATGGGTCGTGTGGTGGATTATATACATAGATGTGTTTAAATGATGTGTAAATGATTATCTATGCTTAAATATGTCAAATATAGATTAAGGATGCATGCTTATGTGTTAAGATGTGTTAGAATGCGTTAAACACGACAAACTGGAAAACTAGTTAAAAATGAATTCTGGTTCGACCACTTCGAATGGTCGAAGGTGAACATTGTGCCTGGTTCGACCCTTTGTAAATGGGTGAACCTGGGGAGTGAAATTGAAAGAATTCCTTTCGACCAGGACAGGGCTCATTCGACCCTGTGGAAGGGTCGAAGGAGGCCACCTTCGACCATTAAGTTGGGGCGAAGGAGGATTAGTATAAATACCAAACTTTGTCATTTTTCATCATTTCACAAACCCTAACCGTCCCAAAACGCTCTCAAACGATCTTAATCACTGAGGAAGGAGTTTTTGCTCTTATTTTTCATAATCTAACCTATCTACAACATCTAAACAAGAATCCAAGGTGTGTTCTTATTCCTAAACCTTTTTAAAAGCATTTTAATTCGTTTTCATCTAACCCTTATTGTCCGGATCTGTTCTAAGGGTGTTTTTATGATTAAAAACCTTTTAAACATCTTTCTAAATCAAAACATTATCATTTAACATAGGTTTTCATGGTGATAAACATATGTAAATTGTGTATTATGTGGTGTTACGTGTTATTCAATGATTTGCTGTTGTATCTATGATAGAAACATGATATAGGATTGTGATTGATGCTAGATTATTGTTGTTTAGGGTTAGGATTGGATATGATGATATTATGGGTATTTGGGGGTTTTAACGAATCTAGACTTAATGCATGATATTTATGATCAATAGAATTGATAAGAAAAGATCGAACACTCGACAAACTGAGCATTTCAAGTTGAATATGAATCGATTTCAAAAGTTTCCAAATTGGGTAAATTATTCATGCATGAAAGTGATGTTTCCATAATCTTTACCATTTTAGGAAAGGGTTGAAATGGACGTATTATTGGGGGAAATTGGTGGGGTTTTGTAGGGATAAGTTATCCATGCTTGACTGCTGTGTTTGATGATGTTTCGAGTCGTTTTGAATGTGTTTGAAGCGTTTTTAGGAATATTTGCACAACAGGGGCGAACCTGGCCTCCTTCGACCGATCGAAGGTGCGAAGGAGGGAATCCAGGGTCGAACCTGGGTTTTTGTTGGGCGAACGTGGTAAAACGGGCGAAGGACGCATCAAACGGGCGAAGGAGACTTAAATCTGACTGGTTCGACCGTTCTGATGCAGAAATGAGATTTTTGATACAAACTAAGTGTTTTATGCTTGAACCTTGTGTGTAATCTATGTGTACTTGTTTAGTTAGGGTAATGGGTCACCAACGGAAAGTCGGGTCGGTCTAGTGTGTCGGTTAAACATTTAAACACGTTTTAAAACATACTTGGTTACGATCTGGACAATCGGGGACTAGATAACCTTATGGTTATTAGTCGGAACACTTATGTGAACATTTTGATAGATGGCTACAACACATCGGGCTGAACACATGGTAACAGTCTAGTAATGGTTTTCCAATCGTAGTAGTAACAGAACATACGCCTAGCTAGCGTACTTGGTAACATGGATATAGTATGGACATGGTAACATTCTGGTAACATCTTGATAACATTTTGAACAAACCTGTGGACTCACCAGCATTATATGTTGACATCTTTTTGGCATGTTTTTCTCAGGTCGCTAAGGTAGCAACAAATGGAACTAGGCGCACGGGTCTGCATTGGCGTCTAGGCATAGTTGCACGTTTTGTAGTAAAAAGTGTTTTGAATACTTTGGATGATAGCATAGTTGATTAAATGCTTCTTAAATGCTTTCGCTTATAAAATCGTTGTTTATGGTTTTACGCTTTTCATATAGAGTTGTTTATTGTGATCGTTGACTTGGATCCTGGTTTGTCATGCGCCTCGCGGTAAAACCCCGCAAGTGGTAATTTGAGGGTGTGACAGATTGGTATCAGAGCCAGGTTATAGTGAACCAGGACTGCATGTAGAGTCTGGTCTATAGCCGAGTCGCACACACTAGACGGTCACATACTTGAGTCTATTAGTGGGATACATAATAACGTTGTCGGGGTGTCATTACATTATCATCATGCTTCTTCGTTACATCATCCGCTTTTATTTGGGTTCTTACCTACTCTTGTCTTCTTCTTCTGGATTGAAGAAGGAGGGGTTGATTTGTTGATTCTAGCACACACATGCCTTCCTACACTTGCACCTATCGTCACACGTTACTAGGCGACAATATTCGGTGACAGGAGTCTGGATTAGGAGTACATCTGGAGGACCATGTAGAGCAGTTTATCATTCCGGGTGCACACGAAATAATAAACTGGAATGCATGAAAATCCCGATGGACTTCGAGTTTGGATGTATAGTCCTGGATTTGCCCCTAGGTCAACTCTTGTAAATTCCTAGTGGTTGACACTGGAAGTGAATCTGAATCCCTCGATTTATTGATTTGTTAGATCATGTCTGGTTCTCACGGTGGTGGACGTCGTGGTGGCGGCGGTGGCCGTGCGGGCGGTGGTGGTCGTGCTGGAGGCGGTGGTCGTGGAAACATCAACATGACCCAAGCTGAACTGAACAACTTGCTACAGCAGCAAGTGAACATGGCTATGGCTAATTTCCAGGCTGGGATTAATGCCATGGGTGGTGAGTTGATTTCTGTCGACCTTGCCTCATTTTTGGGTTTCATGCCCTTTTGTTTATGTTTTACTCGTGTACTGTATTTCAGGTGTTGGTGCCAATCCACCCCCACCGCAGTGCTCTTATAAGAAGTTTAGGGACTGTCAGCCCCATAACTTCGCTGGAACTGAAGGAGCGGTGGGACTGCTCCGATGGCTGGAGAAGGTTGAGTCTGTGTTTGTTATGTGTAACTGTCCTGCTGGGGACCGGGTGAAGTATGCTACTGCGATATTTGAGGGGCCTGCATTGTCGTGGTGGAATGCTACCACTCAGAACATGGGATTGGGAGAGGCTATCACTATGCCTTGGGCGGAGTTTGTGCAGCTATTGAGAGGTGAGTATTGTCCGAGGGAGGAGATACAGAAGTTGGAACATGAGGTCTGGAGCTACAAGATGGTTGGGTCTGATATTGAAGAATACACTTAGAGAAGAAACGAGCTGGCGGTGTTGTGCCCTGACTTGCACACACCCGAGTACAGGAGGATCGAGCACTATGTGTCTGGGCTAGTGTCGGAGATTGCTGGGTTGGTGGCTGCTGGGAATCTTCCCACTATTGCTGAAGTTGTCCGATCAGCCCATCGGATGACTAACCTGAAAGTGGCAGAAGGTGTTTTGCCACCCAAGGGTGCTGCTGTGAAGGTTGCTGAGGGGAACAAGAGAAAGTGGGATGGTATGGGAAAGAGTGTTGTACCGGCGCCGTCTCAGTCGGCAAGGAAGTTTGAGTCGTCTGGATCGTCTTTGGGGCAGAAGACAGGTGGGTATATCGGGAAGCATCCCAAGTGTAACCGGTGTGGTTACCATCACTCGGGGAACTGTGATAAGGCACGCTGTCATCGGTGCAACCAGCTTGGACACTTGGCCAAGAATTGCAGGGCAACACTTCCGTCGGCCCAAGCTCGTACCCCTACTCCTGCTCCTACTGTTCAGGGGACTCAGGGGAGGCAGGGGTGTTATAACTGTGGTGACACGGGACATTTCAAGCGTGACTGTCCCAAGCTGAAACAGGGTGAAAATGGGAAGAACGGGAACGGTAACGGGAACAACGGCGGCGGAGGCAGAACTGCACGTGCTTTCGTCATTGGATCTGCGGAGGCTAGGCAGGATCCAGAGACAGTTACCGGTACGTTCCTTCTTAATGATCGCTATGTTTCTGTCTTATTTGATTATGGTGCCGATAAGAGTTTCGTGTCTTTGGATGTTAGTTGATTGCTAGATATAGTACCCACACCTTTAGAGGCTAAGTACTTAATAGAATGTCGCTTGGAACTGTCGGGTTTGTCCTTCCCCATTGACCTTATGCCGGTGCCCCTGGGTAGTTTTGATGTCGTGGTCGGCATGGATTGGTTATCGTTGTATCGTGCGGAGATCGTTTGTTTTGACAAGGTTATTCGGATCCCTCTCCCTGATGGAGAGATCCTTTCGGTTCGTGGCGAGAAAAGCGGTGCTCCGCTGAGTATCATTTCTAGCATGAAAGCCCGTAAGTATCTTCGGAAGGGTTGTTCAGCCATTCTGGCACTTGTTAACGTTTCTACTGACGATGAGAAGAAGATCGAGGATATTCCGGTGGTTCGTGACTTTTCTGATGTGTTTCCTGATGATTTACCTGGTCTTCCTCCCCATCGTCAGGTTGAGTTCGGTATTGATCTTACTCCGGGCGCAGCTCCTATTGCCCGAGCTCCGTATCGTCTTGCACCTCCCGAGATGCAAGAGTTGTCCAGCCAGTTACAGGAACTCTTGGAAAAGGGTTTCATCCGACCGAGTTCTTCCCCGTGGGGAGCTCCTATTTTGTTTGTGAAGAAGAAGGATGGGAGTCTTCGCATGTGTATTGATTATCGTGAGTTGAACAAAGTGACCATCAAGAATCGTTATCCTCTTCCTCGCATTGATGATCTCTTTGACCAGCTTCAGGGCTCCAGCTACTATTCGAAGATCGATTTGCAGTCCGGTTACCACCAGTTGCGCGTCAGGGAAGCTGACATTCAGAAGACTGCTTTTCGCACTCGTTATGGCCATTTTGAGTTCTTGGTCATGCCTTTTGGTCTCACTAACGCACCGGCGGTGTTCATGGATTTGATGAACCGCGTTTGCAAACCTTACCTTGACAAGTTCGTCATCGTGTTCATTGACGATATTCTGATTTATTCCAAGAACAAGGCGGATCATGAGGAACATCTGCGGTTGGTCTTGGAACATTTGAGACAGGAGCAGTTGTATGCTAAGTTCTCAAAGTGTGACTTTTGGTTACGTGAAGTTCAATTCCTAGGACATGTGGTGAATGAACTGGGAATTCATGTCGATCCGGCTAAGATCGAAGCTATTAAGGACCGGGAAGCACCAAAGACGCCATCTGAGGTGCGGCAATTCCTAGGCCTTGCGGGTTATTATCGTCGTTTCATTGAGGGATTTTCGAAGATCGCTCAACCCCTCACTACTCTTACCCAGAAGGACCGAAAGTTCGACTAGGGTGAACCGCAGGAATCGGCATTTCAGATGCTGAAGCTTAAACTTTGTTCTGCACCTATCTTATCCTTGCCAGAGGGTACGGATGACTTCGTTGTGTACTGTGATGCTTCTATTCGTGGTCTCGGTTGCGTGTTGATGCAACGCGGGAAGGTTATTGCTTATGCTTCTCGTCAACTCAAAGTTCATGAGAAGAACTACACTACTCATGACTTGGAACTGGGTGCGGTAGTCTTTGCGTTGAAAATCTGGAGACATTACTTGTACGGTACCAAGTGTGAAGTATATACCGATCACAAGAGTCTTCAGCATATTTTCGACCAGAAGGTGTTGAACATGCGGCAGCGTCGCTAGGTTGAACTCCTAAACGATTATGAGTGTGCTATTAAATACCATCCTGGCAAGGCGAACGTTGTGGCGGACGCTTTGAGCAGGAAGGAGTCTGCGAATCCTCGTCGTGTTCGAGCCTTACAGCTCACCATACATTCGTCGTTGCCTGACCGAATCCGTTATGCACAATTGGAAGCCTTGAAGGAGGAAAACCTTAAGGCTGAAACTATGCACAGTGCTGACAAGCATCTTGAGCTCAGGACCGATGGCTTACACTATTTTGCGGGACGTGTTTGGGTCCCATTGTTCGGGGGATTACGCGAGCTTGTTTTGGATGAAGCTCACAAATCCCAGTATTCTATTCACCCTGGCTCCGATAAGATGTATCAGGATTTGAAGATACTTTATTGGTGGCCAAACATGAAAGCTGATATAGCTTCTTATGTCGGCAAATGTTTGACTTGTGCTAAAGTCAAGGTGGAGTATCAGAGACCGTCTGGTCTCCTCCAACAACCAGAGGTTCCGGAATGGAAGTGGGAGCGAATTACGATGGATTTTGTCACCAAACTGCCAAGGTCACCTAGTGGTTATGATATGATCTGGGTGATTGTTGACCGGCTGACAAAATCGGCACGTTTCATACCTATTAAGGAAACCGATGGACTCGAGCGGTTGGCTCGACTTGACCTTAAGGAGGTGGTTGCTCGGCACGGGGTGCCTGTTTCTATTATCTCTGATCGTGATTCTCGTTTCGCTTCACGTTTCTGGAAGGCTCTGCATAAGGCTTTGGGTACTCAGTTGGATATGAGTACAGCTTATCATCCGCAAACTGATGGACAGAGTGAACGGACGATTCAAACCTTGGAAGACATGCTTCGGGCATGTGTTATCGACTTTGGCAAAAGTTGGGAGATCCACCTGCCATTAGTGGAGTTCTCTTACAACAACAGCTATCACTCTAGTATCAAGGCAGCTCCGTTCGAGGCTCTTTACGGAACAACAGCTATCACTCTAGTATCAAGGCAGCTCCGTTCGAGGCTCTTTACGGACGGAAATGTTGATCACCACTTTGTTGGGCCGAGGTGGGCGAGAGCCAGCTCACTGGTCCGGAACTCGTGTACGAAACTTCGGAGAAAATCGTGCAGATTCGTCAACGTTTGGCTGCTGCTCGGGATCGTCAGAAGAGTTATGTCGATCGCCGTCGAAAACCTTTGGAGTTCCAGGTTGGGGACAGGGTACTTCTGAAAGTTTCACCATGGAAGGGCGTCATACGCTTTGGAAAGCGTGGCAAGCTTAACCCTCGTTATGTCGGACCATTCGCAATCCTGGATAGGATTGGACCGGTGGCATACAGACTTGACTTACCGGCGGAGCTCGGTAGTGTGTACAACGTCTTCTATGTGTCTAACTTGAAGAAGTGTTTGGCTGATGAATCTCTCATTGTACCACTGGAGGAGATCAAGGTTGATGATCGTCTTCGCATTGTGGAGGAACCTGTCGAGATTCTCGACTACAAGATTCGTAGCCTTCGTCGGAGTAAAATCCGCATCGTTAAAGTTCGTTGGAACTCGAACCGTGGACCAGAGTTCACTTGGGAACGGGAGGATCAGATGAAAGCCAAATATCCTCATCTTTTTCCGAAACGCGCGTTTGAATCGAGGCATGTTACTGCTGAAGAGGAATGAATCTCGGGTCAAGATTCCTTTCAACGTGGGGATGATGTGACATCCGGTAATTTTCTTTTTGTTCTGTTCTTTTCATTTTCTTCTTTTTGGGGCTTTGCGCAATTTTCGGGACGAAAATTCTTTCAACGTGGGGATGATGTGACACCCGGCATGTTTGGCTTAAACATATTAGTAACATCTAAGTCTACCTTAGCGAGAAACGTTTATAAACGAACTTAACTGGGTTAGTTGAATCGGGTCAAGTTAGGATTGTCCAGGGTACAATGATCTGGAGGATCATTGGGAGTCGTTTTGGTAATACACTAGTACCGGGTTTCGTTGTTGGTGACATTACATGAACTAATTAAGTATATGTGTAGATTATGGGTCGTGTGGTGATTATATACATAGATGTGTTTAAATGATGTGTAAATGATTATCTATGCATAAATATGTCAAATATAGATTAAGGATGCATGCTTATGTGTTAAGATGTGTTAGAATGCGTTAAACACGACAAACTGGAAAACTAGTTAAAAATGAATTCTGGTTCGAACACTTCGAATGGTCGAAGGTGAACATTGTGCCTGGTTCGACCCTTTGTAAATGGGCGAACCTGGGGAGTGAAATTGAGAGAATTGCTTTCGACCAGGACAGGGCTCATTCGACCCTGTGGAAGGGTCGAAGGAGGCCACCTTCGACCTTTAAGTTGGGGCGAAGGAGGATTAGTATAAATACCAAACTTTGTCATTTTTCATCATTTCACAAACTCTAACCGTCCCAAAACGCTCTCAAACGATCTTAATCACTGAGGAAGGAGTTTTTGCTCTTCTTTTTCATAATCTAACCTATCTACAACATCTAAACAAGAATCCAAGGTGTGTTCTTAATCCTAAACCTTTTTAAAAGCATTTTAATTGGTTTTCATCTAACCCTAATTGTCCGGATCTGTTCTAAGGGTGTTTTTATGATTAAAAACCTTTTAAACATCTTTCTAAATCAAAACATTATCATTTAACATAGGTTTTCATGGTGATAAACATATGTAAATTGTGTATTATGTGGTGTTACGTGTTGTTCAATGATTTGCTGTTGTATCTATGATAGAAACATGATATAGGATTGTGATTGATGCTGATTATTGTTGTTTAGGGTTAGGATTGGATATGATTATATTATGGGTATTTGGGGGTTTTAACGAATCTAGACTTAATGCATGATATTTATGATCAATAGAATTGATAAGAAAGGATCGAACACTCGACAAACTGAGCATTTCAAGTTGAATATGAATCGATTTCAAAAGTTTCCAAATTGGGTAAATTATTCATGCATGAAAGTGATGTTTCCATAATCTTTACCATTTTAGGAAAGGGTTGAAATGGACGTATTATTGGGGGAAATCGGTGGGGTTTTGTAGGGATAAGTTATCCATGCTTGACTGCTGTGTTTGATGATGTTTCGAGTCCTTTTGAATGTGTTTGAAGCGTTTTTAGGAAAATTTGCACAACAGGGGCGAACCTGGCCTCCTTCGACCGATCGAAGGTGCGAAGGAGGGAATCCAGGGTCGAACCTGGGTTTTTGTTGGGCGAACGTGGTAAAACGGGCGAAGGAGGCATCAAACGGGCGAAGGAGACTTAAATCTGACTGGTTCGACCGTTCTGATGCAGAAATGAGATTTTTGATACAAACTAAGTGTTTTATGCTTGAACCTTGTGTGTAATCTATGTGTACTTGTTTAGTTAGGGTAATGGGTCACCAACGGAAAGTCGGGTCGGTCTAGTGTGTCGGTTAAACATTTAAACACGTTTTAAAACATACTTGGTTACGATCTGGACAATCGGGGACTAGATAACCTTATGGTTATTAGTCGGAACACTTATGTGAACATTTTGATAGATGGCTACAACACATCGGGCTGAACACATGGTAACAGTCTAGTAATGGTTTTCCAATCGTAGTAGTAACAGAACATACGCCTAGCTAGCGTACTTGGTAACATGGATATAGTATGGACATGGTAACATTCTGGTAACATCTTGATAACATTTTGAACAAACCTGTGGACTCACCAGCATTATATGTTGACATCTTTTTGGCATGTTTTTCTCAGGTCGCTAAGGTAGCAACAAATGGAACTAGGCGCACGGGTCTGCATTGGCGTCTAGGCATAGTTGCACGTTTTGTAGTAAAAAGTGTTTTGAATACTTTGGATGATAGCATAGTTGATTAAATGCTTCTTAAATGCTTCCGCTTATAAAATCGTTGTTTATGGTTTTACGCTTTTCATATAGAGTTGTTTATTGTGATCGTTGACTTGGATCCTGGTTTGTCATGCGCCTCGCGGTAAAACCCCGCAAGTGGTAATTTGAGGGTGTGACACAAGACAATGGCCAAGATCTCTCAACAGAGTCACAAGGGGTATATACCATAGTACTATTCATTGAAATGCTAGGCCCTCAAAGGTTAATGATTTTGACAAGTCATAGACACACAAATTAACATAAAGCAAACATACATGAGAATTTCATTAAGAATAAGAATAACATTTGATAATAGCGTACATGAATAGCCCCAAAAGTGTAAAACATGAAAAAGGGGAAAGATATACTCATAGTTTTGCTAAGCACGATGAATCCAAATAAACTTGTCACGAGTTAAGACTAGGAATTCTGACGAACTCAACCTATACGTATAAGAATACTAATAAAGGATATGTCTTAAAAGTCTAAGGTGCTAAGGTTCGCTAAATTATTTGGGGAAATAATATTTTTATGAAAAGTATGTATTTAACGATAATATGTATCATGAAGGTATATTATGTTTTAAGTTTCATAAAATGACTAAGTAAACTAATTATTATCAAAACATGATAAATATCACATTACTAAAACTAATAAAAACGATTTAAATAATCGATTAATTATATGAATTGGAATGTGAACTTAGAAACTTTGTGTTGGCTTTTTGTACTGAACCAAACAAAATAAATATTAAATAGTAGTAATATTAGTTTAGAAAACGTTTTTATGCAAACTATAAAATTCCATTTATTTCATAACCAAATTCTAACAATTTAACTCATGACTTAATTTTTATCATCAAGGGTCATATGTAGGTTTTCTAATCATCATTTTATACCCAATTTTTTGCTCAAAATCCATAATTTAAAGATCAAGTTTCATGTATTGAAAACTCATTTTTAATCATTCAAGTCATACTTAGTGTCAATTTTAACAATGTTAATCAAGAAAATCCCATTTATATACATACATACATATACACGACATACATATATGTATGTATAATTAGTTTTTGTTTTCCATTTTTAAACCCATACATTATCATTTTAACATCTAAAAATCATGTTTAGTAACTTGGATCTTGTTAATCATGGATTAGATCATACATGCAATGATAGATTTAGAGTTAAAGTTTAACATAAACATATATATATATATATATACATATATACGTACGGCCACACACACACACATCCCATTCTCATTCATTTTTATAAAACAATTTTTATCATCTCTTTGTTGTGTGAATTATCTAAGTTTAGAAGTGAAAAGATTAAAATAAGAAGAACGTTAGTTTGGTTTTTACCTTAAAGAAAAGTGTTAAATCTTGGATGAATCTTGCTTCAAAAATCCTAGAATTCTTGCTTAATCTTCAAATGCTTTAAGTTATTTGGAAAATTTTAGAAACTATGGATGATAGAGATGAGATTGTATTGGAAAAACATGAGAGACGGTGAGGGTGGTGGTGTGCGATGGTTAGGGAGAGGGAGAGGAAGGGTTGAAGTGTGGTGGTGAAATGGTGATGTGAATATGAAGGGTCTTGAGTGTATGTGAAGTTTTATAATGATAATCATGTATCATGAATCATCACTCTAGGCCTTTGTGGCAGCCCCAACTCACGAAACACACACATTAGTAGGCTAGATTACTTGTTAACATAATATTAATTCATCATATAATGGGTATTAGGTGTAGATTAGCGGGTATACTACTAGTTAACGCGGTACAGACCTTTAACTGTTTTAATACCCGACATACCAAAAAATAATATTTTTGACTCAAGACATAATACTATACAAGCCAAGTTAATATTAGGAGCTATCCAGTGTAAAAATGGCAAATTTTCATAGTATAGGCGCACAGATTGCACGGTATCGTGCGTTCTGACTAAAATCACAATATATATACTCTAAATTTATTTCTCCCTATTTTTCAAATAAATATGTTTAGAAATATCGTTTCAAGCATAAATTTCGAATTTCGTACTTAAACGTGAGTATAAAACGTGATTTCATAATAATCAAGTTTCAAAGAAAGATAAGAACCAACATGTGAAACATTATAAATTTACAAGGACTAAACTTGCCAAAGTTTCAAAGTGTAAGGGCTACGAATGTCACACATGTCAGGTCACCCCGGTATCAATCAACCAATCGTTGACATCCATACCAACCAGGTTGGCTTCAGTGACCATTATCGACAAATCAGAGATCATAGCAACAAGTTGATTAATCATGTTCGCTTGTTAGGCAGTTTCCTTCTTAGGATGGTAGCATTCACTAGCCCGATGACCTGGTTTGTCGCAATTGTAACAAGTTCCTTTGAACTTCATCTTGCCAACTACACCTTTAGGTCCAAGGTGAGAGCTTTTCACATTGTTTTTCTTGAATCCAACCCATTTATTACCTTTATTACCCTTTGATGATTGACCATATTCAAAAACATTTGCTTTAGCGATTTCAGGAACGCCATTCTTCTTTTGAGTAATTTTGTTTCTTCTTCAATACGAAGGCGCACCACCAAGTCTTCAATTATCATTTCCTTTCGTTTATACTTTAGATAATTCTTGAAAACAGTCCAACTTGGTGGTTGTTTCTCAATGATGATTGCGACATGGAATGTCTGAATGTCATGAAGAATGACTTGCAGATCTTGGAGTTGACTCATAACAGTTTTTGAGTCCACCATACCAAATTCCAAAAACTTAGCCACCACAAATTTCTTTGTGCCTGCATCTTCGATTTTATTTTTGTTCTTTAAAGATTCCCATAACTCTTTGGCAGTAGCAGGTTTGCAATTGTGACATCCGTCACCCTCATCTTTCATCTAATTGACAATAATAGCCCTTCAAATATTTCCATTATGGTCGATGTAAGTTCGTCGTTTTCAAATTTAATTTTTAGAGCGAACTAATTTTTTTTTATCATTTATACTTATTGTGGATCGAGTATAAGTTTTAATCAAATGCGTATGTTAAAACGTATTCGTGAAGGAATTTTATAAAAATTTCGATCTTTATAAAGTTTTATAAACTCTTTGGCTAAATTAACTTAAATTGGTTAAGTTTTATATAGAAAAAATAAACCAAATCATAATTAAATTAACTAAGTTAGACATGGAGGGACTATTTCTGCCAATGTCCAAAAGTTACAAAACAGAAAAAAGAGTCTCCTGCCCTACACGCTTTTCCGGTCACCGGAATTGCAATGTCCGGCCGATCTCCGGCGGCTCCAAAAAATACTAGATTACATTATTTTTTTTTACGTTTCATGACTTGACTATTATTATCCATCATTACAAAGCGATTACAACACTTAAAGACAGGAATTAAACATGATTTTATGTCAAAATATTTTGAAACTGTCGCACATGATTAATCCATTCGAATTGTTACGTTTTCAGGTATAACCTTATAAATTGACTCTAGTATTGCATTTCTGCACTATCCTACGAAGTAAATCCACAAAAAAACATACCCTAATCGTGTCTATAACCCCTATAATTGGTTGCAAGTCATCATTTTTTTTCCTCTCAAATTCGATTCTTAAAACACATTGTAAGTATCATTTTTCGTTGTCGTTTTGTTAATTATACATCACTTCTTGAAAGCTCCTTATTACAGGATTTTAATCGTTGCTATATTGGGTTTATTAATTTTAGTCTAGGGTTAGGGTTTATAGGGAGAATTGGGGAAGAAGATGATGCACATGGATGTCATCATAAAAAGTTTTCTCTTTAAATAAAATCAACAAACATGAAATAGTCTAGTGGTTTGGTGTGTGCTTGTGTCTGGAAAGGATCCAGGTTTTTTTTCCTACTTCATGCGTTTTTTTTCCTTTCTTTTTGTTTGAATTCTTTTCTTTTATTCTTTCCCTTTTTTATATATATAATATATAGAACTTGAAATATTCATAATAAATTCAATGTTGCTCCAAAAATTATAAAAATTTAGGAGTAGAATTTTGACACCATAAAGAAAATTTCCACATTTTTATTTTCTGGAAAATGTCTAATTATAAATTTTTATTGAATTTATTTGGTTTAATCATATTTAATTGATTAAAAATTCATTTTTAATGATTTTAATCTCAAACATTTTGGGAAATTATTTTTAATAATCATGAACTGAAATAATAATTATTGGTCCAGAAAACATTTATTTTTATTGATTTTCCTATTTTTAATTATTTAAACTAATTCAAATTCATTAAATCAGTTTTAAATATAAATAAGGTTAGAAAAATTATGGGAAAATTATTTTCATTTATTTACATCAGAAAGTTTTTATTTTCTGTAAAAATAATATTTTTGAATCATGTCTTGTATTTCTAGTCTTATTAATGTTTAATTAGACATACTTAATCATTTATTTATTTATACTATTTAACACCTATTTTATAAATATTTTTTATATAAAATAGAAATATTCTTACGTTGAAAAGTGTTTATTATTATTTTTTGGATCATTGCGTAACTCATAACCATTTATTTATACATTTATGATTATTGTATTTATTTTAATTTAGTTAAAGTAATTAGCTAAATTATTTTGCCTTAATTATTCCAAAACATATTTTTATCTAAATATTCAATTTGTAATAATTATATTACCTAAACCACATTTACAAACTTTGATATATTATTTTTGATATACAACTTTTACATTAACGTGATTTATCATAAAAACTCTAATTCCCCAAATCGACATAGCAAACCCTAATGCCTTAGAACCCTAGATACTTTAGACTCTTAGACATTTCCTTATTAGTATTCATATACATTATAGGTTGAATTCCTCGGAATTCCCATTACTTAGCTCACGACCGCTTAAGTTGGATTTTGATCACTTTCGCAAACTGTGAGTACATCTTTCCCCTTTTTCATTTTACTGTTTGGGGCTACTCATGTACCTTATGTCAAATTACTATTTATTTTCACTAAGTGCAATTCTCATGTGTGTTTGCTTTGTGTTACTTTGTGTATCTTTGACTTATCAAAATCATTAACCGTTGCGGCCTAACATTTCAATGAATAGTACTATGGCATATACCCCTTGTGACTCTGTTGAGAGACCTTGGTTATTGCTATGTGTTTCATTACTACTGTTACTAGCACATACTATATATATTTCATTTCATTTCTTAGGGTTGATTTGACCCGGATACTACTCAATACATGGTTGCAAACACTATATAACACATGAATTGCTAACTTTTCTTTACTATATGTATCAAATAGGTATACTCACTAATACATTTTTGTATTGACCAAATTATTTTTGTTCATGTTTCATGTCACACCCTCAAATTCCACTTGCGGGGTTTTACCGCGAGGCGCATGACAAACCAGGATTCAAGTCAACGGTCACAATAAACAACACTATATGCATAACACAAAACCCAAAAGATATAATTATAAAAGCATAAACTGTAGCGGAAGCTTTAAATGTTTACAACCCAAAAGACATAGTTCAAATGTTTAATAAAGACCATGCTCTAAACCCTAGACGCCCGTGCCGACTCGTGCGCCTAGATCCAGTTGTTGCTACCTTAGCGACCTGAGAAAAACATGCCAAAAGATGTCAACATATAATGCTGGTGAGTTCACAGGTTTGTTCAAAAATGTTATCCAAATGTTACCATGTCCATACTATATCAATGCTACCATGTACGCTAGCTAGGCGTATGTTTTATTACTACTACGATTGGAAACCATTACTGGACACGTTTAGCAATGTTTAGCATGTTTAGCAGCCCGTAATGTTCAGCACGATAATGTTCCTGTTCGAGACAATATGCACCCGCCCGGCCCTCCAAGCCGACGAGTGGGGCAGGTCACGCCCAATAGATCTATCCACATTTCCCCCGTTGCGCAAACCGCACATTCATGGTTTCCCCCGGGACTTTCCAAAAGATCGTATAGCAATATAAAGTTAAAACCATAGTATGACATATGTTACCAAAACTGTTTAGCGCATGTTTTCTCCCCCAAGAGTTAAAGCAGTAAAAGTGGGGCCGTGAACTCACCTTAGATAGCGTTCTTCAATTATTAGTAAAGATGTTTGGCCCTTGAAAATCCCTCTACCGGAGATCTATTAAAATGTTCACATAAGTGTTCCGACTAATAACCATAAGGTTATCTAGCCCCCGATTGTCCAGATCATAATCAAGTATGTTTTAAAACGTGTTTAAATGTTCAACCGACACACTAGACCGACCCGCCATCCCGTTGGTGACCCATTACCCTAACTAATCAAGTACACACAGATTACACGCAAGGTTCAAGCATAAAACACTTAGTTTGCATCAAAAATCTCATTTTTGTCAACGTAGGGTCGAATGTAGTTCCGGGTGGTCGAAGGTGGCTTGTAAGTGGTCGAAGGTGTTTCTGTTTGGTCGAAGGTGTTCCTGAAATTCCACCTTCGCCCCTTTTCCTTCCACCTTCGCCCCTTTGTAGCACATTCGCCCCTTTGTAATCCACCTTCGCCCCCCTGGAATCCACCTTCGCCCCCCTGGAATCCACCTTCGCCCCTGATGTCAGATTTTTCCAAAAACGCGTCGAAAAAACATCCGAAAACATCACGAAACATCACGAGTTACAGCAGTCAAGTATCATTAGTATATTCCTACGAAACCCTACCAATTTTACCCAAAAATCTATCCGTTTTACAAGTTTCCTAAAATGGTAAATTATGGAGATGTCACATCACCATGCATGAAGATATTACCCAATTAGGAAACTTTCTGAATTCGATCAATAATCAGTTTATCATACTCGGATTATTATGAACAAGAAACCCCTATCATAACCTTATCATAATCATCCCAAAAACAACCCTAAATCTAACTAAAAACCCCCTTTAATCATCAAAACACCATCAACAATCAAAGGTAACATATTTCAATCATAACCCATCATTAATAACAGCCCTAAGTTATTGTCATATCATCTATACAACAAGTAATCATCAAACAATGCATAATATCATACTAACACATGTTTATTTGCATAAAAACTCATTGTTTATGAATAGGTTTTGGTTAGGAAAGGTTTTTATTCATAAAATAGGTTGATATCAGATCTGGACCCATTGGGGTTTAGATTAAAACAAGCCAAAATTGTTTAAAAAGGATTTGTAATGAAGAACACACCTTAGATCTTCACTTGTAATGATTTAGAGAGTTAGGTTATGAAAAACAAGCTCAAAAACTCCTTCCCCAATGTTAATAGCTGATAGAGAGTGTTTAGAGGCGTTTAGGGTTTGTGAAATGGTGAAAAATGGCTAAGGATGGTATTTATACCTGCTGCACGTTCGCCCAGTTCATGGGGTCGAATGTGGAACTTTTCCACATTCGCCCCTTTTTAGTGGTCGAATGTGGAACTCTTCCACATTCGCCCACTTTTTAGTGGTCGAATGTGGAAATCTTCCACATTCGCCCACTTTGTTCTACGTTCGCCCACTTTTCAGATCCCATTTCCACATTCAGGTCATCAGCACTTTTTAACACATGTTAACAGCACTTTTAACACATGTTAACCTTTTTCCAGTTTATCGTGTTTAACGTATTCTAACACATCCTAACACATAAACAAGCATCTATAGTCTATACTTAGCATGTTTAGGCACGTATAATCATTCGTACATCATTTGAGCAAGTGTAAGCATACAATCCACCATACGACCCGTAATCTACACATATACTTAATTAGTTCATGTAATGTCACCAACGACGGAACCCGGTACTAATGTATTCTCAAAACGACTCCCAATGATCCTCCAGATCATTGACCCTGGACAATCCTAATTGACCCGACTCAACTAACCCAGTTAAGTTTGTTTATAAACGTTTCTCGCTAAGGTAGACTTAGATGTTACTATTATGTTTAAGCCGAACATGCCGGGTGTCACATCATCCCCACGTTGAAAGAATTTTCGTCCCGAAAATTGCACGAAGCCCAAAATGAAAAAGACGAAAAGGAAGAAAACGAAAAGAAAGGTTACCGGTTGTCACATCATCCCCACGTTGAAAGGGAATCTCGCCCCGAGATTCACTCTGCATCAGCAGTAACATGCCTGGACTCGAACGCGCGCTTCGGAAAGAGATGAGGGTGCTTAGCCTTTTTCTGGTCCTCTCGTTCCCACGTGAACTCCGGTCCACGATCCGAGTTCCAACGAACTTTAACGATGCGGATTTTACTCCGCCGAAGGCTACGAATCTTGTAATCCAGAATCTCGACAGGTTCCTCCACAATGCGAAGACGATCATCCACCTTGATCTCTTCCAGTGGTACAATGAGAGATTCATCAGCCAAACACTTCTTCAAGTTAGACACATGGAAGACGTTGTGCACACTACCGAGCTCCGCCGGTAAGTCAAGTCTATATGCCACCGGTCCAATCCGATCCAGGATTGCGAACGGTCCGACATAACGAGGGTTAAGCTTGCCACGCTTTCCAAAGCGTATGACGCCCTTCCATGGTGAAACTTTCAGAAGTACCTTGTCCCCAACCTGGAACTCTAAAGGTTTTCGACGGCGATCGGCATAGCTCTTCTGACGATCCCGTGCAGCAGCCAAACGTTGACGGATCTGTACGATTTTCTCAGAAGTTTCGTACACGAGTTCCGGACCAGTGAGCTGGCTCTCGCCCACCTCGGCCCAACAAAGTGGTGATCGGCATTTCCGTCCGTAAAGAGCCTCGAACGGAGCTGCCTTAATGCTGGAGTGATAGCTGTTGTTGTAGGAGAATTCCACTAACGGCAGGTGAATCTCCCAGCTTTTGCCAAAATCGATAACACATGCCCGCAGCATGTCTTCCAGTGTTTGTATCGTCCGCTCACTCTGCCCGTCAGTTTGCGGATGATAAGCCGTACTCATATCCAGCTGAGTACCCAAGGCCTTATGAAGAGCCTTCCAGAAACGCGAAGCAAAGCGGGAATCACGATCAGAAATGATAGAAACAGGCACCCCGTGCCGAGAAACCACCTCCTTAAGGTAGAGCCGAGCCAACCGCTCGAGTCCATCCGTTTCCTTAATAGGTAAGAAGTGTGCCGATTTCGTCAACCGGTCGACGATCACCCAAATCATGTCGCAGCCACTTGGTGATCTCGGTAGTTTGGTGACGAAATCCATCGTGATCCGCTCCCACTTCCATTCTGGAATCTCAGGTTGCTGTAGGAGACCAGACGGCTTCTGATACTCCACCTTGACCTTAGCACAGGTCAAGCATTTGCTCACATAGGAGGCTATATCAGCCTTCATGTTCGGCCACCAATAAAGTATCTTCAGATCCTGATACATCTTATCGGAGCCTGGATGAATAGAATACCGGGATTTGTGAGCCTCGTCCAAGACAAGCTCCCGTAATCCCCCGAGTAAAGGAACCCAAACACGCCCAGCGAAGTAGTGTAGGCCATCAGACCTAAGCTCAAGGTGTTTGTCCGCATTGTGCATCGTTTCGGCCTTAAGGTTTTCCTCCTTCAAGGCATCCACCTGAGCCGAACGGATCCGGTCAGGTAAGGAGGAATGAATGGTAAGCTGCAAGGCTCGGACACGCCGAGGCTTCGCCGACTCTTTCCTGCTCAAGGCATCCGCCACAACGTTTGCCTTGCCAGGATGGTACTTAATCGCACAGTCGTAGTCGTTCAAGAGTTCAACCCAACGACGCTGCCGCATGTTTAACACCTTCTGGTCGAAAATATGCTGGAGACTCTTGTGATCGGTGTAAACTTCACACTTGGTACCGTACAAGTAATGTCTCCAGATTTTCAACGCAAAGACCACTGCACCCAGTTCTAAGTCATGAGTAGTGTAATTCTTCTCATGAACTTTGAGTTGACGAGAAGCATAAGCAATAACCTTCCCGCGCTGCATCAACACGCAACCAAGACCCCGTATGGAAGCATCACAGTACACAACGAAATCATCCGTACCCTCAGGAAGGGATAAGATAGGTGCAGAACAAAGTTTAAGCTTCAGCATCTGAAATGCTGATTCCTGTGGTTCGTCCCAGTCGAACTTTCGGTCCTTCTGGGTGAGAGCGGTGAGGGGTTGAGCGATCTTCGAAAATCCCTCAATAAAACGCCGATAGTAACCTGCAAGACCCAGGAATTGCCGCACCTCAGATGGCGTCTTTGGTGCTTCCCAGCCTTTAATAGCTTCGATCTTAGCCGGATCGACATGAATTCCCAGTTCATTCACCACATGCCCTAGGAATTGAACTTCACGTAACCAAAAATCACACTTTGAGAACTTAGCATACAATTGCTCCCGTCTCAAAAGTTCCAAGACCAACCGCAGATGTTCCTCATGATCCGCCTTGTTCTTGGAATAAATCAGAATGTCATCAATGAACACGATGACGAACTTATCCAGGTACGGTTTACAAACGCGGTTCATCAAATCCATGAACACCGCCGGTGCGTTAGTGAGGCCGAAAGGCATGACCAAGAACTCAAAATGGCCATAACGAGTGCGAAAAGCAGTCTTCTGGATGTCAGCTTCCCTGACGCGCAATTGGTGATAACCGGACCGCAAATCAATCTTCGAGTAGTAGCTAGAGCCCTGAAGCTGGTCAAAGAGATCATCAATGCGAGGAAGAGGATAACGATTCTTGATGGTCACTTTGTTCAGCTCACGGTAGTCAATACACATACGAAGGCTCCCGTCCTTTTTCTTCACAAACAAAATAGGAGCTCCCCACGGGGACGAGCTCGGTCGAATGAAACCCTTTTCCAAGAGTTCCTGTAACTGGCTGGATAACTCTTGCATCTCGGGAGGTGCAAGACGATACGGAGCTCGGGCAATAGGAGCTGCGCCCGGAGCAAGATCAATACCAAACTCAACCTGACGATGGGGAGGAAGACCAGGCAAATCATCAGGAAACACATCAGGAAAGTCACGAACCACCGGGATATCCTCGATCTTCTTCTCACCGTCAGTAGAAACGTTAACAAGTGCCAGAATGGCCGAACAGCCCTTCCGAAGATACTTACGGGCTTTCATGCTGGAAATGATACTCAGCGGAGCACCACTTTTCTCGCCATGAACCGAAAGAATTTCTCCATCGGGGAGAGGGATTCGAATAACCTTGTCAAAGCAAACAATCACTGCACGATACAACGATAACCAATCCATGCCCACAACGACATCGAAACTACCCAAAGGTACAGGCATAAGGTCAATGGGGAATGACAGACCCGACAGTTCCAAGTGACACTCCCTAAGGATATGAGTTGCCTCGATGTTCTTACCATTAGCCAATTCTATCAAGTACTTAGCCTCTAAAGGTGTGGGTACTATATCTAGCAACTGACTAACATCCACAGATACGAAGCTCTTATCGGCACCAGAATCAAATAAAACGGAAACATAGCGATTGTTGAGAAGGAACGTACCGGTAACTGTGTCTGGATCCTGCCTAGCCTCCGCAGACCCAATGACGAAAGCACGCGCAGTCCTGCCTCCGCCGCCATTCCCGTTACCGCTACCGTTTCCGCCCCTCCCATCATCGCCCTGCTTCAGCTTGGGACAATCACGTTTGAAGTGCCCCGTGTCACCACAGTTGTAACACCCCTGCCTCCCCTGAGTCCCCTGAGCAGCAGGAGCAGGAGTAGCCGCAGGAGTCTGAGTTGGGGTGAGCGCCACCTTGCAATCCTTAGCATGGTGTCCCAACTTTTGGCACCGATGACAACGAGCTCGATCACAATTCCCCGAATGGTGAAAGCCACACTTGTTACACTTGGGATGCTTCCCGACATACCCACCCGTCTTCGCCCCAGAAGAAGACCCAGACGTATCAAACTTCTTCGCCGGCTGAGCTGGCACCACACTCTTCCCCACACTCTCCCACTTCCTCTTGTTCCCCTCAGCAGCCTTCACAGTAGTACCCTTGGGTGGCAAAACGCCTTCCGCCACCTTCAGGTTAGTCATCCGATGAGCTGATCGGACAACTTCAGCAATAGTGGGAAGATTCCCAGCAGCCACCAACCCAGCGATCTCGGGCACTAGTCCAGACACATAGTGCTCGATCCTCCTGTACTCGGGTGTGTGTAAGTCAGGACACAACACCGCCAGCTCGTTCCTCCTCACAGTATACTCCTCAATCTCCGACCCAACCATCTTGTAACTCCAGACTTCATGCTCCAACTTCTGTATCTCCTCCCTCGGACAGTATTCACCTCTCAAAAGCTGCACAAACTCCGCCCAAGGCATAGCAATAGCCTCTCCCAGTCCCATATTCTGAGTAGTAGCATTCCACCACGACAATGCAGGCCCCTCAAATGTCGCAGTAGCATACTTCACTCGGTCCCCAGCAGGACAGTTACACATGACAAACACAGATTCAACCTTCTCCAACCATCGGAGCAGTCCCACTGCCCCTTCAGTACCAGCGAAGTTATGGGGCTGACAGTCCCTAAACTTCTTATAAGAGCACTGAGGTGGGGGTGGATTGGCACCAACACCTGAAACACGGTACACGAGTAAAACACAAACGAAAGGACACGAAACCCAAAAATGAGGCAAGGTCGACAGAAATCAACTCACCACCCATGGCATTAATCCCGGCCTGGAAATTAGCCATAGCCATGTTCACTTGCTGCTGGAGCAAGTTGTTCAGCTCAGCTTGGGTCATGTTGATGTTCCCACGACCACCGCCTCCGGCACGACCACCGCCTCCACGACCACCACCACGACGTCCACCACCACGAGCACCAGACATGATCTAACAAACCAAGAAATCGAGAGATTCAGATTCACTTCCAGTGTCAACCACTAGAAAATTTCAAGAGTTAACCTAGGGACAAATTCAGGACTATACATCCCAACTCGAAGTCCATCGGGATTTTCATGCATCCCAGTTTATTATTTCGTGTGCACCCGAAATGATAAACTGCTCTACATGGTCCTCCAGATGTACCCCTAATTTAGACCCCAGTCACCGAACATTGTCGCCTATGTGGCAATAGGTGCAAGTGTAGGAAGGCATGTGTGTGCAAGAACCAACAAATCAACCTCTCCTCCTTCAATCCAGAAGAAGAAGACAAGAGTAGGTAAGAACCCAAATAAAAACGGATGATGTAACAGAGAAGTGTGATGATAATGTAACGACACCCCGACAAAGTTAGTACATGTTCCAAACCGACTCAAGTATGTGACCGTCTAGTGTGTGCGACTCGGCTATAGACTAGACTCTAAATGCAGTCCTAGTTCACTATAACCATTGGCTCTGATACCAATCTGTCACACCCTCAAATTCCACTTGCGGGGTTTTACCGCGAGGCGCATGACAAACCAGGATTCAAGTCAACGGTCACAATAAACAACACTATATGCATAACACAAAACCCAAAAGATATAATTATAAAAGCATAAACTGTAGCGGAAGCTTTAAATGTTTACAACCCAAAAGACATAGTTCAAATGTTTAATAAAGACCATGCTCTAAACCCTAGACGCCCGTGCCGACTCGTGCGCCTAGATCCAGTTGTTGCTACCTTAGCGACCTGAGAAAAACATGCCAAAAGATGTCAACATATAATGCTGGTGAGTTCACAGGTTTGTTCAAAAATGTTATCCAAATGTTACCATGTCCATACTATATCAATGCTACCAAGTACGCTAGCTAGGCGTATGTTTTATTACTACTACGATTGGAAACCATTACTGGACACGTTTAGCAATGTTTAGCATGTTTAGCAGCCCGTAATGTTCAGCACGATAATGTTCCTGTTCGAGACAATATGCACCCGCCCGGCCCTCCAAGCCGACGAGTGGGGCAGGTCACGCCCAATAGATCTATCCACATTTCCCCCGTTGCGCAAACCGCACATTCATGGTTTCCCCCGGGACTTTCCAAAAGATCGTATAGCAATATAAAGTTAAAACCATAGTATGACATATGTTACCAAAACTGTTTAGCGCATGTTTTCTCCCCCAAGAGTTAAAGCAGTAAAAGTGGGGCCGTGAACTCACCTTAGATAGCGTTCTTCAATTATTAGTAAAGATGTTTGGCCCTTGAAAATCCCTCTACCGGAGATCTATTAAAATGTTCACATAAGTGTTCCGACTAATAACCATAAGGTTATCTAGCCCCCGATTGTCCAGATCATAATCAAGTATGTTTTAAAACGTGTTTAAATGTTCAACCGACACACTAGACCGACCCGCCATCCCGTTGGTGACCCATTACCCTAACTAATCAAGTACACACAGATTACACGCAAGGTTCAAGCATAAAACACTTAGTTTGCATCAAAAATCTCATTTTTGTCAACGTAGGGTCGAATGTAGTTCCGGGTGGTCGAAGGTGGCTTGTAAGTGGTCGAAGGTGTTTCTGTTTGGTCGAAGGTGTTCCTGAAATTCCACCTTCGCCCCTTTTCCTTCCACCTTCGCCCCTTTGTAGCACATTCGCCCCTTTGTAATCCACCTTCGCCCCCCTGGAATCCACCTTCGCCCCCCTGGAATCCACCTTCGCCCCTGATGTCAGATTTTTCCAAAAACGCGTCGAAAAAACATCCGAAAACATCACGAAACATCACGAGTTACAGCAGTCAAGTATCATTAGTATATTCCTACGAAACCCTACCAATTTTACCCAAAAATCTATCCGTTTTACAAGTTTCCTAAAATGGTAAATTATGGAGATGTCACATCACCATGCATGAAGATATTACCCAATTAGGAAACTTTCTGAATTCGATCAATAATCAGTTTATCATACTCGGATTATTATGAACAAGAAACCCCTATCATAACCTTATCATAATCATCCCAAAAACAACCCTAAATCTAACTAAAAACCCCCTTTAATCATCAAAACACCATCAACAATCAAAGGTAACATATTTCAATCATAACCCATCATTAATAACAGCCCTAAGTTATTGTCATATCATCTATACAACAAGTAATCATCAAACAATGCATAATATCATACTAACACATGTTTATTTGCATAAAAACTCATTGTTTATGAATAGGTTTTGGTTAGGAAAGGTTTTTATTCATAAAATAGGTTGATATCAGATCTGGACCCATTGGGGTTTAGATTAAAACAAGCCAAAATTGTTTAAAAAGGATTTGTAATGAAGAACACACCTTAGATCTTCACTTGTAATGATTTAGAGAGTTAGGTTATGAAAAACAAGCTCAAAAACTCCTTCCCCAATGTTAATAGCTGATAGAGAGTGTTTAGAGGCGTTTAGGGTTTGTGAAATGGTGAAAAATGGCTAAGGATGGTATTTATACCTGCTGCACGTTCGCCCAGTTCATGGGGTCGAATGTGGAACTTTTCCACATTCGCCCCTTTTTAGTGGTCGAATGTGGAACTCTTCCACATTCGCCCACTTTTTAGTGGTCGAATGTGGAAATCTTCCACATTCGCCCACTTTGTTCTACGTTCGCCCACTTTTCAGATCCCATTTCCACATTCAGGTCATCAGCACTTTTTAACACATGTTAACAGCACTTTTAACACATGTTAACCTTTTTCCAGTTTATCGTGTTTAACGTATTCTAACACATCCTAACACATAAACAAGCATCTATAGTCTATACTTAGCATGTTTAGGCACGTATAATCATTCGTACATCATTTGAGCAAGTGTAAGCATACAATCCACCATACGACCCGTAATCTACACATATACTTAATTAGTTCATGTAATGTCACCAACGACGGAACCCGGTACTAATGTATTCTCAAAACGACTCCCAATGATCCTCCAGATCATTGACCCTGGACAATCCTAATTGACCCGACTCAACTAACCCAGTTAAGTTTGTTTATAAACGTTTCTCGCTAAGGTAGACTTAGATGTTACTATTATGTTTAAGCCGAACATGCCGGGTGTCACATTTCAGGTTCTTATGAGATTACTTCTAAGCTTTTGGAACTTAGACTTAGATTGAGATTTACTGTATTTTAGTCTAGATTTCTAGTTTTAATTGTTGTATGTCTTTCAATGTAATCAACTATTCCATTTAATGTATCAATATTTACATTTCTAGTCCATGAGCTATTGAACAATCGTCACTATGTGACACCTCGATGTTTCCGCCATCGGTTGGGGTGTTACAGATTGGTATCAGAGCAACTCCTGTGCCATCTGGTTTGGTGGGGCAAACCTCTTGGAGGACGATGAGTCCCTGAGGGGGGTGATTGTAACACCCTAGGCATATCCCACATTGACCGTGGACAGGAGAGATATTGGTTCATAAGTAATGTCCTGCCTCATAAATCACCAATGCGTTTTGGGCTTAGTTGGATGTGGAGCACATGAAAACTCGAAAGTTAAGCGTGCTCAGGTGGGAGTGGGAGTAGTACTAGGATGGGTGACCTCCTGGGAAGTTTTCACTAGGGTAACCAAAAACAAATCCATGATCTTCTAGTGGGCAAAGCGGACAATATTGGATGATATCTGAGGCGGGCTGTTAGAGCAATACACATTGTAAAGCGATTCAACCATTCCATTCAGGACATAGTTTCGACACAAGAAATCCGAATGATTCCAAGCATAAACCGCGCTCACAGATTGAGCATCCATTTCCTCTTATGCAATATGAGGAATGGTTTCAGTTAAGAACCTCACAAGGTTCAATGTTGTCAAGTAGAATAACATCTTTTCACTCCGGAGAACTTCTCTGGTTTTTCTGAGTGGTTTGCTACACCAGTAGGCAATGGTGCCACCAAAGCAGTGGTAACAACAACCGATAGTGTGTATACTGCTGAGACTCCAAACACATCAGAAATCTGAAGTGGTGCAGTGAACATGAGCTGAGTATTCGTCATAACTGAAAATAAACACATGCCTAGTTAAAATAAAAATTTGTTTAAGTTTGTTAGAAAAACTTACTAAAATGCAGAAGATGAAACAGTTAAATAGATGACAAAAATTGGGCTTATGTTTGTCATAATTCCCATGAACAGATTCTCGGTCTGTTCCTAGGGTACACTGGTTCGCTAACAGTGATGGTGCGCTACCAGACTTTTAAGACTTGCCTGGAACGAAATCGATACTAAGGCTGCTAATGAGCTGTTTTTGTTGCTTTGTGTTGTAGGAATGCAGATTCATCATTCCATAGAAGCTATGACAAAAATCGGGCTTGTGTTTGACACAATTCCCTTAAACAGATTCTCGGTCTGGTCCCAGGGTACACCGGTTCGCTAACAGTGATGGTGCACTGCCGGACTCTAACACTTGCCTGAAACGAAATCGATATTAAGGCTGCTAATGAACTGTTTTGGTTGATTTGTGATGTAGTAATGTAGATTCATCATTGCATAGAAGCCTAGCAGTGGTGTAAAAAAATAAAAGCCTAGTAGCAAAAACCAGCTTCACGCAGACCTCGATATTCGTGTTGGTTCAGAATTTTTCCTTGAACCAGAGCCTATTTTTGCACCCCCTTGCACTCGCGTGTAGGTTCCCAATTATAGTGTAACTTAAGATTTTAATTTCTTCCAATATTTTCCCATGAGTTAATTACCAAAACTGTCCTTGTGGTTTGGGCCAATATGTCAGTCCAGCCCAAAACTTTAAGTCAACCTCGTTAGGTCAGGAAATGGACTGTTTTGACCTATTTGGTCAAAAGTCAGGGACTGTTCAAGTAATTTGTAAAGTTTTGGGATGGACTGGCATATTGTCCCAAACCATAGGGACGATTTTGGTAATTAACTCTTTTCCCACTTATAAGCCAACCAATTTTTCATTTCCTCATCAATATGAGACAGGCAACATTTGGAACATTTCATTCCAACACTATATGACTCTCATTCACACATAAGTTTGATAGGTTTTACAAAGAAAAATCTACGAAACTTTCAAGAGATATCAAGAGAAGAAGAGCGATAAAAGCACAATGCTTTCTTTAATTGTTTTCCTTCCTACTAAACTTAGAAGATAAACGGCTTTATATAGCCATACAACTTGAAATGAAAACGTGATATACATACAGGAACTAAAAGGAACATGATGATAATGGAAAACATGGAGAACACATTAATCCATACGTGTGGAAATGTAAACGTGTATATCCATGCAAAACTAAATCAACTAAATGGAGAACGTGGGATGTATCATGGCATGGTACGTATCATTCCCGCGCCCTTGAAAATGTTCTTGTCCTCAAGGACGGAATGCTTGGTCCATGGCAGTCGCCACTCGCGTATTTCGGTAGCGTTTGGTTCAAGTTGATGGGCCACCTCGATGGTTGCCCTGGCGGTCGCCGTTCAAGTTGGACAATGATGTTCGAGATGGTTTCATCGTAGCGCCACAGTGGTCGCCACTCCCGGCGGATAGTGGTGTAAGGGCCGGTTTCACTAGACGACACCCACGGTTGGCCCCATTGACGTCTTCCAACTACACTTTTCCCCGCGCCTCGAGTGATGGTCTTTCAAAACCGAGATTTAGAGAATGAAGCCCATTGGAACCGTAGCATGGATATGTATAGTGAATTTGTGAAATTCTCCCATGGAACAAATTGCATGGAGTAGGTCCGTCTGTTGTGTCATGTGTTTCAAAGGTGGACCAGGGGTGCCTATATTATTCTCTAAAATCATGTTTGAAGAGCAATTAGAAAATGGGTTTAGCAATGTATAAGAAGAAAGGTTTCCCAACTTCAAGGTGTTGCACACACTTGTCGTCGGTGGTGGATAGGAGGTTTCCGGATCATGTTTGGTGAGGGTTGTCGCGGGTGGTGGTTGAGTGGAAATTGAAGGTGGTAGTAGTCGAGCGGGCAGTGGAGGTGGTGGAGTTCGACCAAGGCTTGCGGTAAACTCGACGAAGCATTTGTGGTTTTTCTCCATAGTATCCCACAATACATCAAGCAACATCGAGAATTTTGAGGCCAAGATAGTGGAATCATTGAGTTCTTCCATGCTAAGGCTCAATGAAAGCACCAATGATAGGAAACGTGATATACCTACAGGAATTAAAAGGAACATGATGATAAGGCTGGTGGGTATGGGGACACCCCCACCCCTCGTCCAAGCACATTTTCCCGTCTCCCATGTCTTAACACTGCCCCCTATTGTGTCTCCGTCTCTCCCCTCTCCCCAAGGACGTATGGGATGCACCAATCACCTTTCACCACTTCAATATTTGACCGTTAACATATGAAAGGGATGAAGGATTCCTGCATTTAATATTATTTTGCATTTTATATTATCTTATGTCTCCACAGCCCACTCATGTCCCAAACAAGAGAACATAAACCATGTCCTAGGTGGCGTCCTAGGTGGTTTTGAGACATGGCTTTTTTGGTGTCTCCACACCCACTAGCCTAATGGAAAACATGGAGAACACATTAATGCATATGTGGGGAAATGTAAGCGTGTATATGCATGCAAAACTAAATCAACTAAATGGAGAACGTGGGATGTATAATGGCATGCCATGTATCAAAATTCCAACACGAACTACCTAGCCATGGGGCTTGAACCTTCAACCTCAGAGAGAATGACACCTTTCAAACCATTCATGCCTTGATACAATTAGTCATAAGTCCGTTGGTGCACGGATGTATATGTCTTTAGAAGAAGCATAGAGCTTGTTGGAGCGATCTGAAGTTAGAGTTACGACTTAAGTTTGATATAAATTTATTTTAATTGATTTAAATTTGATGTTGTAATGGTGTTGGTGTCCCCTTTGTTTAGTGTCTTGCTAAAATAGGGGGTTTGGTGAATGAAATAAAGTTGGTTAGATTGTTAAAAAAAGTTAATGTGAGTTAGCTTACTTAGTAGATATTTATGTTTTTTAGAAGGAAGATCTTTTTTTTTCAGAGTAGTGTTTTAGCGGTAAATCCTGTGTTGCAAAGCGACCACTGCCCAGGATCGAATCCCATAGCACCACACGGGGTTTCTCCTTTCAAACCCAAGCGGTTATTTTTTCGGTGGAGCATGAGATTCGAACCTGAGACCAAACCCGGACAGGAACCCTCCGAGAAGGTAAACCTTCCCACCTCAAAACAGTTTGGCTGGAGATCATTGGCTAGAGGGAAGATCTTAGGTTCAATCTAGGCAATGATGTATTTGATGTGTAATATAATAGGTAACTAGATTTTTTCCTGCGTGTACACGCGGTTCACCAACGTGCTTCTAGTTGGAGAATTATAACGTATAAGAAAAATACAGTATAAATATTGTATTAAAGTATAAAACAACGAATACAAATTTTATTCAAATATCACTAAATATTTCTTTATACACCACATTTCTGGTTTTAGTTTTCACATTCCAATCACCATCAAGTATAAGTAATTTCACTCATGCCCTGCTTTTAAATCTTGACAATGCGACATAAAGTTGGCCATGTGAGAATACAGGTTCTCTTAAATACAATCCAACCTTAGATAAAGACTGTCCTTGGCTTTTATTGACAGTCATTGCGAAACATACGCTTATTGGAAATTGACGCCTTTGGAACTTTACTGGAATCTTGATATCAGATTGTATCATATTTATATTAGGAATAAGAGTTTTGATACCAATGTTTCCACCTGATATGATTTCGGCTTCAATAACACGCTTTGCAAGTTTGGTGATTCGTAATCTCGTAACGTTACACAAACCATTTTGTTGAATCAATATTAGGATAAGGCATAGAAGGAAACCTACGTAGGCTTGAGTTATTCCGAAGCAACTGTTTCTCAATTTCAAGCAATGTAATGTTCTTGATTTGATCATCAGGAAGAGACAACCCTAATAATGATAATGTTTGTAAGTATTAATTTAAAACAAAAGGGACATAAAAAAAATTAAAATTTTAAACGTAAATTTTTTACCTTCAATTTCGAATAAGTCTTCGTGTCTACGCATAATACCATCTAACAGGTACTTCCATGTTTTTTCCCAAACATGCTCAGGCCTAGATAAGGTATTAAACAACAACATCATAGCAAACAAATTACGAAGAGAGTATCCTGAACCTGTATAATGAGGTTCCTCAATAGCTTCTACATATTCTTTATTATCGTCTAAGAGGCCAAGAGCATAACATGCATCACGAAATGTTGGTAAAACTTCTCCATTGACCGTTCTTATCTCCTCAAATGATCTAGGACCTTTTACTTTATTGAGAAGAACTCTCAAGAAATACGCCTCACCCATAGATGGAGTAACCATGTGAACACGACCAATTGCCTTACCTATCTTTCGAAAGTCCCGTTTTTTTCAAAATATATTCCATAATTAAATTTTGTATTCAATTAATATATTTTCTTTTTTAGTGAAATGTAGTTTGTGAAATATGTTTATGTTCTTTACAATTGTCATTTATCTTTTATTGGAGGTGAATACATATTCGTTAATTAAGTATATGCATATTTTAAACAGTTATAAGAAACGTTCATATGTGATTATATTATAATAATTTATAGTGTTTGCAAAACAATATATAAACAGATAATTTACACATTAAAGCTACTAAATCTTATACGTTTGTTTGTCATGTTAGAGATTTAAGTACTATTATACAACACATGCATGTATGTATTTTATAAATTCTCACTTAATATCATCTTATATTCATTTTCATTTTACTCGGGTATTTGCCGCGTGTTAACGCGGGTACAAACCTTGAATGTGTGAAGATGTTTAATCGAGTGAAAGATTCTAAATAAATGAAATTTTTTATCACCAACATATCATTGGCATTTTGTCATTTGACTTGGGTATACACCGTGTGTACACGTGTGACTATAACCTAGCTTTTTATAAACTTTTAAAATTTAAGAATCTAATAACAATTAATCAAATCAATATTGATATTTTACTTATGTAGTGTACATATCACATCCTCTATTCACAACTTTCACTATGAACTTAAAATCTATTCACAACTTTTCTAAATTCTATTCTTAACACTTTAATCAACACATCTTTATCATTATAATCAGCAATTATTGGAACACTCTATTTACAACCTAAAGCCAAGTTCAAATCAAAGTAATGAAAAATATTAATCTAATAACAAAACCAATAGATTACTAACCATAACCGATTAAGGTTGTTATACTCAATATACATCAAAATTTCAACTTTTACTAAAGTTGTTAATAAACTGCATCATAACATATTCAATACATATAAAAAAAAGTATTTTAAGTTCATATAAAACATACTATACTTAATCAGCTTCTTCATCATCATCCATTTCAGAATCGGATGACTCCTCTGCTTCCACCATTGCCGCTTCCTCCTTCAGATTTATGATTTTTAGGCGAATCATTTGTTCCAGGTTCAGCATCGCTGTGCTTCTACTGCTGTTAAACATGCGTACCTTATCGAGTTCCACCAGCAAGTCATAGTCATTGCAGTTTTCAATTTCATCTCTTGACATCAACCGATATTCACCATCGGTAAACTGCACACTTGCAATATTAAGATTTTCAACAAAAAACAATGTTGACATGAAATACCTCCATAACTTCATCAAACTCATCCACTTCAAAGATTTCTTCCAACTTACCAATCAGTCTGCTTTCTTCAATGCTTGGCAACCTGATGGTTCTTCCAAACTCATACATTTGTCTTTGAAACTCTTTTCCCATTTGCATAATCGCCTTTCTTGAACCAAAAACTAAACATGTATTGTCACTCATGTTTACCAAATATCTACGCTTGATTCTGCAGAACCTCCAACTCACAACCATTTCCATTGTTTAATATCTTTTTTTTAGACCTTGTGTGTGTTTATTTTGAAGAAAGTAGATTTGTGATTTATGTTTAGTGATTATGATTATATACATATAATAAAACGCGTGCAAAGAACTGAAGTGACAACATCGATTTTCAGCACTAATAATAATTAATATTTGATACCCTATTAATTGTATGATCAGATGAAAAGACTGGTTTCTGCATGCAGTTTACAAAGTGGCAGTTGTTAATTTTTGAATTTAATATTTCAAATATTAATTATAAACTAACAAAGTTAATGGTTATTGTTATTAACAATACGTGTACTTTACGTGTACTAACAATTGTTAGTGTTATTAACAATAAGTGTATTGATCCCTCTGCATATAAACATAATATTGGTTAAAATGAAACTATCTATTAAAGTGACACAAAATAAAGTTAATCAGAATTATTAGTAACAATAACATGTTAACAACATAAATGAAAAAATCAATACCTTAAACATTAACCTGTTCATCCATCAGAAACATATCTAGACAAAGAGTTTCTGCAAGATTCTTGCGGTTTGGTCGCTTCCAGATCCTAAGCACCTTAACTTTGATTGTATATTGAGACATCCTCCAATTGATGTCATTCAAAAACGTAATGTTGTTCGGATCCATAAAGCTGCAAGTTAATAGAATGTAAGTAATAAAACATTACATGAATAAAAAATAACTAAATGATTATGTAAAATTTGATAGACATACCTGACAGAGTTGAAGGAAATAGTTACACTATATTTTACGAAACAAAATCTGTATATATAATCTAAATTGCCAGATTTATTTATGTTAAGCAATTAATAATATTAAAAAGGAAATTATAAAATGGAAACCAGAATTAATTTAGATTTAAATGTTGCTAAAATTAAAAATTCGATTTTTTTATTTAAATTATATACCACATTAAAATCTAAAGCTATCAAATATAAAGATTTCAAAATACCTAAAATAAAGTAAACATATATAAAATTTAATTAACATATTTCTATAATTAGTATAATCGATTTTTTTAATATATACGATTTTTAATATATACCAAAAATTATGTTTATTGTTTGTTTATAAAACACAAAGATTTCAAATGCGTGTAAAACAATTACTTTTAACGGTCTTAATTTGATTGTTAGTCTAAATCTATTGACAGTTGTTAACGGTGCAAAGTTATTTTATTGTTTGTTACTATGTAAAGTTTTAAAAAAATAAAACCGTGTAAAAAATGGAGTTGTTAAAGGAGTCAACCATTGTTAATAGTATAAAAAAAATTGAAACAATGTTACAAATATGAACAAAAATATAAGAAATTGATGTTTAAAAACTTGTTGAATGTTTTATTAGAAAATTGAAAGGTTTCAAATTTACCAAAGAATTGTTTAATTGGTTATTTTAAAAACTTTAATCTACCAAATTTAAGTTTCATCTTCATTTAAATTTAGTTAAAAGAATTGTAAAGTGTTTGTTTTTAAAAATTGGATGCTTGGGTATAAAACGAATTGTTTAAGTATACAAAATTTACCTTAAATATAATCGTTAAATTTGTATAATTTTTAATAATAATGGAATTTTGTGTTAAACGTAAAACAATCTACAACATTTACATTTAATAAGAAGTCAAAGGTTGCCAAAAATAAAAAAAAAACGAATATGTTCTGAATTTTTTAAATGAAAACCGTTTGATATTATTGTGTTTTAATTTACCAAAATTTGAGTCAAATCAAAACCTTTAAAAATCAACCAAATTTAATAAAAAGTCAAAGGTTACCAAACTTAAAAAACGAATATGTTTATAATTTTTTAAATTAAAACTGTTTAATCTTATTGTGTTTCAATTTACCAAAAAGGGTTTCAAATTCAAATCTTTAAAATAGACCAAATTTAATAAAAAGTCAAAAGGTTGCCAAAAGTAAAAAAACGAATATGTTTTGAATTTTTTAAATGAAAACCGTTTAATCTTATTATTTTTTTTTTGAACGGTAAATTTCACTCCTTATGGGACTTGAACCCATGACCTCCCCTTTAGGTGTTCCTAGAAGCTTTGCTTCTACCATTAGGCCACCAACCCCAATGGTGAAAACCGTTTAATCTTATTGTATTTCAATTTACCAAAAATTGAGTAAAATTTAAAACTTTATTATTTAAAACAACCCAAAATTCATGAATTACTACATCAGTAGTAAACGTGCAAAACTTTATGATTACAAAGGATTAAACATGTCCAAAAGTTACCCACCTAAAGTTTTTATCAAACCTAAACCATGTCAACAACTAAACCAACTAATTACGATCACCAACCATCAATTATGTTCAAAACTTACCCACCAAAAATATTATCAGTATACCAAAAAACCATCACCAATAACCCCACTAATTACCATTACCCTTAACAACATTAGAAAGCTTGAACACACCTTGATTCTGGAAAAACAGGAAATGCATTTCATCACTAGCCTGGAGTTCCTTATCAGCTACAAAAGCTGACATACCTTTTATGTAGTAACGGGGATATCTTGACTCATCTTCAATCCCAACCAACACTCCCCAAGTAATAGCCCTCCTCATCACGAATGGTCAAAGCCCTCCTCCTGTTCAACTGGTTATCCTTTGCCCAATTTGTGTTCATACGCTACAAAAAAAAAAATAAAGAATGGAACGTCATCACTTGCAAGCTAGTAATTGTAATTTACAAATCATGGGATATGTAATTGTAATTGATGTCTAACATGGTTATAATATTGTCTAATTTCTTGATTATAATCTTCTAACATGTAGGATAGTATATACTATATAGTTTTGCAGGACACCTAAAGAAAAATTGTATAGATAAATATAAGTTCTTAAATTTAGTATGTTATTCAAAAAATTGCAAGGCTAATTATATACAAGTTTTGACTTTAATTTTTTTTATTAAATGCGTTTAATTTTTTAAATAATCGAAAATTTACCATGTTTACTATGATTTAATATGTTAAAAAAAGGGAAATCTATACAATAAATAAATGAAAAACTTTACAACATACAACCAATTAGTCTGATTTTTTCAAGCAGAACGATTATTATTTTATGATTGTAAACTTTTTTATTTTACTTTTTTATTGTGATTATGCTAATAATGATTTATGAAAAACTAAAGTTGTTAGAATTGTACTTAATACTATTGTTGATGTTGTGTAAATGTTAGATCATAAATTTAAAAATACATAATCACATTTGATAAATCTATGAGTTTAAATGGTATAGATCATACCATTTATTATGAGTTTAAATGCATATGGTCAACTAAAAACGGTTTTCTTTCAAATCTTAAATTTACATTGTGCAAAAAGGCTCTATGCGTGTTCAAAAATGTTACAAATTTATAAGTTTTAAGATTGAAATACCATAAAAAAACTTTTTATAGAAAGTTATAAATTTAAAAGTTCATACTTAATTTAAAAGTTGACTAAATTTAATATTTGACTTGACTAAATTAAAAGTTGACTAAATTTAATATTTGACTTGACTAAATTAAAAGTTGACTAAATTGTACACCAATAAGGACGCGTATTAATAAAGTCAAAAAATGTATATTTTCATAAGTTAAAAAGATTTTTCTATTTGAACTTTTATGAGGACTTCATATATGAAACCAAAAATCTAAAACATAATTACTAATTACTAAACAGTAATATAGAAAAAATCGTTATAAAATTTTTTCCATTTTACCTAATTCATTGTAACTTACTATAATACTATAAGGTTGAAAGATGGTTAACATACTTTACAAATCCTTGCATTAGCATTTACAATATTAGACTACTGCTAGGAATATAAGATGATTCATGATCATATTGTCAACAAACCAAAGCAGGATATTCGGGTTAAAAGACATAACATCCCAAAAAATACACAGTTTACTACATCAGCAGTAAATGGTGCAAAAGTATGTGACCACTAAGCGTTAATCATGTTCAAAAAAGTACCACCATCAAGGTGCAAAAACTTACCAACCAAAGATGTTTTGATCCCCAGAAAACTGCCACCACTAACATAACTAATTACCATCAAGCCTAACTACTTCAGTTAGCTGGAACAGACCTTGTTTGTTGAAAAATTGGACATGCATCTGATCGCCAGCCTGCAGATGCTTATCGGCAGCAAAGGCTGACATACCTCTTATGCTGTAACGGTAACTTCGCCTCGATTTTTCAACACCATTAGAAACTCCCCAAGTATAACCTTCACTGTCTTTAACTGTCAAAGCCCTCTTCCTATTCAAACTATTCTCCCTTGCCCAATCTACCTTCATACGCTAAAAAAATTAAAAAAAATGCATTTTAATAAAAAAGGTAGATATAAATAAATATGATTATAATATACGTAACTTAATATATCCCACTTACAAAATGCTTGTCAACAGTGAAAACAACTGGAACGCCAACATCATCGACATACTCTTCCTCCTGGCCATCATCAGCTTCATCATCCTGATTGTCCATATCATCTCCTTCACTCGACTCTTCGGTATCATGATCAGAAACAAAAATGATCTCTTCATCATTATCTTCATCATGCTCGACCTTCATATCGTCCTCCCAAAGCTCGGGAGGAAGAGTAAGTTTGTTTTTCTTAAAAAAGGACACCTCAATTGTTTTCTGTTTTATTAATAAACAAAAACATGAAAATATACAAATTAATGAAAAATAAAAAACATATGGTATTGCAATTAACATTAGGATAAATAATGTAATTAAAGTACTTAGAAATTGACAAACAAACCTCACTGTAAATTTCAAACACAATAAGATGATCGCTTGTTATCTCAAACGTCTTCTTCATATGAGGCCATCCTTGAGTTATGTAAAGAGCACCACCATCAAATTCAAGCCGGATCTGGAAAGCATGATCTGATGCAAACATACATACATTTTTAAAAAAACAATCATTCAACATCCGATATCAGGTAATCAAGGAAACGGAAGCAGCGATATAGAACATATAAACTCTGAAACATAAGCAAAGGATTCATAGTAAAGGTCACTATGAATATCAATTGTAAAAAGCTTTCAAATCTTGAAGAATTTAACTAAAATATAATTGAGAAACAATTTTGATGAGAAATCATTCTAGCCTAAATAATCTATACATGACATGTGTAACATTTGTACTTTTCGTATTTTCTATTCTAGTCCTTGTATTCTTGTATCTTGTCATTTTACACCCTTGTAATCCCGAGCTTATGATCAATGGAAAAATATTTTATCAATTGCATTTAATCTTAATCTATAAATTCTACGCGACGCAAACTTTATGTAACGTCGCATGATTCTTAATTTTCTTGTATTATGAATGCTATATTTGAACAAATTCCAAGCTTGCCGTTACTCGCTTCTTTTATGTTACTCATACCGATTCATGACGAGTCGCCATTATATTTTTACCCTATTCAATTTAGGTGTTATAACAAGGAACATATTTAGTTAAGATCTTAATATATATTTATTATTAATAAAACATATATATATATATATATATATAATAATAATACAAAAAAAAACATAACATGAAATGTTATGTAAAAAAAAGTGCCGTCCATTTTTTTTGTCATTTATTTATTTATTTATTTATTTTCTTTTTTTTTAAGATATAATTACCACTTAATTAACTTCTAACCATCCTAATTAATTCATTAAATACCCAACCCTTTCACCCCAACTATAAATACACTACTCCTACCAATTCTAACACTTGCTCATTTCTAAATCCTCTCTAAACCTCCCAATTCTCCAAAAAATCCCAAGAGTGGAAGTCCACTTCTAAGTGAGTTCTCTCATAAACTCCAACTTTATTCTTCTTTCTTCACTCCCTTTCTTCTTCTAACTCCTTAGAGAAACCTCTAGGATCTTCCCCATATTTATCCACATAAGTGTGATAAGGGTAGAGCACCTAAAAGAGGTTCAAAAGTTGGTTGTTTTCCGAATTATACTATATAATAATATAAACATATACTTGCAAGTTTCTATCTTACTAGTTTATTATTAATCTTTGGAAGGTTTGTGGTTACACCCTACCTTACCAACTCTCTTGACCCTTCTTGTGCTACGGATTTATCCACACTAGAAAGGGGAAATCCCGTGTCCAAAACCCACGTTTATTCCATAAGCGAAGTGGTTATGACATGAACCTATCAAATGGATTCACATTCCTAACTTTATACCATCCGAATCATCTATGATAGTTTTGTGCTTGGTCTAACTTAATCTCATGACCATCCGGATTGCCCTAAAGACAATTTGTGCTTGGTTTGCCTAAAAGGCTTGCATGACTCTCGTGAATCTATAACCTAAACTTGAACCTAAGACCCTTTATTCTTTAATTCTAGTTAACCAAGGCTAAGGAACTAACCTCCCAAGACTCGTCTTTGGAGCCTTACTAAACGCACCCAAAGGTGAGTTCATACTTGTCCCCTTTTTACTCTTTATCACTTTTGGGGTGTAAACATGTATCATATGCAAAACACACTATTGCTTTCATAAACACACATGCTCAATCTATTAAACATATTTTTATGCTACTTGCCATGCTTATGATTCTTAGATACATAAACATAATTCATTAACTATTATTAGCCCACTTAACATGTATAGCACTATAGGACTAGCACACCGCCCCCTTTATGGGTCATTGTTAAGAAAGAAACGGACCTAGCATGAATATGTTAGGTATATGCAGTGGTACTCGCGGGTTTGAGTTATGTTCTTTTGTATGATAGGTATGTGCAATGCTATAGTATGAGATTTGAGTAAACCATTCTAAAATACTATGTATGTAAACTAAAACTAGTATGCTCACCAATGCTTTATGTGTTGACGGATATTTTATACATGTTGCAGGAAATGTTTGATGCAAGATATTCAAGAAATCTACTTAGGATTGGACTAGAAACTCACGCTAGTTTAAGTTCTATACTTTGATGTCGTATTTCTCTTTTCATGAAAACAATTTGTATTCAGTTATCTTTTTAGACGATAATTATGCTATGAATGAAATTTTATCTTTAAATCATATTGTCACGAATTCTAGTGTGATGAAGTCTTTGAACAATCTATCACAAGTCTCACCCCGATGTTTCCGCCATCGGTTGGGGTGTGACAGATTGGTATCAGAGCCATGACTATAGGGAATCAGGAAAATTGCCATGTTTTGACCTAGACTATAGTTAAGAACCTTTATGACCATTCTTTTTTATCATGCTTAAAATACTTGTTCTCCCTATGTTGCTTCTACTCTATCCTCTTGTCTTCAAAAATTTACCTTCCTATTTGTGGACTATAGTTAAGACACTCGTATACCACAAACGAAAGAAAATCACCAAAATAGGCGTGAAACCCTCACTTTGGTGATAACTTTCAATCTGCGTAAATCCTTTGTGTTTTTGAAACTACGCCAAGATAGGAGTGATATCCTCACCTTGGTGGAAACTTCACAATTCTCGTTCTAGTGGACACTTACCAATCGAAGGTTAGAATTAATTTTCTTACCACGTTGGACAAAGTGTACAAACCACACTCAAAGAAACGACCTCGCTAAGATAGGAGTGAATTCCGCAACTTAGCGACTAGTTTCAATCCTTGATATATTTTTTTTTTTAAATCTCGCCAAAGTCTCAAAATTACTAAAGACAAGAAACATGTAGTAACTGGAAGGGTGAATACCGTTAACCGCAAGTCGGCGAGAGTATTTCCACCTATTAGGCCAAAGCATGCTTTCAAACTCGAAGGTAAATTCAGACCACTTTGGTTAGTCTAAGTTTCGTTCCGGAACACTCCAATGGCTTGCTTAAAACAAGCCCCTCATTTTATGTTAATATTATTTTCAATGATGTTTTCATGCTATGTTTTCACTACATATATTCGATTTAATTTTTTTTTTCACTACTCGCAAAGGCTCTCAAGACTCGCATCTCAAGTACTCTCGCAATCTCCAAACAATACTAATAATCGCAAACCAACACTAATCAAAGCTCCTTTATATTGTCTAAATGCACTATACTTGCTTATACTTATGTGTTATGCTTTGTAAAACAATGTGAAACTACATGCTACTTGAACTATTTACACTATGTGCATTGTATGCTTAATTCACATCTAAAAACAAAGACAAAATGCAATCTTTATACAAATAAACCATTGATCAAAGCTCATAATCCTTTTGTTTATTCTATAGATGTCTTCCATGTCAAACCGTATGTCAAGCAAGAACTCTAAGCAAAGCACCAACAAGAAAATGCTATCTTTCATGGCCAAGGTCATACCCGATGTGGTTAGCAAAATCCAAGCCTCCGTAAGCCCTCACGGTTCAGTTGACTCAAGAGCCGAATCCTCCAAAGCTACCTCCTTCACCTTTAAGCAATTTAACGTGCATCGACCTGACTCTTTTACAGGAAACGATGGTGCTACCGCTATGCTCGAATGGTTCGACCACATCGAGCTAGTTTTCATCAATAGCGAATGCCCCGAGGATCTCCGCACTCGTCACGCCACTAGTGTCTTCAAATCAAGGGCACTAGAGTGGTGGAAAAGTGAGAGAGCTACCCGTGAAACGAAGCCGCTTTAGCTCTGCCGTGGGAGGAACTCAAGCAACTCATGATTGAGGAGTTCTGCCCCTCGCAAGAGATAGAGCGACTCGAAGACGAGTTTTGGAAACTCAAGCAAAACAATGGTGATAACGCAACCTATACCAATCGTTTCAAGCAACTCCTTGTCCTTGTACCTCACCAATTCAACACCACTAAGAGGATCATAGCTAAGTATCTCAAAGGCCTCCCAACGAGTGTTCGTGATATCGTTGAAGGAGCTGAACCCACCACCTTAGAAAAAGCCATTCGTTTAGCTTCCAAAATCTCGGATAACCAAGTGAAAGATGGAACCTTAACTATCCCAAACACCACCAAAACCGTCAATCAAACCACCACCATTCCCACCGACAAACCAAAGGAAGCCAAAACCCCATCAACCCATAGCAATAACCGCAAACGCAAGTCCCGAACCCAAAACTATGCCGTTACCATTCCATCCACCGAAGCTCAAGCTCCAACTCCTCTTACCCAGGTGCCTGCCAAGAAACCCTACACCGGCTCTTTCCCAAAATGTAACACGTGCCATTTTCATCACCCACCAAACTTTACTTGCCGTTTCTGTACCAATTGTAACTGCTATGGGCACCTTCTCCAAACTTGCAAAACCGACCCTAGAACCCAAAACAACCAACCTCAAGTTGTCAACCAACCCCGAGCTGCTAACCCTATGCAATTGGGAAGTTTTGACATCATAGTAGGCATGGATTGGCTTGCAAAACATCGTGCCGAAGTTGTTTGCTTCGAAAAATTTATCCGTATACCGCTTCCTAGCGGTGACACTTTACAAATCTATGGTGAGAAAGCCTCCAAAGGACTCAAACTCATGTCTTGTACCAAAGCTCAAAAGTATCTCCGTAAGGAATATGTTGCATTCTTGGCTCATGTGGTAACAACCAAAGACAAGGAAAAAGGCATAAAAGACATACCTGTCATTTGTGACTTTCCCGAGGTCTTTCCCGAAGATCTACCCGGTCTTCCTCCTGCTCGTTCTATTGAACTTCGCATTGACCTCATACCTGGTGCTACACCTGTTGCAAAAGCTCCTTATCGTCTTGCACCTTCCGAAATGCAAGAACTTGCTAGTCAACTCCAAGAATTGCTCGAAAAAGGCTTCATACGCCCGAGTACTTCTCTCTGGGGTGCTCCTGTTTTGTTTGTTAAAAAGAAAGACGGATCTTTCCGTATGTGCATCGATTATCGTGAGCTTAACAAGCTTACTATCAAAAACCGATACCCTCTCCCACGCATTGATGATCTCTTTGACCAGCTCCAAGGAGCTACTTGTTTCTCAAAAATCGATCTTCGTTCTGGATACCATCAACTTCAAATCCACGAAGAAGATATTCCAAAAATTGCCTTTCGCACAAGATATGGTCACTACGAGTTCATGGTGATGCCTTTCGGTTTAACCAATGCACCCGCAGTATTCATGGATCTAATGAATCGAGTGTGTAAACCTTATTTGGAACGTTTTATGATTGTCTTCATTGATGACATCTTGATCTATTCCAAATCCGAAAACGACCATAAACGACATCTCCGTTTGATTCTAGAACTCCTACGTGCCGAACGACTTTATGCCAAGTTCTCTAAATGTGAATTTTGGTTAAAAGAAGTTCAATTCCTTGGGCATATTGTGAACGATAGGGGTATTCATGTTGATCCTGCCAAAATTGAAGCCGTTAAAAATTGGATTGAACCAAAATCTCCTACCGAAGTTCGTTCCTTTCTAGGATTGGCGGGTTACTACCGTCGGTTCATCACCAACTTTTCCAAAATTGCTACACCACTCACCGCTTTGACTCAAAAATCCCAACCTTTCATTTGGGGTCCTAAGCAAGAAGAAGCCTTTGAAACCCTCAAGTCTATGCTTTGTGATGCTCCTATTCTAGCTCTTCCCGAGGGGAATGATGATTTCGTGGTTTATTGTGATGCATCGAATCAAGGTCTTGGTTGCGTTCTTATGCAACGAGGCAAAGTCATCATCTATGCATCAAGGCAACTCAAAATCCATGAGAAGAACTACACCACTCACGATCTCGAACTTGGTGCCGTAGTTTTTGCCTTAAAAATCTGGAGACATTACCTCTATGGTACGAAATGTGTTGTTTTTACCGACCACAAAAGCCTGCAACACATTTTTAATCAAAAAGATCTTAACATACGACAACGACGATGGGTCAAATTGTTAAAAGACTACGACTGCGAAATTCGCTATCATCCTGGCAAAGCGAATGTAGTAGCCGATGCTCTTAGTCGAAAAAGTCAAGCAGTTCTATGCAACATCCGAGAAATCGACCGTCTTCGTAGCTCTCAATTTCAAAATGATCTATTTAATCGTATTCGAGACGCTCAACATACATCGGTCAATGAAAATACTCTATACGAAGAAATGTCTTGTGGTGCCGAGTTACACATGGAGTCCAAGGCAAATGGAATTCTTTATTATCTTGATCGTATTTGGGTTCCCAGTCGTAATGACATTCGTACTCTTATAATGAATGAAGCGCATAAATCCCGATACTCTATTCATCCCGGTGCGGATAAAATGTATCAAGATCTCCGTCGCATTTATTGGTGGCCCGGTATGAAAAAGGGCATTGCTCTCTTTGTGACCAAATGTCTCACTTGCTCCAAAGTAAAAGCTGAGCACCAACGACCGTCGGGTTTGCTTGAACAGCCCGAAGTCCCCATGTGGAAATGGGAAAGTATTGCTATGGATTTTATTACCAAGCTCCCTCGAACATCATCTGGACATGATAGTATTTTGGTAATCATTGATCGTTTAACCAAGTCAGCTCATTACCTTCCCATTCGGGAAGATTACAAAGTTGAGAAGCTAGCCCATATCTACACCAAGGAAATCATTTGTCGTCATGGTATTCCTCTTGACATCATCTCAGACCGTGATGGTCGATTCACCTCCCGTCTTTGGGAAACATTTCAGGCTGCCATGGGAACTCAGCTTAATCTTAGTACAGCTTTTCATCTTCAATCTGATGGTCAAACTGAACGTACGATCCAGACTCTTGAGGACATGTTTTGATCTTGTGTAATCGACTTTGGTGGAAACTGGGATGCTCATCTACCATTGGTCGAGTTCTCGTACAATAACAGTTACCATACCAGCATCCAAATGGCTCCATTCGAAGCTCTCTATGGCCGAAAGTGTCGTTCTCCTATATGTTGGCACGAGATTGGTGAAGTACAAATCACTGGTCCCGAAATCATCCAGGAAACGACCAACAAAATCATCCAGATCCGTGATAATCTCTTAGCTGCTCGAAGCCGTCAGAAAAGCTATGCTGACAAGCGGTGAAAACCCCTTGAATTCAATGTTGGTGGTCAAGTACTCCTCAAGGTCTCTCCTTGGAAGGGAGTAGTCAGATTTGGAAAGAAAGGGAAGTTATCTCCACGGTTTGTTGGACCATTCAAAATCATTGAGCGAATTGGGAAAGTGGCTTACAAGCTCTAGTTACCCCAAGAACTCAACAATGTCCATCCCACCTTTCATGTTTCAAATTTGAAGAAGTGCTTAGCCGAAGGGAACATACACATTCCTCTTGATGACGTACGAATTGACGAGACTATGCATTTCGTCGAAAAACCAGTGGAAATAACGGATCATGAAGTCAAACAACTCAAACGAAAAGGTATTCCGCTAGTTAAAGTTCGTTGGGAATCGAAGAATGGACCCGAATTCACTTGGGAACATGAAGGGAAAATGAAGAAAAAGTACCCACATCTTTTCAGTCAAGCCACTTGAATAAATTTCAAGACGAAATTTCCTAAAGTAGGGGAGACTGTAACATTTGTACTTTTCGTATTTTCTATTCTAGTCCTTGTATTCTTGTATCTTGTCATTTTACACCCTTGTAATCCCGAGCTTATGATCAATGGAAAAATAATTTATCAATTGCATTTAATCTTAATCTATAAATTCTACGCGACGCAAACTTTATGTAACGTCGCATGATTCTTAATTTTCTTGTATTATGAATGCTATATTTAAACAAATTCCAAGCTTGCCGTTACTCGCTTCTTTTATGTTACTCATACCGATTCATGACGAGTCGCCATTATATTTTTACCCTATTCAATTTAGGCGTTATAACAAGGAACTTATTTAGTTAAGATCTTAATATATATTTATTATTAATAAAAAAAAGTGCCGTCCATTTTTTTTGTCATTTATTTATTTATTTATTTTTTATTTTTTTTAAGATATAATTACCACTTAATTAACTTCTAACCACCCTAATTAATTCATTAAATACCCAACCCCTTCACCCCAACTATAAATACACCACTCCTACCCATTCTAACACTTGCTCATTTCTAAATCCTCTCTAAACCTCCCAATTCTCCAAAGAAATCCCAAGAGTGGAAGTCCACTTCTAAGTGAGTTCTCTCATAAACTCCAACTTTATTCTTCTTTCTTCACTACCTTTCTTCTTCTAACCCCTTAGAGAAACCTCTAGGATCTTCCCCATATTTATCCACATAAGTGTGATAATGTGACACCCGGCAAATTCTGGTTAACAACGTTGTCTAGATGAATGTCTACCTTAGCGAGTCACTCGTATATTGTACTTAACTGGGTTAGTTAAGTCGGGTTATGGTTCGGGAACTATCGGTTAGTCTAGAAGATCATTGGATGTTGGTCTAGAGGTTCATTAGATGTCAGTCCTTAACCAAGTGTACAAACGGTGACGATTTGTAGGATCGTCAGGGCATACGGAACATACAAGTCTCGAGTCCCAGGAATTGGTGAACGAGTGTGAATACGTGTATTTACAAGTGTTATGTGTTTACAATCATTATGTGACTTGTCGGTACGTGAATATGTGTTAACATATGTTAAAACGGGGTTTAACGCGCAAAACACACGAAACCAGCCCCTATAGGCGATTAGGAAGGCCTAATCGCCTATAAGGGAGGCGAGTAGGCAACATTAGGGGCGAGTAGGGGCTACTCGTGTGCCCTAGGGGGCGAGTAGGCCCCAAATGGCTGAACAATCATGCGATTAGGATTCCTAATCGCGTGGAAGGGCTGCATAATCGCTAGTTACGTGCTGGACGACTAAAAACGACTATAAATACCATACATGACCTCATAAACTTCATTATACAAACCCTAGTCGTCCCATAACCTGCCCCAACACACACACAACCTCTGGAACGCGATTTTTGATCAAAACACAAGGTTTCAAGCTTAATCCATCATCCTTTTACAAATCTAAGGTTTGGTTTTCATCCATGCAATCTTATAAACGTTTTTATTCAATCCCTAATAGTCCAGACCTGTTCTAAAACGAAAAAGCTTTCTGAAAATCGTTAAAAAGTGTTGTTAATCGGATTTTAACTAGTATACATGTGTTATGTGTGTTTATGATTAGAAAGCTAGGGTTTTTATGATTCAAGATGAAGGATTAACATGTTATTAGGATTAATTCAGAGTACTAATAATATTATGATGATAAAATCTGAGAATTGAGTATTAGGGTTATGATTACGCGTGTTCATATGATGATTGCATGCTATGTGAATGGTGTTTGGATTACGTGATTGCATGCAGGGCTGATAATATGAGGCAAAACGAAGGGATTTAGTTGAAACATGTTTAGGATAGTGTTTGGGATGATATTGGGTAGTTACACACGTTCTGGATCTGATTTGGAGCGTTAAACGCGCGAAAAACCGGAACAGCATGCTTACAGGCAATTAGCATCCTAATCGCCTATGTTAGAGGCGATTAGGAGGCTAAATGCCTATGTTATAGGCGAGTAGGGCCTAAATGCTATTAGATACATGCGAGTAGGGCCTAAATGCTAGTAGTTACATGTGGTATAGCCTAAATGCTAGTAGTTACATGTGGTATAGCCCTAAATGCTAGTAGTTATATGTGGTATAGCCCTAAATGCTAGTAGTTACATGTGGTATGCCCTAAGTGCTAGTAGTTCATGCGATTAGGGTTCCTAAATGCTAGTTGACCAACCTAAATGCTAGTTGACTTTTCCTAATCGCGTGTACTGCTACTGTAAGTATAAATTAGCATTCCGAGACCCGATTTGACATGTAGGAACATGCTAGGGACCCCGTAACATGTCTAATAACTTGGTAACATATGTTTGGATGTAATTCGGTGATACGTGAACTATGTGCTATAACTTGTTGTGCGTTAACGTATGTTAAGTGTGATTGCATGATTGTCTGTTTGAGAGCGTAAACATAACACGGGGAGTCTCGGGTCACCAATGGGATGTCGAGTCTTGTACTTTGGGTCAGTTATACAGTCACGGTGTTTTCAAACGAACCTGGTTATGGTCTGGACATCTAGGGACTAATTAACCTGCGGGTTATTAGTCTAAGTACTTGTAACTGTCATATGTTAGGTCGCCGCTTTACGGGACTAGCATAGCAGCTGAGTTTACTCGGGTTAAGGAGTAACGCAACTTAAGGTGAGTTTACGGCCCCTCTTTTAAACTGGTTTCATACTTTCGGGGGAGAAAACATGTGTTAAAACGATTATTTGGTAACTACTGTCATACTATGGGTTTCTATTGTGTACTACACGATCTTTGGAAGTCCCGGGGGGAACCATGAATGTGCGGGTTTGCACAACGGGGAAATGTGAATAGCGCTATTGGGAGTGACCAACCCCGCTCGTCGGCTTGGAGGGCCGGGTGAGTGCATATTGTCTCAAACAGGAACAACAGGAACAACTGGTTTACTTTACGGGCACAACATCTGGTATTCGAGTTAGTAATGGTTTTCCAATCGTGGTAGTAACAAAACATACGCCTAGCTAGCGTACACTGGTTTTCGATTTGTTATAGTATGGACAGGTTGACTTGGTACTTGGATACAAAACCTGTAAACTCACCAGCATTTTTGTGCTGACGTAAACTTTTACATGTTTTCTCAGGTCGCTAAGGTAGCATAATGGAACTAGGGCGCACGCGTCTGCACGGCGTCTAGCTAGAGTTGCATGATTTTACAAACGTTGAACATGGGTTTACTATTAAATAATTGTTTTGAATAAGCTTCCGCTGTAAACGGGAATTTTAAACATTGTTTTGAAATAGCATTATGTTCATGTTAGACTTGTTTATTGTGATCATTGGTTTGGATCCTGGTTTGTCATGCGCCTCGCGGTAAAACTCCGCAAATGGATTTTGAGGGTGTGACAGATTGGTATCAGAGCCAATGGTTATAGTGAACTAGGACTGCATGTAGAGTCTAGTCTGTAGCCGAGTCGCACACACACTAGACGATCACATGGTACTAAACATTATGGTGGTTTACGTATGGTCTTGTCGGGGTGTCTCTAAATCGTTGGTCTTTCTACGTTACATCATCCGTTCTATCTTAGGTCGGGTTACTTACTTTCTGGGCAGTGTAGTATATTGGGGTAACTCGTGTACTCTTGAGATTTGTCCAAGGCTCGGACATCTCCCTTTCGTACTCCAATAGAAACACTTGCCATAAACTACCGTAGTATTACGGTGTGTAGCTAAGAGTCTATGTTCGGTGATTTGAACTTTGAACTAGGAGAACACTTGGAGGACCATGTAGAGCGGTTTATCATTTTGGGTGCACACAAAATCATAAACCGAAATGCATGGAAGCCCTAGTGAGCTCTGGGTTGAAGGGATAGTCCTGGATTGGATCTAACTTTGATCTTGTGAACATTAGTGGTTATCTTTATCTGCGAAACTAAATTTTCTCGTTCTTTCTGCCAGAATCATGTCTGGAGTACGAGGAGGACGTGGAGGTGGTCGCAATGGTGGACGTGGTGGTGGTCGCGGTGGTGCTGGTGGTCGTGGAGGTATTAATCTATCGCAGGCTGATCTGAACAACTTGCTCCAAGCTGCCTTTCAGTTAGGGCACAACGGTGGTGGTAAGTTGATTTATCCATTTTCTTTGCCTCATTGGTGAACCTTATTTACATTCTTCGTGGTTTCTCATACGTTACATTTCAGGTGGTCCTGTTAACCCACCCCCACCCATGTGTACCTACAAGATGTTCCGGGACTGTAAGCCCCAGGAATTCTCTGGCACTGAGGGTGCGGTGAGCTTGCTTAGGTGGCTGGAGAAAGTGGAGTCAGTGTTTCTGATGTGTAACTGTCTCCCAGAAGATCGGGTTAAGTATGCTGCTGCGTTATTCCAGGATGTTGCCCTGACCTGGTGGAATAACATCACCCAGAATATGGGTATCGGGGAGGCATATGCTATGCCTTGGGAGAATTTTGTGCAGTTGCTGAAACGTGAATACTGTCCGAGGGAAGAGGTGCAGAAGCTAGAGCACGAGGTGTGGAACCTCAATATGTCTGGGTCTGAAATTGAGAAGTATATTGTGAGGCGTAACGAATTGGCAGTGCTGTGTCCTGATCTGCATGTGCCAGAGTACAGGAGGATTGAACATTATGTCTCGGGGTTAGTACCGGAAATTGCAGGGTTAGTGGCTGCGGGAAATCATCCTACATATGCAGAGGTAGTCCGATCGGCTCATAGGATGACCAACTTGAAGATGAATGAGGGTATTTTTCCTGCTAAGGGTTCGACTGTTAAGGCCCCAGAGAACAACAAGCGCAAGTGGGAAAATGACGGGAAGGGATCTGGGTCAGCACAGCAGAATAAGAGGTTCGATAATGGGGGTTCTTCTTCTTCTTCAGGTAACAAGCAGGGTGGTTATGCGGGGAAACTGCCTAAATGTAACAAGTGTGGGCGTCATCATCAAGGGAACTGCGACAGTAATCGTTGCCATCGCTGTCAGCGAATTGGGCATTTTGCTAAAGATTGTCGGGCTACACTTCCATCGACACAGGCCCCAAGTAATACCCCGGCTCCTGCTGCTCAAGGAACTACGGGAAAACAAGGATGTTACAATTGTGGAGAGACTGGGCATTACAAGAAGGATTGCCCAAAACTGAAGCAGGGTGGAAACAACGGTAATGGGAACAACGGGGGCGGCGGCAGAAATGCACGTGCCTTCGTCATTGGAGCCGCTGAGGCTAGACAGGACCCTGACACAGTCACCGGTGCGTTCCTTCTCAATAATCGTTCTGTTAGTGTGTTATTTGATTCTGGTGCCGACAAGAGTTTTGTATCCATGGATGTTAGTCGACTGCTAGATGTAGTACCCGTACCATTAGAGACCAAGTATATTATTGAGTTGGCTGACGGTAAGAAGATTGAAGCTACTAGTGTCCTTCGGGAGTGTCAATTAGAGTTGTCGGGTTTATCGTTCCCCATCGACCTTATGCCGGTACCATTGGGTAGTTTTGACGTTGTGGTAGGAATGGATTGGTTGTCTTTGTATCGCGTGGAGATTGTCTGTTACGATAAGGTTATTCGGATTCCTCTCCCTGATGGAGAATTCCTTTCTATGTACGGTATCAAGGGTGGTGTTCCGCTAAACATCATCTCTAGCATGAAAGCCCTTAAGTGTCTTCGAAAGGGTTATCCAGCCGTTTTGGCACTTTTATCTGTTTCCTCTGGTGATGAGAAGAAGATCGATGATATTCCAGTTGTACGCGAGTTTCCTGATGTTTTTCCCGATGATTTATCTGGTCTTCCTCCTCACCGTCAAGTCGAGTTCGGTATTGATCTTGTACCAGGGGCTGCTCCTATTGCTCGGGCCCCCTACCGTCTTGCACCTCCCGAGATGCAGGAATTGTCTAGTCAGTTACAGGAACTCTTGGACAAGGGTTTCATCCGGCCAAGTTCTTCCTCTTGGGGAGCTCCGATTTTATTTGTTAAGAAGAAAGATGGATGTTTCCGATTGTGTGTGGACTACAGAGAACTGAACAAATTGACCGTCAAGAACCGTTATCCTCTTCCACGTATTGATGATCTATTCGACCAGCTCCAGGGTTCTAGTTATTATTCCAAGATTGACTTGAGGTCCGGTTATCACCAGCTGCGCGTCAGGGAGGCGGACGTTGCAAAGACTGCCTTTCGTACACGTTATGGCCATTTCGAATTCTTGGTCATGCCTTTCGGTCTCACGAACGCACCGGCGGTTTTCATGGATTTGATGAACCGCGTTTGCAAACCATATCTGGACAAGTTCGTCATTGTGTTTATTGATGACATTCTGATCTACTCTAAGAACAAGACCGAACACGAGGAACACCTACGTTTGGTTTTGGAACTCTTGAGACGGGAACAACTTTACGCTAAGTTCTCAAAGTGTGACTTTTGGTTACGCGAAGTTCAGTTCCTAGGACATGTGGTTAATGAACTAGGAATTCATGTCGATCCAGCTAAGATCGAAGCAATCAAGGACTGGGGAGCACCAAAGACGCCAACTGAGGTGCGGCAATTCCTAGGCCTTGCGGGCTACTATCGTCGTTTCATTCAGGGGTTCTCGAAGATCGCTCAACCCCTCACCACTCTTACTCGAAAAGATAGGAAATTCGACTGGGGTGAACCACAAGAGTCAGCGTTTGAGGAACTAAAGTCTAAACTTTGTTCCGCTCCTATTTTGTCTTTACCTGAAGGCCCTGATGATTTTGTTGTTTACTGTGATGCTTCTATTCATGGTCTCGGTTGCGTGTTGATGCAACGCGAGAAGGTGATTGCGTATGCCTCTCGTCAACTCAAGGTGCACGAGAAGAACTACACCACCCATGACTTGGAGTTGGGTGCCGTGGTATTCGCATTGAAAATATGGAGACATTACTTGTACGGTACCAAATGCACCATCTACACCGATCACAAGATTCTTCAACATATTTTTGACCAACAACATTTGAACATACGACAGCGTCGTTGGATTGAACTTCTGAACGACTATGATTGTGCCATTAAGTACCATCCTGGCAAGGCGAATGTTGTAGCAGACGCCTTGAGCAGGAAGGAATCAACTAAACCTCGTCGTGTTCGGGCGTTGCAGCTCACCATTCATTCATCACTACCTGATCAACTCCGTTCTGCTCAGTTGGAAGCTTTGAAGGAGGAAAACCTTAAAGCTGAAACTATGCACGGTGCCGACAAGCACCTCGAGCGAAGGCCTGATGGCCTGCACTACATCGCAGAACGCATATGGGTTCCTTTATTTGGGGGACTACGGGAGCTTGTCCTAGATGAGGCTCATAAGTCCCAGTATTCTATTCATCCTGGTTCGGATAAGATGTACCAAGATCTGAAGGTGCTCTACTGGTGGCCAAACATGAGGTCGGATATAGCTTCATACGTGAGTAAGTGTTTGACTTGTGCTAAGGTCAAGGTGGAATACCAGAAACCGTCGGGTCTCTTGCAACAACCTGAAATTCCGGAATGGAAATGGGAACGGATTACCATGGATTTTGTCACGCAACTTCCTAAATCACCCAGCGGGAATGACAAGATATGGGTGATTGTCGATCGGTTGACGAAATCAGCCCATTTTCTTGCTATTAAGGAGACCGACACCATGGATCGTTTGGCTCGTCTTTATTTGAAGGAAGTTGTTTCTAAACACGGGGTGCCAGTTTCTATTATCTCGGATCGTGACTCCCATTTTACTTCTCACTTCTGGAAGTCTTTGCACAAGGCTTTGGGTACCCAACTAGACATGAGTACGGCTTATCATCCACAGACTGACGGCCAGAGTGAGCGTACGATTCAAACTTTAGAAGACATGCTGCGGGCATGTGTGATCGATTTTGGCAAGGGTTGGGAAGCTCATCTACCGTTAGTAGAATTCTCGTACAATAACAGTTATCACACGAGCATCAAGGCAGCTCCGTTCGAGGCACTGTACGGACGGAAATGCCGTTCTCCTCTTTGTTGGGCTGAAGTGGGTGAGAGTCAACTCACTGGGCCTGAACTAGTGTACGAAACTTCGGAAAAGATCGTACAAATTCGTAACCGGTTGGCAGCGGCACGGGACTGGCAAAAGAGTTATGCCGATCAGCGTCGCAAACCATTGGAATTCCAAGTCAATGACAAAGTACTTCTAAAAGTCTCACCGTGGAAGGGCGTCATACGCTTTGGGAAGCGTGGCAAACTCAACCCACGGTATGTCGGACCATTTACGATCCTGGAACGGATTGGACCGGTGGCATATCGTCTTGATTTACCGACGGAGCTCGGTAACGTACATAACGTCTTCCACGTGTCAAACTTGAAGAAGTGTCTGGCTGACGAGTCTCTTATCGTTCCACTGGAAGAGATCAAGGTTGATGATCGTCTTCGGATTGTGGAAGAACCTGTGGAGATTCTGGATTACAAGATTCGTAGCCTACGTCACAGCAAAATTCGTATCGTTAAGGTTCGGTGGAACTCGAACCGGGGACCAGAGTACACGTGGGAACGGGAGGATCAGATGAAGTCTAAATATCCTCATCTCTTTCCTAAGGAAGCGTTCGAGTCGAGATATGTCTCTTCGGCAGCTGAATGAATCTCGGGGCGAGATTCCTTTTAACGTGGGGATGATGTGACAACTCGGGTAAATCTCTCTTTTGGTTTCTATCTTTTGTTTATTTCCTTCATTATTTCTTTTGTTCTTTTGGTACTTGTGCAATTTTCGGGACGAAAATTCTTTTAACGTGGGGATGATGTGACACCCGGCAAATTCTGGTTAACAACGTTGTCTAGATGAAAGTCTACCTTAGCGAGTCACGCGTATATTGTACTTAACTGGGTTAGTTAAGTCGGGTTATGGTTCGGGAACTATCGGTTAGTCTAGAAGATCATTGGATGTTGGTCTATAGGTTCATTAGATGTCAGTCCTTAACCAAGTGTACAAACGGTGACGATTTGTAGGATCGTCAGGGCATACGGAACATACAAGTCTCGAGTCCCGGGAATTGGTGAACGAGTGTGAATACGTGTATTTACAAGTGTTATGTGTTTACAATCATTATGTGACTTGTCGGTACGTGAATATGTGTTAACATATGTTAAATCGAGGTTTAACGCGCAAAACACACGAAACCAGCCCCTATAGGCGATTAGGAAGGCCTAATCGCCTATAAGGGAGGCGAGTAGGCAACATTAGGGGCGAGTAGGGGCTACTCGTGTGCCCTAGGGGGCGAGTAGGCCCCAAATGCCTGAACAATCATGCGATTAGGATTCCTAATCGCGTGTAAGGGCTGCATAATCGCTAGTTACGTGCTGGACGACTAAAAACGACTATAAATACCATACTTGACCTCATAAACTTCATTATACAAACCCTAGTCGTCCCATAACCTGCCCCAACACACACACAACCTCTGGAACGCGATTTTTGATCAAAACACAAGGTTTCAAGCTTAATCCATCATCCTTTTACAAATCTAAGGTTTGGTTTTCATCCATGCAATCTTATAAACGTTTTTATTCAATCCCTAATAGTCCAGACCTGTTCTAAAACGAAAAAGCTTTCTGAAAATCGTTAAAAAGTGTTGTTAATCGGATTTAAACTAGTATACATGTGTTATGTGTGTTTATGATTAGAAAGCTAGGGTTTTTATGATTCAAGATGAAGGATTAACATGTTATTAGGATTAATTCAGAGTACTAATAATATTATGATGATAAAATCTGAGAATTGAGTATTAGGGTTATGATTACGCGTGTTCGTATGATGATTACATGCTATGTGAATGGTGTTTGGATTACGTGATTGCATGCAGGGCTGATAATATGAGGCAAAACGAAGGGTTTTAGTTGAAACATGTTTAGGATAGTGTTTGGGATGATATTGGGCAGTTACACACGTTCTGGATCTGATTTGGAGCGTTAAACGGGCGAAAAACCGGAACAGCATGCTTACAGGCGATTAGCATCCTAATCGCCTATGTTAGAGGCGATTAGGAGGCTAAATGCCTATGTTATAGGCGAGTAGGGCCTAAATGCTATTAGATACATGCGAGTAGGGCCTAAATGCTAGTAGTTACATGTGGTATAGCCTAAATGCTAGTAGTTACATGTGGTATAGCCCTAAATGCTAGTAGTTATATGTGGTATAGCCCTAAATGCTAGTAGTTACATGTGGTATAGCCCTAAATGCTAGTAGTTCATGCGATTAGGGTTCCTAAATGCTAGTTGACCAACCTAAATGCTAGTTGACTTTTCCTAATCGCGTGTACTGCTACTGTAAGTATAAATTAGCATTCTGAGACCCGATTTGACATGTAGGAACATGCTAGGGGCCCCGTAACATGTCTAATAACTTGGTAACATATGTTTGGATGTAATTCGGTGATACGTGAACTATGTGCTATAACTTGTTGTGCGTTAACGTATGTTAAGTGTGATTGCATGATTGTCTGTTTGAGAGCGTAAACATAACACGGGGAGTCTCGGGTCACCAATGGGATGTCGAGTCTTGTACTTTGGGTCAGTTATACAGTCACGGTGTTTTCAAACGAACTTGGTTATGGTCTGGACATCTAGGGACTAATTAACCTGCGGGTTATTAGTCTAAGTACTTGTAACTGTCATATGTTAGGTCGCCGCTTTACGGGACTAGCATAGCAGCTAAGTTTACTCAGGTTAAGGAGTAACGCAACTTAAAGTGAGTTTACGGCCCCTCTTTTAAACTGGTTTCATACTTTCGGGGGAGAAAACATGTGTTAAAACGATTATTTGGTAACTACTGTCATACTATGGGTTTCTATTGTGTACTACACGATCTTTGGAAGTCCCGGGGGGAACCATGAATGTGCGGGTTTGCACAACGGGGAAATGTGAATAGCGCTATTGGGAGTGACCAACCCCGCTCGTCGGCTTGGAGGGCCGGGTGAGTGCATATTGTCTCAAACAGGAACAACTGGTTTACTTTACGGGCACAACATCTGGTATTCGAGTTAGTAATGGTTTTCCAATCGTGGTAGTAACAAAACATACGCCTAGCTAGCATACACTGGTTTTCGATTTGTTATAGTATGGACAGGTTGACTTGGTACTTGGATACAAAACCTGTAAACTCACCAGCATTTTTGTGCTGACGTAAACTTTTACATGTTTTCTCAGGTCGCTAAGGTAGCACAATGGAACTAGGGCGCACGCGTCTGCACGGCGTCTAGCTAGAGTTGCATGATTTTACAAACGTTGAACATGGGTTTACTATTGAATAATTGTTTTGAATAAGCTTCCGCTGTAAACGGGAATTTTAAACATTGTTTTGAAATTGCATTATGTTCATGTTAGACTTGTTTATTGTGATCGTTGGTTTGGATCCTGGTTTGTCATGCGCCTCGCGGTAAAACTCCGCAAGTGGATTTTGAGGGTGTGACAGATAAGGGTAGAGCACCTAAAAGAGGTTCCAAAGGTGGTTGTTTTCCGAATTATACTATATAATAATATAAAGAGTAAATAGTCATTTTCGTCCCTATGGTTTGGTCCAGTTTGCCACTCCAGTACAAAAGTTTTTTTTTTTTTTTTGCAATCTCTTACCTGTGGTTTGGATTTTTTTGCCAAATTCGTCCTTTTCACTAACCCAGTTAAAAAATCTCGTTAGTGTCAGGGGTAGGGTTGTCTTTTTACCAGTCAGGGACGAATTTGGCATTTAAAATTCAGTTAACCTTGAGGGACTAAATTTGCCTGATGATGAAAGTTTAAAAATAAAGAAAAGACCCGCGGGTTGAGAGGCTCGAACCCGGGTCTGTTCTATGGAACCACACATACATAACCACTCTACCAAGAAGCAAGTTTGTTGAATAAATTTGAAATCAAAATAACTTAAACTTAAATAAAATACATCATCTTCTTCCCCAAACTTAACTTTCAAGAACCATAACCCTAGAATCAGATTCAATTAACCCGAATCGGACACGATTAAGCAACAATGATAAAGGGCTTTTACTCGGAGTTAAACAACAATCAAAACGACATAAAAGTTTCGGACTTACAATGTGGCATACGGAAAAAAACGAGGTGCACATGTTCGAAGCTTTGCGTCGAGATTAACAGATCTTCTGGTCTCGTTTTAATTTGTTTAAAAGTGGGTTTGTGATGCACAAAGGTTGTGTGATGTATTTCAATGATCAGTATATAAGGTCATTAGGAAAAATCGAACGTTTGATCTTGACATAAAGTTCCGACGGTTACGTTCATAAAACTCGATTAAATACACGATTAAAACGGATTAAATGTACGATAATGACCAGGAATTGAATAAGAACAGATGGAGAAACGTTTTGGGAACATTTAAACAAATTAAAACATTCTTATAACCGGGTTTTGGGTTGGCCGGAATAAAATCCGGTGGTCGGATTCTGGCAAGAACCTACCGGAAATTTCAGGGGAGGGAAGAGCAAGTTTGAAATGCCAAATTCGTCCCTGACTTGTAAAAAGACAACCCTACCCCTGACACTAACGAGATTTTTTAACTGGGTTAGTGAAAAGGACGAATTTGGCAAAAAAATCCAAACCACAGGTATGAGATTGCAAAAAAAAAAAAACTTTTGTACTGGAGTGGCAAACTGGACCAAACCACAGGGACGAAAATGGCTATTAACTCTAATATAAACATATACTTTGAAGTTTCTATCTTACTAGTTTATTATTAATCTTTGGAAGGTTTGTGGTTACACCCTACCTTACCAACTCTCTTGACCCTTCTTGTGCTACGGATTTATCCACACTAGAAAGGGGAAATCCCGTGTCCAAAACCCACGTTTATTCCATAAGCGAAGTGGTTATGACATGAACCTATCAAATAGATTCACATTCCTAACTTTATACCATCCGAATCATCTATGATGGTTTTGTGCTTGGTCTAACTTAATCTCATGACCATCCGGATTGCCCTAAAGGCAATTTGTGCTTGGTTTGCCTAAAATGCTAGCATGACTCTCGTGAATCTATAACCTAAACTCGAACCTAAGACCCTTTATTCTTTAATTCTAGTTAACCAAGGCTAAGGAACTAACCTCCCAAGACTCGTCTTTGGAGCCTTACTAAACGCACCCAAAGGTGAGTTCATACTTGTCCCCTTCTTACTCTCTATAACTTTTGGGGTGTAAACATGTATCATATGCAAAACACACTAATGCTTTCATAAACACACATGCTCAATCTATTAAACATACTTATATGCTACTTGCCATGCTTATGATTCTTAGATACATAAACATAATTCATTAACTATTATTAGCCCACTTAACATGTATAGCGCTATAGGACTAGCACACCGCCCCTTTATGGGTCATTGTTAAGAAAGAAACGGACCTAGCATGAATATGTTAGGTATATGCAGTGGTACTCGCGGGTTTGAGTTATGTTCTTTAGTATGATAGGTATGTGCAATGCTATGGTATGAGATTTGAGTAAACCATTCTAAAATACTATGTATGTAAACTAAAACGAGTATGTTCACCAATGCTTTATGTGTTGACGGATATTTTATACATGTTGCAGGAAATGTTTGATGCAAGATATTCAAGAAATCTATTTAGGATTGGACTAGAAACTCACGCTAGTTTATGTTCTATACTTTGATGTCGTATTTCTCTTTTCATGAAAACAATTTGTATTCTGTTATCTTTTTAGACGATAATTATGCTATGAATGAAATTTTATCTTTAAATCATATTGTCACGAATTCTAGTGTCATGAAGTCTTTGAACAATCTATCACAAGTCTCACCCCGATGTTTCCGCCATCGGTTGGGGTGTGACAACATGGACCTATGTCTTCCCATAAATATCAAATTAAATGAGAAATTTGTATTTGAAAACATGACCTAGAAATGAGCTGCACAAATGTGGATCCACGGGAATTTCTCTATTAAATAATCCATAAAGAACAAAGCAACTGATATGCTGAAAAGTGTAAACATTGTTGAAGCATTAATACATTTTTATTTATTTGATTTGTTATATAATGTAGTTAAATGAGAGTAGAAAACACATACCAGACGTCTTTCATCAGTCAGTGGGTCGTCCAGCCTGCAGTAGAAAAATTTACCAGGAGCAGCTACAGCATCCTGATGAATGGTGATCATCCTGAAACAATTCATAATCTCCTCGTATTCAAAAACAAAGTTGCAATCAGACGGGTAATTTAGTGTTTTAACCATGTGCTTCCATCCATTGAAAAAGAACCACCTTCCAGCAATCTGCATGACTTTAACATCAAAGATTTTATCATCCAATGTATGAATTCTGGCTTTCCCAGTTGGGTAGTTGTACTTCTTAACCCATTCATTATAATGGGAAGGTAAGCCCTACACATAAAAACAAAAAAAAGTTGACTGTAAATATAATGGATCTGAATCAAATGACATCTATGATAGTCGACTGACTCCAAGAAATCTAAAAGTATTACATTACAAAGATTGTAACATTGCTTACCAAACATACACGGTCGTTGCTTTCAGACTTGACCCAAAAACCGTAAACCATTATTATTGAATCCTTTGAAAAACCTGTATTAGTAAACAAACATGTACCTAAAACATAAGAAATGAGAATCAAACAACAATCTATACAACTAAAAAAAAGCTAAACATGAATAATTATAAAACATGAAACATATTCTAACAAATACCTATATGATTAGAATCTGAAATCAGTAAAAGGAAAAGCAAATTAAGACTAAATAATCACAAACCAAAAAACATAAAACCTAATGTATACCTAAACAGTTAATCGGCAAAACTTAAATCAATAAACAGTTAGAAACAGGGGATTTCATGTATACATATGTAGCCTATTTTCATGATAGAAACAAAGATTATATTACACATTTCAAATAAAGAAACATTTAATTGAAACATAAGGATTGAGAATCAAAACAATAATTCTTAACAACCATAAAAACCTAATCAATGATTAATTATAAAACATGAAACATATTCTAACTGTCACACCCTCAAATTTCCACTTGCGGAGTTTTACCGCGAGGCGCATGACAAACCAGGATCCAAGTCAACGGTCACAATAAACAACACTATATGAATACGTAAAATCCAAAACATTGTTCTCAAATTATCAAAATCGTAGCGGAAGCATTTAACCAGTTACAAAACCATGTACGACAATGTTCAAACAGTTTTATTCAAAACATGAAGCTAAGCCTAGACGCCATGCAGACTCGTGCGCCTAGTCCAATGTTGCTACCTTAGCGACCTGAGAAAAACTTGCCAAAAAGACGTCAACATATAATGCTGGTGAGTTCACAGGTTTGTTCAATAAGTTACCAAAGTTACCAAAACGTTACCATGTCCATACTATACCAATGTCACCAAGTACGCTAGCTAGGCGTATGTTTTATTACTACTACGATTGGAAACCATTACTGGACACGTTTAGCAATGTTTAGCATATGTTTAAGCAGCCCGAATAATGTTCAGCATGTTTAGCGAAGTTCGAGACAACATGCACCCGCCCGGCCCTCCAAGCCGTCGAGTGGGGCAGGTCACGCCCAATAGATCTATCCACATTTCCCCCGCTGTGCATCCCGCACATTCATGGTTTCCCTTGGGACTTCCAATGATCGTATAGCAATACAAAGTTAAAACCATAGTATGACATATGTTACCAAAATAGTTTAGTGCATGTTTTCTCCCCCAAAAGTTAAAGCTGTAAAAGTGGGGCCGTGAACTCACCTTAGATAGCGTGCTTCGGTAACTAGTAAAATGCTAAGCCCTTGATAATCCCTCTACCGGAGATCTATCAAAATGTTCATATAAGTGTTCCGACTAATAACCATAAGGTTATCTAGTCCCCGATTGTCCAGATCGTAACCAAGTACGTTTTATAGCGTGTTTAAATGTTCAACCGACACACTAGGCCGACCCGACATCCCGTTGGTAACTCCTTACCCTAACTAATCAAGTACACATAGATTACACACAAGGTTCAAGCATAAAACACTTAGTTTGTATCAAAAATCTCATTTCTACATCAGAACGGTCGAACCAGTCAGCTAAAGCCACCTTCGCCCCTTTTTAAGTCTCCTTCACCCGTTTGATGCCACGTTCGACCGTTTGACGCCACGTTCGCCCGTTCGATCTGGTTCGCCCAAACATTTCCCAGGTTCGACCCTGGAATCTCTCCTTCGACCACTCGTTTGGTCGAATGAGCCCAGGTTCGCCCATGTTACATAAATTTTCCTAAAAACGCTTCAAACACATTCGAAACCTCACGAAACGTCATCAAACACAGCAGTCAAGTATGAATAACTTATCCCTACTGAACCCCACCAATTTTGCCCCAAAACTTATCCGTTTCAGCCCTTTCCCAAAATGGCAAAGATTATGGATGTGTCACATCATGCATGTAATTTTTACCCAATTTGGAAACTTTTTAATACCAATCCATAATCATCCACAAATGCTCAGCTTATCTTGTAATTGAAAACCCCATTCATTTTATTAATAATACTTAACATGCACAAGCCCTAGATTTCATAAAATCCCCAAAATACCCATAATATCACCATCTATCTAATTATAACCTTTTACAATCTTAAACTATCATTCATAGCAGCCCTAGATCATGTTTCTAGCATTAGAACAGCAGCAAATCATTAAACAACACATAACATCACATAACACATAATTAACATATGTTTATTGATACAAAACCTATGTTTAATGATAGGGTTTAGATTTAGGAAGGTGTTTAAAAGGTTTTATTGATAAAAGCATCCTTAGAACAGATCTAGACCTTTAGGGTTAGATAAAAACGAATCAAAATTCTTTAAAAAGACTTAGGATTAAGAACACACCTTGGATTCTTGTTTAGATGTTGTTGATAGGTTAGATTATGAAAAAGAAGAGCAAAAACTCCTTCCTTAGTGATTAAAATCGTTTGAGAGTGTTTGGAGACGGTTAGGGTTTGTGAAATGGTGAAAAATGACAAAGTTTGGTATTTATACTAGTCCACCTTCGACCCTTGTTCCTGGTCGAATGTACCCTGTCCTGGTCGAAGGGAATTCTTTCAATTCCACATCCCAGGTTCGCCCCTTTTGCAAAGGGTCGAACCAAGACATATTTCCACCTTCGACCACTCGAAGTGGTCGAACCAGAACCTATGTTTAACTAGTTTTCCAGTTTGTCGTGTTTAACGCATTTTAACGCACCTTAACATATGAGCATGCAACCTTAGTCTATGTTTAACATATTTAAGCATGGATAATCATCTACACATCATTTAAACACATCTATGTATATAATCCACCACACGACCAATAATCTACACATACACTCAATTAGTTTATGTAATTTCACCAACAACGGGACCCGGTACTAGTGTATTCCCAAAATGACTCCCAATGATCCTCCAGATTATTGAACCCTGGACAATCCTAACTTGACCCGACTCAACTAACCTAGTTAAGTCCGTTTATAAACGTTTCCCGCTAAGGTAGACTTAGATGTTACTAAAATGTTTAAGCCAAATATGCCGGGTGTCACATCATCCCCACGTTGAAAGAATTCTCATCCCGAAAATTGCACAAAGCCCAAAAATAAAAGAGACGGAGAGAACGAAACGAAAAGAAAATTTACCGGATGTCACATCATCCCCACGTTGAAAGGTGTTGGGTTATATTGAGACCACAGTTACTAGAATAGAGACTTTTGAATGATTATTGTATAGCTTTAAAGTTAAAGGACCTAGAATGTAATTATAGCATAGTTTTGGTCATCTAACCCTAATCTGCGCACTTATGTGCACGGGCTCTGCGCTTTGAATGATTATTGTATAGCTTTAAAGTTAAAGGACCTAGAATGTAATTATAGCATAGTTTTGGTCATCTAACCCTAATCTGCGCACTTATGTGCACGGGCTCTGCGCACTTAAGCTTAAGTGCGCAGGCCCAATCAGCTGCCTATATAAAGCTGATATGTGTGCAGGATTGGGGTTAGGGTTTTGGAGTTTATCTTTGTAGCACACTTTGCATAGGTGCGTACTTATTAGTATTCCAAGGTTATTCATCTTCAAATCAGATATGGAATCATCATGTTATTCATTGTGTGTGTCGGGTCTTTCAATATTCATCTAGTTTTCTTTGTTTCTTGGATTAATCACTTGAAACACCTAACTAATAGGTGTTTCTAAGTGATAACAATCTATTGCATTCAACAAGATCTAGTATTTCGGGACTACAATTTGGTATCAGAGCCATTGTGCTCTAGATTGTATCTACTTTAAGATACCAAAACCCTCATCTTGTTAAGCTTTTATTATCAAGATTATTTTCTTTGTAAACTTTAAAATTTAGGTGTTTTTCTCATATTTTGGTTTCATCAGTTGGTTTCATGGCTTGAGATGATCAACTTTGAATAAAATAAAAAAAAAAAAATCTTCTTTTTCTTTAAAACAAGATTTTTGGGGGAGAAAGTAAACCGGTCTATTCTTATTGCAAAATTAAGTCAGGAAATGATAGGAACTAATCATATCTCGTCAGCTTGTGAATAGGACCCAGAGGATGTTGTGGCCTCAAGCAACGATGTGTCGGTAGATTCAGCCCGGAATCAAGTAAACTGCCACTAGGTGATTAACAATGAAGATCTACACGGAAAGCTGGATTCCCACTGTGCTTTAGGTCTGCACAAGCTGAGTCCGGTCATACATAGGTTGAGAAATTAAAAGACACAGAAAATTTTGTGCATAAGCAAATCAAAAGACACCTAAGAGTGCAAGCTACCAATGCGGGGCTAAGAAAAACAAAATTTTTGAAACTGAGCAGAAAAGACACGCAATGTTAGTGACGTGCAAACATACATAGATAGCTCACCAAACGATCAGATGATCATCTTCTCTGCTTATGGTAACATAGACCTGAAGCTCTCATCATCTGATCAAGATAATGATCATCTTCTCTGCTTATGGTAACATAGACCTGAAGCTCTCATCATTATATTTCAATAAACCTTGAGGATCGGTAGGCCAATACCTAGCACAATGTGGGGTCCATAAAATTTTCGTCAATATTACCGAAAAACATGATAAACAGTATCACCAAACACATGTTGAAAGAGAAAAGGCATGGATTTAAGTGGACAAGCATACCGACAATTGTTCTTAGGCTGCAGCTATCCAACGGGAAGTTGAAACGGGTTCCGGCAGGTATGATTAGTATGATCTTGAATGCAGAAGGTAAGATTTGGTACAACCCCCTTTATCTAAAGGATTTGGGCCTTAAATTCAATTTTTGGGCCAAAGGTGTTGGCATCTGCATACTTGTTGGGCCCTGCGCACTTAACTCAAGTGTGCAGGCCCATTAACTCTTGTATATAAATACTGGGTCAACAATGGTCAAAAGGTTTTATCATCCAAATTTTTTTTTACTAACCCTAATCACCCATATCACAGTTCATCATCATCATAATCATCGTTCATAATCATCATCATCTCCGTTCATCATCATCATCATCCTATATCACACCAAATCACACCCTTAATCACATCTTATCAAACCTCGTTGCACAGTCATTGTTTCTCATCTACTGTTTAAGGTAGATCTTGTGTTTCTAATGTTGTATTGATTGAATTTACAGGGTATTATAGCATGATCAAGATGCATCAGTTGGTTGTTTTTGTATTATTGGGTTTTTGAAGGTTTGAAGATCTGCGTACTTGACATATGAACAAGTGCGCACTTGTCTCATAGAGACTGCGCACTTGTTTCATAGTCATATAAGTGCTCAGAAACCCTAATTAGCTGCGTACATAACTGTGGACTTGAAATCTTGAACGAAGGTTCAAGTGTCTGCGTACTTGCTTAGTACGCAGACTTGAATGGTTATCTAAGATGTTACCATGCCCAATTGACTTGGACTGCGAACTTGTGTTGGGCTATTATGTGCGCACTTGTCTTAGACCTGCATACTAACCAAGTGCTCAGTCAAGTATGTGCGCACTTGACTGAGCACATGACACTGATTGACTGTTTGGACTGCGCACTTGATACTCTTGGACACTTGGACTCTAAACAACAACATATCTTTCATATTGACTATTAAGACACTTGAACGGACTGCGAACTCAAAACCGGACCTTAATAATCTAACAACTAAAATTCAAACGTACCATTGACACCGATGACACCAATCCATCAATTCTTAATCCAATGACCGTTAAAATTTAAAATCTAAAAAATACTAATAAGATCTAGGTCTAAGTTCGTTGTCCGTGTAAGTTTAAGTCTAAAGTCAATTATCCGAGATCTAATTGGCGTTTCTTGCTCTTGGCCAAACAGATGGCACTTGACTGGGATCCTAGGGGCATGCACAATCAACCAATGAATCTCGATACTGAGGATGTCAACTTTAGAGATGTCATGGCTTGGATAAGACGCAGTAAAGTCGGATTTGTTGTGCAGAACGCTGAACCAGTTTATGTCTCCCACATCGAAGACTTTTGGAGATCAGCTAGAGTCGAAACAGTATCAAGGGTCAAGCGTATCAAGGCAACTGTCAGAAACAAGCTCGTGATCATTACTGAGGACACGGTTCGAAATGTGCTAAAGCTGCAAGATCAACCTGGAACGTTCAGATTCATGTCTAAAGCTGACATTCACCAACAATTCAAGATCTTCGGCTATAAGGGTGAATTTGACAAAAGAGGCGACATAAAGAAGAGTCAGCTTACTAGAGACTGGAGACTTATCAGCCACGTATTCTTGATGTCTCTATGTCACAGAAAGGGAGGATACAATGCGCTGAGTGCTGAATGGGCGACTGCTATGATTAAGATCTGCAAGGACGAAGTGTTCAATCTGTCTGGCATGATCTTCGACTATATGGTAAAGAATGCAGATGCTGGTTCAGGGAAGTGGGCTATGTATCCGAGGTTTGTCCAGATGATGATAAACACTCAGCATGAGGGTCTGCCTGTCGGTGACGAATACATATTCACCAGAGGGGCGAGATTCTTCACAGAGTGCAACACACCGGACTGGGAACCAATGCTTGAAAACATGTACGTGGCCCAGCGATATCCGGTTGTTATGGAGCTGTACAACAAAATCAAGAAGCGAAGATCAGATGCTGCAGGACCCAGACCACAATCCAGAGCTGCTCCTGCACCTGGATCATCTGAACCCATTCCTCCAGCCTAGCCGACGGCTGAAGAGATTGCCCTAGAAAAATCAAGGGGCAAAAGGGTGGCGACTGAACCAGCTCCATCAAGACCCAGCATAAAGAGAAGACCAGCTGGTTTACTGCAGGAAGGGAGAGACACGTTGATAGCCGAACAGCTTGAAGCCGCTGAAAATGTACGAGCAGTGGCTGAATTTGAAAGGGAAGCAAGAAACAAAAGAAGAAGAGATCAGCTGCCCGAATCTGAGATTCCCCGTGTTATGACTCAAGAAGATATTGAGGGAGAAGCGATCTTAGAACAGATGTTTGGGCCTGAACCACCAAACCAACCAGGACCTTCTACTGCTGCCACTTCAGCTCCAGGGCCTTCCACTGCTGCCGCATCAGCCCCCAAAGCTCCAACCCACCGATCAGCTGAACCTTCCTCATCAGCTCCTGCTGCACCTCATCGAAAACCGGTGCATCAGGAACTATACGAGAAGCTTGTGAAGGAGGTAGGTAAAGTTGCGGCCAGGGAAATCTGCACGCTGAAAAGTGATGTGCACAATAACCAGGAGCTAAGAAAGAAGGTGAAAAAGCTCAAAGGCAAGAACAAGAAAATGGAGAAAGTGATAAAGGATCAAAGATACCTGATTAAGTTTCAACATCAGGTTCAAGTGGAGATGTTTGACATGTTTCAGGATTTGAAGAAAAAGTTAACTGATGCTCCTAGCGCTACTTTTGATGAAACTTTCGATTTCGGAAAGTTTCTGGAGGCAGAAAAAGAGAAAGAAAAAGCGGCTGGGGAAAGTGAAGTGGACGAGGTTAGCGAAGATGAAATGCCAGAGCGGTTTGTGGAGATGGGAACAGATCAAGAGGTTATTTATGAGACATCCGATGGGCATAAATTGGACCCTGAAAGAGCAGCATGGTTCCCAAGAAAGCCCATTACCATTCCTGCCTTACATCAGAACATCCATCATACCAGGTCTGCTCACCGGGAAAAGATTATCTCGTGGAAGTATGATGCTGAAAAGGGACTGTATGCTGTGAAAAGGAGAGGGGGGGTAATCCAGTACTTCACGGGTCAGAAGGAGCTGAAATCTCTTCCCCGATGGGATATCAGGGAGCTTAGCAGGGCCCCATTCCTTAATCCCTCACTTGACTCCCAGGCTGCCATGGTTGAAAACATTATCAGGAAAGAGTGTGAGAGTGACTTCCAGATCTTTAAGCCGCAAAAGCCCAGAAGAAGAATATCAAAGACTAGAATCGATCCAGCAACAGGAAGAGGGATGATAACTTATGTGATAGACCCTCCTCAGGTCGTCACACGAGTTCCGATCAGACCCGAGCTTCCAGTGATGCTAAGGAACTTCAAAAAATGGTTCTATGACAGCAACACTGGTGAAGCGGTCATCAAGCTGGAAAACGATTCAGAGGTGTTGAGGATTTTGGATCCGGTTGATGTGTTTGCACTAAATTTGTCAGATCTGAATATGCTATTTGCAAATCAGATCAATGTTGGTGCCGGAAACACATTGTTTGAAGAAGCCGTGCTGTTTAGAAGGGCAGTGGATAGGGCATTGAAACTGAAGAGTGAGCTGCTGGATATAGTCGACAGGATAAACGCAGCAGACAAAGAAAAGGAGGACAGGGAAAAGGCTGTGCAAGCTGCTGCTGATGCTGTTACAGAAACTGAAGCTGTTGCTGCTACAGAAACTGCTGCTTCAGAGGTACTTCCAGAAGATCCTGCATCAGTGGCTAATCCTGAAGGAACTACAACAGAATCTATCCAAACTTCTCCAGCAGCTGAAGTAGATCCAGTCACACTGTACTTACAAGACCCTCCTGCACAGGTTGAGGGGGAGGAAAGCGATGTGGATGTTGACTGAAGATTGAAGACTGGTAGCTGTGGTCTAAGGGGAGTATTGTTGGGTTATATTGAGACCACAGTTACCAGAATAGAGACTTTTGAATGATTATTGTATATCTTTAAAGTTAAAGGACCTAGAATGTAATTATAGCATAGTTTTGGTCATCTAACCCTAATATGCGCACTTATGTGCACGGGCTCTGCGCACTTAAGCTTAAGTGCGCAGGCCCAATCAGCTGCCTATATAAAGCTGATATGTGTGCAGGATTGGGGTTAGGGTTTTGGAGTTTTTCTTTGTAGCACACTTTGCATAGGTGCGTACTTATTAGTATTCCAAGGTTATTCATCTTCAAATCAGATATGGAATCATCATGTTATTCATTGTGTGTGTCGGTTCTTTCAATATTCATCTAGTTTTCTTTGTTTCTTGGATTAATCACTTGAAACACCTAACTAATAGGTGTTTCTAAGTGATAACAATCTATTGCATTCAACAAGATCTAGTATTTCGGGACTACAAAAGGAATCTCGACCCGAGATTCATTCTGCTTCAGCAGTAACATGCCTCGATTCGAATGCGCGTTTCGGAAAAAGATGAGGATGTTTCGCTTTCATCTGATCCTCCCGTTCCCACGTGAACTCCGGTCCACGATTCGAGTTCCAACGAACCTTGAAGATGCGGATTTTACTCCGACGAAGGCTACGAATCTTGTAGTCGAGAATCTCGACAGGTTTCTCCACGATGCGAAGACGATCATCAACCTTGATCTCTTCCAGCGGTACAATGAGAGATTCATCAACCAAACACTTCTTCAAGTTAGACACATGGAAGACGTTGTGAATGCTACCGAGCTCCGCCGGTAAGTCAAGTCTGTATGCCACCGGTCCAATCCGATCCAGGATTGCGAATGGTCCGACATAATGAGAGTTAAGCTTGCCACGCTTTCCAAAGCGTATGACGCCCTTCCATGGTGAAACTTTCAGAAGTACCCTGTCCCTAACCTGGAACTCCAGAGGTTTGCGACGGCGATCGGCATAGCTCTTCTGAAGATCCTGCGCAGCAGCCAAACGGTTACGAATTTGCACGATTTTCTCTGAAGTTTCGTACACAAGTTCCGGACTAGTGAACTGGCTCTCGCCCACCTCGGCCCAACAAAGTGGTGATCGACATTTCCGTCCGTAGAGAGACTCGAACGTAGCTGCCTTGATACTAGAGTGATAGTTGTTGTTGTAGGAGAACTCCACCAACGGTAGGTGAATCTCACAACTTTTACCAAAATCGATGAGACATGCCCGAAGCATGTCTTCCAAGGTTTGAATCGTCCGCTCATTCTGTCCATCAGTTTGCGGATGATAAGCTGTACTCATATCCAACTGAGTACCCAAGGCCTTGTGCAGAGCCTTCCAGAAACGCGAAGCAAAACGAGAATTACGATCAGAGATAATAGAGACAGGCACCCCGTGCCGAGCAACCACCTCCTTAAGGTAAATTCGAGCCAACCGCTCGAGTCCATCGGTTTCCTTAATAGGTATGAAACGTGCTGATTTCGTCAACCTGTCAATAATCACCCAGATCATATCATAACCACTAGGTGATCTTGGCAATTTGGTGACAAAATCCATCGTGATTCGCTCCCACTTCCATTCTGGAACCTCCGGTTGTTGCAGGAGACCAGACGGCCTCTGATACTCCACCTTGACCTTAGCACAAGTCAAGCATTTGCTGACATAAGAAGCTATATCAGCCTTCATGTTTGGCCACCAATAAAGTGTCTTCAAATCCTGATACATCTTATCGGAGCCAGGGTGAATAGAATACCGGGATTTGTGAGCTTCATCCAAAACAAGCTCGCGCAATCCCCCGAACAAGGGAATCCAAACACGTCCCGCAAAATAGTGTAAGCCATCGGTCCTGAGTTCAAGATGCTTGTCAGCACTGTGCATAGTCTCAGCCTTAAGGTTCTCCTCCTTCAAAGCTTCCAACTGTGCAGAACGGATTCGGTCAGGCAATGATGAATGGATGGTGAGCTGTAAGTGTAACACCCCAACCGATGGCGGAAACATCGAGGTGTCACGTATGAATGATTGTTCAGTAGCTCATGGTAATACATATGTTTACATAATCCTTTATTACAATATTGAATTACATTAAATGTCTTGAATGAAATCTAGTACATCCAATAATCAAACAAAGCTTAAGACTTCAAATATCTTCTGATGCTAGCTCTAGACTTCAAGCATCAGTAATTCCTGTTGAGTTTGGAAAAATGGGGGGGGGGGGGTCAACTAGAAGTTGGTGAGAATACATAAGCCATGTCAAGCAATTAAGTTTAAGAATAATCAAAGTTTGGCAATTCATATGTCTGTCGAAAGTTTAAGTCTACATGAATAAACATGACGTGTAGTATGCACATAATCAAACATCCGACAAGTTTAGGTCCATCCCGTCATCCACGGTTCACCTTAATATCACGTTGGAACGATAACAATCACCCGCACTTCCCATAAAAGATGGTCAACGAATCTAGGTGGGATTGTCAATCCAATAGATCTATTATTGAGTATCGCCGGCTTGGCCATAGCTAATGATTATGTAAGTTGAAGTTTAAGTCTAACAGTAGTTGTCTAAGTCATGAGGCATTAAAGTTTACAACTAAACATGTATGTAGAATTGCTTAAGTATATTGTTGCAAGTATAAAGAATTGCATAAACATGATTACGTAAACTCACCTTAGGAAAGTATTAAGTCTCGAGAAATAGAGTATGTGTAGCCCAAAGTTGCCAAGTATTACCCTATGTATAAGGTAATAAATAAGTCTAAGTCCTTCTAGTCTACAAGTATTTTCTAGGTTTTCGAATTTGGGGATAAGTATTCGTTTGATTAATAATTAAATTGTTTAATAAATAAGAGAAATTCGATAAATAAATAAACAAAAGTCTTTTTGTAAACTTTAGATTAAATATGGTCACATTATAAGGTTTTAAGTATGAAAATAATTTTTATAAAATTATTTTCTTAAAAAAATAGAATATTTAATCTATCTATTTCAATTTGTCAAAATATAACTTTAATATCTAAAAATATTTAAATTAAAGAATTTTTAAATTAAAATTTGTATTTCTGCTCTAAATAGACAGAAAAAATTTATATAAAATTTTGGTGCAAAAATATTGAAAAATGAATTTATTATGATTTATTTATGATTAAAAATAACAAAAATTGATTAAAAATATTAAATATATGATTTTTCAGAAATAAAAATCATTTCAGAAATTTTTAATATTTTATAAACTCAGAATAATTTTTGTGGAAATTTATATAATCGTTTTGATATTTTTATAGAATTTTATAATTATAATAGAATAAACTTGAAATATTTATTATATATATTAAATAAATATTTTTTGGAAAACTAAAAATTGTATGTTAAACTTTTCTATTAAAACATCATAACATAATTTTTGTAGAATTTATAAAGCAATTTTAGTATTTTAAAACCAATTTTAAAAATATTAGTAAATATATATAAATCTAAAAGGTAAAAAAAATGTTTTGTTCAAGCTGGGAATCGAACCCGGGTCTGGGACCGGTTCGTGTTTAATATCAGAAACTATTATTCTAAGTTTGAGTTAATTATATAGTTATATCAGAAACTAATTTATAATCCTTTTAATGAAAAGCTAAAAAGCCGTGTAATGTGGGACTCGAACCCGCATTCGCTGATTTACAAACAGACAGACACAACCACTTGATCTAGATCAGTAGTTGTGTTTGTTTGGTCTCTGTTTTAACTAAATAACTATGTCTGCAAAAGTGTTTTTCCCCAATATCAAATCGTTCGAACCCTAGAATTATCAATAATCAGAATTGAACAACAATAACCCGATTAAACATAGGGTTATTGTTGTATGAATGCCGATGAACAAAACCATGTAAAAACATTAGAACTTACAACTCGTTTTCGTGATTATTGGACGGTCAAACAGAAAAGTCAAGATGCGAGCAATTGAAGTTTGTAGAGATGTTTTTAGCAGAAATTGAAGGTGAGGAAGAAGAGATCGGCGAGTTTAGGTTGTAGAGGAGGTTCCAATTTATAGTGGAAGGCTTGTGGGTTTAAATTGGGTAATAGTTGACTCGTGCATAAACATTGACGCGTGATTGGACTCGATTAGGAAAGAATTAATGGTGAATTGAGCGTGCATTGGACGCGAATCATCCTTCTCAATCACCAATCATACCATAACAGGGATTAAACGCGTTTAGATGGATTAATTATGGTTAATTGTCTTCACAGTTGACTTTCCAAGTCAATTGTTAAGACTCTAAGACGTTATATAATTAAGACGCGTTGAAGAATAAACAAACATGTGGTGTAGGTCAACTGGTTGGTTGTTTGTGTGTGTAAGTATGACCCGGCCTAGGGCACGGGTTCGAATCCCGGCCCAGGCAAATGTTTTTTAACAATTATTTAACTAATATATTAATGATATAAACTTATGGTATGGTACTAAGGGTCCAAATGTGTCGCGAAACATTTTTAAAGGGCACGATAATGATAACAAAAATTCGATGTTTTATTAATAATCGTAACGTGCAAGGATTTGATACGAAATGTTACAGTCTCCCCTACTTTTAGGAACTTCGTCCTGAAGTTAAAAGAAAAACACAACGTTGAGGGTGATTGGGTAGAATTTGGGGAAACTGTGGTTTGGAAGCTCTTTTATTGGTAATAGGATAGTGGTTTCGAATAATTTGGATAGGAGGTCGGGTATGTGTGAGCTTTAAGAGTTGAATTAGGTTCGTCTGAAATCGCAAGGAGAGTAAGAATCTAGCAAAGCATTAAGTTTTAGGAGTCCTAAAAGAAATAAGTTGATGGACTATAGAAGGACTAAATGAACTACCAGGTAACTAGAGTTTATAATTGGTTATATACCGAAAACCTTGATAGAATTTCACACTACCTTGACGTACCTGTAAATTCGTGATTACGTTCCGGACCGCAATCACCAATTTACCTTACATTAGGGTTTTGTGTCCTTCTATGACTCTACCAATTGTTAAGCAGGTTCGATAGCCTCCACCAGTCGTTGAGCAGGTTGTAGGGTCTCTCCCGACTGTTGAAAAGGCATGATGACCTCTACCAATCGTTGAGTAGGTTATTTGGTACTCAACTAACTGTTGAACAAGTACTTCATCCACTATCAGTGTAGCATTTATTGCCAATTTGTATGTTTATGTAAGCAAGTTTATAGGTATAACGAGTATGGTTTAGATATTGATATAGCAATTAGTTCACATTCAAACAAGCATGCATCCAAGTGTTGTGATCATACTAGATAAACGACTCTCATGTAAAGACAAAAATTTCAATACTTGAATCAAAAGCGTCAATACATAGAATTTTAAATGCAAAATAACATTCAAACGGTGGAGCTTGTTGTTAAGTAGCTGGAGGGTCTCTAGCAGGGTTATTCGGAGCAGCAAGGGCATTTACAGCAGGAATTCGACAAACATCCGCAAGATGCCCATACCTTTGACAATTGGAACACTGACGGCAGGGCACTTGGGTTGGGTGGTGATACTGACAGGTGTCACACTTAGGTTGGTTCCCGTTATATTGTTTCTTGTTGGGTGGGACAGTGGCGTCTATTGCCAAATTCCTGACCTTGCGCCTTCCATTGGTTGAGGCCTCGGTTTTAATTTCAACGGCAGTTTGGGGAGTATCCTTCGCAACAGTTTTCTTTTCCCCTTTCCGAGTCAGGGTTCCTGCCTTCACATGGTTATCTGTTAGGGTGGTCGCCAAACGCTTTGCTTCCTCCAGAGTAGCAGGGTTCCTTCCCACACCGTGTCCTGAATCTGCATGGGTAAGCCACCAATGTATTTTTCGATCGCAATAGGCAAGGGGGTGACCTTGTGTGGTAGCAGTAGACTAAGTTCGTGAAAACGAGTGTTGTAGGCAAGGTTTTCTCCACTATCTTGGGCGAGAACGTGAAACTCGTCTTCCAACTTCTTGATTTCATTACGAGGGCAGAACTCTACCCTCATAATGTCTTTAGCTTGATCCCAAGTTAAGGCCAGTGCGACTTCAGCTCCACGGGTGCGCTTTTCCTCATTCCACCATGTGAGTGCTCGTTTGTGAAGAACACTCATAGCATAACGGACCTTGAGGTTATCGGGACACTCACTATTTATGAACGTATTCTCGATACCCTCGAACTATTGTAGGAGTCCAGTAGCTCCTTCATCCCCACTAAACTTAGGAGGATTACAGGTATTAAAGTGTTTTAGAGTGCAGGCTGGGAAACCATTCCCGTTCCCATTGTGGTTTCCATTTCCGTTTCCATGTCCATTTCCATTCATCTGGATGACTTGAGCCACCAAGTTAGGAACCAGAGTCGCCATTTGTTGCGCCATTTGTTGGGAAATGATCACAGCTAGTTGGGCATCGACACCATTGTTGTTGTTGTGGTTGTTGTTGTTGTTATTATTGTTATGGTTGTCGTGGTTGTTATTGTTGTTATTTCCTTCCTCATGATTACCACCACTGTTATTGCGAGTGCTGCGACGTGGAGGCATGATTTGTAAGAGACACAATGAATGTTCAATGAGATATGGAATGAATGAAGGACAATGAGGTAATATAAGGAATGTAATCATTTATCCATTAATTAAAATGAATAAACGAAAACGTTGACTTATCAAAGATTCTAGATTCTAATAACATAGTGAAGACATGCTTTAGCCTATAAGTGAACACTCATCCCGAGAATTCCCAGGTAGGCATCCGGGTCCCTCGTCTAATTGGGATATATGCGCAATGCCAGCCTAGACAGAAGACTCAGAATACAGGCGTTCACCCTTCCAGATTGCACGTGTTCGTTATTAAAATTTTAGAACTTCGACGAGATCTTAAGGTGGTTCAGGCTAAACCTGGGGATTTTGTCCTATTAGTCTAAGAGTAGATCCAGTGATGGAGAGCAATCTTCTTGTAGGGATTAAAGTAAGGATAAGAAGTAGGAGGGAGATAGAGAATAGCAAGTAAAAGGAGCAAATACTGGTTATGATCCTATGGTTATAGACTAGATTATTTTTCTAATAACCTAATTCCCTATAACCATGGCTCTGATACCAATCTGTAACACCCCAACCGATGGCAGAAACATCGAGGTGTCACGTATGAATGATTGTTCAGTAGCTCATGGTAATACATATGTTTACATAATCCTTTATTACAATATTGAATTACATTAAATGTCTTGAATGAAATCTAGTACATCCAATAATCAAACAAAGCTTAAGACTTCAACTATCTTCTCATGCTAGCTCTAGACTTCAAGCATCAGTAATTCCTGTTGAGTTTGGAAAAATGGGGGGGGGGGGGTCAACTAGAAGTTGGTGAGAATACATAAGCCATGTCAAGCAATTAAGTTTAAGAATAATCAAAGTTTAGCAATTCATATGTCTGTCGTAAGTTTAAGTCTACATGAATAAACATGAAGTGTAGTATGCACATAATCAAACCTTCGACAAGTTTAGGTCCATCCCGTCATCCACGGTTCACCTTAATATCAAGTTGGAACGATAACAATCACCCGCGCTCCCCATAAAAGATGGTCAACGAATCTAGGTGGGATTGTCAATCCAATAGATTTATTTTTGAGTATCGCCGGCTTGGCCATAGCTAATGATTATGTAAGTTGAAGTTTAAGTCTAACAGTAGTTGTCTAAGTCATGTGGCATTAAAGTTTACAACTAGACATGTATGTAGAATTTCTTAAGTATAATGTTGCAAGTATAAAGAATTGCATAAACATGGTTACGTAAACTCACCTTAGCAAAGTATTAAGTCTCGAGAAATAGAGTATGTGTAGCCCAAAGTTGCCAAGTATTACCCTATGTATAAGGTAATAAATAAGTCTAAGTCCTTCTAGTCTACAAGTATTTTCTAGGGTTTCGAATTTGGGGATAAGTATTCGTTTGATTAATAATTAAATTGTTTAATAAATAAGAGAAATTCGATAAATAAATAAACAAAAGTCTTTTTGTAATCTTTAGATTAAAGATGGTCACATTATAAGGTTTTAAGTATGAAAATAATTTTTATTAAATTATTTTCTTAAAAAATAGAATATTTAATCTATTTATTTCACTTTGTCAAAATATAACTTTAATATCTAAAAATATTAAAATTAAAGAACTTTTGAATTAAAATTTGTATTTCTGCTCTAAATAGACAGAAAGAATTTATATAAAATTTTGGTGCAAAAATATTGAAAAATGAATTTATTATGATTTATTTATGATTAAAAATAACAAAAATTGATTAAAAATATTAAATAAATGATTTTTCAGAAATAAAAATCATTTCAGAAATGTTTAATGTTTTATAAACTCAGAATATTTTTGTGGAAATTTATATAATCGTTTTGATATTTTTATAGAATTTTATAATTATAATAGAATAAACTTGAAATATTATTATATATATTAAATAAATAATTTTTGGGAAACTAAAAATTGTATGTTAAACTTTTCTATTAAAACATCATAACATAATTTTTGTAGAATTTATAAAGCAATTTTAGTATTTTAAAACCAATTTTAAAAATATTAGTGAATATATAAATCTAAAAGTTAAAAAAAAATGTTTTGTTCAAGCTGGGAATCGAACCCGGGTCTGGGACCGGTTGGTGTTTAATATCACAAGTCCAAACCATTTGGTCTGGACCCTGAGAACGATTATTCTAAGTTTGAATTAATTATATAGTTATATCAGAAACTAATTTATAATCCTTTTAATGAAAAGCTAAAAAGCCGTCTAATGTGGGACTTGAACCCGCATTCGCTGATTTACAAACAGACAGACACAACCACTTGATCTAGATCAGTGGTTATGTTTGTCTGGTCTCTGTATTAACTAAATAACTATGTCTGCAGAAGTGTTTTTCCCCAATATCAAATCGTTTGAACCCTAGAATTATCAATAATCAGAATTGAACAACAATAACCCGATTAAACATAGGGTTATTGTTGTATGAATGCCGATGAACAAAACCATGTAAAAACATTAGATCTTACAACTCGTTTTCGTGATTATTGGACGGTCAAACAGAAAAGTCAAGATGCGAGCAATTGAAGTTTGTAGAGATGTTTTTAGCAGCAATTGAAGGTGGGGAAGAAGAGATCGGCGAGTTTAGGTTGTAGAGGAGGTTCCAGTTTATAGTGGAAGGCTTGTGGGTTTAAATTGGGTAATAGTTGACTCGTGCATAAACATTGACGCGTGATTGGACTCGATTAGGAAAGAATTAATGGTGAATTGAGCGTGCATTGGACGCGAATCATCCTTCTCCATCACCAATCATACCATAACAGGGATTAAACGCGTTTAGATGGATTAGTTATAGATAATTGTCTTCACAATTGACTTTCTAAGTCAACTGCTAAGACTCTAAGACGTTATATAATTAAGACGCGTTGAAGAATAAACAAACATGTGGTGTAGGTCAACTGGTTGGCTGTTTGTGTGTGTAGGTATGACCCGTCCTAGGGCACGGGTTCGATTCTCGGCCCAGGCAAATGTTTTTTAACAATTATTTAACTAATATATTAATGATATAAACTTATGGTATGGTACCAGTGTGACACCCGGCAAATTCTGGTTAACAACGCTGTCTAGATTAAAGTCTACCTTAGCGAGTCACGCGTATATTATACTTAACTGGGATAGTTGAGTCGTGTTACGGTTCGGGAACTGTTAGTTTAGTATAGAGGATCATTAGATGTTAGTCTAGAGGCTCATTAGATGTCGGTCCTTAACCAAGTGTACAAAGGGTGACGATTCGTAGAATCGTCAGAACATAGGGAACATACAAGTCTCGAGTTCCGGGAATTGGTGAACGAGTGTGAATATGTTTGTTTGCAAGTATTATGTGTTTACAATCATTATGTGACTTGTCGGTATGTGAAAATGCGTTAACATATGTTAAAACGGAGTTTAACGCACCAAACATGCTGAACCAGACCCTATAGGCGAATAGGGGTTGTATTCGCCTATAGGGTAGGCGAGTAGGGTCCCAATTGGGGCGAATAGGCCCTATTCGCCTATACTGGGGGCGAATAGGATCCATATTCGCCTGATGATGCTGCGTAATCGCCTATAACGTGCTGGACGACTAAAAACGCCTATAAATACAATACTTGACCTCCTAAACTTCATTATATCATCCCTAGTCGTCCCACAACTCGTCCCAACACCCACACAACCTCTGGAACACGATTTTGGATCAAAACACAAGATTTCAAGCCTATTACATCAATCTATTACAAATCTAAGGTGTGGTTTTCATTCATGCAATCTTTAATAACGTTTTTATTAAATCCCTAATGGTCCAGACCTGTTTATAAACGTAAATGTCTTCTGAAATTCGTTATTAATCATTATTAATTGGATTCTAACTACTATGCATGTTGTATGTGTGTTTATGATTAAAACATAGGGTTTTTATGATTCAAGAAGGATTGGTAACATGATATTAAGGTAGTTACAGATTAATAATAATAGCATGTTGATGAAATCTGAGTAATTGTTCATTAGGGTTAGGGTTATGCATGTTAATGTGATGTTTCATGCTATATGTGTTGTTTTTGGGATACATGGTTGCATGCAGGGCTGATAGAACGAGATTAAACGAAGGATTTTGATTGAAATATGTTTTATATGGTTGTTTGATTGATAATTGATGTTTACACACGTTCTGGATTCGATTTGGAGTGTTAAACGCGCGAAAAACCGGAACAGCTGTGCTATAGGAGATTAGGAGGCTATTCGCCTGAAGGGGAGCCCTAATCGCCTATAGTATAGGCGAATAGGATCCTATTCCCTTTTACTTCATGCATTTACGATCCTAAATGCTAGTTAAGCCATGAATTGCATGCTTTACGACGTAATCGCCTATAAACTCATAATTTGCATATGAGATAGCCCTAATCGCCTATAGTATAGGCGATTAGCATTCCTAAATGCCTGTTGACCCACGTAATCACTAGTTGACTTTTCCTAATCGCCTGTACTGCTGCTGTAAGTGTAATTTAGCATTTCGGGACCCTATTTGACACCTAGGAACATGCTAGGAACCCCGTAACATATCTAATAATTGGTAACATGGGTTCGGACTTATTTATGTGATACTTGAACTACGTACTATAACTTGTTGGACTTTAACGTATGTTAAGTGTGTATTGCATGATTGTATGTTTGTGAGTACAAGTATAACACGGGGAGTCTCGGGTCACCAATGGGATGTCGAGTCTTGTACTTTGGGTTAATTTAACAGTCACGGTGTTTTCAAACGAACTTGGTTATGGTCTGGACATCTAGGGACTAACTAACCTACGGGTTATTAGTCTAAGTACTTGTAACTGTCATATGTTAGGTCGCCGCTTTACGGGGCTAGCATAGCTTGCTGATATTATTCTTGTTTCGAAGTAACGCAACCTAAGGTGAGTTTACGGCCCCTCTTTTAACTGGTTTCACTTTTTGGGGGAGAAAACATGTGTTAAACTTATGTTTTGGTAACAACTGTCATACTATGGGTTTCTATGGTTTACTATACGATCTTTGGAAGTCCCGGGGGAAACCATGAATGTGCGGGTTAGCACAACGGGGAAATGTGAATAGATCTATTGGGAGTAACCAACCCCGCTCGTCGGCTTGGAGGGCCGGGCGAGTGCATATTGTCTCAAACAGGAACATGTTTACTATTCGGGCACAACATCGGGTTTGCGAGTTAGTAATGGTTTTCCAATCGTAGATGTAATAAAACATACGCCTAGCTAGCGTACATTGGTTTGCAAATTGTTATAGTATGGACAGGTTGAACTTGGTACTTTGATTACAAAACCTGTGAACTCACCAGCATTTTTGTGCTGACGTAAACTCTTACATGTTTTCTCAGGTCGCTAAGGTAGCACAATGGAACTAGGGCGCACGCGTCTGCACGGCGTCTAGTTAGGATTGCATGGTTTTCAAACATTGAATAAATTGGTTTACTTTTGGATTATGTTTTGAGAATAAGCCTCCGCTGTATTTGGAGATTTTAAACTATGTTTTTGAAATTGTATGTGTTCATTTAGACTTGTTTATTGTGATCGTTGACTTGGAACCTGGTTTGTCATGCGCCTCGCGGTAAAACTCCGCAAGTGGATTTTGAGGGTGTGACAGATACTTGAAGGTGAATGAGGGTATCTTGCCTGCTAAGGGTTCGACTGTCAAGGCCCCGGAGAATAACAAGCGTAAATGGGATAATGTGGGGAAAGGATCTGTGCCAGCACAGCAGGGTAAGAGGTTCGATAGCGGGGGTTCTTCTTCTACTGGTAATAAACAGGGTGGTTATGCGGGGAAATTACCTAAATGCAACAAGTGTGGGCGTCATCATCAGGGGGACTGCGACCGTAATCGTTGCCATCGTTGTCAGCGACTGGGGCATTTTGTTAAAGACTGTCGGGCGACACTTCCATCGACCCAGGCCCCAACTACTAACTCGGCTCCTACTACTCAAGGAACTGCGGGAAGACAGAGATGTTACAACTGTGGGGAGACTGGGCATTACAAGAAGGATTGCACGAAACTGAAGCAGGGCGGGAACAACGGTAACGGGAACAACGGGGGAGGTGGCAGGAATGCACGTGCCTTCGTCATTGGAGCCGCAGAGGCTAGGCAGGATCCTGACACAGTTACCGGTACGTTCCTTCTCAATAATCGCTCTGTTAGTGTTTTATTTGATTCCGGTGCCGATAAAAGTTTTATATCTATGGAAGTTAGTCGACTGCTAGATGTAGTACCCGTGCCATTAGAGGCTAAGTATATAATTGAGTTGGCTGACGGTAAAAAGATTGAAGCTACTTGTATCCTTCGGGAGTGTCAACTAGAGTTGTCGGGTTTGTCATTCCCCATCGACCTTATGTCGGTACCTTTGGGTAGTTTTGACGTTGTGGTAGGCATGGATTGGTTGTCTTTGTATCGCGCGGAGATCGTTTGTTACGACAAGATTATTCGGATTCCTCTCCCTGATGGAGAATTTCTTTCTGTGTACGGTATCAAGGGCGGTGTTCCGCTAAATCTCATCTCCAGCATGAAAGCCTTTAAGTATCTTCGAAAGGGTTACTCGGCCGTTTTGGCACTTTTATCTATTTCCTCTACCGATGAGAAGAAGATCGACGATATTCCTTGTAACATTACGCATTTAAACTTGTACGTTACACGCTCGATATTAATAAAAACGTCAAGTTTTATCTTATACGTTAGCATTTATTATTTTTGTCGCATTTGTGGAACCCTAATACCTTATATATATTATATTATATAGTGTTGTGTGATAAATATATCAAAAAATAATAATCTGCTCTGGCCGGGGTTCGAACCCGCGCCAAAGCCCAAGTCAACACCACACACAACCAACTGGGCCAAGCCTTCAACTTGGAATAAACCCAGACACATATTAATTTTATACGCGTTTTCTAAAACCTACAAATTGACTCGTGAAAGTCAACTGCCTTGGACGCGTCTGATTATCAATCAAGATCAATGCTTGATTGATCTAAATTAGGCAAACTTATACGATTACCGGCCTTGTATGATCTGTATTACACGTTATTAACAACTAATCGTTGACCAATTTCAAATTTCTACGCGCTTGACATTTAATCTAGGTCAACTTACCAATTAACCTAATCCATTGATCCTCACTATAAATAGACCATCTACGAACCTTCACAACTCGCTCACATCTCTCTCTTAACCTCCAATTGCTTCTGAAACACTCTAACAATCATCTTTCTGATCATCGTTTGACTTCTGGTTTGACCAGGCAAACGAACACGATACAACACTGTGAGTTCAATTATTTATGTGGGTTTTGTTAGTCGGCAAACATACAACAAAAGCCCCAACATTAATCGGGTTCAAAGTGTATGATTTGTCTGATTGTAAAATCTAGGGTTCGTGATTATGATTTGGGGATAAACTCAGATTCGCGTAATGTATTTATTTAATTTTAATCAGGGAACATCACAACCACTGGCCTAGGCCAAGTGGTTGTGACCATGGTCTGTCACCCCGGGCACCCGGGTTCGAGTCCGGCTTCGGCCACTTTTTGTTCTTTTATTTTTTTTTTAAAACAACCAATTCTATTATATATATATATATATATATATATATATTATATTTAAAACTTATAAATTCATTTTTAAATATTAAAACTATTTTATAAATTCTAAAAAAATTATATTTATTAAATCTGAGTCAAAAGTTTTATTCACAATTTTTATTTTTCAAAAATTCATTTATTTAATATTTATAATAATTAAATCAATTTATTACCATTATATTTATAAAAATCCATTAAAATATCAAAACAATTTTATTAAATTCTCCAAAAATTATCCTGAGTTTTTATAAAGTTAAACTTTACTGAAATAATTTTTAATTCAGAAAAATCAATTATTTTATATTTTTAATCAATTTTTGTTAGATTTAATCATAATTAAATAATAATAAATTCAATTTTCATTATTTTTGCACCAAAATTTTACACAATTTATTTTTATACATTTAGAAAAGAAATATGATTTTTAAAATAGAAATTCTTTAATTTTATTATTTTTGGATATTAAAGTTAATTATTGGCAATTTGTAATAAATAGATTTAAAAATCTATTTTAAATGAAATAATTTTATAAAAATTATTTTTATACTCCAAACACTTTAGTGTGTACATCCAAAATTCAAATTTTATAAAAAGACTTTCTTTTATTAATTATCAAATTTTCCCTTTATTTATTTAACATTTTATTTTAAATTCAACAATTGGTTATCCCCAAATCGAAACCCTAGGATATACTTATAAACTAGTTAGACATAGACTTATTTGTTGCCTTATACATAGGGTAACACTTGGCAAACTATTAGGCTACATTTATACTATATCTCAATACCAAAAACTATACCAAGGTGAGTTTACGTAATCCTGTTTATGCGATTCTTTATACTTGCAACAATTTTAAGCAATTCAACATATATGTCTAGAAGTAAACTTTATTGCCTCATGTATTAGTCAACAGTTTCAACGAGTTTCAACGAGTTTAAACATTTACATAATCATTAGCTATGGCCAAGCCGGCGATACTCAATAATAGATCTATTGGATTGACAACCCCACCCGGATACGTGTACCTCCTACATAGGTCACGTGGGTGATTGTTATCGTTCAACATATTACTAAGGTGAACCGTAGATGACGGGATGAACCTAAACTAGTCGGAGGTTTGATTATGTCAACATATTATACTATGCATGTAGACTTAAATTTACGATAGACGTACGAATTGCTAGACTTTTATACTTAAACTATATGCTTAACATGGATTATGTATTCTCACCAACTTCTAGTTGACCCCCCCCCCCCATTTTTACAACTCAACAGGTGATAATGATGCTTGAAGATTAGAGTACTTATGAAGAAAATAAGGAGTCTATGCATGCTTGATTCTTGTGTGATGTTATAGAATTCCACATTCAAAACTCTTATGTATTTCAATTTTTGGATATTTGCAATTTAATATTTATTTCAATTAAAATTTGGATTACCATGTGCTACTGTATACTCATCAATACGTGACACCTCGATGTTTCCGCCATCGGTTGGGGTGTTACATTCCTGTTGTACGCGAGTTTCGTGATGTATTTCCCGATGATTTATCTGGTCTTCCTCCCCATCGTCAGGTTGAGTTCGGTATTGATCTTGTACTAGGGGCTGCTCCTATTGCTCGGGCCCCCTACCGTCTTGCACCTCCCGAGATGCAGGAATTGTCCAATCAGTTACAGGAACTCTTGGACAAGGGTTTCATTAGACCAAGTTCTTCCCCTTGGGGAGCCCCGATTCTGTTCGTTAAGAAGAAGGATGTAAGTTTTCGATTGTGTGTGGATTACAGAGAATTGAACAAGGTGACCATCAAGAACCGTTATCCTCTTCCACGTATTGATGATCTATTCGACCAACTCCAGGGTTCTAGCTACTACTCTAAGATTGATTTGAGGTCCGGTTATCACCAGTTGCGCATAAGGGAAGCTGACGTTGCAAAGACTGCCTTTCGTACGCGCTATGGCCATTTCGAATTCTTGGTCATGCCTTTCGGTCTCACGAACGCACCGGCGGTTTTCATGGATTTGATGAACCGCGTTTGCAAACCATATCTTGACAAGTTCGTCATTGTGTTTATTGATGACATCCTGATTTACTCCAAGAACAAGACCGAACACGAGGAACACCTGCGTTTAGTTTTGGAACTCTTGCGACGGGAACAACTTTACGCTAAGTTCTCAAAGTGTGACTTTTGGTTACGCGAAGTTCAGTTCCTAGGACATGTGGTTAATGAACTAGGAATTCATGTCGATCCAGCTAAGATTGAAGCGATCAAGGACTGGGGAGCACCAAAGACGCCAACTGAGGTGTGGCAATTTCTAGGCCTTGCGGGCTATTATCGTCGTTTCATTAAGGGGTTCTCGAAGATCGCTCAACCCCTGACCACTCTTACTCAGAAGGATAGAAAATTCGACTGGGGTGAACCACAAGAGTCGGCATTTCAAGAACTGAAGTCTAAACTTTGTTCTGCTCCTATTTTGTCCTTACCTGAAGGCCCTGATGATTTCGTTGTTTACTGTGATGCTTCTATTCATGGTCTCGGTTGCGTGTTGATGCAACGCGAGAAAGTGATTGCGTATGCTTCTCGTCAACTCAAGGTGCACGAGAAGAACTACAACACCCATGACTTGGAGTTGGGTGCAATGATTTTCGCGTTGAAAATTTGGAGACATTACTTGTACGGTGCCAAATGCACCATCTACACCGATCACAAGAGTCTTCAACATATTTTCGACCAACAACATTTGAACATACGACAACGTCGTTGGATTGAACTTCTGAATGACTATGATTGCGCCATTAAGTACCATCCTGGCAAGGCGAATGTAGTAGCAGACGCCTTGAGCAGGAAGGAATCAATTAAACCTCGTCGCGTTCGGGCGTTGCAACTCACCATTCATTCCTCTCTACCTGACCAACTCCGTTCTGCTCAGCTAGAAGCTTTAAAGGAGGAAAACCTTAAAGCTGAGACTATGCACGGTGCCGACAAGCACCTCGAGCGAAGGCCTGATGGCCTGCACTACTTCGCAGAACGCATATGGGTTCCTTTATTCGGGGGACTTCGGGAGCTTGTCCTAGATAAGGCTCACAAGTCCCGGTATTCTATTCATCCTGGTTCGGATAAGATGTACCAAGATCTGAGGGTGCTCTACTGGTGGTCAAACATGAGGTCGGATATAGCCTCATACGTGAGCAAATGCTTGACCTGTGCTAAGGTCAAGGTGGAATACCAGAAACCGTCGGGTCTCTTGCAACAACCTGAGATTCCGGAGTGGAAGTGGGAACGGATTACAATGGATTTTGTCACGCAACTACCTAAGTCACCGAGCGGGAATGATAAGATATGGGTGATTGTTGATCGGTTGACGAAATCAGCCCATTTTCTCGCCATTAAACAGACCGACACCATGGATCGTTTGGCTCGTCTTTATCTGAAGGAAGTTGTTTCTAAGCACGGGGTGCCGGTTTCTATTATTTCGGATCGTGACTCCCACTTTACCTCTCACTTCTGGAAGTCTTTGCACAAGGCGTTGGGTACCCAGCTGGACATGAGTACAGCTAATCACCCACAGACTGACGGTCAGAGTGAACGCACGATTCAAACCTTAGAAGACATGCTGCGAGCATGTGTGATCGATTTTGGCAAAGGTTGGGAAGCTCATTTACCGTTAGTAGAATTCTCTTACAACAACAGTTACCACACGAGCATCAAGGCAGCTCCATTCGAAGCACTGTACGGGTGGAAATGCCGGTCTCCTCTTTGTTGGGCTGAGGTGGGTGAGAGTCAACTCACTGGGCCTGAGCTAGTGTACGAAACTTCGGAAAAGATCGTACAGATTCGTAACCGGTTGGCAGCGGCACGGGATCGGCAAAAGAGTTAAGCTGATCAACGTCGCAAGCCATTGGAATTCCAAGTTTATGACAAGGTACTTCTGAAAGTTTCACCGTGGAAGGGCGTCATACGCTTTGGGAAGCGTGGCAAACTCAACCCTCGGTATGTCGGTCCATTTACAATCCTGGAACGGATTGGACCGGTGGCATATCGTCTTGATTTACCGACGGAGCTCGGCAACGTACATAACGTCTTCCATGTGTCCAACTTAAAGAAGTGTCTGGCTGACGAGTCTCTTATTGTTCCACTGGAAGAGATCAAGGTGGATGATCGTCTTCGGATTGTGGAGGAACCTGTTGAGATCCTTGACTACAAGATTCGTAGCCTACGTCATAGTAAGATTCGTATTGTTAAGGTTCGCTGGAACTCGAACCGAGGACCAGAGTACACTTGGGAACGGGAGGATCAGATGAAGTCTAAGTATCCTCATCTCTTTCCTAAGGAAGCGTTCGAATCGAGATATGTCACCACTGCTGCTGAATGAATCTCGGGGCGAGATTCCTTTTTAACGTGGGGATGAAGTGACAACTCGGGTAAATCTCTCTCTTGGTTTCTATCTTTTGTCTGTTTCTTTTGTTATTCCTTTTGGTACTTGTGCAATTTTCAGGACGAAAATTCTTTTAACGTGGGGATGATGTGACACCCGGAAAATTCTGGTTAACAACGCTGTCTAGATTAAAGTCAACCTTAGCGAGTCACGCGTATATTATACTTAACTGGGATAGTTGAGTCGTGTTACGGTTCGGGAACTGTTAGTTTGGTATAGAGGATCATTAGATGTTAGTCTAGAGGCTCATTAGATGTCGGTCCTTAACCAAGTGTACAAAGGGTGACGATTCGTAGAATCGTCAGAACGTAGGGAACATACATGTCTCGAGTTCCGGGAATTGGTGAACGAGTGTGAATATGTTTGTTTGCAAGTATTATGTGTTTACAATCATTATGTGACTTGTCGGTATGTGAAAATGTGTTAACATATGTTAAAACGGAGTTTAACGCACCAAACATGCTGAACCAGACCCTATAGGCGAATATGGGTTGTATTCGCCTATAGGGTAGGCGAGTAGGGTCCCAATTGGGGCGAATAGGCCCTATTCGCCTATACTGGGGGCGAATAGGATCCCTATTCGCCTGATGATGCTGCGTAATCGCCTATAACGTGCTGGACGACTAAAAACGCCTATAAATACAATACTTGACCTCCTAAACTTCATTATATCAACCCTAGTCGTCCCACAACTCGTCCCAACACCCACACAACCTCTGGAACACGATTTTGGATCAAAACACAAGATTTCAAGCCTATTACATCAATCTATTACAAATCTAAGGTGTGGTTTTCATTCATGCAATCTTTAATAACGTTTTTATTAAATCCCTAATGGTCCAGACCTGTTTATAAACGTAAATGTCTTCTGAAATTCGTTACTAATCATTGTTAATTGGATTCTAACTACTATGCATGTTGTATGTGTGTTTATGATTAAAAGATAGGGTTTTTATGATTCAAGAAGGATTGGTAACATGATATTAAGGTAGTTACAGATTAATAATAATAGCATGTTGATGAAATCTGAGTAATTGTTCATTAGGGTTAGGGTTATGCATGTTAATGTGATGTTTCATGCTATATGTGTTGTTTTTGGGATACATGGTTGCATGCAGGGCTGATAGAACGAGATTAAACGATGGATTTTGATTGAAATATGTTTTATATGGTTGTTTGATTGATAATTGATGTTTACACACGTTCTGGATTCGATTTGGAGTGTTAAACGCGCGAAAAACCGGAACAGCTGTGCTATAGGCGAATAGGAACCCTAATCCCCTATACGATAGGCGATTAGGAGGCTATTCGCCTGAAGGGGAGCCCTCATCGCCTATAGTATAGGCGAATAGGATCCTATTCCCCTTTACTTCATGCATTTACGATCCTAAATGCTAGTTAAGCCCTGAATTGCATGCTTTACGACGTAATCGCCTATAAACTCATAATTTGCATATGAGATAGCCCTAATCGCCTATAGTATAGGCGATTAGCATTCCTAAATGCCTGTTGACCCACGTAATCACTAGTTGACTTTTACTAATCGCCTGTACTGCTGCTGTAAGTGTAATTTAGCATTTCGGGACCCTATTTGACACCTAGGAACATGCTAGGAACCCCGTAACATATCTAATAACTTGGTAACATGGGTTCGGACTTATTTATGTGATACTTGAACTACGTACTATAACTTGTTGGACTTTAACGTATGTGTTAGGATCTGAGTTTGTTTGTTTTGATTGTTTAACTAAATGATGGAAATAATGAAATGAAAGTAGAATGAAAGTGCAGCGGAATAATAAACTGTAAATCAAAACAAGAGAGTAAATGTTTTTAGATCGAATGCTTTCATTAACTCAAAGATTACAATCGTACAATTACTCCCCCTCAGCCTGATCACACAGTGTTTGTCAGAGAGAATGTTTTGTGTGTGATGCAATAGAACAGTACAAGCACTGTTCTATTTATAGACAGACTCAAAGCACTGATGACCTAGGCTGACGTCACCTAAGACAGTGACCTCTAACAAAATAACAAACATAAACATCTGCCTATTACAAACTACTGTTACATTGAAAGCACTGATATTAAACAGCTGTTGAAGATAAACTCTGATGGTCTTGTATCCACTGCTGGAGCCTAAGTGCTGTTGGTTCCAGCAGTGCTTTGGTCTTCAGTACTTGTATCAGCAGTTGCTCTTCATCAGACCTTTGGTCAGCAGTTGTTCTTCATCAGTTGTTTCCTCAGCAGTTCTTTATATCAGCAGTTGTTGAGCAGTTGTTTGGATAGAACAGTAGTTAGGGTCAGCAGTCTTTTGGGAGAAGCAAGTTGTAAAGACTGTTTATTAAAGGATCAAACTGATAGCATGTTTTGGCTTTCTAATAATCTGTTCTTCTCCAGGTCAGCAGACCCAACAATCTCCCCCTAGAACAGATGATGCCAAAACTCATCTTTATTTATTGATCTTTATTCCTCATCAGACTTTCTCTGATTTGAGCTTTGAATTGTAGTTCAAAGTTCAGAGCAAATAAGTCTTCTTCATCTCTTTCTAGATCCAGATTTAGCAATGCTTGGTGATCTTCTGCACATAGGCTGTTAGCATCATCCATGCTGATCTTCTGAACCCTTCCATCTGACCTGAGCAGTGTCAATTCGTGGTTGTCTTTGTTGACCTTCCACTTTAGAATTTTTGAGTCAGTGGATTTGCTGAGATGAACTTTTATTCTTGATGAGTTGGGTGAAGGAGGTCTTCCAATGAGTTCTCTGAGTTTCTCTGTTGTAGGATCAGAGAAATAATGTATTTTATTGAAGAGCCCTTCCTTGATGAATGTATCAGCAAACTTTCTTTGATCTTCCTCTGACATCTCCTTCTGCTTCTTGAACTGTCTACTTGCAGCAGCTGTGAGATCAGAGGTTTCAAGTAAGCTGTCCAGATTAAAAGTCTGTTGGGGTCTCTTCATTATTGGCTCATCAGTGTAAATTGGTTTTCTTGGAAGGCTGGGATCCTTCTTTCTATTTTCTTCCAGACTTTTGTAGGTTTCAACCAGCCTTAACTCGGACCATCTAGAAACAGACCTCATCTCCCCATAGTTGGCAGCTACAATCTCTTGCCTCATCCTTTTGAATTTCAAGGCTCTGACTGGGTCTCTGCCTTTGCCAAAATTAGGAGTGGAGACTTTAGCTTTGGGGTCTTTGGCCATTTCTTCAATTCTGAGTAGTTCTTCTCTCAAAGCATGAGTAGTCCAACCATTGAACTGCTTTTTGTTTGCTTTGTAAGGCTTGGTTGCCATTATCTGTTCAAGAAGAGATTCCCTTACCTCCTTTTCCAAATCAACACTGAGAGGCATGGAGGACATGGAATTGCTCAGGGTCTTAGCAAAATCTTCAATCCTTCTGAGTTTGCTAAGCTCTGCTGAATGGATGCCCTGAGCAGTCCTGTCATCCTTCCCTTTGCATTTCTCCCTGATGATGGCATCCACCTGCTCACCCTTGTATTTCAGATAAGTATCAATATTGAGGGGAACAGGGAAGTTTGGGAGAGATGGGAAGGATCTTTCAGATGGTTGTTCAGTATTGTAGAAGGATTGTAATTCCCCCTTGAGTAGATCAAGTTCAAGGGGATACTGAACAACCAATGGTGTAATGGTTGGTGGTGGTCTATGGGATTTGAACTTGGATGTATGTGGTGAGAATGATGTGATTGGAATAGCTGTGATGGGAGGAGTGGATTGGGCAGTTGAAATGGTGGTTGGTGATGTGTGTATATTTTCATCATGCACAATAAAGGTTGATTTTCTCTTCCTTGTGTACATGATTTTTGGTGAAGGTGATTTGGTAGCAGTGGTTGGATTAACATCTGTTGGCCTTTTAGTAGAACCAGTAGATGTTGGGGTTTTGGCTGGTGATGTAGGTTTGGTGGTTGTTTGTTCAGGTGTGTGTGTTGGTTTGGGTACAGTGGTTTCAGTGTTTTGGGTAGTTTCAGTGTTTTGGGTGGCAGTAGTTTCAGTAGCAGTGGTTTTATCAACAGAGGTGTTCAACTTAGATGGTGGTTTTCTAACATGCTTAGCAGGTCTTTTCATCCTTTTAGAGGATCCCACATCTTCAGTTTCCCTTTGTTGTTTCTTTTTGAGTTCAATTAATGACTCTGCTTTAACTTCCAAAGTGTCAGCTCTTTTCTGTTTCTCTTGAGCATCTTTTTCAGCTTCTATGTTTGCAGAGTCATCTACTGCTTTATTCTTCTCACTGGTTTGTTGTGGTGGTTGTTGTGGTGGTGCTGTTGTTGCTTGTTGTTGTTGTGGAGCTGATTTGGTAGACTCTGGTTTCTTGGTAGACTTGGCTTGGCCTTTTTGAGAAGGAGGACAACCAAAAGGATCTAGTTTTGGTAGCCTATCTCTGCCACTCTCCCCCTTTTTGGCATCATCAGCCGTGAAAGCATCATCATTTTCATCCCTGAGGATGGTGGTAGGGGCAGAGCCAGTAGTCTTCAGCAGGTGATCCTTGATGGCTTTGATATCAGCATGGGTATCTTTGTACCTTGCATCTACCATATTCCTGATCTCAGCCATGTAAGTTTCATGTGTCTGATCAGCCAATTTTCTGTGAGCTATGATGATGGGGGAAACTGATTTCCATAACTCATTGGCTATATCAGCTGTGGATGGTTGACTCTTGGAAAGATCTGCAATTGAGCTCAGTAGAAGCTTGACATCAGATTTGATGTCAGCAACAGAGGTTTCAATGACAGAAACTCTGTCCGTCAATTCTTGGTATTTTGACCCATCTCCTAAATTAATAGGATCATCTGAGTCCCTACCAGTGGTAGTTCTACCTGATTCAGGCCTAATAGGTGAATCAGATGCCCCTTTGTCTTGGTACTGGGGACTTCCAACTGTTTTTGGAGACACTATAGTGGCTTCAACAGTTGTTGCCTTCAAGGGAGTCTTAGCTATGTAATCACTGTCCTAATGTGAGACATTGGTCTCTACATCAGTAGTGGCTGCTCCACTTGAAAACTCACCTAGAGTTTCATTGAACTCAGGTGGTGTAACCTCCTCTTCTGTTTGTGGGATAGCAGATTGAATATTCTCAGGGCCAGTCACTTGTTGGAGTATACTCTCAGTGACAGGTGGAAGAGAGGAACTGGGATCTTCCTGAGATTTGTCAATTGCTTCAAACAGAGGTTGCATTGTTTGTGGGACATGTGATGGTGAGGGTGAAGGAGTAACAAGAGAATTAGCCCTGGGAGAGGGGCTTGTGAACATATGGTCAAGTGACTCAAATGTATCATGATGTGTGTCCCCTTGGCTTACAACATGATCCTTTTGAGAGGATTCATGAGGAGTTTGGTCAGGTGGAGGTATGTCCAACTGTTGTGAGGAAGTAACAACAGTGGTTTCAGGTTGCTTTTGTTGTGCAACAGAGGTTTCTTCTGGTACCTCATCATCCAGAAGCCTCATTTGTGGTTGAGTGGAGGTTTTTGTGGATGGATGTTTCATTTTGGAAGTGGCTGGTGTGGGTTTCACAGCATTGGATGTAGTGCCATGATCACCAGGAGCAGTGGGCTCAACAACAGAGGTTTTGACAACAGTTGTTGCCTTTGTCCTCTTTGTTTGTGTTTTAGAAACTTTTGACACTTTAGACACTTTTTCTTGGGTTCTTCCACCCAGCATTCTTGTGAAAGTTTCATCAGTTAAGCTTTTCATTTGCATAGCCTCACCCTTTTTGAAAACTTTTTCTGGTAAGACTTTTTGTAAGATTACACTAAGAATTCTTGGGTAAATAAGAAAAGCATTGTTTGACCCAGACTTGACTGCTTTCACATTTGATACCAAGTCCATGAACAATCCCTGGGAAAGATTGAAGTCAGAGTTTGACAACATAGCATAACCCAGATATTGCATCCTCAATGGAATTTCATTAAAGGATGTGGACTTAGCAGAGACACAAAGAAGAAGAGTATGGAAGAAAAATTTCATGACTGGAGGGAAAAACTTTTTGAAAAGAGTTGATCCAGTCATCTGACCATCATACCCTCTTTCTTGGAACTCAGTGTGAAGCTCTGTTTTAGTAAAGGAATCCTTACCTGCCAGGTCATTCAGTGTGAAGGTTGTGGATATGATTTCAGGGGTAATGACGATACTGGTTTCTCCAATTTTGGAAATAATGGAGGTAGGCTTTTTGTCTTGTAGTAGAAACTCAGCATTCAACCAAAATTCTTGGAGTGTATCAAGATAAATGGGGGCGTTAGCGGTTAGGATGGGTAAGTATTTGGAGTTAAGGAAAATGTCGATGGTGGAATGAAATGGAGTGTTGTCATCTGTTTTGATCAGATAGGGGAGACAATTGTGTGTAGCTTTGGCTTGAAGATCCATTTTAGTGAATTTCAAAGGTGAAGATGATTGAAGATTGATGAAGGGTTTGAGAGTGAAGAAGGCGGTTATCAGTATTTTGAATACAATGAGACAGTGTAACGTCTGTTGTGGTAAAACAGGGTTTTTATAGGCTCAATGAAACCGCTGATGTGGCCAAACCTCTGCTTATATGAGCAGACGTGGCAATCATCTGATGGATGTAACATCTGGTGGAGAACAGCTGTTTTTGGTAAACAACTGATACAAACAGCTGATGACTGTTGTGTGTGTTTTTTTTTTTTTTTTGGATATAATATATATATATATATAGGCGGACAGTTGTTTTATCTGAACAGATGTTCTGAAACAGATTTTTCAACTAACAGTTGTTTTATCTGATCAGATGTTTTGCGACAGACTTTTCAACCAACAGTGGATATGAATGAAATAGTGGTTGTTTTATCTGAGCAGATGTTATAAACAGATTTTTCAACCAAACAGCTATTTAAAAAAAATTGATTTTCTGAAACATTTTATTATGATTTATAGAAAGTTTATTTGTTTAATCCATGTTTAACATACCAATTCTTGAAATCAGATTTGTAAAGGTAGATGTGTCTAAAGCTTTTGTTAACACATCTGCCAACTGATCCTCTGTTGGAACATGGTGTAAAGAAATCAAACCTTTTTCATAGCTGTCTCTGACAAAATGATGTCTTATGTCAATGTGCTTGGTAGTGGAATGAGAGACTGGATTCTTGATGATATTTTCAGCAGCTTGGCTGTCCAACATGAGTGGAGTCCTAAGTGCAGTTATCCCAAAATCCAGTAGTTGATTTTGAAGCCACATGAGTTGGGCTGTACAGCTTGCAGCAGCAATGTATTCAGCTCCGGCTGTTGAAGTTGAAACAGCTGCCTGCTTTTTGCTTTGCCATGAAACTAAGGCATTCCCTAGAAATTGGCACCCTCCTGAACTGGATTTTCTTGTGGTGTGACAGCCAGCAAAGTCACTATCTGAATAACCTGAAAGCTCAATGTTTCCATTAGCAGGATACCAGATACCAAGTGTGGGAGCACCTTTGAGGTATCTGAATATCCTTTTCACAGCGATAAGGTTTGACTTTCTGGGTGAAGCCTGGGATCTGGCACAGACACAGGTAGCAAACATAATATCTGGCCTAGATGCAGTTAGGTACAATAAAGACCCAATCATACATCTATAATGTGTTTGATCAACCAGTTCATCCTTGTCATCAATAGTGAGCAGCTTGACTGTACTCATGGGTGTGCTACATGGCTTACAATCATTCATCTCAAATCTGGTTAATAAGTTCTTTACATATTTGTTTTGGTGAATGAATGTGCCATTTTGCAGTTGTTTCACTTGAAGACCAAGGAAACACTGAAGCTCACCCATAGCACTCATCTCAAACTCTGCTGTCATGAGTTTTCTGAACTCTTCACACATTTGGTTACATGTGGATCCAAAAATGATGTCATCCACATATATTTGAACAATCATTAAGTGTTTCCCTTTCCATTTAAGAAATAAAGTTTTGTCAATTTTACCTCTTGTGAAGCCAATGGATAAGAGAAATGTGGAAAGAGTTTCATACCAGGCCCTTGGTGCTTGTTTGAGTCCATACAAAGCTTTGTTGAGCTTGTAGACATAGTCAGGATGGAATGTGTAACATTACGCATTTAATAATTATACGTTACCAATAATTTGGATTTAAACGACTAGTTTTTAGCATTTTATATATATATATATATATATATATATGTATTTATATAAACAAAGATTTATAATAATAATAATAATAATAATAATTTTAACATATACTAGATAAATTGAGTGGTGATTGTTTACCCAAGCCATCCCAGCCCAAACCATTATAAACCTGAGCCCAAACCCCATACAGAAGCCCACAACCAAGCCCAACCTCCCTTACACGTTGATTTAAAAACAAAAGAAAATAATTTGCCTTGGCCGGGGTTCGAACCCGCGCCAAGGCCGGTCTGATCCAAACACACTCGTGCACAAACCAACTGGGCTGGCTTTCTGTTTTGATAAAACCCGGACGCGAATTATATTTATACACACACTCAAAACCTCACAGTTGACAAGGAAAGTCAACTGTGGGTTGTCTTGGTGATCAATCCATCTAATTGACGCGTAATTGTTATATTTTTGGCAAATTTGTGCTATAACCGGCCCAATCCAACGCGATTACACAGCAATAACACGGCAATCGTTGCCCTAATAATCAAATTGACGCGTATACCTTCTATGGAAAGTCAACCATCTAATTAACCCTAACCCTAATCCTCTAGTATAAATTGAGGCATTCTGGACCTTGTCTAATCGCTCACAACTCTCTCTCAATCTCTATATCTCACTAATTCTCTCTGTATTTGATTTTTTTGCTCGTGGTTGACTTTTGCCTTGACCCGACTATCTACATCAATTATACACTGTGAGTCCTCTTTTATTGGTGGGGTTTGTTCATCGGCGTACAGGCAACAATAGCCCTAACATTAATCGGGCTATAGTTGCCTGAATCATCCTATTGTAAATCTAGGGTTCTTCACGATTTAATTTGGGGAAAAACTGGATTAGCGTGTTATATTTATTTATTTTAAATCAGAGGATAACACAACCACCGGCCTAGGCCAGGTGGTTGTGACTTTGGTCCTCCACACGGGTCACCCGGGTTCGAGTCCCGGCTCTGACCGGCTTTTTGTGCTTTTCTTTCCTTTTCTTTTTAAACAAACAAATTACAATTTTATATATATTAAATCCTTTAATCTTTTAAAATTCTTTTTAAAATATCTAAACTATTTTATAAATTCTAAAAAAATTATAATTGCTTAATCTGATATAAAAGTGTTATTTACAATTTTTATTTTTCAGAAATTCTTTTATTTAATATTTATAATAATTAAATCATTTTTATACTATTATAATTATAAAAATCCATTATTATATCAAAACAGTTTTATTAAATTTCCCAAAATTTATCCTGACTTTTTATAAAGTCAACCTTTACTGAAATAATTTTTAAATCAGTAAAATCATTTATTTTATATTTTTAAACAATTTTTGTTAGATTTAATCATAATTAATTCATAATAAATCCAATTTTCATCATTTTTGCACCAAAATTTTATACAAATTATTTTTAATCATTTAGAACAGAAATATGATTTTTAAAATAAGATTTCCTTAATTTTAGTATTTTTGAATATTAAAGTTAATAATTGGCTATTTATATATAAATAGATTTAAAAATTTATTTTAAATGAAATAATTTTATAAAAATTATTTTATTGCTTCAAACACTTTAATGTGCACACTCAAAATTCAAATTTTGTAAAAAGACTATTTTTCATTAATTATCCAATTTTCTTTATTTAATTAACATTTTTAAATTAAATTTAACAATTGATTATCCCCAAATCGAAACCCTAGGATACACATATTAGTTACATAGACTTAGACTTATTATATATTACCTCATTATAGGGTAATATTTGGAATCACTTTGGGCAACACAAATATCATATCTTTTCAACAAGTTAACATTTGCTAAGGTGAGTTTACATAGCCCCTTTTATCACCATTTTTGGGGTGAAACATGTTATAACATTTTCATTGCAATTCAATCATCAATGTGTCTATGTGTTTTCTATGTTGCATATTGTCTTGAGCATGATTAGAGTAAGCACCATTCTAGCATAATCATTAACATTGATCAGCCGACGGTATACATTGATAGATCTATTGGACTGACAATCCCACCCGGATACGTGCCTCCTACCAAGGTTACGTGGGTGTTTGTTATCGCATAACATATTCATTGAGACCATAAGTGTATGGTATGTATCATTTTATAACAGTCAACAGGGTTGATTATGCACTCGATTTATTTCTAATATGTTCTCACATATGGGCTAGATTAACATGGCACATGAATTGCATAACATTTTATTCATTTATCATCAAAAACCTATGTAATTCTCACCAACTTATGTTGACCCAAAATACTTTCAAAATTAACATGTTTCAGGTAACAATGAAGCTGAGGCTTGAGTTAGCATGAGGATTTATCTTGAAGTTTATTTGAAGTTTTTGAAGTTATTATTTGATGTTATGTATTTGAATTCTTAGACATTATTTCTCATTTTGGATATTATGTTTGAATAAATTATTTAAAATTTATATTATACCATGTGCTACTGAAAACAATCATCAATACGTGGCACCCCGATGTTTCCGCCATCGGTTGGGGTGTTACAGATTGGTATCAGAGCCTTGGTTATAGGGAATTAGGTTATTAGAAATAATCTAGACTATAACCTTAAGGACTAAAACAGTACTTGCTTCCTTTACTTGCTATTCTCTATCTCCCTCCTACTTCTTATCCCTACTTTCACCCCTACAAGAAGGTTGCTCTCCATCAGTGGATCTACTCTTAGACTAATAGGACAAATCCATCAGGATTAACCTGAACCCCTTTGAGATCTCGTCGAAATTCTAGATTTTAATAACGAACACGTGCAATCTGGAAGGGTGAACGCCTGTATTCTGAGTCTTCTGTCTAGGCTGGCATTGCGCATATATCCCAATCAGACGAGGGACCCGGATGCCTACCTGGGAATTCTCGGGATGAGTGTTCACTTATAGGCTAAAGCATGTCTACATATGTTATTAGAATTTAGAATCTTTGATAAGTCAACGTTTTCGTTTATTCGTTTTAATTAATGAATAAATGATTACATTCCTTATATAAACTCTCATTCATTTCATTGTGTCTATTACAGATCATGCCTCCTCGTCGCAGCACTCGCAACAACAATGGTGAGAATCACGAAGAAGATGGTGATAACCATAACCACAACCATGACCAAGCTCCTAACCACAACAACAATGGGGTCGATGCTCAACTGGCTGCGATCATTTCTCAACAAATGGCACAGCAAATCGCAACTCTGGTTCCCAATTTACTTGCTCAGGTCATCCAATTGAACGGCAACGGGAATGGTCACAACAATGGCAATGGCAATGGTAATGGACCCCAAGCTTGCACCCTTAAACATTTCAACTCTTGTAACCCTCCAAAGTTCAGCGGGGAAGAAGGAGCTACTGGACTCCTACAATGGTTTGAGGGCATTGAAAATACCTTCATTAACAGTGAATGCCCCGACAACTTCAAAGTCCGTTATGCCATGAGTGTTCTTCACAAACGAGCACTCACTTGGTGGAATGAAGAAAAACGCACTCGCGGAGCTGAAGCTGCACTAGCCTTAACCTGGGATCAAGCTAAAGACATTATGAAGGCAGAGTTCTGTCCTCGTAATGAAATCAAGAAACTGGAAGACGAATTTTATGATCTTGCTCAAGACAGTGGGGAAAACCTTGCTTACAACACTCGCTTTCACGAACTTAGCTTACTGCTACCCCACAAAGTCACTCCTTTGCCCATTGCAATCGAAAAATACATTGGTGGCTTACCGATGCAGATTCAAGACACAGTGTGGGGAAGGAACCCTGCTACATTGGAAGAAGCAAAGCGTTTGGCTGCCACCCTAACAGATAACCATGTGAAGGCAGGAACCCTGACTCGTAAAGGGGAAAAGAAAAAGGATACTCCCCAACCTGCCGTCGAAATCAAAACTGAGGCCTCAACCAACGGGAAGAACAAGGTCAGGAATTTTGCAATAGACACCACTACTCCACCCACCAAGAAACAATACAATGGGATGCTACCTAAGTGTGACACCTGCCAGTATCACCACCCAACTCAAGTACCCTGTCGACAGTGCACCAATTGTCAGAGGTATGGGCATCTTGCGGAAGCTTGTCGAATCCCTGCTACAAACGCTCTTGATGCTCCAAACAACCCCGCTTGAGACCCTCCAACTACTTAACAGCAAACCCTACCATTCGAATAATATCTATTTTTAATTTCATGTATTGCCACTTTTTGAATCAAATAATAAAATCAAGTATTATCATAACATCTGTGTGCATGCTTGTTTGAATGTGAACTACTTGCTATATCTATACTTACTTGCTTGTACAAACAATTAGTTAACTACCAAACAACCAGCTTAACGATTGGTAGAGGTCATCATGTCTTTCCAACAGTCGGGAGAGGCCCTACCACCTGCTCAACGACTGGCGGAGACTATTAGACCTGCTTAACAATCGGTAAAGTCATAAAAAGGACGCAAAACCCTAATGTAAGGTAAATTGGTAATTACGGTCCGGAACGTAATCATGAATTTACAGGTACGTTAAGGTAGTGTGAAATTTTATCAAGGTTCCCGGTGGTTGACCAATTGTAAATCTAGTGTTTCTCTTAACTTCGGGACGAAGTTTCTAAAAGTAGGGGAGACTGTAACATTACGCATTTAATAATTATACGTTACCAATAATTTGGATTTAAACGACTAGTTTTTAGCATTTTATATATATATATATATATATATATATGTATTTATATAAACAAAGATTTATAATAATAATAATAATAATAATAATAATAATTTTAACATATACTAGATAAATTGAGTGGTGATTGTTTACCCAAGCCATCCCAGCCCAAACCATTATAAACCTGAGCCCAAACCCCATACAGAAGCCCACAACCAAGCCCAACCTCCCTTACACGTTGATTTAAAAACAAAAGAAAATAATTTGCCTTGGCCGGGGTTCGAACCCGCGCCAAGGCCGGTCTGATCCAAACACACTCGTGCACAAACCAACTGGGCTGGCTTTCTGTTTTGATAAAACCCGGACGCGAATTATATTTATACACACACTCAAAACCTCACAGTTGACAAGGAAAGTCAACTGTGGGTTGTCTTGGTGATCAATCCATCTAATTGACGCGTAATTGTTATATTTTTGGCAAATTTGTGCTATAACCGGCCCAATCCAACGCGATTACACAGCAATAACACGGCAATCGTTGCCCTAATAATCAAATTGACGCGTATACCTTCTATGGAAAGTCAACCATCTAATTAACCCTAACCCTAATCCTCTAGTATAAATTGAGGCATTCTGGACCTTGTCTAATCGCTCACAACTCTCTCTCAATCTCTATATCTCACTAATTCTCTCTGTATTTGATTTTTTTGCTCGTGGTTGACTTTTGCCTTGACCCGACTATCTACATCAATTATACACTGTGAGTCCTCTTTTATTGGTGGGGTTTGTTCATCGGCGTACAGGCAACAATAGCCCTAACATTAATCGGGCTATAGTTGCCTGAATCATCCTATTGTAAATCTAGGGTTCTTCACGATTTAATTTGGGGAAAAACTGGATTAGCGTGTTATATTTATTTATTTTAAATCAGAGGATAACACAACCACCGGCCTAGGCCAGGTGGTTGTGACTTTGGTCCTCCACACGGGTCACCCGGGTTCGAGTCCCGGCTCTGACCGGCTTTTTGTGCTTTTCTTTCCTTTTCTTTTTAAACAAACAAATTACAATTTTATATATATTAAATCCTTTAATCTTTTAAAATTCTTTTTAAAATATCTAAACTATTTTATAAATTCTAAAAAAATTATAATTGCTTAATCTGATATAAAAGTGTTATTTACAATTTTTATTTTTCAGAAATTCTTTTATTTAATATTTATAATAATTAAATCATTTTTATACTATTATAATTATAAAAATCCATTATTATATCAAAACAGTTTTATTAAATTTCCCAAAATTTATCCTGACTTTTTATAAAGTCAACCTTTACTGAAATAATTTTTAAATCAGTAAAATCATTTATTTTATATTTTTAAACAATTTTTGTTAGATTTAATCATAATTAATTCATAATAAATCCAATTTTCATCATTTTTGCACCAAAATTTTATACAAATTATTTTTAATCATTTAGAACAGAAATATGATTTTTAAAATAAGATTTCCTTAATTTTAGTATTTTTGAATATTAAAGTTAATAATTGGCTATTTATAAATAAATAGATTTAAAAATTTATTTTAAATGAAATAATTTTATAAAAATTATTTTATTGCTTCAAACACTTTAATGTGCACACTCAAAATTCAAATTTTGTAAAAAGACTATTTTTCATTAATTATCCAATTTTCTTTATTTAATTAACATTTTTAAATTAAATTTAACAATTGATTATCCCCAAATCGAAACCCTAGGATACACATATTAGTTACATAGACTTAGACTTATTATATATTACCTCATTATAGGGTAATATTTGGAATCACTTTGGGCAACACAAATATCATATCTTTTCAACAAGTTAACATTTGCTAAGGTGAGTTTACATAGCCCCTTTTATCACCATTTTTGGGGTGAAACATGTTATAACATTTTCATTGCAATTCAATCATCAATGTGTCTATGTGTTTTCTATGTTGCATATTGTCTTGAGCATGATTAGAGTAAGCACCATTCTAGCATAATCATTAACATTGATCAGCCGACGGTATACATTGATAGATCTATTGGACTGACAATCCCACCCGGATACGTGCCTCCTACCAAGGTTACGTGGGTGTTTGTTATCGCATAACATATTCATTGGGACCATAAGTGTATGGTATGTATCATTTTATAACAGTCAACAGGGTTGATTATGCACTCGATTTATTTCTAATATGTTCTCACATATGGGCTAGATTAACATGGCACATGAATTGCATAACATTTTATTCATTTATCATCAAAAACCTATGTAATTCTCACCAACTTATGTTGACCCAAAATACTTTCAAAATTAACATGTTTCAGGTAACAATGAAGCTGAGGCTTGAGTTAGCATGAGGATTTATCTTGAAGTTTATTTGAAGTTTTTGAAGTTATTATTTGATGTTATGTATTTGAATTCTTAGACATTATTTCTCATTTTGGATATTATGTTTGAATAAATTATTTAAAATTTATATTATACCATGTGCTACTGAAAACAATCATCAATACGTGGCACCCCGATGTTTCCGCCATCGGTTGGGGTGTTACAGAATGTGTCTTCAAAACCAGGTGGCTGACATACATAGACTTCCTCCTGAATTTTGCCATAAAGGAAAGCACATTTGATGTCCATCTGATACACCTTTATGTTGTGGTTGACAGCAAAGGCTAAAAAGAGTCTGATGGCCTCTAGTCTAGCTACAGGAGCAAAGGTCTCATCATAATCTATTCCTTCTTCTTGTCTGAAGCCTTGAACCACAAGCCTGGCTTTATTCTTGACAACAATACCCCTTTCATCAGTCTTGTTTTTGAAGACCCACTTTGTTCCTATAGGACAAACATCCTTAGGAAGTGGTACAAGCTCCCATACTTGTTGTCTTTTGAATTGAAGGAGTTCTTCTTGCATGGCTTCTACCCAACTGTTGTCTTTCAGTGCCTCTTGGTACTTGACAGGTTGTGTGAGGGATAAGAAACCTGCAAAAAGACAGATATTTGAGGATTGGCTTCTTGTGAGCACACCCTCTCTGATGTTGTCAATGATCTGGTCTGGTGGATGAGCTCTTAAGTAAATATGATCTCCTTGATATGGAACAATGGCATTTTGAGGTGATGGACAGAGGTTTGATGACTCTGTTGGTGTAACATCTGATGGTACTTCTGTAGTGCCATCAGATGTTTGGAATGGTAATGGAGGAATGGGTCCAAGTGGTGTGAAACTTGACTGACTTTTGTCAACAGATGATTGACTTTTGTCAACAGATGATAGGTCAGTGGTTGTGAGGGGTGAAGCAGTGGTTTGAGGATAGGACTGGCCAACAGTGGTTGACACAGCTATGGCAGAGTTTGGACAATTGTTTTGAACAGCTGCTTCCTCTGAGGCAGAATAGACTTTGTAGTGACTGGGGATCACAACATCTGTTCTGTAATCTTGCTGTGGAGACTGTGGAATACCTGCATTGTTAGTTTTAACAGTGATATCTTCAAATTTGAATTTATCTAAATCAAATAATTCAGCAGGGTTAGCAGGGATTTTTAGAGATGAAAGTTCATTGAACTTTACATTCAGAGTTTCTTCTATTGTCTTAGTCCTTGTGTTAAACACTTTGTAGGCCTTAGCAGTAGAAGAATATCCCAGAAAATAACCACAGTCTACTTTGGCTGCAAATTTTGAAATGGAATCTTTGAGATTTAAAATGAAACATGGGCAACCAAAGATTTTGAAAAATGAGATTAATGGTTTGATTTTGAACAAAATTTCATAAGCAGTTTTTTGATGTCTGGGGTTGATCAAAACTCTGTTTTGAACATAGCAAGCAGTGTTTACAGCTTCTGCCCAAAAGGACAGTGGCAAACCAGAATCTGCTAGCATGGTTCTTGCAGCTTCTATAAGAGTTCTATTTTTCCTCTCAACTACCCCATTTTGTTCTGGTGTTCTTGGGATGCTGAACTGCCTCACAATCCCTTTTGACACACAGAAGTCATCCAACTCCTTATTTTTAAACTCTGTTCCATTGTCACTCCTGAAGACTTTTACTGGCAAGTCATATTGCTTTTCAACTTTGGTGACAAAGTCCTTCAATATACCTGCAGTCTCATCCTTAGAATGTAAAAAGTAAGTCCATGTAAACCTAGAGAAATCATCAACTATGACAAGACAAAATCTCTTTCTTCTTAGACTCATGATTTTAACAGGGCCAAACAAGTCCATGTGCAACAGTTGTAGAAACTGACTAGTTTTGGACTCATCAATGGATTTGTAAGAGCTTTTATGTTGTTTTCCTTTTAAGCAAGAAACACAATGCTCATCACATTTAAATTCTTTTGATGGTAAACCTCTGACAAGGCTTTGTTTTGAGAGTGTGTTGATAGTATTAAGGTTGGTGTGACCCAATCTCCTATGCCACAATTCTGTCTCCTTAGTGGAGGCAGCAGAAAACAGACAGACATTTGCCATAGGATTGTCCTTTAACATATCAACAACATACACATTGCCACTTCTATGAGCAACAAGCTGTGCTTTGCTCTCAGCAATAATGGTATCAATCTTTTTCACCACTTCTGGCCCAATAATCTTACAAGTTTTCTTTGTGAAAAATGAGCCATAACCTTTGTCACTCATTTGGGAAACACTCAGAAGATTAAACTTGAGATTATCAATAAGATTGACATTTTCAAACTTGAGTTTTCCAGCCTGTACAGTCCCTGAACCCAACACCTTACCTTTAGGATCATTACCAAAGGATATATCACCCCCTCCATGAGCCAAGAAGTCCAGAAGTAGGGCTCTACATCCTGTCATGTGCCTGGAACCTCCACTATCTACATACCAAAGACTATCTAAACAAGCAGAAGCTCCCTGCACATCAGTAAATGATTAGTTTTGGTGAGTGTCCAAAGCCAAGTTGGCTTTGGATGGGTCCTCAGACCTTTCATACTCAAGCTTTGGAAGGTGATCAGTGGTTTGGACCAATTTCTGAATTAAGGTCAACAACTGCTGCTGACCATTTGCCAGTGCTTGGATGTCAACACTTGGGGCAGCAGTTGTTTGATCACTTCCTGACAGATGATAATACCCATATGGATTTCTGTTCACTCTTGGTTTAGAGGGTCTTTTTGGCTCCTCATAAACATGTGGCAGACTGTGACATGGAGGTTGACCATAACCTCTTGGGTATTTGCTTGTGGGTGGAGCATCTGTTACTTGGACATCTCTAGAAGCAGATGTTTCAAGCCTTTTTGTAACAGATGTTTGGACAGAGGTGAAGGTCTGTTTGGGCTTTCCTTTTGGAGTACTAACCACAGGGTTTGCAAGAGTTTTAGCTTTGTATTCTTGTATTTTTACATCAAAATTTTTGAGATACAAACACTCTTTGGTCTTGTGATTCTTTTTCCCACATATTGAGCATGTGGCTTTGGAATCACATTCACTTGTTCCTTTGTTAATATCATATGCTTTTAGAAGAAAACAGTTTTTGGTGACATGATTCTTCTTTTCACAGAAATCACAGAACAAGTTAACAGTCTTTTCTTTCTTCTTCCCCTTTTCAGTCTTCTTTTCAGCAGATGTTTGAGCATCTGCTGGAGGATCTTTCAGGGGAATGACTTTTGCCAAGGGAATGACCCTTGACTGAGGAGCTGTCTTTCCCTTAGGAGTTTTAAAATCTACAGGTTTATAATTCTCAAGAGTATCACACTCATCAGACCAAGTAGGTTTAAATTCATACTTTTCAAGTTCAGCAAAAGATGAGGAACCTTCTGGTTTTTCAAGAACAATTTTCTTACCATTTGGTTCAGTGATTTTAATCTCTTGACCCTGCAGGTTTGTTGGTACTATCTCAACAGACTTTTGACTCTTTGTGTCAGTGTTTTCAAAAGCTGGAGCAGTGGTTGCAAAACCAAAGCCAAACTTCACATGACTTTTGGTTTGTTTGTTGAGTAGCATCTCAAATCCTCTACATGATTCCACCCATTTTTTACATTCAACTTGGGTGGACTCAAGCTCACTTTTACAACTTTGATATTTTGTTATCATAGTTTGGAGCTGGTCTTTGGTTATAGTTGCTTCATGTTTTAAACTGCTAATTTCAGACTCTTTTGCAGTTAAACTTGTTTTCAAATCTTTTGTGAGTTTTTCAAATTTAACTTCATCATCCAAAATTTTCTTTCTAAGGTTTTCATTCACCTCTTTGATGTTAGCAAATGCTATTACACATTTGTCAGAACACAACTCTTTAAGAATTTGAGGAGATACCTTAGCAGCAGCCATCAAAGCACAATCACACTTGCACTCACAATCATCAGATGCACCCCAGGGATCTGAAAGATTCACAACCTCTTCTTCAGGTTTTTCACCTGTAACAGCTTCACTAACAATATCATCAGTCACAACATCAGATTCAGTTACCACTTCCTCAGATTCAATCTCATCTACCATAGCCATGAAACAAAAATTTTCTGGTTCATTTTCAGCTTTGGCAACTAGTGCAAAATTCTCATCTGTTAGATCATCAGGTAGACTGCTCCAATCAACAAAGCCTTGTGTAAAGAAGCTCTGTTGACTGGTCTCTGCAGGAGCAGAGGATGGAGCAACAGTCGTTTGCACAGGTGTTTGAGCAACAGGTGTTTGCACATAATGAATCTGAGGAACAGTGGTTTGGACATACTGGACAGGAACAGTGTTTGAGGACTGTGCAAAATGGGCAGTGTTTTGCACATTAGGTCCAGGGGTATTATAGGAATTCTGATAAGTGTTGGTCTGTGGTCTTTGATTTGGATAGGTTATCATAGGTGTACCATGTTGACCCCTACATTCCCTAGCAAAATGACCAAACCTATGACATTTATAACACTTGATCTTTGATTTATCCAACCCAACCTTAGATCTGCCAGTCAACCCTGGAAACCTTCTCCCAGTTTTCTTGTAAAAATTATTAGTTCTTACACTGAGAAGGGCCAATTGGTGCATAATGTCCATTTCTTCCAAATCATCAGGGTTAAAGTATTTCAGGTCATCATACTCAAAGGATATATTGTCAGATGCCTGTATATCACCACCACTTGCTGTGAAAGCATAGTTTGGTGAATAAGAATCAGAGTTAAAACCTGAGTTAAAACCTGAAGTTATGTCAATAAAATGATCATAACTCTGATCCTTTGTGTTTCCAGGCACCTCATCATGACCCAAAAGTGCTGTATTCCCAAACACATAGTCATCAGACACTTTTCCAGAGTCCTGGAGCTTCTTTTTCTGGTTAAGCTCTCTTTCATAGGTCAAGAGCTTACCATGAAGCTGGGTCAGTGATAGGTCTTTAAATCCTATTGAGTTTCTCATTACAATAGCAATAGTGTCCCATTTGTCTGGTAATGATCTTAAAAACCTATGGTTCAAAGTTGAATGAGGGTAAGTAAGACCAACCAATTTTAGTTCACTTATTAAGCAATTAAATCTCTCAAACTGTTGAGTTAATGACTCTCCTTTGACATGACTGAATGTTTCATATTGTTGGTTAAGTATTTCACGGTTGTTTTCAATAACCTCCTCAGTCCCACCAAACTGTTCTTTCAGTGCATCCCACAACTCCTTTGCACTGTTACAGTGTAACAACCCAGCATATATATCATTGGGTAGAGCCATGGCCACAATACTGAAGGCCTTAGCATATAGCTCAATTTTATGAAAATCCTGGTCGGAGTAGTTTTCAAGTTTCTTTGGCTCAAACACTTTGGGATCTTCAGTACTCGGCACAGTCGGAACATGTGGTCCGAAGATAACCGACTTCCAACACCCAGTGTTTTGTTGAGCTAGAACATGACTCATCCGACGTTGCCAGATATTGTATTCAGATCTGACAAGCATCGGTGGCTTGTTGTTCGTGCCAGTGTTATATGGATCGTGATTGATAGAAGCCATTCTCTGATTTTTCAAAAAAACAAAGTCTGTTTAACAACGGTTGAAGCGAAATTAAACTATTACTCTGTTTTCAATCTAACTGACAAACGATATCAATAATTGTGAGTTGATTATTAAATTGATTTGTTAGATCGAATTTAATTGACCAAGCTCTGATACCAATTGTTAGGATCTGAGTTTGTTTGTTTTGATTGTTTAACTAAATGATGGAAATAATGAAATGAAAGTAGAATGAAAGTGCAGCGGAATAATAAACTGTAAATCAAAACAAGAGAGTAAATGTTTTTAGATCGAATGCTTTCATTAACTCAAAGATTACAATCGTACAATTACTCCCCCTCAGCCTGATCACACAGTGTTTGTCAGAGAGAATGTTTTGTGTGTGATGCAATAGAACAGTACAAGCACTGTTCTATTTATAGACAGACTCAAAGCACTGATGACCTAGGCTGATGTCACCTAAGACAGTGACCTCTAACAAAATAACAAACATAAACATCTGCCTATTACAAACTACTGTTACATTGAAAGCACTGATATTAAACAGTTGTTGAAGATAAACTCTGATGGTCTTGTATCCACTGCTGGAGCCTAAGTACTGTTGGTTCCAGCAGTGCTTTGGTCTTCAGTACTTGTATCAGCAGTTGCTCTTCATCAGACCTTTGGTCAGCAGTTGTTCTTCATCAGTTGTTTCCTCAGCAGTTCTTTATATCAGCAGTTGTTGAGCAGTTGTTTGGATAGAACAGTAGTTAGGGTCAGCAGTCTTTTGGGAGAAGCAAGTTGTAAAGACTGTTTATTAAAGGATCAAACTGATAGCATGTTTTGGCTTTCTAATAATCTGTTCTTCTCCAGGTCAGCAGACCCAACAGTATGTTAAGTGTGTATTGCATGATTGTATGTTTGTGAGTACAAGTATAACACGGGGAGTCTTGTACTTTGGGTTAATTTAACAGTCACGGTGTTTTCAAATGAACTTGGTTATGGTCTGGACATCTAGGGACTAACTAACCTACGGGTTATTAGTCTAAGTACTTGTAACTGTCATATGTTAGGTCGCCGCTTTACGGGGCTAGCATAGCTTGCTGATATTATTCTTGTTTCGAAGTAACGCAACCTAAGGTGAGTTTACGGCCCCTCTATTAACTGGTTTCACTTTTTGGGGGAGAAAACATGTGTTAAACTTATGTTTTGGTAACAACTGTCATACTATGGGTTTCTATGGTTTACTATACGATCTTTGGAAGTCCCGGGGGAAATCATGAATGTGCGGGTTAGCACAACGGGGAAATGTGAATAGATCTATTGGGAGTAACCAACCCCGCTCGTCGGCTTGGAGGGCCGGGCGAGTGCATATTGTCTCAAACAGGAACAGGTTTACTATTCGGGCACAACATCGGGTTTGCGAGTTAGTAATGGTTTTCCAATCGTAGATGTGATAAAACATACGCCTAGCTAGCGTACATTGGTTTGCAAATTGTTATAGTATGGACAGGTTGAACTTGGTACTTTGATTACAAAACCTGTGAACTCACCAGCATTTTTGTGCTAACGTAAACTCTTACATGTTTTCTCAGGTCGCTAAGGTAGCACAATGGAACTAGGGCGCACGCGTCTGCAGGGCGTCTAGTTAGGATTGCATGGTTTTCAAACATTGAATAAATTGGTTTACTTTTGGATTATGTTTTGAGAATAAGCTTCCGCTGTATTTGGAGATTTTAAACTATGTTTTTGAAATTGTATGTGTTCATTTAGACTTGTTTATTGTGATCGTTGACTTGGATCCTGGTTTGTCATGCGCCTCGCGGTAAAACTCCGCAAGTGGATTTTGAGGGTGTGACAACTAGGGTCCAAATGTGTCGCGAAACATTTTTAAAGGGCACGATAATGATAAAAAAAATTCGATGTTTTATTAATAATCGTAACGTGCAAGGATTTGATACGAAATGTTACAGTAAGGCTCGAACACGACGAGGATTCGCAGACTCCTTCATGCTCAAGGCGTCTGCCACAACGTTCGCCTTGCCAGGATGGTAGTTGATAGCACAGTCATAATCGTTCAGGAGTTCAACCCAGCGACGCTGCCGCATGTTCAACACCTTCTGGTCGAAAATATGCTGAAGACTCTTGTGGTCGGTATATACTTCAAACTTGGTACCGTACAAGTAATGTCTCCAGATTTTCAACGCAAAGATCACCGCACCCAGTTCCAAGTCATGAGTAGTGTAGTTCTTCTCATGAACCTTGAGTTGACGAGAAGCATAAGCAATAACCTTCCCGCGTTGCATCAACACACAACCGAGACCACGAATAGAAGCGTCACAGTACACAACGAAGTCATCCGTACCCTCAGGTAAAGATAAGATAGGTGCAGAACAAAGTTTAAGCTTCAGCATCTGAAATGCTGATTCCTGTGGTTCATCCCAGTCGAACTTTCGGTCCTTCTGGGTAAGAGTAGTGAGGGGTTGAGCGATCTTCGAAAATCCCTCAATGAAACGACGATAGTAACCTGCAAGACCTAGGAATTGCCACACCTCAGATGGCGTCTTTGGTGCTTCCCAGTCTTTAATAGCCTCGATCTTTGCCGGATCGACGTGTATTCCCAGTTCATTAACCACATGTCCTAGGAATTGAACTTCACGTAACCAAAAATCACACTTCGAGAACTTAGCATACAACTGCTCCTGTCTTAAAAGTTCGAAGATCAACCGTAGATGTTCCTCATGATCCGTCTTGTTCTTAGAATAAATCAGAATATCGTCAATAAACACGATGACGAACTTATCAAGGTAAGGTTTACAAATGCGGTTCATTAAATCCATGAACACCGCCGGTGCGTTAGTGAGACCAAAAGGCATGACCAAGAACTCAAAGTGGCCACAACGAGTGCGAAAAGCAGTCTTCTGAATGTCAGCTTCCCTGACGCGCAACTGGTGATAACCGGACCGCAGGTCAATCTTCGAGTAGTAACTGGAGCCCTGGAGCTGGTCAAAGAGATCATCAATGCGAGGAAGAGGATAACGATTCTTGATGGTCACTTTGTTCAGCTCGCAATAATCAATACACATGCAGAGGCTTCCGTCCTTCTTCTTCTCAAACAAAATAGGAGCTCCCCACAGGGAAGAACTCGGTCGGATGAAACCCTTTTGCAAGAGTTCCTGCAACTGGCTGGACAACTCTTGCATCTCAGGAGGTGCAAGACGATACGGAGCTCGGGAAATAGGAGCTGCACCCGGAGTAAGATCAATACCAAACTCAACCTGATGATGGGGAGGAAGACCAGGCAAATCATCAGGAAACACATCGGGAAAATCACGAACCACCGGGATATCCTCGATCTCCTTCTCATCGTCAGTAGAAACGTTAACAAGTGCCAGAATGGCCGAACAACCCTTCCGAAGATACTTACGGGCTTTCATGCTAGAAATGATACTCAGCGGAGCACCGCTTTTCTCGCCATGAACCGAAAGAGTCTCTCCATCAGGGAGAGGGATCCGAATAATCTTATCGAAACAAACGATCTCCGCACGATACAACGATAACCAATCCATGCCGACAACGACATCAAAACTACCCAGGGGTACCGGCATAAGGTCGATGGGGAAAGACAAACCCGACAGTTCCAAGCGACATTCCCTAAGGGTGTGCGTCGCTTCGATTTTCTTACCATCAGCCAAATCTATTAAGTACTTAGCCTCTAAAGGTGTGGGTACTAAATCTAACAATCGACTAATGTCCATAGATACGAAACTCTTATCGGCACCAGAATCAAACAAGACAGAAACATAGCGATCATTAAGAAGGAACGTACCGGTAACTGTGTCTGGATCCTGCCTAACCTCTGCAGATCCAATGACGAAAGCACGTGCAGTCCTGCCTCCGCCCTCGTTGTTCCCGTTACCGTTCCCGCCCCTTCCATTATCACCCTGTTTCAGCTTAGGACATTCACGCTTGAAGTGTCCCGTGTCACCACAGTTATAGCACCCCTGCTTCCCTAGAGTCCCCTGAGCAGCAGGAGTAGGAGTAGCAGCAGGAGTCTGAGTCGGGGTAAGTGCCACCCTGCAATCCTTAGCATGATGCACCAACTGATGGCACCGATGACAACGAGCCCGATAACAACTCCTAGAATGATGAAAACCACACTTGTTGCACTTGGGATGCTTCCCAACATACCCTCCCGACTTCTGCCCAGAAGAAGACCTAGATGAATCAAACTTCTTCGCCGGCTGAGATGGCACTGGCACAGCACTCTTCCCCACACTATCCCACTTCCTCTTGCTCCCTTCAGTAACCTTCACAGAAGTACCTTTAGGAGGCAAAACACCTTCTGCCACCTTCAGGTTAGTCATCCGATGAGCTGATCGGACAACTTCAGCAAGAGTGGGAAGATTCTCAGCAGCCACCAATCCAGCAATCTCCGGCACTAGCCCAGACACATAGTGCTCGATCCTCCTATACTCGGGTGTGTGCAAATCAGGGCACAACACCACTAGCTCGTTCCTCCTCACAGTGTACTCCTCTATCTCGGACCCAACCATCTTGTAGCTCCAGACTTCATGTTCCAACTTCTGCACCTCCTCCCTCGGACAGTACTCGCCTCTCAACAGTTGCACAAACTCCGCCCAAGGCATAGCAATAGCCTCACCCAATCCCATGTTCTGAGTAGTAGCATTCCACCACGACAGTGCAGGCCCCTCGAATGTCCCAGTAGCATACTTAACCCGGTCCCCAGCAGGATAGTTACACATGACGAACACAGACTCAACCTTCTCCAGCCATCGGAGTAGTCCCACCGCTCCCTCGGTTCCAGCGAAGTTATGGGGCTGACAGTCCCGAAACTTCTTATAAGAGCACTGAGGTGGAGGTGGATTGGCAGCGACACCTGAAACACGATACACGAGTAAAACACAAACGAAAGGACATGACACCCAAGAACGAGGCAAAGTCGACAGAAATCAACTCACCACCCATGGCATTAATCCCAGCCTGGAAATTAGCCATATCCATGTTCACTTGCTGTTGTAGCAAGTTATTCAGCTCAGCTTGGGTCATGATGATGTTGCCACGACCACCGCCGCCGGCACGACCACCGCCGCCAGCACGGACACCGCCGCCACCACGACGTCCACCACCGCGAGCACCAGACATGATCTAAGAAATCAAGAAATCAAGGGATTCAGATTCACCTCTAGTGTCAACCACTAGAAATTTGTAAGAGTTAACTTAGGGACAAATCCAGGACTATACATCCAAACTCGAAGTCCATCGGGATTTTCATGCATTTCAGTTTATTATTTCGTGTGCACCTGAAATGATAAACTGCTCTACATGGTCTTCCAGATGTACTCCTAGTCCAGACTCCGGTCACCGAATATTGTCGCCTAGTAACGTGTTACGATAGGTGCAAGTGTAAGAAGGCATGTGTGTGCTAGAACCAACAAATCAGCCCCTTCCCCTTCAATCCCGAAGAAGAAGACAAGAGTAGATAAGAACCCAAATAAAAACGGATGATGTAACAAAGAAGTATGATGATGATGTAAGGACACCCCGACAACATTAGTACGTATCCCACTAATAGACTCAAAGTATGTGACCGTCTAGTGTGTGTGCGACTCGGCTATAGACCAGACTCTACATGCAGTCCTAGTTCACTATAACCATTGGCTCCGATACCAATCTGTCACACCCTCAAATTTCTACTTGCAGAGTTTTACCGCGAGGCGCATGACAAACCAGGATCCAAGTCAACGGTCACAATAAACAACACTATATGAATACGTAAAATCCAAAACATAGTTCTCAAATTATCAAAATCGTAGCGGAAGCATTTAACCAGTTACAAAACCATGTACGATAGTGTTCAAACAGTTTTATTCAAAACATGAAGCTAAGCCTAGACGCCATGCAGACTCGTGCGCCTAGTCCAATGTTGCTACCTTCGCGACCTGAGAAAAACATGCCAAAAAGACGTCAACATATAATGCTGGTGAGTTCACAGGTTTGTTCAATAAGTTACCAAAACGTTACCATGTCCATACTATACCAATGTCACCAAGTACGCTAGCTAGGCGTATGTTTTATTACTACTACGATTGGAAACCATTACTGGACACATTTAGCAATGTTTAGCATATGTTTAAGCAGCCCGAATAATGTTCAGCATGTTTAGCGAAGTTCGAGACAACATGCACCCGCCCGGCCCTCCAAGCCGTCGAGTGGAGCAGGTTACGCCCAATAGATCTATTCACATTTCCCCCGTTGTGCATCCCCGCACATTCATGGTTTCCCTGGGACTTCCAATGATCGTATAGCAATACAAAGTTAAAACCATAGTATGACATATGTTACCAAAATAGTTTAGCGCATGTTTTCTCCCCCAAAAGTTAAAGCTGTAAAAGTGGGGCCATGAACTCACCTTAGATAGCGTTCTTCGGTAACTAGTAAAATGCTAAGCCCTTGATAATCCCTCTACCGGAGATCTATCAAAATGTTCACATAAGTGTTCCGACTAATAACCATAAGGTTATCTAGTCCCCGATTGTCCAGCTCGTAACCAAGTACGTTTTAAAGTGGGTTTAAATGTTCAACCGACACACTAGGCCGACCCAACATCCCGTTGGTGACTCATTACCCTAACTAATCAAGTACACATAGATTACACACAAGGTTCAAGCATAAAACACTTAGTTTGTATCAAAAATCTCATTTCTACATCAGAACGGTCGAACCAGTCAGATAAAGCCACCTTCGCCCCTTTTTAAGTCTCCTTCGCCCGTTTGATGCCACGTTCGACCGATTGACGCCACGTTCGACCGTTTGATCTGGTTCGCCCAAACATTTCCCACGTTCGACCCTGGATCTCTCCTTCGACCACTCGTTTGGTCGAATGAGCTCAGGTTCGCCCCTGTTACATAAATTTTCCTAAAAACGCTTCAAACACATTCGAAACATCGCGAAACGTCATCAAACACAGCAGTCAAGTATGAATAACTTATCCCTACTGAACCCCACCAATTTTGCCCCAAAACTTATCCGTTTCAGCCCTTTCCCAAAATGGCAAAGATTATGGAAGTGTCACATCATGCATGTAATTTTTACCCAATTTGGAAACTTTTTAATACCAATCCATAATCATCCACAAATGGTCAGCTTATCTTGTAATTGCAAATCCCCATTCATTTTATTAATAATACTTAACATGCACAAGCCCTAGATTTCATAAAATCCCCAAAATACCCATAATATCACCATCTATCTAATTATAACCTTTTACAATCTTAAACTATCATTCATAGCAGCCCTAGATCATGTTTCTAGCATTAGAACAACAGCAAATCATTAAACAACACATAACATCACATAACACATAATTAACATATGTTTATTGATACAAAACCTATGTTTAATGATAGGGTTTAGATTTAGGAAGGTGTTTAAAAGGTTTTTATTGATAAAAGCATCCTTAGAACAGATCTGGACCTTTAGGGTTAGATAAAAATGAATCAAAATGCTTTAAAAAGACTTAGGATTAAGAACACACCTTGGATTCTTGTTTAGATGTTGTTGATAGGTTAGATTATGAAAAAGAAGAGCAAAAACTCCTTCCTTAGTGATTAAAATCGTTTGAGAGTGTTTGGAGACGGTTAGGGTTTGTGAAATGGTGAAAAATGACAAAGTTTGGTATTTATACTAGTCCACCTTCGACCCTTGTTCCTGGTCAAATGTAGCCTCCTTCGACCCTTTCACAGGGTCGAATGTACCCTGTCCTGGTCGAAGGGAATTCTTTCAATTCCACATCCCAGGTTCGCCCCTTTGCAAAGGGTCGAACCAAGGCATATTTTCACCTTCGACCACTCGAAGTGGTCGAACCAGAACCTATGTTTAACTAGTTTTCCAGTTTGTCGTGTTTAACGGATTTTAACGCACCTTAACATATGAGCATGCAACCTTAGTCTATGTTTAACATATTTAAGCATGGATAATCATCTACACATCATTTAAACACATCTATGTATATAATCCACCACACGACCAATAATCTACACATACACTCAATTAGTTTATGTAATTTCACCAACAACGGGACCCGGTACTAGTGTATTCCCAAAATGACTCCCAATGATCCTCCAGATTATTGAACCCTGGACAATCCTAACTTGACCCGACTCAACTAACCTAGTTAAGTCCGTTTATAAACGTTTCCCGCTAAGGTAGACTTAGATGTTACTAAAATGTTTAAGCCAAATATGCCGGGTGTCACACTAACAAATCCCTAAATTATTAGAATCTGTGTGATTATTAAAAGGAAAAGCAGATGTATACTGAATAATCATAAACCACAAAACATTAAACCTGATCGGTACCTAAACAGTTAATCGACCAAATCTGATTGATGAACCAAAATCCCCTAAAATCTGAAAAGTTAATAAAACAGATCAACAATACAAAATTGATGCATATTACAGACAACACATGAACATTAAAAGGTAAATCAGATCTACACATATAAACCCTACAAAAATTATCGAACATCACTTATGAAAGACGGACCATCAAACATGAACCCTAAAAAACTAAATATTAATAAAATCGATCAATAATAGATGTAAATGCAAGTATTATAAGTAAATAATTGAAATCAAACCAAAATGACATAAAAAAAGATGAATCGACGGCGAATCAGAAGAAAAGCCCAAAAATAGGAGATGAAGAAGATGATGGTAGCATAGAAGATATAATACCTTGAATAGGTGATGAAGAAGAAGACGGTAGGCCTGATGATTTCGCCGATCGCCTGAATATTGAGCCGATCGCCTCTTCTAGGGTTTGGTTAAAGGTGGGAGGTAATGGCGAGTTGTGAAAGGATTAGATGTCCGTGTTTTTTTTTTTTTGTTTATATATTTTCAGTAATTTTATTTTTAAAATAAATCAAAATCTTATAAATTTTCACACTTGGACACTTGGCACAATATGATAGGCTAGAGAATTAGAGGATCAACATGGGAATGCCATGTGTCCACATTGACTTTCATATATTAGTTGTATATATAGATAGATAGATATTAGCCGTTAAAAAGAGATTTTTAAAAAAAATAATACTAAATATCAAAGACATTAAAAAACGGCTCCCATCGGTAGATATCTACTAATTTGAGAGGGATAAAACGTGAATAAGATGAACTGAATTTTGGTTGGAGCTGCCCTTGATTTTCTCCATGATATCGGCCCCACTTCAAGTTTGCCTAAAAGTAGACTCACCTCATACAGATTTGATTTTTTTTTTAGTTTCTTTTAATGGCTCAAAATAAAAATAACTCGATTTTTGTGGATGGCTATTTTACAGCTGAACAAAAAGACACCAAAAGAAGAAATTTGTGATATAGACCTTTTTTTCTTACTTCATGAAACGCAAATGATAATTTTAAAAAGGTGTTTTTTTGTTAAGGTTTAGTTGGTTTTTTTATTCACTCAATCTATTAGCATACATGTGCATAATGTAATTTTTTTTTGAAAGAATATAATTTAATGCAATGTTTGAACTTCTTAATTAGTAATTTTGTTTTTTTAGATTGTTGATTTTACCGAGTTAAAGCTTAGTCAGGGTGAATACATATATAAGGGTACTAGCTCTTATCCCGGGAACGTCCCGGAGTTGTAAAATATAACAATTCTAATAATACTAATACTAATTGTAATAATTATTACTCTTGTAATTAAATAAATAAAAAAATAACCTTCCTATAAGGTGACACCATGTGTTTTTTTTCAGTTTCTCTTTTTTTTAATTAAAATTTTACTACTTTCTTATTTTTATATTTTTGTATTTATATTATAGAAATGTATATGTAGATGGAAATATAAATGAACATTTATTAAAATGACTTTAATACGTATAAAGAGGGTAAAATATTAGTTAAATGAAGAAATTACGGATTGAAATTCAATACAAACAATTTTTTTTTCTAAGAATAGTAGGAACAAATTTTGTGCATTAAAATTTTTTATCTATGGATAAGGTTTATGACACATTTCCAAACTAGGTTGGTTACATTATTTTTTTAAGGTATTAATTTATTAAAGGTATAATTGGAATTCATAGGTTTTAGAGATAATCAAATCATATAAAATCACAAATCATTACATACAATTAAAATTATACACAGATGTATTAGGGAAAAAAATGAAAAGATAATATTTCTGTGTTGGTTTCAATATTTTGTTGTGCTAGTTTCAACATTGTGTTGTGCTAGTTTCATCATTCTGTTGTGTTGGCTTAATCATTCTGTTGTGTTTAAGGAGGGGTATTTCGGTATTAAATACCGAAAATACTGATACTTAACCGATCAATATATCGAAAATAACAGTACTGGTTCATAGTCGCTACCAATTCGGTAGGGGTACCAAATTTTCCAAAAAAATCGATATCGGTTCGATACGATTTGATACCGAGCTCATCCTGAGTTGTGTTGGTGGCATCATTTTATTGTTAAGAAATTTACATTGTGCTGAAAATATTTTGTTTTTTAGTACATGGTAAATTATTTTTTTAGAAGTTGATAACACAATTGCCATGAAAATGAAGAAAAGAAATCTAAAACAGTTCGCAAAATTGCAGTTTTTTTAGTTTTTTATTCTTTTGAACGGCATTTTGCAATTATATTACCAAATGATTATTGTTCTTCAATAAAAAAATGTGTACTTTATCGAAGAAGACGAGTATGAGTGTTTTTATGCCGTCCAAAACGTCGAAATATTAACACAAAAATGAATTTTGTGATATAGAAAATGGAATACAAGTCCAAAATTAATTGCATAATTGTTGGAATTTCAAATATTCAACTGCGAATATAAATACATAAATGCCCTTATCCTAAATTAAAGGGAAGCCATATGGTGATAACATAAATATACAAGCACTAGCTTTTATCCCGGGAGTGTCCTGGGGTTAAAAAATATAACCATTCTAATAATAATAATACTAATACTAATAGTAATAATTATTACTCTTGTAATTAAATAAATAAAAAATAACTTTGCTATAAGGTGACACCATGTATTGCAGTGTTGCGCGATTCTTTATCCTAGCTTCTCTTGATGAAGTATACCTATCCATCTTTAGAAGAGTAAAATTCCAATGATAGCATGGCGATTGGGCTAAATTTCAACATTGTATATTAGAACCTGGTTTAAAAGAAAAAAACATGATTAATGAATAATCTGAACACTTTGTGTTTTTTTTCCTGTATGAACGAAACCCCATAAAAAATAGTCGTTTTTTTCTCCATGTTTTATATAGCACTACGGTACTCGTTGGAAAGATAATAAAACGCTCGTTAATTTGGTGTAATTTTTCTCTTTAAAAAATCTCGTATATAAAAGATATTAACGTTTAAAAATGATGGGAGGAAACATTAAAGAGAAAAAACTAAATTTGTTTTTAAATTCTTAAAGAGATTAGGGTTAGATAAGTGTAGGAGAATGGATGAAAACAAAATAAATAAATAAATTAAAAACTCTCACCTCAACGTGCCACATGGCAGCCTCCATTGAATGTCACCTCATCAATATTCAATTATTTTATTATAAGTTAGTAGGTGAGATCCCGTGTGGAAACACACGGGAGTATTAAACCCTACTTTAGGCCCAACCAATAGACAGCCTGCACGTTAACCAACCCTTATCCGCCTTACGCTAACCACTGACGCCTCGATAGACAAAACCCTGCAAAACACTCCATCTATCGGTAAAACAAAAACTGTATTTAGTAACGTCTGTTCATATCACAACATCAGTTAATAATACACTGACGCAATAGATCGTTTGTTACTAAGCGGTTTGTAAGTCAACGTCTGTTCGTTTCGTAACTCTGTTCATTACATCATTTCAACGGTTTCTTTCGAACAGTTGTTGCATTAACCACTGTCTGACCGACACGTCAACAGTGCAAACGTCTGCTGAAAGAACCGTTGTTTCGCAACGGCTGTTTATATCTTTTAACACTGATCAGACGTTTAGTAACTGAAAGGTAACAACAAAGAACCAAAAACTCTATAGACAGATCAAAAACCTGTAGTCAATATGTAGCGATATATAAAAACCCATATCTAATCAACGTTCAACAAAACAAATATAATCAACTTTAAACATCAATATACATTGTGAATTCCGTCTTCATAACATCTGTTTATGCATATGAATATACATTACGAATTAATAAACTTAATCTTCAATTCCTTTGAAGGTACAATTCCTTTTGTTCTTTAAGCACTATAGGCATATGTAACTCAATATGTGTATTAACTCATTGATATGCGATGGATGGTATCCACGCCTAGTTAAATGAATTGATAAACATAAGCTTCAATTCCATTGAAGCTTCAAGCTGTGCGTGTAGATCCCGTGTGGAAACACACAACCCTGCTTTACGCCCAACCAATAGATTGTCTGCACTTTAACCAATGACGCGTCGGCAGACCAAGCCTCTGTTTCGAGACGTCGGTTATATTGACACATCAACAGACCAAAGCGTTACTTAATAATAATAACACTGAGGCAACAGATCGTCTGTAATTCAACTGTTTCTAATTGAACGTCTGATTCAAACAGCTGTTAGTTTAACGGTTTCTTTCAAAACAGCTGTTCTATCAAACAGATCTTACTAACAATGACTTCACATACATTTTTAACAATTATTCTAATTGATATTTTCATCATATAAGAATAAAAAATTAAATATAAAAGACATAATATATAAACTAAAATTTTCATTATAAGCATAGACGTAAAAATATAAAATACATTTAAATAACTATTATGTGGTACTCAACACTTCATTCAATCTATTGTTCTTCTCTTTAACAAAGTTTCTTTAGGGCACACATATTTTTTGTATGTCCTCACTGAACTTTTCGTTCGACCTTATGTTTTCCAACAGAAATGAAGAGGCATTCCATCTTTCCCTTGATACATCCGTAGCAATGAGTTGATTCAATTTCAGATTGGTCTTCCATATGTGATGTTCCAACAGCCGTGTAGCACCTTCAATAACTTGAAGAATCTCAAATTCTTCATCTTCTTTAAAACAGTCTAAAACGATTTTTTGAACATCTGACATTTTAGACCACTGGCTGCTGCTGCTGCTATTTTTAGAAGATTGATAAACCTATGAAGATGTATAAAATACGTTTGAATAGTGTGCTATACAAAGAAATGAAAATCTAGTTTTATATTAAAAAATATACATTAACTATAATGAATTTATTAACTGCAATGAATTAACTATCATGAATTCATTAATTACAATTAAGTTTTATTAATCTTGGATACACACAGTATTAACTCGTTTATTTTCCCACTAAGAAAACTATTCAAATTCTTTTTTTTTAATTTTTAAATAGATATTTCAAAATAAAAACAAATTCGTACTACTAATTAACAACATTTGTATAAATATGAAAATGAGATATTTAGGTCTTTTATATTATAAATAAATAAAACATGCTTAAATACGTAGTACTGTCAATAAACAATATAGTAATCTTAATTTGATTAAAAACTTTCCCTCTTTTATAGGATGTGTGTGTGAATTAAAGAATACACTAAGTATTGTTAAAAAAATTTTTTTTAACTTTATCAGTTGGATTTAAAGTAAACATAAAGTTGCTAGTTACTTTCTGTACTTTTTATATATTTTTAATTGAAAGAAAGACAATTACAACAAACAATAATAATAAAATAATATTATTAATAAAGTAACTTCAAAACCGTAATCATCATTTTTGGGCCTTTTTTATAAAATCTGTTGAGTTTACAACTCTTGCTGAAAAAAAGTCTTCCCGTGTTAAACAGCGGGCTGTTTAATAAAACAGTCGATCTATCGTTAAAACAAAAACTGTATTTTGTAACGTCTGTTCATTTCACAACATCACTTAATCATATACTGAGATAATATATCTTTTGAATGCTAACCACTGACGCGTCGACAGATCAAACGTTTGATTCGAAACGTCGGTTTATATTGACACATCAACAGAACAAAGCAAGCCGTCAGTATAGAATATTTTTTTAAACACTGTTTAATAGACTGTTGGTTAAAAGAAAAATCGTATTTGGTAAATTCTTTAAAAGCCCCCATCTATATAGCAGAATTATTAAAACAGTCTATTTAAAACACTGTTTCTTACAACAGATGTAAATTCAAGTGTTTTGTTCAAATAGTTGTTGGCTTAAACGGTTGCTACTAACAACTATAACGCATTTAAATTTATAATGTTTGTTTAATAAAACTCAATCATATGTTCATTTTAACCGCAAACTGTTTTATTATACACAATTTGTATCTAGAGCAATAATATTATACACATTTCAATAATGAATCTGTGATTTAACAATTGATGAAATCATTTTCTTCTCTTTAACAAAGTCTCTGCCAACAACAAAATCATAGAGAATGTTACTTCTTGCCAGCATCATCGGAAAATATTGTAATGTCATCCAGTTCTAAAAGACCTAACGACTAAAGGGATCATCTCTTTGTTAGTCACCACCAAAAGGAAATATCACTTATCCGAAGATCAAGAAGATTCATGCATATATTCATCGAGGTATTTCCAAATTTAAATCCAAGATCCAAGATAATAAATCAAAAAGCTAAGATGATTGACGATAAGGAATCTGTGCAACATATATATATAATAAAATAATAAGGGATTGATGTTTTCCTTTGATTGTACGAATCATCGAAAAACATCAATTCCCCTTTTCTTCTTAACAAATTGCAAATAAAAAGGGGATGTATATATGTAATAATGAATTAATGTTTTCCTTTGATTGGAAGAATCATTGGAAAACACCAATTCGAAGATGGTTACGAACAAACAGTTGGTAATCTACTTTCCTTTGATTATAAGAATCTTTCGAATAATTCGTGGAAACAAACTTAAAAAGTAATATAGTATCATAATGCATATTGAATGGAGAGATGTAAAGTGAGAATACTGAAGATGAATATTGAGAAGTTATCCCGTTTTATAGGCTGAAATATAACTACTATTTCCGAAAATTACATATATCCCCTACAAATTTCATAAATTACATATATACCCAAGTAAAAAATTTATTTACATATTTTCACTTCTCAAACTTCATAAATTACATATATATACTTAGGTAAAAGTTTTATTTTACATATTTCTCATTGCCAAAAACTAAAAATATGAAATATACCCATTCTATTATAAAGTACCTCATATCATTACATATTATGATGAATTTATTGATATGAGGGCTTATAATGATTATCTAAGAGTGTTTGAACACTCGTTTTGGTCAAATCAAGCAGTAGGATGCATGGAAACATTTTGCTTGTTACATGTTCTTAGGGCTCATAACTTACTAAGTTGGAAAGATCGTATGGGACACAAGTTGTATGATGCAAGGAATGTGTTGTATTACTTGTCGTGAATATAGTTTAGTAAAAGAATTTGGGTATAATAGTTATTTTCGAATGTATTTTTAATAGAATGGGCATATATGTAATTTATGAAATTTTGTAGGGGGATATATGTAATTTAAATTTTGGGTTGGGTATATATGTAATTATAGTTGAAAATAGGGGCATACATGTAATTAATATTTTCAAATTTAATACTTGGATTTCAACTACAACCTTGAAAATTAGTTTTTGAAATTTAACTTTTGCATAAGTAGATTTATTCACCGTTGTACCCTATAAAAAAATTACTGATGATGGCCTCGACTTTTTAAATTGTAATCAATATTTAACAAAATAATTATAAATTTAAATTACATCAGTCCTTTCAAATTCATAATTACAAAGCAGTCAACCTAGCCTTAAAGGTCATTTGACGAGCACTGTACAAAACGAACGATCTAAAAAATTAAATGGAAAGATACCATAAATTTAAAAATTAATATTTTACATTAATTAAAATGTAGATGCAGTTGTGCGACTAGTGCTTCGGATTGTTCAATAAACTTATTTTGATAATTGTCGAAGGTGCGAAGGAGATATGATAGATGCGAAGGAAGCATGTTATTTGGTCAAAGGAGAATCAGTTGGTACGAAGGAGTGGTTTTGGACGAAGGTAGAATAGATTTTTATGTATGGCTTGGTTCGACCGGTTGATATAGTCGAACCTGCACATTCGCATGAACTGTGTGGGCGAATGTGCAGTCTATAAATAGTCAAGCTGATTTTTTGAATGTAACTTTGAGTTATTTTTGTTCCCTCCACTTTCTGATTCTCTCTCTAGGATATTATTTAGCTTAATTCACGTTCATACCCTGTTACTTTCAATCTGTAAACGTGTAATTGAGTTCGTAATTAATGAAAAAGCTTTGAAATGATGATTTACGTGTTTTGATCTGTTTGATTATCATTTTGTGATTGTTTTAGGGATTCCGCACCTAAAACAAACTTGTTTGATCTTTCTTTGTTGATTATACGATCCTTATAGCACATACAAAGTGGTATCAGAGCCATTCTGGATCAAACAACCACAAATTGATAGTTTCTTAGTTGATTTCGACCCAATTTTGGTCAAAAAGTTTCTGTTTTCATAGAACAAACTGATTTGATGAGTTTTTGATTGATTACAACTTGTTTTCATGGTTAAAATGGATAATTCTCTTTGATAAACTTGTTCCAAATCAATTCCGATTCAAAACCTGATTAAGATCATCAAAATCTATCAACATTTGATAAACATGATCAAAATTAATTGATTTTCAAAGAATAACCGTTTTTAAAATACCAGGGGTCGAACCTAGAGAGAACGGTCGAAAGTGTGTTTTCATTTGGTCGAAAGAGAGATTTTGTGGTCGAAGGTGTTGTATTTGTGGTCGAAAGTAGACTTTCATTGCTTATTTGTGTTCATTCGCCCGTCTGAGTTACATTCGACTGATCGAACGGTCGAAGGAGAGAGAAAACGGTCGAAAGAGAGAAGCAAAGGTCGAAAGAGTTTGTGTGATATCAGTTCACATTCGTACCCTTCAAAACGGTCGAAGGAGAAGGATTTTTCTCATTCGCCCGTCCGTAAGTGCGAAAGAGTAATTTGTTTTAAAACTTTTCTAATCTTTTCGTGTTTGAACATTTACAGGTTAAGATGTGGAACTTCCCAACAACGCCAAGACCTAATCAAGCATTACAGCAGCAGACAACAAGAGATCCATTGTCAGTTGCAGCCCAGAAGACTAGTCCACCATCCCAGCCAATCAATTACATGGCTATGACTAGTTCTGCTCCTCAGCAAGTTGTGCAACCGTTACAGCAACCAATTGACAATTATTGGGGAGTAGCAGCAGCTGCCGTTCATTCGTAGACGACCAATGCCATATCTACACTCATTCATGATCTATCATCAGGTAGTGGCAATCGTCCACCAAAGCTCATGGATATGATGGAGTACAACACATGGAAGACAAAGTTCAAGATACATGTGGAGGGACAAGGCTTAGAGGGAGCTGAGGCATGGCAGATGATAGTGAAGGGTTATGTTGCACCTATTCTGGAGAACACTGGAGAACCAATACCGTTGGAGAATTTGGCTGATGATGAGAAAAAGAAGTTTGCGATTGAGAAAAAGGCGTTTCCTCAGTTATCTCAGGCGATCAACACTGACTTGCTGCATCAGTTCGGATCGTGTACAACTTCAAAACAATTGTGGGATATGCTGAGAAACAGACATGATGGTAATGAGAAGACTAGGAAGCTGAGAATGGAAGAGCTTCAAAAAGAGTTCGAGAACTTTAGTTACATGGGCAATGAGACTATAAAAGAATTGGTTCCAAGGTATTGCCATTTGCTCACAGAGCTTTCGAGCTATGAGATCAGCATACCGATGTCAGAACTGGTGGATAAATTTGCTGATGCTTTACCACCATATTGGAACCAACACATTGAGGTGTTGAAAGAAAAAGATTCCTATCAGTATTGGACTATCAACGAGTTCATACAAAAACTGGAGAACAAAGAAATGGAGGAGAAGAGGAAAGCCAAGAGAGCACAGATTCCACAGAACCCAGATCTGTATGTGAGTGGTACATCTACTTCTCTTTCTACTTCAAGCTCTACTTCAAGTTTTGCACCTCATATTGCATGTGTATCCAATGTTGTTGAACCCACAAAATGTAACATTCGCAAATTTTCTAATAAGTTAATTATAACTTTGGGGATCGAAAGTGACAATAACCCATAGTTGAAAATCGCCTAAACCATATTTTTTTTCCTTTCGTAACGTTTGAGGGGTAATATTGTAATAACCCGAATTTCTAAAACTAGTTTTTTTTATCTATTTATTTTCAATTTAAATGTATGTTATAAATATAAAATTTATAATTTGCTTACTATTTATTAAAAAAAAATAAAATAGAAAGTTGATATGGAGAATTCATTCGTTCATATACTGACAATTGATTTCTTTTACTTTAATTATAGTAACCTACTATGAATCATTTTGATTTAAAAATGTTCTGTTACATATACCGACTTTTTGGCTGACAACCTCGTCCGAGCTTTTACGGCCATTTATGGCATTTATTTTTGAAACGTTTTGCTTCCGTTTAAAAAGCACTGTAATCTTATAATTATCGGTACTAGAAACCGTCGTAATTCCTTTAATCTGTATTATTAAACACCAACTTTTACGACAAGTTTCCGGTGAAGATCCATCTTTTGCACTCACCAAACCAACACCACTTCCCCATTTATTTCGCTCACGAAACCACCACTTCCGCTACTCATCTTGTTTCGGCCAACGTCGTCGCTGCAACGCCTTCGGTAGACCTCGCCGACATCAATCAAACAATGTTTTGAGGTGACGTCATCTCGGTTTCCATTTACATGTAAGATTTGATAGGATCATTTTTTTTAAAAATTCAAGACCCATCACATATTTAAATTCATCCCAAATTTGTTATGTGATTTAGATTTACATGGTTAAAGATACCGACATTGTAGTTTCATGATTTTCAAGTATATAAGTTTACAAAATTGATTGATAGTGATAGGTTCTATTCGTATTTTTTTTATTTTAGAAGCATAAAATATAAATTGGATTCATGTAATCGAAATGGGTCTTGAGAACAAAAAATGATCTAGAATTCTAAAAGCTTACAAACCATAACAACTCATGTCAACCATCTTGAACAAATTCGCAATTTAGGTTGTTAAATTTTGAGAGAGATGTTGGAGTATTTATGTCAAGTTGAATCTACGCGATTAAGGTTTAGCCTTTAGGATCATTATCGTTTAACTCTCACTGTTCGGTAGAAGCAAGCCTCTACGCAAACGGTGAGTATATCTTTCCCCTTTAGACTGTTTTACTATTTTGGGGTGACTCATGTACTTACTATCAAGTTTCTATTTCATTTTACTAAAATAGCAATTCTTATGAGTGTTTGCTTGTGTCATTTCGTGTATCTATGACTTGTCAAATCATTAACCGTTGCGGCCTGGCATTTCAATGAATAGTACTATGGTATATACCCTTGTGACTCTGTTGAGAGTCCTCGTCATTGCTATGTATTGCATTACTACTAGCGCATACTATATATATCTGCTTTCCTTTCATAGGGTTGATTTGACCCGGATACCAATTATTACATTTTGCAAAATAACACATGAATTGCTAAATTTTCCTTACTATATATATCAAACGTGTATGCTCACCAATACATTTTTCTATTGACCAGATTATTCTCGTACATGTTTCAGGTTGTTATGAGATGACTTTTTAAGCTTTTGGAATCTTACTTAGATGTTGGATTTATTGTATTTCAGCATTAGTTGTTACTTTAGAATTTTTGTATTTTCATTTCAATGTAATAAATTATTTAATTCAATGTATTCAAATTTACATTTCTAGTCCATGAGCTATTGAACAATCATCATTACGTGACACCTCGATGTTTCCACCATCGATTGGGGTGTTACAGATTGGTATCAGAGCCATGGTTATAGGGAATTAGGTTATTAGAATGCCTTTTAGCCTAGTCTATAACTAAGCTTACTTTCGCGAGTCCTTTCGTGTATTTTTCTCTTTATCCATATATTTTCTTTAAAGATATTTTCGCTATGCTTCCCCTCGTTATTCTTTTGGTATTTTGCTTGGAGAAGAAGACACTCGTATTTCACAAACAAAACGATATCACCAAGTTTGGAGTGACATCCATACCTTGGTGATTAGTTTCACTCCTCTATATGTTATTTATCTTAGGAATATATCTTTGAGATAGGAGTGACATCCACACCTCAAAGAGTATTTCCTTCAAAAAGGAACTTAACCACTAAGCTGGGAGTGAGATCCTTAACTTAGTGATTGGTTTCATTCCACATTCGTTTTCAATTTTGAAATACTTCTTTGAGTTAGGAGTGAAATCCACATCTCAAGGATCAATTTATACATCTCGTTTTTAATCTCGCTAAAGTTTTGGAATTTACTAGTGATGGGGCACGTGCAATCTGGAAGGGTGAGCGCCTGTATCCTGAGTTTTCTGTCTATGCCTGACATTTTGCATAAATCCCAATTAGACGAGGGACCCGTATGCCGACCTGGGAACTCTCGGGATGAGCATTCACTTATAGGCTAAAGTAGGCCCCCACAAGTCACTAATAACATTTCAATTACTTTAGTGAGTCAATAGTTTCCTATGGAAACAATTCCAATGTTTTACATCATTGATATTTATGTTTGTTTATCATTTGAAGACTTAATTTAATCACTTGATGTTTCATATGTCATTATTAATTGGTCATTTGCTTTTGGGTTCCTTATCGTCATTATTAAAACTTTTTGTTCGTTATATTGTCACATTAAAGCTTACACTATTTCACTTACACTTTGTGACTTTTACACTATAAGGTATTACTCTTTTTGCATTAAAACATTTTTATCCATGACTTAAGTTTTAAACTCTGTGTTTAACTTCGACCACATTCTGATTTTAGGAATGTTTCGTCATCATACAGTTAAAAATGAAAATGTTTTCCCAAATTTATTATTCAACATGTTTTATATTTTCATGTTTACAAACTTACTGGATTGAAGTCACAATATATCCTTAAACTATAACCTTTAGTATCCCCTAGTATCTCCCACAATACTCTCAACACAAAATATCCTCATTTACTTCATATTTATTTACTACCATAAACACGCCCGGTTGCCTAAGCCATAGCCAACTACAATTAGTTAGCACTTCTTAGTCATACTAAACTCCTACATAAATGTCTATCTACATGATACATACTAGTACACTACTCTCTAAAACGATTAACTTGGCAACTTATCCTAAATGTCTTTCCACAAAGCCTATTCGCCAGACTAGATGCCTTAACGATCCTTACGAATAAACGATCTTTCAATGTATAAATTTTCGTAAAAGTTTGACAAATTAAAAGGTTCCAAGTTTACCCAGTTCTAACGGGTAACACTTAAAATTTTCTCAACATTTCATAACAATTAAAAAAAAATCGACTTTTCAACCCGCAAGTTAAAGAAATGTTTAAATACAGAAAATTTTGTTTTCCAAAATTCGTCAAGGCATCTGGGATCATTCACAACCTTTACGCCATTTTAAATCTTGGTCTTTTGAAACACATTAGATTTACACATACTTCATGAAATGGTTTCATTTTGCATTTTATAAACTTGTAGTGCATATTTTACAAATCAAATGTAAACCTTTTGTTTTCATATAACGTATTCAACATATGTTTTCGAGAGAAACTTACAACTAATAATATGTTTTATAACAATTTTCAACTCAACTTCTCGTAAACACATGAAAATATGTACTTACGAAATCATTTCAAGTGAATCTGTTTTAAACCTAAAACATTCTTCGGTTACTAAAAAGTTATCTTTTTACACTCGCACTCTTTCAGTTGTAAAACTTTTGGTCCAACAAAACGATGAACATATCCTCTTATCAGAATATTGCTAAATGTCTTTTATAGTATAACGCATATATGTAAAATTACTAAATTTTAACTCACATGACAGTAAGCTATACACCTGTACCGTGCACTTTCATTCACAGTAAATTTCATTATTCTTACACCATTCTATTTATAGTTACGTTCGTACATTATCTTATTACTCTTGTATTATTATTTTATGGGTGGTTATTCTCACGCGTTATTCGCAACTATTCTCGCACTAGTTATTAGTAGTTATTCTTACAACACTGATTTTGAGCATAAATTTAACTCGTTTACTTTCATTTGGGTCAAATTGTGCGATTTACCCGATTTACGTTATACTATTCTTTCAATCGAAATTTTATGCTATACTTATATACTTACATGAACGCATATTTGGTATGTATATTTTTTTCTCTTGTGAGCAAAACCTTGTTATACTTTACATTATTTTGTTCATCATCATGGCCAACGAACATACTAATTGATAACTCATATGAGATCTAAGCCAGTGCCCACGTACGACTCGGATTAGAGTATTTCTTCAATCCGAGGGGAACGGTGTAAACCTCAGAGTCTATCAATATGAGTGCTTAGAGCCAACGATGTGAACCGAAGTTAGCAGTTAAGGGTGAACCCGAAAGGGAAGAACCTCTAACCATGTCTATTACTTACATGTGACTCTCATTACGGTTAAAGGGTAAACCCGAAAGGGAAGAACCTCTAACCATGTCATTGTTTCATTGAAGTATCAATTACTTAGCATATCCTGGTTGCACACATTTGTTTCTGGTATTACTTAGGATAGGGTTATGGAAAAGCATAACACCCTAGTGTAAGGTAAATCGATGATTACGGTCCGAAACGCAATCATGGGTTTACAGGTACATGAGGGTGGTGTGTAATTCTATTTAGGCTGTTGGTAGACAATTAGTACGAGTCCAATGTATCGGGAGTGTGGTGCGTCAGCTGCGGTACACCCTATATAAAAGCATAAACGATACTGCGGGAGCGGACTAGGAGTTTAACCAAGAACCTACCCATAATTACCTCTTCATTAAATAGTTGACTAATAGTTAGCATTTTCGATAAGAAAGTTCTTACACGAGTTTCAATTCGTCTTCCTAGAGTTTTTCTCTTGACCACCAGATAGAAAACACGAACCTTGTATACTCTTAAACACTCGATTATTTGGATACTTGTTGCATACTCTAATAACATTTAGTCAGAAACCTTTCTAAAGTAGGGGAGACTGTTTCATCAGTGCCTCTGCGCTCATAACTTACACATTCCCAAAACCTTTCTCATTTATACTCTCAACTTCCTAACCTCGGGTCAAGTACTTTAAATTTTGTTAAAACATAATTGATGCAAATTTAAAAAAAAAAAAAAAAAAAAACTTCCTTGATTTTTACAACGCATTTTGTTCTCATAGAAACCTCCACTTGAAAGAAATTTCGAGACGAAATTTTCTAAAGTAGGGGAGACTGTAACATTCGCAAATTTTCTAATAAGTTAATTATAACTTTGGGGATCGAAAGTGACAATAACCCATAGTTGAAAATCGCCTAAACCATATTTTTTTTCCTTTCGTAACGTTTGAAGGGTAATATTGTAACAACCCGAATTTCTAAAACTAGTTTTTTTTATCTATTTATTTTAAATTTAAATGTATGTTATAAATATAAAATTTATAATTTGATTACTATTTATTAAAAAAAAATAAAATAGAAAGTTGATATGGAGAATTCATTCGTTCATATACTGACAATTGATTTCTTTTACTTTAATTATAGTAACCTACTATGAATCATTTTGATTTAAAAATGTTCCGTTACATATACCGACTTTTTGGCTGACAACCTCGTCCGAGCTTTTACGGCCATTTATGGCATTTATTTTTGAAACGTTTTGCTTCCGTTTAAAAAGCACTGTAATCTTATAATTATGTAATCTTATAATTATCGGTACTAGAAACCGTCGTAATTCCTTTAATCTGTATTATTAAACACCAACTTTTACGACAAGTTTCCGGTGAAGATCCATTATTTGCACTCACCAAACCAACACCACTTCCCCATTTATTTCACTCACGAAACCACCACTTCTGCTACTCATCTTGTTTCGGCCAACGTCGTCGCTGCAACGCCTTCGGTAGACCTCGCCGACATCAATCAAACAATGTTTTGAGATGACGTCATCTCGGTTTCCATTTACATGTAAGATTTGATAGGATCATTTTTTTTAAAAAATTCAAGACCCATCACATATTTAAATTCATCCCAAATTTGTTATGTGATTTAGAGTTACATGGTTAAAGATACCGAAATTGTAGTTTCATGATTTTCAAGTATATAAGTTTAAAAAATTGATTGATAGTGATAGGTTCTATTCGTTTTTTTTATTTTAAAAGCATAAAATATAAATTGGATTCATGTAATCGAAATGGGTCTTGAGAACAAAAAATGATATAGAATTCTAAAAGCTTACAAACCATAACAACTCATGTCAACCATCTTGAACAAATTCGCAATTTAGGTTGTTAAATTTTGAGAGAGATGTTGGAGTATTTATGTCAAGTTGAATCTACGCGATTAAGGTTTAGCCTTTAGGATCATTATCGTTTAACTCTCACTGTTCGGTAGAAGCAAGCCTCTACGCAAACGTTGAGTATATCTTTCCCCTTTTTACTGTTTTACTATTTTGGGGTGACTCATGTACTTACTATCAAGTTTCTATTTCATTTTACTAAAATAGCAATTCTTATGTGTGTTTGCTTGTGTCATTTCGTGTATCTATGACTTGTCAAATCATTAACCGTTGCGGCCTGGCATTTCAATGAATAGTACTATGGTATATACCCTTGTGACTCTGTTGAGAGTCCTCGTCATTGCTATGTATTGCATTACTACTAGCGCATACTATATATATCTGCTTTCCTTTCATAGGGTTGATTTGACCCGGATACCAATTATTACATTTTGCAAAATAACACATGAATTGCTGAATTTTCCTTACTATATATATCAAACGGGTATGCTCACCAATACATTTTTGTATTGACCAGATTATTCTCGTACATGTTTCAGGTTGTTATGAGATGACTTTTTAAGCTTTTGGAATCTTACTTAGATGTTGGATTTATTGTATTTCAGCATTAGTTGTTACTTTAGAATTTTTGTATTTTCATTTCAATGTAATAAATTATTTAATTCAATGTATTCAAATTTACATTTCTAGTCCATGAGCTATTGAACAATCATCATTACGTGACACCTCGATGTTTCCACCATCGGTTGGGGTGTTACACAAAAGCACCAATAAACTATCTTGCCCAAACTTCATCATACACACCACAGTCTTATCAAACACCAAATTTCATTCCACCTTTTTCACCTTTACAACAAGCTGCCTGTTACACTGCCAGTCAACCTCAACAACAACAATATAATCCTCACATGAACCAAATGCAGATCAGTCAAACACAATCAAATCAAAGTCCGATTGTGTTAGAGACTTCTAATCTTAACAATGTTACTGTTGAGATTGCTCAATAGCATATTGCATTAGTATCTGCTATGGTTGCATCATACAACGGTTTAGTTGCTAGTCAGATTGGAAACAACAATCTCACCAATGAGGACTATGCACAAATCGATAAAGAGGAGATGGAGCTTATGGACATACAGTGGGCATTGGTGAGCATCATGAGAAGAGCCACTGATTTTATCCAGAAAACTGGGAGAACTGACCTTTCGACTTCTCCAAACACCACTTACGGCTTCAACAAAGCCAAGGTTACATGCTTCAATTGTGGTGAGAAGGGTCATTTCAAGAGAGAGTGTACACAGCCGGCTCAGCAAGGTAATCGAAACCCATTCAACTCAAGCTACCAAAACAAACAAAACCAAAACCTGAATCAGGTATCATACAACAGTCCCAACATCTCTATCTTTCAACCTCAAAACAACTACCAGAACCGTCAAAACACACAACAAAATACCAATACTAGACAATCCACATCTCATAACCAACCACAACAGAATCCAAACCGAACCATTGTTCCCATCTCTACACCTAACACTCAAAACCAAAACCAAACTGAAAATCAAAACCAAGCACTTGTGATTCAAAAAGATGAAGGTTTTGATTGGACGGGTATGCAATTGGAAGTGGAGGAGATTACTGTTGGAAATGTGGCTTGTGTGGCACAGAAGATGAGTTTGGATGAACATGTGGAGATTGAAGAAGAGATTGTGATAGATAAAGTGTCGGAGTTGAAAATAGAAGAGTTGAATGAGGATGTGAATGCTGAGAGTGAAGACAAGAAGTCTGGAATGATTCTTGATTCTGTCACAGATGTTGGAGAGCAATATGATTCAGCTTATTCGGACATGGAAAGTGATTCTGACTCGGAAGCTAATGTGAATTCACTAGACGATGACATTGATCAGTTGCTAGCTGAAGCAGATTTCCTTATGACCCGTAAGTCATGCATGGTGGATGATGCCTGCACAAAGATTGACTACTCAAAATTCTTTGCAGGGAAGGAAGCTCATTTCGCGCTGATGGCAATGACAGAACCACCTAAACCGGTAAGTTCTGAATCTCAATCTAAAGTTTGTGCTAAATGTTCTGATTTTGATAAATTGACAGAAGAAAATAAGCTTCTCAAGGTACAACTTGAGAGTGCTCAAATAAACTGTCAAATTTATCAAAAAGAATCAAAAGATTTCAACAAAGTACTTGATGGTTATAAAAAGGATGTTTCTGAACTCAAAAAGACTTTGTCTATAAAACAACTTGCCATTAACAATTATATTAATGAAATGGAAAACACCAAGTTAGAAATGGCAACCATCAAGTGCTTCGCTGAAAAAGTGAATAAAAAGTTAGAGAGTTATAAGCACATTGCTTATGTAGTTGACCACATTATCGAAGAACCTTCACAGTCGAGTAGTGCAAACTACAAAGCTGTCCCATCTCCGGTGTTGTTCGAAAATCATAATTTACATGCGATAGCACCGGAGAGTCTAGTCAAATCTGACTCCACATCAGATAACGACTTCAACACTTCCAGTGTCGGAGACCCGTATTCTGATGTGAGACCTGTATTGGGAAACAATGAAGGTGTGGTCGCTGCAGATGATTCTGATGAAGAAGATGAACAGTCTGAGACGGTTGTTGAGAATGAAAGTGATATACCTGATGAACATCATATAATCACAACTGAACCAGTCTCACCATCTCAAATTGTTCATCCCATGGCTAATGCTTATAGAAATAATGTTGTTAAGAAAGCTGAACAGTCTGTTGGTAAAAATGTTGAAAAGAAAGAGGTCAAGAAAGTTGAGAAAAATGTGGTTAAAACTGTTGAAAAGAAAACTGAAACTAAAACCGAGAAACCAAATGAAATGAGCAACGAATCATGTGACAAACCTGTAAAAGTTTTCTATCGGATGCAAGGCTCCGATAAGATTATGTCTGATGATGAATATCCGATTAAATTTATGAATTTTTCCAAAATTGAAAAGATCTGGCAGGAAAGTACAATTTGGTTCCCAAAACATGAACGAACCAATGACATTCCTCCAGCCATTTTAGAGAAAATTTATTCGGATAATTCTAAAGACGCAAAGGTCAATGTCACACAATTCGTTCTGCCAGTTGATAAATCAAATAGTTTCATTGAACCGACTTACTCGAAGGAACCAGCTCCTGAGAGTTTGAGAAAACAATGCATGGTTGATCAATATCCCATTGCAAGTTTTTCCAAGTCGCACATCAAAGAGAACTATGAAGAATACCGTGCGTGTTTTAAGTGCGGGGAAAGGGGACATTTACTTGCCACCTGCCCGTATGTACGACACAAGAGGCACGAGGTGGAGATGAGGCAACGACATGATTATCCGGTTGACAATTACAGTTATCCACAAAGACGGTTTTTCCCTCAGCCAGCACCTTATTATAACCAAAACAATTTTTACAACAAAAGGGAAAACCGTCCGATGACTTATGACAAACGCAACCGGATAGCCACTGAGAAACCAGTAAAGAAACCTGTGATAAACACAACTGCTGAAAACAAAAAGGTCCCTTCTAAACCTAATGTAAAACCAGCAGTTGGACCTGTCTCTGTTAAATCAGAGAAGGTAACCAAGAAGGTAGCATTCAAAGACGAAGTAAAGAAACCGGCTGAGAACTCAAAATCTCAGATCCGGATCTTGAAAAGGTCTGAACAATCTTGGTCATCAAAGGAGTCTGAGGGTGCTTCAACTTCACAGAATGTGAAAACTGAGAAAAAGAAAGTTGATTGTGAGAAGAAAGGGGTTGAGAAAACCCAAGATGTTTGTGAATCTAAAGAATCTTTGAAACAACCAGTTCAAAGACCCAAGACCAAACAGGCTTGGGTCCCCCGAAAGATCTAATTGCTTTACTTGATATGTGCAGGGATCTCCAGTTGGCCCTGTTAGCAGCCTATGGATTGTTGACAGTGGAGCTTCTGGCCACATGACAGGGGATCTTACGCTACTCTTTGATATCAAGAACATAAATGGAGGTTACGTAGCGTTTGCAGGAAATAAAGGAGGCTAAATTACGATGGAGGGTAGTGTTAGCAATGGGGTAGTGACATTTGAGCGGATATCGTATGTGAAACAGATAGATTACAATCTGCTCAGTGTTAGCCAAATCTGTGATAAGCAATTCTCTGTTTATTTTGATGACAAATCTTGTTACATCCTGAAACCAGGTTTTGAACTTCCAAAAGAGTGGGTGATGCTAAAGGCACCGAGAGTAAACAACTTGTATATTCTCGATATGTCCAAAGCTATGACCACCCATGGCCAAGTCACGTGTTTCCTCTCTAAGGCTACAGAAAAAGAATCTATAATGTGGCACAGGAGAATGGGACACATTCATTTGAGAAAGATGAACCAGTTAGTGAAGAATGAACTTGTCACGGGAGTTAATGTGAAACATTTCCATTTGAACGACAAGTGTGTTAGTTATAAAAAAGGAAAGCAGCACAAACAGGCCCATAGACCAAAGAAAGTCAATTCCGTTGAACTACCGCTTGAGCGTTTGCACATGGATTTATTCGGTCCAGTCAGGCGTAAAAGTCATGCCGGGGAATTGTACTGTCTTGTGGTGACTGACGATTATTCAAGATTCTCATGGGTTATGTGCTTACATCAGAAAAGCGACACGTTTGACAACCTGAAAGTTCTGTTTACACGTCTGGAGAATATCTATGGTCTTAAGATCAAACGAATCCGGAGTGATAATGGGACGGAGTTCAAAAACGCTCAGATGGAGGATCTTTGTGAAAATAAGAGAATTCATCATGAATACAGCGCTCCGTATACACCCCAGCAGAACGGTGTCGCAGAAAGAAAGAACAGGACTCTTATCGAAACGGCGAGAACAATGCTTGCGGACTCAAATCTTCCAGTCATGTTCTGGAACGAAGCAATTTACGCAGCATGTTACACTCTAAATCGGGTTTTAATAGTGAAGAAGTTTGGCAAAACTTCTTATGAGCTGTTGAACCGACGAAAGCCGAATCTAGAGTATCTAGAACCATTTGGAGCCCCGTGTACAATGCTTAATCCTTCGGAGAAGTTCGCACCAAAGGCTGAAGAAGGCTATTTTGTTGGATTTGCAACCCCACTAAAAAGGGTTTTCAACAAAAGAACTAGAAAAGTCGAGGAGTGGGCTAACGTCGAAGTACAAAGATATACTCAAAATGTACAGGGTGGAGGTCCAGATTGGATGTTTGATTACAAAGACTTCTTTGAATCATTCAATCTAGATAGCATGGTTGAAGAAGCTGTACTCCGCTTATATTACGAGGTCGAAAGCGCCGTGACTTCACCGTTAGTGCGTCCGATCACTGTAAATCCTCAAGCAGCTTCTAATGATACCATTGCTCCTGTGATGGAAGAAGAAGTGTTCCAAGAAGCTTCAACAATGCTTAATTCATCAGATTCAGAAGATGAAGACGATGATGCTACAAGTGAAGCTATTCTGGACAATGCTACAGTGACACCACCAGTGAACCCAACTACAACTGATGCTTCAACATCGAATGTGGGTAATGATCTGGTTTCTACAGAGAATTTGACGACTCAAACGGGAGTACAAGTACCTGATTATCCGGAATCTCGGATACATCTGATACACCCGCTTGAACAGGTTATTGGTGATCCTGGTAGCAGCGTTATGACAAGAGGGCAATTGAGAAATGCTCAAGCACCAGAAAATATTGGCAATCTTGCGTTATATGCCAAAATACAAAAATCTGGTTTTCAAAATGACTGGTCTTTCACTTGTTATGTTTCGCAGGTCGAGCCGCGGATGTACAAGGAAGCTCTTTTGGATGATGCCAGGGTGGAAGCAATGCAAGAAGAGTTGTTACAATTTCAAAAACTCGGAGTATGGACGCTGACAAATTTGCCCCCGGGAAGAAAGAATATCGGAACCAAATGGGTGTTTAAGTGTAAAAAGGATGATAGAGGAGTTATAGTGAGAAACAAAGCTCGTTTGGTTGTTCAAGGTTTTCATCAAGTTGAGGGAATCGACTACAATGAAATCTATGCACCTGTTGCACGCTTGGAAGCTATACGAATGTTTCTGGCGTTTGCATCCTGGAAGAAATTCAAGGTGTATCAGATGGATGTAAAGAGCGCATTTCTTTACGGTGTGGTCAAAGAGGAAGTTTACGTAGGTCAACCACCAGGCTTTGAGGACCCTATTCACCGGGATAAGGTTTATGTCTTAAACAAAGCTCTCTACGGGTTGCACCAAGCTCCGAGACAATGGTATGAGGAGCTGAGCACGTATCTTCTCTCGAAAGGATTCAAACGCGGATTGGTAGATTGCACACTGTTCACGAAACGAGCAGGAGATGACTTGCTTCTTGTGCATATTTGTTAGGACAAAGAGGATTGGTGAAACCACTTTTGGAAACCTTAGTCTAATTCACTTCTGTCATTTTGGCTAAGTATAGAAGTACTGAAAAGAAAACAAAGAACTGCTGAAGAGAAGATATGAGAAGTGCTGAAGAAGAAACTTCATCAGAAGTTCTGAAGTCCAAACCAGACAAGTTCACTTCAGAAGTACTGAAGACAAACTACTCATCAGTAGTTTGTCATTCATCAGCACTTAGCATCAGATATTTTCCACCGCCTTTTGCATCAGTAGTTTTATTGTTTATTATTACTTTTAGCTGTATTTGATAGTTTCAATGTTGCAACTTGTGCAACTTGTTTCTGTTGTTTCTGTACTTGCTTTTGGGCAAGATACATGTATGTAAACGTCTATAAATAGGAGGCTTCAACCTTCTATTTTAGACATTGATTTTAATAGAAAAATCCTTCAAACACTTTCACTGTTCTATTCCATTTCAGTATTTATTGTGAATCTGTCTAAGTATCTAATTCTCATTTACTGATTGGATTCATAATAAATACTTGTCATTATTAGTTTCAATCATCTAGGGGGAGTAATAACTCTTCCTTAGTATAAAAAGTGTTGCTTTAAGTTATACATTCCGCTGTGCTTATAATCTGATATACAAGAGCTTGCTAAACACTTAAGTGTCAAGATAGCAAGTTCTTACTTGAACAAAAGAGCAAACTGATCCAACAATTGGTATCAGAGCATTGGTTTATCTGATCACATATCAATCTAACAAATTGAGAATCAGACACAAAGCTCTTATTGATACTCAATAAAAAGATCAAAAGTTCACTTTTTATCAACATCCATCACTTAAAAGAGTCATCTGACAAATCAATACTCTTTAAAATGGATCCACATAATACTGGTTCTGCCACTAAACCTGCCATGCTTGTAAGAAATGAATACAACATATGGCAAAAGAGAATGGCACATACCTTGTCACAAACCAACACAGGTTGTTGGAGATCTGTGATATATGGTCCTCACAAACCAGTAAATGTCAATCTTGAAACTAATGTTAAGGTCCCTAAGGACCCAAAAGAATATACAGATGATGATTTCCTAAAACTTGAGCTAGATGAAAAAGCATTCTCTATGTTGGCAATGGCTATCCCAAATGAGATATACTCTGGCCTTTTACATTGTGAAAGTGCCAAAGAACTCTGGGATTGTCTTAAAGAACAGTTTGGAGGAACTGAAGAGGTGATTGCCAACACCAGAGAGATTTTAGCTCAACAATATGAGACATTTGCTCATATTAATGGGGAAACTTTAACTCAACAATCTGAAAGATTCTCCTCATTAATATCTGAGCTAAAGTTAAATGGTCAGACCTATACAACAGTGTCTATGCTACATAGATTTTTAAGGTCTTTACCAGACAAATGGGAAACATACTCCATTGTTTTAAGATCATCACCAGATTTTAGCTCCCTCACTCTTACAAAACTCCATGGGAGATTACTTACTTTTGAGAGAGAAATTGATCAAAAGAAGAAATTACAATCATCTGGTAAAACTGCTGATGACTACCTACCAGGTAGTACAGCACTTTTGGGACAAGACTCACCAACTTGTTCCTATGGATCTTATGACAACATTGACATAACAACTGGGATCTCATCAGAAAGATCTTTCCCAGGTTATGACAATAATGACCAAAGTCAAACTGCTGATAATCTATGTTTTATCATGGATGATTTGAAAAACTTTAGCAGTGATGACTTAGAAGAAATGGACATTTTACACCAACTGGCCATGCTAAGCATTAAAACTAACAAGTTTTATAAAAGGTCAGGAAGGAAATTTCCAGGATTGACCAGTAATACGAAAATTGGTTTTGACAAATCTAAATTGAGATGTCACAAGTGTCAGAAGTTGGGACACTTTGCTAGAGAGTGTAGAAGCTCTAGCTTTAACCAATCACAATCTGGAAATAACTATAACCCCAATTATAATAGGAATAATGGAACTCAAGGGAGTGCTCATTTTGTACAGGCACAAGCTCCTCAACAGCAATACATGCCACAAGTACAATATGTTCAAATGCCTGCTCAACAGATGCAGAGCCAACAATCAATCCCTCCCTTTCCAGCTGCTCAACATCCTCCACAGCCTCAACAACCCTCTCAACAAAGTCTTTTCACCTCAGGGTATGTTGACTGGAGCAGTCTCCCTTTTGACACCACAGAGTGCAATCCTGATGCAGACAACAAGGTGTTTGACATCAACTGGGGAGAACGAGACAATGGCAGAAAGAACTTTGCCTTAATGGCATTTGAAGGCTGTACTTCAAAATCTGCATTGTCACAGGTATCAAAAGAATCTTTGACAAAACTTTGCTCAAATTCTTGCAAGGAAACTTTTGCTCTCATAAGAGAGACAAATGTGCACTTACAAGGTAAAGCCAATGATTTAGAAAGAAAATACACACAGATAAAATGTGATTTAGAAAGAAAACTGTGTGCTAAAACAAAAGAAGTTTCTAAATTAACTGACTCAGCTATTGAAACCCAAGCACAAATTAAAATCATGCTAAATGACCTCGGAGATGTCAGACAAGAGCTTGTTGACACCAGGATCACATGTGAAAAATGGGTGGAATCTTGTAAGGGGTATCAATTGTTGCTAAACAAACAAAGTGCTTCAAATGTTAAGTTTGGCATAGGATACCATCATGTTGAAACACCAACAGATTTCTCTCCCAAAACTACTGAAGATGGGAGAAGAATTGTTTCAAAAGAAACTTCTGAAGGGAAAGACTGCACATCTTTCCATGAAAACTTTCTAAACAGAAATCCTGGTATTTTCAAAGAAAGTACTTCAGAAGTATTAACAAAATCTGACAATGAGCCATCAGTAGTTTCATCTACATCCGGAGTTGAGATCCTGAAAACTACTGATGAGCAAAATCTTTACACTAATGTCAGAAATTTGCCTTTAGATCAAAAACAAATGGCAAAAGAGTGTGAAATTTGTGGTCTGTTCAACCACAAAACTGAATTTTGTAGATACAGAAAATGAATTCAGTTCAATCAAAAAATTAAACAACAGGTTGTGGGAAATCAAATCAGAAATGATTATGAAAGAATCTTTAAACCCAAGAAACAACAACCTGAAAACACCTTTTCTCAGAAAGAGATAAGATCTCAACTAAAATCTTTTTCTCAAAATTCTTTGTCAGTAGTTAGACCTGAATCATCAGCAGTTTCACAAACTGCTGAGATACAAAATCTAATGAACATGGTACAACTACTGATGACCAAGGTTTATGGTGGTCCTGAAAAGGATACCACCATGGTTCTTAATGAAAAATCCATTGCCAAAAAGACATGGATTTCTCAACCTGGTCAAGAACAAACTGTAACTGTTCTCAAGAGCAAACCCAAAGCCAAACAGGCTTGGGTTCCTAGATCTAACTAATTTGCTATTTTGTGCAGAGAGTTTCCAGGGGCTTAAACAGCATATGGTATGTTGATAGTGGAGGCTCTATGCACATGACTGGATGCAGATACCTGATAAACAACTTTATCAGCCAAAGAGAAGGATCTGTATCCTTTGGGAACAATGCTAAGGGACATGTGCTAGGACATGGCAATGTCTCCTCTGGCAAAATACAGTTTGACAAGGTCAATCTGGTGGAAAAACTTGAATACAACTTACTGAGTGTGTCACAAATGTGTGATAAAGGATATTCTTCCTTTTTCACAAAGATAGCATGCAAGATCATCTCACCAGAAGGCCAGAAGTTGATTGAGAAGATCATTGAAGATCATACTTTGCTGATTGCCAAAAGATGTTGCAATGTCTATGCAGTGGACATTGAGAAAGACAAAGTATTGAACAACACTTCCTGTTTCTTCTCAAGGGCATCAACTTCAGAAACAGATCTCTGGCACAGGAGACTTGGCCATGTGAACTTTAAAACCATAAATAAAGTCACTAAAATGGGCTTGGTCAGAGGTCTACCTTTGAAGGTATACCAGTGTCAAGAACACTGTGTATCCTGTTTAAAGGGAAAACAGCATAAGTCCTCCTATAAGTCTATTGAAGAATCAAAAACAACTGCATGTCTTCAACTACTCCATATGGACTTATTTGGACCTGTCAAGATTATGAGCCTTGGTAAGAAGAAGTACTGCTTAGTCATCATTGATGACTACTCAAGATTCACATGGGTATTCTTCTTATTCTCCAAGGATGAGGCTGCTGAAATCATCAAGTTCTTCATTCTACAAGTAGAGAAACAATATTCTCTATCTGTCAAAACCATTAGAAGTGATAATGGGACAGAGTTCAGGAACAAAACTCTGGATGAATTCTGTTTGTCTAAAGGGATTATTAGACAATATAGTGTTCCCAGAACTCCTGAACAAAATGGTGTAGTAGAAAGGAAGAACAGAACATTAATAGAAGGAGCAAGAACAATGTTAGCTGATTCTGGACTGCCCTTGTACTTTTGGGCAGAAGTAGTTAACACATCATGTTATGTTCAGAATAGAGTTCTTGTGGTCAAGAGACATTCCAAGACTGCCTATGAAGTTCTTCATGGCATGAAGCCCCTTATCTCCTTTTTCAGGGCTTTTGGGTGTCAATGTTTCATCTTGAACATCAAGGAATCTATTTCAAAGTTTGCTGCCAAAGTTGACTCAGGTTACTTTCTTGGTTACTCTTCAACTAGAAAAGCCTATAAGGTTTTTAATTCTCACACCAGGATAGTAGAAGAAACATTGAATGTCAAGTTCAATGAGTCAAAACACACTCTTATTCCAGCACATCCTGCTGAACTCTTTGACCTTGACAACTTCCACTTTGGACCTGAAAAGACTGTTACTCCTTCCAAACCTACTTATTATGGTGATCAAAGGTTTGATGATGAGGATCCTACACCATGGACTCCTCAAACAGTCATTAAGTCAACTTCAACACCATCAGAAGTTTCACAAACTTCTGATCCAACAAATACTGAAGGCCAAACTCAAACATCTGCTTCAGCACCTGCAACTACTGAAGACACTAAAACTGCTGAACCAGATATTATAGACCTCAGTAGTTTGTTTGAAGAACAAGAGCCACCTACACCTGTCAGTGGTTTACAACAACTGATTGAACACAGAGATCATCCACTTGATCAAATCATGGGTGATATAGCTTCAGGTGTTCTTACCAGAAACCAGCTCTCCAACTTTTGCCTATTTTCAGCCTTTATCTCTTAGTTGGAACCAAAGAAGTACCAGGAAGCCCTCAAAGACAATAATTGGGTGCAAGCTATGCAAGATGAACTGCTTCAGTTCAACAAGCAACAGGTCTGGGAAATCTGTCCCTTACCTCCAAACAAGCAACCAATTGGCACAAGATGGGTTTTCAGGAACAAACAAGATGAAGCTGGTATGATAATCAAGAACAAGGCAAGACTGGTAGTTCAAGGGTACTCTCAAGAAGAGGGAATTGACTATGATGAAACCTTTGCTCCAGTTGCAAGGCTTGAGGCCATCATGTTATTTCTGGCCTATGCCATTTCCAACAAAATTAAAGTTTATCAAATGGATGTAAAAAGTGCATTTTTGTATGGAAAAATAAAAGAGGAGGTGTATGTCTGTCAGCCACCTGGGTTTGAGGATCCTTCTCATCCTGAGTGGGTGTACAGACTGGACAAAGCTCTTTATGGGCTCAAACAGGCTCCAAGAGCCTGGTATGATACACTCTCCACCTTTTTACTCAAAAATAACTTTACAAGAGGTGCCATTGATAAAACTCTTTTCATAAAACATGTTGGAAATAATGTCTTACTTGTTCAAATTTATGTTGATGAAATCATTTTTGGTTCAACAAACACAAAACCGTGTGATGATTTTAAGAAACTCATGCAATCAAAATTTGAGATGAGTACCATGGGAGAAGTGCAGTACTTTCTGGGACTGCAGATCAAGCAACAAACAAATGGAACATTTATACATCAATCAAAATATGTTAAAGAATTATTAAACAAATTTTCTTTAAAAGACTGTAAATCATGTTCCACTCCCATGACACCAATCACACAAGTTGAACCTGATAATCAAGGAAAACAGGTTGATCAAACCATGTACAGATGCATGATAGGTTCCCTTTTATACTTAACTGCTTCTAGACCAGATATTATGTTTTCAACATGTGTCTGTGCTAGATAGCAATCAGCACCAAGGGAATCACACCTTATAGCAGTCAAAAGAATTTTCAGATATCTGAAAGGAACTCCAACACTTGGAATTTGGTATCCTGCTTCAAGCAATACCAAGTTATCAGCTTTTTCAGATAGTGACTATGCAGGGTGTAAGATGACAAGAAAGTCAACATCTGGTGGTTGTCAATTCCTGGGTAACTGTCTAGTGTCATGGCAATCAAAGAAGCAAACATCTGTTGCAACTTCAACTGCTGAAGCTGAATACATTGCAGCTGCAAGTTGTACATCACAGATACAATGGCTCCAATATCAACTTCTTGATTATGGAATCAAAGAAACCAAGACACCTTTGTTTGTAGACAGCAAATCTGCCATTAGCATCATTCAAAATCCGGTACAGTTCTCAAAAACCAAACATATTGAGATCAGGTACCATTTCATAAGAGATTGCTATGAAAAAGGCAAGATTGAGGTGAAGCATGTAGCAACAGCTAATCAAATAGCTGACATCTTCACAAAACCCCTTGACACATCAACATTTCAGAAGTTAGTATACATGCTTGGGATGCTAAATTTGTAAGTGCTTATTTTATTATTTTGCAATTTTTCATTTTTCACTTACAAACAGACAAAAAGTTTGAAACAAAACTTCTGAAAAGAGAGAAACTACTGATGAACAAAACATCAGTATGGGGATAAATTCTGAAAAGTGTGTAACTTCTGATAAAATAACCTTCAGAAGTTATGAATAAAAGTATTTATAAAAACATTTCTCATCAGCTGTTAAAACTACTGAAGAGGAAATGGGAACTACTGATGAAGTAATCCTTCATCAGCAGTTTAGTCAAAAGGGCAAATCTGACTTTTCCCATCATCAGAGGTTTGACCTAATCAGTTTAAAACTTCTGATAAAAAGATTTTTAACCAAAGGCGGTTTAAAAACTTCTAATAAAGAAGATTCAAGCGGTTAAAACTTCTGATAAATACCTTTTCTCAACACTTATCCTTTCAAACTCAAACATATCCCTCTTTCTCTCTCAAAAACTCTCTCAATAACCTAAACCTGCAAATCAACTGTTCGATCAAACCCAAACCACATGGCTCTCGTTCTAAAGCAGGGACACAATCAGAGGGCCTTTCTTGAAAAACAAGAAGGCTGGTCCCAATACGATGAGATCATTGATCTTGTCGTAAAATCCCAATATTTTACTGCTCTCACAATAAACCCACCAATTCACACTGAAACTCTGAATGAGTTCTGGGCAAATGCTGAGACGGTGATGGCGGATGATGAAGTCATTTCCCTCAACTCAAGAATAAAAGGGAAACCACTGACCATCACACCGGCCACACTGGCAACAAGACTGGGTCTGGATGATGTAACTGCCCCTGACCATGTTGCTAATTCTGATATTCACCTAACCATGACAGAGTGTGGTTATCAAGGTACTCTCTCCCATGCTACTATCTTCAAAAATATTTTGAACCAAAATACAAGCTTTTGTTTCATTATATTATTATGTGTTTGAGTCCTAAAACAGGGTCTTATGACCAGATGCCCTCCACTTTTCAACCAATATTTCATTCCATTGTGAATGAAACTAAATTCAGGGCATCAAAACTATTTTTCAATGAGTTGGTGTTACATCATAATAATACCAAGAAAAAGTTTTTGTTGTACCCAAGGTTCATTATGCAATGCATAATAGGGGAACTGGGTAATGAGGTGCTTGTGGGAAAAGTTTCAACTTTAAATCCATTAACCTCACAAGCATACTCTAGGCATAACAAACCGGCTGCCTGGCCAGAAGATGATCAGGGAGAACAACAACAAGTCCCCCTGAAGCCCACATCTTCCAAACTCACACCACCAAAAGCCAAAAAGCCCAAGCCAACAAAGACAAAAACCCACCAACCCAAAAGAAAAGCTGTTCAGGAGGTTGAGATGCCTGAATATGCTCATGAGCAGTCTGCTCTTCAAATAGGTGAGACTGAAACACCCTCTCAGTCTCATCCATCTCAAACCCCACCAAGAGCACCCATAACCATTCTATTCAAAAGAAAAAGACTTAGAAAAACTATTGAAACTCACTCTTCTTTTGAAATTGCTGACCAACCAAATTCACCTATTGCCCAAACTACTGAACCAACCCCACAAATTTCTGAACCAGAGGCAATAGAAATTGCCAAACTTCTCTCTGGGCTAAAAGAGAAGGTCCCATCTGATTATGTCAGTCCCCTACAACCACAACAAACAGGGGACATAACCACAACATCAGACATGGATGTGGACATCTCTAGCCCTATCCCAAGAGATGAGGGTGGACCATAGTCTTTAAGCCCAATTTTAGAGACTCTTGGGGCATCTGAGGCTGCTACTACTCAGTTACCACCCAGTGGTGGATCTGAGGATAGAAGTAACATAGCTAAGACCTCAGATGTGGCAACTACTGATGAAGGCTTAATGCCTGAAGTAGGAAATCCTTAGAACCAAGAACAAGAGGTTCATGAGAGAACTGAGTTGGGCTCAGCTCATGATTTAACTGAGACAGTCCTCAATGAGGACAACATCAGGGATTCAGATGATTCCATTAATTTGGATGATGTTTCAAAAACACAAACTACTGAATTGACGGCACTTTATGAAGGTCCTGTTTCAGGGGTATCCAGGCTCAAGAAGCCAGTCACCCCTGCACAGGTTAAAGCCTACTCAATCCCTAAAACCCCTAGAGTGGCATCCTCTGTACAACATGAGGATCACCCAAAAACACACCCTTCACAAGAAATGCCTACCCAATTCCCTGGGCAAACAAGCATAGACCTGAACCAGCTATGCAGCCCAGAGGGTCCCCTGTACCACATGATGAACACTCTCATCAGGAATCACTTCCAAACATACACAGCTAACTTGGAGTTGTCTATCAAGAATCAATTTGGAGTGATCAAGACAAAGATGAATGATCTGTCCAACAAGATAGACTTCAACAGCAAACAGATTGCTCATCTTCAAGGTCAAATCTCCCAACCCTCAACCTCTAAACTTAAACTTGATGAATCCAAAAAGGGGGAGAAAATCAGGGAACCTAAGGAGTCATTCCAAGCCAGGATAAGGGCAAGAGTGGCCATCCTTGAAAGAGATCAGAAAGATCAAGCCAGGAAAGAAAAACTGGCCAAACAGTTTGGTGTCTCAGTGGAAGAGATTGAAGCCACAGAAAAAGAAGATGAGACCCAAACCTCTGAAGAATCCCTAAGGCACAATGAAGAAACTTCTGATGGCAAAAGTTCTGATGAAGAATCGGAAAGTACTGAAGATAATCCTTCAGTAGTTGACAAACCATCAGCAGTTGTCAATCCATCAGAGGTTAACACTTCCAAACCTCAAACTGCTGACCCTTCCAGAACCACTGCTCCCATTCAACCAACATCTGATCCTATCAGGCCTACTACAGTTACAACAATGACTGTACTAAACCCTTCTCCTATCTCTCAATCAGCTGAATTACTAGAGAAGAGCTTAGTTGCAGCCAACAAGAAGGCCAGAGAAGATCTGATCTGGAAAACTCTGGAAGAAAGGGATGATCTAGACTTAAGCCATGAAGAAAAACTTCAGGCCTATGAAGCTGAACTACAAAGGCAGGCTAGCCTTGATGAGATTGCTGAACAAGACAAAAGACAAGAACTGGTGTCTTACATCACAAAGAACAGCAAGACTAAAGCCTACACACTCAAGGGACTCTCTATGCAAGAGCTGACAAGAAGAGCACAACTGCTTGCAGACAAACTGGCCACAAGCAAAGAAGGAAAGGCCAAGAGAGCCCAGATGATAGAAGAATTAGTAGCAGAGGGCTATGGTTCAAAAGCCTCAGTATCCAGATGGAAAGAAGAAAGAGTGATGGATACTTACAGAAAATACAAGGCTGCCAAGGCTGCAAATCCAGAGAAGTTTCAAACTGCTGATCCTTCAAGGTCAGTAGTTAGAACTTCTAGTGTATCAACAAGAAGGCCTGCTACTCAAAGAAAGAAAGCAGAGGACAATGTCAAAACTGACTTCAAAATGGTACTACTTGAAGGAAGTTCAATAGTCCATTCAGATTTTGACATTGAGGAGAAACCTCTGTTAACACAATTCAGGGATCCTTCCACTTTTGCCTACCAAATCCAAAAGACCATCAAAGAAAAGATGCATACCAAGGAAGTGACTGAACACCATCTCCCAACTGTTCAGATGCCTGATATGCAACAACAACAAGGAAGAGACTCCCACCTGAGGTTAACTGAAACAGAAAACATTCAACACTCAGGACCATCAACCCAAGGGACAAGTCTGGTTCCCTATTCTTCTGACTTTAACAAGTCAAAGATACCTATCATCAGATGGTCACTTACTGATAACAACTCAGTATTGTTGACAAGAAGAGACCTCTCAAGTAGGGCTTACAAGAAGATCAGTGATCTGAAGAAACTGTCAACACAAGACCTGCTCACAATTCAACATCTGGAACCGCAGAGAGGATCTCTATCTGATGGACAGTTAAACCAGCTCAAGAACACCATGTACAAAGAGATATGGAAGATTGTTCAAGACAGAAGAAAAACATAAGGAATTAGTAAGGTTTTGGCTTCATCAATCCAGGGGGAGATTGTTAGGACAAAGAGGATTGGTGAAACCACTTTTGGAAACCTTAGTCTAATTCACTTCTGTCATTTTGGCTAAGTATAGAAGTACTGAAAAGAAAACAAAGAACTGCTGAAGAGAAGATATGAGAAGTGCTGAAGAAGAAACTTCATCAGAAGTTCTAAAGTCCAAACCAGACAAGTTCACTTCAGAAGTACTGAAGACAAACTACTCATCAGTAGTTTGTCATTCATCAGCACTTAGCATCAGATATTTTCCACCGCCTTTTGCATCAGTAGTTTTATTGTTTATTATTACTTTTAGCTGTATTTGATAGTTTCAATGTTGCAACTTGTGCAACTTGTTTCTGTTGTTTCTGTACTTGCTTTTTGGGCAAGATACATGTATGTAAACGTCTATAAATAGGAAGCTTCAACCTTCTATTTTAGACATTGATTTTAATAGAAAAATCCTTCAAACACTTTCACTGTTCTATTCCATTTCAGTATTTATTGTGAATCTGTCTAAGTATCTAATTCTCATTTACTGATTGGATTCATAATAAATACTTGTCATTATTAGTTTCAATCATCTAGGGGGAGTAATAACTCTTCCTTAGTATAAAAAGTGTTGCTTTAAGTTATACATTCCGCTGTGCTTATAATCTGATATACAAGAGCTTGCTAAACACTTAAGTGTCAAGATAGCAAGTTCTTACTTGAACAAAAGAGCAAACTGATCCAACAATATTTATGTTGATGATATTATTTTCGGGTCTACTAACGAACTTCTGTGCAGGGAATTTGAAAAAGCTATGCAGGAAAAGTTCAAAATGAGCGCAATGGGAGAAATGCAGTTTTTCCTAGGCTTGCAGGTGGAGCAAAGACCAACGGGGATCTTTATTCACCAGACGAAATACGTTTCTGAAATCTTGAGCCGATTCCAGATGGATGATTCGAAGCCGATGGATACCCCAATACAACCTAATAACGGGATTGGAGTTGACGTTAAGGGGGAGCTGACTGATCCATTTACATACAGAGCAATCGTCGGATCTCTGATGTATCTCACCGTGTCAAGACCGGATATAATGTTTGCAACATGTCTTTGTGCACGATATCAGTCGAAGCCAAAACAGAGTCATCTTGCAGCTGTCAAGCGTATCCTTAGATATCTGAAGGGTTGTCCATCGAAAGGACTTTGGTACCCTCATGATGATAATTTTGACCTAATCGCTTTTAGTGATGCAGATTAGGGCGGCTGTGACAAAGACAGCAAATCCACAACGGCTGGATGTCAGTTTATGGGGAGCAAGCTCGTGACCTGGCAATGCAAGAAACAAACCGCAGTTGCACTATCCACATGTGAAGCAGAATACGTTTTAGCATCGAGCTGCTGCTCATAGGTTCTTTGGATCCAACAACAGATGGTGGATTACGGTTTGCAATTTCTTAAAACCCCTATTTACTGTGATAATGAAGCCGCAATCGCATTAACAAAAGACTTAGTAAATCACTTAAAAGCTAAACATATCCGGATTAAATATCATTTTATCCGTGATTGTTATGCTAAAGAGTTGATCGATATGGTCAAAATCCACACTGATTACCAACGCGCAGATCTTTTTACCAAAGCTTTTGACAAATCCAGATTTGATTATCTTTTAAAAGCTAATGGTATTAAAGAAAAACAAGACTGATCACCACCTCAGTTTATCATTTTTTAGTTTAAATTTTTACTGCTTTTCAGAAAAATTTCAAAAATCCAAAAACATTGAAAAATTTCAAAATCCATAAAAAAATTAGAAAATTTCTTTGCTGACTGCTATATCTTCTTCCCTTAGATTAATGCCGTCAGATTTCTGTGAACGAACGATATCTGGGCAGTCACATATTTGAAATGCTCCAGTTTATCCTTGGGAACAGTAAATTCAAAAATTTATAAAAATCAGAAAAATCAAAAATGATTTCCTGGAGTATAAAGGGAAATGATAGTACATCAGTGGGGATCTGACACATTCTAAATAATGTACTGTTATATAGGGCGTGTGTCTGAGTCTGTGCGATGTGCTGATAGGCTTCGTAGACCTATTACTGCGTGCCTGATACATACATATCAAACGAATTGTTGTGTGGATGAACTCCTCATGGGCATATGGTCTTAGTACCATAATTTCGTTTGATAGGGTATTTGTACAAAACTCGGAGGTTTAGGGTCGTTATGTTATTAGTTGTCTGGGGATAGCCTCTCTGATCTTCTGCTGTAAGTCATTATGGACCTAGATCAGACAGGGTGTCTTTATAAAAGAGCTTTATGCCAAATCCTAAAGTTACCTAATTGAGGAACTTTCCATGTTATATGATGATCAAAGATTATCAATTACATAGTATTAATCACTGATGCAAATCATGATTAATATCAGTCCTCAACCTGGTACAGTGCATATGTTACTTTGCTGCATTAATTTGCTGACCTGTATACCTCTGTGCATTAGACCTTGTAAATTACAGACGACGAAAGCATAATCACGCTTTACAATGAGTCTTTGTGCATTTACTTCTTGATACGGGAGTATGTCGTGTGCGTGGGAACCACCGACAATTATGTTTATACTATAAATAACAGTATCAGTTTAAAGCACTGCATAAAATTCTGCATGTGAGTTTATGTGGATCACAATATCAGTAGTTGCCAGATCAAACATTGTCTTTAATGATAATAATTCAAAAGATCAACGGTGTGATCAGATTTCTCAATAACTGATATGATCCCTTTATCGGAATTCACAAAAACATTTACTGTTTTTCATTTACATTTCTGCATTTTATTTTCTCGTCAAAAATTACAAAACTCAAAAAGATTTTAGGTGTGTTTTAGCATAAATTTTAGAAAATCCAAAAAGATTTTACATTTCCACCTTATTTTTGATAACTGATGGTGGTTGATGTCGATTTTCTAAACCTTGTTGCACCATTTGAGCTTTGTAATCTTTTAAAATGTGAAAAATATGAATGTTGGTTGCTTAAAAGTTGAAAAATAATTGGAACGGGACTCGTTTTTGAGATTTGAAAAATTTATCAAAAATCCCAATTCTCATTCGCCCATTCGGTTGGTCGAATGTGGGATTTTTCATGTTCCTTCGTATGTTTAAAACGGGCGAAGGAGAGTGTTCTTGAACATTTGTTTCATTCGAACCCTTTTGCCTCATTCGAACCTTTAACTAGGGTCGAAGGAGACAAAAGTTTCTCATTCGACCGGTAAGAACGGTCGAAGGAATGTGCCTATATATATATCCTCAGTCTCATTCGAACCATTACAAATATTTTTCAAAATTTCATCTCTAACCTCACCTTGTTGCTGTCACACCCTCAAATTCCACGTGCGGGGTTTTACCGCGAGGCGCATGACAAACCAGGATCTAAGTCAACGGTCACAATAAACGACACTATATGATACGTAAAACGAAATAAACAACCATCAAACTTTCATAAATACATTCGCTGCGGAAGCGTAACTTTTATTACAACCCAAAAAGTAAAAAGTACGTAAGTCTGAAAAGATATGATAATGCATATGAAGCCTAGACGCCGTGTGACTCCGTGCGCCTATGATAAGCTGCTACCTCAATGACCTGAGACAAACATGCTAAAAACGTCAGCAAATAATGCCGGTGAGTTCACAGGTTTTAAATAAATGTTTAAAGTAATGAAAGCCATCATGTTATCACTAAATCTGAAGTAATAGCGTTAGCTAGACGCATGAGTTATACTACTACGACCGGAAACCATTACAGACAACGATATATGATTTTTGCCCGAAATGATTTAGCGTACGACCGAGACAATATGCACCCGCCCGGCTCCCAGCCGACGGGTGGGGTCTGTCAATCCCAATAGATCTATCCACATTTCCCCCGTTATGCTATCCAGCATATTCATGGTTTCCCCGGGACTTTACGTATCGTATAGTATGTAAATGAATCAACCACTAGCATAACATGATAATTTATGTAATAAGTATAAGCATGTGTCTCCCCCAAAATGTAAAGCATAAGACGGGGCCGTGAAACTCACCTGATGCTGCTCTTCGCACTACAATAAGTAAACCTGCTCAATAGACGGCCCCTAATACTGGTGACCTATCATGACGAGCATATAAGGTGTTAGACTAACAACCCGTAGGTTGATTAGTCCCTAGTAGTCCAGACCATAACCGTGTACATATGAAATGATGTTCCAACATTTAACCGACCGTACCAGGCAAGGCCCGACATCCCATTGGTGACCCGACATCTCATGTGTTAGACAATACAAGACATCATGCCACATATGCAATCAAACACTTAATACGCGCAACAGTTCACCTAGTCTAGCATAATGTCCGTTTAACGCATAAACAGGTCCGAATACGTGTTACTAAGTCATTGGGTGAATCCCGGGGTTCCTATCATGTTCCTAGGCGTCAAAACATGTTCCGGGATGTTAAAATATACATACAGCAGCATTACACGCGATTAGGAATCAAACTAGCAATTAGGAAAAGTCAACATGTGATTAGGGCTAGTCAACAGGCGAGTACAAGGGCTAATCGCCCCTAAGGATGGGCGATTAGGACTACTCGTGTGTATTAGGGGCGAGTAGGGTCATAAGGTATGCAATTCAGGGCTTAACTAGTGATTAGGATCACAATTGCATGAAGTAAAGGCAATTGGACCCCCAATCGCCACTTGTATACACGATTAGGCTGCCATATAGGCGAGTAGGCCTCCAATCGCCTATAACATAGGCGATTAGGATCCCTAATCGCCTATAGTGCAGCTGATGTGGTTATTCGCGCGCCGAACACTCCAAATCAGATCCGAAACATGTAAAAACACCCAATAATCATTCTAACATATTAACAAACATATTCTAAGCAAAACCCCTAAGTTTTCATCATTCTAACAGTCCCGAATGCGAGCGTTTTCCCAAAATGGCAACTTAGCATGTAAACATCACATCAACATGCAAGAACTTGCCCTAAATAGCAAATATTCAGATTTAACCACATAATCACGTTGTCCGATAGCATCCTACTGTTCTAGCATCATCCTAGAGCAAACCCTAACATCACACAATCAACAACACACCTCATATCATCCTTAATCATCCAAAATCCTTCAAACGGGTCAAAACATCAAGTATCAATAATACACCACCAAAACCATTCAAACTCCTAGGACATCATCATACTAACTTATAAACAACACAAGAATAACCATGATTCAACCCTAAAAATCCTACCTTTAACACATATAACACATATAACGCATGTAAAGGTGTAGGTTTGTTTAAAAACGGTTTTAAATGGATTTTCAAAGACAAAAACCTTTATAAGTCAGGTCTGGACGTTTAGGGAGCAAAACATAATCATTTAAAGGTTTGGGTTTGAAGAACACACCTTGAAATTAAGAGATGATGATGGAATAAGCTTGAAAATGATGGTTTTGATGCAAAAACGAGTTCCAGAGGGTGTTTGGGTGTTGGGTTATGTTATGGGACGGCTAGGGTTGTTATTATGATATTTTGGAGGTCAAGGGTGGTATTTATAGGCGTTTCTAGTCGTCCAGCACGTTACACGCGATTGCGCAGATTTACACGCGATTAGGGAGCCTAATCGCATGAACCTTCATGTGATTAGCCCCTAATCGCCTATATGTACCTCCCAATCGCCCCTATATAGGCGATTAGGCTATTCTCCATCTGCCTAATCGCCTGAAGCCTCCCAGTTTGTGTGTTTTGCGCGTTAAACCCCGTTTTAACATATGTTAACACATATTCACATACCAACAAGCCACATAATGATTGTAAACATATAATACATGATAAATGACACGTTCCCGCCCGATCACCAATTCTCGGGACCCGAGACTTGCGTGGTTGCGTTAAACCCGGCGATCCCACGAATCACCGATTCTTGTACACGTGGTTATGGACCGACACTCAATGGTTTCTCGAACCATTGTAACGACTCCCGATGATTCCCGAATCATCAATACGACTTAGTTAACCCTAGTTAAGTATGATATTAAGTAGTTATTTAAAATGTTTTCGTTGAGATAGACTCGTATGCATGTAAAGTACGAAACGCATGTATGTAAGGTATAAAAGTATTGACCTGAATGTGCCGGGTGTCACATCATCCCCCAGTTGAAAGAATTTTCGTCCCAAAAATTAAATGAAGTCCGTAGATGAAGAGACGAAAGGAAGAAAGAAAAGAAAAGATTTTTCCCCGTTGTCACATCATCCCCCAGTTGAAAGGAATCTCGACCCGAGATTCATTTCTCTTTGGAGGCCACATAGTTTGATTCAAACGCACGCTTAGGAAATAGATGAGGGTACTTAGCCTTCATCTGATCTTTTCGTTCCCACGTGAACTCCGGTCCACGATTAGAATTCCAACGAACCTTAACGATACGGATTTTACTCCGACGAAGGCTACGAATCTTATAATCTAAGATTTCAACTGGTTCCTCCTCAATACGTAAACGATCATTAACCCTGATCTCTTCGAGAGGAACTACGAGAGATTCGTCTGCCAAACACTTCTTAAGATTCGAGACATGGAAGACGTTATGTACGCCACTAAGCTCGGCTGGTAAGTCAAGTCTGTATGCCACCGGCCCAATACGTTCCAAGATGGGGAACGGTCCGACATAACGAGGGTTAAGTTTGCCGCGCTTCCCAAAGCGTATAACGCCCTTCCATGGAGATACCTTCAATAAAACCCTGTCGCCAACCTGGAACTCCAAAGGTTTGCGACGACGATCAGCGTAGCTCTTCTGACGATCACGAGCTGCCGCCATACGATTACGAATTTGTACGATCTTTTCGGAAGTTTCGTACACCAATTCTGGACCGGTGAGTTGGCTTTCGCCCACTTCGGCCCAACAAAGAGGGGACCGGCACTTCCGTCCATACAGAGCCTCGAACGGTGCCGCCTTAATGCTAGAGTGGTAACTATTGTTGTAAGAGAACTCCACCAACGGTAAGTGAATCTCCCAACTCTTACCGAAATCGATGACGCATGCTCGAAGCATGTCTTCAAGCGTCTGAATCGTCCGCTCACTCTGGCCGTCAGTTTGCGGATGATAGGCGGTGCTCATGTCCAGTTGAGTACCCAACGCTTTATGTAATTGTTTCCAGAAACGGGAAGCGAAACGAGGGTCACGGTCGGAGATGATACGAGACAACCGCTCCAGACTGTCGGTTTCCTTAATAGCGAGGAAATGTGCGGACTTTGTCAACCGGTGGACAATCACCCAGATCATGTCACAACCACTGGGCGACTTCGGAAGTTTGGTCACAAAATCCATGGTAATCCGCTCCCATTTCCATTCAGGAATTTCAGGTTGCTGTAGAAGACCAGACGGCTTCTGGTACTCCACCTTGACCTTAGCACAGGTCAGACACTTGCTGACATACGAAGCTATGTCAGCCTTCATATTGGGCCACCAATAGAGTATCTTTAAGTCCTGATACATCTTATCGGAACCCGGATGAATAGAATACCGGGATTTGTGAGCTTCGTCCAAGACAAGCTCCCGCAAACCCCCAAATAAAGGAACCCAAACGCGCTCGGCAAAGTAATGCAGGCCATCAGACCCAAGCTCGAGGTGTTTATCAGCACCATGCATGGTTTCAGCCTTAAGGTTTTCCTCCTTCAAAGCTTCCAATTGAGCCGAACGAATTTGGTCAGGCAACGAAGAATGAATAGTGAGCTGTAAGGCTCGAACACGACGAGGTTTGCCAGACTCCTTTCTGCTCAAGGCGTCTGCCACAACGTTCGCCTTACCAGGATGGTACTTAATGGCGCAGTCATAGTCGTTCAGGAGTTCGACCCAACGTCGTTGCCGCATGTTCAATACTTTCTGGTCGAAGATATGCTGGAGACTCTTGTGATCGGTATATACGTCGCACTTGGTACCGTACAAGTAATGTCTCCAGATCTTCAACGCAAAGATCACCGCACCCAACTCTAAATCATGAGTGGTGTAGTTCCTTTCATGGACTTTAAGTTGGCGAGAGGCGTAGGCAATAACTTTCCCGCGTTGCATTAACACACAACCGAGACCACGAATGGAAGCGTCACAGTACACAACAAAATCATCTGTGCCCTCAGGTAAGGATAAGATGGGCGCAGAGCAAAGTTTAAGTTTCAGCATCTGAAATGCTGATTCCTGCGGTTCACCCCAGTCAAACTTGCGGTCTTTCTGGGTAAGAGAGGTGAGGGGTTGAGCGATCTTCGAAAATCCCTCAATGAAACGGCGATAGTAACCCGCAAGGCCTAGGAATTGCCGCACCTCAGATGGCGTCTTTGGTGCTTCCCATTCCTTAATGGCCTCAATCTTTGCCGGATCGACATGAATTCCCAGTTCATTAACCACATGCCCTAGGAATTGTACTTCACGTAACCAGAAATCACACTTTGAGAACTTAGTGTACAACTGCTCCCGTCTCAAAAATTCCAAAACCAATCGTAAGTGCTCCTCGTGATCCGTCTCGTTCTTAGAATAAACCAAAATGTCGTCGATAAACACGATAACGAATTTATCGAGATAGGGCTTGCAAACGCGGTTCATCAAGTCCATGAAAACGGCAGGTGCATTCGTAAGACCGAAGGGCATGACCAAAAACTCGAAGTGGCCATAACGTGTACGAAAAGCGGTCTTTGGAATGTCAGCTTCTTGTACCCGCAGTTGATGATACCCAGACCTCAGATCTATCTTGGAATAAAAACTGGAGCCTTGGAGTTGATCGAATAAATCATCAATTCGAGGAAGCGGGTAACGATTCTTGATGGTTACCTTGTTCAGTTCCCGATAGTCAATACACATACGAAGGCTCCCATCTTTCTTTTTGACAAATAGGATAGGAACTCCCCACGGGGATGAACTAGGTCTAATGAACCCTTTTTCTAACAACTCCTGCAGTTGGTTAGATAATTCTTGCATCTCAGGAGGTGCAAGGCGGTAAGGAGCTCGGGCAATAGGCGCCGCGCCGGGCGCAAGATCAATGCTAAATTCAACCTGACGGTGAGGTGGAAGGCCAGGCAAATCATCGGGAAACACGTCGGGAAAATCACGAACGACAGGAATGTCCTCGATCTTCTTCTCATCGTTAGATGAAACCGAAACAAGAGCTAAGATCGCGGAGTACCCCTTACGTAAATACTTATACGCCTTCATACATGAAATGATGCTCAAGGGAACTCCACTTTTCTCGCCATGAACCAAAAGAGTCTCTCCATCCGGGAGAGGGAGGCGAATGATTTTATCGAAGCAAACGATCTCTGCGCGATACAAGGACAACCAATCCATACCCACTACAACGTCGAAACTACCCAATGACACCGGCATGAGGTCGATAGGAAAAGATAACCCTGATAGTTCCAACTGGCATCCTTTAAGAATATGAGTCGCCTCAATATTCTTACCATCAGCCAATTCTATAATATACTTGACCTCTAAGGGAGTCGGTACAATGTCTAACAGTCGGCTAAACTCAACAGATATAAAACTCTTGTCGGCACCCGAATCAAATAAAACGGAGGCATAACGATCACAAAGAAGAAACGTACCAGTAACAGTATCCGGATCCTGACGGGCCTCGCCCGACCCGATGACGAAGGCGCGCGCGTTCCTGCCGCCACCCCCGTTGCCCCTGTCATTTCTCCCAGCATTCCCTTGCTTCAGCTTGGGGCAGTCCTTCTTAAAGTGCCCCGTCTCCCCACAATTAAAACACCCCTGGTTACCCCTAGGTGCAGCAGTGGTAGTAGTAGTAGGGGCAACCACCTGTTGCTGAGTCTGAAGATTCACCCTGCACGTCTGGGCCAGATGCCCGTTCTTCTTGCAACGGGTACAAAAACTACAATTTCCCACATGATGATACCCACAACGATCACATCTAGGCAGCCTACCAGTATAACCACCCTGCTTTTGCCCAGAAGACGAACCCGTAGTCTCAAACTTCTTATGCTGCTGCTGCTGAGGCTGCGTTGTACCCTTACCCGTGTTATCCCATTTCCTCTTGTTGCTGTCAGAGGTCTTCACCACAGTACCCTTAGGAGGCAAAAGACCCTCCTGAACCTTCTGTTTAGTCAGCCTGTGAGCCAATCGAATGGTATCCCGAAGTGTAGTAGCATCATTAGCGGTCACCAACCCGCGAATCTCAGGCACCAACCCACTGATGTAGAACTCAATAGCCTTATACTCAGGCGTCACAGAATCCGGGCACAAAAGTGCCAGCTCATGGTAGCGAGTGGTATACTCCTCTATCTCAGATCCCACCATCTGTTGATTCCACAGCTCATGTTCCAAACTCTTGATCTCATCCCTGGGACAATACTCCATCTTCAAACGAAACACAAATTCGGTCCATGGCAACGCATGGGCCTCCAGTAAACCAATAGTCTGAACAGTCGAATTCCACCAAGTCAAAGCACGTCCCTCAAACGTCCCCGAAGCATACTTCACACGAAACTCCTCAGGGCAGTTGCACATGGAGAAAGCAGACTCAACCTTCTCCAACCAACGGAGTAGTCCCACAGCCCCCTCAGTCCCACTGAAGTTATGGGGCTTGCAATCCTGGAACATCTTATAAGTACAGTGGACTGGAGGAGGTGGAGGTGGTGGAGGAGGAAAAGCATCCCCTAATATCAACAAAACAACACGGTCAGAAAACGATCAACACACGATAAAAGATAAGGAATGAGGGTAGGAGTAATTAAATTACCACCATGGCCCTGGTGGGCGGTCTGCTGCGCAGCAATAGCAGCTGCCACGTGCTCCTGGATCAGATTATTCAGCTCCGCCTGGGTCATGCTGATGTTGCCACGACCCCCATTACGTCCCCCGCCATTCCGGCCACCAACCCGACCACCAACGCGACCACCACGACGTCCTGCCATCTTCTGTCAAGATCAAAGACAAGACATCAGATTCCAGAACAGATAACAAAGAATCATGAAGAAACCGTAAGTAATAAGGTGAATCAACGGATTGGATTCCATCATAGTCATTAGATCAAACGCAGAGTCCACCAGGATTTCCATGCATCTCAACTTATTATTTCGTGTGCACCCGAAATGATAAGTCGCTCTACATGGTCCCCGAGGCGTGCTCCTAGCCTGACCTTCAAACCACTAGGCACCCATGTCCAAAATATAAACAGCAAGTACAAGTGTGTGATAATGTGTGCAAGCAGGTGTGTCCGTTGGAGTATAGAAATGGGAGACGTCCGAATCTTGGACGAATCTCCGCAGGATGCCGAAGCCACTCCAACGTACGCCACCGCCTGTGCAAAGGTAATAAGGATCCTCGTTTCCAACGCGGAGTTGAAGTACAAGATAGGAGATAAGAGTAATAGATAGATGATGTAAGCATAAGTAATAATAACGAATGTAATACGAACACCCCGGCAAATTCCCGTATGACATGACTTTTATGAATGTGACCGTCTAGTGTGTGTGCGACTCGGCTATAGACTTGACTCAACATGCAGTCCTAGTTCACTATAACCATTGGCTCTGATACCAATCTGTCACACCCTCAAATTCCACGTGCGGGGTTTTACCGCGAGGCGCATGACAAACCAGGATCTAAGTCAACGGTCACAATAAACGACACTATATGATACGTAAAACGAAATAAACAACCATCAAACTTTCATAAATACATTCGCTGCGGAAGCGTAACTTTTATTACAACCCAAAAAGTAAAAAGTACGTAAGTCTGAAAAGATATGATAATGCATATGAAGCCTAGACGCCGTGTGACTCCGTGCGCCTATGATAAGCTGCTACCTCAATGACCTGAGACAAACATGCTAAAAACGTCAGAAAATAATGCCGGTGAGTTCACAGGTTTTAAATAAATGTTTAAAGTAATGAAAGCCATCATGTTATCACTAAATCTGAAGTAATAGCGTTAGCTAGACGCATGAGTTATACTACTACGACCGGAAACCATTACAGACAACGATATATGATTTTTGCCCGAAATGATTTAGCGTACGACCGAGACAATATGCACCCGCCCGGCTCCCAGCCGACGGGTGGGGTCTGTCAATCCCAATAGATCTATCCACATTTCCCCCGTTATGCTATCCAGCATATTCATGGTTTCCCCGGGACTTTACGTATCGTATAGTATGTAAATGAATCAACCACTAGCATAACATGATAATTTATGTAATAAGTATAAGCATGTGTCTCCCCCAAAATGTAAAGCATAAGACGGGGCCGTGAAACTCACCTGATGCTGCTCTTCGCACTACAATAAGTAAACCTGCTCAATAGACGGCCCCTAATACTGGTGACCTATCATGACGAGCATATAAGGTGTTAGACTAACAACCCGTAGGTTGATTAGTCCCTAGTAGTCCAGACCATAACCGTGTACATATGAAATGATGTTCCAACGTTTAACCGACCGTACCAGGCAAGGCCCGACATCCCATTGGTCACCCGACATCTCATGTGTTAGACAATACAAGACATCATGCCACATATGCAATCAAACACTTAATACGCGCAACAGTTCACCTAGTCTAGCATAATGTCCGTTTAACGCATAAACAGGTCCGAATACGTGTTACTAAGTCATTGGGTGAATCCCGGGGTTCCTATCATGTTCCTAGGCGTCAAAACATGTTCCGGGATGTTAAAATATACATACAGCAGCATTACACGCGATTAGGAATCAAACTAGCAATTAGGAAAAGTCAACATGTGATTAGGGCTAGTCAACAGGCGAGTACAAGGGCTAATCACCCCTAAGGATGGGCGATTAGGACTACTCGTGTGTATTAGGGGCGAGTAGGGTCATAAGGTATGCAATTCAGGGCTTAACTAGTGATTAGGATCACAATTGCATGAAGTAAAGGCAATTGGACCCCCAATCGCCACTTGTATACACGATTAGGCTGCCATATAGGCGAGTAGGCCTCCAATCGCCTATAACATAGGCGATTAGGATCCCTAATCGCCTATAGTGCAGCTGATGTGGTTATTCGCGCGCCGAACACTCCAAATCAGATCCGAAACATGTAAAAACACCCAATAATCATTCTAACATATTAACAAACATATTCTAAGCAAAACCCCTAAGTTTTCATCATTCTAACAGTCCCGAATGCGAGCGTTTTCCCAAAATGGCAACTTAGCATGTAAACATCACATCAACATGCAAGAACTTGCCCTAAATAGCAAATATTCAGATTTAACCACATAATCACGTTGTCCGATAGCATCCTACTGTTCTAGCATCATCCTAGAGCAAACCCTAACATCACACAATCAACAACACACCTCATATCATCCTTAATCATCCAAAATCCTTCAAACGGGTCAAAACATCAAGTATCAATAATACACCACCAAAACCATTCAAACTCCTAGGACATCATCATACTAACTTATAACAGCAATAAACATCAAAACAACACAAGAATAACCATGATTCAACCCTAAAAATCCTACCTTTAACACATATAACACATATAACGCATGTAAAGGTGTAGGTTTGTTTAAAAACGGTTTTAAATGGATTTTCAAAGACAAAAACCTTTATAAGTCAGGTCTGGACGTTTAGGGAGCAAAACATAATCATTTAAAGGTTTGGGTTTGAAGAACACACCTTGAAATTAAGAGATGATGATGGAATAAGCTTGAAAATGATGGTTTTGATGCAAAAACGAGTTCCAGAGGGTGTTTGGGTGTTGGGTTATGTTATGGGACGGCTAGGGTTGTTATTATGATGTTTTGGAGGTCAAGGGTGGTATTTATAGGCGTTTCTAGTCGTCCAGCACGTTACACGCGATTGCGCAGATTTACACGCGATTAGGGAGCCTAATCGCATGAACCTTCATGTGATTAGCCCCTAATCGCCTATATGTACCTCCCAATCGCCCCTATATAGGCGATTAGGCTATTCTCCATCTGCCTAATCGCCTGAAGCCTCCCAGTTTGTGTGTTTTGCGCGTTAAACCCCGTTTTAACATATGTTAACACATATTCACATACCAACAAGCCACATAATGATTGTAAACATATAATACATGATAAATGACACGTTCCCGCCCGATCACCAATTCCCGGGACCCGAGACATGCGTGGTTGCGTTAAACCCGGCGATCCCACGAATCACCGATTCTTGTACACGTGGTTATGGACCGACACTCAATGGTTTCTCGAACCATTGTAACGACTCCCGATGATTCCCGAATCATCAATACGACTTAGTTAACCCTAGTTAAGTATGATATTAAGTAGTTATTTAAAATGTTTTCGTTGAGATAGACTCGTATGCATGTAAAGTACGAAACGCATGTATGTAAGGTATAAAAGTATTGACCTGAATGTGCCGGGTGTCACAGTTGCCCTGTTGATTTGTGTTATACCATTGTGTTCGTCTCTCTTCACTGATCATTTATCACTAAATTTTACAGGTTAACATCTCGGATTCAAGGACTAATCACTGTTTATATGTTTTGAGCCCTAGTTTTTAAAATCTGACATAAACATGTTATTTGTTACAATTGATACATAGGATTCATTCTCTCAATGTTTTAGGGGTGAGAAGAAACAACAATTAGGGGTATTAATCTATCAGAATGATCAGTTGATCATGATAAATGGATAAACCCTAATTTTGAACCGAAAACATTGATAAAATGAATAATTGATATATTTGTTGGTTTTAAAATGTTAATCGGCATTGTTACATGCCAAACAAATCAAAATTACATGTTCAGAAACAACAAAAATCAGAATTGAAAATTTGAAATTGCAGACAGACTCCTTCGCACCTTTTCGAATGGGCGAAGGAGATGATTAACTGGTCGAATGAAAATCATGTGGGCGAATGAAACTTTTTATCAAAATACATACATTCGTACCATTAAATTTTTACATTCGCACCATGTTTTTCACATTCGCACCCCCGTTTGGGCGAATGAGAAGGTTAATTACCAAATTTTCAAGGTTTGAATTTTTTGTCGATTTTTAACATGTTTATTTGTTTTGTTTTGCAGATTAAACCATGTCTGAGCAGGAGAAGACTACTGAGCAAGCCGGATCATCCTCTCAACCTGCTAAGAAAGCTTCTGAAGAGCTTTTAACCTTTGAGAATGCGCATAATTGTTGTGCGTATCTCGGAGAAGTTAAAAAGCACAATGAGTTTATCGAGATCATTGAATTCTTGAAGAGGAGTAGGGTGATTGATGCGATTGCTACACCTACCATTATTTACAGAGATATGATGCAAGAATTCTGGACAGAAGCGAAGCTAGATTTCTGGAATTGCGAGTCATCCGTGATTAGCAAGATCCAAGGGTAGAGGATAATTGTATGTGAACAGGATATTAGAGAAGCATTGAATTTGCAAGATGAGAAGACGGATCCTAAGGAGCTTAGTTTCATGGAACAACGAAAGTGCTTCCTGAGGATGAAGTACAATGGACCGATCACTGATGGTTCATTGCATAAAGGAAAACTGTGTCCTCAATTCAAATACTTGGCACACGTTTTGATACACGTCTTTGGATCAGCCGCTGGAGGATATGACTTGATGCGCAAGAGTATTAGCTCTATGATGGTAGCCCTGGTATTGAACAAACCGTTCAATGTATCAGGAATGCTAATGGAACACTTGTTGGAGCCAGTGAACGGCACGAGGAATCTGAAGTTTTTGTTATATCCTCGTTTTCTCCAGATGGTATTTGATAACAAGTACAAAGACTTGAAGAGGGATCCTAAGCACATTGTTGTTCAGGAACATATGTCGATCAATACACTTGCTAGGATGAAAGCTTACAAAGGATTGTCTGTCAATGAACGTCCACCAATAAGGCGTTTATTTGGACATCTAGCAAGGATTGACTATACAGATCCAGGTGAAGGGCTTGTAAGACATGCTAATAGTGATTCAGATTCAGATGACCCATTACATCCTGTTGATCCAGAGGCGAAGCGCAAGAGACAGGTTGTTAATGTCGGTGCTAAGAGTGGTAAGGGTAAGGAAAAAGAGATCAGACTAGATGTTGTATCTGAACTTGCAAAGAAGAAGAGCACACCAAGACGAAACAAGACAATGGCAAAGAAGGGTTTACATATTGTGGATGAGGCGTCGATTGATTCTGAGGAGACGCAAGAAGATGAACATTGGGACTCGGAAACTGAAACGCTAAAGACTACCACGCCCAAGGCCACTGTGGCTGGTGAGTCTGTTAGTCAGTCTGTTGAAGATCAAGGAAATAAGAGTCCAATTCCTGTTGATGATGATGAAGTGATTCTGAATGTAGAAGAAGATTTTCCTGGTTCACCTGTACAGGCTGCAAAGTCAAAGAAGAAGTCTCAGGACAAGAAACAAGAGAAACTAAGTCAGAAGAGATTGAGAGAGATTGAATCGCTCATTGCTGGTAAGAAACTACCATCAGCTTCTAGTTCCAAGTCACCGGTTACTGCACCTGTATCAAAGAAACAAAATACTGCAACTACTTCTAGTACACAATAGGGAGATGATATACCTGTTGATGAGTTCAATGAAGCGTTAGATAATGTGCTCAAGAAGATGAGGAAAGGCAAACTGCCTGAAGTTGCTGAAGTGTCTGTTAAGAAGAAGGTCACAGTTGATAGTGACGAAATGATTGCTGTGAATCAAAGGCTATCTGAGATTATGAGCATTATCAACAAACAGCAAACAGAGATTGAGCAGTTGAAGTCGAATGATCGAAAGATGTTGGAAGTTGTAGTCACATCCCATGATAACAGTGAAGAATTGAAGAAAACAATCAAGAAGTTCAAGAAAGAGAACAAGAAGTTACTGAAGCACGAACAAAGAAACACCAGACGGATAATAGTCTTGAAAGAGAAGAACAAACAGCTGAAGAAGAGTAACAAGCACATGGATGATTTGATAAAAGACTTGTACTCTCGAGCTCCTCTACTTCAAGCTGGTGAAGAAGATAAAGAATGAGAAGAAGAGAAAGTTGATTATGAACTATCTGACGATGAAGAGGATGAAGATCTTGATGAAGATGCTGGTAACAATCCTCAAAAGAAAAAGAAGAAAGATGATGGAGATGATGATGGTTCAGATGGTGGATCGAGTGATGGAAACAGCTCTGCTTTTGATAGTGATGATGATGATGATGATGACAACGCTGAGAAGTATACATATGAGAAGCGTGATTCGAGCAAAGGTGGAGAGTCAAGCTCTAAGACTCCAGGTGAAAATGTTGATGATGATATTTTGTGGAATGAAAAACTGCAGTCTTTATCTGAAGAAGACAAGCACATGTATCGCCAGATGCTTACAGATTGAGTCTGGACGATTGACATGACAAGCAGGTTTCCAGAAATTTTCGTGTCTAGTAATAAGCTGTTTGAGTTAGAGTTTGATGACCCAGATCTAGAAGATGGAGAGGTTTCTGCGGCAGTTTCTAAGGAAATACTTGAAGGTTTAGCTAGACAGGTGGGAAAGACTTTGGAAGAGTTACTTGCTGATAATTACATTCCAAAGATACCTGAAAAGGAAGCTGGTAATCATTCTGATGACCGTGACGTTCCTGCTTTTGAAGAAGTTGAGATGGAAGATATAACGAGTGAGGAATATCCACAATACTTCAAGAATGATCAAGATTCTGGATTTCCTGGATTTTCTGATGATGTGCTAAACCTGGCCGAGAAACTTGCTAAAGAAAAGAGTAAAGTGTTTGAAGATGAGATATTCAAAGGGCATGATAAACCACGGTTCGAGCAATCTGATGGTCTGAAAGAGTTTGAGGAAATTGAAAGAGAAGGAGAATAACCGTCCGAACGCTGAGATACAAGGTAGCTTTTACAAACTTCACAGTGGAATTTTCAAAGGTCGTGCATTGGCCTGGAAGTTTGTTAGGCAATTGAAATGCATAGCAGTGAAGTGGGAGTAGGGGATTTTATATTTTGATAAGTTTCATCATTTGAAGACTCTTCCTTACTGGGCTATTCGTGATATTTGTCGTCACCGTTTAACGGGAGCGTCAAATCATCAAATTACATACTTTGCTGAGAAGATGACGAGAGAAAGCCGAACTAAGTGGGATTTATTTGAACCACAATATCCAAAACGAATTGTTCATAAAAAGGATATTGATATGATTACTGGAATGCCCAAAGTGACGTTGAAGTATAAGCCACCGCGAGTGTTGAAGAAGATTCCTTTGTTGCCGATTCCATAACACTTCGCCAAAGACTTCATTTGGTGGTATTATGATTGGAAGATAGCAGAGGCTGTGATCATGCTGAAAGATGGAGAGAAGAACTTCAAGAAGATACACATTTTTGATCCCATGTGGTTGATTAACTGTTTTCATGAGGATATAATAATGTTGTTCTATAATCCGATCTATTCTGAAGTAAAGGATGCTGAACAAGCAGGCAAATACCAACGTGTGGTATTTCTGTGCTTTGCGTATGATATAAATGTTGGTTGTGACTATGATAAGAAGCTTGGGAGGTTTGTAGAGAAACAGAAGGTGCTTGAAGTGAAAAAGACGAAGCCGAAGCAATTTCAGGAACCGGTTTTGACTAGAGAACAGAAAATTCAGCGACATATCAAGTTGATGAACATCAAAATGGACGAAGAACGTCGACAGCAATCTAAGCAATAGTCGAGGGGGAGTTTGTAGATGCAGTTGTGCGACTAGTGCTTCGGATTGTTCAATAAACTTGTTTTGATAATTGTCGAAGGTGCGAAGGAGATATGATAGATGCGAAGGAAGCAGGTTATTTGGTCGAAGGAGAATCAGTTGGTACGAAGGAGTGGTTTTGGACGAAGGTAGAATAGATTTTTATGTATGGCTTGGTTCGACCGGTTGATATGGTCGAACCTGCACATTCGCACGAACTGTTTGGGCGAATGTGCAGTCTATAAATAGTCAAGCTGATTTTTTGAATGTAACTTTGAGTCATTTTTGTTCCCTCCACTTTCTGATTCTCTCTCTAGGATATTATTTAGCTTAATTCACGTTCATACCCTGTTACTTTCAATCTGTAAACGTGTAATTGAGTTCGTAATTAATGAAAAATCATTGAAATGATGATTTACGTGTTTTGATCTGTTTGATTATCATTTTGTGATTGTTTTAGGGATTCCGCACCTAAAACAAACTTGTTTGATCATTCTTTGTTGATTATACGATCCTTATAGCACATACATAAAAAATTAAAACTATTGTTCATAAACACTATAAAAAAAAGAAAAACAAACTTAAAAACTGAAAAGATGAAATACTCGCCTTTTATAGAGTAAAAAAATATTAGTTTTTTCAAGAACAAAAAATAAAATAATAAAATATAATGTTATAAAGTATTTACTATTATACATTAAATTTAAACAATATATTAGTCATTTCAAATTCAATTACAACGGGTCGAGAATTTAAGACTTTAATAGCATAATAACTATTTACATAAAGGAAGTAGATGGACAGTAATTAATGATAGATGTAATTTACTTTAATATTGTTAAAAACTTAAAAACACTTTTTTTTCTCATTCATTCAAGATATTATTTTTAATTATTTTTATTAAAAAACAAAAAGTATTTAATGATATTTCCATGACAAACATTTTTAAGAAATAATAACATGAAATATACTCAACGTAACTAATATTTTAATATATGTAAACTAAATATTTACATAAAAGTCACTTAAGTTATTATAAGCATCAGTTTAAATAATTAGTATGAATTTTATAATAGTTATGTTCAATGTCATAAAAATAACTTTGCCATAGAAAGCTAATCTAAGTTCTAGTTATACAATATTTGATGACTTGGCAACGGATGTTGTCAAACAGCTGTCATCCATTACAATTTAAAACTAACGTCTTTAAAGCAAGCTGTCAATATACAATAATTTTGAAAGACTGTATTAAAAGACTGTTCATTAAACAGATGTAAATTCAAGTGTGTGGTTCAAAGAGTTGTTAACTTAAACATTTCCTACTAACAACTATAACATATTTACATTTTTTATATTTGTTTACTAAACATCAATCATCTGTTGATAAACCGTAACGTCTCTTTCATTCAAAAAGTAGTGCATCAATTTAACAGATTTTTCTAAGAAAAACTGTGTTTAAAATACTGTTGATAAAAACAGATGTTACTCTATTCAACCAATTATTTGTCTTAAACAGTTTAAAGTAACAATGAAATATCATTAACATTTTTATTTTTAGCTTATTAATAAGTATATCATCTGTTGATTTTAACAGTAGACTATATCAATATAACTAATCAGTTGTATTATATTCAAATTTCTATTTATCATAAAATAAATGTATATCATCATCATATAATGACAGGAAAAAATATCAATTTTTTTTAAATATATTTAGAGCAATAATATTATCAAATACATTTCACTAATTAATCTGTAAATTTTCAACAGTTCATTCAATCTTTTCTTCTTCTCTTTCAAAGGAATTGATGAGGCCATCCATCGCTAAGTTGATACTTTGGTAGCAATAACATGATTATATATCAAGATCGTCTACAAAATATGATGCTAAAGCAGCTTTGTGCCACATTGATTACTTCAAGATTCCACAGGTCTTCATCATTATAAAATGTTAAAAACCTAAAAATGTCATCCAGTTCTATAAGACCTAAAAATTGAAAATAAGGAACTGGAGGTGCTGGTTACAATATAAATGAGGAATTGATGTTTTCATTTAATTCTATGAATCATTGAAAAACATCAATTGTATTTTCCTTTGATTGTAAGTGTGACACCCGGCATGTTTGGGTCAACATTTTGTAAACACATAAGTCTACTTTAGCGAAAAACGTTTATTAAACATACTTGACGGGGTCAGTAGAGTCGGAACACAGTCCGTATTGTCCAGGGTCCAATGATTCGGGAGATCATTGGGTTAGTCACACACAAACACACACGATACGAGTCCCGTTGTTGGTGAATTACATAAACTAATTAAGTGTATGTGTAGACTAATTGTCGTATGGTGGATTATATGCTTAGATGTGTTTAAATGATGTGTAGATAATCATCCATGCTTAAATATGTTAAACATAGACTAAGGTCACATGCTCGTAAGTTCGTGTTGTAATTAAGTTTTACGCTTCCGCAGCGATGGATCATTTATGAAAACTTAATGGTTTGCTTATGTCATTTTTTTTACGTATCATATAGATGTCGTTTATTGTGACCGTTGACTTGGATCCTGGTGTGTCACGCGCCTCGCGGTAAAACCCCGCATGTGGAAATTTGAGGGTGTGACAGATTGGTATCAGAGCCAATGGTTATAGTGAACTAGGACTGCATGTAGAGTCTAGTCTATAGCCGAGTATCACACACGTTAGACAGTCACACATAGTTACGAGTCGTGTCATTTTGTAAACATACTAATCTTGTCGGGGTGTCAGTGTCCTCATCACACAGTATCACATTATCCATCTTTTGTTATTCCTACCTTGGTTCTATCTTCTTCTTCGGGTTTGAAGATGAGGGGGCTTATCGCTTATACTTGGCAGTAGTGTACATTGGGGTGGCTTCGGCACATTCTTGAGATCTTTCCGGGTTTTGGATATCTCCCCTCTATGCTCTAATGTACATACTTGCCTACATGCACACTATCATGCACTAGTACTTGTCATAGTACACTCCTGAGTGACTGTTCACTTTGGGATCTTCGTGCGATAACAGTTTCTTTTAGGAATGTGGGTATCGGGTGATTTGAAGTTCTAGCTAGGAGCACGCCTAGAGGACCATGTTGAGCGATTTGTTATTTCGGGTGCACACGAAATCATAAATCGAAATGCATGAAAATCTTGGTGGACTTCGTGTTCGGACTAATGGTCATGCTGGAACCACGTTCTGAATTCGTTTGGTCACTTGTAGCTCGATCTGTTAGCAGGTTTGAGTGTCTTGTCTCATGTTTGGCAGAACATGTCTGGTCGCGCTGGTGGACGTGCTGGTGGACGCCGTGGTGGCGGCGGGGGTCGCAATGGCGGTGGACGAGGTGGTGGGAACATCACCATGACTCGGGCGGAGTTGGAGAACATGTTGCAGCAGCAGTTGAACGTTGCGTTGGCTGCTTTCCAGGTTGCTCAGCAGACCCTGGGAAATACTAATCAGGTGCAGTCTGGGTGCACCTACAAGAAGTTCATGGACTGTAAGCTCCATTTCTTCAATGGGACTGAAGGGGCAGTGGGTTTGCTCCGGTGGCTAGAGAAGATCGAGTCGGTGTTTGCTATGTGTAACTGTCCCGACGCTGATCGCATCAAGTATGCTTCTGCTACTCTTGAGGGACACGCTTTGACTTGGTAGAACTCCACCACTGCGAATCTTGGCCTGGGTGAGGCCAATGCTATGCCGTGGTCCGAGTTTGTTCAGATGTTGCGGGCGGAGTATTGCCCGAGGGACGAGATCATGAAGTTGGAGCATGAGTTTTGGAATCTGAAGATGGTTGGGTCGGAGATCGAGGAGTTTACTGCTAGACACAACGAGTTGGCTGTGATGTGCCCCGGGTTGGCTACACCGGAGTACCGGAGGATTGAGCACTACGTTGTTGGGCTAGTGCCGGAGATTGCAGGGCTTGTTGCCGCCGCTGATCACACTACCATGTTGGCCACTGTTCGGGCAGCTCACAAGCTGACCAACATGAAGGTTGCTGAGGGCGTTCTACCTCCGAGGGGTGCTGCTGTGAAGGCCCCTGCGGACAACAAGAGGAAATGGGAAAGTGCTGGAAAGAACATTGGGTCGTCTCAACAGTAGGTTAAGAGGCAGGACGTTGTGGGAGCGTCATCTGAGCAGAGAACTGGGGGTTATACTGGGAAACTCCCGAAGTGTGGTGAGTGTGGATTTCATCATACGGGTGATTGTGAGAAGTTTCGCTGTTGTCGGTGCCAGCGTTTTGGTCATCATGCTAAGGACTGTAGGACCACTCTTCAGCTACAACCGGCACAGGTCACTACTACTACTACTACCACTGCCACTGCTCCTCAAGGGAGGCAGGGATGTTACCACTGTGGAGAGACTGGACACTTCAAGCGGGATTGTCCTAAGCTGAAGCAAGGGACTGCAGGTGGTGCTGGGAACAACGAGGGTGGCGGTCGAGCTGCTTCGGGTCGTTTTTACGTCATTGGCGCTAGGGAGAACCAGGAGGAACCTGATACTGTTACTGGTGAGTATTCTTTTCTTGATTCTCGTTATACTTGTATTCATTCTCATTCACATTGTTTGGCGATTCGTATTCATTTTGTGCATTCAGTCCGGTACTTGGTCATCGTTTTGCATTCATGGGTCTGGTGTAGGTCCTTTGGAGATGCTACTTGGACGGTACCGGTGTGTTATTTATACCGATCACAGTAGTCTCTAGTAGGTCTTCGACCAGGAGGATTCATTGTTTTGTATTTGCTTTGGGGAGGGCGGTTCCCCGTCATAGAGTATTTATTGATATCATCTTTCGTTCATGGTTATCATTTCGTTTGCATTCTGGGAAACGTTACTTGGGTTAGGTCGACACTCATTACTGTCGAAGAGCGAATCTCGGGGCAAGATTCCTTTCAACAGGGGGATGATGTGACGACCCCGGGAAAATTTTTCTTTTCATCGCTTCGTTCTCTTTGACTTCGGGAAATTTTCGGGACGTAAATTCTTTCAACAGGGGGATGATGTGACACCCGGCATGTTTGGGTCAACATTTTGTAAACACATAAGTCTACTTTAGCGAAAAACATTTATTAAACATACTTGACGGGGTCAGTAGAGTCGGAACACAATCCATATTGTCCAGGGTCCAATGATTCGGGAGATCATTGGGTTAGTCACACATACACACACGATACGAGTCTCGTTGTTGGTGAATTACATAAACTAATTAAGTGTATGTGTAGACTAATTGTCGTATGGTGGATTATATGCTTAGATGTGTTTAAATGATGTGTAGATAATCATCCATGCTTAAATATGTTAAACATAGACTAAGGTTGCATGCTCGTATGTTAGGGTGCGTTAAAATGCGTTAAACACGGCAAATTGGAAAACTAGAAAAACGTGAGTCCTGGTTCGACTAATCGAATGGGCGAACCTGGACAATACTCCTGGTTCGACCCTTGTAAAAGGGGCGAACCTGGGATATGGAATTGAAAGAATTTCATTCGACCAAGTCAGGGTACGTTCGACCCTGTGAAAGGGTTGAAGGAGGGTACATTCGCCCAGGTGAAAGGGGCGAATGTGGACATAGTATAAATACCACACTTTGTCATTTTTCACCATTTCACAAACCCTAAACGTCTCTAAACACTCTCTAGAAACTTTAAACATTGGGGAAGGAGTTTTTGCCCTTGTTTTCTATAATCTAACCTACAAACATCTTCTACACAAAGATCTAAGGTGTGTTCTTCATTCTAAATCATTTTTAAAGCATTTCAATTTGTTTTCATTAAACCCCAAGAGTCCAGATCTGATTCAAACCTGTTTTCATGGATAAAAACCTTTCTAATATCTTTCTAAACAAAACCTATTCATAAACAATGAGTTTTCATACAAATTAACATGTGTTAATGGTGTTTTATGTGATGTTATGTTATGTATTGTTTGATGATTGATTGCTGTATAGATGTTATGACAATGATCTAGGACTGTTATTGATGATGATTTATGATTGAGATAGGTTACAATTGATTATTGATGATGTTATGTTCATTTTGGGGATTTTGGGTTAGATTTAGGGCTTGTTCATGATGATAGTGATAAGGATATGATTGGGGGGTTTATTGTTCATGATAATCTGAGTATATTAAGTTGATTATTGATTGATTTCATAAAGTTTCCTAATTGGGTAAAGATTGCATGCGTTTGATGTGACATCTCCATAATTTGCTATTTCGGGTAACTTGTAAAACGGACGGATTTCGGGATAAAATTGGTAGGGTTTTGTAGGAATATGTTAATGATAGTGGACTGCTGTGATTGGTGATGTTTCGTGATGTTTTCGGACCGTTTATATGCGTTTTGGTGCGTTTTATAAAATGCTGATGAAAACGGGCGAACGTGGAATAAAATTGGTTCGAATGGACGAACGTGGAACAAAACATGGGAAAAACGGGCAAGCGTGGCTCAAACGGGCGAACGTGGCTCAAACGGGCGAACGTGGAACAAAACGTGGTTAAAACGGGCGAACGTGGCTCAAACGGGCGAACGTGGAAATGGGAAAAACCACATTCGACCATTTAATGTCCGGAATGAGATTTTTGATGCAAAATAAATGTTTTATGCTTGAAACTTATGTGTTAACTTTATGTTCATGACTAATTGATGTAATGGGTCACCAACGGGATGTCGGGTCGGTCTGGGATGTCCGGTTAATGTTTAAACACACTTTTTAACACACGTAGTCAAGATCTGGACAATCGGGGATCTCCAGTTAGCCTTCGGGTTAGTAGTCATCACACTTATGTAAACTCATTAATAGGTTGTTATTAGTCGGGAGTATCATACACGGGTTGGATCTCTAGTTATCAAGAAGACGCACTCTAAGGTGAGTTTCACGACCCCACTCTTTTACTGGTTTTACATTTTCGGCGGAGAAAACATACTGTGTTCTTTAAATGTGTTTCAACTATGTTTTCATAAAAGGCGTTTCAACTAAGTTTTCATAAAGGTGTGTCAACTACGTTTTGGTATTCATGAATTCATTGGGTTTTGGAGTATTCATTATGTTTTCACGTATTCATTATGTTTTAGAGTATTCATTATATTACTATGCGATCTTTGGAAGTCCTGGGGAGAACCATGAATGTGCGGGGATGCACAACGGGGGAAATGTGGATAGCGCTATTTGGGCTTGACCCGCCCCACTCGTCGACTGGAGGTCGGACAGGTGCATATTGTCTCTTAGGTATTCAGTATTCAGTATGCAGTATTTAGTATTCAGTATTCATTCGGGCACGTATTCAGGATTCACAGTATTTGAGTCCAGTAATGGTTTTCCAATCGTAGTGGTAACAGATATTCATATGATTTGCATGCATGTGGTCTGGATTGATCATGGGTATTCATTTGGGAGTTAGTATTCACTGGGGTCGGTATTCATTAAAAACCTGTGAACTCACCGGCATTATTTGCTGACGTTTTTAGCATGTTTTTCTCAGGTCGCTAAGGTAGCAGCTGTCGATAGGCGCACTCACGGCGTTTAGGATTCATGTGCATCTCATTTAGTATTTTCATTCTTTCGTACTTTTGATTTCGTGTTGTAATTAAGTTTTACGCTTTCGCAGCGATGGATCATTTATGAAAATTTAATGGTTTGCTTATGTCATTTTTTTTACGTATCATATAGATGTCGTTTATTGTGACCGTTGACTTGGATCCTGGTGTGTCACGCGCCTCGCGGTAAAACCCCGCATGTGGAAATTTGAGGGTGTGACAGTAAGAATCTTTAAAAACTGTGCAAAGATATTTGAAAGTAAAATCATTATGCATATGTGATGGAAAGATATATGTGAGAATACTTAAACAAATGTTTAGAGATTGAAAATGAATATTGGGAATTCATCCTCTTTTATAGGCTGAGTAGACTAAGGGTTTTTTCAAAAAGTTAATTAATATGTTAATAAGTTGTTTCCAAAATCAATCCCAAACATGCTCTAACTATTCATAAAGTTGGTTTTTAACATTTTTTATTATTTTTATTTATTACAAAACAAACACTATTTAATTTATACTCATTTGAATCTATAAATCATATGAACTCTTTTACTTATGTCATAAATTAAAAAAATGAAAATACATTTTATAACAAAAAAACAACAATAATAAAACAAAAATATTAATAAAGTAACTTCAAAATCATAATTAATATTTCAACGTCTTTTATAAAATCTGTTGTCACTAAAATCTTTAGAAGGAAAAAACGTTATATCAAAAACTGTAGAAGGGAAAAACCATAAAACAATTCAACATAAGAACATCTTTTGTGACACAATTAAAGTTGTTAATAAAGTATCAGTATAAAGTTAAAAACAAAGAAACTTTTTCAAATTGATAAATAAAATCATAATATTTGTAAAACAACTCTTCATATTCTATTTTAAAATGAAACAACTGGTCATATTTTTTTTTATTATTTAACAATCAAATTTAGTGCCAAACCACTAACACTATTTACCAACATTTGTTCATACATAACCTGTGATGTTTTAATCTCATTTTTTATATTAAAATTATTGTTTGCCTGTGTTTTATTTAAATTTGACATGAAACGTTTTTTTATATATACGACTAAGAATAATAAATATAATTAAATTGTTTATGTATATATATTGTCAATTTAACATTTATTGAAAAACGTGTAATCCTTACACTTCAGTAAGAAAATTCAGAATCGTAATCATTATTTTGGGGCTTTTTATCTTTTTAATTAGTCTTTATTATATTTATTATAGAAACTAAAATAAATGCAACAGAGTATGGGATGGGAACATGTATGTGAGAATAGTTAAAAGAATATTACGCATTCTTCTATCTTTAAAGATGGTAAATGAAAATTGCGAACTCCTCTAAATTATAGGGTAAATATACTAAATATTCGTAAAGTTGCTTTTCAACTTTGTCAATTCGATTTTAATTAAATCTAACGTTGAAAATTATTGGGAGTTTTTATTTATTTTTTATATAACGAAAGACAATTACAGCATCAAAATAATAATAATAATATAATAATATTAAAACAAAAAATTCAAAATCTTAATAATTACTTTTTTGGTAATTTTTATAACATCTGTTTCAAGCGAATTTGTGTTTAGTAGAATGGTTTCAGATGTATAAACTTTTTATAACATCCGTTTCAAACGAATATTGCTGCATTTGTCGACTCTTACAAAAGAAGGAAAATAAAGTATTAGTCTTTTCAATAATAAAAAATAAAATAATAAAATAATGTATTAAAAATATTAGTCTTTTCAAATTCATAATTAGAAAAGCTCAAGAATTTATAACTTTGGCAGAATATCTATATTCAAATAAAGCAAATTGATAGAAACTTGCAAAATACGACAATTATTAATGATAGATGTACTTTATTTTACTATTGTTAAAAAACTAAAAAATATTACCACAAATTTACATATTATCATTATTTTTATTATTTTTATTAAAGAACAAAAAGTATTTAATTATACTCAATTGATTATAAATAATGTGAACTGCTTTAATTATGTTACAACTTAAAAAATGAAATGTGTGATGTGAATTCATTTATAACTTAAAAAAGCCACTAATACTATTTACCAACATTTGTACATACATAACATGTAAATTTTAGTCTCATTTTTTATCTTATCATTAGTAATTAACTTGTGTTTTATGTAAATATAACATGAAACGTTTTTTTCTTTTTTATATAGACGACTAAGAATAATATAAATACTTAAATTATTTACGTATATGCATTCTGAATTTTACTTTTATTGAAAAAAGTTTAATTCTTACACTTCATTAAGTAAATTCAAAATCGTAATAATTATATTGGTCATTTTATTTTTTAATTAGTTTTTATTATATTTATTATAAAAAGTAAAATAAATGAAATTATTACTTTTATTGGTGTTTATAACGTCTGTTGAAATTTCACAGATGTTGTCAAACAAAACTACAACACTATTTACAAACAGATTCTATAACTTGTTTGTAGAAGAAAACTATCATAACTTTCAATGTACTTATTACAAATGTAGAGGCTTTTAATAAGATCACTTAAGCCGATGCTTTATTTTCAACAGCTGTTGTCGCACAAAAGTTTTGAACCATTTACCAGCGGTTGCGTTCAAACAGTTGTTGACTTAAAAATATAAATTTACATTTCTAATGTTTGTTTAAATATAAATCATCTACTTATTTTAACACTGTATATTGATATAACTATAAGTATTCAGTTTTATTATACTCAAATTTGTATTTAGAGCAAATAATAATACAAAATATATTTCAATAACTAATTTTTGGTTTTCAACCGTTTGTTCAATATTTCTTTCTTCTCTTTAACAATGTTTATGTCAAACAGCTGTCATACAATTCAACTCTATTTAATACAATTCAATAATTTGAGTTTACAAACTACATAAAAATACAAGAAAACATAAAAAAAAGCCTTCAAATAGCCAATTGGTAGAAAATGAACTTTCTTCCCAGCATAATCGAAACAAAACTACAAACAAAACAATGAAAACCAGTCGATGAAGACAGCTCGTATTTAAATGTCATCCAACTTTAAAGCCCTAAAGATTGAAAATAGGGATATCATGCTGAAGAATAATATATATATATATATATATATATATATATAACAATAATGGATTGAGGTTTCAGTTTGATAGGTAATCTATTTTCCTTTGATTGTAAGAATCTTTCAAAAATTTGTGCAAAGAAATCTGAAGAATATGGGATGGAAATATCAAACATGTATGTGAGAATAGTTATACGAATATGGCGAAATCTTCTACATTTAAAGATGGTAAATGAATATTGCGAACTCCTCTACATTTATAGGGTGAATATAGTAAATATTCGTAAAGTTGGTTTTCAACTATATAAGTTCGATTTCAATTAAATCTAATATTAAAACTTACTTTGATACTTTTGATTTACTTTTTATATTATATTTATATAATGAAAGACAACTACAACTTCAATAATAATAATAATAATAATAATATTAAAACAAAAAAATTCAAAATCGTAATAATTACTTTTTGGCTAATTTTTATAACATCTGCTTCAAACGAATTTGTGTTTAATAAAATGGGTTAAGACGTAGAGACTTTTTATAACATCAGTTTCAAATGAATATTGTTGCATTTGTCGACTCTTACAAAAGAAGGCAAAAAAACTATTAGTCTTTTCAATCACAAAAAACAAAATAATAAAATAATTTTTAAACAATATAAGTCTTTTCAAATTCATAATAACAAAAGTTCAAGAATTTATAACTTTATCAGAACATCTGTATTCAAATAAAGCAAATAGATAGAAACTTGCAAAATACGACATTCATTAATGACAGATGTACTTTATTTTACTATTGTTAAAGAACTAAAAAATATTACCACAAATTTACATATTATCATTATTTTTTGTTATTTGTATTAAACAACAAAAAGTATTTTATTTATATGGCCTTGATTATAAATAATGTGAACTCCTTTACATATGTTACAACTTAAAAAAACGAAACTATATTTTATTTTATCAGAAAAAATAATAATAAAATAGTTATGTGAATAAAGAAACTTCAAAATCGTAATCATTACTTTCTTGGCTGTTTATAATAGCTGTTGAGTTTTCAACAGATGTTATCAAACAAAACTGAACACTATTTACAAATAGATTCTATAACCTGTAAATAGAAGAAAATTTTCAAACGTTCACTATAATTTTATTACACGATTAAATTAATAATTAAAGTATCACTATAAACTTAAATTACAGACATGTTTTAGATGTAAAAAAAAAAAAAAATACTTTTTAGTAACATCTTTTGTGTCACCAAAGAAACATCACTACAAATTTAATTTTGTTTTCAATTTGTTACCCGTCTGTTCAATATTTTGATTTAATTTTGTTTTTCTTGGATGGATAAAAAAATATATATGCCAATTAAAAAAAATACGACCAAAATATTAACTATCAATACAAGTTTATAGGAAACATCATTGAAGCTCATACATTCAATACAGATTTAGATAATTATAAACTATAAATTATAAATCAAAACATAGTATTGTTCCAGAAATAAATAAACCTTGATAACTATTGAAAGTAGGAGCTCCAATGAAGTTACTTACAAATGTTCGTTAAACAAATAGTACATTATACAGTTCAATATAAATAAACAAAAGGAAGCTTATAATGAACGCTTGAAGGGAAACCTATAGTATAAACTTTTTTTTTTTTTAAAGGACTATAATAAAATAATATTTAATTTACTTTTAGATATAGCTTATAAGAGAAGCTATAAGTTATGATTACACCTAAAGAATAATTAAAGAAAAACAATTTTCTATATTATCTTTAAACATTGCCTCGAAGATTTAACTTTGGGCGGGAAAATATTAAACACTTGTTAAAAACAATTTCAATTAACTTTACAAATTCTATAAATAATTAATATCACTAACTAAACTTCATATTATACGTTTTTTATACAAATAATCATCTACTTAAACAAAAGTAAACCACTGTTGATTCATATCTTCTATTTACTGTATTAGACTGTTTCAAAAACATATGTTGACTGTTCAATAGTATAATGTTCGATTAATTTAATAAACTTGTTCAAATAAGTTAATATTCCTAATTAAACTTAATATTATACGTTTTTATATAAATAACCATCTGCTTCAACAAAAGTCAACCACTGTTGAAACATATCATCTGTTTACTGTATGAAACTGTTTCAAAAAGATCTGTTGACTGTTCAACAGTACAATAAAAAACAGAGTTAGTATATGATACAGATGTTGACTTTAAAAAATTTTCGTCAGATATATGCCACGTCATTTCACAAAAACATATTTTTTTGCCACATCAGCAACCCTTTTTCATTCTTTTCTTCCTCAAAAAGAAAAGTAACACTGTCATATTGAGTTTTAAATACAAAAAGACAGTTTTCCCTTTTCCACAACCTAAATAGATTTCAGATCATCTTGTTCAATCTTTAGCATGGATCTTCAATTAAAAAGCCCTCATAACAATCTACCATACTTGGTTAAAATAGAGGATAACCAACAATTTCATCCAATAATAGATATTTTTGTAGATTCGAAATACCTAACAATTCTCAACGCTGACGCACCAATATAGGTGGGAAATCTAAAAGAATTCTGGGTGAAGGCAAAACTGTTAAATGATGATAAACAGATTGTTTCGAAAATTGGAGATACAGATATTCAAATCACTGAAGAATCCAGTATCTTGGGTATGTAATTTTATCAAAAAATGATTACAATTTATCGAAGGCTATATTCTCAGATTTAATTCAGAATTTGAAAGGCATGAAGTCTACTAAAAGTAAGTCATTCCTACTGTATCCACATTCCTACTGTATCCACGACTGATAAGCTTCTACTTGAAAAACCTTTTGATTGAAGAGAATTTTAGAAAAGGTGAACCTACTACAATTAAAAGATTGTCACAAAAAAAACATTCACAAAAATGTTACAATTCAAAAGCAAAGAAAGTTCACTTTCAACATCTGTCGTTGCAACACCTGTTTCTGAAACAACTGCTACTACTGCTGTCCAAGATATTACAAAAACTGCTGTAGAAAACACAAGAGGAAAGGCAAGAAATAATGCTAAATCCAAAAAGACCAAAAGAATGAAAACACAAACTGAGGCAGATACCATTACCTCTATACCTCCTATGTCACACCCTCAAATTTCCACTTGCGGAGTTTTACCGCGAGGCGCATGACAAACCAGGATCCAAGTCAACGGTCACAATAAACAACACTATATGAAATACGTAAACTCAAAACATAGTTCTCACATTACAAAAACCATAGCGGAAGCATTTAACCAGTTACAAAACCATGTACGACAATGTTCAAACTGTTTTATTCAAAACATGAAAATAACACTGTTGCTACCTTAGCGACCTGAGAAAAACATGCCAAAAAGACGTCAACATATAATGCTGGTGAGTTCACAGGTTTGTTCAATATGTTACCAATGTTACCAAAACGTTACCATGTCCATACTATACCAATGTCACCAAGTACGATAGCTAGGCGTATGTTTTATTACTACTACGATTGGAAAACCATTACTAGACACGTTTAGCAATGTTCAGCCTGAATGTTCAGCATGATACCAATGTTACCAGTTCGAGACAATATGCACCCGCCCGGCCCTCCAAGCCGACGAATGGGGCAGGTCACGCCCAATAGATCTATCCACACTTCCCCATTGTGCATCCCCGCACATTCATGGTTATTCCCGAGACTTTAAAAGATCGTATAGCAATGCAAGTTAAAACTATAGTATGACATATGTTACCAAAATAGTTTAGCGCATGTTTTCTCCACCAAAAGTTAAAGCTATAAAAATGGGGCCGTGAACTCACCTTAGATAGCGTTCTTCAGTTAATAGTAAAGTGCCAAGCCCTTGATAATCTCACTACCAGAGATCTATCAAAATGTTCACATAAGTGTTCCGACTAATAACCATAAGGTTATCTAGTCCCCGATTGTCCAGATCGTAACCAAGTATGTTTTTAAAACGTGTTTAAGTGTTTAACCGACACACTAGACCGACCCGACATCCCGTTGGTGACTCATTACCCTAACTAATCAAGTACACATAGATTACACACAAGGTTCAGGCATAAAACACTTAGTTTGTATCAAAAATCTCATTTTTACATCAGAAGGGTCGAACCAGGCAGATAAATCCACCTTTGCCCCTTTTTAAGGCACGTTCGCCCGTTTAATGTCACGTTCGACCGTTTGATGCCATGTTCGACCGTTTGATCTGATTCAACCAAACTTTTCCCAGGTTCGACCCTGGAATCTCACATTCGACCACCCGATTGGTCGAATGAGCCCAGGTTCGACCCTGTCAGATAAGTTTCCCTAAAAACGCTTCAAACACATCCGAAACATCGCGAAACATCATCAAACACAGCAGTCAAGCATGAATAACTTATCCCTACAAAACCCCACCAATTTTGCCCCAAAACCAGTTTGTTTTAACACTTTCCCAAAATGGCAAAATTATGGAAATGTCACATCATGCATGGAATTCTTACCCAATTTAGAAACTTTTTGAAATCCTTTCATACTCATCTCAATATGCACTGTTTAATGTGTTTTATGAAAACCCTCAATAGTTCTATTAATAATAATAACATGTAACAATCCTTAGATTTATCAAAAATCCCCAAAATACCCATAATATCACCATCTATCTAATTGTAACCCTAAACAACAATAAACCAACATCAATAGCAACCCTAGATCATGTTTCTATCATAGGTACAGCAGCAAATCATTAAACAACAGATAATATCACATAACATATCATTAATGTATGTTTATTGATATGAAAACCTACGTTTAATGATAAGGTTTAGGTTTAGAAAGATGTTTAAAAGGTTTTTTAATCATGAAAACACCCTTAGAACAGATCTGGACATTTAGGGTTTGATGAAAACGAATTAAAATGCCTAAAAAAAGGTTTAGGATCAAGAACACACCTTGGATTTTTGATTAGATGTTGTTGATGGGTTAGATTATGAAAAAGAAGAGCAAAAACTCCTTCCTTAGTGATTAAAATCGTTTGAGAGTGTTTTGAGACGGTTAGGGTTTGTGAAATGGTGAAAAAATGACAAAGTTTGGTATTTATACTAGTCCACATTCGACCCCTGTCTCTGGTCGAATGTAACCTCCTTCGACCCTTTCACAGGGTCGAATGTACCCTGACTAGGTCGAATGGAATTCTTTCAATTCCATATCCCAGGTTCGCCCCTTTGCTAAGGGTCGAACCAAGACAAATTTCCAGGTTTGCCCACTCGAAGTGGTCGAACCAGGACTTATGTTTTTCTAGTTTTCTAGTTTGTCGTGTTTAACGCATTTTAACGCATCCTAACATATGAGCATGCAACCTTAGTCTATGTTTAACATATTTAAGCATGGATAATTATCTACACATCGTTTAAACACATCTATGTATATAATCCATCACACGACAATTAATCTACACATACACTTAATTAGTTTATGTGATTTCACCAACAACGGGACCCGTTACTAGTGTATTCCCAAAACGACTCCCAATGATCCTCCAGATCATTGATCCCTGGACAATCCTAAGTTGACCCGACTCAACTAACCTAGTTATGTCCGTTTATAAATGTTTCCCGCTAAGGTAGACTTAGATGTTACTAAAATGTTTAAGCCAAATATGCCGGGCGTCACATCCTATAACTGAGAAGGCACAATCAAATCCTTCTGAAACTGAGAAGGTAACAACTGTTGAACCTATACCTAAGGACTGTACCGATTGAAAGTCCAAAGAAGCAACAAAAAGGAACATCCACATCTTTCGACACTGACTCAACTGTGGTCATTGAAACACATACCACAAACACATCTGCTAGGATTTATGATAATACTATTAATGAATCTGGTGACTTCGAAGATCAAGAATTGACGGAAAGAGTCAACAAACTTGAATCTTCAATGCAAGAAATGATTGACTTCTACAGTGGCACACCAGCATCTATTGCCAGTAAGATATGGTAATCCGTTGTCCCAATCATCCAAACTCACAGAGAAATGGCAGACCATAATCATAATTCTCACATGGCATTGATAAGAAATATGGTGGATGCTAGATACAAAGATACTTAAGCTGACATCAAGGCCATCAAAAACCATCTTCTCCAAACCACTAGCTCTGCCCTAACAACAATTTATGAAGAAGATTCAGAAAATAACAATGATGCCAAAAAGAAGAAGAAAGGTCAGGAGAAATTAATAAACCTGCCACCTGACAAGAGAGCACAAACAAAGAGATCAAATCATGCTAGTGTGCAAACAACTGATAATCAAGGATCTGTTGCAGTCATAAGCACTGCTGAGCATCGAACTACAGGGGCTTTAGAGAAGAGAGTTGATGAAACTGCAAACCAAAAGGCGGAAACAGAGCTGTTAAATAAGTTGAAAGCGAAAAAGGGGCGAGAAGCCAAAGCTGCCGCATTGATTAATAAAAGAAAAGAGCTGCAAATGAAAGAGGATGATATAGGATTCTCAAAAAGAAGAAAAGTACACGAAAAACATGACAAAGAAAACCTAACATTCCTTGTAAACACTGATCACCAAGAAACAACAAAATTACCAGCCCAAACAACAATCGAAACAACATCTATTCCAATTGAAAATGTCCAAAGTAATGTGCCGACAACAGATGAAACATGTATCTTCAGAGTACCAGAAAGGCTTTCAGAACGTGTACTTGACTTAGAATCGGTCAAACCTGAGATAGACTCTTTTTACTCAACAGATGATCCATTATCACGGTCTTTCCCGTCTCTTGAAGGTTTTGAAAAGCCATTGAATTTTAAGAAGTTTATGGAGTTGAAAGATAAACAGAGTGACATCCTTTTAAAGTAGAAAAGTGTAGGAAAAGATGACAGGGAAATCCAACTAATATTGCAGGATTTAGAAAGTAAATTAGCAATTTTAGAAGAATACTCAAACAACTTGTCGAAGAAAATGTCTAACAGGTAACCTGATTCTGATGCGGAAAAGATTTTCAGAGAAGGATATCTTGAGGAAATAATGAAAACCAAAAACTTACAAAGCCACTAAAAGTCAATTTGCGGGTTGGGATTCTGATTCATTGAAGAATGAACTTAATAGAATCAAAGAGATGGCTAAAAACCCAAACAAGAAACAAACTCCACCAAATTGGAAGAAGGGAAAACAAAGTGACCCTAAAAGACTTTTAAATTTAAAAAGAAAAAGACAGGAGTTAGTGGATGCTGGTTATGGATTGAAGCAGCAAGTTTGTCACTGGAAGGAATCAACAGTGATGGAGATTTACAAAAAGCTAATTGAGGAACGAAGGAAAGTTGATCCAAATCTGCCACCAAAGCCAAATTATGATAATGAAGAACAACAGTTTGTTGAATAGCTAACAGTTGAAAGGCCAACAGATGGTAAACAATGGCAGTTTAGATAACATCTGTTTAAATAGCATCTGTTATATTTCTGCTAATATTGACTGACAATGAATATAAGATCTGTTTAAACACAATATGTTATATTTCTGATGATACTAAATATCACTTATATATTTGATAATTTCACATTATGGCACAACAGCCTTTGATTAATAGGAAATTGATCAAAGCAGATATTACTTAACAGACTATCTATACTGAAAAGTAAGGTTTCCAACTGATATACAAAAAAGTTTAATACCAAAATATTATAAAAAAAAATAAATTCTTGTGTACAAAAATACACATTTACTCAAACAGTTGACAACTCTTAGGTTTACATCGCTTCTTCCGGGGTCCTTTGCATGTAGAAGATAGCTCACCAACGTTTAGTTTATCAAGCTCTTCGAAACCTCTTTTTCCATTGGGAGTTAGTGTACAATCCATTACAGCATCGACAGCAGACGAGTCACCAGTAACAGATACAACTTCCTTCAAACAATTGACAAAAACATATAATTATCTTTTAAATAGAAACAAAAGCTTGACAAACAATATAATATAAATTTACACAAAAACCCTCACCTTTAACATCAGTTGACTACCACCTTGCTCAAATTCTGATTGGTTAAAAGACTTGAATTCTAAATCTGCTTGACTGGCCTAAAGATTGTACATAGAAAACAAAAAATAGAAAATTTAACTGCTGTGACAGCATTCAAAGCTAAAAGATAATAACCAATTCTTGAATATGGTTTTAACTTAATACCTCGTCCACATTACAATATGCAGTAGTATTAACGGCAATTAACTCAGAAACTACGACTGGATTATCACATATTTTCAATATTGTGTAAACATGGGAGTCGTTTATAAGATTGTATTCAGAAACATCAATTTTAAAAAGCAGCATCTTATCAAGCAAGCGGAATAATTCTTGAGGCAAACTTTCCCTATCGCCAAGTTTCAACTGCCTTTCTCGTATACGACTTGCAGAAGATCCGACAACTCTCATAACATCTCGGTCAAACATCACAAACGATACACTACCAGTCTCATCCTGAACCCTGACATGCACCTTGAACCTAAAATAGATACACGAAAAACTTATCTAAAACATACATACTAATAATCAAAAGCAATCATCTTATGTGCCAAAAAATGTAATTAATTAGATTTAATTACATTTTAGCAGTAGACGTACAAAGACATTTACACTTCGAACAAAACAACGCATAAGCAGGCAGGTTGAGAGTTTCTTCAGTAACACTTTCATGAAGCCGTAACAATTCTGATTTACTAATCACATCACCTAAACATCTGCCACACGCTTCATAAAACCAACCATAGCCTTCTTGCACAATTTTTATTGTGGCAACCACAACACAAGACACTGGCTGAAAAAAATTATAATATATAAGTTATTAATTAAGAAAAAAAGTTGTAATAAGAAGAACAAATATTAATCATAACTAAAAAATAATATAACCATATCAATCTCCATAAGCTCGTCAACATGTTTATACTTACAACCAACAATAAATTCCTGAAGTAACGGGTAAACAGAGTCTTCAGAAGGTATTTTTTAAGAAGTAGAAGTAGCATGTTGTCCATGCTTCAATACAAGACTAAAAAAAATAGCTCGAGTTAAAAAAAATTCAAAATTTTTTAATTTAATTATAAATAAATAAAAAAACGACGTTGTACCTCCTCCTTAACTCCTTCACCTCAATTAAATCTACATTCAGAAACATCCGAGTTTCAAAGTTGTCACTTTCAACTGTAAATTGATCTAAATACATACATATACATATACATATATTAAACCACAATTTAGTGACAAAGTATTAATAACAGCAGTTAGCAATAAATTACCTTTGGACTCCTTAATCTTGCCATGCTATATAACAACCATTATATGGTTATTACCAGCGTCTTCAGAGATGAATTTATTAAACTGTTCTGCATAAAAATTCCACATAGTATATCGCAATATTGTATCACTACATAAAATCAATACACAAATATAGATAAATATATTATAAAAAAATATAGAACTAAATTAGTAAAAGTAAACAACAATAAAAGGGAAACACTTACTCCGAGTCTTGAATATCAAAATTCATCCTCTTAGTTTCTTTTGGAGGTCGTCCAAACACATCCAGACCTCCATGCCAGATGAGACCACCGGCAACATCTATAAAACGTGAATATAATTAAAAATATGAAATCAAAACTTTTAATATACTAAATATTAAATTTAAATTAAGAAACAAACCAACAGAAAAAAGTTCTTTGGCTTCGCCTTTAAGAATATCTTTAAAAGCAATTAAATTAAATCCATACTCTACACCTTTCCAACCATCAATACGCCTAACAGTAGTACAACGATAAAAGTTGATCTTATAATCATGTGCTATAACTTTGAATGGATCCTTGTTTTCACCAACACCAAACTTCGATAGAATAATGACATCATCCTGTCACACCCACAAATTTCCACTGCGGAGTTTTACCGCGAGGCGCATGACAAACCAGGATTCAAGTCAACGGTCACAATAAACAACACTATATGAAGTACGTAAACTCAAAAACATAGATTTCATAAGCGGAAGCATTTAAAGAATTTAATCAGCTACAAAACAGTGTTCCAAAGTATTCAAGACACTTATTTCAAAATATGCAACTAAACCTAGATGCCAATGTAGACCCGTGCGCCTAGTCTAACTGAAGCTACCTTAGCGACCTAAGAAAACATGCCAAAAGAGACGTCAACATATATAATGCTGGTGAGTTCACAGGTTTGTTCATTATGTTACCAAATGTTACCAAATGTTACCAAAATGCTACCACGATGTTATCAAAGTCTTACCACGTCAACATATATAACGCAAAGTTAAAACCATAGTATGACATATGTTACCAAAATAAGTTTAGCGCATGTTTTCTCCCCCCAAAAGTTAAAGTAGTAAAAGTGGGGCCGTGAACTCACCTTAGGTTGTGTTCCTCAGTAATATAAGAAAGCCAAGCCCTCGATAATCCCTCTACCGAAGATCTATCAAAATGTTCACATAAGTTTTCCGACTAATAACCATAAGGTTATCTAGTCCCCGATTGTCCAAATCGTGACCAAGTATGTTTTTAAAACGTGTTCTAAATGTTCAACCGACACACTAGACCGACCCGACATCCCGTTGGTGACTCATTACCCTAACTAATTAAGTATACATACATTACACACAAGGTTCAAGCATAAAACACTTAGTTTGTATCAAAAATCTCATTTTTGATTCCATAGGGTCGAACCAGGAGTTTCAATTTCCACCTTCACCCCTTTTTACCACGTTCGACCCTTTTGAGATACATTCGACCCATTTAAAGCCACATTCGACCCCCTTGAAACAGATTCGACCAACTTTGTCCAGGTTCGACCCTAGGATTCCACCTTTGACCCCACGATTGGTCGAAGGTGCCCAGGTTCGACCCTGGCAAAATGTTTTTCCCCAAAACGCTTCAAAAACATCCGAAAACATCACAAAACATCATCAATCACAGCAGTTAAGTATGAATAACATATCCCCACAAAACCCCACCAATTTTGCCCCAAAATTTGTTTGTTTTACCCCTTTCCCAAAATGGCAAAAATTATGGAAGTGTCACATCATACATGAAATATTTATCCACTTTGGAAACTTTCTGAAATCAATCCCTAATCATCTTAAAATGCTCAGTTTTTCGTGTATATGAAAACCCCTAATAGTTCTATTGATAATACTAGCATGCAACAAGCCCTAGATTTATTAAAATCCCCAAATTAGACATGATATCATCATTCATCTAATTGTAACCTTAAACAATCGTAAACTAACATCAATAACAGCCCTAGATCATGTTTCTAGCATTAGTACAGCAGCAAATCATTAAACAACACATAATATCACATAACACATAATTAACATATGTTTATTGATATGAAAACCTATGTTTAATGATAAGGTTTAGGTTTAGAAAGATGTTTAAAAGGTTTTTAATGGTGAAAACATCCTTAGAACAGATCTAGACATTTAGGGTTAGATGAAAACGAATCAAAATGCTTTTAAAAATGGTTTAGGATTAAGAACACACCTTGGATTCTTGATTAGATGTTGTTTGTAGGTTAGATTATGAAAAACAAGAGCAAAAACTCATTCCTCAGTGATTAAAATCGTTTGAGAGTGTTTAGAGACGGCTAGGGTTTGTGAAATGGTGAAAAATGACAAGTGTGGTATTTATATAATTCCACATTCGCCCCTTGCATGGGGTCGAAGGTGCCACCTTCGCCCCTTTACAAGGTCAAATGAATGTGTTCTATGGGTTGTTCCAGGTTCGCCCCTTATCCAAGGGTCGAACCAAGACTCATGTCCCGGTTCGCCCCCACGCCATGGGTCGAACCAGGACTTGTGTTTTCTAGTTTTTCCAGTTTTGTCGTTTTTACGTATTTAAACACATTCTAATGTATGATCATGCAATTCTAACACATGTTAAGCACGTATAATCATGTTCACGCCTTGTAGCACATATTACCATGTTATGTTACACGTGTGTTAACAATCTACGTGTCCTACTTGATTCAGTTCATGTAATTTCACCAACAATGGGACCTGGTACTAGTGTATTCCCAAAATGACTCCCAATGATCCTCCAGATCATTGAACCCTGGACAATCCTATCATAACCCGACTCAACTAACCTAGTTAAGTCCGTTTATAAATGTTTCTCGCTAAGGTAAACTTATGGTTTACCTAAATGTTTAAGCCGAACATGCCGGGTGTCACATCAAGTTGATGGTCAAAAAGCTGGATCAAAGAACTCTTTATGAAGGCCTGAATCTTATCACCCTTAAAATAAATATAAAAGAAAACATAAACATAAAAAACAGCAGCTTAAACAAAAGAACTTAAAGCAAAAACGTGAGACAAACAAAATTTATATTTATATCATCAATAACAACCTAAAATAACCTTAGAGAAAAATTACATTACCTGGTCATCAAACAATACCATTTCGATCTTAAAACTTTCTTTCCACTAAACATCAGCGAAAGAACTTAAATAACATAAGATAAATTAAACGAAAAACATGACAAAAACAATATTTTAAATTAATAACATGAATAATAACCTCTAAAAAATAACCTCAAGGAAAAATTACATTACCTGCTCATCAATCAATATCATTTCTATCTTAAAACTTTATTTCCACTTTCGTATGATACGAACCTTGAGAAACCAGATATCTTTGGATGGGTTGAGATCACAAACAAAACTATCAATTCTGTTATGAAGATCCATTGAGAAAGATTTCAACAAAAAATTCAAAAGGAGATTTTTATAAATTAATTTTTGAGAGAAAATGGTTGTGTATGAGGAAAGCATCTGCGAAAATGATGATTATATAGCTGCAGAAATCACACTTCCCAATGTTAATTCAAAGTTTTCCTCTTAAAATTTCAAAAGGTTAAGGGCTGAATATATGTAATAAAGAGCTGTTCATAAAAACTGCTTATAGATAACAGCTGAGACGATATATTAGTAAAGGTCTGCTGTTGGTTGCCAGACGCATGGATTGAGAACCACTGTTGGAGGCAACAGCGGTGGTTTCACGTGGCCCACCCCTCTCTTTGAATTTTTTAATGGGATTAATGACGTTAGTTTTTGCATCATACGCGCATTGGTGGCCACTCTCTCCGGCTGACACATCAGTTTTCTGACGCTACTCACGCTTCTCCTATTATTGAAAGTATAGATAGATGTCAATCGACACCCATCACTTTTTATATATTTATTTTATGTACAATACCAAAAACCAAATCCTAGACGAAAATACTAGCAGAGAATCAAATGTAAGGTACAAGATATGTATTTTGGTGATAGGATTGTGTTCATATGAGAACCCCTTGAGTTATAAGAACTTAAGAACTCCTCTAGACCAATAATAAGATGACACATATGCATATTATCATTTTAATAATAAAGGGTAACAAAGTCTTTTATCACCTCCTATATCTACACCTCTATATCTATATTATATTATTAAATTTTTCTTTTTTAAAAAAAAACACAGACACACATTCACACACACTGCCCCCTCCCTCCCTCTCTCTCTCTCTCTCTCTTCAACGACAACGGTGGCTCACCACCGTCTCACCACCATCTGTCACACACACACACACACTACCCTGTCTCTCTCTCACACGACTCTCTCTTTCTGTCTCTCTTTCTGTCTCTCTCTCTCTCTCTCTCTCTCTCTCTCTCTGAACTTGCCATTTGAACGGTTCCAAAGGACAAAGGTTGACTTGTGGGTGGTGATTGGGAGTTAGAAGGAATCAGCTCCTCTAACCGGTGTTGTCGGTTTCTTCTTGCTACTCTCTCAATTTCCGGTTCAAACACTAAAGGAGATGTCCTCCCCGAATGTCTTGTACGCATGCACTACCTGTAAACTGCACAAATAACACACCCCGCGTAACAAGGAAAATTAGAGAATAAACCAAACAAAAAAATAAACTGACTATCACAATATCAACTACTCAATAAACACTAAGCGCACTAGCTCCCCGACAACGGCGCCATTTGATGAGCCGGTCGTCACGGTTCATACAAAACCTAATTAACCTAGGTAGATAGGATAAGTAGGGTATCAATCCAAGGAGCGTGTGGTTTGTTGATATTGTTTAGTTAATTAAACGTGTTACTTATGAAGATTGCTAGAGAACTTACAAGGTTTGTACTTGGTTCATTAAAAAATTTGATTGAAAAGGTTTTGTTGTTTTATTAAAAACTTGAATTGAATTATATGAATGGAAAATAATAGAGTTTGTAAACAATTAAATAAAATTGATCACACCTAGGTTTCAACAATTGAATTCTAAGGTTTTCACAAATGGGTCAAACAAATGTAGTGCAATTGATGTTAACGGGGTGATTGTTCAATAGGCTTAGGTGTCAAGTTTCATCAACATCAAAGATGGACTAAACTACACTTCATTACCTAGAACATACAACCCTATGTTTGTATTAGAGCAAGAAAACATGTTCATAACACTAGAAATTGGCACAAGATCAATTAACTAAAATGAATTCAACATAAGATTAATCGCAGTCTAATACAGTTAATTTAAACACACAATCACACAATTAAAAAGTTAAAGTAATACCCAAATGTTTAAACCCTAAAGTTTCAATTGTTTACTTCCTAGGAGTGATGCAAGGAGATTAGCCACTCATGGCCATGGAGCTTGTTTTCTTCAGAAGTTGGGTCTTGAATCTTCCAAGTCTTCAATGATAAGGAAGTTTGATCTTTTTGTTCTTGACTCCAGGAATGCTTTCGATGATAGGATAATGAAGATGATGATAGTCATCAAAAAATGATGAAACCCCCAAACTCTCTAGTCAAAAACTCATCAAAGCCATTCAAAGCCATTAAAATCTTCCTTAAATATCATTTGACCAAGTCTTGTTCATATGATACCGTCAAAGACGGTGAGATTGCCGTCAGAGACGGCAAGGGCGTCAGAGACAATATGTTTGTTGTCAGAGACGGCCAGAACCTTCATTGTACTTTTCGTAGCCTTCTTTCTCCCAATGCTTCTCAACTCCAATCTTTTGCTTTAGCACTATGTAAACTTCACTCAATAAGCGCTTTTACCCCGAAACATCAAATCAAATCAAAGTGCTATATCCCACCTCAAATAATCAAATAAAAACATCTTTTTAGATTTAATAGAGGCGAGGTTTCCAACCACGCATCACATCCCCACACTTATCTTTTGCTTGCCCACAAGCAAATCACTAAACTTTACCCAATCAACAATTCAAACCAATTCCAACCTTTTTATTGATTCTCAAAAGACGGTCCTTAGTCATACCCTAACTCACAAGACTTACATCTATCAGTAGATTTACATTCCAAGGTTTTAAATGTTACTAGCGTGTAATGTGCTAGTATTTCACATTAATCACTCAAAACCGATTATAAAGCATGTTAGTATAAGCATGTTAGTATAGGCTTACATTCCAAGGTTTTAAATGTTATTGCGCCTTTTATTCAACAACTAACTAAAGCGTAATTTTTTTTATGAGAACTTTCATTTGTTTGTAGCGGATTTGTTCTCAAGCTTTTCATTTTTTTTACTATGCAAACTATTTACAAACAAAACAAAATCCTACAATCGAATTTTCATCACTTGGGTTTAACATTGAAAAGGCTAACGGGTCAAATGGGTTGAAATGGGTGGTCAAATGAAAGGTTTAGGCTCAAACTTGTTCAACTAGGGTGGATTATTTATGGGTCAAGGATATCAAAATGGTGTTAAAATAAAAAGGCCAAACCTAATGCCTTAATCATTCTTGTGTCACAATTGATCTAAGGTGGCAAGCGTATCAAGAGTTGCAAGTTCTACCTTTTGCGATTATAATGGCACACTCAATTCAAATGAACACAACATGCCAATAGATGTGGAATTTTATAGGGTGTTAGCATGTTGTGGTGGCTCAATAATCTCTCATGAACATGAAGGGGGAAATGGGTTGCCGATATGCAAAAATGTTGTACTCTTCCCTAGTCTTTTCTAACTAGGCAATCTACATTTTTCAAAAACCCTCCTTGGAAAAACACATTAAGGAACTTAAAGAGTTTATGACCATGACTAGAGACCAAATTTCATGATCCAATAATCGGGCGGAAAAGGCTTTCTTAGGATCAAGCTTATTTGAAAATAAAAATTTGAGGTTCTTAAAAATTCAAGTTTAAATAGATGTCCCCCCATCCCCACACTTTGAGAATAACATTGTCCTCAATGTGGATTTGTCATGAATAAGGGAACCTATTAATCAAATTATAAATGTGAGGATGCCTATTTTTCCGTCCCAATGCATACCCATCCTAAGGCAAAAACAAACTTTCACCCAATTCCTACTCTAACAACTTAGCATATCAAATAAGGAATTGGATTTACCTGACAAGTAGTTGGTGCTTTTCTTTTCATGAATGAATCTTTGCCTTCCACAATTCTCTTGCTCCTTCTCTCCTTCTCCTCCATTCACAGCTGAAAACTCTATCATCACTAGCTAAATGCAACCTGGGCTCAAACAAAACATCAAAATATCCAAAAGCAAAATGCAAAATAAACTTAAAAGCAAAAAAATTCCTAGCGCAACCAAACATACCGAAATAAAAACAAATAAAGAAAAACAATCCATACCATTATACAAACTATACAAAGAGAACATTACCTCAACTTCCTCTCAACGGTAGTACGGGTCATTCGGACCCGGTGGTGGATGTGGATGATAGGGAAGTTGCACTAGTGCACCCCACATATCTTGGAAATGATCAAGTGGTGATGTGGCTGACGAACCTTGTGGAGGCTGTGGTGGTGGCGTGGGCAAGTAACTAGATGATACACCTTTTGGCCACCCCGTAGCCCGTATCACCTCTTCCGGTTGGTCTCTGATGGTGGAGTAATCGACCCATGGAGCAAACTCTCTATAAGGTAGCCCAGCCCTCAAGTCTCGCTCATATCTCTGCTGCTCGCTCAAAATGAATTGATTGACTCTATTCCTTTCCATAGCATGGGCATACACATGACAACGCTGATCCTCCAATTCATCACGTTCACGCTCGTGCTCACGAACCCTTTCTCTCTCATCCTCTGCCTCAAGTCTCATGGAGGCCATCTCATCAAACATATATCGGTCGGCAGGAGACCAATGTGCCCATCCTCCTGATCTTCTGCGAGTTAGTCTTGCCACAAACTCAGCGGTCATCTCTCGGTGTTGTGGCCCAGTGTGGTGTCTCGGGTTTGGAATTGGAGCATATTGTATAACTTCTCTTTCTTCATCCATTTCTTCATCTTCATCCATTGGGGGCGCATCTGCCTTTCTCACTTTCAGAAACCGGTGTGTCTTCATATCTTCTAACTTCCAATAGTTGCCTAGATCCGTTTGTTCAAGGCTTGAAAGTTTGTACCTATTAATTCCGAATTCAAGTACCGGTACCTCTGTCCATAGTGCCCCCTCTGCAATACACCCTTGCTTAATCAACATTTCATTAATCAACCTGACATTGGGAATCATTTTCTTTGAAATTGACTCCCTGCAATCCCATATGTTCATCGTTACAAAGTGGCGAAATGATAATTTCGGTTCTCCGATAATTAATGCATAGATCACCCAAAAATCCCAAATGCGAAGATTACCTCTATCCCCTAGCCGGGATGCCACATTATCCACTGAAATCGTTTGCAACATTTTTCCTTCTATTGATATCCACTCCTTTTTCTTATCCTTACCCTCTCCTGGAAATGGGATTACCACATTGGTCATACCTACCGGATCTCTTCCTTCAATTGTATTACTCCAAAAATGGTTTTCATCGAGATATTGGTATGCTGAAGGTCCTAATGAATCAAAGTTGGCTATCTTGTTCATAGTTTCAAAAGACATAGTCATCTTCTTTCCTCCAGCGTCTCCTACCAATTTCCATGTGTGTGGAGCGTTAGTCCCGATAGTGAATTTCAACATTGCCAACCACTCACAAATAGTTTGTAGATAAATCTTCTCGCTCGCGTGCTCAGTCCAATCTAGAGCACGCTCCCAACCCATTTCTTCAAACTTCTGAGTAATCCCATATGGTTTTAGTTCATCTACTTTCACAAACTTCTCATAGACACAAACTTTAGGCACTGTTGACTTCTTCATTGATGCCATTTTCCACTTCCACATTCTTCTCTCAACATCCTTGTTCTTATAAGATGACAGTCGTTGTCGTTCTGTCTTCCATTTTGCTCCCAATGGGTCTTTATCTGCACCATCAAACTTCCAATCAAACTTAAAGTTTGCTTCCTCCACCCTTTCTCTTTCATCTTCCTCCGCTTCTTTTTCCGGCGTAAGACGCCTCTTAGATGCTTTTGATGAACTTTCTAACAAGTTGAGCCTTTTCTTTCTATGATACATCTGCATTTACACATTGTTCATGTAAGACTCTCAAATATATCACTTCAACTATTTCATTCTTAATATGTTTCAACAAACCATCCTCAAACAAGTTGTACAAGAAATAAATCCCCACACTTGTTAATAATTATTCACAAGCATACTCATAATTTTGTGCTTTAACCTATTCAAACAATTAAGTTCAAACATAAAGTAAAAGCAAGAATTAATAAGCTTAAGAGAAGTGGAAACATACCATGGTTGTCGATAACACAATTAATGGATTGAACAAGAGTTAATAATTGACCAGGAAAAGAAAACCCCCAAAATTTTTGTGACCTAGCCTGCCCGAAATCTTGAAAAGCGTGCAGAATTTGGTACAAACAACCCAAGATTTGGATTCCTCTTGAAAAATTATTTGAAATAGACCCTAAAATCACGTGAATTGGTTAAGTTTTGAATGACTTGTGAATGTGGAAATTTATGGTCCTTGAAGAGGATAATTGTGAAGAAGATGGTAGATTAAGGTTTGTGTGTTTAAAGGGGATCGATTGTTCACGTGCAGAGAAAAAAAACTTTTAGGGGTGTTTGGATGAGTTGTAGGTTATATTATGTGGTTTGGAATTGATTTAGAGGGTGTTTGGCTATGGAATTCAGATTTTAACAAAAGAGCAGCCGTTTGATGAGCCGTCTACCGCGAGTTTTCAAGTCTGGGAGAGGCTGGTCGTCAGGGACAGCTAGGCAGCCTTCAGAGACGGCTTTTGTTTGAAATATGCTGTCTGGGCAGCGTCTGCCGCGGGTTGGCCCGTCTGGGAAGGAGTGGCCGTCTGGGACGGTTAGGCAGCCGTCAGAGACGGCGGTTACTTTGGTTTTGCTTATTTAGAGGTCATCTACCGCGAGTTGATCCGTCTGCCATAGCATCGCCGTCAGAGACGGCATGCCCACCGTCAAAGACGGTGGGTCTTTTGGCTTGGGCGTAAAAGAGCCGTCTGAGGAGCCGTTTGCCGCACGTTATGGCGTCTGGAAGAGGTGTGGCCGTCGGAGACGGCTTGTGATTTTTTTAGGCCGTTTGGTGACCGTTTGCCGCACATTGAGACTTTTTCATGTTCAACCCAGCCGTCGGAGACGGCTACCCCACTGTTTCTAATGGCGGGTCTGTTTCAAATTTTTATTTTTTTTATTTTTTTTATTATTATTTTTTTAGCCTACAAAACTAATAAAAAATTTTATACAATTTACGCGAAGCTCTCCACGCCCCCCCCCCCCCCCAAAAAAAAAATTAGTATTGTCCCCAATACTAGTAGTTAGAGTACGTACCTGGGATGAGAGCTAACATTTGCAATTTTAATTGATTTCATAGGTTGGTAAGCCTTCCAAAAAGCTTACCGATTCTACAATCTTACCATGTTCCGTGAGATGTTCTATATAAGGCTTCAGACGGTGCCCATTCACGGTTTGCTTCAACCCATCTTTCGGGTCCTCAATCTCCACCTCGCCAAGCTTTCCAACCCGCGTGATTATGTATGGGCCATTCCATTTGCTTTTTAGTTTCCTTGGGAAGAGCTTCAACATAGAATTGTAGAGCCAAACTTTTTGACCCACTTCGAACTCCTTCTTACGAATTTTCGCGTCATGAGCCCTTTTCATTTGGTCCTTGTATTTTGATGCGATCTCATAAGTCTCGTCCCGTAGCTCTTCCAACTCACACAAATTGAGTTTCCGTTCTCGACCTGCATCATCATAACTCAAGTTAACTTTTTTTATAGCCCAAAATGCCCGGTGAACTAATTCAACCGGAAGATGACAATCTATACCGAACACTAGTCGATAAGGAGTTGTTCCAATAGGTGTTTTGTAGGCTGTGCGGTAGGCCCATAAAGCATCATCTAGCTTTGTTGACCAATCCTTTCGGTCCGCATGAACCGTCTTTTGCAAAATTTCTTTGATTTGCCTATTGGAAACCTCAACATGTCCACTAATTTGTGGATGATATGGGGTGGCAATCCTATGGTCAACACCATACCGTTTAAGCAATTTTCCAAATTTCCGGTTTTTAAAGTGGGACCCACAATCACTAATGATTGTCCGGGGTATCCCAAACCTTGAAAAAATATATGTTTGTATAAAATTGCAAACAACGGTATGGTCATTGGTTTTGGTGGCAATAGCTTCGATCCACTTTGAAACATAATCTTCTGCCACAAAATATATAAATTACCAAAGGAGTTAGGAAATGGTCCCATAAAATCGATTCCCTACACATCAAAAATATCAACAACAAGAATGGGTTACATTGGCATTTCATCACGCTTTGAGACTTTGCATACTCAAACGAAACTCTATAAATTGTTGGCCAATACAACCCACTCGATAAAACCTTGTGACCCGCCTTTTGGCCACTAAAATGCCCTCCACATGCATAAGAATCCACATGCTTCAACACACTCATGATCTCCTCATCCGGAATGCATCTTCGAATGATTTGATCCGCTCCCACTTTAAACAAATCTGGGTCATCCCAAATATAGTGTTTCACTTGGGACAAGAAATGTAGCCTCTGTTTCCTCACCCAATGTTCCGGCATTGTACCTGTCACCAAAAAATTCACAATATGAGCAAACCAAGGTAATGTCGAGACGACCAATAAGTGCTCATCCGGGAATGACTCATTAATCTCATTTGTTGAGTTTTCCTCCTCAACCATCAGTCTAGACAAATGGTCCGCAACCACATTCTCCGTGCCTTTCTTATCACGGATCTCCAAATCGAACTCTTGTAGCAAGAGTATCCACCTTAACAATCGGGGCTTAGCATCCTTCTTATCCATTAAGTACCTGACAGCACTATGATCACTATAGATAATAACTTTGCTACCCCACACATAAGATTTAAATTTATCCAAAGCATATACCACCGCAAGTAGCTCTTTTTCGGTTGTGGTGTAATTCCATTGTGCCCCCGAAAGAGTCTTACTTGCGTAGTATATAGCAACAAGTTTCTTTTCCATCCGTTGACCCAACACGGCCCCAACCGCATAACCACCTACATCACACATAATTTCAAAAGGTAAAGACCAATTAGGTGATTGCAAAATTGGGGCATCAACCAACTTCTTTTTCAAATTATCAAAGGCTTCGACACATTTTTCATCAAACTCAAATGGGGCATCTTTTAATAATAGTTTACATAAAGGTTTTGTAATGTCACTAAAACCCTTAATAAATCTCCTATAAAATCCCGCATGCCCCAAAAATGATCTTATCCCTTTGACATTTGTGGGATGAGGTAAAGTTGATATGACTTGAATTTTGTCATGGTCAACCTCAATCCCACGACTCGAAACAACATGACCCAATGCTATCCCTTCTTGGACCATAAAGTGACTTTTCTCCCAACTCAATACCAAATTTGTTTTTACCACACATCTTTGTAAAACCTTTTCCAATTGATTTAAACAGGAATCAAATGATGACCCAAAAATAGAAAAGTCATCCATGAATATTTCCAAAGACTCCCCCACCATATCTAAAAAGATAGTCATCATACACCTTTGAAAGGTGGTGGGGGCATTACAAAGACCAAATGGCATTCGCCTATATGCGAAAGTACCATACGGGCAAGTAAAGGTAGTCTTTTGTTGATCCTCGGGATGAATAGCAATTTGATTGTAACCCGAATACACGTCCAAGAAACAATAAAATTTTTGTCCGGCTAATTTTTCTACTATTTGGTCAATGAAAGGTAAAGGAAAATGATCTTTGGAAGTTGCAGCATTTAATTTCCTATAATCAATACAAATACGCCACCCGGTTACTGGTCGGGTGGCTACCTCCTCACCTGAGTCGTTTTTCACGACTTGAATACCTGCCTTCTTTGGAATGGTTTGAGTTGGACTAACCCATTGCCTATCTTAGATGGGGTAAATAATACCCGCAACTAACCATTTCAGCACCTCTTTCTTCACAACCTCCCGCATGTTAGGATTTAATCTTCTTTGAGCATCTCTTGCGGGAGTTACTTTCTCATCTGTGATGATTTTTTGCATCACAATTGACGGACTAATACCCTTCAAATCCGCCACAGTCCACCCAATAGCAGCTCTATGGGTCACCAACACCTTCATCAATTTCTCTTCTTGCTCACCGGTCAAGTTTGAAGCAATGATTACCGGGAGCGTGTTACCTTCACCAACATAAGCATATTTTAAATGCTTAGGCAACTCCTTCAGTTCCACTTGTGGTGGCTCAACTAAAGACGGCTTCAATTTTGAATCAATGTGATCGGGAAGACTCTCCACTTGATGAGTCCATGGCGGTCTTCCTTTCTGTACCGCCATCGCTTCTTGAGTCTTTTCCTCCTCTTCCATGCTCATCAATATCTCCACCTGTAACCTGTTAAACATAAAACACTCCTCTATTGTGTTTTCCTCATCTACAACGGTGTCGTATAGAGGTATGCACTCGTCAACAATGTCCGCCATATAGCATTCATCATTGACTAGAGGGTTAGTGCCATTTGAAAAAACATTTAACCGAATCCTACGGTTACCAAAGGTCATGTCAAGCGTGCCCGTTTTGCAGTTAATTTGGGCATTGGCTGTGGCAAAAAATGGTCGACCTAGTATAACCGTTGGTTGTTGGGTTAGGTTCATGGAAACATAATCAAGTACCAGAAAGTCCACCGGATAATAAAAATCTTCAACTTTTACTATCACATCAGTAACCATCCCACGGGGTAGTTTAGGAGTCAAGTCAGCTAACACCACGGTGGTGTTAGACTCCTGAAGTGGACCAAATTCGTATTGGTCATAGAGACTACCCGGTAAGATGCATACACTAGCTCCAAGATCCAAAAGTGCCCGTGTCATTTTAAATTCTCCAACTTGAATGGATATGATGGGCGCCCCCGGATCTTGCAACTTTGGTGGAAGTGAACCCGAAAGAATATAACTCACATTTTCAGTTAAATCAATTTTCTTTGGGATTTTGTGAATTCTCTTTTGGGTACACAAATGTTTTAAATACTTTGCATAAGAAGGAACTTGTTTGATTGCATCTAAAAGTGGTAAATTAATTTTTACTTGTTTAAAAATTTCCCACAACTCTTCTTGTTGCGGACCCCTTTTTTAACCACTTTTTTAGATGGCTCCAAGAATGCATCGGGATAAGGGATGGTATTACCCTCCATACCCTTTTCCTTAGCCTTGGGAGCTTGTTTGCTCTCAACGGGTTTTGAGGTTATTTTGACCCGTTTCCTCTTCATTACCACTCTCATCACTTGTATCTTCCACCACCCCTTCAACAAATTGGGGTGATGGTAGCTCAATTTTATTATCAACTTTATTATCAACAATCTTACCACTACGAAGAACAGTTACCTTGTTAATGGGGGCATTGTGATTGTTCTTCGAGCTCGATCCTTGATGTTGTGGGTTGATAGTAGTATCACTAGGAAGTTTCCCCGTGCTTCCTCTCCATTGAGCCATATCTTCTGCAAGTTGTCCCACTTGTTTCGCTAGAGCCTCGTGAGACTTGTCTCTCACCTCATTTGCCTTGTTGTTCTCTTTCATCATGTTCATTAAAGCATCCATCTTTAAACTCAAAGATTCATCACCTCCACCTTGATTGCTTGATGAACCACCTTGATTATACCCTCTTTGATAATTACCACCTTGATTATAGTTTCTTTGATAACCACCACCTTGATTGTAGTTACCTTGATGGTTTTGATATGATCCACCTTGGTTACCCCCTTGAGAGTTTGGTTGAAAATTTCAGATTCATCTGATTTGAAGCATTACCATACCTGAAATTAGGATGGTTCCTTAAGCCTGGATGATAAGTATTGGAGTTCATGTCATGTTTCTTCTCCCCTCCATACACTTGATTCACATCAGCAGTTTCTTGAACCGAATTTTTCGGGCATTCATCAGTCTTGTGTCCCATCTCTTCACATACCCCACATAATGTATATGGTCCCGCTAGAACTTCTCTCTTCTTCATACGGGCCAATTCTCTTTCCAAAGTAGCAATTCGATCTTTGGCATTGGCATCTACATCTGAAGCAGACCTTGAAATAGGGTGTTTGGTTCTTCTATCTGTGGGTTCTTCAACTTTAGAGTTCTTGCTCATTCTTTCCAAAAAATCCCAGTCTTCTTGCTCCGGGTTAGATAATAAAGTCCCGTTGCTAGTAGACTTTAAGTACTTTCTTTCCTCCTTACTCAACCCATTCACAAAGTTGTTAACCAATTCCCATAATTCAATGTTGTGGTGTGGGCATTTCCAAATTAATTCCTTAAAACGAGTGAAGGCTTCATGAAGTGGTTCCCCTTGTAACTGTTGAAAGGAACGAATCTCTAATCGTGCCCCTTCCATTTTAAAACTAGGGAAGTATTCATCCAAAAACACCTGTTGCATCTCTCCCCAAGTATAGATGCTGTGTGCGGGCAAAGTAAGAAACCAAGTCTTTGCCTTATCCTTGAGGGAGAACTGGAACAACCTTAACTGAACTTCATCTAAGGAGAAATTGTGACCTCCCATAGTACCGCACATTGCTTTGAATTCGGAAAGATGATCGTATGGGTCTTCAGTAGCCATCCCGTGGAAATGAGGAAGAATGTTGATATAGTTCGGTTTACAATCGAAAGATCTTCTTCCGGGAGGTGGTGGTACAATGGGTGACTCATTCTCAGAGGCAAGTGGTCTAAACCGACCATTAACCCCTTGCATTGGAACTGGGAGCCTTCTTCGTTGAGCATTAACTTCTTCATCTCTTGGTGGTCTTCTCCCATGAGGTCTTCTTTCTGCTCGACCCACAAAATTTTCACCTCGGTTTTGGTGAATGATGAGATTTCGATGCCCTCTTGTGTTTTGCCTGGGATGATGATTATTGAAGACATGATTGTAGTAACCGTCATTACCCATATTTTGATTTGCACCCATATCGGAATGATTATTGCTTTGGTACTCTTCCTCATCCTCATGACCATCATTAACATTTCGATAACTCCAATCCTCATCTTCCTCGGTGTAATCCCTTTCTGAGTATTCATCTTCCCCCGAATGGTAAGAGTGAACACTAACTCTATCCGATGATTGATAACCCGGTACGCTGAATGGGTCATCATCATTAATGTTTGCCCTCAATTCTTCAAGATTCTAAACATGATCATCATATCCGGCTTCATTGTATCGATTGACCGGATCAGATGTGGGATTGCCACGGTTAGATATGGAAGAGCCTTGGTTTACATTTCGGTTGTTGGGATTTCGGTTATGAAGTGGTTGATGAGGTGGGTGTTGTTGTGAGTGTTGGGTTCGGTTTTGATGAGGTGGAGTAGGTGGTCTTCAGTTTTAACCTGAATGGCAATTTGGGTTTGAACATGCCATTTGAACGGTTCCAAAGGACAAAGGTTGACTTGTGGGTGGAGATTGGGAGTTAGAAGGAATCGGCTCCTCTAACCGGTGTTGTCGGTTTCTTCCTGCTACTCTCTCAATTTCCGGTTCAAACACTAAAGGAGATGTCCTCCCCGAATGTCTTGTATGCATGCACTACCTATAAACTGCACAAATAACACACCCTACGTAACAAGGAAAAGTAGAGAATAAACCAAACAAACAATTAAACAGACTATCACAATATCAACTACTCAATAAACACTAAGTGCACTAGCTCCCCGGCAACGGCGCCATTTGATGATCCGGTCGTCAAGGTTCATACAAAACCTAATTAACCTAGGTAGATAGGATAAGTAGGGTATCAATCCAAGGAGCGTGTGGTTTGTGGATATTGTCTAGTTGATTAAACGTGTTACTTATGAAGATTGCTAGAGAACTTACAAGGTTTGTACTTGGTTCATTAAAAAATTTGATTGAAAAGGTTTTGTTGTTTTATTAAAAACTTGAATTGTATTATATGAATGAAAAATAATAGAGTTTGTAAACAACTTAATAAAATTGATCACACCTAGGTTTCAACAATTGAATTCTAAGGTTTTCACAAATGGGTCAAACAAATGTAGTGCAATTGATGTTAACAGGGTGATTGTTCAATAGGCTTAGGTGTCAAGTTTCATCAACATCAAAGATGGACTAAACTACAATTAATTACCTAGAACATACAACCCTATGTTTGTATTAGAGCAAGAAAACATGTTCATGACACTAGAAATTGGCACAAGATCAATTAACTAAAATGAATTCAACATAAGATTAATCGCAGTCTAATACAGTTAATTCAAACACACAATCACACTATTAAAAAGTTAAAGTAATACCCAAATGTTTAAACCCTAAAGTTTCAATTGTTTACTTCCTAGGAGTGATGCAAGGAGATTAGCCACTCATGGCCATGGAGCTTGTTTCTTCAGAAGTTAGGTCTTGAATCTTCCAAGTCTTCAATGATAAGGAAGTTTGATCTTTTTGTTCTTAACTCCAGGAATGCTTTCGATGATAGGATGATGAAGATGATGATAATCATCAAAAAATGATGAAACCCCCAAATTCTCTAGTCAAAAACTCATCAAAGCCATTCAAAGCCATTAAAATCTTCCTTAAATATCATTTGACCAAGTCTTGTTCATATGACACCGTCAGAGATGGTGAGATTGCCGTCAGAGACGGCGAGGGCGTCAGAGACAGTATGTTTGTCGTCAGAGACGGCCAGAACCTTCATTGTACTTTTCGTAGCCTTCTTTCTCCCAATGCTTCTCAACTCCAATCTTTTGCTTTAGCACTATGTAAACTTCACTCATAAGCGCTTTTACCCCAAAACATCAAATCAAATCAAAGTGCTATATCCCACCTCAAATAATCAAATAAAAACATCTTTATAGATTTAATAGAGGCGAGGTTTCCAACCACGCATCAGGGGGATCTGAATGTTGGGGGTGGTGGGTTCGACGATGGTGGTGGGATCTTAATGTTAGGGTTTTTTTTTAGGGGGGGGGGGGTTATGAATGGTGGTGGTTCGGGGTGGGGTAGGGGTGGTCGATGGTGGTTTTGGAGGTGATGGTGGGTTTGGTCGGGGTCGATTTTTGGTGGTGGGTTTTGGGCTGTGAAAACATATCTGGCTCGATTATTGTTGTTGTTGTTATTATTATTATTATTACTACTGTTGTTGTTATTATTATTTTTATTGTTATTATTATTATTATTATTATTATTATTATTATTATAATATTTATTAACTTTTATCATGGTTTTTTTTTTTTTTTGTGTGAAAGAAGATGATGTTGGGAAGAAGATGATGGGTTTTTTTATATGGTAAAAAAACAATGGTGTAAAACTTGAGTTATGTCTAGTATGGGGTGTGTAGTATGAATGTATAGATGTTTGGTTGTTTTACATTGACGTAATACATTTTTGTTGATGTTTGTGGGGCATTTACAGTGGTGTAATACGAATGTATAGATGTTTTTTTTTGTTTTTTACACTGGTGTAATACGAATGTAGTAGTTTTATGTATAGTAGATTTACACAGGGGTAAAATAATTAAACCAATGTAAATGATGGTAGATTTACACTAGTGTAAATAATTACACTAGTGTAAATCATCCTCATCAGATTTATCTGATTATTTGTTTTAAAAAAGTAAAGAAATTAAAAAATAAAATATAGTTTAAAAAATATGATATTTTGAATTATTTGAATAAAAAATTTACATGATATTATATTAATTATTCTCTCACATGGTTTTTTTACCTTAATACTCCTAATTGTACTTTATTAGATTAAAAAAATACTAACACAAAATTAATTAACCTAAACTTTTAATCTGAACCATTGGATTGATAAGATCAATGGTCTACCGTCTACAAGAGTTCCTATGGTTCTCGCAACTCACACGAGTTCTCAAAATTACCCAACCCTTCGGTGATAACTGATAAGTCCAACTTCCTGCTAAGTATGTCACAAAATTGAAAAATGCAAGATTTTGAATTTTCAAAAATATATCTTTAAATATGCAATCACGTTGATGCATATCCGATGTCCGAAATTGGAAAATAATGACACCTATTGAAGAGGTATAAGAAATTATACCGCAGTGAAGGCATGTCTGCCACTGTCACACTCAAGTCCAAAAAGTTAAAATAACTTAAGGACTTTGGAGGACATGAAGAACATATAAGAAATTATATCGCGGCTCAATGACAAGATATGAGCAAATCACCTGAAGCCGCAACATGTCACCCCAGCCAATGAAAGTACATGTCACCCTCGGAAGTCAAAAGCCTCTGAAGGATAGTACAAGGGTGTCCGAAGCAAAGTACAACTTTGCTGACCACTATAAATACCCACATCAAGTACAATTGAAAGACACGAATGCTTATACCCCGAACCACACTTTCTCTCTCCACTTTTTCTCTCTAAAAAAATTACCTATCCTCACGCTGGAGGGTGGTTACAAAGAGGCCCTCCCTCCTCCTCTGAACGAGCCTAACGGTTTTCTACCTTGTGCAGGTTTAAGCCTAGGTTTGGAACATTCAAGATCCGGCCAGCCCACCCGTACCTGTTATAGCTTGACTACAGGTTCGTCCACTTTTTAGATCTTCACCTATGGAATAGATTTATGTGTCCGCTGATGTGTGCGGATATACACATAATTTTACAATGAATAAACACACGTTCTGCTTTAATATTTATAAAAATGGTTTAGACCTTAATACTAAAACACACACAATAGGGCAAGTGTACCCTGTCATATATGTAGTAATGTACAGATAAGAACCAGATATCGATCCATGGACGCGCGCGGAGCAACGGTACTAAAACTCTATCCCCTATTTACCAGTAGGAAAAGATAGTTTGAAGTTGTTTAAACTAAATTAATTCTAAAATATCTATTTAACATATGTAAGACTCCAAATACAAAATGTAACTATATAAACTATAATATATCAAACCTAGCATGTCATCTATAAATCATATGAAATAAAGGCGTGTGATCAACATTCCCATTTTCTGACAGTTAGTGTCCCTTTCGGGCATCCTAACATGACAACTATACAAAAAGCTAACACGAGTACACACGTTAACCACTTCAAGTCGTTTATTAGCGAGCAGCTGATATGATCTCACGCAGATCTTCTAAAGATAAGTTAGTCATCCGTTAAGAGTTTTCTAACCTCACTAATTCAGGGAAGCAATACCGAATACACAACACAGCCACCTAAGTAGCATAAAGTAGAGCATTTCACAACCTATTCCATTTTACCAACTTTGAACCCAGATCTACTAAGATCGCTATTTTTACCAAAATAACTACCAAAGATCATTAACCGTGTCAAAGACTAGTAACGGCACCATTAGGCTTTTTAAACCCTTTTACGTGCCGGTAAGCATTTTTAACCGTTATTCGACTGACTTTAACCAAACCAATACCCGGTTACAGTTTCATGGCATAAACTATTTAACAAGTTAACTAGTCTACTACCGGACGATTAAACGGACGGTTTTTCAACATTTATCTGCCTAACACATTCGACATTCGCCAAAGTCATTCGAATACAACTACAAATCCAACAACAATGAAACAAGGTTGCGCTATGATCATCAAGATCTAAACGTGAAAAACGCCAAATTTATACAAAACATGATTAACTACACGAATGATTGTTTAACATACTAAATACTATTGTTCTTGCCCGTAGGCGTACGAATAACTAATACAACATCAAAATAGCAATCCAAAATCAGATTTGAAACTCAAATGTTTAAAGGATCAAACCATATAAAATGCTAAGAGATGGATTGGATGATTGAAGGATGGATTGGATGGATTCCCGAGCTCGTTCCACGCCTGTGCAGCACTTCAAAAGCTCCAAAAATCGCCAGAAAAGCTTCCCCCAAGATCCAACATTGATCAGTGAGCTGAAATGGGGGTTTTATAGAAGAACAGAGGGTTCGAGCGGCCGCTCGGCCTCTTGGAGCCGCCGCTCGCTTTATCACCAAGTGGACCATGTTGATGAGTTTTGCGACTAATGATTGGATAAACATAATTAACATATGTTAGAGAAGTGGGCGAAGGTAGATAAAGGGGCGAAGGTAGGATGATAATGAGCGAAGGTAGACTGGAAGCTGACAAGATGTAAATTCGACCATTGGTAGTGGGCGAATGTGGAAAATATCCACACTCGACCAGTGGCAAGGGGCGAACGTGCAGTATCTATAAATAGGTTTTGTGTTTTTGAGTATGTAATAGAGTTGTCAGTTGTGTATGTGTTCAGGTCAGGTTCCAGGATATTTTGTGAAAGTCTGTAATTGATCTAGATTAACGTGTGTGTGATTGTAATTGAATATTTGACAAAGTTAATCTATGAAAAGATGTTGAAAATGATCTTGATTGTGTTTTGATTAGAGTTTTATCATTTTGTTCAGAACTAGGGTTTCCGCACCTGGTTTTGCGACTTGTATGATCATATTATCCTGTTTTAGTTAAAATCTTTCGCTCACAAAGTGGTATCAGAGACATACGGATCATACAACAACAAATTTGATAAACTCAGAGCTGATTTGGACATGTTTTTGATCAAAATACATATGTTTTTACATAAACATGGTTTTTGAGTGTTTTTGATTGATTTAGAGTTGAATTTGTGGTTAAAATCAAGTTTTCCAAGAATTAAAGTTGCTCCAAATCAATTCCGAAGCATAACCTGATTAAGATCATTCAAATCCACAAACTTTTGAAAATCTGAGATCAAAATAACCGTTTTTCAAAGTGTAACCGTTTTTCAAAGTGAGATCTGAACAAAAATGGGCGAACCTGCAACCTTAGTGGTCGAACCTGAGTATTTTGGGCGAACCTGAGTATTAGTTTGGACGAACCTGAAAATTGTTGTTGAATTTTTCACTTTCGGGTAAATTTTCCACCTTCGACCGTTACACTTTGGGCGAAAGTGGAAAGTGTATTAGTCTGTGTCTACATTCTGGTGATTTCTACGTTCGGGTGGTACTGTGTGGTCGAACTTAGAATCAGAAGGGACGAAAGTGAAAGATTTTGGGCGAACCTAGATCATTTTGGGCGAACCTAGATCATTTTGGGCGAACCTAGGATTTATTTTGGAAAATTTTCTAAGTGTTGAAATTTTCTAAGTTCGTGAACATGTGGAATTTTCCGACTACACCAAGACCAGTAACGACACAACCACAACAGCAAGTGATGGACCCATGGACAGTGGCTGCACAAAAGACGAGCACACAGTCTTCGCAACCGATAAACTACATGGCGATGACGAGCTCGATGCCTCAAAGTGTAGCACCTCCAGCACCACAACATGACTACTGGGGAGTAGCAGCGGCGGTGGTAAACACTCAAACTACTAATGCTATTTCTACTTTGATTAACGATTTGTCTTCAGGTAGCGGGAATAGGCCACCGAAGCTCATGGACATATCAGAATACAATCAGTGGCAGAACAAATTCAAGATTCATTTAGAAGGCATGGGAGTGGAAGGAGCAGAGGCATGGAGCATGATTGCTAAAGGATACACAGCACCAATTTTGGAGAATACAGGTGAAATGGTTCCTTTGGAAAGCTTAACTGAGGACGAGAAGAAGAAATATGTGGTGGAAAAGAAAGCCTTTTCCCAATTGACTCAGGCAATCACAAATGATCTGCTACATCAATTCGGGACTTGTACAACCTCTAAGCAATTGTGGGATGTGCTTAAGAGGAGGCATGATGGGAACGAGAAGACGAGAAGTTTGAGGATGGATGAACTGAGAAAGGAGTTTGAGAATTTTTCTTATATTGGAAATGAAACTTTAAAAGAATTAACTCCTAGATATAGTCATTTGCTAACCGAATTGTCTAGTTATGGTATACAGATTCCCATGAAGAATTTGGTGGACAAGTTTGCAGATGCTCTACCACCTTACTGGGATCAGCATGTAGAAGTTCTCAGGGAGAAGGATGCATATCAGTACTGGACTATTCAAGAGTTCATACAGAAGCTGGAAAACAAGGAAATGGAAGAGAAGAGGAAAGCTAGGAGAGCACAGGTTCCTCAGAATCCTAGTTTATACTTTGGAGGTACTTCAGTTCCTGTGAGCAACTCAAGTTCAGGAGGGGTAGTTGCACCACATGTTGCCTGCATTTCCAATGTTATGGAACCACCAAAACCGACCATCAACTACATGGCACAAACTTCATCTTACTCATAACCATCATACACACAACCACCACCACAACAACAATACAACAATTCCTACATTTCACCATTCTCCCCAATGCAACAAGCAGGTTTCTATACTGCTAGCCAATCCCAACAACCAATGAACCAAGTTACTCAACCTAATCAACAACAAGTGGTTTTGGAGACTTCTAACTTGGGCAATGTGACAGTGGAAATTGCTCAACAACATATTGCACTAGTCTCAGCAATGGTTTCATCCTACAATGGACTTGTTGCTAGTCAAATTGGGAATAACAACTTAACCAATGAGGACTATGCACAGATCGACAAGGAAGAGATGGAACTAATTGATATCCAGTGGGCTTTTGCAAGCATCATGAGAAGAGCAACAGACTTTATTGAAAAGACAGGTCGAACAGATTTGGGAACTTCTCCTAACACAACCTACGGGTTCAACAAGGAGAAAGTTACGTGTTTTAATTGTGGAGAATGAGGTCACTTTAAACGTGAATGCACCCAGCCACCAAAACAAGGTAATAGAAACCCATTCAATGCAACCTATCAGAATCGTCAACAACAAAACCAAAACCGAGTTTCTTACCAAAACAACAACAACTACCAAAACCGTCAAAACAACTCTAACAACAACCAAAACAGACAACCTAACACATCAAACCAGATTCAAAACCAATCTCCTAACAATTCTAACCGAACAGTTATACCAATCACTACACCAAATGAGACACAACAGAACACGAGTCAGAATCAAGCACTGATGACTCAACAAGATGAAAGGTTTGATTGGTCGGGATTGCAGATAGGAGTTGAGGAAATCACTACTGGTGGAAATGTGGCTTGCGTTGCTTGCAAGGTTGATATTGAAGAGTCAGTGATGGAGGAAGAAAAGAAAGAAACTGAGGAGTGTGATAGTGATGATTCTGAAACTGAGATGAATGTGGAGAATGAACCTGTTGAGGTTAAGGTTGAAGAAACTCATTCTGGAATGGTGATGGATACAGTTTCTGATGTTCCTGAGGAATGTAGATCAGTTTATTCAGACTCGGACAGTGAATCGGACACAGAGGCAAGTGTTGATTCTTTAGATGATGACATTGATCAGCTGCTAGCAGAAGCTGATTTTCTGATGACGAGGAAGTCGTGCATGGCTGATGATGCTTTTACCAAGATTGACTATTCCAAGTTTTTCACTGGAAAGGAAGCTCATTTCGCGTTAATGGCCATGACTGAACCGCCAAAACCTGTAAGTTCTGAATCTAGCACTGATGTTATGAGTGATAAATATTGTGGAACATGTGATAGATTGACTCAGGAGAATAAACAACTCCGAATTTCACGTGATAGTGCTATCATAAACAGTCAATCTACTCGCAAAGAGTTGAATGCTTTCAACAAAGTATTAGAGGGCTATAAAAAGGACATTTCCGACTTGAAAAATACTTTATCATTGAAACAATTGGCAATTAACAACTATATCAATGAAATTGAAAACACAAAGTTGGAAATGGCAGCCATAAAATGCTTTGTTGAGAAAGTAAACAAAAAGTTGGAAAGTTATAAGCATATTGCTTATGTGGTAGACCATATCATTGATGATAACACCACCAATTACATGTCTGTACCATCTCCGGTTCTTTTTGAAAATCATAACTATCACCAAGTTATACCGGAGAGCTCGGTAAAATCAGACTCATCATCGGAAATGGAATCTAATACCTCGAGTATTGGTGAACCTCATTCCGATGTGAGACCGATTTTAGGCTTGAATGATGAGGGTGTTTATGCTGAAAGTGTGAATTCAGACTCAGAGAATGATGATACTGGTAATGACCAAACTGTTAATGTATGTGAGATTCCAAAAGAAAATCACATCATTACTACTGAACCAGTGTCACCATCTCAACATGTGCATCCAATGGCAACTGTTCATCGTGAGAAAAAGTCTGAAAAGAATGAGATTAGAAAGGATCTTGAGAATGAACCAAGTGACAAACCTGTCAAGGTGTTTTATCGGATGGAAGGATCCGATAAAATCATCTCTGATGAGGAATTTCCTATCAAAAATGCTAACTATGCTAAAATTGAAAAGATTTGGCAAGAAAGCACTATTTGGTTTCCAAAACATGAGAGAACAAACGAAATTCCACCAGAAATTTTAAAGAAATTATTTTTGGATGTTCCTCAAGAACCAAAGGTCCATGTCACCGAGTTCATTCGACCAAATGACAAAGCAAATGGTTTTCATGAGCCCACTTACTCAAAAGGACCACTTCCTGAGAGTTTGAGGAATCAACAGTATAATGATCAATATCCTGTTAGATCATTTGCTCCACCAAATGCTCATTATGTTTTTGAAGAGTATCGAAAATGCTTTAAATGTGGAGAACGCGGGCATTTACTTGCTCAGTGTCCATATGTAAGGCATAAAAGACATGAGGTTGAAGTTAGAAATTCCATGAGAAAACCGATTGATCATTATGTTCCACCACATAGACGAGTTGTTCCTCAACAACAACAGTTTTATAATCAAAACAATTTTCAAATGAGGAACAATCGTCCAATCCAATATGATCAAAGAAATCGGATTGCTATGGAACAATCATGGAGAAAGCCTGTGGTGAACGCAACAATTGATAGGCAAAAGGTTCCACAAAAACCAATTGTCAAATCAAATGTTGGACCTAAGTCTGTTAACTCAGATAAGGTTGCCAAGAAAGTTACTTTTGTTAACAATGTTCAGAAACCAATTGAAAAACCAAAATCTCAAATTCGTATTCTTAAAAGGTCTGAACAATCTTGGTCACCCAACGGTACTCCAGGAGCTTCTACTTCAAAGGTAAGTGAGAAAAAGGAAAATGTTTTGAACAATCAGAAAAAGATTGATCCAAAACAAAAAGTTGTTGAAAAAGTTAATGAGGAAGTTTCTTTGAAAGCCGATGTTCAAAGGCCCAAGACTCAGGCTTGGGTCCCCCGAAAGAACTAAATGTTTATTTTTTGTGTGCAGGGAGCTTCAGCTGGCCCTATTAGCAGTCTCTGGATTGTTGATAGTGGAGCTTCAGGCCACATGACGGGGGATCTTGCATTGTTGTTCGACGTGAAAAACATCAATGGAGGGTATGTCGCTTTCGCGGGTAATAAAGGAGGCTATATCACAATGGAGGGAAGCGTGAGTAATGGGATTGTGACTTTCGAGCGGATATCTTATGTGAAACAGATAGACTATAATCTGTTGAGTGTCAGTCAAATATGTGATAAACAATTTTCTGTGCATTTCGATGACAAATCCTGTTATATTCTCAAACCGGGCTTCAAAATTCCAAAGGAGTGGATAATGTTGATGGCACCTCGCGTCAACAATCTCTATATTCTTGACATGTCCAAGGCGATGACAACACAGGGGCAAATAACATGCTTTCTATCCAAGGCGACCGAGAAAGAATCGATAATGTGGCACCGCAGAATGGGGCACATTCATCTGAGAAAAATGAATCAACTTATGAGAAATGGGCTTGTCGATGGAGTAAACGTGAAACATTTCCATCTCAACGACAAGTGTGTAAGTTGTATGAAAGGAAAGCAACACAAACAGTCCCATAAAGTGAAGAAAGTTAACTCTGTTGAGATGCCGCTTGAGCGATTGCACATGGACCTTTTCGGACCGGTCAAGCGCAAAAGTCATCTTGGAGAGCTTTATTGTTTAGTTGTCACCGATGACTATTCAAGATTTTCATGGGTGATGTGTTTGAAGAACAAAAGCGACACCTTTACCAACCTACAAGTTCTGTTCACTCGATTGGAGAATATCTACAATTTGAAGATAAAAAGAATCAGGAGTGACAACGGGACGGAGTTCAAAAACGCCAAGATGGATGAACTTTGTGAAAGCAAAGGGATACATCATGAATATTCGGCTCCGTATACCCCACAGCAGAATGGTGTTGCTGAACGAAAGAATAGGACTCTAATTGAAGCGGCTAGAACAATGCTTGCTGATTCAAATCTTCCGGTAATGTTCTGGAATGAGGCGATTTATGCAGCAAATTATACATTAAATCGGGTTTTAACAGTGAAGAAGTTTGGAAAAACATCTTATGAACTGTTACACCGACGAAAGCCAAACTTAGAGTATCTAGAACCTTTCGGGGCGCCATGCACAATGTTGAATCCAGGTGAGAAGTTTAGTCCTAAAGCTGAGGAGGGATATTTTGTTGGACGCTCAAACGGGTATTCAACAAGCGAACTCGTCAGGTGGAGGATTGGGCTAACGTGGAAGTTCAACGATACACTCAAAATTTGCAAGGCACGGGTCCTGATTGGATGTTTGATTACAAAGATTTCTTTGAATCATTCAACCTAGATAGCTTGGTTGAAGAAGCTGTTATCAGATTACTTTACGAGTGTGAAAACGCGGCAACTTCACCGTTGATGCGTCCAATCACCGTGAACCCCCTACCAGCTTCTAATGATACCAGTGCTCCTATACAAGAGGAAGAGATGTTTCAAGAGGCTTCAACTTCATTAGACACTTCAGAATCTGAAGATGAACAATTTGAAGAAGCCGTTCTTGAACATGCAGAAGAATTAGAGGCGCAACCTGTGAACCCAACTTCAAATCCAGATGTTGCTTCATCATCAAACACGGGTCATGATCAGGATGCTGTAGAAAACTTGACTGCTCAGACGGGAGTTATTGTACCTGTTAATCCGGAATCTCGGATTCATCGAATTCACCCGCTGGAGCAAGTTATCGGTGATCCTGGAAGTGGTGTTATGACCAGAGGGCAGCTGAAAAGTGTTAACTCGCCAGAGAGTTTTGGTGCTTTAGCATTATATGCCAAAATTCAAAAATCTGGTAGTCAAAATGATTGGTCTTTTGCATGTTATGTGTCGCAGGTAGAGCCAAGGACATACAAAGACGCTTTGAATGAAGATGCCTGGGTTGAGGCAATGCAGGAGGAGTTATTGCAATTCCAGAAATTGGGAGTCTGGACGCTCACAGATTTGCCGCCGGGAAGGAAGAAAATAGGCACTAAGTGGGTGTTTAAGTGCAAAAAGGATGATCGTGGAGTTATTGTTCGCAACAAAGCCAGATTGGTCGTGCAGGGTTTCCATCAAATCGAAGGAATTGATTACAACGAAATCTATGCACCAGTAGCACGAATTGAAGCTATTCGGATGTTCCTTGCGTTTGCTTCATACAAGAAATTCAAAGTCTATCAAATGGACGTCAAGAGCGCATTTTTGTACGGGAAAGTCAAGGAGGAGGTTTATGTCGGGCAGCCACCAGGCTTTGAGGACCCAATCCACCGGGATAAGGTCTACGTGCTGAACAAAGCTTTATATGATTTGCACCAGGCTCCAAGACAGTGGTACGAGGAGCTAAGTACATACCTCATCTCCAAAGGATTCAAGCGCGGCCTCGTCGATTGTACCCTCTTCACGAAGAAGACGGGAGATGATTTGCTTCTAGTACAGATTTACGTTGATGATATTATAGTTGGTTCAACTAACGAACTTTTATGCAGGGAATTCGAAACTGTCATGCAGGAAAAGTTTGAAATGAGCGCTATGGGGGAGATGCAGTTTTTCCTCGGCTTGCAGGTGGATCAAAGACCCGACGGGATCTTCATTCACCAGACAAAATATGTATCCGACATCTTGAGCCGATTCCAGATGGAGGACTCTAAGCCGATGGATACCCCGATTCAACCCAATCACGGGATTGGAGTGGACGCTAAGGGGGAGCTGACAGACCCATTTACATACAGAGCAATCATTGGATCTCTGATGTATTTGACAGCGTCTCGACCAGATATTATGTATGCAACGTGTCTCTGTGCTCGCTATCAATCGAAGCCGAAACAAAGTCATCTGACGGCGGTCAAGCGTATCCTTCGATATCTGAAGGGTTGTCCATCAAAAGGACTTTGGTACCCTAATGATGATGATTTTGATTTTATTGCTTTTAGTGATGCAGATTGGGGCGGCTGTGACAAAGATAGCAAATCAACAACAGCTGGTTGCCAGTTTTTAGGGAGCAGGTTAATTACCTGGCAATGCAAGAAACAGACTTCCGTGGCACTGTCTACCTGTGAAGCTGAGTATATTGCAGCATCAAGTTGCTGTTCGCAAGTACTCTGGATCCAACAACAGATGGTGGATTACGGTTTGCAGTTTCTTAAAACCCCTATACACTGTGACAACGAAGCCGCAATTGCATTAACTAAAAATACTGAAAATCATTCTAAAGCGAAACATATCCGGATTAAATATCATTTTATCCGTGATTGTTACGCTAAAGAATTGATAGATATGGTCAAAATCCATACTGACTACCAACGTGCAGATTTGTTTACAAAAGCTTTTGACAGATCCCGCTTTGAATATCTTTTAAAAGTAAACAATATAAAGGAAAAACAGGACTAATCGGCACCTCGGTTTATCGCTTTTTAGTTTTTAGTTTTAGTTTTAAATTTTTGCTAACTGTGAATTTCTCTTTGCTAATTGGGAATTTCTCTTTACTATCATAATCCTCAAAGAAGTTGATGCTTTCAAGTGGATTGTTTCTTTCAAATTTTTGTTTTGTTTTTCAGAAAAATTAAAAACCCAAAAATATGTTCTTTATTTTAGGGGGAGTCATTTTATCAGAAAAACCAAAAACATTGAAAAATTTTAAAAAAAACCTAAAAATTAGAAAAACCAAAATGATTTCCTGGATAAAAAGAGGAAATGATAGTACATCAGTGGGGATCTGACACAGGCTAAAGAATTGTATAGTATAATGAGACGTATGTTGATTACGTGTGATATGCTGATAGGCTTCGTAGACTAAATATTGCGTGCATTAGTGATACAAACATAACAAACTACGCGTTTGTGGCTGAACACCTCATGGGCATATGGTCTTAGTACCGTAATTTCGTTTGATAGGATTGCCAAAATCTGAGGTTTCGGGTCGTTATGTTATTGTTATTCGGGATATTCTGATTAAACTTCTGTCGTATTGATTTACGGACCTAGTTTTATCAGAATATTTGCAAAAGAGCATATTGCCAAAACCGAAAGTTACCGAATTGAGGAACTTTATGTTTTATTGATCAAAGATCATTATTACATCGTATTGACTTTCTGATGCAAATCAGTGGTTAATATCAGCCTCAACCTAGTGTATACGCACATGTTACTTTGCTGCATTCATTTGCTGACCTGTACACCTCTGTGCTATATACTTTGTAAATTTTACGGATAACTCTGGCATAATCACGCGTTACGATGAAGCTTTGTGCAATTACTTGATACGGGAGTATGTCGTGTGTGTGGGAACCACAATGTGTTAGTCTAAAATTACCTAACTCGTATCATTTTAAAGCATTGCGTAATTGTCTGCATGTGAGCTTATGTGGACCACAATATCAGCAATTGCCGTATCACATATTGTTTCTAATGATAATATTAAAACAGATCAACGCTGTGCTCAGATTTCTCAAGTAAACTGATATGATCCTCTTACCGGATATCACAAAATGTTTACTGCTTTCATTTACTTTGATGCATTTTACTTTGTTGCATTTTACTTTTATTGTCAAAAAGATACAAAATCCAAAAAGATTTTAGGTGTGTTTTGATAAAATTTCAGAAAACCCAAAAGATTTGCATTTCTGCTTTATTTTTGATAACCGGGGATGCTTGATGGTCAATTTCTGAGATTTGATAACACCATCTGGACTTTGTATCATTCAAAATGTGAAAATTTGAGTTTTGGAAGCGTAACAGATTGAAAAATGTTGAACGGAATTCGAATTCGTGATTAGGCGAAATTTTCAGATTTTTCCATTTCACATTCGCCCCTTAATTGGGTCGAATGTGGAAAAATCCTCACTTTCGACCATTTCAATTTGGACGAATGTGGATTATTTTCACCTTCGGGTATTATTTTCATCTTCGGGTATACATTCCACCTTCGGGTAACACTTTTCACATTCGGGTCATTAGATTGGGACGAATGTGGAATTATCTCACATTTGTCCATATCAAACGGGCGAAGGTGGCTCTTATATATAAGCCCTTTCAGGTTCGAACTCTTCATTCCAAAATTTTTCAAAATTTCTTCGATCACCAGACCTTGTTGCTTGAATTTCCTGTGATTGTGCGATCAGTTTCCTGTTCATCACTGATCATTTTGAGACTAATTTTACAGGTATTGGAGCATTATCCAGATCAGAATCGTCGTGTTTTTAACCAGACTTAGGGTTTCAAATTTAGGGGTCTTAGAATGATTGTTAATGTTTGTTTTTGATTTACATTCAATCTTCATCAGTTTTAGGGGGAGAATGTTAAAGGAATTAGTGTTTTAACATGGTTTGATGTATTGATTGTTTAAACATAACAGTCGTGACCTAATTCTACTGAAAAACTAATGAAAATTGAATAATCAGTACAATTGGTGATACACGAGTGTTGATCGGCCATATTAGGACATATCCTGATCAAAATCAAGAGTCAAAAACAAGTTTGCAAAATATTTAAATTTTGGGGATAAACAAGTTTTACATTCGGGTCACTAAAACGGGCGAATGTACATTTTATGGACGAATGTAGTTTAAAAACAGGCGAATGTGTTTTTATTCAAATATTTTTTTCACATTCGACCTAAATGTTTTACTTTCGTCCATAACATTTCACTTTCGTCCAAAACAAAAGGGGCGAATGTGGATCTTTAAAGCCTTAAAATTTTTTTAACTTTTTGTCGTTTTTGCATTTTGACGTGTTTTTCTGTTTTTGATGTACAGATGGCTGATCAATCCGAGAATGTTGAAGCACCAGTAGAAAATGTGGAAACTCCAGCAGAGAATATTGTTCCAGATCCGGTGCAACAGGCTGAAGCATCTGTTCCAAGCAGTTGGCCGTTCGAGCGATCTCACAATTGCTGTGCTTATCTTGGTGACGTTGAGAAGAATACTGAGTTCACCGGGATCATAGAGTTTTTGAGAAGGAGCAGAATTGTACATGCATTAGCCACACCGACGATCATATACAGAGACATTATTGAAGATTTCTACCATAATGCGAAGTATGACTTCTGGGATAATCAGACGATTATCAAGAGCAAGATTCAAGATATGGAGATGTTTTTGACAGAGTCTGATATACGGGAAGCACTGCAGATCAAGTTTGAAGTCAGTGAAGATCCCAGAGAGTTATCATGGACTGAGCAGAAAGCTTGTTTCTTACGGATGAAGTACAAAGGTCCGATTACTGATGGATCTATGTATAAAGGGAAGCTGAGCGTGCAGTTCAAGTACTTTGCACACGTTATTATCCACGTATTTGGATGTGTGAGCGGTGGATATGATGTTATGAGAAGAAGTTTGAGTTCATTAATGGTTGCGTTGACTCTCAACAAACCATTTAACGTTTCTGGTATGATTCTAGACCATATGCTGGAGATGCTGAAAGGTATGAAGCACAAGAAGTTCATGTTATATCCAAGATTTCTGATGATGATCTTTGACCACAAGTATCCAGAGTTGAAGAAGGATCCGACTATGATCCTTGGTCAAGATCACATGAACATTCGTACTCTAGTGAGGATGAAGGGATACAAAGGTGTGCCAGATAGTGAAAAGCCACCTAATAGGAGACTCTTTGGAGCTTTGGCTCGTCAGGATTACACTGATCCTGGCAAGAACAAAGCAAGGCATGATAATAGTGATTCGGATAATGATGATCCCTTAGTGTACGCTGATTCAAGCACTAAGAGGAAGAGACAAGTAGTCAATCCTGGAGCCAAAGGGAAGTGCAAGGGAAAGATTGATCAGGGAAGTTCAAAGCAACAGGCGGTTAGACATAAATCAACGGCAAAGAAAGGTTCAGGTTTGGTGGATGAAGAGTCAGTTGATTCAGAGGAGACTGAGATAGACGAGCAGTGGGATTCTGATGATGAAAATGTTAGGACCACCAAACGTAAGGCCACTATGGTTGGTGAGTCTGAATCTTTGAACAAGTCGATTGAAGAAGCTGAGAAAAGAAAGAAATCTGTTGAAGATGAGAGTCTAGGTGTTGATTTGGCAGAGTTGAGTGTTGGAGAGACTGTGGTGGTTAATTTGCCTAAGACGAAAAAGCAAAAGACCATGGCAAAGAAGTCTAGTACGAAAGAGTTGAGAGAGAAAGAGTTAGCTCAACTGTTGAAAGGAAAGAGAGTGCCCGATGCTGGTACATCATCTAAGCTATCTTCACCTGTTGCCAAGAAGCAAAAGAAAACCAAAGAGGCAGAACCAATATCAGCTGATCAACTTAACGTTGCACTGGACAATGTACTTGACATGTTCAGAAAGCCTCAGAAAGAAAAAGAAGTTGAGCCATCCAAATCCAAATCCAAGAAAGTTACTGTGGATGATGATGTGATGAAGCAAGTGAATAGAAAAATGGATGACATGATGAAAATGATTGTAGCTCAACAAGCTGAGATTGCAAAATTCAAGCAGAATGAGGAGAAAATGCTTCCAATAGTGGTTGCGTCTAAATCTAATCAAGATGAGATCAATGAGAAGGTTAAGATGCTTGAAGCTAAGAATGAAAAGCTTGAAAGAAAGTGTGAAAGAAACAAGGGCAGGATTAAACTGATTAAAGCAGATAACAAAGAACTAAGGGCTGAGAACAAACGCCTTAGTGATTTGATTGATGATCTGTATAACACTGCACCCAAGTTGAAGGAGGGTGGAGAAGATGAAGAAGAAGAAGAAGAAGAGAAAGTTGATTATGAAGATTCTGAATCTGATAAAGAACAAGATGATGAGGATGATGATGAATCGGAGAAAAGTGATGATGATGATGATGACAAGAATGATGATGATGATGATGAAGAAGGTGCTGGGAGACAGAAAGGAGATGAGTTTAGCAGTGGAAGTGATCATGATGGAGGAGGTGATACTTCCAGATTTACTTATGAGAAGAGAACACCAAAGAAGAAAGATACTGGAGAATCAAGTTCTAAAAAGAAAGGTGAGAACGTTGATTCAGATGAAAGTATCTTCTGGAATGAGAAGGTGAGTTCTTTATCTGGTGATGCTAAACAGTTGTACAAAGATATGTTGGAGAAAAGAGAATGGACCATTGAGTTCACAGGATGCTTTACTGAAATATTCCAAACTGATGATATGCGATATGAATTGGAATATGAAGATCCTGATCTTGAGGAAGGAGAATTACCTGCATCTGTGGCAAAGGAAATTCTAGATGGTCTTGCACAGAGGGTAGGGAAGACTTTTGAGGAGTTTATAGTGGACGAGTCGATTCCAGATATTCCTGAAAAGGATATTGGAAGTCACTCAGATGATATGCAGACTCCTGAAAACAATGAAGTGGAGATGGAAGATATAACTCATGAAGAGTTCCCTCAGTACTTCAGACAAACGGATGAAAATGAGGTATTTCCTGATTTTACTGAAGTACCAAATAATTCAGCAAAGCAGAAAGCTCAGCAGAGGAGTGCAGAATTTGTAGAGAAAGTATTTGGTGCTGATAATCAAGGACCTTAAAATCAGTCTGATGAGTTGAAGAGTTATTTGAGGAAATTGAGGGAAATGGATGAGAACCGACCAAAGCCTGAAGCTCAAGGTAACTTTTATAGATTCCACAATGCCAAGTTCAAAGGCAGAGCTCTTGGGTGGACATACTTAGGCAGGCTGAAGTGCATAGCTGCGAAATGGGAAACAGGAATCTTGTACTTCAATAGATTCTGTGATTTGCTTACTCTACCATACTGGGCGGTCAGAGACTTATGTAGATTCCTAATGTCAGGTGCAGAAGTGAATGGTTCACATGTTGGATGGTGCGCAGATAAATTGGTTTGGGAAAGTCGAACAAGATGGAAAAGATTTCAGCCTCAATATCCCCGAAGAAAAGTTCATAGGGATATTGATCCTCAAACCAATATGAAGCGAGTAACTTTGATCTACAAAGCACCTGAAGTGATGAGAAAGATACCTTTGATGCCTATGCCACAGCATTTTAGTGCTGATTTTATCTTCTGGTATTATGATTGGAGAAAGGCTGAAGCGGTGATTGTGTTGAGAGATGGCAAGGATAAATACAAGCATGTTCATGTATTTGATCCTATGTGGTTGATTAATTGCACGTTTGAAGACATCATCATGCTTTTCTACAATCCGATTTACTATGAACCTAAAGACTTTGCTCAAGCAAGAAAGTATACTCAAGTGGTTGGAGTTTGTTTTGCTTATGACATCAATGCGGGAAGCAATTTGGAGAATAAGCTTGGTAAGACAGTGAAGATAGCTAATGTGTCTAAACCAGTGAAGAAAACATTTGGGCCTCCAATGACTACTGAGCAGAAGAAACAGCTCAGAATCAAGTTGATGAACAAAACGATGGACCAACAGAGAAAACTATCCAATCAATAGTCGAGGGGGAGTTTGTTGATGCGTTTTGCGACTAATGATTGGATAAACATAATTAACATATGTTAGAGAAGTGGGCGAAGGTAGATAAAGGGGCGAAGGTAGGATGATAATGGGCGAAGGTAGACTGGAAGCTGACAAGATGTACATTCGACCATTGGTAGTGGGCGAATGTGGAAAATATCCACATTCGACCAGTGGCAAGGGGCGAACGTGCAGTATCTATAAATAGGTTTTGTGTTTTTGAGTATGTAATAGAGTTGTCAGTTGTGTATGTGTTCAGGTCAGGTTCCAGGATATTTTGTGAAAGTCTGTAATTGATCTAGATTAACGTGTGTGTGATTGTAATTGAATATTTGACAAAGTTAATCTATGAAAAGATGTTGAAAATGATCTTGATTGTGTTTTGATTAGAGTTTTATCATTTTGTTCAGAACTAGGGTTTCCGCACCTGGTTTTGTGACTTGTATGATCATATTATCCTGTTTTAGTTAAAATCTTTCCAAGCAGTTGGCCGTTCGAGCGATCTCACAATTGCTGTGCTTATCTTGGTGACGTTGAGAAGAATACTGAGTTCACCGGGATCCTAGAGTTTTTGAGAAGGAGCAGAATTGTACATGCATTAGCCACACCGACGATCATATACAGAGACATTATTGAAGATTTCTACCATAATGCGAAGTATGACTTCTGGGATAATCAGACGATTATCAAGAGCAAGATTCAAGATATGGAGATGTTTTTGACAGAGTCTGATATACGGGAAGCACTGCAGATCAAGTTTGAAGTCAGTGAAGATCCCAGAGAGTTATCATGGACTGAGCAGAAAGCTTGTTTCTTACGGATGAAGTACAAAGGTCCGATTACTGATGGATCTATGTATAAAGGGAAGCTGAGCGTGCATTTCAAGTACTTTGCACACGTTATTATCCACGTATTTGGATGTGTGAGCGGTGGATATGATGTTATGAGAAGAAGTTTGAGTTCATTAATGGTTGCGTTGACTCTCAACAAACCATTTAACGTTTCTGGTATGATTCTAGACCATATGCTGGAGATGCTGAAAGGTATGAAGCACAAGAAGTTCATGTTATATCCAAGATTTCTGATGATGATCTTTGACCACAAGTATCCAGAGTTGAAGAAGGATCCGACTATGATCCTTGGTCAAGATCACATGAACATTCGTACTCTAGTGAGGATGAAGGGATACAAAGGTGTGCCAGATAGTGAAAAGCCACCTAATAGGAGACTCTTTGGAGCTTTGGCTCGTCAGGATTACACTGATCCTGGCAAGAACAAAGCAAGGCATGATAATAGTGATTCGGATAATGATGATCCCTTAGTGTACGCTGATTCAAGCACTAAGAGGAAGAGACAAGTAGTCAATCCTGGAGCCAAAGGGAAGGGCAAGGGAAAGATTGATCAGGGAAGTTCAAAGCAACAGGCGGTTAGACATAAATCAACGGCAAAGAAAGGTTCAGGTTTGGTGGATGAAGAGTCAGTTGATTCAGAGGAGACTGAGATAGACGAGCAGTGGGATTCTGATGATGAAAATGTTAGGACCACCAAACGTAAGGCCACTATGGTTGGTGAGTCTGAATCTTTGAACAAGTCGATTGAAGAAGCTGAGAAAAGAAAGAAATCTGTTGAAGATGAGAGTCTAGGTGTTGATTTGGCAGAGTTGAGTGTTGGAGAGACTGTGGTGGTTAATTTGCCTAAGACGAAAAAGCAAAAGACCATGGCAAAGAAGTCTAGTACGAAAGAGTTGAGAGAGAAAGAGTTAGCTCAACTGTTGAAAGGAAAGAGAGTGCCCGATGCTGGTACATCATCTAAGCTATCTTCACCTGTTGCCAAGAAGCAAAAGAAAACCAAAGAGGCAGAACCAATATCAGCTGATCAACTTAACGTTGCACTGGACAATGTACTTGACATGTTCAGAAAGCCTCAGAAAGAAAAAGAAGTTGAGCCATCCAAATCCAAATCCAAGAAAGTTACTGTCGATGATGATGTGATGAAGCAAGTGAATAGAAAAATGGATGACATGATGAAAATGATTGTAGCTCAACAAGCTGAGATTGCAAAATTCAAGCAGAATGAGGAGAAAATGCTTCAGATAGTGGTTGCGTCTAAATCTAATCAAGATGAGATCAATGAGAAGGTTAAGATGCTTGAAGCTAAGAATGAAAAGCTTGAAAGAAAGTGTGAAAGAAACAAGGGCAGGATTAAACTGATTAAAGCAGATAACAAAGAACTAAGGGCTGAGAACAAACGCCTTAGTGATTTGATTGATGATCTGTATAACACTGCACCCAAGTTGAAGGAGGGTGGAGAAGATGAAGAAGAAGAAGAAGAAGAGAAAGTTGATTATGAAGATTCTGAATCTGATAAAGAACAAGATGATGATGATGAATCGGAGAAAAGTGATGATGATGATGATGACAAGAATGATGATGATGATGATGAAGAAGGTGCTGGGAGACAGAAAGGAGATGAGTTTAGCAGTGGAAGTGATCATGATGGAGGAGATGATATGTAACGACCCGAAAATTAACGAGTCATTACGGATTGGTAATCGTGACACGTATATTAATTACCAATTTATTTATTCTAATAATTCTTTTATACTTCATAAAACATTCCTTTATTTATTTAACATGGGCCGAGCCCATAACATACCAACATTGGGCCGTGCCCATTACATACCAACCGGGACAAGCCCGTTTTATAGTTCCGAGTTCTTGTTACTTGGGCCGAAGCCCATTAAGACTTTAAAACATAGTTTTCAACATCTCTAATTATTACACACTTGGGCCGAAGCCCATTTATTTAATAACCGGCCCAAGAGCCGTTTTTACTTGACTAATTATTAAGACTTGAACTTGCACATTTTGAGCTCGGGTTCCCATAATCTAATCAACCTGAAATGCATGTTAAAAATACGTTAGCCACAAAGCTAGTGAGTGATGCCAGATTAAGACTCGTTTAGAAATAATATCAACAATTCTCATATGGTTCGGTCATTCTAAGGTGGGACATATTTAACGATGGAGCACCATACAAATGCTTAGTGTGGTTCCAAACCTCTACTTGGTTTAGAAAAATATCTCCCTTTGATACCGAATGGATCCATTCTACGTGATTTCTATTCGACCGATTCTATTAACTCTTTCATGATCATGAACCAATATTTTACCAAATCACACGTAAAAACTAACATGCATTCACCCCAAAATCATTTAAACATAGGGGTACATGCACTCACGTTTATCACTTCCGAGTCTATAGATTCGTTCAAAGCAAGAGTTCTATTTCCCACGGTTTCCTGTTTCAACATAAATCAAGTTATATCACATATATATACAAATAATCATACGTATAGCTGGCCATTACAGCTTAGGCATAAAGATCTAACTAAAAGCTGGCCATTACAGCTTGGCACACGACCTTAAGGGACTCTAGACTCAACTTACTCAAAGAAAACAACTTGATTCACAATCTCTTGGTTAGTTGTAGTGGTGGCCGATTACTTTTGGGTTGAGTTTGGTTGGGTTTTTGTTGGAATAAGAGGTGTATTAGACTTAAAAGAGTGGGTTTGGATGGTTAATTATGATGGGTTGAAGAGTGTTCATGAGTGCCGATTGATTTGAAGGTTCAAAGGGTGGTTTGCATGTAACATGGAAGTGGTTTTTGGGGTGATTATTTTTGGTGGTATAAAGGCTTCAAAGGAGCCGATGGTTTCTCCTTTATAGGCCAAGTTCATGCATGTATAGCTTCTTAGGGGGATGAGGTGGAAGCACATGGAAGCTTTAGAGTGTTAGTGTATATTTGCAAGAGATTTGATGGAATATTCCTCAAAAGTGGCGGCACACTTCATCTCTTCCATATGGCCGATTCCTTTGGTAATTACCATTGGGCTTGCCTTATGGTTCCACTATTCTAAGCCCATATAATACTTAGAGGTGTTGGGCTTTAACTCTTAAAATTAGTTCATATCTATTGAGTTAAATAAGAGGCCCATTACTTATATATATACTTGGCCCAATTCATTTCTATCGGGTTACTAATTAGGCCCAATTAATTAATCGGGCTCTACTTCCATTCGGCCCATATAAAAAGGTTTATCGGGCCGGACTATGATGCGGGTAGTTATTGGGCCCATAGGTGGCCCAATCATTATAATAATTAATTATTATTAATTAGCCTAATTTTTATTAATTATGACGTCATAAATTTCCGGTTGTTACACTCTCCCCCCTTAGGAAATTTCGTCCCCGAAATTTTTATTTGTAATATCTGATTTTCAAATAGGTGGGGGTATTTGGCTCTCATCACGTCTTCTCTTTCGAAAGTAATTTCAGGTCCCAATCTAGCATTCCATTTTACTTGTACAATTGGAATCTTTCCTCTTCTCATTTTTCTTTCTTGTCGTGCCATAATTTCTATGGGTTCTTCAGTAAAATGGAGTTGAGGACTAACTTTCACATTATCTAATGGAATGATAGTTTGGGTTTCTATTATACATTTCCTTAGATTTGAGACGTGAAACACATCATGGATTTCGCTTAACTCTGGCGGTAGTTCTAAACGATAGGCTACCGGTCCCACCTTATCTTTAATTTGATAAGGTCCTATGAAACGTGGATTCAATTTTCCCCTTCTTTGGAATCTTATCACTCCCTTCCAGGGTGATACTTTTAATAGGACATAATCTCCTATTTGGAATTCCAAAGGTCTCCTTCGCTTATCCGCATAGCTTTTCTGCCTGCTTCTTGCTTCTTCTAATCTTTTCTTAATTTGGACAATTTTGTCCGTTGTTTCTTGAATAATTTCGGGCCCTGTGAGTTGGTTTTCTCCGATTTCGTTCCAGCAGATCGGAGATCTACACTTCCTACCGTATAATGCTTCAAAGGGTGCAGCTTGAATGGAAGCGTGGTAACTATTGTTATAAGAAAATTCTATTAACGGCAGGTGTGTATCCCAACTCCCACTAAACTCCAGGACACATGCTCTCAGCATGTCTTCTAATGTTTGAATTGTTCTTTCACTTTGCCCGTCTGTCTGAGGGTGATAGGCGGTGCTGAGCTTAATCTGGGAACCTAACGCTTCTTGGAACGTTTTCCAAAATCGGGAAGTAAAGTGACTATCCCTATCTGATATAATTGAAAGAGGTATCCCATGCCGGGACACAATTTCTTTTATATAGATTCTTGCTAATTTTTCCGTTCCAAAGGTCTCTTGTATTGGTAGAAAATGGGCAGACTTGGTTAATCTATCAACGATAACCCAGATGGTATCGTTACCACTTTGGGTTCTTGGCAATTTGGTTACAAAGTCAATAGTTATTTGATCCCATTTCCAGACTGGAATCTCTGGTTGGATCAATAATCCACTGGGCTTTTGGTGTTCGGCTTTCACTTTCAAGCAAGTCACACACTGAGCTATAAATTCTCCCACACTCTTTTTCATGCCAGGCCACCAGAAGTTTTTCCTCAAATCTTTATACATTTTATGGTTTCCTGGGTGAATGGAATACTTAGAGTTATGGGTTTCGCTCAAAACTATTCTTCTTTGTTCACCATATCTGGGTATCCAGATTCTTCGGTTGTACCTAAAGATTCCATCCGTTCCTTCCTCTAATCTTGCTTCTTCACCGTTCAAAAGTTCTCCACTTAACTGGGTAGGTTCTAATGCTCTCCGTTGACATTCTCGGAGTTGGTTTAAAAAATCGTTAATCAAAGTGACCTTAAAGGCTCTATCTCTTAAGGGTCTTTCTTTTCGGCTCAAGGCATCTGCTACTATATTGGCCTTTCCTGGGTGATATTTAATATCACAGTCATAGTCACTTAGAACCTCTATCCATCTCCTCTGACGCATGTTTAGCAGCTTTTGATCAAAAATATGTTGGAGACCCTTATGGTCAGTGTAAACGGTACACTTGGTTCCATATAAATAGTGTCTCCAAATTTTTAAAGCAAATATAATTGCTCCTAACTCTAAATCATGCGTAGCATAATTCTGTTCATGTCTTTTTAACTGTCGAGAAGCATATGCTATAACCTGATCTTCCTGCATTAGTACACATCCTAACCCTTGTTGAGATGCGTCACAATACACAGTAAAAGCTTTTCCTTCCACTGGTAATGTCAACACAGGGGCTTTACACAATCTTTCCTTAAGTTCTTGAAAGGCTTTTTCTTGTTTTTCTTTCCACTCGAACTTAGAATTTTTCCTAGTCAGGGTGGTGAGTGGTAAGGCTAGTCTAGCAAAGTTTTCTATAAATCGCCTGTAATATCCAGCTAGCCCTAAAAATTGTCGAATCTCACTTGGGTTTTTAGGAGCGTCCCACATCTGTATTGCTTCTATCTTAGTTGGGTCTACCTGAATTCCCTGATCGTTGATCACATGTCCTAAAAACTTAATTTCTCTTACCCAAAATTCACATTTTGAAAACTTGGCGTACAGTTTTTCGTTTCTTAAAGTCTCTAGGATTTCTCTTAAGTGCTTTTCATGCTCACTTTCAGTTTTTGAATAAATCAAAATATCATCCAAAAATACAATTACACACTTATCCAAATAAGGTCGACAAATCCTATTCATTAGGTCCATGAAAACGGCAGGGGCGATGGTTAAACCAAATGGCATAACTAGGAATTCATAATGTCCATACCTAGTTCTAAAAGCGGTTTTAGGAACATCCTCATCTCTTATCTTCAATTGGTGATATCCTGACCTAAGATCAATTTTTGAAAAATATTTCGCTCCGTTTAATTGATCAAACAGGTCATCTATTCTAGGTAATGGGTACCTATTTTTGATTGTCAATTTATTTAATTCCCTGTAATCTATACACATCCTCATAGAACCATCTTTCTTTTTGACAAAAAGTACTGGTGCTCCCCAAGGGGAGGTACTTGGCCTTATAAAACCTCTTTCTATCAGTTCCTCTAATTGGTTCGTGAGTTCCTTCATTTCGGTGGTGGCTAACCTATATGGAGCTCTGGCAACTAGTGCGGCTCCAGGAACTAGGTTAATTTCAAATTCCACCTGTCGGAATGGTGGCAACCCGGGGAGTTCGTTTGGAAATACATCTTTGTATTCCGACACTACCTTAATTTCGTTAATCTCTGCTTCTTTTTCCTTATTTCCTAAATTTACATGGATTAAAAAGAGTTGATGTCCCTTTTTTAAATACTTCATCATTTTTGCGCTAGAGATTAAGCTTAAGATACCTCTTGGTTTTTCTCCCTGGATTACTAAAGTTTCTTGATGGGTTAAGGGAATTTTCACAAGTTTTTCTTTACAGACTATCTCTGCTTGATTTGCGGCTAGCCAATCCATCCCTATAATTACATCAAATTCTCCTAGACTCATGGGTATTAAGTTTATTTTAAACTCTTGTTCTTCCATAATTAAAGTCAAATTTTTAAAGACTTCATTGGCTTGCAAAACCTTACCATCAGCTATTTCTATTTCGTAGGTTTGAGTCATTGGTTCGGGAAGGATATTTATCTTTTCGACTAACCTTTTAGAGATAAAACTAAGGTTTGCACCTGTATCGAACAAAACATAAACAGGTAATTGATTGATATAGAACATACCCGTGACTAGGTCCGGTTCGTCACGCGCTTCTACAGCATTAATTACAAATGCTCTTCCCCTTGCTTGGTCTTTCTTGGGCTGATTCTTGAGTTTTGGACATTCGTTCTTGTAATGTCCCGGTTCCTTACACTCATAACAGACTCGTGGACGATCTGGAGTGTATCGACATTCAGCCGTAGCGTGTCCTACCTTTTTGCACTTTTGACAATGGGCTCCTCTACACTCACCAAAATGGTACCGACCACAAGTATTACATTTCTGCTTGCATTCACCGACATGATAGTACTTACACATGGAACAGTAGGGATTATTTCCTCGGTAGGGTCTTTTTCCCGAATTTTCCTGTTCTTTGGGGGCTTCTTGGCTCTTTCCGGATGTATTATAATTTGTGGACCTAAAGGTTTCATTCCATCCCCTTTTACTCCCTACTGACACTTTATCTCTTTCCTTGTGTCTAACTATATCATCGGTCAAGCTTAGAGCTAATTCACAAGCAGTGTCATACCTAGTCGGTTTGGCTCCTCTAACGATTCCTTGAATTTGAGGGATTAACCCCCAAATGAACCTACTAATTCTTTTTGGTTCGGGGGTAACTTGGTGAGGTACTAATCGAGCAAGTTGGTTGAAACGGTTTATATAGCCAACACAGTCTAGACTTTTCATTTCGAGTCCTAGGAATTCCATTTCCATCTTTTCAATTTCGTTCATGGGACAGTATTTTTCAGTCAAGAGGGTTCGGAATTCTATCCAAGTCATATTGGCTACTACTTCTCTACCTCTAACTTGTCGAATCATATTCCACCAGTTTAGTGCCTCGGCTCGTAAAGAGTGAGTAGCAAACTTAACTTGGTCTCTAGGAGCACAATTACTTATTTCTAAACTAGCTTCCATCTCTTCAAGCCAACGAAGGGCTCCGGCAGCTCCCGTGCTGCCGTCAAAGAGTTCTGGCTTACAAGCCATAAAGGTTTTATAGTCACAAGATCGAGACCTTAATTGTTCATCTTCTATATTTACTACAACATTTTCCGGATTTTTCTCTAGAGTTCTCGAACCGGGTGACTTTTCTATCATACTTATAAGGGTGGGAATTGAATCTTGCAAACTTTCTAGGACTAACTTCCTCATTTTCTCTTCTAGTTCACTAGTGTCCGGGGTTACCGGAGTTTCTTCGGTCAAGGGTTCCTCGGCCGTGGTTTGCTTGGATGAAGAAGCGTTATTTCTTTTTGGTGTCTCGGTTTCTTTGCCTCTCTCGGATCTTCGCGGCATTTTTCTATAATAATACATTTTGTTTAGATTAGTATTATTGTTATAACAATTTAATACTATATTACCCAAGTCTTTTATAATTTGCGCTTACTAATTGGTGCCCATATATACTTTAACTTATCATTTTAGTATTAAAATTTGTATAGTCATATCTCATGTTACTTCTTGATTCATACCATAATCTCACTTTTAATTAAACACACTAATTTAAACATCCAATATATCTATTTTATAACCAAAATTTTGGATGTTACATACTTCAATCACCATTTTAAACATACTACCATCATAACCACATAACTAAAACACCACACATAACATCACCACAAAGATTTAAACTAACAACTTCACACATACACACCAAACCCATTTATTTAGACCTCGCCACTACTCTCACCCCACCCTCGCCATACCCTCCTTCGATCCCTTCTAAGGAAGTGGATACTTCGACTCGTCGATCAATTGTCGGGATTGATACCCGAATCGTTTGATCAACCTCCTTAGGTCTTCCGCCGTGTTTAGTGCTTGGTCTCATTGCGTTTTCATTCGATAATAATTTTCCACAAGTTCCAAATAATCCTTTCTTGGCACAAATTCGTTTGGTGGAAAGGGAATATTATTATGGTTAAACATGGCGGCTTCGTAATATGGATCGACCACGGGTGTAGGTGGCACCATTGGGTAAGGGGCCGTGGGGTATGGACCTTGGTGGGCCGTGGGGTATGGATTTCCAAACGGCGAGGGGTATGGGCTTAGATTACTCGACCCTTCCATGGATAAATTGCTTGATGCGTTGGTGAAGTCTTGGAATGGCGAGTTCGAGTAATAGTAAGGAGAAGGCCCGTAAAATGGCATCTCGGGTATAAATGGGATGGGTTCGGAGTTGGTGAGGATAGGCTCGGGGAGAGGACCGATAACGCCAACCCCTCCTAAGTTTAACTCCACCCCGTTATTTCCCCATGTTAGACCCGGGATTTCATTTACAAGCGCTTCTATATCGGGGAAGCGTAAATTGTCGTTATCTTCAACAACTTCTTCGTTCCTAATTTCTCCTTCTTCATACTCCATAGGGGCTTTTCCCCGATTGTCTTGTCCTTCTTGGTTTATCTCTTCCCCTCGAGTCATTCTATTACAAATAATTACAACAAATATTATTAAGTTAGTTCTATAAACTCCCCACTATTCCCGAACCCGAGCTCTGATACCAACCTGTAACGACCCGAAAATTAACGAGTCATTACGGATTGGTAATCGTGACACGTATATTAATTACCAATTTATTTATTCTAATAATTCTTTTATACTTCATAAAACATTCCTTTATTTATTTAACATGGGCCGAGCCCATAACATACCAACATTGGGCCGTGCCCATTACATACCAACCGGGACAAGCCCGTTTTATAGTTCCGAGTTCTTGTTACTTGGGCCGAAGCCCATTAAGACTTTAAAACATAGTTTTCAACATCTCTAATTATTACACACTTGGGCCAAAGCCCATTTATTTAATAACCGGCCCAAGAGCCGTTTTTACTTGACTAATTATTAAGACTTGAACTTGCAAATTTTGAGCTCGGGTTCCCATAATCTAATCAACCTGAAATGCATGTTAAAAATACGTTAGCCACAAAGCTAGTGAGTGATGCCAGATTTAGACTCGTTTATAAATAATATCAACAATTCTCATATGGTTCGGTCATTCTAAGGTGGGACATATTTAACGATGGAGCACCATACAAATGCTTAGTGTGGTTCCAAACCTCTACTTGGTTTAGAAAAATATCTCCCTTTGATACCGAATGGATCCATTCTACGTGATTTCTATTCGACCGATTCTATTAACTCTTTCATGATCATGAACCAATATTTTACCAAATCACACGTAAAAACTAACATGCATTCACCCCAAAATCATTTAAACATAGGGGTACATGCACTCACGTTTATCACTTCCGAGTCTATAGATTCGTTCAAAGCAAGAGTTCTATTTCCCACGGTTTCCTGTTTCAACATAAATCAAGTTATATCACATATATATACAAATAATCATACGTATAGCTGGCCATTACAGCTTAGGCATAAAGATCTAACTAAAAGCTGGCCATTACAGCTTGGCACACGACCTTAAGGGACTCTAGACTCAACTTACTCAAAGAAAACAACTTGATTCACAATCTCTTGGTTAGTTGTAGTGGTGGCCGATTACTTTTGGGTTGAGTTTGGTTGGGTTTTTGTTGGAATAAGAGGTGTATTAGACTTAAAAGAGTGGGTTTGGATGGTTAATTATGATGGGTTGAAGAGTGTTCATGAGTGCCGATTGATTTGAAGGTTCAAAGGGTGGTTTGCATGTAACATGGAAGTGGTTTTTGGGGTGATTATTTTTGGTGGTATAAAGGCTTCAAAGGAGCCGATGGTTTCTCCTTTATAGGCCAAGTTCATGCATGTATAGCTTCTTAGGGGGATGAGGTGGAAGCACATGGAAGCTTTAGAGTGTTAGTGTATATTTGCAAGAGATTTGATGGAATATTCCTCAAAAGTGGCGGCACACTTCATCTCTTCCATATGGCCGATTCCTTTGGTAATTACCATTGGGCTTGCCTTATGGTTCCACTATTCTAAGCCCATATAATACTTAGAGGTGTTGGGCTTTAACTCTTAAAATTAGTTCATATCTATTGAGTTAAATAAGAGGCCCATTACTTATATATATACTTGGCCCAATTCATTTCTATCGGGTTACTAATTAGGCCCAATTAATTAATCGGGCTCTACTTCCATTCGGCCCATATAAAAAGGTTTATCGGGCCGGACTATGATGCGGGTAGTTATTGGGCCCATAGGTGGCCCAATCATTATAATAATTAATTATTATTAATTAGCCTAATTTTTATTAATTATGACGTCATAAATTTCCGGTTGTTACATGATACTTCCAGATTTACTTATGAGAAGAGAACACCAAAGAAGAAAGATACTGGAGAATCAAGTTCTAAAAAGAAAGGTGAGAACGTTGATTCAGATGAAAGTATCTTCTGGAATGAGAAGGTGAGATCTTTATCTGGTGATGCTAAACAGTTGTACAAAGATATGTTGGAGAAAAGAGAATGGACCATTGAGTTCACAGGATGCTTTACTGAAATATTCCAAACTGATGATATGCGATATGAATTGGAATATGAAGATCCTGATCTTGAGGAAGGAGAATTACCTGCATCTGTGGCAAAGGAAATTCTAGATGGTCTTGCACAGAGGGTAGGGAAGACTTTTGAGGAGTTTATAGTGGACGAGTCGATTCCAGATATTCCTGAAAAGGATATTGGAAGTCACTCAGATGATATGCAGACTCCTAAAAACAATGAAGTGGAGATGGAAGATATAACTCATGAAGAGTTCCCTCAGTACTTCAGACAAACGGATGAAAATGAGGTATTTCCTGATTTTACTGAAGTACCAAATAATTCAGCAAAGCAGAAAGCTCAGCAGAGGAGTGCAGAATTTGTAGAGAAAGTATTTGGTGCTGATAATCAAGGACCTTAAAATCAGTCTGATGAGTTGAAGAGTTATTTGAGGAAATTGAGGGAAATGGATGAGAACCGACCAAAGCCTGAAGCTCAAGGTAACTTTTATAGATTCCACAATGCCAAGTTCAAAGGCAGAGCTCTTGGGTGGACATACTTAGGCAGGCTGAAGTGCATAGCTGCGAAATGGGAAACAGGAATCTTGTACTTCAATAGATTCTGTGATTTGCTTACTCTACCATACTGGGCGGTCAGAGACTTATGTAGATTCCCAATGTCAGGTGCAGAAGTGAATGGTTCACATGTTGGATGGTGCGCAGATAAATTGGTTTGGGAAAGTCGAACAAGATGGAAAAGATTTCAGCCTCAATATCCCCGAAGAAAAGTTCATAGGGATATTGATCCTCAAACCAATATGAAGCGAGTAACTTTGATCTACAAAGCACCTGAAGTGATGAGAAAGATACCTTTGATGCCTATGCCACAGCATTTTAGTGCTGATTTTATCTTCTGGTATTATGATTGGAGAAAGGCTGAAGCGGTGATTGTGTTGAGAGATGGCAAGGATAAATACAAGCATGTTCATGTATTTGATCCTATGTGGTTGATTAATTGCACGTTTGAAGACATCATCATGCTTTTCTACAATCCGATTTACTATGAACCTAAAGACTTTGCTTAAGCAAGAAAGTATACTCAAGTGGTTGGAGTTTGTTTTGCTTATGACATCAATGCGGGAAGCAATTTGGAGAATAAGCTTGGTAAGACAGTGAAGATAGCTAATGTGTCTAAACCAGTGAAGAAAACATTTGGGCCTCCAATGACTACTAAGCAGAAGAAACAGCTCAGAATCAAGTTGATGAACAAAACGATGGACCAACAGAGAAAACTATCCAATCAATAGTCGAGGGGGAGTTTGTTGATGCGTTTTGCGACTAATGATTGGATAAACATAATTAACATATGTTAAAGAAGTGGGCGAAGGTAGATAAAGGGGCGAAGGTAGGATGATAATGGGCGAAGGTAGACTGGAAGCTGACAAGATGTACATTCGACCATTGGTAGTGGGCGAATGTGGAAAATATCCACATTCGACCAGTGGCAAGGGGCGAACGTGCAGTATCTATAAATAGGTTTTGTGTTTTTGAGTATGTAATAGAGTTGTCAGTTGTGTATGTGTTCAGGTCAGGTTCCAGGATATTTTGTGAAAGTCTGTAATTGATCTAGAGTAACGTGTGTGTGATTGTAATTGAATATTTGACAAAGTTAATCTATGAAAAGATGTTGAAAATGATCTTGATTGTGTTTTGATTAGAGTTTTATCATTTTGTTCAGAACTAGGGTTTCCGCACCTGGTTTTGTGACTTGTATGATCATATTATCCTGTTTTAGTTAAAATCTTTCGCTCACAGACCAGTTGCAGCTGAGATGACGTAGGCCTTCTGGAAGGTCTCCAGAAATATCTGGGAGAGGCGCGCTGCCGCTCGAAGCCTTGGAGCGGCCGCTCGAAGGTCCTGATAGCCTGTTTGCGCGCCGAAATCTTCGTTTTTCCTTCCTTTGTGCTTCTGGGACATCGTTTAAGACCTGAAATCGTAAAGATACCCAAATAAGTACCAATTCCTATGTATAAGGTCAAAAACGTATGAAAATGGGAGTTAAACGGGGACTTTTATATGTGTAATTTAACGTATATCAAAGCTCCCCACACTTGAACTTTGCTTGTCCTCAAGCAAACACTCAATCATAAAATAAATGAAAAACTCGCCAAGTGGCAACAAAGACAAAATATAACCGTACAGACAATAATAGTCAAGCCAATCAATGATATATAAACAGGTGATAACATAACTAAAAAGCAATGACGCACTTCCGATCTACGAGCACGCAAACCCGTACACGACTCACAATGTTCACACACACTCGGTTTTATTTATAATACATACGTGTAATGTGTATGTGTAAATCGCTCCATTGCCAAGACAATGAATCGTGCAATATCGTAAGCTTGTCAAAAGATCTAGTCTTCACCAACTAACGTGTGAAAATGCACAAATCAAGAGGTCTTTTACGGGTTGTAATGTTAGGCAAAGGTAAGGGTGCGGAATGGATATTTAAAGTGATAAATCGGCTAAAACCCGGCGGTTATGTCTAACTAATAGCAACTACTACAACTGTACAACAGAAATGCTAATATAGGCGATTTTTATTTTAAATCGAGCTAACTTATAATTTCTAACTTTAAAGTTCTAAAAACTGCTCGAATACTGCTAATTCACCATATTTTAGGGTGTTTTATTTTTCTGGATTTTTTTTACATATATATTGGACTGAAACTGATTATATAATCAACATACGGGTTCTAAATATATAAACCCTAAAACGAACTATTTACAACACATAAACTAGTTAAACAATAACCTAAACCGAGCTTTAACACAAAAGGTTTAAAAGCAAAAATCCATCAAATACATCCATTCATCGTCACACTTATTCAAAGCAAGCAAATATTACTGAAATGGAAAAGACTAAAAAGTAAATAGTATGGATATAGAAAGAAATAAATAAAAAATGTCTTGGGTGCTCGCACCCGAATACAGTACCAACAGAAATAAGATAAACAAAATAGCACCAACCTACCAGCTACTCCTCAATCCTCATCATCATGGTGAGTCCCCGATGATCCCGCTGCATCACCACCTCGTCTCCGCTTGTCCCCCGGATGTCCCCTTTGTGGGGGATTCCCAAAATGGTTTGGGAAACAAGCGTGAAATTCAGACACGAAGTAGTCAAGGGTCGCGCCCTGATGCTGTAGGAACTCGCCATGCTGGTATAAGGTGTCCCGCGTTTCTGTTTTGAACGCACCAAATTCGTCATAGAAGGTTTGAGGGTGCTGGTAGTGGTACTGCTGCTGATGAGGCAGTAGAGGCTCCTGCTGGTGTGGCTGTTGCTGATGTGGCTGCTGTGGCTGCTGCTGGTCGGGTGGTGGCATGTGGACTGTTGGCAACGGGTTCCAGATCGAATTGTCTTTACCCTTTAGCGTGATTGTCCCGCTGGGGTACTCGTGGACTATCCTCATGTGTCGGAGGACATCCATGTTCACCCTCGATGCGCCGGGAATCTTGGTCAGTCCCCTTCGTACGTTCTTTAAAATCCCCATCCCCTTTGCTATTGCAGTCACGTACTCCCCAACGTATATCATGCTCCCAGGCCTTGTACCTGATGCTGTACTGAGAAAAGATGCAACAAGTGCAGCAAGATTAACTGGTACATTACTTACTAGAGCATAGAGAAATAATAGATCAGGTGTGGGGCAGCCGGTTGAATCGTCTTTTTTAGCAGCTGCGGTCCCGCATAGGACCTTTTGAAAAACCCGCAGCAATGGGTCAATGAGTTGGGTTGCCTTGGCACTTTGGGGGACATAATTTTGTTCCCCCGTCAATTCCGCCTAAAAAGCGTCTCTAAGAACGTGGTCGTCCGGGAATTTGAACATAAGTGCATTGAAGCTCTCATCCTCGACCTCCTCGTCAGCATAGATTCCCAGGTGGACACCTAGCTCTGCGACCGAAATGTCGCGCCGTTCTCCGCATAGACGGAACTGTAATCCAAAGCGCTTACCATTCCTTTGGAAATCCGGCTGGTCATGTTTGCGCGGCCTTTGGTAGTGCAAGGTGGAAAAGAACTCGAGAGTGAGTTCTTCATAAATTGGTTCCTCTATCATGAGCAGGTTTTCCATGTGCTCGTCCATCAATTCCTGGAATCTCGCTTCCTGGTTTGGTTCAGCCAAGGTATGAAAGCAAATCCTTCGTGGCGTGGCGATAGAATGCCTGCGCCCCCACAATTCGGTGAATGTTTCTATACACCCACGTTCTCGCGGGTCTGCTGGATCAAATTGAAGGAAGCGGTGCACCATTTGCATTAAAATGCTAAAATATGTCAGTTATAATCTAAGGAAAAAGACCCGGACCCAAAACATGCGAAACAAAAAAAATAAATTTAACAACAGAAGCTTGGAGAGGCCGCTCGCAGCCCCCTGCGCGCCATTTTTTGTTTTGCAGCCCTGTTTTTCGATCCTGTGCACTGGCGTTTGCCCGGTTTTCAGTTTTTCGCCAAATGCACTTGATTTTTCAAAAGTTATCAACTTTGGCGCTTGAACGCCGAACTTACGCAATTATGAAGTTTTTAAAGCGAATTTGGGATTTTAACACCTACGCGCCTTCACTTTGCAAATCACCTTAACTTTAAGTCATTTAGCGCAAGGTGTTTAAAGCCCAAATATTTATGGAATAAGCATCGAATTTGGGGCGCGTTTGTTTAGTTATGAAGAACGCCCCAAAGTTTATGAATATTCCAACTCTAAACTACAATCTAATAACTAATAGCCTTAAAATTTGGGGATTTGTTAAACATTACGAAGAATCCCCAAAAATTAAGAAACAATACTATAACACATAACCTAATCATGATGAATTTGGGGATTTTTGAACAATTATGAAGGATCCCCAAAATTCAACAACAATCCTAAATTACATTAACATCTATACTAGCATACAACCCTATAATGAAATTAATCTACAAACATACTAAAGTATACTAAACAAGAGGCTACAAAATCATACAAATCCTTAAAAATTTTCGGACCTTATTTAAACATTATGAAGAAAACCCAAAAACTCAAAGATTTGAACAATAATCAACCACTAATCTACACTAAGAAAGAATATAATCCATTCAAGCAATTCTAGGGTTTGTTAAACATCATGAAATAACCCTAAAAATTCAGAAAAGATTGAAGAAACTAAACTATTTTACACTAGAACAAGAGAAATTGCAAGAAAACTAGAGATTCATACCTTGTTCTTGATGATTTGTAGGTGGAATTGAAAGGTTTTGGTTTGGTGTGTTCTTGAGAGGAAGTGCAAAGAGATTTGGGGTGGTTATTATGATGAGCGGCCGAGTGTAAGGTTTTAGGGTTATAAGTTTTAAGTTTTTAAAGTCAAATACCCTTTTTGCCCTTCAGAAAAATCACAGCAGAGAATTCGCGCGGCCGCTCGCCCAGAATATATTTTTTTTAAGGTCTGGGCATTTGGAGTGGCCGCTCCGTGCTTGTGAGCGGCCGCTCAAACCCACTGATGTGGTTTTTGAGCTGCAGTTTTAACCCAACGCTGCCTGCACTTATCCGTTTTGACCCGCGCAACCAACATACCTGTTTTGTGACGCTTCTTAGTATAATACCTCAGTTGTGAAGCGACTTTCCACATCTTCACAAGGCACGAATCAATCCTGCAAAGACTAAAAACAAACTACAAAAATAAGTTAAAATTAAACAATTTAACTACAAATTAAACTAAGCTATGCACATATATTCAATTTGGCGCGCCCATACACGTCGTGCTATATTTATTATCGAGTCGCTAGCTAGACTCACTTCCCCATACTTATTAGGTGCGCGGGTCGTAGAGATCGATCATCTCCACGGATTTGTCAACCGGTACGTCAATGTAGACTTTCAGGCGATGACCGTTGACTTTGAAAGTCAAACCCTCTGAATTTTCAATCGAGACAGTTCCGTAAGGATATACTTCCTTAACAGTGTACAGTCCTGTCCATCGGGATTTCAACTTTCCTGGAAAGAGACGCAGACGCGAGTTGTAAAGCAGTACCAAGTCGCCTACCTGAAAATCTTCTCGGTGTTTCAGGCGACTGTCGTGCAATCTCTTTGTGCGCTCTTTATACAATATCGAGCTCTCATAGGCCTGTTGCCCAAGCTCTTCTAGCTCATGGATCTGCAAGAAACGGGTCTCACTGCCGGTCTTCAGATCCAAATTCGCCGTTTTAAGAGCCCAGAATGCCCTATGCTCTAACTCGACTGGTAGATGACACGCCTTTCCATAGACAAGCCTAAAGGGAGTCGTCCCAATAGGCGTCTTGTAGGCAGTCCTAAAGGCCCATAACGCGTCATCTAGCTTGTCCGCCCAATCCTTGCGGTTTTGATTAACTGACCGCTTAAGGATTCGCTTCAATCCACCGTTAGTGACCTCCACCTGTCCACTTGTCTGTGGATGATACGGGGTGGATAATCTGTGGTGGACACCATAACGTGCTAACGCGCGATCAAGCTGCGCATTGCAGAAATGTGTACCATGATCACTAATCAGTGCCTTTGGGGCACCAAACCGCGAGAACAAGCTCCTAACAAACCTCACTACAACTCGGGCATCATTTGTGGGCAAGGCTTGCGCCTCGGCCCACTTTGATACGTAGTCAACTGCCACGAGTATATATCTATTGCCCCGTGAGGAGGGGAATGGTCCCATGAAGTCAATGCCCCAAATGTCAAAGACTTCACATACTTGGATGGGGTTTTGCGGCATTTGGTCGCGTGCCGATATGTTCGTCGCCCTCTGGCACGAATCACATGCACCAACCAATATCTGAGAGTCCCGAAAGAGTGTGGGCCAGTAAAACCCGGAGTGTAACACTTTCTAAGTAGTGTAATTCTCTCCATGGTGACCTCCGGTAGGCCCCTCGTGACAATCGCGCAAGATCTGCGCCGCCTCTACCCCAAACACGCAACGGCGAATCAACTGATCCGCCCCGACCCAGAACAAAAATGGGTCATCCCAGAAGTAATGCTTGAGGTCTGCAAAGAATTTCCTCTTTTGCTGGTGTGACAATCCTTTGATAAGGATTCCGCACGCGAGGTAGTTCGCAAAATCCGCAAACCATGGCGATACATCTTCCACCGACACGACGCTCATCAAGAACTCGTGGGGAAAATTGTCATTAACGGTGTCCCACGCGGAGTTCTCGGCATCTTCATGCTCAAGTCTGGACAGATGGTCAGCAGCAACATTCAGGGCACCCTTCTTGTCCTGAATCTCTATATCGAACTCCTGCAGCAACAGGATCCACCTAATCAGGCGCGGTTTCGCGTCCTGTTTGCTAAAAAGGTATCGGATCGCTGCATGGTCCGTATAGACAATGGTCTTCGACAGCACTAAATAAGATCTAAACTTGTCGAATGCAAATACTACAACAATAAGCTCATTCTCCGTGGTGGTGTAATGCTCCTGAGCATCATGAAGAGTCTTGCTAGCGTAGTAGATCGGGTGGAAGTGCTTGTCCTTCCGCTGTCCCAAGACCGCCCCTATCGCGAAGTCACTCGCGTCGCACATAATCTCGAATGGCAGCTCCCAGTCGGGTGCTACCAATATAGGGGCTTCCATAAGCAAACACTTTAAAAGCCCGAAGGCTTTCATACATTCTGCACCAAACACAAATGGTGCATCCTTTTCCAACAAACGGGTCATCGGACGAGCGATTTTTGAAAAGTCTTTGATGAATCGCCTGTTAAATCCCGCATGACCAAAAAAACTTCGGATCGCTCTGATAGAGGAGGGTGGAGGGAGCCTAGAAATGATATCTACTTTGGCCGGGTCAACCTCCAACCCACTTTGGGAGACCTTATGCCCCAGGACTATTCCTTCCTTCACCATGAAGTGGCATTTTTCCCAGTTTAGCACAAAACTAGTCTCCTCACACCTCTGAAGCATCCGCTCCAGATTCCCTAGACACTGATCGAATGAACTCGCAAAAACGGAAAAATCATCCATGAACACCTCCATGGAGTCCTCGATCATGTCATGAAAAATGGCAACCATGCAACGCTGGAAGGTCGCCGGCGCATTGCACAACCCGAACGGCATACGCCTGTAGGCGAATGTGCCAAAAGGGCATGTGAAAGTCGTCTTATCCTGGTCCACAGGATCGATAGGGATCTGAAAGTATCCAGAGAAACCATCAAGGAAACAGTAGTACAACTTCCCCGACAGTCGTTCCAACATCTGATCGATGAATGGAAGCGGGAAGTGATTCTTGAGGGTGGCGTCATTGAGCTTGCGATCGTCAATGCAAACTCTCCACCCCGTGACGGTCCTCGTAGGAATCAACACATTCCTATCATTCGTGACCACCATCATGCCACCCTTCTTGGGCACGACGTGCACAGGACTAACCCAAACAGAATCCGAGATCGGATATATCCATCCAGCATCAAGCAATTTAATGACCTCGGACTTAACAACTTCTTGCATGTTCGGGTTCAGACGCCTCTGGTGCTGCGCACAAGGCTTATAGACATCTTCCATCAAGATTTTATGAGTACAGAATGAGGGATTAATCCCCTTGATGTCCATGATCTTCCAGGCGATTGCCTTCTTATGAAGTTTAAACACACGAAGCAACTCGCTTTTTTCAACTGCAGATAGAGAAGATGAAATGATAACAGGCAGACGACCCTCCTCGTCAAGAAATGCATACTCCAGATGCGGTGGGAGCTCCTTCAGCTCCAAAGAAGGCGGATCTTCAATAGACGGCTTTGACTTATCGCTCTCCTCTCGCTCAATCTCCACGAAACGCTCCGGGCTCTGGGAACTATCATCACCGATCTGATAGACCGGCTGCTCATCTCTATGGCCCTCCTTCATAATGCCATCTAAGTCCCCACACAACAGATGTGTGCCCGAAACATTCCCCTCTATTGTGACTCGAAAGTGAGAACTAACACACCGGTCTACTATGTCAAGATAGTATAGTGTGTCATCCTGACTCTCGGGATGACGCATCGACCTCTGAACATCAAAAGTCACATGCTCATCATTCACCCGGAGTGTGATTTGGCCCGCAGCCACGTCAACAATCGTCCTAGCCGTGTTAAGGAAAGGACGTCTGAGGATCAGAGGCACTTTAGAGTCCTCATCCATATCAAGGATGACAAAATCCACCGGGAATACAAATTTGTCAATTTTGACAAGCATATTCTCAACAAATCCCCGAGGATATTTGATCAAACGATCAGCAAGACGAATACTCATCCTGGTGGGTGAAGGCTCACCCAGATCCAGCTTCTCAAAAACCTTATAAGGCATAAGGTTAATGCTCGCACCCAAGTCTGCCAATGCATTACTGACAGACATGTTCTCTATCAGACAAGGGATGGTGAAACTACCTGGATCTCCCATCTTCATAGGCAGTCTATTCTGCAGAATTGCAGAGCAGTTCTCATTTAAAAGCACACAGGACAGGTCCTCAAGTTTTTGCTTATTGGTGAGGATGTCCTTCAGGAATTTGGCATACTTAGGCATCTGTGCCAAGGCCTCCACAAACAGGATGTTTATATGTAGCTGTTTGAACAGCTCGAAAAATTTCCCGTATTGCGCCTCGTCTTTTTGTTTCCTAAGTCTGCCAGGGTATGGAACACGAGGAGTGTAGTCAGTGACTGGCTTCGGCAACTGTGCTGTACTTGCTGGAATCGCCTAGCGTGCACCTCGTCTGAAGACTCAGTCTGGACCGTCTCAGTGATCGGTGGTAAGCCCGATGTGTCAGGTCCCGTTGTTTTACCACTCCTCGTCATGATGGCATTTACATGCCATCTTGGATTAGGCTCAGTGTTGCCCGGGAGATTGCCCTGCTGTCTCTCGGACAACATCTTCGCCATCTGGCCTACCTGGTTTTCAATGGCCTGCATGGATGCCTTTTATCCCCTCATCTCTCCCTCATAATGGGAGAAACGCTCCTCGTGTTGCTGGTAGCGCTGCTCAGCAATTTGGTTGGAATTTGTTGTGTTGGTGAGGAGTTGAGACATCATTTCCTCCAACCTAGATGTACTGCCATAGGCGTGTTGCTGGGAACTGCCCCCGGCGCCCTGGTTCTGGTACTGGTTCGGTCTGGGTTGGTAGGATTGGCCATGAGATTGGTAAGGCTGTTGTTGTTGGAACTGTTGGGATTGGTGAGATTGGTGTGGTGCGGAGGCTCTTTGCTGAAATCCGAGAGGGTTCTGGTTCGAGGTACCAGATCTCCACCCGAAATTTGGGTGGTTCCTCCATCCCGGATTGTAAGTATTACTGTAGGGGTTACTGTAGGGGTCTCAACTGATTACCCATGTAAGCCACATCCTCGCGGCCAGTATACATAACCCCCTGAGCACACGAGCCTGGCTCGTGAGACACCCCGCACTGATCACACTGACTTTGGGTCTGGGCTACGCTTTGTTGAGATCTGTCAAATCTCGTACCCAGCGCCTCTATCTGTGCAGAAATGGCCGTGTAGTTATCCACGGCGTGTACACCCGATCGGGCAGATGAAGACCTTGATCGGTCACTCTTTCGAGATTTTGACTTTTGGGACGCCTTTTCGATAATGGCCCATGCTTCATTGGGGGACTTTGTTCCGATGTCTCCCCCAGCATATACATCTAGGCGTTCTTGTGAGTCATACTCGAGTCCCTGATAGAACATTTGCACCAGATGTCTTTTTGAGATATCATGGTGCGGGACGCTCAAGAGTAGGTCTTTAAATCTCTCCCACGCGGTGTATAATGATTCCTCATCATCTTGACGAAACGTCATGATGCGATTCCTCAGTTTCTGTGTCTTTTCAGGAGGAATGTATTGCTGCATGAATTGTTGGGACAACTCTGCCCAGGTCGTGATCGACCCTGCGGGTTGTGACAGAAGCCAAGTCCGGGCTTTGTCCCGCAGTGAGAATGGGAAGAGTCTGAGACGGATAGCATCATCTGAGATGCCCGTCATCTTAAAGGTGGCTAAAACCTCTAAGAATGCAGCAATATGTCGGCCTGGATCCTCATGCTCCAGTCCACCGAATTGCACCGAGTTTTGTATCATGTTCACGATACTGGATTTGATCTCGAAGTGTTCACCCAAAATAGCCGGCCGGACAATACTCGGTGCCAGTCCATCCCCTCCTGGATGACCACTATCATTCAGCGGAATGTCGTCGTCCGCCATGATAATGTCACTGTGGGCTTCCGACCCCTCGTCGTCAGCCAGATCGTGCCTCGCCTCGTCAATTGGGACCTCAACTATAGGAGCAGAAATGGGAATATCAGAAACAAGACGCAACTTATGAAGTCTAATCCTCTCGCTTCTCCTCAGGCGCCTTCGCTCCTCGTCAGAAAGATCACCAGAAGACCCAGGGTTTGTGGACATCAACCTGCATGTAAGAATGATACAGTTGCAACAGGCGAATATATGACAAACCCAAAAAGGCGATAAAAGACAGAAAAATAAATAAATGAAATAAAGAATCAATAAATTCATGCGAAAATAACAGAAAGCAAATATATTTAAGAAAATCAAATAAAAACTAATAGAATCAATAAAATGAATAGAAATAAGCAGACTAAGCCTAAAACTATACAAAGAATGAAATTAATAATTAGTCCAAATACAAACAAATAAATCTAATTAATCAAATAATGAACAAATCAAATTCATAGACAAACCAATTAATCCAATATTCAATAAATTAAATCTATCAACATCCTAATGAACGAAATATCAAATCAAACAATCCTAAAAGCAGATAAATGAACGAATCTATATGCAAACCTATAAACCAATCTAAAATCAATCCAAAATATCTACAGACAGATAAATTTAATAAAAATTCAAATAATCATATATGCAAATAATTGAATGAAATAACGAATCAAAGAAGTATAAACAAGTATTCACAACCATGTACACTGGTAAAAAGTTGACTCGGTTCGTTCCTAATGCTCGTCGCGTCCTCGGCAATGGCGCCAAAAACTTGACGTGTGCGGATATACACATAATTTTACAATGAATAAACACACGTTTTGCTTTAATATTTATAAAAATGGTTTAGACCTTAATATTAAAACACACACAATAGGGCAAGTGTACCCTGTGATATATGTAGTAATGTACAGATAAGAGCCAGATATCAATCCATGGACGCGCGCGGAGCAACGGTACTAAAACTCTATCCCCGATTTACCAGTAGGAAAAGATAGTTTGAAGTTGTTTAAACTAAATTAATTCTAAAATATCTATTTAACATATGTAAGACTCCAAATACAAAATGTAACTATATAAACTATAATATATCAAACCTAGCATGTCATCTATAAATCATATGAAATAAAGGCGTGTGATCAACATTCCCATTTTCCGACAGTTAGTGTCCCTTTCGGGCATCCTAACATGACAACTATACAGAAAGCTAACACGAGTACACACGTTAACCACTTCAAGTCGTTTATTAGCGAGCAGCTGATATAATCTCACGCAGATCTTCTAAAGATAAGTTAGTCATCCGTTAAGAGTTTTCTAACCTCACTAATTCAGGGAAGCAATACCGAATACACAACACAGTCACCTAAACTAGCATAAAGTAGATCATTTCACAACCTTTTCCATTTTACCAACTTTGAACCCAGATCTACTAAGATCGCTATTTTTACCAAAATAACTACCAAAGATCATTAACCGTGTCAAAGACTAGTAACGGCACCATTAGGCTTTTTAAACCCTTTTACGTGCCGGTAAGCATTTTTAACTGTTATTAGACTGACTTTAACCAAACCAATACCCGGTTACAGTTTCATGGCATAAACTATTTAACAAGTTAACTAGTCTACTACCAGACGAATAAACGGACAGTTTTTCAACATTTATCCGCCTAACACATTCGACATTCGCCAAAGTCATTCGAATACAACTACAAATCCAACAACAATGAAACAAGGTTGCGCTATGATCATCAAGATCTAAACGTGAAAAACGCCAAATTTATACAAAACATGATTAACTACACGAATGATTGTTTAACATACTAAATACTATTGTTCTTGCCCGTAGGCGTACGAATAACTAATACAACATCAAAATAGCAATCCAAAATCAGATTTGAAACTCAAATGTTTAAAGGATCAAACCATATAAAATGCTAAGAGATAGATTGGATGATTGAAGGATGGATTGGATGGATTCCCGAGCTCGTTCCACGCCTGTGCAGCACTTCAAAAGCTCCAAAAATCGCCAGAAAAGCTTCCCCCAAGATCTAACATTGATCAATGAGCTGAAATGGGGGGTTTTATAGAAGAACAGAGGGTTCGAGCGGCCGCTCGGCCTCTTGGAGCGGCCGCTCGCTTTATCACCAAGTGGACCAGTTGCAGCTGAGATGACGTAGGCCTTCTGGAAGGTCCCCGTAAATATCTGGGAGGGGCGCGCGGCCGCTCAAAGCATTGGAGCGGCCGCTCGAAGGTCCTGATAGCCTGTTTGCACGCCGAAATCTTCGTTTTTCCTTCCTTTGTGCTTCTGGGACATCGTTTAAGACCTGAAATCGTAAAGATACCCAAATAAGTACCAATTCCTATGTATAAGGTCAAAAACGTATGAAAATGGGAGTTAAACGGGGACTTTTATATGTGTGATTTAACGTATATCATCCGCCGCTCTCTACATTTTTTTTGAAAAGTATACTTTATTCACAAAAACACCACCCAAAAACCGGGAGGCAAAACGACAAACAAAACTACATAATCACACATTTATACTAATTGGACCAAGTTAAAGAACCAAGATTAGCATGATACTTAGCCCAAAAGAACCCGACCGACTTAGCCTCTCCTATAATGTCTTCCAATCTAGCCTTCATGTTTTCAAATGTAAGCCGGTTCCTAGCACTCCAAATACTCCGTAAACCAATAATAATAATGCCGTGAAAAATGTCCTTCTCTTTCTCTTTCAAGCCCGAGAAAAGATGCAGCTCCAGCAGATCTCTAATAGAGAAAACAAAAAACTTCTATTCCTTGCATCACTCATTAATATGTTGCCAAGGGACCGTAGCGAATATGAATGAAGTAAATAGATGATCTGCAGACTCATCGGCAGAATCACACAAAGGACACGAGACATCTTCGACCGGGATATTTCTATATCTTAGAGGAAGTGCCTTTGGAATTTTACCCATCTTTGCCCGCCAAACAAAAACATTACACTTAAGAGGGACCCACCTACACCAGGATAAAACGAAATTGTTGCTGAAGTCCCCATCATTATACAACAGCTCCTTAACCATACCCACACTAAATGCCTCCACATTACCCCCAACCCACTGCCAAGAATCCGCAGCCGAACCTGCTGCAGATGCGCGTCCACGATGTTCAGCTCCGAAACCGCAACAGCCGCTTCAGGCGGCTTGACCCAATCCCATGTCAGAACAAAATACAACCCCATACCCACTAACCAGTCCTTGATCCTGCACCTTTTTCGCCTATCCAGAAGGAATAAATTCGGACAAAAGTCTTTTAATGTGCCATTAACTAGCCAAGGATCCAGCCAAAACGTTGTATCAGCCTCATTCCCAATCTTTCCCCGAAAAAATTGTCTAAGAGGAACACCTGAAATAATAATTATGGAGATAGATTTGACAATGTTGCACCAAACCCCGCCCAAACACTTCCTCGAGGGGATAAAATCCCATTTTCTGCAACTGTAATGGATTGCTTGTATATCCTCCCTCCAGAACGACTCTTTCTCTGACTTAAATCTCCATCCCCACTTGGCCAAAAGGACAATATTAACATATTTCAGTCTACACAGGCCAAGCCCTCCACTTTTTTTTTTTTTTTTTTTTTTGGAATCACCACATGCTCCCAATCAACCTAGTGCATCTTCTTGTTAACTTGCGACCCTCCCCACAAGAATCTCCAAAATAAGGATTGTAAGGAATCAATCACTTTGCAAAGTGTCTTGTAGATCGAAAAATAATATGCTGGAAGGCTCTCGAGGACCGATTTGATAAGAGTAAGTTTTTCACCAGTGGAGAGACAAAGCGCTTTCCATCTAGAGAGGCGCGCCTCAACCACATCAATCACCGGCTTCCAATTATTCACCCGATTCATGTTCGCCTGTACCACCACCCCCAAATATTTAAAAGGAGTGGCAGTCGCTTGACAACCCACCAATCTAGCCAAGTCCTCAACCTCCTCCATATTGACTCCAAATCCAAGAAGATTAGATTTCGCAATATTGATTCTAAGGCCGGAGCAAATGTGAAAGCATCTAAGGATTCTAACCACGTTAGCAAGATTATTTTGAGACCACTCCCCCATGATAATAGTGTCATCCGCATAAAGAAGACGAGACATAATGGGACCACCATTCGGAGTATGGATGCCATGAACCCCCCCCCCCCCACGTCCTTTGTCGTCCATGTTGGTTAAGGTTTGAAGCGTCCTTTTGCTCTGTCCATCCTTTTATAATGGTAAGCGGTACTAATAAGCAACCTAGTACCCATTTGATCTTGAAATTCCCACCGAAATTGTGAGGTGAATCAGGTGTCCCTATTCGACACGATTGGGACCAGAATGCCATGACGCGAGACTATTTCGTTAATGTACACGTCTGCCATTTTCTTAGACGTATAAGTTTCCTTAATAGAAAGAATGTGGGCACTCTTTGCCAGTCGGTCTACTATTACCTAAATGGCATCAAAACCACGTGCGGTCCTTGGTAACTTGGTAAGTAGGTCCATTGTAATGTTTTCTCACTTCCATGTTGGTATCTCTACGGGTTGTAATTTACCGTAGGGCTTTTGGTGCTCGGCCTTAACTTGTAGACAAGTCAAGAACTTTTCCAGATACTTCAACACATCGCGTTTCATTCCCGACCACAAATAATTTTGTTTGAGGTCTCGATACATCTTTGTGGCACCGGGTGAATTGAATAGCAAGACTTGTGAGCCTCATTTAGTAAGAGCTCTTTAACACCACACTTGTTCGGCACCCAAACTCCACCAAACTGTGTCTTTAACCCTTCACCACCATCTACTAAATCTTTTACTTGACCCATAATCCATTCCTTCTTCGAATTCACTTCTTTGATGGCTTCTACTTGGGCCACCCGAATTTGATCAAGTAGCCCCGAGGTTACCACCAATTGCATAGACCTCACGCGTATCGGCTTATAATCCCCCTTTCGGCTTAAGTCATCGGCCACTACGTTAGCCTTCCCGGGGTGGTAATGGATTTCACAATCATAATCTTATATCGTCTCTAGCCATCTTCTTTACCTCATGTTGAGATCCATTTGTTCGAAAAAATATTTCAAACTCTTGTGGTCGGTGAATGAAGTACATTTCAACCCATAGAGATAATGCCACCATATCTTCAATGCAAAGACCACCGCCGCCAACTCGAGATCATCAGTTGGGTATTTTGTCTCATGTATTTTCAGTTGTTGTGAGGCGTATGTGATTACTTTTTCATTTTGCATTAACACAAATGAGACCTTGATACAATGCATCGGAATTTACAACCATGTCATTTGAGCCATCCGGGAGTGTAACGATGGGTGCGCGGGTGAGCTTATCTTTGAGTGTTTGGAAGGCTTTCTCTTGATCGACTCCGCAAATAAACCTTTTGTCCTTCCGGTTGAGCTAGGTCAAAGGCATAGAAATCCTCGAGAAGTCTTGTATGAATCTTCGGTAATACCCCGCAAGCCCAAGGAAACTTCTAATATCAGTCGGGTTCCTTGGTGAGGCCCATTTGGTAATCGCCTCAATCATGGACGGATAAACCTTCACCCCCTCGAAGCTTATCACACGCCCGAGGAATTGCACTTCCCAGATCCAGAAGGCACATTTTGAAAATCTAGCATATAACTTCTCTCTTCTTAAGGTCTCTAGCACTTCCCGCAAGTGTTTGGCATGATCCGCCTCGCACTTGGAGTATACTAGAATGTCGTCAATAAACACTATCACCGACTTGTCAAGCATCGGTTTGCACACTTGATTCATGAGATCCATGATGGCCGCAGGTGCATTTGTTAGTCCAAATGACATCACGAGATATTCATAGTGGCCGTAACGGGTTCAGAAGGCGGTCTTTGGTATATCTTCTTCACGTACCTTTAGTTGATGATACCCCGACCTCATGTCTATTTTAGAAAACCAACTCGCGCGTTGCAATTGGTTGAATAGATCATCGATCCTGGGAAGAGGGTATATATTCTTTACCGTCAACTTGTTCAATTCCTGGTAGTCAATGCACATGCGCATGCTACTGTCCTTCTTCTTTACAAATAGAACCGGTGCTCCCCATGGGGAAACACTTGGCGTAATAAACCCCTTTTCGAGAAGGTCTTGCAACTGTGAGAACAATTCGCGGAGTTCAGACGGTGCCAACCGATAGTGTGCCTTGGCAACCGACTGAGCCCCCGGTACCAACTCTATGTGAAATTCTACTTCCTGCTCGGATGGTAATCCCGGTAATTCTTCCGGAAATACTTCTTCAAATTCTTTCACCACCGGTAAGTCTTCGAACTTTAGCGGTTGCATGGTGGAATTAATTACATGGGTCAAGTACGCCTTGCACCCATGTTAGATCAACTTGGTTGTTTCAAGGTATGAACATAACATGGAATTTGGTTTTCTTTTCCCATGTATTGTGACAAGCTTTCCGCTAAGTGAGTTTAATTATATTACCTTGTGGTAGCATTGCACGTTGGCACGATAGCGTGATAGCCAATCCATTCCCACCACTATGTGGAATTCTCTCATGGCCATGGGCATTAGATCGATTTTAAAATCTTCACCTTCAATGAGGATGTTGCATCCTCGACACATGTCACAAATAAGAAAACTTTGATTATTACCTACAACTACCTCTATGGGCACGGTTAGTTTTGTCAAGTGAAATGAGGGGTGTTTAATAAATTCATGTGAAATAAATGAATTGTTAGCACCCATATCGAACAATTCATAGGCGGGTATAAAATTAACTAAGAATATACCTGCCACCACGTCGGGTTCCAATTTAGCCTCTTCAGCGGTTAGTACAAAGGATCTAGCTATAGCTTTTGGAGGTTCTTCCTTCGGAGATTTGATCACTTTTGCTTCTTTAGTCTTCAATAATTCCGAGCACGCGGCCTTCACGTGACCCGGTTGATAGCAATATTAGCAAACTCCAACTCTGGAGGCACGATCACTAAGTATATGCCCGGTCTTACCCCAGTTTGGGCACGGTTTGCTCTTGAAGTAGCATTCCCCTTTGTGGTTTATGTGGCAAATCTTGCAACTAGGGGTTCTTTGTCCTTGTTTCGGGTCACCCTTAGTTGGGAATTCATACTCCTTTTGCTTCTTAGAAGGGCTCGGGTTTGGATCTGCGACCATCCTTTCACCCCGCTCGATTTGTCTATTGAGCTCTATTTCTGGATTTCGGGTGGCATACACCATTTCAGTTAAGGTCACATATTTGGATGGTTCCAAAAATTCCCGATATTCCCCACCGAGCATATTATGGTAATGATAGATTTTCTGTTCTTCAGTTTGTACCAACTCGGTGCAAAATTTCAACTTGTCGAATATTACTCCGGTGATAATGTCAATAGTTTCTCCTTTGTATCTTAGTTTCATAAATTCCTCTTTGATTTTATTCACCACTGCTCTCGGGCTATGGTCTTTGAAGAATGGTACTTTGAACTCCTCCCAAGTCATGTTTCGGATGCCTTCTGTGCCCTTCTCTGCCTTAACAACCTCCCACCATGTCTTTGCATTATCGCAAAGCTGACCGGTGGCATACACCACTTGATCAACGGGGTCGCAGTGACTCCTTTCAAACACTCCTTCTATGTCGTCTATCCACTTTTAGCATGCTATCGGGTTCACCTCACCCTTGTAGAGGGGTGGTTTGCATGCCATAAACTTATCATAAGTACAACCTTTCTTCTCTCTTGTTCTCTCCCTATCTTGGGAGAGACTTTCCTTTAGTTCCTTTATCTTCTCATCCACGATGGCTAGAATAGCCCCTTGGATGTTCTCGGTCACTTTCTTTAACCCCTTCTTCAATGCCTTTCCAATCTCCTATAAGATTCTTTCATTTATTTCCTCTCGAGTGAGAGGAGCTTGCATCACTTGCCATTTTTGCTAACTGAAGTATTCATTAAGGTTCGTTATATTTTTAGTAAGTATTTCTCATTGTTATGTGATACATGAGATTCTAACACTCTATGTATCATAACATCTTAATATAATATTTATCATAATATAATATTTCTCATGGTTGGAGTTTCAATCTACTCCCACCAACTGAATATGTCTTTATAACTTTTCTTATGTTATTGTGTACTAAGTCGAGGTATTTCTTCTCGGATTTCTTGATCAAGCTTGTAAGCCGAACACAAACTTTGGCTCTTAATACCACATCTAAGACCCTACCCTCTAAACCCAATATTAATACATGATTATGAGAATAATAATGTATTTCAACTTTTGACATTAAATTAAGTTCATACATCACCCATTAACAACAAAACATGTTTCCAAAAACGGACGAAATTCAAGTTTTTAAACAACATCAGACCTAGTTTCAAAGTTTAAACACAATAGAAAAAAAAACATCATTTGTTGTACACAAACATGTCATTGTATGACCCTTTACAAAAGGCTATCAAAATAAACGTGTTTGGTTTGGTTTGCTTGCTTGTTCCTCCATCCGAGTGCCCCTTATACCTAAACATGTTATACACACAACACACAAGGTTAGTTAACTTAGAACATGTTTTAAAGCGATTAAATAAGTCAATCCTCATAAATGTCCTAGTGAACGGTCATTCACCCTGACTAGTGTCTAGGTGAACGGTCGTTTGCCCAGGCGAACGGCCGTTCAGTCATCATAGAGAGTTCCAGGAATTTTCTTCTCTAGCGAACGGTCGTTCGAATTGACTGATCAGGTTATGCACTTTGTCAAGCCAATTTCACGACTTATTTGCATGATCCAATCATCCTAGACTTAGTCTAGAACGATTTTATTACAAGTTTTGCCTCGGGCTCTACAATTCGCTTTGGGAATTGTCTATGCCTTGGTCTTTCGTGTCTAGTGCTCAACAAGTAGAGCTGGTCACGAGCTGAGCCGATCCGATCGGAGCTTTGCTCGTGCTTGGCTCGTTTACAAATCGAACCGAGCGGAGCGGCTCATTTACAATCGAGCCAAAAACCGAGCGAGCATTTTTCGAGCATGAATATTTCCGAGCGAGCGTCGAGCGAGAATCGAGCACAGAGTAATTTGGACAACCATAAAATTAGGATGTTTCGTTTGATGTTTTCATTGTCGGGTAACAACTAAGGCCGAACTGTCTAATGATAACAATAATTTTGAAATCCGAGTGTCCGAGGATGAGGCTTAGGTTGAGGCTGGTGAGGCGATGAGCATACTGCAGGGAACAGTTATTGCATTTTGACGTAGGGTGATATCAAGCGGCGATTAATGATGGACGACTAATAACATAGATGAGTCAAGACTGTCACCTCATGACTTATGGTTTTACTATTAAACTTAATGTTAAATTTTTTATTGTGTTAAGTGGGCTAGTTATATTTTGTTTGCATATATTTGGGCCAAATCCAATAGAATGTTATGTATAATCTATAAATACATCTGTAATTTGTGTCTATATTTATAATTAATATATAATAAATATATAAAAATTTATTCGAGTCGAACCGAGCCGGGCGGACCTTTGCTCATGCTTGGCTCGTTTACAAACCAAATCGATCCGATCCGATCTGCTCATTTACAACCGAACGGAAGATCGAGAGAACGTTTTTCGGGCATTTTCCGAACGAGCGAGCCACAAGCGGCGAGCGATTTGAACAGTCCTATCAACAAGCATTATTTTTTCCATTTTGACCCATTACAAGATCAAAATGGTGTCCACTATACCCATGGCCATAATATGTCTAGCTTATCATGGCCATTTGTTATAGTATCGTATATCGGACATTATCTATGCCTCTATGGTTTCTAGGACTACAAACAACAATTCTTCTCATTAAGTATATCTTATCAAATTCCGAAAAATCCTTAAGTCTAACATAGTATCTAACCTTAATTCATGGTCAACCGCTTTCTTATCATTAACAATACCTCGTCAACAATACAACATCAACAACTTAGAGAATTATATAAATAAACTCGTTCAAACAACGTACCTCAAAGCTTCCCCTTTTGGTAAGTGTCCGTCTCGCTTTTGACCTCCTTGCCTCCACTTGATTTGCCTATCCGAGCAAACCGAATTATCATTAGAGCCTATAATCAATGTTCCACGATATATACACCATACAAGAATCCAAGTTATTGGTTGTGATTTTCACCCAACAACTTATTAATCCGGATTTCATTTAAGAATTTTATCAAACACTTGGCGGGCATATTTTGACTAGTGAATTTACAAGTCTAATTTCTAGTTTACAATCTAACCTTTTTCAAGCAATTAACCCCAACACCAAGTTCTTATTATAATTTAGCAACATAAGTTCATAAACAAGCATTATAAACCATATTTTACTCAAGGCCTTGGGGGTTTTCACCATGGGGTTGAACCCCACCCCTTCCCATTATAGATATTATGATTTCAACCCAACATTAACAATGGAGACTTGAGGTTAGGTATTTGACATCCCTATACTCATACAAGCTATTCTACTTCATAAATTAAGGATTTCCCCACTAATTAGATTTAACATCAAGAACCCTACTTTTGGAGATCATCACCAAATCAAAAGATTTAACATACCTCTTGTTCAGATTTTGATGATGATTCCTTTTATGCTAACATGCAGTAGATTCACCTTGATTTTCTCTCTTGAATTTGAAGAAATCGGTGTTTAGAATGAGTGTGTGTTTTGTGTGTGTGTTTGTGGTGTTTTGGTCGACCACCATGTCTGACCATCGACACCTTCATGGTTTTTTGATAATATTCACACCCTAGTTTGTATATATGACACCTTTAGTCCTTTAGTCTTTTACAATGTCAAATTTACCACCATTTTACTCTAGAAAAGTCTTGGTGTTTAGCATATGTGTATTTATGTAAAAATAAAACTTAACCCATGTTTTTAATGGAATAATATTATTAAAATAAGGTTTTTGAAATTTCGGATGTTACAATCCAGCTGTTTGAAACACTGTTCATACATGATGTCCGCGCTGCTGCCTGGATCCCAGAACATGTACTGTGTACGATAATGGCCAAAGACTCCAGTAATGATGAGTGGAGATGTGGACGTGATAGGCCTCTTGTTTTTCCGGTGGGTTGAATGCCCGCCTTTTATCATGTTGCACTGGTACTGAGGGGTCTGGTCAGCCATATGGGTTTGCAGATTGCGGATACGTTTGTTTGCCCCTCCCCACGGTCCTCAGCTTCATGTTCGCGGCCGATGCGTTGGACGTTTTTCACTAGGTGACCTAGTTGTCGGGACTTCAGTGCGGCCTTGATCTCCATTTTAAGGTTGTAATAATGGTCGGTGTTATGACCAAAGTCATTGTGGTAGTCACAGCGCTTGCTCGTGTCGACATTCTTACAATCCCCTAGGGGTTGCGGCTCCTTGAACTTGTGTTGTTCGATTGCTAACACCTGGGAAGGAGTTTTGATCAGCGGAGTCCAGTCTTAATTTTTTTTCGAGCCCCCCTCCCCCCCTGTGCTGGTCATGGGTATGGCTGCCGCTGATCAAATGGCGCGCGTCTTGCGGGGAAGAGTATTTGCCTTCATCAGTTGAGCTAGAGATGCGGGACCACAAAGATTGTTTGTTCTTGTGATTATTATTATTATTATTATTATTATTATTATTATTATTATTATTATTATTATTATTATTATTATTATTATGAGCTGATTGTTATTGTCGGGCCTAGCGGAAAGATTTTTCAGACTACACGTAAATCTTAGCCACCCTGATGATTTCATACCAGGATTTTAGGATTCCGTCCTTGCCCGTGAGGCACTTCATGAGGTCCTCATTGTTGACCCCTTGTATGAACCTTGCACGTGTGAGTTCTTCACCACATCCTATCTGCAACGCTTCTCTGTTGTAATAGATGATAAAGTCTTCTATTGATTCGTTGTCTCGGCGTACACACAGTAGGATGTGGACCTTGTCTTTTTTATGCTTTCTATGGTGAGAGAAGTGCAATGAAAACATCACAAGGAGATCATCGAAGTTGATGATTGTGCCCGCTGGGAGGTTGTCGAACCAAACTCTCGCTGCACCCGTGAAGGTTTTTGTGAAAAGATGGCAATAGACTTGCATGGGCCAGTTCTAGTTGTGACCAGTGGTCCTGAAGTCGTGAAGATAGTCATTAGGGTCGTGGATGTCGTCGTACTTCCCGATGCTACTGGGAAGTTTGGCCTTGGCTGGTATGGGAGTCAAAGGCCACACGGGCGCAGAACTTGGATTTCTCGGCGAGATCCTTTGGTTAATATAGATTGACCAGGTCATCGTCTTCCTCTGTGTGCGCGCTGGACTCATAGCCGTCTTCTACTTCTGAGGTAGCATAGCCCTGGCTATGTGTATTTCTACCATTGCCTCTGCTACATTCCCTTGGTGTTTGTCTTTCTATGAACGGCTATTCGTCTTGTTCTTGCTGCTCGGTCCTTGACTTTGGTCTGCGGGACCGGAGTTAAGAGTTTTATAAGCTTGTTTCGCAGCCACTCGCATCATTTTTTGTTGATAAAGAGCAGTGACTCTCGCCTGTTCCCGAAAGAGCCATTCGTTTGGACCCTCCAGTTGTTCATCTTAGTTGCTTTCGTGACATCCAGGTCTCCGGTGGTTACTGGTTCTACCCAACTGAGTGTGTGCCGTCTGGTGGGCCATTTTGGTCATGGTGGCCGGAGTTTCGCCTCTGGCACCCTCGTCATGAACGTCTTCAATGACGGGAGCACCAGCGTCGAACCTTGGAAGATCGTCGGTTGCCATTGTCTAGCTAAAAGATGGATTGTTTAAGAGTTCTAGCCGGTACGGATGGAGCCAATGAAGAAACAATGGTCTAACCTCCGATTAGAGAGGCTAAACCACATTGCTACAAGCTTAATCCTTCGCTAGATGAATGGAAAGGTGACTGATGAGAGTGAATGACCTGAAATAAACACAATAATCCGATGGGAGTCGACTGCTAGGAACTAATAATCAGAACCACATACAGACACAAAAACTTAGTTGGCCTTAGTGTGTTCTTCAGGGTTTTCTGCATGGCCTATCCAAGGAGGTGAACTCCTCCTTAAATAGGTTCCACATGGGCCTCAAGATTAACCCTTAACCTACTCAATGGGTCGTGGCCTAGTTAAGGGCTTACCTCCACATCGGCCTACGATTAGTCCAATATAATATTTCATATTATATTACATAAATCATAGAGGGAGAGTGTACCATTTATCCCGCGTGGCGATATGCCATTGGAAGACGTCTAGAGATCAGATACATGTCATCTGCCTGTTAGCTGCAGGCTTGACACGCCATTATTGCCTAATTCTCATGTAGTCCTATTGGTTAATGCAGGTGAGAACTGTACTTGAATTTCCCTTTGGCGGATCCACGTCCGTGTGGTAACAGGCTTGGCTCCCCGGTGGAGTCTCCTGATTGGTTGTTCGTGCTACAGGTTGTACGGAGTGTCCCCTTACCTGTGAATGGACGTGAAGATTTGCCTTGCCGGCAACCTCTGATTGGCTGATCGTGCAGCATGACCTCTTCCACACATCCAACTACTGTGATTGGTCCGTACAAGCTTGTACACTTGTACCTTTTATCCGCCACGGGCTCTCCTAACTTTCATCACAAGGCATCCGTGTTGGACTTGGCGGATGCGGTGTAGGTGATACATCCGCGCGGATCTTACATCTGCCTAAAAGGTGTGATCCGCCTAAATTCCCATCCGCTATCCCCGTGGGCCACGGGCTTGAGATGTTTTGAGCTCATTTTTGTAACATCGAGAAATTTTGAAATTTCAACACGTATATTATATTTTTTTTTCATTCATAACGTGCCAAAGTCTTATTTTCCCGACCACACAACTTATATATATATATATGTATATATATATATATAAGTATAATAATAATAATAATAATAATAATAAACATGATACAAATATTATAACTAAACCCCCCCTAAACCTAAACTATAACCCAACAAACAAAACTACCCAACCCAACACCCTCTTGAGCCCACCAGACTCGGCCCAAACCACCCAGCCCAAACCCCTCCTTCCCATTTCAGTTATAAAAAAAATTGTCCCCGCCGAGGATCGAACCCGGATCAGCTCCATTCACACACACACGTTCATACCACCTGGGCCACACACTCATGTTGAATTTAACTCAACTTTAATTATATTTAACCACACTCTCATCTCTCTTTCTTTCTTCCATGTGTTCAACGAGCAGCAGCAGCAACAGATATACAGTTTTTATTTTTTTTCTTTTTTTTTCCATTTTTGACCAGTTAATTGACACTATTAACGCAAAATTAACCATGGTTTGACTTGGATACGTGATTTCCGGCCTATTCATCATCCAATACACGTTAATTATCAATTAATCAATACCAAAATTATCAAGAACGCGTCCCACGTTAATGCACGATCAATCCTTACCATATCATCAATCCAGTGCTTAGCACTATAAATTGATCATCCTCGAACCATTACAACTCGCTCATACATCTTTCTTAATCACCAATTTCTCTGAAACATCCTCTGAGCTATACACACGATCGCAGTTTGACTTTAGGGTTGACCGGCCAATCGAGCATCGAAATAACATTGTAAGCATAATTATTGTTGTGGGGTTTGTTCATCGGCATTCACACATCAAAAACCCTAAGATTAATCATGTTATTGATGTGTGAATCGCTGGATTGGAAAAGCTAGGGCTCGTGATTGAGATTTGGGGATAAACTGATTTAATATAGCGTATTTATTTTATTTAAACAGGGTTAAATCACAACCACAGGCCTAGGCCAAGTGGTTGTGATCGATGCTTGTAACCAAAGGCACCCGGGTTCGAGTCCCGGCTTGGGCGCCCCTTTTTCCACTTCTTTTTAACCTTTTTAAAACAAACCAAATTATATATATATTACATTTAAACTTGTAAATTCATTTTTAATTATTAAAACCTTTTTATAAATTCTAAAAAAATTATCTTTAACAAATCTGATGTCAAAGTTTTATCTACAATTTTTATTTTCTGAAATTCATTTAATTAATATTTATAATAATTAAATCAATTTTATACTATTATATTTATAAAAATCCATTAAAATATCAAAACAATTTTATAAATTCCCACAAAAATTATCCTGAGATTGTACAATGATAAACTTTACTGAAATGATTTTTAATTCTGAAAAATCATTTATTTCATATTTTTAATCAATTTTTGTTAGTTTTAATCATAATTAAAGCATAATAAATTCAATTTTTACTATTTTTGCACCAAAATTTTATACAATTTAATTCTGAATATTTAGAACAGAAATATGATTTTTAAAATAATAATTCTTTAATTATTAGTATTTTTAAATATTAAAGTTAAAGTTTGGCAATTTGTAATAAATAGATCTAATAATCTATTTTAAAGAAAATAATTTTATAAAATTATTTTTATACTTTAAACACGTTATTGTGACCATGTAAAACTTAAATTTCATAAAAAGAATTTTTGTTTATTTATTTACAAAAATTCTCTCAATTATCAAACAATTTTAGTATTAATCAAACGAGCATTTATCCCCAAATTCGAAGCCCTAAAACCTATACATTTGTAGACTAGATAGACTTATTTATTACCTCATTATAGGGTGATACTTGATACATTTGGGCAACACCATTATCCAATTTTTCAACAGATATAACATTTTGCTAAGGTGAGTTTTACATAGCCCCTTTTCTATTTATCACCGTTTTGGGGTGAAACATGTTACAACAATATTTATGCAATTCAATCATCAATTTGTCTATGTGTATTTCTTTGTTGCATTATGTCTTGAACATGACTAGGGTAAGCACAATTCTAGCATAAACATTCATCAGCCAAACGGTATACATTGATAGATCTATTGGACTGACAATCCCACCCGGATACGTGCCTCCTACAAAGGTTACGTGGGTGTTTGTTACTGCAATATAAACGAGTGAACCATGAGCGTATGGGATGTACCACAATTACAACAGTCAACAAGGTTGATTATGCACTCGATTTACTTCTAGTATGTTTTCGCATATGGACTAGATTGCCATGACACATGAATTGCACAACAATTTTATTCTATTATCAAAACCTATGTAATTCTCACCAACTTTTGTTGACCCAAAACATTTTCAACTTAACATGTTTCAGGTTCTATTTGCTTGAAAATTTGAATTGATGCTTGAAGATATGTGTATAGCTTTATTCAATTTGATGTACAAATTCTAGAACAATTGTATGTAATTCATTTAAATCATTTAATGGAATTTTTTATTCACCATGAGCTACTGAACAATCATCAATACGTGACATCCCGATGTTTCCGCCATCGGTTGGGGTGTTACAGATTGGTATCAGAGCCATGGTTATAGGGAATTAGGTTATTAGAAAAATAATATAGTCTATAACCATAGGATTTAACCAGTACTTGCTTCTTTTACTTGCTATTCTCTATCTCCTACTTCATATCTCTACTTTCATCCCTACAAGAAGGTTGCTCTCCATCACTGGATCCACTCTTAGACTAATAAGGCAAAATCCTCAGGTTTAACCTGAACCCCCTTGAGATCTCGTCGAAGTTCTAGATTTTAATAACGAACACGTGCAATCTGGAAGGGTGGACGCCTGTATTCTGAGTTTTCTGTCTAGGCTGGCATTGCGCATATATCCCAATCAGACGAGGGACCCGGATGCCTACCTGGGAATTCTCGGGATGAGTGTTCACTTATAGGCTAAAGCATGTCTTCATATGTTATTAGAATTGAGAATCTTTGATAAGTCAACGTTTTCGTTTATTCGTTTTAATTAATGAATAAATGATTACACTCCTTATATAATCTCATTCATTTCACTGTGTCTCTTACAGATCATGCCTCCACGTCGCAGTGCTCGTCTTAATAGTGGTGAAAATCATGATGAAGGAAGTAGCAATCACAACCACGATACTAACCACAACAACAACAACAACAATGGTGTCGATGCTCGGCTGGCTGCAATCATTTCTCAACAAATGGCGCAGCAAATCGCAACTCTGGTTCCCAACATACTAGCTCAAGTCATCCAGTTGAACGGCAACGGGAACGGCAACGGCAACGGGAATGGAAATGGAAATCACAACGGGAATGGACTTCCAGCCTGTACCCTTAAACACTTTAATTCCTGTAATCCCCCAAAGTTCAGTGGAGAAGAAGGAGCTACAGGACTCCTACAATGGTTTGAGGGTATTGAGAATACCTTCATCAACAGTGAGTGCCCCGACAATTTTAAAGTCCGTTATGCCATGAGTGTTCTTCATAAACGAGCACTCACTTGGTGGAATGAAGAAAAACGCACTCGCGGAGCTGAAGCTGCACTAGCCTTAACTTGGGATCAAGCTAAAGACATTATGAAGGCAGAGTTCTGTCCTCGTAATGAAATTAAGAAGTTGGAAGATGAATTTCATGACCTTGCTCAAGACAGTGGGGAAAACCTTGCTTACAACACTCGTTTTCACGAACTTAGCTTACTGCTACACCACAAAGTCACCCCTTTGCCCATTGCGATCGAAAAATACATTGGTGGTTTACCGATGCAGATTCAAGACACAGTGTGGGGAAAGAACCCTGCTACTTTGGAGGAAGCAAAGCGTTTGGCCGCCACCCTAACAGATAACCATGTGAAGGCAGGAACCCTGACCCGTAAAGGGGAAAAGAAAAATGATACTCCCCAACCTGCCGTTGATATCAAAACTGAGGCTTCAACCAACGGGAAGTGTAAGGTCAGGAATTTTGCAATAGACACCACTGTCCCACCCAACAAGAAACAATACAACGGGAAGCTACCTAAGTGTGACACCTGCCAGTATCACCATCCAACTCAAGTACCCTGCCGACAGTGCACCAATTGTCAAAGGTATGGGCATCTTGCAGATGCTTGTCGTATCCCTGCTACAAACGCTCTTGATGCTCCAAATAACCCCGCTTGAGACCCTCCAGCTACCTAACAAGCAAACCTCACCATTTGAATGATGTCTATTTCCTCTTTAATTCTATGTATTAGCACTTTTTGGATTCAAGAAATAAATTCAAGTATTATCATAATATCTGTGTGCATACTTGTTTGAATGTGAACTAATTGTTATATCTATAATCATACTTGCTTACTTGTACAACAATTAGTTGACTACCAAACAATCTACTCAACGATTGGTAGAGGTCATCATGTCTTTCCAACAGTCGGGAGAGGCCCTACCACCTGCTCAACGACTGGTGGAGACTATCAGATCTGCTCAACAATCGGTAGAGTCATAAAAGGACGCAAGACCCTAATGTAAGGTAAATTGGTAATTACGGTCCGGAACGTAATCATGAATTTACAGGTACGTTAAGGTAGTGTGAAATTTTATCAAGGTTTTCAGTAGTTGACCAATTGCAAACCTGGTATTTTCTTTAACTTCGGGACGAAGTTTCTAAAAGTAGGGGAGACTGTAACATCGAGAAATTTTCAAATTTCAACACGTATATTATATTTTTTTTTCATTCATAACGTGCCAAAGTCTTATTTTCCCGACCACACAACTTATATATATATATATATATATATATATATATATATATATATATATATATATGTATATATATATATAAGTATAATAATAATAATAATAATAATAATAATAATAATAATAATAATAATAAACATGATACAAATATTATAACTAAACCCCCCCTAAACCTAAACTATAACCCAACAAACAAAACTACCCAACCCAACACCTTCTTGAGCCCACCAGACTCGGCCCAAACCACGCAGCCCAAACCCCTCCTTCCCATTTCAGTTATAAAAAAAATTGTCCCCGCCGAGGATCGAACCCGGATCAGCTCCATTCACACACACACGTTCACACCACCAGGGCCACACACTCTTGTTGAATTTAACTCAACTTTAATTATATTTAACCACACTCTCATCTCTCTTTCTTTCTTCCCTGTGTTCAACGAGCAGCAGCAGCAGCAACAGATATATAGTTTTTATTTTTTTTCTTTTTTTTCCATTTTTGACCAGTTAATTGACACTATTAACGCAAAATTAACCATGGTTTGACTTGGATACGTGATTTCCGGCCTATTCATCATCCAATACACGTTAATTATCAATTAATCAATACCAAAATTATCAAGAACGCGTCCCACGTTAATGCACGGTCAATCCTTACTATATCATCAATCCAGTGCTTAGCACTATAAATTGATCATCCTCGAACCGTTACAACTCGCTCATACATCTTTCTTAATCACCAATTTCTCTGAAACATCCTCTGAGCTATACACACGATCGCAATTTGACTTAAGGGTTGACCGGCCAATCGAGCATCGAAATAACATTGTAAGCATAATTATTGTTGTGGGGTTTGTTCATCGGCATTCACACATCAAAAACCCTAAGATTAATCAGGTTATTGATGTGTGAATCGCTTGATTGGAAAAGCTAGGGCTCGTGATTGAAATTTGGGGATAAACTGATTTGATATAGCGTATTTATTTTATTTAAACAGGGTTAAATCACAACCACAGGCCTAGGCCAAGTGGTTGTGATCGATGCTTGTAACCAAGGGCACCCGGGTTCGAGTCCCGGCTTGGGCGCCCCTTTTTCCACTTCTTTTTAACCTTTTTAAAACAAACCAAATTATATATATATTACATTTAAACTTGTAAATTCATTTTTAATTATTAAAACCTTTTTATAAATTCTAAAAAAATTATCTTTAACAAATCTGATGTCAAAGTTTTATCTACAATTTTTATTTTTCTGAAATTCATTTATTTAATATTTATAATAATTAAATCAATTTTATACTATTATATTTATAAAAATCCATTAAAATATCAAAACAATTTTATAAATTCCCACAAAAATTATCCTGAGATTGTACAATGATAAACTTTACTGAAATGATTTTTAATTCTGAAAAATCATTTATTTCATATTTTTAATCAATTTTTGTTAGTTTTAATCATAATTAAAGCATAATAAATTCAATTTTTACTATTTTTGCACCAAAATTTTATACAATTTAATTCTGAATATTTAGAACAGAAATATGATTTTTAAAATAATAATTCTTTAATTATTAGTATTTTTAAATATTAAAGTTAAAGTTTGGCAATTTGTAATAAATAGATCTAATAATCTATTTTAAAGAAAATAATTTTATAAAATTATTTTTATACTTTAAACACGTTATTGTGACCATGTAAAACTTAAATTTCATAAAAAGAATTTTTGTTTATTTATTTACAAAAATTCTCTCAATTATCAAACAATTTTAGTATTAATCAAACGAGCATTTATCCCCAAATTCGAAGCCCTAAAACCTATACATTTGTAGACTAGATAGACTTATTTATTACCTCATTATAGGGTGATACTTGATACATTTGGGCAACACCATTATCCAATTTTTCAACAGATATAACATTTTGCTAAGGTGAGTTTTACATAGCCCCTTTTCTATTTATCACCGTTTTGGGGTGAAACATGTTACAACAATATTTATGCAATTCAATCATCAATGTGTCTATGTGTATTTCTTTGTTGCATTATGTCTTGAACATGACTAGGGTAAGCACAATTCTAGCATAAACATTCATCAGCCAAACGGTATACATTGATAGATCTATTGGACTGACAATCCCACCCGGATACGTGCCTCCTACAAAGGTTACGTGGGTGTTTGTTACTGCAATATAAACGAGTGAACCATGAGCGTATGGGATGTACCACAATTACAACAGTCAACAAGGTTGATTATGCACTCGATTTACTTCTAGTATGTTTTCGCATATGGACTAGATTGCCATGACACATGAATTGCACAACAATTTTATTCTATTATCAAAACCTATGTAATTCTCACCAACTTTTGTTGACCCAAAACATTTTCAACTTAACATGTTTCAGGTTCTATTTGCTTGAAGATTTGAATTGATGCTTGAAGATATGTGTATAGCTTTACTCAATTTGATGTACAAATTCTAGAACAATTGTATGTAATTCATTTAAATCATTTAATGGAATTTATTATTCACCATGAACTACTGAACAATCATCAATACGTGACATCCTGATGTTTCCGCCATCGGTTGGGGTGTTACAATTTTGGGTATGGGCCTGTGTTGTCTTTAATGAGTTTTGGGCCCCTACCCCCCTTCAAGTCCTTATTTTCATTACTCACATTATGCATTATTTTATTTAGTCAAGTCGTACGAAGTCTAGCAAAGCCCTAATTATCTCAAAATCTTACAATGACAACTAAACGATTGTCGAGATTTAAGCGTACGATTATCTAGTTTAAAACGAGCATTGGTGACAAACGTTTAATCTTTAATATGCCTGCCCTAGAACAACAAGTGTGTGTGTGTATATATATATATGTACCGATTCAAATACAAAGTCTTCAAAACGTGCGAACTACGAGATAATTACGTAATGATAATTACGTAATGTTTTTGTCTGTTCATGAATTCGTTTTTTCTGTTCATGAAAGCATTACGTAATTATGTGTTTTTCATTGCGTAATTAGGAAGAACAGATTACGTAATTTATGTCATTCATAATATATGTTTCTATTATTCATTACGTAATTAGTTTTATATATAATTGTATCATCTATTACGTAATTATCACTACGTAATTATGATGTACTTCGCACGCTTTTGTTACTTTTTCTGATAACCGGCCTCTATATATATATATATATGGGAAGGATAAATTGAAAACCCCCTTAAGTTAAGAAAACTTAGAAAACCCATGTAAAAACCATCTAAAAATTTAAAAAGCACTGATGGGATATTTTTTTAAAAAAAATAAACAACGCAAACTTTGTAACAGCGCTATTAACATATGTTTTCTGCCTTTTAACATATGTTATAGCGCTGTTAACATATGTTTTCTGCTTTCTAACATAAGTTAACAGCGCTGTTACAAAATTTGCGTTGTTTATTTTTTTTTTTTAAATTCTGTCGGCGTTTTTTTAATTTTTTTTGGCCCAAAACACTTAAATACATATATGTTACCTTTTGTAATTTTTTCAAAAAAAAGTTTTTTTAGATGGTTTTTACATAGGTTTTCTAAGTCCTTATGGCACACCACTAGTGCCATCTGGCCCATCTCTTCTTCTTCGGTTTGTTTATGGTTTGTTTATGTGGCTTTTAACTCCACGGTTTGCTCTATTTATATCCAAAATTATGAACGGTCCACTGTTAAAATTAAAGTTTACTGACCGTTTAGTTAGCCTTAATTCAATTCAAACTGCGGTTTTGAAGATTTAATACTTAAGTTTGCTGACCATTTGGTGGGACGGTTGTAAGTAGTATGAATTTAATGTTAAACCGGTTTAAAAGTTGAAACCGTGTGAAATGTTTTAAAAAAAGTTCGGGTATTTAAATGAAAATATAAATGAAAGAATCAGTGAAGTGCTGCCTCCAAAAAAATGTTTCAGTAAAATAAATCAGTGAAATGATGTAGCAACACAAGATTAGTTAAAATGAAAGCAAATTATTTCCTTCAAGTGTCCCTTCTCCCCTTATTTTTTTAATGAAAAAGTGGACAAGACAACCTACGCTTGTAGCATGATTTGACCCTGGCATCCAATGTACGTGTACTAATTTTTTTAATTTTTTTTCACTTTCTCTTCTCCTGGCTATTTAATTAACCATTCATCTCACCTTTTGAGTAACCCCCAAGATATGTTATTTGCAAATAAGGTTGCAAACAAATCAAAACAAACCAAACGAATACGAATAAAACATTGTTTGTGTTCGTTTATTAAAGAAATTATGTGTTTACGAGCATTTCATGAACACTTACCGAATGAGATTTTATGTTCGTGTTCATTTATGTTCGTTTGTTAATTTTGTTCATGAATGCTGACAAACACAATCGGTCATTAATGAACACAAACATGTGTGCATGAATACAAAGTGTTAATGAACGAAAACAAACACAAATGGACACATATTAACTTCCAAATAATATCGAATTCACATATACAAAGAAATTTACTAGATCCACCCAAAATATAACCTAGTTATACAAGCATACTTAGTCATAATATTGGTAAACATAATAAAGTAATTTCTAAAAAAACTAAGCTCGCATCTTAAACTTGAAGTGTTCATTAATTGGTTATTGAAACTTGAACTCTTTATTAGTTATATATTTAATGATTATACTTAAAGTAGGATTTGTTGACCTTATATAGCCATATACTTACCTCACATAAATTATTTACTTATTCGGGTAAAATAAATAAAAATTAAAGAATGAAAAATACATTATAAAAATTAAAAACCCTATTAAACTATTGAACATAAATTAACTTAAACGAACACGATACAGAACATTTACGGACATAAACGAACACGTTACCAAACATTCATGAACATAAACGAACGAACGCGACCTTTGTTCATGTTTGTTCGTTTAACTAAACGAACACAAACGACCTTTCCACCGAACGGTTTGTGAACTGTTCACTAAAAGTTCAGTTCTCTTGCAACCCTATTTACATGTATATAAATAGATATGTTATTTGACACAAGACGGACGATCTTGTCAACTAGACACGAGATATTCACACTATGGTTGTTCTCCATGAGCACCGTTCTTTCCGACTATCCTAATTTCAACATCAAACAAATTTCTTCACCAAGATCCCCGGCCTGATGCCCTTAATAGATCGATTAACACACATAATGGTGAAAAATAAACTTGCATAAACACAATCTATGAAGAACGAACGATTTCTCCAATGCACGAATAGTTTCTACATTGAACGGGTTATTACAAATGATTGTCGGTGACTATTTATAGTCACCGACAAGGGCAAAGCATTTAAGGGACCGGGAGGTGCCCCGACTCTCATTGTTTTTTTCTCAGTAATGTAAACTTACGGGTTTTCATCCGAAAATTTTATATTTATTGAATCTGACTCCCTCCGTTTTAAGGTCATGTGACTTTCGACCCTTTCAAAAAAATTCGTCACTGGTCACCAATGGAAACGACGTGATGGTTCACCAAAGAAAGCGTTGGTTTGTTAAATCTACAAGGTTTTCATATCTAAGCCTTTTATTTAGACTACTCGGAGTGGTGAGGGGGGAAAGAGGGGGATGAAGCGCCATGTGGCACTTGTGGGACCCATGTGGGGGGGAAAAATTGTGGGGAGTGGAAGGGGGGAAGGAAATAATATTATATTGTGTTAAAGTTAAAAAAAACACCTGACCAATCAGAAGATGCCAAGTGTCCCCCACCAAGTGCCCCACGCCAGGCAAATGCCCCCCCCGCCCCCAGCCACTTCCACGCCACTGTCGGCGGCGGTGTTACCCCCCTTCCCGCCCCCATTCCCGCCCCACTCCGGGCACTCTTACAATAGTTGCACTTTAAGCAGTAACTATACTAACGGAACTTTCTAACTAAACCAACGAGATTAACCAACTCTGCCGGTTTGAAACGTTTGTCTTCACCTTACATGCCCGTCTCAAACTTCGAACACCTTATCTCTTAACCTTAATTTCAATTTGTTGTCAAAGGAACCCGAACCAGACTCTAACATTGGTATTTGAAATTGGAGACGAATCTTTGAATATTTTTAGACTAAGCGGAGTGGGTGCGGGAGGGGGGGGGGGGGGAACACCGCCGCCGGTAGGGGCGGGGGGTTTCACCGGCGTGGGGGGAAAGATGTGGACACTTGGCATGTTTTTATTGGATGAGGTCTTTTATTTATTAAAAAAAAATAATCTAATTATCATTTAAAATGCCCGGGTTTTTTTAAAAAAAAAAAAAAGAAATTAAATAAAAAAAATAAATAAAAAAACATTACATAATTAAATTACTTAATAACCATTACATACTTAAACAACCATTACATAATCCTAATAATTCCTAAATTACTTATTTAAACATAAATAAATCTCAATTACTTATTTAATCCTAATTTTCTCCACTATGGAGAGTAGTTGTCCCATTCCCGGGGAGGGTGATGTACTCGGGTGAGACGGAACGTGAGCTATCCCGTCCATCGGATCTCGCATCCGAGGGGAAATAGTAGTACTCACGAGGAGGGGTAGGTCGGCTCCAGTAAAGTTCCTCCTCCTCAATCTCCCTAAGGGCTTCCAAGTCCCCCTCAGTTGGGGAATTCTCGTGGTAGGGGATGGGGGTAGCCTGGTGTTGGGGGATGGGGATGGGGATGGGGGTAGTCTGGTGTTGGGGGATGGTGGTAGGGGTGGGGCTGGGGCTGGGGGCTGAAGCAGCCCAGGGGGTAGGGGCCGACAACCTTAGTCGCTCCATTTCTTGCTGGGCCAAGACATAATCCATGGCCCAGACCATTTCCTCATCCGTCCAGTCATCATCGGCTTGAGGAGGAGGAAATGTTGGTTGTGCAGCAGCAGCAGGAGGAGGGGGATATAACCAATGTTGTGGAGGAGGAGGAGAAAGAGGAGGTTGTGCAGTAGTAGGAGGAGTAGAGGAGGTGAATGGTAGTCTCCGGGGGCGGCCCCGTCCCCGGACCCGGCGAGAGTACTGCCGGATATTAGACGGTCCAGCAGCTCCTGGTTGAAAACCGTCACCCATGTTATTCATTGCTTTGAGGAGGAGGAATAGATGTGACTGAGAATTGGGTTATGTGTTGTATATATAGGGTTAGAAATATGAAGCAGTGGAGGGGGGGGGGGGGAAACTTTGAAATTCAAAGTTTCAAATTTAAAATTTCAAATTTAAACGTATGGGTAGGAAAAATTGATGTTTGTACTGTTTAGAGCAGTAACCTATGGAATTTCAAATTTAAACGTTTGGGTGGGAAAAATTTAAAATTTTTTATATTTTTTTAATATTAATTATTTTTTTATTACTTTAATATTTTCAGTTTGTATTATTATTATATTATTATTATTATTATTATTATTATTATTATTATTATTATTATTATTATTATTATTATTATTATTATTTTTATTATTATTGTGTTTTTAATATATGAAAGTTTTTTTTATAAAAAAAAAAAAAAAGAAATGCCACATGTCACTTCCCCCCCCTTCCACTCTCCACAATTCCCCCCCCCTCCCACAGGGGTCCCACAAGTGCCACATGACGCTTCATCCCCCTCTTTCCCCCACCACTCCTTAGACTATAAGGAGTGGTGGGGGGAAAGAGAGGGATGAAGCGCCATGTGACACTTGTGGGACCCTTGAGGGGGGAAAATAATTGTGGGGAGTGGAAGGGAGGAAGGAAATAATATTATATTGTGTTAAAGTTTAAAAAAAATAATAATAACTGACCAATAAAAAGCTGCCACGTGTCACACCATCTTGCCCCACGCCGGTGAAGCCCCTCCCGCCCCCCCCCCCCCTACCGGCGGCGGTGTCCCCCCCCCCCCCCCCTCTCCAGCCCCTCTCCCGCCCCCACTCCGCTTAGTCTTATAGTCTTAGCGTACTTGAAAGTTTCTGCTATGGGTAACGTATATCTTACAACATCTTACCTAAAATTTTGTGATATATTAATTGGTGATATGTTACCGAATATATGATAAAAATTTTAGATATTTACGGAATATACATGATAAAATAGTGAAAGTCATCTATTATCTATTATTAATATATATAAAAGAATTGAACATTGCTGACGTGGCGTGTAAAGGTGCCTTCAACCTCTCCATGAAACGGCCACGTGGCATCATAATTGAAAGATTTTAGTGTTTTTGAATTATTTCCTTTTTTAATTAAAAAAACATAAAATAAAACCCTAAATTTATCTCTCTATCTCTCAATTCTCAATTACTAAAATTAAATTGAGTTATTTTAGGAAAAAAGAATTTAAAAATAAATTTAAATTTTCCTCTCTTATGTTCCTCCCATAATTTTTAAACGTTAATATCTTTTATATTTGAGATTTTTTAAATAAAAAAAATACACCAAATTAACGAACGTTTTATTAGCTTTCCAACAAATACCATAGTGCTATATAAAAAACGGAGAAAAAAACGACTATTTTTTGTGGGGGAGTTCATACAGAAAAAAAAAACACAAAGTGTTCGGGTTATTCATTAATCATGTTTTTTCTTTTAAACCAGGTTCTTATCTACGATGTAGAAATTCAGCCCAAGCGCTATGCCCTCATTGGAATTTTACTCTTCTAGAGATGGATAGGTATACTTCATCAAGAGATCCTCGGAGAAAGAATCGCACAAGATGGCAACACATGGTGTCACCTTATAGCAAGGTTATTTTATTTATTTATTTAATTACAAGAGTAATAATTATTACTATTAGTATTAGTATTATTAGAACAGTTATATTTTTAACCCCCATCATGAATTCTACATCTATATAAGTCAAAGTCAAATTGTAATATATTTTAAATTACGTGAAGATGATTATATGTTGAAGGTTATCCTTTTAATACTGTATTATGTTTAATAAGGTTTATGCTTTTTATTTTTTTTTTAACTTTTTAAATAAATGTTTTTTTAACTAAGATTGATTATGTTTAAGTTATTTACTCTTTTCGTGATTTGAGTTTTCTTCTTTTATCATTTTTTATTAAATCATTTTAAATTTTTCACCCCTAAGACCTTTCCGGGGCAATCAACTAGTGATAAATATAAAAGAGAGAAACTTTCACCAAAACGGTATATAGAGTATAGACTGTAAATGCTATCCGGTGGTCAAATGATAACGACCATCTCGACAATATGATACACATCGTACATGTTCGGCAGTTCATTAATAGTTGGCAAAACTGATCACAGCCACAATTATTAATTTTCGTTTACATGAAAACGAACGACCAAACAAATGTTGGCTGATGTGTCTTTCTTTCATTATTGGGTTATTTAAGATACAACAATAAATTCTAATAGCACAATATTCAGTAGTTGTCTAGAAGCATTTATTCATATGACTATGGGGAGTGGAGGGGGAAAGAGGGGCGTGAGGCGTCATGCGACATACGTAAGGCTTATGTTTGAAGGGTAAAAATTGTGGGGAGTGGAGGGGGAAAGAGGGGCGTGAAGCGTCATGCGACATATGTGGTGCCCAAGTTTGAAGGGTGAAAATTGTGGGGAGTGCAAGGATGAAAGGAATATTATTTATTATTATTATTATTATTATTATTATTATTATTATTATTATTATTATTATTATTATTATTATTAACTAGATTTATACCCTGAGAGCGTCCCGGGGTTGAGAAATCAAATATGGCATATCAATTTTACATACGAAATAGACTGTTGCGCTTTACAGTTACATGCAGGAAAGCTTCGAGTAGCACCTAATCTAAAACAATTAACAATGTATCTCCAATGTTAACGCCTAACCTTAAACAATGGAGAAAGTATATGGTACAAAGAATCTTAACATACAAAGTGTAGGAAGCCACCACAGCTTGACACGTGTAAACTCTAGTTAACTCCAACTAACCAAATCCTGATTGATAAAAAGGGTACAACTGCTACATGTCCTCCTCCTTTGAAGCAAACGATTATTCTATCACCACCACCACCACCACCACCGTCATCATCATCCACAGCTAAACACCACCGTTGCCGGTGACCTACCTACGACCGGAGACGACGGTCAAAAAAGGTGTCGTACTGTCGCATCCGTACAACAGCTGTTAGCTGCTCACGTGGCTTATTCGATCCCGTCGCAACAAAAACTAAGCCAAGAAAAGATGGAGTTCATACCGAGGGGCGAGGGATCGTAAAAGGGTTGAGGTGGTAAAAAAAAGAAAGCAGCGATGACATTCTCCTGGCAACCACTTTTTTTTTTTTTTTTTTTTTTTTTTTTTTTTTTGCCAAATACAAGGATCACTGTCCATCTACTAAGATATTATGTAAAAGGAAAGGTGATCACGAATATAAAAGGTTTACAGGAGAACATGTCAAAGGTGCATAATTAAGGATAAGAGAGGCTCCATGGGTGGTGGTTGCATTAGGTGTTTGTACACAAGAATTGACCAGAAGTATTTCTCAGGAGCACAAAGTACAGAAGCTTCAAAGGTGCGTTTAAATTTTTTAATGAGTGCATACAAAATTTCATTGAGTGTGTCCAAACTTTTTAATGAGTGCGCCCAAATTTTCAATGAGTGCTTCCAAACTTTTTAATGAGTGCTTCTAAATTTTCAATGAGTGCTTCCAAACTTTTTAATGAGCGCTTCTAAATTTTCATTGAGTGCTTCCAAACTTTTTAGTGAGTGCTTCCAATTTTTCAATAAGTGCTTCCAAACTTTTTGATTAGTGCGTCCAAATTTTCAATAAGTGCTTCCAAACTTTTTAATGAGTGCTTCTAAATTTTCAATGAGTGCTTCCAAACTTTTTAATAAGTGCTTCTAAATTTTCAATGAGTGTTTCCAAACTTTGTAATGAGTGCTTCTAAATTTTCAATGAGTGCTTCCAAACTTTTTAATGAGTGCATTTAAATTTTGTTAGTGCGTTCACCAACTTCATTTTCTTTCTTCTGCAACTTTTTTTTAACCGAATTTTTATGTTTAATCATACGTATTGAAACAAAATCTAAAGTATTTGACAACTATTACGAGCGTTATTCATAATTGTATGTTATTTCCAGTGTAAATCTCTGTTTTTATAATTTTTTTCGTTTTTGTTCATTGTAATCAAATGTTTTTTTTCTTATTTTGATTGTGTAATCATTCAGATTGGTTTAATCGATTTTCAATCGTTGTAAAATTTCGTTTCGATTGATTTCTGTTGTTACGATTTGAAAAAAGATTTAAATGTTTTTTTCTTAATTTACCCTTGGTTAGATTAACCTAAGTATGAGTATGATTAGAGTTTTTAATCAGCATCCAGCCATGTTGTTAATCTAATGGCTGAGATTGCTTCTTACGTTAAGAAGCTTTGTACGTTATCTCTCCCCTAAACAATGTATAACTCTAATATTAAAACCTAACCTAAAATAATGTACAACCCCAATGCTAACATCTATTGTAAATAGAATTCATATTTACTAGTTTGAACATAATTAATGACTTGCCTATATATGAGTAATGAATAACCTGAACGCTTTATGTTTTTTTCTTGTATGAACAAAACCCCATATAATATAGTCGTTTTTTTCTCCGTTTCTTATATAGCACTATGGTACTCGTTGGAAAGATAATAAAACGCTCGTTAATTTGGTATAATTTTTTCTTTAAAAAATCTCGTATATAAAAGATATTAACGTTTAAAAATTATGGAAGGAAAAATGAGAGAGAAAAATACAATTTTGTTTTTAATTTTTTTTTTCCTAAAAACACTCATTGCCACATGGCATCCTACATGACTCTCTCATAAGAGATGATGTTTTCTTTAAACGCATGTAAGATTTATTGCTTTCAATTATATAACTAGGCGAGATCCCGTGTGGAAACACACGGAACGACTCAGCCAACCCTTATCCGCTGTAAGGTAACCACCGGCGCGTCAACAGATCAAACGTCTGCTGAGAGGAACCGCTGTTTCGCAACGTCTGTTTATATCTTTTAACACTAATCAGATGTTTAATAACTCCAAGCTTACAACCAAGGAACAAAAACTCTACAGACGGATTAAAAAGTTGTAGTCAATATGTAGCCTTATATAAAAAAAATCATATATAATCAACGTTATACAAAACAAACAAAATCAACTTTAAACAACAATATAAATCAATATACATAGCTAGTTAAAGGAATTAATAAACTTAAGCTTCAATTCCATTGATGCTTCAAGCTGTGCATGCAGATCTTTCAATCTTGCCAAAAATTTTGCGTCCTTAATCCCGGACTCTGAATTGCACAGCACGGACAAATCACGAACAACAGTCGAAGGCATTGACTTCAAAGTACGTTGCACATCATCTTGGTCAAAGGTGCCCAAGTGCAAACGGTCAAAACAAAGCTTCATGCCTCTTGTAGTCTTCAAATTTTGATAGTATTGTGCTGTAATTTGATTAAGAACAAATTCCTTCATTTCATCTTGACGATTATCACTTGGGGCTGCCATTAATGCAATTGGTGAAGAATAAAATTCAAATGTTAATATTAAAATTAAAATGGTTTATGATGAACTTCCGGGTGTGTTTACTATTTTATACACTGATAACGCGTGAAAAATGAAAGGTTATACGGTAGAATAGTTATTATACTTGGCTTAATGTGTTAAAACAAAAGGTTTTCTTATAATGATTATTTAATTTCAAAACGTTTATAATATCTAAAAAGTCAATACAACTTCTGAAACATAAATGAACGAATACTTTGGAAAACGAATAGACGAAATAAGCAAGTATGAATTTAATAAATGAACACGGTTAAATAATTACACCAAATATCGCATGAAATTAATTATATTTCGAAATTATTACTATAAATATGTTAAAATCCAACCTAAAAATTATCTATAAATTACGCAAACTACATATTCTAACCTTCATCTACAAAAATGGCAAACAGATCATACTATCATTTTGTTGATACATCAAAAGTTAAGTCTTTCTCCAGCGCTTGGTCACTAAAAGAAAAGTGAAAAGATGAAGATATTTAAAATGAAGTTGAGAGCAAACAGTTAAGGAACAATCATGGGCAAACATTGCCCTGCTAGATATGGTGTTGCATAAACTAGCAAGTGGTCTAAGAGACATGATAGAAGACTATTTGACTCAACAATTACGAATCGACAACAACATCCATGAAGGATTGACGGAATTAAAAAAAGGATCTTTCAAGTGAGATCCTGAAAAAGAAGCAAAGGATTATTGAAATTTTAATTAAGTAGTTTGTAAAGTAGATATGATTTTTAATATGTACGGTTTAATTTTAAATGTTAAGCTCTGTTTAGTAAAAACGACACTATGAACCCCATCGTCTGTTGTATGACAACATCTGTTTACTACGATCTGTTTGATTCTTTAAAACAATTATTTAAGATCTGTTTACTTATACCAACATTATGAAGCCAATCGTCTGCTGTAAAGTAACTAAACCTGTTTAGTAATATCTGTTTCTTTCTAAAACAATTACTAACAAATATATAAAAAAAAATAGACACACCAACGGTTATGCTCTGTTTGGTAAAAACCAAATTAAAGAGTCAACCTACTGTTAAAATAAAAATTGTATTTTGTAAGCTCTATTACATTGACAATACCAGTTAAATGTACACACAAATTAAAGCTCCGTTGAAATAACACATATCAAAACAAAAAAGAGCAAGATATGCTTAAAAAAGTAAATGTAAAGTTGAAAGAAAAACCTTATTTGGTAACGTCTTTAAAAGCAAGCCGTCAATATAGAAGAATCTTTTAAAGACTGTTTAAAAGACTGGTGATTAAAATAGATGTAAATTCAATTGTTTGCTCCAAACAGTTGTTGACTTAAACAGTTGGTAGTAACAACTATACTTACAACATGAAGTGACTTAAAAAATTTCATCAAAGACAATTTGACTCAAAATTTCCATTAAGAAGATTTCATCTGAATACCGAAATTCATTGTTCTTGAAAGCTTTATACGTCTGTGTATACAAATGCAAATCCATCTAGAGTATTGTTTGAATTCAAAATTACTACTAATATCATACATTATTTAAATACAAAATATATTAAAATAAAAGGAAGCTTATAATGAAAGCTTCAAGTGAAACTGGCCACTTATAGTACTCATAGTGATAGATATCTTCAAATTGTCTCGGTTAACAGCGGTTAACGTGGGCTTTAATATTAAAGAAGTAAAATAATAATAACTTTGACTCATCCTATAGTATTCCTATAGTCATAGATTTCTTCAAACTGTCTCTGTTTTATATCTTCAAATTCATGAGAGTATGTTTAATTTATTCTAAATACTGTTTACCACATGTGTTTACTTATTAACAAATCTGTGAAACAACTTTTATGTCATTCAAACTTATTATTGCAATAACATAATTTCATTAAAATATTAACTTAAAAACTAAATAGAGAATAGAAATCTTTTAAAATAACAAATCTAAATAACTGTAAAAATTTGCATTAATATCAAGTAACAAATTAACAATATTCGAATACAAGTGTTCACATAAAAAAACTTTTCTAACAAAACACAAAACAAACAAATTAGGGAATTCAACATCTAAACACTTGCATTATATATAATCACAACAAAGTTTGACAACCACTAATTTCCATTCCTTATATAGATCGAAACATATGGTTTTGCTATATATATGTCTTGTCTCTCTATAACAAAGACATGGACGTACCAACATTGGTTGTAAAAATTTTCCGAAAACACCAATTCCAAAATCTTTACAACAAAATTGTTGGTAAATGATTTTTCTTTGATTGTAACAATCTTTAAGAACACTTCTTGAAACGAATTTCAACAACATATCATTATGCATCTGAAATAGACGTGTGGAAACTGACAATGTTTCAATGAAAATAAAGTTGAAAAAAGACCGTTCAAATCCCCTTGTCTTAAATAGAGTAAAACAACAACTATTAAGATCTCATCATTTTATATAGAGTGAAAAAAAATAGGAACACAAAAATAAGAAAATAAGATTTTTTATAATTGCAAATTTTTTAACCATTATCTTAATCATTAAGTTGCATACTCTATTTTACAACGTATTTTGACTTATCAACAGATGTTGTCACACAAAGTTGTTAGGATCTGAGTTTGATTTGTTTTGATAGTTTATAATTTAAATACGAATGAAGATAAACAAATATGGAAAGTGCAACGGAATTGTAAACAGTAAATAAAAACAAACGGGATAATTGTTTTCGAATCAAACTTCTCATTAGTCAACACAGATTAGAATGATTACACAATTTCTCCCCCTTAGTCTGATCACTCACAGATGTTTGTCTAAGAGAATGTCTGGAGTGATGAATAGAACAATACAAGCACTGTTCTATTTATAGACAAACTAAACCTCTGATGACCTATGGCTGACATAACCTAAGACAGCGATATCTAACAGATATATAACAACATAAAACAACTGATGAATACAAACACTGTTACATAGATAAACTCTAATGACCAAACAACTGATGGGTAAATCTCTGATGGCTTGTATCCGCTGTTGGAGCCTAAGTGTTGTTGGCTCCAATAGTCCTTGTCTTCAATAGTCTTTTGCTCAACAGTTGTTTGGAGGAACATCAGTTGTTAGAGTCAACAGTCTTTTGGGAGGATAATCATGTAAACTATTGTTTTATTATGGATCATATATATAGTATATTTTGGCTTTTCAGATCATCTGTTCTTCTCCAGGTCAGCAGCCCAACAATCTACCCTTAGAACAGATAATGCCAAAACTCAACCTTTATTGTTGATCTTTATTCCTCATCAAACTTATTCTGATTTGCCATTTGAATTGTAATTAAAAATTGAAAGAGAACAAGTCTCCAGCATCTCTTTCAAGCTCTAAGTTTAGAAGATCTTGGAGATCATCTGCACACAGACCATATGCATCATCCATTCTTAACTTTTGAGCTTCGTCATCAGATCTGAGCAGAGTCAATTCATGGGTGTCTTTGTTGACCTTCCACTTTAGAATTTTTTAATCTGAGGATTTCTTGAGTTACAGATTTATTTGGGATGAGTTTGGTGATGGAGGTCTGCCAATGATTCTTCTTAGTTCTTCAGTGACAGGGTCAGATAAGTAATGGACTTGGTTGAAGATCCCTTCTTTCACAAAAGTTTCAGCAAACTCTCTTTTATCTTCTCTAGACATCTGCTTCTGCCTTTTGTACTGTTTCTTGGCAGCAATGGAGAGATCAGATGTTGAAAGTAAGATATCAAGTGAAAAAGTCTGTTGAGATCTTCTAACCACTGGTGCATCAGGGTAGATTGGTTTTCTAGGTAGTGTAGGATCAGTTTTTCTATTCTCTTCAAGTTTCATGTATGTTTCAACCAATCTCAGCTCAGACCATCTTGCCACAGACTTCATTTCTCCATATTTTGCAGCAACAATCTCTTCTCTCATTCTTTTGTATTATAAGGCTCTGACTGGGTCTCTGCCTTTTCTGAAATCAGGAGCAGCAACCACTTTTTCTGGATGTTTAGTCATTTCTTCAATCCTATATAATTCCTCTTGAAGGGCATGTGTAGTCCAGCCTGCAAATTGTTTTGTATTTGCTTTGTAAGATTTGGTTGCCATGATTTGATCAAGAATAGAATCGGTGACTACCCTTTCCAAATCATCACTGATTGGCATGTCTGACATAGAATTGCTGAGGGTCTTAGCAAAATTTTCAATCCTTCTCAATTTGTTGGATGCCCTGAACTATCATGTCAATCCTTTCCTTTGCTCTGCTTTTAGTTTCAGGTATATATCAATGTTTTTGGGTACAGACAGATTTAGGAGAGATTGGAAAGTTCTTTGTGATGGGTCCTCAGTTTTATAGAAGGATTAAATTTCCCCCTTGAGCAGATCAAGCTCAAGAGGATACTGAGCAACCAATGGTGTGATGGATGGTGGTGGTCTATGGGATGCAAATTTGGAAGTGTGTGGTGAAAAGGATGAAAGTGGAATGGCTGGAATGAGTGCAGATTTTGGTTATGGAATGGGAGTTGGTGTGGTTTCTATATTCTCATCTTGTACCACAAAGGTTGATTTTCTCTTCCGTTTATACAGGATCAGAGGAGATGATGGTGTTTGGGAAGTAGTGGATGTGTTAACATCTGTTGGCACTTCTGTAGAACCAGCAGATGTTTGGGTTTGTGATGGTGATGTGGGTGGCATAGATATGGGTGGTGTAGTGGTGGTGGTTGTTATGATTATGGGTACAATGCTTGGTTCAGTGGTTCTGGTTGTTTTGGTGGTAGTAGTGGTTGTAGAAGATGTTTTAGGAACAAAGGTTTTGGTTTTGGATGGTGGTTGCCTAACATGTTTTGCAGGCATTTTCTTCCTTTTAGATGAGCCAACATCTTCAACTTCCTGCTGTTGTTCTTGTTTCTTTTGCACTAGATACTCTGTAAGCGAAAGATTTTAACTAAAACAGGATAATATGATCATACAAGTCACAAAACCAGGTGCGGAAACCCTAGTTCTGAACAAATTGATGAAACTCTAATCAAAACACAATCAAGATCATTTTCAACATCTTTTCATAGATTAACATTTGTCAAATAAGCTTTTACAACGACTTACACGTTAATCTAAATCAAACATACACTTTCACAAAATGACCTGGAACCTGACCTGAACACATACACAAATGACAACTCTATTACATTCACAAAAACACAAAACCTATATATAGATGCTGCACATTCGCCCACTTGCACTGGTCGAATGTGGAACTTTTCCACATTCGCCCACTACAATGGTACGAATGTGTCTTCTGATCAGCTCCAGTCTACCTTCGCCCAGTCTTAATCTACCTTCGCCCAAATCTTTCTACATTCGCCTCTTTTATCTACCTTCGACCAGTCTTTAACATATGTTAATTATGCTTATCCAATCATTAGTCGCAAAATGCATCTACAAACTCCCCCTCGACTATTGATTGGATTGTCTTCTCTGTTGGTCCATTGTTTTGTTCATCAACTTGATTCTGAGCTGTTTCTTCTGCTCAGTAGTCATTGAAGGCTCAAATGTTCTCTTCACTGGTTTAGACACATTCGCTATCTTCACCTTCTTACCAAGCTTATTCTCCAAATTGCTTCCTACATTAATGTCATAAGCAAAACAAACTCCAACCACTTGAGTATATTTTCTTGCTTGAGCAGCGTCTTTCGGTTCAAAGTAAATCGGATTGTAGAAAAGCATGATGATGTCTTCAAACGTGCAATTAATCAACCACATAGGATCAAATACATGAACATGCTTGTATTTATCCTTCCCGTCTCTCAACACAATCACCGCTTCAGCCTTTCTCCAATCATAATACCAGAAAATAAAATCAGCACTAAAGTGTTGTGGCATAGGCATCAAAGGTATTTTTCTCATCACTTCAGGTGCTTTGTATATCAACGTAACCCGTTTCATATTGGTTTGAGGATCAATATCCCTATGAACTTTTCTTCGAGGATATTGAGGCTTGAATCTATTCCATCTTGTTCGACTTTCCCAAACCAATTTATCTGCGCACCAACCAACATGCGAACCATTCACTTCTGCACCTGACATTGGAAATCTACATAAATCTCTGACTGCCCAGTACGGTAGAGTAAGCAAATCACAGAATCTATTGAAGTACAAGATTCCTGTTTCCCATTTAGCAGCTATGCACTTCAGCCTGCCTAAGTATGTCCACCCGAGAGCTCTGCCCTTGAACTTGGCATTGTGAAATCTATAAAAGTTACCTTGAGCTTCAGGCTTCGGTCGGTTCTCATCCATTTCCCTCAATTTTCTCAAATAACTCTTCAACTCATCAGATTGATTTGAAGGTCCTTGCTTATCAGCACCAAATACCTTTTCCACAAACTCTGCACTCCTCTGCTGAGCTTTCTGCTTCGCTGAATTGTTTGGTACCTCAGTGAAATCAGGAAATACCTCTTCTTCATCAGTTTGTCTGAAGTACTGAGGAATCTCTTCATGAGTTATATCTTCCATCTCCACTTCATCGTTCTCAGGAGTCTGCTTATCATCTGAGTGACTTCCAATATCCTTTTCAGGAATATCTGGAATCGACTCGTCCACTAAAAACTCCTCAAACGTCTTTCCTACCCTCTGTGCAAGACCATCTAGAATTTCCTTTGCCACAGATGCAGGTAATTCTCCTTCCTCAAGATCAGGATCTTCATATTCCAATTCATATCGCATATCATCAGTTTGGAATATTTCAGTAAAGCATCCTGTGAACTCAATGGTCCATTCTCTTTTCTCCAACATATCTTTGTACAATTGTTTAGCATCATCAGATAAAGACCTCACCTTCTCATTCCAGAAGATACATTCATCTGAATCAACGTTCTCACCTTTCTTCTTCTTAGAACTTGATTCTCCAGTACTCTTCTTTTTGGATGTCCTTTCTTCAAATGTAAACTTTGAAGTATCATCACCTCCATCATCATCATCATTACTCTCACTATCATCCTCTCTCTGTCTCCCAGATCCTTCAGCATCATCATCATCATCATTATCATCCTCATCATCATTTTTATCTGACTCATCATCATCATCATCTTTCTCTTCATCCGATTCAGAATCTTCATAATCAACTTTCTCTTCTTCTTCTTCTTTATCTTCTTCACCCTCCTTCAACTTAGGTGCAGTGTTATACAAATCATCAATCAAATCACTAAGGCGTTTGTTCTCAGCCCTTAGTTCTTTGTTGTCTGCTTTAATCAACTTAATCCTGCTCTTGTTTCTTGCACACTTACCTTCAAGCTTTTCGTTCTTTGCTTCAAGCATCTTAACCTTCTCATTGATCTCATCTTGATTAGATTTTGAAGCAACCACGATCTGAAGCATTTTCTCTTCATTTTGCTTAAACTTAGCTATCTCAGCTTGTTGAGCTACAATCATTTTCATCATGTCATCCATTTTCCTGTTCACCTGTTTCATCACATCATCATCTACAGTGACTGTCACACCACGTCTAAGGCGGAAACACGTGGCGCGACGGTTCAAAAGTATTAAGCCAAGATTAATGCAAAGCACAATAGTAATTAGAAAAACGGGCATTTATTCAATGCTAATAATCATGTCAAATTATTCATACATAATTATAAATTGTTTTTGAAATTGATAAAGAGGCTACTCCCTTTATCCCTAAGTCCATGGAATAAAGAGAGGTGACCCTTTTACGACATTCCCAACGCCCAACTTGGAGACATCCCCGACCCTGCTTGCCATGTTAACTTCCATCATTCAATTACCTGAAAGATATGTTTGAAAATCGTCAATATATAAATATTGGTGAGTTCACAGGTTTTAATTTAATAAATCTTTATAAAGTGGGAATATCCTTGTTATGACATTTATAGGAGTTGCAAAGTCCTACAATTTACTTGAGCCTATAACCAAACCAAGACAATTAATAATGCCCCCGCCCCAAGTCGTTACTCGGTATTCTTACGACTTTATTTCAGAATAAGTGCACCCCAGGCATACGCCGATGCATAATCGACGCTATCGATTAGGGGTGGGCCTTGTCAGGCACCAATAGTACTATCCAAATATCCCTTTGGTTTCTCATTCCTGAATAAATGATTATAGTGGGGAGGTCTCAACCCCGAGTGGCGATCTTTACTCAAGTATCCAACCCGTCATACAATCCCAACATATCTTTCCCCCGTAAAAACGTTAAATAGTTTAGAAATGGGGCCGTGAGACTCACCTGTAACTGTGCTCGGCTCAAAGAAAATAGTAAAGTTTGTGATCCCGTACCTACAAAGGTTCTAGGCGTATAAGTCACTTACACCTATGGTGTATGTGCCTTGGCAAGCTGTACACCCAACTTCCCGACCACGTCTTTATCCCAATTCCCGTTTAATAGTTTCGTATCCTAGGTTCAATGGCGATGGATTACCCTTTCCTTACAAGTCATATGTTATTCTTATTAATATTCTTTATGACTTGTACAATATTATACTCGACACGACTCTACCCAACGTATAATTATTTTCCCATTTAAATAATTATACTTAGGATCGTTTCGCTCGATATAATGTGTTTTCTTATTAACCGACCCGACTTACTTTGCCACATATTTATTTTCCCATTTAAATAAATATGCTAAGTCTTTGTCGTTTGGTAACATAATCTTAACGCCCGACTAGACTTACCACACCGTACATTTATTTTCCCATTTAAATAAATGTACTAGGATCTTGTCGGTATTCACGCGTTCGTAGATATATTTCACCTACTCGTCTCGGTTTTCCTTCTCGCATATCTATTTTCCCATTTAAATAGATATACTAGAATTTCGTCGAAAACGAGTATATATATATATATATCGTCGCGTGGATACTACTTGTTAAGTTCATGTGTCGTTTAGCGTTTTTAGTTTGTTACGTTATGTTTCTCCTTTTCCACGAATATTGTTACTACACTTAGGAAAGTGTTACGCACGTTTCACCCTTGTTATATATATTTTACTTTCTTAAAATATATATGTATATTTTTATCTCGACGTAATGGCCTTTTCCTCATAAGTCCGTCTACGTCGGTTCGTGTAACTAAGTTAGTTAGCGTTTTTCGTATTTATTTCCGTTGCGCGTTCACAAGGAAGTATTGTTCCAACTTCCGATTCCGAACGTTTATTTCTCGGAAAAATATATTATGTACGTTTTAGTCCGACTCGTCCAACTTGTTACCAAAAATGTTTCCGATACTTTTATATTCCCATTTATATAAAAGTATCTTATTTTTGTACAAGTCTTCCCAAGTATTTATTTTATACAATCTCACTTTATAAAATACTCGCGTTACTCCATTTATTTTTATAAAACGTCCATTTTATAAAAATATACTGTTTACTTAAAATACCCAAGTAGGCTACTATTATTTACCAAATCAACCTTGTAAATCATTACTTACACTTTTTGACACCGATATTTCCATCATTGTGTTTTTGGTCCAATAATTTTCTAAAATATTTATTTTAGTCCATTGGCTTCCAATGTTGTCATATTAATCCTTTAACTTACACTTGTAGCATTTTTCACTCAATCTTTCAAGGTTAATATTTTTCTTCCACTTTAGTGGACTTTGAAGAACCATTTTCATCATGTTTAGTTGTTTTTACTTCTTTTTACTTTTAATGGTCTTCTAATCCATCCTAGATGTCAATAATATGCTTATTCCATGTTTTAATCCAAAACATCAAATTTTTACTCATCTAAGTGAGTGGACTTTGAAGATGAAACTTTTTCATCTATGATTTTATAATCCTTTTTAACAACTTTTTGCCATCATCTAGTCATCTTATGATGATTAAAACCACCTTTCATCATATTCAAGTCACTTTCCAAAATCTAGCTTTTCTCATCTTCCAACATACAAGTATGTTCTTATTATTACACTTTCTTCAAAATACTACTTTTATTAATAATAATCTAAGATTTCATCATTTTATTATTCTTTCATCTTCATCTTTAATAAAACCCATTACTTCTACAACACTCATTTTTATTACCCACATTGTACAACTTGCTTTCATAGCACAAAATATGAATATTTCAAATAATAAAACAATGCAAGACTTACTACTAGCTCAAGGCTAGGGAAGACAAAATCTTGAGTTTTGGGTGAGGCTTAATGTGTTCTTCCAAGTGGGTTAAGCTCCAAGCTCTTGAACACACACAAGGGGTTTTGAATGATGATGAACTAGAGGTGACTTGTTAGTGAGAAAATTGAAAAGAAAATGTATAATGTGGGGGTGAAACTCACGGCCAACAAGGAGAAAAAGAGGAAGAATTTTGTGATTTTCTTCAAGTGTTCTTCAAGTATATTTATAATATCTTTCTCAATCTTTCAAAGATTATGTGTATCTCACTTGGATTGGTTGAAGAGATTATAGAAGATTATGTAGATTTCTTAAGATTGCAAGTTAAATCTTTGGGATATTAAGGGGTGTTTGGGCCGAGTTTTAGAGGGAGAGGGGTGGTGATTTGGTGAATTTTATTACCCAATACTTTTACATGCAAGATCATGATTATTATCTTTCAAATGATTAATCTTTAGTTAACACAAGTAACCTTCACCTTGGTGGGCCATGGGCCGGCCCCAAGGGGTGTGTTGGTGGGGTCCACTTTGCTAATTATCCCTCCATATTATGCTTAAGTTAATTCCTTCCGGGTACCGCCCGGGTATTTCTCGAATTTTAGTCGCGGTTTACCTCAATATTAAAATACCGTTAATATTCATAAAATTTTTCCCAGTTAAATTACTGATAATTTATTTCGGCTTTTGCCGGGTGAGTTTACGTGTTACGCGCGTATCGGGTGCGGTACGCGCACTTTATTCGTTACCGGGAGATTTGTGCAATAAGCTTTTACGTATGGCTTTGGGTTTCCAAAACTCATAATATTTTGTGAAAATATTATTTATTTTATATTCCGGGTGTCCGGTGTTCGTTTCGCTTATTTAAGTTTTACCGGGTAATCGCCAGTGTCAATACCGAATAGTTTTGCCTGCGCACGATCCTATCATGCTTTGCTATTAAACTCATGCATTCCTATGCTTTATTTGGGAATTCCTATCTTTCTAAGGCCTCAATTAAATATTCAGCACATAATTACGGTTAATTACGTTAATCGCGTTTAATTAATTAGTACGGAATTACCTTAATTTTGCCGGTTGTTACATTCTCCCCCCGTTAAGAGAATTCCGTCCCGGAATTCACTTCGAGCTCTCCGGTATAGGGGTCTTCTCGAATAGGGCGGGATACTTTTGCTTCATCCGATCCAGCCTTTCCCACGTGAACTCCGGTCCACGCTTGGCATTCCAACGCACTTTGACCAATCTGATCTTACTGCGTCTTAGCTTTTGGACCTTCCAATCGGTTACTTCGATTGGCTCTTCGATGAAGTGTAACTTGTCGTCGATGTGGATTTCGTCTGCGGGGATGATGAGGGTTTCGTCGGATAGGCACTTTTTCAAGTTCGACACGTGGAACGTGTCATGTACACCGTTAAGTTCTTGTGGTAACTTGAGCTTGTATGCTACGGGGCCTACTCTGGACAGGATTTTGAATGGTCCAACATATCGTGGGTTTAGTTTTCCGCGCTTCCCAAAGCGCGTGACACCTTTCCAAGGTGACACCTTTAGTAGGACCCTGTCTCCGACTTGAAATTCCAAAGGCTTCCTCCTCATGTCTGCGTAGCTTTTCTGTCGGTCACGTGCCGCTTTGAGACGTTCTCTAATTAGAAAGACATTATCCGTCGTTTCTTGAACAATTTCGGGCCCAGTAAGTTGCTTTTCGCCAACTTCGGCCCAACATAGAGGCGATCTGCACTTGCGTCCATATAGAGCTTCAAAAGGTGCAGCTTGAATGCTCGTGTGGTAGCTGTTGTTATACGAAAACTCTACCAGTGGCAAGTGAGTATCCCAATTTCCGCTGAAATCGATTGCGCATGCCCGTAGCATATCCTCCAGGGTCTGGATGGTTCGTTCACTCTGACCATCGGTTTGTGGATGATATGCGGTACTCATGTCAAGGCGAGTACCGAGGGCTTCATTCAGACTTTCCCAAAATCTTGAGGTGAAACGACTATCTCGATCGGAGATGATAGAAATAGGTACACCGTGTTTTGACACAACTTCCTTAATATACAAACGGGTCAGTTTCTCCAACTTATCCGTTTCGCGAATGGGGAGGAAGTGTGCAGATTTTGTCAATCGATCAACGATTACCCAGATCATATCATGGCCGCTTGTTGTCCTGGGCAACTTGGTAATGAAGTCCATAGTGATCCTTTCCCATTTCCATTCTGGTATTTCCGGTTGTTGGAGCAATCCGGATGGTCTCTGATGCTCGGCCTTGACCTTTGCGCAAGTCAAACATCGCGCAACATACGCCGCTATATCTCTCTTGAAATTTGGCCACCAGTAAAATTCCTTTAGATCATGGAACATCTTGTCTGCTCCAGGGTGAACCGAATATCGCGAACTGTGGGCTTCGGCTAATACCAGTTCACGCAATCCACCGTACACTGGTACCCAAATTCTATTCATGAAATACAGAGCTTGATCCGCTTTTGACTCCAGTGAATCAACCATCTTCCGCAACCTTTCACCTTTGACATTCTCGGGTTTAAGAGCGTTAGTTTGAGCTTCACGAATCCGGTCAGTCAGGTTCGTGTGGATGGTTAGACCCAAAGCTCGGACACGCAGTGGCTTAACCCGTTCCTTGCGACTCAAGGCATCGGCTACGACGTTTGCCTTCCCGGGATGGTACTTTATCTCACAATCGTAATCGTTCAATAATTCGACCCATCGCTGTTGTCGCATGTTCAATTCCTTCTGGTCAAAGATGTGCTGCAAACTTTTATGATCAGTGAAGATCGTACACTTGGTTCCGTACAGATAGTGTCTCCATATCTTGAGTGCGAATACCACGGCTCCTAGTTCCAGATCATGTGTGGTGTAATTCTTCTCGTGAAGTTTTAGCTGTCTGGAAGCATAGGCTATGACCTTCTCTCGCTGCATCAATACACAACCCAATCCCTGATGAGAGGCGTCACAGTAAACTACGAAGTCTTCCGTACCATCGGGGAGTGATAGTATTGGTGCGCCACATAACTTATCCTTCAGCAACTGAAACGCTGCTTCCTGCCTTTCCGTCCATTCAAACTTCTTATCCTTTTGGGTTAGCATGGTTAGAGACTGTGCTATTTTAGAAAAGTTCTCGATGATCCTTCTGTAGTAACCCGCAAGGCCAAGAAATTGTCGTACTTCAGTAGGCGTTCTAGGGGCGTCCCAATTCTTGATTGCTTCGATCTTGGCGGGATCGACGTGTATGCCCTTCTCATTCACTACATGGCCTAGAAAGTGAACCTCTCGAATCCAAAAATCACATTTTGAAAACTTAGCATAGAGTTTCTCTTTGCGAAGTACCTCGAGGATTAATCGGATATGATCCTCGTGTTCCTCCTTCGTGCGTGAGTAGATCAAGATGTCATCAATGAAGACAATGACAAATTTGTCCAAGTATGGTTTGCACACCCGGTTCATCAAGTCCATGAAAACAGCTGGTGCGTTAGTTAAGCCGAAAGGCATAACCAGAAACTCATAGTGTCCATAACGAGTCCTGAATGCTGTTTTTGGCACGTCTTCTTCTTGAATACGCAATTGATGATAACCGGACCTTAGATCGATCTTGGAGTAGAAACTGGATCCTTGAAGTTGATCAAACAAATCGTCGATCCTGGGAAGAGGATAGCGATTCTTAATGGTTAACTTGTTCAGTTCCCGATAGTCAATGCACATTCGAAAAGTGCCATCCTTCTTCTTCACGAATAAGACGGGAGCTCCCCAAGGTGAGAAGCTTGGTCTTATGAAACCTTTGTCCAACAACTCTTGCAGTTGTTCAGACAGTTCCTGCATCTCTGAAGGAGGTAGGCGATATGGCGATCGCGCTACAGGTGCTGCTCCTGGAACAAGGTCGATACGAAACTCGACTTGTCGGGGTGGTGGCAATCCTGGCAAGTCTTCGGGGAACACATCTGGAAAGTCTCTGGCTATCGGAATGTCCTCTAGCTTTCGCTCGTCGGCCTTCTTGTCTACCACGTGCGCCAAGAATGCGACGAGACCTTTCCTTAGGCACTTCCTGGCTTTCATGCTGGTAATAATTCTCAATGGCGTTCCACGCCTTTCCCCTTGGATCGATAGGGTTTCACCGCTTGCGAGGGGAACTTGAATTACTTTGTCATTGCACACGACGACGGCGCGGTGTGCGGATAGCCAATCCATGCCAACGACTATGTCAAAGCTACCCAGTACGACTGGCAATAGCTCAATGTCAAACTCATGACCACAGAGATCCAACTTACAATCCTTTGCTACTTCTCGAGTTTCTATAGTCTTGCCGTTAGCTAGTTCGATAGAGTATGGTGTGTCTAGCTTACTAGTCTTTAAACCAAGTAATCTTTTAAATTCGACAGATATGAAGCTAAAATCAGCGCCAGTATCAAACAATACTGAAGCATAATGACCATTTAGAGGGAACGTACCAGTGACCACATTAGGGTCTTGTCGTGCGTCACCGGCACCAATCACGAACGCTCGCCCACGGGCTTGGTTGTTAAGTTTGGGGCAGTCCCTCTTCCAATGATCGAGCGATCCACATGAGAAACAGGGCCTCGCTCCTCCGTTCTTTGGCGCTCCCGATCTGCAGTCTTCTGTCTTGTGCCCCGAACGACGGCACTTACCGCAGATCACTTCGTTCTTGCCCTGATAACCTTGCTTCCCATTATTTCCACGTCCAGTGGCCACATACCCTTTTCCCTTCTTCCCTGAACCTGAGGATCCATCCTTTTTCCTTTCATCGCGCTTACGCTTCCCAAACCTTGGCCTATTTCCCTGTTCGCTTGACCCAACGGCTGAACTTGTACCCAGATTCTTACCCTCAATACTGCTGGACTCGGTAAGTTTCAACCCTGACACTTTCCGGATTAGAGTACCCATTCGGATGGCGTCTTCAGTGAGGCTCAAGGCGAGGTCGATAGCTTCGCGCATGGTTGTAGGCTTGGAAGCAGTGACCATGCCGCGTATCTGTGGTGCCAGTCCGAAGAGGTACCTTTCCACCTTCTTGCTTTCCGGGGTGACCAGGCGAGGCACTAACCGGGAGAGGTCATGGAATCTGGACGTGTAACCAGCTACGTCCGGTCCAACCATGGTGAGGTTCCAGAACTCAGTCTCTAGCTTCTGCACTTCACTTGCCGGGCAGTACTCGGCAATCATTAGTTCTCTCAACTCCAACCATGACAAGGAGTAAGCAGCATCATCTCCCAGTGTCTGCACTTGGTTGTTCCACCAGGTCAGAACTTGGTCCAGAAACAGGTTGGTGGCATACATGACAGCCTGTCGTGGGGTACAGGTGCTAATACGAACCACGGCTTCGGTCTTCTCGAACCACTTGACTAGTCCGACAGAACCTTCAGTGCCGCTGAAGTTCAGTGGTTTGCAGTCCAGGAAAGCTTTAAACGTGCAGCCACGTTCTCGTGAGGCCGTTTCTGCAATAATAAAGCAATGTTAAATATAAGGTAGGAGTTTCACGAAGACTCCTGTTGTATATACTCGACGTCTTCTTACCAGTAGGGGAGGTTTCGCGTCTGTCGCTCCCGGTTCGGTCTCGCGACCTTTCGGTGCGCGTGGCATTGTGTTCTGCGAGAGCTTGGGCGATACGTCCCGAAACTAGGGCTTCAAGCTCCTCGGGTGTCGTGGGCAGTCTTTCGTTTCCACTGTTGCTTCTTGTGGCTGGTGCCATGTTTCTTCAATAACCAATATCAAAGGTTAATTTTCGACAATCATTCATACAATATCATCACATATATAGTATAAACAACCACACAACATATGAACACAATAATCACCATAACAACATCACGCAATCACAACATAAGCAGAATAAGTAATAATAATCGTAGATAATCACAACACATATTTTACCAAAACAAAACTTTCATTAATTTCAATACCAAGTACAATGATTTGTTCATAATAACAAAAACCGAGGATACATTCCTCATACATTGCTCTTTGAAATACACTAGAAATATAATGTCATATGCCGGCACAATCCCGCTCGGCTAGGCAAAAATGCAGATGGGCGCTATAACCCATGCTGTGCTATCATACTACTACTACTACTACTACTACTACTATGTCCGTGAGTGATCTCCCAAGCGTCCCTGATGTAATGCTACTGTGGCGGTGGCGGCGGCGGGTGCTGGTACTGGTACTGGGGTGCGCACATGCTAATGGTCATACTGATCGCCATAATGCGATCGTACAAGAATTGGCGATGCGCAAAGTGTGCGTCGCCCGTAAGGCCACAATGAGCATCCATGCTCAGCAGCTCCTCAGCATAATGTGCCAGTGCATCCCTGGCATCAATGATCCTGGCCCACATGAGCTGGGCCTGCTGCTCCATCTGACTCACGGTGCGCTGCACCGTGTCGGTGAGGGTCTGGAAATCTCTCTCCAGTGAGATCACCGTGGACCATGCGGGTCCTGACAGTGGGGCCATCCCGTGGGGCTGCGACGGCCCAGGGATGTCAGTGTACGTCGGCTGGGACGGGCCGACGATATCGGGTATGGGTAGTGGTGTGAAGGGTGGGGCAAAGCCCGGTAGTCCAGTGAAGCAGTAGGGTGGTACCTGGTATGGGTCTCCCGCACCCAGAGTATACGGTGCAAATGGGGGTGTCAAGAATGGGGCTCCTGCATCCATAGTGAATGGTGCAGGTGGTGGTGTAGGGAGCATCTCGGGTAGGGGTGGTAGTGTGGGAAAAGTGGTGATGGGTAGTGTCATGGATAAGGGTGTGGGGACTATAAGCTCGGCGAGTGGGACCATGAGAGGCTGGGTGACAGCGACCCACTCTGGAGAAGATATTACAGTGGTAGGGGTGGGAGGGCTAGCAGTGGCGTGAGCTGCCAGTCCTGCTCGGTGCAACTCAGAACTGCGGGCTGAGCTGCCCTCAAGGATGTGCCCAGTAGAAGCTGGCCCATCCTGTGGTGTGGGCTCGGGCATGGTAGGTAAGGTGGCTGGGGTAGCGGTAGCATGCCCTATCATCGGAGCAGCGTGCTCCTCCTGGCCTGCTGGTGGGATAGGCACAGCAATGTGCTCCACCGACGCAGTTGACTCATCGTCAGAGTCATCGGATATCCACCCGTTGTGTCCTCGGCAGACAGGCACGAGTCTCATGCCAGAGGGAACGGGGATAGGTGGGGTGGGTAAAGGCTCACGATCGACTGGTGCGCGTCGGTCGTATGGAGACTCGACAGTCTCCGACTGTGTAGGGATAGGTCTCGAAGGACCTGCGCAACCTACAGGGAAGTCCCTGACGGCTCGGATAGGCAGTGCTGGCAGTGGTGCTGCCTGGAATGGCACTAGAGGCAAGTCGGCCTCGGCCATCGGTAGGTCGGCCACGGCGGCCATGTCGTCTCCTGCGGGGGCCCACGCTGGGTCCTCGCTCGGGTCCGTCTCGTCGGAGCTATCTCCGTCGGCGCCCTCCATGGCGACATCAACATCCATCTCGTCATCCTCGGGATCGAGTATCACCACCTCGATCGGCTCCGCTGGCGGTGCTGGGATGATCTGGAGGCTACTGTCGTAGCTCGGTGCTACGCTCCCTGCGTTTGACATCCTGGCAAAAGAACCGTACTATTATTTAAGTATTATTTGTTAGGTAGTTAAGGCACATATCTAAGGTACTCTTCCTAACCTTCTAACACAAAAATAATACGTATACTTACCATGGCTAGCTTGGTCGGAATCTCCATATACCCAAATGGTCGTTGGAAAAATTTATTTTATTGCGTTTCGCATTTATTTGAAAGATTTTGAACCAAATCCGGTTATAGTTTAGATTTTTAAAATGCTAATTCGCTATAACCTTGGCTCTGATACCACTTTCTGTCACACCACGTCTAAGGCGGAAACACGTGGCGCGACGGTTCAAAAGTATTAAGCCAAGATTAATGCAAAGCACAATAGTAATTAGAAAAACGGGCATTTATTCAATGCTAATAATCATGTCAAATTATTCATACATAATTATAAATTGTTTTTGAAATTGATAAAGAGGCTACTCCCTTTATCCCTAAGTCCATGGAATAAAGAGAGGTGACCCTTTTACGACATTCCCAACGCCCAACTTGGAGACATCCCCGACCCTGCTTGCCATGCTAACTTCCATCATTCAATTACCTGAAAGATATGTTTGAAAATCGTCAATATATAAATATTGGTGAGTTCACAGGTTTTAATTTAATAAATCTTTATAAAGTGGGAATATCCTTGTTATGACATTTATAGGAGTTGCAAAGTCCTACAATTTACTTGAGCCTATAACCAAACCAAGACAATTAATAATGCCCCCGCCCCAAGTCGTTACTCGGTATTCTTACGACTTTATTTCAGAATAAGTGCACCCCAGGCATACGCCGATGCATAATCGACGCTATCGATTAGGGGTGGGCCTTGTCAGGCACCAATAGTACTATCCAAATATCCCTTTGGTTTCTCATTCCCGAATAAATGATTATAGTGAGGAGGTCTCAACCCCGAGTGGCGATCTTTACTCAAGTATCCAACCCGTCATACAATCCCAACATATCTTTCCCCCGTAAAAACGTTAAATAGTTTAGAAATGGGGCCGTGAGACTCACCTGTAACTGTGCTCGGCTCAAAGAAAATAGTAAAGTTTGTGATCCCGTACCTACAAAGGTTCTAGGCGTATAAGTCACTTACACCTATGGTGTATGTGCCTTGGCAAGCTGTACACCCAACTTCCCGACCACGTCTTTATCCCAATTCCCGTTTAATAGTTTCGTATCCTAGGTTCAATGGCGATGGATTACCCTTTCCTTACAAGTCATATGTTATTCTTATTAATATTCTTTATGACTTGTACAATATTATACTCGACACGACTCTACCCAACGTATAATTATTTTCCCATTTAAATAATTATACTTAGGATCGTTTCGCTCGATATAATGTGTTTTCTTATTAACCGACCCGACTTACTTTGCCACATATTTATTTTCCCATTTAAATAAATATGCTAAGTCTTTGTCGTTTGGTAACATAATCTTAACGCCCGACTAGACTTACCACACCGTACATTTATTTTCCCATTTAAATAAATGTACTAGGATCTTGTCGGTATTCACGCGTTCGTAGATATATTTCACCTACTCGTCTCGGTTTTCCTTCTCGCATATCTATTTTCCCATTTAAATAGATATACTAGAATTTCGTCGAAAACGAGTATATATATATATATATCGTCGCGTGGATACTACTTGTTAAGTTCATGTGTCGTTTAGCGTTTTTAGTTTGTTACGTTATGTTTCTCCTTTTCCACGAATATTGTTACTACACTTAGGAAAGTGTTACGCACGTTTCACCCTTGTTATATATATTTTACTTTCTTAAAATATATATGTATATTTTTATCTCGACGTAATGGCCTTTTCCTCATAAGTCCGTCTACGTCGATTCGTGTAACTAAGTTAGTTAGCGTTTTTCGTATTTATTTCCGTTGCGCGTTCACAAGGAAGTATTGTTCCAACTTCCGATTCCGAACGTTTATTTCTCGGAAAAATATATTATGTACGTTTTAGTCCGACTCGTCCAACTTGTTACCAAAAATGTTTCCGATACTTTTATATTCCCATTTATATAAAAGTATCTTATTTTTGTACAAGTCTTCCCAAGTATTTATTTTATACAATCTCACTTTATAAAATACTCGCGTTACTCCATTTATTTTTATAAAACGTCCATTTTATAAAAATATACTGTTTACTTAAAATACCCAAGTAGGCTACTATTATTTACCAAATCAACCTTGTAAATCATTACTTACACTTTTTGACACCGATATTTCCATCATTGTGTTTTTGGTCCAATAATTTTCTAAAATATTTATTTTAGTCCATTGGCTTCCAATGTTGTCATATTAATCCTTTAACTTACACTTGTAGCATTTTTCACTCAATCTTTCAAGGTTAATATTTTTCTTCCACTTTAGTGGACTTTGAAGAACCATTTTCATCATGTTTAGTTGTTTTTACTTCTTTTTACTTTTAATGGTCTTCTAATCCATCCTAGATGTCAATAATATGCTTATTCCATGTTTTAATCCAAAACATCAAATTTTTACTCATCTAAGTGAGTGGACTTTGAAGATGAAACTTTTTCATCTATGATTTTATAATCCTTTTTAACAACTTTTTGCCATCATCTAGTCATCTTATGATGATTAAAACCACCTTTCATCATATTCAAGTCACTTTCCAAAATCTAGCTTTTCTCATCTTCCAACATACAAGTATGTTCTTATTATTACACTTTCTTCAAAATACTACTTTTATTAATAATAATCTAAGATTTCATCATTTTATTATTCTTTCATCTTCATCTTTAATAAAACCCATTACTTCTACAACACTCATTTTTATTACCCACATTGTACAACTTGCTTTCATAGCACAAAATATGAATATTTCAAATAATAAAACAATGCAAGACTTACTACTAGCTCAAGGCTAGGGAAGACAAAATCTTGAGTTTTGGGTGAGGCTTAATGTGTTCTTCCAAGTGGGTTAAGCTCCAAGCTCTTGAACACACACAAGGGGTTTTGAATGATGATGAACTAGAGGTGACTTGTTAGTGAGAAAATTGAAAAGAAAATGTATAATGTGGGGGTGAAACTCACGGCCAACAAGGAGAAAAAGAGGAAGAATTTTGTGATTTTCTTCAAGTGTTCTTCAAGTATATTTATAATATCTTTCTCAATCTTTCAAAGATTATGTGTATCTCACTTGGATTGGTTGAAGAGATTATAGAAGATTATGTAGATTTCTTAAGATTGCAAGTTAAATCTTTGGGATATTAAGGGGTGTTTGGGCCGAGTTTTAGAGGGAGAGGGTTGGTGATTTGGTGAATTTTATTACCCAATACTTTTACATGCAAGATCATGATTATTATCTTTCAAATGATTAATCTTTAGTTAACACAAGTAACCTTCACCTTGGTGGGCCATGGGCCGGCCCCAAGGGGTGTGTTGGTGGGGTCCACTTTGCTAATTATCCCTCCATATTATGCTTAAGTTAATTCCTTCCGGGTACCGCCCGGGTATTTCTCGAATTTTAGTCGCGGTTTACCTCAATATTAAAATACCGTTAATATTCATAAAATTTTGCCCAGTTAAATTACTGATAATTTATTTCGGCTTTTGCCGGGTGAGTTTACGTGTTACGCGCGTATCGGGTGCGGTACGCGCACTTTATTCGTTACCGGGAGATTTGTGCAATAAGCTTTTACGTATGGCTTTGGGTTTCCAAAACTCATAATATTTTGTGAAAATATTATTTATTTTATATTCCGGGTGTCCGGTGTTCGTTTCGCTTATTTAAGTTTTACCGGGTAATCGCCAGTGTCCATACCGGATAGTTTTGCCTGCGCACGATCCTATCATGCTTTGCTATTAAACTCATGCATTCCTATGCTTTATTTGGGAATTCCTATCTTTCTAAGGCCTCAATTAAATATTCAGCACATAATTACGGTTAATTACGTTAATCGCGTTTAATTAATTAGTACGGAATTACCTTAATTTTGCCGGTTGTTACAGTGACTCTCTTGGATTTGGATTTGGATGGCTCAACTTCTTTTTCTTTCTGAGGCTTTCTGAACATGTCAAGTACATTGTCCAGTGCAACATTAAGTTGATCAGCTGATATTGGTTCTGCCTCTTTGGATTTCTTTTGTTTCTTGGCGACAGGTGAAGATAGCTTAGATGATGTACCAGCATCGGGCACTCTTTTCCCTTTCAACAATTGAGCTAACTCTTTCTCCCTCAACTGTTTAGTACTTGTCTTCTTTGACATAGTCTTATGCTTGGCTTTGGGCAGGTTTACAACCACAGTCTCTCCAACATTCAACTCTGCCGAGTCAACACCTAGACTTTCATCTTCAACAGACTTCTTTCTTTTCTCAGCTTCTTCAATCGACTTGTTCAATGATTCAGACTCACCAACCATAGTGGCCTTACGTTTGGTGGCCCTAACGTTTTCAGCATCAGAATCCCACTGCTCGTCTACCTCAGTCTCCTCTGAATCAACTGACTCTTCATCCACCAAACCTGAACCTTTCTTTGCCGTTGATTTTTGTCTAACAGCCTGTTGCTTTGAACTTTCCTGATCAATCTTTCCCTTGCCCTTCCCTTTGGCTCCAGGATTGACTACTTGTCTCTTCCTTTTCGTGCTTGCATCAACATACACTAAAGGATCATCATTATCCGAATCACTATCATCATGTCTCGCTCTGTTCTTGCCAGGATCAGTGTAATCCTGACTAGCCAAAGCTCCAAATAATCTCCTGTGAGGTGGCTTTTCATTGTCTGGCACACCTTTGTATCCTTTCATTCTTACCAGAGTACGAATATTCATGTGATCTTGACCTAGGATCATAGTCGGATCCTTCTTCAACTCTGGATACTTGTGGTCAAAGATCATCATCAGAAATCTCGGATATAACATGAACTTCTTGTTCTTCATACCTTTTAGCATCTCCAGCATATGGTCTAGAATCATACCAGATACGTTAAATGGTTTGTTGAGAGTCAACGCAACCATTAACGAACTCAAACTTCTTCTCATAACGTCATATCCACCGCTCACACATCCAAATACGTGGATAATAACATGTGCAAAGTACTTGAACTGCACGCTCAGCTTCCCTTTATACATAGATCCATCAGTGATCGGACCTTTGTACTTCATCCGTAAGAAACAAGCTTTCTGCTCAGTCCATGATAACTCTCTGGGATCTTCACTGACTTCAAACTTGATCTACAGTGCTTCCCGTATATCAGACTCCGTCAAAAACATCTCCATATCTTGAATCTTGCTCTTAATAATCGTCTGATTATCCCAGAAGTCATACTTCACATTTCGGTAGAAATCTTCAATAATGTCTCTGTATATGATAGTCGGTGTGGCTAATGCATGTACAATTCTGCTCCTCTTCAAGAACTCTATGATCCTGGTGAATTCTGTATTCTTCTCCACGTCACCAAGATACGCGCAGCAGTTGTGAGATCGCTCGAATGGCCAACTGCTTGGAACAGATGCTTCAGCCTCTTGCACTTGAACTGGAATAACATTCTCTGCTGGAACTTCAACATTTTCGACTGGTGCCTCAACGTTTTCGGATTGATCAGCCATCTGCACATCAAAGACAAAAACCAAACGTCAAAATACAAAAACGACAAAAACATTAAAAATTTTATGGCTTAACCTCTGCACATTCGCCCGTTTTAACTGGTCGAATGTGTGAAATTGTGGTCGAATGTGTACTCCACTGGTCGAATGTGTAATGTTTTTGAGTAAAAATCACATTCGCCCGTTTTATACTTACATTCGCCCATCCATTTCCACTTTCGCCCGTTTTTGGAACCGAAGGTGAAAACAGATAAACCCCAAAATTTAAAAATTTGCCAAAGTTGTTTTTAACATATCATTTTGATCCAAATGTGTCCTACAATGACCGATGAACACTCGTGTACCATCAATTTTAATGATTATTCAATTTTCATTAGTTTTAAAGTGGAATTAGGATTTATCAGCTTCAATCGATCAATCAATCATCTAAACATTGTTATTATCCTAATTCCTCATATTATCTCCCCCTAAAACTTATGAAGATTGAATGTGTATCAAAATCAAACAACAAAACAGACGCTAAGACCCTAAAATGTAAACCCTAGGTCCGAATAGAAAAACGACGATTCTGATCTGAATTTGAGTCCAATACCTGTAGAATTTATATAGAAATGATCAAGAATGTATAGGGAATGAAAATCACAATCAAAAGAAATCACAGCAACAAGGTCTGGTATCTTAGAAATTTTGAAAAATTTTGTGAATGAAGGCTCGAACCTGGAATGGCTTATATATAGAGTCCACGTTCGCCTGGTTTAGATGGTCGAATGTGAGGTGATTCCACATTCGCCCCAATTTAATGACCAGAATGTGAAGATTGTCACCCGAAGGTGGAATTTATACCCGGAGGTAAAAATTACCCACATTCGTCCAAACATAAACGGACGAGAGTGAGATTTTTCCACATTCGACCCAATTAAGGGGCGAATGTGAAATGGAAAAATCTGAAAATTTCGCCAAATCACGAATTCGAATCCCGTTCAACATTTTTCAATCCGTTAAACTTCCAAAACTCAAATTTTCACAGTTTGAATGATACAAAGTCCAGATGGTGTTATCAAATCTCAGAAATTGACCATCAAGCAACCCCGGTTATCAAAAATAAAGCAGAAATGCAAATATTTTTTGGGTTTTCTGAAATTTTATCAAAACACACCTAAAATCTTTTTGGATTTTGTATCTTTTTGACAATAAAAATAAAATGCAACAAAGTAAAATGCATCAAAGTAAATGAAAGCAGTAAACATTTTGTGATATCCGGTAGGAGGATCATATCAGTTTACTGAGAAATCTGAGCACAGCGTTGATCTGTTTTAATATTATCATTAAAAACAATATGTGACACGGCAATTGCTGATATTGTTGTCCACATAAGCTCACATGCAGACAATTACGCAATGCTTTAAAATGATACGAGTTAGGTGTTTTAGACTAACACATTGTGGTTCCCACACACACGACATACTCCCGTATCAAGTAATTGCACAAAGCTTCATCGTAACGCGTGATTATGCCAGAGTTATCCGTAAAGTTTACAAAGTATATAGCACAGAGGTGTACAGGTCAGCAAATAAATGCAGCAAAGTAACATGTGCGTATACACTAGGTTGAGGCTGATATTAACCACTGATTTGCATCAGAAAGTCAATACGATGTAATAATGATCTTTGATCAATAAAACATAAAGTTCCTCAATTCGGTAACTTTCGGTTTTGGCAATATGCTCTTTTTGCAAATATTCTGATGAAACTAGGTCCGTTAATCAATACGACAGAAGTTTAATCAGAATATCCCGGATAACAATAACATAACGACCCGAAACCTCAGATTTTGGCAATCCTATCAAACGAAATTACGGTACTAAGACCATATGCCCATGAGGTGTTCAGCCACGAACGCGTAGTTTGTTATGTTTGTATCACTAATGCACGCAATATTTAGTCTACGAAGCCTATCAGCATATCACACGTAATCAACATACATCTCATTATACTATACAATTCTTTAGCATGTGTCAGATCCCCACTGATGTACTATCATTTCCTCTTTTTATCCAGGAAATCATTTTGGTTTTTCTAATTTTTTTTTAGGTCTTTTGAAAATTTTTCAATGTTTTTGGTTTTTCTGATAAAATGACTCCCCCTAAAATAAAGAACATATTTTTGGGTTTTTAATTTTTCTGAAAAAAACAAAACAAAAATTTGAAAGAAACAATCCACTTGAAAGCATCAACTTCTTTGAGGATTATGATAGTAAAGAGAAATTCCCAATTAGCAAAGAGAAATTCCCAATTATCAAAAATTTAAAAACTAAAACTAAAACTAAAAAGTGATAAACCGAGGTGCCGATTAGTCCTGTTTTTCCTTTATATTGTTTACTTTTAAAAGATATTCAAAGCGGGATCTGTCAAAAGCTTTTGTAAACAAATCTGCACGTTGGTAGTCAGTATGAATTTTGACCATATCTATCAATTCCTTAGCGTAACAATCACGGATAAAATGATATTTAATCCGGATATGTTTCGCTTTAGAATGATTTTCAGTATTTTTAGTTAATGCAATTGCGGCTTCATTGTCACAGTGTATAGGGGTTTTAAGAAACTGCAAACCGTAATCCACCATCTGTTGTTGGATCCAGAGTACTTGCGAACAACAACTTGAGGCTGCAATGTACTCAGCTTCACAGGTAGACAGCGCCACGGAAGTCTGTTTCTTGCATTGCCAGGTAATTAACCTGCTCCCTAAAAACTGGCAACCAGCTGTAGTTGATTTGCTATCTTTGTCACAGCCGCCCCAATCTGCATCACTAAAAGCAATAAATCAAAATCATCATCATTAGGGTACCAAATTCCTTTTGATGGACAACCCTTCAGATATCGAAGGATACGCTTGACCGCCGTCAGATGACTTTGTTTCAGCTTCGATTGATAGCGAGCACAGAGACACGTTGCATACATAATATCTGGTCGAGACGCTGTCAAATACATCAGAGATCCGATGATTGCTCTGTATGTAAATGGGTCTGTCAGCTCCCCCTTAGCGTCCACTCCAATCCCGTGATTGGGTTGAATCGGGGTATCCATTGGCTTAGAGTCCTCCATCTGGAATCGGCTCAAGATGTCGGATACGTATTTCGTCTGGTGAATGAAGATCCCGTCGGGTCTTTGGTCCACCTGTAAGCCGAGGAAAAACTGCATCTCCCCCATAGCGCTCATTTCGAACTTTTCTTGCATGATAGTTTCAAATTCCCTGCACAATAGTTCGTTAGTTGAACCAAATATAATATCATCAACGTAAATCTGTACAAGAAGCAAATCATCTCCCGTCTTCTTCGTGAAGAGGGTGCAATCGACGAGGCCGCGCTTGAATCCTTTGGAGATGAGATATGTACTTAGCTCCTCGTACCACTGTCTTGGAGCCTGGTGCAAACCATATAAAGCTTTGTTCAGCACGTAGACCTTATCCCGATGGATTGGGTCCTCAAAGCCTGGTGGCTGCCCGACATAAACCTCCTCCTTGACTTTCCCGTACAAAAATGCGCTCTTGACGTCCATTTGATAGACTTTGAATTTCTTGTATGAAGCAAACGCGAGGAACATCCGAATAGCTTCAATTCGTGCTACTGGTGCATAGATTTCGTTGTAACCAATTCCTTCGATTTGATGGAAACCCTGCACGACCAATCTGGCTTTGTTGCGGACAATAACCCCACGATCATCCTTTTTGCACTTAAAGACCCATTTAGTGCCTATTTTCTTCCTTCCCGGCGGCAAATCCGTGAGCGTCCAAACTCCCAATTTCTGGAATTGCAATAACTCCTCCTGCATTGCCTCAACCCAGGCATCTTCATTCAAAGCGTCCTTGTATGTCCTTGGCTCTACCTACGACACATAGCATGCAAACGACCAATCATTTTGACTACCAGATTTTTGAATTTTGGCATATAATGCTAAAGCACCAAAACTCTCTGGCGAGTTAACGCTTTTCAGCTGTCCTCTGGTCATAACACCACTTCCAGGATCACCGATAACTTGCTCCAGCGGGTGAATACGATGAATCCGAGATTCCGGATTAACAGGTACAATCACTCCCGTCTGAGCAGTCAAGTTTTCTACAGCATCCAGATCATGACCCGTGTTTGATGATGAAGCAACATTTGGATTTGGAGTTGAGTTCACTGGTTTAGGACTAAACTTCTCACCTGGATTCAACATTGTGCATGGCGCCCCGAAAGGTTCTAGATACTCTAAGTTTGGCTTTCGTCGGTGTAACAGTTCATAAGATGTTTTTCCAAACTTCTTCACTGTTAGAACCCGATTTAATGTATAATTTGCTGCATAAATCGCCTCATTCCAGAACATTACTGGAAGATTTGAATCAGCGAGCATTGTTCTAGCCGCTTCAATTAGAGTCCTATTCTTTCGTTCAGCAACACCGTTCTGCTGTGGGGTATACGGAGCCGAATATTCATGATGTATCCCTTTGCTTTCACAAAGTTCATCCATCTTGGCGTTTTTGAACTCCGTCCCGTTGTCACTCCTAATTCTTTTTATCTTCAAAGTGTAGATATTCTCCAATCGAGTGAACAGAACTTGTAGGTTGGTAAAGGTGTCACTTTTGTTCTGCAAACACATCACCCATGAAAATCTTGAATAGTCATCAGTGACAACTAAACAATAAAGCTCTCCAAGATGACTTTTGCGCTTGACCGGTCCAAATAGGTCCATGTGCAATCGCTCAAGCGGCATCTCTACAGAGTTAACTTTCTTCACTTTATGGGACTGTTTGTGTTGCTTCCCCTTCATACAACTTACACACTTGTCGTTCAGATGGAAATGTTTCACGTTTACTCCATCGACAAGCCCATTTCTCACGAGTTGATTCATTTTTCTCAGATGAATGTGCCCCATTCTGCGGTGCCACATAATCGATTCTTTCTCAGTCGCTTTGGATAGAAAACATGTTATTTGCCCCTGTGATGTCATCGCCTTGGACATATCAAGAATATAGAGATTGTTGACGCGAGGTGCCATCAACATTATCCACTCCTTTGGAATTTTGAAGCCCGGTTTTTGTAAGCGAAAGATTTTAACTAAAACAGGATAATATGATCATACAAGTCACAAAACCAGGTGCGGAAACCCTAGTTCTGAACAAATTGATGAAACTCTAATCAAAACACAATCAAGATCATTTTCAACATCTTTTCATAGATTAACTTTTGTCAAATAAGCTTTTACAACGACTTACACGTTAATCTAAATCAAACATACACTTTCACAAAATGACCTGGAACCTGACCTGAACACATACATAAATGACAACTCTATTACATTCACAAAAACACAAAACCTATATATAGATGCTGCACATTCGCCCACTTGCACTGGTCGAATGTGGAACTTTTCCACATTCGCCCACTACAATGGTACGAATGTGTCTTCTGATCAGCTCCAGTCTACCTTCGCCCAGTCTTAATCTACCTTCGCCCAAATCTTTCTACATTCGCCCCTTTTATCTACCTTCGACCAGTCTTTAACATATGTTAATTATGCTTATCCAATCATTAGTCGCAAAATGCATCTACAAACTCTGCCCTGACTTCCAAAGTCTCAGACCTTTTTAACATAGCTTCAGCAGCCTTTTCAGCCATGACATTAGCAAATTCATCAATCTTCTCTGCCTTGTCAGCTTTGGCAGGTTCAGCAGTGGTTTGAGCAGCGGATTATTATGGAGCTGAAGTAGCAGACCCTAGTTTGTTGGCAGCAAACTTTTATGATTGACCTTTTTGAGAAGGTGGACATCCAAAGGGATCTAACTTTGGCAACCTATCTCTGCCACTGTCCCCCTTTTTGGCATCATCATCTTCATCTCTTAAAGTAGTTGTAGGGGCAGAGCCAGTGGTCTTCAGCAGATGATCTTTAATGGCTTTAATGTTTGTTTGGGTATCTGTGTACCTAGCATCCACCATGGTTCTGATTTGAGCCATATATGTTTCATGTGTGACACCCGGCACATTTAGGTTAACATTTTATAAAACACATAAGTCTACCTTAGCGAAAAACGTTTTCAAACATACTTAACTAGGTCAGTTGAGTTGTTATGATGGTTCCGGGAATCATCGGGAGTCATTACAATGACCCACGGGATCATTGGGACTCGGTCCATAACCATGTGAACACGGATTAGTGATTTGTAGAATCGCCGGGCTAATTGAACACACGCAAGTCTTGAGTCCTGGGAATTGGTGATCGGCTGGGAACGTGTTAGTTATCATGCATTATGTACTTATAATCATTATATGACTTGTCGGTATGTGAAAACGTGTTTATATATGATAAAATAAGGTTTAACTCGCCAAAAACCCGGATACATAGGCTATAGGCGATTAGGCCATATGGGATAGCCTAATCGCCAGTATAAGGGGCGATTAGAAGGTTTTAGGGGCGATTAGGGGGCTATTGGCTAGTTGCTACTAGCGATTAGCAGCCCCACCCTTATGTTTTAAAACATCATTTGTGAAACCCTAATACACCCCAAAGCCACCCACACCTTATCCAACCTCTGCAACACGTTTTTGAGCAAGAAATCACATTTCCAAGCTTTACACCTCATAATCTCACCATTTCAAGGTGTGTTCTTCATCCCAAACCTTTGTAATGATATTGTTTTGCTCCATAAAGGTCCAGACTTGATTTCTAAACATTTATGTCTTTGAAAACTCATTAAAATCAGTTTCTAAACAAACCCAAACCTCTATACTTGTTATATGTGATGTATTCATGCAAGATAGGATTTTTATAGTTTAAACATGATTGTTCTTGTATTATTATTATGTTTCTGATCTAAATGAGTTAATATGATGTTAACCTAGGAGTTTGAAGGTTCATAGATGTGTAATATTGATATTAGGCGTTTTGACCCGTTTGAATGATTATGGAGGATTGATGATGATATGTTTTGTTTTGTTGATTGTTTGAGGTTAGGGTTTACTCTAGGATGATGCTAGAACAGTAGGATATTGTCGGACAACGTCATTATGTGATGAAATCTGGATATATGCTATTTAGGGTAGGTTTTGCATGAGGATGTGATGTTTACATGATAATATTGCTATTTTGGGAAAACACATGCATTCGGGACGGCTAGGGTGATTATAAATTAGGGGTTTTTGCTTGAAATAGTTGGGTTAATGTTTTGGGTTGGATATTGGGTGTTTCCACATGTTTCGGATCTGATTTGGAGGGTTAAACGCGGAACAGAGTAGTAAGGGCGATTATGGGTTCCTAATCGCCTGTATTAGAGGCGATTGGCCCCCAATCGCATGAACTATAGGCGATTGGGAGACCAATCGCCATTATGACTGGCGATTACAATCCTACTCGCCATTTTGACTATCCTAATCACCAGTTGACTTTTCCTAATTGCATGTTTGATTCCTAATCGCGTGTAATGCTGCTGTATGTATATTTTAACATCCCGAAACATGGTTTGACACCTAGGAACATGTTAGGAACCCCGTGACATGTCTAATAACTTGGTAACATGTGTTCGGACTTGTTTATGCATTAATTGGGCGTTATGCTAGATAGGGTGAATGTTTGCGCATGCTAAGTGTTTAATTGCATATGTGCATGATATCTTGTATGTGGCTAACACATGGGATGTCGGGTCACCAATGGATGTCGGGTTTTGTCTGGTTTGGTCGGTTTAACGTTTAAACATGTTTTCAACATACACAGTCACGGTCTGGACAATTTGGGGACTGATTAACCTTCGGGTTAGTAGTCATCACACTTATGTAAACTCATTGATAGGTCGCCACTAGTAGGGACTATCACACACGTATCAGATTTCTATATTACTGAGGACGCACTCTAAGGTGAGTTCACGGCCCCACTTTTTACTGGTTTTGCTTTCGGGGGAGAAAACATGCTGGGTACTTGTATTCATTAAACGTGTGACAACTTACGTTTTCGTATTCATAAAAGGTGTGTCAACTTACGTTTTCGTATTCATAGAAGGTGTGTCAACTTACGTTTTCGTATTCATAAAAGGTGTGTCATCTTACGTTTTCGTATTCATAAAACATGTGTCATATCACGTTTTGGTATTCATAAAACCTCTGATTTGCTAAGTACTCGTATTGGAAAAGCTTATAGGGTAGTCGTTGGTTACTATATGGTATTACATACTGGTATTCTTGAATTCTTTATGTGTTGGGGTATTCTTTTGGGTTGCAATACGATTTGTTAAAGTCCCGGGGAAAACCATGAATGTGCGGTGGTTGCACAACAGGGGAAATATGGATAGATCTGTTTGGGCGTGACCGGCCCCACTCGTCGACTGGAGGTCGGACGGGTGCATTTTGGGACGCATATTAGTAGTTTTTTTTTTGGTGGGTTGTAACTTTTAAGACATATTATATGTTTTGGCTACCCGATGGGGTGATGCTCCGTTTTGCTGTGATGTTTCTACTTAATATGACTGGTTGATACTTACGTATCATACTTAATGGTTATAATTAATCCGTCCATCATCGCGTATCCTATGTCATCGTAACTACGTAGTATCTTTTGTATCCCCCTTACACGGGTGTAAAAAAAGGCATGGAAAAAAACACAAGTACAGTTCGGTTTTATGTTGTGTCTTTTAAATACCATGGGGTCCTTTACACTGGGGTCGCGCACAAAAAAAGGAGTACATATGCAAACAAAATTGAAAAAAGTTTCTTTAGACGAACGTATCTACTAAATGTTTTTAATTAATCTGTCCATTGCCGACTAACCAGCGTCATTGTTAACAATTAGTATCTTTATGTATCACCGTTACACTAGGGTAAAAAAAAAGCATGAAGACAAACACGGTTGGTTTTACACTTTGTTGATGAAAAAAACAGAAAAAATGGACATAGCACGGTTTGTTTAGTCCGCAAAGGGTGTGGGTTGTCGTAAAGGCCAACAAACTTGTGGCTGCATTGATCAACGAATGACTAATTAGTATCTTTAGGAAGCCCCATTACACTGCTGTAAAAAATATAAAGGCATGAACAAAAACGCAAAAAATTCTTTTTTCATTGAACAGTTTGCTAAAAACGGACTTGTGGCCGCGTTGATCAGCGAATGATTGCGTTTTTTCCGGTTCTGGTAGCTGTTAGTTTGGGACATTTAGTGCCTTGGGGGGTCCCTACACTTTCACTGGGGTAACCCCCCCCCCCCCCCTAAAAAAAATATATAATAACCCACAATCTAAAATAAACAACCTTCCATTACTGAGTTTGCATTACAAAACAAAGCATAGACACCCGACGTACTAAAAATACCCCTAAAAACACAGCCCCCCTTGGCCTTTTCCTGTACATAATTTACCCCATAAAAACAAAAAGCCCCTACCGCCAAGACAAAAAAAAAACCGTTCTTAAACATTTAGTATGGTTAGAAAAATGCGCGTTCCACACATAGTAGTTAGGTCTGGAACACGCATTTACACCATATCAAAAATACGCGGTGGGGGGGGGGGTCATGGTTTTTTTATAAAGTTTTACACCACATCATATAGTATAAAAAGTACTACGGGTAGCCTGTTCAACCATGTTACTAGGGGGCTGGTTGTTGGTTCTTGGGGCAGTTCCGGGAATCATGATCCGTCACGTATTCTTGGCAAGTCCTGCATTTGCGTGGGTTCTTCCTCCTCTGGTTTACCGCCTTTTCACCGGGGCCAATTAGTCGATGGTTCGTGCCACATCCCTTGTTCCTTATTCCTTGCGGGTTGCTGCATGCTGGGTCAACGTCTTCCGGTACACCTAGCAGATTCGCGATTATCGCCTCTTTCACAACCTCTGGTTCACCCGGTTCATTACTCCCCCCTGTCATAACTCCCTCCATCAGACCCTTGAGTTGTTCTGTGAACGTCGATAAACAATCAGGCTCGGAAGTTAGGCGATCAACACATTGACTAAACATGTTAGTCAAGTCATTACGCATCACGGAGCTGGCGCTGTTGTCCACACCATTCCGAGCATCTATGCTAAAAACAGATTTAGGTAACACCTCGCGCCTCCAACGGTCTAGGATATACTTCTCGGGTATTGCCTCGACCTTTGTGTACCTGAACACACAAAAAATATGTCGACACAAATATCCAATCCGGGTCCATCTGTTGCATGAACATGTTGTGTCCCCATCAGCGGAGTTCACCCTAACCTGGCAAAAAACACAAGAAAACAAAAAAAAAACAAGTTAGCCTGCTGTGCATGTTCCCAAACTTTACACTAGGGCACCCGTACCGTGATATACATGGGGGTTTCAGTTCCTTTCAGGTGTGGCTTCAACTTGAATGGTAAGAGAAAGAAAGCACAAGTGGATGCCTTGAGGAGGAAGTATGCAACGAAGATCTTGCTGGCACGTACAAACATTTACAAGGAGTGGATCTCGGATGATATGCTGCATCGATAAAAAAATGTACCGAAGAAAAAAAGGTGGTGTGTTTGGTGACTAATGCCATTTTGGGACGCATATTAAAAGTTTTTTTTTGGTGGGTTGTAACTTTTAAGACATATTATATGTTTTGGCTACCCGATGGGGTGATGCTCCGTTTTGCTGTGATGTTTCTACTTAATATGACTGGTTGATACTTACGTATCGTACTTAATGGTTATAATTAGTCCATCCATCGTCGTGTATCCTATGTCATCGTAACTACGTAGTATCTTTTGTATCCCCCTTACACTGGTGTAAAAAAATGTAACACCCCAACCGATGGCGGAAACATCGGGATGTCACGTATTGATGATTGTTCAGTAGCTCATGGTAAATAATAAGTTTCATTAATTGATTTAAATACATTACATACAATTGTTCTCCAAAATTTGTACATCAAAATGAATAAATACTAACTACACATCTTCAAGTATTAACTCAAATCTTCAAGCAAGTAGAACCTGAAACATGTTAAGTTGAAAATATTTTGGGTCAACAAAAGTTGGTGAGAATTACATAGGTTTTTGATAATCGAATAAAATTGTTGTGCAATTCATGTGTCATGGCAATCTAGTCCATATGCGAAAACATACTAGAAGTAAATCGGGTGCATAATCAACCTTGTGACTGTTGTATTGTGGTACATCCCATACGCTCATGGTTCACTCGTTTATATTGCAGTAACAAACACCCACGCAACCTTTGTAGGAGGCACGTATCCGGGTGGGATTGTCAGTCCAATAGATCTATCAATGTATACCGTTTGGCTGATGAATGTTTATGCTAGAATTGTGCTTACCCTAGTCATGTTCAAGACATAATGCAACATAGAAATACACATAGACACATTGATGATTGAATTGCATAAATATTGTTGTAACATGTTTCACCCCAAAAATGGTGATAAATAGAAAAGGGGCTATGTAAAACTCACCTTAGCAAAATGTTATATCTGTTGAAAAATTGAATAATGGTGTTGCCCAAATGTATCAAGTATCACCCTATAATAAGGTAATAAATATGTCTAAGTCTATCAAGTCTACAAATGTATAAGTTTCTAGGGCTTCGAATTTGGGGATAAATGCTCGTTTGATTAATATCAAAAATGTTTGATAATTGAGAGAATATTAGTAATAAATAACCAAAAATCTTTTTATGAAGTTTAAATTTAAGATGGTCACAATAATGTGTTTAAAGTGTAAAAATAATTTTTACAAAATTATTTTCTTTAAAATAGACTATTAATTCTATTTATAACAAATTGTCAAACTTTAACTTTAATATTTAAAAATACTAAAATTAAAGAATTATTAGTTTTCAAATTTTATTTCTGTTCCAAATAATCAGAAATAATTTCTATAAAATTTTGGTGCAAAAATTTTAAAAATTGGATTTATTATGATTTAATTATGATTAAAACTAACTAAAATTGATTAAAAATATTAACTAAATGATTTTTCAGAAATAAAAGTCATTTCTGAAAAACTTAATGTTATAAAAACTCAGGATAATTTTTGTGGAAATTAATAAGATCGTTTTGATATTTTTATAGATATTTATAAATAAAATAGAATAAACTTGATTTATTTATTATATATATATTAAATAAATAAATTTTTGAAAACTAAAAATTGTAAGTTGAACTTTTACATCAGATTAATATAAGATAATTTTTGTAGAATTTTTAAAAGAGTTTTAGTATTTTAAAACTAATTTTAAAATACTAATAATTATATATATATATATATATATATATATTAGTTTGTAACACAAAAAGAAAAGAAAAAGTGTGGCCACAGCCGGGGATCGAACCCGGGTAGCTCTGATATTGGGCAGCAGACACAACCACTTGGTCCAGACCAGTGGTTGTGATTTGTGTTAGTTTAATTAATATAAATAACGTATTCGGTTTTCATGTTCTTCCCCAAAAATAAATGTTCGAGCCCTAATAATTTCAATCAATCAATCCACACAATATTAACCCGATCAATCATGGGGTAAATGTTTTGTGTAGGCCGATCAACAAAACCCACAAACAAAATTAGACTTACAGTGTTTAATTGTACACGAATGATAAGTCAACCCTCGAAGTCAAAATACGAACAAAACCAACGAATAGAGAATTTTTAGAGAAATTGGAGATAGAGAAGAGATGTTCGGCGAGTGTAGAAGGTCCACTGATGTCCAATTTATAGTATAAGTGTCTAGATCAATCAATTGGTAAGGTTGACCTTGTATTAAATGGGTTTTGTTAATTTAAGTATGATTAGTACTAATTGACGATAATAATACGCGTATAGACTCGTGACAGGCCGGTGACTACGAGTACATTCCATTTCAGGATCAATCACGCGTTATTGATGTAAATTAGATTAGTCAAATGGGAGTTTTATATTGTTTGGTCAAACTTCATGTCTGTTGCTGCACGTCGTCAGGGAGAGGAAGAGAAGGGGGCAAACTTTTATACATTTTAAGTTGGATTAAAACCATCTAAGGGGTGTAGAGAAGGTGGTTTGTTCGTCTGTGTGTGTGGGGCTTTGGCCGGCTTTTGCTCGGGTTCGAAACCCGGCAAGAGCATTGTTTTTTTTTTTTTTTTTAAACAGCTAAGGAAAGGAAGGAGGGATAGCATTGTGGGCTGGAGGTCTAGTGGGCTCAGAACTGGGCCGGGTTTTAAAGGAAATAATGGGGTTATAGGCTTTGGTTTGTTGGGTTAAGGGGGGTTTAACAAACTAGTTTTATTATTGTTATTATTATTATTATTATTATTATTATTATTATTATTATTATATTTATATATATATATATACATATATATATAAGTTGTGTGGTCGGAAAAAAAATAAAACTTAAGCACATTATGAATGATATAATATACGTATTAAAATTTAAAAATTTTGCGATGTTACAAAAAAAGGCATGGCAAAAAACACAAGTACAGCTCGGTTTTGTGTTGTGTCTTTTAAATACCATGGGGTCCTTTACACTGGGGTCGCGCACAAAAAAAGGAGTACATATGCAAACAAAATTGAAAAAAGTTTCTTCAGACGAACGTATCTACTAAATGTTTTTAATTAATCTGTCCATTGCCGACTAACCTGCGTCATTGTTAACAATTAGTATCTTTATGTATCACCGTTAAACTGGGGTAAAAAAAAAGCATGAAGACAAACACGGTTGGTTTTACACTTTGTTGATGAAAAAAACAGAAAAAATGGACTTAGCACGGTTTGTTCAGTCCGCAAAGCAAAAAAAGGGTGTGGGTTGTCGTAAAGGCCAACAAACTTGTGGCTGCATTGATCAACGAATGACTAATTAGTATCTTTAGAAAGCCCCATTACACTGCTGTAAAAAATATAAAGGCATGAACAAAAACGCAAAAAATTCTTTTTTCATTGAACAGTTTGCTAAAAACAGACTTGTGGCCGCGTTGATCAGCGAATGATTGCGTTTTTTCGGGTTCTGGTAGCTGTTAGTTTGGGACATTTAGTGCCTTGGGGGGTCCCTACACTTACACTGGGGTAACCCCCCCCCCCCCCCCAAAAAAAAAAAAAAATATATAATAACCCACATACTAAAATAAACAACCTTCCATTACTGAGTTTGCATTACAAAACAAAGCATAGACACCCGACGTACTAAAAATACCCCTAAAAACACAACCCCCTTGGCCTTTGCCTTTACATAATTTACACCACATCATATAGTATAAAAAGTACTACGGGTAGCCTGTTCAACCATGTTACTAGGGGGCTGGTTGTTGGTTCTTGGGGCAGTTCCGGGAATCATGATCCGTCACGTATTCTTGGCAAGTCCTGCATTTGCGTGGGTTCTTCCTCCTCTGGTTTACCGCCTTTTCACCTGGGCCAATTAGTCGATGGTTCGTGCCACATCCCTTGTTCCTTATTCCTTGGGGGTTGCTGCATGCTGGGTCAACGTCCTCCGGTACACCTAGCAGATTCGCGATTATCGCCTCTTTCACAACCTCTGGTTCACCCGGTTCATTACTCCCCCCTGTCATAACTCCCTCCATCAGACCCTTGAGTTGTTCTGTGAACGTCGATAAACGATCAGGCTCGGAAGTTAGGCGATCAACACATTGACTAAACATGTTAGTCAAGTCATTACGCATCACGGAGCTGGCGCTGTTGTCCACACCATACCGAGCGTTTATGCTAAAAACAGATTTAGGTAACACCTCGCGCCTCCAACGGTCTAGGATATACTTCTTGGGTATTGCCTCGACCTTTGTGTACCTGAACATACAAAAAATATGTCGACACAAATATCCAATCCGGGTCCAGCTGTTGCATGAACATGTTGTGTCCCCATCAGCGGAGTTCACCCTAAGCTGGCAAAAAACACAAGAAAAAAAAAAAGAAGTTAGCCTGCTGTGCATGTTTCGAAACTTTACACTAGGGCACCCGTACCGTGAAATCATTCACCACATCCGAGTTCTTGTCAATGTGTGTAACAGTATATTCCTTAACACCGTCAACCTCTGCCTGGTTTGTGATGAAACAAAGCAGTAACCCTTTCTGGATTTCCTTCCGAACCTCGTTGAATATCGTCTGAGAGTACACCATAGCACACTGCTTTTCAATCGCCAGGCTAGTTTTAAATTCAGGGACCCGATAGTCAGTGTTAAACTTTGCAACCCACTGATTGTACCTTTGCGTGTCCATCGTTGTATCGAAACACAACAAGAACTGCACAAGTGTGTTCGCCCAGCTTGAATTAACTTTGAATGACGCGTTAGAGCTTTCACAACGGGAAGTAGTTTTCATGAGACAAGACATTGGGATTTCTCGAAAGTAAGCGGGCACCCAAAGTTCCTTGATGCTGCACATGTCTCTTAGCCACTCATTGTCGTTCAGCCCATATATGTCAAGTAGCTTCTCCCAGCGTTTGTCAAATGTAGCCGGCTTAATATACACATTCCATACCAACTTATGAATCGCAGCCCGAACTTCTGAATTGTCATGAACACCTCCTGCAATCTGTTAATTGCAAAAAAAAAAAAAAAAAAAAAAAAAAAAAAAAAAAGATTAGTATACCCCCCTGCAAAAAAAAAGAAATTACACTGGTGTATGAAACAAAAGGATGTCGCTACCTTTACAGGCAGCTTCTTCATAATGTGCCACATGCACAGTCGATGGTGTGACTCAGTGAAAACAGCAACCACTGCTTGCTTCATCGCCGGATCCTGGTCCGTTAGCACCAACTTGGGTTGTTTCCCATGAGCCCCGAGAAAAGTGTTTAGCAACCAACAATATGACTCTATAGTCTCGCTAAACAGCAGGCCAGCGCCAAATGTAACACACCGTTTATTGTTATCGACACCAGTGAAAGGGACAAAGATAAGATTATACCTAGGGCGGCACGAAACAAAACACAGAAAAAAAACCGAAAAATCAGCATCATACACACAAAATAAAAAATATAGGTAGTGCATAAAAATTAGACATGGGTTTATGGCAAAAGTTTTGACCTGTTCGTTTGATATGTGGCATCAAACGCAAGCACCTCACCAAAAGCTTGGTAGTTTATCTTGGATATCTCATCCGCCCAAAAAAGGTACCTGAGCTCACCATTAACAAGGCTGTATTTTAAGGAAAAGTTTGGTAGGTTCTTCACCCTGTCCTCCAACTTATCGATCATCATCTGCGAGTCCCTGTTGCCGACAAACATACGGACACTCTTAGCAAAATTCTTGTAATCATTAGGGGTTCCCTTCACATTGTGGTGACCGCCTTTTAAGGTAACTTGCATTCTGTGGGCTATCGTCGGACCAACTTTATTGAGACTTACACGATGGATGAATTCTTTTGTTGCAAAATCCAGCTTCCTACCTATCTTTGTTAAGTCTCTGTTGTAAGAAGGAACAAGCATGTGGTTGTGCGACTCTTCAAAGTGGTAAATCTCCCACATTGATGTAGCATTACATAACTTAGCTCTAACCCCCGCCTTGCAGTCGCATACCTGGAAAGTTGACTGCCTAATCTTCAATGAGGTTTCATCTAACGTGTCGAATTTCCTTTTTGTTTGCGGTTTACCTGCCTTGGAACACAGGATGTACCGATGTGTAACAATACCCTTCACCCTTTTTACAGTCCCCAATCTAGTCGAAAAACCGCACTTCTCAGCGTACGACTCATACATAGCAACAACATCTTCCCACTCCCTATACCTCGCCACCATGTTTGGTTTCAAAGAATCCTCTACAATGGGTTTCCAGTAACGGCTACCATTAGGCGTAAACCAGTAGGAAACAGCAGAACCTACACGGCAGCAAAAGACCAAAAAAAAAAATTACACCTGTGTACGAGAAAAAAACATTTCCAAAAAAGGGGGGTTGTCCCCCCTTTTTCAAAAAACCCATCAATACAAATGACACATTCACAAAAAAACACATATCATATGCAAAAAAAAAAGGGGGACGACACCCCCCCCCATCCCCCAAAAAAACCACAAAAAACCCATCACTGCAAAAAAAAAAAGGACACATACCCAAAAAACACATAATAAAATGTAACTACAGAAAAAAATTTCTTTTAACTATTTTTCATACATGACAAAAGCCTAAGAAATGCTTTACAAGCCATTTACACCTGTGTAAACACAGAAAACTTTACCCATATTAGTCAACTAGGGTTTGTATGAAAAACTTTACCCAAATCACATTTGTTTCCTGTTTTTCTTTGGTATACATACTTTACTAAAACCCTTCTCACACATAGCATCTAAAACACAAACATAAAAAACCTTGCCATCTTCAACTCTTCAATTTTCTAAGAAAACCCACAACATAAGAACCATAATTTTATGACTACAAAAACCTTACCATCTTCAGCCTCGATCACCCGGTGACTAATAGGGGTGTCGTCATTGGGATCAACAGTTGACTCCACCTCATCAGACGAGAACAGTCCCCCTTGGATGCATGACTGGAGCACCCCAATATCAGAGTCATCCGCCAACCCTTTACCCCTATCCTGAGATGATGGACCAGCCCCTCCTTGTTTGATTGGCTGTGGGTTTTGCCTAAGGAAGGCGGCTACATCCTGTAGTTCTTTTTCAGAAAAAACGTCGATGTTGTTGTCCTCATCCTCTGCATTCTCCATTTTTTTAGTGAGTGTTAGGGTTTTTTTTTTTTAGAATGGGTATTGTTGAGAATGATTTGGAATGATCTGATTTGTTGCATGGGTGTAATTAATATAAACAAAGGGTTGGGTCACTGAATATTATTTGGGCGGGAACTGTCATCCTCACACATTGCCCCATGTATGTCTTAGGATCATGGAAAAGTATTGTACTTATTAATAATATTATAAACATAATATCTTTTTAATAATTACACTTTAATAGTAACATGCAATTGACACAAATGCCCTTGAATAAAAAACCCATACATAGCTTATGTGTTATAATACTATTGGACAAGGAGAGTTCTCAGGTTCTCGCAACTCAGAGGAGTTTTCAAAATATTCGGATCCTATATATATATATATATATATATATATATATATATATATGTATAATACCTAAAAAACATAATATCAAAAAATGGCATTTGACTTTAGTTAACAAGAATGCACCATTTCAAAAAAAAAAGGGTCCGTATGTTTTTGTATTAATTATGATTTTATTTATTTTTTTTCTTTTAAAATATATTTACCACTTAATTCACTTCTAACCACCCTAAATAATTCATTAAATACCTAACCCCTTCACACAACTATAAATACACCACTCCCTACCCATTCTAACACTTGCTCAATCCTAAATCCTCTCTAAACCTCCCAATTCTTTAAGGAAATCCCAAGTGTGGAAGTCCACTTCTAAGTGAGTTTTCTCATAAACTCCAACCTTATTCTTCTTTCTTCACTTCTTTTCTTCTTCTAACCCCTTGGATAAACCTCTAGGACCTAACTCTTGTTTGCTATGGCAAATGAATACGAGTAGGACACCAAAATGAGGCCTCAAAGGTGGTTCATCTTCTATTGTTTTTATGCACTAGAAGGTTAGTTGAAGTGATACCAACTAAGTTCACCAACAACGTAATGTTGGATGGACTTGTGCTATGGTTAATGGTTGACAAAGGAAAGGCTCTTCCAAACTAAGTCACCATACACTACTTTAACCCTATAGTTATATTATGTAAATACTAAAATATATACTTTCAAAACTCTATTAATCTATTAACTTGGAAGGTTTGCGGATTGTTAGGACAAAGAGGATTGGTGAAACCACTTTTGGAAACCTTAGTCTAATTCACTTCTGTCATTTTGGCTAAGTATAGAAGTACTGAAGAGAAGACAAGAAACTGCTGAAGAGAAGATATGAGAAGTGCTGAAGAAGAAACTTCATCAGAAGTTCTGAAGTCCAAACCAGACAAGTTCACTTCAGAAGTACTGAAGACAAACTACTCATCAGTAGTTTGTCATTCATCAGCACTTAGCATCAGATATTTTCCACCGCCTTTTGTATCAGTAGTTTATTGTTTATTATTAATTTTAGCTGTATTTGTTAGTTTCAATGTTGCAACTTGTGCAACTTGTTTCTGATGTTTCTGTACTTGCTTTATGGGCAAGATACATGTATGTAAACGTCTATAAATAGGAGGCTTCAACCTTCTATTTTAGACATTGATTTTAATAGAAAAATCCTTCAAACACTTTCACTGTTCTATTCCATTTCAGTATTTATTGTGAATCTGTCTAAGTATCTAATTCTCATTTACTGCTTAGATTCATAATAAATACTTGTCATTATTAGTTTCAATCATCAAGGGGGAGTAATAACTCTTCTTAAGTATAAAAAGTGTTGCTTTAACTTATACATTCCGCTGTGCTTATAATCTGATATACAAGAGCTTGCTAAACACTTAAGTGTCAAAGATAGCAAGTTCTTACTTAAACAAAGAGCAAACTGATCCAACAATTGGTATCAGAGCATTGGTTTATCTGATCACATATCAATCTAACAAATTGAGAATCAGACACAAAGCTCTTATTGATACTCAATAAAAGATCAAAAGTTCACTTTTTATCAACATCCATCACTTAAAAGAGTCATCTGACAAATCAATACTCTTTAAAATGGATCCACATAATACTGGTTCTGCTACTAAACCTGCCATGCTTGTAAGAAATGAATACAACATATGGCAAAAGAGAATGGCACATACCTTGTCACAAACCAACACAGGTTGTTGGAGATCTGTGATATATGGTCCTCACAAACCAGTAAACATAAATCTTGAAACTAAAGTTGAGGTTCCTAAAGAACCAAAAGACTATACAGATGATGATTTCCTAAAACTTGAGCTAGATGCAAAAGCATTCTCTATGTTGGCAATGGCTCTCCCAAATGAGATATACTCTGGCCTTTTACATTGTGAAAGTGCCAAAGAACTCTGGGATTGTCTTAAAGAACAGTTTGGAGGAACTGAAGAGGTGATTGCCAACACCAGAGAAATTTTAGCTCAACAATATGAGACATTTGCTCATATTAATGGGGAAACTTTAACTCAACAATTTGAAAGATTCTCCTCATTAATATCTGAGCTAAAGTTAAATGGTCAGACCTATACAACAGTATCTATGCTACATAGATTTTTAAGGTCTTTACCAGACAAATGGGAAACATACTCCATTGTTTTAAGATCCTCACCAGATTTTAGCTCCCTCACTCTTACAAAACTCCATGGGAGATTACTTACTTTTGAGAGAGAAATTGATCAAAAGAAGAAATTGCAATCATCTGGTAAAACTGCTGATGACTACCTACCAGGTAGTACAGCACTTTTGGGACAAGACTCACCAACTTGTTCCTACGGATCTTATGACAACATTGACATAACAACTGGGATCTCATCAGAAAGATCTTTCCCAGGTTATGACAATGATTACCAAAGTCAAACTGCTGATAATCTATGTTTTATCATGGATGATTTGAAAAACTTTAGCAGTGATGACTTAGAAGAAATGGACATTTTACACCAACTGACCATGCTAAGCATTAAAAATAACAAGTTTTATAAAAGGTCAGGAAGGAAATTTCCAGGATTGACCAGTAATACAAAAATTGGTTTTGACAAATCTAAACTGAGATGTCACAAGTGTCAGAAGTTGGGACACTTTGCTAGAGAGTGTAGAAACTCTAGCTTTAACCAATCACAGTCTGGAAATAACTTTAACCCCAATTATAATAGGAATAATGGAACTCAAGGGAGTGCTCATTTTGTACAGGCACAAGCTCCTCAATAGCAATACATGCCACAAGTACAATATGTTCAAATGCCTGCTCAACAGATGCAGAGCAAACAATCAATCCCTCCCTTTCCAGCTGCTCAACATCCTCCACAGCCTCAACAACCCTCTCAACAAAGTCTTTTCACCTCAGGGTATGTTGACTGGAGCAGTCTCCCTTTTGACACCACAGAGTGCAATCCTGATGCAGACAACAAGGTGTTTGACATCAACTGGGGAGAACCAGACAATGGCAGAAAGAACTTTGCCTTAATGGCATTTGAAGGCTGTACTTCAAAATCTGCATTGTCACAGGTATCAAAAGAATCTTTGACAAAACTTTGCTCAAATTCTTGCAAAGAAACTTTTGCTCTCATAAGAGAGACAAATGTGCACTTACAAGGAAAAGCCAATTATTTAGAAAGAAAATACACTCAGATGAAGTGTGATTTAGAGAGAAAACTTACTGCTAAAACAAAAGAAGCCTCTAAATTAACTAACTCAGCTATTGAAACCTAAGCACAAATTAAAATGATGATAGAAGATCTTGGGAATGTTAGAAAAGAGCTTGCTGACACCAAGATCAGTTGTGAAAAGTGGGTGGATTCTTGTAAGGGGTACCAGCTATTGCTAAACAAACAGAGTGCTTCAAATGTTAAGTTTGGCATAGGGTACCATCATGTTGAAACACCAACAGATTTCTCTCCCAAAACTACTGAAGATGGGAGAAAAATTGTTTCAAATGAAACTTCTGAAGGGAAAGACTGCACATCTTTCCATGAAAACTTTCTAAACAAAAATCCTGGTATTTTCAAAGAAAGTACTTCAGAAGTATTAACAAAATCTGACAACAAGCCATCAGTAGTTTCATCTACATCAGGAGTTGAGACCCTGAAAACTACTGATGAGCAAAATCTTTACACTGCTGTCAGAAATTTGCCTTTAGATCAAAAACAAAAGGCAAAAGAGTGTGAAATTTGTGGTCTGTTCAACCACAAAACAGAGTTTTGTAGATACAGAAAAGGAATTCAGTTCAATCATAAAATTAAGCAACAGGTTGTGGGAAATCAAATCAGAAATGATTATGAAAGAACCTTTAAACCCAAGAAACAACAACCTGAAAACACCTTTTCTCAGAAAATGATAAAATCTCGACTAAAATCGTTTTCTCAAAACTCTTTATCAGTAGTTAGACCTGTTTCATCAGCAGTTTCACAAACTGTTGAGATTCAAAAACTAATGAACTTGGTACAACTATTGATGACCAAGGTTGATGGTGGTCCTGAAAAGGATACCACCGTGGTTCTTAATGAAAAATCCATTGCCAAAAAGACATGGATTTCTCAACCTGGTCAAGAACAAACTGTAACTGTTCTCAAGAGCAAACCCAAAGCCAAACAGGCTTGGGTTCCTAAATCTAACTAATTTGCTATTGTGTGCAGAGAGTTTCCAGGGGCTTAAACAGCATATGGTATGTTGATAGTGGAGGCTCTATGCACATGACTGGATGCAGATACCTGATAAACAATTTTATCAGCCAAAGAGAAGGATCTGTATCCTTTGGGAACAATGCTAAGGGATATGTGCTAGGACATGGCAATGTCTCCTCTGGCAAAATACAGTTTGACAAGGTCAATCTGGTGGAAAACCTTGAATACAACTTGCTGAGTGTGTCACAAATGTGTGATAAAGGATATTCTTCCTTTTTCACAAAGACAGCATGCAAGATCATCTCACCAGAAGGCCAGAAGTTGATAGAGAAGATCATTGAAGATCATACTTTGCTGATTGCCAAAAGATGTGGCAATGTCTATGCAGTGGACATTGAGAAAGACAAAGTATTGAACAACACTGCCTGTTTCTTCTCAAGGGCATCAACTTCAGAAACTGATCTCTGGCACAGGAGACTTGGCCATGTGAACTTTAAGACCATAAATAAAGTCACAAAAATGGGCTTGGTCAGAGGTCTACCTTTGAAAGTGTACCAGTGTCAAGAACACTGTGTATCCTGTTTAAAGGGAAAACAGCATAAGTCCTCCTATAAGTCTATTGAAGAATCAAAAACAACTGCATGTCTTAAACTACTCCATATGGACCTGTCAAGATTATGAGCCTTGGTAAGAAGAAGTACTGCTTAGTCATCATTGATGACAACTCAAGATTCACATGGGTATTCTTCTTATTTTCCAAGGATGAGGCTGCTGAAATCATCAAGTTCTTCATTCTACAAGTGGAGAAACAATATTCTCTACCTGTCAAAACCATTAGAAGTGATAATGGGACAGAGTTTAGGAACAAAACTCTGGATGAATTCTGTTTGTCTAAAGGGATTATTTGACAATACAGTGTTCCCAGAACTCCTGAACAAAATAGTGTAGTAGAAAGGAAGAACAGAACCTTAATAGAGGGAGCAAGAACAATGTTAGCTGATTCTGGACTGCCCTTGTACTTTTGGGCAGAAGCAGTTAACACATCATGTTATGTTCAGAATAGAGTTCTTGTGGTCAAGAGACATTCCAAGACTGCCTATGAAGTTCTTCATGGCATGAAGCCCCTTATCTCCTTTTTCAGGGCTTTTGGGTGTCAATGTTTCATCTTGAACATCAAGGAATCTATTTCAAAGTTTGCTACCAAAGTTGACTCAGGTTACTTTCTTGGTTACTCTTCAACTAGAAAAGCCTACAAGGTTTTTAATTCTCACACCAGGATAGTAGAAGAAACATTGAATGTCAAGTTCAATGAGTCAAAACACACTCTTATTCCAGCACATCCTGCTGAACTTTTTGACCTTGACAACTTCCATTTTGGACCTGAGAAGGCTGTTACTTCATTAAAACCTACTTATTATGGTGACAAAAGGTTTGATGATGAGGATCCCACACCATGGACTCCTCAAACAGTTATCAAGTCAACTTCAAAATCATCAGAAGTTCCCCAAACTTCTGATCAAACAAGTACTGAGGAACAAACTCAAACTTCTGGTTCAATAGATCCAACTACTGAAGATCAAGAAACATCTAAACCAGATATTATAGACCTCAACAGTTTGTTTGAAGAACATGAGCCACCTACACCTGTCAGTGGTTTACAACAACTGATTGAACACAGAGATCATCCACTTGATCAAATCATGGGTGATATAGCTTCAGGTGTCCTTACCAGAAACCAGCTCTCCAACTTTTGCCTATTTTCAGCCTTTATCTCACAGTTGGAACCAAAGAAGTACCAGGAAGCCCTCAAAGACAATAATTGGGTGCAAGCTATGCAAGATGAACTGCTTCAGTTCAACAAGCAACAGGTCTGGGAAATCTGTCCCTTACCTCCAAACAAGCAACCAATTGGCACAAGATGGGTTTTCAGGAACAAACAAGATGAAGCTGGTATGATAATCAAGAACAAGGCAAGACTGGTAGTTCAAGGGTACTCTCAAGAAGAGGGAATTGACTATGATGAAACCTTTGCTCCAGTTGCAAGGCTTGAGGCCATCAGGTTATTTCTGGCCTATGCCATTTCCAACAAAATTAAAGTTTATCAAATGGATGTAAAGAGTGCATTTTTGTATGGAAAAATAAAAGAGGAGGTGTATGTCTGTCAGCCACCTGGGTTTGAGGATCCTTCTCATCCTGAGTGGGTGTACAGACTGGACAAAGCTCTTTATGGGCTCAAACAGGCTCCAAGAGCCTGGTATGATACACTCTCCACCTTTTTGCTCAAAAATAACTTTACAAGAGGTGCCATTGATAAAACTCTTTTCATTAAACATGTTGGAAATCATGTCCTACTTGTTCAAATTTATGTTGATGATATCATTTTTGGTTCAACAAACACAAAACTGTGTGATGATTTTAAGAAACTCATGCAATCAAAATTTGAGATGAGTACCATGGGAGAACTGCAGTACTTTCTGGGACTGCAGATCAAGCAACAAACAAATGGAACTTTTATACATCAATCAAAATATGTTAAAGAATTATTAAACAAATTTTCTTTAAAAGACTGTAAATCATGTTCCACTCCCATGACACCAATCACACAAGTTGAACCAGATGATCAAGGAAAACAGGTTGATCAAACCATGTACAGATGCATGATAGGTTCCCTTTTATATCTAACTGCTTCTAGACCAGATATTATGTTTTCAACATGTGTCTGTGCTAGATATCAATCAGCACCAAGGGAATCACACCTTATAGCAGTCAAAAGAATTTTCAGATATCTAAAAGGAACTCCAACACTTGGAATTTGGTATCCTGCTTCAAGCAATACCAAGTTATCAGCTTTTTCAGATAGTGACTATGCAGGGTGTAAGATGACAAGAAAGTCAACATCTGGTGGTTGTCAATTCTTGGGTAACTGTCTAGTGTCATGGCAATCAAAGAAGCAAACATCTGTTGCAACTTCAACTGCTGAAGCTAAATACATTGCAGCTGGAAGTTGTACATCACAGATACAATGGCTCCAATATCAACTTCTTGATTATGGAATCAAAGAAACCAAGACACCTTTGTTTGTAGACAGCAAATCTGCCATTAGCATCATTCAAAATCCGGTACAGTTCTCAAAAACCAAACATATTGAGATCAGGTACCATTTCATAAGAGATTGCTATGAAAAAGGCAAGATTGAGGTGAAGCATGTAGCAACAGCTAATCAAATAGCTGACATCTTCACAAAACCCCTTGACACATCAACATTTCAGAAGTTAGTATCCATGCTTGGTATGCTAAATTTGTAAGTGTTTATTTTATTATTCTGCACATATTTTTCATTTTTCACTTACAAAAAGACAAAAAGTCTGAAACAAAACTTCTGAAAAGAGAGAAACTACTGATGAACAAAACATCAGTATGGGGAAAATTTCTGAAAAGTGTAAAACTTCTGATAAAATAACTTTCAGAAGTTATGAATAAAAGTATTTATAAAACATTTCTCATCAGCTTTTAAAACTACTGAAGAGGAAATGGGAACTACTGGTGAAATAATCCTTCATCAGCAGTTTAGTCAAAAAGGGCAAATCTGACTTTTCCCATCATCAGAGGTTTTGACCTAGTCGGTTTAAAACTTCTGATAAAAAGATTTTTAACCGAGGCGGCTTAAAAACTTCTAATAAAGAAGATTCAAGCGGTTAAAAACTTCTGATAAATATCTTTTTTCAATACTTATCCTTTCAAACTCAAAAAATTTCCCTCTTTCTCTCTCAAAAACTCTCTCAATAACCTAAACCTGCAAATCAACTGTTCGATCAAAACCTAAACCACATGGCTCTCATTCTAAAACAGGGACACAATCAAAGGGCCTTTCTTGAAAAACAAGAAGGCTGGTCCCAATACGATGAGATCATTGATCTTGTCGTAAAATCCCAATATTTTACTGCTCTCACAATCGACCCACCAATTCATACTGAAACTCTAAATGAGTTATGGGCTAATGCTGAGACGGTGACGGCTGATGATGAAATCATTTCCCTCAACTCAAGAATAAAAGGGAAACCACTGACCATCACACCGGCCACACTGGCAACAAGACTGGGCCTGAATGATGTAACTGCTCCAGATCATGTTGCTAACTCTGATATTCACCTAACCATGACAGAGTGTGGTTATCAAGGTACTCTCTCCCATGCTACTATCTTCAAAAAATATTTTGAACCAAAATACAAGCTTTTGTTTCATTATATTATTATGTGTTTGAGTCCAAAAACAGGGTCTTATGACCAGATGCCCTCTACTTTTCAACCAATATTTCATTCCATAGTGAATGAAACCAAATTCAGGGCATCAAAATTATTTTTCAATGAGTTGGTGTTACATCATAATAATACCAAGAAAAAGTTTTTGTTATACCCAAGGTTCATTATGCAATGCATAATAGGGGAACTGGGTAATGAGGTGCTTGTGGGAAAAGTTTCAACTTTAAATCCATTAACCTCACAAGCATACTCTAGGCATAACAAACCGGCTACCTGGCCAGAAGATGATCAGGGAGAACAACAACAAGTCCCCCTGAAGCCCACATCATCCAAAATCACACCACCAAAAGCCAAAAAGCCCAAGCCAACAAAAACAAAAACCCACCAACCCAAAAGAAAAGCTGTTCAGGAGGTTGAGATGCCTGAACATGCTCATGAGCAATCTGCTCTTCAAATAGGTGAGACTGAAACACCCTCTCAGTCTCATCCATCTCAAACCCCACCAAGAGCACCAATAACAATCTTTTTCAAAAGAAAAAGACTTAGAAAAACAATTGCAACTCACACTTCTTTTGAAACTGCTGACCAACCTATTTCACCTATTGCCCAAACTACTGAACCAACCCCTCAAATTTCTGAACCAGAGGCAATAGAGATTGCCAAACTTCTCTCTGGGCTAAAAGAAAAAGTCCCATCTGATTATGTCAGTCCCCTACAACCACAACAAACAGGGGACATAACCACAATATCAGACATGGATGTGGACATCACTAGCCCTAACCCAAGAGATGAGGGTGGACCAGAGTCTTTAAGCCCAATCTTAGAGACTCTTGGGGCATCTGAGGCTGCTACTACTCAGTTACCACCCAGTGGTGGATCTGAGGACAGAAGTAAAACAGCTAAGACCTCAGATGTGGCAACTACTGATGAAGGCTTAATGCCTGAAGTAGGAAATCCTCAGAACCAAGAACAAGAGGTTCATGAGAGAACTGAGTTGGGCTCAGCTCATGATTTAACTGAGACAGTCCTCAATGAGGACAACATCAGGGATTCAGATGATTCCATTAATTTGGATGATGTTTCAAAAACCAAAACTACTGAATTGACGGCACTTTATGAAGGTCCTGTTTCAGGGGTATCCAAGCTCAAGAAGCCAGTCACCCCTGCACAGGTTAAAGTCCACTCAATCCCTAAAACCCCTAGAGTGGCATCCTCTGTACAACATGAGGATCTCCCAAAAACACACCATTCACTTCAAATGCCTACCCAATTCCATGGGCAAACAAGCATAGACTTAAACCAGCTATGCAGCCCAGAGGGTCCCCTGTACCACATGATGAACACTCTCATCAAGAATCACTTCCAAACATACACAGCTAACTTGGAGCTGTCAATCAAAAACCAATTTGGTGTGATCAAGACAAAGATGAATGATCTGTCCAACAAAATAGAATTCAACAGCAAACAAATTGCTCATCTTCAAGGTCAATTCTCCCAACCCTCAACCTCTAAACTTGATGAATCCAAAAAGGGGGAGAAAATTAGGGAACCTAAGGAGTCATTCCAAGCCAGGATAAGGGCAAGAGTGGCCATCCTTGAAAGAGATCAGAAGAATCAAGCCAGAAAAGAAAAACTGGCCAAACAGTTTGGTGTCTCAGTAGAAGAAATTGAAGCCACAGAAAAAGAATATGAGACCCAAACCTCTGAAGAATCCCTAAGGCATAATAAAGAAACTTCTGATGGTCAAAGTACTGATGACTCAGAAGATACTGAAGACAATCCTTCAGTAGTTGACAAACCATCAGCAGTTGTCAACCCATCAGAGGTTAACACTTCCAAACCTCAACATACTGAACCTTCCAGATCCACTGAACAAATCAAACCAACTTCTGCTTCTCCAAGGCCTACAACAACCACTACCATGACTGTCCTAACCCCTGCACCAATCTCTCAATCAACTGAACTTCTTGAGCAGAGGTTAAAGGCAGTTCAACAAAAAGCCAAGGAAGACCAGATTTGGAAAAGTCTAGAACAAAGGGATGACTTGGAGTTTGAAGAGAAGCTCCAGGCTTATCAAGCTGAACTGGAGAGACAGGCTGAAATTGACTATGTTGCTGAAGAAGACAAAAGACAACAACTGATGTCTTACATCACCAAGAACAGCAAGACTAAATCCTACACACTCAAGGGACTCTCTATGCAAGAGCTAACAAGTAGGGCACAACTCATTGCAGACAAACTGGCCACAAGTAAAGAAGGAAAGGCCAAGAGAGCCCAGATGATAGATGAATTAGTAGCAGATGGCTATGGTTCAAAAGCCTCAGTATCCAGATGGAAAGAAGAAAGACTGATGGATACTTATAGAAAATACAAGGCTGCCAAGGCTGCAAATCCAAAGAAGTTTCAAACTGCTGATCCTTCAAGATCAGTAGTTAGAACTTCTGGTATATCAACAAGAAGGCCTGCTACTCAAAGAAAGAAAGCAGAGGACAATGTCAAAACTGATTTCAAAATGGTACTACTTGAAGGAAGTTCAATAGTTCATTCAGATTTTGACATTGAAGAGAAACCTCTGTTAACACAATTCAGGGATCCTTCCACCTTTGCCTACCAAATCCAAAAGACTATCAAAGAAAAGATGCATACCAAGGTAGTGACTAAACACCATCTCCCAACTATTCAGATGCCTAATATGCAACAACAACAACAACAAGGAAGAGACTCCCACCCGAGGTTAACTGAAACAGAAAGCATCCAACACTCAGGATCATCAACCCAAGGGACAAGTCTGGTTCCCTATTCCTCTGACTTTAACAGGTCAAAGGTACCTATCATCAGATGGTCACTTACTGATAACAACTCAGTATTATTGAAAAGAAGAGACCTTTTAAGCAGGGCTTACAAGAAGATCAGTGATCTAAAGAAACTGTCAACACAAGACCTGCTCACAATTCAACATCTGGAACCACAGAGAGGATCTCTATCTGATGGACAGTTAAACCAGCTCAAGAACACCATGTACAAAGAGATATGGAAGATTGTTCAAGACAGAAGAAAATCATAAGGAATTAGTAAGGTTTTGGGTTCATCAATCCAGGGGGAGATTGTTAGGACAAAGAGGATTGGTGAAACCACTTTTGGAAACCTTAGTCTAATTCACTTCTGTCATTTTGGCTAAGTATAGAAGTACTGAAGAGAAGACAAGAAACTGCTGAAGAGAAGATATGAGAAGTGCTGAAGAAGAAACTTCATCAGAAGTTCTGAAGTCCAAACCAGACAAGTTCACTTCAGAAGTACTGAAGACAAACTACTCATCAGTAGTTTGTCATTCATCAGCACTTAGCATCAGATATTTTCCACCGCCTTTTGTATCAGTAGTTTATTGTTTATTATTACTTTTAGCTGTATTTGTTAGTTTCAATGTTGCAACTTGTGCAACTTGTTTCTGATGTTTCTGTACTTGCTTTATGGGCAAGATACATGTATGTAAACGTCTATAAATAGGAGGCTTCAACCTTCTATTTTAGACATTGATTTTAATAGAAAAATCCTTCAAACACTTTCACTGTTCTATTCCATTTCAGTATTTATTGTGAATCTGTCTAAGTATCTAATTCTCATTTACTGCTTAGATTCATAATAAATACTTGTCATTATTAGTTTCAATCATCAAGGGGGAGTAATAACTCTTCTTAAGTATAAAAAGTGTTGCTTTAACTTATACATTCCGCTGTGCTTATAATCTGATATACAAGAGCTTGCTAAACACTTAAGTGTCAAAGATAGCAAGTTCTTACTTAAAAAAAGGGCAAACTGATCCAACACGGATGCATCCCTACCTTACCAATACTAGACTCTCTTGACCATTCGAACCACCTTTATGGTGTTTTGTGTTTAGGTTAGCCTTAAAGGCACTACTTGACTCTCATGACCATCCGAATCACCTTTATGGTGGTTTGTGTTTTGGTTCGCCTTAAAGGCAATGCATGACATCCTTGTACTCTTGAATCTTACTCCGAATCTAAATTCATTTTTTTTCTTTTCTTAATTTTAGTCTAACCGAAGCTAAAATCCTCATTTCTCAAGACTCGTTTTTGAGAACTTAACAAACGCACCCTAAGGTGAGTTCATACATGTCCCCGTTATACTCTTTAACACTTTTGGGGCTGAACATGTATCCTATGCAAACATACACTAAACACTTTCATACTCACATGCTCAATCTACTAAACATGCTTATAAACTATGTCATGCTAGAATTTAGACTTTACATACAAATGCCGCTTAGCATACAACCCCCTTAACATGTATAGCGCTATAGGAGTAGCACCCCGCCCCCTAACTGGGTCACGTTAAGTTTTACCGGCCTATCACTTTGGTGTTAGGTCAAGCAGTGCAAACATGTGTTGATTATGCCTTTTGTATGATTCTATGTATGCAAAGCTATAGCATGACGATTTGGGTAAAATATTTTAATACTATGTACGTAAACCAAAACTAGTATGCTCACCAATACTTTATGTGTTGACGGATATCTTATACATGTTGCAGGAAATATTTGATGCGATGTCTCAAGAAATCTTGTAGAGATGGACATAGAAACTCACCAATTTTATTATCATTATGTTGTTTGTTGTATTTCCTTTTCTTGAACAATTTGTATTTCCAACTTTGAATGCTATGAAATGAAATTTCCTTAAATAAATTTGTCACAATTCTAGTATCATGAAGTCTTTGAACAATCTATCACAAGTCGCGCCTTGATGTATTCCACCATCGGTTGGGGTGTGACACCAATAACAAACCGAAAACATTTATCAACCTATTTCAAGCAAAAACCCCCCAAATTATCATCATCCTAACAGCCCCGAATGTAAGTGTTTCCTGAAATAGCATATTTAGCATGTAAACACCACATCAACATGCAAAACTTAACCTAAATAGCAAATATCCAGATTTCATCTCATGACAACGTTGTCCGACATTACCCTACTGTTCTAGCATCATCCTAGAGTAAACCCTAACCTCAAACAATCAACAAAACACATCATATCATCATTAATCCTTCATAATCATTCAAACGGGTCAAAACGCCTATTATCAACAATACACAACTATGAACTTTCAAACTCATCAATAATCATGCTAACAACCTATTTATCTCAAAAACATATCAAATACACAACAATCATCATGTTTTATCAATAAAAATCCTATCTTTGCATGATTACATCACATAGAACAAGTATGAAGGTTTGGGTTTGTTTAGAAATCGAATTTAATAAGTTTTCAAAGAGACAAATGTTTAGAAATCATGTCTGGACCTCTAGGGAGCAAAAAAATAACATTACAAAGATTTGGGATGAAGAACACACCTTGAATTTGCAAGATTATGAGGTGTAACGCTTGGAAAGGTAGGTTTCTATGCAAAAACGTGTTCCAGAAGGTGTTTGTAGGTTGAGAGAGGTTATGGGACGTCTAGGGTTGCACAAATGATGTTTTAAGTCAAGGGTGGTATTTATAGGCGTTTCTAGTCGTCAAGAACAGAACTAGCGATTACAGCCTGCAACTGGCAATTGGGGCTCCTAATCGCCTATAATAACTAGTGATTAGGGCCTAATCGCCTATAATAACTAGTGATTGGGGCCTAATATACTATAATAACTAGTGATTGGGGCCAATCGCCTATAATAACTAGTGATTGGGCCAAATGCCTATAATAACTAGCAATTGGCTCCCAATTGCCTATAATACTAGCACTTGGCTCCCAATTGCCTATAATACTAGCAATTGGCTCCCAATTGCCTATAATACTAGAAATTAGCCCCCAATTGCCTATAATACAAGCAATTGGCCCCCAATTGCCGATAATACTAGCAATTGGGCCAAATGCCCATCCCCAATCGCCTGTTATCCTCATTTTGGGTTTTTGGCGCGTTAGACACTATTTTAACACATATAAACACGTATTCACATACCGACAAGTCATATAATGATTTTAAACATATAATGCATGATAACTAACACGTTCCCATCCGTTCACCAATTCCCAGAACTTGAGATTTGCGTGTGTGCGTTAAACCCGACGATTCTACAAATCACCAATCCGTGTTCACATGGTTATGGACTGACTCCCAATGATCCCGTGGATCACTGTAACGACTCCCGAAGATTCCCGAAACCATCATAACGACTCAACTGACCTAGTTAAGTATGTTTGAAAACATTTTTCGCTATGGTAGACTTATGCGTTTTATAAAATGTTAACCTAAACATGTCGGGTGTCACACTTTTGGAGGTGGCTGGTGTGGGCTTCACAGTACTGGATGTAGTGCCATGATCACTAGGAGCAGTGGGCTCAACAACAGAGGTTTGGACAACAGTTGTTGTCTTAATCCTCTTTGTTTGTGTTTTAGAAACTTTAACTTTTGACACTTTTTCTTGGTTGTTTGAACCCAGTATTCTTGTAAAAGTTTCATCAGTTAGACTCTTCATTTGAAATTATTTACCCTTTTTAAAATCTTTTTCAGGCAAAACCTTTTGTAGGATTACTTAAAAGTCTTGGGTATATCAGAAAAGCATTTTTTGACCCAGACTTTATTCCCTTCACATTTGATACCAAATCCAAGAACAGGGTCTGGGATAGATTGTAGTCAGATTCTGACAACATAGCATATCCCAAGTACTGAATTTTCAATGGGATTTCATTAAAAGAGGTGGATTTAGCAGAGACACAGAGAAGGAGTGTATGAAAGAAAAATTTCATGACTGGTGGGAAAAACTTTTTGAAAAGAGTTGAACCATTCATTTGTGAATCATAACCCCTTTCCTAAAACTTAGTGTGAAGTTCAGCCTTAGGGAAATAGTCGTTACCTGACAATTCATTCAATGAGAAGGTTGTGGATATAAGTTGGGGGGTAATGGCGATATTTGTCTCTCCAATTTTTGAGATAATGGTTTTGGGCTTTTTGTCCTGTAGAAGAATCTCAGCATTTAACCAGAATTCTTGTAGAGTATCGTTGTAGATGGAGGCATCAGTGGTTAGTATTGTTAGGTATTTAGATTTGAGAATGATGTCGATGGTGGTATAGAACGGGACATTTTCATCTGTTTTGACCAGATAGGGAAGGTAATTGTGGGTGGCTTTAGCTTGAAGATCCATTTTAATGGATTTCGAGTGTGAGGATGAGAGGAATTAGAGTGGGGATTTGAAGTTGAAGAAGGCGGTTTTAGTATTTTGAATACAATGAGACAGTGTAACATCTGTTGTGGTAAAATAAGGTTTTTATAGCCTCTGGTGAAACCGCTGATGTGGCCAAAACTCTACTTTTGAGAGCAGAGGTGGCAAACATCTGGTGGCATACAACTGTTGCCAAAGTACTGATGCAAACAGCTGTTGTTCTACCAAAGTGCTGATGCTAACAGTACTTGGGTTTTTTTAATATATATATATATATATATATATATATATATATATATATAGTCGAAATAGTTGTTTTATCTGATCAGATGTTTGAAAACAGATTTTCAACCAACAGTGGTTGTTTTATCTGATCAGATGTTTGAAACAAATTTTTCAACTAACAGTTGATAGAATGGATGAAACAGTGGTTGTTTTATTCTTAGCAGATTTTTCAACCAAAATGCTATTTTTAAGGATGAATTTTGATTTTCTGAAACAATTTAATGTTTTTATTTAAAACATTTTTGTTGTTTAGTCCATGTTTAGCATACCAATCCTAGAAATCAGATTTTCAAAGGTAGATGTGTCTAAAGCTTTTGTCAACACATTTGCCAACTAATCCTCTGTTGGAACATGGTGCAGAGAAATCAAACCTTTTTCATAGCTATCTCTAACAAAGTGATGTCTGATGTCAATGTACTTTGTGGTTGAATGAGAGACTGGATTTTTGATGATATTTTCAACAGCTTGACTGTCCAGCATGAGTGGAGTCTTTAGTGCGGTTATACCAAAATCCAGCAGTTGATTTTGAAGCCACATGAGTTGGGTTGTACAGCTTGCAGCAACAATGTATTCAGCCTCTGCTGTTGAAGTTGAAATAGCTGCTTGATTTTTGCTTTCCCATGAGACTAAGGCATTCCCTAGAAACTGGCACCCTCCTGATGTAGACTTCCTTGTGGTGTGGCGGCCATCAAAATCACTATCTGAATAACCTGAATGCTCAATGTTTCCATTAGTAGGATACCAGATACCAAGTGTGGGGGCACCTTTTAGGTATCTGAATATCCTTTTCATAGCAATAAGGTTTGACTTTCTAGGTGATGCCTGGGATCTTGCACAAACACAAGTGGCAAACATAATGTCGGGCCTGGATGCAGTTAAGTACAATAAAGACCCAATCATGCATCTGTAATGTGTCTGGTCAACCAGTTCATCCTTGTCATCAATAGTGAGTAGCTTGGCTGTGCTCATGGGTGTACTACATGGCTTACAATCATTCATCTCAAATCTGGTTAGTAAGTTTTTAACATACTTGTTTTGATGAATGAATGTGCCATTTATATTTGAACAATCATTAAATCTTTCCCTCTCCATTATAGAAATAAAGTTTTATCAATTTTACCTCTTGTGAAACCAATGAATAAGAGAAAGGTAGAATGAGTTTCATACCAGGCCCTAGGTGCTTGTTTGAGTCCATACAAAGCTTTGTTGAGCTTGTATACATAATCAGGATGGAATGTGTCTTCAAAACCAGGTGGTTGACATAGATAGACCTCCTCCTGAATTTTGCCATAAAGGAATGCACATTTAAAGTCCATCTGATACACCTTGATGTTGTGGTTGACAGCAAAGGCTAGGAAGAGTCTGATAGCTTCTAGCCTAGCCACAGGAGCAAAGGTTTCATCATAGTCTATCCCCTCTTCTTGTCTGAAGCCTTAAACCACAAGCCTGGCTTTATTCTTGACAACTATACCCCTTTCATCAGTTTTGTTTTTGAAGACCCACCCACTTTGTGCCAATTGGACAGACATCCTTTGGCAGTGGTACAAGTTCCCATACTTGTTGTCTTTTAAACTGAAGGAGCTCTTCCTGCATGGCTTCTACCCAACTGTTGTCTTTTAGTGCCTCTTGGTACTTGACAAGGTGGTTGTCCATGTCCTCTTGGGTACTTGTTGGTGGGTGGAGCATCTGTTACTTGGACATCCCTAGAAGCAGATGTTTCAAGACTTTTGGTAACAGATGTTTGGGCTGGAACATTGTTGGATCAGTATTGCTCTTTTGTATGAACTTGCTAGTGAACACTTAGGTGTTTAGCAAGTTCTTGATCAGTGATAGCACAACGGAATGTTATGAGTTTAAAGCTACACTTATCAACAGGAGATATAACTCCCCCTGGATTGAAAAACTAATAAATGATAAGTATTTATTGAGAATCTAAGTATTGAATGAGAATGAAACACTTAGACAGATTCTCAATAAATATGAAATGGAAATAACAATAATATGTGTTGAAGGATTTCTGTATTAAAATCAATGTCTAAAATAGAGGGATGAACCCTTCTATTTATAGACTTTACAAATACATGAACCTTGCCAAAAAGCAAGTTCAGAAACAAGTTGCAACAAGTTGCAGCATTGGAACTTGTATATAAAGTAAAAGTAATACTAAAGTAATAAACTACTGATACAAAAAGGCGGTGGAAAAGATCTTCACATAAGTACTGATGAATGACAAACTACTGATGAGTAGTTTGTCTTCAGTAGTTCTTCAGTAGAAGTGTCTGGTTTGAACTTCAGAACTTCTGATGACTTTTCTTCTTCAGCACTTGTGGAATCTCTTCTTCAGCAGTTTGATCTTCCTTCTTCAGCAGTTCTATACTTAGAATATTTTGACAGAAGTGAATTAGACTAAGGTTTGCAAAAGTGGTTTCACCAATCCTTTTTGTCCTAACAATCTCCCCGTGGATTGATGAAGCCAAAATCTTACTAATTCCTTATTGTTCTCTTTTGTCCTTCACAATTTTCCATATTCCTTTGAACATGGAATTCTTCAGCTGGTTCAGATGTTCATCAGTGAGAGACCCTTTACGTGGTTCTAGATGTTGGATTGTAAGCAGGTCTTGAGTTGATAGCTTCTTCAGATCATTCATCGACTTATAGGCCCTGCTTGTCTGATCTCTTCTTGTCACAAGTACTGAGTTTTTATCAGTAAAGGACCATCTGATGATAGATACTTTAGACTTGTCAAAGTCTAAAGTGTAGGGAACCATGGTGGTACCCTGGGTTTCTCCTGAGTGTTGGATGTTTTCAACTTCAGTGACTCTCAGGTGGGATTCACTTCCTTGTTGTTGTTGCATCACATTAGGTAGTTGAAAGGTTGGTAAATGATGTTCAGTAACTACCTTAGTGTGCAGTTTGTCTTTGATGGTTTTCTGAATTTGGTAGGCAAAGGTGGAAGGATCCCTGAATTGTGTGATCAGAGGTTTTTCTTCTATGTCAAAGTCAGAATTGACTACTGTACTACCTTCTAGTAGTACCATTCTGAAATCAGTCTTCACATTTTCCTCTGATTTCTTCTTTTGAGTAGCTGGTCTTCTTTGAACACCAGAAGTTCTAACTACTGAAGTTGATACTTCAGCAGTTTGAAACTTCTCTGGATTTGCAGCCCTTGCAGCCTTATATTTTCTATAAGTGTCCATTAATCTTTCTTCTTTCCATTTGGACACATAGGCTTTTGAACCATAACCATTTGCTACTAACTCTTCTATCATCTGAGCTCTCTTGGCTTTTGCATCTTTACTTGTTGCAAGTTTGTCTGCAATAAGTTGAGCTCTTCTTGTCAGCTCTTCCATGGAGAGTCTCTTTAATGTGTGGGCTTTGATCTTGCTGTTCTTAGTAATGTAAGACATCAGTTGATGTCTTTTATCTTCCTCAGCAATTCTGTCTAGGCTAGCCTGCCTTTGAAGTTCAGCTTCATAAGCCTGTAGCTTTTCATCCAGGCTTAAGTCTAAGTCATCCCTTTCTTCCAGTGTTTTCCAAATCAGATCTTCCTTGGCTTTCTTCTGAGCTGCCACTAAACTCTTCTCAAGAAGTTCTGCTAATTGAGAGATTGGAGAAGGGTTTAGTACAGTCATTGTGGTAACTGTTGTAATAGGCCTAGGAGGAATAGGAGTTGGTTGAATAGGTTCAGTTGATCTGGAAGGCTCTTGTTCAGCAGTTTGAGTTTTGGAAGTGTTAACATCTGATGGGTTGACAACAACTGAAGGTTTGTCAAATACTGAAGGATTGTCTTTAGTACTTTCTGATTCTTCATCAGAAGTTTGTCCATCAGAGGTTTCTTCATTATGCCCTTGGGATTTATCAGACTTTTCAGCATCTTCTACTTCTTGAATAGAGTCACCAAATTGTTGGGCCAGTTTTTCTTTTCTGGCTTGATCTCTTTAATCTCTTTATAGGATAGCCACTCTTGCCTTTCTCCTGGCTTCAAGTGACTCCATAGGTTCCTTAGATTTCTCCCCCTTTTTGGCTTCATCATTTTTTGAAGTTGAAGCTTGGGAGAACTGCCTTGTAAGATTAGCAATCTGTTTGCTGTTGAAGTCAATCTTGTTGGACAGATCATTCATCTTTGTCTGTATCACCCCAAATTGGTTCTTCATGGACAGCTCCAAGTTAGCTGTGTATGTTTGGAAGTGATTCTTGATGAGAGTGTTCATCATATGGTATAAGGGACCATCTGGGCTGCATAGGTGGTTCATGTCTATGCTTGTTTGCCCAGGGAATTGGGTAGGCATTTGTAGTGAGGGGTGTGTTTTTGGTTGATCTTCTTGTTGTACAGAAGATGCCACTCTAGGGGAATCAGGGATTACGTGGACTTTAACCTGATCTGGTGTGACTAGCTTCTTGAGCATAGATACACCAGGTACAGGACCTTCACTTGTAGCCGTCAATTCAGTAGTTTGGTGTTTTGAAACATCATCCAAGTCAATGGAATCATCTAAATCCCTTATTACATCCTCAATGAGGATTGTATCAGTTACATCATGAGCTGAGCCCAACTTAGTTGTCTCATGTACCTCTTTTTCTTGGTTCAGAGTATTTCCTACCTCAGGCATTAAGCCTTCATCAGTAGTTGCCACAGTTGAGGTCTTAGCTATGTTGCTTCTTTCCTCAGATCCACCACTGGGTGGTAAATGAGTAGTAGCAGCCTCAAAAGTACCAAGAGTTTCTAAGTTTGGGCTTAGAGACCCTGGTTCATCCTCATCTCTTTGGTTAGGGCTTTGAGTGTCCACATCCATGTCAAATTCTGAGGCTATGTCCCATGTTTGATGTGGTTGTTGGGGACTAACATGTGTAGATGGGACTTTCTCTTTTAGCCTAGAGAGAAGTTTGGCTATTTCAAAATCTGGTTCAGAAAGTTGGGGTGCTGGTTCAATAGTTTGGGCAGTGGGTTCAGCAGTTTCAAAAGAAGCATCAATAGGAATGGTTTTCTTAAGTCTTTTTCTTTTGAAAAGAATTGTAATTGGTGCTCTTGGTGGGGTTTGAGATGGATGAGACTGAGAGGATGTTTCAGTCACATCTTTAAGAAGTGCAGATTGCACAATAGGTTGTTCAGGCATCTCAACCTCCTGAACAACTTTTCTTTTTGGTTTGGTGGGTTTTTGTTTTTGTACCTTGGGTTTCTTGGCCTTTGGGGGTGTAGTTTTGGAAGATGAGGGTTCCATGGGGACTGGTTCTGGTTCCCCTTGGTCATCTTCTGGCCAGGCAGCTTGTTTGTTGTGCCTAGAGTATGCTTGTGAGGTTAAGGGTTTCAAAATTTCAGTTTTACCCACAAGCCTCATCCCCCAGTTCTTTTATTATGCATTGCATAATGAACCTTGGATATAACAAAAACTTCTTTTTAGTGTTATTATGATGTAACACCAACTTATTAAAGAAAAGTTTTGATGCCCTGAAATTTGTTTCATTCACTATGGAATGAAAAATTGGTTGAAAGGTTGAGGGCATTTGGTCATAAGACCCTGTTTTAGGACTCAAACACATAATTATATAATGAAACAAAAGTTTGTATTTTGGTTCAAAATACTTTTTAAAGATGGTAGCTTGTGAGAGAGTACCTTGATAACCACATTCAGTCATGGTTAGTTGGATTGCAGAGTTGTCAAACTTTTCAGGGGCATTTACATCATTCAACCCCAGTCTGTTTGCAAGTGTGGCCGGTGTGATGGCCATTTGTCTCCCTTTAATTGTTGAGTTGAGAGAGATAACCTCATCGTCCACCATCACTGTCTCAGCGTTAGCCCAGAACTCATTGAGAGTTTTAGGATGTATTGGTGGGTCTATTGTGAGAGCGGTGAAATATTGGGATTTGACGACGAGATTAATGATCTCATCGTATTGGGACCAGCCTTCTTGTTTTTCTAAGTAGGCTCTGAGATTGTGTCCCTGTTTAAGAACTAAAGCCATGTGGTTTGTGTGTGTGTATGAATCGAACAGTGTTTTTGCAGGTTCAGGGTTTGAGAGCTTTCTTGAGAGAGAAGGAGGGAATTTTTGTTTTTGAATGGATAAGTGTTGATAAAGGTATTTATCAGAAGTTTTAAACCGCTTAGAACTTCTTTATTAGAAGTTTTAAACCGCCTAGGTCAAAACTCCTTTATCAGAAGTTTTAAACCGCCTAGGTCAAACTTCTGATGTGGGAAAAGCCTGATTTGCCCTTTTGGACTAAACTGCTGATGAAGAATTATATTCATCAGTAGTTCCCACTTTCTCTTCAGTAGTTTTGAACAGCTGATGAGAAATATTTTATAAATACTTTATTCATAACTTCTGAAGTTTGTTTTATCAGAAGTTAATCACTTTTCAGAAAATATCCCCATACTGATGTTTTGTTCATCAGTAGTTTCTCTTTTGTTTGTTTTTCAGAAGTTTTTCAATTTTTGAAAACATATGTAAGTGAAAAATAAAAAATTTGAGTAGAAAAGTAAAGAGAAACACTTACAAATTTAGCATCCCTAGCATGGATACTAACTTCTGAAATGTTGATGTTTCAAGGGGTTTAGTGAATATGTCAGCTATTTGATTAGCTGTTGCTACATGTTTCACTTCAATCTTGCCTTTTTCGTAGCAATCTCTTATGAAATGATACCTGATTTCAATGTGTTTAGTCTTTGAAAACTGAACAGGATTTTGAATGATGCTAATGGCAGATTTGCTGTCTACAAGCAATGGTGTCTTGGTCTCTTTGATTCCATAATCAAGAAGTTGATATTGGAGCCATTGTATCTGTGATGTACAACTTGCAGCTGCAATATATTCAGCTTCAGCAGTTGAAGTTGCAACAGATGTTTTTTTCTTTGATTGCCAGGACACTAGACAGTTTCCCAAGAATTGACAACCACCAGATGTTGATTTTCTTGACATTTTACACCCTGCATAGTCACTATCTGAAAAAGCTGATAACTTGGTATTGCTTGAAGCAGGATACCAAATTCCAAGAGTTGGAGTTCCTTTCAGATATCTGAAGATTCTTTTGACTGCAATAAGGTGTGATTCCCTAGGAGCTGATTGATATCTAGCACAGACACATGTTGAAAACATAATATCTGGTCTAGAAGCAGTTAGATATAAAAGGGAACCTATCATACATCTATACATGGTTTGATCAACCTGTTTTCCTTGATCATCTGGTTCAACTTGTGTGGTTGGTGTCATGGGAGTGGAACATGATTTACAGTCTTGTAAAGAAACTTTGTTTAATAATTCTTTAACATATTTTGATTGATGTATAAAAGTTCCATTTTATTGTTGTTTAATCTGCAGTCCCGGAAAGTACTGCAGTTCTCCCATTGTACTCATCTCAAATTTTGATTGCATGAGTTTCTTAAATTCATCACACAATTTTGTGTTTGTTGAACCAAAAATGATATCATCAACATATATTTGAACAAGTAAGACATGATTTCCAACATGTTTTATGAAAAGAGTTTTATCAATGGCACCTCTTGTGAAGTTATTTTTGAGTAAAAAGGTTGAAAGTGTGTCATACCAGGCTCTTGGAGCCTGTTTGAGCCCATAAAGAGCTTTGTCTAGTTTGTACACCCACTCAGGATGAGAAGGATCCTCAAACCCAGGTGGCTGACAAACATACACTTCCTCTTTTATCTTTCCATACAAAAATGCACTCTTAACATCCATTTGATAAACTTTTATTTTGTTGGAAATGGCATAGGCCAGAAATAACCTAATGGCTTCAAGCCTTGCAACTGGAGCAAAGGTTTCATCATAGTCAATTCCTTCTTCTTGAGAGTAACCTTGTACTACCAGTCTTGCCTTTTTCTTTATTATAATACCAGCTTCATCTTGTTTGTTCTTGAAAACCCATCTTGTGCCAATTGGTTGCTTGTTTGGTGGTAAGGGACAGATTTCCCAAACCTGTTGCTTGTTGAATTGAAGCAATTCATCTTGCATTGCTTGCACCCAATTGTTGTCTTTGAGGGCTTCCTGGTACTTCATTGGTTCCAACTGTGAAATAAATGCTGAGAAGAGACAAAAGTTGGAAAGCTGGTTTCTTGTAAGAACACCTGATGCAATATCACCCATGATTTGATAAAGTGGATGGTCTTTGTGTTCGATCAGTTGTTGTAAACCACTGACAGGTGTTGGTGGCTCATGTTCTTCAAACAAACTACTGAGGTCTATTATATCTGGTTCAGCAGTTTCAGTGTCTTCATTAGTTGCAGGTGCTGAAGCAGATGTTTGAGTTTGTTCCTCAGTATTTGTTGAATCAGAAGTTTGTGAAACTTCTGATGGTTTTGAAGTTGACTTAATGACTGTTTGAGGAGTCCATGGTGCTGGATCCTCATCATCAAACCTTTGATCACCATAATAAGTAGGTTTGGATAAAGTGATAGTCTTTTCAGGTCCAAAATGGAAGCTGTCAAGGTCAAAAAGTTCAGCAGGATGTGCTGGAATGAGAGTGTGTTTTGACTCATTGAACTTGACATTCAGTGTTTCTTCTACTATCCTGGTTCTTGAGTTAGAAACCTTGTAGGCTTTTCTAGTTGAAGAATAACCAAGAAAGTAACCTGAATCAACTTTGGCAGCAAACTTTGAAATAGATTCCTTAATGTTCAAGATGAAACATTGACACCCAAAAGCCCTGAAAAAGGAGATAAGGGGCTTCATGCCATGAAGAACTTCATAGGCAGTCTTTGAATGTCTCTTGACAATAAGGACTCTATTTTGAACATAGCATGATGTGTTAACTACTTCTGCCCAAAAGTATAAAGGTAGGCCAGAATCAGCTAACATTGTTCTTGCTCCTTCTATTAAAGTTCTGTTCTTCCTTTCTACCACACCATTTTGTTCAGGAGTTCTGGGAACACTGAATTGTCTAATAATCCCTTTAGACAAACAGAATTCATCCAGAGTTTTGTTCCTGAACTCTGTCCCATTATCACTTCTAATGGTTTTGACAGGTAGAGAGTATTGCTTCTCTACTTGTAGAATGAAGAACTTGATGATTTCAGCAGCCTCATCCTTGGAGAATAAGAAGAATACCCATGTAAATCTTGAGTAGTCATCAATGATGACTAAGCAGTACTTCTTCTTACCAAGGCTCATGATTTTTACAGGCCCAAATAAGTCCATATGGAGTAGTTGAAGACATGCAGTTGTTTTTGATTCTTCAATAGACTTATAGGAGGACTTATGTTGTTTTCCCTTTAAACAGGATACACAGTGTTCTTCACACCGGTATACTTTTAAGGGTAGACCTCTGACCAAGCCCATTTTTGTGACTTTATTTATGTTTTTAAAGTTCACATGGCCAAGTCTCCTGTGCCAGAGATCAGTCTCTGAAGTTGATGCCTTTGAAAAGAAACAGGCAGTGTTGTTCAGTACTTTGTCTTTTTCAATGTCCACTGCATAGACATTGCCACATCTTTTGGCTATTAACAAAGTATGATCTTGCATGATGTCTTTGTGAAAAAGGAAGAATATCCTTTATCACACATTTGTGACACACTCAGCAAGTTGTACTCAAGGTTTTCAACCAGATTGACCTTGTCAAACTGTATTTTGCCAAAGGAGACATTGCCATGTCCTAGCACATATCCCTTAGCATTGTTCCCAAAGGATACAGATCCATCTCTTTGACTGATAAAATTGTTTATCAGGTATCTGCATCCTGTCATGTGCATTGAGCCTCCACTGTCTACATACCAAATGCTATTTAAGCCTCTGGAAACTCTCTGCACAAGATAGCAAATCAGTTAGACTTAGGAACCCAAGCCAGTTTGGCTTTGGGTTTGCTCTTGAGAACATTTACAGTTTGTTCTTGACCAAGTTAAGAAATCCATGTCTTTTTGGCAATGGATTTTTCATTAAGAACAATGGTGGTATCCTTTTGAGGACCACCATCAACTTTGGTCATCAGTAGTTGTACCAAGTTTATGAGATCCTTAATCTCAGCAGTTTGTGAAACTGCTGATGATTCAGGTCTAACTACTGAAAGAGAATTTTGAGAAAAAGATCTTTGTTGAGATTTTGTCTTTTTTTTGAGAAAAGGTGTTTACTGGTTGTTGTTTCTTGGGAGAAAAAGTTTTTACAAAATCATTTTTGATTTGTTTTCCCACAACCAGTTGTTGATTTTTCTTGTTGAACTGAATACCTTTTCTATATCTGCAAAATTCTGTCTTGTGGTTGAACAGACCACAGATTTCACATTCTTTTGTCTTTTCTTTCAAAGACAAGTTTCTGACTGTTTTGATTGGTTTTAGGTCATCAGTAGTTTTCAGGTTCTCAACTCCTGATGTAGTTGAAACTACTGATGGCTTAAAGTCAGAATTAATCAGTACTTCTGAAGAACTTTCTTTGTGTGTTTTTAGAAAGTTCTCATGGAAAGATGTGCATTCTTCCTCTTCATAAGTTTCACCTAAAACAATTTTTCTCCCATCTTCAGTAGTTTTGGGGGAAAAATCTGTTGGTGTTTCAGTGTGATTGTACCCTATGCCAAACCTAACATTTGAAGCACTTTGTTTGTTTAGCAATAATTGGTACCCCTTACAAGATTCAACCCATTTTTCACATGTGACCTTGGTGTTAGCAAGCTCTTGTCTGACATTTCCTAGGTCATTTATCATGATTTTAATTTGTGCTTGGGTTTCAATAGCAGTGTTAGTTAATTTAGAAACTTCTTTTGTTTTTGCAGAAAGTTTTCTTTCTAAATCGCATTTCATCTGAGTGAATTTTCTCTCAGAGTCATTTGTTTTTCCTTGTAAGTGCACATTGGTCTCTCTTATGAGAGCAAAAGATTCTTTGCAAGAATTTGAACACAGTTTTGTCAAAGATTCTTTTGATACCTGTGACAAGGTAGATTTTGAGGTGCATCCCTCAAATGCCATTAAGGCAAAGTTCTTTCTTCCATTGTCAGGCTCTCCCCAGTTGATGTCAAACATCTTGTTGTCTGCATCAGGATTACACTCTGTGGTGTCAAAAGGAAGACTGCTCCAGTCAACATACCCCGAAGTAAATAAACTTTGTTAAGAGGGTTGCTGAGGCTGTGGAGGTTGTTGAGCAGCTGGAAAGGGAGGGATTGATTGTTGGCTCTGCATCTGTTGAGCAGGCATCTGTACATATTGTACTTATGGCACATATTGGTGTTGTGGAGCTTGTGCCTGTACAAAATGTGCACTCCCTTGTGTTCCATTATTCCTGTTATAATTGGGGTTAAAATTGTCTCCAGACTGAGATTGGTTAAAGCCAGAGCTTCTACACTCTCTAGCATAGTGTCCCAACTTTTGACACTTGTGACATCTAAGTTTAGATTTGTCAAAACCAATTTTTGTTGAACTGTTGAGTCCTGGAAACTTTGTTGGGTCTGCTGACCTGGAGAAGAACAGATGATTGAAAAGCCAAAACATGCTAACAGTTGATCCACACAATAAACAGTCCTTACAACATACTTCTCCCAAAAGACTGCTGACTCTAACAACTGTTCTATCCAAACAACTGCTATGACAACTGCTGATACAAAGGACTGCTGAATAAACACTGATGAAGAACAACTGTTGACCAAAGGTCTGATGAAGAACAACTGCTGATCCAAGTATTGAAGACTAAAGCACTGCTGGAACCAACAGCACTTAGGCTCCAGCAGAGGATACAAGACCATCAGAGTTTTCCTACAATAGTAGTTTACCTTCAGTGTTTTCAATGTAATAGTAGTTTGTAATAGGCAGATGTTTTATATTTGTTATTATGTTAGAGGTCACTGTCTTAGGTGACGTCAGCCTAGGTCATCAGTGGTTTAGGTTTGTCTATAAATAGAATAGTGCTTGTACTGTTCTATTGCATCACACACACAAACATTCTCTCAGACAAACAATCACTGTGTGAACAGGCTGAGGGGGAGTACTTGTATGATTGTAATCTTTTAGATAAATGAAAGCATTCGATCAGAAAACAATTACTCTCATGTTTTGATTAATAGTTTATTATTCCGCTGCACTTTCCATTCTATATTCATTTCACTCTTATCATTTTAGTTAAACATAATCAAAACAATCAAACTCAGATCCTAACAATTGGTATCAGAGCTTGGTCAATTAAATTCGATCTAACAAATCAATTTAGAAAAAAATCAGAGAATGGCTTCAATCAATCACGATCCACATAACACTGGCACGAACAACAAGCCACCGATGCTTGTCAGATCTGAATACAATATCTGGCAACGTCGGATGAGCCATGTTCTAGCTCAACAGAACACTGGGTGTTGGAAGTCGGTTATCTTCGGACCACATGTTCCGACGGTGCCGAGTACTGAAGATCCCAAGGTTCAAGAGCCAAAGAAACTTGAAAACTACTCCGATCAGGATTTTCAGAAAATTGAGTTAGATGCTAAGGCCTTCAGTATTGTGGCCATGGCTCTACCCAATGATATATATGCTGGGCTGTTACAATGTAACAGCGCAAAGGAGTTGTGGGATGCACTGAAAGAACAATTTGGTGGGACTGAGGAGGTTATTGAAAACAATCGTGAAATACTTAACCAACAATATGAAACATTCAGTCATGTCAAAGGAGAGTCATTAACTCAACAGTTTGAGAGGTTTAATTGTTTAATTAGTGAACTAAAACTGGTTGGTCTTACTTACCCTCATTCAACCCTGAACCATAGGTTTTTAAGATCATTACCAGACAAATGGGACACTATTGCTATTGTGATGAGAAACTCGATTGGATTTAAGGACCTATCACTGACCTAGCTTCATGGTAAGCTCTTGACCTATGAGAGAGAGCTTAACCAGAAAAAGAAGCTCCAGGACTCTGGAAAAGTGTCTGATGATTATGTATTTGGGAATACAGCACTTTTGGGTCATGATGAGGTGCCTGGAAATACTAAGGATCAGAGTTATGATCATTTCATTGACATAACTTCAGGTTTTAACTCAGGTTTTAACTCTGATTCTTATTCACCAAACTATGCCTTCACAGCAAGTGGTGGTGATATCCAGGCATCTGACAATATATCCTTTGAGTATGATGACCTGAAATACTTTGACCCTGATGATTTGGAACAAATGGACATTATGCACCAATTGGCCCTTCTCAGTGTAAGAACTAACAATTTTTACAAGAAAACTGGAAGAAGGTTTCCAGGGTTAACTGGCAGATCAAAGGTGGGGTTGGATAAATCAAAGATAAAGTGTTACAAATGTCATAGACTTGGTCATTTTGCTAGGGAATGTAGGAGTCAACATGGTACACCTATAATCACCTATCCAAATCAAAGACCTCAGACCAACACTTATCAGAATTCCTATAATACCCCTGGACCAAATGTGCAAAACACTGCTCATTTTGCACAGTCCTCAAACACTGTTCCTGTCCAGTATGTCCAAACCACTGTTCCTCAGATCCACTATGTGCAAACACCTGTTACTCAAGCACCTGTGCAAACGACTATTGCTTCATCCTCTGCTCCTGCAGAGACCAGTCAACAGAGCTTCTTTACACAAGGCTTTGTTGATTGGAGCAGTCTACCAGATGAGTTAACAGATGAAAATTTTGCATTAGTTGCCAAATCTGAAAATGAACCAGAAAACTTTTGTTTCATGGCTATGGTTGATGAGGTTGAATCTGAGGAGGTGGTGACTGAATCAGATGTTGTGACTAATGATGTTGTTGATGAAGTTGTTACAGGTGAAAAACCTGAAGAAGAGGTTGTGAATCTCTCAGATCCCTGGGGTGCATCTGATGATTGTGAGTGCAAGTGTGATTGTGCATTGATGGCTGCTGCTAAGGTATCTCCTCAAATTCTTAAAGAGTTGTGTTCTGACAGATGTGTAATTGCATTTGCTAACATCAAAGAGGTGAATGAAAACCTTAGAAAGAAAATTTTAGATGATGAAGTTAAATTTGAGAAACTTTCAAAAGATTTAAAAACAAGTTTAACTGAAAAGGAGTCTGAAATAAGCAGCTTAAAACATGAAGCAACCATAACCAAAGACCAGCTCCAAACTATGATAGCAAAATATCAGAGTTGTAAAAGTGAGCTTTAGTCCACCCAAGTTGAATGTGAGAAATGGGTGGAATCATGTAGAGGTTTTGAGATGCTACTCAACAAACAAACCAAAAGTCATGTGAAGTTTGGTTTTGGTTTTGAAACCACTGCTCCAGCTTTTGAAAACACTGACAAAAGGAGTCAAAAGTCTGTTGAGATAGTTCCAACAAACCTGCAGGGTCAAGAGATTAAAATCACTGAACCAAATGGTAAGAAAATTGTCCTTGAAAAACCAGAAGGTTCCTCATCATTCACTGAACTTGAAAAGTATGAATTTAAACCTACCTGGTCTGATGAGTTTGATACTCTTGAGAATTTTAAACCTGTTGATTCTAAAACACCTGAAGGAAAGACAGCTCCTCAGGCAAAAGTCATTCCCTTGAAAAACCTTCCAGCAGATGCTCAAACATCTGCTGAAAAGAAGGCTGAAAACGGGAAGAAGAAAGAAAAGACTGTCCACTTGTTCTGTGATTTCTGTGAGAAGAAGAATCATGTCACTAAAAACTGTTTTCTTCTAAAAGCATATGACATTAACAAAGGAACAAGTGAATGTGATTCCAAAGCCACATGTTCAATATGTGGGAAAAAGAATCACAAGACCAAAGAGTGCTTGTATCTAAAAAATTTTGATGTAAAAATACAAGAATACAAAGCTAAAACTCTTGCAAATCCTGTGGTTAGTACTTCAAAAGGAAAGCCCAAACAGACTTTCACCCCTGTCCAAACATCTGTTACTAAAAGACTTGAAACATCTGCTTCTAGGGATGTTCAAGTAACAGATGCTCCACCCACAAGCAAATACCCAAGAGGTTATGGACAACCACCATGTCATAGTCTGCCACATGTTTATGAGGAGCCAAAAAGACCCTCTAAACCAAGAGTGAACAGAAATCCATATGGGTATTATCATCTGTCTGGAAGTGATCAAACAACTGTTGCCCCAAGTGTTGAAATTCAAGCACTGGCAAATGGTCAGCAGCAGTTGTTGAACTTAATTCAAAAATTAGTTCAAACCACTGATCACCTTCCAAAGCTTGAGTCTGAAAGGTCTGAGGACCCATCCAAAGCCAACTTGGCTTTGGACACTCACCAAAACTAATCCATTACTGATGTGCAGGGAGCTTCTGCTTGTTTAGATAGTCTTTGGTATGTAGATAGTGGAGGCTCCAGGCACATGACAGGATGTAGAGCCCTTCTTCTGGACTTCTTGGCTCATGGAGGGGGTGATATATCCGTTGGTAATGATTCAAAAGGTAAGGTGTTGGGATCAGGGACTGTACAAGCTGGAAAACTCAAGTTTGAAAATGTCAATCTTATTGATAATCTCAAGTTTAATCTTCTGAGTGTCTCACAAATGAGTGACAAAGGTTATGGCTCATTCTTCACAAAGAAAACTTGCAAGATTATTGGGCCAGAAGTGGTGAAAAAGATTGATACCATCATTGCTGAGAGCAAAGCACAACTTGTTGCTCATAGAAGTGGCAATGTATATGTTGTTGATATGTTAAAGGACAATCCTATGGCAAATGTCTGTCTGTTTTCTACTGCCTCCACAAAGGAGACAGAATTGTGGCATAGGAGATTGGGTCACACCAACCTTAACACTATCAACACACTCTCCAAACAAAGCCTTGTCAGAGGTTTACCATCAAAAGAATTCAAATGTGATGAGCATTGTGTTTCTTGTTTAAAAGGAAAACAACATAAAAGCTCTTACAAATCCATTGATGAGTCCAAAACCAGTCAATGTCTACAATTGTTGCACATGGACTTGTTTGGCCCTGTTAAAATCATGAGTCTAAGAAGAAAAAGATTTTGTCTTGTAATAGTTGATGATTTTTCTAGGTTTACATGGACTTACTTTTTACATTCTAAGGATGAGACTGCAGGTATATTGAAAAACTTTGTCACCAAAGTTGAAAAACAATATGACTTGTCAGTAAAAGTCTTCAGGAGTGACAATGGAACAGAGTTTAAGAATAAGGAGTTGGATGATTTCTGTGTGTCAAAAGGGATTGTGAGGCAGTACAGCATCCCAAGAACACCAGAACAAAATGGGGTGGTTGAAAGGAAAAATAGAACTCTTATAGAAGCTGCAAGAACCATGCTAGCAGATTCTGGTTTGCCACTGTCCTTCTGGGCAGAAGCTGTAAACACTGCTTGCTATGTTCAAAACAGAGTTTTGATCAACCCCAGACATCAAAAAACTGCTTATGAAATTTTGTTCAAAATCAAACCAATAATTTCATTTTTCAAAATCTTTGGCTGCCCATGTTTCATTTTAAACCTCAAAGATTCCATTTCAAAATTTGCAGCCAAAGTAGATTGTGGTTACTTTCTGGGATATTCTTCTACTGCCAAGGCTTATAAAGTGTTTAACACAAAGACCAAGACAATAGAAGAAACTCTGAATGTAAAGTTCAATGAACTTTCATCTCTAAAAATCCCTGCAAATCCTGCTGAACTATTTGATTTAGATAAATTCAAATTTGAAGATATCACTGTTAAAACTAACAATGCAGGTATTCCACAGTCTCCACAACAAGATTGCAGAACAGATGTGTGATCCCCAGTCACTACAAAATCTATTCTGCCTCAGAGGAAGCAGCTGTTCAAAACAATTGTCAAAACTCTGCCACTGCTGTGTCAACCACTGTTGGCCAATCTTATCCTCAAACCACTGTCTCACCTCTCACAACCACTGAACAATCATCTGTTGACAAAAGTCAATCATCTGTTTACAAAAGTCAGTCCAGTTTCACACCACTTGGACCCATTCCTCCATTACCATTCCAAACATCTGATGGCACTACAAAAGTACCAACAGATGTTACACCAACAGAGTCACCAAACCTCTGTCCATCACCTCAAAATGCCATCATACCATATCAGGGAGATCTTATTTACTTAAGAGCTCATCCGCCAGACCAGATCATTGGCAACATCAGAGAGGGAGTGCTCACAAGAAGCCAATCCTCCAATATCTGTCTTTTTGCAGGTTTCCTATCTCTCACACAACCTGTCAAGTACCAAGAGGCACTGAAAGACAACAGCTGGGTAGAAGCTATGCAAGAAGAACTCCTTCAGTTTAAAAGACAACAAGTATGGGAGCTTGTACCACTACCTAAGGATGTATGTCCTATAGGAACAAAGTGGGTCTTCAAAAACAAAACTGATGAAAGGGGTATTGTTGTCAAGAATAAAGCCAGGCTTGTGGTTCAAAGCTTCAGACAAGAAGAAGGAATAGATTATGATGAAACTTTTGCTCCTGTAGCAAGACTAGAAGCCATCAGACTATTTTTAGCCTTTGCTGTCAACCACAACATAAAGGTGTATCAGATGGACATCAAATGTGCTTTCCTTTATGGCAAAATTCAGGAGGAGGTCTATGTATGTCAGCCACCTGGTTTTGAAGACACATTCCATCCTGACTATGTCTACAAGCTCAACAAAGCTTTGTATGGTCTCAAACAAGCACCAAGGGCCTAGTATGAAACTCTTTCCACATTTCTCTTATCCATTGGCTTCACAAGAGGTAAAATAGACAAAACTTTATTTCTTAAATGGAAAGGGAAACACTTAATGATTGTTCAAATATATGTGGATGACATCATTTTTGGATCCACATGTAACCAAATGTGTGAAGAGTTCAGAAAACTCATGACAGCAGAGTTTGAGATGAGTGCCATGGGTGAGCTTCAGTGTTTCCTTGGTCTTCAAGTGAAACAACTGCAAAATGGCACATTCATTCACCAAAACAAATATGTAAAGAATTTATTAACCAGATTTGAGATGAATGATTGTAAGCCATGTAGTACACCCATGAGTACAGTCAAGCTGCTCACTATTGATGACAAGGATGAACTGGTTGATCAAACACATTATAGATGCATGATTGGGTCTTTACTGTACTTAACTGCATCTAGGCCAGACATTATGTTTGCTACCTGTGTCTGTGCAAGATCCCAGGCTTCACCCAGAAAGTCAAACCTTATTGCTGTGAAAAGGATATTCAGATACCTCAAAGGTGCTCCCACACTTGGTATTTGGTATCCTGCTAATGGAAACATTGAGCTTTCAGGTTATTCAGATAGTGACTTTGCTGGCTGTCACACCACAAGAAAGTCCACATCAGGAGAGTGCCAATTTCTAGGGAATGCCTTAGTTTCCTGGCAAAGCAAAAAGCAGGCAGCTGTTTCAACCTCCACAGCTGAAGCTGAATACATTGCTGCTGCAAGCTGTACAGCCCAACTCATGTGGCTTCAAAATCAATTACTGGATTTTGGGATAACTGCACTACAGACTCCACTCATGTTGGACAGTCAAGCTGCTGAAAATATCATCAAGAATCCAGTCTCTCATTCCACTACCAAACACATTGACATCAGACATCATTTTGTCAGAGATAGCTATGAAAAAGGTTTGATTTCTCTGCACCATGTTCCAACAGAAGATCAGTTGGCAGATGTGTTAACAAAAGCTTTAGACACATCTACCTTTACAAATCTGATTTCCAGAATTGGTATGTTAAACATGGATTAAACAAATAAATTTTTTTTAAATAATACAATGTCTCAAAAAATCAAAATTTCTTAAAAATAGTTGTTTGGTTGAAAAATCTGTTTACAACATCTGATCAGATAAAACAACCACTATTTCATTCATATCCACTGTTGGTTGAAAAATTTGTTTCAAAACATCTGATCGGATAAAACAACTGTTTCACTATATATCTATACTATATCTATGTAAAAAAAATTACAACAGTTGGTTCCATCAGCTGTTTGTATCAGTTGTTTGCCAAAACAGCTGTTCTCCACCAGATGTTTCATCCATCAGATGATTGCCACGTCTGCTCATACAAGCAGAGGTTTGGCCACATCAGCGGTTTCTTTTGAGCCTATAAAACCCCTGTTTTACCACAACAGATGTTACACTGTCTCATTATATTCAAAATACTGAAACCGCCTTCTCCATTCTCAAACCCTCAATCAGATTTCATTCATCTTCACTTTCGGAATCCATCAAAATGGATCTTCAAGCCAAAGCCACCCACAATTGTCTCCCATATCTGGTTAAAACAGATGATAACATATCATTCCATTCCACCATCGACATTTTTCTAAATTCCAAATACCTACCCATCTTAACCGCTGACGCTCCCATCTATATCGATACTCTCCAAGAGTTCTGGTTGAATGCTGAGTTTCTATTGTGTTGATGCACTTTCTATGGACGTCACTGTCGAATAAGACTAGGATTGAGTCTTAGTAATATGTTACATGAGATTGTGGTGATCCATAAGGGCATTTTATGGATCTGACGCATTTGTAAAATATAGGACAATACCAAAGCTAGATTCGACCTATATACACTGGGCGAATGTGGAAGTTTTCCACATTCGACCATATCAAATGGGCGAATGTGGAAATGCTCCACATTCGACCATTCAAAAGGGGCGAAGGTGGCTTTTGGGTATTGGACTATAAATAGCAATCTCATGTGTTATTGTTCATTTGGTGATTTGAGTTTGTACTTTGAATGCTCTCAAGGGGGAGGTCATGCCCGACCTCCCCCGGCCTCGAGATAGATGTTTATCCTACTGATGACAGTGTCTGTAACCGTTTCTGTAGTAATACGAATCTGTGATGACGTTGTTATCGTGTATTTCTGTCTCATCTCGAATCTCCCGTCTGAAACTGAGTTGTTTATGCGTATTCGATCCATGAATTCGGTTTTTAAACGGATTTTCATATTGCAAGACAAAAAGCCTACTTCCATTATTTCCAAAATTGGAGAAACAAGTATCGTCATTACCCCTCAAATCACATCCACAACCTTCTCACTAAATGACCTGGCAGGTAAGGACTCCTTCACAAAAACAGAGCTTCACACTGAGTTCCAAGAAAGAGGGTATGATGGTCAGATGACTGGATCAACTCTTTTCAAAAAGTTTTTTCCACCAGTCATGAAATTTTTCTTCCATACCCTTCTTCTGTGTGTCTCCGCTAAGTCCACATCCTTCAATGAAATCCCATTAAGGATGCAATATCTGGGTTATGCCATGTTGTCAAACTCTGACTTCAATCTTTCCCAGGGATTGTTCATGGACTTAGTGTCAAATGTTAAAGCAATTAAGTCTGGGTCTAACAATGCTTTTCTAATTTACCCAAGAATTCTTAGTGTAATCCTACAAAAGCTCTTACCAGAAAAGGTTTTCAAAAAGGGTGAGGCAATGCAAATGAAAAGCTTAACTGATGAAACTTTCACTAGAATGCTGGGTGGAAGCACCCAAGAAAAAGTGTCAAAAGTGTCCAAAGTTTCTAAAACACAAACAAAGAGGACAAAGACAACAACTGTTGTCAAAACCTCTGTTGTTGAGCCCACTGCTCCTGGTGATCATGGCACTACATCCAGTGCTGTGAAACCCACACCAGCCACTTCCAAAAAGAAACATCCATCCACAAAAACCACCACTCAACCACAAATGAGACTTCTGGATGATGAGGTACCAGAAGAAAACTCTGTTGCACCACCAAAGCAACCTGAAACCACTGTTGTTACTTCCTCACAACAGTTGGACATACCTCCACCTGACCAAACTCCTCATGAATCCTCCCAAAAGGATCATGTTGTAAGCCAAGGGGAAACACATCATGATACATTTGAGTCACTTGGCCAAATGTTCACAAGCCCCTCTCCCAGGGCTAATTCTCTTGTTACTCCTCCACCCTCACCATCACATCATGTTCCACAAACCATGCAACCTCTGTTTGAGGCAATTGAGAAATCTCAGGAAGATCCCAGTTCCTCTCTTCCACCTATCACTGAGAGCATACCCCCACAAGTGACTGGTCCTGAGAACATTCAATCTGCCATCCAACAAACAGTATAGGAGGTTACACCACCTGAGTTCAATGCAACTCTAGGTGAGTTTTCAAGTGGAGCAGTCACTACTAATGTAGAGACCATTGTCTCACACCAGGACAGTGATTACATTGCTAAGACTCCCTTGAAGGCAACAACTGATGAGGCCACTATAGTGTCCCCAAAATCAGTTGGAAGTCCCCAGTACCAAGAAAAAGGGGCATCTGATTCACCTATTAGGACTGAATCATGTAGAACTACCACTGGTAGGGACTCAGATGATCCTATTAACTTAGGAGATGGGTCAAAATACCAAGAATTGACGGACAGAGTTCATGCAATTGAAACCTCTGTAGCAGACATCAAATCTGATGTCAAGCTTATACTGGGTTCCATAGCAGACCTTTCCAAAAGTCAACCATCAACAGCTGATATAGCTAGTGAGCTATGGAAATCCGTTTCCCCCATCATCATAGCCCACAGGAAACTAGCTGATCAGACACATGAAACATATATGGCTGAGATCAGAAATATGGTGGATGCAAGGTACAAAGATACACATGCAGACATTAAAGCCATCAAAGATCACCTGCTGAAGACCACTGGCTCTGCCCCTACCACCATTCTCAGGGATGAAGATGATGATGTCTTCACGGCTGATGATGCCAAAAAGGGGGAGAGTGGCAGAGATAGGCTACCAAAGCTAGATCCCTTTGGTTGTCCACCTTCTAAAAAGGGCAAAGCCAAGTCTGCCAACAAACCAGAGGCTAGTCAAACAGCACCACAACAACAACAAGCAACACCAACAGCACCACAACAAACCACTGACAAAAGCAAAGCAATAGACAACTCTGCAAACATAGAAGCTGAAAAGGCTGCTCAGGCCAAACAAAAAAGGGCTGACACCTTGGAAGCTAAAGCAGAGTTGCTGGTGAACCTCAAGAAAGAACAACAACAGGAGATTGAAGATGTGGGATCCTCAAAAAGGATGAAAAGGCCTGCTAGACATGTCAGAAAACCACCATCCAAGCTAAACACCTCTGTTGACAAAACCACTGCTGCTGAAACCACTGCTACCCAAAACACTGAAACCACCCAAAACACTGCTTCCCAAACCACTGCACCTAAACCTACAAGCACATCTGAACGTACAACCACCAAACCTACACCCAAACCTACATCACCAACCAAATCCCAAACATCTGCTGGACCTACTAAAAGGTCAACAGATGTTAATCCAACCACTGCTACCAAATCACCATCCCCTAAAATCTTATACACAAGGAAGAGAAAATCAACCTTTGTTGTACATGATGAAAACATACACACATCACCAAACACCACATCAACTGGACAATCCACTCCTATCACAGCTATTCCAATTTCATCATTCTCACCACACACATCCAAATTCAGTTCCCATAGACCACCACCAACCATTACACCATTGGTTGTTCAGTATCCCCTTGAACTTGATCTACTCAAGGGGGAATTACAATCCTTCTACAATACTAAACAACCATCTGACAGATCTTTCCCATCTCTCCCAAATTTCCCTGTTCCCCTAAACATTGATACATATCTTAAATACAAGGGTGAACAGGTATATGCCATCATTAAGGAGAAATGCAAAGGGAAGGATGACAGGACTGCTCAGGGCATCCATTCAGCAGAGCTTAGCAAACTCAGAAGGATTGAGGATTTTGCTAAGACCCTGAGCAACTCCATGTCCTCCATGCCTCTTAGTGTTGACTTGGAAAAGGAGGTTAGGGATTCTCTTCTGGAATAGATCTTGGCAACCAAGCCATATAAAGCAACCAAAAAGCAGTTTAATGGTTGGACCACACATGCACTAAGAGAAGAACTTCTCAGAATAGAAGAATTGGCCAAAGACCCCAAGGCTAAAGTCTCTACTCCTAATTTTGGCAAAGTCAGAGACCCAGTCAGAGCCTTAAAGTTTAAAAGAATGAGACAAGGGATAGTAGCTGCTAACTATGGGGAAATGAGGTCTATCTCTAGATGGTCTGAGCTGAGGTTGGTTGAGACATACAAGAGTCGTGAAGAAAACAGAAAGAAGGATCCCAGCCTACCTAGAAAACCTGTCTATACTGATGAGCCACTGATGAAGAGACCCCAGCAGACTTTTACCTTGGACAGCTTACTTGAAACTTCTGATCTATCAGCTGCTGCAAGAAGACAGTTCAAGAAACAGAAGGAAATGTCAGAAGAAGATCAGAAGAAGTTTGCTGATACATTTATCAAGGAAGGGCTCTTCAATCAGATACACTTTTTCTCTGATCCTACAACAGAGAAACTCAGGGAACTCATTGGAAGACCTCCATCACCTAACTCATCCCAAATAAAAGTTCATCACAGCAAATCCACTGACTCAAAAATTCTAAAATGGAAAGTCAACAAAGACAACCATGAATTGACTCTGCTCAGGTCAGATGGAAGGGTTCAGAAGATTAGCATGGATGATGCATACAGCCTATGTGCAGAAGATCTTCAAACATTGCTAAATCTAGAACTTGAAAGAGATGAAGAAGACTTATTTGCTCTGGACTTTGAACTACAATTCAAAGGTCAAATCAGAGAAACTCTGATGAGGAATAAAGATCAGTAAATAAAGCTGAGTTTTGGCATCATCTGTTCTAGGGGAGATTGTTGGGTCTGCTGACCTGGAGAAGAACAGATGATTGAAAAGCCAAAACATGCTAACAGTTGATCCACACAATAAACAGTCCTTACAACATACTTCTCCCAAAAGACTGCTGACTCTAACAACTGTTCTATCCAAACAACTGCTATGACAACTGCTGATACAAAGGACTGCTGAATAAACACTGATGAAGAACAACTGCTGATCCAAGTATTGAAGACTAAAGTACTGCTGGAACCAACAGCACTTAGGCTCCAGCAGAGGATACATGACCATCAGAGTTTTCCTACAACAGTAGTTTACCTTCAGTGTTTTCAATGTAACAGTAGTTTGTAATAGGCAGATGTTTTATGTTTGTTATTCTGTTAAAGGTCACTGTCTTAGGTGACGTCAGCCTAGGTCATCAGTGGTTTAGGTTTGTCTATAAATAGAACAATGCTTGTACTGTTCTATTGCATCACACACACAAACATTCTCTTAGACAAACAATCACTGTGTGATCAGGCTGAGGGGGAGTACTTGTATGATTGTAATCTTTTAGATAAATGAAAGCATTCGATCAGAAAACAATTACTCTCATGTTTTGATTAATAGTTTATTATTCCGCTGCACTTTCCATTCTATATTCATTTCACTCTTATCATTTTAGTTAAACATAATCAAAACAATCAAACTCAGATCCTAACAAACTTCCTTCCTGACCTTTTGTAAAATTTATTTGTTTTTAAACTTAACATGGCCAGTTGGTGCAAAATATCCATTTTTTCTAGGTCATCACTGATAAAATTATTTAAATCATCCATGATAAAACACATGTTATCAGCAGTTTGACCAAAATCATTATTGTCATAACCTGGGAATGATCTTTCAGATGAGATCCCAGCAGTTATGTCAATATGGTCAAAAGATCCAAAACTATTTGAACAAGTTGGTGAGTCTTGTCCCAATAGTGTTGTACTACCTGGTAGATAGTCATCAGCAGTTTTGCCAGAACTTTGTAACTTTTTCTTTTGATCAATTTCTCTTTCAAAAGTAAGTAATCTCCCATGAAGTTTTGTAAGAGTGAGGGAGCTAAAGTCTGGTGAAGATCTTAAGACTATAGAGTATGTTTCCCATTTTTCAGGTAAAGACCTTAAAAATCTATGAAGCATAGATACAGTTGTGTAGGTCTGACCATTTAGTTTTAGCTCAGATATTAATGAGGAGAATCTTTCAAATTGTTGTGTTAAAGTTTCCCCATTAATGTGAGCAAAAGTTTCATATTGTTGAGCCAAGATTTCTCTGGTGTTGGCAATCACCTCTTCAGTTCCTCCAAACTGTTCTTTGAGGCAGTCCCAAAGCTCTTTGGCACTATCACAATGTAATAGGCCAGAGTATATTTCATTTGGGAGTGCCATTGCCAACATAGAGAAAGCTTTAGCATCAAGCTCAAGTTTTAGGAAATCATCATCTGTATAGTCTTTTGGGTCTTTTGGAATCTCTTCTTTTGTTTCAAGATTAATGTTTACTGGTTTATGAGGACCATATATCACAGATTTCCAGCAACCTGTGTTGGTCTGTGATAATGTATGTGCCATTCTCCTTTGCCAGATGTTATATTCATTTCTTACTAGCATAGCAGGTTTATTGGCAGAACCAGTATTATGAGGATCCATTTTAAAGAGTATTGATTTGTCAAATATCTCTTAAAGTGATGGATGTTGATAAAAGTGAGCTTATAATCCTTTATTGAATATCAATAAGAGCCTGTGTCTGATTCTCAATGTGTTAGATTGATATGTGATCAGATAAACCAGTGCTCTAATACCAATTGTTGGATCAGTATTACTCTTTTGTATGAACTTGCTAGTGAACACTTAGGTGTTTAGCAAGTTCTTGATCAGTGATAGCACAGCGGAATGTTATGAGTTTAAAGCTACACTTATCAACAGGAGATATAACTCCCCCCGGATTGAAAAACTAATAAATGATAAGTATTTATTGAGAATCTAAGTATTGAATGAGAATGAAACACTTAGACAGATTCTCAATAAATATGAAATGGAAATAACAATAATATGTGTTGAAGGATTTCTGTATTAAAATCAATGTCTAAAATAGAGGGATGAACCCTTCTATTTATAGACTTTACAAATACATGAACCTTGCCAAAAAGCAAGTTCAGAAACAAGTTGCAACAAGTTGCAGCATTGGAACTTGTATATAAAGTAAAAGTAATACTAAAGTAATAAACTACTGATACAAAAAGGCGGTGGAAAAGATCTTCACATAAGTACTGATGAATGACAAACTACTGATGAGTAGTTTGTCTTCAGTAGTTCTTCAGTAGAAGTGTCTGGTTTGAACTTCAGAACTTCTGATGACTTTTCTTCTTCAGCACTTGTGGAATCTCTTCTTCAGCAGTTTGATCTTCCTTCTTCAGCAGTTCTATACTTAGAATATTTTGACAGAAGTGAATTAGACTAAGGTTTGCAAAAGTGGTTTCACCAATCCTTTTTGTCCTAACAAACATAAGTCTGTTTGAGTTTTCCTTTTGAATTATTCATCACCAGACTTGCAAGAGTTTTAGCCTTGTACTCTTGTATTTTGACATCAAAATTTTTGAGATACAGACACTCTTTGGTTTTGTGATTCTTTTTACCACATATTAAGCATGTGGTCTTAGAATCACACACACTTGTTCCTTTGTTGATTTCATATGCTTTTAGAAGAAAACAGTTTTTAGTAACATGATTCTTCTTTTCACAGAAATCACAAAACAAGTGGACATACTTTTCTTTCTTTTTCCCTTTTTCAGCCTTCTTTTCAACAGATGATTGAGCATCTGCTAGAAGGTCTGTCATGGGAATGACCTTTGCCTGTGGTGCTTTCTTACCATCAGGGGTTTTGAAATCAACTGGTTTGAAGTTCTCAAGAGTACCACACTCATCACACCAAGTAGGCTTGAATTCATATTTTTCAAGTTTAGTGAATGATGAGGAACCTTCTAGCTTTACAAGAAGAATTTTCTTTCCATTAGGTTCAGTAATTTTAATCTCTTAACCCTCCAAATTAGTTGGTACTACCTCAACTAACTTTTGTTCCTTTTTGTCAGTGTTTTCAAAAGCTGGAGAAGTGGTTCCAAAACCAAAACCAAACTTCACATGACTTTTGGTTTGTTTGTTGAGGAGCATCTCAAAACCTTTACATGATTCCACCCATTTTTCACATTCAACCTGGGTGGCCTCAAGCTCCTTTTTAAAACTATGATATTTAGTTATCATAGTTTGGAGCTGGTCTTTGGTTATAGTTGCTTCATGTTTAAACTGTTGATTTCAGATTCTTTTTCGGTCAATTTTGATTTTAACTCTTTTGAAAGTTTTTCAAATTGAACTTCATTATCTAAAATTTTCTTCCTAAGGTTTTCATTCACCTCTTTAATGTTAGCAAATGCTATTACACATTTGTCTGAACACAGATCTTTTAGGATTTGAGGAGATACCTTAGCAGCAGCCATCAATGCACAATCACACTTGCACTCACAATCATCAGATGCACCCCAGGGATCTAAGAGATTCACAACCTCTTCTTCAGATTTTTCACCTCCAACTACTTCATCAACAATATCATCAGTCCCAATATCAGATTCAGTTACCACATCCTCATATTCAACCTCTTCAACCATAGCCATGAAACAAAAATTTTCTAGTTCATTTTCAGCTTTGGCTACAAGAGCAAAATTTTCATCTGTTAGCTCATCTGGTAGACTACTCCAATCAACAAAGCCTTGTGTGAAGAAACTCTATTGACTGGTCTCTGCAGGAGCAGAGGGTGGAGCAGCAGTCATTGGCACTTGTGCCTGAGCAACAGGGGTTTACACATAGTGAATCTGAGGAACAGTGGTTTGGACATACTGGACAGGAACAGTGTTTGAGGACTATGCAAAATGAGCAGTGTTTTGCACATTTGGTCCAGGGGTATTATAGGAAACATGATAAGTGTTGGTCTGTGGCCTTTAATTTGGATAGGTAATCATAGGTGTACCATGTTGACTCCTACATTCCCTAGAAAAATGACCATGTCTATGACATTTATAACACTTAATCTTTGATTTATCCAACCCCACCTTTGACCTGCCAGTCAACCCTGGAAATCTTCTGCCAGTTTTCTTGTAAAAATTGTTAGTTTTTACACTAAGCAGAGCCAATTGGTGCATAATGTCCATTTCTTCCAAATCATCAGGGTCAAAGTACTTTAGGTCATCATACTCAAAGGATATGTTATCAGATGCCTGGATATCACCACCACTTGCTGTAAAAGCAAAGTTTGGTGAATAAGAATCTGAGTTAAAACCTGAAGTTATGTCAATGAAATGATCATAACTCTGATCCTTATTATTACCAGGCACCTCATCATAACCCAAAAGTGTTGTATTACCAAAAACATAATCATCAGACACTATTCCAGAGTCCTAGAGCTTCTTTTTCTAGTTAAGCTATCTCTCATAGGTCAAGAGCTTACCATGGAGCTGGGTCAGTGATAGGTCCTTAAATCCAATTGAGTTTCTCATAACTATAGAAATAGTGTCCCATTTGTCTGGTAATGATCTTAAAAACCTATGGTTCAAGGTTGAGTTAGTGTAAGTTAGACCAACCAGTTTTAGTTCACTAATGAGATAGTTAAACCTCTCAAATTGTTGAGTTAATGACTCTCCCTTTACATGACTGAATGTTTCATATTGTTGGTTAAGTATTTCACGGATGTTTTCAATAACCTCTTCAGTCCCACCAAATTGTTCTTTCAATGCATTCGACAACTCCTTTGCACTGTGATAGTGTAATAGCCCAGCATAGATATCATTGGGTAGAGCCATGGCCACAATACTGAAGGCCTTGGCATCTAACTCAATTTTCTGACAATCCTGCTCGGAGTAGTTTTCAAGTTTCTTAGGCTCTTGAACCTTGGGATCTTCGGTACTTGGCACCATCGGAACATGTGGTCCGAAGATAACCGACTTCCAGCACCCACTGTTCTGTTGAGCTAAAACATGGCTCATCCGACGTTGCCAGATATTGTATTTAGATCTGACAAGCATTGGTGGCTTGTTGTTCGTGCCAGTGTTATGTGGATCGTGATTGATTGAAGCTATTCTCTGATTGTTTCTAAAACAAAGTCTGTTTAAAAATGGTTGAAACGAAAATAAATTATTACTCTGTTTTCAATCCGACAAACAAACGATATCAATAATTGTGAGCTGATCTATTTATATTAAATCGATTGGTTAGATCGAATTTAATTGACCAAGCTCTGATACCAATTGTAGGATATGAGTTTGATTGTTTTGATTGTTTAAGTAATATGAGTAATGAAAGAATTAAACTATAAATGGAAAGTGCAGAGGAATGATAAACTGTAAATCAAAACAAGAGAATAATTGTTTTTGAATCGAAAGCTTTCATATAACTGAATGATTACAAACGATTACAATTACTCCCCCTCAGCCTGATCACTCGTGTTAGTTTGTCTAAGAGAATGTTTTGAGTGATCAGAGAATCAGTACATGAACTGTTCTATTTATAGACAATCTAAACTACTGATGACCTAGGCTGACGTCAACTAAGATAGTGACCTCTAACAGAATAACAACATAAAACATCTGATGACACAAATACTGTTACATAGAAACCTCTGATAGGCAAACAGCTGAAAGGAAACCTCTGATGGTCTTGTAACGTCTGTTGGAGCCTAAGTGCCGTTGGCTCCAACAGACCTTTAGTCTTCAGTACTTAGATCAGCAGTTGTTCTCTAGTAGTTGTTAGGGTACAACAGAAGTTAGGGTCAACAGTCTTTTGGGAGAAGTAACTTGTAAGTGCTGTTCTTATTAAGGATCAATTGTGTAGAATATTTTGGCTTTCCAATCATCTGTTCTTCTCTAGGTCAGCAGACCCAACAGAGGATGACGTCAATGATGGTGTGGAATGGAGTGTTTTCATTTGTTTTAATCAGATATGGTAGGTAATTGTGGGGACTTTTGCTTGAAGATCCATTGTTATGGATTCCGAGTCAGATGAACAAAGAAATTGGTATGAAGGTTTGAGGTTGAAGAAGGCGGTTTCAGTATTTTGAATACAATGAGACAGTGTAACAACTGTTGGGGAAAACAAGGTTTTTATAGCCTCTGATGAAACCGCTGATGTGGCCAAAGCCCTGCTTTTGAGAGCAGACGTGGCAAACATCTGATGGAGCATACGTGGCAAACAATTGTTGAGGTTTGCCAAAGTGCTGATGGATTTTTTTAATATATGTATGTATATAATGGAAAACAGTTGTTTTATCTGATCAGATGCTTGAAACAAATTTTTCAACCAAACAGTGGTTGTTTTATCTTTAACAGATTTTTCAACCAAAAGCTATTTTTAAGGATGGATTTTGATTTTCTGAAAACATTTTAATTTTTTATTTAAGAAAACATTTTTGTTGTTAATCCATGTTTAGCATACCAATCCGAGAGATCAGATTTTCAAAGGTAAATATGTCTAAAGCTTTTGTCAACACATCTACTAGCTGATCCTCTGTTGGAACATGGTGCAGAGAAATCAAACCTTTTTCATAGGTGTCTCTCATAAAGTGATGTCTGACAACTATAAATGAAATTGATTGGTTAGATCAAATTTAATTGACCAAGCTCTGATACCATTTGTTAGGATCTGAGTTTGATTTGTTTTGGTAGTTTATAAATGAAATAAAATGAAGATAAACAAATATGGAAAGTGCAGCGGAATAGTTAACTGTAAATCAAAACAAACAGGATAATTGTTTTCGAATCAAACTTCTCATTAGTCAACATAGATTAGAATGATTACACAATTTCTCTCCCTCAGCCTAATCACTCACAGATGTTTGTCTAAGAGAATGTCTGGAGTGATGAATAGAACAGTACAGGCACTGTTCTATTTATAGACAAACTAAACCTCTGATGACCTATGGCTGTCATCACCTAAGACAGCGACATCTAACTGATATATAACAACATAAAACTACTGATGAATACAAACACTGTTACATAGATAAACTCTGATGACCAAACAGGTGATGGGTAAAACTCTGATGGCTTGTATCCTCTGTTGGAGCCTAAGTGCTGTTGGCTCCAACAGTCCTTGTCTTCAACAGTCTTTTGCTCAGCAGTTGTTTCTTCAACAGTTCTTTGTGATCAGCACTTGTACACCAGCAGTTGTTTAGAGGAACAGCAGTTGTTAGACTCAACAGTCTTTTGGGAGGATAATCATGTAAACTACTATTTTATTATGGATCATATATATAGTATGTTTTGGCTTTTCAGATCATCTGTTCTTCTCCAGGTCAGCAGACCCAACTAAAGTTTGTAAGGCCTGTTTTGTAATCTCAAAAAAATTTATATACTGTTTAACAACATCTGTTAACTCGTAAACAACTGTTCTCACACAACTGCCATGCATTAAGAAATTTCCAATAATATTTGACCATATGAAACAGATCTTTAAAACAGCTGTTGACTTATGAACATATGTTCACAGACAACTTTTGGACACATCAGCATCACTTTTGATACGTCACCGACAATTTTTCATACACAAAATCCCTCTTACATCCAACCAGATATTCCCCTCTTATTGTATTCAAAAACCTATAAAAGCGCTTCAGTATCAATTACCACCTAAATCCATTCGAGTAGGAAATTTTAAATTTCCGGTCTTATTAGATCCCTAATTTGAATTCAATTGGTTTGTTTCAATCATTAGTATGGATCTTCAATTAAAAACCCGTCATAACTATCTACCATATCTGGTTAAAACCCAACATAACCATCAATTTCACTCTATAATTAATGTGCTCTGCAAATCAAAATACCTACCAATCCTAACCGTTGATGCACCAATATATGTGGATACTCTAAAAGAATTTTGGAATAAAGCCGAGTGCCGGGAGAAAAACAAAAAGCTTTATGCAGTTGTCTCCAAGATTGGAAATACAGATATCGAGATAACACCGGAATTCATCTGCAACACATTCTCCCTAAACGATTTCCAAGGTAATAATTCTTTTGAGAAAAATGAAGTTCAAACAGAGTTAATTGAGAGAGGGTATGAAGGTCAATTGACTGCATCAACAATGTTTAAACCAAATTTTCCCCCACCAATGAAGTTTTTTTTCATACCCTTCTTATATGTCTGTCTGCAAAAACAACATCATTTAATGAGATACCATTGAAAACACAGTCTCTTGGATATGCAATTTTAATAGACAGTGATTTCAACTTGTCTCAGACAGTATTTACTAATTTAGTATCAAATGTAAATGCTATAAAATCTAGATCTCGTAATGGTTTTTTACTATATCCAAGATTGTTGAGTTTCTGCTTACAAAAGCTGTTGCCTGATAATGATTTTAAAAAAGGAGTTGCTATTACAATTAATAGCTTATCGAATGAAACTTTTACAAGAATGTTGGACGTTAAAAGTACCGAAAAGGTCATTAAAGGCAAAAGTTCTAAAAAACAACCAAACAGTGATGCTTCAACATCTGTTGTTGTGACATCTGCTGCGGAGCCAACTGCTTCTGGTGAAAATGAAACAACAAACACTTCTATTGAAATCATGCAGTGATTTCAACAAAGAAATCAACAATAAAAAAGAAAATCAAAAAGAAGAGAAACATTGTATCTCTAGATCTTCAGAAGCTAAAGGAAACTACTACAGCCACACAAGAACACCAAACAACTATTGATGCTTCCTCTGAACCAATGGAAATATCAGCAATGATAGAAATTGTCAATGGATCTTCTCAACCTGATGATCCTGTAAATGAAGAACACATACAACATGACCTAGACGATTCAGTTGTACATTTGTTTAAAAGTCCTTCTCCTGGAGCTGGATCTCTTTTAACTCCATCACCGTCCCCCTCACATGCATCAGCAAAAATTCCACCTACCTTTAATCCATTGTTTGAAGCAATTGATAAATCTCAAACTGAAAACAGTCACTCTCAATCACCCATAACTGAGAATACACAGCCAAAAGAGAGTGCTCATGAAAAAAATCAATCATCTAGCCCACACGCAAAGAAGACCACACTCTCTGACTTGCAAGTCAATCCTGTTGGTACTTCAAATGAAGCTGCCACTACAAAAGCTGAGACAATTGTTTCTGAGTTGGAAAGTGATAAGACAAATAAGACATCCTTGGAGCAAAAAAACAGTTGAACTTACAATTGTAGCTTCTGCTACAGTTGAAACTGATAACAACTCACAAAAACATCCAGTTGCTGAAAACATTGAAACAAATACAATAACTGTTGAAAATGCACATGATCCTATTAATTTAACGAATGCTTCAAAACATCAAAATTTGGCAGAAAGGGTAACTAAACTTGAAGCCTTATTTACAATATTTGATGAAATGAAAGAAAAGTTCATAGAGAAAATCACTGAGGCTACCAATGAACTCTAGAAATCTATTGACCCAATAATACAGGGTCAACAAAAATTAACAGAGATCAAACATAATTCTGAGATGGAGTCATGAAACATGAAAGTGGATGCTTTATACAAGGATACTAAAACTGATATGAAAGCAGTTAAAGATCATCTGTTAAGGACAACTGGGTCTGCTCCAAGAATTGTTTTTGAAACAGACGTTGATGTTGACGAAACCAAAACGGGGAACAAAGATCAAACAATCGATATGCAAACATTTGATAGACCAGTTTCTACTACAGTTTCAACCACTGTTGAGGGGGAAGCAAAACAACTCTCTCCTGTTTCTTCTGTCAAAACCACTGAAACCACAAAATCTGTTGACACGACTGTCAGAAAGCAAACTGCGGAAGTTTCTAAACTACCCATTGAATATTCAACAACATCAGTCATCACCACTACAAATCCCTTTACATAAACCACAACATTGCCACTTCAATCACCAATCCAAATAACATTTGCTGGTTCTTTGCACACAGAATTGAATGTTCCTATAACAAGTGTCATTATACCCTACCAAGGACAAACAGATGTTACACCACATTATTTAGAACCATTGGCTGCTAAATATCCTCTTGAAATATTAATAATCCAACATGAGATAGAATCTTTCTATTTAACAGACGATCCTTCATCATTAACTTTCTCATCTATTGAAGGTTTCGAGAAACCTATGAATGTTGATCAGTATATGGAGATAAAACGGCAACAGACTGAAATCAGTATCAAAGAACAATGCAAAGGCAAAGATAACATGACTGCTCATCGAATCCAGCAAACAGAAATTGAAAAGCGTATCAAAATACAAGACTTTGCAAGGGAACTGAGCCAGAAAATGCATGAAAGAAATACAACTTCTGAAGTGGAGAGAAGTGTAAGAAAAGAATTCATAGATCATATTTTAAATCTCAAATTTTACAATGTCACTGAAAGACAATTTGCTGGTTTGACTTCTGAATAACTCAGGGCTCATATTTACAAAATTGAATAGTTGCTTAAAGAACGTAACAATCAGAAAAAAAAATCTAGCTGACTCGAATATAGACAAAGAAAGTGAATCTAAAAGAGCTTTAAAATTTAAGAGAATGAGACAAGAGTTAGTTGCGGCAAAATATGGTCAAATGAGATATGTTGCCAAATGGTCTGAATTAGTTTTGGTAGAAACCTACAAACTACTGGAGATAAACAGAGAAAAGGATCCAACTCTGCCCAGAAAACCAATTTATCCTGATGAACAGCAACCTCCTGAGCAGAGGATTCAACAGAAACGTAGGTCCTCAGCAACCAATCTTACCAAACAGACCATCAAAGAATTGAAAAAAGTGAAGACTGGAGATTAATTAAAGATTGAGAGTTGAGAATAAATGTATGTCAAGGATTAAAGAACTTATTTCATAAAAAATCTGTTTGTTTGTAGTAGAATGTTTTTTAAAAGAACAGACGTTATATTTGTGATAATATATCAAAGTTAAAAACTTTGATTAAAACGTTTTCATATTAAATGAAACGGGAGAGCTTTGAATAACAAATTATTATGATAAAAACATTGACTTTCAACCTTTTTAATAAACACATGTTTTGCCTTTTTAATAAACACATGTTTTGCTAAGAGTTGTTTCTCGAGAGTACTTTAGGAATTTGAAACATTTGTAATGTACTTGATTACAGATAAATGTTAAAAACATCTCAACAATAATTAAATGGCCAATATTTACTTGAATTAACTATTTAAAAACAAAACACTAAAGGTTTTAGACAAAAACTAATGATAATAATATTCATATTAAAAATTTCAAGTCCAAAAGTGATGACTTGAAATTAATTGCCATGTTATAAAATATTAATATCTTCTCGTAAAACCGCATACACATGGTTCAAGTTTAAACATTCCCAAAAATTAAACTTTCTACTAAAGTTTCATACAACTTGTTACTCCATAACTACATAATTTTTCATCCTAGATAATCTCCTCCGGGTTTTGCAGTAGACGATAGGTCATCAACATTTAAAATATCAGCATCTTCAATACTCCTTTTTCCATTGGGGCTTGTACCAGAATCCTTTAAAGCTTCATCGACGGAAGAGTCGGTAGCAATACAAAAAAACATCCTTGAAAAAAATAACAAAAAAACTACTGAACTATTAAAATGAAGAAAACAAACTCTATGGATAGCTTAAAGAAGTTGCAAAAATGTATGCTCACCTTTAACAACATTTGGAAAGCACCATCAAAAGCTTCATTAAGATTAGCACACTTGTATTCACCATTATCCTGACTAACCTAAGAATTGATCAAACAAAAAAAAATAAAAAAAATAACAATGAACTTCAAAATCTTTCTTTACCAAATTTAAGAACACAAGCCAAAAATAATAAATACCTCTCCAGCATTATCATTTTCATAGTCACTGCAAATAACCAAGTCAGCAATTATTACAGGATCATCACATATCTTCTGAACAGTGTACACACGGTAGTTATTTTTAAGATTGTATTCTGAAACTTCAATCTTGAAAGCTAAAAGCTTATTTACCAGCCGAAATAACTCTTGCGGAAAGCCTTCACTATCCTCAAGCTTCAACTGTCTTTCCCTTAAATCACTTGCAGATGAACCAACAATACTGGACACATCTCTATCAAACAACATAAAGGACACACTACCACTCTGATCCTGAACCCTAACTTGAACCTTAAACCTGAAATAAATAACTTACAATAAGTTGACTGTAATCTTGAAAAAAATGTAAATAAACATTTTATCTTACTTTGTTGAGATAGATTTATATTTACAATCGCATTTAGGACAAACAAAAGCTGTAACATGCAAATCGAGAATTTCTTCGGAAACTTTTGTAGCAGTTTGTAAGTACTCTGATTTAGTTTGCACCTTTCTGAAACATTTCCTACAAGCAACATAAAACCAACCAGGCCCTTCTTGCACAACTTTTATAGTTGCAACCATGACACAACACATTGTATGCAATACAAAAATATATTGATCATTGTTTTGAATCAGAATATAAAAAACAAATTAAATGTAACAAAGAAATAAACAAATACGAAATCTATTAAAAATATTGAAACCGTTTCTATGTCGCTAAGCTCGTCAACATCTTTCATTGGAGTTGAAACAACGAATTCTTGATGCAATAAGTAAACAGAGTCAGAAGAACGTAGTGTTTGAGAAGTAGAACCAGATTCTTAAGCTTGCTTCTTAAAAAGACTGAAAAATGGAAAAAAGAATTAACATAAAAAAATGACCTACAAGACTCAAAAGAAGGACGAAATAATTTAAAAACATTGCCCTTTTCTGTATAAAATTGTTCTAAATATTGTACCCCCTCCTTAATTGGTTAACTTCATTAATTTCTACATTCAGAAATAGTCGACTTCCATACTTGTCGCTTTATACGGTAATTTGTTCTATATATAACAATATACATATACTTAATGACTTTGTTTCACGTTAACAATTATTTTAAAAAACGCAAAACTAACACAAAGTTACCTTTCCAGTCCTTAACTTTACCATGCTGTATAACAACCATCACATGCTCATTAGTAGGGTTATTAGCAATGAGATTGTTAAACAGCACTGCATAATCATTCCACATTATACATCTTAAAATGGTACCTCTACATGCAAACAATAATTTTAAGATTGTAAATACATATAAAAAACGGGGACTCAACATTTCATATACAACATTTATTACATCACTAAATAACATACAAGTTAATTAATTTAAGAGAATATTCTTCATTATATTTACTACACCACTTCATTAATTCTTACCATTAATTCACAAATGATTGTATGTATTAAGTTTTGGAAACATTACAACAAACAATATTTATAAAAATACAAGTCAATGCTTACTCCAAATCTTGAAAATCAAAGTTCATCCGTTTTGTTAGTTTTGGAGCTTTTCCAAACACATCCAAATCGCCATACCAAATAAGACTACCAGCAACATCTGCAGCAAAAATATAAAATAAAACTATATCAAAAATCTATACAAATTAAACCATCCAAAACCTCAGTAACATAAAATATGAGAATAGACCAACCAATAGTCAATAGTTTATTTGCTTCTGCACTCAGAATATCTTTAAATGGAATGAACCTGAACCCATACTCAACATCTTCCCATCCGACATTATGCTTCACAATAGTACAACGATAAAAAATGATTTTAAAAGCATGGGCAATAATAGTGTATGGGTCCTTGTTTTCACCAACGCTGAATTTGGAGAGAACGACAGTATCATCCTCATGAACTTTAGTGTCAAAATGTTGCACCAAATGACCTTTAATAGAAGCCTGAATCTTATCACCCTGTGAATAATCATAAACAAAAGATAAACATCAAACACAACAACTTTTTCAAAATATAGATATAAGTATATAACATGAACGTAAGACAAGAACATTAACCTAAAACAATATAAAAAATAACATAAACAATCATTTCCGTGACCATACCTTCTAATCAATCAATATGAGCTCCATCTTAAAATTTTGTTTCCATTTTCGTATAACACGTCCCTTCATACTCCACATATCTTTCCCTGAATTCAGATCAAAAATAAAACTGAGATTATTATTGACAGCTTCCATTGATATAGTTTCGATATATTGATTTATGTTACCAAGATGAGACAAGGGTTAGAAGACACTCTGCAGAAATTTAGAAGGTTTGTATTGTTATGTGCTAATAGGATATATTTATAAAGGAAACTTATTGCTATGTTTACCACTGCAACATAACTAAGTACTACACTCCCCTACGTTAATTTAAAAATTCCCGCTTAAAAGTTCAAAACTTAACACATACTTTTAAAATTTTATTATTATTTGTTATTTATGTGGACAAAATGAGACTACGAATAAAGTCTATAGTTATATAGTGGGTTGTATTTAAGCTGATACAGTATTTGATGGTACGAACAAACTCTAAAAAAATTTAAAAATTGATTTTATAGTGGGTTGTATTATTATTTATTTATGTATTGATATTAATTGGATGTTCCATTTAACTAACACTACAATATTGATAGAACAAACAAACTTTTATGTATTTTACAAGTGATTTTATAATTTATTAATCGAAAGATCTGTTTTAAAAAAACTGTTGACTTCTCAACATATCTTTCCAAAACAACAGTCATCTAATACAACTTTAGATATAATGCAAAAAACTGTCATCCAATACAATATTCCAATAGAATTTACAATGTGCCACGTAAATAAATAAATTAATTAATAATATAAAAATAACAATATTTGCTATTAAAACTCTTATTATTTGACACTAAATACTGTTAATGTTTAAAATCGTAAACACGCTTCCCTATCATAATTTAAAACTTTCACTCTTAAACATTCAAAACTTGGGGCTTATATTTATTATTTATTTATTATTATAATTGGAAGATCTATTTTACAACAACTGTTGATTTGTCAACAGATGTTCTCAAAACAGCTGTCATCGAAAAGAATTTCAGATGTAATGAAAAAACTGTCATCCAATAGAATTTCACTTAGAATTTGCAATATGCCACGTAAATTAATTAATTAATTAATTAATAATAATAACAATATTTTCTCTCACAACTATTATTATTTTCAACTCAGCCCTGTTAGTGTTCAAATTCGTAAGCACACTTCCTTCTGATAATTTAACACTTTCTCTCTTAAAAATTCAAAACTTAGGGCTTATTTATTAAAAGTGTTTTTAAAATATTTATTAAAGTTATTTATTTATCAAAATGAAATGATGCTACATACAAAATCTTTAGAAAATAACAAACCGATTTTGAACAGGGTTCTTATAAAATAGGTTCTCAATTTGAATATTATTGATCAATACAACCAAATATATATATATAATGATACAATGTTATATCTTATATAAATCAATTAATTAATAATAATAACAATAAAAATATTTGCTCTCAAAACACTTATTATTTGCCACTCAACACTGTTAATGTTCAAAATTGTGAAGACGCTTACCAATGATAATTAAAAACTTTCCCTCTTAAAAATTCAAAACTTAGGGCTTATTTATTAAAGATGGTATTAAAGTATTTATTAATGTTATTTATTTATCAAAATGAAATGATGCTACATGCAAAATCTTTAGAAATAACAAACTGATTTTGAACAGAGTTATTATAAGATAGGTTATCAATTTGAATGTTATTGATCATTACAACCAACTATAAATTATGATAAAATGTTATATCTTATATGAATCAATTAATTAATAATAATAACAGTAACAATATTTGCTCTCAAAACACTTATTATTTGGCACTCAACACTGTTAATGTTCAAAATCGTAAACACGCTTCCCTATCATAACTTAAAACTTTCCCTCTTAAACATTCAAAACTTGGGGCTTATTTGTATTATTTATTATTATAATTGAAAGATCTGTTTTACAACAACTGTTGACTTGTCAACAGATGTTCTCAAAACAGCTATCATCAAAAAGAATTTCAGATGTAATGAAAAAATTGTCATCCAATAGAATTTCACTTAGAATTTGCAATATGCCACGTAGATGAATTAATTAATTAATAATAATAAAAATAACAATATTTCGTCTCACAACTCTTATTATTTGCAACTCGAACCTGTTAATGTTCAAATTCATAAACACGCTATCCTATGTTAATTTAAAACTTTCCTTCTTAAAAATTCAAAACTTATGGCTTATTTATTAAAAATGGTTTTAAAATATTTTTTAATGTTATTTATTTATCAAAATGAAACGATGCTACATACAAAATCTTTAGATGTAACAAACTGATTTTGAACAGGGTTCTTATAAGATAGGTTCTCAATTTAAGTGTTATTGATAAATACAACCAAGTATATATAATGATAAAATTTTATATCTTATATGAATCAATTAATTAATAATAATAACAATAACAATATTTGCTCTCAAAACTGTCATTATTTGCCACTCAACACTGTTAATATTCAAAATCGTAAACACGCTTCCCTATCATAATTTAAAACTTTCCCTCTTGAACATTCAAAACTTAAGCTTATTTGTATTATTTATTATTGTAATTAGAAGATCTGTTTTACAACAACTGTTGACTTGTCAACCGATGTTCTAAATACAGCTGCCATCTAATACAACTTCAGATGAAATGAAAAAACTGTCATCCAATAGAATTTGACATAGAATTTGCAATATGCCGCGTAAATGAATTTAAAACTTTCCTTCTTAAACATTCAAAACTTAGGGCTTATTTGTATTATTTATTACTAGTAAGAAACCCGCGCGATGCAACGACGACGACAATTTACAATGCAACACTCGTTTTCTGTTAATTTATCAATTATCTCGCGATATGTTGTATAGTACATCGGTTGGTTTTTTTGACAATATATTATTTTTACAAAGTTTAATTATATTTATCGCATAAGGTGTGGTTTATTAATGTCATTAACCTTACATAACTCAATTAAATGATAGTTTAAAAGTTAAATTATCAACTAAATCCACAAGCATTGATGCGGTCATAAATATAATAAGTTAAACTAAAAAGAGATAGTGCAATTTTACTTAGGGATCAAAAAATGGTATTGGAATCGGTGCTAGTAATTTACCGACTTTTACCTTCAAATATCGTACCGCACTGAGCATTTTCGGTAACGCTACCCAAATTTGGTGAATTAAGGATCGTTACCGATACCGAACCATTTTAGTACCATTCCGGTTCCCACTTTTTGTCTTATTAGAGATTGGTGCCAGTAATTTACCAAATTTTACCTTCAAACATCGTACCGTACCGAGCATTTTTGGTAACTGAAGAAACAAGAACCTGAGGGTAGTTGAGTCTTCTAGATGAGGCGAAAAGATCCTTCCAAACTGTTCAGAATGCGTGAAGTTGTATCTACAAAAAAGAACACCATTAGGACTCGCCACAGGATTGGGGGTTTTCCTGTGACCACCCTCCGACGTGAGAATAAGTATGGCTTTTAGGCGATGTTGATAGTAAAAAGATAGTGATAGAGAGAATAGTGAATGTGTTTACGTCCTACCTCCAACCTCCTTTTATAGTCTATGATAAAGTCGTTTGTTAGTCAACTTTCCTCCAAAAAGGGAGGAGGTAATCATTGCCGGTTTATTAGCACAAGGATCTCGTTGGTATTTATTCCTTATTTGACTGTTGTGTTGACTGCCTTGATTCATTTAAATTAGTTGGGCTTGTGTATATTGGGCCTTTTTCTGGATGGGTTAGGCTTATTGTGGTGTGGGCCAGTTTGGCTTAACTGGGCCCCACCTCGTTATGTCCCCCCAATCTAGTGATAAGAACGTGTGAATATTACTAGACTCCTATTGTTGTTATTTGAATTATAAGTACGGAGAGACGTGGAAAATCCAAAAAGCAACATATTTTAAATCTGAATTGGGATTGGTGCCACATGACCTATGCACATGCTATGCCATTATGATTGTTGTCACATCAATCAACTTTGAACAGTCTGAATGACAAGGGTGCTGACACTTGGCGGTTCAATTTGAATTTGAAACGCCCCCACTTGAGTCGCCTATAAAAATGTGTATCGGTAATATTTCTTCATACGTTCCGAGATATTAACCCTCCTACTGTTTCATTTTATTCAAAATGGCACCCAAAGCAAGTTCATCGCGCACAGTCATGAGTGTTGCCGATATTGTATGTAACTGGTCATTAACGGCGTTCCAATCGTTCCTTGGTGATTATCGTATTTCATAGGAGTGGGGTCCGTTGCTTCCTGGTAAAGATGATCGGGCTTTTCCTTCGAAAGAGGGAAAAATAACTATGTATGGGGAATTCTTCACCTTTTTCCATTTTCGATTGCCGGTAACAAACTTTATTTTTGACTTGTGCTTTAGGTAAAAATATCTCAATTGAATCCGCTAGGCTTGATAAAGATTCGTCATTTTGGGTATTGTGCTTTAGGGCTTGGTATGGCACCTCGCCTGGAAATTTTTCGGACCTTGTATGTGTTAAAGTTTAAAGGGGAATATTTTACCTTTGATCGTCGTCCCGGTGTTTTGTCTTGCATAGACAATTTTCCCCAAAGTGTCCGGGAATAAGATTGGAGAAAGAAATTCTTTTTTTATTAATGAACGTGTTCTTCCGGTATGAGTTCCCATCAGATATCCGGAGGCAAAAACCAAGCTGGCTGATGAATGTCCTGCATCTTCTGTTTATGAAAAAAGATCCCATGTATCTTGCTTTGACCAATATGTGACATCCGTCACTTTTATCACTATTATATATATATATATATATATATATATATACATTTTTTATTTCGCACCTCCTATCTTGTACGCCACATTTTACCCTCATAATAGTAATAATAATAATAATAAAGTTAGTCATTATATTTTACCACCTCTAAACCATAACCAAACTTATACCCAAAACACTAAAGCCTAACCATAAAAACCTTGTCTTTTTTTTCGGAACCCAGTCCCGACCCGAAGACTGTGGTCAACACCCAGTCACTTTCCACAATTACGAGCCTTGTTTTTGGTAGAATTTTAACTCCCTTTGACCGACTTTGGTCAAGACTTCAAAACCTTCCATTTCACCAACCCGAGCCACATAGTATAAATTGAGGTATCCACAACCAACTAAATGTGCCAAAAAAAATCATTTCCCTTCTCTCAAATCTTTCTGTCCAAGCTTTAATTCACGATTTCAAGACCCATTGACTTTTTGTTTGACCGAGCATCATACACGAATTAGTGTTTGTAAGTTGTTTATTTTTTTATGGGTTTTATTATTCATGATCAATCGATCAATAGCCCTAACATTACTGAGGCTATTGACCGTTAATTGATTCGATTCAAGAAACTAGGGTTCTTAATTATCATTCAAATTGGGGAAGATGACCAATTCACGCATGTGATAAATATTTTTCAAAACTGAAACATTTACAAATCTGAGGTACAGACCAGTTGGTTGGGGTGTTTGGCTAAAGACATTGAACCGGGTCTGCCCAGGTTCGACCCCCACCATAAACAACCTTTTATTTTATTTTTATTTTTTTGTGTTATCCTTTACACTTATATTACCTTTATTCTTTTGAAAATCGTTTTAAAATACTAAAACTATTTTATAAATTCTACAAAATTCATTTTATGATATTTCAATGATAAACTTTGCTGTCCAATTTTTAGTTTTTCAAAAATAATTTATTTAATATATATTATAAATATTACAAATTTATTCATTTAAAATTATAAAATTCAATAAAAATATCTAAACGATTTTATAAAATTCCACAAAAATTTTACTAAACTTGTATAACAATATACATTTCAGAATTTATTTTTAATTCAGAAAAAACCGTGCATTTCATATTTTTAATTAATTTTTGTTATTTTTAATCATAAATAATTCATAATAAATTCATTTTTCAATATTTTTGTACCAAAATTTTACATAAATTATTTCTTTTCGTTTGGAACAGAAATACAATTTTTAATTCAATAATTCTTTAATTTTAATATTTTTAGATATTAAAATCATATTTTGACAATTTAAAATAGATAGATTAAATATTCTATTTTCAATAAAATAATTTTATGAAAATTATTTTCATACTAAAAACTTTATTTTGTGACCATCTTTAACTTAAAATTTACAAAAAGACTTTTATTCATTTATTTATTAAATTTCTTATATTTAATAAACAATTTGACTATTAATCAAATAAATACTTATCCCCAATTCGAAGCCCTAGAAAATACTTATAGACTAGATAGACTTAGACTTATTTGTTACCTTATACATAGGGTGATACTCGACAAACGTTGGATTACACTTAATCAATTACACAAGACTTACCACCTTGCTAAAGGTGAGTATTACTTATCCCCTTTTTCACTTTTACAACTTTTGGGGTGATTCATGCACAAGTATACAAAACCTTCATATTCATTTACACATACATTTTATTCATTTACAATTCATATACGTGTCTTGTTTATCTTTGTGCTTATGTTTTAACATGAACGTAGCTTACATACAAAATCATACATACAGACATAACTTATGTTATGGTGCTCTTTACATACAGACGTAACTTATGTTACGGTGCTCATTTAGACATAACTTTGTGTTATGGTGCTCTTTTAGACTCACACGTGTTGAGGTGCTCATTATCAATTTCATTGTACAACTTTACATATGATCTTTGTCTCGATTGGTTACTTGCGTGTTTACATAATGCCTTAGTAATGCTAGACACATGAATTGTACTACCTTTTCAAACTTATATTATATGTACAAAGCTAAGTAGTACTCACCAACATCATATGTTGACAAAATTATTTTCGTGCATGTTTCAGGATAAGCTGCTTGACGCTTCACATAGGACTTTGGACTTAGATTAAATCAATCAACTATCTTTATCTTGTTGTCTTGTATTTAATTTCACATGTTGTAAAACAATATTTTAGTACCATGAGCTTTTGAACAATCGTCACTACGTGGCACCTCGATGATTCCGCCATCGGTTGGGGTGTTACAGATTGGTATCAGAGCCATGGTTATAGGGAACTAGGTTATTAGAATGCCTTTTAGCCTAGACTATAACCGAATTTCAACTTTCAGGTACAACATTTCCTAATTTATCATTCCCCTCATTTCCCTCTACTTTCCTTCCTCTATCTTCTCTTCTTCTCCATTTCTCCTCATCGTTCATCATGGTGCATAGGGATGGTGTCCTACAAGGAGTGGAAAGTCTACATCATCATGGAGCGGGAGCAGTACCTTTCATGATGACACTCTTAGGCATAATGCCTATTCTGATTTTTGCTCCTTCAAAGTTGTTGAACTTTAATGAGTGTGATGAGGACACGTGCAATCTGGAAGGGTGGATGCCTGTACACTGGGTTTTCTGGCATAGGCAAGCATAGCGCATAAATCCATTTACGGAACTGTTATGCTTACCTGGGGATTCCTGGAGTGAGTGTCCACTTATAGGCTAAAGCATGTCTTCTTTGATCACCGTTGGGTTCAATTTCTTTGAAAAGTCAACGTTCTTGTTGGGCTTTACAGCTAGACAAGGGCACTCCAAGCATTTTATGCAAGCTTTTTTTTTTCAAAAATACTCTCTCGATTCATATACAATATTTTGTATTTCACGATTTTCATATATTGCTTACAAGTTCATACTTTCATAAACATCTATGGATTTCACAATCGCACTTCACCTTACCATCTTAGCCATTTTTTTTTAATATTCAACACCCTACCCAAATCATATTATTTCATTTCTCCACATGTTATTTATTTTAAAAACTATAACCTCATACTTTAGCACAAACTAAAGATTTCTAAAACTTGTTGTATTACCTAGTAACTTTACAAAGTACATATTTTCCTCGAACTTAAATTCAATTGTTTATTTATTGACGTAACAAACGATTTTCTATATAATGCTTTAAACTATTAAAAAAAATCACTAATAAAACCTTGATCTTCAAACCCTAATGTCATGTTTGAAATCTCCAACTAACAGGAATATTTTTCAAAGCCTACTTAGCTTGTATTATTTAACAACTTTTGCCTTATGTACAATACCAATTTTGAAAATAATTTTTTTTTTTCATAGGAATAATATCTAACCTCTAGATTCTCCATCGACACTCACTCATTTTCAAATTGTTCAAATTTTTACAATATTTGGCATATACCACAATCATGTTTTCCTATACACTTGATTATAACCTTTGATCCTGACCCCAAAATTTACACTGCTACATAATCTCCTTACTATAAAATAAACTCTTTATCAACTATCTTCACATTCACTATCGCTCACAACCTTGATTCTGCTTCAAGATTTTTCATCATCCTCTCAAGAACTAAATTCATATCCTTTACCTTCTCACACATGAACTAGTTACCCATGATAATCAAACTACTAAAAACCTGATACTTGATTCTACAGGATTTTTCCAAAACATCATTGTTTGTGAAACTTGATTTCCTCTTAATTTGACTATTCACTGGACATTTAATTATTCATGATACTCGTAATCTATTTCTATAGGCCACTAAGATAACACTTACACTTAATGGTTGCAGTACTTACAAACTTGCTTGCACGTGTGTATTATCCACGCAACTCTGATAAACATTTCATTTAAAGGGCTCCTCGGACGAGTGGTAGCCCATACTTAAATACAATTATGCTTACAAGTCATTGCAAACCAATGCAATTGACCTCATTATTACATGGCCTCATTTCATTGATAACATCTCATTGTAACTCAACGTGTTTGTTGTGTCACCTTCTTGTGAAACTTATTTGCTGTATTGTGTGTTAGATTAGGATCATAGAAGGACATAAAACCCTAATGTAAGGTAAATTGATGATTCCGGTCCGGAACGTAATCATGAATTTACAGGTGCGTTAGGGTAGTGTGAAATTCTATTAGAGTTTTTGGTAGGCGTCCAGTACGTTTTCAAGGTATCAAAGGTGTGGTGGGTTAGCTGCGGTACACCCTGTATACAAACACTAATGATGCATTGAAAGTGAGACTGGAAGTCGGACCATGAACAAACTCTAGTTACTTGGTAGTTCATTTAGACTTTCTGTAGTCAATCAACTCATGCAATTATTTTAGGATTCCTAAAACTTGAAGTTTAGTGTTACTAGATTCTTATTCTCCTTATTATTCGAGACAAACCTAATCCAATCCTTAACTCACACCTATCAAACCTCTTATCCAAATCATTTTTCCCAGAACATCCATAACCCTATGTTTCTAATAACTTCGGGACGAAGTTTCTAAAAGTAGGGGATGCTGTGACATCCGTCACTTTTATCACTATTATTATTATATATATATATATACATTTTTTTATTTCGCACCTCCTATCTTGTACGCCACATTTTATCCTCATAATAATAATAATAATAATAATAATAAAGTTAGTCATTATATTTTACCACCTCTAAACCATAACCAAACTTATACCCAAAACACTAAAGCCTAACCATAAAAACCTTGTCTTTTTTTTTCGGAACCCAGACCCGACCCGAAGACTGTGGTCAACACCCAGTCACTTTCCACAATTACGAGCCTTGTTTTTGGTAGAATTTTAACTCCCTTTGACCGACTAACATACCCTCATAAATATAATCCATGATTTCAGCTTGAATTATTCATCCTTGACTCGGTTTTGACCGACTTTGGTCAAGACTTCAAAACCTTCCATTTCACCAACCCGAGCCACATAGTATAAATTGAGGTATCCACAACCAACTAAATGTGCCAAAAAAAATCATTTCCCTTCTCTCAAATCTTTCTGTCCAAGCTTTAATTCACGATTTCAAGACCCATTGACTTTTTGTTTGACCGAGCATCATACACGAATTAGTGTTTGTAAGTTGTTTATTTTTTTATGGGTTTTATTATTCATGATCAATCGATCAATAGCCCTAACATTACTGAGGCTATTGACCGTTAATTGATTCGATTCAAGAAACTAGGGTTCTTAATTATCATTCAAATTGGGGAAGATGACCAATTCACGCATGTGATAAATATTTTTCAAAACTGAAACATTTACAAATCTGAGGTACAGACCAGTTGGTTGGGGTGTTTGGCTAAAGACATTGAACCGGGTCTGCCCAGGTTCGACCCCCACCATAAACAACCTTTTATTTTATTTTTATTTTTTTGTGTTATCCTTTACACTTATATTACCTTTATTCTTTTGAAAAACGTTTTAAAATACTAAAACTATTTTATAAATTCTACAAAATTCATTTTATGATATTTCAATGATAGACTTTGCTGTCCAATTTTTAGTTTTTCAAAAATAATTTATTTAATATATATTATAAATATTACAAATTTATTCATTTAAAATTATAAAATTCAATAAAAATATCTAAACGATTTTATAAAATTCCACAAAAATTATACTAAACTTGTATAACAATATACATTTCAGAATTTATTTTTAATTCAGAAAAAACCGTGCATTTCATATTTTTAATTAATTTTTGTTATTTTTAATCATAAATAATTCATAATAAATTCATTTTTCAATATTTTTGTACCAAAATTTTACATAAATTATTTCTTTTCGTTTGGAACAGAAATACAATTTTTAATTCAATAATTCTTTAATTTTAATATTTTTAGATATTAAAATCATATTTTGACAATTTAAAATAGATAGATTAAATATTCTATTTTCAATAAAATAATTTTATGAAAATTATTTTCATACTAAAAACTTTATTTTGTGACCATCTTTAACTTAAAATTTACAAAAAGACTTTTATTCATTTATTTATTAAATTTCTTATATTTAATAAACAATTTGACTATTAATCAAATAAATACTTATCCCCAATTCGAAGCCCTAGAAAATACTTATAGACTAGATAGACTTAGACTTATTTGTTACCTTATACATAGGGTGATACTCGACAAACGTTGGATTACACTTAATCAATTACACAAGACTTACCACCTTGCTAAAGGTGAGTATTACTTATCCCCTTTTTCACTTTTACAACTTTTGGGGTGATTCATGCCCAAGTATACAAAACCTTCATATTCATTTACACATACATTTTATTCATTTACAATTCATATACGTGTCTTGTTTATCTTTGTGCTTATGTTTTAACATGAACGTAGCTTACATACAAAATCATACATACAGACATAACTTATGTTATGGTGCTCATTACATACAGACGTAACTTATGTTACGGTGCTCATTTAGACATAACTTTGTGTTATGGTGCTCTTTTAGACTCACACGTGTTGAGGTGCTCATTATCAATTTCATTGTACAACTTTACATATGATCTTTGTCTTGATTGGTTACTTGCGTGTTTACATAATGCCTTAGTAATGCTAGACACATGAATTGTACTACCTTTTCAAACTTATATTATATGTACAAAGCTAAGTAGTACTCACCAACATCATATGTTGACAAAATTATTTTCGTGCATGTTTCAGGATAAGCTGCTTGACGCTTCACATAGGACTTTGGACTTAGATTAAATCAATCAACTATCTTTATCTTGTTGTCTTGTATTTAATTTCACATGTTGTAAAACAATATTTTAGTACCATGAGCTTTTGAACAATCGTCACTACGTGGCACCTCGATGATTCCGCCATCGGTTGGGGTGTTACACAATAATCCTACAGAGTGTACTTACATTTCGGAGAGGGCATTGGTTGTCGTGGGTATGAGTCGAATGTGGGTAGATGAGATTGTGTTTCCAGAATATCGCCGCGAGGACCAGGGGTCATGGCAGTATTTTGACGTTCTTGACTCGGAAGTTGCTCCTCAGTTAATTGAGCATGACCGGCAACTTGGGCCTGAGGAACTTGATGTGCTCAGTCAAACTGTTGCCAATTTTCTTCTTCCGGCTCCTGTTGCTCCGACCGGTGGCCAGAGTTCCCCCGCCCCCCAGCTATACTTGTGGTTGATTCTTCTCCCTCTATGGAGGAAAGGAACATTGCTGGTCCTATTGATGTTGACCCACTTAGCGTTGCCCCTCCGCAAGATGATGTGGGTCTAGAGAAGAAGAAAGAGAAGTCGAAGAAGAGGAAACTTGCGACTGCTTCCGGGGTAGAAGTGTTATTAGCCAAAAGGAGACAGATGCTGGAGATGAAAGAGAAATCACTAGGTAAGCACTTTTATTTCTCCCTTTGTTTTACTTTGTTCCGGGTTATTCATTTATGTGGTGTATTTTGTCGTGGGCAGGTGAGCGGATAGCTGTTAACCTATCCTCGTCCGGGACTGATGATGTAAGTGTGTCCCGAGAAACAACCATGAAAGATCCTCCATCTTGCATTGGTGGTAGTTCTGGGGATTCGGCTGTGGTTATTGATGTTTCCTTGCCACCCACGCTGGTAGAGGTAGTTCAGACTATTTCCCCTGTCAGTTTTATCCATGTTTGTACCCAGACCCATGGGTCGGATACTAGTATAACTCAGGCTTCTTTGACTCCAAAGATCACTATTTCACTGCCAACTTTATCGGCCCCAATTCCTGCAAAACCGGTGTTTACGTCTTGTGGGGCGTCTGTTACTTCAAATTTTACCTTTGGGCAGAGTTTTTCACAGCTGTTACGAGACGTGCAGAAGAATCCTATCCAATTTCCTAGTGGGATCCGGACCGGGGGTCCACCGGCTGAGGGTTCTTCTTCTGGAGTCAATGATATGCCTTCCAACGTTTATGCTCCGGGTATTAATTGGAGACCTTCTTTGAAAGACATCCGATATGTGCCTGGCTGGCATATCGCTGAGTCTACCCGTCTCATTCATCCGGATGTCATTCGTCATTAGGCGGAATGTGCCTTCCCCCCTGCTGAGAGATATTATTTGCAGGGTTTGGACAATGCCCAACGTATGCTTGTGTAATTAAAAACGTTGCCGCTAAAGGTGTTTTATTAAATAGAATGGCAACAAGGCATGCCGTGGATGTAATGATTACTCTTTACATAATATCTAAATGTAACAAATCTTAATGTCGTGTGTTTAGCGGTGTGCCTTAACTAGTATGCAGTTATACGTAACACTTCTTCAAATGTGCCGCGTTCCAAGTCCTCGGTATTGGTTCACCATTCAGTTGTTTCAGGGAGTATGCACCTTTGCCCAGTACTCTAGCTATCTCGTAGGGTCCTTCCCAGTTTAGTCCTAGTTTCCCTTGAGACAGAGATCTACTTGCTTCGTTGTCCTGCATCACCAACTCTCCCACTTTGAACGTTTTTTCAAGGACCCATTTGTTATAATATTTTTCAAAAAGCCTCTTATACCGGGCTTCATTGATGCATGCTGCTTCGCGACGCTCTTCCAGTATCTCCAGATTTTCACGTAGCAGTTCTTCATTCTTGGCGGCATCGTTGCTCCTTCTTAAAGAGGGGATTCCAATTTCTGTCGGGACCATTGCCTCCGAGCCAAATGTCAAACTGAACGGTGTCTCACCATTGCTGGTTTTTGGCATGGTACGATGTGCCCAGAGAACGTGCGGCAATTGGTCTACCCATGACTTTCCTTCTGCGTCCAGTCTTTTCTTTATTCCTTCTAATATGATCTTGTTGGCTCTCTCTACTTGACCGTTGCCTTGTGGGTGGGCCACGGAAGTGTTCCATTGTCACTGACAAGGTACAATGGGACCCCGAACCTGCAGACTATGTGTTCCCATAAATAAAATTTGATATTTGTCGCCTCAATCTTTGCCAGTGGTTTGGCCTCGACCCACTTTGTGAAATAATCAATAGCAACCACTAGGTATTTGAGTTTTCCGGGAGCCAAGGGGAATGGTCCCACTGAATTTATTCCCCACTTCTGGAAAGGCCAGGCTGTTGTGACCGGTATTAAGTTGTTTTTGGGCCGTAGAGTCTGTGGTGCATATTTTTGGCAGCTGATGCACTTCTGTAGTTCTTCTACGGCCATGTTGTGCATGCCTAGCCAAAAGTAACCTGCGTTCATTATTTTGGCTACCACTGCCTGGGGTCCTGCATGTATGCCGCATATACCTGCATGAATGTCTTGTATTGAGAACTTTGCTTCTGATGGTGCGACGCAACGCAAAGACGGTTCCAGGTATGATTTCCGGTACAGGATCCCTCCGTGCATCTCGTATTGCAGGGCCTTGGTGTATATCTTCATTGCCTCACCCTTTTTTTCCGGCAGTGTACCATTTTCCAAGTACTGCTGGATGGGTGTCATCCATGATATTTCTACTGCGTGGATACTGTGCACTTCCGACACTTGAGTTGATGGTTTCTTTAGCGTTTTATTGTGAACATCTTCCTCAGTACCCGAAGATGCCAACTTACTGAGGGCATCCGCAATGTCACTCCTATGTCTTTGCACGTGGACCAACGTTATTTTTTCAAATTTCGACATCAGCTCCTTTGTTTTTTCCAGATATCTTGCCATTGTATCGTCCCTAGCTTTGTAGGACTCATTAACTTGATTATTTACTAGCAACGAGTCCACATGAGCATCAACCCTCTTTGCGCCCATTGACAGGGCCATACGTATACCAGCCAACAATGCCTCGTATTCTGACTGATTGTTTGAACACTCAAAATCGAAACGTAGTGCATACAAGAATTTTGCCCCATCCGGGCTTACTAGCATTAACCCGGCTCCTGCCCCCTTGCTGTTGGAGGATCCATCCATATACAACTGCCACGCTGGACTCTCGTTATCTAGTGCAACTGCAATGTTGCTTTTGGTTAACTGGATCGTTTATCCTTCCAGAATTTATGCCATAAAGTCCGCGATGACCTGTCCTTTGATGGACATTCTTTTCCTGAAGCTTATGTCCAGGGCCCCTAGCTCGATAGCCCATTTTGCCAACCGTCCGGAAACTTCTGGTAGGTTTATCACTTGTGCCAGAGGGAAACTAGTTAGTACCTCAACCTTGTGTGCTTGAAAATATCGGCGTAACCGGCGGGATGCGTGTACTAGGGCAAGTACTAGTTTCTCCAGTGCCAGATATCTTGTTTCTGGATCGGAGAGAACCCGGCTAATGTAGTACACTAGTGTCTGCAAGCTTCCTCTTTCAACTAATAAGACAGCGTTGACCGCGTGATGTCCGGCTGCCACATACATTTTCAAAACCTCTTCCCGTTTGGGAGCAGTAAGCATTGGCAGATTGCCTACGAATACTTTCATTTCTTGGAATGCCTTCTCCGCTTCTTCTGTCCATCTAAATTTGTTTTTGTTCAGGCAATCTTTCAATGTAGATATGAAAGGATGAGACCGCTTCACGTGTCGTGCTAGGTAATGGTTAATGGCTGCAAGTCTCACATTGAGGGTTTGAGCTTCTTTCAACGTCTTTGGGGTGGCATTTTGATAATAGCTGCCACTTTTTCGGGATTGACACGGAAACCGTCCTTAGAGACTACGACTCCCATGAACTTTCCTTCCTCCATACCGAAAGAACATTTCCCCGGGTTTAGCTTGATGTTGTATTCTCGTAACGTCCTGAAAGTCTCTTCAACGTCGGTGATGATATCTTCTTCTGTGTAACTCTTGATGACTAAATCATCAACGTAAACCTCGAGGTTTCGCCCTATCTGATTCTCGAACGCTTGATCCATCAACCTTTTATACGTGGCTCCCACGTTCTTTAGCCCGAAAGGCATCTTTGTATAACAATAGATGCCAGCGTCGGTATGGAATGCGGTCCTGTCTTCATCTTCCCGGGCCATCTTTACCTGATGATAACCCTTATAAGCATCGAGGAAACGCTTGAACTTGAACGGTACTAATGAATCCACCTTGAGATCAATCTCTGGAAGGGGGTATGCATCTTTCGGGCACGCCTTGTTGAGGTCTTTATAGTCTACACACATACGCCATGTCCCGTCGTGCTTTTTTACCATGATCGGGTGATGCGCGGTTGCACGCATCATGTTTATTTGCCAGTTTTGTATATTGTTGAGTCGATTAGATAGTATTTTTATTAGTTTTATGTCTGTACTCTATTATTTTAGTATTGTATATATTTTATTACTTTTTGGTTGTTTTACTATTAATTTATTTATTTTATATTTTTGGTGAGTGATCGCATAGAGCGGGGCTAAAACGGTACAAATTATATCCGAGACCCGAACACCTGAGTTGAGAGCACGGGGTAATAATAATAATAATAATAATAATAATAATAATAATAATAATAAAGAATGCCAAATAAATGGGCCTTAGGCCACATCACGCCATTTAGGAATTCTTGGGGGAAAAGCACATTAAAAATCGCAAGGGGATTTTATTTTGGAGGGCTCCAATTTTTGGGGAGGGGATCGCAAATATTTTGAAGGGGACAGGAGACAGAGGACAGCACACGAGAGATCAAGACAAGAAGATCTAACTTTTGAAGGCTCAAGCTTCATGGTCATGGGTGGCTAATCCCTTTGTATTACATTGGGGATGTAAATTTTTGAAGATCTAGGGTTAGCAATTGGGTATTGTTCTTAAACTATTTGATTGTGTTTTTTGTGTGTTTGAATTAATTGTGTTGAATTGTGATTAACCTTATGTTGAATTCATTTTAGTTAATTGATCTTGTGCCAATTTCTAATGTTATGAACATGGTTCCTTGCTTTAACACAAACATATGATTGTATGTTCTAGGTAATGAAGTGTAGTTTATTCTATCTTTGATATTGATAAAACTTGACACCTAAGCCTATTGAGCAATCAATCCGTTAACACCAATCACACTACCATTGTTTACCCATTTGTGAAATCCCTAGTATTCAATTGTTGAAACCCTAGTGTGATCTTTTTAATTAACTTGTTTACAAACATCATTACTTTTTATTCTTATAATTTCAATTTAAGTCTTAGTATAATAAACAAAAACTTTCCAATCAAATTCTTAAATGAACAAAGCACAAGCTTCATAATTTTTCTAGCACCTTCATAAATAATACTGTTTAATCAACTAAGCAATATTCACTAACCACACGCTCCTTGGATTGATACCCTACTTACCCTATCTACCTAGGTTAATTAGGTTTTGCATGACCCGTAACGACCGGCTCATCATCGGGTTCGCTACCCAAGTATGATATTTGGTCTTACGGAGAATACCTGCTTCGTCTAGCTTTTTCACTTCCTGAACCACTGCTGCCCGGTGTTCTGGGGCCATGCTCCTTCTCTTCTGTGTTATAGGTTTGACAGACGGGAAGGTTGATAGTCTATATTCCGCTCTGGATCTTGCTATGCCTGTCATATCGGCGTGTTTGAAGGCAAACACGTCTAAATTATTTCTCAACACCTGCTTGAGTCTGTCTTTTGTAGGCGGGGACAAAGTGTCTCCTATCATGACTGTCTGCTTTGGGTATGCTGTGTTTAACACCCATCTTTCAGGACCCCTCAAATCCGTTGGTTCTTGGCAACATGGTTTGCGATCTGTAAGTGCGCAAATTTTATCTCTGGATACAGTAACAACTCCCTGAGGGGTGGGGAGCATCAAAAGACCTCTAGCGGTTGAAACCAGGGCATCGATCCGTCCTATGGTGTACCGACCCATAATCACATTGTATTGGGAATTGGCCGGGATCACCAGGAATGTGACCAATATGATTCTTTCCTTGCGTCCATCCCCTATGGTGACCGGAAATGTCAGTTGTCCCAACGGTTCAACGCTCTCACCGGTGAAACCTCTAACGAGACCACTTGCTGGTTCTAGCATTTTTTGGTCTTCCGGCCGCATCCGACGGAAACACGGTTCATATATTATGTCCTCTGAACTACCTGTGTCTACCAGGATTCTTCTCATGTTATAATCTCCCACCGCGGCAGAGATCACTAGGGCTTCCATACTCGGTATCCGGTAATGGGGAGGTACAGTCATGGTTGCTTCCATCCAAGGTTCGAAGCGCTCATATGTTCATGTGTTGGGAACCTGTAGAGATAAGTTTTTCTATACTTGATTCACCACATTTCTATTATTATTTGTTCCACAAGTTTTAACACTGTAATTTTATCCGTTGCAACCTTGGGCGTGTGGCCTTCTCCGCCAGTACAGACTGCTTCGGCTGTTATACCCTGGGAAACAGACGCGTTATCTTGAGTAGAGGCACGGAATTTGTTTTAAGGGAAGCATGTCACACCCTCAAATTCCACGTGCGGGGTTTTACCGCGAGGCGCGTGACACACCAGGATCCCAGTCAACGATCACAATAAACAAACACTAAATATATATATATATATTGAAACCAAAACATTATGCTTTGAGCCATAAACCAGCAGCGGAAGCATTTCTTGTTTACAACCAAAAGGCATATTATAGTTTAAAAAAACATTGTTTAATATGCAACAAAACTCTAGACGTTGTGCAAGACTCCGTGCGCCTAGTCCGTTAACTGCTACTTTAGTGACCTGAGAAAACATGCCAAAAATGTCAACATATAATGCTGGTGAGTTCATAGGTTTTTTTTTATAAAAGAGTTGTCATAAGTTTGAAAAGATCGTATCCGTTACTACTATGTTATGAGAACGTTAGCTAGACGTTAAGTGTTTTTACTACTATGGTTGGGAACCCATTACTAAACATGTACAATGTTGAATCCAGCCCAGATTGACTGGGTTACCGATGCCTCGATAACCTGGAAGTTAGAGACAATATGCACCCGCCCGGCATCCCCACCGTCGGGTGGGGTTTGTGAGGCCCAATAGATCTATCCACATTTCCCTCGTTGTGCCCCGCACATTCATGGTTTCCCCCTGGGACTTTCCATAAAAGTCGTATAGTAATGTAAAGTAACCATAGTATAACATGACCTTTAGTAAGTAAGTATGTTGCATGTTTCTCCCCCAAAAGTAAAACAGTATAAGTGGGGCTGTGACCCTCACCTTAGATTGCGTTACTCGAAAACAGCTAAATCAGTATGCTATGATAGCCCCAAATAGCGGTGACCTATCATAAGATGTACATAAGTAACTGGACTAATAACCCGCAGGTTAACTAGTCCCCGAACGTCCAGACCATAACCATGTACGTTTGAAAACACCTTTGACTGTTAAACCGACCGTACCAGACAAGATCCGACATCCCATTGGTGACCCGACATCCCACGTGTTAGCCAAATACAAGATATCATGCAACATATGTAGTTAAACATTTAATACGCGCAAGAGTTCACCTAGTCTAGCATAACGCTCAATTAATGCATAAACGAGTCCGAAAACGTGTTACTAAGTCATTGGACATGTCACGGGGTTCCTATCATGTTCCTAGGTGTCAAATTATGTTTCAGGATGTCAAAATACACTTACAACAGCAGTACACGCGATTAGGAAACTAACATGCAAATAGGAAAAGTCAACTGGTGATTGGGAGTGGTCAACAGGCGATTAGGAGTGTAATCGCCTGATGTTTCATGCGATTGGGGGTCCTAATCGCCCCTGCATCAGGCGATTAGGATTCCCAATCGACTGCTGCAGGTGCGTGATGTGTTTTCGCGCGTTTAACCCTCCAAATCAGATCCGAAACATGTAAAAACACCCAACATCAAACCTAAACTATTAACCAACCCATTTCAAGCAAAAAAAACCCAATTTATCTCTGCTCTAACACCCTTGGTGCAATTATTTCCAAAAATGGCAAAGTACTAGGTTTCATTAACTATGCATATCTTTCCTTAAATGGCAATAATCAGATTTCATCACCTACAACCTTGCAAATCCTTATCCCTTTGTTATAACACTCTTCTAATGTGAATCCTAACAACAAACAATCATTGAATCATATCATAACATCCTAAATCCTCAAGAATCATCCAAATGGGTCAAAATGCATACTTTCATCAAAACACCATATCAATAGCTCAAATCCTTAGATAAACATCCTAATAAGTCCTACACATTAGAAGTACATCAATTACATGGAAACATTCATGTTCTAACCACCAAAAATCATCATATGCATGAATACTTCACATGTAGCAAGTGTAAGGGTTTAGACTTGTTTTAGAAACTTATTTCAAAGGTTTTTAAAGACACACACTTAGTAAAACAAGGTCTGGACCTTTGCAAACCAAAACAATAACATTACAAAGGTTTGGGATGAAGAACACACCTTGGATTTTATCAAAGAAAGGTGTGTAAGCTTGGAAATGGTGAGTTTTGAACCTAAACAAGTTCCAGAGGTGATTTGAGGTGTGTGGGAGGCTTAGGATCAGTTAGGGTTGCACAAATGGTGTTTAGTGAGTCAAGGGTTGTATTTATAGGTGTTTTTACTCGTCCAACACTGATCAGGCGATTAGGATACAGATCAGGCGATTAGGAAGCCCAATCGCATGTTCTGACTAGCGATTAGGGCCCCAATCGCCCCTAATCTCTCCTAATCGCATGAACAACTAGCGATTAGGCCACTCACCAGTGCCTAATCACCTGCAGCATTAGAAATTGGGTTTTGGCGCGTTAAACACTATTTTAACATATATAATCACGTATTCACATACCGACAAGCCACATAATGATTACAAACATATAATGCATGTTAACTAACACGTTTACGCTCGTTCACCAATTCCCGGGACTCGAGACTTGCGTGTGTGCGTTAAACCCGGTGATTCCACGAATCACCAATCCTTGTACACATGGTTATGGACCGACTCCCAATGATCTCGCGGATCATTGTAACGACTCCCGATGATTCCCAGAACCATCGTAACGACTCAACTGACCCAGTTACGTATGTAATATGCATGACTCGCTAAGGTAGACTTACTAGTTTAGTCAATGTTACTAACCTGAGTTTGCCGAGTGTCACAAAGCATGTTAAACACGTGCCCTAGTCACAACCGTCAACATTATTTTTTGTTCAATCTTGCAACCAAGAAGGATCATACAAAAGGGCGCGGTTCAAGTCTTCATTAAAGACGAAGAAGAAATCATATAAGGAGACGCGGTTCAAGCTCTCGATGAAATCTTCGGTTTGAATCATTTTATGTTGTATTTTATGTTATTTTCGTTTGGATTTGTACTCAGTATGGGTACTACAATTTCTCGTAGTTGTATAAAGGTATCCTTTTAATTTTTATTAATATTATTTTAATAAAATCGTGACCCATGTAACACCTACAATATTATCTCCACCATTAAACCTATCTTAATAACCAAGTTTATTAGGACATGGAGTTATAGAATTGGCTCAACAATATAATCACCCTTTTCAATCATCATCTTCTTCTTTAACCCACCGCCTACGGTTAACCCAAATTCTTTCTAATTTGTTTTGTTTTCATTGATTTTGCTTTTAACACATGGAGGAGGTACTTGTTGCTCATAATCGTTGTATTTTGTTGTTTGTTTATGAATTTGTGACGGTGTAATAATTTATTATGATTCGTGCAGACATTTCCTTCATCCAACTGTTGATTAAGATGCCGTTTTTTTTTTTTTTTTTTTTTTGCAATGCCAAGGTTTATGTATTCAAAGGTGCTGCCTCTTTATTTTATGAAATATCTCTATATCTATTCAATATCCGACTTTTATATTGCACTAATGTATTGTAAGTTGCATCCACATTAACTAACTTACAGTAAATTCTTGAACAATTGGATATGACCACCTTGCATCACCAAGATGGTTGCTATTTGGAGTGAAGAAATACATAAGAATGAAGATGTGAAGGACTACATAAGAAAACTGAGAGTTTTATGCACACCTCTTGAAGAATTACATAACAATATCAAAGCATTTGAACTATGTCAAGTATTCCATTTTGGGTAGGTATGTATATGTATATGTATATTTTATAATTATTGTGCATTTTGGGTATCTTCTTATGATTATCTATACTTTATTATAAAGGGGAGGCATGAGCAAATATATCTATATTGTCAAAGTTAAGATGGCATCCCAAGAGTCTAAAGTGTAATCCCCAAATTTTTACACCATTTCTTCCATTTATACCCTTGTGTACCATCTTTGATAGCAATTGTCATCATCATATCATACTCAGTTAATCCCACCTATAACAAAGCTAAGGTAGGATCTAAGGAGGGTAAGATGTAGACAACCTTACCTCTACCCCTAAGAATAGAGAGGCTGCTTTGATAGCAATTGTACAAAATAATAATGCAAACCGGTTAAAACGGGTCAAAACGGTTTGGCCAGGACAGGTAATTTTTTAGTTAAATTCCTTTTTTCTTGAGTTTGAAAAATCCCCAAATTTTACACCATTTCTTTCATTTATACCCTTGTGTACCATCTTTGATATCAATTGTACAAAATAATAATGCAAAACGAGTCAAAACGGTTTGGTCAGGACGGGTAATTTGTAAGGAGTTAAATTCCTTTTTTCTTGAGTTTTAAAAATAACTAGTGTATAAAATATCATTAAAATATAATTAGTCCGAATAAAGCGATTTAAGAGGTTATAAGTACTTCCAACACCATTTTCTTGTTAAAAAGCATATTATTTCAACTCCAATTTATTCATAAAATTGTTAGACCGGTTTTGCTACACTTTGTAGTTTAGATTTATACATTAATATGTAACGGTAAAGTTGTACGATTTATAATAAATAGTTATAATTTTGTTTTATATTTCTTAGATTTTTAGGAAATTAATTCCTTAATTAACTCATGAATAACCGTTATTTATGAGTAATAAAATAACTCAAAATATCATATTCTTTATAATACAATTCTTAAAAATTTGTGCACCTTTATACCTTTTCTTTCAGAGTAATACATCCCTTATTCCTTTTCTTTCAGAGTTATGCATCAATTCTTTATCTAAGAATTCCTCTTGGATTCCCGATGATTCTTCGTGGAAAAGATATTCAGGATTTAAATGTGATGTCATTATTAAGTTTGTTACTTATGTATTATTTTAAATTTTATAATCATCTTTTAGGTATTTTAATCAACAGATATTTGCAGTTGTTACTATGGGATTCGTCGAGGAAGCGAAAATTGATACCAACGTTCAAGGATACAATGTTTATCATAAAAACCGACTCATTAAGGTTTGAATGCTATTTACATGGTGATCCTTGAGACATTTTACTTCATGGGTCATTTTGGGTTATAATGTTTCTCTAATAGGTCATAGGGGTCAAAATAAAAAAAATTATTCAAGTGGGTCAAATGGGTTGGAAGTGCCCGTGTTATATCTTTAGTGCTTACAAGCTTATAGCCGCTTAAATCATTTTATTTATAAACTAAAATAGATTATTTTTGTGATAACATAATTTTTGTCATCATATTTTGACAATGACTATTTGTAAAAGTATGGGGCGAGTCGGCCGACATGAACCACTTTACCCGCATTAAAGACAACCCGTTTTAGCCCATTACCAACACGTCCATTTGACCATTTCCACTTATGACACATGAATTTTTATTTTCCCGCTTGTTATTTGACATATTCCTTTAATCAAATAGAGTTACGGCACCTCTTGTTTTGCAGCCATTTTGGAGACTTTGGAATGTTGTATCATATGCAAACAATTTGAATTTGTCATGTTAATTAGTTTCATAGTTGACCATAAAAGTCAAATTATTTTAATCTTTTACCCGCCACAACACACGGTGGGAAAACTGCTAGCGTATTACAAGTTTTTTTAGATCTCGCCGCAACGCGCGGGTAAACCCACTAGTATCATTAAAATGCAGCCTCTTGAAATGTATCTTAATGTTTCATATCTTGCTTCAAAATCACGATTCCATCATCTTCTATTAGGCTGGTGCCTGGTGGTACGGGTAAACGCCACACGACATTACCCACCACCACGTCGGGGACTCGGGGAGGCCCCACCTAATCATAACACCATCTTCTCTGACCTTTCATTCGTTACTGGGAAAACGAACAATGCCATGGCGCCCTTTTAACGCCCCAAATGACGCTCAACTATTGGTGTTTCGCACCCCAATTTCCGAAAAAGACCTCCACGTCGGTGATGAGCTAGCTGGTTGATAGCGCCGGTGGGCTCACGCCCCACACCAGACAACCTTTTAAAAAATGTCTATTGTATCATAAAAGATACTAAAAAAAATATAAGGTAACGGAGTGTAAGATTTAATTTGTATTATTCATGAGGGCCAGTTAACGAGGTAACTGATGGCTCAATGCATTTTCTTGTTCCGTTTAGGCATTGATCAAATAACAATAACATGATATCAAATCCTATAGAAATAAATAATAAAATGCAATGTCATTATGACTGTTCTTTACTTGTTGGGTAAATACGTGAAATTGATGCTTCTATCATAGTTTTTAAAAAAATACATTGGTAAAATGGTTTGAAGTATTAATTTATTTCCTTTTCTATACCGCTTCGGGTTGTAAACTTGTCCGGTTTTTTTAACTCTAGTCTCAAACCAGTCTATCCTAAACCGGTCGTGGTTATAAATCGATTTTACGATTGAAAAACCAAACTACACAAACAAATTTGGATCGGTTTCAAACCGGATATGAGTGTTAAAACCGATTTTGTTTTTTTTTTCCAAGCCTAAATCGGTTTGGGTTGAAAGCGGTTCTTATCCCTAAAATCGAAAACCTCTGCCAAACCACAGGGTTGGCTCGGGCCCAAACTGATTTTTTTTAAGATCGGCCTGGTAACCAGTTCATGGGGGACCAAACCGGTTAAAAGCCCGTTAAAGATTCACACTCTTTATCAAGCCCATTGAACCACAACATCATTCAGCGCGAGCGAGTGGACATGAGTCTACTCGCATGTGATAGCGAGCAGATTTTTGACCGTTGGCAGCCACTAACCGTTGGCAACGGCTAGTTTGACTATTTAAATAAAAAAAAATTATTCACAAACAAACAACACAACATACACTCTTCAAGCTACAATTAAAAAAAAAAAACTTTTTTATTAACAAACAAACAACACAAAATACTATTTAAATAAAAAAAAAAAAAAAACTTTAAGGTGTTATACTATCGCACAAACCATAACGACATCGACCAAATTTCACAGTAAAGTGTTGGAAAATCCCATTAAATATTTATAGAAACATTAAATAAACTACAACTAAAATGACAAATAATTAGTGCCATTATTAATAAGTTACATTTTTTAACTAGTATTGTATAATAATTACTCTAGGGTAACGGCACAACTTGTGACTTGTAACCCGCGTGTCATTTGTAATTGACTGTTTTTTATAGAAATAATATGTTCATCCTATTATTAAAAATTACTCTAGTTACTTTGTTTATATTATTTGCACGTTAAACGTTCCTTATATTTCTACTATACATTGATAGAAATGGATTCTAAAAGAAAATATTAGATTCCGTCGAGTTTCACATGATCAGAAAGGTAACAAAAAAGTGAGTCATTCTTTAAAAAGGTACTATGTGTAAACGTTAAACCAACTCCCATGCTACAAAACAATAATGATGATGAAATAATAATAATAATAATAATAATAATAATAATAATAATAATAATAATAATAATAATAATAATAATAATAATAATAATAATAATAAATAGGTGTTTAACGATTGTAAAATAAAGGTTTGTAAAGTTAAATATTGTCATGGTCCACCTTCGGTTCGTCAAGTTTTGTATTCAACCCCTTTTTCTATTCCAAGTAGGTTACAGCTTTGCACCAAATAGTTTTTTTTTTTTTTTTTAATTATGCCGGACTTTGTGTCATTGCATTAACTAATCCTTGTAGCAGCCATTAGCCAAGCCCATTTAATTACACATCGCTCAATTTTATTTGCATCTTCATATAGTTAATTAACTATTATGTTAAACAAAAGTTCAAATTATCAGGTGATAATATATAAAATTATGTAGATAAATTTGCTACATTGGTTAGCTAAACTGACGTGTTTATAGTTTTATGAATTGTTTTAAAACCGTATTATTTATTATATATATCACTGTATTATCAAGAGCATGATATTATATAGTTAAAGAGAAAATAAAAGTACGAAAAAATACATTACTTTTGTCATCTACAAGGGGTGTATAGAAAAATTAGTGGTTTAGGTCGAATTGCAACCGGTTTAGCTGAAACCAGTTAAGGTAATTTAAATCAGGTCAGGTTAGGTTATGAACTGGATTGGGAATCGAAACTAGTTTTGTTTGTTTGTTTGTCTGGCTGTCCATATCTAGCAGGAAATGAGCGACATAATAATACAAAGATAAGATATGGAATATGAATATAGATATCAAGATGTTAAATCCAATGGGCCTGCCACTAAACCCAACTTATTTCATTCATACCACAACCCATATATGCATGTTCTGGATTATGTATTTATGTTTGGTCTTGTATTTATTATAACAATAATACATATAATTAAAATGCAGCCTCTTGAAATTAGGGCTGTTCAAATCGCTCCCCGCTTGTGGATCGCTCGTTACTCGTTAGAAAAATGCTCGCTCGATCTTCCGCTCGGTTGTATATGAGCCGATCGGCTCGGTTCGGTTTCTAAATGAGCCAAGCACGAGCAAAGGTACACTCGGATCGAATAAATTTTTATTTATTTAATAATAAATATACACACAATTTACTGATAAATTTATGGCTTTATATATAAGATTCTATTGGATTTGACTCAGTATATGCAAACAAAATATAACCAGCCCACTTAACTCAATAAAAAAATTAACACTAGATTTAATAGTAAAACAATAAGTCATGAGGTGACAGTCTTTTCTTTATGTTATTAGTCGTCCATCACTAATTGTCGCTTGATATCACACCTACGTCACATGCAACAACTGTTCTCTGACGTATGCTCATCACCTCACCAGCCTCAATCTAAGCCTCATCATTGGACACTGGGATCTCAATATTAGTGTTATCATCGAAGATTTCGACCTTAGTTGTCACCCGACAATGAAAACATCAAAGGAAACATCCCAATTTTATGATTGTCCATATTATTCTCCGCTCGATTCTCGCTCGTTCAGAAAATTTGCGCTCGAAGAATGCTCGTTCGGTTTTCAGCTCGATTGTAAACGAGCCAAGCACGAGCAAAGCTCCGCTCGGATCGGCTCGGCTCGTGAACAGCCCTACTTGAAATGTGTATTAGTGTTTTTGTTGATTATATTGATAAGAACATGAGATATGAATATAAGATTTAATCTTGTGTACCTGATATGCTTAACCGTTCAGGAACCTCAGTTTTGGAAGACACCATCATCTTGATCGGGTTCCCTTTAATGTGTACACTAATGATGGATAATGATCAAAAAGTGATCGTATGAGAGAGAGAGAGGTAGGTGGCGGCTACATTAGGTTATGGTGATATTAGAGTCCAACCTAATACCTCTAGTTATCTCTCTATTTAAACACACAGGGGACACCCTAATTAGGTTTAGTAAGGGAAATTCTGTCCATCAAAGAATCGCCAATTTTAAACTTAGGGATATTATAGTAATTGATCAATATAATATAAATGATAATTGTGACGTTCGGCAAAATTAAGGTAAATCTGTACGCAATTAATATATATAATTAACTGTTCTAAGCAAGAATTAATATCAATTAAGTATACTAGAGTATTCGGAAAATACCGGAGTCCAATAGATGGCATAGGAATGCCATAGTTTAATTAGAAATGGGACGGAATCGCATAAGAATAAACTAGTCCGAAACGGACGTTGGTAATCACCCGGCGATAATTAAATAACCAAAACGATCCCGAATGCCCGGGATATAAAATAAAGGGTATTTTTATGAAATATAAAGTGTTTTGGAACCCCAAAACTATAAATGAAAACTCCAAATTAAAATCTCCCGATAGCGAATAAAGTTCGAGTAACGCACCCGACGCGCGTAAGATATATAATTTCACCCGGTAAGAGCCTAAATAACATACCAATACTTAAACTAGGCTATGTTTAAGGGTAACTTAAAGTTAATTATATGTTCGGAATAGCTCGTAATAAGAACGCGCAAAAACCCAAAAACCCCTAACCGAACCGATTCGAAACTAACTAAATAATTGCAAGATATTTTTGAAACATAATGTGAGACCCACAAGGCCTTTTTGGCCAACCATGAGAGCCTCCATACCACCCTAATGTTGGCTAAAGTAAGGCACATCATGAGTGTGTTATGCATGCTTAAGATATTTTTTTTTATAATCATAAAATGCACCTTAAAAGCCATGAACCCTTATCCTTTTCATCACAAATCAACTCCAAAATACCTTCCAAAATGATATAGCTGCTGCCGTGACTTTTATACCCCACCCCTACTTCCATTTTCAAGCTAAAAACACATAATAAACACTTCATTCCTACCCTAAATCAAGTGTGTACAAGTGCTTGGAGCATAACCATTGTAAGACACACATAACCCCTCCATAATCAAGTGTTTTTGTGACTTCCCTAGCCTTGTGCTAGTAGTAAGTTTCTTAAAACCCATCTCATTTAAGTTTTGTTCGTTTATGCGCTTAACTTGCAAGTTGTTTTTGGGATGCTTCTAACCAAAGTTTTTAAACAAGGTTTTGTGTGTTTTATAAAAATGAAATGAAACGTTTACAAAGATGGTCATAAACATGAGTTTTAAGATGGTTGGTGATGTTATTTTGTTACAAAATATTGTATGTTCTAGTATTTTTTTTTTTTAGAAGTTGTTTTGGAGGAAAAACATAAAGTAACACCTAATACACCTAAAAATGGTTTTGATCATCATATTATGACTAATGGAACCACTTGAACATGAAATATTTGTAACAAAATGTAATGAAGCTAAAATCACAAAAATAAAGTTGTAGACTTCAAAAATACAAGTATGAACAAATAGACTCCAAGACTTAAATCAAACATGTTAGTAGACTTAAAATGACCATATGAGACTAATAAAAGTGTTGGATAGTGAAAAGAACACTTATTGTAAATTTTGACATGTTCAAGTTTACTAGTCATCATAGAAATTGTCATTTTTTAAGTCTTGGGAATAATATATAACTTTTGTAAAGATAGAGGTTTGAAAGGTAACTTTGGAAAGTCCATGGGTGTAAAATGTGATTTTGGAAACTTTATGTTGAAAAATGTAACTTTGGAAAGTAAAAGGTTAAGAATGAAAAGTTATATTCTAAAAGGGTTGCTTTTGTAAAAGTAAGGAAACTTACACACATATTTATTTTGTAAGAATGATATTTTTATAAAAAGTATTTTATAAAAATATAAATTTACCATAAGTGTTGGAAAATATAAACACTAACATTTTTGTAAGAAAAATGGTAATGTAAACAACTTGTGATGTTTTATATAAAAATACGCATTTTTACATTTACGGGGATGTAAAAGTGTTGTAAGAATTTTTAGGAATAAAACATCCAAGTTAATATACTTTTAATAAATATATTTATATATTTTCGAAAGTAGGAAAATGTGTAAACCGGCAAGTAGTATGATTTCCTACAAAAATATATATATATAAGTTAAGAAATCGGGGAAGCGGACGTATGTTAATGCGACGAGCTATCGGACAAAGTGTAAAATGGACAAAGTGTAAATTAAACAAGGTGTAAATCGAACAAAAGCGTAAATCGGATGGATAAGTATACGAGTATAACTTCCCACAAGATACGAGTATACGTTATTGCGGCGATTACGATTTAACTATTCTAAGTAAGAAAATATGTATATATTTTATGAACAAAATATATATAAGGATTATTAAGGGTGAAAATATACATAAACACTTTCCTAAGTGTTGGAAGTAAAATGGGAGAATTTGTAAGAAATAAAATAAGTTAAGTACGTTATTATAAGTATATGTATACTTATGTGAAAAATTAATACTTAACATAAAATGAATCTCGTTCGACAAGATCTTTGTATATTTATTTTTATGGGGAAATAAATATATAATAAAAGTGAATCGAGTCGGAAGATATAACGAAATATTAATACAAGTTAGTAAATACATATTGATAAATATGTTTAAAGATCATGACGTGTAAGGAAAACGGGCAATGATCGGGGTTCACGATGACGAAACCAGCTAACTTGGTAATTAATATCAACGGTTATATTATAAGGTTAAGTGAAGCTTGTAACGGGATAAATCATCACCAACGGACCTAAGACTAGGGTATATTCCTAATTAAACCGTAAGTATAAACGTGGTGTCGGGAGTTGGGGAAAGACAACTTGCCAGTAAGACACGCACTTTGAGACCAGTGCCTTATTAAGTTAGGACACATGTAGGTGGTCTCGCATTGGACTTGGCAAAGACTATTTTCTGATTTCGTGACACGCTTGAGGTGAGTTTTCACGGCCCCTTTTATGTTTTACTGTTTTTAAACTTAGGGGAAAGATATGTAAGAAAGAATTAAATGTGCGATAACATGTAAAAGTATGAAATGGTACATAAGATGGTCACATGGGTAACGGTAAAGTCACATGGGACGTGAAGTCTCCGCAGTTAACTGTAACCATTTATACAAAGGGATGTAGCCGTAGAATATGGGAATAGTACTATTGGTTCTTGACGAGACCCACCCTGGTTGATTAGCGATCAACACGGAAGGACCACGGGGTGCGACGATATTCTAAAATTAGTTGTTACCATGTAAAAAACTTGCGGGGCAAAGTAAAATAGTCTGGTTTTGTTTACGGGCCTATGAGGATTTCATCGGTATTAGGACTTGCAACCCTAATAGCATATGTAGCACATTTCTTATTTCGTTATGCGTACTTATTTACAAATGAATGTTAATTTATTTGTGTGTCAAAACCTATGAAACTCACCAATATATTTATAAATTGACGTTTTCCCTAACATATCTTTCAGGTAACTAAGAGTGTGAAGGCGTGCAATGGCTAGGGCGGGCGAAATAAAGACGAGATGGACTTTTGTTAGGGATTTACTAATATTTCCTATTGGGATTGGGAAATAGTTGAAAATCCTTATTTTGTTAAAAACTACATTTTGGGACGTGTATCCAAACAAAATACTTTCCGCCGTCTAATGAATGCTTATTTTCTAAATTATGTGTTTGTTTAATCTTGGCTATGAAACATTTCTCTTTCGCGTCCACGCCACGTGTTTCCGCCGTTGTCGTGGTGTGACAATAATAATGGCCATATAATAAATATAATAAACATAATTTATATTTATTTTAACATTCTCCCACTTGACCGAGTAATCATTTATTATGAGTATTATGTAATTCTGCAGAGATTAATACTCATTTTAGTTCTAAACCCAAAATGTAGCAGAGAAATGCAACCGTTAAGTCTTTATTCGAATTAGGACCCCCATTAATCATACTACACCCAAATTTAAAACTTAACATTAGGATCAATTAACGTTATGCCCTTAATTGATTTGTTATATTATTGTCTTTATGCCATTATGCTAGCTTAGCATACTAATAGACAAACAAATTATAATGAGGAAAATTAATCATTAATCATTAGTCATAAGCCATTCATAGTACGATATGTAGTTGTACATGGTCATCAGTAATACCTTTTCTCTTAGTTGGCCCTTAGTGAGACTTATGGGTGATAGACCTTTAGTTATTGGATCCATAAGCATATCATGAATGCATTCGATACAAAATTCTGATTTCCTCTATTTGTTCTTAACATAAGCGAACAACAATTTCGTATCGAACTCTAATGCAGCTCCTCTCAAACTGTTACCGTTCGAGTAATTAGGGCAACTGACTTTATCACAGTAAGTCTTCAACTGAGTATTTATATGGAGTTAATAAGTTATCAGTCAACTGATAAATTTAGCAACAACATTTAATGACCATTCTGTTGTGATCAGCAACACATTATGTCATGATAACTTAGGTTGTTGTTAATAGTTCCTTATGACTCCTCCATAAGATAGTTATGTCTGCTAACGTTAGGATATACCCCGAAATTGACATCACTTTAGGTTCTTACTTCTTCTTTAGATTATAGTCTCTTTTTTCTTAAAGATATTGCAATGTTCCATTAGATGCTTTTCAATAATCTAGACAAGTCTAGTGTTAAGCAATATGAACAATATCATAAACAAGTATCGACTTACTTTTACATAAGACTTCTAAATTAATGAAGCATAAGGTAATAATCTCTTTTATCCTATTATCCTCTAAAGGAGAGCAATGTTGTATGTTACATACTTAAGGACCCGCTTAGAGTAAAACTTATGGGATGAAACTAATATACCATTGGGTCTATCTCGGTATATTTTGATTCCTATCATGTAAGAGGAATCCCCGATATTCATCATGTCAAACTTATGCATGAACAATGCTTTGACTTAGGTAACATATACTTGTCAAGAGAAACGTCATCTATGTAAGGACAAGTTTTCATTAGTTGCTCCCACTCATCTTGAGGTAGGTTCTTTAATCCACTTAGTTCTTGATGAAGAGAATTTCATTATGATTCCAACACATTTTATGCTTGCATCAACCCATACATGGATCTTATTGACTTACAGACTAAGTGTTCTTACCCTTCAGTTTAGAACTTTCAGGTTGCTTAATGAACATGTAGGTCATCGTTATGGAAAGTTGTCTTAATGTCCATCTAATGTGGCTCTTAGTTATTATGAGCTACAAGGACGGTAATGATCCTCAAAGAAATCTTTTGTAATACAGATAAGAAAATTCTTTGATAATCTAATCCCTCCTTGAGTATAATCTTTTACAATCAATCTTTTCTTACAACGTTCCCATTCAGATCTGGTTTAATTATGAATACCTTTAGGTTATTCAACCAAATCCCTAACGTTATTCTAAATTATGGAATGAGTTATGCTAATAATAGCTTTATTCCATTTAGAAGACTGATTGATACTAATGATTTAATTAGAAGAGGTTGGATCAGTAAACTTTCCAAACATCCATTTCGTGTTAGTCAGGTAGGTTACATAATCATCAAATTTAATGGGCTTTTAGACCCAGATGACCTCCTGAGTTGAACATTGGGTTTATTATGATACAAACTTAAATTTAGTTAGCTGTTTTTATTTTCAGGTATATAAGGAGCAATATTTGTTTCTAAGTGTGTAAGAGTTGGTGCACAGGAATAATCAAAGTTAAATTCGGAGTTAAACTTAATGAGTCTCGAATTTTAATGAGTCTCTCCCCCGCATCTTGTACTTCTGAAAAGTCATAATAAGGACTTTTACTACTCCCACTTACCTTAGAAATCTTAATGAATTCAGCATGCTTAAGGTCTAACATTTGGAAGATCCATATATTTTAATAGAGAAAACAACCTAATGATGTTTATTGTTGTTTCTCTTGATGAGGATTACTTTAGTGAGAAATCTAAGTTCGCCCATATTTAGGCATCCACAAAACTTTGTTAGGAGTACGTTAAATGCTAAGGAGACAAGTGGTGATAGAGCGTTGTCCAGTGCAAGAGGTGTAATTTGAGGATAGATCAAATTGTCATTCCCCCCACATCTGTAACTTTGCAAGTCATAAGTAGGACATCTAATACTCCCACTAATCTTTTAGGTCTCTTAGTATCTCCACATAATAAGTTTTAGCGATGCACGTGAACAAGAATATTTCATCTATTTTATACTTGATTTCCCTTATCGTCCAAATTTCATAAGAGATTTTAAGGACATACTTAGAGGGAATCTTATTAAGTATATATGAATTGATTTCTTTAATACTTTGGTCGGTAGGAAACAAGTTAGATGCAATCAGATATTTATCTAAGCTCCACTAATGTTAATTAATTATGACTTGTGATGGAAACCCATTTATTCCTTTCACCATTTAATGTTTAGGGCTCTTAACACATGCTTTAAAGTCACGAAGAATGAGATTTGATAGCCAAGCATCCTTTAGTGACCTGGTCATGATTTCTCATGAATATTTGGTCTTAGTGGATGAATTGCATGAGTCTCATTTTCTTTTGTTAAATTCTCATTTTCATGATAACAAAAGTTGTGAATAGGTTATTGGATCATCTAGTTTTATTTCATAAGGTTTCTATTCAGATAATGACAACAAACAATATAAGAGTTTAACTTAATAGTGGCTTTGGGTTGGTCATTAAAACCTTATAACTATCAAAAAATTATAGCTTTTAGTATTGATACTAAATTCTGAGTAATCTCAAGAATATCGTAAGGTATCATTAAAGCTTTAACACTAAGATCAGTTCTTAATGGTTAATAGACCCTTAATTTTGCCACTAACTCTCATCTTAAGTATTCGTTGAATTCTGGTAAGGAAACGTATAAAGCTAGACTCAACCATCATGTGTTAATTGGAATTCATTAGCATTTTTGGAGTTAAATATCTTTAATTAGGCACTGCATATCTTATCCAGCTGTTCTCTTTACGTATGGGTAATCTCATTTCTTATGCTTATTCTTAATGGCACAGTTTTGGTTAGTAAGACTTTCCCTTTTGAGAAAACTTATAGCTGAAAGTAATACTTGTATCTTGTTTCCATACCTTATAATTATCCTCTCTATGGTAATTATTCTTGCTCTTTTAGGTTTAATGGTAGTAAGGTGAATACATCTACTTTTCTAGTTTAATGTGTTCCTTTTCCTGTATGTAATTCGCTATCAAAACACTCATTTTACTTTGATATTTTTTAGTGTTATAGTTGATTCGTATTGCATCTGATCGTACTGATGGAAAAGTTATTATGCACTATAAATTTATTGATTTTCAAGTGTAACCCTCAGCTTTATGGGTCATGTTATTTAAGATGTATTCACATATCCCATTTAACCATAGAGTTAGACTTATTTATTTCATGATTGTTAGGAATTTTAGAATCTTTTCTAGCTCACCTGATAGGAATCAGTAAAAGCGTTCTTGATTACCATAAAAGACATTTTGTGTATCCCACTTTCTTATGCTCAATGTTATTCTGTAATACTTTATCAGATAGAGCGTATGAAAGTCATGTCTTAAGAGGTAACTTAATAAGAACAAAAGTTAAGAAAACTTGTCTTAGTTTTGATAATTAGAGTGGATCAATTAGTTGAGATAGTACTTTATAGAAGAATGAGAGATTAGTTTCGAGTTACGGGTATTGATGTAAGGCAGACTTAGATGATGATCATTATATTAACGAAGGATCGTTAATTGTGAGGATCAATTTTGATATGAAGATGTGATAATATAATAACACCAACGTAAGCTACTTAAATAACATGCTCTAGCTTTGGCTATACACTATTTATGTAAGTATTAAGTTGCTAACAGTGAATGTAACACATCACCTTTGTGTAACACCCCGAAAACCCGTTTCATTTAATTACGCTAATAGGTGGGATCAATATATATACAATATTGAGCCCATTATCAAAAAGGAATATTTTGCGGATAATAAAACGAGACATTGACAAGTCTCGTAAATTGCAAACACACATGGGAACATTATGAGAACTAACTTAATTAGTAAAGATCACATACTTGTACTAAACCGGAGGGGCTGAACTTGACAACTAGGCAAAGTTGGAATAAAATGGGGGTTAAGAGTGAAAATGTGTGATAACACACACTAAAATCGTTCTTCACACCATCAAAAACACATACACAAGAACCTCCACTAATTCAGCCCCAAATCATGCCAAAATCGATGGCTTTTCTAAATGCATGATGGAATTCATGATCATCTAGTGTTCTAAACATCATAAGGTAACTCTAGATCCTTTTAAATCATCCAAATCCATGGTATATTGAAGATGATGGTTCTAGGGTTTTATAAAAATGTGGAATTGATGGTTAATATAGGTTGCCCTAGCCTTGGGGAGCCTTAAACATGTATAATTTGGTTACAAATCACATTTAATATGTGTGTTTGATTATGTTCATATGAATATGTTAACTTATAAAATTGGGGTTTTAACCTCTAGGTTGAAACCACACATGGTTAGTAGTTTTGGTGACTCTTAGGAGTTGTTATAATGATCAAATTTAGTTAAAATGCCTAAATATCTTGTTATGATAATAATTAGATACATGGCTATATTTTTGATAAACTTAAACTCATGAAAATCAAGTGAATTTGGTGGGTGCACACCAAGTGTTTGATGAAATGCCTCAATAGTCTTGTTTGCAAATTGAGGTGATAACTTGATTTGGGTAATCATGGAATTACCCGCATATAAAACGCGAAACACATGTTTAAAAGATGAATCACACCATACATGAAAAGTTTAGCCACATGATAATTGGGAAAACAAAATAATGGTGTGAATAAACTCATGAGATGTGTTAGTTATTGGATATGATGACTAACTTAACTAATCTTATGAGTATAGTGAAGGTTGATCTTGTCAAGCTAGGTGCAAGCTTGGATGGAATGGATCAACGAACTAAACGGGTCAAGCGGATATGAGCCTAAAGTGCAAGTAAATGGGAATGAATACAAGTAAGTTCTACTTACACTACTAGACTATGACATGGATTAAGTGTTATATATATTGGTATTGAGTGTGTACTAAAGATAAACCCCAAGGGGTGAAATTCATTAAGTGGGTCAATTTATGTGGATTCACAATAAATCAAGGTTTATGAGATTAATTGAAACCATGAGTGGTGACCGAATGGTGAAATTCATCAAACGGGTCAATTAATAATGATATGTAAGAAATGATGTTTTAACCCAAGATGGGTCACTTAAATCATTTGAATGAAGTTGTTAAGCATGTTGTTAAATGGGTCAAGTTTGTGACACTTGAACCATATATAAAAACTTGGATAACTTAGTATTATGAACTACGAGTCTAAACGGGACAAGTGGTGATATCCTCACCATGTGAGTCCAATACTTGATGCTTGTATTTCAAGCATTAAGATTCATGAGGTTAAACGGATCAAATGGCAAGGTATTACCATTTGAGTTTCGAGGAATTAATGTGTATATTTAGAAAGCACGCAGGTAGATGCATTTGCGTATGCACGCTTGATGCTAAGAATCGTGGAGGATACGCACAAGGTATGAGAATGGGTCAACACCACCTAGTAAATCCGTAGTCGAATAAACGCCTTCGGGCGAAGCAACATAGGTGATAAAAGTACTCACATGAGGTGTGGGTGCCAATCAAGTAAGTTATTTTCATAACTGTGTCAAATGCGCGCTAATGCGCTTAGAATTGACTAAACAAGTGAAAACTTGAGAAAGGATGAAACTCTAAGTCCGGAAGGACTTAGAGGTTTTTAAACAAGTCATTGAGTCAAAAACATTGGATTTGAAACAAGAAGTTTCGCCACGAATGGCTAAATTGAAAGATTTGGTCATGAGGGGCATTTTGGGGATTTAAAGGATTAATAAAGGTTGATTCTAAGAATCTAAGTCGTAATGAAACAAATCGGACAAACGCTTTTGTTGATCAAGTGTCTAATGACTTGACAACTCAAACGGTATGCAATTTAAGTGGTCAAAAGTGCCTTGTTTGATTTAAGGCCTTAATGGGTCAAATTGAGTAAAAGTCGCCATAAACATTCAAAACTAAGAACCGGATCATGGCGACATAAACCGGACCATAATTTCAGTCAAACAAAGATTTATTTAGTCGGCAAGTCATTACTTAGGCTTCGGGAATCATCAAATGCAGTTGCGATATGATTCCCATGCTTAAAAATCACCAAAAAACGATCAGAAGCTTTGCGCGGCCGCGCACTTAAACCGACCGGCCGCGCGCTTTGACCTACATGTCAGCACGATCTTTAAAATTCCATATAAAATCGTAGAAATATCGTTAGGAGGTGTTCTTTATATGCCGGGAAAGCTCTTGGAGCGTAGAACAATTCTCATTTGAAAGTCGAAGTCGGATTTTGGGTTTTAGAAGGGGTAAAAGCGATCCGAACAGCTGCTGCGCAAAAGTCGCAGTAGTTTGTTCTCCTGAATAAGGGCCGTTTGGCCTGGTTCGTTCCGTTTCGACGTGTAACGACTCCCATACTAGTTTAATTGTGTTATTGACAACCCACTAACCATTCTTTGGGTGGTGGTGCTAGGTAAACATTTAATGGACGTCCCGGAGCAAGGATCAAGTCACGAGAAGAACCGAACACGCCCGAAGACTCATCAAGCTTCCGCAATAGAATTTAAGAGTCTCCCGTGAAATTGCGAAATCTCATCATATGTTGTAATAGTTAAAGTGTAGAAATCAAAAAGAATTTATCACGATAATTTAAGTTTTTCTTAAATATCTAAGTTTTAATCGGGAGTGGTTTAAGTAAGGTCAAAACCCGTATGATTTGGGCGTTGATCGCCTGATTACGGGTTAGGGTCTTACACTTTGGGCAGACGTGAGACACTCAAAGTTCCAACGCAATACACTCAGTTCACCAACATAATCCGTTACACATCACATTTGGGCAGAAGTGAAACCTTATGGCACTTATGTGAATGAGCTACAATGCTTAACGAGATCTTTATAACGAACTAATGTGACACGTCACCTTTGGGCAAAAATGACTCAAAATGTTATTGCAAAGTTAAGCAAGGTTTTATAATGTTTTGAATAAACTTGATACATTAGATTTTATTAAAACTGTAAATTTTATTAGAGATCCCGAAAATAATGGGTTCTTAGAGAATTGAGTTCTCAAAAAAAAAATTATGAGTTCTCAAATAGCATAAGGGGTTCTCGGAAAAAGTAATGAGTTCCCGGAAAACTTATGAGATCTCGAATAACATAACGAGTTCTCGAAATTATGAGTTCTCAAAGACTTAATGAGTTCTCGAAAGTGATGAGTTCCCGGAAGACTTATGAGATCTCGAATAAATCATGAGTACTCGAAGACTTAATGAGTTCTCAGATATCATAATGAGTTCTCGAATGTCATGATGAGTTCTCGAATATTATTATTAGTTCTCAATTTACTGATGACTTCTCGAATATATTATGAGTACTCAAATAACTTATGTTTTTGGATAACTTTAACAGTTCTTGGATTCTTTAATAGTTCTTGAAAAAATATTGGTTCTCGAATACATGATAGTTCTCATAAAAAAGATGGGTTCTCTAACACATTATGGAATCTAAAAAAAAAAATTGGTTTTAGAAGTAAAAGACCTTGACCGAGAACTCCTATCCGTGAACCTGATCGAAAGCTTTAAACCGAGAACTTAAAAAAACGAGAACCTGAATTCGCGAACTAATTGATAATCCGAGAACTTAATTTATTAATCCTTAAAACCAAAAAAACAGTTATTATTATCGAAAATTAAAAACTGATAAAGTTAGTGGTTCAAAAAAATTTAGGGATTTAGTTATATCTTTTTCCAATTTTAGATAGGAATAATTATCTCCATAGATTTCATAATGTTTTGAAAATTTTGACTTTATCAACATGATTTCAAAATTCATGGAGATTAAGTTTTCTAAAATATCGAAAACAAGATTTAATCCAATCTTGAACCAAAACATAATAATTTTCGGTTTTCATATGATGTTCTTGAAGAACATCAACCAAAAAACATAAACAATATAATATTTTTTTATCTCATAAATCCGTATTTATCTCCGATTAAATTTATGGAGTGAATTCAATTTAAAATAATAATAATAATAATCTAGTTATGACATCGAGAATTGATATACCACAAGTTAGAATCATAAGATGAATTATATATGTATTTTCTTTAAAGTAAAACTCATGTTTCAATAAATCCATTATTATTTTAAAAAAAAAATCCATTATTAATTTCAATACATCCATTATGGATTGGCAATAGACTACCGAAACTAATTTCAATGCATCTCTGTGCATGGAGGGCCAGAAGTAGCCGAGATTCATGAGCTTCGCTACCACTGATCGTGGACCACAATGAGCTCCACATATACCAATTAAGTATCTGCTTTGTTCCGTGCTAACACATCGAAGCAGAGGAGCCAAATACCCTTTTTTGTAGAGTATGTCTTCTTGGATGATGTATTGCTTTGACTTGATCCGGACTTTTTCGGCTTCAACATTGTCTTGAGGAAGTTCACCTTTTTTCAGGAATGCTATGTATAGGGTCATCCAATTTGGTTCATTTTCAGTGATTACATCTTGTACTTCGAGCTCGGATATGGAAGGACGTTGGATTACATCTACCAGCACCTTCTTGGTGAGGTGGGCAAAGTTTAATGAGGCGAGCTTGCTGAGAGCATCAGCTTTTTTGTTGTGTGATCTTGGAACTTGTTTGATTTTGCAGGACTGGAAGGTGTTCATGATTTCTTTCGCCTTTTCTCTGTACTTTTTCATGTTTGGTTCCTTGGCTATGTAGCTATCGTTTACTTGGTTAGAAACCAGGAGTGAATTAGTGAACACTTGAAGCTTTTAGACGACCATCTTTTTTGCAAGCTTTAATCCTGCGATCAGAGCCTCATATTCTGCTTCATTGTTGGTGGCCTGAAATTCCAAGCGAAGAGCATATGTGAATTCTAATCCCTCAGGATTGATTAAAACAAGACCTGCTCCGGATCCTTCAACGTTGGAAGCTCCGTCAGTATAAAGCTTCCATGCTTTGGGATCGAAAGGTTCGTCTATTGCTATGTTAACTTCAGTGGTTTCCACCTTTGGGACCTCAGCTATAAAATCAGCTAATATTTGTGCCTTTATTGCCTTTCTTGGGACGTAGGTGATTTTGTGTTCACCTAGTTCGACGGCCCACTTGGCCAGGCGTCCCGAAGTTTCGGGTTTTTCAAGCACACTCTTAATGGGTTGGTCGGTGACCACTTGTATGGGGTGTGCTTGAAAGTACCTTCTGAGCCTTCTAGTGGTTTGCACTAGGGTCAAGGCTAGTTTTTCAAGAGGAGGGTACTTGACCTCTGCTAACTTTAAAGTTTTACTGAAGAAGTAAACAGGTACCTGGGCTTTATCTCTTTCAATGGTGAGAACAGCACTAAGGGCTTCTTCAGTAACACAAAGGTAGACAGAGATAGTCTCTCCTGCTTCAGGGGCTGCAATGGTTGGGAGGGAAGCCAAATACTGTTTCATTTGGTTGAAGGCTTCCTCTGCCTCTTCTGACCATCTGAAGTTTTTCTTGTCCATGCATCCCTTGAGAGTTTTGAAGAATGGTAAGGATCTTTCAGCTAGTTTTGACATGAAGCGTTTTAAAGCAGCGAGCTTGTCGTTCAAGCTTTCTACTTCTTTCTTGGTTTGTGGAGACTTCATGTTCAGGACAGCTCGAACCTTGCTGGGGTTGGCCTTTATGTTCTGCTTTCCCACGATATGTCCCAAGAATTTTCCTTCTTCGTACCCAAATGAACACTTTACAGGGTTGAGTTTCATGTTGATTTTTCTGAGGTTGCTGAACGTTTCTTGTATGTCTTGAAACATTTGTTCCTCCATTTTGCTTTTAATAACTAGATCATCCACGTAAGCTTCCATGTTACTGCCGATTTGTTCAGCGAACGCTTTATCAACCAACCTTTGGTATGTGGCACCTGCATTCTTTAAGCCAAAAGATGCCCTTGTCAGTGTGAAAGACTGTTTTCTCTTCATCTTCCACCTTCATCTGTATCTGGTGATAACCTTTACAGGCATCCAGGAAACACTTGAAGGGGAAACCTGTCAATGAGTAAATTTTTAAGCATGCTTTATGCAAAGGATAATAATCCTTGAGGTAGTGAATTAACTTAAAAGTTATCTTTAGGTAAATAGGGAACCTGTCAATGAGTCAACTTTTAAGTCAACCTCGGGTAAATGATAACAATCCTTTGGGCAAGCCTTATTGAGGTCTTTGAAGTCTAAGCACATCCTCCATGAATCATCGGGCTTCCTGACCATCACCGGGTTTGCAACCCAGGACTGGTATTTGACTTCACGGAGGATTCCTGCTTCGACTAGCTTGTCAACCTCTTGACATGAAGCCTTGCTTTGCTCGGGGGCAAGACTCCTTTTCTTTTGTACAATCGGTTTGACATGTGGGGGGATCTTAAGCTCATGTTCAGCAATGCTTCGAGGGATGCCAGTCATGTCACTAGGACACCAGAGTCAACATTGTTCCGTAGTAACCCTTCAAGTTTTGAAAGTATTTCTGTGGGGAGATCTGTGTTAACCCGTATTCTTTGTTCTGGGTACTTTGGATTGATGTTGAGGCCGAGTTTGTTACGGTCATTGTTATCTTAACTAACCACTAGCACTGTGGTTGATGATTGAAGGGTTGTGATCCCATCTTTGGTGGGGATCTTGGCATTCTTTCTACTGATGGAGATGGTCATGTCAAAGACCACTACTCCAGGTCTGCCGATAATAACGTCATGATTGGACGGTAGGTCCAGGATGATAAAGCTTAGAGGTTCGGTTCTTTGCATTTTCCCATCGGAGAAATTCACATCAAGTGTTATTTCTCCCAGGGGCTTGATGGGTATGTCTGCAATACCCTTTATGGAGGCCTCTGTGGGTTGGAGCTTGGAGCGTTCCTCAAGGCTCAGGAGTTTGAAGTATTTTTCAAACATGATTTCGGTAGCCGCTCTTGTGTCTATGTAAGCCTTTTGTGTTTTTATTGAACCAATAGATGCTTCAAGGAGGAGGGGATCCCAATGTTTGTCCTCTTTTGTGTGAGGAAAATAGATGCTTTGATACTCCCAAGCTTCCAACCTCTGACGCTTACTTGGTGTTCCTTGTTCAAACGAGACCATAGCAACTTCTTTTTTCTTGTTGTCGGTCATGTTTTCTTTTACACCTTTCACCAAGTGGGCAAGCTCCCTGGACTTAACGACTTCTTCAATTCTTTTCTTAAGTTGGAAACAATCGTTGGTGTGATGTCCCTTTTCTTCATGGAACTCACAATATTGGTTGGAGTTTTCGTTTCTTTTGCTTTTTGGCAAGGGACAGGGAGGCCGAAAGGTGTGTTTGACTTCTTCTGTTGCTAAAATCTCTTGAGGAGTTTTGGTGAGGACTGTAAAGTTGACATTTATGTCCCTGCTTGGAGGGTTCCTGCTTTCCGGCCTTCGAGACTCAGACCCTCTGGGTCTTCTATCATGAGTCCCATAGTTTCCCCTCTTTCTGCTAGGGCTGTTGCTTCTCCAGGTGGAGCTTCTCTTTCTTTGCTCCTTGATGTCTATAGCCTCTTCTCCTCGGATGTGGGCTTCAGCCCTTTCTAGGGCTTCTTCAAGAGTTCGTGGGAGACTCTTGTTGAAGTCACTTGTGAGGTATTTCGAGTTGATGGCGTTCATGAACCCTGCAACCTTCATTTTTTCATCTGCACCAACATAGGTGAGGCCTTCCTTCTTGTATCTTTCAATGAAACTTCTCAGGCTTTCATCATCCTTTTGCTTGATCTGAAAGATTACCGTTGCATCTTTGACACAACGTCTCTGTTGTGAGAAGTTGGCTAGGAATCCCTTGCCAAGATCGTTGAAGGTTTTGATGCTTTCAGCAGGTAAGTCATTGAACCATATCCGGGCAGATCCAACCAGAGTCTGCATGAACATAAGGCAACATTCGGGGCCACCCCATTTTTCGATGCGAGCAGCCCCAGAGAAAATCTGTAGATGGTCTTCTGGATCATCAGTGCCGTCGTAGGTTCCGATGTGAGCAGGCATCTTCAACTTGTTTGGGAACTCATAATCTGCTATCTCCCGAGAGAAACAGGACAGGCTATTAGGTTTGTATGGTTGGTGGGTGGTGTGTTCCACCCTATCGTTACTTCCGTTAGTGTTCCCTTGTTGAGCAGCAATAGCTTGACTGATGAGTTGTTGCCAAGGGAAGTGGGTCATCATTTGAGACATCATGTAGGGCATGAGGTTAAAGCCTTGAAGGCTCTCAGTCGCCGCTACGTTGCTTGCTACCATGGGTACACTCATGGAGGCACTACGGGCCATAGGCAGAGTAGCCATGGCCTGAGCCCATGAGGTGGCAGCCGGTGGTGGGACACTGGCGATAGGTGATTGCAGGAGTTGGTCTAGGGTGAGTTCATACCCGATGGGTGCACCAGCGGTGGTGGATTGGGTAGTGAACAGAGGAAAAGCGGTAGGACTAGGTCTGGTCGTTTGATGGACCAGGAAGCCTGCTGCTTGGACCTGCTTCATAACTTCGGAAAGCAGTTTGCTGGCTAGGTCGACTAGTGAGAGGAAGGGGCGGTCCAGGAGAAAGTGACACTTCCTCCTCGTTGTAGTCTAGCCGGATGTGGACCCCTTTCTCTCTTTCCCTCATGACATGCTGGTTTAAGAGAGACCTGAGTTGTAGGAAGTTACTAGCGATTCCTTCTGGGGTCAGATCTATACGTTTAGGACCTTGTACGTCATTAGGGAGAGGAGACATCACCCCTGAACGTGTAGGGGGTGGAGTTTGGAAGACAGTGAACTCAGGGTGAGTCGGCGGAGTTGGGGTACCAGCAGGGGTACTCCCAGGAGTGGAAAACGACACAGATCTGTTGGGAGACGCTTGATCTGTGCTTGGTGAGATCTGGTTCACCTCTTCTTGAGACTCAGGGCAGACATGCTAGGAAGTCGGAGCTACACAACTGATATTTTAAGAAAACAATGGCGCAGCCCCACAGTGGGCGCCAACTTGTTGCTATAATAAATAATAGCCTAACGTTAGTTCTGAGTCACGGAAAAGGGTTCAAGGGTTTCGATCTGCCAAACGCAGGTCGTGGTGTCCTCCTACGTTGCAAAACGTAGAAGGAGGTTCAAGATAATATGGTTTTGTAGTGTTGGAATTCTGGTCTGAGAATTACTCAAGACCAGAATTGTTAATACTTGAGTAATGTGTGCGTGTGATAGAGATGGACTCCTCACGTGTGTGTGTGTGTGTTGACTAAAAGAATAGAAGATTGAGTGTAAGAGGAATAATCAGGGATGGATCAGATGTGTGGATTTGATCCTGATTATATAGAGGAGTTGTCTTCTAATTCAGGATGACATATTATCTTGGACCATGTTGCAACAAGAGGACAGACCACTTTAGGTTGGTAATGGCTTTGGACCTGCGGTCCGAGCTATGCAATGTCTACACAACAGTTGCTTTGAGCTGGCCGAGGAAAAGATGACAAGACAGGTCATCTTTTGATCTGTGCTTATTCGTCGTTTGAACCTTTGTAGGTTTCAACGCTTCAAGCGTATATTTGTGATGGTTATCAGACTTTTTGCCTTGGGCTACCTACATCATCAATTTCAAACCAGTTTTGAGCGTTAAAACCAGTTTTTATTTTTATTTTTTATCAAGCGTTGGGTTGAAAGTGGTTCTTTTCCCCAAAATCGGGAACCTCGGTCAAACCACAGGGGTGGCTCGGGCCCAAACTGATTTTTTTAAGACCAGTTCAGTTAATGGGGAACAAACCGGTTAAAAGCCAGCCCATTAAATCTTTATCAAGCCAGCCCATTATTGAAATATCACAAGATAACATAAGGAATAAGGATAAAGCAAAACATATTGGTTCCAGTCCTACTCTACTCTACTCTACTCTACAGAACAATCTCATCATATGATAAACAACACAACACAAGAAAAGAAATGTCTCTCCTTCTTCTTCATCATCATCATTATCCATGTTGTAGTAAGTCATATCCTCCTCCATTCCATAGCTTCATTGTATGCAAAACCCCTAATTTTCCCAAACCTTTCAAAACCTTACCTCTTTCCACAGTCTTTAAACACACCCATGTCTTAAGCTGCTCCAGCAATGAAGTAATTGATGAATTAATAGACACCCATCAAACCAATAACCAAGAAAATGAAACAGAAGAGCTTGGGTTGTTAGGAAAACCATCACCAATGCCTGTTACTGTACCACCATCTGAAACAGAATATAATAATATCATTAATAAGCCTGATAAAGACGAGGCTTTGGAGCCCTTTTATAAGTTCTTTAGAGATGGGAAGCCTGAAGAAGAAGAAGCAGAAGAAGAAGATTTATTAGATGAAGAAGAGGATAAGATGGTTTCTGTAGAGTATTATGACCCGCAACCGGGCGATTTTGTGGTCGGTGTGGTGGTTTCCGGGAATGAGTATAAGCTTGATGTGAATATTGGTGCAGATTTGTTGGCAACTATGTTGACGAAAGAGGTGCTTCCTTTGTATGATAAGGAGTTGGAGTCTTTGCTGTGTGAGTTTGAGAGTAATGGCCAAGAGTTTATGGCGAATGGGAAGATGGGAATTGTGAGGAATGAAGCGGCTTTGAGTGGTGGTCCGATGGCTGGGCAGCCGGTTGTGGAGCATGGGACGGTTTTGTTTGCTCAAGTTTTGGGTAGAACTCTTAGTGGTAGACCCTTGATTTCCACCCGGCGCCTGTTTCGCAAATTGGCTTGGAATCGAGTGAGGCAGGTTTTTTTCTTGGCTTTTCTTCGAGCTTTTTGATGAAGTTGTTACTGCGTAAACAGAATAGGAACAATTTTGATAAAATATTAGCTAAAAATGACATCACTGACAGAGTCTCGACTGGTTTTTTGCTAACAAGTTGTAGTTTTTGTGAAATGAAGTAGCTACAAAACACTTGGCGCGAATAACGGTTAGGATTTATTACATAAAAATGTGAATAAGTTTCACTCATGTCACTGTATGTAACCAACCTAGTAGTGATTGTAAGTAACCTTTTATAGACATGTGACACTGCAACGTTATTAAATACTCCTTGCATAAGTATAGACATTTGTAACTTAAATGACAAAAAGATGGAAGTTGAGTTACGTTCCGGTGTATTTATACTTGCCGGTTGATGTTCACAATTGAATCTTGCATTTTCACAATTTATAACAAAAAAATAAGTTCAAAAAACACATGTGACAGTTTTTTAGTGTTTTTATATGCCTTTACAGGGAGTGCTTCTTGTATCATAAACAAGATCTTTAACTTGTATCTTTACACATTCGAATCACTCAATTTTGTAGAAAAATTGACGGGCTTGTGAGCTTCTCTTTATTTTTTAGAATGTGCTATTGTCAAAGCTTTATTTCAGTTATGCACTCGTTCTTATGTTGTTTTAGTTACACTTACTAAGACCATATTTCCTGCAGATTAAGCAATTTAATGAGCCTATAGAGGTCAAAATTACAGAGTGGAATACTGGTGGCCTCCTTACAAGAATCGAGGTTTAGCTCTACTAACATTTACTTTCACCAGCATATGTTTTTAGTATGTTTATTCTAAGCGTTTGAATTTTGCAGGGATTACGTGCTTTTCTTCCTAAAGTTGAACTCGTCAATCGTGTTAATAACTTCACCGAGTTGAAAGAAAATGTAAGTTAATTCACCTTCTACATTTATTATTTTGGAGCTTTATACCAACCATTTCATGGTTATTAGGTGAACCGTTCTGCCACTTATTCATGGGAGTTGTTGATAAATGTAGGTGGGACGTCGCATGTATGTTCAAATTACTCGAATAAGTGAGGATACAAATGACTTGATCCTTAGTCAAAAGGAAGCTTGGGTTGGTCTTTTTTATCTTTTCCGTACATCACCATTCATTTTTGTTTATTTTTATTAATATTTATAACGTGTTAACATTTACAGAATGCAATACACCTTAAAGAGGGAACACTTGTGGAAGGGACAGTGAGGAAAATCTTCCCTTACGGTGCTCAAATAAGGATCGGTGACAGTAACCGAAGGTAATCATGTGATGGTTTTGGGCTTGTAAATTTTTCTTGCTAGTTTTTCTTATACTATTTTTCAGTGGATTATTGCATATCTCCAATATCACGCGAGGAGAAATAGATTCAATCAGCGACGCTCTAGCGCTTGATGAGAAAGTCAAAGTTTTAGTTGTGAAATCGATGTTCCCTGACAAAATTGCTCTCAGGTAAAATGACAAAACTACCCATTCGTCAAAAGTATTTAATTTTGTTTCAAGTTGTAAATCTGGTAAAGAGTAGATCTTGATCTTGTGGAACAGTACTGCAGAGCTTGAGAGTGAACCTGGTCTGTTCCTGTCAAACAAAGAGGTAGTTTATATCTTTTTATTATTGACCAAAATGCCCTTTTTCCGATGCATTAAGATTGCCTGTTATGATGGCAGAAAGTATATTCAGAAGCTGCAGAAATGGCAAAGAAGTACAGGCAAAAGATGCCACCCGTTTCCACAACTGGAAAGTCAGAACAACTTCCATTGCCCTTCAATGATGACGAAGAAAATATGTATGCAAACTGGAAATGGTTCAAGTTTGAACGAGAAAACGGATCAGAATGACCATTTTACCCTTTTCCTACCATTCTCTGGCATAAAGAAAAACCGAGAATTTCAACAGCATTTAGGATCAAAAGACCAGAAGTCGGGTTTGATTGATGTGCGGTATCACCAACAGGTTATGGTATTAATTTGTATGTTTGTTTGTTTGTTTGTATATGTCAGATTTCATTCCTTAAACAAGAAATTAGAGGCAGTGTTATTTGTAGTGAGTGTACCGGGAGCATGACAATGTGGTTAGAGATGCAGACTTTTATAATATATTTGGTATTACCCATGAATTCTTAATTTTTAGATTTTTGCTCAGTAACGTTTTCAAAATGTTATTATATATGTAACACTCAAATAGAATTCGGATTCATCTAATCTAATTTTACTCAAACCATTTAAGATACCATTGTGCTAAATGCTCTTCAACATATTAGTTATTACTTGCAACCTTATTTCACTGGATTACATTCTGCAACCTGCCGTTATCAATACCTGTTGATTTGAGTCACAACAATATAGATTGCTCAACTCCAGTACTCAAATACACAATTAACTTCAGTTATATCACAGATCCTTAAACGACTTAATCAGTTGAAGTTATATCAGAAATTTAATACTTAAATGTCTTGATCACTTGTATATTTCCGGCTTCAACACTCCAATGTAAGGCAAGTTTCTGTACTCTTCATTGAAATCCAGACCGTACCCCACAACGAAATAATCCGGGCACTGCCACACACACAAAAAAAATATATTCTTAAGTGAACTGGTCATGTCTTAAATCAATATAATGATCAAAACAACTCAAGTTAAACGAATATAACGTCGATCCACAATTACTTGATTATGTATACTTGCATAAAGATGATTACAGATGAATAGAAACATGTTCAATGTAATGTTCATGAGGTAGTGTACAAACTACAAACCATAAACCTTTAAAATTAAAAGCATGCTGGCTAGATTGTAGTGTTGCCTTTTGTTGTCGTTGTGCAGATGTGCCTTTGATATTTAAACATTTAAGTGCATAAACTATGATGTATAGGCAATTTTAAGTACGCAATGCATGTGCCTTTGCCTTGATCCAAGGATCCTCATGCTTTTTAAACGCAACTTTTAAGACTCTTTTCACTTCACATTCACACCTATCTCTCATCCTATTGCACTCTCGGCTCTCTCTCTCTGCTATTTTGATTCTAACCTTGTCCCACACATCTTTCCTCTTCCTCTCATTCTATAACCTTCACTGGAACACACACTCCATCTCTACTCCTTCCGTCTCGTTTCTTCTGTTCTTGGTTCTTACATTCACCGGATGTGAATCCCACAACAGTTGCAACATAAAAGTGCATTTCATGAGATACAGATACAGATACCCTTGCCTAGCTAGCATTGTTTTTATTTGTAATTTTGTTTCCTAGGTTGCTTCCTGGCAGAACTCGCGTACAGAGTTAGCCATTGCTACTATACTAAACACAAGTAGTGTAAGGATGATACACGAGTGGGGGTAGCTTATCACATGACTTTTAAGTTGGTTTCGGTGGAAATATTCCCATATGTGAGCAAAACCAGATAAGCAAGTGATACGTCGCATATCTCATGGCTATATGATTAAATTTTGCTCTGACATGGTTATATGGCACACTAAGTAATAAATTATCTAATAACAATAGAGAGCAGCTAGTGAACCAAAATTCATTAGTATCAGTAACACAAAATAATGATTACCAGAATATAAGTAAAGCCATAATGTTGTTCTAAAATAAAAATTAAAAAGGTTCATTGATTGGGAGTTTGGAAGTGGTCCGTTTTCTGATTCGTATCAGCTAAATTCATGGTCTATAAACCAAATTAATAAGTAGGTTTATGAGATATCACAAGATAAGGCCCGATTCAAATACTAACACAGCTAGACCAAAGCAGTTGCTACTAGTAACCTGCAGTTGAGAGAGAGAGAGAGAGAGAGAGAACCTCAAAGCCACTGTAGAAGTTGCCGTCACCCAAGAGCTGAAAATGAACCTTTCTTCTGGCTGGTTTATCAAGAAGAGTGCAGACAGAAACCGAAGTTGCCCCTTTGGCTTCCAAGTAAGAAATGAGGCGAGAAACAGTGTTCCCTGTATCTACAATATCCTCAACCTGAGCCAAAGAAGATCAATATGATAAATAAATTAACTAAACCTACCCCCTTTAATTTCTTTCCAAAACAGCTATCCCTATTTAACAACGAACACAGCATCTGGTCAAGTATCACATCCAATTTATGACAAATTCAATAGTTTTATAACCTAGATTAACAAATTCATTGCACATTTTGTCAAAAATGTTAAATATAGGAAATATAGCTACCAAAACAACATGTTTTCCAGTAACATCAAGTTTGACATCACACGAGAGCTTGGGAACACCACTTGAAACAGTTCCAGAGCCGTAGGATTCCGCTCGAACAAAATCGACGGTCACCGGCAACTTAATGTTGCGTACGAGGTCCGCAAGGAAGAGAAATGCACCGGTTGCAACACCCACAATCACAGGACAAGAAGAAGAAGAAGAGAAATCATGGGTGATTTGTGAAGCTAAGTCTTTAACTTTGTGCGAGACTTGCTCTGCCGTCCATAGGACGCTCAGTATGTCGTCGTCGATGCAACGCCTGGACGACATATTTTGTCACAGGCTTCTCAATTTCTTTCTTTCTTTGTTTTTCAGGGTTTTTAAGTTTTATTCTAAGTTTTACTTTCATTTTTACCCAATGGGATGTGTTTATAAGGGTGATAATAGACGCGCTATGACAGCTGTGACAACCGCATAATAATAAAAGATGTATACGTAATGTATTAATGGATGAGTGAGAAAGATGATGGAGCAAGAGTTACCTAACCATTTGATGTATTACACTTAAAACAAAAGAAATAAGTGAAATGCCCTTTTCCATTATACTAACCATTTGATGTATTACACTTAAAACAAAAGATGATGCAACGCCTTTACTACACAACCCATGACTCAACCTCCACCTTGACGACATATTTTGTCACAGGCTTCTCAATTTCTTTCTTTCTTTGTTTTTCAGGGTTTTTAAGTTTTATTCTAAGTTTTACTTTCATTTTTACCCAATGGGATGTGTTTATAAGGGTGATAATAGACGCGCTATGACAGCTGTGACAACCGCATAATAATAAAAGATGTATACGTAATGTATTAATGGATGAGTGAGAAAGATGATGGAGCAAGAGTTACCTAACCATTTGATGTATTACACTTAAAACAAAAGAAATAAGTGAAATGCCCTTTTCCATTATACTAACCATTTGATGTATTACACTTAAAACAAAAGATGATGCTACGCCTTTACTACACAACCCATGACTCAACCTCCACCTTGACGACATATTTTGTCACAGGCTTCTCAATTTCTTTCTTTCTTTGTTTTTCAGGGTTTTTAAGTTTTATTCTAAGTTTTACTTTCATTTTTACCCAATGGGATGTGTTTATAAGGGTGATAATAGACGCGCTATGACAGCTGTGACAACCGCATAATAATAAAAGATGTATACGTAATGTATTAATGGATGAGTGAGAAAGATGATGGAGCAAGAGTTACCTAACCATTTGATGTATTACACTTAAAACAAAAGAAATAAGTGAAATGCCCTTTTCCATTATACTAACCATTTGATGTATTACACTTAAAACAAAAGATGATGCAACGCCTTTACTACACAACCCATGACTCAACCTCCACCTTGACGACATATTTTGTCACAGGCTTCTCAATTTCTTTCTTTCTTTGTTTTTCAGGGTTTTTAAGTTTTATTCTAAGTTTTACTTTCATTTTTACCCAATGGGATGTGTTTATAAGGGTGATAATAGACGCGCTATGACAGCTGTGACAACCGCATAATAATAAAAGATGTATACGTAATGTATTAATGGATGAGTGAGAAAGATGATGGAGCAAGAGTTACCTAACCATTTGATGTATTACACTTAAAACAAAAGAAAGTGAAATGCCCTTTTCCATTATACTAACCATTTGATGTATTACACTTAAAACAAAAGATGATGCAACGCCTTTACTACATAACCCATGACTCAACCTCCACCTTGACGACATATTTTGTCACAGGCTTCTCAATTTCTTTCTTTCTTTGTTTTTCAGGGTTTTTAAGTTTTATTCTAAGTTTTACTTTCATTTTTACCCAATGGGATGTGTTTATAAGGGTGATAATAGACGCGCTATGACAGCTGTGACAACCGCATAATAATAAAAGATGTATACGTAATGTATTAATGGATGAGTGAGAAAGATGATGGAGCAAGAGTTACCTAACCATTTGATGTATTACACTTAAAACAAAAGAAATAAGTGAAATGCCCTTTTCCATTATACTAACCATTTGATGTATTACACTTAAAACAAAAGATGATGCTACGCCTTTACTACACAACCCATGACTCAACCTCCACCTTGACGACATATTTTGTCACAGGCTTCTCAATTTCTTTCTTTCTTTGTTTTTCAGGGTTTTTAAGTTTTATTCTAAGTTTTACTTTCATTTTTACCCAATGGGATGTGTTTATAAGGGTGATAATAGACGCGCTATGACAGCTGTGACAACCGCATAATAATAAAAGATGTATACGTAATGTATTAATGGATGAGTGAGAAAGATAATGGAGCAAGAGTTACCTAACCATTGGAGTGTTTGAGAATTTTTCATAAATTCTTAGTGGATTTTTGTCATGAAATAGAAATTGTGGAGTGTCTACTTAACGTATGGGGATTTTCTGTAATTTGTTGGTAACATAATAAGTTTTTTTTTTGATATTTTATAAGAATTGATTTTGATGAACCAAAACCTGTCCAGAAAACACAGATTTGGGAAACTTTGTTTGTATGAATATTTGAATGCATTCTTGACTTATAAGTTGTGAAAATGCGGATGTAAACTTGTGTAGATCATATATGTTATGTGATATAGTTGACATTATAGGGTAATTGTGTATCATGTTCAATGTGAACTCGTTATGTTGTAAAGTCTTAACATGTTACACTATAATTAATCACCAACGGTTTAATGGGTCAAACTTGGTTTAATTTTGTCAAGTCTATTTCATAAGTTGTCATGTAGGTCATTGTAGATTACAATGGGTTAGGATGAGTAAAACATGTAACCGCGTCCAGACACTCATAATCTTACGATTTTTAGGTTACCGGTAGACTGGTCGTCATCCACTTTTCCTGTTTTTGCTGTTTACTTAGCACTCACCCTAAGGTGAGTTTACTACTTTTCTCAAGGCATGCATCATGTATGGTATTACTTGGCCCTGGGTTGGGCCACTATGTTTCTGGTTTGGATGTACACTTCATTCCAGAGTTTGGAATATGCTCGGGTTAATATTGTTTAAATTTTATGTCCCTAGTTGAACTGAACACCTCAATCTCAAGTCCTTACATTGTTACTGAATTTATTGCCGGGTTAGCAAGCAGGGTATTAGTTGATAGCGCTATTAGGTTGTGACCGACCTCACCCCATGCTGGGATCCAGGAATGAACTTTTGACCTTTTCATCGGCATTGTCAGATAGGCAATGACATAAGGCATTCTGCACTTTTGTCAGATTTTGGTACTCCACATGTTTAGTCGCTTTGTATTGGGTTAGCTACCCATGGCATATTTTTAAAGGACATAATATTATACTTAAACTGATTTTCGATTACTTAACTTAGTGAACTCACCAGCTTTATGTTGGCACACTTTAGCATCTATTGTAGGTCGCTAGGTACTTGCTGCATAAGTAGGACATTCATCATGAGTCGCATGTTTTCGAACATTTAAAACATTTACTTTTCAGTACTATTGTTTTGGTTATATTAGGCATGTGGTTTTGCGCAAAACTTTATACTGTTTACGTTTTATGCTTCCACATTGTTTTGAATTGTTGGTCCAAATAAAATAAACTCTGGTTTTACTTTAAAACAATTTGAAACGACTTACTTATTATTTTGAGTCGTTCAATGTAACTAGTGGCTTTGCTAGATCCTGGTATGCCATGCGCCTCGCGGTAAAACCCAGCAATGAAATTTTGAGGGTGTAAAAATATCTTGTATTTTTTTAAATATGTATGCATAATACATGTAATATATCCGTCTATATTTTCATCTTGCGCTAAAAACACATTTGGCATATACTAAATTCGTTACCTATGCATTTAAGTGTTTTTATAAATGTTCAGGTATTTCATTTATATACATTGTTATCATTTATATATATTTGATAATGCTAAATGTAATTAGTTGGTAGTTACCAAATAGATACCCGATAGGTTTTGGGTCAGATATACCCAACGGGTAATTTTTCAAAATTAACGGGTTTACTCGAAACCCACGGGTAAACCCGATACCTGACGGGTAATTACCTGATACAAACATGACGGGTTTTAGGATGGTTTTGGACAAGCATACCTATTTAGGTATGGGGTTGGGATTACCTATACCTGTCCTAAACCCGACCAATTGCCATCCCTATTTAGGGACTTGATTGTAAGTATGATTATTATATAATCATATTATTCTTTTAATCTTATGCACTACTAATGATATTATAATCATAAACCCTAGCCACCATATAAAGATTAAGGAGTTAATAAAAAAGACCACCACAACCATCACCACCCCACACCGCCTACCACCCTTTCGGCCACCACCCAAGAGTTGCCCCTTCGACCAACCCCTGCCTTGATGCGCCACCGCTCCCACGTTGGGACCCACCTCGGGTCGCGTGCCTCATGCCTCGTGTTTGTTTTCGGTGCCTCGTGTTTTGTGCTTGATAGGATCTATACAGGGTGTGTCGGGTGATTCTTGAAGTTGGTGATTATACTTACTAGCGGAGCGTTCGTTTATCCATCATGCGGGTCTTTTGGTGTTTCGTCAAGGTAACGAATCTTGAGCGCTCTATGGTTGTGTTATATGTTATTTGTTTGTATTTGTATTTGGATCACTGGATTGGGATGTCAATTTGCTTTGAGAAATATAGATTTTGTTAATCATGCTTCCACATAAATATATTAATAAATGATTTATTAATTTTGTGATATATGTATATATATATAATAGTGATTTTGTAATGAACTGAATACCCGATCCATGTCTTGACCGGGACGGGTGACGGAATCTACAACTTCCTTGCTCCATGTTTTTTATTATAGGGTTCATCAATTCTAACCCTAATTTGTGTCTTTGTGTTGTGTTCAACAATGGCAGATGAAGCGAACAACAAGAAAAAGATGGCCAGTTGCAACGTTGAGGAGAAGGAAATCACAAATCACATCCAATGATTTAGTTTTCTTAACCATTGAAGAGGTACAACACTCCAGTGGTTTGTGTTATTCGTTTCCTAGACATGCAAATTATTCCATTTGTTTTGTCTTCATAGTTCATATGAATTGAACCCTTTTTACCTTTCAATAACTTCCCAAATGAATTCATACCAAAATTCAAAATTGCAGGGAATTACTTAGAGGGTCTCTATATTACGTTTTAATGTTATTTTACGTCATGTTTAGTTTTGGCGTGAATCATTAATCGGTGTGGTTTCCCTTTCAAAAAGGTTTAATTGGGTTAGTAGCATATCTAGGTTTATATTTGGTTTTCTAATCTTACTTTGGTATGAACACATGTTTCTGTGTGATATGTCTTAGTTTTAGTAGTTAAGATTTAAGGTAATGGACTATTTTACCTTCTTATCTATGATGTTATACTAGCTTTTCAAAGTTTGCAATGTTGCACAATGTGGTAAAGTCACTTCCAATCAAAGAAGACCTAGATGACAACGTTTATTTAACTCTGTTGATCATGGTAACTGCTTACAGCTTACTTTTGTTTTGGCTTCTAATCTTAATGTTCCTTTTCTTTTTTTGTTGCAAATGCATGTTTCAGTTGTTTTCTTAAACATATTTGATGTATGCTTGGAGATTTGGGTTTTGGTTTTTGTTTAATCGATTGATTCTTTTATTTTGTTTCATGTTTAGGCTTGCTAAATTGTAAGTGTTTTACGATTGTATCGGGGCCACTACGGGGGTTCAGCAAGGGGACCCATTAGGTCCCCTCCTTTTCACCTTGCCATTACACCCTATGGTTCTCCGGGTGCAAGAAAATTGTAACCTCCCATTTCATGCGTGGTACCTTGATGATGGGACAATTATCGGTGATGCCATCGATGTTGTGAATGCCTTAGACATCATCCAGAAGGAGGGACCATCCCTAGGGCTTCAACTGAATATTAAGAAAACTGAGGTGTTTTGGCCGTTTTGTAATGGGGTGAAACGAAGGGATGAGCTTTTCCCCAGTGGGATTGGCAGGCCAAAAAAAGGGGTGAAGCTCCTTGGAGGGGCTGTTAATCGGGACTCTTACTTTATACGGAAATTGGCAGAGCGGAGAGCCTCGCGTGCGGTTGATCTTATGAAACTTTTGCCCTGCCTTAGGGATCCCCAAAGTGAACTCCTCTTGCTCAGATCTTGTATGGGGGTCGCTAAGTTGCTTTTTGGTTTGCGGACCTGCCAACCCGCCATGATGGATGAAGCGATATCATGTTTTGACAAAGGTCCGTGGGAAGCCATCGAAGACATAGTGATATGTGGGGGTCCGTTCTTTGGTGACCTACAGTGGCGACTGACATCCTTGCCGATGCGTTTGGGAGGATTAGGGCTACTCTCAGCAAAAGATGTTGGGGTGTATGCTTTTGTTGCATCGCGAGCTCAGTCTTGGAATCTCCAAGACCACATCTTAAGGAATAGTGGGGTTGTCGACATGGACTTGGACTACGTACAGGCCCTCGAAAGGATAAATAACTTTCTCCCAGGTTTTGATATTGCCGGTTTTTCTAACAAGGACACCCCCCCCCCAAAGCCTCAGAAAACTTTGGCGAATGCCCTCTTTGGCAAAATCGCACAGAGCCTGGGTGAAACTTTTGATCCGCCCCCCGTCAAAAGGCAGTTATTGAATGCTTGCAAAGCCCCCATACCCAAGACTTCCTGAATGTTATCCCAATCAAAGGTTTGGACCAAACCATGTCTAGGGTTGAATACAGGGCAATTCTTAAATATCGTTTGGTGATCCCCATGTACCATGAAGATGAAGTCTGTCCGATTTGCCGTAAGGCATGCTTGGACAAATACGGGGAACACGCGGTTCATTGTAAGGAGTTGCCTGGTTTCAAATATAGGCATGACTGGGTCCGGGACGTTCTTTGAGACATTTTAAGAAGGGCTGAGATCTTAGCCAAGAGGGAGGCTTCTGTGAATTTCCTCTCGGACCCCGCTGACGGGAGATCCACCCTACGTCCAGCAGACCTGCTTGTCTTTGGGTGGGCCGGGGGAAACACGCTTGCGTCGACCTAACTGGTGTATCTCCTCTGGTTGGTTTGAGGGATAGTGGTTTTTTAGCAGGGCAAGCGGTGTGGAAAGCAGAGGCGAAGAAAGTTGAGAAGCATGCTAAAGCCTGCGAGGAGAACCAACACGTTTTTGTTCCCTGGCATTTGATACCTTTGGCTCTTTGGCGCCGGAAGCCATCCGTTTCCTGACCAGTGTCCAACGGGTTATTCATAGCAGTGTCTCGACTCCGGGGGGACATGGGTTCGTTTTTAGTAGGTTAGGGTTTGCCATCCAGAAAGGGGTGGCGGCGTAGCTTGTTGCCCGCCTGCCCGCTATCTTGATGTAATTAGTCTCGTTTGTGTGTTTATGAATGAATTATAAACAAAAAAAAAATAGATGGAAAAAAAAAGCAAATAAATGGTACAGGCTAACATTTATGCAATTATGCATCTAAGGTCAATTGTCCCCTTTATCACGTATAAAAAAGTGCCATGTTTTTTTTAATTTATTTTTAATTTGGATTGCGCCATGTGTAGCAAATTTATCAGTTTATGTTTATGGTTTCTTCTACGTTTCCATTATCTACCTCTTCTAATAAAAGAGTAACTCGGGCGCCACATGGCTTCTTACTAGGGCGTCCACCTATGCGCCAACTCAGATTCCATGTCATTTGCCAAGTGTCAAACATCCAAGGCCTATGTTAAAATTCGCGGAGAACCCGCCCCACCCAATATCTCAATACTGGCCCGACATATATACCAAATACTCTAATTTTTTTTACATCATCAACCTCTTCTGAACAAGAAGTCTAAACTCTGTTATGACTTATGAGGATCTCTCTCAGTCATCTTCAATCGTTACCCTTTCAAGATCTCTTAACCTCGATATGAAGCTTTCGATCAACCAGGTTAGTTTTCTAGATCTTCCATCTCCTGTCACGCTCCATGAAGTCCCGGTCGTGAACCTCCGTCTTCTTACGGAAAAGGGTTTCTTTTACAGTGCTCCAGCGAGTCCTAATCACTCATTCCTTCATCGTCTTCTTCGTATTTGGATTCGTCAATCTCAGTTTTTTTAAACCTGATTTACTGTACATGAATATTGAATACCTTGATCTGTTAATGTTGTTGTGGGTTTTGTGGCTTGATTTTACAATTGGTCTTGAAATAGGGCTTCTTTATGAAATCTTAGGGTTTTCATTGTAATGGCTGTTTGGACCACTCGATCTATTTGCAAGCCTTTTAAGTGTTTACAATTCTTATTTTATATATTTGTTGGGAATCTCAACACATGTTTGTTTTAGTCTCGACATATGTAGGTTGTAATTTTTGGCCAAGCTCTTTGGGAAAAAACAAGTTGAAATTGATGATGATGTATGGTGATCTTATAGTGCTTGGAACGTGTTCGATGAAATGTTTGAGAGAAATTCCTTTTTGCTTGCAGAAAAAAATAGCTATTAGCTTGACGTTCGGAATGAACTGATTGAAAATTTTATCACTATATTGAATTTGATTTGTGCATACTTCATGCTTGATGAAATGCCTGTGAGGGAATTTTAGGTGCTTTTGGTACATGGTTCAGTACTTGTGTTTGTCTATATGAATTGTTACTGAAGCATGATTATAATTTTTTTCTTTTTACTTCATCGGATTTTTCTAGAAGTCAAATGATATTAGACGTTCTGTGAGTTGTATGTCAGTTGTGAGAGATCTGCAGTTTTATAGAATAAATGTTTGGGGATGTGATTATGTGAATGAAGATAATTAAAGTCGTAAAATTTGATAGGAACATGTGGTGTGTCTTGATAATGTCTTAAGGTCGGTCAGATCTTATTATTTTGCTAATCAATATATAGTAGCTCTCCTAATTTGTTTTATAATTCAGGTTGATCTAAAAGTTTTCTATTGACACGTGAAAATAAAGGATAATTTCCCAGGTTGAGGTTTGCAATAAGAACCACTGGTGGGAAAAATGGAACAAAAGAAGAGGGGAGGAGATGTAGAATTGATAATACAGGTTTGCAATCAGCAAACTACTTCTGACCCCCTCAAGAAACTGTTTTATTTTTTAATTTAGTTGGTTGCAGTGGTACTCGATGAGTCGATGTTGGCCGCAATAATACCCTGTGGTGGTGGCGAAACTAGAGTCATTAGCCTCCCCTCTAAGTCTCTAACAAGAAAAACCACCATTTTTCAGTATCATGTTATAGTTTTCTTGAATTATGATTTAGTTTTTTTTTTATTATAGCTTTTAATATTTGATTATAGGCAGTGTGCAGTACCTATTAGAGGATGCAGTAGGGTTTAGCTATCACAATGAGGCAATAAGATAATTTGGGTGCACAAACAATAAAATAGTTTGGAAAAAGGTACATCAACAATTAAAATATTGTTTCAGCGCTTCATTGGTTAGAAAGAAGCATGTTTCTGTTTTTAGTTAGAATTTATTATACGCTAGCAGATATCGGTGGTTAGTTGGGTGCCTGATCGGCTGGTAGGAATAACAAAACAAAATTCATCACTTCCTACATATATAAGTAAGTTGTCTGAAAGTATTGTATTTTATATGCTTGTATAAGTTTGAAAATGGTCCTCGAATTTTTTACTTTGTTGTGGGTCCTCGCCCCTAAAGACCTGTCAATGTCTTTGTTACATGTAAATATGTAGTGAGTGACATTTAATTATCGGTTTGCATGATATTGTACGTTTGCAGGTTGATGTATGTGTACCAGCTTTTGATGTCATGTTGTTAATGGGGAAGTGTAATCATCTTGATCATGTTCTTTGATATTTAATGATTTATAGATTGATAAGGTTTCTTGAGTCTTCCTAAAACAACAAAATTTTACTTTATTTTGCAGGGGATAAATTTTGTTGGTTGAGAAATGAAGAATTTTGTAGACAAGCCCTTGCTGGTCTTAAACCCATTTGGCATTCACTTGATTAAAGTATGTTTTACTTTTTTTTAATCAGAGGTGATTTGAACACCACTAATTCATACCCCTACAATGTTTCTAAACTTACTATTGTATTGAGAATTATGGTGTTGTACAAAATACTTTCTTTTCTTTATTCCTATCTCACATGATGGAGTTGACTTTAGATATGTTTGTTTGGTTAGTTAATTAGTTATCATATAGAAACCTGATGTTAGCTTTTGAAACGTGTAATTGTTAAGATCATCTACTTTTTTTATATATAATATGTCGTTGAATGATGAAAGAAACACTTCTCTTTTAAAGATCTATGTATAGGAATAGGCTCTGAACAGTAAACTTGACCCTTAGTTGTATGGGTAGCAGAGTCAGCAATTACAAAATAGATGGTTGAGAATGTGATAGGTGACCTCATGCCTCTTGAGCAGGTACGAGCCATTAAAGATATGAGAACGACTTTATATGGGTTAAAATTATTGATGTTCTTAACTCCATATGGAACCTTGAGATCAATAGCCAATGAGTTAGTTCGGCCACCCGACATGGGAAAATCACAAAAGAAGCAAGCATTCACATGTTGGCATTCAACTGGAGCTTGGTTCTTGAAGATGGCTAGGATGTATTTTCTTCCTCATGACACCAGGATACACCAGCTTGTAAGACACTGGTAAGCATTCATCTTTGTTTCATTTTTTTTAATTATTTGGGATTCTCATTTGAGGTGGTATATGCGTTGGTCCGGTGCGTTGGGTAACAGTTCAAAATGGGTACATGTTAAAGCAAGTCATGGATGTACAATGTTGCATCCGGGTTATGGTTTTTCTTGCTGAAAATGATGTTTTTGTTGAGATGTGCAGAGAGCACGGGATCAACTTCGTTGGGCTTAGGAGGTTCAACTGACTTATAAGTATGATCTTATAGTAATGTTGCCTAACTTATCTATTTACAAAAACTTAAATTTGGGAAAAAGTGTTTCGACTAATCTAACGAACCTGACCCCTTTAGCGTTTGACTCAATACTTAATGTACCCGAACTAACTCATTTGTATCCGTTACCTATGGTTAATTTTGTGGAACTTTCACGTTCATTAATTTTATCCTGAAAAATCAAGCAAGATTTTCATGTTGATATGCTTGATGGAAACGGAAACATGTGATCAATGCAAAAACATTAACTACCCATTTTGAGCCTTTTTGATTTGTGAATATTTCTGTAGTATGGCTACTAAATTCCAAAAAAAGCAACACAAATGGCTAGAGGAGTAACTTTCCACCTTTTATTAAAAGGTTTTTTTTTTTTTTTTTTTTTTTTTCATGATTTATTTATCAAATATGTTATAATTTATTATCTCTATAAATTATCAAATTGTGCAGATATTATCAGATGTAATGGAACTTGGTTAAACCGTGATGATCATTTATTTGATCATTGCAAGACCACACAAAGGAACCTATGATGACCATTTCTTTTAAAAATCACTACTAGAAAAATAACCTATCTTGACACGCATTTAATGACACGCAGCTATTCATGACACTAAAAAACGTGTGTCATTAAAAAATTGTCGTTTTTTTTAAAAAATGGTTAAATAATGACACGCTTTTTAGCGTGTCAACAATCTAATGTCAAGAATTCAAAAAACATGACAGTATAACAATTGTGTGTCATGTTTAACGTCAAAATTTCACACATTTCTAATTTCCCTCCCATACATTTAAGTCCCGCCCTCTCATCTATCATGTACTGTATCCTAGAATTCTTAGAAACAAAACACCCTCATTCTACGAACACATACATACATACATACATACTGAAGCCCCTCAATCGTAACCCTAGCTCATTCTGAACCCTCAATCGAAACCCCTCCATTATAAGAAATCCCTCAATCGAAAGATCTGCAAGGGCAATCGCTCCTCCTGAAGCCAATGTTGAACTGCAAACGAACGTTGATGTATGTCGACTAACTTTAGTCTTCTATTAATAGTTTAATAATTCATATTTGGGTTATGAGGTGAAAATAATTCATATTTTGACCCTTTTCATTCATCTCTTGGTTTACCGATAATAATAATTAAGTTTCAGACATTCATCATCGAAAGCATGATAATAATAATTATTCCCAGATGTTTACCGATATATGTTTGATATATGCCCTTTTTATGATTTTGTTGCTGCTACATATTTCAGTTAGTGTGCTTTTCTTGGTTTAGATGAAATTTTCATTTGTCATGAGATGTATATTCTTGTTTTTGTTTGTGCAATTGTAGCTGAACTGTGTTTATGGATTTGTGTGTGTTGAGACTCTGTGTTTGTTTGGCCAGTAGTGAAACAGTGAAATATAGTTCATAACGTGTTTTATTAAGGTATGTAGAGGTTGGAAATTAGGCTTATTCTGCATTCTTTGTTTAATAAAGGGCGCCCGAGGCACTCTTAGGCACGAGGCGCAAGGCTGTGTAACTTTGACTGCTTTGAGGTGTGGATGTACAAAAGGCGTATGCGAGGTGCATATAGATAAGGCTTGAGGCGCAGGTGGTTCAGAGGTTGTATGACTTTTTAGACTGTACATAGAGATTATTTTAGGACATGATCGATGATTGAAGTTCAGTTGGTTCATAAGCAACACTGTTTGATTCTTGTACTTCAGTTGTGATTGAAGTTCTACAAAAGAAAAAATTATCATCCAAATTATGACATCATATTGTCTTCATGCAGGATGTTCAAATTGATGAAGAGGTTGATGTTATAGTTTCTAAATGGATGGGTTATATGCTTCTCCATGAGGTACCAGTTCTATTTTTTTATATATATTTCTCATTTTTATTATTATAGATTATATCTAGTATTTTTGATGTGTTATAGAGCATGCTTGGGAGTGTTATTATTGCCAGAGACCGCTGGTTAAAGCTTGGCGGTCTTATGTTTCCTTCAAATGCAGTGGTATATCTAAGTTCTTCATTATTATCAGCATTTCAAACTTTTATACAATATAATTAAGTTAAAATTTTGTAACTACTAATAATCTTTTGTTGTATTTCCTGCAGCTATACATGGCCCTTGTTACCCATCCTAAGAGATATTCAGATAGTATTGACTTCTAGCAGAATGTTTACGGGATTGACAATGAGTAAAAAGTTAATCCGGAATTTACTTACCCAACTTATATTTTTTTTAACATATACTTTCATTAACAAAGGCCGGCCCTCAAACCAAGGACCGCCACCAAGGGCTTACAAAATATACAAAGGATAACACGACCATTCCTTCCACTCTAAAATTTTGAAATTAGAGCGGTTTTTAAGCAATAAAAACAACATCGCTTTAACAGACGCCACAACCTGTACAACTTTAGTGGACGACCCTTCAAACACCTTTTTATTTCTCACTTTCCATAACGCCCAGCAAACTACCATTAAAATGCCTCTAAGAATCCTTTTTAAACCATTTATTTTGTTTCCCCTTAGTTGGCAGCAGCAACATATCTTTGATACTGTAGAATTGCGCCGGATTAACCTTGCACCAACTCCAAACAGATTTCCAGACGCCAAAGGCAAAGCCACAGTTCACGAAACAATGATCGACCTGTTCTGGAGCAGCCTCACACAGCGGGCATGAAGTATCTTGAATAGCAACACCTCTTTTCACCAACGCCAAACGGGTCGGGATCCTATCCATCTCGATTCGCCACACAAGTATATTAACTTTACATGGCACCCATGAGACCCACCGCATATCATTATTTCACTGCAAGTTCTGACCCGTTTGCAGCATTTTTTTCAGACGCAACAGAAAACAAACCACCTCTATCTGCCTCCCAAACCCACTTATCTTTACAGTCAACAATCCGGACCTCACCCAACATCGCACAGACGTCTTGCATTTCAGATATTAACTTTACCGTATTCGACTTACCCAACTTATATACGTGTACAATTAATAATTTTATGTATATTATCTATGTGTGAATTTAAATTTGGTATATTGCAGTGTCTCCAATGTTGCATTTAGCAAAACAGTGTGCCTTTGAAGGGCCATGTGTTGAGACAATCAGTAGAGAAAATGTTGCTACATTGACACATGTGGTTAGTTTCTTGTCAATGGCTTTAGCACAACCTATTATCATTTTAAAATATTATTATTAATGTCTAATTTGTCATATATTTGAAATTTTGTTTTTGCTGGAACAGGTGAAGCATGTGGATTGCTATAAAATCACAAGAAAAAACTAGAAATAGTCACGACAAGCTTTAAACCTCGATCTTACGATGCGAGGTAAATTCCCTCTTAAACACTGGTAAGGTATTTTTATTTTGATAACTTAATTTACAGTAATTAGATTAATTCTTTTTTGTTTCAGCTCCTTTGCACGGGTTTGCATTTTGGTTTGATGTTGAGTTCAGTGGACCTGCTAACAATGATGCACCACTATCTCTTGAAGAGCAGACTGAATCAAACCCTTCTGGTAGTCATCAGAGTAAACAAGCTAATCCAAACGATGCACTTGTTCTTTCCACTGCACCTGAGAATCCTTCTACACATTGGCAACAGGTACACTATTGTGGGTAACGGGTCAAAATGGGCAGGTTGGTGACTGGTAAGTGGGGAACTTTTAGTACAGGCGGGTCACATTGACCCAAATGTTTTATTTCTTTCTTTTTTATTTTTTTCTTAAGAAAGTACCCCCATTTTACCTTTTAGAATTAGTACATAAACTCAAATCGGCCCATTCATAATTTAACATGTCAAAATGGCCATTTATAATTGTAGTACTTGGTTAATATTTTGCTGTTAAATTAGCAAGGAAAAAAATACACCAAGTAAACATTATTAGTAGTGGTATAATTTGTGTGGTTTGTTCACTGATTGGCACAAACAGAATTAATTTCCAAATCAATAAACCAAATTGCATATGAGAACAATTGTACATACACAGAGCATATGGCACAAGAATTTAATTCACCATCTATGATGATATATGATATGACTATTTAATTTACCATCTACAATGATAGTGTTACTGTTGACGTTTAATCCTCATCTTTTTCGTGGTTTTATTTGTGTTTACATGGAGTGTTTTAAATAACCTTTGCATTAAGGTTATTTTTGTGTTTTGAGTCCTAACGCCATTTTCAAGTAAGTATTCTTCTTTCATTCCATTGATATTAATTCATTCATGTATGCGTATACTGAATTTCTTGACTGATATGTTTTAGGATTGATGTAACATTTTAGGATTGATGTGTTACAGGTTGGGGGAGGAGTGGATGTTTACACGGATGCAGATATTGATTTTATCCGTGAAGAATGGTCAAGTTATGCCGCGACCTTCATTTTCAAGTGATCCGTATGTTTAGATCTAGATCGACTAACGTAATGTATTGACACAATGTTTTTGTAACCGTTAATACTTATGGTAGGATTCAACAAATGATTGTAATGGGTTTTTTTTGGTGATATATATAATATATGCAGTTTTATTATCAAATTTATTGATTTTGTAATTATAAATTTAAATATAAATCCAGGGATATTAGTCATTTTGTAGAAAAAAAAAATTTAGGTAAAAAAAACCATGACACGCAAAATGAGTGTCATAAAGGTGTGTTATAAATGAGTGTCAAGAATGTATGTCATTAAAGAGTGTCATGAAAGCGTGTCAAAAAAGTGTATCATAAAAGAGTGTCATTAACGCGTGTCATTAAAAGATGACACGCGTTTCGTGTCATAAAAATTTAATGACATGTTCTTCCTTGACACTTTTTTGTGTGTCATAAACACTTTTTTATGACGCGCAATGCGCGTCAAGATAGGGGTATTTTTCTAGTAGTGAATGTAATCCACCATCGTACTCATCAAAATAATTTATTTGAATTATTATTTTCAGTTAGGTGAAAATATCTTTTTTTTTTCTCAAATAGTAGATTGGGATAGAGTAGTATTAGATGAAGCTCATACAATCAAGCCTTCAAGAAGCCAATGTGCTCAAGTTGCCTTCACATAGTGTAGGTGGTGTCTTAGTGGTGCCCCTCTTCGTGTAACCTCCCACTCCACAATTATTTGTCATATATATGCATATATGTATTTGAGATTCATTTCATTTACATGAACTGAAATTCATTTTTATCTAACAATTTGGAAGACCCGTACAGCCTTTTGTGTTTTTAAACTATTTTATGTTTCTTTATAAATTGTATTTAATGCTAAACGATAATGTTTTGACTTGTGTATATAGTTTCATATACAAATGTTGTTATAAATTATAGTGGTAGCAAACCAAAATAAAGAAATATATGGTGGTTGTAAGTTTTTGTATAATGACGAGGTAGGCCCAATCTAGATGGATCGGCCCAACACCACATGAACGCCCCATTACATTTGGGCCAGCCCAATGGCAGATATACACCGGGCGAACCAACACGGTTGCACCCCGGATAATTGATAAGGCTTAACCTCTTTTCCGAGAATCAGGGAAAGAAGGTTCCAAAGAGAAGATAAAGCCTATCTCCATCTAAACCGGAGAGTCAGCTCCTGGAGATGGGCTCGAAGAGGCGGTTACGAGAAAAGTAAGAAGGGCTATAAATAGAGGTCAGAGGTAAATAATAATACACATTCACAATCATAAAAGCTTTGGCTTTACTCTCACACCTAGAACCAATACTTATTCTCACGCCGGAGGGTGGTCACAGGAAACCCCCCTTTCCTGTGACGAGTCCTAACGGTGTTTTGTTTTGCAGGCACCCGGATTCAGCTTGGGCTAGTTATTCAGTGCCGGAACAGCATTCTTGTCTACTAGGAGAGGTATTTACTTCTTCATTGGCGCCATCCGTGGGACACGTACAAGGAGTTAGTTATCGGCTGAATAACCCAAGGAATCAAGATGACCTCGAATCAGGACACCGCAGTGGCTACCAATCCGGCCGAAAGCAACCAGAATCTGATTCCCACAGTAGAGCAAACAGATGGAGCCGTTGCGTCTGACTCGGAAGGAGAAAGGGATGAAGCGGCTCCGGGGTTCTCCTCAAGGACATCGACTACCCGACCGGGCACTACACAGCCTTTAATATCGTCCGGGAGTCACCCGGGACGTTTCCCACTCATAAGAGGACTGACTTCATCGTCCACTTACACTCGACCAATTGTTAGTACCAGCTTTTTAGCCCCTCGAGTGCCGGCACTAGCGTCATCCGTACCTTGGTTTACCGCAGCACAAAGTCTTCCCCTATTCTCAGCCGCGATTTCAGCAGCCATAACGTCATCACCACAAGCCACCCTCATGCAACCGAACATGCCACCTTACACGCCGGTTACTCCCGGAAATCAACCGTTCATGCCTTATTATCCTATGTCTCCGTATGGGTATATGTGTGCACCATCAACTGGCGGTGCATTCTCATACCCCTACCCTTACATGTATCCTCCGGTACAGCCACCCCTTCCCGGGTGGAACCCTCAAACTGGGATGCCTTCAAACGAAAGGTTGAATGACGTCCGTACTCGCCTCACCTACGAAACCACTCCCGGGGGTCCCGGAACTTCTGCGGGACTTTCCCAGGGACGACAGCAAAACCCAGGGGTATTACAGGAGAATGAGGATCAAGGTGATGATGAAGACCTTACCCGGCCATACCGTCCTCCGACGATGGCGACTTACTCCAAATTCTCGGAAAGGATAGCCAATGCTCCGCTACCTCAAAACCTGAAGCTCCCATCGACAGTGGGTAAGTATGACGGGACTGGGGACCCGGATGATCATTTGAGCATTTTCGAGTCTGTGGGAACATCCAAAGATTGGCCAATGCAAGCCTGGTGCCACATGTTTGTTCAGACCCTTGTGGGAGCAGCACGGGTCTGGTGGGATAGTTTGCCGCCCAGGTCTATTTCAAACTGGAGAGATATCCATAAGGGATTTACCCAGCAGTTCAGTCAGCAGCGCAGACATACCAAGTACAGAGAGGAAGTAATGCATATCCGTCAGAGAGAGATAATGAGCCGATGGAGAATTTCATAATACGTTTCAACAAGGAACGTTTACAAATCCCGGGCCTTACTGAAGAATTGGCATGTACCGCATTCACCATGGGGGTGAACGACGATGGATTGTTAAGGAAGCTTCATGGTCCTTATGGGTATCCTCAGACCATGGACGAAATGATGACAATAGCTAAGGCATATGTCAAGCAGGAGAAATCAATCGCCATGAATCACGCGGTACGGAAGAAGCATGAGACCGCCAAGGCAAGTGACAACCAAGACTCCCGAAGCTCCAGGAACAGGGGGCGGTCGGGCCAACCTTACTCAAGGGATGACCGTCGTGACGAACGCCGGGATGATCGGCGAGATGACCGCCGGGAGCAAGGACGAAGGTCGGAGAGGTCCCGCGATTCCTACTCCAGCAGAGGGGAAACGGCTTCCAAGCCTAAGTTGGATTATCCGGAGCTGATCAAGACACCATCCCAAATATTAGAAACAGAAAACCTAAGGCTAAATACTCCTCGACCGGTCAAGGATTCGCCATCAAAAGACAAGTCAAAATTCTGTGATTATCACAAAGGCAATGGTCACGATACAAATGATTGTTTTCAGTTGAAGAGGCAAATAGAATACTTTGTCAGGACGGGAAAACTAGCACATCTGGTCAAGGATATGAAGCCGGGCCCCTCGACTTGGGAGGATAAAGCGGCCGGGAAGAAACCCAGAGAGATTAACGCTATACGGCTAGAAGCAAACGGTGGCACCAAGAGGCGTTTTGAGACGATTGAACCTTGGATGGAAGCAACGATGACAGTACCGCCTTATTACAAGGCCTTGAAGATGGAAGCACTAGTAATATCAGCCGCAGTGGGTGACTACAGCATGAAGAGGATCATGGTTGATACGGGCAGTTCAGAAGACATCTTTTATGAACCGTGCTTCAGAAGAATGTCAAGTGAAGATCAGAAAATGCTAGCTCCGGCCCACGGTCCGGTCAAAGGGTTTACTGGGGAATGTGTAGAGCCGCTGGGGCAGTTGACATTCCCGGTAACTCTGGGTGATGGCTATAAGGAGCGCACTATCTTGGTCACTTTCCTGGTGATCCCGGCCATCTCTCAATACAACTTAATCATAGGTCGGTACACGTTGGGACGGATTGACGCCCTGATTTCTACTGCCAGGGGGTTTCTCATGTTCCCAACTCCGCATGGAATTGCCACCGTTTCCGGAGAAAAGGTTTGCGCAGCATCGGAGGGCACTACTTGTCGTCAAGCACCATCTGGGATTCGTGGCCCAGAGAGATGGGTTCTGAGTGCGAAACACCCCGACCAGACGGTCACCATTGGAAACTCCTTGACTCCAACCACGCAGGACAAGTTGAAGCGGCTATTGAAGCGCAACATGGACGTCTTTGCTTTCTCGCACTCTGATATGACCGGGATAGCACGGGCAAAGGCAGAGCACAAATTGTCTACTTATCCAAACGTAAAACCGGTCATGCAAAAGAGAAGGAGTATGGCTCCTGATCGAAGAGCAGCTGTAGTACAAGAAGTAAAGAAGCTAGAGGAAGCCGGGATCTTGAGAAAGACTAAGTACCACACGTGGGTTGCTAACCCTGTCATGGTCCGGAAACACGATGGAAGCTGGAGGATTTGTGTGGACTACAAAGATCTGAATAAAGCGTGCCCTAAGGACGCTTATCCGCTCCCGGAGATAGACCTAAAAGTTGATTCCCTGGCCCCATTCCAGTTTAAATGTTTCTTGGATGCATATAAGGGGTATCATCAGATTCAGATGGCAAAGGAAGATGAGGACAAGACGGCTTTTCACACGGACGCCGGCATATTCTGCTACACCAAAATGCCGTTCGGTTTGAAAAACGCCGGGGCTACGTATCAAAGGTTAATGGACCAAGCGTTCGAGCACCAAATTGGCAGGAACCTGGAGGTATACGTAGACGATCTGGTGATAAAGAGCAAGGCAGAAGACATGATGCTGAAAGACATAGAAGAGACATTCGATACTCTCCGGGAATACAACATTAAGCTAAACCCGGGAAAGTGTGCTTTCGGAGTTGAGGAAGGCAAGTTCCTGGGAGTGGTAGTATCAAAAGATGGGTTCCGAGTCAACCCGGAGAAGGTAGCGGCCATTCGAAACATGCCAGCCCCTAAAACGCTGAAAGATGCTCAAACACTAAATGGGAGGCTCGCTGCCATCAGCAGGTTCCTGGCTAGACATGCCGAGCGGTCGTTACCGTTCATCTCAACGCTCAAAGACTGCCTGAACAAGAACAAATTCAGATGGACTGCAGAAGCAGACAAAGCATTTGAGCAAATGAAGGCGTTTGTCAGTAACTTGCCCATGTTGACAGCACCACGGCCAGGAGAAGTATTGAAAATGTATCTGGCAGCCGGTCATCTTGCCGTCAGTTCTGTGCTTTTGGTCGAAAGAAATAAGCGTCAAACACCAATTTATTACATCAGCCGGACACTTTCAGATGCTGAAACTAGGTACCCCACTCTGGAAAAATTAGTGCTGGCACTGGTTCATGCTTCCCGAAGGCTGCGAAGATATTTCCAAGCACATGAAGTGGAAGTCTTAACAAACTTCCAGTTGGGACAAATCTTGAATAGACCGGAAGTATCTGGCCGACTCGCCAAATGGGCAATTGAGCTGGGGGCGCTGGATATAACGTTCAAGAAAAGAGCGGCAGTAAAGGGTCAAGTCCTAGCTGATTTTATGACCGAGATCCCGGAAGGTGAAGAGATTCAAGAATCCCTACCAAGATTGGAGGAAGCATTGGAAGACGAATCTAATCCATGGCAGTTGTATACTGATGGATCTTCAAATAGTAAAGGAGCCGGGGCAGGGTTATTGCTCGTCAGCCCGGAGGGTGCAAGATTCCTCTACGCCCTCCGGTTTGACTTTGAATGTTCTAATAATCAATCTGAGTACGAAGCCCTGCTAGCAGGACTGCGGGTGGCTTTGACCCTGGGCGCTACCCGGGTAGACGCCCATGTGGATTCACTGTTAGTCAACAACCAGGTCAATGAGTCATACGAGGCCAAGGATGAGTCCATGATCAAGTACCTGGAAAAGACGAAGGAGTTAATGACAAAGTTCAAGAAGGTCACATTGCATCATGTGAGAAGGCACAAGAACGACATAGCCGATGCACTTAGCAAGCTGGCTTCTTCAGGCACAGACGCTAACGTTCATATTGAAACCTTAAAGCACCCGTCCACACAGGTAGCAGAAGTCCACGCGGTTCACACGGTCGAGGTCTCCTGGTTGACCCCCATACACAGGTACCTCACAGATGGAAGCTTGCCGGAAGACAAGGCGGAAGCAATGAAGATCCGAACCAAGTCACTACAGTACGAGATCCAAGCCGGGATTCTTTACAGGAAATCATACCTGGGACCAGCTTTAAGATGTGTATCCCCATCTGAGGCTAGGTACTTGATAAGAGACATCCACTCAGGAATATGCGGTATACATGCAGGACCCAGGGCGGTAGTAGAAAAGATAACTAGTGCAGGTTATTATTGGCCCGGAATGCATAACATGGCCGTAGAAGAACTCAAGAAGTGCGTCAGTTGTCAGAAGTACGCACCCGTAACGATTCGGCCAAAGAATAACCTGATCCCGGTAACAGCAGCATGGCCTTTTCAGAAGTGGGGTATTGACTTGGTCGGGCCCTTTCCTTTAGCTCCGGAAAGCTCAAGTACCTGGTGGTGGCCATTGACTATTTCACCAAGTGGGTTGAAGCAAAACCATTGACTAAGATAGAAGCATGCAACATCAAGAAGTTCTTGTGGGAACATGTGGTTTGCAGGTTTGGGGTCCCCTTGTACCTAGTCAGTGACAACGGGACACAGTTCGTGGACAAGCATATACAAGAATGGTGCAAGAGTCTGAACATACAGCAGATATTCACGTCTGTGGCCCATCCTCAGGGTAACGGCCAGGTTGAGAGAGCCAATAGAAGCATATTGGACGGACTGAAGAGGCGATTGGACCAAGAAGGAGCATCGTGGGTTGATCAACTCCCACATGTCCTTTGGGCTCACCGGACAATGCCTAAGACAAGTAATGGGGAAACCCCCTTTTGCCTAACATATGGGTCAGAGGCGATGATCCCGACCGAAGTAATGCTGCCGTCCCGCCGACATGCTACTCAGGATGCTGACAACGACCAGCTGCTAAGGCACAACCTCGAGTTGTTAGAAGCCCGGCGTGATGAAGCTCACATTAAAGAAGCCCGGTACAAGAGATTATTGGAAAAATACTACAACAAAAGGGTTAGGAGCTGCTCATTCAAGATCGGAGACCTGGTCATGCGAGATAACGAGGCCAGCAGACAACTGCCCCAGGGGAAGCTAGGCCCAAACTGGGAAGGACCGTATGAGGTCGTTGAAGACCTGGGAAAAGGAGCATACCGCTTGAAGCAGCTGGACGGCACGCCAGTGCCCAGAAGCTGGAATGCTGCCCAACTTAGAAAATGTTACATGTAATAAGGGACGAAAAGTCTCAGGCCATAGGCCACTGCAAGTATGCCCGACCGGTAGCCACGATACCCCGGGTAGTCAAACTTTTATTTTTTGTTATGAACATTACAACTATTAATAAGACGCCGATGACGGCATTCATAGTTTTTATATGCTTCATTATAAACATACTGCTTTTGCCAAGCAAAATTACAAAAAAAGGTAGGGGCAGGACAAAAATCCAATGCCTTCAAAACACATACTTCCTACCATCTATACATAGCGCTATTTAACCTAGTCTTACTCGACTACAAAACATTAATTACTGCAACCCTCCAACATGGCAAACACCTCTGCAGGGGTGTACAGCAAGTCACCTTCGGGGTTGCAAGCAGGGGGGAGGACCCAAAACTCCTCATACATCCTCATTTCCTCTGAGTAGAGGTTGGAGGACCACACTTCCGGCTCCTCGCTCACCTTTGATGTTCCAACGGCAACATTCCCAGGAACCATGGGAATGGCATCTTCCAAAGGAACCCAAGGGGAGGGACGGCGTCCAACACCACGCCGGTAAACTAATCCATAGCGGGCAGGAGCGGAGGCATTGAATGACTGAACCTGGGCATCGCCCTCCATCTCCTGAAGAGTTGTAGAAATCCTTGGTATCGCAATAGGAACAACAGGTTCCTCTCCTACATTCTCTGCAACTTCAGAAGGAAATGGTTGGACGGGTTTTGGTCGCCGATGGTACACCAATCGATAGGACCTTTGTGGAAGAATCTCGACCAGTTCTTGAGCAGGAGCTTCCACAACAGGCACGGCTGTATCCAGCTCCTGGGATTGTCGTTGTAGCTCCTTTAATCCCTCTAGAGCATCGAGCTCCTTCAAGTACTTTTTTAGGGAGACAAACTTACGTGGCATGATGAACGAGTGAATGTGCACGTTTGCATGATATGCAACCCCACTTATAAAGGGATTAATTTGACGGTTAAGTTATTCTTGGGAGTTTAAACAACCTGCAATAATGACACTGACGCACGCCGCCTGACACGTGGATGTGACGGTTAGGTTGCATAGCTGACGTCGGCAATATGATTACAAATATTAATGACGACAAGACGTTTCATTATGACCCACTGGAAGATCTCGGATCAACAATATTATATCTCGAATATTAAATAAACACAACATTCATTTGAATAAAACGTTCATACAAAATATCCCACAGGATCAGTACACGCATAACAAACTTCAACACGTTACAAAACGTTAAACTACTATTCGTCATCTGAAGAACTAGCAGAAGAGCTGGCAAGCACGGGTTCAAGGACGGCCCGGACGTTGGACATGCCTTCGTCACCGGTCTGGGCCTGTAGCTGTGCAAGCTCGTCCAAAGAATCACTGCTAAGGGCTTCTAGGGCTTTGGAGGTCCGTTGTTCAACTCCTTTTTCATGATCAGTGGCATCCGGCAGCTTTCGCCCGAGAAGTCCCTGACGATGACCATGCCTCAAACCATCCTGGTACCCGGACTCCACGGCGGTCCGGTAAAAGTCGTTCAATCTTTGCTGGTACTGAGCCCCTACACGAATATGGCTCCACGAAGCCCGGAACCCCCTGGATATTAGCCAATCCCGGTCAGCCTCCAAAATATCCACCCGGGTGTGGGCAGCAGTCAACTGCTCGGTCAGACTGGCAGCATTCTTGGTAGCAGTCTCAGCCTCGGACTTCAGAGCATTCAGTTGCTTCAGCATGGTGTCCCTCTCTTCTTCGGCCCTCCAAGCACGGGATTCATAGCCTTCTATATCAGAAGCCAGCCGGTCATACCTTTCTTGCTCAGCTTTTGCCTTAGTAACATTCTCTCGTTCCACCTGCAAGTCTTTCTCTAAGAGCTTTACCCGCTCCTCTAAACCCCGTACCAGTCGGACCTGCCCATCATGGGCACGAAGGATTTCAAGCTTCTCGTCATTATGAGTGTTTATTAGACGAGTCTTGTCCCGCTCAAAGGTCTCCCTGATGGATGACATCCCTGCGATCTCCTTCCGGCAATCTCCTAAGGACTGCATCAACGCTTCAGCTTCAACGGACAACTTGCTGTGAGACACATGCATGTCATATAAATCACCTACATCTGAACACCAATGGCGTAGCACCTCATACATGGAAGATACAGAATTTACGCAAGAACCAAGAGCATTCTCAGCCAGCTGGGCATTGTGCAGGCCATGGAGATAATACCGTTTGGCAGGAGGAATGGCATGGTCAACCCAATGCCTGATGACGTCTGGATCAATGAACCGGGTAGACTGAGCAACCTTCCACTTAGGGGTATACTTTGTATCCGGCAAAGAAGGATTCCAATTAATACCGGGAGCGTAGGCATGCGAAGGCATCTGAGTTGATTCAATGGGGTCCACGCTGAACGGCATCTGCCCGGATCTTACACCGCCGGGGAAAGCAATAGGATGATGTTGTACATCGTGTAGCAGCTCGGTAAAACTGACCCAGGACATATCCCAAAGGGCTTTGACACTAGAGCTACCAAGGTGCAATCTCGTCTGGGCATCAGGAGGCATGGCAGTATTAATAGGAGCTGACATAGTGCTGGAAAAAGCTGCTACTGAGGACGTGGTCATCATGGCTGTACTGGCCGGGGCTGACAGAGTGCTTGAAGAGGCAACCGCCGTATGAGTGGTAATCACGGTAGCTGGTGACAAGGTGACACTGACTGACAAGGTGTTGTTAGGTTCTTCGTTGACAACTAGGCGAGGAACCGGGATGGTAGTAGCTGTGACGGCAGTTGACGGTACATCATCAGCGGGTAGGGTAGTAGTCGCCGTAGCTGCAAGGGCATCCACACCCTGCTCCGATAAAGCTGCAGTAACAGGGCTGGAAGCCTTGGTGGGCTGTGTGGAAGTACCCTCGTCCAGGAGGGATGTACCTGGATACGACATTGTCAAATATAAAAGAAAAAGAAAAAAAAACAAAAACAACAAGAACCGAGGTGCACAAACAGACCCGTACCTAGCCTGTCTTCTTTGCTGGCCAACAACTCACGGCGATTGGCAAGGAATGATGATACATCTGGCGAACCGGCTTTCCGTTTCCGGGTCTTCTTCTTTTTCCCACTAACAGGTATAGCAGGATCAGAAACATTGAGCGGATCTGGATTCAGAGGAGGTGAGGCCGGTGCCTCAGCGTTTACAGGAGCAGTAGTATCTGATGGGTCAGGGCGGCTTTGGATCGGAAGAGCAGGAATCACAAAGTTCTTCACCGTCTGGGTAAGAACGTCCGCCTCGTCGTCCCCCAGCAGACGGTCATGTTCCTCAATATGGGGGATGACCCGTGGATCTATAGCATCAAAGTAATGCCACTCATCTGAACACAGAAACAACCGGTTAAATTAGAAATACTCGGTGACTGATAAGCTATGCAATAGGACATACCTTGATCTCGTCGGCGATACTCCGGGTATATGGTATCATCGACCCAGATGCGGCTCATACCGACAGCTACAAGGGCTCGTTCAGGTATATGTGTGCAGGGGGTTGGATGGTTCACCAGAGCCACATACAGTGGAAGCTTCTCAAAGACAGACGGAGCAGGGCTCTCGTCAGCAAATTTTGTTTTTCCTTCAGGGGTTTGCACCGGAGCAGCGACCGGCAACACACACTCGTCGATAAAAAAGAACTTTCGTTTCCAGTTTTTATCTTGCACATTGGGGGGGGGGGGGAAGTTCTCAATACAGGATGGAGCCCCAGGACGACGATCAAACGTGAAGTACTCTCCTTTGTAAACAAGGACATAAAACACTCGGAAGACATCCAGCTGGAGGGACATACCTAGTCCCCGGGCACAAAATTCGAAGTGTTTCACCTTAATTAGTCCTAAGGGATGAAGCTGAGAGATGTTTACCTTATAGTATGACAGCAATTCCACCAAGAATTGAGTCACCGGCAGCCGGAAATGGCAAAACTTGAAGAACTCAGCGTATAGGGTAATCTTCCCAGGCTTTAAGGGAAAAGCAACGTCGGTGGGTCCTGGTAACACGGGATTCCACTCCGGCGATATACGCCATTCAGAAAGGAAGGATTGTAGTGCCGTTACTGACCAATTAGTATGAATCTGGGCAACACTCATGGTGGTTCGTGATGTGCTAGCTTTGGGAGCCATTTCAAAGGAAAATTTATGGTTAGTTATTTTGTACCGTATATTTCAGTGGCAACCATCTAATTTATAGGCGGAAGATTGTACGAGTTTTCAAATTTTAAAATCAAACCGCCAACAGTCAGAACCCTTGAGTTGTTCAAACTGTTATAACGGCTGAGGCGACAACTCAGGATGACGTCACATCACGTGCCTTACCCATGCGGCGCTATACTCTAGGAAGATTTTTTCTTTTTGGCATTTACATCATCCTCACAGTGTCATATAACTTGTCATTTTTAAAAGCCTAGTAATAACCAAGTCTGCTTATCACTAGACTTAGGGGGACATGACGAGGTAGGCCCAATCTAGATGGATCGGCCCAACACCACATGAACGCCCCATTACATTTGGGCCAGCCCAATGGCAGATATACACCGGGCGAACCAACACGGTTGCACCCCGGATAATTGATAAGGCTTAACCTCTTTTCCGAGAATCAGGGAAAGAAGGTTCCAAAGAGAAGATAAAGCCTATCTCCATCTAAACCGGAGAGTCAGCTCCTGGAGATGGGCTCGAAGAGGCGGTTACGAGAAAAGTAAGAAGGGCTATAAATAGAGGTCAGAGGTAAATAATAATACACATTCACAATCATAAAAGCTTTGGCTTTACTCTCACACCTAGAACCAATACTTATTCTCACGCCGGAGGGTGGTCACAGGAAACCCCCCTTTCCTGTGACGAGTCCTAACGGTGTTTTGTTTTGCAGGCACCCGGATTCAGCTTGGGCTAGTTATTCAGTGCCGGAACAACATTCTTGTCTACTAGGAGAGGTATTTACTTCTTCATATAACATACAACCTGTTCAAGAGACGGGTATAATTTTATTTAGTGGTGTAATATGTTTTATTTAAAAATTTCTTTACCCGTGAAGTTCACGGGTCTCTAACCACAGCAAATGATTGAGTTCAGTTTATGATCAACAATTTTGCGTTTATTTTTTAAACTTTGTTTTGATCTTTTATGTTCATGTACTCTATCTTTCACTTTTTAACTATTATTCTTATTATTTGGACTATATTTGCTTATTTTTAATAATTTTTAAATGTTTTTTTGTTTCATGTGTGTTTTTAATATATCTTAACGTTGTTGTATCTAACGTTTTTCATTCCACAGAATTGATATTATCTAAACCTTATGTAAAAATCAATAATACACAGGTTTTTAAACATAGCTTGATGACATATAATAACCTTTACGCAACATAGATTTGAATGTTTAGTGATTAACATTAATAATAATCACAAATAATATTTTTATTATTCTTATTTACTTATGATTAGATTACCAAACATAGCTTAATGACTTAAAATTTCTTCGCATAACCTCATCTACAACTACTTGCTACTACTTTTAAGTTGCATATCTGGAGAAACACCATCAATTTAACAAGAAGAAATAATTGGATCTTTTAGTTGAACCCTTATAAAAGTCGTTTAATTTTATTTAGTCGATAAGATGTTATTTTGGTTTGAAATTGCATGTTAATATAATCTTACATATATTCATTCCTTTTATGCACACTCAACTTCAAAGCATAAAACTATTAGTTTAATATTACTTTTTAATTTTTAATTTACTTTGGTTTGCACCGTGGGTACCTACGGGGCTCTAACCTAGTATTATACTATATTAATAGACAAACATAATGAATAGTGTTTTTATTATATTTTATTTTAGTTAGTTAATAAATATATGTGTGTTGAGATAATAACCAATATGGTCTGGTGGTGTGGTGGTTTGATTGTTGCTTATCTATATATATATATATATATATATATATATATATATATATATATATATATATTGCAAAGCTAATAATGTTATATGTCATAATATTATGCAATCTCTCCTTTAAAAGATGCCACATAGGATGTGATGTGGCAACTCTAAACCAATTAAATAAAAGGAATAAATATGATTTAACCTAATCTATTAAATACCTGATCTATAAAATCTAAATATTAAACCTTTATTATTATCTCTCTCATGTTTTCTCCCATAACTTTTAAACGTTAATATCTTTTATATACGAGATTTTTTAAAGAAAAAAATTACACCAAATTAACGAGCGTTTTATTATCTTTCCAACGAGTACCATAGTGCTATATAAAAACAGAGAAAAAAAGACTATTTTTTGTAACCTGACAGGTATTGTGTCGGGTTTGGGATTAGTTTTAAAAAAAATGTGGATTTGGGTCGGGTCTGGGATTAGGTGATACCCGACCCGATTACCCGAAACAACATACCCAAATACCCTAACTATATACCCGATCATATACCCATGAATTTTTTACCGCATCACATAACCCTTAGACTAATTTGCGTTCGATATTTCAATAATTAACTTTTTTTTTTCTTATTTCATGTTTGTTCTTTTTAGAATGATCGATTACAAACTTCCGAATTCATTTGTAATGGCACTAGATTTATGCCCCGGCGCAGAGATTCGTTTTTTTTATATTTGAATATGATAACTTATGGCAGAGATTTGCTTAAAATAATAATAATAATAATAATATATTTTGTTATGTCATATTAGATATTTCAACCCGGGACGCTTCCGGGATAAAAACTAGTTATTGAATACGTCTCAGGTTCGACTCTAGCTAGAGAGGCTTATTTTTTTTTCTTTTTTTTTTTTAATTTTTAAGAGTTTTTTATTAGGTTTGTGACTTGGATAGCTGGCATCTCACTATGTCACCACGTATCACCACTTTTTCTTTTATTTCCTGCTTAAACTCTAAAACCCCCACACACACATAAATACTTCTGGAGAGAGAGAGAGAGAGGGACAGAAGAGGAACCGGTGGCTCCTACCACCGATATCGGCAGAGCACCGGTAGAACAGGGGCGTCAACGATGAAGCTGAAGCACACATCTTCGTTAACGATCTCCGTCCGCCGGTCGCCGCCACTACACATCTCCGGTCCGGTCAACCTTTTGTCAGATCTCGCCACCACACATCTCCGGTCCGGTAAACCTTTTGTCAGATCCCATTATTATTATTGTTGTTGTTGTTATTATTATTATTATTATTATTATTATTTAGTGTATGTGTGTTCTTGAAATTAAAAGGGCCTTTTTTTCGTTTTCTTTGTTCCTTAATTCTTCCAGAAGGTTCATAAGTATGGTTAGTTGTAAGATTGTTTTCCTAATTATATGATATGAGCAACACACTTTGGGTGGAGTTTTTGTTATGTATATAGCAACGATCCAAGGTAATGTTTATTTTTTATAGTTCTGATTATTAATTGGCTGTTGATTGTAGAAAGGAGGTGGACAGAAGTGGTGGTTTGGTTTAAAAGGTGTATGTGAAAATTGTTGGTCATCTATTTTACATTTTTTCTACTTTAAAATCATGATAGAAGGATCTGTGGAAGGGGTAAACAAGATCGTGACTGGAGACCTGACCTCAGTCTCTGAACAGGAGCTTGTGAACTGTCAACTGTGACACATCTTACAACCAAGGGTGCAATGGAGGTCTTATGGACTATGCTTTTGATCTCATAATTAAAAACGGCGGTATTGATACCGAAGAAGATTATCCGTATACAGGAAAAGACGGAAAGTGCGATAAAAACAAGGTTTGTATTAATTTGTTGATTATTTTGGATTTGTTTTGTTGTTCGATTCCGATATTTGTTTGGTTTGTGCAGAAAAACGCAAAGGTTGTTACCATTGATAGCTATGAAGATGTTCCTGTCAACGACGAATCATCGCTCAAAAAGGCTGTTGCAAGCCAACCTGTAGCTGTTGCGATTGAACCCGATGGCAGGGATTTCCAGTTCTACACTTCTGTAAGATAATCTTTATGCGATTTAAATCATTCGAAACAGTGAATAGCGAATGTTTGTTAGTTTATAAATATTAGGTTATTTTCAATTTATACAGGGTATCTAAACTGGTTCATGTGGAACTTCTTTGGACCATGGTGTCCGAGCTGCCGGATATGGAACCGAAGACGGAAAAGATTATTATCTTTTAGGCGACTTTGATAAACAAATATTAAGTTTCGACTATGATTATGACTGTTTTCGATTGGCGACTAGGATGGCTTTGCACATGCAACCGCACCAACTTAATTTATATTTATACACTATGAATAGAGCAATGGGAATAAAAAGTGAAGTGGCTTTTCGCGATGACGATGACTGTTTAGGATTGGCGATTGTTTAGGCGTTTTGCTGTTTTGATGGTTTATTGTTTAGATTCATAATTTGGGCGATTCATAATTTAGGCGTACTTTGTTGTTGAACGGTTTTCATGGTCGGGGATTGTGGTGCTGGGGTTAGGTTTTCGACTACCGTTTAGGCAACTGGTTTGTTGGTAGTCGTGAGTCAGTGTGTAATGGAGATGGGTGTATAGGAACAACAACAAAGTCACAATTTTTGTATTACTACAATTTTCTTTTTTTCTAATTGGAATTGGAAAGCTGTTTTGAATTGTTGATTTTCAACCGGACATTGTTGTCTTTACGTCGGCTGCCTACTCTAATTTTGGTCGAGATAAGGGTGACTTGAACAGTGATTTTATCAGGTCTATTTGACTTCGGACATATTCACTAACTTCACTTTGAATTTGAATTGTGATTGCAGCATGCATACTACTTTGATTTTGAGGTAAGAATTTGCTAACTTGATACATGAAAAAAATATTCTAACAATCAGCAAGAAGAACAGGGGTTCCATGATCTAATTATTCTATTTGCGATCGATTTCAGAAGATCAGTTTTTGGCATCGGAGAAAGCGTGGCGTCTTGTAGGGTGGCCGAAGCAGCGTTGGTGACGCTGAATGCTGTTTCTTTTATGTCGATCTAATGCTTACTGAGGCTAAGGTTAAGTTAACTTTATTATTATTATTATTATTATTATTATCATCTTTGTTTGTTAATAACTCTTGATTGCACATGTTTTCAGAACATATGTTGTGTGAGAATGAATCCACTTATTTGGCGCAAAGTTGCTGCAGTTTCTGGTAAGTTTTTGGAATCAAAGTTGTGTTCAATCATCTTTGTAGCCTAAGTTCCGTTAACAAATTTGGTTAACTGTTTGGTATTGGGTTTTTTCAAGTATAATTTGGGAATCTGGGGTTGGATCTGTTGTTATAAACAAAAAAAAATAACTTACGGTAACAAATTTGGTTAACTGTTGGGTATTGGGTTTAGGGGTTCAAGTATAATTTGGGAATCTGGGGTTGAATCTGCTGTTATAAACAAAAAAAAATAAATTTCTCATTTATGTTTAATTGTTTTAGATGATGTGGTTTGTTTGGTCTGTGGTGATGACCCGCGAGTGAGACGAACTATTTGAACAGTACCTAATCTTCATTAGCTGAGATGAACGGTGCATGTTAACAATCATTTTAACTTTCGCCTCTTGAAGAAAATGGTACGATCTCTTGCTTTATCTATGTTTTGCATTCGTTTTGTTGTTTTCTGTTATGATTTATTATTTTCAGTTAAGTGTTTACTGATTTGTTTGTTGGTTTAGTAGGTTTGCTTTGGTTGCTTTATTTGTTTATTCGTCGTCGTAAACGAACCCGGTTCACTCCTAAATGAACCGAACCGACCGATTTAGCTCTGTTTGGCCTGTTCAAATGGATTTAACAGTTTTTTTTAACATCCCTACTATAGCATTTATATTTTATGCGGATTAAGATCAATCATATGTATTGGTTTAATTATGAAAACAAAAACCATATGTTTATTGAACTAGACAATGAGTTTCAAATAAACTTATACTTAGAAATGTGATAACTATAAGATTATTTTCCTGCAATCTGTATGCTGATTTATATGTGTTGTAGGTGGATATTACTCTATCAGATGGTTCATTGGCCCGAGTAGCCGTTTTTAACAGAGCACCAACAGGTAAAATCTGTTACTGATAACCCTTTTATTGTATATTGATTGTAGTCATTGGTGTATTTGATTTGTCATATGTAAGCATGTATGATATGTTACTAGGATTTCGGACGCTATAATGAGATGTGCGTATGATTATCGTGTTGTAGGTGTCTATGAAGCTCTTGAATTAAGAGATGGAGGCTCAGATTACTTGGGAAAAGGTGTCTCTAAGGTGATCTAATGGCATGGATTAATAAGTTTTTGTCTATATATATAAATTATAGTGTCCATACCTCATGATATTTATATAATTTTACTTTTACATGCTATGACTAGGCTGTTACCAATGGGAACAGTTTTATCGACACGGCTATTCTAGGCAAGGTTTGTTACATGGTGCAATAACTCGATGGGACTAAAAACGAGTGGGGTTAGGTGCAAGCAAAAGGTTAGTTTCAGATTCTGGGTTAATTTTTTCCCTTGCACAAAATTTGCCGGTAGTTTACTTATGAATGATTTACTTTATTGTTTAGTTTGGAACAAACGCTTTTCTGACCGTGTCTCTTGCAATCTGCAAAGCAGGGGCTAGCATAAAAAATATTCCCCTATACAAGGTGATTGTTTTTTTACTTATATTGATGTGAAGTGAATTGATATGTTTAGACGGTTAAACTTTTTGCAGCATATAGCAAACTTGGTTGGCAACACAAAATTAGTTTTACCAGTTCGTGCATTCAATGTCATCAATGGTGGATCACATGCTAGAAACAAGCTTGCTATGAAGGTATACCTCTTGATTAAATACGCTTTTTGTGATAATTCGGATGTTCCTTGACAACGAGTTACTTTTCCTGTTGGCTAGGAATTTATGATTCTTCCTGTTGGTGCTTTGAGCTTTAAAGAAGCAATGAAAATGGGTGTTGAAGTCTATCATAATCTAAAGGTCAGGTGAAATGTATTAGATTTTAATTAACTATATTACATTACACTATATTAATAATAGAATGCCAATGAACAGTGTTTTGATTTTATGCCTTTTTTTTAAGTCTGTATTATATGAATAAGTATTATTAGGCACAAAGTAATTCAACATGTTATGGCAGTGGCGGAACTGTTGGAGAGATTGTTTAGGAAGTAACTAATCCAGGTTCGAATCCTGTTGTTTACGTGTTTTTGCCAATTTTTATTTTCTTATTTCTGATTTGTTTATTACTATTATTATTAGCTGTGTGCCACTCTCCTTATACGTGTCGGTCTGAGAATGTGTGTGGAGTTTTACCACGTATACGTGTCACTAACCTAAACATTTTTGGATATTTGGAGGGTTTCATCTGCCTCGATTCCGACTCCCTCACCATATCTCAGCTACCACCTCTTTATCGCTGCAACAAATAAACCATGTTTACGTAACCTTCATCGGCTAATGATGAGATGGAGGGTAAAAGTGAAGATGAATCTGACTGGACTAAAAGCAATTTGAAGCTTGCACCTGATAAGGTAAGTATTTATCCATACTATCTTCTCTAGATGTGGCAAAATGGGCGGATTGGTAATGGGTCAAAACGAAACCCATAGGCTGTAAGGGTGTTCATACAACCACCGGTTTTGACAATATTTTTGGGCCATACAACTAGCTATGTTTCTAAACTTTGCAAACCAAAGCTGGCTGGTTGTTTATGTTGGTCGGATGATGGATTGGTCAAATCCGGCAAAACAGTACAGTTAGGCGATTTGGGCGGTTTCAACCAGTTTTTTTTTTTAACTTTTTTTCCCAAAATATTTAGTGTAGTTTGTTCTTAATTATTAAAAATGATATAAAGTGCTTGATGCATATTCTACATACGCATAACTGTATATTCCAAAAGTAATAAAAGAATAAATAAAAAAGGAAAATTTTAGTATAAATCTCAAACGGGTCGATTTGCTTTGGTTTTGACGATTCAGTCAAACGGTAAATGAACATCCCTACTAAAAGCTGATAACAATATATTTATGGTATAACATCAGATGTATCATTTATTTCATTTTATTTTAAAATCGTGTTCAGGATAATATGTCACTTAGGAATGATCCGAATGGCTATGTGGTAGTTGACCCTCTTCTGGAGAAAGGAAAAGAAAAGTTCAACAAGATGCAAGCAAAGCAAAAGAAAAGAGAACGCGAATGGGCAGGAAAATCTCTTACATGATCACATCTTACTTTCGACCCATGTCCGGACAGTGCAAACGTGTCGTGCCATAAATTTTAATTTAAGGATACGTTGAATCTTCGTTGTTGCTTCAACTTTATTGACTTTCATTTGATTTCTATGTTTTCTTTCAACATAGATGGCCACCTATACATTCCACTGTATTGTGTAATTGCTTGGTAATTGCAAAAACAAACAAGTAAAAAGGACACATATGTTAGAAGTTGAGCGGCCATTGATATTGGTATCAAGCATTTAGAAGGTTATATTATAAAAGCGGCTTGAATAGCCGCAACGCGGCGCCGGATTAGAACCCTAGTTTAAATAAAACTTCGTTTAAAGCCTGTATGTCGGTATGTCTCCTCCGTGAAGTGCGGCAGGCCACATCCCATTAGATTAAAATGTTTTAAATTTCATGGCATATGAGAAAGATTTTAGCTTTCTAATGGATGAAGGACTTCATTGGAGTTAATTTCAATTTAAATTCCTTGCTTAGCCAACCAAATACATTTTTAAAAGAATTAATTTATATCCCAAATCAAATTTCAGAGAATTTCACCAACCAAACGGGCATAGCACTTCACCAAATTTGTATTGTTATTTTCAGTAAACACATACACACCACAAAGTTTACAACAGTATCTCAATTAATGAGCCTCGAATCCTCACCTTTATAAATATAACACCTTAAAAACACACCTTCGTATGTCAAATGTTGTACTTATACATCTGTATGCTCAATCAATAGAGGATCACTTGATGTCGTATCCCTGTAATTAAACCAAGAATATTGAAAATTAAGAATCTCCCCCAACGTGTAGAAGTGGTGGGTAAAAAGCAAAAATAGGTAAGTCACCAAATGGGTTGGCGACATTGAAACTTTATTTTTGAAAGTATGATATTCATTTGGCGACAATGAATATTAATTTCAAAATCACTAACCAAGTTGGCGACATAGAATTAGAAATATTGAATGTTGCTAAGTGATTTGGCGACATTCATTTGAATTATTTAAATGGGTTGGCGTCATTGATTGTATTTTCATGAATGTCGCCAAACCACTTAGCAACATTCAATATTTATAATTCTATGTCGCCAAATGGGTTAGCTATCTTCACATTATTATTGAATGTCCCCAACTAGGTTTCATACTTTCAAAAATCTTGAATCAATGTTGCCAACCCATTTGGTGACTTACCTAATTTTGATTTTTATCCACCACTCTACCTAAAAACACTCTCACACCAAGCAAAGTGCCTATTTATGCAAAAAATTCAGGGAGTCTTCATCGAAAACGTTAAGACACACACGATGTCAAGTTTCATCATGTTACCATTCAATGTATAACATTTGTTTATATATATATATATATATAGGGGAAGGATATTTTGGAAACCCCTTCCACTTAAGAAAACCTTGAAAACCATCATCTTAGCCCTTCATTCTCTTTGATCTATGGCTGTGCTTTTTCAAGTTTTATTTTAATAACATAAATGTTACTTTAATGTTCAAAGGGGTAAAATGGTCCTCTTATATTTTAAGTCTTCTCTCTCTTCTCTCTTTGTAACTGACAATGTGCAGGCACATAAACATCCATCATCTCTCATCTTTTCCTCTTTCAATTCTCACTCCTCTCTCTTCTTTTTCTCATCTCACGTTTCTCTCTCTTCTCCCATTTCTTTCTTTTATTTAAATTTAATATATCTTACTCTCAATTCAAAATTTGATATATGACACTCAAAATTTACTGAAGCATTTTAAGATTATTAAAAACACATGTTTTAAGATTATGAAACATATGCTTGTTTTTCTCTCTGTTTTAAAAAACACAACATATGTTTATCGCTTTATCTCTCTCCTCTCTCCCTCTCCCATCTCTTAAAAACATATGTTTTATGTTGTTTTGAATTTTACAAAGTTCACACACTATAATATCTCAAAATAAAAAAAAAACGTATTTTTAGGAGTTCTACAAATGTTTATAAAATAAAAAACAAATGTTATTGGTTTTAACAAATTTACAAATATTTATTATGACCTAAATAGATGTAAATTATTATCCAAACATATGTTTTTTTATAACATGTTTTAGTAACACATAATCCAGCAACAAAAACATATGTTTTCACGAGTTACCTCACTGAAAACATATAATAAAATTATAACCCAACAAAAAAAACATATCACAAACTTATCTCACTAAAAAATTCAAAATTATCATCCAAACAACAAAAAAACATGTGTTTTATATGAAAAAATTAAAGCTACAAAAAAATATTTTAATTCAAATCTGGTCCTATGAGTTACTAAAACTAAAAAAATGGACATTTCAAATTTAAAAAAAAAAAGAAATCAAAAAGGAAACAACCTTCTTGGTTGTCGTCATCATCATTAAAATGCAAAAAGTAGACCTGTTACTTTCTCAACCATGCATCTAAAATATTTTATTAACCTCAAGTTCAATTTCAACTTAACCAAAAACAAAACCAACAAACAAAAATCATGACAGTGAAATAAATCCGAATCTGACCCAGATGTGAAACCAACCGCTAGGATTTGAAACTAATCGCTCGGATCATCTTCGATAGTCATCATCATATATATTGTCATTAACCAAAAAGATGAAACTCACAAGACGGAAGTGAACAGATCTAGATAAAAAGTGGGTGAAGGTTCGAATGGTGGTGGGTGGTGGCCGTCGTGGATGGAAGTGAACAGATCTGAAGGTGTGCGTCTCTTTGTCTCAGCCTCTATCGTCTCTTTATCTACACACGCACAAAGGTGTGCGTTGTTTGGTTTGGGTTCATGGCCAAAACGTATATGAGGGAAGATGAATAGATCTGAAGTGGAAGATGATAAAGGGTTGGATTTGAGCTTGAATATGATAAAGGAGTTAGTTGAAAAAGAAAGAGGAAAGATGATGAAAGTAGTGAGAGGTGTAGTTGAATAATTTATTGGGAATGTGTGATAAAGTGATGATATCTAGAAAAGATGCCAGGTAAAGAGATTTGAGAAAAATGTGTGTTTCCTAAATTACCCTTCATTGCTTAATTGAAAAGAGTGATGTGGAGAATTGTGAGCCATGGAATAAGGTTTTCATGGTTTGCACAAGTGAGAGTGGTTTTCAAATTATAATTGCCCTATATATATATATATATATATATATATATATATATATATATATATATATATATATATATATATATATATAGAGAGAGAGAGAGAGAGAGAGAGAGAGAGAGAGAGAGAGAGAGGACTTGCCTGCTAGTTTTGATGAAAAGTATAAAGGAAAGCGGCTGCTCAGGAGCCAGAGTGAAGAGTTCTCGCAATATGTATACACACAAACCAATGCTGCCAACAATCAACGTTATTAATCATAGAAAAATAAGACTTAGTTTTTAATGTAGAATATATGGCCAACAATATTATATGAACGGGCAACAAAATTATAATATAGAAAACTGATATGATTGTTTGGACCTCATATCATTTTATATATATTGACGTACGTAATTAGTATTGATAAATACCACCTACCTACTAAAGCATACAAGTACACTTATCCAAATAAGAGCACTTATCCAACTTGATTCCTTATATGCTATCCACACCTGAAATTAACAACCAACACCTTTATACATGATATATTCTGATTCTTGTTGATGAATGAGATAGAAATCGCCATGAATATCTAAAGCACAAATTAAAGCTGATGAATGAGAGGTACCGAGTAAACAACAGTGTGGATAGAGATATCTATAATCGCTGTTATCATGCACCTGTGAGATTAGGTACCTAGCTTATAGGTTAAACACAAAATAATTCTATATATATATATGATCCCAGAAACCAGAAAATGTACAAAGTTATATATGGAATTATACGGTGTGAGTACTTCCATATGGAATGGAAATCCATCAGTGATATACGCATAAACTATTAACCCCAGCGAGTAGCAGCCTATTGCAGTAACGATTACTTTCGCTATTACAAGAGAAGGTCTTGTTGCGCGTCCCATATTGACATCCCTAACAAATTAGATAGAAGGATACATACATGTTAACACATTTTGTGGATGAGAGTTATGATAACATAAAATTACGAATATGCAGAATTCTCTTCTTACCCATTTTGACGTTTCGCCAGCACGAAATATAACGGATCTTTTATGGACTCTTCAGGTGACAACATGCGTAACAGTATAGCAATGTATCCACAATTAACAAAGCTGTCAAATTAAGAGACGGCAAATTAAATGGAATATATACAACAGTACTATAAATTAAACCAACCCGGCCAACAAGTATAGTAAACATGATCATAATCAAATGGAAATAATTACCTTCCACCAAAAAGTGACACAATCATAAAAACAATTCTTTTGAGCCAACTTGGTTCCTTTGTGAAAAACAAGGCCTAAAGACGTTTACCAATATAATCAAATGGAATTCAGTTGATTAGAAATACTTCTAACAAACAACTAATTAATTAGCCTTAATTTCAAGTTAAATGGACTTGCTTACTATTATAGGAAGTATAAGCACCATAAAATCTGTCTCTGCCACTTGCATCCACCTGCCACAAATTCGAAAAAAATAATTGATCAAATAGTCATCAATGGTAAAAGAATTAGTTGCATCCTGTCATGATGATCACCATGCGCGTGGGTCGTAACAAGAGGCTTCGCCATCCGCTGCATATGAGTAAACAAGCACAGCTGCCATTACCCACGCCGATACAATGAAGAAAGTCTTCAATGCTACTGACTTAGACACCGAGGACACTGCTGCCATTATTACTACGTTGTTTGGAGAAACAGATTGCTTGTGCTATAAACGTTTATATATTGATCTTATTTCTTCCTGCATGCCAAATGTCAATTTCCGCCTGGATATATAAATTATTAAGACAAATAGTTGAATGACATAACTATATATATATATATATATATATATATATATATATATATATATTTCTCATATTTATGCTGTCTAAATTTTTTATTACTTATATTATTGTGATATTGATTTTTAGCCCTTGTTTAACGAATAGATTAATTCAACAAGCAGTTGTGTTAAATAATTAGTTTTGGCCGGTTAGATAGTAGAACCCAATACCCCTTAAATGTGTCATAAACCCGCATACAACGCCAAATTGAAAAATGTGTTAGACATGCATCTGCACATTTTTTTTTTTTTTTTTTTTTTTTTAACTTAATGCTCTAAACTTGTATTAAACACGACCCTTGATTCTCTTTTACCTTTAAATTTCAGCATAAACTACTCTCTTTGTGTAAATGGAGATAACACATATTCTAAATAATGGTAACTCGAAAGCTTGTTAGGTCGAAATGAACATGATTCGCTTAAACATATGTATTCACAACAGTTCGACCAGAAACTAATCTGAACACGTTTGGAGTAAGACTAAACACGTGAACTAAAGTTTAAGTTCGTGCAATTTCATAGTTATAAATGGAGTGAGGGTTGGGTTATTCTACAAAGGCTATAAAAAATGAGAAAGGTGAGAAGCCATTAGAAAATAACATGTGTCCAAAGATTAAACAAGTGGGAGGGGTAATTTTGTCAAAAACATATGCACATGCAAGTCACATGCTATTTCCACCCTCATTTTTAAATGTCCGTAACTTTTTTATGCGTCATCTTTTTTTTTAAAAAAAATTATACCATAAAATTGAGCGTCTTTTTATCTTTAATATGAGTACCATATTGTTATACTTTGGAAAAAAAATTCAAAACCCACTTGCGTAAGACACAATGGAGTGTAAAACACAATGAGCACCAATTAAATATAGGGCATAAAACATATCCAAGAGTCTAATAAAACACAATGGGCGACATACTAAAGACACAATGAATACTTTTGAAAAAAAAAAGTTGAAACCCAGTTGCGTAAGACACAATGGATGACATACTAAAGACACAATGAACAGAAGACTAAAACACAATGAATACTAGTTTTTAAAAAAAAATTAAAAACCCAATTGTGTAAAACACAATGGACAACATAATAAGGACACAATAAATAGAAGATTAAAACACAATGAATACTTTTGGAAAAAAGTTGAAAACCCAGTTGCGTAAGACCCAATGGAGATAACGTAAAACACAATGAGTACCAATTAAATATGCAATGAACAATAGAGTATAAAACACAATGAAAAGTCTAATAAAACACAATGGACGACATATTAAAGACACAATAAAAATAAGACTAAAACACAATGAACAACATAATAAAACACAATGTACACCTAAATACAAAACTCATTTGCGTAAAACACAATGAAAAGCATACTAAAAACACAATGGACAAAGTTAAATCATGTGTAGCCTAAAAAAACATAAATAACATATTTATAAAGCACACATGCATACTATAACACAATAAACGAGCAGAAGACACAACGGAGAAGAAAACCCATTTAGCACGATTTTTTTTCTCAATTTTAATGTAGCAATGTGGTACTCATATTAAAGATAAAAAAACGTTCGTTAATATGGTGAATTTTTTTTGAAAAAAAAAATGTCGTATAAAAAGTTATAGACGTTTTAAAATGATAGGGGGAATTGACATGTGCATTGCATGTGGAGAGAGAAAGTCAACAAATGTGGTTTTCCTTTTATGCCATTCCTCTAATTTATTATTTATTTTTTTCAAACAAACTAATCTCAACCCTTCAGATATATGATCAATGGATCACAATCCTTCTCACCCTTCCTAGATAAAGTGTCTTGTGTATTTGATCATAACCCAATGGAGTGAATAGCTAAAATCATCCTTAAAGTTTGCACACGTTTGCTAGATCCATCCAAAATCTTTTTTTTTTTCTCAAATGAACCACTGAGGTTTCTCAAACACTACCAGATCTGTCCATTTCTCTAACCCTGTTAAAAGCTAAGATTAATTGAGGGGTGATTTTTCCATTTTACATATTTGTTTTGTTTTCTATTTTTTTTCTCATTTCCATTTAAGAATAAAAGCTTTTTAATATATAAAACCACCCACCCCTCTTTTTTTTTTTTTTTTTTTTTTTCTATGGGTATGTTTAGTAAGGAGCTTTTAAAAGCTTTTAGGAGTTTTAAGCTTCATGCTTTTAAAAAAAACTCCTAATCAATAAAAAGCTTTGTTTGGTTGAAGGAGCTTGAAGCTTTTAGGTTAGGAGAAAAATGTCTACAGTGAAAAGTTACTACTACTAGCATTTAAGAAAATGCGCTTACTATCTACAAGCTTTTAATGAGTAAATGACACAAATGCTCATTCTATAATAAAAAATTAAAAAAATATGCATACAAGTTTTTAATTAATGTCCATTTTGGTCATTTTATACATTTTATTAAAAGCTCCAGCTACTCTGTCAAACACCAAAATATATTTAAAAAGCTACAGCTACCAACTTCGAGCCACCAGCTTACAGCTTTCAACTACCAGCTCCCAACTAGTTTTGCCAAACATACCCATAGGCAAATCTCTATATATAATAAAGGAACAAGGTGAAAATGCATTCAGACCATTTGGGGAAATGTGATGCTGATGTGTTACCCCCACATTTCATTTACTAACGTGTTCAATTGTTGTTAAATCTCATTTATGGTATCCTAAAGACCCACTTTCTCTTCCTCCTTTTTCTTATAGGCATACATCCAAAGACAACTCTTCAATCTTCAAACAAGCAGGCAACCTAATCTCATTTCAAAATTTAAACCACTCATTTTATCATTCTCTACCTCTCAAACCCTACCCCCATTTCAAAATTCATGCATCTGATCTTTTTTCACTCATTGATGATGTTCTTCTTCTCATCTACCACCGGATCTATGTTCGTTTTAATAGGTATGATTTTGTTTGTTTATTTTTAAACACTAATTTATGTTTTGTAAACCCTAATTTTTGTGTTGGTGAGTCATTTTGTGAATGGTTTCTGACTCAAATCCGCCATATGATGTTAGTTTTTTTTTTGTGTTTTTTGAGATTGTTAGGGGCTAAGGTGGTAGTTTCAAGCGTTAGTGTTGGCTTCCAGCGGCGGTCGTTTCAAGAATGGTAGGAACAAAAGCAAAACCTTAGTTTTTGCTACAGGATAAAAATGTATGTTTTGTCGTTTAACCTATTACCCATTAATAACAACTGAACTTTACAAAATTAAAGAAAGAAAATAGAATTATACAAATTTTCAAAAGTATACAATTTGATTTTTCATTCTGAGTAGTTGTAATTTTGGGATTTAGGGTTTGATTACAACAGAGAGAGTTTGTATTGACTTAGCAGCTACACCATTTTCAAAGCCTATTGAAGAGGTTAAATCACTAGGGCTCCATGAGGGATCTGATCTCCTTGAAGTCGTACATCTTTTTTTGTTAGCCCCAGCGAGACATATCTTTAAAGTATCACGTTTTTGCCATTTGATGATGTCTATTTCTGGTTTTTTTGCAGGTACGAAAGGTTAAACCTCATGTTCTCCTTGGCTTATCCGGAGTAGGAGGTGTTTTTAATGAGCATGTAAGCACTCTTTTTTCTTAGTTTTGTGCTGTCCTAATTATTATTTTGCTTGAGCTGGTATAATATTAATGCAGACACTTGATTAGATCATGAAGTCATGAAGTACTAAAAAAGCATCTGAATTTGCTTTGTTGCATTCATGCACCAGTCACATTATTTACTTGTATGCACATATGCTTAAAGCTATGCGAGACTCCGATTCCCCTAAACCTGCTATCTTCGCCATGTCAAATCCCACATTGAATGGTTTGTGAATCCCTTAGATGTGTCCTCAAAAGGAAGCCACAAGTTTCACCTTCATGAAAAAATATTTTTTTTCTTATTAATACATCATCATGTAATAGCTGAATGCACTGCTGCTGATGCTTTTAAACATGCGAGTGAAAATATTGTTTTTGGAAGCGGGAGCCCTTTTTAACATGTTGATCTTGGTACTATTACTTTATAATTACATTTGTTTGGCTATCAATTAATTATATTTTTTCCCCAGTATGTGAGACGTTCCCTTACATGTGCAGGAAATGGGGAGGTAGGTCATGTGAATCAGGCAAATAACATGTACTACACACATAGCTCATTGTTGATTTGGTCGTGATGCTTTGGATTATTATTATTATATTGTTTGCAGGTTCTAAGTCGTTACCTAGATTTGGTGTAAATTGACAGCTGAATTATTGTATAACCTTTGTTAAAAAGTTGAATAAATAATGGAGTTTTATCATACAAACTTAATGCCAGTCATTTCACCTCAATGGCAAGAGAAAGCCAGTGGTTTCTTCTCCTCTTCAGGTAACCAAGTTATAAACTTCTGATGAATTAGAAACTTCTGAATCGTCTCGAAAGAAAAAGAAACGACCGTTCATCCCTAGAATGTGACCTGTAACTTCTGACGCTTGATAAACTTCTGATGAATCAGTTAATACTGATGTTGATCTTGTAACAGCTGATGAGTTGTACAAATACTGATGAGTAAGTCATTAGCAATTCTTCACTTTGTAAATTCTAATAAGACATGAAATTACTGATGAGTAAACCATCAGTAGTTGTTCTTTAGTACTTGGTCATCAGTTGTTAGTCTCCAGTACTTGTCTTCAGGACTTGTGATCATCCGTACTTGTGTTCATCAGTTATTTGTTTTAAATTAGTACTTGCAGCTTTTGTTCTTCAATACTTTTATTTGTACTTAAGTATTTCACATTGTCTGTTTGACACCTTGTCTGTTTCAAATTTTTTGTGCTTATAATATTAGTTTTGTTGTAGTAGATGTTGTTCAGCAGTTAATGGAGCTGTTTTAGATGATAACCTGAAAGATGGCCAGATTTGATGCATATGCTGGTGTTGTATACGCGTGCCATTTTCAGGTCTGAACATCAGAAGTTAATATGGCTGTAGATTCAAAGTTGTGAGTGGTGCATAGTGTTTGTTCTTCTTAGTTTTGATATATAGTAATTATTGAACACTCGCTCCATACTGTGAAGCGTTGGCATGTCATAGAGGTGGCAACATGACTGTGCAAAAACAAATTTGGGTTTAAATAGATTGGAGTGAGTCATACAAAATAGTATAATGACTGTTTTAATTTCTTATTATGATTTTTTAGTTTATTGTTGTTGTAGACGATTATGTGGATTTATGACTATGAGAAGGTTGTGTTATTCGGATCAAAACATGTTAACGTGTCAAAGTGTGTGTACGTGGTTTTTTCTGATTTGCAAAAAGAGAGTAATGTGTGTTTGTGTGTCACCGACACTTGCTCTGTAAATAACTTTTAAATAAATTAGATGGTCAACTCATTGAAAGTTTGCAATAAGTTACAGATTTCATTGGTTTTTGTTAAAGATTTGTTTTTGTTGATTAAAGAATTTATTTTAGAAAATCAATTTGACACAGACCAAGTTTGAGATCATTTTAATAATAATATATGTTAGATGTGATAGGGTAAATTGCATTCTGATTAAGTGTTGTTCTGTTCTTTGTAGGGATCCTCACTAGCAAGAGGATGGGGCTTACTTTCACCAAACTCTTCAGCCGACTCTTTGCCAAGAAAAAGATGCGTAGTTTGATGGTGGGTCTCGGCTGGTAATACCACCATTTTGAATATGTTAGTTTCTATGTATGAAGATTTAATTTATTAATAGCATATATTTACTTAATAACCTTTTTTTAATATACTATCTATTGTAGCATTATATCATCAGTCTTTTCTTAGGACCCATAATACAATTGGGTCAAGTGAAGCTTGGTACTCTTCCAACCCTTTAGTGAAGCGCCCTAGATTCCAGAGCAGTTTGCCTGTTTACCCGCAGAGGCCTGGAGAAAAGGATTGTGCTATTATACGCTTACAAGAACTTGCAATTTTGGAGATGCCTGCAAGTTTGACCATCCATTGTGGGTCCCTGAGAGTGGAATATCTTATTGGAAAGAGGTGATCCTTCATTTTTTGTTTTCATTAAATAATGATAACTATATTTTATCGCTATAATTTCAAACATATTTTCCTGTTACTACTTATGTATGCTGCTCTTTTATGTAGTTCTATTTCTAATTCGGTATATCTATGTAGTTATACTCTAATTACTACATACATTATTATTGCGTATTTGCATTCCCAACTTATTTTTATTTTAGCAAACTACTGTATGTTATTCTTATGTACTATCGTATCTGTATGTTTCTCTTATATACTTAAGATGATGTATTCATCAGGTTTACTCTATTTTGGTCTTTGACCTTAATGTCAACCTTCTATTTAGCAAGCTTGCTTTGTTGGGAGTGATATTGGGTTCTACTCGACAACTATTGGTTTATTTGCTGTGTAATTTTCTGATACAATTTTTAATATCAATACCTTTGTTTTCGTTATTATTATCCATACTATATTATAATGCATGAAGGATGGATAGTTTACGATACTCAAAAGTTAAGAACTTATTTTTCATTAATAACCCTGAAATGAGGATAAAATAGTCATTCATACATTATTTACATTTTAATACCCTATCTTAGTTACACTTTAATCCCTTAAATTGTACTTAACTTTTGCTTATTTAAATTATAGTTACACTTCTTTTCCTTATTAAATAAATTACCCCACATGATTTTTAATAGTCATATTTTTCTGCATACATTTATACTTTTATAAAAAAAAAATTACATCATAATAATAAGCATTTTATTATCTTTAATTTGAGTATAGTATTGCTATTTTTTTTTATTTTAAAAATCTTTTATGTGCTAGGTGATTAACGATGTCTAGGAGTGAGCAATAACTAAACCGTTTACCGAAGCCAAACCAAAAAACTTAACCTAAATCTATTCAAAACTGAAAACATCGGATTTAACTTAAAATTGGTTATCGTGTTCTTTTTTGTGATGCCCCGCAATTTCAGGTTCCTGATTCAACTAAACTCTACTTGCTTGCACCTAGATTACTTGCATTCTACATGACTAGATTTAACTAGGTAAGTTACACGTGCACACACTAACTATATATGTATCTATGGGACATCATAGATCGACAAATACATGATTAAACTTATGAGAGTTTATAAATATTAATCTAAATGTGTACATGAATCTTTTATATTTCTAAATATGTTTGTATATATATATATATGCATATACACTAGGCTTTGCACATACACTAGGCTTGACAAGAAAAACTATGTTTAATTAAATACCTTCTAGAAGCTAACAACACACACACACACACACACACACACACACACATATATATATATATAAACCCACACATACATACACTCTTGGAAGCTTCCTCTTGTCTCTAGTAGTCGACCTATGAGCATGTCAAGTCACCATCATCTTAGACTTATATCTATTTCGATAGACACAAACACACACCAACATCTAAATACTCCTACCCTTTCCTAATTAGTATAAAGCAAACATTCTTCCTATCTCCTATGGGGGGCGGCCAAAAAGATACCTCAAAGGCCACAAGAGAACAAGCCTTGAACCTATGTATTGTCATTTTCTAGTCATAACTCCTTAGGACACATGAGCCAATCCAATCCAAGAAATCCACATTGGCTAGGATAGCATGATGGAAGTATTTCTAGAAACAAATGATGTAATCTTTTACACCCTTATAGTAATAAACAAAGAATGACAAGATCCATTCCAAAGTCAACTCATTCCTCAACTAGGAGCCACCCTAATTGTCTTAGGCATGAAGAGGATAAGCAAGCCAACATCCTACTTCCTTCCATAGGATCGGCCGAAAGAAAGGGACACCATATACATGTGCATTTTCTAATCATTTGTCCATATCCCACATGACATACACCTAAAGACAAAACACTACTTAAATTACACCATAATAGGCTCTCACTAGGATCAACCATAGCCTTAATACCCTCCCTAAAAATGAAAATCCTCCTTGTTTCCTTGTTAGCGCCGAACACCTACAACAATAGGGCACAAGTCTTTTTCACACCTTTGACAACCTCTTACACTAGAATGATATGTACTAGCTCCAATACAAAGATCAAGGTAAGAGACTTGCCATGTAATCTCACTATAAAAAGACTTGAATCCATCCTCAAATCCTTGCACCATCACAAACACGTACTCCCTCTCTATCAAAATACTCGGCCAAAGCTCTATAAAAGCCACAAGCCGAAGCTATCCAAGGGCGAGGGGAGCACTCACAAGGCTTCTTAGATCGGACCCTTCTTTGGTAAGGTATCCTACACCTTTAAGTTTCATTAACTCTTGTTAACTCGACCCTCAGCCTTAGAAACATCGCACTTTAATCACATAACACCCTATAAAAGAATAAGTTACAGAACAATGCTTGTCGAATATAAATTACATACGCATTGTATTAGTTTTAATGATTGTTCTTAAGATCTTGTCTTGACACTAATAATAATCGACCTTGATGTAATCCTGAATAATCAAGTCATAGTCTTGAGCCCCAAACATGACTTGGATTACTATAGGTCGGTTTGCACAAATATACACACACTCACTTGGCTTAATTTCAAAGCTAAGGTTAACAACATAGTGATCAAAGCCTGGACTTGTTACAAACTCATAAACATGTTGTGTGGTAACTCTACAAGGCTTGGTTAAGCTTAAAAACGTATAGGTATAATTCATATTACGATCATTTAAGAATCCATACAAAGCTTCATGATCAGCTACTACTAACCAACATGTGTTATCAAAGCTAGAACATGTGTTCACCGTAAAATAATGCTCTAAACCCGTGATAAGGTGTCTAAGTTTACCACCAGTACGAAACCAGGTTTCACATAACTCAATAACCAAGTCCACTAGTGTCGGGTAGACAAATTGTATGATAAAGGCTTGTGATTTACCATGCTTTATAAAATCTTAGGGCAAGTACTGTCCGGACAATAGTAACTACGTAACTTGGCTTCACTAGATCACAAGCATCTCTACTAGGTGAGTTTCACTACTCTTTTTCTCAAAAGCATACGTCTTTCATAGTCCAGTTTGGGACTACGTTATACATCCCGGGTTTGGGGTGCTTGGATTCACTAGGTGAATCTGCGTTCACTAATTCATGCTTTATGTCCTTGATGAACTAAACCAACTCTATCATGGAAGTCCTTCTAAATACCGAATGAGTTGCCGGATGGCAAGCGGGTACTAGTTGATAGCGCTATTAGGTCTCACAAACCTCACATCGTGTGCTGGATAGCATGGGTGTGAACTATAACTCAACATATTATCATTGTTGATAGACAATGATGCAAGGCACTTTGCTCACTATTGTGGGATCTCGTTGTTTAGCAGTTCGGTATTACCGGTTTTAGTTATCATGAGTGGGCTAGCTACCCCTGGCATGTGAATTAGCATTTACTCAAACATGGTCTGGAGGACCTACGTATTTACCAAACTTTGTGAACTCACCAACTTTATGTTGACCCACGATTATTATACCTTTTTGCAGGACACTAGTTCGAAGCACGAGTAGGGCATGCATCATATGGCATCATCAGGATATGAATAACTATTTATTTTCGAATGATTAGTTATCTATTATGATTTCGAACATGTTGTTTACTCTGACTATTTGAATAACTAATGTCTTTAAAATTCGCTTCCGCAACTATTGAAAATATTCGATTATCTATGAAACTTGTTTTACAATAACGAACTAAATGGTTTGGGCATTTAGAGTCGTTCATGTGACTTATGGCTATGGAGATCCTGGAACGTCACACGCCTTGCGGTATGAACCCCGCAGTGGAATTTGAGGGTGTGACAGATTGGTATCAGAGCCATTGGTTATAGTGAACTAGGATTGCATTCTAGTCTATAATCATCGTAGCATAAGTATTAGTTACACACACTACTTAAGTGCACAACTTGTTAATTTCTGGAATACGTGTACTGATCTAGCGTATTGCAGGAAAGACCATGACTAACCCTACTCATAACTATTCTTCTCGTGCTATCGAGGGACAACAAGCTCCATCAGTGGTTCCCTACCTACGTTCAGCTTCATTTCAGGATTCACATTGGGATACTAATCGTTGGCATTGGTTCACCGATATGTTTCACTCTTGGGTTGTAGGTTATGGAGTGCCAGCTAGAGTTCCTCTTGTATTAGACTCATGGGAAAGATCTTTTGCAGGTTTGGTGAGGCACGTTCATACTGAGTTGGGGAATGCTTTCATTGCTGTACAACAGTTTAGGTTTTGGAGAAGAAATGCAGATGAGACAATCAGGCACATGGAAGGTCAGATAGGCCACTTGATGACTGAGATAGCAGTCGTCAAGCGGGAAGCTGCTGAAACTAGGCAGGACTTGGCTGCCACTAGACAAAGTTTAGCAAATACCATGTAAGAACTGAATACTGTTCGTAATAGGCTTATAGCAGCCTTAGGGATAGATGTAGAAGATATTGAGGAAGATCCCGAAGAGGAACCTATGGAAGAAGAAGATGATGCTATTGGAGCAGCCATTGAGGCAGTATTTGAAGAAGAACTCGAACCGGAAGAGGAAGACGATCTATTTGAGGTCGAGATTCAAGACGAGAGCGATGATGAGGGCTCATGTGTGGATTATGCGGACGATTGATTTCTACTATCTTAAGTATCATATATATACGTATAATAACTGTTATTTTGTCGTGTGAGATCTGAGAATCGTTTATCGTATGTTATTATTAATATCATCAATCTACTACTTTATCTTATTCTCGCTTTCATAATCCTTGTTACATTCTAGTTTACTTATACTGCATGAAAAATCGTATGCGGAACATATTATTGTTTTCTCATGATTATAATGTAAATGTAGAATTGCTATGACGGGTAGAGGAAATGGTAGAGGCAGCATCAGCATGACGCAAGAAGAATTGAGCGCACTAATCAATGATCAGGTTGTAGCAGCTTTGGCAGCTTTTCAGGCTGGCCAACCTGCTCATCACCCTCTGACTTGTACCTACAAGTCATTCATGGATTGTACGCCTCATAACTTTGGAGGATCGGAAGGAGCGATCGGACTGCTTAGGTGGTTCAAAAAGGTGGAATCGTGCTTTGCTATGTGCAATTGCCCGCTAGCTGATAGGGTGAAGTATGCCACCGCTACGCTTGAGAAGGCGGCATTATCGTGGTGGAATGCCTAAGTGCAGCTGCTGGAAGTTGATGTGGCGAACGCTACCTCGTGGGCAGATTTCAAGGAACTCATGAAGGAGGAGTACTGTCCTCGAGATAAGATTCAGAAATTAGATACTGAGTGCCTCAATCTAAAGATGGTGGGGTCGGAGATTGAGAGCTATTCTACCAGGTCGCATGAACTGGCGACAATGTGTCCTAACTACTCTACTCCGCTTAACAAACAAATTGAGTTGTATATCCAGGGCCTAGTACCTAAGATTAAGGGAATGGTCACTGCTGCCAACTTAAATAACCTCCAGCAGGTGATCCGCTTGGCTCACCAGCTGACTGATAAGAAGGTAGAAGAGGGACTCCTATCCCCTTGTGGAGCTCCATATTCTAACACCAATGATAACAAGAGGAAGTGGGAGAATGCATCCGGCAAACTCTCGACTAATGGTAATCAGCAGCAGCAGAACAAGAAACATGATAACGGTAGTAACCGTAATCAATCAAAGAGTGGTTATCAGGGAGACCGTCCCAAGTTCAATAAGTGCAACTATCACCACTCAGGACCCTGTAACAGGATCAAGTGCGATCGTTGTGGAAAGATGGGTCACTTACAGAAGGACTGTAGAGTCAATGTTCCAGGAAGTCAGCCAGCACCTCAGCAAGGACAGCAAGAAAGGAACAATAAGGGTTGTTACCAGTGTGGGAATGAGGGTCACTTCAAGAAGGACTGCCCACAGCTGAACGGGAATGGTAACAACAACAACGGTGGGAACAATAACAACGGTAGTGGTAACTGGAATGGGAACAACCACAACAACGCTCCCAACAACAAAAACGGGGCTCGTGGGAGAGCTTTCGTGATTGGTTCAGAAGAAGCTAGGAATGACAACAATGTCGTGACGGGTACGTGCTCCTTGAACGATAACCTTGCTTCTATTTTGTACGATACTGGTGCGGACTTTAGTTTTGTGTCATCGAAACTTAGCAAACAAATAGGGATAGTTCCTAATCTTCTTGATACCCCACATTCTATAGAATTAGCTGATGGGAAGCCTGTCAAGGTAACCCATATCTATCGTGACTGTAAGCTCAAACTAGATGGGCAGATGTTTGCCATCGATCTTCTACCTATCACCCTCGGAAGCTTTGATCTCGTGGTTGGCATGGACTGGTTGTCCAAGCAACGCGCTGAAATTCTCTGTCAAGAGAAGATTGTTCGTATTCCTCTCTCTAACGGAGAACTGCTAACTATTCGGGTGATCGTAATGGTGCTATGGTAGGCATCATCTCATTCCTGAAAGCCCAGAAGTGTATTCGAAAGGGCTATCCGGCCATTTTGGCTAATATTTCTGATACTCGAGCGGAAGTCGAAACGGGGATTAAGGATATCCCAATAGTCCGTGACTTTCTAGACGTATTTCCCGAAGAATTACCTGGACTTCCACCTGTTCGTCAAGTGGAGTTTCAGATAGATCTTGCGCCAGGAGCGGCCCTAGTTGCACGCGCACCATATCGCCTAGCGCCAGGCGAACTTCAAGAACTGTCTACCCAACTCCAAGAGCTGTTGGATAAGGGATTTATTAGACCTAGTTCTTCACCATGGGGAGCCCCAGTCCTATTTGTTAAGAAAAAGGATGGAAGCTTCCGTATGTGCATTGATTATCGAGAATTGAACAAGGTGACGGTAAAGAATCGCTACCCTTTACCTCGTATCGATGACTTGTTCGATCAACTTCAAGGGTCAAGTTTCTATTCCAAGATTGACCTGAGGTCAGGATATCATCAACTGAGAGTCCGAGAAGAGGATGTGGAGAAGACATCCTTTCGAACTCCTTATGGACATTATGAGTTTTTGGTGATGCCATTTGGGCTAACGAATGCACCGGCTATGTTCATGAACCTCATGAATCGCGTGTGTAAGCCCTATTTGGAAAAATTCGTCATAGTGTTCATAGATGATATATTGATCTATTCCAAGAGCAGGGAAGAGCACGAGCAACACCTGCGGTTGATATTGGAACTCCTGAGAAATGAGCAGCTGTATGCGAAACTCTCCAAATGCAACTTTTGGATTCGAGAAGTCCAATTTCTAGGATAGTCAACGAGGGCAGAATACATGTCAATCCCGCCAAGATTGATGCTATTAAATAGTGGAGGCATCTAGGACTCCTACGGAAGTGCGTTAATTCTTTGGTCTTGCGGGATATTATCGCAGATTCATTGAGGGATTCTCTAAGATCGCTCAACCCCTCACTGCTTTGACGCAGAAAGGTATTACTTACAAGTAGAGAGATGCCCAGGAGTCTGCTTTTCAACTATTAAAGGCAAAGCTTTGCAGTGCACCGATCCTATCGTTACCGGAGGGTACAGACGATTTTGTGGTGTACTGTGATGCGTCTATCCAAGGATTAGGGTGTGTACTGATGCAACGTGATAAGGTGATCGCGTATGCTTCACGTCAATTGAAAGTTCATGAGAAGAACTATACCACCCATGACTTGGAACTAGGAGCAGTGATTTTCGCTCTGAAGATCTGGAGGCACTATCTCTATGGAACGAGGTGTACGATCTTCACTGATCATAAGAGTCTTCAACACATATTCGATCAGAAAGAGCTGAACATGCGACAGCGTCGATGGGTCGAGCTTCTGAACGATTATGACTGTGCCATCAAATATCATCCAGGGAAAGCTAATGTAGTAGCCGATGCCCTCAGTCGTAAGGAGACGAAACCTAAGAGAGTACGAGCGTTACAACTCACTATCCATTGTAATCTTCCTGACAAAATACGTGAAGCCCAGGGCGAGGATCTGAAGGAAGAGAACGTCAGACTGGAGACACTGCATGGTACGGATAAACATCTGGAACTGAGAACGGATGGTCTCCAGTACTTCATGAATCGAGTCTGGATTCCACATTTTTGAGATCTCAGACAACTAGTGCTCGACGAGGCTCACACCCCTCGTTACTCGGTACATCCTGGTTTGGATAAAATGTACCAAGATCTCAAAACCCTTTACTGGTGGCCAAACATGAAAGCCGAAATAGCCACTTATGTTAGTAAGTGCTTGACTAGTGCGAAGGTTAAGATTGAATATCAGAAACCTTCAGGCTTACTCTAGCAACCAGAAATCCCTATGTGGAAATGGGATGGAATTTCCATGGATTTCATCACGAAGCTCCCTAAAACGGCAAGTGGGCATAATACAATTTGGGTCATCGTTGATCGCTTAACCAAATCGGCACACTTTCTGGCAATAAAGGAAACTGACACACTGGAGAAACTGGCCAACCTCTATCTCAAGGAGATCGTCTCTAGGCATGGGGTGCCTACTTCCATCATATCCGATCGTGACTCGCGATTTACTTCTCGTTTTGGACTACTCTCCAAGATGCCTTGGGAACTCGCTTAGATATGAGCACAGCTTATCACCCACAAACGGATGGACAGAGTGAACGTACCATCTAAACGTTGGAAGATCTGCTACGAGCGTGCATAGTAGACTTTGGCAACAGTTGGGATAAGCACTTGCCTTTAAAAGAATTCTCGTATAACAATAGTTACCACACTTCTATCCAGTGTGCGCCTTTTGAGGCATTATACGGACGCAAGTGTAGGTCTCCCATCTGCTGGACTGAAGTTGGGGATAGCCAACTGACAGGTCCCGAACTAGTGCACAAGACTTCTGAGAAAATCGTGCAAATCAGAAACCGGATGGATGCGGCACGTGATCGAGAGAAAAGTTATGCTGATAAGCGTAGGAAACCTTTGGAGTTCCAGGTTGGAGACAAGGTACTGCTAAAGGTGTCACCTTGGAAAGGTGTGATACGCTTTGGGAAACGGGGAAAGTTGAACCCGCGGTACCCACATCTCTTTACTGAACCTGAACCCGTACATAGATCAAACGCTAAACATAAAGCAGCTACCTCAAAGTGAATTTCTAGACGAAATTCCTTTCAACTTGGGGATGATGTGACATCCGGGAACCAAGCATATATTTTTCTAGCTAGCTTTACTGTTTACTTGCTGAATTTCGAGACGAAATTCTTTTCAACTTGGGGATGATGTGATACCCCGCAATTTTAGGTTCCTGATTCAACTAAACTCTACTTGCTTGCACCTAGATTACTTGCATTCTACATGACTAGAGTTAACTAGGTAAGTTACACGTGCACACACTATCTATATATGTATCTATGGGACATCATAGATTGACAAATACATTGTTGGGTCTGCTGACCTGGAGAAGAACAGATGATTGAAAAGCCAAAATATGCTAACAGTTGATTCCAAATAAACAGTCTTTACAACATATTCTTCCCAAAAGACTGCTGACCCTAACAACTGTTCCATCCAAACAACTGCTGTTACAACTGCTGATACAAAGGACTGCTAGAGAACAACTGATAGAGAACAACTGCTGACCAAAGGTCTGATGAAGAAACAACTGCTGATCAAGTAATAAAGACTAAAGGTCTGTTGGAGTCAACAGCACTTAGACTCCAACAGATGTTGCAAGACCATCAGAGTTTTCCCTTAGCAGTAGTTTACCTTACAGTGTTTTGTAATGTAACAGTAGATTGTATAGGGCAGATGTTTTATGTTGTTATTCTGTTAGAGGTCACTATCTTAGGTGACGTCAGCACATGTCACCAGTGGTTTAGGTTTGTCTATAAATAGAACAGTGCTTGTACTGTTCTATTACATCACACACAAACATTCTCTCAGACAAACAATCACTGTGTGATCAGGCTGAGGGGGAGTGTTTGTACTGATTGTAATCTTTCAATTAATGAAAGTATTTGAACATTGAAAACATTTATTCCTGTTGTTTTGATTATAGTTTATCTTTCCGCTGCACTTTCCATATATACTTACATCATTCATTTCTCATCTTATTCTAAATATATCAAAACAATCAAACTCAGATCCTAACAATTGGTATCAGAGCTTGGTCAATTAAATTCGATCTAACCAATCAATTTAATATAAACAGATCAGCTCACAATTATTGATATCGTTTGTCTGTTGGATTGAAAACAGAGTAATAGTTTAATTTCGATTCAACCGTTTTTTAACAGACTTTGTTTTTTTTTTTTTTTTGAAAAATCAGAGAATGGCTTCAATCAATCACGATCCACATAACACTGGCACGAACAACAAGCCACCGATGCTTGTCAGATCTGAATACAATATCTGGCAACGTCGGATGAGCCATGTTCTAGCTCAACAGAACACTGGGTGTTGGAAGTCGGTTATCTTCGGACCACATGTTCCGATGGTGCCGAGTACTGAAGATCCCAAGGTTCAGGAGCCAAAGAAACTTGAAAACTACTCCGACCAGGATTTTCAGAAAATTGAGTTAGATGCTAAGGCCTTCAGTATTGTGGCCATGGATCTACCCAATGATATATATGCTGGGCTGTTACACTGTAACAGTGCAAAGGAGTTGTGGGATGTACTGAAAGAACAATTTGGTGGGATTGAAGAGGTTATTGAAAACAATCGTGAAATACTTAACCAACAATATGAAACATTCAGTCATGTCAAGGGAGAGTCATTAACTCAACAATTTGAGAGGTTTAATTGTCTCATTAGTGAACTAAAACTGGTTGGTCTTACTTACCCTCATTCAACTTTGAACCATAGGTTTTTAAGATCATTACCAGACAAATTGGACACTATTGCTATTGTTATGAGAAACTCAATTGGATTTAAGGACCGATCACTGACCCAGCTTCATGGTAAGCTCTTGACCTATGAGAGAGAGCTTAACCAGAAAAAGAAGCTCCAGGACTCTGGAAAAGTGTCTGATGATTATGTATTTGGGAATACAACACTTTTGGGTCATGATGAGGTGCCTGGAAATACTAAGGATCAGAGTTATGATCATTTCATTGACATGACTTCAGGTTTTAACTCAGGTTTTAACTCTGATTCTTATTCACCAAACTATGCTTTCACAGCAAGTGGTGGTGATATCCAGGCATCTGATAACATATCCTTTGAGTATGATGACCTGAAATACTTTGACCCTGATGATTTGGAGGAAATGGACATTATGCACCAATTAGCCCTTCTCAGTGTAAGAACTAACAATTTTTACAAGAAAACTGGGAGAAGGTTTCCAGGGTTAACTGGCAGATCAAAGGTTGGGTTGGATAAATCAAAGATAAAGTGTTATAAATGTCATAGACTTGGTCATTTTGCTAGGGAATGTAGGAGTCAACATGGTACACCTATAATCACCTATCCAAATCAAAGACCTCAGACCAACACTTATCAAAATTCCTATAATACCCCTGGACCAAATGTGCAAAACACTGCTCATTTTGCACAGTCCTCAAACACTGTTCCTATCCAGTATGTCCAAACCACTGTTCCTCAGATCCACTATGTGCAAACACCTGTTGCTCAAGCACCTGTGCAAACGACTGTTGCTCCATCCTCTGCTCCTGCAGAGACCAGTCAATAGAGCTTCTTTACACAAGGCTTTGTTGATTGGAGCAGTCTACCAGATGAGTTAACAGATGAAAATTTTGCATTAGTTGCCAAAGCTGAAAATGAACCAGAAAACTTTTGTTTCATGGCTATGGTAGAAGAGGTTGAATCTGAGGAGGTGGTGACTGAATCTAATGTTGTGACTGATGATGTTGTTGATGAAGTTGTTGCAGGTGAAAAACCTGAAGAAGAGGTTGTGAATCTCTCAGATCCCTAAGGTGTATCTGATGATTGTGAGTGCAAGTGTGATTGTGCATTGATGGCTGCTGCTAAGGTATCTCCTCAAATTCTTAAGGATTTATGTTTTGACAGATGTGTGATAGCATTTGCTAACATCAAAGAGGTGAATGAAAACCTTAGAAAGAAAATTTTAGATGATGAAGTTAAATTTGAGAAACTTTCAAAAGAATTAAAAACAAGTTTAACTGAAAAGGAATCTGAAATAAGCAGCTTAAAACATGAAGCAACCATAACCAAAGACCAGCTCCAAACTATGATAACAAAATATGAGAGTTGTAAAAGTGAGCTTGAGTCCACCCCAATTGAATGTCAGAAATGGGTGGAATCATGTAGAGGATTTGAAATGCTACTCAACAAACAAACCAAAAGTCATGTGAAATTTGGTTTTGGTTTTGAAACCACTGCTCCAGCTTTTGAAAACACTGACAAAAGGGATCAAAAGTCTGTTGAGATAGTACCAACAAACTTGCAGGGTCAAGAGATTAAAATCACTGAACCAAATGGTAAGAAAATTGTTCTAGAAAAACCAGAAGGTTCCTCATCATTCACTGAACTTGAAAAGTATGAATTTAAACATACTTGGTCTGATGAGTGTGGTACTCTTGAGAATTTTAAACCTGTTGATTTTAAAACACCTGAAGGAAAGACAGCTCCTCAGGAAAAAATCATTCCCTTGAAAAACCTTCCAGCAGATGCTCAAACATCTGCTGAAAAGAAGGCTGAAAAAGGGAAGAAGAAAGAAAAGTCTGTCCACTTGTTCTGTGATTTCTGTGAAAAGAAGAATCATGTCACTAAAAACTGTTTTCTTCTAAAAGCATATGACATTAACAAAGGAACAAGTGTATGTGATTCCAAAGCCACATGTTCAATATGTGGGAAAAAGAATCACAAAACCAAAGAGTGCTTGTATCTCAAAAATTTTGATGTGAAAATACAAGAGTACAAAGCTAAAACTCTTGCAAATCCTGGGGTAAGTACTTCAAAAGGAAAGCCCAAACAGACCTTCACTCCTGTCCAAACATCTGTTACTAAAAGTCTTGAAACATCTGCTCCTAGGGATGTCCAAGTAACAGATGCTCCACCCACAAGCAAGTACCCAAGAGGATATGGACAACCACCATGTCATAGTCTGTCACATGTTTATGAGGAGCCAAAAAGACCCTCTAAACCAAGAGTGAACAGAAATCCCTATGTAACACCCCAACCGATGGCGGAAACATCGGGATGTCACGTATTGATGATTGTTTCAGTAGCACATGGTATTCAAGTTTTAATTGAAATTTATTTAAAGCAAAATATCCAAAATTTGAAAATACATAATAAGTCTTGAATGGAATTCTAATACATCAAAAAGCCAAACAAAGCATAAACTTCAATTGTCTCCTCATGCTAACTCTCTAGACTTCAATCATCATTATTTCCTGTTGAGTTGTAAAAATGGGGGGGTCAACTAGAAGTTGGTGAGAATACATAAGCCATGTCACACAATTAAGTTTAAGAATAAAAGTTTAGCAATTCATATGTCTATCGTAAGTTTAAGTCTACATGAATAAACATGAAATGTTGAATCGACAAAATCAAACCTCTGTTTAGTTTAGGTCCATCCCGTCATTTACGGTTCACCTTAATAATATGTTGGAACGATAACAATCACCCGCGCTCCCCATAAAAGATGGTCAACGAATCTAGGTGGGATTGTCAATCCAATAGATCTATTATTGAGTATCGCCGGCTTGGCCATAGCTAATGATTATGTATTGTTGAAACTTGTTGAAACTGTTGTGGTTGTCTAAACCATGAGGCATTAAAGTTTACAACTAGACATGTATGTAGAATTGCTTAAGTATAATGTTGCAAGTATAAAGAATTGCATAAACATGGTTACGTAAACTCACATTGGCTAAGGTGAATTATCCTCTAAGTGTTGTGAATGTATGCGAGGCGAATCCCAAAGACTCAACAACGTAGCTAGTCCAAATTGAAGAAATAAAAAAAACAAAAAAGAAAGAATATCAAGCTTCCAATTCGCCAATTACAAGAGCTTATAATCAAAGCTTCAATTGTAGAAGTAATAGACTATAGAAGAAAGGTATGAGGGAAAGTTTAATCGGATTGAAACAATCGATTTAGAGGTGCCAAGTATAATGGGTCATAGGTGGGTTTTTATACTACTTTTGGATTCAATTAGCCATTAAAATTGGTCAACACCATAAAGTAAGGTTTTATGATGAATTGACTATTTGACTAAGACTTTGACTGTTTGACTAAGACTTTGACTAGGACTTTGACCAGGACTTTGACTATTTGACTCAAGGCTTTATTTTGAAATGAATTTATATCTTCCTTGTTTGAGATTATAAATGTAATTGGAAAAAATGATTAGCTTTAAATAAGAAATAAAAAAAAATCATTAGTTTGAATTAGAAAATAAAAAAAAACACCGTCTTATAAAATGACGATTTTATAAATAGAATTAGGATAGGACATATGTCATGATTGAAGATTTTATTTTTATTTTTTTTTTATTTTTTTTAAGTACAATGATAAAAGGAACTTAGAAAAATAGAGTGCACCGATAAAGATAAGAATACTTAGAATTAAATTAGACTTTATATCATGGATCGGGAAATACTTTAATGCAAAATAAATGGGAAAATTCGTGAGGTTACACCCTATGGGTATTATCATCTGTCTGGAAGTGATCAAACAACTGTTGCCCCAAGTGTTGACATTCAAGCACTGGCAAATGGTCAGCAGCAGTTGTTGAACTTGATTCAAAAATTAGTTCAAACAACTGATCATCTTCCAAAGCTTGAGTCTGAAAAGTCTGAGGACCCATCCAAAGCCAACTTGGCTTTGGACACTCACCAAAACTAATCCATTACTGCTGTGCAGGGAGCTTCTGCTTGTTTAGATAGTCTTTGGTATGTAGATAGTGGAGGCTCCAGGCACATGACAGGATGTAGAGCCCTTCTTCTGGACTTCTTAGCTCATGGAGGGGGTGATATATCCTTTGGTAATGATTCAAAAGGTAAGGTGTTGGGGTCAGGGACTGGACAAGCTGGGAAACTCAAGTTTGAAAATGTCAATCTTATTGATAATCTCAAGTTTAATCTTCAGAGTGTTTCACAAATGAGTGACAAAGGTTATGGCTCATTCTTCACAAAGAAAACTTGCAAGATTATTGGGCCAGAAGTGGTGAAAAAGATTGATACCATCATTGCTGAGAGCAAAGCACAACTTATTGCTCATAGAAGTGGCAATGTGTATGTTGTTGATATATTAAAGGACAATCCTATGGCAAATGTCTGTTTGTTTTCTGCTGCCTCCACAAAGGAGACAGAATTGTGGCATAGGAGACTGGGTCATACCAACCTTAACACTATCAACACACTCTCTAAACAAAGTCTTGTCAGAGGCTTACCATCAAAAGAATTCAAATGTGATGAGCATTGTGTTTCATGTTTAAAAGGGAAACAACATAAAAGCTCTTACAAATCCATTGATAAGTCCAAAACCAGTCAATGTCTACAATTGTTGCACATGGACTTGTTTGGCCCTATTAAAATCATGAGTCTAAGAAGAAAAAGATTTTGTCTTGTCATAGTTGATGATTTTTCTAGGTTTACATGGACTTACTTTTTACATTCTAAGGATGAGACTGCAGGTATATTTAAGGACTTTGTCACCAAAGTTGAAAAACAATATGACTCGCCAGTAAAAGTCTTCAGGAGTGACAATGGAACAGAGTTTAAAAATATGGAGTTGGATGATTTCTGTGTGTCAAAAGGGATTGTGAGGCAGTACAGCATCCCAAGAACACCAGAGCAAAATGGGGTGGTTGAAAGGAAAAATAGAACTCTTATAGAAGCTTCAAGAACCATGCTAGCAGATTCTGGTTTGCCATTGTCCTTCTGGGCAGAAGCTGTAAACACTGCTTGCTATGTTCAAAACAGAGTTTTGATCAACCCTAGACATCAAAAAACTGCTTATGAAATTTTGTTCAAAATCAAACCATTAATTTCATTTTTCAAAATCTTTGGCTGCCCATGTTTCATCTTAAATCTCAAAGATTCCATTTCAAAATTTGCAGCCAAAGTAGATTGTGGTTATTTTCTGGGATATTCTTCTACTGCCAAGGCTTATAAAGTGTTTAACACAAAGACCAAGACAATAGAAGAAACTCTGAATGTAAAGTTCAATGAACTTTCATCCCTAAAAATCCCAGCAAATCCTGCTGAACTATTTGATTTAGATAAATTCAAATTTGAAGATATCACTGTTAAAACTAACAATGCAGGTATTCCACAGTCTCCACAACAAGATTACAGAACAGATGTTGTGATCCCCAGTCACTATAAAATCTATTCTGCATCAGAGGAAGCAGCTATTCAAAACAATTGTCAAAACTTTGTCACAGATGAGTCAACCACTGTTGGCCAGTCTTACCCTCAAACCACTGCTTCACCTCTCACAACCACTGAACAATCATCTGTTGACAAAAGTCAAACATCTGTTGACAAAAGTCAGTCCAGTTTTACACCACTTGGACCCATTCCCCCACCTCCATTCCAAACATCTGATGGCACTACAGAAGTGCAAACAGATGTTACATCTACAGAGTCACCAAACCTCTGTCCCTCACCTCAAAATGCCATCATACCATATCAGGGAGATCTTATCTACCTAAGAGCTCATCCACCAGACCAGATCATTGGCAACATCAGAGAGGGTGTGCTCACAAGAAGCCAATCCTCTAATATCTGTCTTTTTGCAGGGTTTCTATATCTCACACAACCTGTCAAGTACCAAGAGGCACTGAAAGACAACAGTTGGGTAGAAGCTATGCAAGAAGAGCTCCTTCAGTTCAAAAGACAACAAGTATGGGAACTTGTACCACTGCCTAAAGATGTTTGTCCAATTGGCACAAAGTGGGTCTTCAAAAACAAAACTGATGAAAGGGGTATTGTTGTCAAGAATAAAGCCAGGCTTGTGGTTCAAGGCTTCAGACAAGAAGAAGGAATAGACTATGATGAAACCTTTGCTCTTGTAGCAAGGTTAGAAGCCATCAGACTCTTTCCGGCCTTTGCTGTCAACCACAACATCAAGGTGTATCAGATGGATATCAAATGTACCTTCCTTTATGGCAAAATTCAGGAGGAAGTCTATGTATGTCAACCACCTGGTTTTGAAGACACATTCCATCCTGATCATGTCTACAAGCTTAATAAAGCTTTGTATGGACTCAAACAAGCACTAAGGGTCTGGTATGAAACTCTTTCCACTTTTCTCTTATCCATTGGCTTCACAAGAGGTAAAATTGGTAAAACTTTATTTTTGAAATGGAAAGGGAAAGACTTAATGATTGTTCAAATATATGTGGATGACATCATCTTTGGATCCACATGTAACAAAATGTGTGAAGAGTTCAGAAAACTCATGACAACAGAGTTTGAAATGAGTGCCATGGGTGAACTTCAGTGTTTCCTTGGTCTCCAAGTAAAACAACTGCAAAATGGCACATTCATCCATCAAAATAAATATGTAAAGAATTTGCTAACTAGATTTGAGATGAATGACTGTAAGCCATGTAGTACACCCATGAGTACAGTCAAGCTACTCACTATTGATGACAAGGATGAACTGGTTGATCAAACACATTATAGATGCATGATTGGGTCTTTATTGTACTTAACTGCATCTAGGCCAGACATTATGTTTGCCACATGTGTCTGTGCAAGATCCCAGGCTTCACCTAGAAAGTCAAACCTTATTGCTGTGAAAAGGATATTCAGATACCTAAAAGGTGCTCCCACACTTGGTATCTGGTACCCTGCTAATGGAAACATTGAGCTTTCAGGTTATTCTGATAGTGATTTTGCTGGCTGTCACACCACAAGAAAATCCACATCAGGAGGGTGCCAATTTCTAGGGAATGCCTTAGTCTCTTGGCAAAGCAAAAAGCCGGCAGCTGTTTCCACCTCAACAGCTGAGGCTGTATACATTGCTGCTGCAAGCTGTACAACCCAACTCATGTGGCTTCAAAATCAATTGCTGGAGTTTGGGATAACTGCATTACAGACTCCACTCATGTTGGATAGTCAAGTTGCTGAAAATATCATCAAAAATCCAGTCTCTCACTCCACTACCAAACACATTGACATCAGACATCATTTTCTCAGAGATAGCTATGAAAAAGGTTTGATTTCTCTGCACCATGTTCCAACAGAGGATCAGTTGGCAGATGTGTTGACAAAAGCTTTAGACATATCTACCTTCACAAATCTGATTTCTAGAATTGGTATGCTAAACATGGATTAAACAACACAAATGTTTTAAATAAAAACATTAAAATGTTTCAGAAAATCAAAATTCATCCTTAAAAATAGCTTTTTGGTTGAAAAATCTGTTTCAAACCTCTGATCAGATAAAACAACCACTGTTTCATTCATTTTATCCACTGTTGGTTGAAAAATCTGTCTCAAACCTCTGATCAGATAAAACAACTTTTTTATTATCTATATACATATATAAATATATATATATATATTTACATATATCTATATAAAAAACAAACAGCTGTTTGGCATCAGTTGTTTGCATCAGCTGTTTACCAAAACAGCTGTCCCCCACCAGATGTTTTAACCATCAGATGTTTGCCACGTCTGCTCTTACAAGCAGAGTTTTGGCCACATCAGCGGTTTCACCAGAGCCTATAAAAACCCTGTTTTATCACAACAGTCGTTACACTGTCTCATTGTATTCAAAATACTGAAACCGCCTTCCTCATTCTTAAACCCTCAATCAAATTTCATTCATTCTCAACTTCGGAATCCATTACAATGGATCTTCAAGCTAAAGCCACCCACAATTATCTTCCATATCTGGTTAAAACAGATGAAAACACTCCATTCCATTCCACCATCGACATCATCCTAAAATCCAAATACCTGACAATCCTAACCGCTGACGCCCCTATCTATCTTGATACTCTCCAAGACTTCTGGTTGAATGCTGAGTTCTTGCTTCAAGACAAAAAGCCTACTTCCATTATCTCAAAAATTGGTGAAACAAGTATCGTCATTACCCCTCAACTGATATCCACAACCTTCTCACTTAATGACCTGTCAGGTAAAGACTCTTTCCCTAAAACAGAGCTTCACACAGAGTTTCAGGAAAGGGGGGTATGATGCTCAGATGACTGGGTCAACACTTTTCAAAAAGTTTTTCCCACCAGTCATGAAATTTTTCTTCCATACCCTCCTTCTCTGTGTCTCCGCTAAGTCCACCTCCTTTAATGAAATCCCATTGAGGATTCAATACTTGGGCTATGCTATGTTGTCAAATTCTGACTTCAATCTATCCCAGGGACTGTTTATGGATTTAGTGTCAAATGTGAAAGCCATAAAGTCTGGGTTAAACAATGCTTTTCTAATTTACCCAAGAATCTTAAGTGTAATTCTACAAAAGGTTTTACCAGAAAAAGTTTTCAAAAAGGGTGAGTCTATGCAAATGAAGAGTCTAACTGATGAAACTTTCACAAGAATGCTGGGTGCAAACACCCAAGAAAAAGTATTAAAAGTGTCAAAGGTTTCAAAAACACAAACAAAGAGGACTAAGACAACAACTGTTGTCCAAACCTCTGTTGTTGAGCCCACTGCTCCTGGTGATCATGGCACTACATCCAGTGCTGTGAAACCCACACCAGCCATTTCCAAAAGGAAACGTCCATTCACAAAAACCACCACTCCACCTCAAAAGAGACTTCTGGAAGATGAGATACCAGAAGATAACTCTGTTGCAACACAAAAGCAACTAGAAACCACTATTGTTACTTCCTCACAACAGTTGGAAATATCTCAACCTGACCAAACTCCTCATGCATCCTCACAAAAGGATCATGTTGTAAGCCAAGGGGAACCACATCATGATACATTTGAGTCACTTGGCCAAATGTTCACAAGCCCCTCTCCCAGGGCTAATTCTCTTTTTACTCCTCCACCTTCACCATCACATTTTCAAAAGACCATGCAACCTCTGTTTGAGGCTATTGACAAAACTCAGGAAAATCCCAGTTCCTCTCTTTCACCTGTCAATGAGAGTATACCTCCACAAGTGACTGGGACTGAGGAAATTCAATCAGCCATCCCACAAACAGATGTGGAGGTTACACCCCTAGAGTTCAATGCAACTCTAGGTGAGTTTTCAAGTGGAGCAGCCACTACTGATGTAGAGACCATTGTCTCACACCAGGACAGTGGTTACATAACTAAGACTCCCTTGAAGGAAATAACTGATGAGGCCACTATAGTGTCCCCAAAATCAGTTGGAAGTCCCCAGAACCAAGACAAAGGGGCATCTGGTTCTCATCCTTTGGATTCACCTCCTAGGACTGAATCAGTTAAAACTACCACTGGTAGGAATTCAGATGATCCTATTAACTTAGGTGATGGATTAAAATACCAAGAATTGATGGCTAGAGTTCAAACCATTGAAACCTCTGTTGCTGACATCAAATCTGATGTCAAGTTAATATTGGAATCCTTGGCTACTCTTTCCAAGAGTCAACCATCCACATCTGATATTGCTAGTGAGCTATGGAAATCTGTTTCCCCCATCATCATAGCTCACAGAAAACTAGCAGATCAGAATCATGAAACCTACATGGCTGAGATCAGAAACATGGTAGATGCAAGGTACAAAGATACTCATGCAGACATTCAAGCCATCAAAGACCATCTGCTGAAGACCACTGGCTCTGCCCCTACCACCATTCTCAGGGATGAAGATGATGATGCATTCACAGCTGATGATGCCAAAAAGGGGGAGAGTGGCAGAGATAGGTTGCCAAAGCTAGATCCCTTTGGTTGTCCACCTTCACAAAAAGGTAAATCAAAGTCTGCCAACATACCAGGGTCTACTCAAACAGCACCACAACAGCAACAACAAACTCAAACTGCACCACAACAACAACAAACCAGTAAAGATAAAGCAGTAGACAACTCTGCAAATAAAGAAGCTGAAAAAGCTGCTGAAGACAAACAAAAGAGGGCTGACACTTTGGAAGCCAAAGCAGAGTTGTTGGTACAACTAAAAAGGGAACAACAGCAGGAAGTTGAAGATGTGGGATCCTCAAAAAAGTAAGAAGATGCCTGCTAAACATGTCAGACAACCACTATCTAAACTGAAAACCACTGCTGCTAAAACCTCTGTTGATAAAGCCACTGCTGACAAAACCACTGTTGCCACCCAAACCACTGATAAAACCACAACACCTGAACCTACAACAACACCTGAACCTACAACCACCAAACCTACATCTGAACCTACAATCACATCACCACCCAAATACCAAACATCTGCTGGTCCTACTAAGGTGCCAACAGATGTTAACACAACCACTGCTTCCACACCACCATCACCAAAAATCATGTACAAAAGGAAGAGGAAATCAACCTTTATTGTACAGGATGAAAACATACATACATCACCACACACCACCTCAACCACACAATCCACACCTATATCAGCCATTCCACTCTCATCATTTTCACCACACACATCACAATTCAAATCCCATAGACCACCACCAACCATTACACCATTGGCTGTTCAGTATCCCCTTGAACTTGATCTACTCAAGGGGGAAATGCAATCCTTCTATAATACTGAACAACCATCTGATAGATCTTTCCCTTCTCTTCCACATTTCCCTGTTCCCTTAAACATTGACACATATCTTAAATACAAGGCTAAACAGGCAGATGTTATCATAAAAGAGAAATGCAAAGGGAAGGATGACAGGACTGCTCAGGGAATCCATTCAGCAGATCTAAGCAAATTGAGAAGGATTGAAGATTTTGCTAAGACCCTAAGCAATTCCATGTCTACCATGCCTCTCAGTAGTGACATGGAAAGGAGGTTAGGGAATCCCTTCTTGAACAGATCTTGGCAACCATGCCTTACAAAGCAAACAAGAAACAGTTTGCAGGCTGGACCACTCATTTACTGAGGGAAGAACTCTTAAGAATAGAAGAGTTGGCCAAAACTCCCCAAACTAAAGTCTCTGCCCCTGATTTTGGTAAAGGCAGAGATCCAGCCAGAGCCTTGAAGTTTAAGAGGATGAGACAAGAAATAGTGGCTGCTGATTATGGGGAGATGAGGTCTGTTGCAAGATGGTCTGAGCTGAGGCTGGTTGAAACATACAAGAGACTTGATGAAAATAGGAAGAAAGATCCTAGCCTACCTAGAAAACCAGTCTACTCTGATGAACCACTGATGAAGAGACCTCAACAGGCTTTTACTCTAGACAGCTTACTTGACACTTCTGATCTATCAGCTGCTGCTAGAAGACAGTTCAAGAAACAGAAAGAAATGTCTGAAGAAGATCAGAAGAAGTTTGCTGATACCTACATAAAAGAGGGCCTCTTCAATCAAGTGCACTTTTTCTCAGATCCCACTACTGACAAGCTCAGAGAACTCATTGGGAGACCTCCATCACCAAACTCATCAAGAATAAAAGTGCATCTCAGCAAATCCACTGACTCAAAAATTCTAAAATGGAAAGTCAATAAAGACAACCATGAATTGACTCTGCTCATGTCAGATGGAAAAGTTCAAAAGCTAAGCATGAATGATGCATATAGCCTGTGTGCAAATGATCTCCAAACACTGCTGAACCTTGAGCTTGAAAGAGATGTAGAAGACCTATTTGCCTTGGACTTTGAACTTCAATTCAAAGGACAAATCAGAGAAATTCTGATGAGAAATAAAGATAAATAATAAAGCTTAGTTTTGGCATCATCTGTTCTAGGGGGAGATTGTTGGGTCTGCTGACCTGGAGAAGAACAGATGATTGAAAAGCCAAAATATGCTAACAGTTGATCCACAAACAAACAGTCTTTACAACATATTCTTCCCAAAAAACTGCTGACCCTAACAACTGTTCCATCCAAACAACTGCTGTTACAACTGCTGATACAAAGGACTGCTAGAGAACAACTGATAGAGAGCAACTGCTGACCAAAGGTCTGATGAAGAAACAACTGCTGATCAAGTAATAAAGACAAAAGGTCTATTGGAGTCAACAGCACTTAGACTCCAACAGATGTTGCAAGACCATCAGAGTTTTCCCTTAGCAGTAGTTTACCTTACAGTCTTTTGTAATGTAACAGTAGATTGTATAGGGCATATGTTTTATGTTGTTATTCTGTTAGTGGTCACTATCTTAGGTGACGTCAGCACATGTCACCAGTGGTTTAGGTTTGTCTATAAATAGAACAGTGCTTGTACTGTTCTATTACATCACACACAAACATTCTCTCAGACAAACAATCACTGTGTGATCAGGCTGAGGGGGAGTATTTGTACTGATTGTAATCTTTCAATTAATGAAAGCATTTGATCATTGAAAACATTTATTCCTGTTGTTTTGATTATAGTTTATCTTTCCGCTGCACTTTCCATATATACTTACATCATTCATTTCTCATCTTATTCTAAATATATCAAAACAATCAAACTCAGATCCTAACATACATGATTAAACTTATGAGAGTTTATAAATATTAATCTAAATGTGTACATGAATCTTTTATATTTCTAAATATGCTTGTATATATATATATATATATATATATATGCATATACACTAGGCTTTGTACATACACTAGGCTTGACAAGAAAAACTATGTTTAATTAAATACCTTTTAGAAGCTAACAACATACATACACACACACACACACACACACACACATATATATATATATATATATAAACCCACGCATACATACATCTATACATACACTCTTGGAAGCTTCCTCTTGTCTCTACTAGTCGACCTATGAGCATGTCAAGTCACCATCATCTTAGACTTATATCTATTTAGATAGACACAAACACACACCAACATCTAAATACTCCTACCCTTTCATAATTAGTATAAAGCAAACATTCTTCCTATCTCCTATGGGGGGCGGCCAAAAAGATACCTCAAAGGCTACAAGAGAACAAGCCTTGAACCTATGTATTGTCATTTTCTAGTCATAACTCCTAGGGACACATGAGCCAATCCAATCCAAGAAATCCACATTGGCTAGGATAGCATGATGGAAGCATTTCTAGAAACAAATGATGTAATCTTTTACACCCTTATAGTAACAAACAAAGAATGACAAGATCCATTCCAAAGTCAACTCATTCCTCAACTAGGAGCCACCCTAATTGTCTTAGGCATGAAGAGGATAAGCAAGCCAACATCCTACTTCCTTCCATAGGATCGGCCGAAAGAAAGGGACACCACAAACATGTGCATTTTCTAATCATTTGTCCATATCCCACATGACATGCACCTAAAGACAAAACACTACTTAAATTACACCATAATAGGCTCTCACTAGGATCAACCATAGCCTTAATACCCTCCCTAAAAATGAAAATCCTCTTTGTTTCCTTGTTAGCCCCGAACACCTACAACAATAAGGCACAAGTCTTTTTCACACCTTTGACAACCTCTTACACTAGAATGATATGTACTAGCTCCAATACAAAGATCAAGGTAAGAGACTTGCCATGTAATCTCACTATAAAAAGACTTGAATCCAGCCTCAACTCCTTGCACCATCACAAACACCTACTCCCTCTCTATCAAAATACTCGGCCAAAGCTCTATAAAAGCCACAAGCCGAAGCTATCCAAGGGCGAGGGGAGCACTCACAAGGCTTCTTAGATCGGACCCTTATTTGGTAAGGTATCCTACACCTTTAAGTTTCATTAACTCTTGTTAACCCGACCCTCGGCCTTAGAAACATCGCACTTTAATCACATAACACCCTATAAAAGAATATGTTACAGAACAATGCTTGTCGAATATAAATTACATACGCATTGTATTAGTTTTAATGATTGTTCTTAAGATCTTGTCTTGACACTAACAACAATCGACCTTGATGTAATCCTGAATAATCAAGTCGTAGTCTTGTGCCCCAAACAAGACTTGGATTACTATAGGTCGGTTTGCACAAATATACACACACTCACTTGGCTTAATTTCAAAGCTAAGGTTAACAACATAGTGATCAAAGCCTGGACTTGTTACAAACTCATAAACATGTTGTGTGGTAACTCTACAAGGCTTGGTTAAGCTTAAAAACGTATAGGTATAATTCATATTACGATCAGTTAAGAATCCATACAAAGCTTCATGATTAGCTACTACTAACCAACATGTGTTATCAAATCTAGAACATGTGTTCACCGTAAAATAATGCTCTAAACCCGTGATAAGGTGTCTAAGTTTACCACCAGTACAAAACCAGGTTTCACATAACTCAATAACCAAGTCCACTAGTGTCGGGTAGACAAATTGTATGATAAAGGCTTGTGATTTACCATGCTTTATTAAATCATAGGGCAAGTACTGTCCGGACAATAGTAACTACGTAACTTGGCTTCACTAGATCACAAGCATCTCTACTAGGTGAGTTTCACTACTCTTTTTCTCAAAAGCATACGTCTTTCATAGTCCGGTTTGGGACTACTTTATACATCCCGGGTTTGGGGTGCTTGGATTCACTAGGTGAATCTGCGTTCACTAATTCATGCTTTATGTCCTTGATGAACTAAACCAACTCTATCAGGGAAGTCCTTCTAAATACCGAATGAGTTGCCGGATGGCAAGCGGTTACTAGTTGATAGCGCTATTAGGTTTCACAAACCTCACATCGTGTGCTGGATAGCATGGGTGTGAACTATAACTCAACATATTATCATTGTTGATAGACAATGATGCAAGGCACTTTGCTCACTATTGTGGGATCTCGTTGTTTAGCAGTTCGGTATTACCGGTTTTAGTTATCATGAGTGGGCTAGCTACCCCTGGCATGTGAATTAGCATTTACTCAAACATGGTCTGGAGGACCTACGTATTTACCAAACTTTGTGAACTCACCAACTTTATGTTGACCCACGATTATTATACCTTTTTGCAGGACACTAGTTCGAAGCACGAGTAGGGCATGCATCATATGGCATCACGGGGATATGAATAACTATTTATTTTCGAATGTTTAATTATCTATTATGATTTCGAACATGTTGTTTACTCTGACTATTTGAATAACTAATGTCTTTAAAATTCGCTTCCGCAACTATTGAAAATATTCGATTATCTATGAAACTTGTTTTACAATAACGAACTAAATGGTTTGGGCATTTAGAGTCGTTCATGTGACTTATGGCTATGGAGATCCTGGAACGTCACATGCCTCGCGGTATGAACCCCGTAGTGGAATTTGAGGGTGTGACATCTTTGTACCCTTAGTTAACCCAAATTAGTTAAACTAAAACAAACTCATTAATATATTCATAAGAGCGTGCCCGCATGATGTGGTAGTGAACATAGACACTTCTAATAGTTCATGGTAGGGTTAGGTTCAGTTCGGTTATAAGCCTCAAATGGAACAAAAGTCGACATTATCGGTTTGTCGATCATGTTAGCCAACCGGTTAATTGGTTCAGTCTATTTGGTTAGATTGTCGTTTTTAGTTCAGTTTAGTTCATTTTGGTTAAGAACCAAAACCAAACTTTAATTTTGCCTAGAAGCACATGAAATGAAGGTATAAATACATGTAATGGGTATGAAATGTTCAGTTTTGGTTTGTTAATTTTGGTTAACTTAAGGTACAAAAATACCGATATTAGGTTAACTCGGTTTTGGTTAATTTTCAGTTCGGTTTTGTATGTATTTGTTCAATTTCGGTTCAGGTTCAATTATTGTTCACCCCTAAATATTATTAATCAATTAGAAAAACAAATTTTTAGTTAAAAGTATATAACAAATTACACTCTAATATGGTTTGAAGCTGAGTAGATAGGTTTATGAATTTTAGTGGTGGTATAAATAGAGGGGGTTTTGAAATTTTTAACTTTTATACCTAGGCCTGTAAACGAACCGAACGAGCACGATGTTCGTGTTTGTTCAATTAAATTTAACCGAACACGAACACATAATAAAACATATTTTTGTGTTCATGTTCGTTCATTAAGAAATTTGTCATGTTCTTGTTCGTTTATGTCCGTTCGTTTAAAACCTAAATGAACAGTTCACGAACGAACATAAACGGACATTCAGGAACATAATAAATGTGAATGATTTTGTATTACTGAAAAAACCCAATTACTAATTGGTTATATATTGATACAAATAGCTAAAGCCCAATTTATTTTTATATTTATGTAAATACTAGTGGGGTGCCCGCGCGTTGCGGCAGAAAACAACATTTATAACGGTTTTGTTAAGCCATAATCAATTAACCAAAATATTTGTTTTGGTGTGTTGCATAATCATTAGCGGAGCTTGGACTGCATTAACCACAATCAAAACATTCGAATCCTATGTGCTAGAGGAAGTGCAAGCACGTGAATATATACATAGCAATAATTGTGAGAAACGCTAAGCAAAAAATTAGGGTGATCATGAGGAATTGGGAAGTTACACACATAACGACAAACCCTAATTGTAAACACATTGGTGATTGCCTGGAAATATATAATCTTACCTGAAATTGTGAAACAATGTTAATTCAACGTTTTTAAAAGATAGATATGTTGGTTGATTTCAAGTTGTTTTCGTTTCAGTTATTCTTAACCTTAACATATTTTTTTTAATTGAAAACACTATAACAATACTATATTCAAATTAAAAAGACCGCAATGCTCGTTTATACGATGTAATAATACTAAGAAAATATTAACCAATGAAAAAATTATGGACATTTAAAAATCGTGGGGGTAGTTGGTTAAAATAAGGGTGCAAAAATGTAATTACTAATTAAATAAATAAAATTTGGGTAAATTTGAGGGGACAAATGTGTAAATATTGTATAAAAGACATATGGTGTGTTGTACTCTAAGTAATATAGTATAGATAGTATAGATTGGTTATTACTTAACCCCAACATATCATTTTTTAAATTTAAAAAAAAAACTATAGCAATACTATACTCAAATTAAAAAGAAAAAATGTTCGTTTATACAGTGTAATAATATTAATAAAATTTTAAAGTGTGAAAAAGTTATGGCATATAAAAATCGTGGGGTAGTTGGTTAAAATAAGGGTGAAAAATGTAATTATTATTTAAATAAAAGGAATTGAGTATAGTTAAGGAGACAAATGTGTAAGTATTGTGAAGTAGTTAACATGTGCATTTTTGTTTTGTACTTTAAGCAATTATACATGCACAACTTGAATTTTAAGACATCAATGGGAAATGTATTATAATAAAGTTTAGATGATTTCAGTGCATTTTCGTTTTTTTTTTTTCAATTAGTGCTTAACCCTAACATATAATTTTTTAAAAATTAAAATCTATAGCAATAATAAACTCAAATTAAAGAGAATAAAATGCTCTTTTATACGGTGTAATAATATTAAGAAAATATTATCGTCTAAAAAAGTTATAAACGTTTATAAATCGTGGGGGTAGTTGGTTAAAATAAATATGTAAAAGTGTAATTAATATTTAAATAAATAGAAATTTAGTAAAGTTGATGGGGGCAAATATGTAAGTATTATATAAAATTATAATATAGTATAGATAGATAAGGGGGGAAACTGTTATTAATAAGGGGTATATATGCAACTTTTGTTTAAAAAGACATAAATGCCTTTAAAAGGTAGTTACTACATGCATTATGTGTTGTACTTTAAGCATTTATAATTGTATTACTTAAAAATTAAGAGGTCCTTATGAAATGCTTTATAAGATAATATAGATATAGATAACTACGTATGTAATTAATAAACATAAACGGACATAAATAAACAAGCATAAATGGACGTTCACGAACATAAATGAACAAACTCAACGTTTGTTCATGTTCATTCATTTAACTAAACGAACAAATATTTTTGTTCGTGTTTGTTCGTTTATTAAATAAACGACATAAACGAACTTACCGCCGAACAAGTTCACGAACAACTCATGAACATTCGATTCGTTTATAGGCCTATTTTTACCTCTATTTCATGTATTTGTAGGCAAAAAAATTTAGCCAAAGTTTGTTTTTGTTATTCACCAAAATTAATTAAATCAGACTAAAAACTGATAATCTAACAATACTAACCGAACCAATGAACCAATTGTTTAATAAGATTGACTTTTGATTTTAGTTTCGGTTGAGGCTAATAATCAAACTTAACAGAACCATACACAACCTTAAAAGTGTTTGTGTTTCCCGCTGCATCGCGCGGGCATTCTACTAGTTTAATAATAATAGCTATATTAGTGAATAAATGGCAATTTCGACACATTCCATTTTAAAAGATGCATCCTTAAAACACGCATGACTTCAAAAAAGAATTAAATAGCAATTCTACCAAGGTACTAACCATTCTATTAACTAATGGGTTGACCACCTCCCAGTCGCTCTATTTTTGTTTCATAAACAAGAAATGTAGTTGTCACTGCAATTCCTTGGCATAAGTCGATAAGATATTTCCCATTCCCATTCCCATACAAACGTTATAGATGCATTTAGTTTTCGATATTATGCATAATTATGTGTGGTTGCTTTTTGTTGGGTCTGCTGACCTGGAGAAGAACATATGATCTAAAAAGCAAAAACATACTATATATATGATCATGAATAAAATAGTAGATTACATGTTGACCCCCCCCCCCCCCCCCCAAAAAAAAAAAGACTGTTGACTTCGAACAACTGCTGTTCTCCCAACATTTGATGAACAAGTGCTGATCACAAAGGTCTGATTGAAGAAACAACTGCTAAGCAAACGACTGATGAAGACACAAGGTCTGTTGGAACCAACAACACTTAGGCTCTAACAGAGGATTCACGCCATCAGATTTTTACCCCATCAGATATTTAGTCATCAGTGTTTACCAATGTAACAGTACTTGTATTGATCAGATGTTTTATGTTGTTATAATTCGTTAGCTGTCATTGTCTTAGGTGATGTAACATCGCATATTTTCTCTAAATTTTTTTTATAAAAAAAAATTGAATGAGTTTGTCTTAAACAATGTATATTTTAAACGCCTTATACAAGTAATTACTTAATAAAACCCATCGAATCTCGACGTTTTAGTGTGTTTTAAAAAAAAAATTCGTAACAATTTTTTTAGTATAACCATTATACACCAAAGTACCCCAACCGATGGCGGAATCATCGAGGTGTCACGTAGTGACGATTGTTCAAAAGCACATGGTACTAAAATGTAAATATTATTGAATAATCCAAAATTGTCTTACATGGAAATGGAAAATACATTGTCTAAATGAAATGTAAATATTGAAATAACTGAATTAAAATAAAGCACTAAATGTTCCTTGCTAAAGCACTAGATCAAACTGCACCTGAAACATGTACAAAAATAGGTTTGGTCAACATATGAAATGTTGGTGAGCATTCCTAGTTTTGATATATATAGTAAGTTAAAAAGATATACAATTCAAGTGCAAGCTACAGTGCAAATATGTAAACTATGTATCATACAAATGAGCGAAATCAACCCTGTGACTGTATAATGTACTGTATGAACGGTGGTGTACTCATCCAATAAATGGGTGATAACTTAACAATGGCCACGGATTCTCCGATGAAAAAGGGGGAGAATCAATCTAGGCGGGTTGTCAATCCAAATAGCGCTATCCAATGTTAAGGTCGGCTTGTACCATGTTAATGATTTCACTAAGTACAAATGTAATCCACATGTATTGTCTAAGCATAAAGCACGTTGTAAGCAATGCACATAGTACTAGAATTGTATTGTGAAAAATGTAAACTTGTATTTGAAATTGTAATAGTGTACATGTAACACCCCAAAAATGAATAAAAGCAAAAAGGGGATAGGAAATACTCACTGTTTACGTAATAGCTTGAAATTCAACTGGACAACGAAGTATGCGTTGGAATTATTCCAAAGGATCAACCTAAAGAATTTGATAATGTGTAAGGGTAATAATTCTAGGATACATGTATTTCTAGGGTTTCGAATTGGAGATAAGTATTTATTTGATTAATAATCAAATTGTTTATTAAATATAAGAAATTTAATAAATAGATAAGTAAAAGTCTTTTTGTAAATTTTTAAGTTGAATATAGTCACAACATAAGGTTTTAAGTTTGAAAATAATTTTTAAAAAATTATTTTCTTGAAAATAGAATATATAATCTATTTATTTCAAATTGTCTAAATATAACTTTAATATCTAAAAATATTAAAATTAAAGAATTTCTGAATTAAAAATTGTATTTCAGTTCTAAATAGTTAGAAATAATTTATATAAAATTTTGGTGCAAAAATATTGAAAAATGAATTTATTATGATTTATTTATGATTAAAACTAACAAAAATTAATTAAGAATATAAAATGAGCGGTTTTTCTAAAATAAAAATATTTTTTGAAATGCTTAATGATATACAAGTTTAGGATAATTTTTGTGAGATTTAATAAAATTGTTTAGATATTTTTATTGAATTTAATAAATATAAATGAATAAACTTGTATTATTATTAATATATATTAAATAAATTATTTTTGAAAAACTAAAAATTGTAAAGTGAACTTTACTATTATAAGATCATACAGTAATTTTTGTAGAATTTATAAACCACTTTTAGTATTTAAAAACCATTTTAAAAGATTTATTATATTAAGTATATATATAAAAATGGCAAAAAAAAAAAAGGTTTGTTGGTTATGGGAATCAAACCCGGGCCTCTGGCCGGTTCGGGTTTTATCACAAGCGTGGCCACCAACTGAGCCACAAGAACGAATTATATTGGATTGAAAATAATTATATATGTTAAATGTGTTAGTTTTATAATAGGTTTAATTAAGAAAAATAAAACAATGTTTGTGGGGTTCGAACCTTGGCCGTAGGCCGGTTCAAGCTTCACAACAAAGGGGGTAAACCAACTGATCTAGATCAGTTGGTTGTTTAATTTCTGTTCTAAAATAATTATATACACTAACAGCGATTAGTGTTCTTCCCCAAATTTACCCAATTCGTGCCCTAATGATCCAATCTCATACAATTCGTATTCAATAGCCCCTAAATCTTTGGGGCTATTGTTCACAAAGTGCCGAAGGTTAAAACCCACAAAAGAAAGAACTTACAAAGAATCGTGATCGGGTATACGAGCTTGTCAACGCAAAAACGTCAAACGCGATCAGAAATGCCTCAATAACAGGTTTATAACAGAAATTTGAGGTGAAGAAGGGATTTTCGGCGAGTTAGGGTTGTCCAGGAGCGTCCAATTTATAGTATGAGGGTCGGATTAGAGATTTGGTAAGGTTGACTAAGGCTTGAATGCGATGACGCGTCGTGTGATGTATTTTGGGTATGATTGATGACGATTATTGCTGTAAATTGACGCGTATGGTCAATGGCAATCAATTCCTTTCCATCCCAGGTTCAATCAACGCGTAAAGGTATTGATTGGTGATGATCGATGATGACAGTTGACTTTTTCAAGTCAACTGGTTTGTAATAATTATGGTATAAGATTATTAAGCGTGGGTTTCTAAACAGATTGTTGGTGTAGCTCAATTAATTGGTGTGTTATGTGTATTGACCCGGCTTGGGACGCGGGTTCGAACCCCGTCCCAAGCATTTATTTTTTTTACAAAGTTTTAACTATTATATTATTATTATAAACATATATTATGATAAAACAAACCCAAATGTATCACAGAATATTTTTTAAACGTTCGAGAATGATGAAAATGTAACGTCTTATTAATTGAGGTTTAACGTACATCGAAATATAAAACAATACAAAGAAAAGTGACAGATGTCACAGCATCCCCTACTTTTAGTCATTTCGTCCCGAAATTCCTTCAAGTGGTAGTCTCTGGAAAAAGATGAGGATACTTTGACATCATTTGGTCCTCACGCTCCCAAGTAAACTCTGGGCCTCGTTTGGATTCCCAACGAACTTTGACAATTGGAATTCGGCTTCGTTTAAGCGTCTTGACATCTCGATCCATAATCTCCACAGGTTTTTCTATGAAGCGCATCGACTCGTCAATCTGGATATCCTCTAAAGGAACATGGAGGTTATCTTCAGCCAAACACTTTTTGAGATTAGAAATATGAAACGTTGGATGGACATTATTGAGCTCTGGTGGTAAATCGAGCTTGTAAGCCACCTTCCCAACTCGCTCAAGGATCTTAAAAGGGCCTACAAACCGTGGTGCAAGTTTCCCTTTCTTTCCAAACCGAAATATACCCTTCCAAGGTGAAACCTTGAGAAGTACCATGTCTCCGACTTGAAATTCTAGGGGCTTGCGCCTTTGATTGGCATAACTCTTCTGTCTGCTTCGAGCAACTTGCAAGTTCTCACGAATGCGAAGAATCTTGTCTGTCGTTTCCTGTATTAGTTCGGGACCGGTGATTTGTGTTTCACCAACCCTGCTCCAACACACAGGGGAATGACATTTGCGACCATAAAGTGCCTCAAACGGTGCCATGTTAATACTGGAATGGTAGCTGTTATTATACGAGAACTCAACCAAAGGTAAGTGCGTGTCCCAATTACCACCAAAGTCGATGATGCACGCTCGAAGCATATCCTCTAATGTTTGGATGGTTCGTTCAGTTTAACCATCCGTCTGTGGGTGATAAGCCGTGCTAAGATTCAGTTGGGTACCAAGTGCGGACTGAAATGTCTGCCAAAAGCGAGAAGTAAACCAGCTATCACGATCGGAAATAATGTCTAGAGGAATACCATGACGGCTGACAATCTCACTGATGTAGATCTTAGCCAGTTTCTCAGCTGTGTAGGTTTCACGAATGGGTAAAAAGTGAGCAGATTTGGTCAATCGATCGACGATAACCCAGATACTGTCATGCCCACGAGTGGTGCGTGGAAGTTTCGTGATGAAGTCCATAGCAATGTTCTCCCACTTCCACACTGGAATTTCTGGTTGCACAAGTAAACCAGATGGACGTTGGTGCTCAGCTTTGACCTTGGAACAAGTAAGGCATTTAGCCACATAAAGAGCTATGTCCTTCTTCATACCGGGCCACCAATACAAAGTACGCAGATCCTGATACATCTTATCTGCACCAGGGTGAATGGAGTAACGAGACTTCTGTAACACCCCAACCGATGGCGGAAACATCGGGATGTCACGTATTGATGATTGTTCAGTAGCTCATGGTGAATAATAAATTTCATTAAATAATTTAAATACTTTACATACAATTGTTCTAAGATTTTGTACATCAAATTGAATTAAACTATGTAAACATCTTCAAGCATCAATTCAAATCTTCAAGCAAGTAGAACCTGAAACATGTTAAGTTGAAAATGTTTTGGATCAACAAAAGTTGGTGAGAATTACATAGGTTTTGATAATCGAATAAAATTGTTGTGCAATTCATGTGTCATGGCAATCTAGTCCATATGTGAAAACATACTAGAAGTAAATCGTGTGCATAATCAACCATTGTGACTGTTGTATTGTGGTACATCCCATACGCTCATGGTTCACTCGTTTAAATTGCAGTAACAAACACCCACGCAACCTTTGTAGGAGGCACGTATCAGGGTGGGATTGTCAGTCCAATAGATCTATCAATGTATACCGTTTGGCTGATGAACGTTTATGCTAGAATTGTGCTTACCCTAGTCATGTTCAAGACATAATGCAACATAGAAATACACATAGACACATTGATGATTGAATTGCATAAATAATGTTGTAACATGTTTCACCCCAAAAATGGTGATAAATAGAAAAGGGGCTATGTAAAACTCACCTTAGCAAAATGTTATATCTGTTGAAAAATTGAATAATGGTGTTGCCCAAATGTATCAAGTATCACCCTATAATAAGGTAATAAATATGTCTAAGTCTACCAAGTCTACAAATGTATAAGTTCTAGGGCTTCGAATTAAGGATAAACGCTCGTTTGATTATTATTAAAAATGTTTGATAATTGAGAGAATATTAGTAAATAAATAACCAAAAATCTTTTTATGAATTTTAAATCTAAGATGGTCACAAGAATGTGTTTAAAGTATAAAAATAATTTTTATAAAATTATTTTCTTTAAAATAGATTATTAAATCTATTTATTACAAATTGTCAAACTTTAACTTTAATATTAAAAATTACTAAAATTAAAGAATTATCAGTTTAAAAATTATATTTCTGTTCTAAATATTCAGAAATAATTTGTATAAAGTTTTGGTGCAAAAATATTAAAAATTGGATTTATTATGATTTAATTATGATTAAAACTAACAAAAATTGATTAAAAATATTAAATAAATGATTTTTCAGAAATAAAAATCATTTCTGAAAAGCTTAATGTTATAAAAACTCAGAATAAATTTCGTGGAAATTTATGTAATCGTTTTGATATTTTAATAGAATTTTATAAATAAATTAGAATAAACTTGATTTATTTTTTATATATATTAAATAAATAAATTTTTGAAAACCAAAAATTGTGAGTTAAACTTTTTCATCAGATTAACTAAAAATAATTTTTGTAGAATTTTTAAAAGTGTTTTAGTATTTTAAAATGAATTTTTAAAATACAAGCAATATATATTGAAATTTGATAAAACAAAACAAAAGAGAAAAAAAAGATGTTGTTGCCACGGATCGAACTCTCGTGGCCGGTCCAGAAGCCACCAAGCACAACCACTTGGTATAGACCTGTGGTTGTGTTTGGTTTTGGTGCGTATAACATTTATAGTTACATTCAATTACATGTTCTTCCCCAATTCATGCTTGCGAGCCCTAGAATCAGCAATTGAACGATTTAACAAGCAATAACCTGATTCATCATAGGGTTATTGCTTGTTGATAGCCGATGAACAAAACCCACTAAAAATTTTATACTTACAAGCACGATTCGTATCAGAATTGATGGTCAAAGCTACGAAGTCAACTCGAACCAAGGGCTCAAGAACAGACGATTCAGAGGGAAATTAAAGATTGAGAAGAGAAGATTGGCGAGTTGTGAAGGTCTGGGTTGGTCCAATTTATAGTGATGATGTCTGGTTCGTATTATTGGAAAGTTTGACCCGCTTAATAACTATGACGCGATGATAATCCAAATTGATAAACAATTGAATGTTAATTGATGAGTAGATTACGCGTATTACCTTGTAAATTCCATAACACAAACGATATAATCAATTGTTTCCAAATTCATGTTAAATTAAAGTCAAAAATAAAAAAATAAAAAAAATAAGGTAACAGTTCGCATAGCAGCGAACAGTAGCAGCAAATAGAATAAAAAAAAGCCTTATATTCAATAATGTTTGCATTGATAACAAATGAATGGTGTGGCTCAACTGGTGGGGACGTGTGTGTGTGGGGGGGCTTGGCCGGCTCTTGCTCAGGTTCGAGTCTCAGCAGAGACATATTTTTTTTGAAATCCAAAAAAAAAAAGGGGAGGAGGGGTTGGGCCTGACACTGTTTGGGGCTGGATGTTTGGGCTCAGAACTAGGCCGGGTTATAAAGGAAATAAAGGGGGTTATAGGCTTTGGTTTGTTGGGTTAAAGGTGGTTTAACAAACTAGTCTTATTATTGTTATTATTATTATTATTATTATATTTATATATATATACATATATATATATATAAGTTTTGTGGTCGGAAAAAATAAAACTTAAGCACATTATGAATGATAAAAAAAATAAATATAATATATGTATTAAAATTTTGGAAATTTTGCGATGTTACAGTCTCCCCTACTTTTAGGAACTTCGTCCCGAAGTTAAAGGAAGACATTAAGTTTACAATTAGTCCACTACCGAAACCTTGATAAAATTTCACACTACCTTAATGTACCTGTAAATTCATGATTACGTTCCGGACCGTAATTACCAATTTACCTTACATTAGGGTTTTGCGTCCTTTTATGACTCTACCGATTGTTGAGCAGGTTCGATAGTCTCCACCAGTCGTTGAGCAGGTTGTAGGGCCTCTCCCGACTGTTGAAAAGACATGATGACCTCTACCAATCGTTGAGTAGATTGTATGGTAGTCCACTAATTGTTGTACAAGTAAGCAAGTATGATTATAGATATAGCAATTAATTCACATTCAAACAAGCATGCACACAAATGTTATGATAATACTTGAATTTATTTCTTGAATTCAAAAAGTGTCAATACATAGAATTAAAGAGAAAATAGACATCATTCAAATGGTAGAGTTTGCTGTTAAGTAGCTGAAGGGTTTCAAGCGGGGTTATTTGGAGCATCAAGAGCGTTTGTAGCAGGGATTCGACAAGCATCTGCAAGATGCCCATACCTTTGACAATTGGTGCACTGTCGGCAGGGTACTTGAGTTGGGTGGTGATACTGGCAGGTGTCACACTTAGGTAGCTTCCCATTGTATTGTTTCTTGTTGGGTGGGGCAGTGGTGTCTATTGCAAAATTCCTGACCTTGCACTTCCCGTTGGTTGAGGCCTCGGTTTTGATTTCAACGGCAGGTTGGGGAGTATCCTTTTTCTTTTCCCCTTTAAGAGTCAGGGTTCCTGCCTTCACATGGTTATCTGTTAGGGTGGCAGCCAAACGCTTTGCTTCCTCCAAAGTAGCAGGGTTCCTTCCCCACACCGTGTCTTGAATCTGCATCGGTAAACCACCAATATATTTTTCGATAGCAATGGGCAAAGGGGTGACTTTGTGGGGTAGCAGTAAGCTAAGTTCGTGAAAACGAGTGTTGTAAGCAAGGTTTTCCCCACTGTCTTGAGCAAGATCATGAAATTCATCTTCCAGCTTCTTAATTTCATTACGAGGACAGAACTCTGCCTTCATAATGTCTTTAGCTTGATCCCAAGTTAAGGCTAGTGCAGCTTCAGCTCCGCGAGTGCGTTTTTCTTCATTCCACCAAGTGAGTGCTCGTTTGTGAAGAACACTCATGGCATAACGGACTTTAAAGTTGTCGGGGCATTCACTGTTGATGAAGGTATTCTCAATACCCTCAAACCATTGCAGGATTCCCGTAGCTCCTTCTTCACCACTAAATTTTGGGGGATTACAAGAATTAAAGTGTTTATGGGTACAGGCTGGAAGACCATTCCCATTCCCGTTGTGGTTTCCATTTCCATTCCCGTTGTCGTTTCCGTTCCCGTTGCCGTTCAACTGGATGACTTGAGCTAGTAAGTTGGGAACCAGAGTCGCAATTTGCTCTGCCATTTGTTGAGAAATGATTGCAGCCAGTTGGGCATCAACACCATTGTTGTTGTTGTTGTTGTTGTTGTTGTTGTTGTTGTTGTTGTTGTGGTTAGTGTCATGGTTATGGTTGTGATTGCAACTTGCTTCATCATGATTGTCACCACTGTTAAGACGAGCACTGCGACGTGGAGGCATGATCTGTAAGAGACATAGTGAAATGAATGAGATTATATAAGGAGTGTAATCATTTATTCATTAATTAAAACGAATAAACGAAAACGTTGACTTATCAAAGATTCTAGATTCTAATAACATATGAAGACATGCTTTAGCCTATAAGTGAACACTCATCCCGAGAATTCATAGGTAAGCATCGGGTCCATCATCTGATTGGGATATATGCACAATGCCAGCCTAGACAGAAGACTCAGAATACAGGCGTTCACCCTTCCAGATTGCACGTGTTCGTTATTAAAATCCAGAACTTCGACGAGATTTCAAGGGGGTTCAGGTTAACCCTGAGGATTTTGTCGTATTAGTCTAAGAGTAGTTCCAGTGATGGAGAGCAGCCTTCTTGTAAAGATGAAAGTAGGGATAAAGAGTAGGAGGGAGATAGAGAATAGCAAGTAAAAGAAGCAAGTACTGGTTAAATCCTGTGGTTATAGACTAGATTATTTTTCTAATAACCTAATTCCCTATAACCATGGCTCTGATACCAATCTGTAACACCCCAACCGATGGCGGAAACATCAGGATGTCACGTATTGATGATTGTTCAGTAGCTCACGGTGAATAATAAATTTCATTAAATAATTTAAATACTTTACATACAATTGTTCTAAGATTTTGTACATCAAATTGAATTAAACTATGTAAACATCTTCAAGCATCAATTCAAATCTTCAAGCAAGTAGAACCTGAAACATGTTAAGTTGAAAATGTTTTGGATCAACAAAAGTTGGTGAGAATTACATAGGTTTTGATAATCAAATAAAATTGTTGTGCAATTCATGTGTCATGGCAATCTAGTCCATATGTGAAAACATACTAGAAGTAAATCGTGTGCATAATCAACCATTGTGACTGTTGTATTGTGGTACATCCCATACGCTCATGGTTCACTCGTTTAAATTGTAGTAACAAACACCCACGCAACCTTTGTAGGAGGCACGTATCCGGGTGGGATTGTCAGTCCAATAGATCTATCAATGTATACCGTTTGGCTGATGAATGTTTATGCTAGAATTGTGCTTACCCTAGTCATGTTCAAGACATAATGCAACATAGAAATACACATAGACACATTGATGATTGAATTGCATAAATAATGTTGTAACATGTTTCACCCCAAAAATGGTGATAAATAGAAAAGGGGCTATGTAAAACTCACCTTAGCAAAATGTTATATCTGTTGAAAAATTGAATAATGGTGTTGCCCAAATGTATCAAGTATCACCCTATAATAAGGTAATAAATATTTCTAAGTCTACCAAGTCTACAAATGTATAAGTTCTAGGGCTTCGAATTGGGGATAAACGCTCGTTTGATTATTATTAAAAATGTTTGATAATTGAGAGAATATTAGCAAATAAATAACCAAAAATCTTTTTATGAATTTTAAATCTAAGATGGTCACAAGAATGTGTTTAAAGTATAAAAATAATTTTTATAAAATTATTTTCTTTAAAATAGATTATTAAATCTATTTATTACAAATTGTCAAACTTTAACTTTAATAATTAAAAATTACTAAAATTAAAGAATTATCAGTTTAAAAATTATATTTCTGTTCTAAATATTCAGAAATAATTTGTATAAAGTTTTGGTGCAAAAATATTAAAAATTAGATTTATTATGATTTAATTATGATTAAAACTAACAAAAATTGATTAAAAATATTAAATAAATGATTTTTCAGAAATAAAAATCATTTCTGAAAAGCTTAATGTTATAAGAACTCAGAATAAATTTCGTGGAAATTTATGTAATCGTTTTGATATTTTAATAGAATTTTATAAATAAATTAGAATAAACTTGATTTATTTATTATATATATTAAATTAACAAATTTTTGAAAACAAAAATTGTGAGTTAAACTTTTTCATCAGATTAACTAAAAATAATTTTTGTAGAATTTTTAAAAGTGTTTTAGTATTTTAAAATGAATTTTTAAAATACAAGCAATATATATTGAAATTTGATAAAACAAAACAAAAGAGAAAAAAAAGATGTTGTTGCCACGGATCGAACTCTCGTGGCCGGTCCAGAAGCCACCAAGCACAACCACTTGGTATAGACCTGTGGTTGTGTTTGGTTTTGGTGCGTATAACATTTATAGTTACATTCAATTACATGTTCTTCCCAAATTCATGCTTGCGAGCCCTAGAATCAGCAATTGAACGATTTAACAAGCAATAACCTGATTCATCATAGGGTTATTGCTTGTTGATAGCCGATGAACAAAACCCACTAAAAATTTTATACTTACAAGCACGATTCGTATCAGAATTGATGGTCAAAGCTACGAAGTCAACTCGAACCAAGGGCTCAAGAACAGACGATTCAGAGGGAAATTAAAGATTGAGAAGAGAAGATTGGCGAGTTGTGAAGGTCTGGGTTGGTCCAATTTATAGTGATGATGTCTGGTTCGTATTATTGGAAAGTTTGACCCGCTTAATAACTATGACGCGATGATAATCCAAATTGATAAACAATTGAATGTTAATTGATGAGTAGATTACGCGTATTACCTTGTAAATTCCATAACACAAACGATATAATCAATTGTTTCCAAATTCATGTTAAATTAAAGTCAAAAATAAAAAAATAAAAAAAATAAGGTAACAGTTCGCATAGTAGCGAACAGTAGCAGCAAATAGAATAAAAAAAAAGCCTTATATTCAATAATGTTTGCATTGATAACAAATGAATGGTGTGGCTCAACTGGTGGGGACGTGTGTGTGTGGGGGGGCTTGGCCGGCTCTTGCTCAGGTTCGAGTCTCAGCAGAGACATATTTTTTTTGAAATCCAAAAAAAAAAGGGGGAGGAGGGGTTGGGCCTGACACTGTTTGGGGCTGGATGTTTGGGCTCAGAACTGGGCCGGGTTATAAAGGAAATAAAGGGGGTTATAGGCTTTGGTTTGTTGGGTTAAAGGGGGTTTAACAAACTAGTCTTATTATTGTTATTATTATTATTATTTTTATTATTATATTTATATATATATATATATACATATATATAATATAAGTTGTGTGGTCGGAAAAAATAAAACTTAAGCACATTATGAATGATAAAAAAAATAAATATAATATATGTATTAAAATTTTGGAAATTTTGCGATGTTACAACTTATGAGGCTCGTCCATGAGGAAGGTACGCAGGTTGTCACGATCAGGGATCCAAAGACGGTTCATGAAATAAAGTAAACCATTTTTGGTTTCCAACTGATTTTCGACTCCACACGACATTTCTTCGTACATGTTGCCCTCAGTAACAGAGACATGTTGGGCTTCAATGATGCGAAGTTTGATATCAGACTGGACCTGAGCACAATAAAGCTGGGCATGACCTTTACGACTAAGGGCATCAGCTACAACATTCGCCTTACCAGGATGGTAGCGAATCTCGCAGTCGTAGTCGTTCAACAACTCTACCCAACGTCGTTGTCGTATATTCAGATCTTTCTGGTTGAAAATGTGTTGAAGACTCTTGTGGTCAGTGAAGATTACACATTTTGTACCATATAAATAGTGCCGCCAAATCTTAAGTGCGAAAACGACCGCTTCGAGTTCAAGATCATGGGTAGTGTAATTTTTCTCATGGTTTTTCAGTTGTCGTGATGCATATGCTATAACCTTGCCTCGTTGCATGAGAACACAACCAAGGCCTTGGTTAGAGGCATCACAGTAAACCACGAAATCCTCATTGCCGTCAGGTAAAGTGAGGATTGGAGCATCACACAGTTTCTGCTTCAAAGTCTGGAATGCTTCTTCCTGACTGGGTCCCCATACATATGGTTTATCTTTATGGGTCAAGGAAGTGAGAGGTAAGGCAATCTTGGATAAGTTGAGAATAAAACGACGATAGTAACCCGCTAAGCCAAGAAAAGAGCGAATTTCCGTGGGAGACTTGGGTGTAATCCAATTCTTAACAGCCTCAATCTTAGCTGGATCCACGTGTATACCCTTATCACTGATGATGTGTCCCAAAAATTGAACTTCCTTAAGCCAAAATTCACACTTGGAGAATTTGGCATACAGTTGTTCATTCTTCAAAAGACGCAAAATTTGTCTAAGGTGTTGTTCGTGGGCTGATTTGGTTTTAGAGTAAATGAGGATGTCATCAATGAAAACGATTACGAACTTATCCAAGAAGGGTTTGCACACGCGATTCATGAGATCCATGAAGACAGCGGGTGCATTCGTTAGTCCAAAAGGCATAACCATGAACTCGTAATGACCATAGCGTGTACAAAAAGCTGTCTTTGGAATATCGTCTTCATGAACTCGAAGTTGGTGAAATCCCGAACGAAGATCGATCTTTGAGAAGCAAGTCGAACCTTGAAGTTGATCAAAAAGGTCATCAATGCGGGGTAAAGGGTACCGGTTTTTAATGGTGAGTTTATTCAGCTCCCGATAATCAATACACATACGGAAAGATCCATTCTTCTTCTTTACAAATAAGACTGGAGCTCCCCAAGGTGATGAACTGGGACAAATGAAACCCTTGTCTGCCAACTCTTGAAGTTGACTCGCAAGTTCTTGCATCTCGGAAGGTGCAAGGCGGTACGGAGATTTTATAATGGGCGTAGCACCAGGTACAAGATCAATACGAAATTCAACAGAACGCACCGGTGGTAGTCCAGGTAAGTCATCAGGAAAGACTTCTGGAAACTCACGAACAACAGGAACATCTTGGATACTCTTGTCTTTACCTTTCTTTTCCACGATATGGGCCAAGAAAGCTACGTATTTCTTACGTAGATATTTTTGTGCTTGAGTGCAGGACATGAGTTTAAGACCACTGGATGGTTTCTCACCATAAACCCGTAAAAAGTCACCCGATGCGAGAGGAAACCGAATAAATTTCTCAAAGCAGACAACTTCAACATGATGTTTAGAAAGCCAATCCATACCCACGATAACATCAAAGCTTCCCAATTTCATGGGTATGAGATCAATGGTGAAGTCATGTTCATTAAGGCTAAGAGTACAACCCTGGATAATGGAATCGATTGAGATGGGTTTACCATCCGCGACCTCGACAGTGAAAGGCGCTCTTAATCTAGAGCGAGTGTGAGATAATAAAGGTTCGAATGCTAACGACACAAAACTTTTATCTGCACCCGTATCAAATAAAATTGAAGCATAATTACCATCAAGCAAAAACGTACCATTCACCACATCATTTGCTTCCTGGGCTTCTGCTGCATTGATGTTGAAAGCCCTACCACGAGCCACTAGGTTTGCTGCACGGTTTGCTGGGACAAGTGCTGGACATTGATTTCTAAGGTGGTTTGGATCACCACAATTGAAGCAAGCTCGACCATATGCTATAGGTTGTGGGTTTTGGCGAGCTGGTTGAGGGTTGGCTAGTTGAGGGTTAACTGGTTGAGCATTGATTGGTTGAGGTCGAATCACTGATCGACATGTGGCAGCTACATGACCGTACCTACCACAGGTGGTACAGTGGCGACAAGGAAAATTTGAGGGGTGATGGTACTGACAGGTGGCACACTTGGGTAAGTTTCCACTATAAGCCTTCTTAACAGGAGGAGCCTGAGCCATTGGAGCCTGGGCTATTGGAGCCTGAGTTACTGGGGCTACAACAGCGTAGTTTCTACCCCTGGACTTCTGCTTCCTAGGGTTGGAACGGTATTGTCTACAGCAACTCTAGATGATTCAGTAGTAGGGGTGGGGGTCTTCTCAGCTGGTTTCTTGGTTCCTTTCCTAACCAAATTTCCCTTTTTGACATGCTTATCAGTCAAGGAGGCTGCAAGCTGGATGGCTTCTTCCACCGTAGTGGGTCTGCTTCCAGTGACTACATCTTGAATTAGATCAGGTAATCCCTCGATATATTTCTCGATTGCTCGAGAGACCGGAGTAACCATATGTGGAACCAATATGCTGAGTTCATGATATCGAGTAGTGTATGCAAGATTTTCACCACTGTCTTGTTTCAACCCATGGAACTCTTCCTCTAGTTTCCTGATTTCGTTCCTAGGGCAGAATTTGGCGATCATGAGTTCCTTGACCTCAGCCCAAGACAAGGATAAAGCAACATCAGCGCCCCGATTACGCTTTTCACCATTCCACCAGGTCAATGCCCCCTTTTGAAGGACACTGGTGGCATAACGAACGCGAAGGTCATCAGGACACTCGCTGTTCACGAAGGTACTTTCCATACTTTCAAACCATTGGAGGAGGCCAGTAGCACCCTCCTCACCAGTAAACTTCATGGGGTTGCATGAGTTGAAGTGTTTGAATGTGCACCGGAATTGAGTTGCACCCTCTGTGTTGGCACTGTTGCTGTTCTGGGTTAACTCACTAACAAGATTTGGGATTACTGCAGCAATTTTCTCAGCAACTAGAGAAGCAAGGCGACGATCAGAACGTTGTCCAGAAGCACGAACAGTGCGTTGGCTAGCATCACAGAGCATACGACGAGCAGACATCTACAAGGCAGTCAATGAAAAAATATGAGATTAATAAATGTAAGTGTATAATTGTACAAATGATTATGAATACAAGATATTGTATGTGAAATAAGAGTGTATCATTTGAAAAATTTGCATAACATGCTTGGATTGCCCTTGTCTAGCTATAAAGCCCAACAAGAACGTTGACTTTTCAAAGGAATTGAGCCCAATGGTGATCAAAGGAGACATGCTTTAGCCTATAAGTGGACACTCACTCCAGGAATCCCCAGGTAAGCACAACAGGTCCGTAAATGGATTTATGCGCTATGCTTGCCTATGCAGTGGCTATGCCAGAAAACCCAGTGTACAGGCATCCACCCTTCCAGATTGCACGTGTCCTCATCACACTCATTAAAGCTCAACAACTTTAAAGGAGCAAAAATAAGAATAGGCATTATGCCTAAGAGTGTCTTCATGAAAGTAGCTGCTCCCGCTCCATGATGATGTAGTCTTTCCACTCCTTGTAGGACACCATCTCTATACACCATGATGAAAGATGAGGAGAAATGGAGAAGAAGGGAAAGATTGAGGGAGGAAAGTGGAGGGAAATGAGGGGAATGATAAATTAGGAAATGTTGTACCTGAAAGTTGAAATTTGGTTATAGTCTAGGCTAAAAGGCATTCTAATAACCTAATTCCCTATAACCATGGCTCTGATACCAATCTGTAACACCCCAACCGATGGCGGAATCATCGAGGTGTCACGTAGTGACGATTGTTCAAAAGCACATGGTACTAAAATGTAAATATTATTGAATAATCCAAAATTGTCTTACATGGAAATGGAAAATACATTGTCTAAATGAAATGTAAATATTGAAATAACTGAATTAAAATAAAGCACTAAATGTTCCTTGCTAAAGCACTAGATCAAACTGCACCTGAAACATGTACAAAAATAGGTTTGGTCAACATATGAAATGTTGGTGAGCATTCCTAGTTTTGATATATATAGTAAGTTAAAAAGATATACAATTCAAGTGCAAGCTACAGTGCAAATATGTAAACTATGTATCATACAAATGAGCGAAATCAACCCTGTGACTGTATAATGTACTGTATGAACGGTGGTGTACTCATCCAATAAATGGGTGATAACTTAACAATGGCCACGGATTCTCCGATGAAAAAGGGGGAGAATCAATCTAGGCGGGTTGTCAATCCAAATAGCGCTATCCAATGTTAAGGTCGGCTTGTACCATGTTAATGATTTCACTAAGTACAAATGTAATCCACATGTATTGTCTAAGCATAAAGCACATTGTAAGCAATGCACATAGTACTAGAATTGTATTGTGAAAAATGTAAACTTGTATTTGAAATTGTAATAGTGTACATGTAACACCCCAAAAATGAATAAAAGCAAAAAGGGGATAGGAAATACTCACTGTTTACGTAATAGCTTGAAATTCAACTGGACAACGAAGTATGCGTTGGAATTATTCCAAAGGATCAACCTAAAGAATTTGATAACGTGTAAGGGTAATAATTCTAGGATACATGTATTTCTAGGGTTTCGAATTGGAGATAAGTATTTATTTGATTAATAATCGAATTGTTTATTAAATATAAGAAATATAATAAATAGATAAGTAAAAGTCTTTTTGTAAATTTTTAAGTTGAATATAGTCACAACATAAGGTTTTAAGTTTGAAAATAATTTTTATAAAATTATTTTCTTGAAAATAGAATATATAATCTATTTATTTCAAATTGTCTAAATATAACTTTAATATCTAAAAATATTAAAATTAAAGAATTTCTAAATTAAAAATTGTATTTCAGTTCTAAATAGTTAGAAATAATTTATATAAAATTTTGGTGCAAAAATATTGAAAAATGAATTTATTATGATTTATTTATGATTAAAACTAACAAAAATTAATTAAAAATATAAAATGAGCGGTTTTTCTGAAATAAAAATATATTCTGAAATGCTTAAGGATATACAAGTTTAGGATAATTTTTGTGAGATTTAATAAAATTGTTTAGATATTTTTATTGAATTTAATAAATATAAATGAATAAACTTGTATATTTATTAATATATATTAAATAAATTATTTTTGAAAAACTAAAAATTGTAAAGTGAACTTTACTATTAGAAGATCATACAGTAATTTTTGTACAATTTATAAACCACTTTTAGTATTTAAAAACCATTTTAAAAGATTTATTATATTAAGTATATATATAAAAATGGCAAAAAAAAAAAAGGTTTGTTGGTTATGGGAATCGAACCCGGGCCTCTGGCCGGTTCGGGTTTTATCACAAGCGTGGCCACCAACTGAGCCACACCCTGAGAACGAATTATATTGGATTGAAAATAATTATATATGTTAAATGTGTTAGTTTGATAATAGGTTTAATTAAGAAAAATAAAACAATGTTTGTGGGGTTCGAACCTTGGCCGTAGGCCGGTTCAAGCTTCACAACAAAGGGGGTAAACCAACTGATCTAGATCAGTTGGTTGTTTAATTTCTGTTCTAAAATAATTATATACACTAACAGCGATTAGTGTTCTTCCCCAAATTTACCCAATTCGTGCCCTAATTATCCAATCTCATACAATTCGTGTTCAATAGCCCCTAAATCTTTGGGGCTATTGTTCACAAAGTGCCGAAGGTTAAAACCCACAAAAGAAAGAACTTACAAAGAATCGTGATCGGGTATACGAGCTTGTCAACGCAAAAACGTCAAACGCGATCAGAAATGCCTCAATAACAGGTTTATAACAGAAATTTGAGGTGAAGAAGGGATTTTCGGCGAGTTAGGGTTGTCCAGGAGCGTCCAATTTATAGTATGAGGGTCGGATTAGAGATTTGGTAAGGTTGACTAAGGCTTGAATGCGATGACGCGTCGTGTGATGTATTTTGGGTATGATTGATGACGATTATTGCTGTAAATTGACGCGTATGGTCAATGGCAATCAATTCCTTTCCATCCCAGGTTCAATTAACGCGTAAAGGTATTGATTGGTGATGATCGATGATGACAGTTGACTTTTTCAAGTCAACTGGTTTGTAATAATTATGGTATAAGATTATTAAGCGTGGGTTTCTAAACAGATTGTTGGTGTAGCTCAATTGGTTGGTGTGTTATGTGTATTGACCCGGCTTGGGACGCGGGTTCGAACCCCGTCCCAAGCATTTATTTTTTTTTACAAAGTTTTAACTATTATATTATTATTATTATAAACATATATTATGATAAAACAAACCCAAATGTATCACAGAATATTTTTTTAAACGTTCGAGAATGATGAAAATGTAACGTCTTATTAATTGAGGTTTAACGTAATTTAGCCAAAGTTTGTTTTTGTTATTCACCAAAATTAACTAAATCGGACTAAAAACCGATAATCTAACAATACTAACCGAACCAATGAACCAATTGTTTAATAAGATTGACTTTTGATTTTAGTTTCGGTTGAGGCTAATAATCAAACTTAGCAGAACCATACACACCCTTAAAAGTGTTTGTGTTTCCCGTTGCATCGCGCGGACATTCTACTAGTTTAATAATAATAGCTATATTAGTGAATAAATGGCAATTTCGACACATTCCATTTTAAAAGATGCATCCCTAAAACACGCATGACTTCAAAAAAGAATTAAATAGCAATTCTACCAAGGTACTAACCATTCTATTAACTAATGGGTTGACCACCTCCCAGTCGCTCTATTTTTGTTTCATGAACAAGAAATGTAGTTGTCACTGCAATTCCTTGGCATAAGTCGATAAGATATTTCCAATTCCCATACAAACGTTATAGATGCATTTAGTTTTCGATATTATGCATAATTATGTGTGGTTGCTTTTTGTTGGGTCTGCTGACCTGGAGAAGAACATATGATCTAAAAAGCCAAAACATACTATATATATGATCATGAATAAAATAGTAGATTACATGTTGACCCCCCCCCCCCCCCCCCCCCAAAAAAAAAAAAAAAGACTGTTGACTTCGAACAACTGCTATTCTCCCAACGTTTGATGAACAAGTGCTGATCACAAAGGTCTGATTGAAGAAACAACTGCTGAGCAAAAGACTGATGAAGACACAAGGTCTGTTGGAACCAACAGCACTTAGGCTCTAACAGAGGATTCACGCCATCAGATTTTTACCCCATCAGATGTTTAGTCATCAGTGTTTACCAATGTAACAGTACTTGTATTGATCAGATGTTTTATGCTGTTATAATTCGTTAGCTGTCATTGTCTTAGGTGATGTAACATCGCATATTTTCTCTAAATTTTTTTATAAAAAAAAATTGAATGAGTTTGTCTTAAACAATGTATATTTTAAACGCCTTATACAAGTAATTACTTAATAAAACCCATCGAATCTCGACGTTTTAGTGTGTTTTAAAAAAAAAATTTCGTAACAAATTTTTTTAGTATAACGATTATACATATATATATATATATATAAGTATTAGTCATGAATATTAATGCTTCAAAAAAAAATGTGTTGGTGCCGGGACTCGAATTCGAGCCCAACAGTTTTAACACACACAACACAACCACTAAACCACTTTTAATTTGGTGTTATTATTTGGAACAATTAATACATATACTTGAAACAATATTATCCTTGGTCAACAATTAGAAGTCAAACACCCAGTTAACTTCTCATTTGACTTCTAATTGACGCGGTTAGACACGAAATTGGAAAAAAAATTTATTTGCTGCGTGATTGATGCAACATCTCGGCCTAATCCAACTCGAATTAACGTGTTTTTGACTGTCAATTAAGCGATTTAAGACCAATTATTAACATTCCTAAACAACCCAAATCTAATCTGTATAAATACATGTTGTTAGCTCGATTAAACTCACACACAACACCTAAAAGTGCCGAACAGTGATTACCCCGTATCATCTTTCGAAATAGAGTGATAAATTTGGCGTATTTGTATGATTCGTGCCTCATTTTAGTTCGTCTTGTCCACCATAAATCAGTATGCTTTTTTTTTTTCAATTTTTATGTTCATTAGGGTCGGTTTTTGTCAGGGATTAAAAACCCTATATTAGTGGTTGTTATCAATTCGTGATTGATTTGATTAATAATCTAGGGTTCATCATATTATGATTTGGGGAAGATGAAACAGTTTGGATAAGTGTAAAAATGTTTTTGAAATGATTTAAAACCAACTTCTAATGTAGATCAGCTGGTACTGCACGTTGGTGTGGAAAATCGGGTCTGGATTTCGATCCTAGTCCCACACGATTTTTTTTCTTTTATTGTGTAACTAGCTGATTACCCCGGGAGGGTCCCGGGGTTGAAAAATCTAATATGACGTGATAACCTATCGTAAATGGCTCAAGTTAACTAACCACAAAATCTCATATCATTGCATGCCCATAGTATTCTAATCAGTAATAACTCATATTCTCTAACCTAAAACCTAATCAATCAGATCAGTGCACATGATACAGGAGTGATGAAGGTCACAACTACCCAATTTGACTATGTAGTATGCTTTTGTCATAGTTTTGTTCTTAATTTAGTCCTCCAGATCAGCAATAGCGATGTAGTTCGGGGATAAATCACAATTGTAAATGATAAAAGAAGCAAATAAAACTGAAAAAAACAAAATTCACACATGTTAGAACACGATTAAACTGTATATAATTAAAATCACCTCGATGATGATACGCCAAACAATCGCAATGTTAACCTCTTGCTACCTATTTTTTATACCATCAAATAATAATAATAAATAAAAACTAAAACTGTACCGATTACTTATCAAAGAGTCGCCTAAATCCTATTGGAACTGTTAGAAACCATCAATTCATTCTAACCATCGTCGCATGCTGCATTGCCACCGTTCGAAACCGTCGGTGTATTGCTGGGTCGTCATCACTGCCGCCATCGTGATCCTGCCACCACCGTCGCCTCTGTATCAGTCTGACACCACTCATTCTCCAACCAAACTCCTCCATTTTAACTGACTTCATCCTTACACGACATGTATTATTGTTAATTTTTTTTTTTCAAACTTTTATTATTATTTATAGGTTTAGCTTTGCTGCTTTAAATTGCATGTATAGATTGAGTTAATGTGACATTCTTCACTTCAACAATTCACGAGTTGACCATATGTTTTCTTACTTTGTGTATTTGTATTGTTAGTATATTTTATACATTATTTATTATTATTATTATTATTATTATTATTATTATTATTATTATTATTATTATTATTATTATTATTATTAGTAGTAGTAGTGCAGTAAAGCATTAGTTATGTACTTCACTACACACTTTATTTAATATTTGAGTAAATAGTTTTATTCAAGTTTTAAAAATTGTTTTCACTTTGTTTTATATATTTACTAAATTATACCTCGGGAATGTCTTGGGGTTGACAAATCTAATATGACACATCAACTTTACATATGAAATAGATTGATGCACTTCATATTTACATGCCGGAAAGCTTCGGGCAACACCTAACCTAAAAGAATTAACAATGTATAGGTCCAATGTTAACACCTAATTTAAAATAGTGTATAACTCCATTGTTAACATTTAACCTTAAACAATGTATAATTCTAATGTTAACATCTAACCTAAAACAATGTATAACTCTAATATTAACACCTAACCTAAAATAGTGTACAACTCCAATGCTAACACCTAACCTAAAACAATGTATAACTCTAATGTAACTCTAATATTAACACCTATCCTAAATGATAAAAAAATGTAAAACTCTAACATAGTAATATTGATACACAACCTAAAATAATGTATAACTCTAATATTAACACCTATCATAAACGCTAAAAAATACATAACTCTAATATCAATATAAAATATTCAATACCAAACTCTAAAAAATGTGTAACTCAAATATCAATATTCAATACCAAACTCTAAAATATGTATAACTCTAGTATCAATATCCAACCCACTCAAAACCAAACCAAATCATCATTAACAACAATTAAGGAACTAACAATCAATCAAAACATCCTGATCATGACCTCGGTGTCCCTAGGAGACACCTAAGTCTAGCAAGTTCTCCCTAATTAAGTCAAACCAATAATACCCAATTATCCTTGCAGTACTAATATTAAATCACACACAGAGATCAATCATATTAAAATGTAAAAACTCACTCTCCGTACGATCCAAAAAACCAACAAATAGGCATCCTTGATTTATCATATTGATGGAGGAAGCCACATGCCTCTCCTTTCATACAGAGGCTGCGGAGCCAGTGGCGGCACACGGCTTGCCGGTAGCTTCTCCGGCCTGAAAAGTTGTTAAGGGCGGCGGAAGGAAACAACAACAATATACAAAACTCGGAATTTCAGGTACCGTCTCCAATAAGCCCATCCACCAAATTTATTATTGTTATGTTATTTGGAATATTGTTATTGATAGAAGGGTTTGAAGGATGTGCGAGAGAGATATATAGAGATAGAGGGTTTGTGAGAGAATTATGGAAGAGATAAAGAATGTAGAGGATAGAATGGCAAAAGGATTAGGGTTTAAAAAAATTCAAAAACAATAAAATCTTTCAATTATTATGCCACGTGGAGAAAGTACGGATTTTTAACCTTGTAAATTTGGATCCTCAACAATCCGAGCGCACTTGCCAGGTGACAATCCAACCATTGAACAAACAAAAGCAAAACATTCGCTGTTTCCCTTGCATAAGAAATTATTCGTGTCCTTCGCTTCATCACAAGTCAAATTTCCAATTGCCGAATCAAGTAATATTGGTATACTCCTTACACTTCCAAAAAAAAAAAGTCAATATTAATTTGTATTTTGCTCTCATTGTCTTAACTTATGAGTCAAACCAACCTGGCCTAGTTCGTATTTAAAGTATCTCGGTGTTGTTTACTATACTCGCACTCTTCTGAATAAACCAATTATTTCTATCTAACCCTTCGCACGTTTTAATAACACGCGTGTTATTTGGTTGGCTAAGCAGAAACAATTAAAACAATACACCGAGTATAGTACCCAAATAACAATGATACTGGCAAATAACACGAGTCAACTGTGAGTTGTTATCTTCACAGGACCCTACACTCGCCGGAGCTGACGGCTGCTATCACCGAGAACAACTTCACCGCACACAAAAGTAAAGAATTAACAACTAATAAAGAGAGGAATGATACCTGGTTCTCAAGAGGATTGATGATTCGGGAAAGTAGAGAGATAGGTTAGAGAGAAGGGTTGGTGATTTGCGACAGTACAGAGATGGGTTAGAGAGGGGTTGGAATACAGAGATGGAGATATTATGTGTAGGGTTTGAAGAATTAATGAACATCTTCTTTATAATCAGATCCGAAAATAATATATGGGTTTAACCCACTTCATAACCCGACCCAACTTGCGAAAAAAATTAAAAAAAAATCAAAAAGACTAAAATCTCTCCATTATTAAGCCACGTGGCACTTTCATTTATAGGTTGAGGTCACCATTGCACGCCACGTCATCATTTATCAATTCTTTTATATATATTAATAGATATAAGATTATCCACCAAACATCCCTTATAACCTTCTGAAATCAAACTATATCGTTCTCAGGGTCCAGACCAGACGGTCTGGACTTGTGATTATAAACACTGAACCGGCCAGAGGCTCGGGTTCGATACCGGGCAGCCACATTATTTTTTTAAACCCTTTTATTTATACATTCAATCTTTTAATCTTTCAGAAATAGTTTTTAAGTACCAAAACAACTTTATAAATCCTATAAAATTTATTTTATGCTACTCAAATGGTAAAGTTTATCATACAAATTTTAGTTTTTCAAAAATAATTTATTTAATATATATAAAGTATATTATAAGTTTATTCATTACTAAATCAAAAATTCTATAAAAATATCTAAACGATTTTATAAAATTCTACAAAAATTACTTTAAACTTATAAACCAATAAATATTCTAAAAATAAATTTTATTCCAGAAAAACCGTTTATTTAATATTTTTAATTAATTTTTGCTATTTTAATCATAAAAAAATTCATAATAAATTAATTTTTCAATATTTTATGCCAAAATTTTATATAAATTATTTTTATTCATTTAAAACAGAAATACAAATTTTAATTTGAAATTTCATTAATTTTAATATTTTTAGATATTAAAATTATATTTTGACAAATAGGAATAAATATACTAAATATTAAATTTTTGAGAAAATAATTTTATAAAAATTATTTTCATACTTAAAATCTTATAATATGACCATCCCTAATCAAAAATCTACAAATAGTCTTTTATTTATTTATTTTCCAAATTTCTTTTATTTATTAAACAATTTACCTAATTAATAATTAATCAATTACTTATCCCAAAATTAGGAACCCTAGAAATACTTGTAGAATAGAAAGACTTAAACTTATTTATTACCTTAAACATAGGGTGATACTTGGCAACGTTGGATCACACTTATTCTATTCCACAAGACTTAACACTTTGCTGAGGTGAGTATTACTTATCCCCTTTTTCGTTTTTACACTTTTGGGGTGATTCATGCACAAGTATACAAAACTTGCACATTCATTTACACATACATTTCTCTTCATTTACAATTCATATACGTGTCTTGTTTATCCTTGTGCTTTATGTTTGAACATGAATGTAGCTTACGTACAAAATCATACATCTAGACATAACTTATGTTATGGTGCTCTTTACATATAGACGTAACTTATGTTACGGTGCTCATTTAGACATAACTTATGTTATGGTGCTCTTTTAGACTTGACACGTGTTAGGGTGCTCATTATAAATTTTACCTTACTAACTTTACATTTGATCTTGTCTTGTTTGGTTACTTATGTGTTTACATAATGCCTTAGTGATGCTAGACACATGAATTGTACCGCTTTTCAACTTATACTATATGTACAAAGCTAGGTAATACTCACCAACATCGTATGTTGACAAAATTTATTTCCGTGCATGTTTCAGGATAAGCTGCTTGACGCTTCACATAGGACTTTGGACTTAGATTACATAAATCAACTATCTCTATTTTTGTTGTCGTGTATTTATTTTCACATGTTGTAAAACAATATTCAATAATCAAATATTCACATTTTAGTACCATGAGCTTTTGAACAATCTTCACTACGTGACACCTCGATGATTTCGCCATCGGTTGGGGTGTTACAGATTGGTATCATAGCCATGGTTATAGGGAACTAGGTTATTAGATAAAATGGCCTTGACTATAACCGAGCTTCAACTTGCATGCATAATATTTCCAAAATTTCCATTTCCCTCTATTTTTCCCTTCTTCCCTTTCCATTTCTTCTCATCTTTCATCATGGTGCATAGAGATGGTGTCCTACAAGGAGTGGAAAGTCTACATCATCATGGAACGGGAGCAATACCTTTCATGAAGATACTCTTAGGCATGATGCCTACTTTTATTTTGCTCCTTCAAAGTGTTGAGATTTAATGAGTGTGATGGAACACGTGCAATCTGGAAGGGTGGATGCCTGTACACTGGGTTTTCTGGCATAGGCAAGCATAGCACATAAATCCAATGACGGACCTGTTATGCTTACCTGGGGATTCCTGGAGTGAGTGTCCACTTATAGGCTAAAGCATGTCTTCTTTGATCACCATTGGGTTCAATTCCTTTGAAAAGTCAACGTTCTTGTTGGGCTTTACAAGGGCAATCCAAGTATTTTATGCAAGTTTTTCAATAATACACTCTCGTTTCATATACAATATTTTGTATTTCATGATCTTCATATTTTGCCTACAAGTTCATACTTTCATAATCATCTCTACAGTTATACACTTACATTTTCTAATCTCATGATCATTCATCGGCTGCCTTGTAGATGTCTACTTGCCGCATGCTTCGTGATTCCAGCCGACGGTCTGTTCATGCTTCTGGACAACATTCTGATCGTCGCCTCGCATCTTTAGTCGCTGAGCAAATTCTTGCAGTGATCCCAAATCTTGTCAGTGAGTTAACCCAGAATAGTAACAGTGCCAACACAGAGGGTACGACTCAATTTCGGTGCACTTTCAAACACTTTAACTCCTACAACCTCACAAAATTCCCTGGTGTGGAGGGTGCTACTGGTCTTCTCCAGTGGTTCGAAAGCATGGAGAACACCTTTGTGAACAGCGAGTGTCCTAACGAACTCCGCGTTCGCTATGCCACCAGTGTCCTTCAAAAAGAGGCATTAACTTGGTGAAACGGCGAAAAACGCAACCAGGGCACTGAAGTTGCTTTAGCACTGACTTGGGAGGAAGTTAAAGAGTTGATGATTGCAAAGTTTTGCCCTAGAAATGAAATAAAAAAGTTAGAGGATGAATTTTATGAGCTGAAACAAGACAGTGGAGAAAACCTAGTGTATACTACCAGATATCATGAACTCAGCCTACTTGTAAAGTTATCCTAATTCAACATTGAACCATAGGTTTTTGAGATCATTACCAGACAAATGGGACATTATTGCTATTGTTATGAGAAACTCAATTGGTTTCAAGGACTTATCTCTGACCCAGCTTCATGGTAAGCTCTTGACCTATGAGAGAGATCTTAACTAGAAAAAGAAGCTTCAGGACTCTGGAAAAGTGTTTGATGATTATGTATTTGGTAATACAACACTTTTGGGTCAAGATGAGATGCCTGGTAATAGTAAGGATAAGAGTTATGATCATTTTATTGACATAACTTCAGGTTTTAACTCTGGTTTTAACTCTAATTCTTCTTCACCCAACTATGCTTTTGCAGCAAGTGGTGGTGATATCCAGGCATCTGATAACATATCCTTTGAGTATAATGACCTTCAATATTTTGACCCTAAGGACTTGGAAGAAATGGACATATTGCACCAACTGGCTCTGCTCAGTATTAGAACTAACAATTCTATAAGAAAACTGGTAGAAGATATCCAGGTTTACATGGCAGGTCAAAGGTGGGGTTGGATAAATCTAAGATTAAGTGTTATAAATGTCATAGACTTGGTCATTTTACTAGGGAATGTAGGAGTCAACATGGTACACCTATGATTACCTATCCAAATCAAAGGCCTCAGGCAATCACTTATCAAGTTTCCCATAATACCCCTGGACTAAATGTGCAAAACACTGCTCACTTTGCAGAGTCCTCATCCACTGTTCCGGTTCATTATGTCCAAACCACTGTTCCTCAGATTCACTATGTTCAAACCCCTGTTGCTCAAGCTCAAATGCCAATAACTGCTACTCCACCCTCTACCCCTGCAGAGACCAATCAACAAAGTCAACTGATGTGCTCAAAGTGGTTTAGTAACAACTAACTAAATTAACCTAAACTAGACACTCTAAGTTTTAAATTTATAACCTAAGACTCTCTAAACCTAAACCACACAACCGGCAAGTGTATCCCTAGACGGACCAACAATCTCGCACCTTACAGCTATTGAGAATTGGTAGAACACTTAGAATTACCTAACCAACAATTACAACTCCTATGGATAACCCTAGGCAATTAACCATAAACTAGTTGCTAACACCCAGTCCGCAACCTAACCCGCATGCATACATGAAAGACATTCACAAAAACGCAAGTGGAGTTTATAAAAGTTATTTAAATAAAACTAAATATGCATACACACCAAACTAGAAAATAAATAGTTTTTTACTTTAAAATTCATCCACAACCAAAAGTTCCAAAACCAAAAGAAAATAAATCATTCAAGTGCAATCATCATCGCCTAGGTAGTTCTATGATATAGCCAATAATTGTCATGATAAAATCAAAACAATAAAAACTAAATATATTCATGATGTTCACAACGGGTTTGAATAGACAGATAATAAAAGTAGAACCAACCCGTGCTCACACTAGTGCTTCACCCTTCACCTCCTCGTCTCGAAAATATATGTTCTCCCTGTTATGCTCTCCCAAAAAAATTAATCAAATTATGCGGCCCTCAATAATGTCCTCCACCAATAATCCTCCAAAAACTCTCTCCGCCACTCTCCCTTCTTATATTTTCGCTGCTATGTTCCAAAAAATTGTGAAGATGATAAAAATCCATCATGTTGGAGCCCTACTTTTCAATTGGGCCATACAAAGGCCTCGTGCCTTCTTTTCTTTTTATTATTATTATTATTATTATTATTATTATTATTATTATTATTATTATTATTATTATTATTATTATTATTATTATTTATATATAGTAATATAACGGCATGCTCTGAACTCGGGTGTTCTTGACTTGATTAAAGCTACTCGTTTACGCTCCAACGTTCATTCGAACACCTACCAAAATATGAAATAAATACATAAGTACCAAAATTGACGCAAAACTAATAAAAATCTGTTAAAACCTATAATAAATAAAATAGACTGGCACAAGCCTAAAACTAATAAAAACACTATCTAAACGACTCGAAAATTGTACAAACTTTACACTGGAAATAGATGTATTTTACAATACATCAAATATCCCCACACTTATCTCTTTTTCGTCCCTGAAAAAGAATTATGCTATGGAATCACAATCAAATAATCTGGCCACAAAACATAGGTTACTTTAATTTTAAAAATCTAATCACGTGCCAACTGCGATTGCAGGTATATTTATCCTCTTAAACCCAACCGCCGGTTTCTAAGCCCCTTATCACGTTAGTTTAATTTTAAGTTCATTTAGTCTACATAGGGTCTCACACTAAAGAAGCCACAGTTTCACCTAATCCCACCTCAAGCTTATGAAACAAAAGGAACAACCAATTGACTGTTCCTAACCGTTTTATGTAGAAAACCGAGAGAATTTAAAATCATTTGTTTTTTTTTTTTTCATTTTCAGCATACTTAACTAAGAGGGTGTGACGAATCCAAATCGCTATCCCAGTGGCCAGGCACCTTATGCTTCAGCATTTTCGCTTTGATTTCTATTTAATTCATGAGCTTTTTTAGATATTTATTTTCAGACAATCCTAGAGGGAGTCGAGTCCGAAGTCACTATCCCTAGAAACGACACCATTGGCCTTGCCCTTATTTTATATCCAGCTCTTTTTTTCATCAACTTTTGATTAAAAATTCTAACGGTTTTATACTTATAACGACATTCCTTATACTATTATTGGCGGTTTCAGCTTCCCCATTTTTTCCTAGATGAGAACCCATAAGGTATCCTAATATATTTAGGTGTATTAGCTCAAAGGAAACTTTTCTACATGCTGGGCCTACCCACACATCCCAAGTCAACACGCTTTTGATTATTTATTCTTCTAATACATATAATATTTGAAAACCAGACACTTGATTTTATCTATCATTTCCTATATTTTATAATGCAAACTTCAAAATCAGGGACATTTTTCTGAATTTTTGATTTTTATTTTTTGGATTTTTACTTTATTTTATTTATTTTATTTTTTGGACTCAAAATGACCCTATATACAGACTAGACGACAGTTTCCATCCCCACACTTAAACTCTACATTGCCCTCAATGTAGGAATAGAAAACGACTCTAAACAAAAAATAAATTCCGAATACAAAAATAAAAAGAAAAGGGCAAATTGGAAAGGACTTGGTTTATTAACGCATAAGCTCCAAAAACTCTAGTCTATTCCAGCTCGATCGTATAGCATTTTGCTCGCGATCGGCTCTGACACAATGGTAAACTCTGGGCTTGCCTTGATAAATGATAACAGCTCCGGAATCGCCCGAATAGAGATTGAGTACGGGCGGTGCAATCCAAACCTGCGCAAAACGAAACAAACAAAACCCGAGCATAATACCGAACCACACAAAAAAATAAAAAGACTCAAACTACTAACTTAGACTCATAATATATCAGCAAACAAGAAGACGTACCTGTTTGGCAAACTGGCGATGTATGGTGGTAGAACCAAATGGGTAGAAAGAAACAAAAAATCCGGTTCTCGCTCAATGTGAAGGACACTGGTGATCGCAACACGCGTTGCAAGCGAAAAAAATATAACTTTCCGGGGTAATTGTTGGTCGCATGAGGCGAACAGGTCAGCTCAGACTCCTCACGTTACGTGAAAAGTCTTTTTTCACAGAAAGTTAATTAATTTTTTTTTTAAAGAAAAATTCTCTTATTACCCAAACCTTTACCAAAACTCCCAATCATAAAATATATATGAAGATAAATACATGGGATCCGCTCATGGTGAAATTTCCTCTGCCTAAGCAAACACGCAAACTTGCAAACAGACTCAAAGACATAAAAACAAGGAATAATGGAAATAAATAATCCCAACTATTCACTATTGGCCAATAACAGTCCCAACTACAAAAATCACCAATATTGGTCCCAACTTTTGACATATTGGAAACCAACGGATCCAAACTAACGGAGGCTAACTCTGTTAGTGTGATGCTGACGTGGCATGCCACGTAGGATCATTTTGCCACGTGGCATGCCATGTAGGATGCCACATAGGATTATTTTGCCACGTGGCATGCCATGTAGGATGCCACGTAGGATCATCTTGCCACTTAAGCATGCCACGTCAGCATCACACTAACGGAGTTAGCCTCCGTTAGTTTGGGTCCGTTGGTTTCCAATATGTCGAAAGTTGGGACCAATATTGGTGATTTTCGTAGTTGGGACTGTTATTGGCCAATAGTCAATAGTTGGGATTATTTATTTCCATTTTTCCTAAAAACAAAGATAAAATAGAAAGATAAAAACCTATGAACCACTACCAAACGACGGACCACAAATTAAAAAAAATGAAAAGCTAGAAAAAAATAAATAAGTATAAATATAAATTTACAAACTCTACAGAGCCTCCCCACATTTAAACTTAATCAGGGGGCTTCTCTTTTATCTGGACCCGATCCAACCCGTTTAATTCCACCCGGTCCTCGTTAACAATTGAAGATTTATTAGTGGAATTGAAAAATAATCTAAGCATTCTTAACGGGTCAGACCACCAAAATTTAAACTTACTTGGATTGAACCTGATGCGTGGCATGTAGCAAGAAGACTGATCGTGCTTGACTTTCACTGGCTTCTTCTTCTCCAACTCGTGCCAGCCGTTGATCCTCTTCCGATTCCGATCCTTTCTTTTTCTCTTCCTTGCCCTCTCCCGTGGTGTTGTTGATTTTGAAGTTCCATGTCACGGGCCAGCTATGGTGCGCTTCTTCTTCCACCATTTCCATGGGATGATCCCCACACTTAGTTCTTTCTTCTGGTGCAGGTTCAGTCATGTTTGTCGGTTCACCTTCGAGTAGGGCATCCAGGTATGCAATATCCCCATCAGGATCAAACTCCCCTACTTCATAAGCAGGTAAACCCTCTAACTCCATATCTAAAAATTCATCCTCCTCAGACAATAACTTTTCACCCATCTCATTGTCTTCTTCTGCACCAAACATTATATCAATGGAATCTCCCAATTCCACTTCTTCTTCAATCCCTTCTTTCTTCATAAATGACCTCTGATACACCGCCCACTCTTTTTCGTCTTTCTCTTCATCAGAGTCACTCCCAAAATCATATATAGTAACCTGTGGCACCGTAGGTGGGACTTCAACGTCCATTTTTGTCTCCGTGATGGGGATGATCTCTTCATATGACTCATCAGCGTATTGCATGATCGGCTCTTTCCCTTCTTCTGAAAACGTTGGGAACAACTCCCCCAGAGCATTCATGTAACCGAGGTAGTTGCCCTCCTCATCATATGTATAACCAACTTTAGGCAGCTGCTCTTGCTGAACTTTTCCTTTTTCTTCTTCTTCATCCAATCTCCTAGATATGTCTCCTAATATTCGTTGAAGATCCAAAATAGCAGCCTGTCGGTTTTTCAGAAGGATGTCGTGCTCTGCTAACATTTTCTGGGTATTTTCATCTTTAACAACTAATAATGTCAACAGACTTTTGATTTCACTCCAATCATTACCACTATCCTCACAAGAAGTGCTTCCAGAAAACTGAACAGAAAACTGATTATAATGTGGCTGCTGATACGAGTCATCATAATAATATGTAGGACAACCTTGTGAATAATATGGCTGCGGCTGCACAAAGGAATTAGCATAATAATGTGCAGAGGACCCCTCATATTGTGGACATAAAATGGTAAAATGGGGTCCTCCACAAATCTCACACATATTAACAGACTCAAAAGAAATAAAAGACACATAAAATTAGACTCCTACGACTCATTTTACAAAAAGACAGACTCAAAACAAAACGCAAGTAGCACAGATATGGCAGATAAGTATAATCAAAGCTAGTTAATGCAATCGCCAAGAGTCCCCGGCAACGGCGCCAAAAACTTGATGTGCTCAAAGTGGTTTAGTAACAACTAACTAAATTAACCTAAACTAGACACTCTAAGTTTTAAATTTATAACCTAAGACTCTCTAAACCTAAACTACACAACCGGCAAGCGTACCAGTCAGTGCAGTACAGCTAAAGTAAGTCCGAGTATCGAACCCACGAGACTCTACTAGAAAACGTAAACTAGACTCGATTAAATATCTACAAACCGACTTAATAATGTTTTGTTTCTTAAAGGGGGGTTTTCTAAAAGACTAATGCAAATAAATAAAATAATAAAAGTATAAAACTAAAATAACTAAATACACAAACTGGAGACTACAACTGAGATCAGATGATGGGAAGGCACTACCTAGGCTAGAATCCTACACATGAATGATAACTTCTAATGGCTATGGAACTAGTGTGGAACTGAGATCTTAAAATACTAAACTTAAAGTCAACTACGAGAACCCTAACCCTTCTCAAGATATAACCCACAGAATTTCTAAAAGCTGTTAAACCACCGGTTGAGAGGTTACCCTTACAGGCTTACCTACTCGAATCTTAAAGTACCCGCTAGACAATCTACCTTACAGCGCGAAAGTCACAATACACCCAAAAGTGCAAGGGGTAACTATAATATTTCTGATAAGATTTGGCCTACAAGGAATGCTAGGGAAACTAGGAAGATATTTTTACAAAGCCTCTAGATCTAGCAATTTAACACCCTAGACAGACCAACAATCTCGCACCTTACAGCTATTGAGAATTGGTAGAACACTTAGAATTACCTAACCAACAATTACAACTCCTATGGATAACCCTAGGCAATTAACCATAAACTAGCTGCTAACACCCAGTCCGCAACCTAACCCGCATTCATACATGAAAGACATTCACAAAAACGCAAGTGGAGTTTATAAAAGTTATTTAAATAAAACTAAATATGCATACACATCAAACCAGAAAATAAATAGTTTTTTACTTTAAAATTCATTCACAACCAAAAGTTCCAAAACCAAAAGAAAATAAATCATTCAAGTGCAATCATCATCGCCTAGGTAGTTCTATGATCTAGCCAATAATTGTCATGATAAAATCAAAACAATAAAAACTAAATATGTTCATGATGTTCACAACGGGTTTGAATAGACAGATAATAAAAGTAGAACCAACCCGTGCTCACACTAGTGCTTCACCCTTGACCTCCTCGTCTCGAAAATATATGTTCTCCCTGTTATGCTCTCTGTTATGCTCTCCCAAAGAAAATTAATCAAATTATGCGGCCCTCAATAATGTCCTCCACCAATAATCCTCCAAAAACTCTCGCCGCCACTCTCCCTTCTTATATTTTCGCTGCTATGTTCCAAAAAGTTGTGAAGATGATAAAAATCCATCATGTTGGAGCCCTACTTTTCAATTGGGCCATACAAAGGCCTCGTGCCTTCTTTTCTTTTATTATTATTATTATTTATATATAGTAATATAACGACATGCTCTGAACTCGGGTGTTCTTGACTTAATTAAAGCTACTCGTTTATGCTCCAACGTTCATTCGAACACCTACCAAAATATGAAATAAATACATAAGTACCAAAAATGACGCAAAACTAATAAAAATCTGTTAAAACCTATAATAAATAAATAGGCCGGCACAAGCCTAAAACTAATAAAAACATTATCTAAACGACTCGAAAATTGTAGAAACTTTACACTAGAAATAGATGTATTTTACAATACATCATCAACAGAGCTTTTTCACACAAGGCTTTGTTAACTGGAGCAGTTTACCAGATGAGCTAACAGATGAGAACTTTGCTCTTGTTGTCAAAGCTGAAAATGAACTAGAAAATTTTTGTTTCATGGCTTTGGACACAATACTAAAAGAAGTCGAATATGAGAATGTGGTGTCTGAGTCTGAAAATGTGACTAATGATGTTGTTGATGCAGTAGTTTCAGATGAAAAGTCCGAAGAAGAGGTTGTGAATCTCTTAGATCCATGGGGTGATAATGATTGTGAGTGCAAGTGTGATTGTGCATTGATGGTTGCTGCTAAGGTATCTCCTCAAATCTTAAATGATTTGTGTAATAGCATTTGCAAACATTAAAGAGGTGAATGAAAACCTTAAAAAGAAAATTTTAGATGATGAAGTTAAATTTGAAAAACTTTCAAAAGAGTTAAAATCAAAATTGACTAAAGAAAAATATGAAATCAGCAGTTTAAAACATGAAGCAAGTATAACCAAAGACCAGCTCCAAACTATGATAACAAAATATCAGAGTTGTAAAAGGAGCTTGAGTCCACCCAAGTTGAGTGTGAAAAATGGGTGGAATCATGTAAAGGTTTTGAAATGCTGCTCAACAAACAAACCAAAAGTCATGTGAAATTTGGCATTGGTTGTGAAACCACTAATCAATTTTCTTAAAACACTGACAAAAGGGAACCAAAGTTGGTTGAGGTTATCCAGCTAATTTGGAGGGTCAAGAAATTAAAATCACTAAAGCTAATGGTAAGAAAATTGTTCTTGAAAAACTTGAGGGTTGCTCATCATTTACTGAAATTGAAAAATATCAGTTTAAACCAACTTGGTCAGATGAGTGTGATGTTCTTGAAAACTTCAAACCAGTTGATTTTGAAACCCCTGCTGGTAAGAAGGCACCACAGGCAAAAATCATTCCCTTGAAAGATCTTCCAGCAGATGTTCAAACATCTGTTGAAAAGAAGGTTAAAAAAGGGAAGAAGAAAGAAAAGGGTGTACACTTGTGCTGTGATTTCTGTGAAAAGAAGAACCATGTTACCAAAAACTGTTTTCTTCTAAAAGCATATGATATCAACAAAGGAACAAGTGTGTGTGATTCTAAAACAACATGTTCAATATGTGGTAAAAAGAATCATAAAACCAAAGAGTGTCTTTATCACAAAAATTTTGATGTCAAAATACAAGAGTATAAAGCTAAAACTCAAGCAAGTCAAGCGGTTAGTACTCCAAAAGGAAAGCCCAAACAGAATTTTACACAGCCCAAACATCTGTTACCAAAAGTCTTGAAACCTCTGCTCCCAGGGATGTTCAAGAAATAGATGCTCCACCCTCAAACAAGTTTCCAAGAGGACATGGACAACCACCTTGTCATAGCCTGTCACATGTTTATGAAGAACCAAAAAGGCCTTCGAAACCAAGAGTGTACAAGAATCCTTATAGTTACTATCATCTGACAGGAAATGGTCAAACATCTGTTGCACCAAGTGTTGACATACAGACACCGGAAAATGGTCAACAACAGTTGTTGAACTTGGTTCAAAAACTTGTTCAAACCACTGATCATTCCTCAAAACTTGAGACTGTAAAGTCTGGGAACCCATCCAAACCCAATTTGGCTTTGGACACTCACCAAAACTAATTCATTACTGATGTGCAGGGAGCTTCTGCTTGCTTAGATAGTCTATGATATGTAGATACTGGAGACTTCAGGCACATGATAGGATGTAGAGCCCTACTTCTGGAATTTTAGCTCATTGAGGGGGTCATATATCATTTGGTAATGATTCTAAAGGAAGGTGTTGGGTTCAGGGCCTGTTCAGGCTGGGAGACTCAAGTTTGAAAATGTCAATCTTATTGATAATCTTAAGTTTAATCTTCTTAGGGGCTGTTTGGTAGCCTCTTAATGAGGCTCTTAACCATTCAACGCTGAATGAGTCAGCATTCAGCGCGTTTGTTTCAGCTTCTGAATGGAATTGTTAAGTCTGAATCATTAAGATTTGGGATGTTGCTGAACCATTAAGCATTGAACTAAGCACTGAACTATGTTGAACCTTAATGAGGCTCCTCTACCAACGTGGGACAAGAAAACTAACTATTAAGAGGTCCAACTTAATGATTCAGCGCTTAACCATTCAGACCTCTTAACCATTCAGACCTCTTAACCATTCAGACCTCTTAATGATTCAGCACTTAATCAACCAAACAACCCCTTAGTGTTTCACAAATGAGTGACAAAGGCTATGGGTCATTCTTCACTAAGAAAACTTGTAAGATTATTGGGCCATAAGTGGTTAAAAAGAGTGACACCGTCATATCCGAGAGCAAAGCACAACTTGTTGCTCACAGGAGTGGCAATGTGTATGTTGTTGATATGTTGAAGGATAATCCTATGGCAAATGTCTGTCTATTTTTTGCTGCCTCAACCAAAGAGACAGAATTGTGGCATAGGAGACTAGGTCACACCAACCTTTAAACTATTAGCTAACTCTCTAAACAAAGCCTTGTGAGAGGCCTTCCATCAAAGGAATTTAAATGTGATGAGCATTGTGTTTCCTGTTTAAAAGGAAAACAACATAAAATCTCTTACAAATCCATAGATGAGTCCAAAACAAGTCAATGTCTTCAATAGTTGCACATGGACTTGTTAGGCCTAGTTAAAATCATAAGTCTAAGGAAAAAGAGATTTTGTCTTGTCATAGTTGATGATTTTCTATGTTTACATGGAGTTACTTTTTACACTCTAAGGATGAGACTGCAGGTATTTTGAAGGACTTTGTCACCAAAGTTGAAAAACAATATGACTTGCCAGTAAAAGTCTTTAGAAGTGACAATGGAACAGAGTTCAAAAAGAAGGAGTTGAATGATTTCTATATGTCAAAAGGAATTGTGAGGCAGTACAACATTCCAAGAACACCAGAACAAAATGGGGTGGTTGAAAGGAAAAACATAACTCTTATTGAGGCTGCAAGGACTATGCTAGCAGATTCTGGTTTGCCACTGTCCTTTTAGGCAAAGGCTGTAAACACTGCTTGCTATGTTCAAAACAGAGTTTTAATTAACCCTAGACCCTAAAAGACTGCTTATGAAATTCTGTTCAAAATCAAACCACTGATATCATTTTTCAAAATCTTTGGCTGCCCATGTTTCATTTTAAATCTTAAAGATTCCATTTCAAAATTTGCAGCCAAAGTAGATTGTGGGTATTTTCTGTGATATTCTTCTATTGCCAAGGCCTATAAGTGATTAACACAAGGACTAGGACAATAGAAGAAACTCTGAATGTAAAGTTCAATGAACTTTCATCCTTAAAAATTCTAGCAAATCCTGCCGAACTGTTTGATTTAGAAAAATTCAAATTTGAAGATATTACTGCTAAAACTAACAGTGCAGGTATACCACAGTCTCCACAACAGGATTACAGATTTGATGTTGTGAATCCATCTCACTACAAAGTTACTTCTGCATCAGGGGAAGCAGATGTTAAAAACACTTGTCAAAACTCTGCCACAGTTGTGTCATCCACTGTTGACCAGTCCTACCCTCAAACCACTGTTCAATCATCTGTTGACAAAAGTCAGTCCAACTTTACACCACTTGGACCCATTCCCCCACTTCCATTTCAAACATATGTTGGCACTACATAAGTGCAAACAGATGTTACAACAATAGAGGCCCCAAACCTTTGTCCCTCACCTCAAAATGCCATCATACCATATTAGAGAGATTTAATCTACCTAAGAGCTCATCCACCAGACCAAATCATTGGCAACATCAGAGAGGGAGTGCTCACAAGGAGCCAATCCTCAAATATCTGTCTTTTTGCAGGCCTTCTATCCCTCACACAACCTGTCAAGTACCAAGAGGCACTGAAAGACAACAGTTGGGTAGAGGCCATGCAGGAAGAGCTCCTTCAGTTTAAAAGACAACAAGTATGGGAACTTGTGCCACTGCCAAAGGATGTATATCCAATTGTCACAAAGTGGGTCTTTAAGAACAAAACTGATGAAATGGGTATAGTTTTCAAGAACAAAGCCAGGCTTGGGGTTCAAGGCTTCAGACAAGAAGAGGGTATAGACTATGTTGAAACCTTTGCTCCTGCAGCTAGGCTAGAAGCTATCAGACTCTTCCTAGCCTTTGTTGTCAACCATAACATCAAGGTGTATCAGATGGATATCAAATGTGCATTCCTTTATGGAAAAATTCAGGAGGAGGTCTATGTATGTCAACCACCTGGTTTTGAAGACACATTCAATCCTGATCATGTCTACAAGCTCAACAAAGCTTTGTACGGCTTGAAACAAGCACCAAGGGCCTGGTATGAAACTCTTTCCACCTATCTCTTATCCATTGGTTTCACAAGAGGTAAAATTGATAAAACCTTATTTTTAAAATGGAGAGGGAAAGATTTAATGCTTGTTCAAATATATGTGGATGACATCATTTTTGGGTCCACATGTAACAAAATGTGTGAAGAGTTTAGGGAACTCATGACAGCAGAGTTTGAAATCAGTGCTACGGGTGAACTTCAGTGCTTTCTTGGTCTCCAAGTTAAGCAGCTACAAAATGGTACATTCATTCACCAAAATAAGTATGTTAAAAACCTACTTACAAAATTTGAGATGAATATTTGTAAGCCATGTAGTACACCCATGAGCACTACCAAGCTACTCACTATTGATGACAAAGATGAACTGGTTGATCAGACACTTTATAGATGCATGATTGGGTCTTTGTTGTACCTAACTGCATCTAGTCAAACCTTATTGCTGTTGACAAAAGCTTTAGACACATCTACCTTTGAAAATCTGATCTCTCGAATTGGTATGCTAAACATGGATTAACAACAAAAATGTTTTCTTAAATAAAACATTAAAATGTTTTCAGAAAATCAAAATCCATCCTTAAAAATAGCCTTTGGTTGAAAAATCTGTTAAAGATAAAACAACCACTGTTTGACTGAAAAACCTATTTCAAACATCTGATCAGATAAAACAACTATTTTCCATTATATACATACATATATATATATATATAACTATATAATCCATCAGTACTTTGGCAAACCTCAACAGCTGTTTGCCACGTATGCTCCATCAGATGTTTGCCACGTCTACTTTCATGTACATATGTTGGTCTGTAGCATGTTTCTCCCCCGAAGTTGCAAAACAGTAAAACAGTAAAAGGGGCCACGAGACTCACCTGATATCTGGTTATGTGGTCTAGCAAAGCAAGAAAAGTAACTATTGTCCCGACAAAAGTGCCCTATAACGTCAAAGATACCTTAAGTTGTGTCTACTTCTCGTTCACCATACAAGTTGTTCACCCGACGTTTGTGGACCTTAGTTTTAGTGTATGTGGGCCACGTTCTTGGTACACGTGATGATTTATAAACAAAACAAGTATTTTAACATACGTGCTTGAATGATGATCTAATTGTGTTAATGTAACAATGCGATTGTATATGTGTAAATATGTGAGTGATTGAAATCGACTAGCAATAGATAAGAATATGCTTATGAAAATCATTAACTTATGTGACTAGGGCCGATTACTAGGTGTTTAGGGGTCGAGGATCGGGTAACAAGAGGACCGATGGGTTAAAAAATAAAACTAGATGTGTTGAATAGGTACCTAGTTGATGCAAGTGTGTGATCAAACGATTGAACCTTCTAGCCTCCAATTGAGCTTCCAAGTCTTGAGTGTTGAAGCTTGAAATGGAAAGATGGGTGTGGTTTTCTTGGTGGGTGGTGTGATGTGCTAAAAGTGGTTTAGTAAAAACTAACTAAATTAACCTAAACTAGACACTCTAAGTTTTAAATTTATAACCTAAGACTCTCTAAACCTAAACCACACAACCGGCAAGTGTACCGGTCAGTGCAGTACAGCTAAAGTAAGTCCGAGTATCGAACCCACGAGACTCTAATGGAAAACGTAAAGTAGACTCGATAACTTATCTACAAACTGACTTAAATTATTTTGTTGCTTAAGGGGGGTTTTCTAAACGACTAATGCAAATAAATAAAATAATAAAACTAAAATAACTAAATACACAAACTGGAGACTGTAACTGAGGTCAGATGGATGGGAAGGCACTACCTAGGCTAGAATCCTACACATGAATGATAAGCTTCTAATGGCTATGGAACTGGTGTGGAACCGGGATCTTAAAATACTAAACATCAAGAATAAACTAGACACCCTCGACCCTTCTCAAGGGGAAACCCTAGAATACTGTTGTGCTGTTAAACCACCGGTTGAGAGGTTACCCTCACAGGCTTACCTACTCGAATCTTAAAGTACCCGCTAGACAGTCTACCTCACAGCGCGAAAGTCACAGTACACCCTAAAGTGCAAGGGGTAACTACAATATTTCTGATAAGACTTGGCCTACAAGGAATGCTAGGGAAACTAGGAAGATCTTCTCACAAAGCCTCTAGAACTAGCAATTTAACACCCTAGACAGACCAACAATCTCGCACCTCACAGCTATTGAGAATTGGTAGAATACTTAGAATCATCTAACTAACAATTACAACTCCTATGGATAACCTGCAGAAATTAACCATAAACTAGTTGCTAACACCAAGTCTGCAACCTAACCCGCATTCATACATGAAAGACATTCACAAAAACGCAAGTGGAGTTTATAAAAGTTAATTAAACAAAACTAAATATGCATACACATCAAACCAGAAAATAAAAAGTTCTTTACTTTAAAATTCAACCCACAACCAAAAGTTCCAAAACCAAAAGAAAATAAATCAAATAAGTGCAATCATCTTCGCCTAGGTAGTATCAGGGTCTAGCCAATAATTGTCATGATAAAATCAAAACAATGAAAGCAAATAAAAATCATGGTGTTCACAACGGGTTAGAATAGATAAATAATAAATATTTGAATTAGAACCGACCCGTGCTGGCACCTATGCTTCAACCCTTGACCTCCACTCTAATAATTCTATGCTGCTGCTTCGTTGATACCCTCCTATCCACAAAATAATAATAATAATCCCACTTAGAAGTTCTCCTCTCTTGCTGTTGTCGAGCAATCCCCTCCAAAATATAAAGTGCTGCCTTTTTTATTAATATTGTGCGCAGCTCCTCCCAAGAAAAATAGCTCCTCTTAGAATAATATATCTCCTGTCGAGATCTCTTCTCCAAAAAAAAATATTATGCCCCTCCCATTCTTAATTGTGTGCCCTACCAATTTGGTTGGCCTTTGGGCCTAAGCTTCAAACGTGACATAAGTCACATTAGTTTTAACTTTTTATTTTACTATTATTATTTTATTATTATTATTATATAGTATTATAACTTCGTCCTTTAGACTCGGGTGTTCTTGACTTGCCCAAGTTACTCGTTCACGCTCCAACGTCCACACGAACCCCTACTAAAATATAAAATAAATAAATAAGTACAAAAAAATGAGACCCAAACTAATAAAAATTTATAAAAACCTATACTAAATAAAATAGACCGGTACAAGCCTAAAACTAATAAAAACACTATCTAAACGACTCGAAAATTGTACAAACTTTACACTGGAAATCGATGTATTTTACAATACATCATGGTGATCGACCAAGAACAAGAACAAGAGGAAAAGAGAGGAGTTGAGATGTGTTGGTGCAAGAAATGAAGTATTCATCCAAGCCTCCTTATATAGAGGTAATTATAGGTGATCAAGTACTCTTGGAAGTGTAATTTTGAAGAGTACATGCTAGTTTAGTGTAAGATGAGTTGTCTACACCTTGTCTTTGGTTATATGCATTCTCTTGATCACCCATAGGCTTGGCCGATTGAGATTAGTCATGGAAGTGGTATGTAGGTTTGTGCTTGGTCTAAATGGGGTAAGTTAGTGTCAAGACTAGGTAGTAGGTTTGTGCAAGATGATAGTGATGTTTCATGCTTCTTGGCCGATTATCATTGGTTAGTTATAAGGGGTATGGTCAACTAATGTAGAAGGAGATTAGGAATATTGTTTTATTGCCTATTTTGGTGAAATGTCATGGTTTCCACATGTTCTTTTGTTGGTTAGTTTAGTTAGCCGCAAAGTGTAAAGGTTTAGGTGTCATAGGCATGAGTTGACAACCAAGTCTATAGTTCTACTTCTTGGGAACTAGCGGCCGACTTTTGGACAAGATAGATCAAATCTTGGTGATTATTTTCTATGAAAATGATAGGTATCCTTGTCTCTAGTGAGTTGATTGGTTGGCATAGATATAAAAGGAATAGGTAGTTATCTAGGATCATGAAGTGGTGAGTAGTTTTTTCCATTTTGGTGTAAATTAGTTAGTTTTGCCTCTAATGGCATGCATTACAAGTTTGTCTTTTCTTTGTGGGCATGTGGCCGTATGTATGTATGTATGTAGGTGTAGGATTGGATTTTTGGCACATGTCTAATTATATGTAGGCTTAGTTGGGAGTTTTTGTCTTACATTATAATACACACATGTTTATATATATCTATATATATATATATACGCATACATATGTGTGTGTATACAAGTTCTTTGTCTTGTCCCCATCAACAATATATAATCACATGGTAATATAGATACATATTGTATTTAACCTATCATACATGTGTGTGAAAATGTGTATATGTATAATATTGAACTAAATATTTATTCTACACATGTGTATTTGCTTAAAAAAATATAGTTTTAGTCTTATAAAATCCATATGCTTTTGTTGATTCTTATGATGGTCATGGTGTTCGAGTAAAGTTTATTTTCACATAATCATTCAAATAATGAGACACACCGATACACTTATTCTAAACATATAGTGAAATAAACCAGTTAATTGTATGGACTTGACTAGTGAATTTGGCGGGTGTCACAAAACTACTTCTTTCAATGAAATCCCATTGAAAGTTCAGTACTTGGGATATGCGATGTTGTCAGAATCTGACTACAATCTATCCCAAGCACTGTTTCTAGATATAGAAGCAAATTTGAAGGGAGTCAAGTCTGGGTCAAACAATGTTTTTCTCTAATACCCAAGACTTTTAAGTTTTATCCTACAAAAGGTTTTAACTGAAAAAGGATTTTAAAAAGGGAGAATCTCATCAAATGAAGAGTCTCCCCCAAGAAACTTTTACAAGAATGTTGGGTTCAAACACCCAAGAAAAGGTATTAAAAGAAAAAGTTTCCAAAACACAAGAAAAGGGTGTTAAGATAACAACTATTGTCCAAACCTCTATTGTTGAGCCCACTGCTCCTAGTGATCATGGCACTTCATCCAGTGCTGTGAAACCCACACAAGCCACCTCCAGAAAGAAAATTCCATCCACTAAACCCCCCAAAAAGAAACCGAAAAGGTTAACTCTGGAAGATGAGATACCAGAGGAAAACCCTGTTGTAACACAAATACAACAAACAACCACTGTTGATACTTCCTCTCAACAGATGGATATATCTCAACCCAGCCAAAATCCTCAAGTATCCTCACAAAAGGATCATGTTGTAAGCCAATGGGACACACATCATGAAGCATTTGGGTCACTTGACCATATGTTCAAAAGCCCTTCTCCTGGGGCTGCTTCTCTTTTCACTCCCCAACCATCACCATCACATGTTCTACCCACCATGCAACCATTGTTCGAAGCCATTGATAAAATTCAGGATAATCCCAGTTCCTCTGCATCACCTATCACTGAGAGCATACTTCCACAAGTGACTGGGTCTGAGAAAAATCAAGTGGCTAGCCCACGAACAGAGGAGGCCACACCTCTTGAGTTACATGTAACTCAAGGTGGTTTTTCAAGTGAAACAGCCACTACTGTTGTAGAGACCATTGTCTCACAACAGAACAGTGGTTACATCCCTAAGACTTCCTTGAAGGCAACAACTGATGAGGCCACTATAGTGACCCCAAAACCAGTTGGAAGTCCCCAGAACCAAGACAAAGGGGCATCTTGTTTCTATTCTATGGAATTACCTCCTAGAACTGAACCAGTTACAATTACCACTTCTGGTAGGAATTGAGATGATCCTATTAAATTAGGTGATGAGTTAAAATACCAGGAATTGACGGAGAGAGTTACAACCATTGAATCATTTGTTAATGAAATCAAGACTGATATCAAGACTGATATCAAGACAACAATCCAAACTTTGGCTGCCTTCACCAAAAGTCAACCATCCAATAAAGACATTGCTAGTGAGCTATGGAAGTCTGTCAGCCCCATCATCATAGCTCATCGAAAACTAGCTGATCAAACCCATGAAACATATATGGCTCAAATCAGAACCATGGTGGATGCTAGGTACACAGATACCCAAGCTGACATTAAAGCCATTAAAGATTATCTGCTGAAGACCAATGTCTCTGCCCCCACAACTATTTTAAGAGATGAAGATGATGATTAATTGACTGCTGATGATGCCAAAAAGGGGGAGAGTGGCAGAGATAGATTGCCAAAGTTAGATCCCTTTGGATGTCCACCTTCTAAAAAAGGTCAATAACAAAAGTGTGTTGCCAACAAACCAGGGTCTCCTGGTTCAGCTCCACAACAATCCACTGCATTTTGATTCAAGTAATAAATCTTGGTATTAAAAATTGTTGCCTCTTGTATGAGAATTTAGTTATCTAGTATATTTGAACGTATGATTATTCATAACACTTTGATACATGCCTAGTTGAATATGAACTAATTGCTATATTGACACCTAGACCTATACAATTACAACTCACATACTATACTTGTTGCACTTATAAACTTGCTTACATATACATATTATCAATTTGCAACTTATGTCTGAAACAATTGTTATATTTAATCAACAACTGGTGGAGGATGAAATACCTGCTCAACAGTTGGTAAAATTTTCTAAAAACCTACTCAACGATTGGTAGAGGTCATCATGCCTGCTCAACAGTCGGTAGAGGTTTTAATAATCTGCTCAACGACTGGTAGAGGCTACTGTATCTGCTCAACAATCGGTAGAGGTTCCTACTTACCGACTGGTAGAGGTCTTCTTGCCTGCTCAACAGTTGACTTATTTTTGATTCATTAAACATGCAATTTGATCCATATTGATACTAAAACTTAGTCGCAGGTCGTTATACTTTATTATACAAATTCATAGAAGGACACAAAATCCTAATGTAAGGCGAATTGGTGATTGCGGTTCGGAACGTATTCATGAATTTAAAGGTACGTTAAGGTAGTGTGAAATTCTATCAAGGTTTTTGGTAGGTACCCAATTATAAACCCTAGTTAATTAATGTTCCATTTAACCTCGATGGTCATCTTGTGCATTCTTAAAACCTACAGTTTAGTGCTCCATAGGACCCCTATCTCAGACCAATATTACTCAAAAACCTTGATCATGTCGCTATTAAACTTTTACAACGGTCACCTTAGCCTGTACCAAATATCCACACCTCTTTCCAACAGACTCTCAAACTTCAACTTCGGGACGAAGTTCCTAAAAGTAGGGGAGACTGTAACATTTCGTATTTTATTCATTTCGTCATAATCATTATCTAATAAAAAATCCTATGGATCTCGACGTTTTAGTGTGTTTTAAAATTTTTTGTAACATTTTTATCATATTATATTCACAATATATACATAATAATATTGTTTTATATGGAAAATTTCAAAAAAATAAAAAACGCTCAAGCCGGAACTCGAACCCGTGCCTGAGCCGGGTCTTAAAACAACACACACACACACACAAACTAGCTGCACCAGCAGCTATTTGGTACTAGAGTTTGAAAATAATATCATTTAAACATACCTTAAACTCATAGTCAAAGATGAAAAGTCAAACTCTCCTAATTGAGCTCGATTTGGCAACTTCAATCAATTTAATTAGTGCAGATTTGACCGATACCCTGTTTCTGCGTCATCTGAACCCGAGATTGTTGCGATTACAGCCGTTAATGAACATGATTGAATCGAATTATACTTGTTTTTAAACTTTTCGTTAAACCCGAAACAAAATCCTTATAAATCGAGCTTTAACTCAATTAAACCCACACCTATGGTTTTGTTCAGGTTTTTGTAAAAATAAAATCTGAATCAAAATTAATCAACAAACACACACCCAGACCAGTTGGTCTGGGCGTGGTCTTATAAGCCTGTGGTCTCAGGTTCGAGCCCTCTAAGGGCCGGTTTTGGTGTTTTATTTTCCAGCTTTTCTTTTTCTTTTTCTTTATATATATATAATATGTATATAAATCCAATTAATTATTAAAAATAGCAAACCTTGTCCAAAATTTTTATAAAAATTATCCTAACTTATTCAGACCCTAAAGTTTATATTTATAATTTTATTTTTCAGAAAAATGTTTATTTATTATTTTTAATGTATTTATTTTTTTAAACAATAATTAATTCATAGAAAATTCATTTCTAATCATTTTAATACCAAGAATTTTGTGGAGATATTTCTAACCATATAAATTTTTTTGGTAATTTTATTTTCTGTACAAATAATATTTTTACCCACTTTTATGATTTATTCCTATTAAGTTGATTATATTCAATTAAATTCTGTTTTAAGTGAAAATAATATGAAAAATTATTTTTAAAATTATTTTTCACTTACATAACATATTAGATGCTGTTATAAAGTGAAAATGACATTTTTGCACTTTATTTGTATTTATTTCCAAATTATTGCATTTTTAAGTTCATAAATCAATTTAAATATAAAGATATCAAAATTATAAGTCCTAAAAATTCTTAAATTATTGCTAGTATCTCAGTATAAAATGGACTTATAATTATTATATTTAATTGATTTAGATTATTATTTTATTTATTTATACTTTAATATCATATTTAATTGCATATAATCAAATATTTATATATTTAAGCCGTTCCATTATTTACGCTTTTAATTATTTATTAAATCTTCATAATTTGATATAATTAATGGAGTTCATAATATTTTCATTAAATATTAAAAGTTATTCAATTCAAAAACCCCGTGAATCCCCAAATTCTAGTCTAGAAACCCTAAGTGCCTAATCCTATATAACTTAGACTATAAGTTCGTTCCCTTACAAATTACTATTTATTCATTTAGGTCAATCCTTTGGGATATTCTAATCCAGACCTTGCAGTTCGACATATTTCCAGTTATTACGCAAACTATGAGTTTACATAGTCCCTTTAACTGTTTTACATTTTTTGGGGTGAAACATGTTTAAACATTTTTGATGCAATAGCAATTACTCATTCTCATTATGTTGAAACTTATGGATTCATTTTGACTACAACAAAAAGACACAGTACAATCATTAACTTTGATCAAGCCGCCTGTTTAGATTATAGCGTTATAGGTCTGATAAACCCACCCCCCCCCCCCCCCGCATAAATTCAAGGATGATCGAAAACAGTTACACTTTTACTAACTTGCGAGTTAGATCTCAGTCGACACAAGGTTTGATTGTACAAAAGACGCACTGTTACATGTCGGACTCAAACTCTTACATTATATAACCGTGATTGTTGTACAAACTATTGTTATTTAATACATTCAAAAACCTATGTATTCTCACCACCTATTTATAGTTGACCCCCCTCCCCCCATATTTCCAACTTAACATATTTCAGGTTTTATTTGCTATTGGAATTTGTACAAGTCTTGGAACACATAGAGGCTTTGGACCTAGTTTATATTAATCAAATTTTGTAATCATTACTTGTAAGGCAAATTGTAAATTGTTTAATATTATTCAACTTTCATTTAGTACCATGATCTATTGAACAATCATCACTATGTGGCACCTTGATGTTTCCGCCATCGGTTGGGGTGTTACATCCATTGCTGCCAAGAAACAGTACAAAAGGCAGAAGCAGATGTCTGAAGAGGATGAAAAAGAGTTTGCTGAAACTTTTGTGAAAGAAGGGATCTTCAACCAACTCCATTACTTCTCTGACCCTGTCACTGAATAATTAAGAATAATCATTGGCATACCTCCATCAACAAACTCATCTCAAACAAATCTGCAACTCAAAAAATCCTCAGATTCAAAAATTCTAAAGTGGAAGGTCAACAAAGACACCCACGAATTGACTCTGCTCAAATCTGATGGAGAAGCTCAAAAGTTAAGAATGGATGATGCATATGGTCTGTGTGCAGATGATCTCCAAGACCTTCTAAACTTAGAGCTTGAAAGAGATGCTGAAGACTTGTCCTCTTTCAATTTTGAATTACAATTCAAAGGGCAAATTAGAGAAAGTCTGATGAGGAATAAAGATCAACAATAAAGGTCGAGTTTTGGCATAATCTGTTCTACGGGGAGATTATTGGGTCTGCTGACCAAGAGAAGAACAGATGATCTGAAAAGCCAAAACATACTATATATATGATCATGAATAAAACAGTAGATTACATGTTGACCGCCCCAAAAGACTGTTGACTTCTAACAATTGCTGTTCTACCAACGTCTGATGAACTAGTGCTGATCACAAAGGTCTGATTGAAGAAACAACTGTTGAGCAAAAGACTGATGAAGACACAAGGTCTGTTGGAAACAACATCACTTAGGCTCCAACAGAGGATTCACGCCATCAGAGTTTTACCCCATCAGATGTTTAGTCATCAGTGTTTACCAATGTAACAGTACTTGTATTGATCAGATGTTTTATGTTGTTATAATTCGTTAGCTGCCATTGTCTTAGGTGATGTCATCCATAGGTCATCAGAGGTTAGGTTTGTCTATAAATAGAACAGTCCTTGTACTGTTCTATTTATCACTCCAAACATTCTCTTAGACAAACATCTGTGAGTGATCAGGCCGAGGGGGAGATATTGTGTAATACTAATTTGTGTTGGCTAATGAGAAGTATGATTTGAAAACAATTACCCCGTTTGTTATGATTGATAGTTTATTATTCCGCTGCAGTTTCCATTTTTATCTATCTTCATGCTGTTTCATTTATTAAACGTTCATAACAAATCAAACTCAGATCCTAACACTTTTATACTTTTGTTGCCCTTTTATTTATGTGCATATGTATTCTTGATGGTGGGATGTTTTATTCTTTTTTGTTTAATGATTGATATCTGGTTTTGATGTTTGCAGCGTGCACATGATGAGCTGGAGACAATGTTTTTTTTTTTAATAGAGAGGCGCTAGAACAAAAATACCAGAAACGGTATCCGCCACTATATGTGAAGGTGTTGATATATGTTTTCCTCCATTTCTTGTAGATATTTATGCATTTAATTTTTAATTATAAGCAAATATAATAGTTAGCTATGACTTTTGGACACGATATAAGGCGTCCATCCAATTGTCAACTTGTAGGTGTCTATGAAGCTCAAGAGATGGGGGCTTAGATTGCTTGGGAAAAGTTGTCTCCAAAGTGAGAACATATAGTTTGGGTTAGTGAGCTGGTTTTTTTTTCGCTTTTGTGACTTTTTTTTTTCACGATTTGTTTTTGTGTTGTGGTTCCGGTCCAAATGTGACCCATTTTAAAAATTGTATGAGGTGATGAATATGATAAAACTCAAATATTTGCTGATCAGTTGGGAACTGGAAGAAGTGGACTGGCTTCTTCTATGATTGGTGCACCGCTGGCGACTCTTCTGTCGGTTGCAGCCCATTTACCTGCTGCTAGAAATGGCCTGAAATGTGTAGAACCACATCAGAGCAGCATCCTCACAGCCACCAATGTAGTCGTGGGGGATGAACTTCTGTAAGTTCTTTGTTCTTCATTTACACATAATGTAATGTAGTTTAACTCAGTGAAATTATACTGTTTTGCTATGGCTTTTTTATGTTATATTATTTGTTGGATAGCTCAGCTTCGAAACTATTGAGGATCATTTGGGACCTTCGTTGTGTAGAAAGCTTCATTCAGGTGGTTGGGTGGTACCACAAATTGCTACTTTACGTAGTGAGGTAAGTCGTTTTAGCATGTGAAAATAGATTGATCAAAATAATTTGCTTTTTATGGACCACCAAAGTACGAAAATGATGAAACATTTAACTAACCTTGTATTATTTTTTTTTTTAAATGATAAGAGTGATTAATAAATATGTACTCAAGACTTTATATTAATAAAATGATTTTTTTTATAATAGTAAATCTTAATTGGTTGTTCATTTTGCAGTTACAGTTTTAAGTTATAAACTTGAACGGTTAAACCTTCTAAACCGATTAGCAAAGTGGACTGTTTATATTTCAAACATGCCAAATTGGCTAAATTTATTCGGCTTGGGCGTTTTATGGACACCCCTACTATTCCCTAATCTTCTTCCTTCTCCTGCAAATCATTGTATTTCTTTATGGTTATTCTTTTGATACATCATATGATTTAAATAAACATATAATCAGTTCAAAGAAGAAATTCCATACACCTTATTATAAATCGGGTTTAAAACAATGGTTAACATACTATATGAATGTTGCTTTGTTATCTAAATGGGTTTGGTGTTATCGTAACAGTGAAGGCTCGCTTTGAAGGAAGGTAATTGACTGCTGTCATCAGAGTAAGCGTCAATGGATGTCTATTGCGTGGAATAAATATGTGCCGGGTTGTTAGAACAATATTATAAAAGTATGTTACAATTTAAAAATGGAAGGGAAATAATTCATGTATATGATCAGAGGGCTACCTGCAAATGGTCAGAATATTAGCTTCTGGCATGATGTTTGGATTTGTGATAGACCTTTAAAAGATAAGTGGCCTTGCCTTTTTTTTGCTTTAGATAAAGTTAAAAGGGGGTTGGTTGCAGATAGATTTAGACAAGACAATGAGGGTGGGCCATGGGTTTGGTCTTGGGTGCGACCACCAGAATCAGATGTGGAAGTTCAACAATGGGTTGAATGTTGTAATTTTTTCGGTTTAGTCAGAATCTGGGAAGGAGCGGATAAATGGAAATGGATGGGTCGGGGGAAAGTGGTTTCTCGGTGGGTGCAGTTAAAGATTTAATGGTTAACAAAGGGGTTGAAATGATTTTTTCAAGTTTAAATGGGTGTCGTGGGTGCCGTTAAAGTGTAATATTTTTTGTTGGAGAGCGGAGATGGATAGATTGTCTACCAAGGTGGCTTTGGAAAAAAGAAATGTGTTTTTTGGGGATAGCAAGTGTGCGCTTTGTGATTTGGAGGTGGAGACGACTTCACACTTATTCACGGCGTGCGAAATTGCGGCGCGAGTATGGAATGTTATCAAAAGTATGCGCTTTGTAAACAATTGTAATTTGATTTTTTTTTTTTTTTTTGTATATTTATCAATGTATTAGGATTTATATTATAAGTTTTGAACCGCGTATGTTACACGGGCAGTTAGACTAGTTCATTCTAATCTTACAACGTGTGGATGTAATGATAAACCTGGCCTTCAATAAAACAAACCCAACCCCAAGAACAACCCATTGGAAACACATAGGATCTGTATGAAAATTAATACACACTTTCTATTAAACCAAGGGTTTCAAAGAAACAATTGCAGTTAATATGAAAAATAAACCCAATATTTATACTCCGTAATATCCTAGCCTAGACTCCAACTTACCCTTTCCTAAACCAATTACAATTTGTAATTTGTAAATTAAATATTAAACTATACAAACAACTTTAAATATAATTAACTAATTGTTATAATTAATCTTCACCAAACCATGTCAATCGTTTCTGATAGGAGGCGATTTTGAAAAGTAACATAATGTTAAATCAATGGTGATGGTATGGTAGTGTGATGGTGTTGCAGAGTAAAAGATATATAAAGAAGAGAAAGAGAGGGGTTGTGGGTGGGCGGTTTTATATATAAAAAAGTCTTTTATTCTTTTGTATTAAAAGTAATGGAAATAAGAAAAAAAAATAGAAAACAAAAACGACAAAAACACCCCTCAATTAACCTTAATTTATAATTAACCTTAATTTATAACAGGGTTACAGAAATAGACGGATTTGGCAACGTTTGAGAAACCTTGATGGTTCAGTTGAAAAAAAAAAAAAATTTGGATGGATCTAGCAAAAGTGTGCAAATCTCACGGACCGATTTTAGCTTAAATATAATATTACTGGCCGCCCAAAAAAGAAACATAATAAGTAATATATAATATTAGCCGCCCAAAAAGAAATAAAATCGCTGGCCTATATTTGGTTAACAATTAATGGGCGACATTTTTTTTAATACTAACAGTAGACAACCAACTGTTGTAATGATAAGGCGGGTCTGCAAGGTAATGGGCCGCAATTAATTTTTCGACGCCCACACGAGAATAACAGTCACTTAATGTTAGCTTTAATGTCCACGAAACCCTCAACGCAACAGGAGCTCCCGCAGCAAGGCGCGATCTTTAACGTCCACCAAACCCACAACGCAATATTAGCTCCCGCAGCGAAAATTTGTGGAAATAACTAACGACAGTTATTTTAGAATAATTTCAACAAATTATAGTTACCTAATATTATCATTAATAATGTTATTTTTAATGCCCACCAAACCTATTGCGACATGAGCGCCCCGCAACGAAGCGCGGGTAACTAAAACACTAGTTTACTCTTATAAATGCGGATGGAATTTATTAGTGCTTGTTTTAGTTTTATTAGTTCCGATGTGATATAAGTAACGAGATTATATAATTTCTAAATATAGATTGATTCCTCATATTTTGAATTTGAGTTTCTTCGTACATGACAAATGTTAATTGCCGTCTGCAAATTATAATATGATTCAATTCATAGAGTTTTCTGGATAAGATAAGGACAAACTTAAATATCTCGATTTCAGCCGTCCAATAACTTTTGTACTTATACTCTTGTGATATTTCCTTAAGACCGTCCGGAGTGGGGGCGGGAAGGGGGGAACACCGCCGCCGGTAGGGCGTGAGGTGGGGGGGGGGGGGGGGGGGGGGAGAGAGGGGGCGGGGGGCAACTCACCGGCGTGGGGCACAACTTTTGGGACACGTGGCGCTTTGAGATTGGGTAGGGTTTATATATAAAAAAAAATCATATAGTTTTATTTTTGTTTTGACCGGTGATTGGTAAAAAAAAATTAAATATAAAAAATTAAATAAAAAAACATTACATAATTAAATTACTAAATTACCATTACATAATTACTTAAACAACCATTACATAATCCTAATTCCTAAATTACTTATTTAAACATAAATAAATCCTAAATTACTTATTAAACACTAGATAATTCCTAAATTACTTATTTAATCCTAATTTTCTCCACTATGGAGAGTAGTTGTCCCAGTCCTCAAGTGTGGGGTACTCGGGGGACACGGAACGTGATCTATCCCGTCCATCGGATCTCGTATCTGTGACAACCGGCAATTTCCGATCTGTACTGATGTGATTTTTATGATTAAAAATAAATATTTATTACAGATATTGCTAATTATTAAGTTTCGGAAGTTTACTGACCGTTTTTACAATCGAAACTGCGACCGATTTAATTAACGCGATTTAAACGCGTGTTCTGAAAACACGCATCGGACATCAAAAATAATTATATTTATGATCGTTTTGTATTTCGAACAAAACCGACTACTTTTTATAATTTATTATTGGGCCTAGAATAGAAACCGAGGCGTTTTACGTTTATACGGGTTCGATACGCGGTATACCTCACCTACCAACAAACCCTAGCTATATAAAGACTTGTTCTCCTCCTTCTTCTTCATGTGTAGCAGCCAGAAAACACTAACATCCCTCTCATCTCTCTCTCTCTCTCTCTCTCGGGTATCTCTCTCCCTCTCTCGCAGCTCTCTCTCTCTCTCTTCTCTCTCTCACCCGCTCGTCTCTCTCTCTCCCCTCTGTCAGTAAGCAGCCGGCCACCACCAAGCTTGGGTGGTGGCGGCGCTGGTATATGGTCCCGAATATGATCCACAGCAGAAACAACTATGGTGTTCGTCTTATGGTTGGTGCGGGTTGAAGTGGTGGTGCTCGGGTCAGATCTGGTTCGGTTATGGTTATGGCTCGGTGGTCCGATGGGTTTTAAGGTTGTTCAGGTTCGGGATGTTGGGAGTGGTCCGCGTCGGGTCTTGGTGGTCCGATGGTGGTGATTCGTTTAGTTATGGTTGTTGAGGTTGGTGACCGGGTTATGGTGGTCGTGGTTCTCGGCCTGTTTTGGCTTGGTTTTGGTTCGGGTCTGATGGGTTTTAATGGTGGTCTGATGATGGTGATTTGGTTTGGGTCCGATTTGGTGCTCGGGTTAAGATGGTTTCGTGTTGGTGGTCTGGGTCTCGTTTCAGATCTGGTCAAACCGAGTCAACTCGGTCAGCAGCTGGTCAACGTTCAGTCAACCTGGTCAAACGCGCGGTCAACTCAGTCAACGCGTTGTTGGAATAGTCGATGTCGAGATGCGTGCACGATATGGTATAACTAAATCTCTTGTATTTATTTTTGTGTGATCGTAGTTATAAATAAATATATATAGATACGAATATATAAATAGTGTTATCTCGCGAACGAACCGACAATATTATTATTGATAAGTATATAAAGCGTGACTCGGTATTATTGGACCTCGGACTAAACTAGTTGGACTATGTATATATACACATTGTTGTGTCTTTATATAAATAAGTATAGTTTTCATATAAAAGCGTCGAAACGTATAAATCTCGTTTTATTTGAAACTTTGCGGATAATTATATGTTCGTCTCGTTTTGGTGTCGATTTTGGGAAAATTGTAGGCGACTTGTGTTGCCTGGTTTGTACAAAAACAGAGGAAACTCTGCCGAAATTTTATAAAATTTATAAGCGTAAACGAAGGCGATATTCCTTGTATATTTCATTATTATAAAAAACCTTCAAGTATTTCGACAAATGTAGTTTTCTACAATATCGCAAAAAGGTTCTCGACAAGTGATTTCTTGCAACATTTAAAGATAAACGTCGAACAATATTTCCAAAACAAATACATATTATTTACTAAGCGTCAATTGTGTCGATCTTCAAACATTTTAGTAACTAAAACATTGCCATTTAAATGATTTCGAATTACAAAACGCTCGGCTTCTTTGAGAAAGAATTATATAAAAATTTATGTTCGAAACCTTTAGAGACATGGATTTGGAAGAGAAGCGACATTATTACTAATCAGTTGAAATAACTATACTTACATCTTTATCAAAGGGCATTTTTTTCCTAAAATATAATTATCTAAAATAGATACATTTATACGAATTACAAAATGAGCTACGACTCAAGATAAGTTATACGTTTCATAATATTGGTCCAACGTGGTGTACACATGAATAGTGACAAGTGCGCAACTTGGGTACTATGTCGTGTGTTAACGCATAAGTAAGATAAGTCACGATCGGTTCGTCGAGTTAAAGCATATTAGTACTCGAGTTTTACACACGAGTTAGATAGTTGGATAAACTATCTTTTAGCCGGATAATAGGCTAGGTTTATATGTGTTAGACTTTAAGGTGTCCTTTGTTGTAATAGGGCACGAGGAAGTCGGTCGAGGATTCAGGCTTTGTTTGCTAGCTTAGCAAGGAAATTAAGGTGAGTTCATGACCCCACTTTTTACTGTTTTATAAATGTTTTCGGGGTGGAAGACATGCTTCTTTTATGAAAACCTGAGGAATTCCAAACGAACAAGTTAAGCTTTTGAAAAATGAAATGGGTGCGTGCGTGTCACGGCCCTGCTGTTACTGGTTTTACATTCGGGGAAGAAACATGCGTACTACTTACATCGTTTTAAAGATCATGTTATACTATGGGCACTTTATGTTACTATACGGCTTTTATGGAAAGTCCCAGGGGGAAACCATGAATGTGCTGGCATGCACAACGAGGGAAATGTGGATAGATCTATTGGGCCTTACAAACCCCACCCGACGGCTGGGAGCCGGGCGGGTGCATATTGTCTCTAATACTTTGGGGGTTACCGAGGCATCGGTAATCCCGTCCGTCTGGGCTGGCTTCAACACTTATACCGTTTTAGTAATGGGTTCCCAACCGTAGTAGTAAAAACACTTAACGTCTAGCTAACGTTCTTATGACATAGTATTAACGGGAATGATCTTTTTCAGACTTATGGAAACTCTTTTATAAAAACTTGTGGAATTATTTCTGCAAAACTTATGAACTCACCAGCTTTATGTTGACTTTTTAAGTATGTCTTTCAGGTTTAAACATTGGTAACGGCACGGTTGGAGTGGGCGACATCTTGGGATCGGGGATCGTAGAGGGTAGAATTGGCGTTCAGGATATAAAAGGGTCTTAGATGCAACTTTCCGCTGCGCTGACAAAGGCACCAAACGTCGCAACCGACGAGGGAAAAGTCGGGGTGTGACAGTTTGGTATCAGAGCCATAGGTTTTGGCGAACTAGGTGTCTGGGTAGATATCTAGGCTTTAACCTGAGTTTGTTTCCAGATAGGGACCAAAAACTTCTAAGTCACGACATTTAGCATGAACGCCTAGGGACTGGAATTCCAACCGTTGCCAAATCAGTTGCATGATTATTAGTGTATCACACTAGCTCAGCGTACATTCCTTCGGCGCAAGGAACATTTATTTTTTTTATGGGAATAGGAAGTCGGTATTTTCCATAGTGGTATATAGAAAGGATAATAACACGTGGTGGTTAGGCATACCTCACTGGTGACTGGCGAGTCATTGTTTCTTGGTATGAGGAACAATTTACTTGCTTATATATCGTGTGCATTTACGTAGAGTATATGTAAGTACGTTTCGTTAATAATACGTATCGCCAATGGTTGTCGACTCAAGCTTGGATGTATCTAGAACGCTCACACGTGTCGCGTTAGTCGGACGAGTTGGCAAAGGGATTGTTGCAGCATCTGCGGTCTCACATCCCTGGTTCAGAGTATGCTATGTCATCAAGGTCGGGTTGGGCCGAAGGCGTCTTGATGAGGCACCTCGTTTTGCCGATGATGCTGCGAAGCTGGAATGCGGACGAGAAGAGCACCGGGAAAAGTGGCGCACATGACGAATATTATATTATATCATGTTATATATACGTGTTATTATATGAATGTGACGAGTGCTCGTGATATAGCTTATGATGGAGGTTGATAGGATGATCTGGTGAGGTAAATTTTCGATAACGCAGACGTCACGTTATTGCGGATTTACAGGCACTTGATGATTCTAAGAACATCTATCGTGAGGGTATCTATGCTATTAGGTTGTTGTATATATATTTATATATATATATAAATAATGGATAAGGGTTTTTCATTATTTTGTTGTTACGGACGTGATTGTCGATTCTCCCCTGTTCGTGTCATTTGTGACCTTGCTTTTCTTAAACCAGTTTAAGTTCTTGATGATCTCTTTTCTTGAACTTCTAAGGTTCATGTTGTAGAACCTAGTTATATCTTTTTGAGTACGATCTACATCTCTCTTCTTTTGTATTCGTGGCCTTCAACATTCAATCATAAAGGAATTTAATTTTTGTTGATTCCTTATTCTTTTCACCAAATTAGACACGCATTTTGTACACGTGTCGACTGTTATATGTTTGGATTCTTTAAAACTGTGAAGGTCCATTGTAGGACTTCGCATCAACCAATTGTTTCATTAATGATTTGTTCTCTCATTACGTTACTCGTAATGTTTGTCTTATAGTCTTGCTATATTAGGCCATTGTGGGCAATGAATCCTTTGATACTTCGTCGATGAGTTTCTTTAAAGTCGACATCTCAGTTAAATCGAATTGTTGGAATTTAATACAGCACCTTGCGGTGAATATTCAATCGACTTGGAATAATGAATGATTTTATTGGCATGTCTCACTTTCATCAACTTGTTTGTTATTACCTTAAATCCAAACACACCTTGCGGTGTGTAATGAGAAAGTTGGTGCACTAGTTATTTCATTTGAGGTGCGCCAATAGTATTTGTTGACAAAGTTATTGTTTACACTTTGCATCCAGTTGGTTCTGAAACTTTATCTCGTGTCATTTGTACCGTCAAGTTCGTTGACTATTTTTATTGTACTACCATTCGTTCTTGGATGATATCCTACCTCAAATTTTGAGGACAAAATTTCTGTAACATGGGGAGGATGTGACAACCGGCAATTTCCGATCTGTACTGATGTGATTTTTATGATTAAAAATAAATATTTATTACAGATATTGCTAATTATTAAGTTTTGGAAGTTTACTGACCGTTTTTACAATCGAAACTGCGACCGATTTAATTATCGCGATTTAAACGCGTGTTCTGAAAACACGCGTCGGACATAAAAAATAATTATATTTATGATCGGTTTTGTATTTCGAACAAAACCGACTACTTTTTATAATTTATTATTGGGCCTAGAATAGAAACCGAGGCGTTTTACGTTTATACGGGTTCGATACGCGGTATACCTCACCTACCAACAAACCCTAGCTATATAAAGACTTGTTCTCCTCCTTCTTCTTCATTTTGTAGCAGCCAGAAAACACTAACATCCCTCTCATCTCTCTCTCTCTCTCTCTCAGGTATCTCTCTCCCTCTCTCGCAGCTCTCTCTCTCTCCTCTCTCTCTCTCTCACCCGCTCGTCTCTCTCTCTCCCCTCTGTCAGTAAGCAGCCGGCCACCACCAAGCTTGGGTGGTGGCGGCGCTGGTATATGGTCCCGAATAAGATCCACAGCAGAAACAACTATGGTGTTCGTCTTATGGTTGGTGCGGGTTGAAGTGGTGGTGCTCGGGTCAGATCTGGTTCGGTTATGGTTATGGCTCGGTGGTCCGATGGGTTTTAAGGTTGTTCAGGTTCGGGATGTTGGGAGTGGTCCGCGTCGGGTCTTGGTGGACCGATGGCGGTGATTCGTTTAGTTATGGTTGTTGAGGTTGGTGACCGGGTTATGGTGGTCGTGGTTCTCGGCCTGTTTTGGCTTGGTTTTGGTTCGGGTCCGATGGGTTTTAATGGTGGTCTGATGATGGTGATTTGGTTTGGGTCCGATTTGGTGCTCGGGTTAAGATGGTTTCGTGTTGGTGGTCTGGGTCTCGTTTCAGATCTGGTCAAACCGAGTCAACTCGGTCAGCAGCTGGTCAACGTTCAGTCAACCTGGTCAAACGCGCGGTCAACCCAGTCAACGCATTGTTGGAATAGTCGATGTCGAGATGCGTGTACGATATGGTATAACTAAATCTCTTGTATTTATTTTTGTGTGATCGTAGTTATAAATAAATATATATAGATACGAATATATAAATAGTGTTATGAAAACCTGAGGAATTCCAAACGAACAAGTTAAGCTTTTGAAAAGTGAAATGGGTGAGTGCGTGTCACGGCCCTGCTGTTACTGGTTTTACATTCGGGGAAGAAACATGCGTACTACTTACATCGTTTTAAAGATCAAGTTATACTATGGGCACTTTATGTTACTATACGGCTTTTATGGAAAGTCCCAGGGGGAAACCATGAATGTGCTGGCATGCACAATGAGGGAAATGTGGATAGATCTATTGGGCCTTACAAACCCCACCCGACGGCTGGGAGCCGGGCGGGTGCATATTGTCTCTAATACTTTGGGGGTTACCGAGGCATCGGTAATCCCGTCCGTCTGGGCTGGCTTCAACACTTATACCGTTTTAGTAATGGGTTCCCAACCGTAGTAGTAAAAACACTTAACGTCTAGCTAACGTTCTTATGACATAGTATTAACGGGAATGATCTTTTCAGACTTATGGAAACTCTTTTATAAAAACTTGTGGAATTATTTCTGCAAAACTTATGAACTCACCAGCTTTATGTTGACTTTTTAAGTATGTCTTTCAGGTTTAAACATTGGTAACGGCACGGTTGGAGTGGGCGACATCTTGGGATCGGGTATCATAGAAGGTAGAATTGGCGTTCAGGATATAAAAGGGTCTTAGATGCAACTTTCCGCTGCGCTGGCAAAGGCACCAAACGTCGCAACCGACGAGGGAAAAGTCGGGGTGTGACAGTTTGGTATCAGAGCCATAGGTTTTAGCGAACTAGGTGTCTGGGTAGATATCTAGGCTTTAACCTGAGTTTGTTTCGAGATAGGGACCAAAAACTTCTAAGTCACGACATTTAGCATGAACGCCTAGGGACTGGAATTCCAACCGTTGCCAAATCAGTTGCATGATTATTAGTGTATCACACTAGCTCAGCGTACATTCCTTCGGCGCAAGGAACATTTTTTTTTTATGTGAATAGGAAGTCGGTATTTTCTATAGTGGTATATAGAAAGGATAATAACACGTGGTGGTTAGGCATACCTCACTGGTGACTGGCGAGTCATCACTTTAGATATCAGAGTGGTTATTCACATAGAGTTAGTCAAGTCATTGTTTCTTGGTATGAGGAACAATTTACTTGCTTATATATCGTGTGCAGTTACGTAGAGTATATGTAAGTACGTTTCGTTAATAATACGTATCGCCAATGGTTGTCGACTCAAGCTTGGACGTATCTAGAACGCTCACACGTGTCGCGTTAGTCGGACGAGTTGGCAAAGGGATTGTTGCAGCATCTGCGGTCTCACATACCTGGTTCGGAGTATGCTATGTCATCAAGGTCGGGTTGGGCCGAAGGCGTCTTGATGAGGCACCTCGTTTTGCCGATGATGCTGCGAAGCTGGAATGCGGACGAGAAGAGCACCGGGAAAAGTGGCGCACACAACGAATATTGTATTATATCATGTTATATATACGTGTTATTATATGAATGTGACGAGTGCTCGTGATATAGCTTATGATGGAGGTTGATAGGATGATCTGGTGAGGTAAATTTTCGATAACGCAGACGTCACGTTATTGCGGATTTACAGGCACTTGATGATTCTAAGAACATTTATCGTGAGGGTATCTATGCTATTAGGTTGTTGTATATATATTTATATATATAAATAATGGATAAGGGTTTTTCATTATTTTGTTGTTACGGACGTGATTGTCGATTCTCCCCTGTTCGTGTCATTCGTGACCTTGCTTTTCTTAAACCAGTTTAAGTTCTTGATGATCTCGTTTCTTGAACTTCTAAGGTTCATGTTGTAGAACCTAGTTATATCTTTTTGAGTACGATCTACATCTCTCTTCTTTTGTATTCGTGGCCTTCAACATTCAATCATAAAGGAATTTAATTTTTGTTGATTCCTTATTCTTTTCACCAAATTAGACACGCATTTTGTACACGTGTCGACTGTTATATGTTTGGATTCTTTAAACCTGTGAAGGTCCATTGTTGGACTTCGCATCAACCAATTGTTTCATTAATGATTTGTTCTCTCATTACGTTGCTCGTAATGTTTGTCTTATAGTCTTGCTATATTAGGCCATTGTGGGCAATGAATCCTTTGATACTTCGTCGATGAGTTTCTTTAAAGTCGACATCTCAGTTAAATCGAATTGTTGGAATTTAATACAGCACCTTGCGGTGAATATTCAATCGACTTGGAATAATGAATGATTTTATTGGCATGTCTCACTTTCATCAACTTGTTTGTTATTACCTTAAATCCAAACACACCTTGCGGCGTGTAATGAGAAAGTTGGTGCACTAGTTATTTCGTTTGAGGTGCGCCAATAGTATTTGTTGACAAAGTTATTGTTTACACTTTGCATCCAGTTGGTTCTGAAACTTTATCTCGTGTCATTTGTACCGTCAAGTTCGTTGACTATTTTTATTGTACTACCATTCGTTCTTGTATGATATCCCCTCAAATTTTGAGGACAAAATTTCTGTAACATGGGGAGGATGTGACAACCGGCAATTTCCGATCTGTACTGATGTGATTTTTATGATTAAAAATAAATATTTATTACAGATATTGCTAATTATTAAGTTTCGGAAGTTTACTGACCGTTTTTACAATCGAAACTGCGACCGATTTAATTAACGCGATTTAAACGCGTGTTCTGAAAACACGCGTTGGACATAAAAATAATTATATTTATGATCGGTTTTGTATTTCGAACAAAACCGACTACTTTTTATAATTTATTATTGGGCCTAGAATAGAAACCGAGGCGTTTTACGTTTATACGGGTTCGATACGCGGTATACCTCACCTACCAACAAACCCTAGCTATATAAAGACTTGTTCTCCTCCTTCTTCTTCATTTTGTAGCAGCCAGAAAACACTAACATCCCTCTCATCTCTCTCTCTCTCTCTCGGGTATCTCTCTCCCTCTCTCGCAGCTCTCTCTCTCTCCTCTCTCTCTCACCCGCTCGTCTCTCTCTCTCCCCTGTGTCAGTAAGCAGCCGGCCACCACCAAGCTTGGGTGGTGGCGGCGCTGGTATATGGTCCCGAATAACATCCACAGCAGAAACAACTATGGTGTTCGTCTTATGGTTGGTGCGGGTTGAAGTGGTGGTGCTCAGGTCAGATCTGGTTCGGTTATGGTTATGGCTCGGTGGTCCGATGGGTTTTAAGGTTGTTCAGGTTCGGGATGTTGGGAGTGGTCCGCGTCGGGTCTTAGTGGTCCGATGGTGGTGATTCGTTTAGTTATGGTTGTTGAGGTTGGTGACCGGGTTATGGTGGTCGTGGTTCTCGGCCTGTTTTGGCTTGGTTTTGGTTCGGGTCCGATGGGTTTTAATGGTGGTCTGATGATGGTGATTTGGTTTGGGTCCGATTTGGTGCTCGGGTTAAGATGGTTTCGTGTTGGTGGTCTGGGTCTCGTTTCAGATCTGGTCAAACCGAGTCAACTCGGTCAGCAGCTTGTCAACTTCAGTCAACCTGGTCAAACGCGCGGTCAACTCAGTCAACGCGTTGTTGGAATAGTCGATGTCGGGATGCGTGTACGATATGGTATAATTAAATCTCTTGTATTTATTTTTGTGTGATCGTAGTTATAAATAAATATATATAGATACGAATATATAAATAGTGTTATCTCGCGAACGAACCGACAATATTATTATTGATAAGTATATAAACGTGACTCGGTATTATTGGACCTCGGACTAAACTAGTTGGACTATGTATATATACACATTGTTGTGTCTTTATATAAATAAGTATAGTTTTCATATAAAAGCGTCGAAACGTATAAATCTTGTTTTATTTGAAACTTTGCGGATAATTATATGTTCGTCTCGTTTTGGTGTCGATTTTGGGAAAATTGTAGGCGACTTGTGTTGCCTGGTTTGTACAAAAACAGAGGAAACTCTGCCGAAATTTTATAAAATTTATAAGCGTAAACGAAGGCGATATTCCTTGTATATTTCATTATTATAAACAACCTTCAAGTATTTTGACAAATGTAGTTTTCTACAATATCGCAAAAAGGTTCTCGACATGTGATTTCTTGCAACATTTAAAGATAAACGTCGAACAATATTTCCAAAACAAATACATATTATTTACTAAGCGTCAATTGTGTCGATCTTCAAACATTTTAGTAACTAAAACATTGCCATTTAAATGATTTCGAATTACAAAACGCTCGGCTTATTTGAGAAAGAATTATATAAAAATTTATGTTCGAAACCTTTAAAGACATGGATTTGGAAGAGAAGCGACATTATTACTAATCAGTTTAAATAACTATACTTACATTTTTATCAAAGGGCATTTTTTTCCTAAAATATAATTATCTAAAATAGATACATTTATACGAATTACAAAATGAGCTACGACTCAAGATAAGTTATACGTTTCATAATATTGGTCCAACGTGGTGTACACACGAATAGTGACAAGTGCGCAACTTGGGTACTATGTCGTGTGTTAACGCATAAGTAAGATAAGTCACGATCGGTTCATCGAGTTAAATCATATTAGTACTCGAGTTTTACACACGAGTTAGATAGTTGGATAAACTATCTTTTAGTCGGATAATAGGCTAGGTTTATATGTGTTAGACTTTAAGGTGTCCTTTGTTGTAATAGGGCACGAGGAAGTCGGTCGAGGATTCAGGCTTTGTTTGCTAGCTTAGCAAGGAAATTAAGGTGAGTTCATGACCCAACTTTTTACTGTTTTATAAATGTTTTCGGGGTGGAAGACATGCTTCTTTTATGAAAACCTGAGGAATTCCAAACGAACAAGTTAAGCTTTTGAAAAATGAAATGGGTGCGTGCGTGTCACGGCCCTGCTGTTACTTGGTTTACATTCGGGGAAGAAACATGCGTACTACTTACATCGTTTTAAAGATCATGTTATACTATGGGCACTTTATGTTACTATACGGCTTTTATGGAAAGTCCCAGGGGGAAACCATGAATGTGCTGGCATGCACAACGAGGGAAATGTGGATAGATCTATTGGGCCTCACAAACCCCACCCGACGGCTGGGAGCCGGGCGGGTGCATATTGTCTCTAATACTTTGGGGGTTACCGAGGCATCGGTAATCCCGTCCGTCTGGGCTGGCTTCAACACTTATACCGTTTTAGTAATGGGTTCCCAACCGTAGTAGTAAAAACACTTAACGTCTAGCTAACGTTCTTAAGACATAGTATTAACTGGAATGATCTTTTCAGACTTATGGAAACTCTTTTATAAAAACTTGTGGAATTATTTCTGCAAAACTTATGAACTCACCAGCTTTATGTTGACTTTTTAAGTATGTCTTTCAGGTTTAAACTTTGGTAACGACACGGTTGGAGTGGGCGACATCTTGGGATCGGGTATCGTAGAGGGTAGAATTGCCGTTCAGGATATAAAAGGGTCTTAGATGCAACTTTTCGCTGCGCTGGCAAAGGCACCAAACGTCGCAACCAACGAGGGAAAAGTCGGGGTGTGACAGTTTGGTATCAGAGCCATAGGTTTTAGCGAACTAGGTGTCTGGGTAGATATCTAGGCTTTAACCTGAGTTTGTTTCGAGATAGGGACCAAAAACTTCTAAGTCACGACATTTAGCATGAACGCCTAGGGACTGGAATTCCAACCGTTGCCAAATCAGTTGCATGATTATTAGTGTATCACACTAGCTCAGCGTACATTCCTTTGGGTCCGATTTGGTGCTCGGGTTAAGATGGTTTCGTGTTGGTGGTCTGGGTCTCGTTTCAGATCTGGTCAAACCGAGTCAACTCGGTCAGCAGCTGGTCAACTTCAGTCAACCTGGTCAAACGCGCGGTCAACTCAGTCAACGCGTTGTTGGAATAGTCAATGTCGAGATGCGTGTACGATATGGTATAACTAAATCTCTTGTATTTATTTTTGTGTGATCGTAGTTATAAATAAATATATATAGATACGAATATATAAATAGTGTTATCTCGCGAACGAACCGACAATATTATTATTGATAAGTATATAAACGTGACTCGGTATTATTGGACCTCGGACTAAACTAGTTGGACTATGTATATATACACATTGTTTTGTCTTTATATAAATAAGTATAGTTTTCATATAAAAGCGTCGAAACGTATAAATCTCGTTTTATTTGAAACTTTGCGGATAATTATATGTTCGTCTCGTTTTGGTGTCGATTTTGGGAAAATTGTAGGCGACTTGTGTTGCCTGGTTTGTACAAAAACAGAGGAAACTCTGCCGAAATTTTATAAAATTTATAAGCGTAAACGAAGGCGATATTCCTTGTATATTTCATTATTATAAACAACCTTCGAGTATTTTGACAAATGTAGTTTGTTACAATATCGCAAAAAGGTTCTCGACAAGTGATTTCTTGCAAAATTTAAAGATAAACATCGAACAATATTTCCAAAACAAATACATATTATTTACTAAGCGTCAATTGTGTCGATCTTCAAACATTTTAGTAACTAAAACATTGCCATTTAAATGATTTCGAATTACAAAACGCTCGGCTTATTTGAGAAAGAATTATATAAAAATTTATGTTCGAAACCTTTAAAGACATGGATTTGGAAGAGAAGCGACATTATTACTAATCAGTTTAAATAACTAAACTTACATTTTTATCAAAGGGCATTTTTTTCCTAAAATATAATTATCTAAAATAGATACATTTATACGAATTACAAAATGAGCTACGACTCAAGATAAGTTATACGTTTCATAATATTGGTCCAACGTGGTGTACACACGAATAGTGACAAGTGCGCAACTTGGGTACTATGTCGTGTGTTAACGCATAAGTAAGATAAGTCACGATCGGTTCATCGAGTTAAAGCATATTAGTACTCGAGTTTTACACACGAGTTAGATAGTTGGATAAACTATCTTTTAGTCGGATAATAGGCTAGGTTTATATGTGTTAGACTTTAAGGTGTCCTTTGTTGTAATAGGGCACGAGGAAGTCGGTCGAGGATTCAGGCTTTGTTTGCTAGCTTAGCAAGGAAATTAAGGTGAGTTCATGACCCCACTTTTTACTGTTTTATAAATGTTTTCGGGATGGAAGAAATGCTTCTTTTATGAAAACCTGAGGAATTCCAAACGAACAAGTTAAGCTTTTGAAAAATGAAATGGGTGCGTGCGTGTCACGGCCCTGCTGTTACTGGTTTTACATTCGGGGAAGAAACATGCGTACTACTTACATCGTTTTAAAGATCATGTGATACTATGGGCACTTTATGTTACTATACGGCTTTTATGGAAAGTCCCAGGGGGAAACCATGAATGTGCTGGCATGCACAACGAGGGAAATGTGGATAGATCTATTGGGCCTTACAAACCCCACCTGACGGCTGGGAGCCGGGCGGGTGCATATTGTCTCTAATACTTTGGGGGTTACCGAGGCATCGGTAATCCCGTCCGTCAGGGCTGGCTTCAACACTTATACCGTTTTAGTAATGGGTTCCCAACCGTAGTAGTAAAAACACTTAACGTCTAGCTAACGTTCTTATGACATAGTATTAACGGGAATGATCTTTTCAGACTTATGGAAACTCTTTTATAAAAACTTGTGGAATTATTTCTGCAAAACTTATGAACTCACCAGCTTTATGTTGACTTTTTAAGTATGTCTTTCAGGTTTAAACTTTGGTAACGGCACGGTTGGAGTGGGCGACATCTTGGGATCGGGTATCGTAGAGGGTAGAATTGGCGTTCAGGATATAAAAGGGTCTTAGATGCAACTTTCCGCTGCGCTGGCAAAGGCACCAAACGTCGCAACCGACGAGGGAAAAGTCGGGGTGTGACAGTTTGGTATCAGAGCCATAGGTTTTAGCGAACTAGGTGTCTGGGTAGATATCTAGGCTTTAACCTGAGTTTGTTTCGAGATAGGGACCAAAAACTTCTAAGTCACGACATTTAGCATGAACGCCTAGGGACTGGAATTCCAACCGTTGCCAAATCAGTTGCATGATTATTAGTGTATCACACTAGCTCAGTGTACATTCCTTCGGCGCAAGGAACATTTATTTTTTTTATGTGAATAGGAAGTCGGTATTTTCTATAGTGGTATATAGAAAGGATAATAACACGTGGTGGTTAGGCATACCTCACTGGTGACTGGCGAGTCATCACTTTAGATATCAGAGTGGTTATTCACATAGAGTTAGTCGAGTCATTGTTTCTTGGTATGAGGAACAATTTACTTGCTTATATATCGTGTGCATTTACGTAGAGTATATGTAAGTACGTTTCATTAATAATACGTATCGCCAATGGTTGTCGACTCAAGCTTGGACGTATCTAGAACGCTCACACGTGTCGCGTTAGTCGGACGAGTTGGCAAAGGGATTGTTGCAGCATCTGCGGTCTCACTTCCCTGGTTCGGAGTATGCTATGTCATCAAGGTCGGGTTGGGCCGAAGGCGTCTTGATGAGGCACCTCGTTTTGCCGATGATGCTGCGAAGCTGGAATGCGGACGAGAAGAGCACCGGGAAAAGTGGCGCACACGACGAATATTGTATTATATCATGTTATATATACGTGTTATTATATGAATGTGACGAGTGCTCGTGATATAGCTTATGATGGAGGTTGATAGGATGATCTGGTGAGGTAAATTTTCGATAACGCTGACGTCACGTTATTGCGGATTTACAGGCACTTGATGATTCTAAGAACATCTATCGTGAGGGTATCTATGCTATTAGGTTGTTGTATATATATTTATATATATAAATAATGGATAAGGGTTTTTCTTTATTTTGTTGTTACGGACGTGATTGTCGATTCTCCCCTGTTCGTGTCATTTGTGACCTTGCTTTTCTTAAACCAGTTTAAGTTCTTGATGATCTCGTTTCTTGAACTTCTAAGGTTCATGTTGTAGAACCTAGTTATATCTTTTTGAGTACGATCTACATCTCTCTTCTTTTGTATTCGTGGCCTTCAACATTCAATCATAAAGGAATTTAATTTTTGTTGATTCCTTATTCTTTTCACCAAATTAGACACGCATTTTGTACACGTGTCGACTGTTATATGTTTGGATTCTTTAAACCTGTGAAGGTCCATTGTAGGACTTCGCATCAACCAATTGTTTCATTAATGATTTGTTCTCTCATTACGTTGCTCGTAATGTTTGTCTTATAGTCTTGCTATATTAGGCCATTGTGGGCAATGAGTCCTTTGATACTTCGTCGATGAGTTTCTTTAAAGTCGACATCTCAGTTAAATCGAATTGTTGGAATTTAATACAGCACCTTGCGGTGAATATTCAATCGACTTGGAATAATGAATGATTTTATTGGCATGTCTCACTTTCATCAACTTGTTTGTTATTACCTTAAATCCAAACACACCTTGCGGCGTGTAATGAGAAAGTTGGTGCACTAGTTATTTCGTTTGAGGTGCGCCAATAGTATTTGTTGACAAAGTTATTGTTTACACTTTGCATCCAGTTGGTTCTGAAATTTTATCTCGTGTCATTTGTACCGTCAAGTTCGTTGACTATTTTTTATTGTACTACCATTCGTTCTTGGATGATATCCTACCTCAAATTTTGAGGACAAAATTTCCTCAGTTGGGGTAGTCTCGTGGTAGGGGGTGGGGTGGGGTGGGGGTGGGGGTGGGGATAGCAGCAGTCTGGTGGTGGGGGGGGGGGGGTGGGGATAGCAACAATCTGGTGGTGGGGGGTGGGGATAGCAGCAGCAGTCCGGGGGGTGGGGGCCGACAACATTAGTCGGTCCATTTCGTTAACAGCCATGACATAATCCATGGCCCAGACCATTTCCTCATCCGTCCAGTCATCATCGGTTTCAGGAGGAGGAAAGGTTGGTTGTGTAGCAACAGCAGTTGGAGGGGGATATAACCATTGTTGTGGAGGAGGGGGAGGAGGAATAGGAGGTTGTGCAGCAGTAGAAGGAGGAGAGGAGGTGAATGATAGTCTCCGGGGGCGGCCCCGTCCCCGGACCCGGCGAGAGTACTGCTGGATATTAGACGGTCCAGCAGCTCCTGGTTGAAAACCGTCACCCATGTTATTCATTGCTTTGAGGAGGAGGAATAGGTGTGACTGAGAATTGGGTTAGGTGTTGTATTTATAGGGTTAAAAATATGACCGTTTGGGGGGGGGGGGGGGACTTTGAAATTCAAAGTTTCAAATTTAAACTTTGAAATTTAAACGTTTGGGTGGGAAAAATTGATGTTTGTACTGTTTGGAGCAGTAACCGTTTGAATTTCAAATTTTGAATATAATTTTTTTTATATTCATTTTAATATTAATTATTTTTTTATTACTTTAATATATTTTCGGTTTCTATTATTTTTATTATTATTATTATTATTATTATTATGTTTAATATATGAAAGTTTTTTTATAAAAAAAAAGGAAAAAAGAAATGTCACATGTCACTTCCCCCCTCTTCCCCCCCTTCCACTCCCCACAATTATTCCCCCCCCCCACAAGGTTCCCACAAGTGCCACATGGCGCTTCATCCCCCTCTTCCCCCCCCCCCCCACCAATCCGGATAGTCTAAGAATCTTTGGTTCAAAGAAATATATATTTAACTAGTTTATAGTACGAGAGCGTTTCGAGGTTGACAAATCTAATATGACTCAAAGAAAACTAGCTAGTTAAATTTGATGTAATGGGAATTAAAATATGTTAAGCTTTACCATTGCCATCAATAAGCTGAGAATATAGAGAAATGGCCGGGCTCTATAGATTTTGGTCTAAGATTTGTTGTAAAAGTCTCTCTATTAGAGCAACAATCATGTAGGCTAATGCGCATTCTCTGCAACAACAAAACAAAAAAAAATACCATATTATTTTGTTGTTCATGAGTAAGAGGAACCAAGTGTTAGGTCTTAATGCCACTGACCCAAGTGTTAAATATCTCACTCTCTTGTTTTATGTGTAATATACGAAGAGTAACCCAGTTTATCACATCTTGCAACAACAAATGAGGGCCCAACGTTAGTTCCGGGTATAAAGAATGGTTAAAAGGTTGAAGGGTTTCGATCTGTCTAACGCAAGTCGTGGTGTCCTCCTACGTTGCAAAACGTAGAAGGAGGTTCAAGATAATATTGTTTTGAGTGTTGTAATTCTAGTTCGAGTATGACTCAAGGCCAGAATTGTTGTTAACTCAAGTGTAGTCTTCGTGAGGTAAAGAGATTCTCCCCACGTTAGAAGTATAGGGAAAAGAGAATAGAAGATGTAGTGTGATAGAGAATAATCATAATGTGTCCAGTCTTGGTGGAGTATGGATCTGATTTATAGAAGAAAGATCTTCTATTTTGAGAAGGCATATTATCTTGATCTTTGTTGCAACTAAAGGACATACCACTTTAAGCCAAGGATGGCTTTGGACCTGCGGTCCGACCAGTGCAGCGTCTCCATGCATCAGACATGGACGGTTTGCTTGTGTTGACTGAGGAAAAGGTGATAAGACAATTCACCTTTTGATAAGTACATCTCGAGCCTTTGAAGCTTTGTAGCTTTCAACCCTTTAAGCATAATGTTGTGACATTATTAATCTATTTTGCTTTAGGCTACCCACGTCATCAGCCCCCCAAGTCAGGAGTGTTAGTGGCACAGCTAGAAGACTTTTGACTGTTTATTAGTCATTTTGCTTGAAAGGTTCGAAGGTTGGAAGCTTGCTTGGACGGTTACTTTTCTCTGGATTTGAATTTCGAATTGACAATTGATGTGACAAGTGTCAGTCGTTCAGGCTATGTTTAATGCAAAGTATGATTAATTTTTATTAATTTTTTATTCTCACCAGTTAAAACTCTTATTTTAACTCTTTTCAACCACATTTCCTTCACACTTTACTCTTTTTCTTGACGACTTCTCTTCCATTTTTCTAGGGTTTCATACGTTTGCAACATTCAGGTTAATAATATTTAAATTTTCTGCTCTAATCATCCTTCGAAGCATAATGGGGGCGAAGAAGGATATGGGTATAAGCGTTTCTTCCCTTACCCAGGAAGATGTCGAAGCTTTTTGTTCCGAATGGGACATTGATCTATCGTTTAATCCCGTTGCTCCTGGTCTGACAGAGCCTATTAATCGTTGTCCCTCTGGTTCGATTGCACTTTATTATCGTCACTTTGAGTTTTCAAATCTTCGCCATCCATTTTCTATGTTCCTTTTAAATGTTCTTGAGTATTATAGGGTTTCATTGGGTCAGATTCATCCTCACGGTGTTGGTCGTGTATTACATTTCGAAATCTTATGCAGAGCCCTTGGTTATGATCCGACCCTTCTCGTGTTTAGGTGTTTCTTCCATCTCACCAAAAACGGCGATTGGTATACCTTTGAAGGGTCTCTGGGTGAAACCAATTTAATTTCGTCGCATGTGACTACTGTTGGTGCCTGGAAAACAAGATTCTTCTAGGTTTTTGAATCTATTTTTCCTTTCAAGCCTGTGTGGAGACATCCCAAGGATATTTTGAATGAAATGGAACCATCGGAGTCTGATTTAGATGAAAACTTCCTTAAAGCTATTCGAGCATGTCCTTCAAGGCTTCGTCCTTTTGGCGAACCTTTTTTGGTTTTATCTGGGATAAGTACCCGTTGGTATAAACAGGGTAGAGACCCTGTTTTGATAAAGGATGATCAGGGTATGCTTATTTTTGTTTTTGTTTTTTATTAGTTTCTCCTTGCTTGTTGTTTATATTCTTGTTGTTTGTTTTGTAGTCATGTCGGCTCTAGATTTTATCAAAGGTGATGATGCTTCCAATGTGGTTTTTGAGGATGCTGAAGCTGTTGAGGGTGAGGATGCATTGACAAAGTATGAGAAAGGGAGGTATGATGGAACTAACTATGTTGCTGTTCCCAACGTGAAGAGTTTCTCTAAGGCTAGTTCTTCAAAGGCTTCAACTAGGAGGTCTAGCCGACGTCTGTTGAAGGCTGCCAAGCCTGCTGATATATCGGAGGTGGTGACTGTTAGTGATGAAACCGAGGATTCGGAGGAGGAGAAGGATCAGGATGCTGAGAATGTTGCTGCTGAAGTGGTTGGGAAAAAGAGTAAAGGTAAGAAGGTGGCTACCAAGGTTGTTATGTTGAAAAATGCTGAGGGCTCAACGAGCCTTGAGGGTGAAGGGGTGTACACCCTTGGCTGGAATGTGAAGCCTATTGATACATGCAAGTCCTCTTCTGTGTGTGAGGATGTGTTGGCACATCTTGCTACTCCAGGTGCCAAGGCTTGTTTGGAGGGATTGGATGATGATGCCTTGCTAACAAAAATGATGGTTGGGACGTGCAACTTGGCTGCCATGCTTCCTGAAGGTGTTAGTAGGTTCAGGAAGATGATGGCCGAATATGGTGATTTTGCCAAGAGGAAGAGAGAGATGAAGCAGTCTCTTGCTTCATTAAAGAAAGATGTTGCTGAGTATGCTGAGAAGGAAAAAACCTTGATTGGTTTGATCGATGAATTGAAGCAGGGGCATGAAGTAGAGATTGCCACGCATGAGGCTGCCAGGCTGCAGGTTGAAGCTGATAGAGTGGCACTTGACGCAGAGAAGAAGGTATTTGAAACTGGGAAAAAAAGGTTGGAGGCTTCTCTTGCTGGTGCGTTGGATGATAACAAATGGCTGATCGAAGAGGGTTTTCAGCAAGTTGTCACCTATCTGCTCCACTCAGTTGAATTCAATTATGCTCTTGGAGAAGTGTACACCAAGCTGCTTATTCAGGTAAACATGCAGGCTTCATTGCTAATTTTAAAGCCCATGAATCAAGTGAAGTTATGGAAGAGTCTCCCCTTTATCAGCCTAAATCCATGGATGTCTTCAAGGAAACAATCTTAAAGATGGAGCATTCAACTTACCCATATGTTTCCTAAGTTTCTTCTTACTATGGGAAACCTTTACAGGAGTTGAAGCAGCTGAAGCCGAAAGGTTTGAATGAGGCTGTTTGTGCTAAGGTTTTTGAAGCATTTTCCAGGAAAAGGACTCATTTTGGGGATAGTGAGGAGACTTTGGATATTGGTGAGAGTATGCCGAAGGATGGAAGTGTTGATGCCTCAGAGGCTGGTGGTGTTGCTGAGAAGCTGCCAAAGAAGGGGAAGAAGTTTAAGAAGGCAAAGGTGGTGAAGGCAACTGAGGATGAAGCCTCGAAGCCTTCGGAGTCAGGTGGTATTGCTTAGCTTCTTTATGCTCCTTTATTCATAGCTATCTTAGCAAAATGTCTGTAAACAATTAACTTATTTGGTGGTATTTGAACAATGTTTCTTGTGGTGGAACTTGGTAGGTTCCAGTATGGTTGTGGGCTTTGAATATCCCTATGAACAATTTGTGGTACTTGGCTTGTTAAAGCCTTTATGTTTAATAATTAAGCCCTTATGGCTGTAACACCCCAACCGATGGCGGAAACATCGGGATGTCACGTATTGATGATTGTTCAGTAACTCATGGTGAATAATAAGTTTCATAAATGATTTAAATAAATTACATACAATTGTTCTAGAATTTGTACATCAAATTGAATAAAACTACACATATCTTCAAGCATCAATTCAAATCTTCAAGCAAATAGAACCTGAAACATGTTAAGTTGAAAATGTTTTGGGTCAACAAAAGTTGGTGAGAATTACATAGGTTTTTGATAATTGAGTAAAAATGATGTGCAATTCATGTGTCATGTCAATCTAGTCCATATGTGAGAACATACTAGAAATAAATCGAGTGCATAATCAACCCTGATGACTGTTATAAAATGATACATACCATACGCTCATGGTCCAATATGTTATACGATAACAAACACCCACGCAACCTTTGTAGGAGGCACGTATCCGGGTGGGATTGTCAGTCCAATAGATCTATCAATGTATACCGCCGGCTTGTACGGAGTTAATGATTATGCTAGAATGGTGCTTACTCTAATCATGCTCAAGACATAATGCAACATAGAAAAACACATAGACACATTGATGATTGAATTGCATAAAATGATGTTGTAACATGTTTCACCCCAAAAATGGTGATAAATAGAAAAGGGGCTATGTAAAACTCACCTTGGTAAAATGTTATATCTGTTGAGAAATGTGTTGACCAAATGTATCAAGTATCACCCTATAATAATAAATATGTCTAAGTCTACCAAGTCTACAAATGTATAAGTTTCTAGGGCTTCGAATTGGGGATAAATGCTTGTTTGATTATTATTAAAAATATTCATCAATTGAGAGAAATTTAGTAAATAAATAACTAAAAATCTTTTTATAAATGTTAAATCTAGGATGGTCACAAGAATGTGTTTAAAGTATAAAAATAATTTTTATAAAATTATTTTCTTTAAAATAGATTATTAAATCTTTTTATTACAAATTGTCAAAATCTTAACTTTAATATTTAAAAATATTAAAATCAAAGAATTAGAAGTTTAAAATTTATATTTCTGTTCCAAATAATCAGAAATAATTTCTATAAAATTTTGATGCAAAAATAATGAAAATTGAATTTATTATGATTTAATTATGATTAAATCTAACAAAAATTGATTAAAAATATAAAATAAATGATTTTACTGAATTAAAAATTATTTCAGTAAAGTTTACCATTGTACAAACATAGGATAATTTTTGTAGAAATTAATAAAATTGTTTTGATATTATAACGGATTTTTATAAATATAATAGTATAAAATTGATTTAATTATTATAAATATTAAATAAATGAATTTCAGAAAAATAAAAATTGTAGATGAAACTTTGACATCAGATTTGTTAAAAATAATTTTTTTTAGAATTTATAACAAGGTTTTAATAATTAAAAATGAATTTACAAGTTTAAATGAAATATATATATAATTGATTTGTTTAAAAAAATAGGTGAAAATGGGTGCCCAAGCTGGGACTCGAACTCTTGATTGTGGCCGGTTTGATTGTTTTAACAACATGTGTCTACCAACTGATCTGTTGATCAGTTGGTATTTGATTTTGGTTTTTAAAATATAAGAACAGAGAAGACATAGTTCATCTTCCCCAATTCAAGGCCTTCGAGCCCTAGCTTACCCAATCCGTTTAATAATGGATTCAGAAGCTGAATAACCATAGGGTTAATGATTATCAAGGGGCGAATATTGAAACCCATCAACGAAATCAACTTACAAGATACAAAATCGTGGATTGATGCATGGTCAAACTAAAAGTCAAACGTGCACAAATGGCTTCGAATGCGTGATTGAATACAGAATTTGAAGGTAGAGGGATGTTTATCGGCGAGTTGCGAATGCTCTGGAATGATCAATTTATAATATGAAGTCCTGGTTGATTGAATTGGTATGCGTTGACTCGTCGCGTATAGAGTTTAATTGGGTACCAATAGATTGTCAATAAACGTGTATTATGGTCTTAGATGGCCGATAATTACAAATCCGAGTCAAAACCCTGTTTAATTCATGCGTTAATCACGTAATTGATGGGTCAAAGGTGGAATTACCTTACCTTATTTGCTGCTGTTGCTGTACGTGAATCAGGGAAGGAAAAAGGAGATGCTAATGTGTAGTTAAATATAATTAACATTGAGATAACAACAACAAAGGTGTGTGGATCAAGTGGTGGGAACGTGTGAGTGTGTGTGGGGGTGGTCCGGTTCGATACCCGGCACAAACACCCCTTTTTTTTTAAAATAGATACAAGGCTTGGGCTGCTTTGGGCCTGCTGTTGGGTTGGGCCGACTCCAGGCTGGGCTCACATGTTTGGGCCGGAAAAATAAAGAAGGGTGGGTTTGGTTATGGGTTAAAATAGAATCAAAAGTGTATATATATATATATAATAAAATCTGAATTTTTTTTTTATTATTATTATTATTATTATTATATATATATATGTATATATATATATCTATATATATTATGAGTTAGGGTAATGGAGACTTAATGACGTTTATATAAAATGTAACGAAAATAAGGGCGTTTTATATTAAAATTTGGGGAAAATTTTCGCGATGTTACAGTCTCCCCTACTTTTAGGAACTTCGTCCCGAAGTTAAGAGAAAACCAGGGTTACAATTGGTCAACTACCTGAAACCTTGATAAAATTTCACACTACCTTAACGTACCTGTAAATTCATGATTACGTTCCGGACCATAATCACCAATTTACCTTACATTAGGGTTTTGTGTCCTTCTATGACTCTTCCGATTGTTGAGCAGGTCTGATAGTCTCCACCAGTCGTTGAGTAGGTGGTAGGGCCTCTCCCGACTGTTGGAAAGACATGATGACCTCTACCAATCGTTAAGTAGATTGTTTGGTAGTCAACTAATTGTTGTACAAGTAAGTAAGTATAGATATATCAATCAGTTCATATTCAAACAAGCATGCACACAGATGTTATGATAATACTTGAATTTATTACTTGAATCCATAAAGTGTCAATACAAAGAATTAAAAGCAAACATCATTCAAATGGTGGGACTTGCTGTTAAGTAGCTGGAGGGTCTTGATCTCTGTTTAGTTTAGGGCATCGGTTACGGAAGTGATTTGGGTTTCCACATTCATAGCATTGACCATAGTTGTATTTACCAGGACGATTAAGATTAGCAACCTGAGCAGGGTTGTGGATAATCGCAGCCAGTCGGGCATCAACACCTTTGTTGTTTTTGTTGTTGTCGTGGTTGGTGTTGTGGTTGTTGTTACTTTCCTCTTGGTTTTCACCACTGTTATTGCGAGTGCTACGATGTGGAGACATGATCCGTAAGGGACACAATGAAGGTTCAATGTGGCATGAAATGAATGAGGTGATATAAGGAATGTAATCATTTATTCATTAATTAAAACGAATAAACGAAAACGTTGACTTATCAAAGATTCTAGATTCTAATAACATATGAAGACATGCTTTAGCCTATAAGTGAACACTCATCCCGAGAATTCCCAGGTAGGCATCCGGGTCCCTCGTCTGATTCGGATATATGCGCAATGCCAGCCTAGACAGAAGACTCAGAATACAGGCGTTCACCCTTCCAGATTGCACGTGTTCGTTATTAAAATATAGAACTTCGACGAGATCTCAAGGGGGTTCAGGTTAAACCTGAGGATTTTGTCCTATGAGTCTAAGAGTAGATCCACTGGTGGAGAGCAACCTTCTTGTAGGAATGAAAGTAGGGATAAGAAGTAGGAGGGAGATAGAGAATAGCAAGTAAAAGAAGCAAGTACTTGTTAAATCCTATGGTTATAGACTAGATTATTTTTCTAATAACCTAATTCCCTATAACCATGGCTCTGATACCAATCTGTAACACCCCAACCGATGGCGGAAACATCGGGATGTCACGTATTGATGATTGTTCAGTAACTCATGGTGAATAATAAGTTTCATAAATGATTTAAATAAATTACATACAATTGTTCTAGAATTTGTACATCAAATTGAATAAAACTACACATATCTTCAAGCATCAATTCAAATCTTCAAGCAAATAGAACCTGAAACATGTTAAGTTGAAAATGTTTTGGGTCAACAAAAGTTGGTGAGAATTACATAGGTTTTTGATAATTGAGTAAAAATGATGTGCAATTCATGTGTCATGTCAATCTAGTCCATATGTGAGAACATACTAGAAATAAATCGAGTGCATAATCAACCCTGATGACTGTTATAAAATGATACATACCATACGCTCATGGTCCAATATGTTATACGATAACAAACACCCACGCAACCTTTGTAGGAGGCACGTATCCGGGTGGGATTGTCAGTCCAATAGATCTATCAATGTATACCGCCGGCTTGTACGGAGTTAATGATTATGCTAGAATGGTGCTTACTCTAATCATGCTCAAGACATAATGCAACATAGAAAAACACATAGACACATTGATGATTGAATTGCATAAAATGATGTTGTAACATGTTTCACCCCAAAAATGGTGATAAATAGAAAAGGGGCTATGTAAAACTCACCTTGGTAAAATGTTATATCTGTTGAGAAATGTGTTGACCAAATGTATCAAGTATCACCCTATAATAATAAATATGTCTAAGTCTACCAAGTCTACAAATGTATAAGTTTCTAGGGCTTCGAATTGGGGATAAATGCTTGTTTGATTATTATTAAAAATATTCATCAATTGAGAGAAATTTAGTAAATAAATAACTAAAAATCTTTTTATAAATGTTAAATCTAGGATGGTCACAAGAATGTGTTTAAAGTATAAAAATAATTTTTATAAAATTATTTTCTTTAAAATAGATTATTAAATCTTTTTATTACAAATTGTCAAAATCTTAACTTTAATATTTAAAAATATTAAAATCAAAGAATTAGAAGTTTAAAATTTATATTTCTGTTCCAAATAATCAGAAATAATTTCTATAAAATTTTGATGCAAAAATAATGAAAATTGAATTTATTATGATTTAATTATGATTAAATCTAACAAAAATTGATTAAAAATATAAAATAAATGATTTTACTGAATTAAAAATTATTTCAGTAAAGTTTACCATTGTACAAACATAGGATAATTTTTGTAGAAATTAATAAAATTGTTTTGATATTATAACGGATTTTTATAAATATAATAGTATAAAATTGATTTAATTATTATAAATATTAAATAAATGAATTTCAGAAAAATAAAAATTGTAGATGAAACTTTGACATCAGATTTGTTAAAAATAATTTTTTTTAGAATTTATAACAAGGTTTTAATAATTAAAAATGAATTTACAAGTTTAAATGAAATATATATATAATTGATTTGTTTAAAAAAAAATAGGTGAAAATGGGTGCCCAAGCTGGGACTCGAACTCTTGATTGTGGCCGGTTTGATTGTTTTAACAACATGTGTCTACCAACTGATCTGTTGATCAGTTGGTATTTGATTTTGGTTTTTAAAATATAAGAACAGAGAAGACATAGTTCATCTTCCCCAATTCAAGGCCTTTGAGCCCTAGCTTACCCAATCCGTTTAATAATGGATTCAGAAGCTGAATAACCATAGGGTTAATGATTATCAAGGGGCGAATATTGAAACCCATCAACGAAATCAACTTACAAGATACAAAATCGTGGATTGATGCATGGTCAAACTAAAAGTCAAACGTGCACAAATGGCTTCGAATGCGTGATTGAATACAGAATTTGAAGGTAGAGGGATGTTTATCGGCGAGTTGCGAATGCTCTGGAATGATCAATTTATAATATGAAGTCCTGGTTGATTGAATTGGTATGCGTTGACTCGTCGCGTATAGAGTTTAATTGGGTACCAATAGATTGTCAATAAACGTGTATTATGGTCTTAGATGGCCGATAATTACAAATCCGAGTCAAAACCCTGTTTAATTCATGCGTTAATCACGTAATTGATGGGTCAAAGGTGGAATTACCTTACCTTATTTGCTGCTGTTGCTGTACGTGAATCAGGGAAGGAAAAAGGAGATGCTAATGTGTAGTTAAATATAATTAACATTGAGATAACAACAACAAAGGTGTGTGGATCAAGTGGTGGGAACGTGTGAGTGTGTGTGGGGGTGGTCCGGTTCGATACCCGGCACAAACACCCCTTTTTTTTTAAAATAGATACAAGGCTTGGGCTGCTTTGGGCCTGCTGTTGGGTTGGGCCGACTCCAGGCTGGGCTCACATGTTTGGGCCGGAAAAATAAAGAAGGGTGGGTTTGGTTATGGGTTAAAATAGAATCAAAAGTGTATATATATATATAATAAAATCTGAATTTTTTTTATTATTATTATTATTATTATATATATATATATATGTATATATATATATATATCTATATATATTATGAGTTAGGGTAATGGAGACTTAATGACGTTTATATAAAATGTAACGAAAATAAGGGCGTTTTATATTAAAATTTGGGGAAAATTTTCGCGATGTTACAATGGCTGTCTTAGGTATCTTTGTTTGTTCAGCTTTCGTTGTTTGATTTTGGGTCATGATGGTTTTATTGTGTTTGTCTTTGTTAATGTTTGGGATGTTTAACCTGTAGCACCTTAAAGGGTTGAATGCTGCAGTCATTCATCCTTAAGGTAGTCTAGGCAAACATGTCACCATCTATCCTATACACACTAGTTAGTGTTTTATGGATTTTCGTAAGTTTGTTTTAAACTTAAGGAATAGTTGGTGTAGGTTATTCAAACCAGCCTATGAGATATATAAAGAGGTACTTTGTGTTTCTCATGGAGTTGGATTGATTTACGAACTCACCCATTATATAGGTTCATTCAACCCTTGAACCTATTGAGCAAAATGGCCTGGGAGCTCATCCCCTTACATGGTCCATTCCATGGAGTTTTTTGCAAGGTTCTCAACTTGAAAATAGGATAAAAGACAAATTTTCAAAAGAGGATCTACTGATCCATTTATTGATTTATCGTTTCATCATTACATCATTCAGTAGGAAGAAAACAACACATTTTTTCTTTGAGAGCTTAAACGTAGAACCTTTTGAGAATCTTGCTGTTTTAGTGCCTTGTGAGCTTCTTGCCTTCCATGGTGGCAATTTTGTATGATCCTCCCTTGTGGGCTTTGAGAATTGTATAGGGACCTTCCCATTTTGGTCCCAACTTTCCTTGGTTCTCCTTCTTACTTTCTTCATTGTTTCTTAGCACTAGATCTCCGGTTTTGAAGCGTTCATGTTTTACTCGGGCGTTATAGCAGGATTCCATTTTTTGTTTGTATCGAGCTTCGTTGATAGCTGCTATGTCTCTTGCTTCTTCAAGGAGTTCTAGGTTGAACAATGCTTCTCTTTCGTTGGCCTTGACATCAATATGGAGTGTGCGAGGTGTGGTAACCCCAATTTCGTCAGGGATCACTGCTTCTGAACCGAAGGTAAGGCTGTAAGGTGTTTTCTTATTACTTATTTTTTCAGTTGTTTGGATGGCCCATAAGACGCTTGGAAGTTCTTCAAGCCATTTTCCACCTTGTCTGCCCAGCCATGCCTTGATCCCTTCAACCGCACTGCGATTCATTCTTTCAACCTAGCCATTCAATTGGGTGTATGCCACCGAGCTAAAGACTTGTGTTATCCTATATTCCTTGCACCATGAGCTGAAGGGTTTTTATGCAAATTGCTTGCCATTATCGGTAACCAATACCCCGGGAAGGCCATATCGGCATATAATATTCTCCCATACGAACTCGATGATTTGTTTCCTCAATATTTTTCCCAAAGGTTTTACTTCTGGCCATTTTGTGAAGTAATCTATGGCGACAAGCAGGAATTTGACCCCCCCCCCCTTGGCAGGTAGGAAGGGGCCAACGATATCCATTCCCCATTTGTAGAATGGCCATGTTGAACTGTTGGATCAGTATGCTCTTTGACAGTTTACTTGCTTGTGAACACTTATGTGTTTTGCAAGTTTTATTCAGTTTTGCACAACGGAATAAGTTAATAAAGTTTCACTATCAACAGGAGTTATTACTCCCCCTGGATGTTTGCAAACTAAAGACAAGTTTAATGAAAATCTAAGTATTAAATGTAAATGACAATAAATAAGAAGATAGATTCTCAGTTAGTGAAATGGAAATAACAAGTAAGAGTTTTGAAGGATTTCAGTTTTCAATTAAAATCAATGTCTAAAATAGTGGGATGAACCCATCTATTTATAGACCAGCAAATACATACAACTTGTTCATAACTTTACACAAAAGCAATACTACAACAGGCTGTAGTCTTGGAACTTGTACAAAATGATAAAGTAATAATAAACAATTAAACTACTGAAACATAAGGGCGGTGGAAAGACTCTATTACAAGTGCTGATGAATGACAAACTACTGATGAGTAGTTTGTCTTCAGTAGTTCTTCAGTAGACTTGTCTGGTTTGACTTCAGAACTTTTGATCTATCTTCTTCAGTACTTGTTGAATCCTTCTTCAGTACTTGTGTCTTCTTTCTTCAGTAGTTCTCTACTTAGAATAATTTGGCAGAAGTATGAATTAGACTAAGGTTTGCAAATTCGTTTCTTCAATCCTTTCTGTCCTTACAATCTCCCCCTGGATTGATGAAGCCAAAACTTATTTAATTCCTTATTGTTTTCTTCTTCTATCTTCAACTATCTTCCATATTTCTTTGAACATGGAATTCTTTAGTTGATTTAGCCGTTCATTTGTGAGAGATCCTTGTTCAGGTTCAAGATGTTGAATTGTAAGCAAGTCTTGTGTTGATAGATTTTTCAGTTCATTCATGGATTAGAAGGGTTTGCTTGAACGATCTCTTCTTGTCACCAATACTGAGTTGGAATTAGTAAAGGACCATTTTATGATCAAAACTTTAGATCTGTCAAAATCTAAAGTATAAGGGACCATGCTGGATCCCTGGGATGTTCCTGAGTTTTGGATGTTTTCTACTTCAGTGTCTCTCAGGTGGGATTCACTTCTGTCTTCTGTTTGCACCACATCAGGTATTTTAAATGTAGGTAAGTGATGTTCAATAATTACCTTTGTGTGCAGTCTATCAGTTACAGTCTTCTGGATTTGGTAAGCAAATGTTGAAGGATCCCTGAACTGTGTTATCATAGGCTTTTCTTCAATATCAAAGTCTCCTTGTACAACTGTGTTGCCTTCCAGCAACACCATCTTGAAGTCAGTCTTTGTATTATCCTCTGGCTTTCTTTTGGTAGCAGGTCTTGATTGTTTAAGACCAGAAGTTCTAACTACTGAAGTTGACACGTCAGAAGTTTTGTACTTCTCTGGATTTGCAGCCTTGAATCTTTTATATGTGTCCAGTAGTTTGTCTTCTCTCCACTTTGACACTGAGGCTTTTGAACCATAGTCATTGGCTACCAATTCATCAATTATCTATGCTCTCTTAGCTTTTCTATCCTTTTCAGTTGCAATCTTGTCAGCAACAAGTTGAGCTCTTCTTGTTAGCTCATCTGTGGAGAGCCCTTTCAGTGAATAGGCTTTTGTCTTGCTGTTCTTTGTAATAAAACACACCAGTTGTTGTCTCTTGTCTTCTTCAGCAACTCTTTCAGTCTCAGCTTGTCTATTCAGCTCTGCTTCATAAGCTTCAAGCTTTTCACTATAGCTCATGTCTTCCCTTGCTTCTAGACTATTCCAGATCTTATCTTCCTTAGCCTTTCTTTGGGCTGCAAGTAAACTCTTCTCTAGTAGTTCTTTGGACATTGAAATTGGAGAAAGGGTTTAGTACAGGATTTGGAATGGTTGTAGGCCTTGGAATAGGAGTTGGTTGTTGTTTAGTTGGTTTGGAAGGCTCTTTAGTTGTTTGTATGTCGGAAGTGTTAACTACTGAAGTGTTGATAGAAGTATCAACTACTGAAGGATTCTCTTCAGTACTTTCTGTGTCTTCAGAAGTTTCTTCATTATGGCCTTGGGAAGGTTCAGCTTCAACTTCAGTTCTAGAAACAATCCTATCTTGATCTTCGTTTTGTTTTTGGGCTTTTTCTAGCAGTTGTTGTTGTTGTAGAGCCACTCTTGCCTTTATCCTGGCTTCCAGTGATTTCTTTGGTTCCTTAATCTTCTCCCCCTTTTTGGCTTCATCCACTTCTGGAAGCCTGCCAGGTTGAGAAGTTCTACCAGATAACTCAGCAAGTTGTCTTGAATTGTTGTCAATTTTGCTGGACAGCTCACCTAGTTTCTTGTTTATCACCTCAAATTGAGTTGTGGTTCTCAACTCCCAAGAAGTTGTGAAAGATTTGAGGTGATTGGAAATTAGGGTGTTCATCATCTGGTATAGGGCACCATCTGGGCTGCATAGGTGGTTCAGGTCTATGCTTAATGACCCAAGGAATTGGGTAGGCATTTTTAGTGGGGGGGGGGTGTTTTGGGGTGATCTTCAGAGTGTACTGTCATGTGATCAAATAAACCAGTGCTCTGATACCAATTGTTGGATCAGTATACTCTTTGACAGTTTACTTGCTTGTGAACACTTATGTGTTTTGCAAGTTTTAATCAGTTTTACACAGCGGAATAAGTTAATAAAAGTTTCACTATCAACGGGAGTTATTACTTCCCCTGGATGTTTGCAAACTAAAGACAAGTTTAATGAAAATCTAAGTATTAAATGTAAATGACAATAAATAAGTAGATAGATTCTCAGTTAGTGAAATGGAAATAACAAGTAAGAGTTTTGAAGGATTTCAGTTTTCAATTAAAATCAATGTCTAAAATAGTGGGATGACCCATCTATTTATAGACCAGCAAATACATACAACTTGTTCATAACTTTACACAAAAGCAATACTACAACAGGCTGTAGTCATGGAACTTGTACAAAATGATAAAGTCATAATAAACAATTAAACTACTGAAACATAAGGGCGGTGGAAAGATTCTATTACAAGTGCTGATGAATGACAAACTACTGATGAGTAGTTTGCCTTCAGTAGACTTGTCTGGTTTGACTTCAGAACTTCTGATCTATCTTCTTCAGTACTTGTTGAATCCTTCTGCAGTACTTGTGTCTTCTTTCTTCAGTAGTTCTATACTTAGAATAATTTGGCAGAAGTATGAATTAGACTAAGGTTTGCAAAAGTGGTTTCTTCAATCCTGTCTATCCTTACATGAACTGATGGGAACAAAATCATGCTTCGGGCTTTTAGGTACGGGGGCGTGGATTTGACAAGCTTCACACTTTTTTAGTTGGTCGGCGGCATCTCGGTGCATTGTTAGCCAAAAGTAGCCCAATTTCGTAAGCTTTGCTACCACCGATCTCGGACCACAATGTGCTCCACATATGCCTTCATGCACCTCTTTGATCAGATACTTGCTTTGTTTGAGTCCAACACATCAAAGTAATGGTGCCAAATACCCTTTTTTGTAGAGTATATCTTCTCGGATGACATATTTCTTTGATTTGATTCGGATTCCTTCGGCTTTAGTATGATCTTGAGGTAGTTCACCATTTTTCAGAAATGCTATGAATAGACTCATCCAATTCGGTCCATTTTCGGTGATTACGTCTTGCACTTCGATTTCAGATATGGAAGGGTATTTGATCACTTCAACCAGTACTTTCTTAGTTAGATGAGCAAAATTCAACGAAGCAAGCTTGCTAAGGGCATTAGCTTTCTTGTTCTGTGATCGTGGAACCTGTTTGATGTAGCAAAGATGGAAGGTGTTCATGATTTCCTTTGCTTTTTCTCTATATTTCTTCATGTTGGGTTCCTTAGCTATGTAGCTATCATTCACTTGGTTAGATACCAAGAGTGAATCGGTGAACACTTGAAGCTTTTGGACAACCATCTTTCTTGCGAGCTTTAATCCTGCAATCAGAGTTTCATATTCTGCTTTGTGGAGGATCGTTTTGTCAAAAACAAGTTTTTTGATCAAACAAGCCTACCAATTTAGGTGCGGAATCCCTAAATCAGTTACGAAATGATAGTAATATGAACAAAACATGCAAATCACCTTTTAAGATCCATTTCATTAATAAACAATATCAATAATCCTTACAAAATGTTGTTTACAATGAAATAATCAAGTTTCAGAAACAATTAGAACACTAGAGAGAATTACAGGTCGAACGGGAAAGACAAATGACAAAAAGTTTACATTAAAATGAAATTTTCAGTTTATATAGACCTGCATATTCGCCCCCCGGTAAGGGTCGAATGTGTAGGTTCGCCCCTCCAAATGGACGAATCAGCACATTGCTCTTCTGACTTCCATATTCGACTTATAAACTCCACCTTCGACCTTTATAAGCCACCTTCGACCCCACGATTTCACCAAAACATAATAGAATGTACAATCCAATAGCACTAGTCGCAAAACGTGCATCAACATGTTTCATTGTTGGTTGTCTGAAATTCCAGACGAAGGGCATAAGTGAATTCTGACCCTTCGGGGTTGATTGAAACAAGACCGGTTCCTGATCCTTCAACGCTGGAAGCTCCATCAATGTAAAGCTTCCATGCTTCTGGATCAAGGGGTTCGTCAATTGTAATATTAACTTCGGTCATTTCATCCTTTGGAATTTCTACAATGAAGTCATCAAGCAATTGTGCTTTTATTGCTTTCCTTAGAACGTAGGTGATTTTATGTTCACCTAGTTCGATAGCCCACTTAGCTAATCGTCCCGAGGTTTCAGGCCTTTCAAGCACACTCTTGATGGGTTGGTCGGTGACCACCTGTATGGGGTGTACTTGGAAGTACCTTCGGAGCCTTCTGGCTGTTTGTACTAAAGCCAAGGCAAGTTTTTCCAAATGAGGGTATTTGACCTTTGCTAACTTTAGAGTTTTACTGAAGAAGTAAACGGGTACATGGTGTTTTGGTCAAAAATTATCTAGCAAAAATAACTTTGTATTCCAAATTAGTTAAAGTGAGGTAGAGTGCTAAATGTGTGAAAATATGTTAAGGAATCAATTAAATTCTGAAGATGGTGTATCAGGATGTTAAAGAAGTAAAAATATGACAACTATGCTCGGGATGGCTTAGGTTAGCTTCGGGATGGAGAGTTATATCCTCGGGATGGAACTATTTGTAATGAACAAATAAAGTAGAAAACACAAAGAACAACACACGATCTACGAGGAAAGCCCTTGATCAGTTGTAGATCACCTGCATAAAACCTCGGGAGGAGTCTAGGCCCCTGACTTATTTGTTAATATTAATTTGGTAAAAAGATACAACTTTGGATGAGCTTATGGACGAGTGTACTAAGATTACAATGATTATGTGAGTGTTTTTTGATCAGCTAAGTGTATGTGTGTAGCTATAGTGTAAGCAATGTGTCCTATACTCGTCCAATACACCCCTTTATATAGTACATGAAGTAAACAAAGAATCACACGATATCCGCTAAGTAGTTAAGGTCTTTGAAGTCTTGTGGTCTGTTTCAAGTGACCATTGTGGGTGTTTCAGCTGATAAGGACGTTGGATAACAGTTTCCACCTTTTTCGCCTGGCATTCATCACTTTGGCAGTTACACTTTGACTCATTCTTCAAGTTTATACGCGTACAGCTCATGCATTCTTGATATCTCTGATTTAGCGAGACTTTGTAGCTGTTGAAGGGGAGTTACAAGTCTACTCATGCATTAATTATACCTGCAATAACATAAGTACAAGATAATTCGTTAGTTCATTCTCAGGATGTGCACATGCCGAAATATTGTTACATCCTGAAGTCAGTTGAGTCCTTCGGCATCCTGAGGATGGTACATTAGGGATGTAGGGTAAAATCATCCTGAGGATTTTCACCACCAACAATTGTCCCCCAAAAATATGTTACCGTTAATATCCTGAAGTCAGTTGAGTCCTTCGGCATCCTGGGAGTGTGGGAACTTCTAGTGATTTCATTCCCTAAGACCTCTTGAGTCATCCTGAACAGGAGATCTGTTCTTTTAATGACAAAGAGATTCGAGCCCTAAAAGACTTGAAAATCTTCCCAAGTTCTGCCGAGTTTCGTCCTTATGATCCTCATACAAGATTAGATTTTGCATCTTGTTAATGGGTCTGCTTCCTATACTTACCATTCCTTCTAGGGTTGAGGTATCCTTTTCCTAAGTTTATCAAAGATTTCTTTGATATGACTGGGATGGCTTATTCCCAAGCCATGCCTGAACTTTGGAAGATTCCGATGGTTTGCAGCAAGCTCGTTGAGGATCATGGTGTCCATCTGGAAGTGGGAGACCTGGCTCATATTTATAAATTGAGGACACACGGTTCCCACTGTTATATTCTACAAGTTATAGAAAAGGATCCACCCTTTCTGTTTAATGTGATAAAATCTGAGAAAAATTGGAAAACCAAGTTTTTCTTTGTTAAGAGGAGTTCTATTCCCCAAGGGGATGAAATCCCTCTTTATTGGTTAAAGATTGGTAAAATTATTTGTAGCGTTTTTATGAAAAACTTTTTAGTTACATCCCGAAGATGCTAGGATCCTGAATTTTTTTTGTTTAACAGGTGCTTCCTTTTCCAAGTTTGCTACTCATGTAAACGACGCTTCTCTCCGTTCTGAAGTTATTTACAAGTTACCTGAATCAGAAAAAACTTTTGGAGTGGAAGAGAGCCTTACCATCAGTCAAGCTTCTAAGATGTCTGGTGAGCATGTCATGTTACATCCCGAGGATGTTTATTATTTTATTCACTAACTCTGTTATTATCTTAGCCTCAGCCAAGAAACATGCTTCCTTTGATCTGGATGATATTGACAGCATAGATGTCAAGGCAATCAAAGTTACCTCTCCTTCTCCTTCAAGCTCTAAGATGGCTACTCCTTCTACTAACCCTCCCAAGTCTAGGGCTGTTGCTGCTTCAAAGAAAATGAAGGGGAGTACCGCCGTTGCCATTGCTCAGGAGGTCATCCCCTTTTCTTCTCATTGTTAGGGCCATGAGTATCTGTCAAAGTCTCTGGATATTGTTGTTCAAGAACTTCATGAGGCACAGGCTAAGCTTGAAGACGTCCATAAGATTTCTCATGATAAGGGCAAATATCTTGAGAGCAAACTGGCAGAGACTGAAGCAGAGCTGAAGAGAGTGAAGGCTGAGCATGTTAAGGCCATATTGGATCAGGAGAAGGAGGCACAGGATCACAGGAATGGGCTCATCAAGTCTGCTAGTATTTCTGTCTTTTAGGCCAGGGTGAAGATGGCTCTTCAGGCCAAGGATCCAGGTTTTGATCAGAATACCTGGGATGTTGAAGCTTGGAAGGAGATGTAATACCCCAGACGATGGCGAAAACATTGGGGCGCATAATAATTGTTCAAAAGCTCATGATACTATTGAAGTTTAAATATTCATTAGTTTGAATTGAACTATCATACAAGAAATAAACATTGACAATTTAATCAAACAATATACATAATCTTGATTAAGATTTAACTAGGTCCAAAGCTCTTATGTGATCCAAAGCTTGTAAGACTTCAAAGAACAATATTCCCTGAAACATGTTTAAGTTGGAAAAATGGGGGGTCAACTATAAATAGTTGGTGAGAATACATAGGTTTTTTAATGTGAAAGTTTGATAAAAAAAATGTATTGCAATTCGTATGTCTATGATAATCTAAGGCATTTATGTGAAAACAAACTTAGGTAAAACAAAGCATGTATGTGAATCAAGCATAGATAATTCATAGTATGTATATGAACGCAAGCATAGGTGAATCAACATATATACATGAAAACAACACAAATGAATCAAAGTGTATATGTGAAACCAAGCATAAATGAATCATACTTGTATATGAAAACAAACAAAAATGAATATGAATCAAAGTATGGGCTACAACCAATAATGGTTGACCTGTGGGCTACATCCCATAGAGATGACCTGAGGGTTGCATCCAAACTGGATGGTCTGAGGGCTACAACCAAACTGGTTGGCCTGAGTTTATATGTGAATTCACCAAGTAAGTTTAAGACATAAAGCACACTAGATAAACAAAGACATAATGTTGGATTGCAAGTTTGTAGTTTGACTAGAATAACACGTTTCACCCTAAAATATGTAAAATCCTAAAAAGGGGCTATGTAAACTCACCTTGATTGTGATGATGAACATGTAAGAAAAACGAGTATCAATGTATTATGTTTGCACCTCAAATGATGATCGTTCAGACACCGGTAACTCACGGGCAAAATCCTAAACGTTGAGGGCGGTGGCAACAAGTGGTTATGTTGGTGACGCCGGTGAAAGTGTGTGCGGGGGTGGCTGCTATAGATGCTTTTCGACCAAAAAGGCATCAATTGTATGATAGCTATGGTGAATTAGTAGGAATTACGCTAATGATCGTGAAAGGTAGGAATGCCCATTTTAAATTGGTGAGATTTAGCCTTATGAAAGAAACAAGCATTAGTGATTTATGATGGTTATTTACTAATTTCATCAATAGTGATACTAGCGATGGAGGCTACAGTTACAACTTATATAAGAAACTGATGATATTAAGTTGAATAAGGAAAACTAATAGTTTTAGGGGCTGTTTGGTTGATTAAGTGCTGAATCATTAAGATGGTCTGATTGGTTAAGAGACTCTGAATGGTTAAGAGCTGAATCATTCAGCATCCCTTATTTGCTTAATGGTTCAGCACTTAATCATTCCATTCAGATGCTGAAACAAACAGTCTGTATGCTGAATGATTCAGACCTGAATGATTAAGAGGCTATCAAACAGCCCCTTAGTTTAATGAAAAAAATAGTTCAACAATTATTTATGAGGTTCAAAATAATTAACTCATTAACTCAAAGTCATAATAGCTAGCCGTTACTAATTTTTAAATCCTACTCAATTTAATTTCTTTAATAACACATTCAAACCATTTTAAATGGCCCATAATAATAGTAATTATTATTGTAATTACTATTTTATTACACTATACGTTGATACAATAGTTATTGTTAGTAATAAATTATTAGTATAATTATTGTAATATATCTATTTAGTTACTTAATATTTGCTATATAAACTTTATTATATAAACTGTAAGGTTAATTGGTGATAACCATTTAATCACTTTTTCAATGTCATAAATTCATTTAGGAAATAAAAAAAAAACAATATATAGTTGAAAATTTCTGAATGTTACAATCTCCCATACTTTTAGAAATTTCGTCTCGAAATTTAATTAGAGAAAACTTTTACATTGGTTTAAGAAAGGTTAATATGTTGCTATTTGTTTTATGATTGGTTCGGAGAACGCGAAGTTTGAGGAATTTAAGAATTGTTTGGCAAGCGTTTTAAGTTAAGACTGAGAAAAAACAAAGGTTTTAATTAGGTTTGCTTAAATACACCCATTAAACAATTAAATGTGTTGTTGGTATATGATAAATAAAAAAAAATTGTTACGTATTATGAGGTTTGGTTTAGGAAGATCAAAAGGCTTGGATTACGAAAGTATCATGTGCTCTGTGTTGGGTTTCGAAGGTGATAGAAGGTTTGTGTTTTTTTGTTTAAAGTCTATCGGGACGATCGAGGTTCAAGAGACATTAAGAGTTTCTAGGACCTTAGTAGCACTAATCCTACTGATAATGGTTAACAAGAGTGTGATGCATACGTTTGGACCATGCAGATAATGACTGCGATTGAGTCACTGATTGAGTTTACTCAAGATTAGAAAGAATGGTAAGAACTTCGCCGAGACTATCACCATACTCAAAGAATGAAGGTTGAAGTCACACACAATGTTTAAGTTTAGGTTTGAAATGAATAATCTGGACTAAGGACTGACTAGGGTTTGTTCTTGGTTTGATTCCTAGTTTCATTCCCGATGCATCATCAGTGCTTATATATAGGGTGTACCGCAGCTAACCCACCACACCTTTGATACCTCGAAAACGTATTGGAAAACCCTAATAGAATTTCACACCACCTCAATGTACCTATAAATTCGTGATTACGTTCCGGAGCGCAATCGCCAATTTACCTTACATTGGGGTGTTATGTCCTTCTATGACACTAACTCAAACACCACTAACAATTGGAAGTATGAAGATTATGAAAAAAGAGAGGTGTTATGTTTCGTGCATATCTATGGTATGATGAGGTCCTTCCCTTAACCAGGTTCACCTCCTATGCTAACCCATTCACTGCATCAGACCACAAGACACACTGTGATAGAGTAAATATTTGCTTAGTTTCCATCGAGTCGAAAACACATTCCAACCTGAGAACTAGCTTTCCTAGTAAATTTCCATGTTAAATGAATATTTTAACGCCTCAACACGAGCACGAACCCTAACTTGGTTCATTAAGTCCCAAGTGTAAAGGAATACTTTAACACTTCAACTTAAACATGAACACTATCTTAGTTCGTTGGTTCTCTATGTCATTTGATGTATCAGGTGTCGACGGTCCAAATGTTTACAAAAGGAGAAAGTTACACATATGACTAACCTATCTCGCTAACGAAATATGAATCCAAGAAAAGCATGTATTATGATTTTTCATAAGTAAATCATATAATGAAACCACGTATTTTGAAAGTAAAGTATCAACAAGGCATATGTAATTCACGCAACACAATAATGTATCAAACAAATTATAACATCCATCTATATGTGTAGCATCAGACATGAAGATCATAACACAAATAGACATATTGGTTGTTTATGTGTAATCAAGATTCACGTAAGTTCTAGCTATGACATGAAGACTAGTATCTAACTCAAGACATACAGAATTCATGCATGGATAACAAAACAACTCTCAATCTAGGTCAACACTTATGTAACATCATGATGAAACGGTAACATGTTAATGACTTATCTAGTGATTCTAAGTATAAGAAAATATGAATGTGGAAAGTGTTATGAACAAAAGACTAGATTTTAAGTGGATTCCAATTATCAAGTTTCTGTGAGAATGCATGAATCGCAAAATAAATTCAAATTAGTAGGTTTTAAGAAAAATTCTTTGATTTCAAACATCACGAATGACCATGTTAATCATTTTGAACAAGAAAATCGAATCTCACGTTTAAAGGAACGTTAGAAAGACTCATATGTTACATGTCATGGGCTACAGCTTCCATCAATTTTAAGAAAACTCGTGATTAACACAGATTATTGAAATTAAAGTTGAAAGTCAAACATACCAAACGCTGAATTAAAATCCATACATATGAGAAAACATTTAGGGAACTAAAACGAATTTGTTAAACGTAAGGATGATCCCAGGTGAATTGATAATTTTTAAGAATTTTCTTGTATTCCTACTTTTCTTTCGGTTTTTAAAACCCCATTTTATTTATTGAAAACTGTTATTTATCTGCCTTGGATGTTAAATGTTTTAACGAATTCAAAACTACAAGTTGTACCAATCGTTAATGGTTGGTAGTTTGAAGAAACCATGTGCTGATAAAGTATTTGATGGAGCTAATATGGGAATTGTCAAGGCATCTTTTTTTTAGATCAAACTGTGCCCCCACACTAAGTATAAAGTAAGGTAAAATGTATTATGGTTGCATAAAATGTGTATTAGATGAACAAAAAGATCCTTCCAATTTAGATAGTGAAATGTTGTGCCCTTGAAATATATTAGTGAAGTGTGGAGGGTTGTTTGTGTAAAAGATTGTTGCAGTGTGATGCAAAGTACTGAATAATATAATAGTAAGCAAGTATAAGTTTTGGTTAAATAGATGAGTTAAGAATCCAACACAAAAGAATCATAGGTTTAAAAATAATACTTGGAATAAGAAAATATATATTCGATGATCATGGAGACTGGAACATATAAATAAACTAATTTTAAAAATGCAACATGAAACGTACAGTATATAATGTGTAAAACAGTTTATCATGAAAACGAGACTTCAACGATGAAACATGAAAATATTGGAGGTTTCTTGTCTAGTCATAAGACTCAACAAAACCTTGACTGTTCAAAGGAATCGAACTCAATTGGAGATTAATGAAGACGTGCTTTAGCTTATAAGTGGACACTCACTCCAGGAATCCCCAGGTAAGCATAACTGGTCCATCAGTTGATTCGGATTTATACGCTATGCTCGCCTATGCTAGAAAACCCAGTGTACAAGCATCCACCCTTCTAGATTGCATGTGTTCTCTCACGTAGAGTTCAACACTATAGAGAAATGAAAAATCAATGAAAAACAAGGGTAAGTGAATAAAACAAGAATATCTAGCATGCTCCAAAGTGTAGACCATTTCCCCAAGTGAGTAATACTCAAAGCCCATAATAAAGAATGAAGAAAGAAATAGAAAGTGGTAGGGAAAGAACGAGAGGTGACGAAAGAAAAAAAGTTAGTGTAGCAATTAAACAAGTAAACATAAGTAAGGTCAAGTATAGGTTCTTAGTTATAGGCTAGGACATTTTACTAATAACCTAATTCCCTATAACCACGGCTCTGATACCAATCTGTAATACCCGAGACGATGGCGAAAACATTGGGGCGCATAATAATTGTTCAAAAGCTCATGATACTATTGAAGTTTAAATATTCATTAGTTTGAATTGAACTATCATACAAGAAATAAACATTGACAATTTAATCAAACAATATACATAATCTTGATTAAGATTTAACTAGGTCCAAAGCTCTTATGTGATCCAAAGCTTGTAAGAATTCAAAGAACAATATTCCCTGAAACATGTTTAAGTTGGAAAAATGGGGGGTCAACTATAAATAGTTGGTGAGAATACATAGGTTTTTTAGTGTGAAAGTTTGATAAAAAAATGTATTGCAATTCGTATGTCTATGATAATCTAAGGCATTTATGTGAAAACAAACTTAGGTAAAACAAAGCATGTATGTGAATCAAGCATAGATAATTCATAGTATGTATATGAACGTAAGCATAGGTGAATCAACATATATACATGAAAACAACACAAATGAATCAAAGTGTATATGTGATAACAAGCATAAATGAATCACACGTGTATATGAAAACAAACAAAAATGAATATGAATCAAAGTATGGGCTACAACTAATAATGTTTGACCTGTGGGCTACATGCCAACGGGATGACCTGAGGGCTGCATCCAAACTGGATGGCCTGAGGGCTACAACCAAACTGGTTGGCCTGAGTTTATATGCGAATTCACCAAGTAAGTTTAAGACATAAAGCACACTAGATAAACAAAGACATAATGGTGGATTGCAAGTTTGTAGTTTGACTAGAATAACACATTTCACCCCAAAATATGTAAAATCCTAAAAAGGGGCTATGTATACTCACCTTGATTGTGATGATGAACATGCAAGAAAAACGAGTATCAATGTATTATGTTTGCACCTCAAATGATGATCGTTCGGACACCGGTAACTCACGGGCAAAATCCTAAACGTTGAGGGCGGTGGCAAAAAGTGGTTATGTTGGTGACGCCGGTGAAAGTGTGTGCGGGGGTGGCTGCTATAGATGCTTTTCGACCAACAAGGAATTGTATGATAGCTATGGTGAATTAGTAGGAATTATGCTAAAGATCGTGAATGGTACGAATGCCCTTTTTAAATTGTTGAGATTTAGCCTTATGAAAGAAACCAACATTAGTGATTTATGATGGTTATTCACTAATTTCATCAATAGTGGTACTAGCGATGGATGCAACAGTTACAACTTATATAAGAAACTGATGATATTAAGTTGAATAAGGAAAGCTAATAGTTTTAGTTTAATGAAAAAAATAGTTCAACAATTATTTATGAGGTTCAAAATAATTAACTCAAAGTCATAATAGCTAGCCGTTACTAATTTTTAAATCCTACTCAATTTAATTTCTTTAATAACACATTCAAACCATTTTAAATGGCCCATAATAATCATAATTATTATTGTAATTACTATTTTATTACACTATACGTTTACACAATAGTTATTGTTAGTAATAAATTATTAGTATAATTATTGTAATATATCTATTTAGTTACTTAATATTTGCTATATAAGCTTTATTATATAAACTATAAGGTTAATTGGTGATAACCATTTAATCACTTTTTCAATGTCATAAATTCGTTTAGGATATAAAAAAACAATATATAGTTGAAAATTTCTGAATGTTACAGGAGAAAATCAAGAGCCTGGGTGGAAAAGAAGTAGTTTATGAGCCTGTTCCTGTTGCTCATCCCAAGGATGTGGCCGAAGATCCTGAGGATGCAGAGGCAAAGGCAGCTGAAGCCAAGATTGCTGAAGTGGTGAAGGACCTTCCAGTGGGCGATGAAGGATGTGTTGACTAGGCTGGAGCCTGTGGAGGATCGTTTTAACAAAAAACAAGTTATTTGATCAAACAAGTCTACCAATTTAGGTGCGGAATCCCCAAATCAGTTACGAAATGATAGTAATGTAAACAAAACACACAAATCACCTTTTAATTTCCATTTCATTAATAAACAAGTTTGATAAAAGGTTTACAATGATGTTTACAATGAAATAATCAACTTTCAAAAGTTACTAAAACACCTAGAGAGAACAAAGGTCGAACAAGACACGAAACGACAAAAAGTTAACATTAAAATGAAATTCTAAGCTTATATAGACTTGCACATTCGCTCCCCCCGCAAGGGTCGAATGTGCAGGTTCGACCCTACAAATGGTCGAATCAGCACACTATATATCAATTTTCTATGTTCGACCTGATTCTCCACCTTTGACCTTCAACAATCCACCTTCGACCTTCTATAAGCTGTAACACCTAAAAGAATAAATATTCCTTAATAACGATTAATTAATATAATTATTTATTGTTATAACTAATCCGGCCCAATGGAATCGGCCCAATAGATTAGGCCCACCCGATAATAATAAGCCCAAAACATATTAACCTAACAATTGGATTCAATTTGTGAAAGCCCAACAATCGTTTGGCCCATTTAATCTACTCGGCCCACAAAAGACCATCTGGCCCAATACCCTCCGGGCCCAACCCTTTTCCCTGCTGCAAACTCACGCACACCTTTATCCTTGCATCATCTTAACATTTATCCATCCAATATATACATCTACTTCCTTCATTCATGCAACCAACAAAAACCCATGCAAGCACTTAATCCCCACCCTTAAAACTCACGCATGCTTCACAGTCATTCACCTGACAATACTTATCATTAAGGACCCATCATAATAATTATCATATATAAACTCGCATACATGCATACAACCTGCATATCAATGATATAAGTGAGAGAGAGACTACGTAAGAGAGGAGAGAGAGAGAGAGAGAGAGCTAAGAGTGAGAAAGAAGGAAGACGACCGGACCGATCATCTTCTCCGGTGGGGTTTATAATCCGGCGACCACGAAACACCTGAACCAGGAACCCATCCAACTGCAAGTTAAACCCGATCACACTCCAGCTCCAACCAACAAATAAGCAAGCTCTGTTCTTATCACCAACTGTAAAACCCGACACCTCTGATCAATCATTAGATATCTTCTTCAGGTCGGTATTCCTCTCCGACCAGTTACATAAACCATCTTCCGTAATATTTTCAGACCGGTTACTATCCTCGGGTCTTGATTACTCGACAAACACATCATCAACGGTCACCTTCTCAGGCTGAGTTCGTCTTCTCCGGCGAATCCTACCACAAACATAAACATGATAACCCGACAAACATACCTCCAGTCCATCTCTCTGTTTTCTGCTCAGACCAGTAACCTTCATATTTAAAGAGAAAAGGAAGCTAAACCGGTAGGTTCGTATATTCTGTTCTGGGTTTGAGCCCGTTCACACCGTCGAAGTCAACAGAAAGGTTATGAGCAAACCAGTCATCCTCATACGTGTGTATATATATATGTGTGTGTGTGTGTGTGTGTGTTTGGGTATTGATGAAGATGTATGATATACCTCTTGTTTACCCAAGGTCCGATCAATCTGGTCACCCCCTTTGTTAAGGATGACGAAGAGTTAAACACGAACTCCGATTCACATGAGAGTTGAAAGCCGGTTAATTCAGTTCATGTATCTATCCCGGGTTCGAACCTGTTTACAGTTAACCCGTTCAACCTACAAGAAAGAGAGGGACTCGCGGCAACCATGACCGGTTGTCTTCTCCGACCTATTATACGTCCGGTATCTGTCTCCGGTGACTTTACCCACTGTTCCGATAATTGGTTATATTCTGGGTTGGAGTCCGGTCACATATACGAAATCAATCAAAAGGTAGATTAGTAGTTGTTATTATTATGTTTATTATTATTATTATTACTATTATTAATTATTAGTAACGTGAGACGTGTGGGACAATTATATTAACCCGACAATATTAAACAGAATAACGCTAATAAACTAAGTAACAACTATATATATTTAGATATAAAAGAATATAAAAGAATATATTATTAAAAGATTGTCCCCGGCGTTATCACGTGCACAAGCCTTGCACGCGCTAATGTTATTAAAATATAATAGGTACAATATTTGGAGAATATATCGTTAAGAAATAGACTACAGAATCCGGGAGAATATAATAGAGGTGAGTACATGACCCTTTCCCTTTTAAAGCCTTTGGGCTGATTACATGCTTGTCTAGTCGTTATTAAAGTATTTAATATGGTTTATATTATAAAAGTGTTATCGAGTTGTTAATAGAAATAATAGAACTCGGTCGAATAGAAATTACGTAGAATGGATCCATTCGGTATCATAGAGTATAGCCTGGACCAATAGAGGTTACGGGACCATATGTAATCGATCTATACTCACAGGAATATATTTATCTAAACCAAGTAGAGGTTTAGAACCACAATAAGCATTTGTATGATGCTCCATCGATAATATATTCCACCTTAGAATGACCGAACTATATAGAAAGAGTTGTATGTTCGTTAAACTCGAGTTATTATTATTAGTATGTCTAAATTCGGCATGTCTCACTAGTATGAAAATACTAATGTACTTTAAGCATGTGGTCAGGTATTTATACGAAGTATTAAAGAGCAAGCCGAAGAATAGAAGATCTGGATAAGAAGAGGATACCATGGTTACATTTTATGTATTTCATTGATATTGAAATTCAGTTTAATGTAATCATTACAATGAAACCTGTCAATGCTAATCCGCTGCGCCACCTGGGTCGTTACAGGTGGTATCAGAGCAGCAGGTTTAATTAATAGAAATCCTCTTCTGATCCAGATCAACCAAAAGTATATTAGAAAGAAATCTTTGTCAATAGAAATTATAAGGAAGTACAGAAAAATCATCGAGGAAATTACTAGAATAATATTGTGAGGTAAATTGACAATTTTAATGGCCAGAAAATTGTGAATTTACAGGCACGATTGAATTCTAGAAAATTCTTTGGTAATACTAAAAGTTATAAAATAATAGAAATATAAAGAATACGAATAAAACAAGAATTTTATGAAGTATAGATAAGTTATTATAGAAGTATTCTTTCAATCTCTTGTATCAGTTAGAAAAATATAGGAACAACGTGTTAAGAATAAGAATATAATTCTATATCCTATCATATGAAAAGTTATCAAATCTTTTATATCTACTTGAAGGATAAGAAAATCAAAGGTAGTAACCTTCCTCAGAAGAAATTTATGTTTAAAAGTATTCGAAATCAAACATAATTAGAAGAATATATTTAATTAATAAAGAAAATTTATATATCTGTACAAGTATTGTACTCTCACTTGAGCATTCCTGTGATCAAGTTTCTAAATAGATATGATTTCCCCGACAAAATTCGTCATATCTGCCGTTTATACGAATTCCCTCCCGATGAAAACCAAGTGAATATAAATATAATTATAAGAATATACCATTTTGTATAACTCATTTTTTGAAACCATCAGTGAAAATATTTCCACGAAATATATCCGGAAATATATATAATTCTTTTTAAACGTCGTTCTATCCGCTTTGCAAGATCATTTCTCGAATCTAGAAAAGTATTTTTAACTCAGAAATCTTATAATAATTTGATAAAAGAATATCAGAATCCAACTTATATTATCAAGAAAATAGTATCAGTGTCATATCGATCTGAACACATCGACGGAAGTAAGATTATAACTTATATTAAATCGAGACATTTAAGAGATACTTCCATTCCATCCGAAACAAAGTTCAAAAGTCTGGCTCGTTAGACTTGAAGTGTCACATGAAGACTTCCTTGTATTTCAATTCGAAAACCGATTGGTATACAATTTGAAACAAATTCTATAATTTAAAGCTCAGCTTGTTGGACGTAATGTTTCACCTGAAGATTTCTTAGTATTCCAATCTGAAAACATATCAGCATACAATCACTATATAATCACATTTCTTCCCAAAAGTTTTGGGATCACTGGTATGACAAGACACGTGCAATCTGGAAGGGTGAGCCCTGTACCTTGAGTTTTCGGTCTATGGTTGACATTCTTTCATATTTAGCTAGAGATCAAGTCTCAAAATTCCTTAAATACCTTTTGATTCTATCACAAGTTATTCCCCGACTTTATTCGTAATATAAATATTCATAAGTTTGTTTATCGTCAAGTTTAAAAGATTAATTATACAACTGTATTTATGTTATTAATCACCCAGAATTACTAAATCATTACTTCAGAAATCTTAAAAAATATCTCAACCCGTTCAGTTAAATTCTTATCATTTTAACATCAAAGTCTGAAACTCGATCTTAACAAATCTATGATTATCAAGAAAATATAATATATCAATGTTTCAGTTATCAGCATCATTGTCAATTGTTACTCCAGAATCCTAGAAACTATTCCCACCCGATTGTTATCATGTTCTCTACTCAGTGTATTATATTCTTAACTTTATGAAATAATACATATGTCAAACTATCTTCTATCTTTTCAGTGAGATTTTACAATCTACTGAAAATGATTAGTTATTTATCTCTAACTCACGATGCCTTGGTCTTTCTTTAAAAAGACTAGTACTTGAGTCGTAAACTCCAACCAGAATATTAGCCCCATAGATAATCTAACGACATGTTAATTTCTGGAAACTTATAAGTCTTTCCGTGACAAATTAAGTTTTCAAACATAAAGTTGGTCATTTATTCTAAGAATATAAAAGAAAAATATGTATATCCTAGAGTATACCTATTTTCTTTGCATCATTTAAATAATATTATTGAAAATCAAGTTCGAAGACTTGAGAACCCAGTAAAATTTTGAGAAAGTTCGAAACTGTAATACATCAATAGTATTACCAGTATCATCTCTATTTATTTAATAGAGTTGGAGAAATTCGTGGATGATTATCATACTCCGTATCCTCAATCATTGAGTCACGAAACCTGAAACTTGAGACAATGTGATAAGAGAGCTTGATTTATAAAAGGTGTAATATATCGTAATAATAAACCACTGTTTATAAATCAAGATTCTGAGAACAGGCACGTCCATGTCAGCCTAGACTTCAAAAATCCAAAGCTCTTTATAACCATATACATCTATATATAGAATTGATTAAAAGCTAGTAATCAAATCAGTATGTAGAATCCAAGATGGCTATATGTCCTCTATGCATTCCCTGGGGTAAAAGAGATCCAGACCCTTATGAGAGGTATATCCGGACGTTTCCACAGGATTCTGTGTAGGGACATATGATACTATAAAGGAAAAGACGCATTATCCAATGTTTAAGAGAATTCTTGCACTTTCCGGTACAGATGTTGCTAATACCTTAAGAATAGTATCAAGAGATCTTTTAGTTTGGTCAACATAATATCTATGTTTTATTCGATATAAGAACGACCTATTTCTAGATTATCAAGTATCTTACAAATAGATTGACTTCCTTTGGTCATATTCTATTCATTTCACATAGATAAGAGAACTCTATCGTTCGCATACATAGAAAATATCCTATACGATAGAGATCATTATATATATATATATATATATATATATATATATATGAGTGTCTCCTGACAGATCTCCTGAGATAGATTATTATCGACATCATGAATTATTGTTCTTGGTCTTCATCATCTTAGTTTATTGTGGGATATTTAGTATAAGAGTTACTTATTAAGCCAACTCGATTCGATCACAATCTGACCATTTTCAATGGAAAAATTTATCACGATCATTTCCATATATAGAGAATACGTATTAAACCTCTTTCCAGTGTACATATATATATATATATATATGTATGACATTGACGAAGTATTCCTAGATAGTTCTCTTGACATCATGTAAGTTTCGACGTATTATCTTCAATGATCTTCGTTTTGTAAAGGATCCTGTTTCATAAAATCCCTTGAGAATTATTTACGCGTTAAATATATTTCACTCAAGTAGAGATGATACTTCTTAATGACCTATTTTATACGGTTATTCATTTGAGTTTTCTGCGAAGCCTAGTCTCAACCCGAATAATTAATACAACTCGAAAATAATTATGGCTCGCTGGTCCTAAAACTATTTGATATACTTATCGAACTCAAATAAGCCAATAAATTATAGAAAACCAATCTTATGATCTAAAGTTATAATATTTATATGATTTTATATGACTACAATAATCTGATAAGTGACTTTCCAGTAGTTCATTTTCAGAATATATAAAAGAAATTTAAATTTTGTAGAAATTAAATAATTCCAAGAATTCAGCCATTTGATTTGGCTATATAATATTCATTATTAAAGAATAAAATATATTTTAAAATGTATTATAGAACAAAATTCTAAGAAAACAATCTATTATAGAATGTAAAATATTTCAAGATGACGAGTACTATCATGAACAACCAGAGATAATTATAAGAGGTATAATACATGTAGACTTAGTATTTATCGAATAATTATTATATAAATAGAAAAGGATAAAGATATAACGATATCTTAACACCACTAGAAAATCTATAATGGATGCGGCCAAGGGAGTGGCCAAAGATAAATGATATTACGAGAAACCATCGAGAATAGAAAACCATTTAGAGTTTTATAAGCTTGATTTAAATAACGCTAAGAGGAGACTCTAAAATTAAGCATTTAAAGATTTTAACCCTATAGAGTATAGAATTTATTATCAGGAAAATAAATGGGGGACAAATTCTATAGGTTGGGGAGAATCCAATAATAAGTATTATAAAATAAACATTATCAAAAATAATAACTAAAAGATATTTATTAAACATTATAAGATAATTCGAATTGAATCTCGAGGACGAGATTCTAATAGGTTGGGGAGAATGTAACACCTAAAAGAATAAATATTCCTTAATAACGATTAATTAATATAATTATTTATTGTTATAACTAATCCGGCCCAATGGAATCGGCCCAATAGATTAGGCCCACCCGATAATAATAAGCCCAAAACATTTTAATCTAACAATTGGATTCCATTTGTGAAAGCCCAACAATCGTTTGGCCCATTTAATCTACTCGGCCCACAAAAGACCATCTGGCCCAATACCCTCCAGGCCCAACCCTTTTCCCTGCTGCAAACTCACGCACACCTTTATCCTTGCATCATCTTAACATTTATCCATCCAATATATACATCTACTTCCATCATTCATGCAACCAACAAAAACCCATGCAAGCACTTAATCCCCACCCTTAAAACTCACGCATGCTTCACAGTCATTCACCTGACAATACTTATCATTAAGGACCCATCATAATAATTATCATATATAAACTCGCATACATGCATACAACCTGCATATCAATGATATAAGTGAGAGAGAGAGAGAGACTACGTAAGAGAGGAGAGAGAGAGAGAGAGAGAGAGAGAGAGAGAGCTAAGAGTGAGAAAGAAGGAAGACGACCGGACCGGTCATCTTCTCCGGTGGGGTTTATAATCCGGCGACCACGAAACACCTGAACCAGGGACCCATCCAACTGCAAGTTAAACCCGATCACACTCCAGCTCCAACACACAAATAATCATGCTCTGTTCTTATCACCAACTGTAAAACCCAACACCTCTGATCAATCATTAGATATCTTCTTCAGGTCGGTATTCCTCTCCGACCAGTTACATAAACCATCTTCCGTAATATTTTCAGACCGGTTACTATCCTCGGGTCTTGATTACTCGACAAACACATCATCAACGGTCACCTTCTCAGGCTGAGTTCGTCTTCTCCGGTGAATCCTATCACAAACATAAACATGATAACCCGACAAACATACCTCCGGTCCATCTCTCTGTTTTCTGCTCAGACCAGTAACCTTCATATTTAAAGAGAAAAGGAAGGTAAACCGGTTGGTTCGTATATTCTGTTCTGGGTTCGAGCCCGTTCACACCGTCGAAGTCAACAGAAAGGTTATGAGCAAACCAGTCATCCTCATACGTGTATATATATATATATGTGTGTGTGTGTGTGTTTGGGTATTAATGAAGATGTATGATATACCTCTTGTTTACCCAAGGTCCGATCAATCTGGTCACCCCCTTTGTTAAGGATGACGAAGAGTTAAACACGAACTCCGATTCACATGAGAGTTGAAACCCGGTTAATTCAGTTCATGTATCTATCCCGGGTTTGAACCTGTTTACAGTTAACCCGTTCAACCTATAAGAAAGAGAGAGACTCGCGGCAACCATGACCGGTCGTCTTCTCCGACCTATTATACGTCCGGTCTCTGTCTCCGGTGACATTACCCACTGTTCCGATAATTGGTTATATTTTGGGATGGAGTCCGGTCACATATACGAAGTCAATCAAAAGGTAGATTAGTAGTTGTTATTATTATGTTTATTATTATTATTTTTATTATTACTATTATTAATTATTAGTAACGTGAGACGTGTGGGACCATTATATTAACCCGACAATATTAAACAGAATAACGCTAATAAACTGAGTAACAACTATATATATTTAGATATAAAAGAATATAAAAGAATATATTATTAAAAGATTGTCCCCGGCGTTATCACGTGCACAAGCCTTGCACGCGCTAATGTTATTAAAATATAATAGGTACAATATTTGGAGAATATATCGTTAAGAAATAGACTACAGAATCCGGGAGAATATAATAGAGGTGAGTACATGACCCTTTCCCTTTTAAAGCCTTTGGGCTGATTACATGCTTGTCTAGTCGTTATTAAAGTATTTAATATGGTTTATATTATAAAAGTGTTATCGAGTTGTTAATAGAAATAATAGAACTCGGTCGAATAGAAATTCCGTAGAATGGATCCATTTGGTATCATAGAGTATAGCCTGGACCAATTAGAGGTTACGGGACCATATATAATCGATCTATACTCACGGGAATATATTTATCTAAACCAAGTAGAGGTTTAGAACCACAATAAGCATTTGTATGATGCTCCATCGATAATATATTCCACCTTAGAATGACCGAACTATATAGAAAGAGTTGTATGTTCGTTAAACTCGAGTTATTATTATTAGTATGTCTAAATTCGGCATGTCTCACTAGTATGAAAATACTAATGTACTTTAAGCATGTGGTCAGGTATTTATACGAAGTATTAAAGAGCAAGCCGAAGAATAGAAGATCTGGATAAGAAGAGGATACCATGGTTACATTTTATGTATTTCATTGATATTGAAATTTAGTTTAATGTAATCATTACAATTAAACCTGTCAATGCTAATCCGCTGCGCCACCTAGGTCGTTACATAAGCCACCTTCGACCCCACGATTTCACGAAAACATAATAGAATGTACAATCCAATAGCACTAGTCACAAAACGTGCATCAACAAACTCCCCCTCGACTATTGCTTGGATTGTTGTCGTTGGTAATCAAGCGTCTTGTTCATCAACTTGATACACAAGTTCATCTTCTACTCTTTAGTCATAACTGGTTCGAAAGTTGGTTTGGATTTCTTCTTTTCAATTGGAAATATTCACAAACTTTCCCAGTTTCTTGTCGTAGTCACATCCCGCATTAACATCCCAAGCGAAACATAAGCATACCACCCGTTGGTATTTCAGAGCTTGTTCGCTATCCTTCTCTTCACAATAGATTGGGTTGTAATACAACATTATGATGTCTTCATGTGAGCAATTGATCAACCACATTGGATCAAAAATATGAATCTTTTTGAACTCATCTCTTCCATCTTTCAGCAAAATAACAGCTTCTGCGGTCTTCCAATCATAGTACCACCACATGAAATGTTTTGAAAAGTGTTGTGGAATCGGCATCAAAGGAATATGTTTCAGTACGGTCGGTGGTTTATATTTCAAATTCACCTTGTTCATCCTAGTAATCTGATCTTTAATCTTTTTATGAACAATCCTCTTAGGATACTGTGGAGTGAACACATCCCATTTTGTTCTGCTCTCTCTAGCCATGCGAACTGCGAAATAGCCAACTGCATCGTTGTTTACAGTTGCACCTGACAAGGTATGTCAGCAGACGTCGCGTACAGCCTAGTAAGGTAGTGTTTTGATATCACGGAATCTGTTGAAGTACAAAATTCCCTTCTCCCATTTCACAGCAACTCACCTTAGCTGTCTCAGGTATTTCCAACCGAGAGCTCTTCCTATGAATAATTCGTTGTGAAATTTGTAGAAACCTCCCTGAATCTCAGTCTTTGGTCGGTTGGCTTCTTTTTCTTTCAATTTTCTCAAAAAACTTTTCAGATCATCAGACTATTCAACATTCGGTTTCTGATTTTCTGAATTCTTGAATACTTCATCAACGAATGTCTTACTCTTTTCACGTGCAAGTTTCTCAGCTTGATTCAACACTTCTTCAGAAAATTCAGGAAAAGCATCATCCTGTTTGTCTTTAAAGTACTATGGATATTCCTCAGTGGTAATATCCTCAATCTCAACATCTATCATCAGAGTGATTTCCTGCTTCTTTCTCAGGAATATTAGGAATCTGATTTTCACTCATCAACTCTTCAAGAGATTTACCGACTTGTCTTGCCAATCCTTCAAGTATCTCTTTTGATATGGTTGCAGAAACTTCACCATCTTCAAGATCAGGATCATTATACTCAAGCTCAAATATCATATCGTCCGATTCAAATATTTCTGGAAACTTTCCTGTTAACTCAATCGTCCAAACTTTCTTAGTCAACATCTGACGATATAATTCATCTAATAAAGATCTAATTTTTTCATTCCAGAAAATATTATCATCATCAGTGTTACCACCAGGAGCTTTCGAGCTTGATTCTCCTGCATCTTTACTAGAATCTCTCTTTTCACATTTATACATATCAGTATCATCATCATCGTCATCATCATCATCTATAGAACTGTTATCTCCAGAACCATCTTTATCATCATCATCCTTCTTCTCAGGAGCATCACCGGCATCCTGTTCTAATTCCTCATCATTATCTTCTTCTTCTGATTCAGACGGTTCAAAATCAACAAGTTCTTCTTCACGTTCTTTATCTTCCTCTCCTTCTTTCAACTGAAGAGCTTTTTCATAAAGATCATCAATACGCTTCCTTAAACCCTTATTGTCTTTCTTCACCTTTTTGTTCTCGAGTCTCAAAGAGATGTATCTCCTAGTATTTCTCTGTTTATGAGTTAACAACTTATGATTTTCATGCTGAAGTTGTTTGATCTTCGCTTCTAATTCTTCTTGACAATCTTGTAAAGATTCAACAATATCCAACATCTTTTTATCATTCTTTCTCAACTGTTAAATCTCTTGCTGTTGCTGGTTAATAATTTTCATCATATCTGCAATCTTCTGGTTAACTGCATTCATAACATCACTTGATACAGTAACCTGTGGTGTTGAAGGCTCAGCAACAGGAGTCTTTTTCTTAAACTTATTCAAGACTCTTTCCATAGCAGCATCAAAATCAGCAGGAGTATCAACATTCTTTTCAGCTGCTGATTTCTTCATCTTTTTAGCAACCGGGGATGTCACAGGTGTAGCAGATTTTGAACTAGACACTTCAGGAACTTTCTTTCCTGCAATCAAGATCTCAACTTCTTTCGCTCTCCTCTTCTTTGGATTTTCTTTATCATCTTTCTTAGACATGGTTTTGTATTTGGGCTTCTTCTGTTTTTCACCCATCATCGGAGATCCACTGAAATCTTGTTCACCAATTCCAAGACCCAGATCAATATCGTCCATCACAATCGGTCTCTTCTGTCTCTGCTCCTCTAATGTTTTATTAAGAGTTTCAGACTCACCAGCCACAGTGGCCTTGGGCTTGGTTTGTTTTAAAGTCTCTTCACCTGAATCCCATCTCTCATCAGTTTGAGTCTCCTCTGAATCGGCAGACTCTTCATCTATAAGCATAGTACCTTTTCTCGCCACGCTTTTCTTCCTTCTTGATGTTTTCTTTGGAGGTTCAGCCTCATCCTCCTTTTCTTTACCTTTACCTTTTCCTTTGCCACTCTTTGCACCAACATTCACCACTTGTCTCTTCCTCTTTGCTTCTAGGTTAACATGAAACAAAGGATCATCATTATCTGATTCACTGTTTGCATTTCTAGCCTTATCCACACCCGGATCCTTATAATCTGGATTGATCAAATGTCCAAACAAATTCTTTTGAGGTGGTCTTTCGTTCTCAGGAACCCCTTTGCATCCTTTCATTCTGATCAAAGTATTCAGACTCATATGATCTTGAAGTAGAATCTGTGTAGGATCTTTTCTCAGCTTCTTGTACTTCTGATCAAATATCATCTGTAGAAATCTGGGACATAATAAGAACTTCTTGTGCTTCAATCCTTTCAGTGGCTCAAGCATGTGATCCAGTATCATTCCAGATACATTAAACGGCTTGTTCAGAACTAGAGCAACCATTAACGAACTGATGCTCTTCCTCATCACGTCATAACCACCACTAACAAAACCAAAAACATGTAAAATCACGTGAGCTAGATATTTGAACTGTGGGCACAGTTTTCCTTTATGTAAAGCTCCATCTGTGATAGGTCCGTTATACTTCATGCGGAGAAAGCATTTTCTCTGTTCAATCCAGGACAAGCTTCTAGGATCTGTAGGCTCATCATTCAGTCTCAAGGCTTTCGGAATATCACTCTCAGTAACTATTGCAAGCTATATAATTATGACATAACTATATAAACAATATATATACTAGTCTCATTTGTTAAGATAAAAATTCGAAGCTGGTAGTTATTAGTAATAGAATGTGTCACCCATTTTGAAGAAAGAATTCTAAATAAAACTAAAAACGTTTTCGATCTTCTTCTTCAACTATGCGATTATGTTTAGGTGTAAATAAATGAAAATAAGATTTAAATCGTTACCTTGGATACAAAATAGAACGTCATATAGTCTTTGGTTCCGAGCGGTTGTTCCGACTTAAGTAGCCTGGTCGCGGCATCCAAGTGCGGTAGTTAAATTGATGAGATAACTTGGCGGTGGCTGGTGATAAATTTTAAGATAGTAGTGTGATGGTCGGAAAAAAAGTTTGGTTGGAGAAACAGGGAGCCCGAGAGGTTCAAGTTTTGCAATTGGTGGGTCGATGATTCGAAAGTGTGGTCGGAGGCGTACAGAAAGGGAGGGTCTGTGATACCCCGAAAATTCAGGTTCTCACTTTAACTAAACTCTAGTTACATTCCTTGCATTATACTTAACTAGGGTTAGTTAGATAAGACATACGTGCATGGTTATGAGTCAATGTGTGATTGCATGATTAGTGAACCTCGGACGTTGGTGAATAATAAATTTATGAGTCTCGGTGATACCTGACAAACTTATGTGAAAACCATACGTGATTATGTGAACCTAACCCGAACACGTTAATAGAAATCATTAAAAGTGGAGCATGAGGTTGATTAGGGTCTTAATGCATGGGGTTACACTTGTTACGGTCCGAAATAACGAAAACGCCGAAGGATAACGCGTCGGGAGACGAAACGAGGCAAGAGCGCGCCACCCGGTCCTGTGAGCGGCCGCTCACAGGCACCGAGCGGCCGCTCAATGAGACCTGACGGGTCTAAACCGCCTCAAACTTATATTTAAGCATCCTTAACTCCCATGCAACCCCCATACTCAACCCTAATCGCCCCCTTACTGCCCCACACGAATATTTCACTCAAACAACCTCTGCTAAGGCTCAAGATCATCAATTGGGAGGCTCCAAGGCGCGCGATTGATCGATTGGGAGAGCTAAGGGTATATTTTACGATTTCTTATGCTTCTATCTTGTGTTTTCATTAATAAAAATCATATAATAAGTTTGTCCAGGTCTGAATGGGTTTATAAAACATTAAAGCATGAATCTTTTTGAAGATTAAATGGATTAAACATACTCATAAACGCTTAGTAACATCGTAGGATACTTGTTGCGCAAGTAATTGGTGTTTTGATTCTTAAAGCTTTGATCTTGACATGTTTAATCATAGAATCTGATGAAATAGGTATTAGGAATGTTCTGTGTTGATGATTGATGAATGTTAATAGTTTTTGTGCACACGGTAGGCGATTAAGGTATGATTTAGGCGAAACTAAAATCTGGACAGAATGGTTAGTCAAATTTGTAGGAGCTGTAACACGGCTCTAACATAATAATTTTAGTGTTTTCTTGGCATGGTTAGATCACACCTGGTCTTAGCTTTTCATAATGGGTAAAATCATGTGTTTTGGACGTCGGATGAGTCGTTTTTGGAATTTTAATTGATTAGGGGTCATATCAGATTTTCGGATTGGTAAATTGGGCTAACTTTAAATGGTCATAACTCGAGATTTACAAGGAGTTAGGTTATGAAATTTTTACAGTAGGTCAATACTGGAAAAATAGAGCTTTTCCAAGTAGATTCATCTCCTTTGGATGAATACACAATTTTTAAGAATTTTCCTACTAAACTGACCTATTGAGGAAATTTTCTGAATACTGCTGTGTTGTACGAATTTTTATAATTTTTGTGTTTGGAATTAAGACAAAACAAAAATAGGTATTGCCAAGTGAATCCCAAAGAAAATTCAGTAAAAATTTGGGAGGATAACTCACTGGTTTACTATTTTAAATAAATTCGTTTTGATGGCGCACAATCTGTCCTGAAAACACAGATTGTGTATTATGTGCTTATGTGATTACTTGAGGTCTTAGGTGATCTAAAATTGACATATAACGGAAGTACACATGTTTATGACACATACGGGCTGTAGAAACTAATTATAACCAACTCATTCACCAACGAGTCCGTAGGGTTTACTATTGCATGTAGAATCACTAGGCGTCGCATACACACTTTTGAACATTAAAACGCCTTGGACAAACGAGTTATATGGTGTAATGATGTTACGCCTATACTCACGTAGTGACACTGTTATTAGGGTGTCGGTAGCATATAATACTTGCTGCTCGGATTCTTTGCTTACGCGATAAGGTGAGTTTCACTACTCTTTTCTCAAAAGCATGCGTCTCGGGTTGAGACAACTTACCTAACGTTTCTAGTCCGGTTTGGGACTACTTTTACACATCCCGGGTTTGGGGTGCATGGTTCACGTGGTGAATCTATTTTTACTAATTCATATATATGTCCTTGATGAACTAAACCAAACACATCGTTTAAGTCCTTCAAAATACCGAATCAATTGCCGGTTGGGCAAGCGGGTTAATTAGTTGATAGCGCTATTAGGTCTAACAAACCTCACATCGTGCTGGGAGCACGGATGTGAACTATTAGCTTCAAACATAGTCATTGTTGATGGGCAATGACGCAAGGCACTTTTCTCCCGGTTATGGGAACTTGTTCATTAGTAGTTCGGTATTCGCCGGTTTTAGTTATCATGAGTGGGCTAGCTACCCCTGACATTTGAATTAGCTATTTACTTGTGGCCATGGAGGCCGACGTTCTTACGTACTGTTATGTGGTCTGGGAGACCGACGTTTTCATTTGGTTACATGGTTTGGGAAACCTACGCTTTTACTTACTCACCTACTTTACTTAGTGAACTCACCAACATTGTTTGTTGACCCACGATTTACATGCTTTTGCAGGTAGTTAGCTTCCGGTGCCAGGATTAGAAAGCACTGTACACTTCACTGCATTTGGGCTCTCGGGCATACACATAAATTATATATTATGCTTTCGTATGGTTTTAATTTGGGTGCGTTGTTTTGCGCATGGTTTTAAAAGGTTTAAATTGGTTTACGCTTCCGCAGCTTAACTAAACTTGGTTTTTTTCAAAACGAACTAAATGGTTTGGGCATTTAGAGTTCATTCCTGTGACTTATGGCTATGGGATCCTGGTATGTCACGCGCCTCGCGGTATAAACCCCGCAGTGGAAATTTGAGGGTGTGACAGATTGGTATCAGAGCCAGGTTTTAGTGAACTAGGACTGCATGTTGAGTCTAGTCTATAATCATCATAGCATAAGTACACTCACAACTTAAGTGCACAACTAGCTATTAGCTACATATATCTACAACATATGATTTCGGGAGATATGTTATCTCCTAGTTCTAGACTTAATTCTTAACACGTCAATGGTGGGAACCTAGGGTTACACCAGGTGGCGCATTACTGGGAGTAATATCCTAACTAACCTCATGGACGAGGAGACAACAATAAGGGAGGGAGCCTTGCGAGCGTTATGGCGCACGTACACAGGAAGCTGCACGATGCGCATGACGTGGTACCATTAAATCAACTATGAAGGAATTCGAATGCTGAGACTTATCTTTTGTCACTTAGCAAGGAGACAATTAGTTTCTGTTCCTTGCTACTTGATCTTTCTTACCCCCATTCGAAACTCAGACGGGACTGGGTTACGCATATAGAACTTATTTCTTACTTTAGTACCTTACGCCTAGTATGAGCGGGCGGACGTATGACTGCATATCCCTGTTACTCATAAGTATATGGTAGATTCATGGGAACACATTAGATCGGGACTTGTTACACACACTCTTGGGGAGTTACGTAAAGCCTGCGATGTAATGCAACATCACAAGGGAGGATGAAACCTACTAATGGCTGATAGTCACGATTGGAGGAACGAGTGGTATAGCTCACCACTAAACTGGTTCACATAGGACTAGAGAAGGAGATTGTACGTGATGAGAACCATATAACACTGACATCGCAAAAGAGGAAGGATAAGAGATGAAAGGGGAACCTGAGCAGGACGAGCACACGGAAAGTGAGGATGAAGGCTCTACTATCTAGACAAAGCATGGCGACGATTGGCTCTTACCTTTTCTTACCTATCTTTTCTTTCATTTTCCTTTGCTAACTTAGATAAGACTGAGTTCTTATGATCAACGATAGGGTGGTTGAGGCCCTCGCATCTTTCCAAGCTAGTAAAGATCTATTTTGCTAAACCATTCTTTTCCCCTGACTTCCACATTTGAACTTTCTTATACCTTGAACGTACATCGTATTTTCAAGCCTTTTATTGGTTGTAAACCTCGATAACTCCAACGGAACTGAAGGAGACCGTCTGATTGCTTCGATAGCATAAGACTTTGCCATGTGCATTTGTCCCAGGCAGGATGGAGTAATGTACACTACATGCACACTCGATGAGTTACAGATACCTGGAAGGAGAACGTGACACCCTGTGGTGAAATCTAGAAACCTTGTTATATAAAGACGGATGGGTCTGAGATCGACGCCTACACTACCAAGCTATAGGAGATAGCCACTATAGGCTCAAATCTATTTAACCTACCTTACAAATGGATCGAACTCTATACCGAAAGGGTGGGCCCCTCAGATTAGTGGCTTGGCCACTGCAGCTCACCTACAAATCTTTCACTTGACTCGCAGACTCACAGATGAGACTGCTGATCATGGTACCTTTCTGAAGCATGGTGTTTCATTTTCTACTGTTGGTGATAGCAAGAGAACGTGGGATAGTGTGAAGTATAAGTCCTGCAACAACAACTACCACAACGGGAACAGCAACAATGGGGTTCGTGGGAAAGCATTCGTGATTGGCATTAGGGAAGCTAGGACTGATAACAAGGTCGTGACGGATACGACACTCTTATGATACTGGTGCGGACTATAGTTTTGTGTCATCAAAACTTAACAAACAACTAGGGATGGTTCCTACTTTTCTTAATACCCCGTACAACATGGAGTTAGCTGATGGAAAGCCTGTTGAGGTAACCCATATTCATCGTGACTGTAAGCACGAGTTGGATGGACAATCTTTTGCCATCAACATTCTACCTATCACCCTTGGAAGCTTTGATCTCGGGGTTGGCATGGACTGGTTGTCCAAGCAACACGCTGAAATTCTCTGTCAGGAGAAGATTGTTCGTATCCCTCTCCCTAGTGGAAAACTCTTATCTGTCCAGGGTGATCGTGGTGGTGCCATGATGGGCATCATCTCTTTCCTGAAAGCCCAGAAGTTTATTCGAAAGGGCTATCCAGCCATATTGGCTAACACTTCTGATACTCGAACTGAAGTTAAAACAAAAATTGAGAACATCCCTGTAGTTCAGGATTTTCCGGATGTCTTCCCAGAGGAATTACCTGGACTTCCACCTGTCCGACAAGTGGAATTTCAAATTGACCTTGCACCAGGAGCCGCCCCAGTTGCGCGTGCACCATACCGCCTTGCACCAGGCAAACTTCAAGAACTATCCACCCAACTCCAAGAGCTATTGGACAGGGGTTTCATTAGACCTAGTTCTTCACCTTAGGGAACTCCAGTCTTATTTGTTAAGAAAAAGGATGGGAGTTTCCGTATGTGTATCGATTACCGGGAATTGAACCCTTTACCTCGTATTGATGATTTATTCAACCAGCTCCAGGGGTCGAGTTTCTATTCCAAGATTGACTTGAGGTCGGGGTATCACCAACTGAGAGTCCGAGAGGAGGATGTGCCAAAGACAGCCTTTCGAACTCGTTATGGGCACTATGAATTTTTGGTAATGCCCTTCGGGCTGACCAATGCACCAGCTGTGTTCATGGACCTCATGAACCGTGTGTGCAAACCCTATTTAGACAAATTTGTCATAGTGTTCGTAGACGACATTCTGATCTATTCCAAGAGTAGGGGAGAGCACGAGCAACACCTACGACTGATCTTGGAACTTCTGAAAAGTGAGCAGTTATATGCAAAATTCTCCAAGTGCGACTTCTGGATTCGTGAGGTCCAATTCTGGGGTCATGTGGTGAACGAGGCAGGAATACAGGTCGATCCCGCTAAGATTGATGCGATTAAAAGAAGGGAGGCCCCTAAGACTCCCACGGAGGTCCGACAATTCCTTGGCCTTGCAGGTTATTATCGCAGATTCATTCAGGGGTTCTCAAAAATCGCTCAACCCCTCACTGCTTTGACACAGAAGGGGATTACCTATAAGTGGGAAGATGCCCAAGAACCTGCTTTTCGGTTACTAAAGACTAAACTTTGCAGTGCTCCAATATTATCACTACCTGAGGGTACGGAGGACTTTGTGGTGTACTATGATGCATCTATCCAAGGTCTAGGGTGTGTTTTGATGCAACGCGAAAAGGTGATCACATACGCTTCACAACAACTAAAAGTTCATGAGAAAAATTTCCCCACTCACGACTTGGAACTGGGAGCGGAGGTCTTCGCTCTCAAAATTTGGAGGCACTACCTCTACGGGACAGAGTGCACGATTTTCACTGATCATAAAAGTCTCCAGCATATATTCGACCAGAGGGTGCTAAGCATACGACAACGCCGATGGGTCGGACTCCTGAATGGTTATGACTGTGCCATCAAGTAACATTCAGGGAAGGCTAATGTAGTAGCAGATGCCCTGAGTCGTAAGGAAACAAAACCCAAACGAGTGCGAGCCTTGCAACTTACCCTACAATCTAATCTTCATGTTAAGATACGTAAAGCCCAGGGCGTGGCTTTGAAAGGGAAAACATCGGGCTTGAAACCTTGCACGGTGCTGATAAGCACCTGGAATGGAGGACATAGGGTCTTCAGCACTTCATGAATCAAGTCTGGATTCCACGTGTTGGAGATCTCAGACAACTAGTGCTCGATGGGGCACACACCCCTCGTTATTCGGTACATCCTAGTTCGGATAAAATGTACCGAGATCTCAAACTCTTTACTGGTGACCAAACATGAAAGCTGAGAAAGTCACTTATGTTAGTAAATGCTTAACGTGTGCCAAGGTTAGGATTGAATATCAGAAATCTTCGAGCCCACTTCAGCAACCGGAAAATCCCATGTGGAGATGGGATGGTATTTCCATGGACTTTATCACCAAACTTCCTAAAACGCCCAGCGGGCACGATATGATTTGGGTCATTATTGACCGTCTGACCAAATCAGCGCATTTCATGGCAATTAGAGAGGCGGACATGTTGGAACGTCTAGCCGCTTTTGTATTACGAAAATTGTCTCTAGGCATGGGATGCCTACCTCTATCATATCGGATCACGACGCGCGATCTACTTCCCATTTTTGGGAAACTCTCCAAATTGCCTTGGGAACTCATTTGGACATGAGCGCAGCCTATCACTCCCAGACGGATGGATAGAGTGAACGTACCATCCAAACACTAGAAGATCTACTGCGAGCGTGCGTGGTGGACTTTGGAAACAGTTGGGACAAGCACTTACCTTTGATTGAATTCTCTTATAACAATAGTTATGACACTTCGATCCAGTGTGCATTTTTTTGAGGCACTTTATGAACGGGAGTGCAAATCCCCCATATGTTGGACTGAAGTTGGGGATAGCCAACTGACAGGTTCCGAACTTGTGCACCAAACTTCTGAGAAGATAGTGCAATCAGAAAACGGATGGCTGCTACTCTTGAGCGACAGAAAAGCTACGCTGATAAGCGTAGGAAACTTTTAGAGCTCCGGAATGGGAACAATGTACTATTAAAGGTGTCACCTTGAAAGGGTGTGACACGCTTTGGAAAACGGGGGAAGATGAACCCGTGAAACGTTGGACCATTCGAGATGGTTGATGGGATTGGTCTGGTAGCTTACAGGTTAAACCTGCTTAACAAACTTGGTGGGATACACGATGTATCCCACATATCGTACCGAATCTATAGAAATGCCTGTTGAATACAACACTAATGGTGCCACTGGAGGAGATCCAGGTGGACGATCGGCTACGGTTCATGGAAGAACCAGTGGAGATTCTTGAGCGGGGCGTCAAGAAACTCAAACAGAACACTATACCTATTATTAACGTACAACGGAATTCCCGTCTAGGACCGGAATACACGTGGGAGCGCAGAGATCAGATGCGGCTCAAATATCCACACCTCTTTTCTGAACCTGAACCTGTGCATAGATCAAATGCCGAACATAAAGCAGCTCGCTCAAAGTGAATTTCGGGGCGAAATTCCTTTCAACTTGGGGATGATGTGACATCCGGAAACCAAGCATACATTTTTTTTTTAGCTGGCTTTACTGTTTACTTGCTGAATTTCGGGACGAAATTCTTTTCAACTTGGGGATGATGTGATACCCCGAAAATTCAGGTTCTCACTTTAACTAAACTCTAGTTACATTCCTTGCATTATACTTAACTAGGGTTAGTTAGATAAGACATACGTGCATGGTTATGAGTCAATGTGTGATTGCATGATTAGTGAACCTCGGACGTTGGTGAATAATAAATTTATGAGTCTCGGTGATACCTGACAAACTTATGTGAAAACCATACGTGATTATGTGAACCTAAACCGAACACGTTAATAGAAATCATTAAAAGTGGAGCATGAGGTTGATTAGGGTCTTAATGCATGGGGTTACACTTGTTACGGTCCGAAATAACGAAAACGCCGAAGGATAACGCGTCGGGAGACGAAACGAGGCAAGAGCGCGCCACCCGGTCCTGTGAGCGGCCGCTCACAGGCACCGAGCGGCCGCTCAATGAGACCTGACGGGTCTAAACCGCCTCAAACTTATATTTAAGCATCCTTAACTCCCATGCAACCCCCATACTCAACCCTAATCGCCCCCTTACTGCCCCACACGAATATTTCACTCAAACAACCTCTGCTAAGGCTCAAGATCATCAATTGGGAGGCTCCAAGGCGCGCGATTGATCGATTGGGAGAGCTAAGGGTATATTTTACGATTTCTTATGCTTCTATCTTGTGTTTTCATTAATAAAAATCATATAATAAGTTTGTCCAGGTCTGAATGGGTTTATAAAACATTAAAGCATGAATCTTTTTGAAGATTAAATGGATTAAACATACTCATAAACGCTTAGTAACATCGTAGGATACTTGTTGCGCAAGTAATTGGTGTTTTGATTCTTAAAGCTTTGATCTTGACATGTGTAATCATAGAATCTGATGAAATAGGTATTAGGAATGTTCTGTGTTGATGATTGATGAATGTTAATAGTTTTTGTGCACACGGTAGGCGATTAAGGTATGATTTAGGCGAAACTAAAATCTGGACAGAATGGTTAGTCAAATTTGTAGGAGCTGTAACACGGCTCTAACATAATAATTTTAGTGTTTTCTTGGCATGGTTAGGTCACACCTGGTCTTAGCTTTTCATAATGGGTAAAATCATGTGTTTTGGACGTCGGATGAGTCGTTTTTGGAATTTTAATTGATTAGGGGTCATATCAGATTTTCGGATTGGTAAATTGGGCTAACTTTAAATGGTCATAACTCGAGATTTACAAGGAGTTAGGTTATGAAATTTTTACAGTAGGTCAATACTGGAAAAATAGAGCTTTTCCAAGTAGATTCATCTCCTTTGGATGAATACACAATTTTTAAGAATTTTCCTACTAAACTGACCTGTTGAGGAAATTTTCTGAATACTGCTGTGTTGTACGAATTTTTATAATTTTTGTGTTTGGAATTAAGACAAAACAAAAATAGGTATTGCCAAGTGAATCCCAAAGAAAATTCAGTAAAAATTTGGGAGGATAACTCACTGGTTTACTATTTTAAATAAATTCGTTTTGATGGCGCACAATCTGTCCTGAAAACACAGATTGTGTATTATGTGCTTATGTGATTACTTGAGGTCTTAGGTGATCTAAAATTGACATATAACGGAAGTACACATGTTTATGACACATACGGGCTGTAGAAACTAATTATAACCAACTCATTCACCAACGAGTCCGTAGGGTTTACTATTGCATGTAGAATCACTAGGCGTCGCATACACACTTTTGAACATTAAAACGCCTTGGACAAACGAGTTATATGGTGTAATGATGTTACGCCTATACTCACGTAGTGACACTGTTATTAGGGTGTCGGTAGCATATAATACTTGCTGCTCGGATTCTTTGCTTACGCGATAAGGTGAGTTTCACTACTCTTTTCTCAAAAGCATGCGTCTCGGGTTGAGACAACTTACCTAACGTTTCTAGTCCGGTTTGGGACTACTTTTACACATCCCGGGTTTGGGGTGCATGGTTCACGTGGTGAATCTATTTTTACTAATTCATATATATGTCCTTGATGAACTAAACCAAACACATCGTTTAAGTCCTTCAAAATACCGAATCAATTGCCGGTTGGGCAAGCGGGTTAATTAGTTGATAGCGCTATTAGGTCTAACAAACCTCACATCGTGCTGGGAGCACGGATGTGAACTATTAGCTTCAAACATAGTCATTGTTGATGGGCAATGACGCAAGGCACTTTTCTCCCGGTTATGGGAACTTGTTCATTAGTAGTTCGGTATTCGCCGGTTTTAGTTATCATGAGTGGGCTAGCTACCCCTGACATTTGAATTAGCTATTTACTTGTGGCCATGGAGGCCGACGTTCTTACGTACTGTTATGTGGTCTGGGAGACCGACGTTTTCATTTGGTTACATGGTTTGGGAAACCTACGCTTTTACTTACTCACCTACTTTACTTAGTGAACTCACCAACATTGTTTGTTGACCCACGATTTACATGCTTTTGCAGGTAGTTAGCTTCCGGTGCCAGGATTAGAAAGCACTGTACACTTCACTGCATTTGGGCTCTCGGGCATACACATAAATTATATATTATGCTTTCGTATGGTTTTAATTTGGGTGCGTTGTTTTGCGCATGGTTTTAAAAGGTTTAAATTGGTTTACGCTTCCGCAGCTTAACTAAACTTGGTTTTTTTCAAAACGAACTAAATGGTTTGGGCATTTAGAGTTCATTCCTGTGACTTATGGCTATGGGATCCTGGTATGTCGCGCGCCTCGCGGTATAAACCCCGCAGTGGAAATTTGAGGGTGTGACAGGGTCGAGAAGAGATTTTCTTTTGTTTGCTTGGTGGGTTCCTCGGATTTTATACACACATTTATACTAATCGGTTACAGCTCACGATGAAGGCGAATTGTCGTTTCGTCAATCACCACCGGATTTCCCGGAGAAGATGAGTGAAGTGATTAACTGCTTTTGTGATTTGCGCCAATTTTTTTGGGCTGTTTGTTTGTGGTTGTTTTGCACTATGAATTTATTATATAATATATTTCTTTTATAAAAAAAACACACAAGATCTCAAGTCTCGTTTTTTTTTTTTTTTTTTGACATTTACCACATTAATGAGGTTGTTCAAGTAGTTTTGATTATACTTTGTGTTATTATTGTTAGGAAAGAAAATTCATATGTATTATTACTTATGTTATTGTAGTTGAGAAATAATTCGATTAATGTTTCGTTCGCATTTGCCAAAAATTGATCGGTTTACGATACATTAAATTCGTTTAATAATTTGACAAGATACATCGGTATTTAGTATTTTAGGGTATTCATATTCTACCCAAAACATTACATTACATTATGTTCTATACAGTTTTTAAATATTTTTTTTACAAGTGTCACATTAGGTCCCAAAGTTATAATAATTTTTTTATTGGGAAAAATTGCGAATGTTACAGATAGGTTACCTGATTCTGAGATTGACGATTTTGGTAATTTGTGTTGAATGGATTCTTGTTACCTTGTTGAGCTAGCTGTGTGCACTCACTTTTGAAATGACCTTTACCACCACAGTTAAAACAAGTGAGTTTGGCTTTGTTGAAGCCATAAGTGATGTTTGGTGATGTAGATAGATCAGTTCTACCAGTCTTTTCAATGAACTCGGTTGCTCGTCTCATAACACTTGCGAACGCCCACTGAATATCAATAAGCTCCATCTCCTCCTAATCAATTTGAGCATAGTCTTCACTGGTTAGATTGTTGTTACCAATTTGACTAGCCACCAAACCATTGTAAGAAGCAACCATTGCCGATACCAATGCGACATGTTGCTGAGCAACTTTAACTGTGACGTTATTCATGTCTCCAACACCATTGGACTTTGACTTGGTTGACTTGGGTTCATTTGAGGAATGTAAGGTTGTTGTTGAGGTTTATTCATGTTAGCTGTATAACATGCTGCTTGTTGCATTGGTGAAAAATGTGGAATGTAAGTGGTAGTGTATGATGGTGGTGTGTAAGATGAAGTTTGAGCAAGGTAGTTTATCGGGGTTTTAGGTGGTTCCATAACACTTGAGACATACGCAATGTGTGGTGCAACAGTACCACTAGCACTAGAACTAGTCAAAGTAGAAGATGTACCACCATGATATAACTCCGGATTCTGAGGAAATTGTGCTCTTTTTGCTTTCCTCTTCTCTTCCAACTCTTTGTTCTCCAGCTTTTGAATAAACTCATTGATGGTCCAATATTGATAAGCATCTTTCTCCTTTAGGACCTTAATATGTTGGTTCTAATATGGTGGTAGAGAATCTGCAAATTTATCTACCAACTCAGACATTGGAATCTGAATCTCATAATTCGACAACTCCGTCAAAAGATGACAATATCTGGGAATAAGCTCCTTTAGAGTCTCATTTCCAACATAGCTGAAGTTCTCAAATTCCTTTCTCAATACTTCCATCCTCAACTTCCTGGTTTTCTCATTACCATCATGACGATTTTTCAACATATTTCAAAGCTGTTTGGAAGTATTACATGATCCAAACTGGTGTAAGAGATCAGTAGTGATAGCTTGAGATAGTTGAGAGAACGCCTTCTTTTCCACCACAAACTTCTTCTTTTCATCCTCAGCTAAACTCTCCAGAGGAATTGGTTAACCTGTATTCTCCAGCACTGGTGCAACATATCCCTTAGCAATCATTTGCCATGCCTCAGTCCCTTCTAATCCCATTCCTTCCAAGTGAATCTTGAACTTTTTCTGCCATTGGTTGTAGTCTATCATCTCCATCAACTTCGGTGGTTGACTCCCGCTACCTGAAGACAAATCATTAATTAGAGTAGAAATAGCATTGGTAGTTTGAGAGTGTACCACGGCTGCTACAACTCCCTAATAATCATTCATGGGTTGTTGTGGAGGTTGAACAACAGTCTGTGGCATCGAACTAGTCAGCGCGAGGTATTGATCGGCTGAGATGGTTGACTGTTCGTCTTCTGTGCAGTTACAGTCCTAGGATCCATAGTAATGTGTTGTTGTGTAGTATTAGGACTAGGTGTTGTTGGAAAGTTCCACATATCGTATACGAAGTTCAAAATGTGAAAAACTTAGAAAAAATTTCAAACAGCTTCTACGTTCGACCCTTTTCAACAATCGTGGGTTCGAATGTGGAAAAGTTCCAGGTTCGACCCTTTCTTCTGACTCGAATGTAGAATGTAAACAGCTTCTACATTCAACCCTTTTCAACAATCGTGGGTTCGGATTTGGAAAAGTTCCAGGTTTAACCCTTTCTTCTGACTCGAATGTAGAATGTATAAACTCTGTCTCACTTTCGACCACTAAAATCCCACTTTTGACCTCCCGTAGGGTCGAATGTACCAAATACTGGTCGAATGTGCAAAACAACACTCACAACCTCTAGGTTCGACCTAAAATGATTCACTTTCGACCTAAAAATCTTAGGTTCGACCTAAAACACTACACGTTCGACCTTTCTCTCCTTGGTTCAACCCTGTTCATTTGTAAAACGGTTATTCTTTGAAAATCAGTTATTTTGATCCCAATTTTTTAAAAGTTGATGAATTTTGATGATGTTTTGCAGGTTTTGCTTCGGAATTGATTTGGAACAAGTTTAATAAAGAGAATTCTTGATTTTATCCGTGAAAACTAGTCCGAATCAATCAATTTTCATCAAAAACCATTGTTCATTCAAAACAGAAAAATTTTGATCAAATTTGGGTTCAAATCAGTTCAAAAACTATCAATTCGTAGTTGTATGATCCGTATAGGCTCTGATACCACTTTGTGGAGGATCGTTTTAACAATAACAAGTTATTTGATCAAACAAGTCTACCAATTTAGGTGCGGAATCCCTAAATCAGTTACGAAATGATAGTAATGTAAACAAAACACACAAATCACCTTTTAATTTCCATTTCATTAATAAACAAGTTTGATAAAAGCTTTACAATGATGTTTACAATGAAATAATCAACTTTCAAAAGTTACTAAAACACCTAGAGAGAACACAGGTCGAACAAGACACGAAATGACAAAAAGTTAACATTAAAATGAAATTCTAAGCTTATATAGACCTGCATATTCGTCCCCCGTAAGGGTCGAATGTGCAAGTTCGACCTTACAAATGGTCGAATCAGCACACTATATATCAATCTTCCATGTTCGACCTAATTCTCCACCTTCGACCTTCAGCAATCCACCTTCGACCTTCTATAAGCCACCTTCGACCCCACGATTTCACCAAAACATAATAGAATATACAATCCAATAGCACTAGTCGCAAAACGTGCATCAACAGAGCCCACTTTTTATTTGATCTTGTGTGGTAGTAGTTGATTGAACAATTTCAGACAATTTATTTTGGTATGTAATAACTTAGGATATTATAAGGTTTGGGGTGGAGGGATCTTGGTTTCAAGACAAAGCCCCAAATCTTTTATTTGACCCAGACCATAGATGTTGACCCCTGGTGGATCGGTCCTGGTTTTGGATGAAGCTAGGGGTTAACATCAAATTTTGATTATGATGCATTAATAATATATGGTAACAATCTTTTGACACTATCAGCTCTGTGTTCTTTGACATTCTGCAAACATTAGCAAACATTTAGGATATAAAAGAATGATAAAAAATAATACCTTATGTATCCTCTTTGTTGAGTAATTCTCATGATCTTGCCATATTCTTCATAAGTCCTTGTCATCGTCAGGATGGTCTCCAATATCCTGAGGATGTCCCCAGTTTCTTCTTCATCCTTGGGAGGGTCTTGCATCCTGGGGATGTCCCTAGTGTGATATCTTCAGTATAGACTTTAAATCTATAATCCTTTGTAAAAAAGAATTGAATCTTAATAAGATCCTGTAAAGGAAAACTTTGTTATTATACTGGCGACTTAGGCCTTTGGTTTAACTGGGATCAAACCCCTTTTGAAATAATCATGGTGACAAGACCAATATGTAATATCTTGGGAATAACTGGCGACAAGGCCCTTAGGAATAACTGGCGATAAGGCCCTTTAGGAATAACTGGCGACATGGCCCTAGTGACTAGACCAAATACGAGAAAGAGACATTGAAAATGCCTAAACCTTAAGAGCTCCATCGTATATCTCAAAGATAATGAAATTGTCAGCCACTTTTACATGGACTGGTCCCACCATCCCGAGAATATACATGGGCATCGTGCGCTCCAGGCGAGGGTTTCTAACCCAATGTGAAAGGTGAAAACCTTTAAACCTTAGGAAGGTGTCAGACACATTAACGGAGGAGAGGGTGGCCAACCCCCTAGTCTTCTAAGCATTCCATCTTCAGGATGGTATAGCAAAATTCTCATGATGGACTATTTCTAGCATGAATGAGACCACTTCTTTATCTCTGACTTGCATGAATGCTTCAGCTTCAATCCATTTTGAAAAGTAGTCTGTCATTACCAGCATGAATACTTTTCCTCTAGGAGCTTTGGGTAGCTTTACTACTATGTCCATCCCCCATTTCATGAAGGGCCATGGTGAAATAATAGGATGTAGTGGTTCAGCAGGCTGGTGAAGGATGTTGCTATGTCTTTGGCATGGATCACAGTTTTGGGAATATAGCATGGCATCCTTCTTCATAGTAGGCCAATAGTATCCCGTCCTCAAAGTCTTTGAGTATAGAGATCTTCCTCCTGTATGATTTCCACAATCTCCTTCGTGGATGTCCTTAAGCCCTTCATTTGCTTCATCCTTGTTGAGACATCTCAGATATGGACCTGCAAGAGATTTTCTATGCAAAATATTGTCTATAATTGTAAATTTAGATACCTTTATCCTAAAGCCTTTGGGTTCTCTTCATCAGGAATGACATCCTCTTGTAAATATTTTATTATAGGAGCCATCCATGATGAATCGTCTTGTGCCTGAGTGGCTAAAACAGTGATATCCTTGGGATGGACTGTTTTATCCTCAGGATGTGCCAGGTTATCCTCAGGATGTACCTGGCTGTCCTCAGGATGCCACTCTTCAATAGCTGGTTTCAGAATGTTGACTATGGGAATCTTGGACCCTTCTGATAAATTAAGGGAAGATCCCAAGTTTGCTAAGGCATCAGCTTCAGCATTGTCTTCCCTAGGTACCTGTGTTAGTGAAAATTCTACAAAAGAAGTTGATAAATTTTTAACTTTTTCAAGATACAGAGCTAACTTTTGACCCTTTATTGCACAAGATCCATTAAAATGATTAACAATCAATAAAGAATCAACAAATACTTCTATATTAGTAACATGCATGTCTTTAGCTACTTTTAAATTACCTAATGTGGTGCAAACAGAAGACAGAAGTGAATCCCACCTTAGAGTCACTGAAGTAGAGAACATCCAACATTCAGGAACATCCCAGGGATCCAGCATGGTTCCCTATACTTCAGATTTTGACATATCTAAAGTGCTGATCATCAGAAGGTCCTTTACTGATTCCAACTCAGTATTGGTGACAAGAAGAGATCTTACAAGTAAGGCCTTCAAATCCATGAATGAACTGAAAAATCTATCAACACAAGACCTACTTACAATTCAACATCTAGAACCTCAACAAGGATCTCTCACTAATGAACAGCTAAATCAATTGAAAAATTCCATGTTCAAGGAAATATGGAAGATAGTAAATGACAAAGGAAAACAGCAATAAAGAACTATATAAGGTTTTGGCTTCACCAATCCAGGGGGAGATTGTTAGGACAAAAAGGATTGAGGAAACCACTTTTTCAAACCTTAGTCTAATTCATACTTCTGCAAAATATTCTAAGTATAGAACTACTGAAGAAAGAAGACAAAAGTACTGAAGAAAGATTCAACAAGTACTGAAGAAGATATATCAGAAGTTCTGAAGTCAAACAAGACAAGTCAAGTGAAGAACTACTGAAGACAAACTACTCATCAGTAGTTTGTCATTCATCAGCACTTGTAATAGAATCTTTCCACCGCCCTTATGTTTCAGTAGTTTAATTGTTTATTATTACTTTATCTTTTTGTACAAGTTCCAAGACTGCAACTTGTTGCAACTTGTTGCAGACTTGCTTTTTGATCAAGGTTCATGCATTTGTAAGTCTATAAATAGATGGATTCATCCGTCTATTTTAGACATTGATTTTAATTGAAACTGAAATCCTTCAAAGCTCATTATTGTTATTTCCATTTCATTTACTGAGAATTTATTTGAGTATTTATTATCATTCACATTCAATACTTAGATTCTTTAAACTTGTCTTTAGTTTGCAAACATCCAAGGGAGTAATAACTCCTGTTGATAGTGTAACTTTACATACTTATTCTGCTGTGCAAATCTGATTGAACTTGCTAAACACAAAAGTGTTCACTAGCAAGTAAACCTTCAAGAGCATACTAATCCAACAAACCACCATGTCATCAATGTACACCTCCATTGTGTCCCCAATCTTCTCTTTAAACATCATATTCACCAGCCTTTGGTAGGTAGCACCTGCATTTTTTAATCCAAATGGCATAGCTATATAACAATATATACCTGATGGAGTCATGAAAGCTGTGTCCTCTTGATCATCTGGTTCCATTTGAATTTGTTGGAATCCTAAGGATGTATCCATGAATGTCAGCATTTCGTGGCCTGCTGTAGAATCCACCATTGAATCTATATGTGGTAATGGGAATGGGTCCTTAGGACAGGCTTTATTGAGGTCGGCATAGTCTACACACACTCTCCACTTTCCATTCTTCTTTTGAACCACCACCACGTTGGCAAGCCATTTTGGAAATTTTACTTCCCTTATCATCTTAGATTTAAGGAGTCTATCCATTTCTTCTTGTATGATGACATTTCGTTCCGGAGAAAACTTCCTTCTTTTCTGCTGAATGGGCTTGAAATTCTTATCAATCCCGAGTTTATGAGTAATGACATCCTTAGAGATGCCAGTCATATCTTCATGCTTCCATGCAAAAGTAGACATCCTGCATTTAAGAAACGAGATTAGTGATTGTTCAATGTCATGAGGGATATTCTTACCAATTAGCACAGTGATGTCCTTGTTATTGTTATCAAGGCAAACAACCTTTACATCCTGCTCAGGATGTGCCTTGACATCTTGAGGATGGCACTGTGCATCCTTCTGTAGTTGCGCTTGTCGTGATGAAGCCTTCATTGATGTTGTATAACAGTCCTTGGCTTCTTGTTGGTCACTATTTACTTTGACGACTCCCCAAGGTGTAGGTAACTTTATACACTGGTGATATGTTGAAGGGACTGCCTTCATGTCATGTATCCAGGGTCTCCCCAGGATGACATTGTAGCAGGATAGGGAATCTATCACACAGAATCTCTGGATAGAGTTCACCCCTTCCACATACACTGGTAGCTTTATGTCACCCACTGTGATCTTAGTTCCCCCACTGAAGCCCACTAAGACTGATGATCTGGAAACTATTTCAGATTCCGGGATATTCTTCTTTTGAGAGATTCAAGCTTGATGACGTTCACTGAACTTCCTCCATCTACGAGAATCTTGCGAACAAAGTGATTAGCAATATATAAAGTAATAACCAAACTGTCATGATGAGGATCAAGAATGTTTTCTCGGTCCTCCTCCTCGAAGTTGGTCACTTTAGAGGTCGTCATGATGGCTGTCACACCTTCAAATTTCCACTGCGGGTTTTATACCGCGAGGCGCATGACATACCAGGATCCCATAGCCATAAGTCATATGAACGAACTCTAAATGCCCAAACCATTTAGTTCGTTTTCAAAAACCAAGTTTAGTTAAGTTGCGGAAGCGTAAACCAAATTTAACCCTTTTAAAACCATGCGCAAAACAACACGCCCAAATTAAAGCAACACGAAAGAAAATGTAAAAGCATAATATGTAATTTAGGTGTATGCCCAAGACCCCAAATGTAGTGAAGTGTGTAGTGCTTTCTAATCCTGGTACCGGAAGCTAACTACCTGCAAAAGCATGTATATCGTGGGTCAACAAACTATGTTGGTGAGTTCACTAAGTAAAGTAAATGAGTAAGTAAATGCGCTGGTTTCCAAAACCACGTAATCAAGTAAAAGCGTAGGTCTCCCAGACCACGTAACCACAAGTATTAAGTAATCGAAAGCGTAGGTCTCCCAGACCCAAATGTTCAAGTGTTATCAGTTTAAGCGTAAGTAATTGAGTTGGTTCCAAAAACCGTGTAAACACTAGTTCATCGCATGTCAAGGGTAGCTAACCCATTCATGATAACTAACACCGATATACCGAACTGCTGATGTACGTGTAGTCACAAATGTGAGCTGCATGCCTTACATCATTGCCTATCAACAATGATAAAATCTGTTAAGTTATAGTTCACTCCCGCACTCCCCGAGCCGGTGTGAGGTTTGTAAGACCTAATAGCGCTATCAACTAATAACCCGCTTGCCATAACCCGGCAACTCATTCGGTATGTGAAGGACTTACAGATGATAGAGTTGGTTTAGTTCATCAAGGACACAATTTGCGAACTAGCAAAACCCGACTCACACAAGGAGTCAAAAACCGACCCACACAAGGATCCATAGCATCCCAACCCGGGATGTGTAAGTAGTCCCAAACCGGACCAGAAAATAGTAGTCCCAACCCGGACTAGAAAAAGATAAGTACGTTGTCTCAACCCGAGACGCATGCTTTTGACAAAGATCAGTGAAACTCACCTTAGTATGCAAGCAAATAAATCCAACTCCAAAGTAGAGTGTGCTACCGACTCCCACAAGCTCTTCGAAACAACCAACCGAATGCTCTTGAAGCTTCCCGATCGATGTTCTTGCGCCTTAGGAGGTGGTTTGGGGTTAATATTTCGTAGGTAGGGCAGTAGGGGCGATTAGGGTTTGAGTTTTGGTGATACAAGAGGCTTAAGGTTGCTTAAAAAGGTGTTTAAGTCGGTTTGGTGGTGTCAGGCACCCGCGAGCGGCCCGCTCGGTCCCTGTGAGCGGCCGCTCACAGGGCCTTGGCCCACGTGGGTGGCCCGTTTCGTCACCCGACGTGTTTTCCTCCGACGTTTTCGCTATTTCGGACCGTAATACGTGTAACCCCATGTGTTAAGACCCCAACCATCCTAATGGTCCATCAATTATGGTTTTTATTAACGTATTCGGTTTATGTTCACGTAATCACTTACAGTTTTCACATAGTTTCACAGAGTATCATAGAAGCACGTAATTGCAATCAATCTCAAACAATTACTTCACAATCATTTTGTTTAACAATTCACAAATGTTCGGGGTTCACTACTCATGTAAATAGTTTGGTAATTCCTCGAATTACCACCTCATGCAGTTATTAACCTATAACCGTGCAATGTGTAACTTATATAGCTAACCCTAGTTAACTAGAATGCATAGAATGTAACCAGAGTTTAGTTAAAGTGAGAACCTGAAATTGCGGGGTATCACATCATCCCCAAGTTGAAAAGAATTTCGTCCCGAAATTCAGTAAGTAAATAGTAAAGCCAGCGTAAAAATGCGCGCTTGGTTCCCGGATGTCACATCATCCCCAAGTTGAAAGGAATTTCGGCCCGAAATTCACTTTGAGAGAGCTGCTTTACGTTTAGTGTTTGGTTTATGCATAGTTCTAGGTTTAGTAAAGTGATGTGGGTATTTAAGCCGCATTTGATCATTGCGTTCCCACGCGTATTCCGGTCCTAGACGGGAATTCCACCATACCATAACAATGGTTATAGTGTTCTGTTTAAGTTTCTTGACGCCCCGCTCAAGAGTCTCCACTGGTTCTTCCATGAACCGTAGCTGATCGTCCACCTGGATCTCCTCCAGTGGCATCACCTGTGTAGTATCTGATAGACATTTCTTTAGATTCGATACGTGGTGTACATCGTGTACCCCATTAAGTTCATTAGGCAGGTTCAACCTGTAAGTTGCTGGACCAATCCTTTCGACAATCTCGAATGGTCTAACGTATCGCGGGTTCAACGTTCCCCGTTTACCAAAGCGTATCACCCCCTTCCAAGGTAACACCTTCAATAGAATCTTGTCCCCAACCTGGAACTTCAAAGGTTTCCTACGCTTATCAGCATAACTTTTCTGTCGATCACGAGCAGCAGCCATCCGATTTCTGATTTGCACTATCTTTTAGAAGTTTCGTGCACGAGTTCGGGACCTGTTAGCTGGCTATCCCAATTTCAGTCCAGCAGATGGGAGACTTACACTTGTGTCCATAAAGTGCCTCTAATGGCGCACACTGTATCGAAGTGTGGTAACTGTTGTTATACGAGAATTCAATCAAAGGCAAGTTCTTATCCAATGTTTGGATGGTTCGTTCACTCTGTCCATCCGTCTGTGGGTGATAGGCTGTGCTCATATCTAGGCGAGTTCCCAAAGCGTTTTGGAGCGTAGTCCAGAAATAAGAAGTGAATCGGGCATCACGATCAGATATGATAGAAGTAGGCACCCCATGCCTTGAGACTACCTCCTTGATGTAGAGATTTGCTAGTTTCTCCAGCGAGTCCGTTTCCTTTATTTCCAGAAAGTGTGCCGATTTGGTTAAATGATCCACGATAACCCAAATCATATTATGGCCCGTTGGCGTTCTAGGAAGCTTTGTAATAAAATCCATAGAAATCCCGTCCCATTTCCACATAGGGATTTCTGGTTGCTGGAGTAGGCCTGAAGGTTTCTGATATTCAATCTTAACCTTCGCACAAGTCAAGCACTTACTAACATAAGTGGTTATTTCAGCTTTCATGTTTGGCAACCAGTAAAGAGTTTTAAGATCTTGGTACATGTTGTCCGAACTAGGATGTACCGAGTATCGAGAGGTGTGAGCTTCATCGAGCACCAGTTGTCTGAGATCCCCAAAACGTGGTATCCAGACTCGATCCATAAAGTACTGAAGACCATCTATCTTTAGTTCCAAGTGCTTATCTGCACAATGTAAAGTTTCAAGCCCGATGTTTTCTTCTTTCAAAGCCTCACCCTGGGCTTCACGTATCTAATCAGGAAGATTAGAATGTACGGTAAGTTGTAAAGCTCGCACTCGTTTGGGTTTCGTTTCCTTACGACTGAGGGCATCAGCTAATACGTTAGCTTTCCCTGGATGATACTTGATGGCACAGTCATAATCATTCAGAAGCTCGACCCATCGACGCTGTCGCATGTTCAACTCCTTTTGATCGAATATGAGATGGAGGCTTTTATGGTCAGTGAAGATCGTATACTTCGTCCCATAGAGATAATGCCTCCAGATCTTTAGAGCAAAAACCATTGCTCCCAGTTCCAAGTCATGGGTAGTGTAATTCTTCTCATGAGTTTAATTGACGTGAGGCATACGTGATCACCTTATCATGCTGCATCAGCACACACCCTAACCCTTGGATAGACGCATCACAGTACACCACGAAGTCCTCTGTACCCTCAGGTAATGATAGTATAGGTGCACTGCAAGGTTTTGACTTTAATAACTGAAAAGCAGATTCTTGGGCATCTCCCCACTTGTAAGTAATACCCTTCTGTGTCAAAGCAGTGAGGGGTTGAGTGATCTTAGAGAATTCCTCAATGAATATGTGATAATATCCCGCAAGACCAAGAAACTGGCGCACCTCTGTGGGAGTTTTGGAGCCTCCCTCTTTTTAATAGCATCAATCTTGGCGGGATCGACATGTATTTCTGCCTGGTTAACCACATGTCCAAGAAATCGGACTTCTCGAATCCAAAAGTCACATTTAGAAAATTTTGCATACAACTGCTCATTTCTCAAGAGTTCCAAGATCAGCTACAGGTGTTGCTCGTGCTCTTCCTTGCTCTTGGAATAAATCAGTATGTCATCTATGAACACTATGACGAATTTGTCCAAATAGGGCTTGCACACACGGTTCATCAGATCCATGAACACAGCCGGTGCATTAGTTAGCCCAAATGGCATCACCAAAAACTCATAATGTCCATAACGAGTTTGAAAGGCTGTCTTCGCCACATCCTCCTCTCGGACTCTCAGCTGATGGTATCCTGACCTCAAGTCAATCTTTGAATAGAAACTCGACCCTTGCAGCTGGTCGAACAAGTCATCAATACGAGGTAAAGGGTAGCGGTTCTCAACCGTCACTTTTTTCAACTCCCGATAATCAATACACATGCGAAAACACCCATCTTTCTTCTTAACAAACAGAACTGGAGCTCCCCATGGCGAAGAACTAGGTCTAATAAAGCCCTTATCCAATAGCTCTTGGAGTTAGGTAGACAGTTCTTGAAGTTCGCCTGGTGCTAGGCGATATGGTGCGCGTGCAATTGGAGCTGCTCCAGGTACAAGATGAATTTGAAACTCCACTTGACGAGCAGGTGGAAGTCTAGGTAGTTCCTCTGGGAAAACATCTGGGAAATCTCGGACTACTGGGATGTCCTCAATCTTAGTTTCAGTTTCAGCTCGAGTGTCAGATATGTTAGCCAAAATGGCTGGACAACCCTTACGGATACACCTCTGGGCTTTCAAGAAGGAGATGATGCCCACCATGGAACCACCACGATCACCCTGAATAGATAAAAGTTCTCCACTAGGGAGGAGGACACGAACAATCTTCTCCTGACAGAAAATTTCAGCGTGTTGCTTGGACAACTAGTCCATGCCAACCACGATATCAAAGCTACCTAGGGTGATAGGTAGGAGGTTGATGGCAAACAATTTCCCATCAAATTCAAGCTTACAGTCACAATGGGTGTGGGTTACCTCAACAGGCTTCCCATCAGCTAGCTCTATGGTGTACGGGGTATCAAGAAGAGTAGTAACCATCCCTAGTTGTTTGCTAAGTTTTGATGACACAAAACTATAGTCCGCACCAGTATCATATAAAATAGAAGCAAGAGTGTCGTACCCGTCACGACATTGTTATCAGTCCTAGCTTCCCCAGAGCCAATCACAATTGCTATTCCACGAGCCCCATTGTTGTTGTTACCGTTGTGGTAGTTGTTGTTGAAGGACTCATACCTCACACTATCCCACGTTCTCTTGCTATCACCAAAAGTAGAAGATGAAGCACCATGCTTCGAAAAAGTACCATGCTCAACAGCCTCATCAGTGAGTTTGCGAGCCAGGTGAAAGATTTGTTAGATTCTGGGCAGGTGAGCTGCAGTGGCCAAGCCACGAATCTGAGGGACCCACCCTTTTGGTTTGAAATCAGTCAGCTGGGAAAGTTGGTTAATTAGATTCGAGCACAAAGTATCTAACTCCTGTAGCTTTGTAGTGTATGCGTCGATCTCAGACCCAACCGTCTTTATATAAAAAATTTCTAAATTTCACCACAGGGTGTTACGTTCTCCATCCAAGTATTTGTAACTCGTCGAGTGTGCATGTAACATACATTACCCCATCCTGCCTGGGGCAAATGCACATGGCAAAGACTTATACTATCGAAGCAATCAGACGATCTCCTTCAGTTCCGTTGGAGTATCAAGGTTTACAATCAATAAAAAGACTTGAAAATACGATGGCAGGTTGTTGTGGCATGTACGTTCAAGGTATAAGAAAGTTCAAACGTGGAAGTCAGGGGAAAAGAACGATTTAGTAAAATAGATCTTTAATAGGTTGGAAAGATGCGAGGGCTTCAACCACCCTATCGTTGATCATACGAACTCAGTCTTATCTAAGTTAACAAGGGAAAAGAAAAGAAAATACAGGTAAGAAAAAGGTAACAGCCAATCGTTGCCACGCTCTGTCTTGGTAGTAGAGTCTACATCCTCACTTTCCATGTGCTCGCCCTGCTCAGGTTCCCCTTCCATCCCTTCTTCCTCCTCTTTCTTGGTGTCAGTGTTATCACGTACAATCTCCTTCTCTAGTCCTATGTAAGCCAGTTTAGTATTAAGCTGTACCACTCGTTCCTCCAATCGTGGCTATCAGCCATTAGTAGGTTTCATCTTCCCTTGCGATTTACATAACTCCCCAAGAGTGTATGTAACAAGCCCCGATCTAATGTGTTCCCATGAATCTACCATATGCTTATGAGAAACAAGGATATGCAGTCATACGTTCGCCCGCTCGCACTAGGCGTAAGGTACTAAAGTAAGAAATGAATTCTATATGTGTAACCCAGTCCCGTCTAAGTTTCGAATGAAAGTAGGAAAGATCAAGTAACAAGGAACAGAAACTAATTGTCTCCTTGCTCAGTGAAAAAGGATAAGTCTCAGTATTTGAATTTCTTCAATTTGATTCGGTTTAATGGTACCACGTCATGCGCATCGTGCAGCTTCCTGTGTACGTACGCCACAACGCTCACAAGGGCTCCCTCCCTTGTACTATTGTTGTTTCCTCATCCATGAGGTTTGTTAGGATACTACTCCCAGTAATCTACCACCTGGTGTAATCCTGCGTTCCCACCATTGACATGTTTAGAATTAGGTCTAGAACTAGAAGATGACATATCTCCCGGAATCACATGTTGTAGATATATATAGCTAAAAGCTAGTTGTGCACTTAAGTTGTGAGTGTACTTATGCTATGATGATTATAGACTAGACTCGACATGCAGTCCTAGTTCACTATAACCAATGGCTCTGATACCAATCTGTCACACCCTCAAATATCCACTGCGGGATTTATACCACGAGGCGCATGACATACCAGGATCACATAGCCATAAGTCATATGAACGAACTCTAAATGCCCAAACCATTTAGTTCGTTTTCAAAAACCAAGTTTAGTGAAGTGTGTAGTGCTTTCTAATCCTGGTACCGGAAGCTAACTACCTGCAAAAGCATGTATATCGTGGGTCAACAAACTATGTTGGTGAGTTCACTAAGTAAAGTAAATGAGTAAGTAAATGCGCTGGTTTCCAAAACCACGTAATCAAGTAAAAGCGTAGGTCTCCCAGACCACGTAACCACAAGTATTAAGTAATCGAAAGCGTAGGTCTCCCAGACCCAAATGTTCAAGTGTTATCAGTTTAAGCGTAACTAATTGAGTTGGTTCCAAAAACCGTGTAAACACTAGTTCATCGCATGTCAAGGGTAGCTAACCCATTCATGATAACTAACACCGATATACCGAACTGCTGATGTACGTGTAGTCACAAATGTGAGCTGCATGCCTTACATCATTGCCTATCAACAATGATAAAATCTGTTAAGTTATAGTTCACTCCCGCACTCCCCGAGCCGGTGTGAGGTTTGTAAGACCTAATAGCGCTATCAACTAATAACCCGCTTGCCATAACCCAGCAACTCATTCGGTATGTGAAGGACTTACAGATGATAGAGTTGGTTTAGTTCATCAAGGACACAATTTGCGAACTAGCAAAACCCGACTCACACAAGGAGTCAAAAACCGACCCACACAAGGATCCATAGCATTCCAACCCGGTATGTGTAAGTAGTCCCAAACCGGACCAGAAAATAGTAGTCCCAACCCGGACTAGAAAAAGATAAGTACGTTGTCTCAACCCGAGACGCATGCTTTTGACAAAGAGCAGTGAAACTCACCTTAGTATGCAAGCAAATAAATCCAACTCCAAAGTAGGGTGTGCTACCGACTCCCAGAAGCTCTTCGAAACAACCAACCGAATGCTCTTGAAGCTTCCCGATCAATGTTCTTGCGCCTTAGCAGGTGGTTTGGGGTTAATATTTCGTAGGTAGGGCAGTAGGGGCGATTAGGGTTTGAGTTTTGGTGATACAAGAGGCTTAAGGTTGCTTAAAAAGGTGTTTAAGTCGGTTTGGTGGCGTCAGGCACCCGCGAGCGGCCCGCTCGGTCCCTGTGAGCGGCCGCTCACAGGGCCTTGGCCCGCGTGGGTGGCCCGTTTCATCACCCGGCGTGTTTTCCTTCGACGTTTTCGCTATTTCAGGCCGTAATACGTGTAACGCCATGTGTTAAGACCCCAACCATCCTAATGGTCCATCCATTATGGTTTTTATTAACGTATTCGGTTTAGGTTCACGTAACCACATACAGTTTTCACATAGTTTCACAGAGTATCATAGAAGCACGTAATTGCAATCAATCTCAAACAATTACTTCACAATCATTTTGTTTAACAATTCACCAACGTCCGGGGTTCACTAATCATGTAAATAGTTTGGTAATTCCTCGAATTACCACCTCATGCAGTTATTAACCTATAACCGTGCAATGTGTAACTTATATAGCTAACCCTAGTTAACTAGAATGCATAGAATGTAACCAGAGTTTAGTTAAATTGAGAACCTGAAATTGCGGGGTATCACATCATCCCCAAGTTGAAAAGAATTTCGTCCGGAAATTCAGTAAGTAAACAGTAAAGCCAGCGTAAAAATGTGCGCTTGGTTCCCGGATGTCACAACAGCCGTCTTTGTTGGTCTTTCTCCTTTTTCAGACTTTGCTTCCCTCGCATGTCTTTTGGCAGCTGAGTATGACGTTCCACAAATGGCTGACCCTCCTGAAATGAAGTTGATAATACCAGCATCCTTTGGTGGGGATGCTGCTCTTTCTGGGATGTTGGTGCCATCCTAAGCTCTTGATTTCTTTTTGCCTAGGAGTTTTTTAAGGTGACCTTTACTTAATAGATAGGCTATCTCCTTTCTTAAGGCGATACAATCCTCGGTGATATGGCCGAAATCTTCGTGATAGGCACACCATTTGGACTTATCCTTCCATCCTGCCTTATTCTCTTTCCTTGGCCATCTTGCTTTGTCCCCTAGATCTTTCATGGCATACATTAGTCATGGCATACATTAGTCTTGTTCATCACAGGGTGTTACGTTCTCCATCCAAGTATTTGTAACTCATCGAGTGTGCATGTAACATACATTACCCCATCCTGCCTGGTGCAAATGCACATGGCAAAGACTTATACTATCGAAGCAATCAGACGGTCTCCTTCAGTTCCGTTGGAGTATCAAGGTTTACAATCAATAAAAAGACTTGAAAATACGATGGCAGGTTGTTGTGGCATGTACGTTCAAGGTATAAGAAAGTTCAAACATGGAAGTCAGGGGAAAAGAACGATTTAGTAAAATAGATCTTTAATAGGTTGGAAAGATGCGAGGGCTTCAACCACCCTATCGTTGATCATACGAACTCAGTCTTATCTAAGTTAACAAGGGAAAAGAAAAGAAAATACAGGTAAGAAAAAGGTAACAGCCAATCGTTGCCACGCTCTGTCTTGGTAGTAGAGTCTTCATCCTCACTTTCCATGTGCTCGCCCTGCTCAGGTTCCCCTTCCATCCCTTCTTCCTCCTCTTTCTTGGTGTCAGTGTTATCACGTACAATCTCCTTCTCTAGTCCTATGTAAGCCAGTTTAGTAGTAAGCTGTACCACTCGTTCCTCCAATCGTGGCTATCAGCCATTAGTAGGTTTCATCTTCCCTTGCGATGTTGCACTACGTCGCAGTCTTTACATAACTCCCCAAGAGTGTATGTAACAAGCCCCGATCTAATGTGTTCCCATGAATCTACCATATGCTTATGAGAAACAAGGATATGCAGTCATACGTTCGCCCGCTCGCACTAGGCGTAAGGTACTAAAGTAAGAAATGAATTCTATATGTGAGTTTCGAATGAAAGTAGGAAAGATCAAGTAACTAGGAACAGAAACTAATTGTCTCCTTGCTCAGTGAAAAAGGATAAGTCTCAGTATTTGAATTTCTTCAATTTGATTCGGTTTAATGGTACCACGTCATGCGCATCGTGCAGCTTCCTGTGTACGTACGCCACAACGCTCGCAAGGGCTCCCTCCCTTGTACTATTGTTGTTTCCTCATCCATGAGGTTTGTTAGGATACTACTCCCAGTAATCTACCACCTGGTGTAACCCTGCGTTCCCACCATTGACGTGTTTAGAATTTGGTCTAGAACTAGAAGATGACATATCTCCCGGAATCACATGTTGTAGATATATATTGCTAAAAGCTAGTTGTGCACTTAAGTTGTGAGTGTACTTATGCTATGATGATTATAGACTAGACTCGACATGCAGTCCTAGTTCACTATAACCAATGGCTCTGATACCAATCTGTCACACCCTCAAATATCCACTGCGGGATTTATACCACGAGGCGCATGACATACCAGGATCCCATAGCCATAAGTCATATGAACGAACTCTAAATGCCCAAACCATTTAGTTCGTTTTCAAAAACCAAGTTTAGTTAAGTTGCGAAAGCGTAAACCAAATTTAACCCTTTTAAAACCATGCGCAAAACAACACGCGCAAATTAAATCAACACGAAAGAAAATGTAAAAGCATAATATGTAATTTAGGTGTATGCCCAAGACCCCAAATGTAGTGAAGTGTGTAGTGCTTTCTAATCCTGGTACCGGAAGCTAACTACCTGCAAAAGCATGTATATCGTGGGTCAACAAACTATGTTGGTGAGTTCACTAAGTAAAGTAAATGAGTAACTAAATGCGCTGGTTTCCAAAACCACGTAATCAAGTAAAAGCGTAGGTCTCCCAGACCACGTAACCACAAGTATTAAGTAATCGAAAGCGTAGGTCTCCCAGACCCAAATGTTCAAGTGTTATCAGTTTAAGCGTAAGTAATTGAGTTGGTTCCAAAAACCGTGTAAACACTAGTTCATCGCATGTCAAGGGTAGCTAACCCATTCATGATAACTAACACCGATATACCAAACTGCTGATGTACGTGTAGTCACAAATGTGAGCTGCATGCCTTACATCATTGCCTATCAACAATGATAAAATCTGTTAAGTTATAGTTCACTCCCGCACTCCCCAAGCCGGTGTGAGGTTTGTAAGACCTAATAGCGCTATCAACTAATAACCCGCTTGCCATAACCCGGGAACTCATTCGGTATGTGAAGGACTTACAGATGATAGAGTTGGTTTAGTTCATCAAGGACACAATTTGCGAACTAGCAAAACCCGACTCACACAAGGAGTCAAAAACCGACCCACACAAGGATCCATAGCATCCCAACCCGGGATGTGTAAGTAGTCCCAAACCGGACCAGAAAATAGTAGTCCCAACCCGGACTAGAAAAAGATAAGTACGTTGTCTCAACCCGAGACGCATGCTTTTGACAAAGAGCAGTGAAACTCACCTTAGTATGCAAGCAAATAAATCCAACTCCAAAGTAGGGTGTGCTACCGACTCCCAGAAGCTCTTCGAAACAACCAACCGAATGCTCTTGAAGCTTCCCGATCAATGTTCTTGCGCCTTAGCAGGTGGTTTGGGGTTAATATTTCGTAGGTAGGGCAGTAGGGGCGATTAGGGTTTGAGTTTTGGTGATACAAGAGGCTTAAGGTTGCTTAAAAAGGTGTTTAAGTCGGTTTGGTGGCGTCAGGCACCCGCGAGCGGCCCGCTCGGTCCCTGTGAGCGGCCGCTCACAGGGCCTTGGCCCGCGTGGGTGGCCCGTTTCATCACCCGACGTGTTTTCCTTCGACGTTTTCGCTATTTCAGACCGTAATACGTGTAACGCCATGTGTTAAGACCCCAACCATCCTAATGGTCCATCCATTATGGTTTTTATTAACGTATTCGGTTTAGGTTCACGTAACCACATACAGTTTTCACATAGTTTCACAGAGTATCATAGAAGCACGTAATTGCAATCAATCTCAAACAATTACTTCACAATCATTTTGTTTAACAATTCACCAACGTCCGGGGTTCACTAATCATGTAAATAGTTTGGTAATTCCTCGAATTACCACCTCATGCAGTTATTAACCTATAACCGTGCAATGTGTAACTTATATAGCTAACCCTAGTTAACTAGAATGCATAGAATGTAACCAGAGTTTAGTTAAATTGAGAACCTGAAATTGCGGGGCATCACATCATCCCCAAGTTGAAAAGAATTTCGTCCGGAAATTCAGTAAGTAAACAGTAAAGCCAGCGTAAAAATGTGTGCTTGGTTCCCGGATGTCACAATGGCCGTCTTTGTTGGTCTTTCTCCTTTTTCAGACTTTGCTTCCCTCGCATGTCTTTTGACAGCTGAGTATGAGGTTCCACAAATGTCTGACCCTCCTGAAATGAAGTTGATAATACCAGCATCCTTTGGTGGGGATGCTGCTCTTTCTGGGATGTTGGTGCCATCCTAAGCTCTTGATTTCTTTTTGCCTAGGAGTTCTTTAAGGTGACCTTTACTTAATAGATAGGCTATCTCCTTTCTTAAGGCGATACAATCTTCGGTGATATGGCCGAAGTCTTCGTGATAGGCACACCATTTGGACTTATCCTTCCATCCTGCCTTATTCTCTTTCCTTGGCCATCTTGCTTTGTCCCCTAGATCTTTCATGGCATACATTAGTCATGTTACATCCACAGAAAAACAGTAATCTGATAATTTACTTATGTGTAAACCTATATTTTTTGTATACCTAACGACATATATATTTATGAATATTTTCAATTTTTTCATATTGATTTTTATTAAAAAAAACACAGTATAATATTTTTAATGTTGTAGACCAATATGTTTTTACACGTTTACAGGAAAGCCTTATGTCTCGAATTCCTTTGGTGATTCTGTAAGTCGACTCTTAATTAATGATGATGTTAGTGAAATTAAATCATTCAGGTCAATGTATATAAAAATTTGGTGTTTTTTAAATTATGTTATCATATTATTGATGCATTTCAGTTTGATTAATTCTGATACGTACACAGTTTGGGTAAAAGATTGGCTGAAAATCAGTCTGTTAGTCATCGTCCTTATAGGGCTTTGATGTTTTCAACCAATGAAGATGAGTTTCTTCAGAATACTTCTATGACTAACATTGGTGAAATTTCTGCCATAGAGGAGCTTAACAGTTTCTTTAAACTGACTGATTTCCAACAATATTGTATTATGTTTATAAATAAAAAAGTACTTACACAATTAGTAATACATGATTTGATTTTCATATGTAGGATCAACATGTCGTGATATTAGGTACTGTTAAGGATTTGTGTAAGGAAGTTTGTTGGTTTTACCTTGGATGTCCTAAATGCAAAAAAAAGTTAATACTGAATACATCATTCATGAGGTTGGTGAAGATAAGGATCAGTTTGACGTAGAGAAGGTTTTTGAATGTGGTAATACTAAATGTGCATCAAAGGTAGTTACACCATTACCGAGGTTAGTAGTTAATACAACCTTTTATCTAATTGATACTAAATGTTTCAAACAATTGTCTTACCATAATGAAGGATATTTCTTGAGAATCCGGTTAAAAACCGAATCCACAGATCGATTAAGAGAAAACAACTCGGTTTCAGATGTAAGATATGAGACGAGACAGAAATCGACGAAAACAATGTCATCACAGATTCGTATTACATCATAAACGGTTATAGACACTGTCATCGGTAGGATAAACATCTATCTCGGGGCCGGGGGAGGTCGGGCATGACCTCCCCCTTGAGAGCATTCAAAGCACAAACTCAAAATCTTAAATAAAAACACACATGATATTGCTTTATATAGGCCCAGCACCTTCGCCCCTTGTAGGAGGTCGAATGTGCTAGTTCAACCTTGACATATGGTCGAATCAACAAATAATATGTTGGTTCGACCTTTTACTTTCAGGTTCGACCTCACGCTGGTTCGAACCAATCAGGTCTACCTTAAACAACTACGTCAGATCCATAAAATGCCCTTATGGATCACCACAATCTCATGTATTACAATACAAGACTCAACCTTAGTCTATTCGACAGTGACGTCCACATAAAGTGCATCAACAATCTCCCCCTTGGACGTTGCTGGCGAATGCTAAACATAACTTGCATCTTCAGTCAGTCTCCCCCTTGACTAATGCTTCACAATGTTTCTCTGATATCCCGTAAGATAATGATAAATCAACATGTTCTTGAGTAACTTCATCTATTCGACAGAATACTAGCCGTAGACGAGTGGATCAACCAATCAGAAGTTTTCAGCGGGAACTACCGGTACCATTGCGGACTTGAAAAGCTTCAGAAACTGAAGTTTTCTACGGGGCCTAACAGTATCCACCAATAGCTCTTGAAATTCTTCAGAACTGTAATCTTGAAACTTTCGTTGAATCTACGTGCCACATGACTCCTACTGGGATCCCTCATTACTTTCGGAACATTGAGATCTCAGTCTTGATTTGCTTGTAAACAAAAACTTTGTCTGAACAAGTTCCTTCAATTACACTGGAACTGGGTTGATTGTTCTTAACTTGCGGAATAAAAATATATTTGATTTTTCTAGCCCATAATAGTCATTTGAATCTGATTATCATACTGTTGATTCTCATGACTACCTCGCAATAAAACGTTTCATCATCAACATTTTTTCAACAATTTGTGTAGACATCATCACCATTCTCCCTAAAATCTTCAAAATTTTCCATTCTATGTGTCGAGGGTTCGAAGGTAGAAACGGTTACAGATACTGTCATCAGTAGGATAAACATCTATCTCGGGGCCGGGGGAGGTCTGGCATGACCTCCCCCTTGAGAGCATTCAAAACACAAACTAAAAATCTTAAATGAAAAACACACATGAGATTGCTTTATATAGGCCCAGCACCTTCGCCCCTTGAAGGAGGTCGAATGTGCTAGTTTGACCTTGACATATGTTCGAATCAACAAGTAATATGTTGGTTCGACCACTTACTTTCAGGTTCGACCTCACGCTGGTTCGAAACAATCAGGTCTACCTTAGACAACTACGTCAGATCCATAAAATGCCCTTATGGATCACCACAATCTCATGTATTACAATACAAGACTCAACCCTAGTCTATTCGACAGTGACGTCCATAGAAAGTGCATCAACAATCTCCCCCTTGGACGTTGCTGGCGAATGCTAAACATAACTTGCATCTTCAGTTAGTCTCCCCCTTGACTGATGCTTCACAATGTTTCTCGGAGATCCCGTAAGATAATTATAAATCAACATGCTCTTGAGTAACTTCATCTATTTGACAGAATACTAGTCGTAGACGAGTGGATCAACCAATCAGAAGTTTTTAGCGGGAACTACCAGTACCATTGCGGACTTGAAATGCTTCAGAAACTGAAGGTTTCTACGGGGCCTAACAGTATCCACCAATAGCTCTTGAAAATCTTCAGGTCTGTAATCTTGAAACTTTCGTTGAATCTACGTGCCACATGACTCCTACTGGGATCCCTCAATACTTTCGGAACATTGAGATCTCAGTCTTGATTTTCTTGTAAACAAAAACTTTGTCTGAACAAGTTCCTTCAATCACACTGGAACTGGGTTGACTGTTCTCAACTTGCGGAATAAAAATATATCTGATTTTTCTGGCCCATAATAGTCATTTGAATCTGATTATCATACTGTTGATTCTCATGACTACCCCGCAATAAAACATTTGATCATCAACATTTCTTCAACAATTTGTGTAGACATCATCACCATTCTCCCAAAAATCTTCAAAATTTTCCATTCTATGTGTCGAGGGTTCGAAGGTAGAAACGGTTACAGACACTGTCATCAGTAGGATAAACATCTATCTCGGGGCCGGGGGAGGTCGGGCATGACCTCCCCCTTGAGAGCATTCAAAGCACAAACTCAAATCTTAAATGAAAAACACACATGAGATTGCTTTATATAGGCCCAGCACCTTCGCCCCATGCAGGAGGTCGAATGTGCTAGTGAGACCTTGACATATGTTCGAATCAACAAGTAATATGTTGGTTCGACCTCTTACTTTCAGGTTCGACCTCACGCTGGTTCGAACCAATCAGGTCTACCTTAAATAACTACGTCAGATCCATAAAATGCCCTTATGGATCACCACAATCTCATGTATTACAATACAAGACTCAACCCTAGTCTATTCGACAGTGACGTCCATAGAAAGTGCATCAACAATCTCCCCCTTGGACGTTGCTGGCGAATGCTAAACATAGCTTGCATCTTCAGTTAGTCTCCCCCTTGACTGATGCTTCACAATGTTTCTCTGAGATCCCGTAAGATAATTATAAATCAACATGTTCTTGAGTAACTTCATCTATTCGACAGAATACTAGCCGTAGACGAGTGGATCAACCAATCAGAAGTTTTCAGCGGGAACTACCGGTACCATTGCGGACTTGAAATGCTTCAGAAACTGAAGTTTTCTACGGGGCCTAACAGTATCCACAAATAGCTCTTGAAATTCTTCAGGACTGTAATCTTGAAACTTTCGTTGAAACTACGTGCCACATGACTCCTACTAGGATCCCTCATTACTTTCGGAACATTGAGATCTCAGTCTTGATTTGCTTGTAAACAAAAACTTTGTCTAAACAAGTTCCTTCAATCACACTGGAACTGGGTTGACAATTCTCAACTTGCGGAATAAAAATATATCTGATTTTTCTGGCCCATAATAGTCATTTATATCTGATTATCATACTGTTGATTCTCATGACTACCCCGCAATAAAACGTTTTATCATCAACATTTCTTCAACAATTTGTATAGACATCATCACCATTCTCCCAAAAATCTTCAAAATTTTCCATTCTATGTGTCGAGGGTTCGAAGGTAGAAACGGTTACAGACACTGTCATCAGTAGGATAAACATCTATCTCGGGGCCGGGGGAGGTCGGGCATGACCTCCCCCTTGAGAGCATTCAAAGCACAAATTAAAAATCTTAAATGAAAAATACACATGAGATTGCTCTATATAGGCCCAGCACCTTCGCCCCTTGTAGGAGGTCGAATGTGCTAGTTCGACCTTGACATATGTTCGAATCAACAAGTAATATGTTGGTTTGACCTCTTACTTTTAGGTTCGACCTCACGCTGGTTCGAACCAATCAGGTCTACCTTAAACAACTACGTCAGATCCATAAAATGCCCATATGGATCACCACAATCTCATGTATTACAATACAAGACTCAACCCTGTTCTATTTGACAGTGACGTCCACAAAAAGCGCATCAACATTTCTTCTACAGGTATAAGATCCAAGTACGTGTGCAAGACATCAATGGTTCAATTACTCTTACTTTATTTCATCGTGATGCTGCGAAACTCATTAACAAGACAGTCTCTCAATTGATTGAAAACAATACTGTAAGTGCGAATTTTTTCTTATTTCCATTTATTTTATACTGAATTTTACTTATAATTATCATTTAGCATATAAATGTATTAAAAAATTCTCAATTCTTAATTTCTTAACTACGTTATAAGAATAAGTTTCTAAGACAGTCAATTATCCAGATGAGATAAGTTGTTTGCTGGAAAAAGAGTTTGCTTTATTGATCCATGTCTCCAAGTACAATTTAGATAACAAGTATGATGTTTATGGAGTAACTAAAGTTACTGATGATCCAACAATAATTTCTGAGATTAAAAAAAGATGTTGGTTGGACAGGTACAATACTAATTTATATGTCATTTTTTTCACTAAATTAACATACTAAATTAATCTGTTATTTTATATAGCCTCTGAAGTTGATTTTTTGCATTCATCTATGTTAGAAGTTTCATCTAATGATGTGTCTGACAATAAGGTATTACAAAACTAATCACTTTTATAAAAGAATAAATAATATTTTTTTAAAATATATTTTTAGATAACAAACAGACATGTTGATTATTCAAGGCATCAAACTCTGCCACGGACAATATTAAAACTCCAATTTTTGTTGCTGAAGATTTTGATGTCAACAAGAATTCATCCGAAGCTGAACATTCTTCTATCAGTATCAAATATCAGATGGTTAAGCATAAGTTGGTTGATATGATTTCTGATGACGAAGGGGTAGATGAAGCAAAAGGAAAGATTGGTAGTAGTGAAAGTAAGGATAAGTCGAAGGCCGTTAATACCTGCAGATTGCTATCTCCAAAGATAGAGAAGTAATTTTCAACCAATATGGTCTATCAATTGAGCTGGCGTTTGATTTTTTGTGGTATTCATTATCTTTTGAAAATTGAAGGCTTCGTGTTTTCGAATTCGTTATTTTGTGTTATATGACAATTTTTACTTCATATCATGAATCATTTGGTTACTAAATAGTTTTTTGGTATTACTCTATGATTTATGATACATTTATTAGCCTTATAATTTATCAATTTGTTTTATCCATATTAATATTATGATTATTCAAATCTATTAATATGAAAATTAACAATGAATGAATATTTATATCTCACTTATTATGTATAATATGATTCTTTTGATCCCAACAATGTATATAATATTACTTTGTACCTTTATTTCATAAATGTGCAAACGTGACATAAACATTCTACTATCGATTACATTTATAATCAGTAATATTTTATCATCCATTTTGTATAATAGTTAATTTCAAGTCTAAACATAATTCATTGTATACACCGTTTTAATAATCATTAAAGTTCATAATATGTTTTGTAATTTATGTTTCAAAAGTTAGTTTGTTTTTAGATTTGCATCAACAATTAATAATCTTAATAATCCAAAACATTATTAATCTAATATTCATTTTTTAAGTATTTTATAGTTTCTCTATTGATATCTTAATTGATTGTTAAAACTATAGTTACTATGACTAACCTGAATGGACCAGATTAGTTTCTCAACATAATTAAATTTTGACACACGGTTTGGTAATGGCACACTACTAGAAAATTAGGCTTTTGTTACCACATTTTCGGTTACATAACGGTAGTAATTGCTCTGTAGCCACCATTTTTCAACCGAGAATGCGGTAGCAAAAACACACGTCTCTGTTGCCCTAATGTCACCAAATAGCTACCACTTTTATATTTTGCTACCATATTTTTGTCACCACGAAAACGGTTGAAATATTTGCCACCGCTCCTACAATATTTTAGTAAGGTCATTTGCTACCATTTTGATACCATTTAGCCACCGATGTTGCCACCATTTAGACACCATTTTTATTGAAAATTTACACCTTTTTTTGTAACCGTTTTGGTACTATTTAGTCTGCAACCATTTAGTCACCGCTTTCATTAAGAATTTACTACCATTTAGCCACCACTTTCATTGAAAATTTGCTACCATTTAACCACCATTTTCAATGAAAATTTACTACCATTTAGCCACCACTTTCATTGAAAATTTGCAACCATTTAGCCACCATTTTCATTGAAAATTTGCAACCATTTAGCCACCACTTTCATTGAAAATTTGCTACCATTTAGCCATCACTTTCATTGAAAATTTGCTACCATTTAGCTTTTCGACAGGTTTTTTCCTTATTTATTAATTCAATTACATTTCAAGAAAACTATATTATATAAAACAATCAAATAATACAAAATCTCAAATTATATAAAACAAATTTGTCATAGTTTTTCCAACTTTAAAATCATATAAAAGACTCTAATAAAAACACAAAAAAAACATCAAATAACCGAAATTATTCATGAAAAAAATTCAAAACATTCATGTCTAAAAGTTTATAGCCTATTTGCCACCCATAGCTGTTAGCCTAGCTTCAAATTCTCCCATTCTATTGTTCATCGCCTCTTTATCCGTATTATATTTTTCTTTTTCAGCCACCAAGCTCGCATGTCAATCATTTGAAATGATTAAGTATGTTTATATATAATAACCTATATTTTGATTTCTTTTTTAATATAAACTCCACTATATAATCTTTTACAAACCAATAAAAAGTAATTTAATAATAGTCATCATCATCATTTTCGAAATCACAATTCAAGCTCCACCCTTTTCATCTTCACCAACTGATCCCTGTTCTTTGTTGTATAAAGAACTTCACATTTTCATCATTACGTATTAAAACCTATAAGTCCATATTAATCTAAATGCTTTATGTTTACTGTTAACTTTTCAAATAATAATGCAAAATGTTAGTGTCTAAGTCAATCTTCATCTAAATGCTTTATGTTTTACTATTAACTCTTTAAATGTCCATATTCATCTAAATTATGGTATAAGATTTGTTATTATTGAACATATAGTAATTATTATTGATTGATTTTGTATTAAAATTTGTTTCAATATATATTTGTCTTTTTTATGGTCTAAACTTAAATTTTAGTTAATAACAGTTAAGGAACAAAATTATTAACATTTCTCAAATACATTGTCATAAAATCTTGGGTTGCTCTCCTATACAATGTTATGTATTGTGATGTATAGGTCACGTTTTTTTATTTCATTAATGTAGATATTAGTCTAATGGGAGAGCTATATTTTGAGATCATCATTTCAGATATTTTTACAAGACTTCATGTAAAAAATGTTGGTCGTTTGAAGATATTGTCTAAGAAATTTTATGTGGAATTGTCTAGCGAACAATTTGCCACCATGCATCTTATGCGAATGTCAAAGATTGAACGGGAAAAAATTTATTACTTATCAAGATTCATCAATGGTTCTTTTTAACACTATAGCTGGACAACATTGGGCTTCTTTTAGTAAAATTATTGACTTCCCTAATGATACAACCATTGCTGATTTACAAATCATGTCAAGTTTGGTGGATTAATATTACTTTCTGATAAAAATATCAACTCTTTGATTATTTGGAATCCAACTACAAATGGTTTTAAAGTATTTTCTCATGGTGAATTTGGTAATTCATACAACTTCCAACTGGATATTGCTGGGATTTATATGGATTCAACAGGTGACTATAAGATATTACACTTGAAACGGCAGCAACATGTCATTCTTCCTTATGTGTATTCTAGGAGATTTGGATCATGGGGATATATACCTTTCTTGAATGAAACTAAATACAATACCACTGATTATGCGTGGTCGAAGGGTATGTTTTGCAATGATAATTTGTTCTTTACTGTATCTAAGTATTGGTCAGATTTTCAAAGCATTATTGTTCAGTTTGATGTTAATCTAGAGAATTTTAGAATAATATCCGTTCCTATCGTTCAAGAATCTTGGGTTCCCCAATGTCATATTTTAGGAATTTCTGATGAACTGCATATATTTGTTATTAATGGCTTCCCTCGGTTTTCTGTTGAACTCTGGAAGAAGGATTCTGATATTCGGACATAGGTATGTTCATTTCCAAATGTTCGTCAACTTCATTTAGGTCAATCGTCCGATGTAACACATGTGATTGAAGGTGGTTCATGGATTCTGATGGCTGATTGGGGACAGATTATTGAGGTATTTATGGATTATGTGCAGCTTGATTATCTTTGTCATGCAGATACCTTTCGTAGGATACGAGGAGTGTTATTTTATGAATCACTTATTTCACCTTTCATGTAGTTATAGTAATGTGATCATGTCTTTTGCAATGTTTTTCATATCCATGTTTACCAGACAATCTAATGTTTCCAATACTTAATGTTTATGTAATTTTGATTACTTTGTTTTGTCTAATGTTATTATGTTATGGCAGTTTAGTTTGATGCTTTTTAATACATTGTATTGTCTAATGTTTGGCTTCTTAATATGTTAGATATTTATCATTTTGATTGACCATTTATGTAAGATGTTCTTATAATTTAAGTAAAAAGATATACAAATTGAAATCTATGATACACAAATAGGTTACAGGGGTGGTTGCCATAGATAGATTGGGTCATTCTATGAAGTAAGGTCAACTGGTTAAGGAAAGCTCGGGTTATGAAAAAGGTTGGCCATTAATTATTTTGTCACATATCCATGTACATCAGTTTCATTCGACAATTCTTATATCCTATGTTATATATAGGAGTTACTTATAGTAATCATTAAGGTTAATATGTAGTATCTATAATCACTAACCATATTAATAGGACTTTAATGACCATTGTTATATATTTCACAATTCTACTAGCAATGTTATGCAACTATTAAACCCTCAATTTCATTCATTCAACCAAATTGAATTCCAAATTAAATGATTGTCATAGTTTATGTTTGTTTTAAACCAAGCTCATGGATAAATTTAATTTGAAACTTTCTGTCATAATTAAAAAAACTTTACTTAATTTATAATTTTGAATTACAAATTACAACACTCTAATAATGAAAATTTTTATATACTACCTTCAAGTCTAAACATATTTTCGTTCAACAGTTTTTAAAAGTGCATTTATGTATTATAATCTCTGTTTCAACAGGTCAAACATTTTACAAAGTTTGCATCAATAATCAATTTCAATAATTTTAATATTCCAAAACATTATTATTATAATTTTCATTTTATAAAACTTTAGTAGGTTTATTAATCTTATACTACATTAATTACATTATAAAAATATAGTTATTATAAAAAACGTGTCACCAGATTAGTTTTTGAACAAAATTTAATGCTGATACACGGTTCGTAATTATGGCAGGTTAGGTGAATCGTTTATTAAGATTTTTTTTTTAAACGATCAACTAAAGTATTGCCGGGTACTCTGTACGCGGCCCCCAATGGCCGAAAGGGGCCAGACGGCCTCTAGTCCGTACGGACAAAGCCCTTCAGCCCACCCGTCTCCTGTTCTAGGGAAAACCCGGCCCACAAACCCGCCCAAAGGCACGACGGTAGTGAACCGGTAAAACCTGGAGGGATCAGGAGTCGAACCCATGACCACAAGGGTCAAGGGTCTCTCCATCACTTCCCAACCACCTACCCCACCACAAGGGTGGGGGTATCCATCACATGCCTCCCGTGGGAATCGAACCCGGCTCCCCCAAAGAGAGAACTGACCCTTTTACCACTAGGCCACATGATCAGGATCGTTTATTAAGATTAAGTACGTATCTATATATAAACCTATAGATTGGTATAAATGCGTAAGTAAAACACCTACAATTACTGTTTATACAACAAAGAAACATTAATATCATTAAATATAGAATAAATACTTTTTTTTTGAAAAGTTAAACTTCATTAAGAAATAGGGTGATACTATCTACACAACCAACAAAAAACCCTAAACAACCTTAGGACGGGTCGTCGAGGCCTAGATGGGCCGTTAAGAAAAATTAGGGTTTAAGGACGGGGCGTCCAGGCCTTGACGGGCCGTTTGTTTACAGAAAAGACAAAACTGACGGGCCGTCGAGGCCCAGACGGCCCGTAAAAGTACGAGGTACGAGGTGATCAGTCTGAACTCCTGCAAAAGCAGGCAGTTCAGACTGAAAAGTCTGAAAAAGGTGCTTATGGACGGGCCGTCCAGGCCCCGACGGCCCGTTGAAACGTGTTAGGTTAGGGCATTTAATCCCTAGACGGCCCATCGAGGCCTCGACGGCCCGTCGACATTTCCTGATATAACCATTACACGATCAGCTTCTTCCCCATTTGAACCAAACTTTAAAACATCACCACCACCAAAACCCTCGACCCATTTCGACTTCCCGGTCTCACGATGACATATTTACACAGCTTTTCAACCGTTGACCTGTCTGAGAACGAGTCTTACGTCTCTGAAAGCGTAGGGTATGAACCCGAGGTTCAAGTTGGTGAAGATGAGGTTAAATCCGGGGTTCGTGGTAATGACGGGAACATGCTGCCCGATCTCAACGAGGAATATGTAGAGGAACAGGAGTCTTTTTTCGTGCCACCAAGCTACCCGCAGTACACGTACGGGAGTTACCATTCGCGCGGGAATCGTGCTAATGATGACAACCAGGAAGATGCTAACATAAAAGTTGAACCTAACCCGGATGTTTCGTATGAAACCGAGCAGGTGCGTTTATTTATTTACACTAGTATATCTTTACAGTAGTATATATTTTCAGGTATTTAGACTAGTATGAATTTAGACTAGTATATCTTTACAGTAGTATATATTTTCAGGTATTTAGAGTAGTATGAATTTAGACTAGACTGTTGTGTAAATTTTCAGGTATTCGGGTCTGTTGAAGAGATGAAACAATGGGCTTACGATAGAGCCCTTGCTAGCGGTTACGTCCTAGTGACAGGACGTTCTGTTTCAAAAGGCAGTGGAAATAATGCAAGAAAAAATAGGATAGACCTGAGATGCGACCGTGCTGGCGAATACCATACTACAGCCACAGTAAGGTCTACGGGTAGCAAAAAGATTAACTGTCCATTTATGTTAATAGGGAGGCTACGCAAAGAGGGTTGGAAGTTGGAGGTTAAACACGCGAATCATAACCACGACCCTTTTGTACATGTTGAGGGTCACGCTTTTGCTAGGCGGCTGACACCACAGGAAGAAGAAATGGTGGAAACACTTTATTTTCAAGGCCTGGAACCGGCAAACATACATTTGGCCATCAGAGCACAAAACCCGAATAATAAATGTATTCTAAGAGACATACACAATACAGTGAGCAAGATTAAACATAGAATTTACGGCGATAAAACCCCAATGCAGGTATTATTATTAATTACTATTATTGTCATAGACTATTATTAATTTTGTTGTTGTTAAATATTAAATATTGTTATTATTATTGTTATGCAGATACTCGAGAGTATCCTGGTTGAAAAGAAATTTACTTATTTCACCAAGCAGAATCCAGAGACAGATGCTGTTGAGAATATTTTCTTTTCACACCGGGTCTCGTACAATCTCTGGCGTGCCTTTCCACATGTGATGCTGATCGACGCCACCTACAAAACGAACGAGTACAGAATCCCGTTTGTTCAAATTGTGGGTATGACGTCGACAAACCAGTCGTTTTGTATCGCCCATGCATTTATCGTTAAAGAGAAAACGAGTAACTACACATGGGTGCTTGAGAGGCTCAAAGATTTGCTGGAGGGGAGTATGGAGCCACGTGTAATTGTTACAGATAGAGATCTGGCTCTGATGAGTGCATGTGCTTCAGTTTTCCCGGATGCTACGAAATTGCTTTGCAGGTGTCATATTCAACGAAATATTATTATTATTATTATTATTATTATTATTATTATTATTATTATTATTATTATTGTTGTTGTTGTTGTTTTGCAGGTATCATATTCAACGAAATATTGCAAAATATCATAAAGCAGGATTTCCAAAAGAAGAATGGGAAATATTTTTGCAGTATTTTGGTCGACTGTGTAAATCTCCTGACAAAGAGGCTTACGAATTCAATCTTGAAGCGCTCTACAGACGACTTTGGGGGCAGGATCGAACGGGTATATATTTTATTTTTTATTTTGCTTTACAAGCGTACATATTTTCTGTATTGACATCACTATTCTGTTTTTTACAGAGGTTTATGACTACATGGAGTCAGTTTGGCTCCGAGATTATAAAGAAATGTTTGTGGAAGCATGGGCAAATGAAAACCTTACGTTCGGTCAGACTACGACCAACAGGGTCGAGAGTCAGCATGCTCTTATTAAAAGGTACATAAAAGGCCCGAACAGCTCGCTCCACGCGCTTGTGATGCAAATAGACAAAGTTATGGAATCACGGCGCGTAGCGATAAAGCACTCCTTCGAACAAAGCCGATCAACAAGAATGTGGAAACATGATCTACCGTTGTTTCAAGACGTAATCGGTAGGGTTTCCCATCTAGCGCTTAATTTGATGCTCGGAGGGGTCAACAAGATAAATTATTATATGGAACAAAAGAGGTCTTGTGAACACCGACTCAATAAGACTTATGGATTGCCTTGTTCCTGTCAATTGCAATTGTTTGATACGAAAGGTAACAACATTTTTTAGACTTATTATAAATGTTTGAAGCGTTTTGTAGACGACTTGTGTTGTCTGGTTCGTACAAAAACAGAGGAAACTCTGCCAAATTTTTATAAAATTATTGATTTGTTGTTGTTGTGATTGAATATATATATCAGATACACGAGTGTCACTGGCTGATATCGACGTCTTCTGGACACGACTTGACTTTATACCAGAAGTAGCTGAGAATCCCGAGTTTGACTTTCAGCACCAAATGAATGCATTCGCTGAGCAGCTAAGGTCGCAACCGGTGCAAGTGAAAAAAAGCATGTTGCAGAAGATGAAGGAGGTGTTGAATCCGATTATGACTAAACATAAACCTCCTGAGGTACAAACCGATACTCGGGGTCGGCCAACAACAAGTGAAAAGGAAAAAAAGGAAGATAAGGCTGCGGTTCGTATTATTATTATTATTATTATTATTATTATTATTATTATTATTATTATTATTATTATTGTTGTTGTTGTTGTTGTTGTTGTTGTTGTTGTTGTTGTTATATAATTTTTTGCACGTAGGGCAAAAAGCCTTCTAGAAGAGGTAAACAATCAAGGGACAAACCGATTGTTTACGATGAAGATTTTCCACTGTTGGAAAGGGAGAGGTACAAACTACTAATATATAAATTCACACATGCATACATATTTATACACATATTAAATCTCACTTTTTGATGGGTACAGGTACAAACTGGAGATCGAAAGGTTTAAGAAATGGCTTCCACCTGCATATCATAGATACATTACAGACATTCGGGATGTCCATGGAGACGGTCACTGTGGCTTTCGATCCGTAGCTGTGTGCTTAGGGTGGCAACAGGATATGTGGTACTTCATCCGCAAACAGCTTAACGAGGAGATCGTCGAGAATGAAGACCGGTGGAGGCTAATTTTAAACGAAGTGGATTACGATACTTACGACAGAGTCTCCAACTCATTCGATCACACTGGAGTGGGACCAGCCACGCACGACCAATGGATGGAGATGCCCGCCTCAGGATTACTGATTGCTCAGAAATTTAAGGTGGTTGTTCAATTTCTCTCTCCGTATGATCAAAGTGAGACGTACTTCCCTATGTTCGATGGTCCACACACCGTTGAAGAACATGCGTTCGTATCGTTTGCTTTTGTTAACAAAAATCATTTCATCAAGATTGAGTTGGCAGAAGGCGCCCCAATGCCAAAACTGAATCCAGCATGGCGTAAGTGGCGATATGAAGAGGCAAGTGAGTGGGAGACGGTATATGACGACCGTATACAAAGGGTTGATGTTCGATCACCTCAATACTTCGACTTAACTTAGCTTATCGTATGTAACCGGACCGGACGAACGGAAAAATTTGTTGTATGTGTTCATTTATACTTATTATAAAAATATACTCCCTTTTTTTTATAAAAAATACAAATACCAAGCTTAAAATATACAAAATACACTAAAAATTTAAAAAAAAAAATAAAAAACATTAGGGTCGTCTAGGCCTAGATGGGCCGTCTATGGTAAAAAATTGGTTTTTAGACGGCCCGTCTAGGCCTAGACTGCCCGTCCTTTGGTTTTTAGACGGCCCGTCTAGGCCTAGACTGACCGTCCCAACACAAAGCTTCCATGAGAAGCTTCTGTTTTTTAAATTAAAAAAAAATAAAAAAATTAGGACCGTCCAGGCCTCAACGACCCGTCCCAAGACAAAAATTGGCCTTAGACGGTCCGTCAAGGCCTCGACGGCCCGTTGCAAAAATTTTAAATCAGATTATTATCAGATCTGATTTCCCCCTCGTCCCCATTACCTTTCCCTCTCGTCTCTCTTCTCCCTCTCTCTCTAAACCTCTGCCTCCTCCCAACCACCACCATCCACCACCGTCTCCTCCACCACAACCACCATCCACCACCGTTCGAGTACACCACAACCACCATCCAACCCTCTGCCCCCTTTCTCTCTAACCCTCTGCCACAGTGACCCTACCACCACCACCACCGTCTCCCTCTCTCTCTAACCCTCTATCTCTCTCCTACAACAACCACCATCAGGTATATTTTTATTATTGTTATTATTATTGTTATTATTATTGTTATTATTAGTTTTAGGGTTTTTTTTTTTTTTTTTTTTTAAGGTTGTGGTTGGGTGGTTGGGCTGTGGTTGTTGGTGGTTGGTGGAGGGTCTGTGGTGGTTGGGTGGAGGTTGGGTGGTGGGGCAGTGGTGGTTGGTGGTTGGTAGGGGATAGGGTGGTGGTGGTGGTGGTAGGGGATAGGGTGGTGGTGGTGGTGGTAGGGGATAGGGTGGTGGTGGTTGGGTGGTGGTTGGGTGGTGGGGCAGTGGGGCTGTGGTGGTTGGGTGGAGGGGCTGTGGTGGTTGGGTGGTGGTTGGGTGGTGGTAGGGGATAGGGTGGTGGTGGTGGTGGTGGTAGGGGATAGGGTGGTGGTGGTTGGGTGGTGGTTGGGTGGTGGGGCAGTGGGGCTGTGGTGGTTGGGTGGAGGGGCTGTGGTGGTTGGGTGGTGGTTGGGTGGTGGGGCAGTTTGCATTTGTGCGCGTTAGGCGCCTAAACACAAACACGCGCCTTTATGTTTAGGCGCGCGTTTGTGTTTAGGCGCCTAAACCTAAACGCGCGCCTTTATGTTTAGGCGCGCGTTTAGGTTTAGGCGCCTAAACACAAACGCGCGCCTTTATGTTTAGGCGCGCGTTTGTGTTTAGGCGCCTAAACCTAAACGCGCGCCTTTATGTTTAGGCGCGCGTTTAGGTTTAGGCGCCTAAACATAAACGCGCGCCTTTATGTTTAGGCGCCTAAACCTAAACGCGCGCCTTTATGTTTAGGCGCGCGTTTAGGTTTATGCGCCTAAACACAAACGCGCGCCTAAACATAAAGGCGCGCGTTTAGGTTTAGGCGCCTAAACACAAACGCGCGCCTAAAGTGTTATTGTTCTTGTGTTTTGTTTAGTTCCTTTTTAATATAAACGCGCGCCTAAAGTGTTTTGTTTTTGTTTTGCAGATATGGCAAACAGAAACAACCGAAGACGCCGTAACCAGCCTGCGGACGGGAATCCTCTTGCAGGTGGCGACTTGAGAGATTGGCCCTACAGGCACGATAACGACGACTACGAGATCGCGCGCTGGGGTCAGATGGAGCTGCGTCCGATACACGGATCGCGCAGTGTTGACTGGTCCGCATTACGCGCGATCGGTGGATCGGAGAGGTTTGAGGAGTGGATCCTAGACGACAGCCCTTGGGGGCGGATGTTAGCTGACCTCGACCATGAGTCGTATCGGCCACTGACGATCGAGTTCATCTCGACATTCCGCTACACGCCGCATCCAGCAGGTGTTGAGCCTCCAGTAGGTCCTGACGGCGAGCCTGAGCCGGAGGTACAGTTCCGATTATTCGGACAGCTCTACGCATATACGATGGACCAGTGGGCTACTACTTGCTGCTGGTACAGAGAGGAGGAGCTTGTCCAGGATATGTACACCACGGCCTTGACGACCTTGCCAGACGACATGCTGATGGCCTGGTGGCCCACTATCGGTGGTCGAAAGTATGGGGAGGACGGCGGCGAGAGGTATTATTATTGTTATTCTTTTAATTTAGTTCAGTTCGTTATTATTATTGTTATTTAGTTCGCTTAGTTAATTAATATTGTTATTTAGTTAGTTTAGGTTGTTTGTTTTTGGATTTTTGTAGACGACTTGTGTTGTCTGGTTCGTACAAAAACAGAGGAAACTCTGCCGAAATTTTTTTAATGTTATTATTATTCTGTGCAGGATGGATAGGTCCAGCAACATCCGGGACCCTCTGATCCGTTACATACACCGTTTGGTTAGCTGGTCGATTGCCGGACGGTGTAACTGTAACGAGAGGGTCCAGCAGATTGACCTTTTCTACCTCTACTGCATCTTGAGGGGTAGGCCGGTTGCGCTACACAGGTGCTTTGCCGAGTACATCGCGACCTACCCTCATAGGCACCCGGCGGGGGAGATTCCGATTGGTGGGATAGTCACCGCCATCGCGTTGCGTCTTTGCCCGGGCGAATTGTGGACGCATGCTGAGGAGAACACGTTACCTCGTCCGATGATGGCCAGGTAATATTATTATTATTATATATTATAATTTAATATTATTATTATTATTATTATTATTTATTATTATTATTATTTATTATTATTATTATTATTATTATTATTATTATTATTTATTATTTATTATAATTTAATATTATAATTTAATAATAATAAATAATAATAATAATAATAATAAATAATAATAATAATAATAATAATAATAATAATAATAATATTAAATTATTATATATTATAATTTAATATTATTATTTATTATTATTATTATTATTATTATTATTTATTATTATTATTATTATTATTATTATTATTATTATTATTTAATATTATTATTGTTGTTTTGCATTTCAGGTCGTTAAATATTAAGACTATGACGCAGATGAAGGTGGCAGCACGGGTCCCTCGCAGCAACCCACCCGCTTATTACCAGCGTGCCTTCGGACCTCCTGGCGACCGTGGCGAGCATTTTGTGCCAGAGCCGCTCATACATCTCGATGGGCCGATTGCCCCTGAGGTCCAGATGCCACACGTTGCCGACGGCGACCCACCGGTGGATGTAGAGATGCCAGACCCCCCCCCCCCCCCCCGTTGATGAGCTACAGCGTCCTGCCCGCGTTTATCATGCTGTCAGGTTGCATGATAGCACGACCCAGGTACTTCAGCAGATCCTGGATCAGTTGGGGTCGATGCGGGGTGACATGGCGTCGATGCGGGGTGACATGCGGTGGCTGTTAGAGAGCGAGAATGAGAGACGACGAGCAGCTGGTTTGGAGCCGCGTCCACTTCCAGATTGGGCGTCTAGCAGTCAGCATGGTGGGGCGTCCACCAGTCAGCCGGGTGGGTCGGATCAGCCGGGTGGGTCGGATCAGCCGGGTGGGTCGGGTTAGACGGGTGGGTTATATTTCTTGGGAATCGTACATTTTGAACTCATAGTTTATGTAAATTTTTGGAATATTTATGTTTATTTATGCTTTATTGTTCGTTTTGAATGTTTATTGAACTCATAGTTTATGTAAATTTTTGGAATATTTATGCTTATTTATGGTTTATTGTTCGTATTTTGGTTTCGTTTAGTTCGGCAACATAAACGACATTCGTTCATATTCATATACACAATTATATTAAAAAGATCATATTATACAAATAAAAAAAAAACATTTATAAAAAACCAAACATTTATAAAAAACCAAACATCTATAAAAACCAAACATTCAAACCCATTTTAAACATCCACACTACACTTACACTTATAAAAAAACAAAATAATCATCACCTAATCATTGCCAATGATTACCAATGATTGGATTGGATTTAAACCATTAGACGGGCCGTCTAGGCCTGGACAGCCCGTCCTTTTGCCTTTAGACGGGCCGTCTGGGCCTCGACAGCCCGTCCTTTTGCCTTTTTGGCCCTCCACGGGCTGTCCAGGCCTCGACGACCCGTGGAGGGGTTGTGCAAATAAAAACCCTAGTTGTGCAAATAACCGGACCCTTAAGAAAATGCCTCAAGGGACCTCAAAGCAAGGACCCAAGGGCACAACACGAACAAATTACATAGTGTTCAAAGGGGCATTACACCAAGCGATCCAATCTAAGTTTTTAAACCTCGATCTATTCCGAATCCAATAAAATGAAGTCAATTTGATATGCTCCACAACCTCGATGGCTCTTCGGCGTTTGTTATTGAAAATGCGATTGTTTCTTTCATTCCAAACAGCCCATAAAGTAGTGATTATTATACCCCTTAATTTATATTTTCCATCTTTCAATTTGCCTTGATAATCTGCAACCTTAAAGAGGTCCGAAACTTCAAAGGCGAAGATAGGGGTAATACGGCACCAAGACCCGATCCTGGACCAGATTTCTATAATAAATATGCACCCGGTAAACAGATGTAACGACGATTCTGCAGCCGAGTTACGGAAATTGCACAGATCGCTTTGCAGGGAAACGCCTCGTTTAATCAGTTCGGTCTTTGTTGGCAGACGATCAATATCAGCCCTCCACGCCATTATCTTACATTTAAACGGAGCCCAACCTTTCCAAGACCATTGCCTATTATCCTGCGGAAACGAGCCCGAAAGCAGCAGTTTTTTTGCCCCTTTAACAGAGAACATCCCATCCTTATTAGGTGTCCAAACCCATTTATCCGTACCGCCTATCCACTCGAAGTCGTGAATATCCGAAAGAAGTTGAAACAACTCTGAAATCTGAGCTGCAGAATTTGGAGCTGTTCTCCAGTCCCAAGTCAATATCTTCTCTCCATCTCTAACCTTTAATCTTTCTAAAACTGTCGCCCATTTCCGTTTTTCAATCCTGAACAAATTGGGAAAGATGTATCGTAATGTCTCGTTGTGTAACCAAGGATCAACCCAGAAACTGATCGAAACGCCACTTCCCACAACAGCTACTAAATAGTTATTAAGTGGTGTTCCGTTTTGAATTCGCTTTTCTCCAACTTTCGTAATGTGGATTTTTAAATACTTACCTAGTTACTTTTATATATGGGGATTTTTAAAGAAAAAAATTACACTAAATTAATGAACATTTTATTATGATTCCAACGAGTATCATAGTGCTATTTAAAAAAACAAAAAAAAAAATAAACTACTTTATTTGGGGTTTTTGTTCATACAGGAAAAAAATACAATGTGTTCAGGTAATTCATTAATCATGTATAGGCAACTCATTAATTATGTTCAAACCGGTAAATATAAATTATATTTTCATCCAGAGCAGAATAGATTAAAGTCACCCATTTCCAAAAAAAAGTCACATCTTCAAAACCACCGACTCAATCACGCCGTGCAATGGTTGTTTCTGGTTCTGCTCTTCATCCAAGCATATATCTTCTTTTTAATATACATTTTCATTCTTATTCAAATAACTAAAATTGTTGTTTTCTCATATTGCAGTAAGTTAATTTCTATGTTACATCATAACACATATTTTAACACTTCATGTTAGATTTGTCTATCCCGAAAATATTCCGGGATATAATCTAGTAATTATATATCTACTTACGTGTTTTAAAAGTATTAAAACTGATATATACACACCTTTTATAATTTGTTGTAACAAAATATAAAATTCTTTGCTTCATACTTATAAAGTTATAACTAGTAGGAAACCCGCGCGATGCTGCGGCGAAAACATTTTGCAACGCGGTATTCGTTTAATGGGTGGCGGCGGTGATTGTTGTGGAGAGGGTCGTAGGGGACAATTTTTTCTTAATTTCGCCTAATACATCGCCTTTTGAGTATCGATTGTGTGACGCCCCACCATGTGTCAGAATTACACAATGCACAAAGTAGGGGTGTACATAGTTGTTTAGTTATGGAGAGTTAACCATACAAAGGGTACCCCTAGTTAGAAGAGCTCAATTTAACATGAACTCGTTACCAAAATGAGTCATCCCACCTATTTTTGCATATCCAATAAAAGAGCAGACCCAAGTAGTAAAACTTGCATGCCACTATGGTCCCTTCTCTTTTTCTTCCATGCCCTTAAAAAATTGAAATGTGTCCAATGGGCATAATAAGAAAATAGCCACAAACCACTAATGACATTCTTTTTCTTGTAGTAAAGGATACACTGAGCAATTCAACACAACCACCAACCTCAATTGGAGTTTGGTAACTTTAATAATCAACCTTTCGACGCTTTATACCTGTCTTGAAATTCAACACCCTTATTTTTCCTTTTGATATTCCTTTCAGGTGGGATACATATGTTGTTCCTTGTAGTCGTGGAGCTAAAGCTTCCTACATTTACGATATGTACATATATAAATAATCAGATATAAAATAATATTATTAACTTTTTATAGCAATAAGCCTACAACATACTCAAGAACCAAAATGCAAAAACCTCAAGTCGAATGTCACAAATTCTTAGTTTTCCTTTATTATACGAAACGAAACCTGGTATCAAAAACATATTTGACTTTTGAACTCAAACATAATAAAATCATGATTACACAAACAATACTAATACAATAGTAATCTGAACACTTACATGGAAACCGATTTAAAACTTCTAACTTATTCCCTTTTTATTTTAATTAACTTGTTAGACCAATTTCACTCATTGAAGAAAAAAACCACAAACCAAAATGACCCTTTTAGAAAGTGAGTTAGATACTAAGTGAACTTTTAAACTTATCTCGAAAAGTGTGTACTTACAAAAAATCTATTCCAGAAGAAACAAAGGTGGGTAGGGCAGCTAGCGCGGTGTGAGAGGTTACGCTCAAAAATATATATGATTAGTAACAAGTAGATGTGAAAAGGTAGGGGGCGTCAATGAGTTGTGCAACGGGTCAAAATGGGTTAGGCTTGAAACTGGCCGACTTTAGATATAATAACTTTTAATTGTTAGAAAAAATACACTTTGAATGACTGTTGACCGGTTCAACCTGCTTCCTATCTATACATAATTTAGATCCCAACAAATGTTATGAGCTTTTATGAAAGGTCAACCTTTTTGACTTACATGAGGATGAGCAAACAAAATGCCGCTGCAAACGAAATGTAGTTGCAAGGTCTGTTTTAGAAATCTCATGTGCTTGGACATCTATCATCATAGTTTATCTCTTGTACAGACATATAAGGCTGATAACACTTAGATTAAGCTCTGTCAATACATCTCTAAAAATGAGATAATAATATATTTTGTGGTTAGTCTTATAATACGTGGCCCTATGTCTATATAAACAAAATATACCGTAATCTCTTATTCAATGGACTGCAAAGTAAAGTAAAGAAATGACCTTCAGGGAAAAAAGATTAGACTTCAATTCAGATTGTTAGGGACTTAGAGGCATACACTAATCTCTTTTTCATTCTAATTCTGACACAATCATAGGCACCAGTTATAATAGTCGAATAACACTATGATATACCTCACACAACTACACCAGACTTTAGATCAAACTATAAACATCCATAATCACTAAGTGAAAATAAACGATAAAATTGGACAAAATTAAAGGGAAACAGAAAATTCGGACCATAATTAAGTCAAAAAGAGTCCCATGATCCACTTTCACAAATTCGGAATCGAACGATTTCAGATCTTCATCAGCCGTCTTATCCTAGTAAGAAGCCAAGGCGATGAGTTCGATAATTCAACAAACCTGCTGCATAAAACATCTACCGTTTAAAAAAATAACTAATAACGTATCATGTCAAAAACGAACCTCACCTTTCTGCTAAAGAAGGCACCGAAACAAATTCTTACTAAAAAGCAACTAACCAAAAAAATTGTGGTTAAAATTCCTGTTTTCTTGGTAAAAACTCATGATTTCATGATTAAAATTATTAATTTTTGAAAGATAAAAAGAAACAAATTTTATACCTCTTGTTAAATTGAATTGTTTTGTTGTACTTTTGTTGGATTTCAATTGACAAAACTAAGACTGGCCGGGGCACCCTCGATAAAGTTGCCAAGCCCGATCCAATGCCTCCTTGCCATGTCAAATCCACACCAAAAATCATAACAATCCTTTCTTGCCTATTGGTTACATGTTGCTGACCGGCAACGACATAGTTAAAAAAAATAGGGTAGCCGAGGGGGTGGCGGCAGTGTTGTAGACCGGCAACGGTAACCACACAGGAGTTGTCGTGGAGTGCCCCAACCCCCCTAAGCTAAATGTTAAATTTAATCGATGAAACTATTACATCAATAACATGCATGTTGAGCAACTTAACTAAACCAATGGAACATTTAAGAAAGATTTCCATTCCTGTTTTCTTGAAGGAACTTTATAAACTTTATCGTTGCAGCCACGCCTACCCTGAACAACAAATATATTGATGTGAATTCAAAAAAGCATAATGTAGTGAATACAAAAAGTATAATATACTGAACAACAGCCAGGCCCAGGCACATCAGATGCGACTTCAACCTCCAAGATTGATGCAAATGCAACTTACTCTAGATTGAATGTTTGGTTATACTACATGTCTCGTTGTCCTTCATACCTTACAAGAGTGATTTAAGGTTGTCGTCATCATAAAAATTTTGGGCTACATAAATAATTCACATATGCTATATGAACATATTATGTTATTCATAAGGAAAATCATCATTCTCCAATTCTCATAGTATTCTTTTATGCCAACGTAGCAATGCCATCATGTTACAAATGCCATATTCGGCGTCGTGTGCTTATATTATTCACAGATTTCATTATTTGTAATTACCAATAATGATAATACACACACATAACATAACATATACATATTTAGTAGCTTACATTCTTTTCAGCTTGAGAATTCACATTGCCTAGGCTTTCACGGCTTCTTGAGCTGGACCAGAGCACGCGCTTTTGATCTGCTCCTTACATTCAGCAAGTTCCCCATCAAGTCGTTTGGTCTTTTCATTTACTCACTCATCCCTTTAATGTATCTAAATAAGAAATATAAAATAATGCAGACTACAGTCACTTAATCGGCTAGGAATAAAAACAGTAGAACCCTAGAACTGTTGTGTATTTAAGCCAAAAACAATTGTGGCATAAATATGTTATCAAATAAGGTTAATTAAGAACTTTAAAGAAATTACCATCGACTAATATAACCTGGCTAGTGATTGCTTGATGAGAAAGTGTGAAAGAAAAATGAGACTGTAGTTGTTTCTCATGCCTTTGAAGCTTTTTGTATCCTATTTCTAAATTGATAAACCTTTAAAAATGCAATTGACAATAAAAAACACAAGTAGAAAAATAACACCTTTAAAGAATACCATAATAGCTAGTGAGAACTTAGAACCAATTGTCCAACTCCACATGATATTTCAAACCTCCTATCATAACCTTGGAAGGTAATGTCAATCAACTAATGATCTCTTTCCAACCTATATTTGATGTTACTTCACTTCAGTTGGGTATCCTTTTGGCTTTCATTAGTAATTACATGTTTTGTTCGTGTTATTACTCATTTTCGGTCTCCCTCGGTGTTGGTACGGTACCTATTTCATCCCTACCGCTTCTAGGACACAACCGTTTGAATCACTCAAACCCAAAATCAAACCTTGAATCTCTTATGCATAACATAGCAAAAACGCATACTATTAACCACAATAAATAGTATGTACAACACATTAAAATTCAATTTTCGAGAAGGCTGCTCAAGCTGAGCTACTATTATCAGTTCATCTACGTTCATATGATGGTACTTTTATGGCGAACAAGTTACAGGTAAGTGGTACTTCAACTCATAGGGATTGAGTTACAGTTACTAAGCGGAGGTGATTCAAAGTAACCAATTAACAGTGAATTTAAAACCTACATCAATAATAAAATTAATTAGGGAAAACATAGTAAAATGAAGCATTTAAGTAGGAAATTGTGAATTAGTTTCAAGTTCAAGTGAGAGAAACAAAAATTTGATGAGTCAAACTTACATTAAACTAAGAGAGATATACCAAAAAAAATCAAAGCCCTTATTTGAGAGAGATGAACGAAAATAAACAAAAACTCTATGATGGAAAAATCAGAAGAGCTATTACTGGCTTGATCTTTGTCGTCTCTTTCTCTGTCGATCAACAAATCAAATGTAAGGAAATTTGCGAGAAACCTTAAACATGTTATTATTAAATTTAGCCCTACTTTTGTAATAATGGAAACAAATTCACCTTAATTGAAGAGGAAGAGGAACAGGTTGGCTTCGTGTACACTTTAACTGCTCGATATCTCTTGAAGTTAGCCCTAGAAAAAGAAGGGAAGTAGGGCGAGGGAGTCTGGAGGTAGAGGAGGTTGTTTTCTGTAGAAAGATAAAGATGTAGATTGTTTAAATCTATAAATGCATAGGGATTTGTATAGGAGTGTTTGAAATTTGAACTCCCGCCCAAATATTTGAAAGCTCACATATGCTTTATCTCATTGTACATATGCTTTAAGTCATTGTACATAATGATTTAGATCTTGGAACTCTTAAAATGTGTAAAATGACCATGGTTGCCCCTCATATATGCATATTATATATAATATAGATATATATAATTTCATGATAAGAAGGGATTTCTTTTAAAGGGTAAACCCCCCAGCTTCTATTTTCACCCCCCAGAAGCGCCTCGCTTAGGCCTAAGCGAGGCGCTTCTGGGGGGTGTTTTATTTTGGTAGTTTTTTTGGTGTTTTGAGTTGTTTTTTTTTTAATTTAATAATTATAAAAAGTTATAAAAAAATTAAATGTCAGTTGTTATCCGAGAGATAGCGGTCAACGATGAAGACAACCTGAAAACAACCGGATACCATGGATCAGAGAGATTCAAGCTAATTAAACTCATATCTCAAGCCGGTGCAAGTTATGTTGTAACGAAATCATTCTCACATGAATATCCTGCGTAAAGGACTAAAGCCACATATCTTGCCATTAATACCAACTGAATTTTACTTGCTTGCATGAAAAGTTCATTGTACGATGTCTTTTTCAGAGGACCTCGACTCTTGAGATGTTGCAGGTGTTTGAAAAGTTTGAACTGAAATTGAACTTTTCATGCAAGCAAGTAAAATTCAGTTGTTTTACTAATTTCATAGTCTTGATACTTTTAAACAATCGGATCGGCGCTAAACAATAGAAAGTAATTACAAATATTGCAAGAGGGTCACTATTCATATATAAAGAACATTAATCGGTTTCATCTTTGTTTTATTGAGTTCAACTTTCCATGATCTACCTTTATCATCTCAGAGAGATATCTGTCAAACGATGGAAGGGGACCCGAAACAATAAAAAGTAATTACAAAGAAGATGATCAAAGATGCTACAACATAACTTGCACCGGCTTGAGATATGAGTTTAGTTAGCTTGAATCTCTCTGATCCATGGTATCCGGTTGTTTTCAGGTTGTCTTCATCGTTGACCGCTATCTCTCGGATAACAACTGAAAAGTTGTCTCATTAATTCCAATTCCAATTTCAATTCCACCGGTGCAATCAGAATCTGAAGAGAAGCTATCATCTCAGAGAGATAGCTTAAATCTCTCTGATCCATGATATGAGAGCATAAGAGAAGAGATAATAACATATGAGCTTCAACATAACTTGCACCGGATGATTGCCAATGAGATTGATAACTGGACAGGTTAGCCAGGTGTTTGTCAAAAAGGTAGAGCACACCACTAGAGCAAAAAGTTGTGTGTATGAATAGTGACCCTCTGGCAAACCTGCCATTATTTAGCGTAAAAAGTTCATTGTACATATACCTCCTTATTTAAAAACAAATCACATCATTATAGAGGTTACTAGGTTACTCATCCACAATGTTCTTACCTATGAGTTTAATTAGCTTGAATCTCTCTGATCCATGGTATCCACTTTCAGAATCTGAAGAGAAGCTATCATCTCAGAGAGATATCTGTCAAGTAATTACAAGAAGATGATCAAAGATGCTTCAACATAACTTGCACCGGCTTGAGGTATGAGTTTAATTAGCTTGAATCTCTCTGATCCATGGTATCCACTTTCAGAATCTGAAGAGAAGCTATCATCTCAGAGAGATATCTGTCAAGTAATTACAAGAAGATGATCAAAGATGCTTCAACATAACTTGCACCGGCTTGAGGTATGAGTTTAATTAGCTTGAATCTCTCTGATCCATGGTATCCACTTTCAGAATCTGAAGAGAAGCTATCATCTCAGAGAGATATCTGTCAAGTAATTACAAGAAGATGATCAAAGATGCTTCAACATAACTTGCACCGGCTTGGGTTATGAGTTTAATTAGCTTGAATCTCTCTGATCCATGGTATCCACTTTCAGAATCTGAAGAGAAGCTATCATTTCAGAGAGATATCTGTCAAGTAATTACAAGAAGATGATCAAAGATGCTTCAACATAACTTGCACCGGCTTGAGATATGAGTTTAATTAGCTTGAATCTCTCTGATCCATGGTATCCACTTTCAGGCTGTCTTCATCGTTGACCGCTATCTCTCGGATAACAACTGAAAAGTTGTTTCATTAATCTATAAATAAATCCTTACAAAATATTTTTAACTTAAATCTTTGAGCATACCACACTTAGAGGGTCACTATTCATACATAAAGAGTATAATCGTGATGTGATGGATTTTTATATCTTCAACTTAGTTCCTTTTTACCTGGTTGCAAAGGAACTTCAGGTCAGCCAAACCTTTGTCAAAAGCAAGTGTGAAGATCAAGATCAAGAAGAACAGTACGGTCAACGATGAAGGTGTGTTGTATGTATAAAATTGTGAATAATTGTAGTGTGTTCGGTGCAGTCGACGAACATCATTCAAAATTTCAACTTCCCGTTCAGGTGCTTAAGTCCACCTTGAAGACTGGATACCATGGATCAAAGAGATTCAAGCTAATCAAACTCATAGGAATCTTGAACGAAATTATACAGTTATTTGGAATGTTCCTGATCATTACAGTGAGATTGATAACTTCTCTATGGAAGCAACAAATTCAAAACAGAGGTAGGTTTGCCAGAGGGTCACTATTTAGACATAAAGAGTATAATCAAACAAGGGTTGTTATCGGAGAGATATCGGTCAACGATGAAGGCAACCTGATAAAGGCTGAACACGAGTATAATCAAACAGCGATGTCAAGGGTTTTAAGACAAGGAAGATGAATTCAGTTGTTATCGGAGAGATATCGGTCAACGATGAAGGTGTGTTGTATGTATAAAATTGTGAATAATTGTGAGAGTCGATATGAGAGCAATAATCCATCGAGAACTAGAGAAACAGAGAATAAGAGAAGAGATAATAACATATGAGCTACAACGACGTCGTATTTTGGAAGCTGAAGTTCGGAGAGAACTAAATATTCGGTTGTTGTTTTTCTTCTCTATACAGAGTGACGATAGGCGTTTTCGATATCCAAATGAATCAACGACTTAAACTTGAGTCACAAAGGAGACATGGTGTTTGACTTTTTTGTGTTTGACCCATCCGGATGTGAAAGACAATATCCATATTTACATGATTATAAGAGAGGTCGAAGATATTGCTCAATAAACATTATTATTATTATTATTTTATTATATTTGTAATTTAGTTCCTTTGTTTTATTATTATAATAATTTATTATTATCAAGAATCGGAAATTAGTAAAACGATTTATGAAAGTATCAAGAATCGGAAATTAGTAAAACGATTTAATAAATCATTGCTCAGACGTTAGGGTTTGATAAACACAAAACTTATTATTTATAAAGCAACAAAAACCCAAATCGTACCGTGAAATAAAGAGAGGCCCATTAGGAGTGCCGTGGAGGAAGATCGTCGGTTTGCTGTAGTCGATGATGGCGCAGAGGTTAGCGGTAACTTTAAATTTTGAATGATCGTCGGTTTGCTCTCAATATACCAACCAACAGTCGATCCGACTGTTCATTTCTCTCTATAACAAAGTAAAATTCAGTTGTTATCGGAGAGATATCGGTCAACGATGAAGGCAACCTGAAACGACATGAACATTTATAACCTTTCTGTACCTGTGGCCAAAAGAACCTGATAAAGGCTGTACACGAGTTATTTGGACTGTTGCTAAAATAGTTAAACAAAAGCTGAAATTATACAGTTATTTGGAATATTCTTGATCATTACAGTGAGATTGACTGTTATCGGAGAGATATCGGTCAACGATGAAGGCAACCTGATCATTACTTTTCATGCAAGCAAGGTGGACTTAAGCACCTGAACGGGAATGAAGGATGAAAGCATGACGTGAAACATGACGTAGTCACATTCAGTCTTCAAGGTGGACTTAAGCACCTGAACGGGAAGTTGAAATTTTGAAATTTTAATATAATTATTATAAAAAATGTTCTTTTGACAAACGTCTGGCTAACCTGTCCAGTTATCAATCTCACTGTCCAACAACTGAATTTTACTTGCTTGCATGAAAAGTAATGATCTGAATTTTACTTGCTTGCATGAAAAGTAATGATCAGGAACATTCCAAATAACTGTTCAATTTCAGCTTTTGTTTAACTATTGTAGCAACTTCCATAGAGAAGTTATCAATCTCACTGTCCAGTTATATCCACTTTCAACTAAATCTTTCTCTGATATACTCTATATCAACCGGCTTGAGATATGAGTTTAATTAGCTTGAATCTCTCTGATCCATGGTATCCATACCTTGTTTCAAGTATCTTGTAAAATTCATTTCGTCTTCAAGACTCCTAGAGAGTTACGTGCATTATCTAGTATTGAAACTTGCGATTAATAATATATTAATACATCAATGGACTACACTCACGGTATGTGCATCACGTATTTTCATTCTTTCCTTGATCTGCAATATTTGAAAATTATCATTTCTTGACATGCTTGGTAACACCTTGATCTACAATATTTGAAAATTATCATTTCTTGACATGCTTGGTAACACCTTGATCTGTAATATCTGAAAATTATCATTTCTCGAAAAGTAATTAAAAACACTTAAAAATGAATTAAAAACAATTGTTGCGAGTTAGGTTTACTCGAAGGACCACGTACAATGATTCATCATTGTTGTACAAAGCTGGATGTTCGTACGGGAAAACCAAAACGAGCAATAAACGAAGCGAAACGGGGAGATATAATTTTCTTGGCTTGGAAACAACTTAAAAGAACCAAAAATGAATTAAAATTATTTTTTGGTGATTAACAGATAATTTTAAAGAATTAAAAGAAATTCAGTTTTTTTTTAAAAAAAAGCCCAAACGCCTCGCTTTGGTCAAAGCGAGGCGTTTGCCTGCCTCGCTTAGGCCTAAGCTAGGCTGTTTGTGACTAGCTTAGGCCTAAGCGAGGCAGGCAAACGCCTCGCTTTGACCAAAGCGAGGCGTTTGGGCTTTTTTTTAAAAAAAAAAAAACTGAATTTCTTTTAATTCTTTAAAATTATCTGTTAATCACCAAAAAATAATTTTAATTCATTTTTGGTTCTTTTAAGTTGTTTCCAAGCCAAGAAAATTATATCTCCCCGTTTCGCTTCGTTTATTGCTCGTTTTGGTTTTCCCGTACGAACATCCAGCTTTGTACAACAATGATGAATCAAAGGAACTAAGTTGCAAATACGATAATTATCAAAATAACAAAGATGAAACAGAATAAATTAATGTTCTTTATATACGAATAGTGACCCTCTTGCACCGGCTTGAGATATGAGTTTAATTAGCTTGGATCTCTCTGATCCATGGTATCCACTTTCAGATTGTCTTCATCGTTGACCGCTATCTCTCGGATAACAACTGAAAAGTTGTCTCATTAATTCCAATTCCAATTCCAATTCCAATTCTACCGGTGCAATCAGAATCTGAAGAGAAGCTATCATCTCAGAGAGATAATTGTCATCGATGGAAGCATGTCAAGAAATGATAATTTTCAAATATTGTAGATCAAGGTGTTACCAAGCATGTCAAGAAATGATAATTTTCAAATATTTGCAGATCAAGGAAAGAATGAAAATACGTGATGCACATAACCCTCCATGCAAATCACCCCAATTCTGTCAAAAGAAGATGTATTCACCATTTCAAACGATTTGCCTCCTTTCATGTCTATAGAAACAACAATGGATTTGTCAAAAGCAAGATGTATTCACCCGTTCAGGTGCTTAAGTCCACCTTGAGATATGAGTTTAATTAGCTTGAATCTCTCTGATCCATGGTATCCGGTTGTTTTCAGGTTGTCTTCATCGTTGACCGCTATCTCTCGGATAACAACTGAAAAGTTGTCAACGATGATGGCGTAGAGGTTAGCGGTAACTTTAAATTTTGAATGATCGTCGGTTTGCTCTCTATATACCAATCAACAGTAGCGATCATTACAGTTATTTTGGAATGTTTCTGATCATTGTCAGAGGGTCACTATTCATACATAAAGAGATAAAGGGTGTACACGAGTATAATCAAACAAGGGTTGCCCGGAGTTTGATTAGCTTGAATCTCTCTGATCCATGGTATCCACTAAAGCTGAAATTGAACAGTTATTTGGAATATTCTTGATCATTACAGTGAGATATGAGTTTAATTAGCTTAAATCTCTCTGATCCATGATATGAGAGCAATAATCCATCGAGAACTTGAGAAAGAGATAATAAGAGAAGAGATAATAACATATGAGCTACAACATAACTTGCACCGGCTTGAGATATGAGTTTAATTAGCTTGAATCTCTCTGATCCACTAACTCCGATTGTTTTCAGGTTGTCTTCATCGTTGACCGCTATCTCTCGGATAACAACTGAAAAGCTGAAATTAAACAGTTATTTGGAATGTTTCTGATCATTACAGTTATGCCTTTTTTGGTGAAATGAACTTGAAGAAATGATTTGGTGGATATATCATGAGTTAAACAAAAGCTGAAATTGGACGGTTATTTGGAATGTTCCTGATCAATGATGCTACAGTTATTTGGACTGTTAATCAAGGAGATTGATGAACCAAGGAAAGAATGAAAAGTTGTTTTACTAATTTCATAGTCTTGATACTTTTAACACTTATGCGTAGATCAAGGAGATTGATGAAGATATCATCAAGATGAGCAGGAATTGTTAACCATCCCATTGATTTCAAGTATGTTGCCTTGATCGTTGACAGCTATCTCTCCGATAACAACTGACTTTTACTTTGTACGAAAATCGAGATCATCTCATTCCATGTTGCCTTTTCATGCAAGCAAGTCAAGTCAAAAAAACATTTTTTTATATTGCTCTCATATCATGGATCAGAGAGATTTAAGCTAATTAAACTCATATCTCAAGACGGTGCAAGTTATGTTGTAGCAGTCAAGATTCCTATGCAAGCAAGTCAAAATTCACCGAACACACTACAATTATTCACTATTTTATACATACAACACAACCCCCGGAGTTTGACCGTACTGTTCTTCTTGATCTTGATCTTCACACTTACTTTTCATGCAAGGCATTATTATAAAAACATTTTTTATAATAATTATATTAAAAAAAACAAAAAACTAACTAAAAAGACCAAAAAAAAATTGATCCTAAGCGCCTCGCTTAGGCCTAAGCGAGACGCTTAGGTCTAAAAATCAGCTTTTTCTGCCCCTCGTACTGACCTCCTCGAATTCAGCTTCCAAGCGCCTCGCTTAGGCCTAAGCGAGACGCTTGGGGGGTGAAAATAGAAGAAGGGGGATGGGAATAGACCGAGCCCTTTTAAAAAGTAAAAGTAATATTGTTTTGCCATTTTCAAACAAAAGCAAAAAGGGTTTATAGCATTAGCCAATCCCAGGTGACATGTACGAGGTTATGCACAACTCGTTATTTTTTTATACCTTTCTTATTTAAATAATACTATAACTTTTGTCCCATTAGATCACATGATTCACGTTGTGTATTCGAATGAAAAGAAAAGGGCTTATTTCCCAAAATAGTTTTCTTTAAGATATAAAGTCTACGCATTTTTTGTATTCCAAAAAGTGAACGGTCAATTTGATTTCAAAACCTAACTAGTGGCATTATCCGCCGCGTTGCGGCGGTAATTTAGTCGATGAATTAGAATTTGTTAAGGAGCATGACATCTTAATCGGATGAAACACACTATATTACATACGACATTACATAAGATTAGTTATTAATCAAGGTGCGCGTTGCGCGCCTAACAATTATGTCTGTCAAAGCGCGCGTTGTGCGCCTTGCAATTTTGTCTTGTCATTATTGTAAAGAGTCCATACGATGTTTTAATTTAAAACGTTTAATGTGCAAATCATAAATTAGTGGTATTGAAAAGCAAGCCTTATAGGCAGCAGCCTACACGTCTCCGAAACCTTATATACCACACTAACAATTGACTACAACTTGATAATATATATATATATATATATATATATATATATATATATATATATATATATATATATATATATGTGAACATGCAAAATTTAAGTTCATACAGAAGCTAACATAAGTCATAAAATCGCTTTAATCACGGATGTCACCCAAACAAAGCAAACCAAAATTTCAACCCATTTACCGTGTTATTTCTTAATTTAACTTGGATATACCTAGAAGTTCATAGCCGAAATCGTTCATCAAACACATCTTCATTGTAAAAGCAAAATCCTGATCTTTGTATGAGGTATCTGAACTTGTAATCATAAGGCATTATTTCAACTTTTCTAGAAATCGGCTCTCTTCCTCTTTTTTCAAGACACGCAACCGCTTGTTTCCTTAGCTCACCAGGTAGATTAAGGCAAACCCAATCGATTAAAGCTTCCATATCCTTACCAAAATCTAGTAAATACCAATCTAACACGTTTGGTATTAATAGTTTGTTGGTTTTTGTTATGCCACAGGCTGCTTGAAGGTAATCTCTCTTTGCTGTTGCTAATTCGTTCTCGACTTGTGTTGAAGCGTACACTCTCACCTATATGTGGAGAATTTTCGAGTTAGAAAACTTAACTTGCTTAAACGAAATGGTCAAAAGGATCTATAAATATATATAATACCGCGGGAGAAGATCAGCTGCCACTGCATAAAGCAAACGTCACCAATGGTTCAGACCACCCCAAGCCAAATTTGCCACGAATTTCAGTTTCATTAGTTCAAGAGACTGTGGAGATGATTGAAATAGAATGTTGTTTATATGGTCAACAGCAAACAAATAATATAATAAATAAGTTAAGTATTGCAACTTACAGGTTTTAAGCGATTAGGAAGTCTCAAGATAGAATGCTCTATTGTAATCGCGTTTAGCAGTTACCCGCCTGCATTAATAGTTGCCTGATAAAAGTCCAATCATCTTAGTACAATCACTATAATAACCTAAATTGAAAGTAGAAATGGACGGATGGAAATGAGTTAAATTGGTCACCTTTTGCATTAGTGTTGGCATCATTTCAGGGCTCTCTGGTGTTCCATGCTCTAAATATGCCTGTCATATTACCTAACCCTTGTAACACTTTTAAAAAATATATGGCGTTGACAATAACGATATACATGTACACAGTACATATTAACTGAATCAGAAAAAATATATATATATATACTTACATTCATCATACAAATATTGTATGTGTTTATCCAAAACGCGAGCTTTTGCTGATGCGTCAAGCCCTCTAAGTTGACAGAGGTCAGCTTCTCAAGGAGGAGCCTAAACGTTATGAGTAGCACATAATTCATGAAATAGTCTGCATCTTTTAATAATAATAAGATTCGTATTGATAGATCATATGATCAAACTTACTTGAGTCTACGCATCAAGAGGGACGCATTCATTTTCCTTTTAAAATCAATTGAACCAGCTTCAATTGCAAAAAGATCCTTATAACGGCCAATATCTCTCCTCTTTGATCGCACGCTGCGACAGCAGCGCGCACGCTGCGACAGCAGCAGCGCAGGCTGCGACCAGCAGCAGCGCGCACGCTGCGACAGCAGCAGCGCGCACGCTGCGACAGGTAGCAGCGCAAGCTGCAAACGCCTCTGCATCCATGGTTTTCGCTTTCAGTTTGCTTAATCTCAAAAATAGCCTACAAGATTAAATAATAAGTGAAGCAGAACCAAGAAAATGGTCTAAAGTTGCATCATATGTTTGAAATGCAAAACCTAAATAATGCATTTATAAACATGCCAACCAAAGAGTCGAATAAAGATGTAAATTTCAAAGCGAAATATGAATTAGCGACATATGAATTAACCTTTGAATCTGATAAAAAACATATAAACAACTTAGTTAGTGCATCAAATTTTAAAAATTATAATATTGTAAACATTCTACACAGGATTCGTGGAATTACCGCAATCTTAGACGTTCCTATGGACTGCCTTTTGCCATCTGTTTGTTGACTTGCTAAAAATCAACATGCCTGTTATGTTACTGTTCAATATAAACATATAAGCTCGAAATTAACAGTAATGAAGAAATGAGAAAAACAGGCGGCGAAAACCACTGAAAATACCTTGTGTCTCTCCGATCTTGAGGTAGAGGTAGTTCACGTGCCGGAACACCTTGTGTCGCCGCCGTGGATCCGCTAGTTTTTAACCCGCGCGCGTTGTGGCGCGCTAAACCGGGTAGAACGCTACGCAGTGTATAAGTATTACCATTAGATGTTTCACGGCAGAAATTTGTTTTCGTACATTTGCATTCGGATTTGCAATCCGACTCTTTACCAACAAAAATACAACTTGCAAGTTACCAAGAACACGTAACCTACCTTGCAATACGACCCGTTAACAATTAACTTCAAAGTCTTCATTCCATCCCGAATGAGGAGCTCTATCAAATGTTGAGCAACATAAATCCAAAAATAGAAAAAACACACAGTTAAAATTAAAGCATGCTTATACGTACTCTAGGTGTAGCGTACAAATATGTTCTATTAATCAAAGTGAACATCAAAACCAAAAGAATATGAGAAAAAGAAAAGAAAATGATATACCTTCTCTGATATTTAGAGAGGCTTCAAAGAGTGGTTTCATGCCTTCTTTATTTGCCGCACAAATCAAACAGTCGGTTATCTAAACAAATCGTAATACACCTGACCTGTAATGTTCAGACCCAATACTGCATAAACAACCGAAATACTCTGGGTGAAAATCTGATCCGTTATCAAATTTGTAGCAGAAACGTTTACAAACTACCTAAACTAACCGATCTAGTTTTGGTGATCCGGTAGACAGCAAATTGAGAGGATTAATGACCCGTTATAGGATCCATATCATAATAAACTTGAGCTGGAATAGCCAATCGAAGTAAACACTAAAAAACTTTTAGAATGGGATATAGCTTTAAAGCTTAAAGAGTTGATGAGAAGATGTTGATAACCAATTTTATTCCGGGAGTATATGAATTTATCTTTACACCATTAGAACTTGCTAATCGGAGACATGGTAGAACTTAAAAAAACGTAATTCAATAAAAAGGCTTAACTTGCCATCCATGTATATTTCTACATCATTGAAAAACAATGTGGGGGCTGCAGCAAAGAACCTCATACTATACTCGCACCTGCAAAACCAAACGAATACAATAGAACCATCATCACAATTCATGTTTTTACACGTATGTCAAGGATGATTTTACCCCATGTTTAAGGTCATTGCCCCTACAAAAGTGAGATCAACAGTTTTTCAAAGAGCCAACAATCATGTTAGCTTATTTTGGTTCATATGTACCAATTTTTTTTTAATAAAATGAAAGCTTATGCAATTTCTACCAAGCCATTATAACTATTGTATTATACTAAATTTAGATATATTACAGAATCATCTACACTAATGACCATCGGAAACAACACCATCAGCCACCCGTCTGTACCACGCTCACGCATTTTGCTTTGCTTCCCTACTGGCTAATGCGTTGTAATTATATGCTAATATCATATCATATATACAAATACCGAAGGCGACCCATTTCCAAAATGATATTCAAATGCACCGAAACAGGTAACCAAAAGGAGACACCAACAACAACATCAAACCACACTTCTTACTATATGCTGTTAAGAACAACCAAACAATAAAAGCTAAAAAAAACACATAACCACAGTTGACATTTCATCGAACATCAAACATACAATTTGTGTCGTTTCAACAAACACCACATGGAAGTCATCGAACATCGTATACACGAAACAATCAGACCATTCAGGAAATACACACGCATATACCAAAAAGGTTGAGTAAGAATATGGAAAACCATACCTCAGCCGTCTATTTAATGAAGTTCAAGCCGAATCGAATTGAAGCCACTAACACACAAAACCAAATAAAGAAACCGGTTACCTGCGTAGTAGGTCACACACACGCTAATATGGATTGTACCCTCTAAGACATGAAGCTTGAAGAACTTGTATCATTTGCAATAAATGGACTGAGATCATCTCTAATCTTTACCCAAATTTGGGAAAAAAAACCCCACATAAAGAACCGATCGATTGTGTTATTTGTTAGGTTTGGTTCGTGGTTGATGATGAGGAAACAGTACAGATTGAAGAAGAAAGGGGGGTTAGATGGATTGTCAGCAGAGAGAGGGAGTGAGAAAGGAGATATAACGATTGAAGAAGAAAGGGGTGTGTGAGTGCGAAAGAAGGTAAATGTCTGAGAGAGAAGATGAGAGTGAATCGGTGGGTTCTTTAGACAGAGAGAGTGGAAGAGAAGATGATAGGATACAAATAGTGGAAACCAGATGTGCATCTCCAGCCACGTGTCCCATTCAACCCAGGTCAACCGTGCAAAAAATTTACAAAATCGGTGTATACCACCAGACTCGAACCTGCTTCCTCCTGCTAACACAACAACAGCCTCACCACTACACCACACACATATCATCTTAACCTGATTCATACCTAATTATATTTAACAGCTAGTTTAAAATGTACTGTTCATTTCATGACACTGTTCAATCTGTTGGTACATTAATATAGTTGAATTATCCTAAAATTTCTTCCCATTTTATAAATGAAGTAATTAAAAAAAAATCGTCCTCCCATTTCCAAACCTAATTATCCAAAAATTTCTTTGCGACATCTGAAATATAAATCCTCCTCCCATTTCAAAACCTAATTATCCTAAAATTTCTTCTTAATAAAAACAAAAAATAAATCTATACAATCAATAAAACATCAAATGACTAAAATCCTTCTTTGCGACATCTGAAATATAAATCAACTAACCAACATCAGTGTTTTGAAACCCGAACCGGCCAATCAGACCGGGAACCGAATCATCTTCCAGCCCGGTGTGGGTGTTTGAACTACTTTCATGTGAATCGGGATGTCAAACCGGGATTCAGGTGATTGGACCGAAAAACCAGGAGGTCGAAACAGGATTTTGAGGGACTTGACCGACTGGTCAAATAGAGACGAAAGTTGGCCATAGTGATCCAAGAGTCCCGTGTGAAAGGGCTCTTGCTTAACGAATACCGACCAGGTTTTAATAAAAAATTATCATTTTACCCTATTTCTTTTTATATTATTTAAGACGTTATCCAGTTAAACTCGCTCGACCAGTAGACCGGTAAGGAGATTAGTTTAATGTACCGCCTGGTTCTAAAAGCATTAGCGAACATCAAAGTTTAAAGTTTATACGATCAAGTATTATAAAAAGATAATATGCTTATTGAAAAGTAACCTAAAATGGACCTAGAAACTCATGTTATATGTATATATAGCGTGAGGTTCAAATAAGAACATATTTTAAAAGAATAAAAAAATAAGTTAAATCCAATTTAAGTCACATAGTTGAAACTTTTTTCAAGGAAATAAATTCAAATAAACCCAATAGACCTAACAATCTATTTAAATCACATAGGGATATTATATCCCGCAATTCAATGAATCATTTGCAATAATAGGCAATTTTAAAGATGCAAGAGTGTTTATGGGGTTGAATAAAAAATGTGGAAATGGGTAGATCGCCAAATAGATTAGCGACTTTCATTTTAGATTTTGCAAGGTCGTGATTCAATCAGCGACCTTCATCAAAGTCGCTTATCCAAACCATTCTTTAATAAGCACCAAACATAGCAGCCATGTTTGAATCAGCACACGAACCAGAATGATTACCAGGAGCATCTAATCACGTCTTTATTCCATATATATGCTATGATCCCACATTAGAATTAGCAGGAGCATCTAATCACGTCTTTATTCCATTTTATTCGAAGTTTTGTAAAATGAATGGATCATCCCCTGTTTAAAAAAAAAAACAGAGACATCCTTTGTGCCACATATCGAACGAAATCATTGAACAAGATCATCCCTATACCCACACAAATGAACAGAAAGATCATTATTTGAAGAATGTAACCGATAACTGAAGCCCGAAACCGAAAAGGAAGAATCCGGCAGAATTCCGGCGAGACGGAAAACAAACCAGGATGATTAAACGTCATTGAATCTCGTTTTTAAATGGTTATTAAACAAGGCGAATACAATAATCTTAATCCAATCAAATAAATTAAACTGTTTTTACTAATCCCTTGTGTAGAAGAACAACAACAAAGTTTTCCCGCCAAACTTTTAAAAACACAGAACGATTAGCGAACAGGGAGCAAGGAGAAACCAGGAGGGGAAGATTGTTGTTTGGATAAGCGACTTTGATGAAGGTCGCTGATTGAATAAGGGGGTGTTTGGGATTGAGTTTCAAAACAACTTATTGACTTATTCGCTTTTCCAAGAAGCCAATAAGTGAATAAGCTGTTTGTGTAACCTAAAAGCACTTTCTGTTTTGGCTTTTGGCTTTTAAGGTTGGAAAAGCTATTTTTGAGAAGTTCGAAATCCTGGCTTTTGGCTTTTGACTTTTGGTTTTGGAAAAAAATACAAATCTATCACCCATACAACCAATATTTACAATAAGTTAAGCAAAACACTTAAAAAAAAGACAATATATTGACTTTTTGACATTTCTAATATCAAAAGCTAATCCAAGCACTTTTTTTTTTAAAACTCCTTTTTCAAAAAGACATAAGCCAATAAGCACTTCTGACCAAAAGCACTTTTGCATTTCCAAACTCAATCCCAAACACCCTCTAAGCGACCTTGCAAAATCTGAAATGAAAGTCGCTGATCCGTTTGGCGAACTATCCATTTCCACATTTTTTTATTCAACCTCCATAAACACTCTTGCATCTTCAAAATTCCTTATTATTGCAAACACTCTTGCATCTTCAAAACACCCCCCCCCCCCACCAACATTTACAGGATGATCGGGTTCCCGTTTAGGGTGTACAGTAATGATGGCTAAGGAGATCAAGGATCTCAGTTTAGAGAGGAGAGGATGAATGAATTAGGGTTTAGATTATTTTTGTTTCATTAGTCTTTAACCTCTCCTAATAATCTCTATATATACACCCAAGGGGAAACCCTATTTAATGGTTTATTAAGGGTAATTACGTCCATCACATAAAGACCAGTTAAACCAATAGGGGTATTTAGGTCATTGATCATTTATTAGATAATTGATTATAAGGGCCATATAATAGAATATATAAATATATTCTAACATTCTCCCACTTGGCCGAGTAATCATTTATTATGAGCATTAGATAAGCCTGATCAGGAGTTAACACTCATTTTAGTTTTAAACCCAGAAATGTAGCAGAGAAATACAGTCGTTGAGTCAGTTATTCAACTCAGGACCCCCATTAATCATACTACACCCCAAATTTAAAACTTAACATTAGGATCATGACAAGTAAGCCCTTAACGTTAATTTGTATAATTAGTGTCTATACGTCCTTAGGCATGCATGAACGTATTTAGAGACAAACAAATATTAAACGGATGAGGAATAATTAATAATTAATAATTAATCATTCATAGTGCAATATGCAATTGTACATGGTCATTAGTAAAACCCGTCTCTATTATAGGCCCTTAGAGAGACTTAGGGGTGATAGACCTTTAGTTTTGGATCCATAAGCATATCATGAATGAATTCGATACAAAGAAGTAGTTTCCTCTACTTGTTCATAAAATAAGTGAACAATCAATATCGTATCGAATTTCTAATGCAGCTCTGCTCAAACTATTACTGTTCGAGAAAATAGGGTAGCTGACTTTATCACGGTAAGTCTTCAATATAGAATTTAGATGGAGTTATTAATTATGAGTCTACTGATAAAATTCCAACAACATTTTGTGACAGCTGCGTTGTGATAAGCAACATATTATGTCATTATTATTTAGGTTGTTGTTAACAGTTCATTATGACTCCTCCATGAGATAAGTTTTGTTTGCTGAAATAAGGATATATCCCGAAGTTGACATATTGTTTTCTTTGAATACATCAAAGTTGGAATAAGAGTATTTAACTATTTTAAGTTCTCACTTCTTCTTTAAATTATAGTCTCTCGTTTCTTAGAGATATTGTAATACTTTATTAGATGCTTCACAATAATCTAGACGAGTCTAGTGTTAAGCAACATGAGCAATATCCAAACAAATATAGACTTAAACTTACATAAGGCTTCTAATTAATGAAGCATAAGGTAGTAATCTCAATTATCTTGTTAGCCTCTAAAGGAGAGCAATTTTGTATGTTACATGTGTAAGGACCCTCTTAGAGACGAAACTAATGTCTCGTTGAGTCTATCTCGATGAATTTTGATTCCTATAACATAAGAGGTATCTCCAAGATTCATTATGTCAAAGTATGCGTGAACAATGATTTGACTAACATAACATATACTTGTCAAAAGAATGTCATCGATATAAGGATAAGTTTACATTAGTTGCTCCCACTCATCTTGAGATAGGTGTATTAATCCACTTGGTACTTGATGAAAAGAATTGCATTATAATTTCATCATGTTTAAATGCTTGCATCAACCCATACATGGATTTCATTGACTTACAAACTAAGTGTTCTTGACCTTTAGTTTAGAACTTTAAGGTTATTTTATGAACATGTAGGTCAATGTTGGGGAAAATTATCTAATGTTCATCTAATGTAGCTCTTAAATTATTATAAGCTACTAGAACGGTAATGATCATCAAAGATACCTTTTTGTAAGACAAGTAAGAGGGTACTTTGTTATTTATTCCCTCTTGAGTATAACCCTCAACAATCAATCATACTTTTAGTGTGATAACGTTTCTATTCAGATTCAGATTAGTTATGAACACCCTTAGGTAATTCAACCAAATCCAAACGTTATTCTAATTCATAGAATCAAAGCTTGTCAATAATAACTTTATCCCATTTGGAAGATTTAATTGATGCTGATGATATAAATTAGAAGAGGTAGGATCGATAAACTTTCCAAACATCCATTTCAGCTTTAGTCAGGTAAGGTGCTTAATCATCAAAGTTAGTAGGCCTTTTAGACCTAGATGACCTCCTAAGTTAACTATTGGGTTTATTAGGATACATATGCAATTTTATGAATTAACTCTTGCTTAGGTGCTTTCATTCTAAGGTAAATAAGGAGCAATATTAGTTTCTAAGTGTATAAAAGTTGGTGCAGTATGGTGTACAAGAGGTGTAATCGGAGTTAAATTCAGAGTATAATTTAATAAGTCTCTCCCCCCGCCTTTTGTACTTCTGGAAAGTCATGCTAAGGACTTTTACTGCTCCCACTAAACTTAGAAATCTTTAGGAACTTAGCATGCATAAGGTCTAAGATTGGAAGACCAATAGATTCTAGTAGAGAAACAAGACAATGATGTTCATGTTAGTTTCTCTTATTGAGGATTACTTTAGTTTTGGTATGAAATCTAAGTTCTTCCCATAGTTAGGCATCAATGAAACTTAATTAGGAGTATCATTATATTCTAAGGAGACAAGTTGTGATGGAGTAGTGTCATATACAAGAGGTGTAATTTGAGATAAGATCAAAATTGTCACTTCCCCCACCTCTTGCAACTTTTGCAAGTTATATGAGGACAGTTAATACTCCCACTAATCCTTTAGATCTCTAGGAAATCCATATGATAAGTTTTAGTGATGCATGTGAATGGGAACATTTCATATATTTTACATTTAATTTCCTTATTGTCCAGATTTCATAAGAAATTTTAAGGACATTTTTAGAAGGAAACCTTTTAAGTATATGAATTGATTTCTTTAAGACTTAGGTCCGTATGAAACAGATTAATACAAGTCGATATTTTTCTAAGCTCCACTAATTTCAGTTAATTATACCATGTGATGGAAACCCATTTATTCCTTTTGCCATTTAAAGTTTAAGGCATTTAACACATGTTTTAAAGTCACTAAGAATGAGATTTGATAACAAACCATCCTTAATTAACCTATTCATGATTGCTCATGAAAAAAATTGGTCTCAATGGATGAAATGAATATGTCTCGTTATCCTTTGTTAAATTTTCATTTTCATGATAACAAAGTTGTGAAAATGTATGTATCATCTTGTTCTATTTTATAAGGTTTATGTTCAGATAATGACAACAAAAAATATGAGAGTTTAAGTTAATAGTGACTTTGTTTTGGTCATAAAACTCATAACTGTCAAAGTGTGGCTTTAGTATTGATACAAAAATTCTGAGTAATCTCTAGAATATTGTAAGGTATCATAAAACCTAATACAAAGATCAGTTATTAATGGTTCTTTCAACCTTAACATTAAATTCGCCACTTACTCCCATCTTTGTATTTGTTGAAATCTGGTAAGGAAACGAATAGAACTAGACTCAACATTCATGTGTTAATTGGAATATTTATATCTGTGGAGTCAAATATCATTGATTTTCTACTACTTAACTTACCCAGCTATTTCCTTGGCTTATGGATTTGTCTCGTTGCTTGTGCCTAGTCTAATGGCATAGTTTTGCAGTGAGACACCCGCTTGGAAAACTTAGAGCTGGAAGCAGTACTTGTATTTTGTTTCCAGACTTTAAAACTATCCTATCTATTGTAAGTTATCTTCCACTTTTAAGTTTTAGTGATAGTAAAGTGAATAACATCTGATTTTTCAGTTTAAGGCGTTTCTCTTCCTGTACGTATGTTGCTATCAACACACTCATTTTCCTTTGGTACTTCTGAGTGTTGTAGTTGATCTATATGGCATCCAATCGTACTAATGGAAAAGTTATTGTATAACGCCCTGAAAATCATTATTGATTCCATGAATAAGCCCTTAGTTTAATAGGCCATGTTATTCAATACTATGATGTATTCAAAAATGTCACCTAACCTTATATTTGAGTTAGATTAATTACATGCTTCTTTAAGTGTTCTTTTGATTCTTCCATAGAAAACAAAATTAATCTTAGGAATTTTAGAATCTATAACTGCTCCCGTGATAGCAATCATTAATTTGAGTTCTTGATTACCATAAGTGACATTATATTTGCCTTATCCCACTTCTTAATGAAAATAAATTTTAGTTTGTTAGAAATTTAGCAGGAGTGTCATGTCTAAGGGATAATCAACACTCAATAAGAGCAAATCATATTAAGTTTTAGAATAAGAGTGGATTAGTTAGTTTGAGATATGACCTTTAGAAGAACTTTAGAGTGATTTATGTTATGCGATATTCAAGTAAGGCAGACAAAAAAATAGGATCATTGTATTAATGAAGGATCATTAGTATGTGAGGATCATTGTTTTGATGAAGATGTGATAACATCTATTATAAACACCAAAATATAATAGATTAATTAAAAGTTCTACTTAAACAATAGCACATCACCTTTAGGCAGAAGTGAAATCATTTAAGCATGATGTGTGTAACACCCCAACCGATGGCGGAATCATCGAGGTGTCACGTAGTGACGATTGTTCAAAAGCACATGGTACTAAAATGTAAATATATTATTGAATAATTTAAATTGTCTTACATGGATGAAATGGGAAAAAGAAAAAAGTCTGAACAAATCATGAAAATTGAAATAATTTATTAAAAGCAAGAACTAAAATCTAATGCTATGGAACTAAGATCAAACTGCACCTGAAACATGTACAAAATAAGTTTTGTCAACATATGAAATGTTGGTGAGCATTCCTAGATTTAATACATATAATAAGTTGGAAAAATGTTATACAATTCAAGTGCAAAGCTACAGTACAATTATGTAAACTATGTATAATACAAATGAGCGAAATCAATCCTGTGACTGTATAATGTACTAAATGAACGGCGGTGTACTTATCCAAATAATTGGATAATAACTTAACAATGACCACGGATTCTCCGATGAAAAAGGGGGAGAATCAACCTAGGCGGGTTGTCAATCCAATAGCGCTATCCAATGTTAAGGTCGGCTTGTACAATGTTAATGATTTCACTAAGTACAAATGCATTCTACATGTAATGTCTAAACATAAAGCACGTTTGTAAGCAAATGCACATAGTACTAGAATTGTATTGTAAAAATGTGAACTTGTATTTGTAATTTGTATAAGTGTACATGTAACACCCCAGAAATGAATAAAAGCAAAAGGGGGATAGGAAATACTCACTTTCGCCAAATGACTAGATGACTAAGCGAGCGTGAAAATGCGAGCAATCCAAAGGTTCAACAACGAAACTAGTCCAATTTAGAAGAAAAGAAACCGAATAGAAAAAAATATCAAGCTTCCAATTCGCCAATTACAAGAGCTTATAATCAAAGCTTCAAATGTAGAAGTAATATACTCTAGAAGAAAGGTATGAGGGAGAGTTTAATCGAATTGAAACAATTGATTTAGAGGTGCAAAGTGTAATGGGTCATAGGTGGGTTTTTATACTAGTTTTGGATTCAATTAGTCATTAAAATTGGTCAACACCATAAAGTAAGGTTTTATGATGAATTGAATATTTGACTAGGACTTTGACTAGGAATTTGACTAGGACTTTGACTAGGACTTTGACTAGGAATTTGACTAGGACTTTGACTAGGAATTTGACTAGGACTTTGACTGTTTGACTGTCTCCGCGGACTGCGAGAGCAAAAAAAAAATCATTTTTTTTACTAATTTAATCAATTTTAAGTTTCGGACTTGTTTCCTTCTGTTTTTAAGTTGGTTTTAGGACCGAAAATTAAGGGCTTTGAGTATCAAGGTCTGGAACATACGTGATCAGGTGTAGATGTGAGTATAAAACGTGCATACTTTTACTTATAAAAATTATAAGTTTTATTAAATTGTAAATTTTGGTCCTATTAAAATACGAGGGTTAAAAATGAAAATTTTGAAATAGTTGAGGAACCAATTATGCACATTTTTGAAAAGTGAAGGGTGTAGGTTGTCACAGTTTCCCATACTTTAGAAAATTTCGTCCCGAAATTACTTTCAAGTGAAGGTTTTCCATGAAGCAAAAGACATTTGTAAAAAGGCAAGTAGATTTTAAGAAATGCATCAGCCATGATTTGACAAAGTTTGAAGTAGTTGTTTAATACCCAAAATAATAGTTTGAAAATCCTTAAAGTTTGACCCAAGGTTAGAGAATTAAAAGTTTATAATGAGCAAGGTTTGGGAAAAGTATGTAACTGATGAGGGCAGGGCAGTGTTATAATAGCTTCCCTTATTTTAGAGAAGTTTCTGACCGAACTTTATTAAGGACATGCAACAGGATTCGACTAACAAAGAGTGTAAGAGTATACAAAGTTTGTGTTTTTTGTGTGGATGGTCCAGAGAAAGACTCTAAGAAGTTGATTTGAAGCTCGTGTAAGAACATTCTTATCGAAAATGCTAGCTATTAGTCAACGATCTAATAAAGAGATAGTAATGGGTAGGTTCTTGGTCAGACTCCTTGTCCGCTCCTGCAGTATCGCTCGTGCTTATATATAGGGTGTACCGTAGATAACCCATCACACTACTGATACTTTGGACTCGTACTGATTGTCTACCAATAGCCTAAGTAGAATCACACACCACCCCCATGTACCTGTAAATCCATGATTGTGTTCCGGACCGTAATCATCGATTTACCTTACACTAGGGTGCTATGCTTTTCCATAACACTAACATAAGTAATACAAGAAATAATGCGTGCAACCAAAATGTGTTAAGTAATAGATACTGCTCAAGTATAAGATGCGGTTAGAGGTTCTTCCCCTTTCAGGTTCACCTTTTAACCGTAATGAGATTAATGTGTAAGTATAAGACATGATTAGGGGTTCTTCACCTTTCGGGTTCACCCTTAACCGGTAAATTTCTGTTCACATCATTGGGCTCTAAACAACCATATTGATAAACTCTGAGGATTACACCGTTCCCCTCGGGTTAGAGGAATACTCTGAACCGAGTCGTTCATGGGAACTGGCTTAGATCTCATACGAGCAATCAATTTGTTCGTTGGCCATGATGATGAACCAAATAATGTAAAGTATAACAAGATTTTACTCACAACAAAAAAAATATGCATACCAAATATGCGTTCATGTAAGTATATAAGTATAGCATAGAATTTTGATTGAAAGAATAGCATAACTGTAACACCCCAACCGATGGCGGAAACATCGGGATGTCACGTATTGATGATTGTTCAGTAGCTCATGGTGAATAATAAATTTCATTAAATGATTTAAATAAATTACATACAATTGTTCTACAAGAATTCGTACATCAAATTGAATAAAACTATGCACACATCTTCAAGCATTAATTCGAATCTTCAAACAAGTAGAACCTGAAACATGTTAAGTTGAAAATATTTTGGGTCAACAAAAGTTGGAGAGAATTACATAGGTTTTGATAATCGAATAAAATTGTTGTGCAATTCATGTGTCATGGCAATATAGTCCATATGTGAAAACATACTAGAAGTAAATCGAGTGCATAATCAACCTTGTGACTGTTGTATTGTGGTACATCCCATACGCTCATGGTTCACTCGTTTATATTCCAGTAACAAACACCCACGCAACCTTTGTAGGAGGCACGTATCCGGGTGGGATTGTCAGTCCAATAGATCTATCAATGTATACCGTTTGGCTGATGAATGTTTATGCTAGAATTGTGCTTACCCTAGTCATGTTCAAGACATAATGCAACATAGAAATACACATAGACACATTGATGATTGAATTGCATAAATATTGTTGTAACATGTTTCACCCCAAAAATGGTGATAAATAGAAAAGGGGCTATGTAAAACTCACCTTAGCAAAATGTTATGTCTCGTAAAAAAAAATAGAATATTGTGTTGTGAATGTATGCGAGGCGAATCCCAAAGACTCAACAACGTAGCTAGTCCAAATTGAAGAAAGCGAAAAAGAAAGAATATCAAGCTTCCAATTCGCCAATTACAAGAGCTTACAATCAAAGCTTCAGTTGTAGAAGTAATAGACTATAGAAGAAAGGTATGAGGGAAAGTTTAATCAGATTGAAACAATCGATTTAGAGGTGCAAAGTATAATGGGTCATAGGTGGGTTTTTATACTAGTTTTGGAGTCAATTAGCCATTAAAATTGGTCAACACCATAAAGTAAGGTTTTATGATGAATTGACTATTTGACTAAGACTTTGACTGTTTGACTAAGACTTTGACTAGGACTTTGACTATTTGACTCAAGGCTTTATTTTAAAAAAAAAAATCTTGTATGTGAAAAAAATAAAAGAATTTAGAATCATATTATTATTATTATTATTTATATACATTTATGTATGTATATAAGTTGTGAGTTAGGATAAATAAAAACTTAGGCACATTTGTATAATATTAATGAAAAGGTGTAATATATATATATATATATATATATATATATATATATAAGGGCTTTTTATGTATTAAAATTTTGGGGAAAATTTTGCGATGTTACAATAATGTAAATCGAGTAAATCGCACAATTTGCACAAAATGAAAGTAAACGAGTTAAATTAATGCTCAAAATTAGTGTTGTAAGAATAACTATGTTGGATCAGTATATTGCTCTTTTGGTGAACTTGCTAGTTGACACTTAAGTGTTTAGCAAGTTCTTAATGAGTGATAGCACGGCGGAATGTTTATAAGTTTAAAGCTACACTTATCAACAGGAGTTATTACTCCCCCTGGATTCAAGAACTAATAAATGATAAGTGTTTATTGAGAATCTAAGTATTGAATGAGAATGAAACACTTTGACAGATTCTCAGTAAACACGAAATGGTAATAACAATAATAAATGTTGAAAGATTTCTTGTATTAAAATCAATGTCTAAAACAGAGGGATGAACCCTTCTATTTATAGACTTTACAAATACATGAACCTTGCCAAAAGCAAGTTCAGAAACAAGTTGCAACAAGTTGCAGTCTTGGAACTTGTACATAAAGCAAAAAGAAACATTAAAGTAATAAACTACTGATATACAAAGGCGGTGGAAAAGATCTTCTGTAAGTACTGATGAATGACAAACTACTGATGAGTAGTTTGTCTTCAGTAGTTCTTCAGTAGAAGTGTCTGGTTTAAACTTCAGAACTTCTGATGACTTTCTTCTTCAGTACTTCTGAATCTCCTCTTCAGCAGTTTGATCCTTCTTCTTCAGCAGTTCTATACTTAGAATATTTTGACAGAAGTGAATTAGACTAAGGTTTACAAAATTGGTTTCACCAATCCTTTTTGTCCTAACAATCTCCCCCTGGATTGATGAAGCCAAAACCTTACTAATTTCTTATTGTTCTTTTCTGTCCTTCACGATTTTCCATATTCCTTTGAACATGGAATTCTTGAGCCAGTTCAGTTGATCATCAGTAAGAGACCCTTTCTGTGGTTCTAGGTGTTGGATTGTAAGCAGGTCTTTGGTTGATAGTTTCTTCAGTTCATTCATCGACCTATATGCCTTGCTTGTTTGATCTCTTCTTGTCACAAGTACTGAGTTGTTATTAGTAAAGGACCATCTGATGATTGGTACTTTAGACTTGTCAAAGTCTGTAGTGTAGGGAACCATGGTGGTACCCTGGGTTTCTCCTGAGTGTTGAATGTTTTTAACTTCAGTGACTCTCAGGTGGGATTCACTTCCCTGTTGTTGTTCCATCACATTAGGTATCTGAAATGTTGGCAAATGATGTTCAGTTACTACCTTGGTGTGCAGTTTGTCTGTGATGGTCTTCTGGATTTGATATGCAAAGGTGGAAGGATCCCTGAATTGTGTGAGCAGAGGCTTTTCTTCTATATCAAAATCAGAATGGACTACTGTACTACCTTCTAGTAGTACCATCCTGAAATCAGTCTTTACTTTCTCCTCTAACTTCATTCTTTGTGTAGCTGGTCTTCTTTGAACACCAGAAGTTCTAACTACTGAAGTTGAAGCTTCAGCAGTTTGAAACTTCTCTGGATTAGCAGCCCTTGCAGCCTTATATTTTCTATATGTGTCCACCAATCTTTCTTCTTTCCATTTGGACACTGAGGCTTTTGAACCATAACCATTAGCTACCAGTTCTTCTATCATCTGAGCTCTCTTGGCCTTTGTGTCTTTACTTGTTGCAAGTTTATCTGCAATAAGTTGAGCTCTTCTTGTCAGCTCTTCCACAGAGAATCTCTTCAATGTGTGGGCTTTGATTTTGCTGTTCTTTGTAATGTAAGACATCAGTTGATGTCTTTTATCTTCTTCAGCAATTTCATCTAGGCTAGCCTGCCTTTGGAGTTCAGCTTCATAAGCCTGAAGTTTTTCTTCATGGCTTAGATCTAAGTCATCCCTTTCTTCCAGTGTTTTCCAGATCTGATCTTCTCTGGCCTTCTTTTGGGCTGCCACTAAACTCTTCTCAAGTAGTTCTGCTGATTGAGAGATTGGAGAAGGGTTTAGCACAGTCATTGTGGTAACTGTTGTAGTAGGCCTGGTAGGAACAGAGGTTGGTTGAATAGGAGCAATTGATCTGGAAGGGTCATCAGTTTGAGTCTTGGAAGTGTTAACTTCTGATGGGTTGACAACTTCTGAAGGTTTGTCAACTACTGAAGGATTGTCTTCAGTACTTTCTGATTCTTCATCAGAACTTTGGCCATCAGAAGTTTCTTCATTGTGCCCTTGGGATTCATCAGATTTTTCAGCATCTTCTATTTCTTGAATAGAGACACCAAATTGTTGGGACAGTTTTTCTTTTCTGGCTTGATTCTTCTGATCTCTTTCAAGGATAGCCACTCTTGCCCTTATCCTGGCTTCGAATGACTCCTTAGGTTCCCTAATTTTCTCCCCCTTTTTGGATTCATCAAGTTTGGAAGTTGAGGGTTGGGAGAATTGACCTGTAAGAGTAGCAATCTGTCTGCTGTTGAATTCAATCTTGTTGGACAGATCGTTTATCTTTGTCTTGATCACTCCAAATTGGTTCTTGATTGACGCTCCAAGTTAGCTGTGTATGTTTGGAAGTGATTCCTGATAAGAGTGTTCATCATGTGGTACAGGGGACCATCTGGGCTGCATAGCTGGTTCATGTCTATGCTTGTTTGCCCAGGGAATTGGGTAGGCATTTGTAGTGAGGGGTGTGTTTTTGGTTGATCTTCTTGTTGTACAGAAGATGCCACTCTAGGGGAATCATGGATTGAGTGGGCTTTAACCTGAGATGGTGTGACTAGCTTCTTGAGCTTAGAGACACCAGGTGCAGGACCTTCACTTGTAGCCGTCAATTCAGTAGTTTGGTGTTTTGAAACATCATCCAAATCAATGGAATCATCTGAATCCCTGATTACATCCTCAATGAGGACTGTATCAGTTACATCATGAGCTGAGCCTAACTCAGTTGTCTCATGTACCTCTTGTTCTTGGTTCAGAGGATTTCCTACCTCAGGCATTAAGCCTTCATCAGTAGTTGCCACAGTTGAGGTCTTAGCTATGTTACTTCTGTCCTCAGGTCCACCACTGGGTGGTAAATGAGTAGTAGCAGCCTCAAAAGTACCAAAAGTTTCTAAGTTTGGGCTTAGAGACTCTGGTTCATCCTCATCTCTTTGGTTAGGGCTTTGAGTGTCCACATCCATGTCAATTTCTGAGGCTATGTCCCCTGTTTTATGTGGTTGATGGGGACTGACATGTGTAGATGGGACTTTCTCTTTTAGCCCAGAGAGAAGTTTGGCTATTTCAATGTCTGGTTCAGAAATTTGGGGTGCTTGTTCAGTAGTTTGGGCAGTGGGTTCAGCAGTTTCAAAAGAAGAATCAATTGGAATAGTTTTCTTAAGTCTTTTTCTTTTGAAAAGGATTGTTATTGGTGCTCTTGGTGGGGTTTGAGATGGATGAGACTGAGAGGATGTTTCAGTCACATCTTTAAGAAGTGCAGATTGCACAATAGGTTGTTCAGGCATCTCAACCTCCTGAACAGCTTTTCTTTTAGGTTTGGTGGGTTTTTGTTTTTGTATCTTGGGTTTCTTGGCCTTTGGTGGAGTAGGTTTGGAAGATGAGGGTTCCATGGGGACTGGTTCTGGTTCCCCTTGGTCATCTTCTGGCCAGGCAGCCTGTTTGTTGTGCCTTGAGTATGCTTGTGAGGTTAAGGGTTTTAAAACTTTAGTTTTACCCACAAGCACCTCATTACCCAGTTCAGATATTATGCATTGCATAATGAACCTTGGATATAACAAAAACTTTTTCTTAGTGTTATTGTGATGTAACACCAACTCATTAAAGAAAAGTTTTGATGCCCTGAAATTTGTTTCATTCACAATAGAATGAAATATTGGTTGAAAGGTTGAGGGCATCTGGTCATAAGACCCTGTCTTAGGACTCAAGCACATAATAATATAATGAAACAAAAGTTTATATTTTGGTTCAAAATACTTCTTAAAGATAGTAACTTGTGAAAGAGTACCTTGATAACCACACTCAGTCATGGTTAGGTGGATTGCAGAGTTGTCAAACTTTTCAGGGGCATTCACATCATTCAACCCCAGTCTGTCTGCAAGTATGGCCGATGTAATGGCCATTTGTCTCCCTTTAATTGTTGAGTTGAGGGAGATAACTTCATCATCCACCATCACTGTCTCAGCATTATCCCAAAACTCATTGAGAGTTTCAGGATGTATTGGTGGGTCTATTGTGAGAGCGGTGAAATATTGGGATTTGACGACGAGATCAATGATCTCATCATATTGGGACCAGCCTTCTTGTTTTTCTAAGTAGGCTCTGAGATTGTGTCCCTGTTTAAGAACTAAAGCCATGTGGTTTGTGTGTGTGTGTTGATTAATCGAACAGTGTTTATGTTGCAGGTTCAGGGGTTTGAGAGCTTTCTTGAGAGAGAAGGAGGGAATTTTTTTGTGTTTGAATGGATAAGTGTTAAAAAAAGATATTTATCAGAAGTTTTTAACCGCTTGGATCTTCTTTATTAGAAGTTTTAAACCGCCTAGGTTAAAAATCTCTTTATCAGAAGTTTTAAACCGACTAGGTCAAACTTCTGATGATGGGAAAAGTCAGATTTGCCCTTTTTGACTAAACTGCTGATGAAGAATTATCTTCATCAGTAGTTCCCATTTTCTCTTCAGCAGTTTTGAACAGCTGATGAGAAATACTTATAAATACTTTATTCATAACTTCTGAAGGTTGTTTTATCAGAAGTTAATCACTTTTTAGAAAATATCCCCATACTGATGTTTTGTTCATCAGTAGTTTCTCTCTTTTCAGAAGGTTTTCAATTTTTGAAAGATGTAAGTGAAAAAAATAAAAGATTTGTGCAGAAAAATAAAGAGAAACACTTACAAATTTAGCATCCCTAGCATGGATACTAACTTCTGAAATGTTGATGTGTCAAGGGGTTTAGTGAAAATGTCAGCTATTTGATTAGCTGTTGCTACATGTTTCACTTCAATCTTGCCTTTTTCATAGCAATCTCTTATGAAATGATACCTGATTTCAATGTGTTTAGTCTTTGAAAACTGAACAGGATTTTGAATGATGCTAATGGCAGATTTGCTGTCTACAAGCAATGGTGTCTTGGTCTCTTTGATTCCATAATCAAGAAGTTGATATTGGAGCCATTGTATCTGTGATGTACAACTTGCAGCTGCAATGTATTCAGCTTCAGCAGTTGAAGTTGCAACAGATGTTTGTTTCTTTGATTGCCAGGACACTAGACAGTTTCCCAAGAATTGACAACCACCAGATGTTGATTTTCTTGACATTTTACACCCTTCATAGTCACTATCTGAAAAAGCTGATAACTTGGTATTGCTTGAAGCAGGATACCAAATTCCAAGTGTGGGAGTTCCTTTCAGATATCTGAAAATTCTTTTGACTGCAATAAGGTGTGATTCCCTAGGAGCTGATTGATATCTAGCACAGACACATGTTGAAAACATAATATCTGGTCTAGAAGCAGTTAGATATAAAAGGGAACCTATCATACATCTATACATGGTTTGATCAATCTGTTTTCCTTGATCATCTAGTTCAACTTGTGTGGTTGGTGTCATGGGAGTGGAACATGATTTACAGTCTTGTAAAGAAAATTTGTTTAATAATTCTTTAACATATTTTGATTGATGTATAAAAGTTCCATTTGTTTGTTGTTTAATCTGCAGTCCCAGAAAGTACTGCAGTTCTCCCATTGTACTCATCTCAAATTTTGATTGCATGAGTTTCTTAAATTCATCACACAATTTTGTGTTTGTTGAACCAAAAATTATATCATCAACATATATTTGAACAAGTAAGACATGATTTCCAACATGTTTTATGAAAAGAGTTTTATCAATGGCACCTCTTGTGAAGTTATTTTTGAGTAAAAAGGTTGAAAGTGTATCATACCAGGCTCTTGGAGCCTGTTTAAGCCCATAAAGAGCTTTGTCTAGTTTGTACACCCACTCAGGATGAGAAGGATCCTCAAACCCAGGTGGCTGACAAACATACACTTCCTCTTTTATCTTTCCATACAAAAATGCACTTTTGACATCCATTTGATAAACTTTTATTTTGTTGGAAATGGCATAGGCCAGAAATAACCTGATGGCTTCAAGCCTTGTAACTGGAGCAAAGGTTTCATCATAGTCAATGCCTTCTTCTTGAGAGTAACCTTGTACTACCAGTCTTGCCTTGTTCTTTATTATAATACCAGCTTCATCTTGTTTGTTCCTGAAAACCCATCTTGTGCCAATTGGTTGCTTGTTTGGTGGTAGGGGACAGATTTCCCATACCTGTTGCTTGTTGAATTGAAGCAATTCATCTTGCATTGCCTGCACCCAATTGTTGTCTTTGAGGGCTTCCTGGTACTTCTTTGGTTCCAACTGTGAAATAAATGCTGAGAATAGACAAAAGTTGGAAAGCTGGTTTCTTGTAAGAACACCTGATGCAATATCACCCATGATTTGATCAAGTGGATGGTCTTTGTGTTCGATCAGTTGTTGTAAACCACTGACAGGTGTTGGTGGCTCATGTTCTTCAAACAAACTACTGAGGTCTATTATATCTGGTTCAGCAGTTTCAGTGTCTTCAGTAGTTGTAGGTGCTGAAGCAGATGTTTGAGTTTGTCCTTCAGTATTTGTTGAATCAGAAGTTTGTGAAACTTCTGATGGTTTTGAAGTTGACTTAATGACTGTTTGAGGAGTCCATGGTGCTGGATCCTCATCATCAAACCTTTGATCACCATAATAAGTAGGTTTTGATGAAGTGACAGTCTTTTCAGGTTCAAAATGGAAGTTGTCAAGGTCAAAGAGTTCAACAGGATGTGCTGGAATGAGAGTGTGTTTTGACTCATTGAACTTGACATTCAGTGTTTCTTCTACTATCCTGGTCTTTGAGTTAAAAACCTTGTAGGCTTTTCTAGTTGAGGAATAACCAAGAAAGTAACCTGAGTCAACTTTGGCAGCAAACTTTGAAATAGATTCCTTGATGTTCAAGATGAAACATTGACACCCAAAAGCCCTGAAAAAGGAGATAAGGGGCTTCATGCCATGAAGAACTTCATAGGCAGTCTTTGAATGTCTCTTGACAATAAGAACTCTATTTTGAACATAACATGATGTGTTAACTGCTTCTGCCCAGAAGTATAAAGGTAGGCCAGAATCAGCTAACATTGTTCTTGTTCCTTCTATTAAAGTTCTGTTCTTCCTTTCTACCACACCATTTTGTTCAGGAGTTCTAGCAACACTGAATTGTCTAATAATCCCTTTAGACAAACAGAATTCATCCAGAGTTTTGTTCATGAACTCTGTCCCATTATCACTTCTAATGGTTTTGACAGGTAGAGAGTATTGCTTCTCTACTTGTAGAATGAAGAACTTGATGATTTCAGCAGCCTCATCCTTGGAAAATAAGAAGAATACCCATGTAAATCTTGAGTAGTCATCAATGATGACTAAGCAGTACTTCTTCTTACCAAGGCTCATGATTTTTACAGGCCCAAATAAGTCCATATGGAGTAGTTGAAGACATGCAGTTGTTTTTGATTCTTCAATAGACTTATAGGAGGACTTATGCTATTTACCCTTTAAACAGGATACACAGTGTTCTTGACACTGGTATACTTTTAAGGGTAGACCTCCGACCAAGCCCATTTCTGTGACTTTATTTATGGTTTTAAAGTTCACATGGCCAAGTCTCCTGTGCCAGAGATCAGTTTCTGAAGTTGGTGCCCTTGAGAACAAACAGGCAGTGTTGTTCAGTACTTTGTCTTTTTCAATGTCTACTGCATAGACATTGCCACATCTTTTGGCTATTAACAAAGTATGATCTTCAATAATCTTCTCTATCAACTTCTGGCCTTCTGGTGATATGATCTTGCATGATGTCTTTGTGAAAAAGGAAGAATATCCTTTATCACACATTTGTGACACACTCAGCAAGTTGTACTCAAGGTTTTCAACCAGATTGACCTTGTCAAACTGTATTTTGCCAGAGGAGACATTGCCATGTCCTAGGACATATCCCTTAGCATTGTTCCCAAAGGATACAGATCCATCTCTTTGACTGATAAAATTGTTTATCAGGTATCTGCATCCTGTCATGTGCATTGAGCCTCCACTGTCTATATACCAAATGCTATTTAAGCCTCTGGAAACTCTCTGCACAAGATAGCAAATTAGTTAGATTTAGGAACCCAAGCCAGTTTGGCTTTGGGTTTGCTCTTGAGAACATTTACAGTTTGTTCTTGACCAAGTTTAGAAATCCATGTCTTTTTGGCAATAGATTTTGCATTAAGAACAATGGTGGTATCCTTTTGAGGACCACCATCAACTTTGGTCATCAGTAGTTGTACCAAGTTCATGAGATCTTTAATCTCAGCAGTTTGTGAAACTGCTGATGATTCAGGTCTAACTACTGATAGAGAATTTTGAGAAAAAAACTTTTGTTGAGATTTTGTCTTTTTTCGAGAAAAGGTTTTTGCTGGTTGTTGTTTCTTGGGAGAAAAAGTTTTTACATAATTATTTTTTATTTGTTCCCATACAACCAATTGTTGATTTTTCTTATTGAACTGAATACCCTTTCTATATCTGCAAAATTCTGTTTTGTGGTTGAACATACCACAAATTTCACATTCTTTTGTCTTTTCTTTCAAAGACAAGTCTCTGACTGTTTTGATTGGTTTTAGGTCATCAGTAGTTTTCAGGTTCTCAACTCCTGATGTAGTTGAAACTACTGATGGCTTAAAGTCAGATTTAATCAGTACTTCTGAAGAACTTTCTTTGTGTGATTTTAGAAAGTTTTCATGGAAAGATGTGCATTCTTCCTCTTCAGAAGTTTCACCTGAAACATTTTTTCTCCCATCTTCAGTAGTTTTGGGAGAGAAATCTGTTGGTTTTTCAGTGTGATTGTACCCTATGCCAAACCTAACATTTGAAGCACTTTGTTTGTTTAGCAATAATTGGTACCCCTTACAAGATTCCACCCATTTTTCACATGTGACCTTGGTGTCAGCAAGCTCTTGTCTGACATTTCCTAGGTCATTAATCATGATTTTAATTTGTGCTTGGGTTTCAATAGCAGAGTTAGTTAATTTAGAAACTTCTTTTGTTTTTGCAGCAAGTTTTCTTTCTAAATCACATTTCATCTGAGTGAATTTTCTCTCAGAATCATTTGCTTTTCCTTGTAAGTGCACATTTGTCTCTCTTATGAGAGCAAAAGATTCTTTGCATGAATTTGAGCATAGTTTAGTCAAAGATTCTTTAGATACCAGTGACAAGGCAGATTTTGAGGAGCATCCCTCAAATGCCATTAAGGCAAAGTTCTTTCTGCCATTGTCAGGCTCTCCCCAGTTGATGTCAAACATTTTGTTGTCTGCATCAGGATTGCACTCTGTGGTGTCAAAAGGAAGACTGCTCCAGTAAACATACCCTAAAGTGAATAAACTTTGTTGAGAGGGTTGCTGTTGCTGTGGAGGTTGTTGAGCAGCTGGAAAGGGAGGGATTGATTGTTGGCTCTGCATCTGTTGAGCAGGCATCTGTACATATTGTACTTGTGGCACATATTGGTGTTGTGGAGCTTGTTCCTGTACAAAATGTGCACTCCCTTGTGTTCCATTATTCCTGTTATAATTGGGGTTAAAATTTTTTCCAGACTGAGATTGGTTAAAGCCAGAGCTTCTACATTCTCTAGCAAAGTGTCCCAACTTTTGACACTTGTGACATCTAAGTTTAGATTTGTCAAAACCAATTTTTGTAGAACTGTTAAGTCCTGGAAACTTCCTTCCTGACCTTTTGTAAAATTTATTTGTTTTTAAACTTAACATGGCCAGTTGGTGCAAAATATCCATTTCTTCAAGTTCATCACTGCTGAAACTATTTAAGTCATCCATGATAAAACACATGTTATCAGCAGTTTGACCAAAGTCATTATTGTCATAACCTGGGAATGATCTTTCAGATGAGATCCCAGCAGTTATGTCAATGTGGTCAAAAGATCCAAAACTATTTGAACAAGTTGGTGAGTCTTGTCCCAATAGTGCTGTACTACCAGGTAGATAGTCATCAGCAGTTTTACCAGAATTTTGTAACTTTTTCTTTTGATCAATTTCTCTCTCAAAAGTAAGTAATCTCCCATGAAGTTTTGTAAGAGTGAGGGAGCTAAAATCTGGTGAAGATCTTAAGACTATTGAGTATGTTTCCCATTTATCAGGTAAAGACCTTAAAAATCTATGAAGCATAGATACTGTTGTATAGGTCTGACCATTTAGCTTTAGCTCAGATATTAATGAGGAGAATCTTTCAAATTGCTGTGTTAAAGTTTCCCCATTAATGTGAGCAAAAGTTTCATATTGTTGAGCCAAGATTTCTCTGGTGTTGGCAATCACCTCTTCAGTTCCTCCAAACTGTTCTTTTAGGCAGTCCCAAAGCTCTTTGGCACTATCACAATGTAATAGGCCAGAATAGATTTCATTTGGGAGTGCCATTGCCAACATAGAAAAAGCTTTTGCATCAAGCTCAAGTTTTAGGAAATCATCATCAGTATAGTCTTTTGGTTCTTTTGGAATCTCTTCCTTAGTTTCAAGATTTATATTTACTGGTTTATGAGGACCATATATCACAGATCTCCAACAACCTGTGTTGGTCTGTGACAAGGTATGTGCCATTCTCTTTTGCCATATGTTATATTCATTTCTTACAAGCATGGCAGGTTTAGTGGCAGAACCAGTATTATGAGGATCCATTTTAAAGAGTATTGATTTGTCAAATATCTCTTAAAGTGATGGATGTTGATAAAAGTGAGCTTATAATCCTTTATTGAATATCAATAAGAGCCTGTGTCTGATTCTCAATGTGTTAGATTGATATGTGATCAGATAAACCAGTGCTCTGATACCAATTGTTGGATCAGTATATTGCTCTTTTGGTGAACTTGCTAGTTGACACTTAAGTGTTTAGCAAGTTCTTAATGAGTGATAGCACAGCGGAATGTTTATAAGTTTAAAGCTACACTTATCAACAGGAGTTATTACTCCCCCTGGATTCAAGAACTAATAAATGATAAGTGTTTATTAAGAATCTAAGTATTGAATGAGAATGAAACACTTTGACAGATTCTCAGTAAACACGAAATGGAAATAACAATAATAAGTGTTGAAGGATTTCTTGTATTAAAATCAATGTCTAAAACAGAGGAATGAACCCTTCTATTTATAGACTTTTCAAATACATGAACCTTTCCAAAAGCAAGTTCAGAAACAAGTTGCAACAAGTTGCAGTCTTGGAACTTGTACATAAAGCAAAAAGAAACATTAAAGTAATAAACTACTGATATACAAAGGCGGTGGAAAAGATCTTCTGTAAGTACTGATGAATGACAAACTACTGATGAGTAGTTTGTCTTCAGTAGTTCTTCTAGTAGAAGTGTCTGGTTTGAACTTCAGAACTTCTGATGACTTTCTTCTTCAGTACTTCTGAATCTCTTCTTCAGCAGTTTGATCCTTCTTCTTCAGCAGTTCTATACTTAGAATATTTTGACAGAAGTGAATTAGACTAAGGTTTACAAAAGTGGTTTCATAAATCCTTTTTGTCCTAACAAACTACTAATAAATAGTGCGAGAATAGTTGCGAATAACGCCTGAAAATAACTACCAACAAAAAAAATAATACAAAAATAATAAGATAATGTACGAACGTAACTATAAATAGAATGGTGTAAAAAAAATAATGAAATTTATTGTAAATGAAAGTGCGCAGAACAGACGTATAGTCTACTGGTTTGAGGATAACTTTTTGAAAACTAAAGAATGTTTTAAGTTCAAAATAGGTTCACTTGAAAAGATTTCGTAGGTACACATTTTCATGTGTTTACGAGAAGTCGAGTTTGAAAAGTGTTATAAGGTATATTATTAGTTGCAAATTCCTCCCGAAAACATATATTGGATACTTTATATGAAAACATGCAGATTTACATTTGATTTGTAAAATATGCAATGCAAGTTTATAAAATGCAAGATGAAACCATTTCATGAAGTGTGTGTAAATCTAATGTGTTTCGAAAGACCAAGATTTAAAATGATGTGAAGGTTGTAAATGATCCCAGATGCCTTGACGAATTTTGGAAAATAAAATTTTCTGTATTTAAACATTTCTTTAACTTATAGGTTGAAAAGTCAAAAATTTTAATTGTTATGAAATGTTGAGAAAATTGAAGTGTTACCCGTTAAGACTGGGTAAACTTGAAACCTTTTAAATTTTCAAACTTTTACGAAATTTATACATTGAAAGATCATTTATTTGCAGGATCGTTAAGGCATCTCTTTGGGCTCATAGCGGGCTATTTGTTTCAAGGCACAAGGTGTATGAAAAGTGTGTTCTAATTTGGCAAATAGGCTTTGTGAAAAGACTTATAGAATAAGTTGTCAAATTAATCGTTTTAGAGAGTAGTGTACTAGTGCGTATCGTGTAGGTAGGCATTTATGTATGAGTTTAGTCTGACTAAGAAGTTCTAACTAATGGTAGTTGGCTATGGCTTAGGAGACTGGGTGCAGCAATATTAGTATTAGGTATATGAGGATATACTGTGACTTCGATCAAGTAAGTTTGTAAACATAAAGGTATAAAACAGGTTGAAATAATAAGTTTAGAAAAACCATGTTCATTTTTAACTGTATGAAACGAATAGAACTAGACTCAACATTCATGTGTTAATTGGAATATTTATATCTGTGGAGTCAAATATCATTGATTTTCTACTACTTAACTTACCCAGCTGTTTCCTTGGCTTATGGATTTGTCTCGTTGCTTGTGCCTAGTCTAATGGCATAGTTTTGCAGTGAGACATCCGCTTGGAAAACTTAGAGCTGGAAGCAGTACTTGTATTTTGTTTCCAGACTTTAAAACTATCCTATCTATTGTAAGTTATCTTCCACTTTTAAGTTTTAGTGATAGTAAAGTGAATAACATCTGATTTTTCAGTTTAAGGCGTTTCTCTTCCTGTACGTATGTTGCTATCAACACACTCATTTTCCTTTGGTACTTCTGAGTGTTGTAGTTGATCTATATGGCATCCAATCGTACTAATGGAAAAGTTATTGTATAACGCCCTGAAAATCATTATTGATTCCATGAATAAGCCCTTAGTTTAATAGGCCATGTTATTCAATACTATGATGTATTCAAAAATGTCACCTAACCTTATATTTGAGTTAGATTAATTACATGCTTCTTTAAGTGTTCTTTTGATTCTTCCATAGAAAACAAAATTGATCTTAGGAATTTTAGAATCTATAACTGCTCCCGTGATAGCAATCATTAATTTGAGTTCTTGATTACCATAAGTGACATTATATTTGCCTTATCCCACTTCTTAATGAAAATAAATTTTAGTTTGTTAGAAATTTAGCAGGAGTGTCATGTCTTAAGGGATAATCAACACTCAATAAGAGCAAATCATATTAAGTTTTAGAATAAGAGTGGATTAGTTAGTTTGAGATATGACCTTTAGAAGAACTTTAGAGTGATTTATGTTATGCGATATTCAAGTAAGGCAGACAAAAAAATAGGATCATTGTATTAATGAAGGATCATTAGTATGTGAGGATCATTGTTTTGATGAAGATGTGATAACATCTATTATAAACACCAAAATATAATAGATTAATTAAAAGTTCTACTTAAACAATAGCACATCACCTTTAGGCAGAAGTGAAATCATTTAAGCATGATGTGTGTAACACCCCAACCGATGGCGGAATCATCGAGGTGTCACGTAGTGACAATTGTTCAAAAGCACATGGTACTAAAATATAAATATATTATTGAATAATTTAAATTGTCTTACATGGATGAAATGGGAAAAAGAAAAAAGTCTGAACAAAACATGAAAATTGAAATAAATTATTAAAAGTAAGCACTAAAAGCCAATGCTATGGAACTAAGATCAAACTGCACCTGAAACATGTACAAAATAAGTTTTGTCAACATATGAAATGTTGGTGAGCATTCCTAGATTTAATACATATAATAAGTTGGAAAAATGTTATACAATTCAAGTGCAAAGCTACAGTACAATTATGTAAACTATGTATAATACAAATGAGCGAAATCAATCCTGTGACTGTATAATGTACTAAATGAACGGCGGTGTACTTATCCAAATAATTGGATAATAACTTAACAATGACCACAGATTCTCCGATGAAAAAGGGGGAGAATCAACCTAGGCGGGTTGTCAATCCAATAGCGCTATCCAATGTTAAGGTCGGCTTGTACAATGTTAATGATTTCACTAAGTACAAATGCATTCTACATGTAATGTCTAAGCATAAAGCACGTTTGTAAGCAAATGCACATAGTACTAGAATTGTATTGTAAAAATGTGAACTTGTATTTGTAATTTGTATAAGTGTACATGTAACACCCCAGAAATGAATAAAAGCAAAAGGGGGATAGGAAATACTCACTTTCGCCATATGACTAGATGACTAAGCGAGCGTGAAAATGCGAGCAATCCAAAGGTTCAACAACGAAACTAGTCCAATTTAGAAGAAAAGAAACCGAATAGAAAAAAAATATCAAGCTTCCAATTCGCCAATTACAAGAGCTTATAATCAAAGCTTCAAATGTAGAAGTAATATACTGTAGAAGAAAGGTATGAGGGAGAGTTTAATCGAATTGAAACAATTGATTTAGAGGTGTAAAGTGTAATGGGTCATAGGTGGGTTTTTATACTAGTTTTGGATTCAATTAGTCATTAAAATTGGTCAACACCATAAAGTAAGGTTTTATGATGAATTGAATATTTGACTAGGACTTTGACTAGGAATTTGACTAGGACTTTAACTAGGACTTTGACTAGGACTTTGACTGTTTGACTGTCTCCGCGGACTGCGAGAGCAAAAAAAATCATTTATTTTTCTAATTAATCAATTTTAAGTTTCGGACTTGTTTCCTTCTGTTTCTAAGTTGGTTTTAGGACCGAAAATTAAGGGCTTTGAGTATCAAGGTCTGGAACATACGTGCTCGGGTGTAGATGTGAGTATAAAACGTGCATACTTTTACTTATAAAAATTATAAGTTTTATTAAATTGTGAATTTTGGTCCTATTAAAATACGAGGGTTAAAAATGAAAATTTTGAAATAGTTGAGGAACCAATTATGCACATTTTTGAAAAGTGAAGGGTGTAGGTTGTCACAATGTGCAATTAAGTGTAGCACATCACCTTTGGGCAGAAGTGAGACACTTAATTTATTAGGCACAATTTAGTTTTACAGGGCATGTATGTACCATATCATCTTTGGATAGAAGTGAGACATTCATGTTAATTAGGCAAAACTAATTTGGTATGCTTAGTTAGACTTAGATAATTATATTAAGGTAGCACATCACCTTTCGGCAGAAATGGGACCTTTAAGTGTTATCAAAGGGAAGCAAAACGTTTATTGATTTAGGTTTTGAAAACATATTTGTTAAGGTTTTTCAAAACTAATAAACTAATTAATAGCAAACCCCGAGAAAATTTTAGATTACCAGTTCTCGGGAAAGTAAGTTTAGTTCCCGGGAAAAGAGGTTCTCGAGAAAAAATAGTTAGTTCTCGCAAACAAAGAAGTTCTCGAGAAAATGGTTAGTTCTCGAACTTGTCATAGTTCTTGGTAAAAATTGAGTTCTCGGTACAAATTAGGTTCTCAGAAAAACAATTAGTTCCTAGAAACAACAAGGAGGTTCTCGAGAAAATAATTAGTTCTCGACCTTGTTCCTAGTTCTCAGAAAATTTACTAGTTCTCGGGTGGCCTTAGGTTCTCGGAAATTAGTTAGGTTCTCGGAGAAACAAATTAGTTTTCCGAAAATACAAGGGTTCTCGGATTTAATGCTGGTTTTTGGATTTTATATTGGTTCTCGATTTTATTCTTAGGTTCTCGGTTATGGTTTAGGTTCTCGAATTTTGATTTCAGAAACAGAAACCGAGAACTGGTTGTCCGTGAACCTTAAATCCGCAAACCTGTTTGAGAACTCCGTTTCGAAAATATTAATCCGAGAACAATTTGTCTAAGAACTATGATACCAATAAATGCTATAATTTAGGGATTTGAGAAAATCAGTTTCAATTAATTTCGGGATTTTAGTATATCTCCAAAAGATTTCAAAAATTATTATAACCTTTTAATTTAAAACTTGGAGATTAAGTTACTACCAAAATTTTAGGAAACGGATTTTAATCCTAGTTGTAACCAACTTATAACGATTTTCATCAAAATAAGGATGAATTTTATGAACAGTCATATGAATATACAAGAACCATTCATACTAATTATGAAATATATATTATTAAAGTTTGATTAAAAAATCAAAGTTTCGAAAATCAAAGTGTTTTGATATTTCGTGATGCAATTTTCTTTAATTATTTTCTAAAGTCAAAGGTCTCAATTAATAAAATCAAAATACAAAACTTTGTATTTTTCGTGATTTGTAATGTTTATGTGGTCATTAATTAAATAAAAACATTTGCCGTCACTAAAACATTATTTATCAAACTTATCTTGAGTTTCGAAATCATTATATAATTTATAAATCAAACTTACGATTTCAACCCCTACCACATGTTGATAGGGGTGTACAAAATGCTCGCGGTATAATGATCTTATCTAATTAATTGTAAAAGGGTAATTTCATTGATGATTTAGAAGAATTAGGGATGGAAAAACAGAGTACATAGTGGAGGTGAGAGAGAGAGAGAGATCAGTGAGATCTAACAAACTTTGCCTACCTCATGATCACTCAATAATTACATTAAATAGAATGATAACCGAGTTCTGTTAGGCCCTTGACGATGTGGCACCCATAGTGTAGTCTAGGAATTTCTTGGGCTGAGTCCTCATTCTTTCACTCTTCCTTAGTTGGCCTGGATCCATAGCTTGTGCATTATTATTACTGGACTGTCCCATTGGGCTCATAACACGTGGCTCGCAACTCGCTCGAAACTCGCTCGAAAAATGCTCGAAAAAAGCTCGACTCGAAAAAGCTCGTTTTGTTATCGAGCCGAGCTGGCTCGGTTTGTAATCGAGCCGAGCTCGAGCTAGGGGTCTTTGCCCGTGGCTCGGTGGCTCGGCTCGATGGCTCGATTCGTGGCTCGATAAATATCTTTTATATACTTAATAATACTTTGAATTAATCAATAGAATATTAAAAATAACATAACAAAAACACAAAAAATACTTTTAGTATGTCTTTCATTCATTAAAATATTGAAAAAATAAAAAAAATATATACTTTGACCAAGCTTGTGATAGCGTTGTAATCGAGCAGACCCTTGGCGGTACGGTTGCAATTTTTAACAAATACCCAATCACCTACCAAAAACTGCACATCGCGGCGATGTTTGCCGGCAGTCGCCTTCATGCGGAATTGTGCCTTCGAAAGATTTGTTTTTAATAATGCCAAGACATTGTAACGTTCCAAAAATTGACCTTCCAAACTGATAGTCGTTGTCGAACCTCGAAGATAGCGAGTGAGGGTAGGAGGCTTGCGACCTGATGTGTTGCAAAACCCATCTAATTTCCTATGTATTTTGTAGTCATTTTCGAGTCTTTTTATTAGTTTTTTATTAGTTTTAGGCTTATACTTGTCTATTTTATGTATTTTAGCGTTTTATTAGATTTTTATTAGTTTTGAGTCATTTTTAGTATTTATTTATTTATTTTATATTTTGTAGGTGTTCATGAACGTTGGAGCGTACACGATAAACTTTGGACGAGCCAAGAACACCCTATTCAAGCTTGGAGTATAATAATAATAATAATAATAATAATAATAATAATAATAATAATAATAATAATAATAATAATAATAATATTTAAAACATAAAAGAAATAAAAAATGGTGCCAACCCCAGAAACGAAAGGAGGGTTTTAAAGGGATGCATATTATATTGTGGAAGGTATTATTATCTTGGAAGAAAAAAAGCAGCCGCAAAAGATATTTTTTCGAAGGAGATACATCTCGCAGCAGCCAAGACGAGAAGAAGATCGAACTGCAGCTTTAAGCATCAAACTTTGAGAGGGAATTACTTTGAAGGGTAGAAGGCACGGGTTCAAGATTCAAGCTATGGGTTCGACTATAATAATTTTTGGCTTTATATTTATTTACTTCGTGTTCATAAATATTGGTACCATGACTTTGCATATTTTTGAACCTTTGTTTTTATCTTGTTCCGTTGTTATGAATAGCTAAACTTTTTAGGCTACCTAGGTCGTTATGATGAATACTTAGCATTTTTATGACTTTCGGATTCGTTTAATTATATAATTGGCTTATGTTTTGGTAAAGATTTAATTGTGTTCGGTTATGATGCGTATGCGTATTTAAGTCTAATTTATGATCTTTGATAGTTCCACATGTGTCTTGTTGAATGTCTTTCAGTTATAGATGCATGTTAGGTTGCCTGCTTTGTGCTTGTGACTAGTTTATGGTTTTTGACATCTAATTCCATAGGAACTTGATTGGAGGGTTTAGAGGACTTAGGTATTCTGCCATTCCTTGAGACCGGGAGGTGATAGGGTGTCGGGTTGTCTAGATCTTTAGGTATCGGGTAGAGGTGAGACCGGGAGGTGATCCTTGCCTAGTGTGTCTTTAGATTCTTGTAATTCCGAATTATTTCCAAGCCAATTAGATTACTCCTTCACATTTTTTGGTGTGTTGTGACAAGCGAGACCGGGAGGTGAGCGAGTCTTTCGAGTACCTTAGCATTCCCTAGTGAGGTGAGACCGGGAGGTGATCCGAACTAGTAACCAGTGATTTACACGTCCCTTAGGATTTTCTAAGAGGTGTTAGTGAGACCGGGAGGTGATCTAGCATGCTTTAGGGGTTTCCTGGGTCGGTCGTATCTTTAGAAAACCTGGCAGCCAATCCATTATTCGATTCCGAGAGTTGTAAGTCTGCGGGTAGGATTCTAGACCTAGGTAGTTGCCTTCCATATTATCTGAGTTTGATCCAGTGTTCTTAGCTTATTGTTTTCGTCTATGTGTTATTTGTTTTAAGTGCTTTTATTTTATTTTCATTTAGTTTAAAAATAATTCTCAAAAATCCAAATTATTAGGCTAGGAGTCGACAGAGGTTTAGTACCGAGAGTCGCCATATTGTGTCCACGGTTCGATATTCCGGACTTACTTGCTCTGCTACACTGCGACCGGTACACTTGCCGTTAGTGTGTGGTTTTGTAGGTTTTTCCATTTTTAAAACTTGACCGATTTATATACTACATATTTCACATCCAAGTTTTTGGCGTCGTTGCCGGGGACACAGTGCGCTTTCGAGGACGACCCGAGTCGGGGATCTAGTCATTTTATTGCTTTATTAGTTTTGTAGATTTTTATTTTTAATTTTATAAAAAGAAAAAAAAATTGTTTACTTGCTATTTGTTTTTCTTATTCTAGTATAGTTTTAGTTTCTCCGTGAGAATAGGAGGTACCCCGTTGCAGTCCTAGAACATTTTGCCCACCAGATAGATCACATAGAAATGGCTGCACGTAGGACTATCGCTGACCACATCAGCATTACACCCGCTCACATCCGGTCCAATATTACACTACCCACTGTTGAGTCGAACAACTGGATCATTGAACCCACTCTAATCAACACCATATCTCACTCAGTGCAATTTCACGGCATGGGTGATGAAGACCCATATGGCCATTTAACTAGATTTGGTAGAGTCTGTAGCACCTTCCAGCTTGATGGTGTCACTGATGACGCCATTCGTTTACGTCTGTTCCCATTCTCACTTACTGATCATGCCCTCACATGGCTGGACTCCCTCCCACAGGGAGCCATCACCTCTTGGACTGATCTTCAAACGAAATTCTTGTAGAAGTATTTTCCCGTTGCTAAAATTGCTCGTCTTAAAAATCTCATTTATGCCTTTACTGAGCAGTTAGGGGAGTCCTTCTATGAGACATGGGACAGATTCAAGGAAATTCGGAATAAGTGCCCTCATTATGGTCTTGAGGACTGGAGAGTCGTGGAGAAATTCTATACTGGAGAGTCGTGGAGAAATTCTATACTGGAGTTTCTGAAGCGATCAAAAGACTTCTCAACTCTACAGCAGGCGGTAACATGATAAAAAGCAAAACCGCTGCTGAATGCCTTGAGATGATAGAGGACCTAGCCACTAGCACCTACATCGAGCCTGGCTCTGGGGGCGTTACTGCTACCCCTAAGGGTATCCATTATGTTGAGAGTAGCATTGCACTAGCCGCCCATGTAGAATCTTTAGCTAAGGTCATGAAGGACATTCAGGTTAAGATTAGTGCTAAGTGTGAGATTTGTAGACGGGGTCATGAGACCATAGATTGCCACGTAGGTCCTAGTGAGGAATTGAACTATGTCCAGGATTCAGATCAAGTCCAAAGTTACAGCTCTGGATAGCAGAGTATAGGAGATTCTAAGTCTGAGATTAGTGAGTTAATAAAGAAAAGTGAGGAGAATCAGGCTAGGACGAATAAACTCCTAGAGACCATAGTGATGCAGTGTGAGACCCGTTATCAGGAGCAGCAAAAGAAAAATCAGGAATTTGAGCTCCTATTTAGGAATCAGGGGTCCACGCTCCAGAGTTTAGAGAGGGTCATAGGAGAGTTAGTTGGTAAGATGACCAGGAATTCGACAGATGTTCAGGTGAATGCGGTGTTCACTGAAAGTGGGAAGAGCACGGGAGTTGATCACCCGGTGTTGAGAGAGAGTGAGATAGTTAAGGAGGAGAGTTTCAATGAGGAGACTAGGGTAGATCTATGTTTTACCTTCATCCTCCTTTTTATAGCTTGTCGTTTTGCTATTAGTCCATTCTCTTCGCCAAAGGAGATAATCATTGCCGGATTGTTTGCATATAGATCTCGCTATTATTTATATTTCGTTTGACTGTCGTGTTGACCGCTTTTGACTCTTTTAAATTAGTTGGGTCTTTCTCTATTGGGCTTTATCTTGAATGGGTTTAAGCTAGTTGTGGTATGGGCTAGTTTGACTTAGCTGGGCCCTACCTCGTCATGTCCCCCAGTCTAGTGATAAGAACGTGTGAATATTACTAGACTCTTTGTATTATTATTATAAGTACGAAAAAACGTGAAAAAAAATCAAAAAAGGGCCAAATTTGAATCCGAATTGGGATTCGTACCGCATGTCCAATGCACGTGATATACTTATTATGATAACCGTCACATCAATCGTCCCTACAACAGTATGAGTGCCTAGGGAGTTGACACTTGGCAGTTTTTTATTTTGAATTTGAAACGTCCGCATTTTTCTTATAAGAATATGCATTCATACCCAGATATTATCATTTCAACCATTTTACTCTGTTCAAAATGGCTCCCAAAGCAAGTTCGTCGCGCACCGTCATGAATGTTGCCAATATATCCTGTAACTGGCCATCGTTCCCGTCGTTTCTTAGTGATTATCACATACCTTCGAAGTGGGGACCGGTGCTCCCTGGCAAAGATGACCGGGCCTTTCCTTTGAAAGAGGGAAAAATCACTTTGTATGGGGAGTTCTTCACCTTTTCCCATTTCCGATTGCCGGCCACCAACTTCATTTTTGACTTGCTATCGTATTACAAGGTAAACATCTCTCAATTGCATCCTCTAGGTCTGATAAAGATCCGTCATTTTGAGTTTTGTGCTTTAGGTCTTGGTAGAGCACCTCGCCTGGAAATATTTCGGTCATTGTATGTTTTGAAATTTAAGGGGGGATATTTTACCTTTGATCGTCGTCCCGGTATGTTGTCTTGTATAGACAATTTTCCCCAAAGCGTTCGTGATAAGGAATGGAGGAAAAAATTCTTTTTTGTTGACGAACGCGTTCTTCCCGTCCGAGTTCCGATTAGATATCCGGAGGCCAAGGCCAAATTGGCCGACGAATGTCCTCCCCCTTCTACATATGAGAAGGACCCGTAATATCTTGCTTTGACCAATAATCCTACAGAATGTACTTATATTCTGGAGAGGGCTCTGGTTGCCGTTGGCATGAGCCGAATATGGGTAGACGAGACCGTGTTTGCAGAGTACCGTCGTGAGGATTAGGGGTCATGGCAGTATTTCGATGTTCTTGATTCTGAAATTTCTGCCCAATTGGTAGAACATGACCGGCCACTTGGTCCTGATGAGCTTGACGTGCTTAGTCAAACTATTGCTAACTTTCTTATTCGTGCTCCTGTTGACCCGGTTTTGGGTCAAGGTACCGATCCGGCTGTATCCGTGACGGACTCTATTCCTTCGACTGCTGAAAAAGATGTTGTGGATCCTATCGATGCCAACCCTATCAGTGTTGCCCCTCCACAGGGTGATGTAAGTGTGGAGAAAAAGAAAGATAAATCAAAAAAGAGGAAAGCTACTGCTATTCCTGGGGTGGAAGTTTTATTGGCCAAGAGAAAACAAATACTGGAAATGAAGGAAAAGTCGCTTTGTAAGTGTTTAGTGTTTCATCAATCCTTTTTTCAAATTGTAAGTAATTATTATTTTTTTAAACAGGTGAACGAATATCTGTCAGTCTGCCCTCGTCTGGAACTAATGCAGTGGATGTGTCCCAAGCCGACGCCATGAAAGATCTTCCAGACTTTAGTGGAAGTAGTCCCGGGGAAGCTGTTGCCGTTACCTCTTCACCCTCTCTTAGCAATGTTGTGCAGACTTCGGCTCCTGTTAACACTACTCCTGTATGCTCTCAAATCCTTGCTTCGGATACTGTTGTGATCCCATCTTTGAAAATTTCTACCTCATTGCCAAGCTTATCACTTCCTGTTCCTGCGAAGCCGGTTTTTACCTTCGTTGGGTCGTCTGTAGCTTCCAGCTTTGCTGCTGGGCAAAGTTTCTCCCAGCTGCTACGGGATGTGCAGAAAAATCCTATCCAGTTTCCTGGTGGGATCCAGACTGGAGGCTCACCGGCTGAGGGTCATTCTTCTGGGGCCAGTGATATGCCATCCAATGTTTATTCTCCCGGCATCAATTGGCGACCCTTTTTGAAAGATATTCGGTACGTGCTGTAACACCCCGACCGATGGCGGAAACATCGGGATGCCACGTAGTGACGATTGTTCAAAAGCACATGGTACTAAAATGTAAATATATTATTGAATAATTTAAATTGTCTTTACATAGATGAAATGAAAAAAAATACAAAAGTCTGAACGAAACATGAAATATGAAATAACTTATTAAAAGCAAGCACTAAAATCCAATGCTATAGTACTAAGATCAAACTGCACCTGAAACATGTACAAAATAAGTTTTGTCAACATATGAAATGTTGGTGAGCATTCCTAGATTTAATACATATAGTAAATTGGAAAACGTTATACAATTCAAGTGTAAGGCTACAGTGCATTTATGTAAACTATGTATCATACAAATGAGCGAAATCAATCATGTGACTGTATAATGTACTAAATGAACGGTGGTGTACTTATCCAATAAATGGATAATAACTTAACAATGACCACGGATTCTCCGATGAAAAGGGGGAGAATCAACCTAGGCGGGTTGTCAATCCAATAGCGCTATCCAATGTTAAGGTCGGCTTGTACAATGTTAATGATTTCACTAAGTACAAATGTATTCTACATGTAATGTCTAAGCATAAAACACGTTTGTAAGCAAATGCACATAGTACTAGAATTGTATTGTAAAAATGTGAACTTGTATTTGTAATTTGTATAAGTGTACATGTAACACCCCAAAAATGAATAAAAGTAAAAAGGGGATAGGAAATACTCATTTCCGCCAAATGACTAGATGACTAAGCAAGCGTGAAAATACGAGCAATCCAAAGATTCAATAATGAAACTAGTCCAATTTAGAAGAAAAGCAACTGAATAGGAAAAATATCAAGCTTCCAATTCGCCAATTACAAGAGCTTATAATCAAAGCTTTAAATGTAGAAGTAATATACTCTAGAAGAAAGGTATGAGGGAGAGTTTAATCGAATTGAAACAATCGATTTAGAGGTGCAAAGTGTAATGGGTCATAGGTGGGTTTTTATACTAGTTTTGGATTCAATTACGCTTTAAAATTGGTCAACACAATAAAGTAAGGTTTTAAGATGAATTGACTATTTGACTAGGACTTTGACTAGGATTTTCACTGAGACTTTGACTAGGACTTTGACTGGGATTTTGACTGAGACTTTGACTGTTTGACTGTCTCAGCGGACCGCGAGGGCTAAGAAAACATTTTTTTCTAATTTAATCAATTTAAAGTTCTAGACTTGTTTCCTTCTATTTCTAAGTTGTTTTAGGACCGAAAATTAAGGGCTTTGAGTATCAAGGTCTGAAACATACGTAGTCGGGTGTAGATGTGAGTATAAAATGTGCATACTTTTACTTATAAAAATTATAAGTTTTATCAAATTGTGAATTTTGGTCCTATTAAAATGCGAGGGTTAAAAATGAAAATTTTTAAATAGCTGAGGAACCAATTATGCACATTTATGAAAAGTGAAGGGTGCAGGTTGTCACACGTGCCTGGGTGGCACATTGCTGAGTCCACCCGTCTCATACATCCGGATGTCATTCGTCATTGGGCTGAATGTGCCTTCCCCCCAGCGGAGAGATCCTATTTGCAGGGTCTAGACAACGCCCAGCTTGCTGAAAATGTATTGGGTTCTGGTGTGAACTATACTGCTACTTCATATGAGGTGCTTCGCCGGTGGCGGGCTGATCTTGCTAGCTTATTAGAGGTTCGTGATAGACAGGTGTCCGCCGTATCTCAGAATGAAAGGTTGTCCAAGAAGTTGGCTGAGGCCGAGATAGAGCTGGTATCTCGGCAAGTTGCTATCGAGAAGTTGGAAGGTGATAAATCCTGGATGGTGACAAATCACATGGAAGAAAAACTAAATTTGCTCCGGGTTCATGAAACACAAAGTGGCATTATTTCACGGCTTGAGGGTCGGGTGAATACTTTATCCAAGGAATTGGCTGCGGAGAAAAGTATAGTTGCTCAAAACAAGGCTGAAGTGGAGAGGTGCAAACTTTTGTCTGCTGAGGTTGAGAATTTTGAGTCCCGGATCAGGCGAGTGGAAGAGGAGAAAGATTCTGTGGTGGAAAAACTAAATGAGTGTCAGAAGTAATTAACAATCTCAAACCAGCGGGCTGATCAGGCTGTTGACTCTGCCGAAGCTACCAAAGTTCTTGCCATATCACTCCAGTCCCAATTGGAACATGTTCGTGGTGACCGGGATTGGTTGATTGGGCAAGGTATTCCTGCATCATGGTGTTTCATCCGGACCAGCCAGGAGTATCAAGATTGTATCAATGCTTTTTTATGAGGTAGCCATGGAAGCCGGTTACCATGGCAGGCTGGGTTATGGTAATCAAGTTGGTCTTGCTGGTCAGAAAATACCTCCACCCACAGAGCAAGAAAAAGAGATTCCTACCCGGGTCGCCGATTCAATGCAGGCTTTGAGTAGTGATACTTTGGAAGCTATATCTCAGCTGAGTAGCCATGTTGGTGATGAGGGTGTTTCATCTCTTCGGTCTTTGCTTGAACCTTATGTTGTGGCGTCCTCTGACGGTGAAGGTTCTTCGTCTAGTAAAGATTAAGAATTATGTAATTGTGACTCTTTGTTTTTTCATTATTTGCACGTGTCTCTAATGTCACTTTAAATGGTAATGTGTGGTGTGTGTTTATACCACTTGTCATGTTATTGATGAATTTGTACTAATGGTGGATTTGACAGCCATTGATGGCTATTTGCATGTCATGATTACATGACGTCATGCGTCGCCATTTTCACTATTGCACATATATTTATGTCAGATAATTTTCATGAACATTTAAGGCGTATCTCTTGGTCTTCCCAAGAGGATCTTTATATAAGTCATTTGACTTATCAAACACTTCGTAACTTTTTTATTTCACTCTTCCACTCTTGTTCTTTTTCCTTTTTCATCTTCTTTCTATGGCACGACGTTCAGTTTCCATTATGGAATTGTTGAGAGAGCTTGATGCTCTAGATGGTTTGCAAATGCTTTATCAGTGCTCTCATGAAAGGGACAGACGTCGAGATGCCTTAGAAGAATTTAATATCAGGTATGCTGACTATGTACCTGCTCATAGGTATGGGAAAACATATTCCCGTGGTCCTCGGACGCTATTTTTTGAAGTAGGCCATGGTTCTGATCACGGGCATGTGCTAGAACCCGGACAGGATGTGTTGATCGAAAGACCTGTGGATCCTTTGGTTGCTGAGGTTTCTCACCAACCTGGTGTTGTGTTGGATAATGCTGGAGACCTTGCTGTTGATCAAGAAAATCTTCAAGCTGAAGCAGTTGAAGACCCTCTTGATAACCCGGTCTTTCCTCAGGTTGTTCCTGAAGGGGAATTGTTGTACACCCCTGCAGAGGTGTTAGCAATCCTTGATGGCAGGATCTAAAGGATACTGTGTATATGAGGAGGTCCGATGGGGTTTTTCCCCTTTGTTTTTGCTTTTACTAGCTAGTATTTTGTTTGGTAGGGTAATATTTGTGATGGTGTTTGGATTTTTGTCCTGCCTCCTACCATATTTTGGAAAGTCGTGTATATGACTGTTTTTTGGATATTGTACTTCAATGTACAAATATGTAAGAAATGTTGCCATAAAAGGCGTTTTATTAACTGTAAACACGGCATGCAGTGGACATTATTGGAATGTTTACATAAAATCTAACTGTAACGAGAAGTTGAGGCCATGTGTTTAGCATCGTTTCTTGATTTGTGTCCGGTTACACGTAACATTTCTTCAACTGTGCCGCATTCCAGGTCCTTGGTATTGGGTCTCCGTTCAACTGTTTTAGGGAGTATGCTCCTTTTCCCAGTACTTCAGCTATTTCGTAAGTTCCTTCCCAATTCGGTCCCAACTTTCCTTGAGCCGCAGATCTACTTGCTTCATTTTCCCGCATCACAAGTTCTCCTACTTTGAAGGTCTTTTCGAGGATCCGCTTATTATAGTATTTCTCCAAAAGTCTCTTGTACCGGGCTTCATTAATGCATGCTGCCTCGTGACGTTCTTCCAGTATTTCCAGATTTTCACGAATCAGTTCTTCATTCTTGGCCGCATCATTGGTCCTTCTTAGAGAAGGGATTCTGATCTCTGTCGGGATCATTGCTTCTGAGCCGAATGTCAAGCTGGACGGTGTCTCTCCATTGCTTGTCTTTGGCATGGTTCTATGTGCCCAGAGGACGTGTGGCAATTGTTCAACCCAAGACTTTCCTTCTGCATCCAACCGTTTCTTCAAGTCGTCCAGTATGCTTCGATTTGCTCTTTCTACCTGGCCATTGCCTTGTGGGTGGGCGATGGAAGTGAAGACTTGTTGGATGTGTAGTCCCGTGCACCACTCTTTAAGTGACTTGTCTGTGAATTGTGTTTCATTGTCACTGACAAGGTACAATGGAACACCGAAACGGCAAACTATGTGTTCCCACAGAAACTTTTTGATGTTTGTTGCCTCAATTTTTGCCAATGGTTTGGCCTCGACTCATTTGGTGAAATAGTCAATGGAAACCACTAAATATTTCAATTTTCCAGGGGCCAAAGGGAATGGTCCCACCAAATCTATTCCCCACTTTTGGAATGGCCATGCGGCCGTGACCGGTATTAAATTGTTCTTCGGTCATATGTTCTGTGGTGCATATTTATGGCAGCTGATGCATTTCTGTAGTTCTTCCACGGCCATGTTGTGCATACCCAGCCAAAAATACCCTGCATTCGTTATCTTGGCTACCACTGCCCGGGGACCCGCGTGTATGCCACATATGCCCGCATGGATGTCTTGTATTAAAAACCTTGCTTCCGATTGTGCCACACATCGTAGTGTCGGACCCAGGTAAGACCTCCGATACAAGGTCCCTCCATGCATTTCGTACTGTAGGGCCTTAGTCCGTATCTTCATTGCTTCACCTTTGTTTTCCGGGAGTATCCCCCTTTCGAGGTACTGTTGAATTGGTGTCATCCATGACACCTCTGCCATGTAGATATTGTGTACTTCCACCATTTGCGTTGATGGTTGTTTTAGGGTTTCAATGTGAACGTCTTCTTCGGTACATGAGGATGCCAGCTTGCTGAGAGCGTCCGCAATGTCGTTCTTGTGCCTTTGCACATGAATCAATGTTATCTTTTCGAATTTTGACATCAACTCCTTTGTTTTTTTCCAGGTACCTTGCCATTGTTTCATCTTTAGCCTCATAGGACTCGTTAACTTGATTATTTACTAACAACGAGTCCACATGGGCATCAACTTTCTTTGCCCCCATTGACAGGGCCAGCCGCATGCCGGCTAACAGTGCTTCATATTCTGATTGGTTGTTTGAACATTCAAAGTCAAAACGCAGCGCATACAAGGATTTCGCCCCTTCCGGGCTTACCAGCATTAGCCCGGCTCCCGCTCCTTTGCTGTTAGACGATCCATCCGTGTATAATTGCCACGCTGAGTTCTTGTCTTATGGTGTAGCTGCATTGTTGTTCCTTGGCAACTGTAATGTTTCGTCTTCTGGAATTTCCGCCATGAAGTCTGCTATCACCTGTCGTTTTATGGATGTTCTTTTCTTGAATGTTATATCCAGGGCCCCTAACTCAATGGCCCATTTTGCCAATCGTCCTGAAACTTCTGGCCGGTTTAACACTTGTGCCAAGGGGAAACCGGTTAGTACCTCAACCTTGTGCGCTTGAAAGTACCGGCGGGATGCGTGTATCAAGGCCAACTCCAATTTCTCAAGCGTTGGATATCTTCCTTCTGGGCCAGAAAGGACCCGGCTGATATAATACACTGGCGTCTGTAGACTTCCTCATTCTACTAGCAAGACTGCGCTGACCGCATGATGCCCTGCTGCTAGATACATCTTTAAAATCTCTCCGAGTTTAGGGGCGGTAAGTGTAGGCAGGTTACCGACAAATACCTTCATTTCCTGGAATGCTTTTTCTGCTTCTTCCGTCCATCTGAATTTGTTTTTATTCAGGCATTCTTTCAAGGTGGATATGAATGGAAGAGATCGTTCCGCATGTCGTGCCAGGAAACGATTAATGGCCGCTAGCCTCCCGTTGAGGGTTTGGGCTTCTTTTAATGTTTTTGGGGATGGCATGTTGGTGATGGCTGTCACTTTTTCGGGGTTAACCCGAAAACCATCCTTCAACACTACAGCTCCCAGGAACTTCCCTTCCTCCATACTAAAAGAACATTTACCCGGATTAAGCTTGATGTTGTAGTCTCGTAACGTCCTGAAGGTTTCTTCAATGTCCGTGATAATATCTTCTTCCGTGCAGCTCTTGATGACTAAATCATCAACGTAAACTTCGAGATTCCGGCCAATTTGTTTTTCAAATTCTTGGTCCAAAGGGCATCTTTGTGTAACAGTAGATGCTGGCATCAGTATGGAATGCAGTCTTATCTTCATCTTCCCGGGCCATCTTGATCTGATGATAGCCTTTGTATGCGTCAAGGAAACACTTGAACTTGAAAAGTGCTAACGAATCTACCTTGAGATCAATTTCTGGGAGAGGGTATGCATCTTTTGGAAACGCCTTGTTTAGGTCTTTATAGTCCACACACATACGCCAAGTCTCGTCGTGTTTTTTTACCATGACCGGGTTAGCCACCCAAGTATGGTATTTGGTCTTTCGTAAGATGCCTACTTCTTCCAGTTTCTTTACTTCCTGAACCACCGCAGCCCGTCATTCTGGGGCCATGCTTCATCTCTTCTAGGTTACGGGTTTGATGGCTGGAAAGGTTGACAGTCTATGTTCCGCTTTTGATCTCGCTATACTTGTCATGTCAGCATGTTTAAAAGCGAACACGTCTAAATTGTTTTTCAGCACTTGCTTGAGCCTGTCTCGTGCGAGTGGGGACAGAGTGTCTCCTATCATGACTGACTGCTCTGGGTATTCTGTGTTTAACACCCATCTCTCCGAGCCTATCAGCCCTGTTGGTGCTTGACGACATGATTTGCGGTCTGCAGCTGCTCAAGTTTTGTCCCCAGGTACCGTGACAACCCCTTGAGGAGTGGGAAACATCAAAAAACCCCTAGTAGTTGAGACCAGGGCATCAATTCTTCCCAGAGTGTAACGGCCCATGATTAAATTGTATTAGGAATTGGTCGGGATCACCAGGAAAGTGACCAATACTGTTCTTTCTTTGCGCCCATTTCCGATGGTGACTGGAAATGTGAGTTGTCCCAGAGGTTCGATGCTTTCACCGGTGAAACCTCTGACGGGACCCCTTGCAGGTTCTAGCATCCTTTGATCTTCTGGACGCATCCGGCGGAAACATGGTTCATATATCATATCTTTAGAACTACCGGTGTCTACTAGTATCCTCCTCATGCCGTAATCTCCTACTGCAGCGGAGATCACCAAGGCTTCCATGCTCAACATCCGGTAATGAGGAGGTATAGTCATGGTTGCCTCCATCCAAGGTTCTATTCGTTCGAATGATCTCTTCCGGTCATACCTTGATTCGACTCTTACCATGTTTATCTCCCAGGGTCTTTTTCCGCGGCTTTGTCTGCTCTGGCGGATGAAGTACTTGGTTTTACCTCTCTTACCAAATGAGCTAGCTTTCCTGTTCTAAAGAAGTGTTCAATCTGCTTCTTTATCTGGAAACAATCGTTGGTATCGTGTCCTGCACCCTTGTGATATGCACAGTACTTGGACTTGTCCTGGGTCGGGGAATCTTTCAAGGGACGGGGCGTGTTGAGCCTTAAATCTTCAGATTCCAATATTTGGGACGGTGTTTTTGTTAACTCCGGATATTTGAACCTTGGTTTTGACGAGTTCTCCCCTCTCCCCACGAATGTATCCTGGGATTTTTCGGATCTTCGTCGTTCGTCTCTTCGATCTTCCCTGTGATCATTCCGGGAGTATGGATATCTATTGGCGTCCGGCCTCCCTCTATTTCTGGAGCTTTGATGTTCCCGAGTGCTTTCAGAATTTCTAGCAGCGTCTTGTTTCTTTCTTACGGCATGGTTCATGGCTATGGACTTCTCTTGTTTTACGTAAGCTTTTGCAATGGTCATCATTTCATCCATGGTCTGGGGATATCCTTTTGGGCCGTGGAGTTTACGTAGCAGGCCGTTATCATTCACCCCATGGTAAAAGCAGTGCATGCTAACTCTTCAGTAAGTCCAGGGATCTGCAGTCTTTCCTTGTTGAATCGAACAATAAAATGTTCCATTGACTCGTTGTCCTGCTGTCGTATGTGCATAACTTCGTCTCTGTACTTGGTATGTCTTCTTTGTTGACTGAACTGTTGTGAGAAACCTTTCACGATTCCGTTCCAGTTGGCGACAGATCCGGGAGGCAAGCTGTCCCACCAGACACGTGCCGCCCCAACGAGCGTCTGGATGAACATGTGGCACCAAGCAGGCATGGGCCAATCCTTTGATCACCCTGCGGATTCAAAAATACTAAGGTGGTCATCCGGGTCTCCTGTACCGTCGTATTTCCCCACCGTTGATGGTAACTTCAAGTTTGGCGGTAACGGGGCATTGGCTATCCTAGTTGTGAACTTTGAGTATGTGGCCATCGCCGAGGGCCGATAAGGCCGGGTTAGGTCTTCCTCATCCCCTTCTTCTCCTTGGTCGGGAACCCGATTGTGCACCGCGTCCTGTGCCCTGGGACGAGGTGCATGAGGCAATGGCTGGCCGGACGCTGGTGTTTCGTCATACGACAACCTAGCCCTTACTTCTTCGAGGCGGGCTCCCATGTTCTGCGAAGCTGGATTGACAGCACCTTCCCCCCGGTCATTAGAGGCTGTACCGGAGGATACACATAAGGAAAGGTGTATGGGTATGGACTTCCCCCCACATAGGGATACATGTATCCGTAGGGTGGAATTGGGTATTGTGAAATATATGGTTGGTTCCCGGGGGTGATTGGAGTGTATGAGGTGAAAGCTGGATGTGCCGGTGTTGTCACGGGTGCGGATGTCATGGATGCAGTCATTTCCGCGGAAAACAAGGGCAAACTTGTGGCAGCGGCCATCCATGACGTAATAATTGGGATGGACTGGTTTCCCCCAACCGTTGCGGGTGTGGTTATTGGTCTTGGGTAAGTGTTGGCTGATGTAAGTCCGGCAAACGGGGGTGTAGGAATGGCTGATGCTACGGGCGGTGTAGACCATAATTCGTTCTGCGTTGCCGGCAGCGACGTGAATCCCGGAGGTTGCTCCATTAATATCTCTTCATCAACGGGTTCAGCTGAAAAATGATCTTCCCTTGGATCTCTTGGGGTTTCGGATGCTGGTCCAACTTGAGTTGTTTTATTTGCCGTCATTCGGTCGGGTAGGAAAGATATCTCTTTGCCTTAATTTTGTCCCACGAATGGCGCCAATGAAGAAGTAAGAACCTGGTTGGTGTTCTAATCCTCTAGATGATACAAAGAGATCTTCCCGAACCGTCCGAAATGAATGAGAAGGCTTTTCCTGTAAAAGAAACACCGTTAGGACTCGCCACAGGATTGGGGGTAATCCTGTGACCACCCTCCGGCGTGAGAATAAGTATTGTTTTCTGGTAGAAGAGAATATAGAGATAGTGATTGAGATAATGATGAGATGATCTATGTTTTACCTTCATCCTCCTTTTTATAGCTTGTCGTTTTGCTGTTAGTCCATTCTCTTCGCCAAAGGAGATAATCATTGCCGGATTGTTTACACATAGATCTCGCTATTATTTATATTTCGTTTGACTGTCGTGTTGACCGCTTTTGACTCCTTTAAATTAGTTGGGTCTTTCTCTATTGGGCTTTATCTTGAATAGGTTTAAGCTAGTTGTGGTATGGGCCAGTTTGACTTAGCTGGGCCCTACCTCATCAGATAAGAACTTGTTTCTTTGAATTACCGGCGTCTGATCGTTTGATCAATTCATTAATTGACTGTTGTAAGGAAGCAATCGCATTAACAACAACATCCAACTCCTGTCGCATGGCTTTCTGATCTTCCTGCACTCATTTCACCGTATCTTCCATTACACGAGAACGAGTACCCTCCGCCATCTATGCAGAGGTGCAATGAAAGCACCAATTTGTAATGATCTTAACTAATTAATTGTAAAAGGGTAATTTCATTGATGATTTAGAAGAATTAGGGATGGGAAAAACAGAGTACAGAATGGAGGTGAGAGAGAGAGATCAGTGAGATCTAACAAACTTTGCCTACCTCATGATCACTCAAGAATTACATTAAATAGAATGATAACCGAATTCTGTTAGGCCCTTGCTGATGTGGCACCCATAGTGTAGTCTAGGAATTTCTTGGGCTGAGTCCTCATTTTTTCACTCTTGCTTAGTTGGCCTGAATCCATAGCTTGTGCATTATTATTACTGGACTGTCCCATTGGGCTCATAACACGCGGCTCGCAACTCGCTCGAAAAAGCTCGTTTTGTTATCGAGCTGAGCTGGCTCGATTTGTAATCGAGCCGAGCTCGAGCTAGGGGTCTTTGCCTGTGGCTCGGCTCGATGGCTCGATTCGTGGCTCGATAAATATCTTTTATATACTTAATAATACTTTGAATTAATCAATAGAATATTAAAAATAACATAACAAAAACACAAATAATACTTTTAGTATGTCTTTCATTCATTAAAATATTAACAAAATAAAAAAGTATACTTAATTTTATTTTTATTTTTTTGTTTTTTATTTTATAAATATTTTTAAAAAAATAACGAGCTGGCTCGAGCCAGCTCGAGCTCGGCTCGAACATTTACGAGCCGAGCTCGAGCTCGGCTTTTCAGCTCGACAAAAAAAACAAGCCGAGCCGAGCTAGCTCGATTTGTGTTCGAGTCGAGCTCGAGCTTAGCCTGGCTCGGCTCGACTCGGCTCGGTTACACCCCTAAATGTTGATCAATTCTTTGAGTATAATACATAAACATAATAATAAATCAGATATGTACCTTATTAGTCAGTAACCACTGAGAGGGAATACTTCATGATCTACAGGATGATCGGATTCCCGTTTAGGGTGTACAGTAATGATGGCTAAGGAAATCAAGGATCTCAGTTTAGAGAGGAGAGGATGAATGAATTAGGGTTTAGATTATTGGTGTTTCATTAGTCTTTAACCTTTTCTAATAATCTCTATATATACACCTAAGGGGAAACCCTATTTAATGGTTTATTAAGGGTAATTACGTCCATCACATAAAGACCAGTTAAACCAATAGGGGTATTTAGGTCATTGATCATTTATTAGATAAATGATTATAAGGGCCATATAATAGAATATATAAATATATTCTTACATTCTCCCTTTGATCGAGTAATTATTTATTATGAGCATTAGATAAGCCTGATCAGGAGTTAACAATTATTTTAGTTTTAAACCCAAAAACGTAGCAGAGTTGAACATATAAATATATTCTTACATAGGAACGTTCACACGGTTGTCATCCTTTTAAAGCATAAAATGGAAACAAACTAACTAATCAAACTCCAATACATGGAAATCGATGTTGAACTTGTAATTTCATATATTCATCGAAACTCATATAGCTAGTTGAAGGTTCTTAATAAGTTCGTTTGTTGTCATACAGAAGTCATCCTCAATCTGCACAAAGAGTAATTAACTATAATTATATAGTTTTAAGTTTTATATTGTTTCACCGTTATAAAAGGGTTTGGTTATTGACACGTCCCCTTGGATATCTAGACATCCCACTTCGTATAGGGTTTATTGCTCCAACTACCAGAACCCTCTACGGGTCTACGACACATAGAGGAGGTGTTTTTTTTTTTTTTTTATTGTCACCCTACAAAGTCAGGGAATTCAACAAATAAACCGTACCTCATACCTATACGACACATAGAGACCTCTACGCATCGTATAGGTACATGCATTTAATGTATTTTAATCCTATACGAAACGTAGAGACCTCTACACGTCGTAGAGGGGGGATATCCAAAGAATTTGGGGATGTAGAAAGATTATTGCTTTAGCAAAATCAACTTGTACTTTTTAATCTAATAACTACTTTCACTTCAAGTTACTATCTCAAATTCAAATCTCTCTCAATATGGAATCACAATAGCAGCTCCTAAGGGCAATCGGGATCAATAATAATAGGAGAAGCAAATTAAAAAAAAAAAAAGTTATGCATCATGATTTGGGTTTTAGAATTGTTCGCACCTGAGCAACGATGATGATAATAATAGTGATCTTAGCAAATAGCATAGCACTGCTACTGATGATGGACAGCCCAAGGTTCTGCATTTGCTTTAGTGTATTCACAAAGGAAGAAATGTTTTTCTGACGATGAATTCTTACTAACACACTATTTCCTGATATCCGCACTTCGATCTCAGGAGATGGTATGCAAGGGTTGGAACTCTCTCTAGAGTCCATTTCATCATCGCTATTGATAATCCTAGATCTATTCATGGAAATAACACATTCTTGAATATCCTTTCTCTCAGTGCTTTGTAATGCCTCAAGTTCCTTTACGCGATCTTGAAGTTGTTTTATATAATTAGATGCATCTTCCAACACAGATGCCTTATCCATCTGAAAAATCAAATGTTAGTTCATCCAGTGGCAGATCCAGAGGGGGTTCCCGGAAACCCCCTCGATTTGGAAAAAAAAAATGAAAATTTTAGTGGAAAAATAATGAAAAGTATTGAAAATCTACGAAATGAACCCCCTGAAAATAATTTCTGGATTCACCACTGAGTTCATCTAATGTATACTCTTAAAGATTAAGTCAAGATGTAACATGGTGGTAATCACAAGTTCTTGATTATATGTTAAAAACAAATGTTGAAAGAGCATATATAATTTAAGCTACGAGTGGAGTTAGGAGGCCCATAAGCAACATACAAATTAGAATGATAGTTACCTTTTTAAGGTTAGGAAGGAGGGCGGATAAAGAAATAAAGTATCGATTCAACTTTTCTCTTCTCTTCCTCTCGGCCAAAACATGATCTCGTGCGACAATATAATTATTTCTGGCAGTTGTTGGAAACTTTGTAGTATAAGCAACTTCATGTCCCATCGAATCAGGAAACTGAAGGATCTCGTTTTTAGGGTTTATATTCGCAAACGATATAGTGAAAGTGTTTGATGAGGGACGAGTAGTAGCAACAAGGGGTTCCGGAGTTTGATAACTTTGGTTAATATTATTACTACTCTTCTTCTCTACATGATGAGGAGGTTTATTAATTTCATGCTGTTGAGTGTGAATAGATTGATCAAAAAGCCTCATCTTTTCTGTATAGCTTTCTGGAGAAAATGAATCAGCACCGATGTTATCAATTGTGTCGTAAAGATTCATCATCTCATCGTCAATCATGAACATTTGACCTTCGGTTTCCTAATTCGAATGAAGCACATTGGATATAAAATCAACACTACACATGATATATTTCATTAATACAGATAAATTTACAATATAATTAAGTAGTCTGTAATGTGTTACTTACCAGTTCTGAATACCATTCCTGTGCCATTTCCATTACTATTTGATAGTTCAAACTAATTAATGGGTTTACCTTTCAAAACAGGAGACTTTTTTGTTTTCCAAGAATTCTTTGTGCCAATCAAATCACCTATTCATTAGAGTTTATATAGTAATGATCTGAAGACTTTAGTATTGTAGTTTATACACTCCAGGCACGTGTATCACGTGTGAAAACTCCTACTTGCTAATTCCAAAAGCGTGTCAATTTTCTTTGTATTTGAGTTTTGTTGGATGATTAATATATGGTCAGAAAAGCAAGCATAATTAGGGGTCAATCACGCGTTGTGGTAAAGACTTTGTATACATCTCAAATAGCGAAAAATGACCTTGTGTAATCAAGGGTCGCACTTAAATCCGGCTCGAAACATCTATTCTATCTATATAATAAATCAATACACTCGGATTGAATTCTAGCCTTAGAGAGTGTCTACTTGGATCCAAATTAGAAATGAGGCTCCATTACTTGTAGTATAAAAACAGTTTTTTATTTTTGTTTTCTCCATTTACCATCAACTCCAATATACCTTAACCATTCTTCCTCCAACTTTTCTCATTGTTCTTTTCCATTATTTTTTCAAGGTATCTTCTCCATCTCATCTTTGATTTATGATATTAAATCAATTCATCTTCAAATATTTTCGGATATAATGTTAAAAAAATTTGTTTATACATTTTTGTATTTATAATTAATAATTCAAACTCGATATTTATAAATCAAACTGGATAGATTTTGAATAATTATTTGATGATTTCCGAATTTTGTAACTATAAAAAGCTATATGTTGTTTTTGTTTTTTTCATTCTTCCTTTGATTCAACAATCTTCCTAACCAATCTTTCAATCCTCATTCTTCATTTTCTTTCTAACCAATCTTTCAATCTTCTTTCTTCATCTAGCATCGTTTGTTAAATCTCCACAACCAACTCGAGGTAATCTTGCATTATTTTTATTCATTTTATATTGTTAACATTATTAAGAAGCATCAAAAGTTAAACACCTGATGAGCATAATGCCTACAAAAAAAGGAAAAGAATTCTGAAAATCATTTTATTTTCTTTATTTAAAACGTATTTACATAGTTAGTGAAAAGCATCCAAAAAACTTTTATTGCCGATTCAATTCATTAACAAAAGCATCAATTGTTTTTTTTTTTTTTTTTTCGATTGTTATCAAATACCGTTTTGATAACTTGAACTTGATATATGAACAGTAGAGGATTTAGGGTTGTGGCGGCTAGGGTTCAGGCTCCCATGATTATATGTCTTCAAGGTATTTTCTTTTCTTATTGGTTTTTTTATCTTCTTCTTCTTTTTTCGCGACTGTTTTTATTGATGTGGTACGATTTCACCAACTATTTCGCATCTTAATTGACATTTATCTCACGTAATATTAGGATTTCCAAGAAATCTTGCTTATTCTTTCTATTTTACTTGGTAAGCTTCCCATGTCATTGAGATACTATCTTTTTTTTTTTGGTTATATGATGTTCTTATGGCTAACAGGTATGAGGTATTAATTTGTTTTTCTTTGATGTTAGAATTCTTTCCCCCTCCTCTAAGGTTCCTTGAAAAGATCTTATTAGCTAGCACTTTGTGTGGGAAGTCGTTAATACAGCGAATGTACCAGGTATTCTAATCCATTTTATGCGCTTATTTCTTTAGTATCAATCAATGTATCTCCAATTATGACCCGTTGCTTCCGATGATTACCGATCGGATAGAACCTAGAGGGGTGATATTCGGTCTGAAGTGAGTGCAGCTTTTTGTCTGGTCTCATCGGGTCACCATTGGTGGGTTTGGATTTTTGATTGTGTGGTTATTTGAGTTCATATGGTGTTCATGATAATTTTTAATCAAGTTCATCGAAATTTTTGTTTCAAAATATGGTTGATCCATTTTAGTGGAGGTCCTAATTCCTAGGCATGTTAGTGGGTAACAGATTACAAAATCCATTTTTTTTTTCAAAATTTGCTATTCTATCATGACATTTTTCATGCTTAATTATTGTTAAGGGGTTTTGGTAATAGAGATGATGATTGATGAGATAAATATTGGTTAGGTGGTCTGTTTAAGGTTAACTGTATTTATTTAAAAGACTACTATGTTATATTATCATTTTTTTTACTGTTACTTGAATCCCTTATTAAGAATCCAACCATTAAATGAAAATTTGTAAAGAGAATTATCAACCATATATTACTTATAAAATTTAAATTACGATCTTTTATGTTTTTAATGTAATTTATTTCAATTATTGATTACGATTTTGAAGTTATTCATTAAGATTTATAATCTTAATAAGATTATGATTAGTCTTTATTGCAATTAATAAGATTTATAATCGTACTATGTTTACGAATTTTGATTAGTCTTGATTGCAATTAATAAGATTTATTAAGTTTAAATGTATATGTAATTGTTTTCCCATTATATCTATCTAGTATATGTAATTGTTTTCTTAAGGTTTACTGTCATTGGATGGGATGATTTGCTTGAATCAGAAGATATTTATGTTGGTGACTATTGCGTCTTCAAATGGTGTTCAGTCCAACAAAGGTTGATTGTTACCAAGGTTGACACACAAGAAGTTATTGATTTATTAATTTAAATTTCGTAACATTCAATGTATTTATTATTGATTTGATTATAAAGATTTTCAATCAATTCGTTAATTATACCATTTATTGTGTCAATTGACTTCCTTATATAACGAATTTGACTAACACTTACTTGTAACTAATTTGACTGTTAAATGTAGAATCACACAATTTACGTCCATTAACAATGTGACACCCGGCATGTTCAGCTTAAACATATTAGCAACATCTAAGTCTACCTTAGCGAGAAACGTTTATAAACAAACTTAACTGGGTTAGTTGAGTCGGGTCAAGTTAGGATTGTCCAGGGTACAATGATCTGGAGGATCATTGGGAGTCATTTTGGTAATACACTAGTACCGGGTTCCGTTGTTGGTGACATTACATGAACTAATTAAGTATATGTGTAGATTATGGGTCGTATGGTGGATTATATACAGAGATGTGTTTAAATGATGTGTAAATGACTATCTTTGCTTAAATGTGTTAAATATAGACTAAGGATGCATGCTTATGTGTTAAGATGGGTTAGAATGCGTTAAACACGACAAACTGGAAAACTAGTTAAAAAGGGATTCTGGTTCGACCACTTCGAGTGGTCGAAGGAGAAGAAAAGTGTCTGGTTCGACCCATGCAAGTGGGCGAACCAGGGAGGTGGAATTTGAGGAATTCCCTTCGACCAAACAGGTCTCATTCGACCCTGTGAAAGGGGCGAAGGAGACCACCTTCGACCAATGAAATGGGGCGAAGGAGGACTAGTATAAATACCAACCTTTGTCATTTTTCATCATTTCAGAAACCCTAACTGTCCCAAAACGCTCTCAAACGATCTTAAACACTAAGGAAGGAGTTTTTGCTCTTCTTTTTCATAATCTAACCCATCTACAACATCTAAACAAGAATCCAAGGTGTGTTCATAATCCTAAATCTTTTAAAAGCATTTTGATTCGTTTTCATCTAACCCTAATTGTCCGGATCTGTTCTAAGGGTGTTTTTATGATTAAAAACCTTTTAAACATCTTTCTAAATCAAAACATGATCATTTAACATAGGTTTCATAATGAATAACATGTGTAAATTGTGTGTTATGAGGTGTTATGTGTTGTTCACTGATTTGCTGCTATATCTATGATAGAAACATGATATAGGATTGTTATTAATGTTGGAGTATTGTTGTCTAGGGTTAGGATTGGATATATTGATATTTGGGGGTTTTTATTGGATTAATACTTCATGTATGAATATTTATGATTAATAGAATGAATAAGAAAGATCGGATAATCGACAAACTGAGTATTTTAAGCTAAACATGAATCGATTTCAAAAGTTTCCAAATTGGGTAAATAATTCATGCTTGAAAGTGATGTTTCCATAATCTTTACCATTTTGGGAAAGGGCTGAAACGGACATATTATCGGGGGAAATCGATGGGGTTTTGTAGGGGTAAGTTATCCATGCTTGACTGCTGTGTTTGATGATGTTTCGGGTCGTTTTGAATGTGTTTGAAGCGTTTTTAGGAAAAATTATACAACAGGGGCGAACCTGGCCTCCTTCGACCAGTCGATGGTGCGAAGGAGGGATCCAGGGTCGAACCTGGGATTTTATTGGACGAATGTGATAAAACGGGCGAAGGAAGCATCAAATGGTCGAACGAGGCGTAAAAGGGTGCGAAGGAGACAAAATGGTGCGAAGGAGACTTAAAACTGACTGGTTCGACCGTTCTGATGCAGAAATGAGATTTTTGATACAAACTAAGTGTTTTATGCTTGAACCTTGTGTGTAATCTATGTGTACTTGATTAGTTAGGGTAATGGGTCACCAACGGCATGTCGGGTCGGTCTAGTGTGTCGGTTAAACATTTAAACACGTTTTAAAACATACTCGGTTACGATCTGGACAATCAGGGACTAGATAACCTTATGGTTATTAGTCGGAACACTTATGTGAACATTTTGATAGATCTCCGGTAGAGGGATTATCAAGGGCTAAACATCTTTACTTATATTTGAAGAACGCTACTTAAGGTGAGTTCACGGCCCCACTTTTACTGCTTTAACTTTTGGGGGAGAAAACATGCGCTAAACGGTTTTGGTAACATATGTCATACTATGGTTTTAACTTTATATTGCTATACGATCTTTTGGAAAGTCCCGGGGGAAACCATGAATATGCGGGGTTGCACAACGGGGGAAATGTGGATAGATCTATTGGGCGTGACCTGCCCCACTCGTCGGCTTGGAGGGCCGGGCGGGTGCATATTGTCTCGAACAGGTACATTGGTATCATGCTGAACATACGGGCTGCTTAAACATGCTGAACATTGCTAAACGTGTCTAGTAATGGTTTCCAATCGTAGTAGTAATGAAACATACGCCTAGCTAGCGTACTTGGTAACATTGATATAGTATGGACATGGTAACACTTTGGTAACATTTTTGAACAAACCTGTGAACTCACCAGCATTATATGTTGACATCTTTTTGGCATGTTTTTCTCAGGTCGCTAAGGTAGCAATGAACGGAACTAGGCGCACGGGTCTGCATTGGCGTCTAGATTTAGTGCAAGTTTTGTAATAAAAGTATTTTGAACAACTTTTGAGATGATAGCATAGTTGATTAAATGCTACTGAAACGCTTCCGCTGGTTAAATTAATGGTTATGTCTGTTTACGTTTTTCATATAGAGTTGTTTATTGTGATCGTTGACTTGGATCCTGGTTTGTCATGCGCCTCGCGGTAAGACCCCGCAAGTGGTAATTTGAGGGTGTGACAGATTGGTATCAGAGCCAATGGTTATAGTGAACTAGGACTGCATGTAGAGTCTGGTCTATAGCCGAGTCGCACACACTAGACGGTCACATACTTTGGGTCTATTAGTGGGATATGTACTAACGTTGTCGGGGTGTCCTTACATCATTATCATGCTTCTCCGTTACATCATCCGCTTTTATTTGGGTTCTTACCTACTCTTGTCTTCTCCTTCTGGATTGAAGGAGGAGGGGTTGATTTGTTGGTTCTAACACACACATGCCTTCTTATACTTGCACCTATTACCACATAGGCGACAATGTTCGGTGACTGAGGTCTAGATTAGGGGTACATTTGGAGGACCATGTAGAGCAGTTTATCATTCCGGGTGCACACGAAATAATAAACTGGAATGCATGAAAATCCCGATGGACTTCAAGTTTGGATGTATAGTCCTGGATTGTCCCTAGGTTAACTCTTGTAAATTTCTAGTGGTTGACATTGGAAGTGAATCTGAATCTCTCGATTTCTTGATCTGTTAGATCATGTCTGGTGCTCGCGGTGGTGGACGTCGTGGTGGCGGCGGTGGCCGTGCTGGCGGCGGTGGTCGCGCTGGAGGCGGTAGTCGTGGGAACATCAACATGACCCAGGCTGAACTGAACAACTTGCTCCAGCAGCAAGTGAACATGGCTATGGCTAATTTCCAGGCCGGGATTAATGCCATGGGTGGTGAGTTGATTTCTGTCGACCTTGCCTCATTTTTGGGTTTCGTGTCCTTTCGTCTGTGTTTTATTCGTGTACCATGTTTCTGGTGTTGGTGCCAATCCACCCCCACCTCAGTGCTCTTATAAGAAGTTTAGGGACTGTCAGCCCCATAACTTCGCTGGAACTGAGGGAGCGGTGGGACTACTCCGATGGCTGGAGAAGGTGGAATCTGTGTTCGTTATGTGTAACTGTCCTGCTGGGGACCGAGTGAAGTATGCTACTGCGACATTTGAGGGGCCTGCATTGTCGTGGTGGAATGCTACTACTCAGAACGTGGGATTGGGAGAGGCTATTGCTATGCCTTGGGCGGAGTTTGTGCAGCTTTTGAGAGGTGAGTACTGTCCGAGGGAGGAGATACAGAAGTTGGAGCATGAGGTCTGGAGTTTCAAGATGGTTGGATCGGAGATTGAGGAGTACACTGTGAGGAGGAACGAGCTGGCGATGTTGTGTCCTGACCTACACACACCCGAATACAGGAGGATCGAGCACTATGTGTCTGGACTAGTGCCCGAGATTGCTGGGTTGGTGGCTGCTGGGAATCTTCCCACTATTGCTGAAGTTGTCCGATCAGCTCATCGGATGACTAACCTGAAGGTGGCGGAAGGCGTTTTGCCACCCAAGGGTGCTACTGTGAAGGCTGCTGAGGGGAACAAGAGGAAGTGGGAGAGTGTGGGGAGAAGTGTAGTGCCAGCTCAGCCGGCGAAGAAGTTTGATACATCTGGGTCTTCTTCTGGGTCGAAGACGGGTGGGTATGTTGGGAAGCATCCCAAGTGCAATAAGTGTGGTTTTCATCATTCTGGGAGTTGTGATAGGGCTCGTTGTCATCGGTGCCATCAGTTGGGGCACCATGCTAAGGATTGCAAGGTGACGCTCACCCCAACTCAGGCTCCTGCGGCTGCTCCTACTCCTGCAGCTCAGGGGACTCAGGGGAGGCAGGGGTGTTATAACTGTGGTGACACGGGACATTTCAAACGTGACTGTCCCAAACTGAAGCAGGGCGATAATGGGAGGGGCGGGAACGGTAACGGGAACAATGGCGGCGGAGGCAGGACTGCACGTGCTTTCGTCATTGGATCTGCAGAGGCTAGGCAGGATCCAGACACAGTTACCGGTACGTTCCTTCTTAATGATCGCTATGTTTCTGTCTTGTTTGATTCTGGTGCCGATAAGAGTTTCGTATCTTTGGATATTAGTCGATTGCTAGATATAGCACCCACACCTTTAGAGGCTAAGTACTTAATAGAATTGGCTGATGGTAAGAAAATCGAAGCGACACACACCCTTAGGGAATGTCGCTTGGAACTGTCGGGTTTGTCTTTCCCCATTGACCTTATGCCGGTACCTCTGGGTAGTTTTGATGTTGTGGTTGGCATGGATTGGTTATCGTTGTATCGCGCGGAGATCGTTTGTTTTGACAAGGTTATTCGGATCCCTCTCCCTGATGGAGAGATTCTTTCGGTACGTGGCGAGAAAAGCGGTGCTCCGCTGAGTATCATTTCTAGCATGAAAGGCCGTAAGTATCTTCGGAAGGGTTGTTCGGCCATTCTGGCACTTGTTAACGTTTCTACTGACGATGAGAAGAAGATCGAGGATATCCCGGTGGTTCGCGACTTCTCTGATGTGTTTCCTGATGATTTACCTGGTCTTCCTCCCCATCGTCAGGTTGAGTTTGGTATTGATCTCACTTCGGGCGCAACTCCTATTGCCCGAGCTCCGTATCGTCTTGCACCTCCTGAGATGCAAGAGTTGTCCAGCCAGTTACAGGAACTCTTGGAAAAGGGTTTCATTCGACCGAGTTCTTCCCCGTGGGGAGCTCCTATTTTGTTTGTGAAGAAGAAGGACGGAAGTCTTCGCATGTGTATTGATTATCGCGAGCTGAACAAAGTGACCATCAAGAATCGTTATCCTCATCCTCGCATTGATGATCTCTTTGACCAGCTTCAGGGCTCCAGTTACTATTTGAAGATTGATTTGCGGTCCGGTTATCACCAGTTGCGCGTCAGGGAAGCTGACATTCAGAAGACTGCTTTTCGCACTCGTTATGGCCATTTTAAGTTCTTGGTCATGCCTTTTGGTCTCACTAACGCACCGGCGGTGTTCATGGATTTGATGAACCGCGTCTGTAAGCCTTACCTTGATAAGTTTGTCATCGTGTTCATTGACGATATTCTGATTTACTCCAAGAACAAGGCGGATCACGAGGAACATCTGCGGTTGGTCTTGGAACTTTTGAGACAGGAGCAGTTGTATGCTAAGTTCTCGAAGTGTGATTTTTGGTTGCGTGAAGTTCAATTCCTAGGACATGTGGTGAATGAACTGGGAATTCATGTCGATCCGGCTAAGATCGAAGCTATTAAAGACTGGGAAGCACCAAAGACGCCATCTGAGGTGCGGCAATTCCTAGGCCTTGCGGGTTATTATCGTCGTTTCATTGAGGGATTTTCGAAGATCGCTCAACCCCTCACTGCTCTTACCCAGAAGGACCGAAAGTTCGACTGGGATGAACCACAAGAATCAGCATTTCAGATGCTGAAGCTTAAACTTTGTTCTGCACCTATCTTATCCTTGCCGGAAGGCACTGATGATTTCGTCGTGTACTGTGATGCTTCTGTTCGTGGTCTCGGTTGCGTGTTGATGCAGCGCGGGAAGGTTATTGCTTATGCTTCTCGCCAACTCAAAGTTCATGAGAAGAACTACACTACTCATGACTTGGAACTGGGTGCGGTGGTCTTTGCGTTGCAAATCTAGAGACATTACTTGTACGGTACCAAGTGCGAAGTATATACCGATCACAAGAGTCTTCAGCATATTTTCGACCAGAAGGTGTTGAACATGCGGCAGCGTCGCTGGGTTGAACTCCTAAACGATTATGACTGTGCCATCAAATACCATCCTGGCAAGGCGAACGTTGTGGCGGACGCCTTGAGCAGGAAGGAATCTGCGAATCCTCGCCGTGTTCGAGCCTTACAGCTCACCATTCATTCGTCGTTGCCTGACCGAATCCGTTCTGCACAGTTGGAAGCCTTGAAGGAGGAAAACCTTAAGGCTGAAACGATGCACAGTGCTGACAAGCATCTTGAGCTCAGGACTGATGGCTTACACTATTTTGCGGGACGTGTTTGGGTCCCATTGTTCGGGGGATTGCGCGAGCTTGTTCTGGATGAAGCTCACAAATCCCGGTATTCTGTTCACCCTGGCTCCGATAAGATGTATCAGGATTTGAAGATACTTTATTGGTGGCCGAACATGAAAGCTGACATAGCTTCTTACGTCAGCAAATGTTTGACTTGTGCTAAAGTCAAGGTGGAGTATCAGAGGCCGTCTGGTCTCCTGCAACAACCAGAGGTTCCAGAATGGAAGTGGGAACGAATCACGATGGATTTTGTCACCAAGCTGCCAAGGTCACCTAGTGGTTACGACATGATCTGGGTGATTGTTGACCGGCTGACAAAATCGGCACGTTTTATACCTATTAAGGAAACCGATGGACTCGAGCGGTTAGCTCGACTTTACCTTAAGGAGGTGGTTGCTCGGCACGGAGTGCCTGTTTCTATTATCTCGGATCGTGATTCTCGCTTCGCTTCGCGTTTCTGGAAGGCTCTGCACAAGGCTTTGGGTACTTAGTTGGATATGAGTACGGCTTATCATCCGCAAACTGATGGACAGAGTGAGCGGACGATTCAAACCTTGGAAGACATGCTTCGGGCATGTGTTATCGATTTTGGCAAAAGTTGGGAGATCCACCTGCCGTTAGTGGAGTTCTCCTACAACAACAGCTATCACTCTAGCATCAAGGCAGCTCCGTTCGAGGCTCTTTACGGACGGAAATGTCGATCACCACTTTGTTGGGCCGAGGTGGGTGAGAGTCAGCTCACTGGTCCGGAACTCGTGTACGAAACTTCGGAGAAAATCGTACAGATCCGTCAACGTTTGGCTGCTGCACGGGATCGTCAAAAGAGCTATGCCGATCGCCGTCGAAAACCTCTAGAGTTCCAGGTTGGGGACAAGGTACTTCTGAAGGTTTCACCATGGAAGGGCGTCATACGCTTTGGAAAGCGTGGCAAGCTTAACCCTCGTTATGTCGGACCGTTCGCAATCCTGGATCGGATTGGACCGGTGGCATATAGACTTGACTTACCGGCGGAGCTCGGTAGTGTACACAACGTCTTCCATGTGTCTAACTTGAAGAAGTGTTTGGCTGATGAATCTCTCATTGTACCACTGGAAGAGATCAAGGTTAATGATCGTCTTCGCATTGTGGAGGAACCTGTCGAGATTCTCGACTACAAGATTCGTAGCCTTCGTCGGAGTAAAATCCGCATCGTTAAAGTCCGTTGGAACTCGAACCGTGGAGCTGAGTTCACATGGGAACGGGAGGATCAGATGAAATCTAAGTATCCTCATCTCTTTTCGAAGCGCGCGTTTGAATCGAGGCATGTAACTGCTGGAGCGGAATGAATCTCGGGTCGAGATTCCTTTCAACGTGGGGATGATGTGACATCCGGTAAGTTTCTTTTCGTTCTGTTCTTTTCGTTTCTTTCTTTTTGGGCTTTGCGCAATTTCTGGGACGAAAATTCTTTCAACGTGGGGATGATGTGACACCCGGCATGTTCGGCTTAAACATATTAGCAACATCTAAGTCTACCTTAGCGAGAAACGTTTATAAACAAACTTAACTGGGTTAGTTGAGTCGGGTCAAGTTAGGATTGTCCAGGGTACAATGATCTGGAGGATCATTGGGAGTCGTTTTGGTAATACACTAGTACCGGGTTCCGTTGTTGGTGACATTACATGAACTAATTAAGTATATGTGTAGATTATGGGTCGTATGGTGGATTATATACATAGATGTGTTTAAATGATGTGTAAATGACTATCTGTGCTTAAATGTGTTAAATATAGACTGAGGATGCATGCTTATGTGTTAAGATGGGTTAGAATGCGTTAAACACGACAAACTGGAAAACTAGTTAAAAAGGGATTCTGGTTCGACCAATTCGAGTGGTCGAAGGAGAAGAAAAGTGTCTGGTTCGACCCATGCAAGTGGGTGAACCAGGGAGGTGGAATTTGAGGAATTCCCTTCGACCAAACAGGTCTCATTCGACCCTGTGAAAGGGGCGAAGGAGACCACCTTCGACCAATGAAATGGGGCGAAGGAGGACTAGTATAAATACCAACCTTTGTCATTTTTCATCATTTCAGAAACCCTAACCGTCCCAAAACGCTCTCAAACGATCTTAAACACTAAGGAAGGAGTTTTTGCTCTTCTTTTTCATAATCTAACCCATCTACAACATCTAAACAAGAATCCAAGGTGTGTTCATAATCCTAAATCTTTTAAAAGAATTTTGATTCGTTTTCATCTAACCCTAATTGTCCGGATCTGTTCTAAGGGTGTTTTTATGATTAAAAACCTTTTAAACATCTTTCTAAATCAAAACATGATCATTTAACATAGGTTTCATAATGAATAACATGTGTAAATTGTGTGTTATGAGGTGTTATGTGTTGTTCACTGATTTGCTGCTATATCTATGATAGAAACATGATATAGGATTGTTATTAATGTTGGAGTATTGTTGTCTAGGGTTAGGATTGGATATATTGATATTTGGGGGTTTTTATTGGATTAATACTTCATGTATGAATATTTATGATTAATAGAATGAATAAGAAAGATCGGATAATCAACAAACTGAGTATTTTAAGCTAAACATGAATCGATTTCAAAAGTTTCCAAATTGGGTAAATAATTCATGCATGAAAGTGATGTTTCCATAATCTTTACCATTTTGGGAAAGGGCTGAAACGGACATATTATCGGGGGAAATCGATGGGGTTTTGTAGGGGTAAGTTATCCATGCTTGACTGCTGTGTTTGATGATGTTTCGGGTCGTTTTGAATGTGTTTGTAGCGTTTTTAGGAAAAATTATACAACAGGGGCGAACCTGGCCTCCTTCCACCAGTCGATGGTGCGAAGGAGGGATCCAGGGTCGAACCTGGGATTTTATTGGTATAATGTGGTAAAACGGGCGAAGGAAGCATCAAACGGTCGAACGAGACGTAAAAGGGTGCGAAGGAGACAAAAAGGTGCCCCACTCGTCGGCTTGGAGGGCCGGGCGGGTGCATATTGTCTCGAACAGGTACATTGGTATCATGCTGAACATACGGGCTGCTTAAACATGCTGAACATTGCTAAACGTGTCTAGTAATGGTTTCCAATCGTAGTAGTAATGAAACATACGCCTAGCTAGCGTACTTGGTAACATTGATATAGTATGGACATGGTAACACTTTGGTAACATTTTTGAACAAACCTGTGAACTCACCAGCATTATATGTTGACATCTTTTTGACATGTTTTTCTCAGGTCGCTAAGGTAGCAATGAACGGAACTAAGCGCACGGGTCTGCATTGGCGTCTAGATTTAGTGCACGTTTTGTAATAAAAGTATTTTGAACAACTTTTGAGATGATAGCATAGTTGATTAAATGCTACTGAAACGCTTCCGCTGGTTAAATTAATGGTTATGTCTGTTTACGTTTTTCATATAGAGTTGTTTATTGTGATCGTTGACTTGGATCCTGGTTTGTCATGCGCCTCGCGGTAAGACCCCACAAGTGGTAATTTGAGGGTGTGACAAACAATGAATGCCATAATCGAAATTAATGAATTCATTGAATTTGAATTGACTTTCTTATAACAAATTTAACCTCCTTGTAAAGTTAATTCTTCAATAAATTCGAAATATATAGCATTGATTGTGTGAATTGACTTCCTTATATTTCGAATTCGACTTTGACTTCCTTATAATGAATTTGACTTTTAAATATAGATATAATAATTATAGCATTGATTGTAAATAATTGAATTTGACTTCCTTATATAGATTTTGACTTCCTTATAAATATGTATCTAAATTTATATGGTATATATAAGGATATAAATATATAATTATATCATTGATTGTAAATTGATTAAATTTAATTTTAAGTTGACTGCCTTATAAATTTCAAATTTTACTTTGACTTGGTTATAAATTTCGAATTTGAAATTTAATATAAATTCCCATTAAACAACCATTCCACTAATTACACTAGGGTATAATTGGGAATTTTCGCATTTAATATGAATTTTCGCATTAAACACGATTGACTTTCATTAATTACAGATGTTGTAATTCATAACATTCTTATGAATTCCATTAATTGCATAAAACAACCATTCAATTGAATATGAATTGAATGTGCATCAAATGGTATCCATAATTATTTTTGACCAATTGCATAAGGAAAAATTCGAATGTGATGTCCTAATTATACTCATTAATTTAAGTTGTTGAATCTGAATTTGACTTACTTGTAAATTTCGAATTTTAAAACGAATATGAATTTTGCATAAAACAACTATTCCATTAATTACACACGGTGTAATTTCATTAATTTCATAAATTCCATTAATTGAATATGGATTGAATATGAATCAAATGTATTTATTATTTATTTTGTGTTTGACTTCCATTAATTAAACCGTGTGTAAAATGAAACTTTCGTATAAATTACATTAATTGTATAAAACAACCATTCAATTAAATATGAAATTAATATTAATCAAATTGTATCCATAATTATGTTTGACCAATCGCATACATAAACATCCGAATGTGATGTAATAGTTCTACTCCTTAATTTAAGTTTTCGGATCAAATGTATGAAAAGTGGTTTCATAAATTATCTAAATCTGGTATAATACCATTTGATTTTTTCGGATCAAATATACAAACAATTGGTTTCTGGCTATTATTCGGATCAAATTCGGTAATCTAATGTTATGTTTCAATTTGAAAATGAAGTCAGTCTAATTTATGTAACGAATGTGATCTCCTAATTATACTCCATAATTATGTATGACCGATTTCATACATAAACATGCAAATTTTAAGTCCTAATTCTACTCCATATTTGAAAGTATTGCATCTAATTTGATAATTTGTTATAGTTGTGGGTTGTGGGTTGTGGTTGTAGTGTTTTGCAAACGTATATATGAAACCTTCTTTATGGAATGATAATATAATAATAAATTTTATGTGAAACACAATGCTTATAATGGTAGGTGAACCATCTTCATTTTATTTAATTTTATATAGATATATGTATATCATGTTGTGGTAAACTTGCATATAATATTCAAAAAGATGAAATTATAATAACCGTAATAAATCATCAAAAAATCAATTTTAAAAATAAATGTATAAAACATTGTAACACTAATATATGACTATTTAGCATTTTATATTTTAAAATCTACAATTTCGCTTTTGTATAATACGTGAGTTTGGCAATTATTTTTCAATCATGAATAATATTTTGCTTTAATTTTTCAGGTATATACTTATTTTATTCAAGAAAAACATATCTTTTACAATGTCTGATCTCCCAAATTATGATTTTAGTTTACCGAAATCTAAAGTTGGTAACCTGAGGCGTAAATCTAACGGTAATGATTAATGTTTTTTTGTTTGTTACATTTGTTTACGTTGAGAGATTTTTATATTTTATTATATTAACAAATATTATAAACATGTTTGGAGATATCAATACTGCAACACCGTTGTCCGACATATCAAATGGTACGTAATTTATTATGATTGATCTTATAACTTTAATTCTCAAGTTTCAATTAACAAATAATAGTTTTTATTATAATTTATTGTTCAGTGAGTCTTAATATCTCTGAAAGACGTAAACGGATGAATGCATATTTGGATAGCATAAGTTCAAATGTCGGTTGTTCAGTTTCTAATGTTGAAAATGTAGAAACCTCTACAAACTCTTTCACACCTTCGTTAGTAACAATTGAAGGTAAATGTAATTTCTACATTTCACATATGTGTTATGCTTACTACTTTCCATTGTTTTTTTTTACTTATTTGTCTTTGTTTTATAGCTAACACGCAGAGAACGCCTTTGTCAGACATCTCTAATGAACGTGCCGAATCTACAAAGAGAAAAAAAAAATCTAATTTTCCATCTACACAAACAAATAATCGTGTAACAATTGAAGGTAAATTTTCTTTTATACATTGCCCAAATCTGTTATTGCTTACTAATTTTCATTGTTGTTTTTTTACTTATTTCTTTTTATTTTATAGTTAACACGCAGAGAACGCCTATGTCAGACATCTCTAATGGTATTATTTATCTTATTTTTATGTCATCATTTGTTCGCTTATCTATTTATGTTAGTATTATAGAATTGTATTGTCCCGTTTTGTGTTTATCTTATTTTCAAAGCATTCCATTTATTTATTTATTTTTAAATAGTTTGTCATGAATCTCAACATAGCAATGTATCTGAATTTTATAAACAAAGGCGTAAAGAAAGAAAGCGTATCTTGGATGCTAAGCGAACTAACAAAGGAAAACTAAATGTAACACCTAACACTCAAACACACCCAGTTGACATTGTTGGTATATTTATTTTACTTATGTTTACAAAGTATATTATAATACATCAACATTCATCAAACTTATATTATTTTACTTTGTTAGGATCTTCAAGTGTTAGGTGGCTGCTTTCTAATGTATGCAACACGCGGTCAACATGTAATTAAAACGAAAACGCCCAAGTATTACTCCCATACCGATATTGAAATTTTTTAAATATCTAATTTTCCATCTACACAAACAAATAATCGTGTAACAATTGAAGGTAAATTTTCTTTTATACATTGCCCAAATCTGTTATTGCTTACTAATTTCCATTGTTGTTTTTTTTACTTATTTCTTTTTATTTCATAGTTAACACGCAGAGAACGCCTATGTCAGACATCTCTAATGGTATTATTTATATTATTTTTATGTCATCATTTGTTCGCTTATCTATTTTTATAGATGGCTGACTTGGAAGAATGCTTAGAAAACCTGCATGGAGTAACGACAAACAATGTAATAAAAGGCATATCTCCAGGTTTATTCGCTAATTACTACTAATATAAAATATATTTAATACTAATTCGAAATTACTTTAAAAATATGTTACATTTAAAAATTTTCAATATCTTTTTTTAGATTACTTAGACCATGGTGATCAGAATGTTACTTGTGAGGATTGTAATGCAAGACTGTGAAGATGTGAATCTACTAGAGGGCTTAATAGAAGTAGTACTAAAAAAATTTCTCTTTATGTTGTGGTTATGGAAAAGTGTGACATCCGTCACTTTTCTTGTCATTATATTTTTATAATAATAATAATAATAATAATAATAATAATAATAATAATAATAATAATGATAATAAATAATAATACTAATCCAGGCATTAGGCCCAAAACAACTACCAAACCATCTACCTTAACACACTAACCCAACCCAACCAAACCCACCTTTTCCTTGTTTGCACCCATCTGAAGCCCAAACTGAGCCCACACAAGCCGGGTCACACACACCACACACCAGTTGAGCCAAGCATCATATCTGTTCATATCCCAACTCGAATTGTATAAAAACCCTGTTTCGCGTAAGGTTTCTCCTTCCTTTTGCTGTTTCCTTTTAACGCAACGACAGGGGGCTCGGTCAACCTTCTTTGACCAGTCGATTGAAGCTGAAATCGTGGGACATTCATCACCATTTATTGGTCTTATTGACCAGCTAATTAACGCAATACATCAGCCCCTAAGACCCGCGTTTCAGCTCGATTTCGAGCATAATTGACGCGTATGACATAATGATGAGTCAAACTTCCAAATCGATAAGCTGAGATGATATACTATAAATTAAACTCATACCAACACTCTAGAGGCACCGAAAATAAGTTTTCCCGTACCAATTCTTGCCCAACAACATTGCAGCGATTGAAATTGAAGCTTTTTGGTTCGTTTCTTTATGGTCCGATTCACGTCCGTTCATACACGGTTAGTTTCAATTTCATACTTGATTTGATTCGTTTTAAGTTGGGGAATAAAAGCCCTAAAGTGTTGTTCCTGTTCTGAATCGAATTCACGATTAATTGTAGGATATGGAAGTTAGGGTTTCGTTATATAATATTTGGGGAAGAAAGGTTATATGCGATTCTGTATAAATAAAATACCAAACGAGTTTAAACACAAAAAACACTCCCAGCTCAGCTGGTCTGGGCGTCCCCATCCATCCTTCAGGTCCTGGGTTCGAGCCCTGGCCATAGCAACGTTTTTTTTTTTAAACCCTTTTAATTATATATTTTACCTATTATTTTAAAATAGTTTTAAAATACCAAAAGAGGGTTATAAATTCTACAAAAATTATTTCATGATGTTCTGATACAAAAGTTTATTATCCATTTTTTAGATTTTCAAAAATCTTTTATTTATTTTATAAATTAAATATTACAAGTTTATTCTATTTTTTATAAAATTCAATAAAAATATCTAAACGAGTTTATAAAATTCCACAAAAATTATCCTAAACTTGTACAACCATAAACATTTCAGAAATAATTTTTATTCTTGTAAAACCGTTCGTTTTATATTTTTAATTAATTTTTGTTAGTTTTAATCATAAATAAATCATGATAAATTCATTTTTCAATATTTTTGTACCAAAATTTTACATAAATTATTTCTATCCATTTAGAACGGAAATACAATTTTTAATATAAGGATTCTTTAATTTTAATATTTTTAGATATTAAAGTCATATTTTGACAATTTGAAATAAATAGATTAAATATTCTATTTTCAAGAAAATAATTTTATAAAAATTATTTTCACACTTAAAACTTTATATTGTGACCATCTTTAATTTAAAATTTACAAAAAGACTTTTGTTTATTTATTTATCAAATTTCTCTTATTTATTAAAACGTTTAACTTATTAATAAAACGATTACCTATCCCCAATTCGGAACCCTAGAAAATACCTATAGACTAGATAGAGTTAGACTTATTTGTTACATTATACATAGGGTGATACTTGGAAACGTTGGATTACACTTATTCAATTCCAAGACTTACCACCATGCTAAAGTGAGTATTACTTATCCCCTTTTTCGCTTTTACAACTTTTGGGGTGATTCATGCACAAGTATACAAAACCTTCATATTCATTTACACATACATTTTTATTCATTTACAATTCATATACGTGTCTTGATTATCTTTGTGCTTATGTTTGAACATGAACGTAGCTTACATACAAAATCATACATCTAGACATAACTTATGTTATGGTGCTCTTTACATATAGACGTAACTTATGTTACGGTGCTCATTTAGACATAACTTTGTGTTATGGTGCTCTTTTAGACTCACACGTGTTGAGGTGCTCATTATCAATTTCATTGTACAAACTTTACATTTGATCTTTGTCTTGTTTGGTTACTTGCGTGTTTACATAATGCCTTGGTGATGCTAGACACATGAATTGTATTACTTTTCAAACTTATACTATATGTACAAAACTAAGTAGTACTCACCAACATCATATGTTGACAAAATTATTTTCGTGCATGTTTCAGGATAAGCTGCTTGACGCTTCACATAGGACTTTGGACTTAGATTAAATCAATCAATTATCTTTATTTTTGTTGTCTTGTATTTAATTTCACATGTTGTAAAACAATATTCAATAATCATATATTTACATTTTAGTACCATGAGCTTTTGAACAATCGTCACTACGTGGCACCTCGATGATTCCGCCATCGGTTGGGGTGTTACAGATTGGTATCAGAGCCATGGTTATAGGGAACTAGGTTATTAGATAAAATGGCCTAGACTATTACCGAAATTCAACTTTCATGCATTATATTTCCTAAATTACCCTACCCCTCATTTCCCTCTACTTTCCTCCTTCTATCTTTGCCTTCTTTTCTCTCTCCATTTTTCTCATCTTTCATCATGGTGCATAGAGATGGTGTCTTACAAGAGTGTAAAGTCTACATCATCATGGAGCAGGAGCAGTACCTTTCATGAAGACACTCTTAGGCATAATGCCTACTCTTATTCTGCTCCTTCAAAGTTGTTGAACTTTAATGAGTGTGATAAGGACACGTGCAATCTGGAAGGGTGGATGCCTGTACACTGGGTTTTCTGGCATAGGCAAGCATAGCGCATAAATCCATTTACGGACCTGTTATGCTTACCTGGGGATTCCTGGAGTGAGTGTCCACTTATAGGCTAAAGCATGTCTTCTTTGATCACCATTGGGTTTGATTCCTTTGAAAAGTCAACGTTCTTGTTAGGCTTTACAGCTAGACAAGGGCACTCCAAGCATTTTATGCAATGTTTTTCAATAATACCCTCTCGTTTCATATACAATATTCTGTATTTCATGATTTTCATATATTGCTTACAAGTTCATACTTTCATAATCATCTGTACGGTTATATACTTTCTAATCTCATGATTATTCATTGACTGCCTCATAGATGTCTGCTCGCCGCATGCTCCGTGATGCCAGCCAACGCCCTGTTCGTGCTTCTAGACAACGTTCTGATCGTCGCCTCGCATCTTTAGTCGCCGAGCAAATTGCTGCAGTGATCCCAAACCTTGTCAGTGAGATAACCCAGAATAGTAACAGTGCCAACACAGGAAGTACGACTCAATCTCGGTGCACTTTCAAACACTTTAACTCCTACAACCCCACAAAATTCACTGGTGAGGAGGGTGCTACTGGCCTACTCCAATGGTTTGAAAGTATGGAAAGCACCTTCGTGAACAGTGAGTGTCCTGATGAACTCTGTGTTCGCTATGCTACTAGTGTCCTTCAAAAGGGGGCGCTAACCTGGTGGAATGGCGAAAAGCGCAATCGAGGAGCTGATGTTGTTTTATCTTTATCTTGGGCTGAGGTTAAGGAACTCATGATCGCCAAATTCTGCCCTAGGAACGAAATCAGGAAACTAGAGGAAGAATTCCATGGGCTCAAACAAGACAGTGGTGAGAATCTTGCGTATAATACTCGATATCACGAACTTAGAATACTGGTTCCACACATGGTCACCCTGGTCTCTCGATCAATCGAAAAATATATCGAGGGATTACCAGACCTGATTCAAGACATTGTCACTGGAGGCAAAGCCACTACGGTAGAAGAAGCCATCCAGCTTGCAGCCACGTTAACAGACAAACACGTAAGGAAAGGAAACTTGATTAGGAAGAGCACCAAGACGTCTACTGAGAAAACCACCAATGCTGTTGAACAATCTAAGACTGTCTTAGCAAAGGCCGCCACTACTGCTTCGAACTCTAAGAAACGAATGGGCGATAATCAGAACCAGACTGTTGTGGATCCTGTGACTCAACCTCCTATCAAGAAAGCCTACACGGGAATCCATCCTCAATGCAACACTTGCAAGTATCATCACCCTGCAAATTGTAACGCCTCAACCGATGGCGGAAACATCGAGGTGTCACGTAGTGACGATTATTCAATAGCTCATGGACTAAAAGTGTAAATATTGATACATTGATTAAATAGTTTATTACATTCAAATGAAATACAACGATTCTAACTGCCAACTAAATTGAAATACAATGAATCAAAATCTAAATATAAATCCGAAAGCATAAAAGATGCATCTCAAAACAACCTGAAACATGTACAAAAATGATTTGGTCAATACAAAAATTGTATTGGTGAGCATACCCTGTTTAAATATATATAGTAGGAAAAATGTTTAGCAATTCATGTGCGGTACCATTTGCAATTATGTAATAAGTAATATCCGTTCAAAACCAAACCTGAGAATAATGACTAACACATGACTAACCAACTGAATAATGAATTAACAAGACAATGACCAAGATTCTCTCAACAGAGTCTCAAGGGGGTATACCATAGTACTATTCATTGAAAAGCTAGGCCGCCCAGCGGTTAATGATTTTGACAAGTCATAGACACACCAATTAACATAAAGCAAACACACATGAGAATTGCATTAAGTATAAGAAATTGAAACTTGATTAATATATATAGGTACATGAGTCACCCCAAAGTAGTAAAACAGTAAAAAGGGGAAAGATATACTCACAGTTTGCGAAAACGATCAAAATCCACTTAAGCGGTCGTGAGCTAAGTAATGAGAATTCCGAGGAATTCAACCTATAATGTGTAAGAATACTAATAAGGAAGTGTCTAAAAAGTCTAAGGTAACTAGGGTCTAAGGCATTAGGGTTTGCTAAGTCGATTTGGGGAATTAGAGTTTTTAGGATAAATCGCGTTAATGTAAAAGTTGTATAATAACATACCAAGTTTGTAAATATGATTTAGGTAATATAAATATTACCAATAGAATATTTAGATACAAACATTGTTTGAATAATTAAAACATTATAATGTAGTTAATTACTTTAGCTATTTATTGTAAATAAATACAATAATTATAAATGTATAAATAAATGATTAGGAGTTACACCATGATTCATCAATGGTAATTAAGATTTTTAAACATATAAATATTTCTATTTTATAAGAAAAGTATTTATAAAATAGATGTTTAAGTAGTGTAAATAATTAAATGTTCAATTATGTCTAACTAATCATAAATAAAATTAAAACACAAGATATGACCCAAAAATGTTATTTTTATAGAAAATGGATTCTTTATAATGTAAATCAATGAAAATAATTTTCTCATAATTTTTATAAACTTATTTATATTTAAAACTGATTTAATGATATTAAATCATGTTTAAATGATTAAAAATAGGAAAATTAATAAAAATAAATGTTTTCTGAATCAAATATTTTTATTTTAGTTCATAATGATTAGAAATAATTTATGACAAATTTTGAGATAAAAATCATTAAAAATGAATTTTTTATCAATTAATTATGATTAAAACAATTTAAATTAATAAAATCATGAAAATAGATATTTTTCAGAAAACTAAAACTATGACAATTTTCTATGATGTATCAAGAAGCTACACCTAAATTTTCATGATTTTTGGACAAAAAGTGAATTTATTATGAATATTTTAAGTTTAGAATGTTTTTTTTTTTTAAAGGAATATTTATTTTAATAAGATATGCATAAAAAAATGGAACAAAAAAAAATGTGTGTGCCACCATTTGAACCCGAGTGGGTTCTGACCAAAACCATGCATACACCACTCCTCCATAGATGATTTGTTAAATTCTTTTAGATTTAAAACACATTTAAACATTAGCGTGAATCAATCTTCTTCCCCATTTCAATCCTAGGAACCCTAACCCTAATACCCAATTTCAATACTTCAACATAGAGCTGTTTAACATCTAAAACCATGGGGCTAATGATTCAAGACCACTAAGAAACAAAATGGCACAAATAGAAACTACTTACAAACATGATTAAAGGTCGAACAAGGCATGGATAGATTGAATGCTTCAAGCTACGAATTTGAGGTTTCTGGGCGTGATTATCACCAGATTTTTAGTGGTTTAACTCGTGCCAAGGTCCTAGAATGTTAAGGAATGATAAATATATAGGCTTGTTAAAGGAAAACGGGTGTTTGATCAAGGTTTTAATGTCCGGCGGTTACAAACTTAAAGCTTGATTAATTTGGAATTGAAACGCGTTTATACCACCTATGATGATCTGAAACTGTTGGATAACGTTGGGAAAACGAAAAGCCACGATGACATGAACTTAATACGTGTTATTTCAGCTTCTAGCGGGTGGCCGGACATAACTTCCGGTGGCCGGAAATCCTTGGCCGGATAAATCACGAGCAGGGACGAGGGAAAACATCTGATTTCCTTTTTTTTTTTACTTTCACTAAATGGCAATATTAGTCCCTGTAGTTAACTTAGTTAGATTAATTATATTAAGGTTAAGTTTTTCCTTTACAAAAATTAACTTGGTTAACTACTTAACTTAAAACTTTTTAAACTTGAAATTTTTTTTTTATAAAAGCTTCTACGAATACGTTTCAACATACGCATTGGTTAAAACTTATATCGGATTCATAATGAATATAAATGAAGCAAATTTTTAATTTGCTTTAAAATAAATTTTGAAAACGACAAAACTTTCCGGGGCTATAATGGAAATATTTCAAAGGGTTATTACTGTCAATCAGATGAAAGACAAGGGTGACGGATGTCACACAAATCTTCTATGTCGTCAATGCACTAGATGTGGAAGGTTTGGACACTTTGTCACCACTTGTCGTGTAATGGATAGAGCACAGGGTAATCATCAAACAGCTGCCCAGGAACCACTACAGATTACTAACGGTCGGGCATGTTATCATTGTAGAGACCCTAACCACATGCGACCTCAATGCCCTAAATTGAATAATGTAAACCTGGTGGCACATGGACGAGCTTTCAACATCAATGTCAATGAAACAAATGGACAGGATGACGTTAATCCCACTGGTTAAGCCATGGATGGAATCTTCCTAAGACTCGAGAATCCAATACTTGTGTTTTCATTTTCTTGATCCTATTATCATTTTGTACCCAATTTTGTCGCACTCATTAGCATACAACATCTAGAAATTTCCTTGCATACTATTGTATACAGATTGAAAATTTATCATATTTGGTCATGTTTATTTTAATCGTAGAAGTTTAAAGACTCTACCTTACATTTATTTGAAAACATTTGGACTTGATTTCCATGAAAATCAAACTACTGAAAACTTGATACTCGACCCTACAAAGCTTTTCAAAAAACACCATTGTTTGTTATATGAAACTTAATTTTTCCTTAATTTGACTATCCATTGAACATTTAATTATTCATGATACTTGTAAACTATTTCTATAGGCCACTAAGATAACACTTTCACTTGATGGTTGTAGTACTTACAAACTTGCTTGCATGTGTGTATTATCCACGCAACTCAGATAAACATTTCATTTAAAGGGCTCCTCGGACGAGTGGTAGCCCATACTTAAATACTGTTATGTTTACGAGTCATTGCAATGCAATTGACCTAGTCATTACATAGCCTCATTACATTGATAAACGTGTTGTTGTGTCATCTTCTTGTGAAACTTATTTGCGTTAATATGTGTTAGATTAGGATCATAGAAGGACACAAAACCCTAATGTAAGGTAAATTGATGGTTCCGGTCCGGAACGTAATCATGAATTTACAGGTACGTTAGGGTAGTGTGAAATTCTATTAGAGTTTTTGGTAGGCGTCCAGTACATTTTCAAGGTATCAAAGGTGTGGTGGGTTAGCTGCGGTACACCCTGTATACAAACACTAATGATGCATTGAAAGTGAGACTGGAAGTCGGACCAGGAACAAACTCTAGTTACTTGGTAGTTCATTTAGTCTTTATATAGTCAATCAACTCATACATTTATTTTAGAATTCCTAAAACTTGAAGTTTAGTATTTTAGTAGATTCTTATTCTCCTTATTATTCGAGACAAACCCCATCAAATCCTTAACTCACACTTATCAAACCCCTTATCCAGATCATTCGAATTTTCCAAACCACAGTTATTTTAAATTTTACCCTAACATCCATAACCCTATGTTAGTATTAACTTCGGGACGAAGTTTCTAAAAGTAGGGGATGCTGTGACATCCGTCACTTTTCTTTTCATTATATTTTTATAATAATAATAATAATGATAATAAATAATAATACTAATCCAAGCATTAGGCCCAAAACAACTACCAAACCATCTACCTTAACACACTAACCCAACCCAACCAAACCCACCTTTTCCTTGTTTGCACCCATCTGAAGCCTAAACTGAGCCCACACAAGCCGGGTCACACACACCACACACCAGTTGAGCCAAGCATCATATCTGTTCATATCCCAACTCGAATTGTATAAAAACCCTGTTTCGCGTCAGGTTTCTCCTTCCTTTTGCTGTTTCCTTTTCACGCAACGACAGGGGGCTCGGTCAACCTTCTTTGACCAGTCGATTGAAGCTGAAATCGTGGGACATTCATCACCATTTATTGGTCTTATTGACCAGCTAATTAACGCAATACATCAGCCCCTACGACCCGCGTTTCAGCTCGATTTCGAGCATAATTGACGCGTATGACATAATGATGAGTCAAACTTCCAAATCGATAAGCTGAGATGATATACTATAAATTAAACTCATACCAACACTCTAGAGGCACCGAAAATAAGTTTTCCTGTACCAATTCTTGCCCAACAACATTGCAGCAATTGAAATTGAAGCTTTTTGGTTCGTTTCTTTTTGGTCCGATTCACGTCCGTTCATACGCGGTTAGTTTCAATTTCATACTTGATTTGATTCGTTTTAAGTTGGGGAATAAAAGCCCTAAAGTGTTGTTCCTGTTCTGAATCGAATTCACGATTAATTGTAGGATATGGAAGTTAGGGTTTCGTTTTATAATATTTGGGGAAGATAGGTTATATGTGATTCTGTATAAATAAAATACCAAACGAGTTTAAACACAAAAAACACTCCCAGCTCAGCTGGTCTGGGCGTCCCCATCCATCCTTCAGGTCTTGGGTTCGAGCCATGGCCATAGCAACGTTTTTTTTTTTTGAAACCCTTTTAATTATATATTTTACCTATTAATATTTTAAAATAGTTTTAAAATACCAAAAGAGGGTTATAAATTCTACAAACATTATTTCATGATGTTCTAATACAAAAGTTTATTATCCAATTTTTAGATTTTCAAAAATCTTTTATTTATTTTATAAATTAAATATTACAAGTTTATTCAATTTTTGTTTATAAAATTCCATAAAAATATGTAAACGAGTTTAGAAAATTCCACAAAAATTATCCTAAACTTGTACAACCATAAACATTTCAGAAATAATTTTTATTCCTGAAAAACCGTTCGTTTTATATTTTAAATTAATTTTTGTTACTTTTAATCATAAATAAATCATGATAAATTCATTTTTCAATATTTTTGCACCAAAATTTTACATAAATTATTTCTATCCATTTAGAACGGAAATACAATTTTTAATATAAGGATTCTTTAATTTTAATATTTTTAGATAATAAAGTCATATTTCGACAATTTGAAATAAATAGATTAAATATTCTATTTTCAAGAAAATAATTTTATAAAAATTATTTTCACACTTAAAACTTTATATTGTGACCATCTTTAATTTAAAATTTACAAAAAGACTTTTGTTTATTTATTTATCAAATTTCTCTTATTTATTAAAACGTTTAACTTATTAATCAAACGATTACCTATCCCCAATTCGGAACCCTAGAAAATACCTATAGACTAGATAGACTTAGACTTATTTGTTACATTATACATAGGGTGATACTTGGCAACGTTGGACTACACTTATTCAATTCCAAGACTTACCACCGTGCTAAAGTGAGTATTACTTATCCCCTTTTTCGCTTTTACAACTTTTGGGGTGATTCATGCACAAGTATACAAAACCTTCATATTCATTTACACATACATTTTTATTCATTTACAATTCATATACGTGTCTTGATTATCTTTGTGCTTATGTTTGAACATGAACGTAGCTTACATACAAAATCATACATCTAGACATAACTTATGTTATGGTGCTCTTTGCATATAGACGTAACTTATGTTACGGTGCTCATTTAGACATAACTTTGTGTTATGGTGCTCTTTTAGACTCACACGTGTTGAGGTGCTCATTATCAATTTCATTGTACAAACTTTACATTTGATCTTTGTCTTGTTTGGTTACTTGTGTGTTTACATAATGCCTTGGTGATGCTAGACACATGAATTGTATTACTTTTCAAACTTATACTATATGTACAAAACTAAGTAGTACTCACCAACATCATATGTTGACAAAATTATTTTCGTGCATGTTTCAGGATAAGCTGCTTGACGCTTCACATAGGACTTTGGACTTAGATTAAATCAATCAATTATCTTTATTTTTGTTGTCTTGTATTTAATTTCACATGTTGTAAAACAATATTCAATAATCATATATTTACATTTTAGTACCATGAGCTTTTGAACAATCGTCACTACGTGGCACCTCGATGATTCCGCCATCGGTTGGGGTGTTACAAAAAGTTTTGCTTCCTTCTTTTAAGGAGGCCCCAGACAGTTATAAAGAGTATTTTAATGGAATTGATTCTAAAAGCAAATTCTTTTTAAAGAACATAAGACGATTCAACTCTATGTTTGTATTTACTTCTATGGGTGGAAAAATTGATAAGTCTATAAATCATGGCAATGCTCCATTCATCTATCGTATAAGTGGTGAAAACTACCATGCTTTGGGAAATCTTTTACCATCACGTGGACAAAATCCAGTATTCTCTCAACTATACATATATGATACTGAAAATGAAGTTTCGAATAGAATCAATGTCGTTGGGTATGTTATTTTTTATTGTCTTTTGTAGAAAAATTTATACATTTTTAAATACTTTCGATTCTAATATATTCATCTTATTTACAGTGATCCAGACGAGGAATACTCATCAGAAAAGGCGCTTGAATTTCAAATTGTAAAAGAATTGAAAAAAATGTTGGATGACAAAAACTCCTTGGTGAAATCTTATAGAATGGCGAGAGATTGCTTTCAGAAGAATCTTGATGCACAAGTCAAGCTTCGATTAAACGGAATGAGGAAAGGAGATGGTAGAACCTACAACCTACCCACAGTTTCTGAAGTTGCTGGATTGATAATTGGTGACCTTAATGAAGAAACAGATAAACGTGATATTATTGTGCAGACCATTGATTGAAAGCTAAAAAGAGTTAGTGAGTTACATCCTTTGTATCTTGCCAAATGAAAGCTCATATTCAAATTCAAAAAACAAAAAAGATGACCGTCAAAAAAATATTACCTTACCAGATGGGAGCTCATCTTCAAACAAAAAAAACAAAAAAACATGAAAGTTTAACAATGAAGGAGTTTTTTGCTTACAGGATTCAAGATAGGAGTAATGAATTCTCGCTAATTCTTAATGCAAGGAGGCTTTTACAGCAATTTATAGTTGATTTATATACAATGATTGAAATGGAAAGATTAAATTTCATTAGCAAACCCTTCTTAGGAGTGAGAAGTATAATGTCCTAAGCAAACAAAGAGAAGAAGGACAAACAGAAACATCAAGCATGGGCCAATGAGTTATTATTCCATCTTCTTTTACAAGTGGCGCTAGATATATGATGCAAAATTATCTAGACGCAATGGCAATATGTAAGTGGTACGGATACCCTGACTATTTTATTACAATTACTTGTAATCCTAAATGGCTAGAGATGAGAAGATATCTTCAAGATACCACTCTTAGACCTGAAGATAGGGCAGACATTTTATGCAGGTTGTTTAAAATTAAACTTGATTCCATCATTAAAGACCTGAAAGATTAACACTTATTTGGGAGTGTTGAAGCTGGTACGAATACATGAAGTTAATTTTATTACAACATTATGTTTTTTTAACCTTTCTAACTTATTTTCTTTTGTTTGCTCCCAATACTTTGCAGTTGTATACATGGCTGAGTTTCAAAAACGTGGATTAGCACATGCACACATCTGTTTGTTTATGGCCACTGGTTATAAGCTTCCAACAGTTGACCATATTGACAACTTCATTTCAGCTGAGATACTAAATAAAGATGAAGAGACAGAATTGTATGTACTTGTACGTGAATTTATGATTCACGGTCCTTATGGACCTTTGAACATGAGTTGTCCGTGTATGGTCAATGACAAATGTTCAAAAAACTTCCCAAAAAATTTCCAGAATGAAACATCTATCGATACTGATGGTTATGCAGTGTATAGGCGAAGAGATAATGGTTCGTTTGTAGAAAAGTCTGGTGAGCAATTAGATAATAGATATGTCGTTCCATATAACAAGACTCTTCTTAAAAGATACTAGGCACATATCAACGTTGAATAGTGTAACCAAGCTGGATCCATTAAGTATTTATTTAAATACATTAACAAGGGTCCAGATAGAGTTACTGTTAATTTTGTGGAAAGCAAGAAAGTACCGGGTGAAGACATAGTGGTTGATAAAGTCAAAGGATTTTATGATTGTCGTTATATTTCTGCGTGTGAGGCTCCATGGAGAATATTCTCATATGATATTCATTACAAGACACCTCCTGTAATGAGATTACCTTTTCATCTACCCGGTGAACAAAGAATTGTTTTCGATGCTATGCAGGACATTGACGACGTTCTCAATAAACCCTCTTGTGCTTCATCTATGTTTTTGGTTTGATGGAACGCAACAAAAATGATGCCAATGCAAGGCAACTAACTTACATCCAATTCCCTTCACAATATGTTTGGAAAGCACAAGAAAGAAAATGGGAGCCTAGGCAAAGAATAAAGTCAATTGGTCGGATTCATTCAGTTCCTGCTTCTGTTGGTGAAGCTTATTTTTTTGAGAATTCTTTTGAATAAGGTTAAAGGACCAACATCATTTGAAGATATTCTTAAAGTTGATGGGAAAGTACAATCCTCTTTTAGGGATGCATGCTACGCTATGGGACTCTTGGATGATGATACAGAATATGTTGAAGCAATAAAGGAAGCAGCTTTTGCAGGTTATGGCCCTTATCTAAGAACTTATTTGCAACTCTGTTAGCGTCCAACAGTTTGTCAAAACCTGACATTGTGTGGGAGGAAACATGGAATTATTTTTCTGATGACATTTTACGCAACAGAAGAATAGATTCAAATTTTCCAGGTTTTTCAATTTTCTTAATATATTATTATTTTATATTATATTTTCTACACTTTTTTACATATACTAAATAGTAATGAGTAATAATTATTAGGAATCTAAATTATACTATTTTTAATGGTTCGACATATTCAATTATTCATTTTATATGTTTATTATATTATATATTTCATTCTAACACATTTTTTTATATTATTTTTTTTTCAGATTTGATCCTTTCAGACGACGAAATTAAAAATTTAGCTTTACTTGATATTGAGAAGTTCTTATTGCGTAATAGTTGCAGTCTACGACATTTCGTAGGTATGCCATATCCTGAGAATGAGTTTCTATCATTATTAGACAATCGTCTTATTTGTGAGGAGTTGGGCTATGACACAAACAGTTTGGTTGAAGAATTTGATACTCAGTTCTCTTCTTTAACAGATGAACAAAAAAATATTTATACCTGTGTAATGAAATTTGTTGAGGAGAAGAAAGGAGGAGTTTTTTTTGTTTATGGTTATGGTGGTACGGGTAAAACGTTCCTATGGAAGACTCTATCTTCATCCATAAGATGTAAAAGAAAGATTGTTTTGAATGTTTCTTCGAGTGGTATCGCATCTTTGCTATTGGCAGGTGGTAGGACAGCACATTCCAGGTTTCGTATTCCTATAAACCTAACTGAAGATTCTATGTGCTACATACCACCTAATAGTGATGTTGCACAACTGCTTAAACAAACCAATTTGATTATATGGGATGAAGCACCCATGACTCATAAACATGCTTTTGAAGCACTAGATCGAAGTTTAAAAGATGTATTTGGTGTACATGCTGATGAGTCGTCTGATTTGTTATTTGGTGGAAAGGTTGTTGTGTTTGGGGGTGACTTTAGACAAATTCTACCAGTTGTACCAAATGGAACTAGGCATGACATTGTTAATGCCTCTTTAAGTTCATCATACATTTGGCACAAATGCATTATTTTAGAATTAACTAAAAATATACGGTTGCTTTTAGGAAGCTGCAATTCTGATATCGAGGAAACTAAAAAGTTTGCATCTTGGCTTCTGGATATAGGGAAGGAAAGGTTGATACAATAAGTGATGATCAGGATGTTATTTTGATACCTGATGACTTACTTATTTCTCAATCTTCGGATCCTGTTTCTGATTTGATAGCCTTTGGGTATCCGTCACTTTTGGATAACATCCACATTCCGACTTATTTTCAAGATCGAGCTATATTGGCACCGAAGAATGAAGTTGTTCATGAAATTAATGATATATTACTTTCAATGTTTCCCGGTGACGAATTTGAGTATCTATGTTCGGATAGTGCTTGCCAGTCCGAAGATGTTAACAAACAGGTTAATGAAAGATTAGTTTCTCCTGATGTGCTGAATGGTCTTAAGTTTTCTGGAATACCAAACCATCGTTTGGTTTTGAAAGTTGGTGTCCCTGTAATGTTACTTAGAAACATTGATCAGAAAAGCGGTTTGTGTAATGGGACAAGGCTACAAGTTGTTAAAATGAGAAAACGTGTAATTGAAGCGAAAATCATTTCAGGAAGTAACATTGGAATGCGAACTTTTATTCCAAGAATTACTTTATCCCCATCGGATAAAAAAATTCCTTTTAAATTTAACAGAAGGCAATTCCCACTTGCTGTTTCTTTCGCAATGACAATAAACAAAAACCAAGGACAATCGTTATCCATAGTTGGGTTGTATTTGAAGGATCCAGTTTTTTCACACGGGCAGTTGTATGTTGCGCTATCAAGAGTCAGAAGTCGAGATGGACTAAAGATAGTTAAAGTGGATGAAAATGGTGAACTGACGAACAAAACATCAAACGTTGTGTACAAAGAAGTCTTTTAAGATTTATGAATAATGTGACTAATTTTGATGCATTTTTTTACTTATCTTCATTGACGTTATGTACATACAACTTCATTAATAGAAGTATTTATTTTAAAAATTTTTTGTTTTTTGTTTGATTTGAACCGTGCGTGACCAGTAGTCTCTAAAACAAGTTAGCTCCTAATTACAATTACATTAAAAATAAAAATATAATAAAGGTAATTTACAAAAACAAAATGTAATTACACCTTTGTGCTGTTTTGTTACATGTTATACTTTGGTTGAGTACTGATCATAATAGGTAATGGTTTTTGGTTGTTATCGTTATTTATAAGTTACCTAAATTATCCACTTTGACATGAAAACCATAGTTATATATTAGTTTTAATATCCAGATCATATCAACGCAACATTGAAACATGATATTTATATAAGAAAAAAATATTAAGCTAACCATTATTCTTAAGACTTTACATTATGGACACTCAACTTGAATAATACAAGTCTTAGTTAAATATTTTTTTTTTAATTTACTTTGGTTTGCGCCGTGGGTACCCACGGGTCTCAAACCTAGTATAACCAGTGGCGGAGGCATGTTGATGCCGACGTAGTCCCGGGACAGCAGTCTTTTTTCAGTTGTATATATACATGTATACATAGTTTTTTGAGTGACATCAATGTTTTTTAGATGGTGACTACATTAGACCCAACCCAACCCAATTCAAGTTAAATGAGCTTTTTAAGTAGATACAAATATAATCTTATACAAGCCCACTCCACTATTTAGCCCATTACTAAGAATCGTTGCAATGTTGCTTGTTTTATTGAAAAAGAGTTCTTCCAACAAGTTTCAGTCAAAGATGTAATGCAACGTTTTCAGAAGATGAAAACTTGTAGGGAACAACTCGAAGTATTTTTTTTTAACTCATAAGACCATCGAATTTATATTATGTGTTTTTTTTAATGACTATGTTTTTTTTATTATTGTATAATATTTTTATTATGTGATCAACCTTACCTGATCCGAACCATCAAACCGACCCGCCCGAAAATATTTATGTCTAGTTCTACAAAATTAGAATGTCTAAAATAATGACATCATTGGAAAAAATTTCTAGATCCGCCACTGAGTATAACATATGTCAGAGAAAATATTTTGTAAAGACTGATCATATATGAAGCAAAATAAACCAACAGAAATACAATGTTTTCATTTTCCAAAACAATGGTAATTCAAAAGTATCCTTCCAATGCAGCTCAGTTGGTGACGGGCTTAAGTTCTCCTTTGGGGGACTTGGGTTCGAATCCCTCTAGATGTATTTGGGGGATATGAGAAATGAGGAAAGACTTAGGGCCACTTGTGGTCAAGGGTTCAATTCCTGATCCCGCCAGGTTTTACCGGTCTACTACTGTCGTGCCTTCGGGCGGGTATGTGGGTCGGGTTTTCCCTGGAAGCGGACTGTCGGGCTGGCTAGGGGCTTCGTGCGTACGGTGTGGGCGGGGCTGTGCCCCTGTTTTTGCCATTGGGGGGCCGCTTACGAAGTACCCGGCCTTGTTTAGTTGGTCGTTAAAAAAATTGGTAATTCAAAAGTGAGTGTCTATGTAACTCTTTTGTCAAGTATTACTAAGGTGCGCATTAAATATGTTATGTATTAACTAGTGGGATGTCCGCGTGATGCAGCGGGACGACATATATTGAAGCAAATAATAAAATGTTAGTGTCGCACGATGCGGCGTTAATTATAATTTATAATGCGACACTTGTTTTATGTTAGTTTATCAATCCTCTCGTAATATATTTGATAGTACTTTTGTTAATTTTCTTTTTCATAGGATCGTTGTGATCTATAGATGTCATGAGCATTACATATCACAATTAAATAATAAATAAACGCATGACTAACAAAATATCAGCCATAAATGTAATACATAGTTTAAAAATAAAATTCGAACACAAGAATAGGAAAATATAAGTCATGAAGATAGTAATTTAAGAATAAATTTCGTATGTCAACCAACTGCATCGTAATGAAATCAACTTTTGTCACATACACCAACTACATTGTTCGACCACCGGTCTTCATCATTGAGACTCTCGTAAAAAAAGTGATTGAGAGTTTCGTCTTCCTATATCACTACTTTATCTTCCTCTTTCACCGATAGTTTTATTTTCGTTTTATATTCTGTCACTATTACATCTACCACAATAACTTTGGGCACTAAAACAATACAAAAAACTAAAGTATACAAAGCATGGTTAACTTGACAAACTCTATTTAGTTGTCTTGATGTTATAGACCTGGTAGTTTAGTAAAAAAAAAATAACTTGAGTTATATGAATAAAACCGACATCCAACTTGTTACTATGTTATTCTTAACACATTACCTTTAATAAACCCTTAATATTATTATTATGGTTGCCGTCTAGTTAAAAAAAAAAAAAAAAAAAAAAAAAAACTACTTTGATGCCAGGGGCGCATCTTTTCAAGGGCGGGAAGGGGCGGCCGATCCCCCGAATTTTCACTCAGAAATTCCGATTATATAGTATTAGTATAGAAATTTTTTGGTATATATAGTTTCGACCCCTCAAAACTGGTTTTCGACCCCCCGGAACTAGTGACTTCCGACCCCCCGAAGTTTTGGGTCAAGCTTCGCCACTGTTTGATGCTATCCAATTTAAAAGTGTGCATGAACCAAATTTGATGATAGCGATCAGAAATTAAAAATAAAATTATTAGATATTTATAAATATTAAAGTCATTAAGATATTTTAACGTGCATGGATGAAGATACTTACAAGATTTGTGTTTCAAAGACGTCACAACGCTTTGGGTATTGCTTCCCATTTGATGTGATGTCAAAGAGCATGAGAGAGTGTTAAGATTTTTAGAGAAAAATCATGAGATTATCAACAAAATAAGAACAATATTTAATGAGATATGAACATATTCGTATTTACTTACCAGATTAAAGATCATTTGGAGTGTTCCTTCCCTTGATCATTGCAAAATGAGGGGGTGAAATGTGATATTAGAAACTATTGTAGGGGGAAGTGAGAAAAGTTAAAGGTTGTCATCTATATTTATTTACTATTTTTCATAGGACATGAAGGGTCAGGGGTTAGAATTAGTAAGGAAGAAAGTTTTAATGATGATTACATATTTATTTGAAATTTAATTATACATATAACTTAAAATGTTTGTACAATGTGCATTATCATTTGTAATTACTTAATCTTTATGTAAAAGATTATTCTCTCAATTTCATCTAATTTAATACTCATGTAAAAAGACCATTTTGGCCCTTTACTAACTTTACTAAGTTATTATACCATAAGCCTAAAATGTTGTAATTACTTAACTTTTACCGGCATCCTTCCTTCATGTTTTATAATATATTATAGATAAATCTAACAAATGATTAATGAATTTGATACAAATTTTAAGTTTTATTATAAAGAGTAACATATCTCACCCTTAAAATTACATGTTGCAGCCCCTCTCTATATCAATAAATATTCCTAATTTTTACACTAAGACAACAAAAGCATGTTGATATGATATTTTCGTAGAGCAAATGCAAATTTAGAGAGTGGGACACGTTTTGTATCAGTAATATTCCCTCCTTTTCACAAAAAAAAAAAAGAAAAGAATAATAAATAAAGGGAAAATCACAAAAATAGCCTTTGACTAAGGTATTTTACTAGGGCTGCAAATGAACTGAACTTTCAGCGAACAGTTCATGAACCGTTCGGCGGGAAGTTCGTTTGTATTCGTTCGTTTAATAAATGAATGAACACGAACAAAAAATTCTCTTCGTTTAGTTAAACGAACGAACATGAACAGAGGCCATGTTCGTTCGTTTATGTTGGTGAACGTTCGGTAACATGTCCGTTTATGTTCGTTTGTGTTCAATAATTTAATAAGGTTTTTAATTTTTATAATTTATCTTGATATTCTTTTACTTTTATTTATTTTTACCCAAAATAATAAATAAACTATTTATATGAGATAAATATATGTATGTGAACTCGATTTTATAGGAAAGTTAATATATGTTCGTTTGTGTTTGTGTTTGTTTTCGTTTAGTTTGTGTTCATAAGCACTTGCTTGTGTTCATGAATATCCGTTTGTGTTCGTGTGCGTTCATGGACAAATTTAACAAACGAACACGGACATGAGTGATTTTTTAACAAACGAACACGAACATAAGATCTCGTTCGGTAAGTGTTCATGAACTGTTCGTGAACACGTATTTTTCTTAACAAACGAACACGAACAAGGCCTTGTTCGTGTTCGTTCGGTTCGTTTGCAGCCCTATATTTTACCAAAATAGCCACCTTAACCAGCTTTGGAGAGTCGGCTCACAGGTCCCGAGGCGTCTCCGTGAGACTTCAGTGGAGAACCAATGGAGAAGCGATACGTGTTCAAAAAATAATAAAAAATATACACCCCCGTCATAAAAGCTGCACCTACCTCTGTCTCTTCTCCCTCTCTACTCTCTCTCTCTCTCTCTCTCTCTCTCTCTCTCTATCTGGAGAGTCCTCCGCACCTTCTCCACAGCTGCACCGGTCACCACCTTCTCTAGCTCCACAGCAACCACCACCACCATCACCTCCACAGCAACCACCCACCACCAGCCCCATGTAACACTCCAACCGATGGGGAAAACATCGAGGTGTCACGTAGTGACGATTGTTCAATAGCTCATGGACTAAAAATGTAAATTTTGATATATTGATTAAGTAGTTTATTACATTTAAAGGAAAATATAAGATACAAATATTCTAAAGTGACAACTAAAACTGAAATACAATGAATCCAAAATCTAAGTAAAAATTCGAAAAGCTTAAAAGTCATCTCATAAATAACCTGAAACATGTACGAAAATAGTATATGTCAATAGAAAAATGTATTGGTGAGCATACCTTGTTTGAATACATATAGTAGAAAAAGAGTTTCGCAATTCACGTGTTATGCTGTCTACAATTTAGTGTTCAAACTATGTACAAATGTTACCCAAAATCAAACCTTTGTTCATAGAATCAAGAGTCACATATATATAGTATTCGCTCATAGTAGGCGATGAATAATCGTTCACACATAACAATAATCAAGTACTATTTATTGCTATGCTAGGCCGCAGAACGGTTAATGATTCAAGTCATAAGTACATACTATCAGCGAATCAACAAGTAAAACACATACAAGAATTGCGATTGTGAATATAGAATAAACCATGATTAAGTGAGTGAAGTAATAAGCGTACATGAGTCACTCCAAAAGTGTAAAACATGAAAAAGGGGAAAGATATACTCACTTGTTGCGAAGAATAAAAATTACGACTAGCACAAGTTGTAGCGGTTTGGGTAACTCCAAAAATTACCCTAACAGAATGAATATTATATGTATAAATAATAGAATAAAATCTAGAATGACTTGGAGATCTCTAGGTTCATATATGTTTAGGGATTTAGTTTAGGACTCTAAAATGTCTAGATACTATAACGTAAGAAAAATATATATTCCAATTCGTATTTATATAAAATGGTAAGAGTAAAATAATGATTCGATCAAATAAAATTTGATATGTTTACATCATATTTATCATGGAATAAATATATATAAGCATATATGTATAGGTTATAGATTGGATTAAAATATAATCAAATGATTATTATTATTATTATTATTATTATTATTATTATTATTATTATTATTATTATTATAATGAATGAAGTTGTCTAGAATTTGAATATAACAAAATAAAATGTATCATATAGTTTATGTGTATATAAAATATATCTAAAGCACTAAACATCAACCAATAGTGTGAGTATGAAAGTGTCAAATTATATATTTGAATAAATAAATATCACAACTCATACAATGCGATGCAAATAAATATATATATATATAATTAGAATAGTGAATATGAGAAAATGAATAAAAAAAATGCGTGTAAGACTATTATTGTTTTGTAAATTAAATAACTATCAAAAGTCTAGACGCACGTGTATATATATGTGTATATATATATATATATATATAAATTACATAAGGTGCATAAAATTTATACATACATAAGTATAATATAGATTATGTATAAAGTACTAAAATAACAATGTTAACCAAAATTTATAGAATTTTGAATATATAACAATATTTTAGTTATAGAATTACCACTTGAATTTTATAGAATAAAAATAGCTTAAATTAGTATAAAACATGAATAAATTCCAAAAATCTTTTCACAAGCATGACTAAGACCAAATCAACAATAGAGTCACTAAATAATATGAGTTACAATGTCTAAAGGCTAGTTCTAGAATAGGTTTAAAAGCCCTAAAATCCCAAAATTATTGTATGAACTATAGAACTTGATTTGTCACATTGAAAATCAATTTCCCATTATCAAAAAATTGATAGAGGGCTTTTGTAGTAGATAAGAAATAAATAAAATTAGACTCGGAATAGATTCGAATTGAGGTTGAATTCGTAGATGGAAGTTCCAAGCTCTACAAACGCACACTCAAGCGTCAACGTCATCGATAATTGATAATTGATAGCCTTTGATTTTTGTTTGGAGTATCACGAAGTGAGAATTGAAGAGGATATTACGATACATCTTGATTTAATCGAAGGGATGCTTCTTAGACACATACTCTCAAAAATATGGCAAAGTCAAGATGAATAAAAATTTATTAAATTTTAGAATGAGGAACACCTATTGTTTCAACTAATGTTTCTTACAATTTATAACAAATGAAATAAGCAAGTATAATGAAACTTATGAAGGTGCACTAATGGCTTATGAATTGGAGCATTTACACTCTTTAGTTTTATATTCATAACTTAATTAGCTTTAAGACATAATAAATTTCTAATTAAAAAGGTAATTTATTATCGAAACACAATTAAAAGAAAAATTCAATGATTATCATAAATTAAAACTTCTAATAAATTGAAAAAATGATAGAAAGTACAAGGACTAGAATTGACAACTTTAAGAAAAATGCAGGTGATGGTTGTCACACCCCACCTCCACAGCAACCACCCACCGCTAGCCCCACCACAACAGCCAACATATATCTTCTCTAGAAGTACGAGCCAATCGTCGTCCCCAAGCAGTTTACAGTTAAGCTCCATAGCATAGCAACCCTAAAGTCTAAATTAAAAGGTTACTAACTGCTTCAGTTTCGAGGCTTGTGAATGGATGATCTAGATCCATTTAGTTCAAAATAAGACCTAATCAATTCCTTTAAATAAACATCTAATCCCCTGTTTAACACATTTGCACAATCCGGCGACGTCTCCGGTTTTATTTTTATCGTGTATCCAAATTGCGAAGGGACGATGATGAACAAGACGAAATATCCATATATGGATATTTTGTAATTGATAGATCCAGCATAACAACCATTGGGAGGCTGAGCCCACCTGTCTTTGAGACTCTAACAACCATTGGGAGGCTTGGTTGGTTGTCTTGTTCATCATCGTTAGCATCATCATCATCGTTTTCTTCACCAATAATAAGACTAGATGGTTCAACTTCAACATGGATTGTTTCACCTTGGTATTCTCCCCGATAAGGTAGGTTTTGGTTTATAGGTGAGGTGTTCGACTGCAGTAGTTTCCGGTTGGTTGTAGTTGGATTTTTCTGGTTTTGGCTTGTGTCCCGGTGACGTCTCCGGTGGTGGTGGCGTCTCCGGTGAAAGAGTATGCGAAAGAAAGTCTGTGGAAGAAAGTCTGTGTGTGTGTGTGTGAGAGAGAGAGAGAGGGGGGGGGAAGAGTTGGGAAGTGTTTAGGCGAGTTCTCACAAAAATTTCTGCAAAATAACTAATAAATCTGGATTTATTTTTATATTTATAATAACAAAATCAATAAATATCAAAATAAAACTGCATATATTATATATACCACAAAAAAGTTACAATTAGCATTTGTCGAATCCTACCACTAGTTACAAAAATATTGTGTCAATACATTACGTTAGTCTAGACTAAACATACGGATAACTTGAAAATGAAGGTTGCGGCATAACCAGACCACTCTTCAGTATATACAACTATGAGATCCAGGGAAGATAACGATGAGCTCTATAACTGTCACACCCTCAAAATCCACTTGCGGAGTTTTACCGCGAGGCGCATGACAAACCAGGATCCAAACCAACGATCACAATAAACATAACTAAATGAACACATGCAATTTCAAAACGTAGTTTAAAATTCCCAAATACAGCGGAAGCTTATTCAAAACATAATTCAAACGTAAACCAAATTATTCAATGTTTGAAAACCATGCAATCCTAACTAGACGCCGTGCAGACGCGTGCGCCCTAGTTCCATTGTGCTACCTTAGCGACCTGAGAAAACATGTAAGAGTTTACGTCAGCACAAAAATGCTGGTGAGTTTACAGGTTTTGTAATCAAAGTACCAAGTTCAACATGTCCATACTATAACAATTTGCAAACCAATGTACGCTAGCTAGGCGTATGTTTATTACCCCTACGATTGGAAAACCATTACTAACTCGTAACCCAGATGTTGTGCCCGAATAGTAAACCAGTTCCTGTTTGAGACAATATGCACTCGCCCGGCCCTCCAAGCCGACGAGCGGGGTTGGTCACTCCCAATAGATCTATTCACATTTCCCCATTGTGCTAACCCGCACATTCATGGTTTCCCCCGGGACTTCCAAGATCGTATAGTAAACCATAGAAACCCATAGTATGACAGTTGTTACCAAAACATAAGTTTAACACATGTTTTCTCCCCCGAAAAGTGAAACCAGTTAAAAGAGGGGCCGTAAACTCACCTTAGGTTGCGTTACTTCGAAACACGAATAATATCAGCAAGCTATGCTAGCCCCGTAAAGCGGCGACCTAACATATGACAGTTACAAGTACTTAGACTAATAACCCGTAGGTTATTTAGTCCCTAGATGTCCATACCATAACCAAGTTCGTTTGAAAACACCGTGACTGTTAAATTAACCCAAAGTACAAGACTCGACATCCCATTGGTGACCCGAGACTCCCCGTGTTATACTTGTACTCACAAACATACAATCATGCAATACACACTTAACATACGTTAAAGTCCAACAAGTTATAGCACGTAGTTCAAGTATCACATAAATAAGTCCGAACACATGTTACCAAGTTATTAGATATGTTACGGGGTTCCTAGCATGTTCCTAGGTGTCAAATCGGGTCCCGAAATGCTGTATTACACTTACAGCAGCAGTACAGGCGATTAGGAAAAGTCAATTAGTGATTACGTGGGTCAACAGGCATTTAGGAATGCTAATCGCCTATACTATAGGCGATTAGGGCTATCTCATATGTAATTTATGAGTTTATAGGCGATTACGTCGTAAAACATGCAATTCAGGACTTAACTAGCATTTAGGATCGTAAATGCATGAAGTAAAGGGGAATAGGATCCTATTCGCCTATACTATAGGCGATTAGGGCTCCCCTTCAGGCGAATGGGCTCCTAATCGCCTATAGTATAGGGGATTAGGATTCCTATTCGCCTATAGCACAGCTGTTCCGGTTTTTCGCGCGTTTAACACTCCAAATCCAATCCAGAACGTGTGTAAACATCAAATATCAATCAAACAACTATATCAAACATATTTCAATCAAAATCCTTCGTTTAACCTCGTTCTATCAGCCCTGCATGCAACCATGTATCCCAAAAACAACACCTATAGCATGAATCATCACCTTAACATGCATAACCCTAACCCTAATGAACAATTACTCAGATTTCATCAACATGCTATCATTACTAATCTGTAACTACCTTAATATCATGTTACTAATCCTTCTTGAATCATAAAAATCCTATCTTTTAATCATAAACCCACATACAACAATCATAATAGTTAGAATCCAATTAACAACAATTAATAACGAATTTCCAGAAGACATTTTACGTTTATAAACAGGTCTGGACTATTAGGGATTTAATAAAAACGTTATTAAAGATTGCATGAATGAAAACCACACCTTAGATTTGTAATAGATTGATGTTATAGGCTTGAAATCTTATGTTTTGATCCAAAATCGTGTTCCAGAGGTTGTGTGTGTGTTGGGACGAGTTGTGGGACGACTAGGGTTGATATAATGAAGTTTAGGAGGTCAAGTATTGTATTTATAGGCGTTTTTAGTCGTCCAGCACGTTATAGGCGATTACGCAGCATTATCAGGCGAATAGGGATCCTATTCGCCCCTAGTATAGGCGAATAGGGCCTATTCGCCCCTATGGGGACCATACTCGCCTACCTTATAGGCGAATACAGCCCCTATTCGCCTATAGGGTCTGGTTCAGCACATTTGGCGCGTTAAACTCCGTTTTAACATATGTTAACACATTTTCACATACCGACAAGTCACGTAATGATTGTAAACATATAATACTTGCAAACAAACACATTCACACTCGTTCACCAATTCCCGGGACTAGAGACTTGTATATTCCCTATGTTCTGACGATTCTACGAATCGTCACCCTTTGTACACTTGGTTAAGGACCGACATCTAATGAGCCTCTAGACTAACATCTAATGATCCTCTATACCAAACTAACAGTTCCCGAACCGTAACACGACTCAAGTATCCCAGTTAAGTATAATATACGCGTGACTCGCTAAGGTAGACTTTAATCTAGACAAACGTTGTTAATCAGAATTTGTCGGGTGTCACATCATCCCCACGTTAAAAGAATTTTCGTCCCGAAAATTGCACAAGTACCAAAAGGAATAACAAAAGAAACAGAAAAAAGATAGAAACCAAGAGAGAGATTTACCCGAGTTGTCACATCATCCCCACGTTAAAAAGGAATCTCGCCCCGAGATTCATTCAGCAGCAGTGGTAACATATCTCGATTCGAACGCTTCCTTAGGAAAGAGATGAGGATACTTAGACTTCATCTGATCCTCCCGTTCCCAAGTGTACTCTGGTCCCCGGTTCGAGTTCCAGCGAACCTTAACAATGCGAATCTTGCTATGACGTAGGCTACGAATCTTGTAATCAAGAATCTCAACAGGTTCCTCCACAATCCGAAGACGATCATCCACCCTGATCTCTTCCAGTGGAACAATAAGAGACTCGTCAGCCAGACACTTCTTTAAGTTGGACACATGGAAGACGTTATGTACGTTGCCGAGCTCCGTCGGTAAATCAAGACGATATGCCACCGGTCCAATCCGTTCCAGGATCGTAAATGGATCGACATACCGAGGGTTGAGTTTGCCACGCTTCCCAAAGCGTATGACGCCCTTCCATGGTGAAACTTTCAGAAGTACCTTGTCATCAACTTGGAATTCCAATGGCTTGCGACGCTGATCAGCATAACTCTTTTGCCGATCCCGTGCCGCTGCCAACCGGTTACGAATCTGTACGATCTTTTCCGAAGTTTCGTACACTAGCTCAGGCCCAGTGAGTTGACTCTCACCCACTTCAGCCCAACAAAGAGGAGACCGGCATTTCCGCCCGTACAGTGCCTCGAACGGAGCTGCCTTGATGCTCGTGTGGTAACTGTTGTTGTAAGAGAATTCTACTAACGGTAAATGAGCTTCCCAACCTTTGCCAAAATCGATCACACATGCTCGCAGCATGTCTTCTAAGGTCTGAATCGTGCGTTCACTCTGACCGTCAGTCTGTGGGTGATAAGCTGTACTCATGTCCAGCTGGGTACCCAAAGCTTTGTGCAAAGACTTCCAGAAGTGAGAAGTAAAATGGGAATCACGATCCGAAATAATAGAAACCGGCACCCCGTGCTTAGAAACAACTTCCTTCAGATAAAGACGAGCCAAACGATCCATGGTGTCGGTCTCTTTAATGGCGAGAAAATGGGCTGATTTCGTCAACCGATCAACAATCACCCATATCTTATCATTCCTGCTCGGTGACTTAGGGAGTTGCGTGACAAAATCCATTGTAATCTGTTCCCATTTCCACTCCGGAATTTCAGGTTGTTGCAAGAGGCCCGACGGTTTCTGGTATTCCAACTTGACCATAGCACAGGTCAAGCATTTGCTCACGTATGAGGCTATATCCGACCTCATGTTTGGCCACCAGTAAAGCACCTTCAGATCTTGGTACATCTTATCCAAACCAGGATGAATAGAATACCGGGACTTGTGAGCCTCATCTAAAACAAGCTCCCGAAGTCCCCCGAATAAAGGAACCCATATGCGTTCTGCGAAGTAGTGCAGGCCATCAGGCCTTCGCTCGAGGTGCTTGTCGGCACCGTGCATAGTCTCAGCTTTAAGGTTTTCCTCCTTCAAAGCTTCTAACTGAGCAGAACGGAGTTGGTCAGGTAGAGAGGAATGAATGGTGAGTTGCAATGCCCGAACACGACGAGGTTTAATTGATTCCTTCCTGCTCAAGGCGTCTGCTACTACATTCGCCTTGCCAGGATGGTACTTAATGGCGCAATCATAGTCATTCAGAAGTTCAATCCAACGGCGTTGTCGTATGTTCAAATGTTGTTGGTCGAAAATATGTTGAAGACTCTTGTGATCGGTGTAGATGGTGCATTTGGTACCGTACAAGTAATGTCTCCAAATTTTCAACGCGAAAACCACTGCACCCAACTCCAAGTCATGGGTGGTGTAGTTCTTCTCGTGCACCTTGAGTTGACGAGAAGCATACGCAATCACTTTCTCGCGTTGCATCAACACGCAACCGAGACCATGAATGGAAGCATCACAGTAAACAACGAAATCATCAGGGCCTTCAGGCAAGGACAAAATAGGAGCAGAACAAAGTTTAGACTTCAGTTCATGAAATGCCGACTCTTGTGGTTCACCCCAGTCGAATTTTCTATCCTTCTGAGTAAGAGTGGTCAGGGGTTGAGCGATCTTCGAGAACCCCTTAATGAAACGACGATAGTAGCCCGCAAGGCCTAGGAATTGCCGCACCTCAGTTGGCGTCTTTGGTGCTCCCCAATCCTTGATCGCTTCGATCTTAGCTGGATCGACATGAATTCCCAGTTCATTAACCACATGTCCTAGGAACTGAACTTCGCGTAACCAAAAGTCACACTTTGAGAACTTAGCGTAAAGTTGTTCCCGTCGCAAAAGTTCCAAAACCAAACGCAGGTGTTCCTCGTGTTCGGTCTTGTTCTTGGAGTAAATCAGGATGTCATCAATAAACACAATGACGAACTTGTCAAGATATGGTTTGCAAACGCGGTTCATCAAATCCATGAAAACCGCCGGTGCGTTCGTGAGACCGAAAGGCATGACCAAGAATTCGAAATGGCCATAACGTGTGCGAAAGGCAGTCTTTGCAACATCAGCTTCCCTTACGCGCAACTGGTGATAACCAGACCTCAAATCAATCTTAGAGTAGTAGCTATAACCCTGGAGTTGGTCGAATAGATCATCAATACGTGGAAGAGGATAACGGTTCTTGATGGTCACTTTGTTCATTTCTCTGTAATCCACACACAATCGAAAACTTCCATCCTTCTTCTTAACGAATAGAATCGGGGCTCCCCAAGGGGAAGAACTTAGTCTAATGAAACCCTTGTCCAAGAGTTCCTGTAATTGACTGGACAATTCCTGCATCTCGGGAGGTGCAAGACGGTAGGGGGCTCGAGCAATAGGAGCAGCCCCTGGTACAAGATCAATACCGAACTCAACCTGACGATGGGGAGGAAGACCAAATAAATCATCAGGAAATACATCAGGAAACTCGGGTACAACAGGAATATCGTCGATCTTCTTCTCATCGGTAGTGGAAACAGATAAAAGTGCCAAAACGGCCGAGTAACCCTTTCGAAGATACTTAAGGGCTTTCATGCTGGAGATGAGATTTAGCGAAACACCGCCCTTGATACCGTACACAGAAAGGAATTCTCCATCAGGGAGAGGAATCCGAATAATCTTGTCGTAACAAACGATCTCCGCGCGATACAAAGACAACCAATCCATGCCTACCACAACGTCAAAACTACCCAAAGGTACCGGCATAAGGTCGATGGGGAACGACAAACCCGACAACTCTAGTTGACACTCCCGAAGGATACAAGTAGCTTCAATCTTTTTACCGTCAGCCAACTCAATTATATACTTAGCCTCTAATGGTACGGGTACTACATCTAGCAGTCGACTAACTTCCATAGATAAAAAACTTTTATCGGCACCGGAATCAAATAAAACACTAACAGAGCGATTATTGAGAAGGAACGTACCGGTAACTGTGTCAGGATCCTGCCTAGCCTCTGCGGCCCCAATGACGAAGGCACGTGAATTCCTGCCGCCGCCCCCGTTGTTCCCGTTACCGTTGTTCCCGCCCTGCTTCAGTTTCGGGCAATCCTTCTTGTAATGACCAGTCTCCCCACAGTTGTAACATCCCTGTCTTCCCGTAGTTCCTTGAGTAGTAGGAGCCGAGTTAGTAGTTGGAGCCTGGGTCGATGGAAGTGTCGCCCGACAGTCTTTAGCAAAATGCCCAAGTCGCTGACAGCGATGGCAACGATTACGGTCGCAGTCCCCCTGATGATGACGCCCACACTTGTTGCATTTAGGTAATTTCCCCGCATAACCACCCTGTTTGTTACCAGTAGAAGATGAACCCCCGCTATCGAACCTCTTACCCTGCTATGCTGGCACAGATCCTTTCCCCTCATTATCCCACTTACGCTTGTTATTCTCCGGGGCCTTAACAGTCGAACCCTTAGCAGGCAAAATACCCTCATTCACCTTCAAGTTTGTTATCCTGTGGGCCGATCGGACCACCTCTGAGTATGTAGGATGATTTCCCGCAGCCACTAACCCTGCGATCTCTGGTACTAGCCCCGAGACATAGTGTTCGATCCTCCTGTATTCTGGCACATGCAGATCAGGACACAGCACTGCCAACTCATTACGCCTTACCGTATACTTTTCAATTTCGGACCCAGTCATCTTGAGGTTCCACACTTCGTGCTCTAACTTCTGCACTTCTTCCCTTGGACAGTACTCTCGCTTCAGCAGTTGCACAAAATTTTCCCAAGGCATAGCATACGCCTCCCCTATACCCATATTCTGGGTGAAGTTGTTCCACCAGGTCAAAGCAACATCCTGGAATAACGCAGCAGCATACTTGACCCGATCCTCTGGGAGACAGTTGCACATCAGAAACACTGACTCCACCTTTTCCAGCCACCTGAGCAAGCTCACCGCACCCTCAGTGCCAGAGAATTCCTGGGGTTTACAGTCCCGAAACATCTTGTAGGTACACATGGGTGGGGGTGGGTTAACAGGACCACCTGAAATGAAACGCATGAGAAACCACGAAGAATGTAAACAAGGTTCACTAATGAGGCAAAAGTGGATAAATCAACTTACCACCACCATTGTGCCCTAACTGAAAGGCAGCTTGCAGCAAGTTGTTCAGATCTTCTTGTGATAGGTTTACACCTCCACGACCACCACCACCACCGCGGCCACCACCACGTCCACCATTGCGACCACCTCCACATCCTCCTCGTACTCCAGACATGATTTCTGACAGAAAGAACGAGAAAATTTAGTTTCACAGCTAATGATAACCATTAGCGTTCACAAGATCAAGCTAGATCCAACTCAGGACTATCCATTCAAACCCAGAGCTCACTAGGGCTTTCATGCATTTCGGTTTATGATTTTGTGTGCACCCAAAATGATAAACCGCTCTACATGGTCCTCCAAGTGTTCTCCTAGTTCAAAGTTCAAATCACCGAACATAGACTCTTAGCTATACACCGTAATGCTACGGTAGTTTATGGCAAGTGTTTCCATTGGAGTATGAAAGGGAGATGTCCGAGCCTTGGACAAATCTCAAGAGTACACGATTTACCCTAATGTACCACACTGCCTAGAAAGCAAGTAACCCGACATAAGATAGAACGGATGATGTAACATAGGAAGGTCAGATGATTTAGAGACACCCCGACAAGCCCATACGTAATCCACCATAATATTTAGTACTAAGTGATCGTCTAGTGTGTGCGACTCGGCTATAGTCTAGACTCTACATGCAGTCCTAGTTCACTATAACCATTGGCTCTGATACCAATCTGTCACACCCTCAAAATCCACTTGCGGAGTTTTACCGCGAGGCGCATGACAAACCAGGATCCAAACCAACGATCACAATAAACATAACTAAATGAACACATGCAATTTCAAAACGTAGTTTAAAATTCCCAAATACAGCGGAAGCTTATTCAAAACATAATTCAAACGTAAACCAAATTATTCAATGTTTGAAAACCATGCAATCCTAACTAGACGCCGTGCAGACGCGTGCGCCCTAGTTCCATTGTGCTACCTTAGCGACCTGAGAAAACATGTAAGAGTTTACGTCAGCACAAAAATGCTGGTGAGTTTACAGGTTTTGTAATCAAAGTACCAAGTTCAACCTGTCCATACTATAACAATTTGCAAACCAATGTACGCTAGCTAGGCGTATGTTTATTACCCCTACGATTGGAAAACCATTACTAACTCGTAACCCAGATGTTGTGCCCGAATAGTAAACCAGTTCCTGTTTGAGACAATATGCACTCGCCCGGCCCTCCAAGCCGACGAGCGGGGTTGGTCACTCCCAATAGATCTATTCACATTTCCCCGTTGTGCTAACCCGCACATTCATGGTTTCCCCCGGGACTTCCAAGATCGTATAGTAAACCATAGAAACCCATAGTATGACAGTTGTTACCAAAACATAAGTTTAACACATGTTTTCTCCCCCGAAAAGTGAAACCAGTTAAAAGAGGGGCCGTAAACTCACCTTAGGTTGCGTTACTTCGAAACACGAATAATATCAGCAAGCTATGCTAGCCCCGTAAAGCGGCGACCTAACATATGACAGTTACAAGTACTTAGACTAATAACCCGTAGGTTATTTAGTCCCTAGATGTCCATACCATAACCAAGTTCGTTTGAAAACACCGTGACTGTTAAATTAACCCAAAGTACAAGACTCGACATCCCATTGGTGACCCGAGACTCCCCGTGTTATACTTGTACTCACAAACATACAATCATGCAATACACACTTAACATACGTTAAAGTCCAACAAGTTATAGCACGTAGTTCAAGTATCACATAAATAAGTCCGAACACATGTTACCAAGTTATTAGATATGTTACGGGGTTCCTAGCATGTTCCTAGGTGTCAAATCGGGTCCCGAAATGCTGTATTACACTTACAGCAGCAGTACAGGCGATTAGGAAAAGTCAATTAGTGATTACGTGGGTCAACAGGCATTTAGGAATGCTAATCGCCTATACTATAGGCGATTAGGGCTATCTCATATGTAATTTATGAGTTTATAGGCGATTACGTCGTAAAGCATGCAATTCAGGACTTAACTAGCATTTAGGATCGTAAATGCATGAAGTAAAGGGGAATAGGATCCTATTCGCCTATACTATAGGCGATTAGGGCTCCCCTTCAGGCGAATGGGCTCCTAATCGCCTATAGTATAGGGGATTAGGATTCCTATTCGCCTATAGCACAGCTGTTCCGGTTTTTCGCGCGTTTAACACTCCAAATCCAATCCAGAACGTGTGTAAACATCAAATATCAATCAAACAACTATATCAAACATATTTCAATCAAAATCCTTCGTTTAACCTCGTTCTATCAGCCCTGCATGCAACCATGTATCCCAAAAACAACACCTATAGCATGAATCATCACCTTAACATGCATAACCCTAACCCTAATGAACAATTACTCAGATTTCATCAACATGCTATCATTACTAATCTGTAACTACCTTAATATCATGTTACTAATCCTTCTTGAATCATAAAAATCCTATCTTTTAATCATAAACCCACATACAACAATCATAATAGTTAGAATCCAATTAACAACAATTAATAACGAATTTCCAGAAGACATTTTACGTTTATAAACAGGTCTGGACTATTAGGGATTTAATAAAAACGTTATTAAAGATTGCATGAATGAAAACCACACCTTAGATTTGTAATAGATTGATGTTATAGGCTTGAAATCTTGTGTTTTGATCCAAAATCGTGTTCCAGAGGTTGTGTGTGTGTTGGGACGAGTTGTGGGACGACTAGGGTTGATATAATGAAGTTTAGGAGGTCAAGTATTGTATTTATAGGCGTTTTTAGTCGTCCAGCACGTTATAGGCGATTACGCAGCATTATCAGGCGAATAGGGATCCTATTCGCCCCTAGTATAGGCGAATAGGGCCTATTCGCCCCTATGGGGACCATACTCGCCTACCTTATAGGCGAATACAGCCCCTATTCGCCTATAGGGTCTGGTTCAGCACATTTGGCGCGTTAAACTCCGTTTTAACATATGTTAACACATTTTCACATACCGACAAGTCACGTAATGATTGTAAACATATAATACTTGCAAACAAACACATTCACACTCGTTCACCAATTCCCGGGACTCGAGACTTGTATATTCCCTATGTTCTGACGATTCTACGAATCGTCACCCTTTGTACACTTGGTTAAGGACCGACATCTAATGAGCCTCTAGACTAACATCTAATGATCCTCTATACCAAACTAACAGTTCCCGAACCGTAACACGACTCAAGTATCCCAGTTAAGTATAATATACGCGTGACTCGCTAAGGTAGACTTTAATCTAGACAAACGTTGTTAATCAGAATTTGCCGGGTGTCACATCATCCCCACGTTAAAAGAATTTTCGTCCCGAAAATTGCACAAGTACCAAAAGGAATAACAAAAGAAACAGAAAAAAGATAGAAACCAAGAGAGAGATTTACCCGAGTTGTCACATCATCCCCACGTTAAAAAGGAATCTCGCCCCGAGATTCATTCAGCAGCAGTGGTAACATATCTCGATTCGAACGCTTCCTTAGGAAAGAGATGAGGATACTTAGACTTCATCTGATCCTCCCGTTCCCAAGTGTACTCTGGTCCCCGGTTCGAGTTCCAGCGAACCTTAACAATGCGAATCTTGCTATGACGTAGGCTACGAATCTTGTAATCAAGAATCTCAACAGGTTCCTCCACAATCCGAAGACGATCATCCACCCTGATCTCTTCCAGTGGAACAATAAGAGACTCGTCAGCCAGACACTTCTTTAAGTTGGACACATGGAAGACGTTATGTACGTTGCCGAGCTCCGTCGGTAAATCAAGACGATATGCCACCGGTCCAATCCGTTCCAGGATCGTAAATGGATCGACATACCGAGGGTTGAGTTTGCCACGCTTCCCAAAGCGTATGACGCCCTTCCATGGTGAAACTTTCAGAAGTACCTTGTCATCAACTTGGAATTCCAATGGCTTGCGACGCTGATCAGCATAACTCTTTTGCCGATCCCGTGCCGCTGCCAACCGGTTACGAATCTGTACGATCTTTTCCGAAGTTTCGTACACTAGCTCAGGCCCAGTGAGTTGACTCTCACCCACTTCAGCCCAACAAAGAGGAGACCGGCATTTCCGCCCGTACAGTGCCTCGAACGGAGCTGCCTTGATGCTCGTGTGGTAACTGTTGTTGTAAGAGAATTCTACTAACGGTAAATGAGCTTCCCAACCTTTGCCAAAATCGATCACACATGCTCGCAGCATGTCTTCTAAGGTCTGAATCGTGCGTTCACTCTGACCGTCAGTCTGTGGGTGATAAGCTGTACTCATGTCCAGCTGGGTACCCAAAGCTTTGTGCAAAGACTTCCAGAAGTGAGAAGTAAAATGGGAATCACGATCCGAAATAATAGAAACCGGCACCCCGTGCTTAGAAACAACTTCCTTCAGATAAAGACGAGCCAAACGATCCATGGTGTCGGTCTCTTTAATGGCGAGAAAATGGGCTGATTTCGTCAACCGATCAACAATCACCCATATCTTATCATTCCTGCTCGGTGACTTAGGGAGTTGCGTGACAAAATCCATTGTAATCTGTTCCCATTTCCACTCCGGAATTTCAGGTTGTTGCAAGAGGCCCGACGGTTTCTAGTATTCCACCTTGACCATAGCACAGGTCAAGCATTTGCTCACGTATGAGGCTATATCCGACCTCATGTTTGGCCACCAGTAAAGCACCTTCTACGAATCGTCACCCTTTGTACACTTGGTTAAGGACCGACATCTAATGAGCCTCTAGACTAACATCTAATGATCCTCTATACCAAACTAACAGTTCCCGAACCGTAACACGACTCAAGTATCCCAGTTAAGTATAATATACGCGTGACTCGCTAAGGTAGACTTTAATCTAGACAACGTTGTTAATCAGAATTTGCCGGGTGTCACAATAACAGAACAAAACTGATTCAAGATAGCACCTAACATAAGCTGATGTACGTGCAGGCAGTTCTGAACATCAACAATGAGCTCTATAACTTCGAATCCCTGATTCAAGATAGCACCTAACATAAGCATTTATCTGAACCGGAAGACTAGAATTTGAAACTTAGGTACATAATGTGAATCTGTTACAATTAAGTTACCAAGCCAACAAATACCTTAGTTCGGCCATCACATCTTGAACAGGTCCATGTAAAAAGATCTGTTAAATCTGAAATGTAAACCTGCATGGATAAAGGCAACTTCTGGTTATCATATATAGTTGTGCTCAACAAATTTATCCACAATGTTAACATAAGCATTTATCTGAACCAAGACTTACATTGGAGGCTTCAGCAACAGCGGCTAGCGGTCCTGTTAGGCGGCCGCAATGGCGTTGATGGGAGTGTACAAATAGAGCAGCAAAACCAAGTAGTTATTGAACCCCAAGCTCAGAAACTGCAGCCAAACCTATGCGCCTAAACGAATACGCGTGTGCAACCAAACCGCCCAAGCGCGCAATTTTATTTCTGCCAAAACAGCCTCAAACGCATAGCTTAATTGTTGCCAAACTGCCCCAAACACGCAAGTTATTTGCTGACAAAATAGACCCTATTGTGCAGATTTATCGCTATCAAAATAGACACAAACGCGTAATTTTTTTGCTACAAAAACAGGTCGCAAACGTGCAGCTTAATTAGTTAACAAAACTAATATCAATCTATTAACGGTTTCTTTTTTTCCTATCAATATAATTTATAAATGAATAATACAATAACATACTTGTGTTTTTTTTTTCAAATTAATATCAATCTATTAACGGTTTCTTTTTTCACCAAAAAAAAAAAAAAAAAAAAACACCCTTCTCATACCACTAGGTCAAACTGGGTGCCTTTAACAAATGCAACAAGCTTGGAAAGTTCTTTCCCAGACATCAAGTAGCTAGCATGACTTTCTAGAATATTCTTCACAGAAGCAACATGTGCATTCTGCTCTTTGAAAGAAGGGCTGCTCGTCAAAAAAACAAAAAGACAGAAAAGAAAATTATTCAATAGTACATAGAATCACATGCAAATTAGAGAATGGAATGATTAACCGGTTACCTTCTTGGATCTATAGACTGTCTCCTATAACTAGAAGGAAAAAGGAAATATCCTAGAAATCTGGGAGATAGTTTATCTGACTCTGTGGTTGCATGTCACACCACGCCAATGGCGGAAACACGTGGCGCGACGCTCGAAAGCATATCAAAGTTAATATTAACACAAACTATATTTAATTAGAAAAGATCATTTTATTATGATGTCGAGAAGGAGTACCTTGTTTCAAACATTACATGAAACCACAAACATTAAGTTTCAAAGTGGGGTGTTTCTGTTTATATCCCAACTCGATGGTAACAATAGATGAAACCCCCAACCCGTGTCCGACATCCCAAATTCCACCGTACTAGCCGCATACCTGTTCAGCACTTAGTTACCTGAAAGATATGTTTAAAAAGACGTCAATATATAAAATATTGGTGAGTTCACAGGTTTTAGTTTCGTAATAACAACATTTTTACATCCTGTGCAGATCCAGCACAATTTGTGGCCTTTGTAAGGAGTAGCTAGCTCCTACAAACTATGATGATGAGCAATCCCCTGAGTCCCATAACCAAACCAAGACTAATAAATATGCCCCGCTCCAAGTCGTTTCTCGGAACCCAACGACTTATGTTCAGAATACGTGCACCCCTGGCATACGCCGATGCATAATCGACGCTATCGATTAGGGGTGGGCCTTGTCAGGCACCAATAGTACTATCCAAATATTCCTTCGGTTTCATCTCCCTGAATTAATGGTTACAGTAGCGAGGACTCAACCCCGAGTGGCGAACAAAAACTCAAGTACTCATCATGCCACTCATCACATTTTAACCTTTGAAAACATTTCAACATGTGATAATTTTTGACAAACATATCTTTCCCCCAGTTAAAAATAAAATAAAATGGGGCCGTGAAACTCACCTTAATTTCCAAGCTTAGCTAGCAAATAAAGCCCAAAGCTTTGACCTACTTCCTCGTGCCCTAATTACCAATAAAGGACACCTTAAAGTCTATCATATATAAGCCTAGCTTATTTTCCGGTTAAAAGATAGTTTATTCAACTATCTTGACTCGTGTGTACTAACCCGAGTCTTTAAGCGTTTTAACTCGACGAACCGATCGTGACTTATCATAATTCATGTGTTCACATACGACATAGTACCCAAGTCGCGCACCTGTTACTATTCGTGTGTAAACCATGTTGGACTAGTATTGCGAACGTATAATTCATCCTGAGTCTTAGCTCGTCTCGTGAATCGGATAAATGTGATTGTCCTGTTTAATTACTTTTAGGAAACATACTTGAGGAAATACGATTTTTGTTATTGAATCCATTTAATAACATTTGTTATCTCTTATCATAAAACCCGAGTGTTTCAAGGGTTTTGAAACATATTTTCTCATATAATTTTTCCCAAATAGGCCGAGCGTTTATATATCTAAAATCCGTACAATTTGCAATGTTTTAGTCACTAAAAACCATTGAAAGTAGACACAATTGACGCTCGGTAGATATTATATATTTGTTTTGGGAAATATTGTTCGACGTTTATCTTTAACGTCACAATAATTATTTGTTGAATTCGTTTTGGTTTGGCATAAAACACGTTTGTCAAACGCTTGGAAAGTGGCTTATAAAAACGCAAATCAATATCACCTCCGCGCGATTTTATAAGAATTTCGGCAGAGTTTCCTCTGTTTTTGTACGATCCAGACAACACAAGTCGTCTTAAAAATTCCCAAAACAATTTACAAACACACGACAATCAATCGACTTATCCATTCCAAGCTACACAAGACATTATACGTTCCGTTACTTATATAAATTACACATATTTATATAAGTGTGTGTATATATATATATATACCTATATTTATAGTCCAAGAATTTAGTCCGATATCAATATTATAAGTCGCGTTTTTATTTACAATTACCAAATACTCCGATTATACTTACCGCTTATTATTCATATCGGTTCGTTAGCGAGTTAGTCGTTTATATTTATATATTTTAGAAATATATGTGTAAATAATAATATAATGAAATAATCACTAGTTAGTTATACCGAAACGCTTGACCGAAGCTCACTGAGTTGACCGGGTCTTGACCGACCCGAAATCTGACCCGTTGACCATCAGTTGACCAGATCCGAACTTGACCCGCGAATAGAAAACGTGAATCGAAACAGACCAGATCTAACCCAAAACTAACCCGGGCCAAGGCTGAGTTGAATCTGAAACACACGAATCTGACTCGAAACGCCCGGATCTGACCAGAAACGCCCGGATCTGACCCGAACACACCAAACTCAACCCGAACACACCAAATCTGAGCCGAAACTCAAGACTCACAACCGTGTACCACCACCACGAACAACCACGTTGTCAGCCGTCGTCTCCACTTCTAAACCCGACACCAACTGACCCACCTTGTCAACCACCATCTCCACCCGACACCTTCAACCACCACCCAACGAAGCCACCTCCATTCTGCAGCTACCACCTTAGACAACCACAACCGGACCACACTTAAACCACCACAACCTGCTACATCCCGCCGCTGACCGCCACAAACGACACTCAACAGCCACAACCCACCACCATCGGACCTCAACTATCTCATAACCACCATCTCCAGCCACCTAACCCGTCACCACCAGACCTGATCTAAACAGATCGTTACGGACCAAGCCCAAAAACGAACCCCCGAGACTCGTCTTCTGCACAAAACCACGCCGCCGCCACCAAGCATGGTGGTGGTCGGCCGATGATGAAGAAGAAAGGGAGATGGAGTTGATCGGGTGAGAGAGAGAGAGTGGTTTTCTTGAGAGAGAGAGAGTAGAGAGAGAGTTTTAGAGAGAGAGTAGAGAGAGACAGAGGTGTGCGGCTGTAGAAATGGGAAGGAGGGAGAAGAAGTGTTGATTTTTATAGGTAGGGTTTCTTGGTAGGTGAACACCGCGTGCACGAACTCTTATAACGTAAGTCGTCTCGGTTTTAATTTTTGGTTTGAAAACATGCCATAAAAACCATTCGGTTATGTTCGTAATTAAAAACACAACTAAACCGAGCAATTTAGTAATTCTTTTCGTCACCCGACGCGTGAAATCAGAACACGCGTTAAATTCGCGTTAATCGATTCGGTCGTGCTATTCTCTACTTAAACGACTCGTTTACTTTCGAAAATTAATAAATGACATTATTTACAACAAATAATTATTCCGAAAGTTTGATAACGGTTAAAACCACGCAGTTCGACGTCCGACTTCCACGTCAGTTCCTCTCCGCGTTATCCAAAACGCTGCGTTTTAGACCGTTTTTCACGCCGATTTCACATCCGATCGCATCGATAGTAAATACGTGTCGTATTTACATAGAATAAGCTTATGTTATTCCAGTTTGACGGATTTTTACTGATGTCAGTTCGTTAACGTTAATCACGCGAAGTCTTTCTTTAAAGGCATCAAGGCTTCTACGAACTTCAAGAAGGACATCGTAGGACTCATAACGGCTCAACTAACCATAATTAACCTTAAACCATGTTAATTACTTCGAAAACATATTTAGAATCACGTTAATCGTTGTACAGAATTTGCTGGTTGTCACATTGTAGGTTCATATTCCCTTCCTGATCTCAACAGAAATCTCACCTGTATAAGAAACATAATATCTGTATTAATCCGTGCAACATTAAGGTATATTGAATAGAAGTGGCAAAACGGGTGGGTTGGGCAGGTATAATAATGGGTCAAAAGTGAGGTCTGGGTTAGAACGGGTCATTTTAATACCACTTAAACTGGTCGGTTGGATTGACCTGCAATATTTTGGTCCATCTGTCCTTGAAGTTCACATATAATTAATGTATTAAATCTCATTACAAAAACTATACACATAAAATACTAACTATTTTTTTCATTAAAAACGCACTTGACCTGAATTTTTGAGGTTTACCCATCAGACCAGTAAGAGGTAAAATATAACCTAAAGTAACCCATAAATAGGTAAATGGTTGGAATTCCCACCTACATTAACCACCTTACTTAAGACTACTACTCTAATACATACCAGCTCCCCAGCAAGTTCGTATAAAGATTCATCCAGTGTTGCCTGCACAATCCTTCAGTTTAGATCACAGGAAAGAGTAACAGGGGCATAAATGATAGCATCAATTAGTTTTACCTGTAATAAGCGTAGAGCACAGTACTGACTGACAGGTGCTCCTTCCAGTTTTGCTATAACCTAAAACAGTAGAAGGCAGAACAAGTTAAGACATTTTCTCAAACTCCTATGAACAAAAACATGTTAAGTAAATACATAGAACTCAAGAGTTTCAAAACAAGTGTCAAGATCTTCTACACTTACAAGTATATAACAAGCCGCGGTCTGATACCATCTCCTCTGGAAGCATTCTTCAAACAACCTGAATGATTGGCCAGTTAACACGTTACAGGTTCAAAAATCATGAAGCTTTGATACTTGCACAGCCTCACATAAGAAGAGGTCATAGGCATAAAAAGTAATGTTTATCATGACACATTACAAAAACATGTAAACCATGCATTGTGTACTCCAATGACACATGTATAACTAACATTAGTTGGCACTTGGCACATACAATATAGGCAGAATCCAGTTACTATATATTCTGAAAACTAACATGGGGATAAATGTAAATATTTTTTGTTGTCATTGTAAATCAAAAGCAAAAATATAATATATATATATATATATATATATATATTAAACTCAAACTAGCAATTCAACAGCCAAAATTACAGAGCTATACTTTATGTTCAGTTTCTCAAGTACCCACGTATAGTTATCAACTAAAGTTGGATCCAGAAGTGAAATTGAAACATAAGTCGTCTTTGAAAGAAGTAAAGCTTACTCTGTTGATCTTCCCGCAGCAAAAAACAAATCTGCCCAGTGACGGCCATCTGTCTTTCTTGCCACACTCACCACAACATCAAAATACTCAAAATACTCTGACGAAAGCTTCATATCATACATTTATTTAAACCTTAACTTATTAGTTAACAAAACTAACAATAGCTTCAAACAACCACAAACCAATCTAAAACCCTAAAAAAACCAGTCAATTGAGGTCAACCTCTACATCCTGACTCTAAAACGCTAACCAGATGCAATGCTCAGAGTAAACCAACATAATGAGCATAAAGAATGAAATCAATTGACCAAAATAACCATAGATTCAAACTACAACACGTTTATTCCCAAACCCTAGATTCAAACTACAATACGCTTGTTACTGAAGTGTGTCTGACATTGTAAATAATGGCTGATTAGTATCACATTTCAACAATAAACCATAATAACTAAAAAAACAATACATAATAAGATAAACCCTAACCTGATTAGTATCACATTTCAACAATAAACCATAATAACTAAAAAACAATACATAATAAGATAAACCCTAACCTGATTAGTATCACATTTCGATTGCTTCTAAAGTGAGGAGCTAGGGTTACGAGCAATGATCTGCAGAGGCTTCTGAAGAGGGTTACGATCTGAAGAGGTTACGAGGGTTACTCCTTGAAGACGTGATCTGCAGAGGGTTAATTACGAGGGTTTTTTTTTAGCAGAGAAGTGTTGAGTTTAGAGAAGGGTTGGGTTTTTTTAGCAGAGAAGGGTTGGTTTGATGATCTGTGCACAATAATAGAGGAAGAGAGAGAGGGCGCGAGTGGAGGGAAAAAAAAAATGTGAAATATTTAACACCAAACATGATACTCAATTCGTATAGTGTCATGTTTTTTAAAATCGTGACATTAGATTGTTGACACGCAAAAAAGAGTGTCATTGTTTGACCATTTTTTTTAAAAGATGACGATTTTTTAATGACACGCGCTTTTGCGTGTCATGAATTCTCGCGTGTCATTAAATGTGTGTCAAGATAGGGGTATTTTTCTAGTAGTGACCGTCTCTTCATAGACGGGTGAGGAAACGGGTGAGGTGTCGCTCAGCTAGTGGTCCATTACTGATGTCTCACGAAAACGCCTCGGGACTTGTGAGTGGTCTCTCCCAAGAGATGGGAGGTGGCTATTTTGGTAAGTTTGACCAAGTCTTGGCCATTTTAGTGATTTTCCCATAAATAAATAAACCTCTTGATCTAACATTTTTAGAGATAACTACGGTAAAAATTTAGAGAGCAAGATACGTATAGTCCATGCTTATATTATATGTCTGGATGACACGGAAGAAGAGTGCTTTTCACAATGGCCGGCGTAAGCAATTTTTTAGGTCCATTGACTTTCAAACAAAGTTGCATAAATTCGATGGAGTGTACTTGCATTTACACCTAAAGATTATTAATTTAATATTATACTGGATACAGGGACTTGCTAATTTTAAAACATGTTGGTACGAGGAGGGGCTTGTATATGTTTAAGTAGTAGATTATACCTCGGGAATGTTTCAGGGTTAACAAATCTAATATGACATATTAATTTTACATATGTTATAGAATGATGCGTTTTACAGTTACATGCAGGAAAGCTTCGGGTAGCACCTAACCTTAAACAATGTATAACTCTAATATTAATACCTAACCTAAAACAATGTACAACTCCAATTAACACATGTTGAAAATAGAATTCATATTTACTGATTTGAACATAATTGACTTGCCTATACATGTTAATGAATTACCTGAACACTTTGTGTTTTTTTTCCTGTATGAACAAAACCCTACTCAAAAAAATAAATTTTTTTCTCTATTTTTTATATAGAACTATGGTACTCGTTGGAAAGATAATAAAACGCTCATTAATTTGGTTTATTTTTTTAATCTAGTAAATAAAAGATATTAACGTTTAAAAATTATGGGAGAAAACATGAGAGAGAGAAATCCAATTTTTATTTTAAAGTTTTTTTTTTCCTAAAATGAATTAATGTCACATGACACACTCAAGAGGAAGGATACCCTATTTAAGTGTCATGTAGGATTTATTGCTTTCATTTATTATAATGGCTAGATTAGATTATCGTTCGTCTGGACACACGGTTCAACAAAAATTAATACTTTGAATTTTAAACTCTATTAAGTAAAAATAAATGTAAAAATGCATTAACAAAAAAAATAAATATCCATATAACAATAATTAAACATAAACATAATTAATAGTTAAAATAAAATTCATAGGTAAAAATAATTCAAATACCAAATGTTAGATAGCGGTATTCATTCCAAGTCACTTAAAAATCAAATTCAATATAAGTTGAATTATTAGTTAAATGTGGGTTTAAGTTTAATTTTTTTTTTTAATATTGATTTAATTAAAGTTGTACCAACTTTGTTAGTACATGATGTCCCTAGGCTAGTATACACGATGTTTGGATAGTATTTAGGGTGTTTGGGTGTGTTTGGAAGCGTTTTGGGACAATTTGGATGCTGGAGGCGTTTAGGGATCCTTATAGGCGATTAGCATGGATAATCGCCTAGTTTGCATAGTGATAGCCCTAATCGCATGTTTATCATATAGCATAGGCCTCCTACTCGCCTGACAGGCTCTGCGCGAGTAGTAGGGGTATAAAAGCATCCAATCAATATTGCCCTAATCATTAGTTGTCACATCACACAGCCCCTAAACACCCTTCCCAAGGTCTGAAGGTCTGAGATTAGTCCTGTAAACACTTGTGCTCTGTTTTGATTAATCAATACAAACTTTGATCTTATTTTGTGTGTGTTGATACCTTATTTGTGTTTGTTTCATTTTCGTTTATGTTATCCGAACCTTTTCAGATGATTCCGCACTTTGAATACTCAAGCTCGTAATTGTCGGGTGACCCGAAAGTCGATCCTACAAACTTACCAATTAAAGTGTCACATTTCAGTGGATGCTTAGATCACTTAAATGCATCTTGTTTATATTTGAAGCAAAAAAAAAGTATATAATCTAATTAGGAAATAAAAAGTATGAACGATGAATATAATAAAAAAAATCTAAATCAAGGCAATAATCTAATACGAGTTAAAGTCAACCACCACAAACAACTTGCTGAAAAAAATAAAATGACACTTTGAGTTATTAAACAAAATACAAGTGAGCTCATTTTACTACATATGATGTCAGAATGAAGATTTATTGTATGAAAAAGTGAGTGTAATATCAACTTTATATGTGGAAGTTTATGCTAATATGTTATGTATTATTTTCAAGTTGCCCTAAGATGATAAGTTATTAGTTATATATTTTATAAAACTTAGAAATACAAGTATCATAAAAAGTAACCGTCTTCACTTGAAAGTTCTTATATTTTTATAGTATTTTAAAAGCATTTTTGTTTTTTTTAAATAAATACCAAATATATATGTGCATACATTCAAAGTTTATATAGTTATACATACGTACATAGGTGTATTACACTATAATACAACCACAATAAACTTAATAAACAACCATGCAACTATATCATAAAAAAGTGGTTAACAAGATGCTTTACTTAAGTGGAAATGAAGAACAACTTTCACAACCAAATTTTTAAATAATTATGCTTGAAATGTCTTTATAGTCATCAAGAATTGTGATCTATATGAATGAATCAACTGATAAATGATTTTGAAACCAGAATATATATAATGATTTGAATTAGGATTAGGAAAAAAAATCACTACTAGAAACCTGCGCTACTGTTACCAAAAGTAGGGTTGTGCAACGGTTCAGAACCGGACCGAACCGCGAACCGTTTATTCCAAAATATGAGAACCGGAACCGATAATTACTAAACGGTTCGGTTCCAGAACCGGGTGAAACGGTTCTCATGAACGGTTCTAGACCGGAACCGCTTGTCAATAAAATCCTAAAATTAACATTAACAATTAAATAAAAAAATAAACAAAAACAATGATTTTTCTTAAAAAAATTATCAACAGTTTGTGTTAAACATGGTTACTAAAAGTATAGCAGTTTACGTATCAAAATATGTTTCGTTCGGATCAGATCATTCTTTTTATACAAATTAAATGGGTCAGAAAAGTTGTGCTGACTGCCGACCATCACATAAGACAATACTCTACATTCCTACCTAGTAAAACAATTTGAAAGTGTTAAGAACTATAAAGAAGGAAACAACACATTCTATTTCAAACTAATAATAGAATATTTAAATATTTAATTTAATTCAAAACGGTTCTAACGGTTCTTAACCGGACCCATCGGTTCTAACCGGAACCGAATCGGGAACCGATTATGCCAAAATATGAGAACCGGAACCGGAACCTATAACATTAATTCGGTTCGGTTCTAGCGGTTCCGGGTCGGTTTCACGGTTTTCGCGGGTCGGAACCGTTTATTACTCACCCCTAACCAAAAGTTGCTAGCTAGAAAAATGGTAGCAAATTTAGCAACTGATTTTACACCAAAATATGTATTATAAGATAAGGTAACTAATCGGTTGCAAATTTTGACACTATTTATTTTTTTGTGGTAAATTCGTGAGAAATAATAATATGAAAGAATTAAAAAAAATAATAATTTATAAAAAAACAACAAACCTATTGAATTATGACCACCTTAGCGGTAGCAAATTTAAGGACCTATTTTTTAAAGCGTAATGCATGATATATGTTAGTTACTCAGTGGTAAATTTGAGACTAAATTGCTATCATATCACTACTAGAAAACTAAGCAATTGTCACCAAAATTCAAAAAAAAAACGTAGCAAATTTAGCAACCAATTTCTACATGAGAATTAAGCGTATTTGTTATGATATGGTAGCTAAGCGGTAAAACAATTTGCCACCATTTTTTTCAGTTGTAAATTCGTGACAAAAATAATAATATTTTATAAAATAACATGAGTGTGTGGTTGATTTGCCACCGTATTAGTGACTCGTGAAATTTGAGTGGGTTATTTTTTTTATTAAGGGAGCCATACATATTTACGATTCATAACCCACCTCTCCACTAGGGTCTGTTTGGTATGGGGTAATGGAATGGAGAGGGAATGAAATGGATGAGGTAATGGAATGGACAAGGTAATGGAATAGATCATTACCATTCTATGTCTTGTTTGGTTGCCATGTGGAAATGAAACAAAACATTACTTTGTGTTGTTGGACAGACAGGAAAAGACGAAGGAATAAAATCGGTGGTGAGTGGTTGTGGTGGGTGGTGGGTGGTGGTCGGTGGCGGTGATGGTGGATGGTGATATGTGGTGGTAGTGGCAGTGGTGGGTGGTGGCGACTGTGGAATGTGGAGATGGGTGGCCGTGATGGTGGGTAGGCGACGATGGTGAGTAGTGGCGATGGTGGGTGGTTGTTAGTGGCGGTGTATGGCAGTAGCATATGGTGGTGGGTGGCGACAGCGATGGTGGGTGGTGGCGACGACGATGGTGGGTGGTGGCAATGATGGCGATGGGTGGAGGTAGATTGGGGGTGATGGTGCGTGGGTGACGATGGTGAGTAGTGACGGTGATGGGTGGTGGTGGGTGGTGGTAGTAGTGGTAGGTAAAGGAAATTGTGGTGAGTGACGGTGGCAGGTGGTGGAAGCGGCAGTGGGTAGGTGACGGTGGTGGGCGGTGTTGGGTGGTGTTGGATGGCGGCGGCGGTGGGTGGGTGACGGTGGTGGGTGGCAGCGGGTGGTGGCGATGGCATCGATGACGGTGGTGGGTGGTGGCGGCAACGGTGGTGGATGGTGACGACGGTGGTGGGTGGTGGCGGCAGCGGTGGTGGGTGGTGGGTTATGGTGTTGTTAGTAAATGGTGAATGAGGAATGGAATGAAAAAAAAAACATGGGGGTGGATGGAATAGTTTTGAGGGAATGGAATGCCTTGTGGAATGAGTAATTTCATTCCTTTAACCAACCAAACACACTATTTTTCATTACCTCGTAATGGTCCATTTCATTCCCCCTTTCATTCCATCTTACCAAACGCTACGTTAGGGTTTTAATAGAATTTCACTCCTAAGACGACGTGTAGTGGGGCGCCAATTAGGGCATTAATCCATTTTAACGCCCCAAACACCATTACGGGGGCCGCTAAAGGGCGCTAAAAATCCCAAAACAAGTGTTGAGCGTTAAAATTTTAACGCCATTTCTTCTTGATTGATGTGCCAACTTGCTGGCTAATCATTTTGAAGGAAGGGGCGCTAACATTGGATTCCCACTACGGAGGTTCTAAAAGATATTAACCGCTTAATTGCTCCTGTACATCATTCCATCGACTCCATCCACTCCACATATTAGGGTTTTGCTAGCTACTTTATCATTCCTAGGTATGATTCTTGATTTCTCATTAACTTTTAATCGAATGGTTTCAAAGAACCAATTTCCATTGCCTTGTGGAGTGAATGGCAACTGACAACATTTGTTTTTGGTGGATTCTTTGAAAACTAGGTATTGAAAACTTTGTGGAGTGGGCGACATCTTGAATTAACTGAATTTATTTATTGCCTTTTCTAAGAATTAATAATACACCCATTGTCTTCATGTCTTGAAATAACCAAAGAATTCACGTACTGGTTATATGTAAAAAAAACGCCTCACTTACGGTATGCGCATATAAAGTATATATGTGTGTAGCCCTTGGGGGGGCAAAAGTAAAGTTGCACTAGTTTTGACGTTATTTTACTAATTTCGTGAAAATAATGTTAATCTCCTTACAATGACTTCATTTGAGCGCACAAGCTGCTGATTTGACAGTTGTAGCATCCTGTTAGATAATTGCAGCTCCTTGTTGATGCGAATGGTTTCAGCTAGAAGTTCCAGCATAGATTTCTCATTTTCTTCTACTGTAGCAATCTTACCTCTCAACTCTGCGTTCTCACACACCTGAACAGTTATCATAGCGGTCAGCTCATTAACCTAGCACTGAAGTTGATCATTAGAACCAGCAGGAATTGATGTCGATGTGGATTGAGAAGCTGAAGCTGTTGGGTGTAATTGTTCTCGTAGATTTTTTATCATGTCACCCACATGATTGGAAACAAGTTGGGATGAGGTCGCTGCACCGGTAACTGAGACTGGCTCAGTGAAGATTACCGATGTAGGCGTTGACCGTGTAACGCCTGCAGACATTGCTGCACCTGATGTTGTAGTGACTGTTGCTGCTGTTGTGTTGCTGAAGTTTCAGGCAAAAAGATGTTGACGGCATCAGATAATATCCCAACTCTTGATCTTTTCTTTGGTTTCTCTGCAGTTCTTTGGGACCTTCTCTTGAACCGACCACCTTTTGCCTTTTCCTTCTCTGATGGTGGAGTGTCTAACTCAGCATCTAGATCCGCAATCTGTTCATCCATATCAACAGTAAAATCTAGATATGCTGCTAGACGTTTTGTAACACCCCAACCGATGGCGGGAACATCGGGATGTCACATATTGATGATTGTTCAGTAGCTCATGGTAAATAATAAATTTCAATAATTGATTTAAATACATTACATACAATTGTTCTACAAAAATTTGTCCATCAAAATGAAGAATACTAGATACACATCCTCAAACATTAACTCTAATCTTCAAGCAAGCTATAACCTGAAACATGTTAAATTTGAAAATATTTTGGGTCAACAAAAGTTGGTGAGAATTACATATGTTTTGTATATAGTTGAAAACAATATGTTGTATAACAATCATAGTTGAAGTATAATAATGAGTAATGATAGAATATGAGTCCGACATGTAACAATGCGTCTTTTGTACAATCAAACCTTGTGTCGACTGAGACCTAACTCGCAAGTTAGTAAAAGTGTAACTGTTATCGATCATCCCTGAATTTATGCGAGGGGATGGGTTTGTCAGACCTATAGCGCTATAATCTAAATAGGCGGCTTGATCAATGTTAATGATTGTACTGTGTCTTTTTGTTACAGTCAAATGATAGAATGAGTAAATGATAGTGTAATTGAATCACAAGTTTCAACAATGTAAGAATGAGTAAATGATAGTGTATAAAATGTTTAAACATGTTTCACCCCAAAATGTAAAACAGAAAAAGGGGCTATGTAAACTCACCTTAGCAAAATGTTAAGTCTCGTGAAATAGCATAAGTGTAGCTCAACGATGCCAAGTATTACCCTATATTTAAGGTAATAAATAAGTCTAAGTCTTTCTAGTCTACAAGTATTTTCTAGGGTTCCAAATTTGGGGATAAGTATTCGTTTAATTATTAAATAAATTGTTTAATAAATAAAAGAAACTCGAAAAATAAATAAACAAAAGTCTTATTGTGGGTTTTTGATTAAGGATGATCACATTATAAGGTTTTAAGTATGAAAATAATTTTTATAAAATTATTTTCTTAAACATTGACTATCTAGTCTATTTATTTCTATTTTGTCAAAATGTAACTTTAATATCTAAAAATATTAAAATTAAAGAATTTTAATTTTTTTTAGTATATATATATATATATATATATATATATATATTATTTCATTAAAACCAAATACGAAACTTACATCACAATAGAAGGTAGACGGGCAACAAGCTGCGCCGCCACCCCTTTCTGAATTGCGAACCCTAGTCTACCAAAGACAAATCCTTGCCCCTCTGGAGATGAACTATTGCTGTGGACGACCCGTTGGACCCTGGTCAAGAAACGAATAGCTTCTGGCGCTAGGGATAGAAATTTAAAATTTGTATTTCTGTTCTAAATGGATAGAAATAATTTATATAAAATTTTGGTGTAAAAATATTGAAAAATGAATTTATTATGATTTATTTATGATTAAAATAACAAAAATCGATTAAAAATATTAAATAAATGATTTTTCTGAAATAAAAATTATTTCAGAAATGTTTATTGATTTATAAACTTAGAATAATTTTTGTGGAATTTTATAAAGTCATTTTAATATTTTTATTGAATTTTATAATTATAATTGAATAAACTTGTAATATTTATTATATATAATAAATAAAAGATTTTTGAAAAACTAAAAGTTGGGTATTAAACTTTATCATAAGACTGACTTAAAATAAATTTTGTAGGATTTATAAACCATGTTTAGTATTTAAAATCTATATTTAAAAATAATTGTAGATTATATAAGTATAAAGGAAATAAAAAAATGGTTGTGTGTGCCAAGAATCGAACCCAGGCCTCTGGCCGATTCGTGACTTAATCACAAGCCTAGCCACCAACTGGACTAGACCCTGAGAATGATTATATTTGGTTTTAATTAATTATATATCTTAGTTATTCAAATCAGTTTATATAAAAAAAGAGGATGGAAACGGGGATTGAACCCGAGACCTCTCGCTGTTGAACGAGTCACACAACCACTTGATCTATATCAGTGGTTGTTCCTTTTCTGTTTCAAGTTTAGTTTTAAACGAACCTGACCAAGCATTATCCCCAAATCCTAAACGTATGAACCCTAGATTTTCCAATACGATCAATTAACATCCAATAGTCCCTGCAATGATGGGGCTATTGTTTTTTACTAACCGAATAACAAAACTAAACAAACATTTTTGACTTACAATGCTCGATGATACACGAAGAACGGGTCAAACGAAAAGTCAAAGAAGGCTCGATTGTTCGGACTATAGTGAAAACAGAAAGGATTTAAGAGTAGTAGGATGATTTTCGGCACTCATAGGGTGGAATGGTGTGACATCCGTCATTTTTATATATATATATTTTTATTTCGTACCTTGTACGTCGCATTTTACCCTTATCTATAATAATAATAATAATAATAATAATAATAATAATAATAATAATAATAATAATAATAATGATAATAATAAACACTAAATCTCTACATTTTAACCCATTATCAAACCATTCATCCTAAACCATCTATCTTAACCACCTAAGCCCAAGACATAACCCAACCTCCCTTTTTAAAATTCAGAGCCCACCATGCTGAGCCCATTAAACCGGCCCAACCCTTCTCCCCTCCTACCTGATAAAAAAAAAGGGAGTTGTAGCTCCCAGGACTCGAACCCGGGCCAGCTACCAGACCAGACACCAACACCACCACTACACCACATACTCGCTGGTTGTTTAGAATCAGATCCTATTTCTTTTAAACCCTCCTAAAAACGAACCAGATCTCTTCCTTTTCCTCTAACTGCTGCGCGAACTGACAAACATCATTGCCATGATTCCTGCAACAATTATCATGATTATTTGCCTTAAATTGACCCTATATTCGGCAACCATATTTCAGAATTAATACCTGCGTTGACCCAACTCATCAATGACGAATAATCAGCTTTTAATTAGATGTTTTCACGCGTTCGTATTAATGGTGCGGGTCAAACCTTCCTAATCACCCATATATACGAATCATATGTTATAGTATAAATTGAAGCTTTCTTCAGAGCCTAAACACGCCAAAACATAAAAACCCTACCTCCAATTCTTACAAATCATTCGTTCCTAGCCGGAATCACAACACCTTTGACTTTTGCTTTGACTCGTGATTTGGAGCTTTTGTTATAGGTATGAATCTTATTCTTGTTTTCTGTAGTTTAATCGGCATGTATAAATCATTAACCCTATTGTTAAATAGGGTTTAATCGCGTTTTGTAATTGGTTAAAAATCTAGGGTTTGTTCATAATAATTTGGGGAAGATGACTCACGCACCAATCATACTTATTCAAAACAATCTGAAATCCATCACCAATCACCCTATAGAGCAGTTGGTGATACCTTTGATGATTAAACACATTGAACTGGCCCATACGCGGGTTCAATTCCCAGTAGAAACATTCATTTTTTTTTTAGCTTTTCTTTTCCCCTTTTATAAATATATTGATTTATAAACTCTTTAATATATTTTTAAATACTTAATATGACTTATTAAATTCCACAAAAATTATCCTAAACTTGTATAGCAATAAACATTTCAGAAATAATTTTTATTTCTGAAAAAACTCTCATTTTATATTTTTAATTAATTTTTGTTAGTTTTAATCATAAATAAATCATAATAAATTCATTTTTCAATATTTTTGCACCAAAATTTTATATAAATTATTTCTAATTATTTAGAACTTAAATACAAATTTTAATCCAAAAATTCTTTAAATTTTAATATTTTTAAATATTAAAGTTATATTTGTCAATTTGAAATAAATAGAATTAATATTCTATTTATAAGAAAATAATTTTATAAAAATTATTTTCACACTTAAAACTTTATATTGTGACCATCTTCAATTTAAAGATTATAAAAAGACTTTTGTTTATTTATTTACCAAATTTCTTTTATTTATTAAACATTTTATTAATCAAAACGAATACTTATCCCCAATTTGAAACCCTAGAAAATACTTATAGACTAGATAGACTTAGACTTATTTGTTAACTTATACATAGGGTGATATTTGGCAACGTGGATTACACTTATTCAACTACACAAGACTTACCACCTTGCTAAGGTGAGTATTACTTATCCCCTTTTTCCGCTTTTACAACTTTTGGGGTGATTCATGCACAAGTATACAAAACTTTCGTATTCATTTACACATACATTTTATTCATTTACAATTCATATACGTGTCTTGTTTATCTTTGTGCTTATGCTTGAACATGAACGTAGCTTACATACAAAATCATACATTTAGACATAACTTATGTTATGGTGCTCTTTACACTCAGACGTAACTTATGTTACGGTACTCATTTAGACGTAACTTATGTTACGGTGCTCATTTAGACATAACTTATGTTATGGTGCTCTTTTAGACTCACACGTGTTGAGGTGCTCATTATCAATTTCATTGTACAAACTTTACATTTGATCTTTGTCTTGTTTGGTTACTTGCGTGTGTACATAATGCCTTGGTGATACTAGACACATGAATTGTACTATTTTTTTAAACTTATACTATATGTACAAAACTAAGTAGTACTCACCAACATCATATGTTGACAAAATTTATTTTCGTGCATGTTTCAGGATAAGCTGCATGACGCTTCATATAGGACTTTGGACTTAGAATAAATCAATCAATTATCTATATTTTTGTTGTCTTGTATTTAATTTCACATGTTGTAAAACAATATTCAATAATCATATATTTACATTTTAGTACCATGAGCTTTTGAACAATCGTCACTACATGGCACCTCGATGATTCCGCCATCGGTTGGGGTGTTACAAATGGATGCATCAATTTATAGTATAACAAGTACAATCAAAGAATTGGAAAGTTTGACCATGGTTTTAATATTAACGCGTAAATTGCACGATTTGGTAAGTTTTTAAACGATTCTTGGCGTGGTAATGACGCGTATTGTCTGTCATACCATGTTATCGAAGCAATCACGAGTTCTTACCATAGTTTGATCAATCAATTTGGTCAACTAAGACCTTGTGGTGTTTGACCCTCGTTGCAGCGATGAAAAGGAAGGAGAAGCAGTGAGTTTTTGTGGGTTTATGTATTAAAGAGTTGGGATTGAGACAGATAAGAGCCATGGCTCAGTTGGTTTAGTGTGTGTGTGTGTGTGTAATTCTTCGGACCGCCTCCAGACTCGGGTTCGAGTCTGGTTGGCATAATTTTTTTTTTCATTGCTGTGCAGAGGAGAAAGAAAAGGGAGGTGGGTCGGGTCCTTTATTGGGCCTGGTGTGTTCTGGGCTCCGAAAATAGTAGGGATAAGGCTTGGTTTGGTTTGGTTTGGTTGGGCTTTATTTAAAAAAAATTCTTGACAAGTGTATGTGTAAAGAATTTTGATCATATTATTATTATTATTATTATTATTATTATTATTATTATTATTATTATTATTATTATTATATAAGTCATGAGTTAGGAAAATAAATACTTAGACACATTTGTATAATATTAATGATAAAGATAAAAATAAGGGCTTTTACGTATTAAAATTTGGGGAAAAATTGCGATGTTACAGTCTCCCCTACTTTTGGAAACTTCGTCCTGAAGTTTATTGAAAACACAGGGTTGAAGGTGATTGGGTAGAATTTAGGACAAGTGTGGTCTGGAAAATTTCGTGTTAAGGCACGACATGAATAGCATAATCTGTTTCGAATAATTTGGGTAAGAGGTTTGTTATTTGTGAGTTTTAAGGGTAGGATTAGGTATGTCTTGAAATCGCAAGGAGAATAAGAATCTTAAGTTTTAGGAATCCTAAAAGAAATGCATGAGTTGATGGACTATAGAAAGACTAAATGAACTACCAGGTAACTAGAGTTTATGATTGGTTATTTACCGAAAACCTTGATAGAATTTCACACTACCTTAACGTACTTGTAAATTCATGATTATGTTCTGGACCGTAATCATCAATTTACCTTACATTAGGGTTTTGTGTCTTTCTATGACTCTAACACACATGTAAGTAATGCAAAAAAAATAATCCTGTGGTTGAACCTCTGTATTAATGAGTCCAACTGTTGAGCATGAAAAAAGACTCCTCTACCAGTTAGTGAGTAGGAACCTCTACCGATTGTTGAGCAGGTTCGATAGCCTCCACCAGTCGTTGAGCAGGTTGTAGGGCCTCTCCCGACTGTTGAAAAGGCTTGATGACCTCTAACAATCGTTGAGTAGGTTATTTGATACTCAACTAACTGTTGAGCAAGTACTTCATCCTTTATCAGTTGTTTGATTATGTGTAACAATTATTCCACACATAAATTGCAAATTGATAATATGTTCATGTAAGCAGGTTTATAGGTGTAACAAATATAGTGTGTGAGTTGAAATTGTATAGATTTAGATATTAATATAGCAATTGGCTCACACTCAACCAGGCACGTATTCAAGTGTCATACTAGATAAACAACCCTCATATAAAAGGCAAAAGTTTCAATACTAGAATTTATTACTTGTATCATAATGCGTTAATACATAGAATTTTAGAAGCAACAAAACATTCCTATGGTGGAGCTTGTTGTTAGGCAGTTGGAGGGTCTTGATCTCGGTTTAGGTTAGGGCATCGGTTACGGAAATGGTTTGGGTCTCCACATTCATAGCACTGACCATAGTTGTATCTGCCGGGACAATTAGGGTTAGTAGCCGGAGCAGGGTTGGTCGGTTGGTTGGTATTGGGGTTTGGGGCTTCACGACATGTGTTGACTAGATGGCCATACTTACCACAATTGGTGCACAAGCGACATGGTGAAGCAGTGGGATGATGACGTTTGCATGTGTTACACAAAGGAAAGTTCCCCGTATAAGGTTTCTTGTTAGGAGCTTGTGTAGTAAGGTTCGCATCAAGATCCCTGGTCTTGCGTTTCTGGTTCTCGATAGTTACTGCTGCTACAATACTTGCTTTCTCGCCTTTCCGAACTAAGGTCCCGTCTTTTACGTGATTGTCTGTTAAGGTAGCTGCTAGACGCTTGGCTTCCTCCAAGGTGGCAGGATTCCTTCCCCACATCGTGTCCTGAATTTGCATAGGTAAACCACCGATATACTTCTCGATGGCTACAGGTAGGGGAGTGACCTTATGGGGCAACAATAGACTGAGCTCATGGAAGCGGGTATTATAAGCAAGGTTTTCCCCACTATCCTGAGCAAGGGTGTGGAACTCATCCTCCAATTTCTTGACCTCGCTACGTGGGCAAAACTCAGCTTTCATTATCTCCTTGACTTGATCCCAAGTCATAGCAAGTGCAACTTCAGCTCCGCGGGTGCGTTTTTCCTCATTCCACCAAGTGAGTGCTCGTTTGTGAAGAAAACTCATAGCATAACGGACCTTAAGGTTATCGGGACACTCACTATTTATGAACGTATTCTCGATACCCTCGAACCATTGAAGGAGGCCAGTAGCTCCTTCGTCCCCGCTAAACTTAGGAGGATTGCAGGTATTAAAGTGTTTGAGGGTGCAGACTGGGTGACCATTCTTGTTTCCATTCCCGTCTCCATTCCCGTTTCCATTGTGATTCCCATTGCCATTTCCATTTCCATTGCTATTTCCATTTATTTGTATGACTTGAGCCAGCAAATTAGGAACCAGAGTTGCTATTTGATGCGCCATTTGCTGGGTAATGATCGCAGCCAGTTGGGCATCACTTCCATTGTTGTTGTTAGTGTTGTGGTTGTGGTTGCTGCCCCCTTCATCATGATTGTCGCCACTGTTAAGGCGAGTGCTGCGACGTGGAGGCATGATCTGTAAGAGACACAATGAAGGTTCAATGAGACATGAAATGAATGAGGTAATATAAGGAATGTAATCATTTATCCATTAATTAAAACGAATAAACGAAAACGTTGACTTATCAAAGATTCTAGATTCTAATAACATAGTGAAGACATGCTTTAGCCTATAAGTGAACACTCATCCCGAGAATTCCCAGGTAGGCATCCGGGTCCCTCGTCTGAATGAGATATATGCGCAATGCCAGTCCTAGACAGAAAACTCATAATACAGGCGTTCACCCTTTCAGATTGCACATGTTCGTTATTAAAATCTAGAACTTCGATGAGATCTCAAAGTGGTTCATGCTAAACCTGAGGATTTTGTCCTATTAGTCTAAGAGTAGATCCAGTGATGGAGAGCAATCTTCTTGTAGGGATTAAAGTAGGGATAAGAAGTAGAAGAGAGATAGAGAATAGAAACAAGTAAGGTTGCAAGAAAAAGGGGCAAGTACTGGTTATAATCCTATGGTTATAGACTAGATTATTTTTTTTTCTAATAACCTAATTCCCTATAACCAAGGCTCTGATACCAATTTGTAACACCCCAACCGATGGCGGAAACATTGGGATGTCACGTATTGATGATTGTTCAGTAGCTCATGGTAAATAATAAATTTCAATAATTGATTTAAATACATTACATACAATTGTTCTACAAGAATTTGTCCATCAAAATGAAGAATACTAGATACACATCCTCAAGCATTAACTCTAATCTTCAAGCAAGCTATAACCTGAAACATGTTAAGTTTGAAAATATTTTGGGTCAACAAAAGTTGGTGAGAATTACATATGTTTTGTATATAGTTGAAAACAATATGTTGTATAACAATCATAGTTGAAGTATAATAATGAGTAATGATAGAATATGAGTCCGACATGTAACAATGCGTCTTTTGTACAATCAAACCTTGTGTCGACTGAGACCTAACTCGCAAGTTAGTAAAAGTGTAACTGTTATCGATCATCCCTGAATTTATGCGAGGGGATGGGTTTGTCAGACCTATAGCGCTATAATCTAAACAGGCGGCTTGATCAATGTTAATGATTGTACTGTGTCTTTTTGTTACGGTCAAATGATAGAATGAGTAAATGATAGTGTAATTGAATCACAAGTTTCAACAATGTAAGAATGAGTAAATGATAGTGTATAAAATGTTTAAACATGTTTCACCCCAAAATGTAAAACAGAAAAAGGGGCTATGTAAACTCACCTTAGCAAAATGTTAAGTCTCGTGAAATAGAATAAGTGTAGCTCAACGATGCCAAGTATTACCCTATATTTAAGGTAATAAATAAGTCTAAGTCTTTCTAGTCTACAAGTATTTTCTAGGGTTCCAAATTTGGGGATAAGTATTCGTTTAATTATTAAATAAATTGTTTAATAAATAAAAGAAATTCGAAAAATAAATAAACAAAAGTCTTATTGTGGGTTTTTGATTAAGGATGATCACATTATAAGGTTTTAAGTATGAAAATAATTTTTATAAAATTATTTTCTTAAAAATTGACTATCTAGTCTATTTATTTCTATTTTGTCAAAATGTAACTTTAATATCTAAAAATATTAAAATTAAAAAATTTTTAAATTAAATTTTGTATTTCTGTTCTAAATGGATAGAAATAATTTATATAAAATTTTGGTGTAAAAATATTGAAAAATGAATTTATTATGATTTATTTATGATTAAAAGAACAAAAATCAATTAAAAATATTAAATAAATGATTTTTCTGAAATAAAAATTATTTCAGAAATGTTTATTGATTTATAAACTTAGAATAATTTTTGTGGAATTTTATAAAGTCGTTTTGATATTTTTATAGAATTTTATAATTATAATTGAATAAACTTGTAATATTTATTATATATAATAAATAAAAGATTTTTGAAAAACTAAAAGTTGGGTATTAAACTTTATCATATGACTGACTTAAAATAAATTTTGTAGGATTTATAAACCGTGTTTAGTATTTAAAATCTATTTTTAAAAATAATTGTAGATTATATAAGTATAAAGGAAATAAAAAAAAATGGTTGTGTGTGCCAAGAATCGAACCCGGGCCTCTGGCCGGTTCGTGGCTTAATCACAAGCCTAGCCACCAACTGGGCTAGACCCTGAGAACGATTATAGTTGGTTTTAATTAATTATATATCTTAGTTATTCAAATCAGTTTATATAAAAAAAGAGGATGGGGACGGGGATTGAACCCGAGACCTCTCGCTGTTGAACGAGTCACACAACCACTTGATCTATATCAGTGGTTGTTCCTTTTCTGTTTCAACTTTAGTTTTAAACGAACCTGACCAAGCATTATCCCAAATCCTAAACGTATGAACCCTAGATTTTCCAATACGATCAATTAACATCCAATAGTCCCTGCAATGATGGGGCTATTGTTTGTTACTAACCGAATAACAAAACCAAACAAACATTTTTGACTTACAATGCTCGATGATACACGAAGAACGGGTCAAATGAAAAGTCAAAGAAGGCTCGATTGTTCGGACTATAGTGAAAACAGAAAGGATTTAAGAGTAGTAGGATGATTTTCGGCACTCATAGGGTGGAATGGATGCATCAATTTATAGTATAACAGGTACAATCGAAGAATTGGAAAGTTTGACCATGGTTTTATTATTAACGCGTAAATTGCACGATTTGGTAAGTTTTTAAACGATTCTTGGCGTGGTAATGACGCGTATTGTCTGTCATACCATATTAACGAAGCAATCACGAGTTTTTACCATAGTTTGATCAATCAATTTGGTCAACTAAGACCTTGTGGTGTTTGACCCTCGTTGCAGCGATGAAAAGGAAGGAGAAGCAGTGAGTTTTTGTGGGTTTATGTATTAAAGAGTCGGGATTGAGACAGATAAGAGCCGTGGCTTAGTTGGTTTAGTGTGTGTGTGTAATTCTTCGGACCGCCTCCAAACTCGGGTTCGAGTATGGTTGGCATAATTTTTTTTTTTTTTGTTTCATTGCTGTGCAGAGGAGAAAGAAAAGGGAGGTGGGTCGGGTCCTTTATTGGGCCTGGTGTGTTCTGGGCTCCGAAAATAGTAGGGATAAGGCTTGGTTTGGTTTGGTTGGGCTTTTATTTAAAAAAAAATTCTTGACAAGTGTATGTGTAAAGAATTTAGATCATATTATTATTATTATTATTATTATTATTATTATTATACATTTATATATATATATATATATATAAGTCATGAGTTAGGAAAATAAATACTTAGGCACATTTGTATAATATTATTGATAAAGATAAAAATAAGGGCTTTTACGTATTAAAATTTGGGGAAAATTTTGTGATGTTACACGTTTCTTCTCTAACCACTTCTCCTTTCTCTTCACTGCTTTGGCAGCCTTAGTATCAGGGGAATCATCTAAGTCAGTTTCATCTGATGCATCTACAATGCTCACGAATTATCACCTTCTACAACAGCAAATTTACCTTTATCACCCTGTGACGATCCCTGATCACTAGCTACTATTAGAGGATCCTGGGAATCAAGAACACCTATATCTAAAAGATCATCCATCATGTGTGGCAGTTTCAGAGCTGCTGTCAGGTATATTCTTGCCCAGTTCCACTGTAACAGGCGACTATCTTCCTAGTCGTGTGATATTAGGAACGATTGAGGAAACCTAGTCGTGTGAAACAATCCTAGTTGCTACATGCAGGTCTGTTGGCTTGTATTGTACGAAAATCATCATTTTTGCTTCAAAATCAATGTGTTTGATCCCCAAATGATTAGGAAAGTTGTGAAAACACTTTTGGTGCAAACCCTAATTCAAAAACACATGTTTTTAGCCATTAAAACAACCTTAGATTTTGATAAATGTAGGTTTTTCACAAAACATAAAGTTTCAAACTTTCAAAACATGTTTTTATACCAAAACACTGATTTTCAATCTAAAACCACCTTGTTTTGAATTTGTTATGTTATCAAACACTCGTAATAAGAGCCTTTGCTCTGATACCACTTGTAGGATCGTTTTCGGACAACCCGACTATCATGAGCTGGTTCACCTAGTGTGCGGAATCCACTAGATGATGTTCGGATAACAAAAACGCCAACAAACACAATAATGAGATACCAAAAACACACACAATATGGTTTAAAAGTTGTAATCATATTAGAAACAGAGCATGAGTGTACAATACTACTTACAAGCCCGAAATCCTATGACCTGAGGTATTGGAGTGTGTGAAATGACAACTAAAATTATTAGGGCAATCATTGCAAGTATTTATACCTGCTCCTAATCGTCCAGGGCCCTCGGGGTGACTAGGATTCTGACAGGCGACTAGCTTGCTAGTCGTCTTGATTCCCACACGACTAGCAAAGCTAGTCGTGCCCAAGGGGCCTAGTCGTATGCACATATAAAATAGCCCAAAATCATATAAAACACATCCAAACACGTACAATAACGATAAACTAATATCTATACTAGGCTAAGGACATATACATTACATGTACCAACAACTTAGATAAAATAGACAGTCATCCTTCTTTGATTTGCTTCTCCTCTTCTGTTTCCTATTCTTCCTAAATGACTTATGCAACATAGGCTCATCCTCATCACTTAAACTGTCAAAGTCATCTAAATCAACTTCAATCTCCTCTTCCATTTCATCCTTTGTTTCCTCATCTTCAGTAACTTCTAGGTCTACTGCAGCTTTAAAGTTTTGCATTTCAACCTCATAATCCTCTACTTCATTATCCTTATCTACAATGAATTCAGAGTCATCATCATCATCATCATCATCATCATCATCATTCCCTACAGTTTCCCTGTTTTTCTTTTTGTTTCTAGTGTTTGCATCAGCTCTATCCTCACTACCTGATGATTAAATGTCTTCATCCTTATCAGGCTTATAAGCACTATCTTGACTAACACTACATTCCCACATATCCAAATCTGCCTGATATGAGAATTCATCCTTATCAAACTTATTAACATCTTCACCTAGCTTTCTGTGTTTTAAAATTTCATAGCCTGGGTCAATATGTTCAACATATATCTCAATTAGCTTCTCACTCTCAACTAGTTTGTTTACTTCTAGCACTTGTGCATCAAATAAGATTGGTCTTAATCCTGTACCTAGGCTTTATCCTGGTAGCCTATAAAAAAACCTAACTCCATCACTCTCTAAGTATCCTAGTTCAAACAAAATGTCGTATACAGTTACCACAACAAACCAATCAGAGTTCACATGATCAATGTAGTTCACCATGGCATCTAGATACATCATAGCTACTCCAGGGTCACTAAACTAGGGGTGTAAATGACACGTAGCGGCTCGAGAGCTACCCGGGATCGACTCGGTAAAAAGCCCGAACGAGCCGAGCCTTAACGAGCCCGAGCCTGAAATATGGCTCGTTTAGTTATCGAGCCCGAGTTCGAGCCCTAGATACAAAGCTCGATTGGGCTCGCGAGCCTAAATGAGCCCAAACATAATTCTAACTTATTTATATATCTTTTATAATTTATAGCCCACATCTCCATAGCCCAAGTCCTTATTTCATAGGCCCATTTAATAACACTCGCGAGTCGAGCTTTTGCGATCTCGAGCCGAGCTTTGAGCTCGTTTGAGATTGTTCTCAAATCACCTCGAGCCGAGCCGAGCCGAGCTCGAGCTTTTGATTTTGCTAGCGAGCCGAGATCGAGCTCAAGATTGTAGGCTCAAACCGAGCCGAGCTCGAGCCCGAGCTTCATAAAACCATAACGAGCCGAGCTCGAGCCCAGTCAGTCTCGGGTTCGGCTCGTTTACACCCCTGCACTAAACTCACAAGCATGATAAACCTTAATCGAAAACTCCTCTTTGCTTGAACCTGCAGAATCATACAAACAGAGGTTAACAAAAAATTTAGTGACAATAGTTTGAGTTATTAACATAAACATGAAAGAGAACTACTGACCATATTCTGAGTCAGAATCAAATTCTTGTTCGTCGTTCCTCACACGCCATCCCTCGTCCATGATCAATGTCGGGAAGAAGAGAATCAGAGCAGGGGAGAAGAAGATTTGCATAGCAAAGCAGAGTTAGAGGGGGAAGAAGAAAGCAGAGGGAGGTAAATGACGAGCAAAGTGAATAATTAGGGTTAAAAGGGGAGAACCAATGCCTCTTTAAAATTATATAGGTGAGTTGACCATTATACCCATGACTTAACAACACTGACTTAACCCAGTTAATGAAATATACTGTTTTGGCCTATTTCATCAAAAGTCGGGGACTGTTCAAATAATTTTTAAAGTTTTGAGCTGGACTATCATATTGATCCAAACCACATAGACGGTTTTGATAATTAACTCATACAGTTATTAATTGAAAGCTTCATATTAGTTAAAATTTGTTTTTTTTCTTACAAAACATTTTTTTTCTCATTTAACCCTTCAATGTATATATATAATTTTTTGCTTAAATTTTGGTACTATTAAAGTAACTCTACACTTTTAAATATTGATACATATATAAAATAATATTTATATTTAATATTTTTAATATAAGTTAAAAAACACTAAACTCAATTATTGGATGATTCTTAATGTTAGTATGATAGATATATCAATGGACTTTTTCTCTTTGTAATTACTTAAAAAAGATTACGCTCAGCTAACGCATATAGTTGGAATGACATCGATTGAGGATGTCTATGATATCTGACCTAATATCAAGAGATGTATGTCAGCTTTTATATTTTGTTATGTTAATTTGTTATAATTGAATTCACCAAGTTGTGCATTATAAATATGACCTATTTCTTAGCATCTCATCCCCAACGAACCACGTGATATTCTATTTGGATAAACAAAATCTTCCACTCGAATAATAATAATAATAATAATAATAATAATAATAATAATAATAATAATAATAATAATAATAATAATAATAATAATAATAATAATACGCCAATTGATAGATTAAAAAGTGCCCAAATAAATATTCCTTAGTCCCAAGAAGATCCCCGGTTTCCTTTTCTTAAATGCAGTTGCCGATATGTATTTATCAACTACAAATTTAGAAGTGCTATTAAATCTCATGCAATCTTTTTTTTAACATTAAAGAATAGCCGGGTACTCTCGTACGCGGCCCCCATTAGCAAAGGGAAGCCCACAGACTCGGAGCCGAACTCACGAGCCTCGTGGCGGCCCAACCCGCACGCACGAGAGCCCCTAGCCCACCCGTGTGCCAGTTTTAGGGAAAACTCGGCCCACATACCTGCCTGAAGGCACGACGGTAGCAAACCGGTAAAACCTGGCTGGCTCAGGAGTCGAACTCATGACCACAAGAGTCAAGTGTCTCTCCCTCATCACCTGATACCACTCCACCACAAGGATGGGTGGTAAATCTCATGCAATCTACACTAACTCCCCCATGTTGGAGTGTTGATGAAAGTTTAGAAGAATAAAATAATGGTGGTTTTGTGTACTTATATCATACGTATCTTTTGTTTTATGAATTTACATTATTTTATTAACTAGGTTATAGCCCGTGTTAAACACGGTATAACAAATGAAATTTCTATAAAGCTTTGAAGTATAATTAATTGAAAAAACATATTAACATAAATGATGGAATATATGTGTGTGTTGTAAATGTGAGAGAGAATTATAGAAATTTGAGCGTACTTTTACCATATGTTTGTCATCTAAAGGTTTATAAGAAGAAGCAACAACTTTGTAAGACATGCCCGAAAGATGAAAAGAAACATACAAGTATTGAACATATAAATTAACTTATTTATAAAAATCATATGTCAAACAAAAATTTTAACATACCAAACTCGTGTTGTACTCTACGAAAATTTAAACATGCTCGAAAATTTTCAAATAAATTGTTTTTTTTCTTCATAATCAAATGCAACACGGTATGAAGATTACGTAGAAAGTCGACTTTTTGCACAATGCGAAACAACTTTGATCAGAATAGGAAAGAAGATTTAGAAAGTTCAAAAGAAAAAAAGCACAACACATTTAAGACATATAAACAACAAAGAAAACAGAAAAGATGTAATAACAAATAGTGTTAATTATTAATCATTATAGTTACTTCAAAGCTTATCAGATTATCTATCATGTTTTGAATAGTTAGATACCACTCTAGTTATACAACACATCTCAAATAAAAAAAAGGTAAAAATAGTAAAAGTGAGTATACCTTCATTTATTAACCATGATATATTTTAATATTTAATATATTTTTTTAATGAAAAGTGAAAAAAAAAATATTAACACCTTACAATTTTAATTGTAAATAATCATAGGAAGTTTACATGAACATAAAAGCTGACCCTTTGATCGCTTAGGCATATCCTGATAAATTTGACAAAAATAGTTAAATACTAAAATAAATTTGTAAAATAGACTTTAATGATTATGTGATGAAATCGTAAACATTCATCCGTAGTAATAAATGCAATTTGATTATGACAAATAAAATGTGATGCCTAAATGGGGTAAAAAAAAATGTTTATGTCCTAACTCAAAGTAGTTATTGAATTATTTCTAACAGTAGGTTTTGTATAAATTAAACATTGACCGATTATATTGTTTCATACACTTGCGATTCTAGTAATGATTGATTAATATTTTAAATGTTTATTTTTCATCCTCTAAAGATATAATGTTATAAAAGCAATAATACACAATTTGGAAGATAACAAAGTACCGGTACAGACTATGATTCTTTTGTATGTCACACAAAGACAATAATATGTTAACATATAAAATAACAAAAACATTTATGCAAAAATATGAAATCAAAACATGAAGGTTTGAACAAAATTTGTTATAAGGTTATATTGTTTTATTTAAAAAATCAAATGATGAGAAGCAACTCGCTAATAATAATAATAATAATAATAATAATAATAATAATAAAAATAAAGAAACAAGATAGCGGTATAAGGAAAAAGTATACTAACATAGCTATTAACATAAATATAACTCGTAAAAAAGAATAAATAGTTAAATATTTATCTAGATGTAAACAAAAAGCAAAATAAACTACTAAATGGTTGAATTTGATAGTAAGAGTTATAAGTTATTTATTTATGTGAATGAAGAAGACGATGACAAATTTGAAAGGTATATGCTCGAATTGTTAAAATACAAAATGTGGTTGTTTATAAATGAAAATGTTAAGTGCATAAATTAGGGAAAATGAATTTCTTTAAAAATTCCATCACATACAATTGAGTGTTAAAATATTTATTTGATTTTAAAGATTCAAATTCTAAATTAAGTTTAACAGTTAAATTTGTTGTTAACTATATTTATTTGAAAGCAATCAATATAAATTTTATATATATATATATATATATATATATATATATATTGAATTTTAAATTATCTAAATAGATGTAATGGTGATAAATTAATTGACAATTTAAGTTTTTGTTGACTTAGTTAGTGTGATCTAATTAAATAAATTTAAATATGGAAACAAATATTTGAAATTATAATTTTAAGCATTTACTTAAGACTTTAATTATTTTTTTTATGATCCAAGTTTAAATTTACAAAAAAAAAACTCAAATGAGAGGGAAAAGATGAGAGAAAAGTAGGCACCACGAACCTATCCTTCTCATTGCGAGTCGTCCATAAACTCCATAGTGTCACGATCACGATACCTTGCAATATCGTCTTCCTCTTCTTGTTCCTGGAATTAGACTTGAACAACTCCAAAAGATCCATTACATTGAACTCGTAAACCGAATCCAAATGGCACCACGAACCTATCCTTGACTAAACCCCCATCGCCACAATGCATCCCCTAAACAAAGAGTAAACTGCCAAAATAGTCCATGAGGTTTGGCCCACTATGTCACTTTAGACAAAATAGTTTTTTATTACTGAAAACCCAATGGTTTCGATCCATATGGTGCCAATTTGAACCAATTTACAAACGAGGTTAACAAAGTCATTTAACCTTAGGGGTAAAATTGTCATTTCATGTCATAAGTTTAAAAGGCCTTATTTATCCCATCCTCCCCCCCCCCCCCTCTTCGTCTGATTATTTACCCCTCTTGTATACCCGCAGATATTTCTCTTTCTAACCAAATAATTACTAGTACACCTATTGTAATTCCTAATGCAGGAGTAAAAATAGGGATAAGCACCCATATGATCCCACAGACCTCTTTTAAGGATTCCAATTTAGAAAAAGAATTGATAGCTTGTACTTCTGTTGTATAAATTATCATCTTAACGATCAACTTCTCCTATAATAATATCTATACTACCTAGTATCGTCATAATATCAGCCAATTTCATTCTTTTAACTAACTGAGGAAGAATTTGCAAATTAATAAATCCCGGCGGCCTAATTTATATCGCCAAGGAAAAACACCCTTATCTCCTATCAGAAAAATTCTCAATTCTCCCTTTGGTGCTTTGACTCTCGCATAAAGTTCTTGCTTCGACAATTCAAAAGTCGGAGAAGGTTTTTTACTAATGAATCGATAGTCAAACTCATTCCATATAGTATCTTTTACTCTATCAAAGTGGCGGATTTCTAAATTTTCATAGTGCCCTCCCGGAATTCCTTCTAGGGCCTGTTGAATAATTTTTATAGATTCTGTCATTTCACTAATTCATACTAAATAACGAGCTAATGAATCCCCCTCTTTTTGCCATTGGACTTCCCAATCAAATTCATCATAACACTCATAACGATCAACTTTACGAAGATCCCATGTGTAGATCACCTGAATTGCCAACTGATACTATAGGTTGAATACAAACTTCTATCACCTTATTAGTTGCAACAAATGTCAGCATTCTACTAAAATCAGTATCAGTGTTCAATGTCTTAATCCAAAGTTTAAATCTCCTCCTAGTACTTTAAAATAATACCTCAAATTATAAACATTCTTCTTCTGAATACCCAATTGCTAAGACCATATCATTAAGTATGGCTGAAAAAATAGACTCCGCATTATCAATATACATGATTTTACCTCCATGATATGTAGTGTCTGTAAAATTACTAAGTTCACCTCCATATAATGGAACCCACTGTAAAAAGAATCAGGATTGTTACATGAAAACAAAAGGAGTAAACCTTCACAAAAAAAATCACTGAAAAGAGAATCAAACGTCAACATATAATTTACAAAAACTAACTATATTCGAGGTGAGGATTGAAAGAAAAATCCTTGTCTCGCAACTTCCACATTGGAAATTTGATGTTATCGATCTTCGATTGTTTGATGTTATCGATCTTCGATTGTTGGTAACTTAGGGTTTTTTAACAGTGGGTTTGAAAGAGGGGTAAACAATCAGACAAAAAGAAAGGGAGAAAGGGATAAATAAGGCTTTTAAAACTTATGACGTGAAAGGACAATTTTATCCTTGAGGTTAACTGACTGTGTTAACCTCCTTTGTAAATTGGTTTAAATTGGCACCATATAAAAACTACTAGGTTTCCAGTGATAAAAATAAACTATTCTATCTAAAATGACATATTAGATAAAACCTTTAAGGCCATTTTAGTAGTTTACTCCGTAAACAAATGTTGCACAGTTTATGGTCCTTCTCCACATAATGCACAATCCGAGTCTCCAAAGCTTTTTTACAATAGCATGTACTTCTCAAATGAAAAATTATTTGAGTATGTAAACAACATGGGTCATGTGATCTAATGGGACAAAGTTAAAACAATATTTAGATAAGAATTATATAAACAAACAGTATTAGTTTATAAGTTCCTCATTTCCACGAGGGTTGCTTATAGATATATGATTACGTGTTTTATGAATGTTGGTCAGAACAAACGTAAACAATCGTAATTATAGTATGAATCAATTAAAAAATTGAATTTATAATATGCAAGTCAAAAGTTCTATAAGATTTTAAATTTTATTTATATATTAAAGTGTTTAATTTTAATTTTAACGTGAAGCATTCATAATTCATAATTAATAATTGAATAAGGTCATAAATCAAATGACGCACAATCATAAAAGCCGTGAGTATATCATTTTTTATCAATTTGTATGGTTTAAGAAATAAACAAAAGGAGATGAGGTATCAACATTTGAACCTAAAGATTTGACACCCGGCAAACTCAGGTTAATAATTTTACAAACATACAATACAAGTCTACCTTAGCAAAACATTTACTTAGCATAGTACTTAACTGGGTCAGTTGAGTTGGTTCGATAATTCGGGGAATCATCGGGAGTTGATTTACACTTACGTATTGTCTAAGGTTCAATGATTCGGGGAGTCATTGGGGAAACATGCACACATAACTCTTGAGTCCCATTGTTGGTGAAATTACATAGTTGGATTGAGTTACCAAGAATTGAATGTTCTATGAATAATGTACAACTTGTGAATACATGTTTATATGATCAGATATGATTAATGTATGTTCGAAATGTATGTTCATGTGTTAGGATGTGTTAACATGTGTTAAAATGGCAAGATTGTGAATCAAATGATCAAAATGAAAACCCAGAAGTTCCATTCGATCTTTAGGGAGGTCGAATGAGATTCTATAAGTTCAAACCAAAACATAATAACTTGATTTGACCTCAAGAAAGGTCGAACCAATGTTGTGTATAAATACAACACTTTGCCAAATTTTCATTATTTCACAACCCTAACTCACCATCAAGTGCTCTCTCTCAACCCCAAACCTATAGGAAAGAGTTTTTGCCCTTGTTTTTCAGATCCTAAGCTAAAACACATTCTATTATCAAAACAAGTGAAAATTCAAGGTGTGTTCATCATCTAAACCCTTTTTAATCGAATTTCATACGTTTTTATCAAACCCTAAGTGTCCATATCTGATACAAATAAGTTTTCATGGATAAAAACCTTTCTAGCATCTTTCTAAACCAAACCTATACATAAATAATGAGTTTTCTTACAAAAAAAAAAACCCTTAATGATGTTTGATGAATTGTTTATCTGTTATATGATAAGAAATGAGGCATAAATGTTATATAGGTGATTTATTGTTGATTTGGAACATGATGTATGGGAGTTTTGATGTCTAATTGATGTTTATTGAATTTTCACCCATTTTAGGGATTTTATGCTAGATCTAGGGTTTGTTCATGTTGATAATGATGATGATATGATTGGGGATTCACTTGTACACGCTTAATCTATGCATGTTAATATGTACATGAGGTTGTTTTGATAGTTTCCATTTTAGGTAAAGTTTTCATGTAATTGATGTAACATTTCCATAATTTGCTATTTTGGGTAAATTGTAAATTATTACATGAAATGGACATGTTTATGAGCATGATTGGTAGGGTTACGTGAGGATAATATAGATATAGTTGACTACTGTTTTTGTTACATTTCGTGAAGGTTTCGATCAGATTTGATGCGATTGTGTATGTTTAATGAGTTCTGCAGCTCTGGGGTTGAACCAGAAAATTCATTCGACCTTACGAAGGGTCAAACCAATATTTCTAAAACCCATTCGATCCTTAAATTGGCATGAACCAAATTTACAAACTTTCATTCGTCCCTTCGACTGCAGAAACGGAAATTTGATGCAAACTAAGTGTTTTATGTGTAACTAGACTCTTGCCTGCATTGACACGCAGTTCAACAACTTACAATTATTTTGAGCGGTAAAACGTATAAAAAATACAGTAGAAATATTTTATTAAAATTTAAAAGCAAGCAACATAAAGTTGGCCATGTCCTGCTCTTAACTATTGACAATGCAACATAAAGTTGGCTATGTGAGAATACAGGGTCTCTTAAATACAATCCAACCTTTGATAGAGACTGTTCTTGGATTTTATTGATGGTGATTGCGAAACATACGGATAATGGGAATTGGCGCATTTGAAACTTCACTGGAATTTTGTTATCAAATGGTATCATAGTTATTCTAGGTGAAATCTCGTGTGAAAACACGGGAAGTATGTATCATTTTTTAATAAAATTAGTCTCCAATGTTTACTAAACACTAAATCATGAAGCCAATCATCTGTTGCAAGTAAACTCTGTTTACTAAGGTCTGTTCTAGAGCAATGGGTCTGTTAAGAAGATATGTCTGAAGCAGTTGTTACTAGTCTGTTCCATAGATGATGACATGTTTATGGAACAGACCTTAGTTACAGCTGTTTGAAGCAAACCGTTGAAGCAACATCTGTTTGACGCAACAGTTGTTTTAGACGGATTTCTTTAACAAACCCACTACTCTAGAACAGACCTGGGTACCGAGTGGTAAGATGAAGAAGATAGCATTCATCTCCGAGGTGCTTCTTAATTACAAAAATATATACTTATAAATTTAATATACATGAAAAGCTTAAAATAATAATTATATTCACAAAATACATAGAGAAAAATAAAAACATGTAATTTCATTCCACAAATATATTCATCCAATCAATACAAAAATAGGAAAAATCATATAAAATGGTGGCGATTTAGTGTCATCACTCATTAATTATTTTATGTAATTAAGATTTACACCAAAGTACAAAACCAAAGGGACTTTATGTTAACATCTGTAATTGTCATGAGGTGTGAAGTGCACACTCGGATAAGCTAACTAAAGGGATTTTTGTTTGCTCCAAACGCATCACTTATCTTTAAAGCCTTGTTCTTTGCCCTTTCTCCATAATAAAAGATGACAAAATCATTTTTCTCCACCTGTAAGTAGTGCATATCGACCTGTCATAAGCTGAAAGAAACATACAATGCTAATGCTGACTACTCGTTTTCTATTAAGTAATAACATAGAGCTTAGGTGTATTGCATTCAAAATATTATGTTATTGTTGACATGATATAATTTTTGAAGTGATGAATGGCACACTAATTATATCGAAAAGTATGAAAATGATAGATTAGGTGTATTGCATTCAACAAAAAATGCCCATTTTGACATGAGGCACCATCTGCAACTCTTTTAACCATTGGTGGGGAAATGTAACTTTTATAATAGAAGTAAAAGATGTTGAAGAACATTCTTACCTCGAATAATTTGCATAGTGATGATGGTTCACTTATATGCAACGTTGAATGTAATAAGCTTCCACATACGCTATTGATCATGTTCAATAGATACACTTTAGACCAATGATGTATGTTGTTCAGGAATGGGAGCCACGGATTTGCTGTTTAACTTTGCAGAAAGCAATAATTTAACGCACCCAAGAATATGTTGAATCACGATTAAGCCTACCACAAATCTTGACATCATATATATGTGGAATATGATATTTAAAGCAAATAATAAACGTCAGAATGTACTAAAATATAGGATGGTAAGATTTGGATGACCCACCAACACTTATTTAATTTTTTTAAAAATTTAAAAAGGTCCAACATATTTAGCATGAACTAAAAAACTATATCGTATTACAATAATCTAAGTCCGTTTTTTGTGAAAAAGGAAAAGCTACAAGGCCGTAAGCATCTTCAGCTTGTTGGGGAAATCATAGTCTGCTATTTCCGGTGAGAAACAGGACAAGCTGTTTGGCTTGTAGGGTTGGTTGACAGGGTGTTCCACCCTGTTGTTGGTCACCCCACCCGGATTCCCTTGTTGAGCAGCGATGGCCTGACTGATGAGCTGCTGCCATGGGAAGTTAGCCATCATTTGTGATATCATATAGGGCATGTTTGTTTTGGGTGACTTTCGACCCGCTTCAGCTACTTCATTTTTAACCTTCACCTGTTGGGATATATAATAATCCCAGTAGACATGTATTAAGATTCATATTTAAGATGGCACATGAAGTCTCATATTGAGTTAAAGGACCTGGGATTATTTTGTTACCCAAACAACAATCCACAAAACTATAGTCTCCAAATTTCATATCCAATTGAGATCGAAATGGTATAGACCATGTCTTACCTGTTGTCTCGGCTGCAATGGCAACACGTGTAGCACAATTAATAACCGCATGTTGACGCGTTGTAGGGTGAGGAAGTGTTGATTGACCATCTGTTTGATGAACCGTATAATGGATAGGATTATATGAGGAGGCTTCATTATCATCATTTGAACCACAGCGCCTATGTTTCCTGACTAATGGACGAAACCTAGAGAATATGATAATTTCATATTAGGAAAAGCTTGCATTGTTTACCTTGTTATAATTTAGCCTCCCCTTTATAGTCTTCTTTTTCTGTTACTTTTCATCAGGTTATAAACGTATGCATATATTTTAGCAAAATGAACACCTACAAAATAAACTATATAACATAAAAGGAAAAGAAAACACAACAAACCCGCATGAAACACAGGTGGACTTCAACAGTAGATGCAGGAAAAACAAAAAACAAAACGAACACCTACTAAATAAAGCGAGATAATAGAGCTTCAATCAATAACATCAAGCACTTAGACTTAGCATGTCTAATGGGCTATTTGAGCATTGTTAGTTGAGTTTATTATCCATTACAATTATTATTATTTGAGATCAACCCAACCCGACTCGTCCTGTAAATTATGTGTTTCAAATTAACCTGTTTTGACACGACCCTTTCGTTGCCACCTCTAATTCAAATAGTTGTGCAAAAAAACTGAAGGATGCAACCGCAATAATCGTTAAGTGCTATTCGATAGTAAATACCTTAAAACTGAAGCAGAATCCAGATTTGCACTTGGCTTCTCATCATCTACCTAGCTATCCTCATCATGGCCTGCCATGAAAACACCGTTAAAAGAACTTATATCCGCGCTTGTGTAGCAACATTAACCTGATTCTTTTCTCTTTTTAATCAAAAGATCATATCCTAGAATGATTGAAACCTCGTGATAATCTCCTTATATAACTCAGTTATTTAAGACTCGCTTATAGTTTGTATACAAATCGATAATAAATCCAATTCCAATTAAAAGACTCCCTCAATAAATAAATCTAATTCCAATCAATCATACCTAATATGTGATGCACATAGAGAGAATAGAGATATCGGCTATAAAAAGTATTAATTTAAAAAACACAGAAGTAAGAACTCAATTTCAGCTGACACTCTACCTGCAGGCGTGCTGTGATTGTTGTTATAATGCTCAACGAATAGATCGCTTTCACTAACATGGGAAGGTCTGGTCAGGCAGTCAACAACCCAACTTGTTTTTAGAAATATTTAGTAAAAGAAGTTTAATTCATTCTCAAATGGAGAGGTAAGTTACTAACTTAGGCCACGTCTTCTTTGAACGGGTTAACAACCACATAGCGGATACTCAATTAGTATCCAATTACAATTTTAGATATAAAATAGGCGATTTTGAAAGATTATGAAAGAAGATAAATGACACACACCTTTTTAAAAAGATCGTCAGATTCCCACTCTTTTATATCCAGGGGGAGGTAACAGACGCGGTTGGCGGTTGCAATATAAAACTTGTGTAAGCAGGCATACGGGAATTACCTTGACAACAAACAAAAGTGGGTCAGATGGTGTGTAGATCATGTAATCAAATTCATCATCCCATGAACTATAAGATGTCTATGCGTGACGACGGTTCCTTTCAAAAAGATTGTGATCACGCAAATTACCAGCTGAAAGCATGTTACTTCTACGCCTTCCGTTGGTAAGCCATCCAAATCTTGGCCATCATCTACAAGGGTTGCAAATATAAACTGTTCTAGCAATTCATGTAATAAAAAGCAATGCCAAATTGATGAACATTATATAATCATACCTTTATTCCATTCCAAGGATTACAGTAGCAATTGACAATCCTATACATCCCCTGTTGATATCATCACAAAGCAAAAGCAAAAAGCCCATCAAGCTAAATATATTAACATTCATAAAAAAAAAATAAGCCTAAAAAACGAATAATATGTTTGATAATCAATAAATGAACCAATTTTACCTTATCGGGACTGCACTTATTCGTTGTTTCGGTTTGCATCACTATAACAAACTCTATAGAACACGGTATGCATCCTTACCAATTACCATATTCCATTCTCATCTTGAAATCATTTGCATCTAATTATAGAATTCACCCGTTTTTTTCAATATAAATAAAATAAATTACTTTTTCTTACACTTTTTAGACTAAAATTTAGACGTAGTACAAACACATGAATCAATTAGAGTCAAACCTCTTTGAATAAGTCAAAATTAGCCAATGGATTATCAATTCACGTGAACTATATTAACAAAAACTAAAAGGATCATGTATGAAAAGCATCTAAAAAATAAAGCAAATGTCTACATAAGGCCTTATATACAACCAAATCCATTATACAATAACATGAAGAATAAATATGCAACTAATGGATATGAAAACATGACAAAGTAGAATTACTCTTATTAGAAGAAATAAAAAGAATAGGAACAACTGCACCTATCGATTTCAGATCGCAAAGAAATCACCACAAATAAAGCAAAACAATGTAGGGTTCTGATGAAATAATTAGCGTTTAGGGCTCTACGATTTCCGGGAGCCTTAGATTTCATGTGGCGATTGATCTGATCTAAAACAGTTTCAACAACACAAAATATAACAAAAAATTCAGAGAAAACAGAGAGATGAAGAACGGTTGATTGACATAAGAATAGAAGAGAGAAAACCTTGGAGAGGAGATGAAGAAGACGGCAAGAGATGGTCTGATTCGAACGATCGCCCTTGATTAGGGTTTTGGCTTGAAGGAGGTTATGAAAGAAATTGGGTGTTAGGTTATGTGCCGTGTTTTTTTTGGGCTTTTATATTTTATTGATTTTTGATTTAAAAAAAAACGAAAATTTTATAAATTATAACCTATTGCCATGTGGCACAATGTGGGATTAGAAGAGATTGAGGTGCAATGTGGGAGTGTCATGTGTCCCACATTGCTTTCTTTTATTATATGTATGGATGGATTCTTGGAGAGAGGCTAACGTACAAAGTTTCTTAACATACAAAGTGTAAGAAGCATTCTCAGCCATTAGATTTAGGCGGTGACAAGATGGTAATTAACAATCCTAATCATATTTGGGTTAATCTAACCAAGGGTAAATTAGGAAAAACACATTTATATTTCTGTGAAATCATAACAACAAACATAATCGATGCAAAAAATTTCAACGATTAAACCTGATTTTTCATCGTTTTCAACTCGATTAAACGTTCAGAATGATTAAACAACAAAAAACATTCGATTACAAACAAAATCAAAACGTATTTGCAAATATAGAAAAAAACAGAGTATGATAATTCAATCGATAAAATTAGTCGAATCATATTCAAAAATCACTATCAACGCATGTATTATTCACATAAACGAACGATGTTGATAATAGAAGAAGAATTAAAGAAAAAAATGGCTTTCAAAAAAGTTTCAGACGATGAAGATCAGAAACTGTAAAACAGAAAATCATAAAATGCACTTGGTTGTTTTATAAAACGCATTTGGTTTTTTAAACACTATTTAAACTGGTTTTTACAAAACACACTTGGTTTTTTACAAAACGCACTTGGTTTTTGTAAAACGCATTTGGTTTTTTTTATAAAACGCATTTGGTTTTTAAAACACTATTTAAACTGGTTTTTACAAAACACACTTGGTTTTTTTATAAAACGCGCTTGGTTTTTGTAAAACGCACTTGGTTTTTGTAAAACACACTTGGTTTTGTAAAACGCATTTAGTATAATTAGAACTCACTTTTTCCTCACTTTTTTTTCCCTATTTTCTGTTTTTCTCCAACAAACAAACAACTATATTCACACACAGTTAGGGTAAGGTTTTTATGGATTGGTTGTTTTTTTGTCAGTTTTTCTTCTTTTTTTTCCTTTGTTTTGTGATTAGCCAGAGATACAGAGATGTTGGCTTGGTTGTCTTCTCCGAAAATAGAGGGAAGTGACTAGATCTGAGCCACGATTGAGGTCGGGTTGAAATCGAACAACGATTGAGGTCGGGTTTGGTTCTGATTACGAAAAAAGAGAATAAAAAAAGGTAAAAAGGTGGGGTTGGAAGGTGATGATGAGGAGTATAAACCATCTATATTGATGAGGGATCGAGCTCTTTTAGTGGATCAGATGATGAAGATAAAGTTTGTGAGAAGGGTGGTTAGTTCAGATCTACCACAAAAAGGAAGGAAGGAAGGGTGTTTTGAGTTAGGTATAGTTAACCATGGTTTACACGTGTCAATATGTGGTGGCTTCCTACACTTCTCACATTAAGAAACTTTGTACCCTATACTTTCTCTAGATTCTTGTATGTAAACTATATGTACTTGATCAACTAGTGTAACGGGTCACCAACAGGATGTCGAGTCTGTCTTGTGTGTCGGGTCAATGTTCAAACACATTTTTAAACATACGTAGTCATGATCTGGACAAGCATGGACTAGTTAACCTATGGGTTATTAGTCAAAACACTCATACACATTTTATGATAGGTCGTCGGTATTAGGGGCTATCGTCGCATTGTTGAACTATTCTATTTTCAAGAACGCAACTTAAGGTGAGTTTCACGGCCCCACTATCACACACTTTCTCATTGGGGAGAAACATGCTACACACTTTGGATACATATAGATCATGTTATACTATGGTTATCATTTGTTTACTATTAAACTCATCTAAATCCCAAGGAAACCACTAATATGGGTATATAGCGGAGAAATGTGGATAGATCTGTTGGGCTTGACAAAAATCCACCCGGGTCGACTGGAGGCCGGACGGGTGCATATTGTCTCAAACACACAGGGCCTACCGGGGATGACGGTAGTCCGAAGCGTACACGCTATTGGAAACACAGTCAGCAATGGTTTCAATCGTAGAAGTAACATACTTAACGTCTAGCTAACGTTCATATAACATAGTAGTAACGGGAATGATCTATCTTACTTATGGAAACCGTTTTTATAAAACCTGTGAACTTACCAGCATATTTTGTTGACACATTTAGCATGTTTTCTCAGGTCACTAAGGTAGACACTGTTAATTTTGATTAATAATCAAAACTAAACGTGGCCTAAATTTTTTTCTTAGAAATACAGGAAATTAGATATTAATATATAAAATGGAGGCATAAATACATGATTTTTTTGGTTAATTCAGTTTTTAACTAGTTGGTTTTTGATTAATTCGGTTTTCAGTTGGGTTTCGTCTATTTTTTGTTTGAGTTCGTTTAACGGTTCAGTTATTGTCCATCACGTAACATATCAACCTTTTTTAGATTAAAAAACTATAGAAATACTATACTCAAATTATAAATAACAAGAGTAAGGTTCTTATACAAATGGTTTTATCCTACAAATAGGGCTTTAACGTGAGCAGTGAATGAGGGACTTTTTATTTATTTTTTTTTATTTTTTTTCATTTTGTTAAATATATATTTTAGTACTGAAATATAAAAAAATTTGAATGTAATTAAGGTAGTTACTCTAGAATTTCTAGACTAATTACAATAATTCCTAATAGTGTAATTACACTAAAAATTATATTTTTTTATATTATTAATCTAGAAATCATGCCCAAACAGATGAGAAAACATTAAAAAAAATGCTCTCTTTACTTTTCATGTTTAGTAGATTAAGCTCATTTGTATTTAATCTTTACACTAGATAACAAAATGCTTATTTTTATAGTGTAACTTTTAAAAAAAAAAAGTATTAACGTATGAAAAAATTAGTTTCGTTTAAAAATCATGAGAGAAAATAAGTTAAAAAGTAAGACCATGAGCAACTATGAGCAAAACTACCACACCAAAACGTATGAAAAAAGTTATTGTTGTCCCAACTATTAGCAAAACTAACTGGGTTAACTTTTAATTAGTATGAGGTCGCTTAGGGAAATAATTTAAAATGTCAGACTGACAACAATGATTTTTTAAGTTAATGTCGGCCAATAACTAGTAGTTAGAATTATTTAAATCCAATATCCTTTACCGAATACATGATTTAGATAATTGATTATTAGTAGGTGTGATCATCGTTCGATGAAATACATGACTTAAGTAATTAATATCTCTACACTAAATTATGTAACGTACATAGTGGGATTTCTCGTGCGTTACGTCAAATATTTGGTCATTGTTGTTATGATTTGTTACAGTACTATCATGATACTGACACTCAGTATAGCAACAAAAAAAATATGTTCAAAAGATTATCGGAATGTGTTTTAAATCACACACTAATATATACAAACAACAACATAGAAACCTAATTGTTTATTTTGTTACCCGTTCTAAAGAAAGACTAAACATCAAATGATAAATATTTAATTATATGTTAAGCTATTTAACCTATATGTTTTAAATACTGGTATGAACCGGCCGTAATACTGGATACCTAACACAAACCTGGTACGACAAAGGATGGTAAAACCAGAATACGGTATGTGTTATACACCACCCATAAATTCGGTTCTACCGGTTCAAACCGTTGTTTGTTTTGCAAAATATTCAGATTTGATCTTTAAATTTTATGAGAATCCGATAGTGAGGTAATATCAATCTTCCATAGAGAATTTTATCTCTTAAGCTATTGTGAACTTGATGTATTCAACACTCCAATGCCATAACCCTATTATACACTTTTCTTTACAGAAAAAGTTGTTAAACTTTTGGATTACTTTTTTATTATGGAATATCTTTTGAATTATTTTTATTATGAATCATGTACCTTTTGAGTTGAAGTTGTAAATTTTATGGAATTATATGGTTAACTGGTCAACTCGGTCGAAATGTTCGATATAACCTGTTGAACAATTTTTTAACTCAACCCGGTACGGTTCAAAAATTGGTTATTAAAATATGGTATTTAACATGTATTGGAGATCAACTCATTTCTGTATAGATTTGATCAATGAATAAAACATGATTGTAACTAAATCTATATCTATACTATATTATAAAGCATGAGGGAATGATACCGGTAAAATTTAAGTAATTACAACTTTTATTGCCTAAAGTACAAACACTTGATGCATTTGTAAAAGGGTAAATTAGTCTTTTACTTATCAATATTGAGGTTAATGGTTATTAACAATGGGGCAAGTTCAAGAGTTCTCTAATTTTCACTTCATATTCTCCCATTTAATTAACCATCTACTTCTCTCTAGAACATTAACACCATCACCCACTATAAACCCCTTGGCTTTCTTCCTTGAATATCAATAACAATCAAATCATCGGTTATGTTCTTGAATGGTGGTGGAAATTTGAAGACGCGAATCAATCCAACCCTTCGTTTCCGTCCTCACTCCTTTATATACTCAGCAATTCTCATTCAATCCACAATTGGGACTTAATTTCAGTATTATCATATTTTGTTTTCTCACTTCTTCCGATCGCTTCATGAATTGGGGTTTCAACAAAGGCAAGGATTTCAATGTTATAGCTTCCTGTTATAACTGTAGTATATCATCATCGTTTGTGATTTGTTCTTGTAGTCTGCCCTGCAGGAAAGGGAAAGGGAGTCGTCGGTTTAGTTTGTCGATGTTTTGAAGAAGTATGGATTGCGGTGCTTCTTTGATCATGTTATTGTCTATCCATTTTTTTCCTTTCTTGCAGTTTATGTGGCATTCAGTCGACGCTAATTGTTTAGAGGTGGACATCATTCCTTCTCATAAGACTTTCGAAAGGTTAGAATTTGCTTGTGCATTTGACGTTACTTTGTTTAACAGCGTAGTGATTTTGTTTGTGTTATTGTTGCGCTAATGTGCATTGAAGTACTGAGGCACCGTATTGGAAAACTACTACAATTAAGATAATGGTTATGCACTAAAATTCAAATACCATTCCATTTTCAAATATCAAAAGTCTGATGAATACACATTAAATATATGTATAATTACTTTCTAATTGCTTCAAATAACGTTTGGAAACTTCTACTTGACAAACAACTTCTACTTGCTCAATGGTCTAACATATTTGCATTACACGCATTTTGGTTTATACGTTGTTGATATGTCATCAATTGTGATAGGGTGGTGTTTTTTTTTTTTTTTTTTTTGTTGCTACGTTAGCTCTGTTCATTGATGACATATAAGGATATTTTAGTTTTTTCGACATTTCAATATGCATACATGTATAAACTTTTGAAGTTAAATGACATCTTTATTATAAAAAAGTTCACTGTTAACCTATTAATAAAGTGAACTCTTATGCAAGTCTTATCCAAATTTACATATTGTGGTTGAAGATGCTGAGGACCTTATCGAAGGTGAAAATTCTAATACTTTGTTTCATAGAATTTTAAGAACAATGTTTTATCATCATCACCGTTGTTATTCTTATAATCTTTAATTGTTTTGAAATAGATTTAGCTTGTGTTTTTGTGTTTTAGGTTATCAATTTGACTATGTTTTTTTGTTGGATTGTTTTCAAAGACCGCCAAGTTGGTTCAGGTTCCAATTCTATGCTAGAAAAATAACAATAACTAGCGAGAGAACCCGTGCTCCTGAAATTATTAATAAAATATAAATCCAACTTAGGTCGAGACGGTTTCTGATATGCTAAGGTATGTTGGAAATGAAAAGGCAAACGAGAATAAGAAAGTGTGGGAAGCAGTATCTATGTTGCCATTTTGGAGAATCTGGATAGGCCATTGCGATAAGATTTTTAAACATATATCAATTGTTACTCGCAAGATGGTGGAAAAAGAACAAAACAAAATGGAGGACTATTTAATGGGAAATCGGTGTAGGGGGTTATGGTTGTAATATTACTTAATTGTTGAGGGCTACAGTTCTCTAGTGATATGGATCATTGTATTTTATTTTTTATTTTTTTTATTTTTTTGTCTCTTTTAGTTACACTATATAATTTTACTTTTTCATTTTTATTTATTTTATTTACTCAATACTGCACTGAATTTGAAAAGTTTAGCAGACAGCAAACAAAGAAAGAACGTGTCTTACACCCACAACCCTCGGAGTGTGTACCCTTCAATGCAAAAACACAGTGCATTATCATTACGCAATGCAAACATGATGTGCTAAATTGATTAAAAAACAATAATAATCAAAATTCTTAACCCAAGGGCAATAGCAGATTACGCACCCACCTTTTCTATTTTCATCTAGCACATGGGATTCCATTTTTTCAATCACCTTATGCAGGTAATTTTTGTTTTAATTTATTTTATTTTTGGATTTTATTTAAATCTAGTGACAGAGCGGGTAAACCTACTAGTTATATATGTAAGCATCATGTGAGGTGTTAATATTCAGCATTTGGTATTTGTATAGAGAGTAATATAGAAATTTTATATTCACTTTAACAATATACATGATTGTAATTTGTGGCTTTAGAATAATCAGATTGGGTCCATTGGGACATAAAAGCGAGTTGGGTCTGGGCTCTTTGCTTAATATTGGGCTTAATGAAGCCACATTACGGGCCTTATGGCTGGGTTGAACGAAAGTCCAGTTGAAAAGAAAAAGCGGACCCACCAAAACCAAAGATGGAACAAGCCCAATAAGAGAGGATCAGGATCAGGCCACTCATAAAACTGGTTCGGTTATTAACTCACTCGGTTTATAGTTAAAATGATCAAAACGGTTTGGTCAACAACTGGTTCAGTTAATAAGAGGTTCTAGTTTGTCTAACAACCTACTTGGCAAAACCAATTAGGTTATTCTGAACCGGTTTACTCAAACAACCGGTTTATATCTTTTTTTCAAAGACTGAATTACAAGTTTTGTCCTTTAGTTTTATACCAAATTTCAACGAATGTCCTTTGTCTTTAAAATTGATGAGATTTGTACTTTATGTTTCAAAATCTTGCACGTTTTGTCCTTTGGTGCTAACTTAGTTAATTTTTTTCGTTAAGTGGAGGGTAAAATTGAATTTTTACCTATTTATTTAGAAAAACATTTTAAAATTAAAACAAAAGAATTTTATATATTAATAACCACCCCCATCTCTACAATTTTATCAGCACCACCAACCTCCATCCACACTATCTGTCACCACCACCCACCTCCACCCCCACACCACTTGCCACCGCCACCACCCACCCCACAACAACCACCGCCCACCACTTTTCAAAATCTAGCCAAAAACCCACCTGCCGCCACCACCTCACCTCACAACACCAACCCCTCTCCTTTGCAACCAACGCCAACACCATACCATCACTTGCTACCACCCCACCCCACCCCGCACTGTCACCATCTTCTTCACTTCAAAACTCTTAACCCCACCGCCATCAGCTGGTTCACTTGTCATGTTTTTAAATTTATCAGGTTCAATGCAAATTAATCAATGATTTGGGTATAATTATTAGAGTACCCGTAGTGGCCTCGTTATCAGGCGTTTTAGGCCACCATAGCGCCGGGAACACCGCCCCCCCAGGCGCTATGGTGGCGTTATGGTGGTACCCAGCTTTCAGCATAGCGAGCGTTTTCATGAGAGATTGTGCCTTTTGACCGTTGGTAAACGGTCCAATATTTAAAAAAAAAAAACTGATTTATTTAATTTTTATCTATATATATATACTTCATCTTCTACAACATAAACACACACATATACAATTCACACACACAAACAATTCATACATACACACACTCTTTACAAACCAAAAACCAAACCTATGGCAGCCTGGACGAATCAAGAGCAACTCGAGTTAGTGCGGGCGTGGATAAACGTTAAGGAGATCCCGTCAACCAATAGGCGGGCTTTTTGGCAGGATGTGTTGGTTGAGTTCAACCAAATCACGGGAACGAACCACCGTAACGTTGACCAGATCTACAGTAAGTGGCATTCTATACGAACTAACGTTGACAGGTGGCATGGAGTCCATTCAGCGACGATGCAGGCGCACCCTGGGGTTAGCGAACAGATGGCAATTCAGTTGACACACGACGCCTATCGTCAACAATACGATAGCGACTTCTCAATCACCAATCTTTTGTCGTGGTCTCTGATGCGTTTTCACTATGTTTAATTTTTAATGTTTAGGCTTTATGTTTAATGTTACGTTTTATGTTTTGTGTTCTATTTGTAATGTTTAATGTTTTAGGCTTTATGTTTAATGCGTTTTCACCAATCTTTTGTGTTTAATGTTAGTTTATTTTAAAAGATTACATAATATTTTAAATTTAAACCACATAAACACATAAAATTACAATCCTAAATTACTTATTACAAACAGAGTTCCTAATCCTAAACTACTTATTAAAACGTTACATGAACACATTACATAAAGACATTACATAAAGACATAATATAATCCTAAATTACTTATTAAAACCTAAACCTCCCACTACGGAGAGTAGTTGTCCCAGTCGAGTGTGTAGTACTCGGGGGATAGGGAACGTGAGCTGTCCCTCCCATCGGACCTTGCATCCGAGGGGAAGCAGTAGTTCTCCCCACGAGGGGAAGGCATGCTCCAAAGGCGCTCCTCCTCCTCAAGTTCCCTGAGGGCTTCCAAGTCCTCAGGAAAGGTTGGTGGTGCCGCAGCAGGAGGAGGAGGAGGGTGATAAATCCAATGTTGTGGAGGAGGAGGAGGAGGAAGAGGAGGTTGTGGAGGAGGAGGAGAGGAGGTGAATGGTAGTCTCCGGGGCCGGCCCCGTCCCCGGACCCGGCGAGCATACTGCCGGACATTAGAAGGTCCGGCAGCTCCTGCTTGAAAACTGCCCATATTATTCATTGTGTTCAGGATGAGGAAAGGATGGGGAAGAGGGAAGAGGTGTGACTGAGATTTGGGAGGAGGGGGGTATTTATAGGTGTGACTGAGATTTGGTGGAGGGGGGAAACTTTGAAATTTAAACGTTTGGGGGGGCAAAGTTTGAAATTCAAACTTTGAAGTAGGAGGGAAACTGTTTGAAATTCAAACGGTTTGGAACAGTAACCGTTTGAAATTCAAAATTTTTTTTATTAAATTTTATTTTTTAATACTAAATAATTTTTTTATTATTTTATTAATTTAATAAACTTTCAGTTTAAATTTTTATTTTTATTATTATTTTTATTTTTAATGAAATATTATTAAGTATTAAATATTCTTATTTAAATAAAAAACAATAATTAACCAATCATTACCAATCATTTATAACCCCCACATAACCCCCCTTCCCACTACACCCTCTTTTTCCATAACCCCAACATAACCCCTTTTCTATTACTTTTTAATATTTTAATCCTATAACCCCCACATAACTATCCACCACTACACATACCCTTATTGTATATACTACAAAAACAACATAACCTCTTTTTCCATAACCCCAACATAACCCCTTTTCTCCGATTAAGATGATGGTGGTGGGGTTAATGGTGGAGGCGGTGGTGGGGTTAATGGTGGTAGGTGTGGGGTTACAGGGGTCATTGTCGATTTAGAGAAATTAGGGTTCGTGAGCGTAGTTGCAGGTGGTGGTTGGTGTATGGCGCCAATGAGAGAGAGAAGAGGGGGAGGGGGTGAATGTTCCTCTGAAGGGTGCTCTTGGAAGTTTAATGCTGTGTGGGTAACGTCTACAAAATCTTTCAAGATAAAGACCATGAACAATAATAATAAGACAGAATGAGAGAGAGAAGAGGGGGAGGGGGTGAACGATCGTGAAGGTGTGATGGTTATGGTAGTGGTGAACGATGGAGGTTACAGTGGTGGAAGAGATGGAGGTGATGGTGGTGTGGGAATGGAGGTGGGTGGTGGTGGTGATAAACGAGAGAGAGAAGAGGGGGGAGGGGGTTATTAATATATAAAATTCTTTTTGTTTTAATTTTAAAATGCTTTTCTAAATAAACGAGTAAAAAGACAATTTTATCCTTCACTTAACGTTAAAATATAACAGAGTTAGGGCTAAAGGACAAAACGTGTAAGATTTTGAAACATAAAGTACAAAACTCGTCAATTTTAAAGACAAAGGACATGCGTTGAAATTTGGTATAAAACTAAAGGACAAAACTTGTAATTCAATCTTTTTTAAATAAAGTATGTATTAAATGTATACGATATTATAATACATTTAAGACGGACATTTGAAGTAACCAAAGAGTTAAAAGTTTATTAAAATTTAATGTTAATGTACAACCTTAAAATTAAGGTAAATTAGTATTTCAAAGACTACTAGTTAACCAAAATCGTCCATGTGGTTTGACTAGTTTTGGAGTTACACCCTTTTATTTATTTATTTATTTTTATTTTTTTTGCAACGAAACACCTAAGATTTGTCATTTATTGTCATTCCCATCGAATTTGCTAATTCCCTTTACTGGAATAATAAGTTGTGGTCATCCTCTCATGAACCATCTCGAAGTCAAAATTCCAAATACCTCACTCTTTTGTGCTTGACCACGAGCCATATTGGTTTTCACTTACTTGCAGTGTTTGTTCAGTTGACTTTTGAAAGTGGAGTAGTGGGGCTGAACCCATCAATAAGAAGCGTACCAGAATATTTGCATCGAGCCTTTACCGTTTCATATTTCAAATAAATAAATTAAATCAAATTATGAATAAATATTTTTGTTCCTCGTTGTTTTTAGAACCCCACATGGGTGGTTCACTTGAGGAAGCACCTACACCAGCTATACATATACCACTTTGTATGACCCTTTCTAGTACCATATGTGAGCTTTCCACGTGAGTGTTTTGAGACTTGGGAGTTTAACCTTCTGTCCCTCTCATCATTAATATTGTCTGTTTTGCTCCGGATGGGTTGCTCATCTAGAAGCTTACGAATTTGTTTTTGTTCACCTTGATGGAGACTTCTAGGAGGTCCCCCAGCCTAGCACGACTAATTGTGGAATTTTCATGTGCTCCAACAACACGCGTTAGTGATTTAAAAGACATTGGATTATTTGTGAAGAGTAAATTGCCAAATTCGTCCCTGAGGTTTGACCAGATTTGCTAGATCCATCCAAAACAAATTTTTTTCTCACCTGGACCCTTCAAGTTTATGTTTTAATGTCAAATCCATCCAAAAAGTAAACCCAGTTAACTTGATCAGTTAAATGAGGGCTAATATGGTCATTTTCCTTGTTAAATGAAGGGCAAATTGGTAAATCTACTATATTTAATTTATTTTGGTTTTTAGTCCCTTTTAAAAACTTAAGTGGGACCCACTAAGCCACTACCACCTCCTTCACCTTTCACTCACCTATTTCTACACCTTTCACCACCATCACTAACCACCATCTCCTTCACCATCCACCACCACCTGTAATTTATTTTTGTTGGATCAGTATTGCTCTTTGTATGAACTTGCTAGTGAACACTTAAGTGTCTAGCAAGTTCTTAATCAGTAATAGCACAACGGAATGATATAAGTTAAAGCTACACTTATCAACATGAGTTATTACTCCCCCTGGACGTTTGATAAAACTAAAGACAAGTATTTAATGAGAATCTAAGCATTGAATGAGAATGAACACTTAAACAGATTCTCAATAAATGAAATGGAAATAACAATGATAAGCTTTGAAGGATTTCTGTATTAAAAATCAATGTCTAAAACAGAGGGTTGAACCCATCTATTTATAGACTTTACAAATACATGAACCTTGCCAAAAAGCAAGTTCAGAGACAAGTTGCAATCTTGGAACTTGTACAGAAAGTTAAAGTAATACTAAACTAATAAACTACTGAAACATAAGGCGGTGGAAAGATTCTTGGACAAGTGCTGATGAATGACAAACTACTGATGAGTAGTTTGTCTTCAGTAGTTCTTCAGAGAACTGTCTGGTTTGGACTTCAGAACTTCTGATGTATTTCTTCTTCAGTACTTGTAGAATCCTTCTTCAGCTGTTTACTCTTCTTTCTTCAGTAGTTCTATACTTAGAATAAATTGACAGAAGTGAATTAGACTAAGGTTTGCAAAAGTGGTTTCACTAATCCTTTTTGTCCTAACAATCTCCCCCTGGATTGATGAAGCCAAAACCTTTCTAATTCCTTATTGTTTTCTTCTGTCATTCACAATCTTCCATATTCCTTTGAACATGGAATTCTTCAACTGGTTCAGCTGTTCATCAGTGAGAGATCCTTTTTGTGGTTCTAGATGCTGGATTGTAAGCAGGTCTTGAGTTGATAGCTTCTTCAGATCATTCATCGACTTATAGGCTCTGCTTGTTTGGTCTCTTCTTGTCACTTGTACTGAGTTGTTATCAATAAAGGACCATATGATGATACGTACTTTAGACTTGTCAAAGTCTAAAGTATAGGGAACCATGTTGGTACCCTAGGATGCTCCTGAGTGTTGGATGTCTTCGACTTCAGTGACTCTCAGGTGGGATTCTCTTCCTTGTTCTTGTTGCATCACATTAGGTAGTTGAAAGGTTGGCAAGTGATGCTCAGTAACTACCTTAGTGTGCAGTTTGTCTTTAATGGTCTTTTGAATTTGATAGGCAAAGGTGGAAGGATCCCTGTATTGGGTTAGCAGAGGTTTCTCTTTAATGTCGAAGTCAGCATGGACTACTGTACTTCCTTCTAGTAGTACCATCCTGAAATCAGTCTTCACATTCTCCTCTGTCTTTTTCTTTGTAGCAGGTTTTCTTGAAACACCAGAAGTTCTAACTACTGAAGTTGACACTTTAGCAGTTTCAAACTTCTCTGGATTTGCAGCCCTTGCAGCCTTGTATTTTCTATAAGTGTCCACTATTCTTTCTTCTTTCCATTTGGACACAGAGGCTTTTGAACCATAACCATTTGCTACTAATTCTTCAATCATCTGGGCTCTCTTGGCTTTTGCATCTTTACTTGTTGCAAGTTTGTCTGCAATAAGTTGAGCTCTTCTTGTTAGCTCTTCCATGGAGAGTCCCTTTAATGTATAGGCTTTGGTCTTGCTGTTCTTGGTAATGTAAGACATCAGTTGTTGTCTTTTGTCTTCCTCAACAATTCTTTCCAGGTTAGCCTGCCTTTGAAGTTCTGCTTCATAAGCCTGTAACTTTTCATTGAGGCTTAAGTCATCCCTTGTTTCCAAAGCATTCCAGATCTCATCTTCCTTAGCCTTTCTTTCTGCTGCAATTAAACTCTTCTCAAGTAGTTCTTTGGACATTGATAGAGGAGAAGGGTTCAGCACAGTCATTGTTGTAGTTGTAGTAGGCTTTGGAATAGGAGTTGGTTGAGTAGGTTCAGTTGATCTGGAAGGCTGTTCAGCAGTTTCAGTGTTGGAAGTGTTGACTTCTAATGGGTTGACAACTACTGAAGGTTTGTCAACTACTGAAGGATTGTCTTCAGTATTTTCTGAGTCTTCATCAGAACTTTCACCATCAGAGGTTTCTTCATTGTGGCCTTGGGATTCATCAGGCTTTTCAGCATCTTCTATTTCTTGTACAGAGACACCAAATTGTTGGGCCAGTTTTTCTTTTCTGGCTTGGTTTCTCTGTTCTCTTTCTTGGATAGCCACTCTTGCCCTTATCCTGGCTTCGAGTGACTCCCTAGGTTCCTTAGTTTTCTCCCCCTTTTTGGATTCATCAAGCTTTTTCTTTGAGGGTTCAGAGAAATGACCTGTAAGAGTAGCAATCTGTTTGGAGTTGAAGTCAATCTTGTTGGACAGATCGTTCATCTTAGTCTGTATCACTCCAAATTGGTTTTTGATGGACAGCTCCAAGTCAGCTGTGTAGGTTTGGAAGTGATTTTTGATGAGGGTGTTCATCATGTGATATAAGGGACCATCTGGGCTGCATAGCTGGTTCATGTCTATGCTGGATGGCCCAGGGAATTGGGTAGGCATTTGTAGTGAGGGGTGTGTTTTTGGGAGATCTTCTTGTTGTACAGAAGATGCCACTATAGGGGAATCGGGGATTAAGTGGACTTTAACCTGATCTGGTGTGACTAGCTTCTTGAGCATAGATACACCAGGTGCAGGACCTTCACTTGTAGCCGTCAATTCAGTAGTTTTGTGTTGTGAAACATCATCCAAGTTAATGGAATCATCTGAATCCCTGATTACATCCTCAATGAGGATTGTATCAGTTACATCATGAGCTGAGCCCAACTCAGTTGTCTCATGTACCTCTTTTTCTTGGTTCAGAGGATTTCCTACCTCAGGCATTAAGCCTTCATCAGTAGTTGCCACAGTTGACGTCTTAGCTATGTTGCTTCTTTCCTCAGATCCACCACTGGGTGGTAAATGAGTAGTAGCAGCCTCAAAAGTACCAAGAGTTTCTAAGTTTGGGCTTAGAGCCCATGGTTCATCCTCATCCCTTTGGTTAAGGCTTTGAGTGTCCACATCCATGTCAAGTTCTGAGGCTATGTCCCCTATTTGATGTGGTTGTTGGGGACTGACATGTTCAGATGGGGCTCTCTCTTTTAGTCCGGAGAGAAGTTTGGCTATTTCTATATCAGGTTCAGAAATTTGGGGTGTTGGTTCAGTAGTTTGGTCAATGGGTTCAGTAGTTTCAAAAGAGGAGTCAATAGGAATAGTTTTCTTTAGTCTTTTTCTTTTGAAAAGTATGGTGATTGGTGCTCTTGGTGGGGTTTGAGATGGATGAGACCGAGAGGATGTTTCAGTCACATCTTTATCAAGTGCAGATTGCACATTAGTTAGTTCAGGCATCTCAACCTCCTGAACTGCTTTTCTTTTTGGGTTGGTGGGTTTTTATTTTTGTTGCTTGGGTTTCTTGGCCTTTGGGGGTGTAGGTTTGGAAGATGAGGGTTCCATGGGGACTGTTTCTGGTTCCCCTTGGTCATCTTCTGGCCAGGCAGCCGGTTTGTTGTGCCTTGAGTATGCTTGTGAGGACAAAGGGTTTAAAATTGTAGTTTTACCCACAAGCACCTCTTCTCCAAGTTCTTTTATTATGCAATGCATAATAAATCTTGGGTACAACAAAAACTTCTTTTTAGTATTGAGATGATGTAACACCAACTCATTAAAGAAAAGTGATAATGTCCTGAATTTTGTTTCATTCACTATGGAATGAAAAATAGGTTGAAAAGTTGAAGGCATCTGATCATAAGATCCAGTTTTTTGACTCAAACACATAATAATATAATGAAAAAGCAGTTTATACGTTGGTTCAAAATATTTCTTAAAGATTGTATCATGTGAGAGAGTACCTTGGTAACCACACTCTGTCATGATTAAATGAATTTGAGAGTTTGGAAATTGGTCTGGGGCATTTACATCATCCAAACCCAGCCTAATTGCCAAAATAGCCGGTGTGATTGCCATTCTTATCCCTTTGATGGTTGAATTGAGGGAGATTACTTTGTTGTTCACCGTCACCGTCTCTGCGTTTGCCCAAAACTCATTTAGAGTTTCGGTATGGATTGGAGGATCGATGGTGAGGGCGGTGAAGTATTGGGATTTGACGACTAAATCAATGATTTCGTCGTATTGGGACCAGGCTTCTTGTTTTTCGAAGTAGCCTCTTTGATTGTGTCCCTGTTTCAGTACTAGAGCCATGTGGTTTGTGTGTGTGTGGATCGAACAGTGTTTTTGCAGGTTTAGGTCTTGAGAGTGTTTTGTGAGAGAGAAGAAGGGAATTTTTGCTTTTTGAAAGGATACGTGTTGAAAAAGGTATTTATCAGAAGTTTTTAACCGCTTAGGTCAAACTTCTGATGTGGGAAAAGTCTGATTTACCCTTTTTGACCAAACTGCTGATGAAGAACAAATGTCATCAGTAGTTCCCACTTTCTCTTCAGTAGTTTTGAACAACTGATGAGAATGTTTTATAAATACTTTATTCATAACTTCTAAAGGTTGTTTTATCAGAAGTTAATCAATTTCCAGAAAAATATTCCCATACTGATGTTTTGTTCATCAGTAGTTTCTCTCTTGTTTGTTTTTCAGAAGTTTTCAAACTTGAAAACAGATGTAAGTGAAAAATGAAAATATGTGCAGAAAAGTAAAGAGAAACACTTACAAATTTAGCATCCCAAGCATGGATACTAACTTCTGAAATGTTGATGTGTCAAGGGGTTTAGTGAATATGTCAGCTATTTGATTAGCTGTTGCTACATGTTTCACTTCAATCTTGCCTTTTTCATAGCAATCTCTTATGAAATGACACCTGATTTCAATATGTTTGGTTTTTGAAAACTGAACAGGATTTTGAATGATGCTAATGGCAGATTTGCTGTCGACAAGCAATGGTGTCTTGGTCTCTTTGATTCCATAATCAAGAAGTTGATACTGGAGCCATTGTATCTGTGATGTACAACTTGCAGCTGCAATGTATTCAACTTCAGCAGTTGAAGTTGCAACAGATGTTTGTTTCTTTGATTGCCAGGACACTAGACAGTTTCCCAAGAATTGATAACCACCATATGTTGATTTTCTTGACATTTTACACCCTGCATAGTCACTATCTGAAGAAGCTGATAACTTGGTATTGCTTGAAGCAGGATACCAAATTCCAAGTGTTGGAGTTCCTTTCAGATATCTGAAGATTCTTTTGACTACAATGAGGTGTGATTCCCTAGGAGCTGATTGATATCTAGCACAGACACATGTTGAAAACATAATATCTGGTCTAGAAGCAGTTAGATATAAAAGGGAACCTATCATACATCTATACATGGTTTGATCAACCTGTTTTCCTTGATCATCTGGTTCAACATGTGTGGATTGTGTCATGGGAGTGGAACATGATTTACAGTCTTGTAAAGAAAATTTGTTTAATAATTCTTTAAAATATTTTGATTGATGTATAAAAGTTCCATTTGTTTGTTGTTTAATCTGCAGTCCCGGAAAGTACTGCAGTTCTCCCATTGTACTCATCTCAAATTTTGATTGCATGAGTTTCTTAAATTCATCACACAGTTTTGTGTTTGTTGAACCAAATATGATATCATCAACATATATTTGAACAAGTAAGATATGATTTCCAACATGTTTTATGAAAAGAGTTTTATCAATGGAGCCTCTTGTAAAGTTATTTTTGAGTAGAAAGTTAGAAAGTGTTTCATACCAGGCTCTTGGAGCCTGTTTGAGCCCATAAAGAGCCTTGTCTAGTTTGTACACCCACTCAGGATGAGAAGGATCCTCAAACCCAGGTGGCTGACAGACATACACTTCCTCTTTTATTTTCCATACAAAAATGCACTTTTAACATCCATTTGAAAAACTTTGATTTTGTTGGAAATGGCATAGGCCAGAAATAACCTGATGGCTTCAAGCCTTGCAACTGAGCAAAGGTTTCATCATAATCAATTTCTTCTTCTTGAGAGTAACCTTGTACTACCAGTCTTGCCTTGTTCTTTATAATCATACCAGCCTCATCTTGTTTGTTCCTAAAAACCCATCTTGTGCCAATTGGTTGCTTGTTTGGTGGTAAGGGACAGATTTCCCAAACCTATTGTTTTTTGAATTGAAGCAACTCATCTTGCATGGCTTGTACCCAGTTGTTGTCTTTGAGGGCTTCTTGGTACTTTTTAGGTTCCAACTGAGAAATAAATGCTGAGAAGAAGCAAAAGTTGGAAAGCTGGTTTCTTGTAAGAACACCTGATGCAATATCACCCATGATTTGTTCAAGTGGATGATCTTTGTGTTCAATCAGTTGTTGTAAACCACTGACAAGTGTAGGTGGCTCTTGTACTTCATCAAACAAACCACTGAGGTTTATAATGTCTGGTTCAGCAGTTTCAGTATCTTCAGTAGTTTTAGGTGCTGAAGCAGATGTTTGAGTTTGTACATCAGCAGTTCTTGAATCAGAGGTTTGTGAAACTTCTGATGGTTTGGAAGTTGATTCAATGACTGTTTGAGGAGTCCATTGTGCTGGATCCTCATCATCAAACCTTTGATCACCATAATAAGTAGGTTTAGATGAAGTAACAGTCTTTTCAGGTCCAAAATGGAAGTTGTCAAGGTCAAAAAGTTCAACAGGATGTGCTGGAATAAGAGTGTGTTTTGACTCATTGAACTTGACATTCAGTGTTTCTTCTACTATCCTGGTTCTTGAGTTAAAAACATTGTTGGCTTTTCTAGTGGAAGAGTAACCAAGAAAGTAACGTGAATCAACTTTGGCAGCAAACTTTGAAATAGAATCTTTGATGTTTAGAATGAAACATTGACATCCAAAAGCCCTGAAAAAGGAGATAAGGGGCTTTATGCCATGAAGAACTTCATAGGCAGTCTTGGAATGTCTCTTGTTGACAAGGACTCTATTTTGAACATAGCATGCAGTGTTAACTGCTTCAGCCCAGAAATACAATGGTAGGCCTGAATCAGCTAACATTGTTCTTGCTCCTTCAATTAAGGTTCTGTTCTTCCTTTCTACTAAACCATTTTGTTCAGGAGTTCTGGGAACACTGTATTGTCTAATAATCCCTTTAGACAAGCAGAATTCATCCAGAGTTTTGTTCCTGAACTCTGTCCCATTGTCACTTCTAATGGCTTTGACAGATAGAGAATATTGTTTCTCTACTTGTAGAATGAAGAACTTGATGATTTCAGCAGCCTCATCCTTGGAAAATAAGAAGAATACCCATGTAAATCTTGAATAGTAATCAATGATGACCAAGCAGTACTTCTTCTTACCAAGGCTCATGATTTTTACAGGCCCAAATAAGTCCATATGGAGTAGTTGAAGACATGCAGTTGTTTTTGATTCTTCAATAGACTTATAGGAGGACTTATGCTGTTTCCCCTTTAAACAAGATACACAGTGTTCTTGACACTGGTATACCTTTAAAGGTAGACCTCTAACCAAGCCCATTTTTGTGACTTTATTTATGGTTTTAAAGTTCACATGGCCAAGTCTCCTGTGCCAGAGATCAGTCTCTGAAGTTGATGCCTTTGAGAAGAAACAAGCAGTGTTGTTCAGTACTTTGTCCTTTTCAATGTCCACTGTATAGACATTGCCACATCTTTTGGCTATCAACAAAGTGTGATCTTCAATGATCTTCTCTATCAACTTCTGGCCTTCTGGTGATATGATCTTGCATGCTGTCTTTATGAAAAAGGAAGAATATCCTTTATCACACATTTCTGACACACTCAGCAAGTTGTACTCAAGGTTTTCAACCAGATTGACCTTGTCAAACTGTATTTTGCCAGAGGAGACATTGCCATGTCCTAGCACATATCCCTTAGCATTGTTCCTAAAGGATACAGATCCTTCTCTTTGACTGATAAAATTGTTTATCAGGTATCTACATCTTGTCATGTGCATTGAGCCTCCACTGTCTACATACCAAATGCTATTTAAGCCTCTGGAAACTCTCTACACAAGATAGCAAATTAGTTAGATTTGGGAACCCAAGCCAGTTTGGCTTTGGGTTTGCTCTTGAGAACATTTACAGTTTGTTCTTGACCAAGTTGAGGAATCTATGTCTTTTTGGCAATGGATTTTTCATTAAGAACAATGGTGGTATCCTTTTGAGGACCACCATCAACTTTGGTCATCAGTAGTTCTACCATGTTCATGAGATCTTTAATCTCAGCAGTTTGTGAAACTGCTGATGATTTAGGTCTAACTACTGAAAGAGAATTTTGAGAAAAAGATTTTTGTTGAGATTTTGTCTTTTTCTGAGAAAGGTGTTTACTGGTTGTTGTTTCCTGGGAGAAAAAGTTTCTACAAAATCATTTTTGATTTGTTTTCCCACAACCAGTTGTTGAATTTTCTTGTTGTACTGAATACCTTTTCTGTATCTACAAAATTCTTTCTTGTGATTGAACAGACCACAGATTTCACATTCTTTTGTCTTTTCTTTTAAAGACAAGTTTCTGACAGTATTGATTGGTTTTAGGTCATCAGTAGTTTTCAGGATCTCAACTCCTGATGTAGTTGAAACTACTGATGGCTTAATGTCAGATTTTATCAGTACTTCTGAAGAACTTTCTTTATGGGTTTTGAGAAAGTTTTCATGGAAAGATGTGCATTCTTTCTCTTCAGAAGTTTCACCTGAAACAATTTTTCTCCCATCTTCAGTTGTTTTGGGAGAAAAATCTGTTGGTGTTTCAGTGTGATTGTACCCTATGCCAAACCTAACATTTGAAGCACTTTGTTTGTTTAGCAATAGTTGGTACCCTTTACAAGATTCAACCCATTTTTCACATGTGACTTTGGTGTCAGCAAGCTCTTGTCTGACATTTCCTAGGTCATTTATCATGATTTTAATTTGTGCTTGGGTTTCAATAGCAGTGTTAGTTAATTTAGAAACTTCTTTTATTTTTGCAGAAAGTTTTCTTTCTAAATCACATTTCATCTGAGTGAATTTTCTCTCAGAGTCATTTGCTTTACCTTGTAAGTGCACATTAGTCTCTCTTATGAGAGCAAAAGATTCTTTGCAAGAAGTTGAACAAAGTTTTGTCAAAGATTCTTTTGATACCTGTGACAAGGCAGATTTTGAGGTGCATCCCTCAAATGCCATCAAGGCAAAGTTCTTTCTGCCATTGTCAGGTTCTCCCCAGTTGATGTCAAACATCTTGTTGTCTGCATCAGGGTTACACTCAGTAGTGTCAAAAGGAAGACTGCTCCAGTCAACATACCCTGAAGTAAATAAACTTTGTTATGAGGGTTGCTGAGTCTGTGGAGGTGGTTGAGCAGCTGGAAAGGGAGGGATTGATTGTTGGCTCTGCATCTGTTGAGCAGGCATCTGTAAATATTGTACTTGTGGCACATATTGGTGTTGTGGAGCTTGTGCCTGTACAAAATGTGCACTCCCTTGTGTTCCATTATTCCTGTTATAACTGGGGTTAAAATTATTTCCAGACTGAGATTGGTTAAAGCTAGAGCTTCTACACTCTCTAGCAAAGTGTCCCAACTTTTGACACTTGTGACATCTAAGTTTAGATTTGTCACAACCAATTTTTGTTGAGCTGTTGAGTCCTGGAAACTTCCTTCCTCACCTTTTGTAAAATTTATTTGTTTTTAAACTTAACATGGCCAGTTGGTGTAGAATATCCATTTCTTCCAAGTCATCACTGCTGAAATTTTTTAAATCATCCATGATAAAACACATGTTATCAGCAGTTTGACTAAAATCATTATTGTCATAACCTGGGAATGATCTTTCAGATGAGATCCCAGTAGTTATGTCAATATGGTCAAAAGATCCAAAACTATTTGAACAAGTTGTTGAGTCTTGTCCCAATAGTGCTGTACTACCTGGTAGATAGTCATCAGCAGTTTTACCAGAACTTTGTAACTTTTTCTTTTGATCAATTTCTCTTTTAAAAGTAAGTAATCTCCCATGAAGTTTTGTAAGAGTGATGGAGCTAAAGTCTGGTGAAGATCTTAAGACTATAGAGTATGTTTCCCATTTTTCAGGTAAAGACCTTAAAAATCTATGAAGCATAGATACAGTTGTGTAGGTCTGACCATTTAATTTTAGCTCAGATATTAATGAGGAGAATCTTTCAAATTGTTGTGTTAAAGTTTCCCCATTAATGTGAGCAAAAGTTTCATATTGTTGAGCCAGGATTTCTCTGGTGTTGGCAATCACCTCTTCAGTTCCTCCAAACTGTTCTTTGAGGCAGTCCCAAAGCTCTTTGGCACTATCACAATGTAATAGGCCAGAGTAGATTTCATTTGGGAGTGCCATTGCCAACATAGAGAAAGCTTTAGCATCAAGCTCAAGTTTTAGGAAATCATCATCTGTATAGTCTTTTGGGTCTTTTGGAATTTCTTTTTTAGTTTCAAGATTGATATTTACTGGTTTATGAGGACCATATATCACAGATTTCCAGCAACCTATGTTGGTCTGTGATAAGGTATGTGCCATTCTCCTTTTCCAGATGTTATATTCATTTCTTACTAGCATAGCAGGTTTATTGGCAGAACCAGTATTATGAGGATCCATTTTAAAGAGTATTGATTTGTCAAATATCTCTTAAAGTGATGGATGTTGATAAAAGTGAACTTTTAATCCTTTATTGAATATCAATAAGAGCCTGTGTCTGATTCTCAATGTGTTAGATTGATATGTGATCAGATAAACCAGTGCTCTGATACCAATTGTTGGATCAGTATTGCTCTTTGTATGAACTTGCTAGTGAACACTTAAGTGTCTAGCAAGTTCTTAATCAGTAATATCACAGCGGAATGATATAAGTTAAAGATACACTTATCAACATGAGTTATTACTCCCCCTGGACGTTTGATAAAACTAAAGACAAGTATTTAATGAGAATCTAAGCATTGAATGAGAATGAACACTTAAACAGATTCTCAGTAAATGAAATGGAAATAACAATGATAAGCTTTGAAGGATTTCTGTATTAAAAATCAATGTCTAAAACAGAGGGTTGAACCCATCTATTTATAGACTTTACAAATACATGAACCTTGCCAAAAAGCAAGTTCAGAGACAAGTTGCAATCTTGGAACTTGTACAGAAAGTTAAAGTAATACTAAACTAATAAACTACTGAAACATAAGGCGGTGGAAAGATTCTTGGACAAGTGCTGATGAATGACAAACTACTGATGAGTAGTTTGTCTTCAGTAGTTCTTCAGAGAACTGTCTGGTTTGGACTTCAGAACTTCTGATGTATTTCTTCTTCAGTACTTGTAGAATCCTTCTTCAGCTGTTTACTCTTCTTTCTTCAGTAGTTCTATACTTGAAATAAATTGACAGAAGTGAATTAGACTAAGGTTTGCAAAAGTGGTTTCACCAATCCTTTTTGTCCTAACAATTTTGTATGGACCCCACCCACAAAAAACAAATACATCATCAAATCGATTTTGACAATTAGAAATGCAGAGAGATGTAGAAGCTAAGGGATGGAAACAGATATGGTCAACGACACCAAGACGAGGATGGGTTACAATATGCAAGTCGAAATCAATGGCTTCATAGGCTGCTTTGACTATTGAGAAAACCGTATGCTTGGAAGAATCTGAGGAATTGGAGACGAGGGTGTATCCTACTCTCGTGTATGTCTCGTCTTCAAACTTGTTAACAATGGTCGTACATTGTCGAATTGAAATACTAACCCTACCCGTACTCATCTTCTCTGTCTCAACAGTAATCAGTCTTTAATCTTTATACCCAGATGTGCAGAGGGTTGGAGCCGACGCCATCTCTTCAACAAATTCGTTACCGTAGCAGCCGTTAACTAGTCAACGATAACTTCCTCTTCATCTATTCAACAATATCCTCATCAAAATTTTAACCGACACGTGTCCACCATCTCTTGATCTGCAAAACCCTCGTACCTAGTACCTATCGCGCCGCCTCTTTACCCTTCCGTTTATCCTATAAATCCATTCACTGTCTTCCCTTCACTCATCACAATATCCCCGTCAACTCTACGATGATACTATCTCCGACCACACCACAGGATATGTTCCATCCCCCTTTTAGGTAGCCCCAATTTTGTGTTTTTATTATTAAGATTGTAACATTAATGTTTCTCACGAGTTTCTTGATCTGGGTTTTTATTTTCTTTAAGTTTTAATTAGAGGGTGTTTGGGATTGAGTTTCAAAACAACTTATTGACTTATTGGCTTTTTCAAGAAGCTAATAAGTCAATAAGTTGTTTGTGTAACCCAAAAGCACTTTCTGTTTTGACTTTTGGCTTTTGGCTTTTAAGGGTGGAAAACTGTTTTTGAAAAGTTAGAAATCCTGGCTTTTGGCTTTTGACTTTTGAAAAAAAAATTACAAATTTACCACCCATAAAATCAATATTCACAATAAGTTAAGCGAAACACTAAAAAAAACAATATATTCACTTTTTGACGTTTCTCATCCCAAAAGCTAATCCAAACACTTTTTTTTTAAACCCCTTTTAAAAAATGTCATAAGCCAATAAGCACTTTTGACCAAAAGCACTTTTACATTTCCAAACTCAATCCCAAACACCCTCTTAGTTTGTGGCTGCTAATTGATTGACTTGAGTGTGCGCAAAGATTTAGGAGTGTGTGCATAGATTTAGGAGAGGGTGGGGGTGGGGGTGATCTAGATATTAATTTAATAATAAAGTAAATTTACCATAATACGCCCCATTTAACAGGTCAATTTAACTGAGGCTAGTTTTTGGATTGATTTGGCAGTTAAACTTAAACCTGAAGGGCCCAGGTGAGGAAAAAAATATTTTTGGATGGATCAAGCAAATATGGTCAAAACTCAAGGACGAATTTGGCAATTTACTCATTTGTGAATCATGGATCTCTCTCGGCCACGATTGATGTGAGATTTGCCTAGGGTGTACATTAGTCCATGTCAATCTTTTCGGCGGTCGGTACTCATCGTCCCACATGAGGTTGCCCCACCATCCCGAATGGCACATGGGTGGACCTGATACGATTTGTAACATCCGATTGACCTCTCTCACCACCAATATTGTCCGCTTTGCCCTTGATGAATAACAGATTTAGAAATTCACAAATTTGTTTTTGGTTGCCTTGAATATAAACTTTGTAGAAAGTCACCCATTCTAATTAATACTAGTCCCACCTAAATACTACTTTTCAGGAACTTAGGGATTTATTTTTGGTAATAGAATCCGATCATCAAAGAGGAAATGAGGAGTAAGGTTTTGAAATGTATCTCTAAAGAAGATAACTTTTATTGCAAAAGAGTAAAACTTAGGGGATACAAGTTATAAAATTTTCAAATTTCATGAAATGAGATATTTTGTAGAAGTAACCGACGGCCCACTCCCCACACCCTACACCCAACTTCTCTTCTTCCTGGCTATAAATACAAAAACCCCTAATCCACAAAAACCTACATTATTATTTCAATTTCAAATCCATTTGAGCGGAGCGGCGTCTTTATAAACGCCCTTCAAAACCTCCTCTAGATCTATAACCTTATTCCACATACAAAATGAGAGAATGCATTTCTGTTCACATCGGTCAAGCCGGTATTCAAGTCGGCAACGCCTGTTGGGAACTCTACTGTCTCGAACACGGTATTCAGGTATACCATTTCTTACTAGTTTTTCTTTGTTTGTTTGTTTGCTTTCAGATCTACATTCCTATAATAATATAATATATATATTGTTTCTAACAGCCTGATGGCCAAATGCCAAGTGACAAAACAGTTGGAGGCGGCGACGACGCCTTCAACACGTTCTTCAGTGAAACCGGTGCTGGTAAACACGTTCCTCGTGCTATATTCGTTGATCTTGAACCCACTGTTATCGATGAAGTGAGGACCGGAACATACCGACAGCTCTTCCACCCTGAGCAGCTTATTAGTGGCAAAGAAGACGCTGCCAATAACTTCGCTCGCGGCCACTATACCAGTAATAATTACACTCTTGATTATTATTTTGGTTTGGATCACTTTTGTACTATGGATTGGATTGATTAATTTGGATTTGTTATTGTGCAGTTGGAAAAGAGATTGTTGATTTGTGCCTTGACCGTATCCGTAAGCTTGCGGATAATTGTACTGGTCTTCAGGGGTTTTTAGTGTTTAATGCTGTTGGTGGTGGGACTGGTTCGGGTCTTGGCTCGCTTCTGTTGGAGCGTTTGTCGGTTGATTATGGGAAGAAGTCGAAGCTTGGGTTCACGGTTTATCCGTCGCCCCAAGTATCCACTTCGGTTGTTGAGCCTTATAATAGTGTGCTTTCCACGCATTCGCTTTTGGAGCATACTGATGTGTCTGTGCTGCTCGACAATGAGGCGATTTATGATATTTGTAGGCGTTCGCTTGATATTGATCGGCCGAGTTATAAAAATCTTAATCGTTTGATTTCGCAGGTGATTATAATAATTTGGTACAATGTTTTTGTTGTTAGCTTGTTGTGATGGGATGGTAGAATAACTAAACTAATTAATGTTTCATGTGCAGGTGATTTCTTCGTTGACGACGTCTTTGAGGTTTGATGGAGCGTTGAATGTGGATGTTACCGAGTTCCAAACTAATCTTGTGCCTTATCCGAGGATTCACTTTATGCTTTCGTCTTACGCTCCTGTTATCTCGGCTGAGAAGGCGTACCATGAGCAGCTGTCGGTTGCTGAGATCACCAACACTGCGTTTGAACCGTCGTCTATGATGGCTAAGTGTGATCCTCGCCATGGTAAGTACATGGCTTGCTGTTTGATGTACAGAGGAGACGTCGCACCAAAGGATGTGAACGCTGCAGTAGGAACAATCAAGACGAAGCGGACCATTCAGTTTGTGGACTGGTGCCCGACAGGGTTCAAATGTGGTATAAACTACCAGGCGCCGACTGTGGTTCCAGGTGGGGATCTGGCCAAGGTGCAGAGGGCGGTTTGCATGATTTCCAACTCGACGAGCGTGGCAGAGGTGTTCTCGAGGATTGATCATAAGTTTGATCTTATGTATGCGAAGAGGGCGTTTGTGCATTGGTATGTTGGTGAGGGGATGGAAGAAGGTGAATTTTCGGAAGCTCGTGAGGATTTGGCTGCGTTGGAGAAGGATTATGAAGAAGTTGGTCTGGAGTCGGGTGATGGCGAAGATGATGATGAAGAAGAAGAATACTGAGTGAGGAGGGGATGTTGCTGTGTTGTTTTCAGTTATGTTGTTTGTGTTGTAGTTGCAGACTTATGAATGAGCTGTTGTTTTTATTTTCTATGTAGTAGTTTCAAAATGTTTTCCAGTTTGGTTCTGTTAATCAATCCGCTTGAATGAAAGAAATGCTTGAAAGCCAATTTGTTCCTATGAAAGAAATTTGCTTACATTACATAGTGTGTGTGTTTAATACTAACTTGCAATAATAAATTTATTATTAAACCTTTCAAAGCCAGCATCTAACTTTTGTCATAACTCACAATACCACTAAATTGCTGGCTGTTATTGCAAACCTTGTTTGTTTCCATGATAAATGATTATAAATAGAAGATTTGTTAGTTAGTTATATCCACTTCCACTAGATTTCTTACCCATAAATAAACTCTTAAATACTTCTTCACTAGAAAACATTCATTCAAAATACTCTATAGTTTCTTTTTTCAATACAATGAGCTACCTACTATTTTCTTATCTTTTTTAGTTCAAAACGAAGATGATACTTCTGGTGGAACAAGGGTATTCTAACGATCTCTCTAGTCACTTCGTTCTCTATTTCTTTTTTATTTTCTTTAGGGACTTGATATTTGAACATTAGGCTCAAGTGCGTGCTCGAATTTAAACTTGACCCTCATGTTTAGTTTAGCTCTACTCGATTCAAGTATTTTCTGTTGTGTTGTTGATCAATTTGATGCTTCTAAATTTCTTTCCGTCCACATGGTATGCATCCTGATATTAAGCTGCCAATTTTTTTTAAAACAGATCCATCCATATGGTCTCTTTGAAATTAAGGTACACCATTGAAGCATAAAGGTAATAAATAAATAAATGTTAATGTTATTCCTAGTTTCAATAAACATGCAATGCAACAAAATATAACCAAACAGTCATTACATTATATTATATTAGCTCTGCTCTGCTCTGCTCTGCAGAAGAACACAAAAGAATGAAACTCAAACTTAAATATACTTTATTATAACATGTAAAAGAAAGACTCTACTCCGCTGCGGCTGCTGCAGTATCATGGCTGCTGCTGCTGCTGCTGCTTGCTTCATTTCCAATATCTGGTGTTGATGCACTTTGTTCTGACCCTCCATTGTTTGATGAAGAATCTACACCCTTGTTGCTTTCCTTTGAGGCTTCACGCCTTTTATTTTGTTCCTTGCTTTCGTTTGTGCTCTCGGCCTCTGTGGCGGCTGCATTGTTGGCAGATTCTGAAGCTTCAATATAATGCTCCTTTGACTCGCTTTGCGCTGAGTTTGATTCTGAGCTAGCTCCATTGTTGGTGTCTGTGCTTTGCGTTCGCTCATTGGACTCTCTCTGGGTTGACTCGCTTTGCACTGAGTTTGATTCTGAGCTAGCTTCATTTTTGTTGGTGTCTGTGCTTTGCGTCTGCTCATTGGACTCTGTCTGGGTTGACTGGCTTTGCGCTGAGTTAGCTTCATTTTTGTTGGTGTCTGTGCTTTGCGTTTGCTCCTTGGACTCTGTCTGCGTTGACTCGCTTTGCACTGAGTTCGACTCTGAGCTAGCGCCGTTGTTGTTGGTTTCTGTGCTTTGCGTTCTTCGGTCATTGGATTCTGTCTGCGTTGACTCGTTTGAATCTTCTGAACTTGGTCCATTGTTGGTGGTTAGAGTTTCCACCTTGGACTCTGTCGGGTTTGAATCTGAATTTGCTACATTGTTTGTAGAGTCTGTATTTTGAGGTTGCTCTTGATCTTGGGTTGACGACTCATTTTCTGCTGAGTTTGAACCGGAAGTTGTTGCATTGTTGGCGTCCGTAGTTTGAGTTTGTCCCTCAAACCCTGTCTGGGCTGACTCATCCCAACTTTCTCCATTGTTGGAAGAGTCTGTGCTTGTGGTTTGCTCCGTCTGCATTGACTCGTTTTGTGATAATTTTGAATCTGAACTTGCTCCATCATTGGTACTCTCACTTTGCACCTTGGACTCGGTCTGTGCTGACTCTGTGCTCTCAGCTAGCTTGTTGGACGTGGTCTCTGTTGACTCGTTTTGTGATGAGCTCGACTCTGAATTCGCTTCATCTTTGGTACTTTCACTCTGTTCCTTGGACTCTGTTTGTGTCGATTCATTCTGTACCATGCTCGAGCCTGAATTTGCTTCATTATTGTTGCTTTCACTTTGCTCCTTGGACTCTGTTTGTTTTGACTCGCTTTGTGTAGAATTCACATCTGAACTTGATCCATTATTCGCGGACTCTGTACCTTCAGTTTGCTGTTGTGTTGACTCTGAGCCTGCCTCATTGTTGGTAGAGTTGTTACCTTCAGTTTGCTCCTTCGTCTCTGTACGAGTTGACTCGGTCTCCGCTGAACTTTCCCCATTGGGGGTAGAATCGGTATTTCCAGTTTTTTGCTCATCAGTCTCTGAATGTGTTGATTCGCCTTGTGTAGAGTCCGCGCTTTCAGTATGTTCCGTTGACTCGCTTTGTTCTGAATTCGGGTCAGAACTTATATTCGTAGAGTCCGTAAACACAGTTTGCTCTTTCGACTCTGGTGTCTTCTGAGACTCATCAACCACTTCACTCGAAACATCGTCTCCTTTTCCATTCTCCTCGTCGCCGATCTTATCTAACTCATTTTTGTTATCTTCAACCGCCGCTGGTTTCGTTTCTTCTTCACTTTCACTCTCTACATTCTGTTTACCATCGCTCGTCTTCACTTGGTTGGTATCATCATCATCCACACTCCTATTTTCCGTCTGGTTCATCTTCTCGATCGCATCCTCCTTTTCTTTGTTATCTTCTCCATCGTCTTTATTATCACTTTCATCCGCATCTCTTACGCCATTCACCTCTTCAATTCTCTCCTGTTTTCCGCCTTCATCCTCATGATCCCGAACCCCCTCAGCGTTATTTTCATCTACGTCTTCATCTTCATGACGACGCTCATCGTTTGCTCCATCCACTTTCGGGTTAAGCCCCTTTCTCCCTAACTTGATCAAATCGTCATTACCATCATTGTGCAACCGGTCAGAAACGCTTGTACCAGATCCCGGCTTCTTCTTATTACCGGAATGCTGAAGCTGATACAACAACCATACACTCACACCAAGCAATACACAGATCTGCAACACATGCTTTATCTTCAATCCTTTGCTTCTACCGTTTCTGCTGCGTGGCGATTGCCGAAACATGATTTATATCTGTAACAATTCAAACACGGAAATGCACATCATATACTAGATCTAACTAGATAGTGAATTGGTAACAATAAAACATTCAGAACTTAATGTAATCAACTTTAAACATATGCATAACAAATTAAACAATACAACAATCAAGGATTAAGTTATCCAACATAAATGAGAACGGAGAGAAGGATACAAAAAACACAGCAGATCACAAAATATAACATAATGATGTCGATTGCCGAGAAATATAACACAATGCCGAGGAAAAAAAACCACAATGGCGATGAAAAAACACAATGCCAAATAAACTAGTAAGGGATGCTGAATTGAATGATTCAGCACTTAATCAACCAAACAGCCCCTAAGTTCAATCGGAGTCCGTTCAATACCCTTCCTACAACTTCCAATTTTTAGGAAACTATGTATTTGAACGAAAATAAAACAACATTACGTTTTGTAATCACTAATCAGTTAATCTAAAACAAATCAACAAACATATAACATACTTTCGCTGCAAGATCAAATACAAACCTTACTCTCTGAAAAATAAATAAATAAATGTAACTTGTTTTTGTCTTGAAATGAAATAGTTTAAAATGTGTCAATGATAAAAAAAAAAAAAAAAAAAAAAAAAAAAAAAAAAAAAAAAAAAAACCGTTATAACAAATAACTCAGTGCTATTATAAAAGTCGCATAAAATAATAGCAGTGATGAGTTATTTCATAAATAAAACATGATGATATGTACCGAAACCATCCCGACACGAACGAAAAAAAGCAATCAACTAACGATCTGAAAGACAGAAACCAGAAACACTTACCCAATGCAAAACCGAAATGAAAAATAATAACAGATTCAAACAGAGAAAGTAATCATTTAATAAAACAATGAGAACCCATCCATTAAGTTATTATTTACAGATGACAGTTTGAAACTTGAAGATGCAAAAGATAAGTTTACCTTTTTTATAAAATTACTCAACACACAGTTAGTTGTAAGGTGAAATGTGTGGTGGATCTAATTAGTTAAGTGGTGACTTGACTTGTAGTTGAAGTTGAGTAATAAGGTAGGAGGATGTAAATGGGTTATCTTCACTGGCATTAACAATTGACAGAACACAGAGTCCGGTGTCAATGTTTTAGATCCGATCTGTGAAAGGGTGGGTGTTTCGAGGTTGTTTCCGTAGTGTTTACACTTGCAAGTCAACATGTTATATTTTCAAAATTTTTTTACAAGAAAATGATTAAAATGGCCCGTTTACTGAGGGATTTACGAAAATTGCCCTTTGACTCGTCTTTGGGAGACGGGTTACATCATTCAAGACGTCTCAGACCTCTCCGGAATGGTCTCTCACTCCAACCAATAACTCACACACACACACATATATATACACACACAAAACACAACACAAACACATATACTTAAACAAACACAAACCAAAAGCATGGCCGGGTGGACTAATCAGGATAAACTCCATTTGGTGACAGCGTGGATCAACACTAAGGAGAACCCGTCAAACAATAGGGAGGATTTTTGGCACAATGTCTTGGACGAGTACAACCGAATTAGCGAAACGAACAACCGTAACGTTGATCAGATCTCTAGTAAGTGGTCTGCCATACAAAATAACTATATATTCCTAAATTACTTATTAAAATCTAAACCCCCACTACGGAGAGTAATTGTCACAGTCCTCCAGTGTATACTCTGGAGGTGACACATCACGGTCGCTATCGCGATCGTCAGACCTCGCATCCGAGCAGATGCAGCAGTACTTAGGAGTTGATCCTTAGTAGTAGTAGAAGCGTTCTTCTTCCATAGCAGCTCTAGCTGCTTCTAACTCCTCCTTGTATGGCCCCCGAGGAGGAGGGGTGGGTGTAGCCTGGTGGTGGGGGTGGGTGTACCATAATGCGACATGTTTTTTAAAAAAAAAATACACCAAGTTAACGAGCATTTAATTTTCTTTCCAACGAGCACCATAATGCTATACAAAAAATGACTTTTTAGTGGGTTTTTATTCATGCAAAAAAAATAAAACGCAATATGTTCAGGTAATTTCATTAACCATATCTAGGCAAGTCACTAATCATGTTAAGATAGTATATATGCTTTTGAACCTACTATTACATATAAGAACCCGCTAACTACATATATATTTACACAGGTAGTCAGTTTCGTAATAATCTATTTTTTTTTGTATTTTGATTGGTGTTGCTAGGACCATCGATTACAAAGGTTGCTAAGCCGGTAGATGTAGCATATGATTCTTTGACATCAATGACAAGTATTTGAAGATGGGTGGGGAATATGAAGTGGGTGGTGGCTGTGGTGGTTGGGATGCCGGTAAAGTTGATGAAAGGTAAAGTTGGCGATGGTAGAAACATTAATTTTTGGATTTACCCGTGGGTTAGTGACCAACCGCTCAAAGATAAATTTCCGAATCTATTTAGATTAGAAAAAGAAAAAATGGTTTCAGTGGCTGACAAGTGTAGATCGAACGGGTTGGGAGCGGAGGCTTTTTGGTCTAGAGTTCAATCAGTTCAATCATCGACTTTGCAATCTGAAAAACAAGTTTTTATGGATATGTTGAATAATGTGTGGCTTGTGGGTACCAAAAATTCGTGGACATGGATGGGAGACAAATCCGGTTACTTTACGGTGCAATCGGTCAAGAAGTGGATTCAAAAAAAGAATAATCAAGTCCCGGGTTTTCTTTTGTATTGGTGCAAATGGGTTCCGAATAAAGTTAACATATTTGTGTGGAGCTTCGACGTAGACGCGGACAAAGATGTTCCCCGCCTTCCCCCTTCAGAGACAAGGCATGGAACATCAGAGTCCGCAGACTTTTCACGTAAAGCGGAGAAGGACGTTCCCCGCTTAATCCACGGCAAGACAACACGAACGGAAGAGCTATCATCCGCGACTCATTTTTAATTCAGTCTAGCGCTCCACCTCCTCTCGAATCAAGAGCAGGATAAAGCCCTAGACTAGGGTGACTTGAAGGGATAGGGAGCCTAATCCAGGCGGACGCGGCCTCCTATCCCCGCTTAACAGAAGATCCGCGGAAACGGGCGCATAGCAAAGTTTCGGCGGAAAGGACTTGGGTCGCAACACTACACATCTGTGTCAAACACGCGCGCGTCCACCAACGCGCAGGCTGCTTCATACCACATATATTCCCAAGTACGATGTACGGAAGATCAAGAGTCAGTAATCTACCGGCAGAGGATCATTGACACCATCAATCAGATAAGGACACGTGTCCGCGGCTGCCCAACAACCACTGAGGTTCATCAGTGACGTGACTGGTTCCATGCTTCCACCATGCTGCCACTACTGTTCTGACCAGGCATGCTCACCTTCTGTCAGAGGCCACATCAGACAATGGCAGGTAAGTCAACCATGCTGCTTCAGAACAACATACCGCCAAGGGCCAGTCACATGCCGCCACGTGGACACCAGTAAGCTCACTGCTGACGTCATCTACAGTGGACGTCCTTTTCCTGCCTTTCTCAGAGGCCAAGGAGAGTTGGGCCGAGCCAAAGCCCAAAGATCACGAGACTTGTTGTGGGCTTCTTCTCAAGCCCACGACCTCCATTATAAATAGAAGACATCAACTCCCTTCAAAGAGATCGAACATCAATCACTTGTAACCTAGAGCTAGGATTACTCTTATGCTTTGTATTCTCTTAAGCAATAATATCCTTGGTTCCTTACAGTGGACGTAGGTCAAACTTGACTGAACCACTTACATCTTTGTGCTATTGCTTCACTTACTCACCACACACTCACTCACATTGCACTCTCGGGTTAATCCAAAGGTTTGGGTAAAGGAACGTACGTATAGTGACATAAGTATAACCAACTCGGTGATTAGAGATAATCCCTGGGATACTTATTGTTTCTTCAAGTATATTTAAGAAAACTAGCTTTTATCCCGGGACTGTTCCGGGGTTGAAAAATATAACCAATCTAATAATACTAATACTAATAGTAACTAGTGGAATGCCCGCGCGTTGCGACGGGTGTCCCGGTTGACATCTTATGAAACGCGGTACTCATTTTTGTTAGTAGTTTATGTTAGTTTTAACGTAATATTTGAAAAAGACGGTGATTAGATTATGTAATTAAATTTTACTTTGTATTTGTATCCGTTCATTTTATTTTTTATATCAATAAAATTTGCCCAGGTTTTAATTTCTTTCACAAAAAAATAAACTTTCACAATTAAAGATAAAAAATGCCATAAATAGGCAAGTCCACGCAGATGACAATTACAAGTTATTTGCTAAGTGTTCGTTCGGCCAGTTATTGATGTATTGATGTATTGATTATGAGAACATGTTCTGGAAATGATGATGCGTAAGAAGAAAAGAATAATGGGTAGGGAGACGACTACTTTCGTAGTTGTTTATGACAAAAAAATTGGTGATGAGGATACTATAGTATGACTTTTAGGGTTAGCAAAAAATGTCTTCTCTATGGGGGAGAACCCCCTATATAGGGTTCGACATATGTCATCATCACCCAAAACCCTAATCGTCATGGGCTTAAGCCCCATTAAGGTTGTCTCCACTACCCTAGGCTATATTAGTAAAGTCACCAAGTGGAGAATGCCGGTGACGTCCCTTTGCATGCATTACACATATCTTCCGGAGTATGCGTGCGCAGTTGCATGCTTTATGTTTCTGCGCATGCTCATGCTTGCGCATGTCTGGAACTCGAGTTGGGTCGATCCATATCATGGTTCAGTACCCAATTCCATCACTTACAAAACTGGTCAAACTTCATAGACGAAAATGACATTTTACTCTAATAAAAATACAAAAAATAGATAAAGCAAACAATCCTATAATTCCTACTGCTTTTTCACGTCGTCAATGTATTATTGTATTCTAAAAAGATATCATTTCTTGAGATTGAGGATTTAAGTTAGCAAATGTATAATATAAATCGTAAAAGTAGAATTAGAATATATGTAAATTAGCTCGAAAAAAAAAAACTTAATGCATAAAATGGATAATAATAATAAAATTAATAAACGCATATACAAACCAGATAGTTAAAATATATAATTCAAACATTATGTTTAATATCACATGTTGTTATGGTTTATATCACACGTTGAATGATATTGTTGAACTACTGCCCTAGTAACTAACTACTGGTTTACTTGTGTGATAGGCCCGGTTCAAAGAGATGTGGGCTAATGGAATATGGGCTTAACTGGAATGGGTATAACTTTTACGCAACTCTAATTTCAATATTGTAATGATATACTAGTTAACTTTGTTTTGAAAAATTTGTTGTGTTGTACATAAAGATTGTTTGATTATTAGTATAAGATAAAGATTAAATACAAATAAATTTTAACATATTAAAATGAGAGTGAAGGAAGATTCTTTTTTAATTCTTTTACTTCATCTTTTAAAACATGTTTTCTAGATTAAAAAAATAAAAATAAAAAATTGTATATTTCTTTTAGATTTTAGGACTAAAGCACATACGTAACAAGATAGAAAAAAAATTCATTTCACTTCTTAGGTTAAAGACCCATTTGTACAATAACCTTGCACTATCAATACATGGTTGCATAATTATGTATTGATGTATAAAAGTTGCATTATTTACGTATATAAGTGTTATATATATATATAGGGAAGATAAATTGAAAACCCCTTAAATTGAGAAAACCTATAAAAACTCAAGTCACATTTTTTTTTTGAAAAAAAATACACAATGTAACAAGTATGTTTTTAAACATTTTGAGTAAAAAAAATATAAAAAGCTCCGAAGAAAAGTACACGCATACATCCACTCTAGTCGCGTCACGTGGCTCCATAAAAGGTGGTATATTTTCTCTCACATCAGTATTAATTACCACGTGCCTTAGTATATATATTGGGCCGGAGGGAGGCACCCCTTAACTCGGGCCCACGCCCATAACGAGTTAAGGGTTAGTGATGTTTGGCCTATGCATGCCCTATATAAAGAGAGTCATCCTTTTCATATGGCATGTCATGTTACACTGCACTAAGTAATCCAACATCATTTTTGTGTTTGTACGTTAAAATCGTTTTCGATCTCCTAGCAGTCGCCTCCCATCATACGGTCCCCTTCTTCCTTTCTTGTAGGTCGGTTTGAAGTCATGAGTGTTTGCAAAGGATTACACCCTGCAGTAACCACGAGTCCTTCACAATAATTACCTACTTTCTAAGTAATTAAACTTGTTGTTTCTTCATTAAGCTTTTGTAAGACTTTTATATTGTTCTTAACAAATAAATAAATAAAAACAATAAACATTAATCTTTTTTTATTTATACTAATAAAAAATTAAAAACAATATATAGGGTACATGAAACTAGTCCTATACACACAAAGAAAAAGTACAAATAGCATTTGCTTAGGCCACCTTTTTACTAATCTCCCATTTTATAGACAAGTGGCACCATATTGGTAATCTTGCTTGTGTTGCATCATTTATAACTAAAAACTTTCCATATTATATTTTTATCACATGAACTGTGTTTCGATTCTTATCTGTCTTCTCCAACTGTTTTTCGATTCTTATGTGTTTTCTATGCGTTTAATCAGATTTGTTTTATATAATAAATGCATTCACTTTAGCGTAAAGAAACTATATTTAAATTTGGTTTTGGCTATGGTTAAAGTTAGAGATTAATATTATAATACCAATACATATTTATGTAATACTATTACGGTGATGATGATAAGTGTCTTATTTATCATAATTTAATATATTTTATGTATTCTAGAACATAAAATTATAAAAGAAAGTAAAACGTATATATAATTTGAAATCCCAACGAATATTTTTTATAACACTAATGGGTATACCCGATACTGAGCAGTTTGCTTGATACATGATAGATAAGGTATGGGTATTGGACAGGATTTTACAGTTGGGTATATGTATGAGAATAGCCATACACCAGAGTCCAGACGCATTGAATCCCTCAAAAGTGGAGTTTTTTAGAGACATTAATAAATCTATTGTGATGCTAAGGTAGAGTTGCATAAACTGATTATTTTCCCTAACTTGTTTGGTTAACCTAATCTTCGCTTATTTTCTCATTTTTTTAACCGATTATTGCTTTAGCGGGTTATTACCTAAATTGGTTCGGTTAATAACCGGTTATTTTATGTCAATTAACTGGTTATTAAAAAAATCATTTTTTCCTAGTTAACCGGTACATCTATTAAAATCTTGTTAAAAATAACCGGTTATTCCTAAAAAGATCTCTAAGTGGTTACTAACCTATGTTAAAAATAAACACTACTCAGTTACTTATCAATCTATTATTAAACGGTTTTGATTTCAATTAATAAGCAGTTATTTTGTACGCTTCTACGCTGAGGTAACAATTTCTAAGGCTTTATTTGTGTTTTTTACCCATATCGCTGATGTTGTTAATTTGAAAAAGGAATGTCGGCAACTTTAAACTGGAACCCACCACACCACAGCCAACCAAATTCCATAATCCAAAATAAATTCACACTACCATTTAAGTTTTCTAAGAATTTAGAGTAAAATTATACTTTCTGAAACAAAATTTTAATGAAGTCACATTTTCTGTTAAATAGCAAGCTGCACTATATGTATTTATAAGCAGTGTTGTAAAAGGCGGTCTAGGCGGCGCCTAGATGCTAGGCGGTGGTAAAACTTGAAATTTTGCCCTAGGCGGATTTCTGGGCGATTTGACAGTTAGTCGGAGCCTAGGCGGTCCTAGGCGGGCCTAGGCGGTGTTATTTTTTATTTTTTTTATTAAATTTCTAAGTATTTCTAGGTATTTCTTAGTATTATGTGTATATATCTAAGTATTATGTGTATATATCTTAACATATTTTCAAAAAACCCCTAAATTTGTGTATATATATATATATAATACGTATAAAATACCAAAACGCCTAATTCCGCCTAATTTTCGCCTAGTCCCGACTAGTCCCTAGGCTGGACCTCACCGCCTGCCTAGCGCCTAGCGCCTTTTACAACACTGTTTATAAGTCTTCTTTTATTAAGTCTTTAGTTATAACTAGTGGGTTGCCCGCGTGTTGTTGTGGGGACATAAAACTTTGGTTGGTGATTTTTAGGACGTGCACAAGTTGTTATTGGGCTCAATTTGGTTTTGAGCCATAACCATAACTTTCGATTAAGGTACTTTAAAAACCGATGGATTTCAATTATTTCAGCTTAGTAAATCGGTTATGAATATTGAGTCCAATCAGCAGGGCTGGCCCTGAAAATTTAGGTGCCTGGGCCGAACTGCGAAATATGTGCCCCTTAGTCTTAGGTCTTTTACGCAATGTTTTCATAACCGGAGCGAACGTTGAACCGGTGTCCTTACCGGTTCCGTAGTCGAACCGGATACAGAACTGAAAGTACCGTAATAATTATAAAAATTAATATGTTTGGCTAATTGGCACATAAAAACCACCATTTCTTAAAATTCCATAATAATTTGAAGGACCATTATTTTATGTGTAGATGTACTTCAAAAGTTTTTTAATAAAATGAATTTGACTTGCATCATGTGCAAAAGCGGAAGACAATTATTGTTTTTGTAGTACTACTGTATATTAAAATTTACTGCAAATGCTGCACAATTAGTGTACAACACAAATCTCAAGTAACACAATTCAACTTTTTTCTTAATTCTGTCGTATCCTTCCAATCTAGTTTTTCATGTATGACTCATCTTCTTCCTTATCTACTCTTCACCTTCTTGCGTTTATAACTAGTGATGTTCAAGATGAGATCTTTTTTTGGATCGAAAATAGAAAGAAAATACTTGTAGAAACAAAAACTTGTCGCAGCTCAAAGTGACCCTTTAGAAACTGAGCCTGGGCCGGGAGTCCTCCCCGCACCCCCTTAGGGCCGGCCTTGCTAATCAGTTGTCGACTAATAACCAAAAATTTAACTTGAGATGAAAATTAATTATCACAATATCCTCTAACCTCATGAACCAGTGGAAATTTTGTGAGCGATGTCTTGTTCCAAGCCTTGCTAGAGTTTTGGCTTCTCATTGCGACAACATGATGCTTGCATGATTTTCGTATTGTTTGTTGAACTGATAGAAATGGGGAACAACAGATTAAATGCCATGCATGCAAACCGTTTGCGGAGTTGTGGTTATCTATGATGTTACTTTTGCTCAAGTCATTTGGTTGTATTAACTGAAGCAATATAAGCCAAAGTATAAAGTAGTGTTTTTTTTTAATTATGTCTTAATTTATGACACACTTTAAATTTAAAGTTTAACTTGTTGCATGGAAAAGCTTTATTAATTGATTTTGAGAATATGCAAAATGAAAACTTGTGTATAAAAGCAGAAACATCAATCTAAAAAAACAGTCCACCCTGAATTTGAAAAGTTAAACACATATGCGTCATCTTTAAAGTTCCAAATTCAACATAGATGTTTATAGTTTCGTGTCTTTTAAGTGTGTTTAAAGATTTTGTTATAACGATATTAAGTTTAAACCGTATGCCAAACTTAGTTAATCAAAGCAAACAACAAAAAATTTTGTTTGGTTTCACTGATTAATTGATCGAATCTAGATAAAGAATGCATTAAAAAAACTAAAATGGATATAGTTAAAACTTAAAAAAACACTCCAATTATTATATTGTTAAACATACTCCATTAATATAAACAGTACAACTTAAATAAATAAAAACCACACTGCAATGTAAGAAGTTCATAGCCTAAACATTTTCAAATATTAAAAGTAAACCAAACCATTTGGTATGATATGAAATATCCTAAACTGAAGGACATACCAAAAATCGAGATAATTCTTATACATGATCAAGACCATTTAGTGGGTTTTAATATTTAAGATTATTTCATTTAACAATGCTTAAAATAAAACACGCACCTGAGTGTGAAAACCTTCACTACCATTGATCATCATTGGTGGAGTTGGCACCTCCATTGATGCCTTATGCATAGCTTGTTCCATATTCTTTTGTTCAAATAAAAAGGAATACATCAAACCTTTATACTAACCTAATTGAATAATAACAAACCCTCTAAAGACAATGCATAAAAGCAAAAATATAAAAAAGTAAACACAAAACAGAAAATGAAAGGCACCACTGCCATTGATCATTGATGGGTTCTTCATAAGGTCTTCGTGTTTCTTTCATTCAAAACAAACAAATATCAAACAACATTCGAATTAGAACCAAAAACTGAAAAACCTACCTTTGATCTGCTTGGATTCTTGTGACGTCGAAAGATATATGGTGAATAAAGAAGCTAGTCATTTTCCCATTTGTACACAAATAGGTGAGGTTTTCAATTTGTTTATGGTTGCATCTATTCAATCAATTTATGACTAATATTAAAATCTCTATTCGCTTAAAACATGAAGCATCACAGTGTCATTTGGTTTCCAAGATAACACAAATTCAATTTTTCAAGTCCTTTTTTCGGTTTTGAAACTCACTCTAACATTGTCACAACTCAAAAATGTTATAGTAATTTAAATAGACATAAATTCAACTTTTCAACTTCTCATCTAAGTTTTGAAACTCACCCTTAAATTGTCACAAATGTTATAGTAATTTAAAGAGCGTAGAAAAGACAACTTTGCCCCTAAACTAACCTCATTTATTATTGTACCATAAGCATAAACACTTGTATTTACTTAAATTTTACGGTCATCCTTCTCTCATGCTTTATAATATAGTATAGATAAATTAAATTGTAACTTCGAACTCTTTACCACTTGCTAGCATGTTGTCTCTTTTATATCTTCCCCTGTTTTCTGTATCGACGTGCTCACACTTTTGAAGACTTTAGTGTTTTACCTCCCAACTGTTATTAGAAAAACTGCATATACCATTTCCTTTTTCTTGTGTGGAACCTTTAAATCCATACATATTTTAACTCAAATATATTTAGTGTTGGGTATAGAGGATTTGATTAGAGTAGAGAATTCCTCATCTGGTGAGTAGAGAATCTTTTCTCAGAGCTTAGGATGACCGAGAAAATCTATATTCTAAATGTACCCCATAGATACTCATCATTCTTGTATCCGTAGATAGCGACACACTTAAAATAGAGGCAGAAAGCTCCATATGAAAGATAACTAGCCATGGAGAGTGGATGTTGATCACCTTGATCGAACTACTATAAATCTTGTGTTCTTGTTCTTTTGGTTTAGTGTGTGTATGAACTTCTTGTGTTCGTGTGATATCCGTCTGACCCTAACTTAACTTTTAGCTCCACCTAGTCCAAAATTTAACCAAAACACGAGCTAAATAATACATAAAGCAAATAGCTAGTTGCATAAAAGCTAAAACTTTTATTGTATTGTTAGTTTCATAAACATGTAGTTGGTTGACTAAAATTGTTTAAACATTCGATATGATTTTTGCCGAAAAAGAATGCAGTCTATATTTGAAGACTTTCGATCCAGCCTAAGCCTTAACTCTCCTTCGGCTTCAACTGCGGGGGTGTAATAGATGATATAGTTATAGTCAATGTTGTTGAACTCACTAGGCGCTAGTCGGTCGGTGATTAATCGGGATTTTTACAACCTTGGTTATAGTAATGATTTTGTAATTATTGTAATTTCCTTATTACTTGTAATCATCCGTAATTTACGGGATTATATCATTCTATGTATTTGAGACCCAAAGAGGGAAAGGATCAATGATCCATTTGTTTCAATTGATGACACATGTTGATATCGGGTGTTTAGGCTTGATGTTTGGGCTTAGGCTCGGATGAGATACGACCCACATACTCTACTATAGGAGAAGTACTCACCCTTCTTTCGCTAGGATCTTTGTCCATCTTAGCGTGAGCAATTTCCTTTTCTCATACTCTCTTCATGTACATACTATGTTACATCATATACATACATATTTGTGATACATGCCTATATACGACGCTAACTTGACCATCAAATGGTGGTCTCTACGGTTACGACATGAAAACTACTAAGACCATGTGTACTGGAGCGCGATTCGAAGCGTGAAAACTAACATAGCGCCCCCAACACCACTACAGGGGGCGCTATGTGCTAAAAATGGACCAAGGCGTTATGGTTTTAGCGCCGGAGATCACAAATATCAACCAATCATTTTTCGACACCTCAACTTCTTTCTCCTACTCTCTCATTTTCTGATTTTTTTATTATTTTTTTTTTAATTTAAAAAATATAAACAAATTCGCGCCCCCCACTACACCCCTATTTTGAATTAAAGCCTCATGCTGACTCAACTGCCACGTGGACCAATCACTGAAGAGGGCTTTAAATTTTTTCCGCCCCACTACACACGTTCAAATAGTTTTCTTGCAAATTTGTCTTAGACTCGAAAAGGCTTAATATGGTCCATACAATTCTAATGCTGACAAACAATGCAGCAACATCTATGTAAAATTTTTAACATATGAATGCTATAATAATCATAGGTTACATATTTAAAAGATTTTCACTTATTATGGCTTTTTTTTAGACGGCTAAGATCATCCCGTTAGGCATTTGGCTTTTAATCATCCAAGTCTTGAGTGGAATCCCTTGGTTGGTATATTACTGCCAGGTTGAATCGGTGTGACAGTTCACCTCTTACTAGGATTTGACCCTGAGACCTCCGGGATAGAAACCCACCTAAATAAATAAACTTTTTCACCTCCCCCAAATTAATTGGTTCGGAAATCATTGGCTATTATTGCTTTTGTTTGATGAGAGTATTGGTAGAACATCACATTGTTGAAGTCTCTTGATTAAAAGAGATTTGACATTTCCAACGATGTCATTGTAGGATATGGCTGTCAAACCCCACATTTTAATTTTAATAAATGAATACGTTTAACACACCCATCAAAGTCAATCTCCGTAGTAATTATTACAAAACCCACATCTAATCTAAATCTAATATATATAGCACTTTTTAACATTGATATTTTATTTAAACCTATAGACCAACGGAAAGCTAGATAATACAACTACAAATACCATCTACTATACAACCAAGCAAACAAGAATACCACTCAAGAAAACACGAAATAAACTATTTGATTTTGCATTTGGATTTATGCCCCGTTATATAACGAATCCATAAGAACAATTGCACCTTGATATCCTCCAAAATTGTTGAGAATGGAGTTCTGATCGTTCCGAAGACTAAGTCATTGTGAGCTTTCCATAAAAAACAGTGAGTAGCATAAGCGATCGCAAACCGCCTTTTTGTACCATCTTTAGGAATCCAACATTGTTCATTCTTTAGTTCGGACAATAGATGATAGATAGAGGCATAGAGCTAGCCATTAAAATCTTAATTTTACTTTTTGGAATTTGATTATATTATGACTATTGTTAAACCGCATAAAAAAACACCAATTACAAGTGTTTAACCTTGTTTTTCGCATTAGAAGTATATTTCAAAGTAACTTGCTTTTAACTACGATAAAAAAACAAAAAAAAAGTCATAAAAATAAACATGTCAGATAACATTTATACTGTGAGACACATAAAACTTGTGTCTATGTCATCTTCACATATCCACCTAAAGCGCCCCACGAAATTGACATAACATTGATATAAATGATTGATTTATACATTATTTTATATTCAACGAATTAAAATAAATTTTACACAACTTTTGCCCCCAAGCCTGCGTGGCCATCGCGTTGGCACCCCCACGCCCATGTGTGTTGGTTTGCCACACCCGCAATGTCAATGTGCCTGATTTTAGCGCCCCTCCTAGCGCTTCTAATTATTTAGAGAACTTCCTTAACCCACTTGTGAAGATAGACCTTTCACAATTAAGATGTAAGTTGGACTTATCACTAAGCATGTGTGTGTAAAGTCTCTTTCTATTTGATGAACTCCTTTGTATAATTGTATTCCAGCTGGTAATCAAATTCTTTTAATTAGACAAAGATAGTTAATAGTTAGTTCAATTTTATTATGAGCTTTGTTATAAAACGAAATAGTTATTTTTATGGATTCTATATTGATTAACAATTTTAATTTAGTGTCTATGGATACTTATTTCATAATTTCACAAACACAAGTCTTTTGACATGGCAAGTAGTCTAAAATTTGTTTTGCGTAAGTGTCTAGACCATGTCCTTAATTCTTGTCTTCCACTACTAACAAAAATATAGGCCATCATTTTTGTGAATTATTAGTGACAACCTCAAAAAATATGAAAAGATCCTTGTAATGTTGAATGCAGAATCTATTAGATGTTGTAAGTAGAAATTTTGTAATTTAATGTGTAAATGATTCAACATCCTCTACTGGTTTATATTTGAAGGGAAACGTACGTACAATATGTCTATTATCTATAAGATGGTAATTAAGTGCATATACTCATACATGTGAGTAGTCGTTACTACTTTTAGCACGTTACATAGTGACATAGTTTCTTGCTTCAACATATCAATTATGCAAAACTGAAAAAAAACTTTCGATAAAACACAACTTTTTTATTTATTTTTAATTGGTTATATTGTTACTCATTCATGAGATGATTTTCAGACATCATAAAACTTAATTAGTACATGCTAAATAGTAGGGCAAGTGAAGAAACAATAAGTTCCACGGGGATTATTACTAATCTCTGAGGGGTTGCACTTATGTTACTGTACGTACGTTCCTTTACCCAAACCGTTTGGATCACCCGAATGTGTAGATAAGTGAGTGTGTGGTGAGTAAGTGAATATGAAACACAAAGATGTAAGTGGTTCGGTCGAGTATGGCCTACGTCCACTATAAAGAGCCGAGAATATTATTACTTTGGAGAGTACAAAGTATAAGAGTAATTCTAGCCCTAGATACAAGTGATTGATTATCGATCCTTTTGAAGGGAGTTGAAGTCTTCTATTTATAATGAAGGTCGTGGGCATGAGAAGAAGCCCACAACGAGTCTTGTGATCTTTGGGCCTTGGCTCAGCCCAACTCTCCTTGGCCTCTGAGAAAGACGGGAAAAAGACGTCCACTGTAGATGACGTCAGCGGTGAGCTTACTGGTGGACACGTGGCGGTATGTGACTGGCCCCTGACGGTATGTTGTTCTGAGGCAGCATGGTTGACTTACCTGCCGGCGTCTGATATGGCCTCTGACAGAAAGTAAGCATGCCTGGTCAGAACAGTAGTGACAACATGGTGAAAGCATGGAACCAGTCACGTCACTGTTGAACCTCAGTGGTTGTTGGGCAACCGCGGACACGCGTCCTTATCCGATTGATGGTGTCAGTGATCCTCTGCAGGTAGATCACTGACTCTTGATCTTCCGTACATCGTATTTGAGAATATCTGTGATATGAAGTAGCCCGCATGTTGGTAGACGCGCGCGTGCTTGACATAGATGTGTAGTGTTGCAACCCAAGTTCTTTCCGCTGCAACTTTGTGATGCGCCCGTTTCCGTGGATCCTCTGTTGAGCGGGGATAGGGAGGCCGCGTCCGGCCGGATCAGGCTCCCTATCCCTTCACCAAGCAACTGATCCACATTAAAGTTTTTGGCAGTTGGATTGTCACCTTAAAACAAAACTTGGAGCTTCGGCTTTAGAAAGATCAGCTCGCGAGACCTATAAGTTAATCAACTTTGGACATGTATACTAACCGAGTATAACCTGGCTACGTTTAGCCCACCCCTTTATAAAACAATAATAATAATAATTAATGTCGATTATGATTATGAGGCTCAGCAGAAAGCGATACCACTTTACAATGGACCCTTCATAATATATACATTATTATCAATCCCTAAACATAATTATCTTTCAATCTCTTATCTAAATTTTTTGTATATATAGCCCCCTCCCACAAGTTATGATTTACTCGCGAGCTCCACACTCCCTCACTAAGCATATAACATAACAAAGTAACAATATATATTCATCAAAGATGGCCTATTGTTTGAGCATATTTCGCGAAGACGTTCATGTGGTCACACTTTTTATAATTGGGTTCATGACATTGTTGCCCGCGATGAATACAAAGCCATCAACATTTGTTCAAGATTTTCAAATCACATGGTCGGATTCTCACATTAAACAACTCGATGGTGGGAAGGGCATCCAACTACTTCTTGACCAAAACTCGGGTATGTAATGTAATTAACACGTACACTAGCTTAATTTTTATTTATTATATGTATGTCACTAATAGCTAGCTACTTAACAGATCCGCTTGTCATCATCAATAACTCGATAAATAATTTCATAAACATGCATTACCTTTTTAATTATATATGTTATAGGATGTGGGTTCGCTTCAAAGAACAAGTACTTGTTTGGCCGTGTGAGCATGAAGATCAAGCTCATTCCCGGAGACTCTGCTGGCACGGTCACCGCCTTTTATGTACGACTTTGATCTACAATGTAAAATTTGCTTGTGATTTTTTTTTTATCACATAGATATTTATAAGCATTATATATTGTTCTTAATTTCATGACAGATGAACTCGGATACTGATCAAATACGCGATGAGCTAGACTTCGAGTTTTTGGGGAACCGGACCGGACAACCATACTCGGTCCAAACCAATGTGTTCGCCCATGGAAAGGGTGATAGAGAACAAAGGGTTAACCTATGGTTTGACCCTGCTGCTGACTTCCATGTTTACTCCATCCTTTGGAACCACCAACATGTTGTGTAAGTTTATTATTATTATTATTATTATTATTATTATTATTATTATTATTATTATTATTATTATTATTATTTTTTAAACGACGAACACATGACACCCTTTTTCTTTCTGCTAGTACGTGAGCTTTTCTTTGAAACCATCTCGATCGGAGTAGTTTTAATTTAATTAAGATGAACACCTGGTGTGGTGTCACTAGCTAGGACAAGAAAGATGCATCAACCCAACTATTGATGCTAGTTACTTTCAAAAGTACAACTAACTAACTAACCAATGCAATGCATGATATATCATTAATTTGTATATATAGCTTTTCAGTGGATGAAGTGCCTATAAGAGTGTACAAAAACAATGAAGCTAAAGGAATCCCCTTTCCAAAGTCCCAACCAATGGGAATTTTCTCCACATTATGGGAAGCAGATGATTGGGCCACAAGGGGTGGGCTTGAAAAAATTGATTGGAGCAAAGCTCCGTTTTATGCGTATTATAAAGACTTTGACATTGAAGGATGCGTTACACCAGACCCAAGTGCGTGTGCTTCCAACCCAACCAATTGGTGGGAGGGTACAAGTTACCACCAACTCGATACCATTGCAGCGCGTCGATACCATTGGGTTCGTATGAACCACATGGTCTACGATTATTGTACCGATAAACAAAGGAACCCGGTCATGCCACCCGAATGTTTGGATACTGGGATTTAGGAATACTTGGATGATGATATGCATAAGATGGGATGGGGGCAATAAAGTAAATTGTTATTGTTACTTTTTTCTTTTCTTAATTAATTTCTTGTATCTACCCAAAATAAATACTGTATGTTGTTTGCAATAAATTAAGACAATGACATATACATATGCAAATTATGTGCTTTCAAAAAGTATTAATTATACTTTCACGATTTTAAGGCTGTTTAAAAATAACCATGGTACGATCCCAATGATTTAAGATACATTTAGGGGTGTTTGGGATTGATTATTCAAAACAGATTATGCGTTTTGGAAAACCAGGGGTTGAGCTGCTTATTGATTATTGCGTTTTGGTAGCCTAAAAAACTGATTATCTGCGTTTTCAAAACACAATCCCAAACACTAAAAACTGATTATCTGCGTTTTTAAAGCGCAAAACCATTTACCCATTTACCTGAACCATATAATCGAAGTTTTGAAATTTTACTTTTATTTTTTACTTTACGCTGGCAATGATACCCGTACTATACACATCTTATTGGCATCCCAAAATTATTTTTAGTGTAAATACAAGGATTTTGATTTGATTTAGTTAGTATAGCTTTTTAAAGTTAGGTATAAATGAATTGCTTCCGGTGACTATATACTTTTCAATTCTTTGAGATTTGTCTATCTATTGACTGCTAGTTTAATAATTATACAACTAGTTGGTAGCATACTAAAGGTTAAGTGTTTAAATCATGTCCCAAAAGGAAGCCAATTTTTTTTTTTCTAATATTCCTAACATCGAATCATAAAAAGAGTTAATAAAAAGAAAACAAAGTCCTTGGTGTAAATGATAAGTGTGATGATCAATTCAACCAGATGACTTTTGTTATTTCCACTACATAGACTATTTATATGAGTTATCGGCCTATACAGTCATTCGACTTTCCATAATATAACTATCGAGTCACTTTACCGCGATGCCAATACTTTGAATCCACTAATAATTACGTGATCCAACTTCACGTACGCTAAATCATTACACTTCTTGGATGATGCTGAAAATACATCGGTTAATATTGATGATGGATGGGATAACCATTGTCCAGGGAGGTACATAATACAATAATTAGAATGGCCCCAACAAGGGTTATTAATACGTTGGGTGGCACATGTGGATTAAGGAAGTGGTCACAAGTCTAGGCACGTGCACATTAAGGTACTTGATGGATTATTGTCGGAGAGCCAAAACATTGGTTAACTTACTAACCTCCTTTTGCTGTTGGACCCCTAAACACATGCCGAGTTCAGTTCTTTCTAAAAAGTACAAGTTTTCATGCATAGGGACCTAACTAGGTAGTAAATGCTATGTGATCTTGGACTAAAACTAGGTACAAAAAGTTGTCATGGATAAATTCGGTTTACAAGTCTGAGCTAAGTTTAAGCTAGTCATGTAAGGCTTTTAAAGGATAATATCGTGTGAGTTTCTGAATTATTTTATAGATACATTCACATAAATAAAAAAAGTGTCATTTATTTATTTTTAGTTATTTCTTTTATGATCGTATGGTAGTGGCTGATGAATCTAAACTAGGTCTGTCAAATCATGTCTTAACAGATTTAACATGTCTCTGACGACACGAACAAATCAAGTTCTAAACATGAACACGACTCGTTTAACTCATTTATATGATTATGTCTCATGTTTATGACACAGTTTTATGTTTTATGTACCAAAAAAGGGAAATGAAAGATTTTACATGGCCGGCTCTTAAGGGGTGCGGGGAGGACTCCCGGTCCGGGCTCAATTTCTCAGGGGTACATTAACCCTCTGACAATCTAAATTTTCTTTATAGTGATGTACTTAATTCGATGTATTTTTGTATGTTTTATGCTTAAAATTGTTAATCAAGTATTAATCAAAATGAAGTGTAGTTTATATAAAACAGAAAGTAAAGAAATGTTGAGAGAGGTTAAGAATTAAAGAAGAAAATTAAATGGTTTGAGAAAAAACATTTCAAGTTTATTAATGAGTGTAGGACTAGAGATGATGAAGAAGATGAAATAAAGAGGGCTCACACTTAGTTGTTTTTGTTTTTACCAGTTGGTTTTGATTTCCTTTTTAACTTTTATTTTTATTATGAAACAATTTTTTTTTAATTGCCAAACTTTCACCTATTTATATTTTCACCATTTGTGGTATTCGAACTCTCAACCTCCTCCAAGATGATTTGTTAGACTACAACCTAAGTGGGAAATAAAATTTGATCAATCAATTTGATATTAATTTAATCGTAGGTTAAAAGATAGTTTACATTATTTATTTCGTTACGGCCTAAAACTAAGGCTAAGGGACACAATTTTTGCAGCTCGGCCAGGGCACCTGAATTTTCAGGGCCGGCCCTAGATCTTTTCTCTTAATTCTAAGTATTTAAAAAAAGTAAAAAATCACATAGTGTACTTTTTGGTTAACAGGTCTTATCGTGTCTTATACAGATTACCCATTGCCAACCCTAATCTAAACCTAAATTTCAAAGGTAACGTTCAATTTTTTTTTATCATACTTTCATACAATGTAAACGAGACAAAAATAAAAGCACAATAACAAAAAAAGTTTAAAATATGATCCATGCGATGTTGTAAATCCCGGTTGTCGGCCTCGAGTCTAGTACGATAAGGATCGATTAAACTAGCAAACGATAAATGTTTAGTGCCGGTGGTAAATCCAGCAATACTTGTTCGAACCGTTGTACTGATCTTGTTAATCTACAAATTTGATTTTTAAATTTAACAAAATCCCGATACCTTTCATATTTCGGTGAAAAGGTGAAAAAAACCTAACGATTATTGATCGCTTGTCGCAAACAATTTCCGGCTTCCCATGAAGTTACCTCTCCATTGCATTGTTGCGTTCGAAGTTCAAATCAAGTACTTTTGAAGTGGTTTTTGGATTATTTTTTTATTATGGTTATGAATTCATGCGCTTTTAGATTATTTTTAAGTTGAAGTTGTATTATTATGGAATTAAAGAGTTAACTAGTCAACCCGGTAGTACCGGTACAAACTAGTAGTACTTCTGAGCCCTACTTGGTAACTTTTAAAATCGGTTTTAAAACATCGAGTCCATAGGCTTGTATGTTTTAATTAAGAAATTACAAATGGAATGGGTTATGGTCTATGTGCTTCTATCTTTTATATGTTGGACTTATGTTAAAAACTTTGAGGGTATGTTGGTTTTTTTTTTAAATGAAGGTAATGTTACAAAGTTTGTAGGGGTAGCGTAATACAAAAAAAACATAAAAATAAAAAAAATAAAAATTTACAATACGCCAGAAAAGTTGAGATGTAGTGGCGCTACCCCTACCAACAATTTACATCCGCCACTACTTTCTAGGGGTGTCAAGAAAAAACCCGAACCTTACACGTATACCCAAACCCTAAAACATACACGAGTGTATACCTGAAGCTCGATGGGAATGAGAGTGGGTATAAGATTTAAAAAATATTCGCGGGTATTAGACGGGTATGTGATTAGATGATACCCGACATGATGACACGAAAGCACATACCCGTTTACCCGAATCGTATACTGAATCATATACCTGATATTTTTATTTTTGTTTTTTTCTTAACACTTGTCTATTAGTGTTTTATTTTTTGTAGGTTCTTATACATTACTGCTTTTTAGACACTATGGGTGTGCATGGGTCGGTTTTAGCATAAAATCATAAGAATAATCGAGATATCGGTTAATGGATATCCATTACTGTAACCAATCGTTATGGTGGTTTTGGTTAATCGGTTATGAAGAATATTACAGGTGGTTATGGGTTAGTTAACAATGAAATTTGGCCTAGCAAAAAGTAACTCAAAATAATAAAATTGTGAATTATTAAGGTCTAAAAGTTTGGGTTTGAAGTTTTTTAAACAAGTATACACATTTCTATATATGAGTATATTATATAGCATTAAAAAGTGCATATGATCTATACAAATAATGTTGATTATTACATAATATTCAAACAAAACGAAATGATTTACTCTATAAATTCAAACAAACAGTCAAGCAAAATGGTATGATATAACCTATAAATTCAAACAAATGTTTATGGTGAAAAGTCTAAAATCCAACAAAGATTTTACTACATGTCGGTTCGTTTCGGTTAATGCGGGTATGGAAACATTGATAACCATAACCGACCCATTACTTTCGCTTTTTAGATCAATAATTAACCGACCCACCAGTTTTTGATTGGTTCAGCTTTATTGGTTAATTTGGTTATGGTTCAGTTAATTCGGTTTTTCGCATACCCTCTACCGAAATTTCATGCAATTTCAACATGAGTTCTTAATAGATTTCATTTCCAAACTCCTAAGAAATTATCATACCTCACATGTCTATGTCCGGTAGCTTTTAATACCGTCCAACTAATCCTATATTCCTATGAAGCTTCTACACCAGCTCCGGCCAAGAGGAGATCCATTTGGAAAAGTACTGATGATGTGGATAGCTCATGTCACACCCTCAAATTTCCACGTGCGGGGTTTTACCGCGAGGCGCGTGACACACCAGGATCCAAGTCAACGGTCACAATAAACGACAACTAAATGATATAAGAACAACGTAAATTGCCCATTAAGTTTTCAAAAATTTAATCATTGCTGCGGAAGCGTAAACTTTATTACAACCGAAAGTAAAACATAAAAGTCTGAAAGTACTAAAAGACGTGCAAGTGAATCCTAGACGCCGTGAGACTCCGTGCGCCTATCGATAGCTGCTACCTTAGCGACCTGAGAAAGACATGCTAAATAACGTCAGCAAATAATGCCGGTGAGTTCACAGGTTTTTAAGTAAAAATGTTTCATGAACTTTTGAAAGACTATCATGATACAACCGACCGATGAAAACACTCGTTAAACGTTTGAACTCCATAACGAACCTCCCAAACGAACCATCGCCCACCGCGGTTAACGAACTACCATCCCATGATCAACGAACTACTATATCATAGCTAACGAACTACCATCCCATGGTCAACGAACTACTATATCATAGCTAACGAACTACCATCCCATGGTCAACGAACTACTATATCATAGCTAACGAACTACCACATTACGGCTAACGAACTGCCACAACATAAGTCATATAATGCTGAACATAAATGAATACTTTGAACCCAAATGAACCCTCACAAACGTAATGAACTTACGAACACAATTGACACACGTTTAAAGAACACAACATGTTTTCTCCCCCGAAAATGTAAAACCAGTAAAAGAGTGGGGTCGTGAAATTCACTTTAGAGTGCGTCCTCAGTAAACTAGAAATCCGATACGTGTGTAATAGTCCCTACTAGTGGTGACCTATCAATGAGTTTACATAAGTGTGATGACTACTAACCCGAAGGCTAATCAGTCCCCAAATTGTCCAGACCGTGTATGTTGAAAACATGTTTAAACGTTAAACCGACCAAACCAGACAAAATCCGACATCCCATTGGTGACCCGACATCCCACGTTTAGCCCTATACAAGATATCATGCAACATATGCAATTAAACACTTAGCATGCGCAAACATTCACCCTATCTAGCATAATGCCCAATTAACGCATAAACAAGTCCGAACACGTATAACTAAGTTATTGGACATGTCACGGGGTTCCTAACATGTTCCTAGGTGTCAAATCGTGTTTCGGAATGTTAAAATACCCATATAGCAGCAGTACACGCGATTAGGAATCAAACATGCAATTAGGAAAAGTCAACTGGTGATTAGGAAGGTCAAAATGGCGATTAGAATTGTAATCACCAGACATACTGGTGATTGGGCTCCCAATCGCCTCTTGTTACACACGATTGGGGGCCAATCGCCCCTACTATAGGCAATTAGGGCTCCCTAATCGCCCCTGCTGCACTTTGCCGTCTTTTTGCGCGTTTAACCCTCCAAATCAGATCCAAAACATGTGGAAACACCCAATATCAAACCCAAAACATTAATCCAACTATTTCAAGCAAAAACCCCCAATTTATCAACATCCTAGCCGTCCCGAATGCAAGTGTTGTCCCAAAATAGCATAACTATCATGTAAACATCACATCATCATGCAAAACTTACCCTAAATAACAAATATCCAGATTTCATCACATAATGACATTGTCCGACAATATCCTACTGTTCTAGTATCATCCTAGAGTAAACCCTAACCTCAAACAACCAACAAAACACAACATATCATCATCAATCCTCCATAATCATTCAAACGGGTCAAAACGCCTAATATTAATATTACACATCTATGAACCTTCAAACTCCTAGGTTAACATCATATCAACTCATTTAGGTCAGAAACATATTAATAATACAAGAACAACCATGTTTAAATGATAAAATCCTATCTTGCATGAATACATCACATATAACAAGCATAGAGGTTTGGGTTTGTTTAGAAACTGATTTTAATGAGTTTTCAAAGACACAAATGTTTAGAAATCAGGTCTGGACCTTTAGGGATCAAAACAATATCATTACAAAGGTTTGGGATGAAGAACACACCTTGAAATTGTAAGATTATGAGGTGTAAAGCTTGGAAATGTGATTTCTTGATAAAAAACGTGTTGCAGAGGTTGAATAAGGTGTGGGGTGGCTTTGGGGTGTATTAGGGTTTCACAAATGATGTTTTAAAACATAAGGGGGGTATTTATAGGCGTTTTTAGTCGTTTAGTACGCGGCAGGAGATTACTGTAACATCGCAAAATTTTACCCCAAATTTTCATACATATAGCCCTTACATCTCTATCATTAATATTGTACGAATATGTCTAAGCCCTTATATTTTTTTAACTCACCACACATATATATATATATATATATATATATATAAGGCATAATAATAATAATAATAATAATAATAATAATAATAATAATAATAATAAATATAATGATAAAAATCGGATTTTATATTTAGATATGGAATTTATTTTTATGAAACATAACATTTTTGGTCATGCAGCCCAATGAAGCCGGCCCACCCAACAAACCCACCTTTTCCTTTGTTTGTAGCCCAACACATTGGCCCAACACAACCGGCCCATCTCCCCTTGTCCTTCACCCTAGTCCGGCCCAAACCCCTCCTCCCCTTCAGTAAAAAAAAAAATGTTGCTGCTGCCTGGACTCGAACCGGTGCCAGGAGCCGGGTCAAGCACAACACACACGTATCAACACCACCTGGGCTACACCTCACATCTGTTTGTATCCCAACTCAAATTATATATAACACTACCTAAAAACCTAGCTGTTTCCCTTGTTGCAGACGCGACAGACCAGAATCAAACCAACAAGCAATTAAGTCATGATTGAACTGTAACTTTGGCAAGAATTCTTGTAATTAAGCCATGTTTAATGACCATTGACCTTGTTACGCGTCAATTCCAATTAATCATTCCTGATTTGGCCAATTTTTACGCGTTTACTATAACTCTTGGTCAATCTTCACAACCTTCCAATTATACGTGAATGCTATATATTGAACCCTCTTCCAAAGCCTAAAGATGCCAATAAACACACCCTCACTATAATTTTTCTCTTTCCTTCTCTCTATTTTGCGATTGAAGCTCGGTTTGACTTTCGTTTTGAAGGCAGGAACCCTGACTCGAAAAGGGGAAAAGAAAACTGTTGCGAAGGATACTCCCCAACCTGCCGTTAAAATTAAAACTGAGGCCTCAACCAATGGAAGGCGCAAGGTCAGGAATTTTGCAATAGACGCCACTGTCCCACTCAACAAGAAACAATATAACGGGAACCAACCTAAGTGTGACACCTGTCAGTATCACCACCCAACCCAAGTGCCCTGCCGTCAGTGTACCAATTGTCAAAGGTATGGGCATCTTGTGGATGCTTGTCGAATTCCTGCTACAAATGCCCTTGCTGCTCCAAATAATCCTGCTAGGGACCCTCCAGCTACTTAACAGCAAGCCCCACCATTTGAATAATGTTTGCTTTTTAATTCTATGTATTGACGCTTTTGATTCAAGTAATAAATTCTAGTATTATCATAACACCTGGATGCATGCTTGTTTGAATGTGAACTAATTGCTATATCAATATCTAGACCATACTCGTTATACTTGCTTACTTGTACAACAGTTAGTTGACTACCAAACAACATACTCAACGATTGGTAGAGGTCATCACGTCTTTCCAACAGTCAGGAGAGGCCCTACAACCTGCTCAACGACTGGTGGAGGCTATTAAACCTGCTCAACAATCGGAAGAGTCATAGGAGGACACAAAACCCTAATGTAAGGTAAATTGGTGATTGCGGTCCGGAACGTAATCATGAATTTACAGGTACGTTAAGGTAGTGTGAAATTCTATCAAGGTTTTCGGTAGTTGACCAATTATAAACTTTAGTTACCTGGTAGTACATTTAGTCTTCAATAGTCCATCAACTCATTCCTTTTAGGACCCCTAAAACTTAAGATTCTTACTCTCCCTGCGATTTCAAGACGCACCTAATCCTACCCCCTTATCCAAATTATTTGAAACAAGTTTATTCTATTCATGTCGTGTCCTAACACAAAATTTCCAGACCACACTTGTCCTAATTTCTACCCAATCACCTTCAACCCTGTGTTTTCAATAAACTTCGGGACGAAGTTTTCAAAAGTAGGGGAGACTGTAACATCGCAAAATTTTCCCCCAAATTTTCATACATAAAGTCCTTACATCTCTATCATTAATATTGTACGAATATGTCTAAGCCCTTATATTTTTTTTAACTCACCACACACACACACACACACATATATATATATATATATATATATATATATATATATATAAGGCATAATAATAATAATAATAATAATAATAATAATAATAATAAATATAATGATAAAAATCGGATTTTATATTTAGATATGGAATTTATTTTTATGAAACATAACATTTTTGGTCATGCAGCCCAATGAAGCCGGCCCACCCAACAAACCCACCTTTTCCTTTGTTTGTAGCCCAACACAGCGGCCCAACACAACCGGCCCATCTCCCCTTGTCCTTCACCCTAGTCCGGCCCAAACCCCTCCTCCCCTTCAGTAAAAAAAAAAAAATGTTGCTGCTGCCTGGACTCGAACTGGTGCCAGGAGCCGGGTCAAGCACAACACACACGCATCAACACCATCTGGGCTACACTTCACATCTGTTTGTATCCCAACTCAAATTATATATAACACTACCTAAAAACCTAGCTGTTTCCCTTGTTGCAGACACGACAGACCAGAATCAAACCAACGAGCAATTAAGTCATGATTGAACTGTAACTTTGGCAAGAATTCTTGTAATTAAGCCATGTTTAATGACCATTGACCTTGTTATGCGTCAATTCCAATTAATAATTGATTTGGCCAATTTTTACGCGTTTACTATAACTCTTGGTCAATCTTCACAACCTTCCAATTATACGTGAATGCTATATATGGAACCCTCTTCCAAAGCCTAAAGATGCCGAAACACACCCTCACTATAATTTTTCTCTTTCCTTCTCTCTATTTTGCGATTAAAGCTCGGTTTGACTTTCGTTTTGACCGTCCATAAGATCGCGATTACGTTTGTAAGTGTTCATTTTATTGATGGGTTTTGATCTTCGATACCATACAAACAATAGCCCCATCATATCAGGGGCTATTGGTTATCAATTGTGATTATTAAGAAACTAGGGTTCATAGGGTATGATTTGGTGAAGACACTTCTGCAGACATAAGTTATTTAATTAAAACAGAAGCAAGACAAACACAACCACTGATCTAGATCAAGTGGTTGTGTCTGTCTGTTTGTGAATAAAGGGACATGGGTTCGAGTCCCACTATACACAACTTTTTTTTTTTAAAACCTTTACTTTTATATATTCACTTATTTTTTTTAAATTGGTTTTTAAATACTAAAACTCTTTCATAAATTCTACAAAAATTATTTTATGTTACCCTAGTAGAAAGGTTTAACATACAATTTTTAGTTTTCCAAAAATTATTTATTTAATATATATAATAAATATTTCAAGTTTATTATATTTTATTTATAAAATTCTATAAAAATATCAAAACGATTATAAAAATTTTCACAAAAATTATCCTGAGTTTATATAACACTAAGCTTTTCTGAAATGATTTTTATTTCTGAAAAATCATTTATTAAATATTTTTAATCATTTTTTGTTAGTTTTAATCATAAATAAATCATAATAAATTCATTTTTCAATATTTTTGCACCAAAATTTAATATAAATTATTTCTATTTATTTAGAACAGAAATACAATTTTTAATTTAATAATTCTTTAATTTATTATTTTTAAATATTAAAGTCATATTTTGACAATTTGAAATAAATAGATTAAATATTCTATTTTTAAGAAAATAATTTTATAAAAATTATTTTCATACTTAAAACTTTATATTGTGACCATCTTTAATTTAAAATTTATAAAAAGACTTTTGTTTATTTATTTATCAAATTCCCTTATTTATTAAAACATTTTATTTATTAATCCAACGAATACTTATCCCCAATTCGAAATCCTCGAATATACTTGTAGACTAGATAGACTTAGACATATTTATTACCTTAATTATAGGGTAATACTTGGCATCGTTGGGCAACACATATTCTATTTTCACGAGACATAACATTTTGCTAAGGTGAGTTTTACATAGCCCTTTTTTTTATTTCGCTATTTTTGGGGTGAAACATGTTACAACATTCTATATACAATTCAATCATAAAGTGTCTATGTGTTTTTCTATGTTGCATTATGTCTTAAACATGACTAGGGTAAGCACAATATTCTAGCATAATCATTAACATTGATCAGCCGACGGTATACAATGATAGATCTATTGGACTGACAATCCCACCCGGATACGTACCTCCTACATAGGTAGCGTGGGTGATTGTTATCGCATAACATAATCGAGTGAACCATGAGCGTATGGGATGGACCACAATATTCTAGTCACAAGGGTTGATTATGCACTCGATTTACTGCTAGTATGTTTTCACATATTGACTAGACTTGCCATGACACTTGAATTGTACAAGCTTTATTCGATTATCAAAACCTATGTAATTCTCACAAAATTTTGTTGACCCAAAAATATTTTCAAAATTAACATGTTTCAGGTAACAATGAAGCTGAGGCTTAGAGTATGCATGAGGAAATACTATGAAGTTTTTTTTTGAAGTTATTTGAAGTTATTTGCTTTATTTGATATCATGTATTTGGGATTTCTAGACATCATTTCATTTTGGATATTTATGTTATGAATAAATTACTTAAAATTTCAATATATACCATGTGCTACTGAAACAATCATCAATACGTGACATCCCGATATTTCCGCCATCGGTTGGGGTGTTACAATTATAGTGCAGTACAGACGATTAGATTGTGTAATCGCCTATACCTACTAGCGATTAGGGCTCTAATCGCCTCTAAAACTTCCCAATCGCCCATCCTATTGGCGATTACGCGTAATCACCTATAATGTCATGCAATTACGCGTAATCACATATAATGTTATGCAATTACGCGTAATCACCTATAATGTCATGCAATTACGCGTAATCACCTATAATGTCATGCAATTACGCGTAATCACCTATAATGTCATGCAATTACGCGTAATCACCTATAATGTCATGCAATTACGTGTAATCACTATTTTAACACATATAAACACGTATTCACATACCGACAAGTCATATAATGATTGTAAGCACATAATGCATGATAACTAACACGTTCCCATCCGTTCACCAATTCCCGGGACTCGAGATTTTCGTGTGTGCGTTAAACCTGGCAATTCTACAAATCGACAATCCGTGTTCACATGGTTATGGACCGACTCCCAATGATCCCTTGGATCATTGTAATGACTCCCGATGATTCCCGGAACCACCATAACGACTCAACTGACCTAGTTAAGTATGTTTGAAAACGTTTTTCACTAAGGTAGACTTATGTGTTTTATAAAATGTTAACCTAAACGTGCTGGGTGTCACATCATCCCCCTGTTGAAAGAATTTTCGTCCCGAAACTTTCCCGAAGTAAAAGAGAACGAAGTGATAAAAAGAAAAATTTTCCCGATCATCACATCATCCCCCTATTGAAAGGAATCTCGCCCCGAGATTCACTCTTCAACAGTAATGAGTGTTGACCTAACCCAATTAACGTTTCCCAGAGTGCAAACGAAAGGATAACCGCGAACGAAGAATGATAGCAACGGATACTCCATGCCGGGGAGCCGCCCTCCCTAAGGTGAATGCAAATCAATTAATCTTCCTGATCGAAGGCCTACTAAAGACTACTGTGATCGGTATAAATGACACACCGGTACCGTCCAAGTAGCATCTCTAAAGGACCCACATCAGACCCATGAATACAAAACGATAACCAAACCCAATACTGAAGACACTCGATGAATGCGAAACGCCAACCAACACGAATGAAAGCAACCGGAGCACAACAAATAACAAGAAAAGAGAACTCACCAGTAACAGCATCAGGATCCTCCTGACCAGTTCGTCCGCCATCCTCGCCTCGCTTCTTCTTAGGACAATCCCGCTTGAAGTGCCCAATATCCCCACAGTGATAACATCCCTGTTTCCCCTGAGGAGCAGGAGTAGGGACAACCGGCTGAGTCTGGGCTGGCTGAAGATTGACTCTGCAGTTCTTGGCAACATGGCCCACACGCTTACAACGGTTGCAACGAAACTTCTCACAACTGCCATGATGATGGAACCCACACACGACACATTTTGGATTCTTCCCAGCATATCCCCCTTGCCGCTGACTAGACGATGAACTCGATGCTCCGAACTTTCCTGTTTGCTGCTGTTGCTCGTTTGGGACCATGTTCTCCTCAATACTCCCCCATTTCCTTTTGTTGCTCTCAGCCCCGCCAAAGATGTGGGGCTCGCACTCCATGAACACCTTAAAGTACACACTTGCTGACCCAGAGGGGGTGGGGGTGGAGGATGAGCGGCATTCCCACCGACGCCTTGCTGAGCGGCCTGATAAGCAATAAGGGCAGCAGTCACATGTTGCTGGATTAGGTTCTTTAGCTCTTCTGGGGTCATGTTGATGTTGTTGTGACTCCCATCACCATTACGTTCATCACGACTTCCAGACATCTTCTGCCGAAATAAGAACGAAACATTCAACCCATCACCAATGCTAAACCAACAGAAATCAAAATGAGCCAAGAATTGGGTCTAAACGTGACCATTGATCCCAACACGAGGTCCACCAAGTCTTCCATGTATTTCAACTTATGATTTCGTGTGCACCCGAAATGATAAGTTGCTCTACATGGTCCTCTAGGCGTGCCCCGAGCTTGAACCTCAAGCCACCCGATACCCACAACCTTAAAAGAAATCGTTATCGCACGAAGATCCCAAAGTGAACAATCACTCAAGGGTGTGCTATGACAAGTACTAGTGCAGGATAGTGTGTGTAGGCAAGTATGTATATTAGAGCATAGAGGGGAGATATCCAAAACTTGAAAAAATCTCAAGTACGTGCTGAAGCCACCCCAATGTACATTACTGCCAAGTATAAGCGATAAGCCTCTTCATCTTCAAACCCGAAGAAGAAGATAGAATAAGTGTAGAAATAACGAAAGATAGATAATGTGATACTACGTGATAAGGACACCGACACCACGACAAGGTTAAAACGTTTACCTAACGACACGACTCAAACTATGTGTGACCGTCTAATGTGTGTGATACTCGGCTATAGTCTAGACTCTAAATGCAGTCCTAGTTCACTATAACCATTGGCTCTGATACCAATCTGTAACACCCTGCCCCTCTCACCACCAATATTGTCCGCTTTGCCCCGATGGGTTGCCCATCCAGAGCTCACGAATTTGCTTTTGGTTGCCCAGTGGAGACTTCCCAGGAGGTCACCAATCCTGAAATTTCTCCCACCTGATCACACTTAACTCCAGAGTTCTCCTCTCATCCACTAACATTAAGCCCCAAAACGCGTTGGTGATTTAATAGGCAAGACATTACTTATGAACCAAGGATCTCTCCTGGCCACGGCCGATGTGGGATTTTCCTAGGGTGTCACAGCTCAAGCTTAATAAACTAATCAGAATACAAAATAACTCTTAAGATTGAAAGGCAAAAGAATTCGAAAGTAAAGCAACTGTCATAAGCAGCAAAAGGAACGAAACATTGTTCAGTCATATCACACTTTTCGTGTGGACTCTCTTGCCCAACTGCAATCAACACATGTGGGAGAGTGAACTCTATTATCCTCATGTCAAAAGCCTTCCAGTTATCAAAAGGGCAACCCCTCCACTACAGCCTTGGATCGAGAGTCAAGCCCTCCTCTTATAGAAGATCCTTCCTTGAAGTACAAGATCACTTGACCCAAATTACACACCTGATTCCCCCCTCTCTCTAGACCTTTAGGAGTTTGGTCTATTCTTCACTAAATATAGTAAACAATAATAAATAACAAACATTATGGGTTGAAATTCCTTAAAACCAGAATTCAAAACAACAAAAACTAAGATCTAACTCAACATACTGCAAACGTGGGGGACCCTACTATTTGCATTAGGCAAACTGAAACCCTTGAACCTTTTTACCTCGGAGATCTCGTTACTATCCTTGATCTTATATTTGTTATAGCAATAAAATACTAAATGTGGAAAAACTATAATATTCTTAATTAGAGAAAAAAAATTCTAACACATACAAATCATGGTCCTTTGATCCTACTACTACGCAAGTGCAACGTAAAGACGAAATTAAAAGTGTTAAAAAAGTTTGTTGTTCAAAAAAAATATCTTACTCTACAAACCTACAAGCTATACTACGTCTACATGGATAAAGATAGCTGTTATATAAAAAAACAATACAACAATTGTAATTGTAAAAGATAAATGTATATGGAAAACCTAACCAATATCTTTTAACTAAGTAACTAGCGGGCATACCCGATACTTGCAGGTATTCTTGATACCTGACAGGTATACTGATACATTGTGTTGAACCATTAATAGGCCTGTCGATTAAGTGGTAGCTTTTCGGTCAACGTGTTTCTAAACTTACTTATTAAGAGACTTCATGAACCATTAAGATATGTCTTTTAAGTGAATCAAACATACTCTACCTCTGATTGATTCAGAGGAATTTCTTAATAAAAACATTAAGATGCTACCAAACAACCCCTTAGTTACTATCTGATAATTATTTATATTCAAATTTAACTTAAATTAAAATTTAAATAACTAATAATCAAGTTTTTTGATTATTCCATTTAGGTTTTTCAATTAAGATCATCAATTACTTTTTTTTTTTTGAACGGCAAGTGGAGCAACCGGTGGAGTTCCGGCTAACACCCTAAGCTAGCCTGTACTGATTACCCATTCCACCTGGATTGGGATCTCAAGATCATCAATTACTTAAAGTGACTTTAAAACCAAATAACTTTTAGTATTCTCGATTACAATCTTAACCCTGTAACTAACTATATTATGTCATTGGCACAAACTAGTTTATGATATAAACAAAACATGCATTCAAAGCAAATAAAACATTTGTAGCATGAAATCCTAACACTATGTCGGATAGCTGGCTTTCATGTATTTCAAGAACTCACATGTTATGTTGTCACATGAAATCTAGGCCTAGCAATTAATAAAGTTTTCGCAGAAGATTCAAAATCTTGACAAATTAGGAAGGTAACTAGAGCACTAGCTAACCGTTAATTCGGATATATATGATATACTGTCCTAAACTATACGTACTCTAGGTCTCAAATACTTGAATATTCTTATTCTTTATTCATTTCTATCTATTATGTTTTGAATAATGTTTATGTATATATTCATATTCAAAGATGTGTATCACACATATTCTTTTAAAGTCACATTTAAATACTTCTAATTACCAAATTTGTTAGTAATTGGCAATATCTTGGTCACGTATGAAATATAAAAAAAAAAGAAAAAAAATCTCTCACTTTTATATTTATTAAATAGCTTTAGTTGAAAATTTTGAAAAAAAAATATATATATATAATCAGAATTGTTATAAATCTATTATTAGTTGATTATCAATTCCTTATATATGTTGACTTGTTCTTCAAGATGTGTTTCTCCTATATATAGTCATGACAATGTATTATTCTAGACACACCAATTAATAATAAAATCTCTCTTTCTCTCCCTATTATCTCTTCTCATATTCTTGCTATTAGGCTTGTTTACAACACGTTATCAGCACGAGTTGCTTTTGGAGTAGAATCATACCATCATAAGGTATATCATATTTTCTTATTACTTTTATTCTTTATTATCTCATATATAATCCATATCGTAATTCATACAATTTTGGGTTGTATTAGAGACTTGTTTTGTTATTCTCTTTGATCTCTTTAAATAACCCTTATTATAACAAATACAATTTTGGGTTAAATCGAGATTGATATTTATTATTGTTTAATCATATTATGTTCTATCATATCGTATATTATAATTTTAGTTCATCATGTTAAACTAGTTTAAATTATATCATAGGGATTATATTGTTAGAAAATTACTAAAATCTAAGAAAATAAAAAATTACGAGATATGGTATCATAAAAAGTACATATGTTATAAACTTATAATCCTTCACGTGTGTGTTAAAACTTCAATACTATTACCGTAATTGTCGTAGCACCTAGGTCGAAAATTCAATAACTATAACTATTCAAAAAAATTAGTACATAGTCCATTTGAAATTATTATTTTTTTAATAATAAAGTAACAGATGATTTTTCTAAGTAAGGTTTACATGACTTAATATTTTTTATTTTTATTTTTGAATAGATTAAAATCAATTTTATTTATCGATTTTTCTTTATAAAAGAGTGGGATCTGTTAAATTCAAGAAAATTACTAAACCCCACCGATAAAACTTTCGAAAAAAAAAATATATACATCCTTTGCTATGTTGTCAACCAAATTATGCAAAGGTAAAGAAGAATCCTCCGTCTAATTTTTTTATAATAATATTACTTTAACTTTAATGTTTGGGTTTACTATTTTAATAACTTATATTAATCCACATGTTTATATCTTTAATAGTTAATCATGTCGAATCTTGCAAAGCTTGAGTTTTTGGCTCTAGACATTACTGGAAAAAATTATTTGTCATGGGTATTGGATGCTGAAATCCATTTGAATGCTAATAATCTTGGGGAGACAATTAAAGAAGGAAATCAAACAAATACCCAAGATAAAGCAAAGGCGATGATTTTCTTACGCCACCATATTCATGAGGATTTGAAAAATGAATACCTCACTGTCAAGGATCCACTTGTTCTTTGGACCAAACTGAAAGAAAGATATGACCACCAAAAAATGGTAATATTACCAAATGCTCGTTATGAATGGCTCAATTTAAGGTTACAAGACTTTAAGTCTATAAGTGAGTATAACTCGGCAATGTTTAGAATCACGTCACAACTGATTCTTTGTGGTGAAAATATTACTGATAAGGAGATGTTGGAAAAGACATTCTCCACCTTTCACGCCTCAAATATGCTCTTGCAACAACAATATCGTGAAAGGGGTTTCACCAAATATAGTGAATTGATATCATGTTTGCTTGTGGCTGAGCAAAATAATGAGCTGTTAATGAAAAATCATGAGACTCGTCCAGTTGGTGCAGCCCCATTCCCAGAAGCGAATGTGGCAACATATAATGGCCAAAGTGAAAGTCATGGACGTGGTCGTGGTCGTGGTTATCAACGTGGTCGTGGTCGTGGTCGTGATCATGGTCATGGTCGTGGACGTGGCCGAGGAAATTATCATGGTGTTCAATTTAAAAACAACGGGAACCACCATAAGTGGCATGCTAATGAAAAGAAATCTAATGATGAAAAGGGTAAAAAGAAAAACGTGGCTCCACCAAATGCATGTCACCGATGTGGAAGTAACAATCATTGGGCCCGTGCATGTCGTACGCCCAAACATTTGGTGGAACTTTACCAACAATCCATCAAAGACAAGGGGAAAGGAATAGAGACAAACTTTACGTATGAAGATGGAAATATTGAAGTCCCTGATGGTCATAAAGAACATACTGAGCCAACTAATTTGGATTATAATGATTTCCTCATCGAGCCAACTAATTTGGATTCTGGTGATATCGTGGCTGACACAACCCAGTTGGATGCTTGCAATTTTCGTTACATATGAATGATCTTAAGTTATTTCCTTTATTTCTTTAAGACAATTTGTTTGAGTGTTATGCTTTTTTTTATTTATTTCTTGTTTGTTTTGAGACGTATGAAACAGTTTGGATTTTTTTTCATGATTGAAGCATATTAGACATTTTATTTATATGACTTTGTTTTGTTTTGAAGCATATGGAGTGTTTAACTAAAATCACTATTAATGGTGAAGATATAGGTCTAATAGACAGTGCGACTACAAATACAATTCTAAAGAAAAGAGATTATTTCTCTAGTTTATCTATGAAAGAGGCAAGCGTTAGTACTATATCTGGTAAATCAAAATTGATTGAAGGCTTTGGAGTAGCTTATATAATTCTACAAAGTGGAACTCCACTTAAAATTAACAATGCATTATTTTCCCCACAATCTCAAAGAAATCTAATAAGTTTTAAAGATATTCGTCTAAATGGATATCATCTTGAGACTGCATGTGAGGGACATGATGAGTACCTTCAAATCACAAATATTATTTCGGGTAAAAAACATGTATTAGAGAAGTTACCCGCACTTGCCTCTGGTTTGTATTGCACTAAAATTAGTGCACCTGAAACAAATGCAGTCATAAACCAGAAGTTTATGGACCAAGAAAATTTTATCATTTGGCATGACCGGTTAGGCCATCCCAGGTCAATAATGATGCGAAAAATTATAGAGAATTCACATGGACATTCTTTGAAGAATAAAAAGATTCTTCAGTCTAAGGACATTACATGTGTTGCATGCTCACAAGGGAAGTTAATTACCCGACCATCACCACTTAAGGTGGCGACTGAATCCTTGAGTTTTTTTGGAAAGAATACATGGGGACATATGTGGGCCTATACACCCTTCTAGTGGACCATTTAGATACTTTATGGTCTTAATTGATGCATCAACTAGATGGTCACATGTGTGCTTACTATCAAGTCGTAATATGGCATTTGCACGACTACTTGCTCAATTGATAAGGCTAAGAGCACATTTTCCAGATTACCCCATCAAGAAAATTAGGTTGGACAATGCTGGTGAATTTACATCCCAAACATTTAATGATTATTGCACGTCTATTGGGATAAGTGTAGAGCATCCTGTACCTCATGTACATACACAAAATGGACTTGCTGAATCGCTTATCAAGCGACTCCAAATGGTTGCAAGACCTATGATTATGAAATCAAAATTACCAGCATCTGCTTGGGGCCATGCAATTCTACATGCAGCAACACTAATACGCATCAGGCCAACGAGTTATCACACTTCCTCCCCATTAAAGTTGGTTTTTGGTCAGGAACCAGATATTTCCCATCTAAGAATTTTTGGTTGTGCCGTATATGTACCTATCGCTCCACCACAACGAACAAAGATGGGACCTCAAAGGAGGTTAGGAATATATGTTGGGTATGAATCACCATCCATCATTAAGTATTTGGAGCCATCAACAGGAGATTTATTTACGGCTCGATTTGGTGATTGTCATTTTGTTGAATCAAACATTCCCAACACTAGGGGGAGATGAAAAGCAGCTGAAAAATAATAATTTAAGTTGGAATGAATTATCATTATCTCATCTTGATCCTCGAACTAAACAGTGTGAAACAGAAGTTCAAAGGATAATTCATTTACAAGGATTAGCAAATCAACTACCAGACGCATTCACTGACCCCAAGAGAGTGACAAAGTCACATATACCAGCTGCCAATGCTCCAGTAAGAATAAGTGTCCCAGAAGGACAACCACATGTTGGAAATGAGTCTAATGCACGCCTCAAACGTGGTAGGCCAATCGGTTCTAAAGATAAAAATCCTCGAAAGAAGAAAGGAGCAAATAATTTAGATGGTCAAGTCGAGGTAACGGTAAAACCAAGAAATGAGTCTCCTGAAGAGACACTAGACATGATGGTTCCAGAAGAACCTCAGGTACCTGAAAACGAAGAGATCTCAATAAATTATATCATGTCTAGAAAGGTATGGAACCGAAACGAAATCGACGTCGATGACAAATTTTCATATAATGTAGCGCTAGAAGTAATGAGAAACAATGAGGATCAAGAACCAAAATCCATGGATGAATGTAAACAAAGAAATGATTGGCCACGATGGAAAGACGCAATTAAGGCAGAATTGGATTCCCTGAATAAACGAAATGTTTTTGGACCCGTGGTCCATACACCTGAAGATGTAAAGCCTGTTGGCTATAAGTGGGTCTTTGTGCGAAAACGTAATGAGAAAAATGAAATTGTGCGATATAAGGCAAGATTAGTAGCACAAGGATTTTCGCAAAGACCTGGGATTGATTATGAGGAGACATATTCTCCCGTGGTGGATGCGACAACTTTTCGTTATCTTATTAGTCTGGTAATACAAGAAGGGATTGATCTGCGTCTAATGGATGTCGTGACAGCCTATCTCTATGGCTCTCTTGATACTGATATTTACATGAAACTCCCTGAAGGATTCAAATTACCAAACTCATGTAAATCTAGTTCTCGAGAACATCTTTCAATTAAATTAAACAAATCACTGTATGGGCTAAAACAATCAGGGCGTATGTGGTATAATCGTCTTAGTGAATATTTGTTGAAAGAAGGTTATAAAAATGATTCTGTATGCCCATGTATTTTTATAAAAAGGTCAGAATCTGAATATGTTATAATTGCCGTATACGTTGATGACTTGAATATAATTGGAACTCCGTTGGAGCTCCAAAAGGCGATTGAATACTTGAAAAGAGAATTTGAAATGAAAGACCTTGGAAAGACAAAGTTTTGTCTCGGGTTACAAATTGAACACCTTAAGGGTGGAATCCTTGTGCACCAAGAAACCTACATAGAGAAACTACTTAAAAGGTTTTATATGGAAAAATCACATCCATTGAGTACCCCAATGGTTGTAAGGCAACTTGATGTAGAGAAAGACCCATTCCGACCTCCGAGCGATGGGGAGGAAATACTTGGTCCAGAAGTACCATATTTAAGTGCAATTGGTGCATTAATGTTTCTTGCTAGCCATACACGACCAGATATATCATTTTCTTTAAATTTATTGGCAAGATATAGTTCATGCCCAACAAAAAGGCATTGGAATGGGGTAAAACAAATATTTCGATACCTTCAAGGCACAAAGGATATGGGTTTGTATTTTACTAACCAATCGAAAACAAGTTTGGTTGGTTTTGCAGATGCAGGGTATTTATCTGATCCTCACACTGGGCGATCTCAGACCGGATATTTGTTCACAAGTGGAGGTACCGCAATTTCATGGCGTTCTGTAAAGCAGACAATCACAGCCACGTCATCTAATCATGCAGAAATATTGGCGATTCATGAAGCTAGTCGAGAATGTGTTTGGTTAAGAAATGTAATACAACACATTCGTGCGTCTTGTGGTATTTCTTCGAAAGATGAGGGACCAACTATTTTACATGAAGACAACGCAGCATGCATTGCTCAACTTAAGGAAGGATACATCAAAGGTGATAGAATAAAGCACATTCTACCAAAGTTCTTCTTTACACACGATCTGCAAAAGAATGGAGATATTACCGTCCAACAAATTCGTTCTAGCGAAAATTTGGCAGACTTGTTTACCAAATCACTTCCGACCTCAACATTCAAGAAGTTGGTTCATGGAATTGGGATGCGTCGACTCAAAGAGCTTGACTGATCATCATCAGGGGGAGATAATACGCGCTGCACTCTTTTTTCCTTAGCTATGGTTTTGTCCCACTGGGTTTTCCTGGCAAGGTTTTTAATGAGGCAGCATCAAGCGTATGAAGTTGATAATCAAGGGGGAGTGTTATAAATCTATTATTAGTTGATTATCAATTCCTTATATATGTTGACTTGTTCTCCAAGATGTGTTTCTCCTATATATAGTCATGACAATGTATTATTCTAGACACACCAATTAATAATAAAATCTCTCTTTCTCTCCCTATTATCTCTTCTCATATTCTTGCTATTAGGCTTGTTTACAACAAGAATCATATTTAATTTTCCTAGAGTATATGATTGAATTTATGAACTTGAAAGTTGAACAAGTATCAGGCCAAGCTTCTCTCTAGCCCATGTACGACTGACTGCTTTAGTGGCCCAAATCGTAAAACAACTCAGTCTCAAATTGTCCAATTGAGTCATATTTACATATTTTCTCCATTCTCATCATCCTTTTTGCGTAATAAAATCGGAAGCACTATCTCTTTTTGTTAAAAATATACATACTAATTCATATGTTTATAATAGGGGAGTTGGATTTTAATAACCTAAACTATTTGAAATTGGCCACTGGCACCCTCAACTAAAAAATTGGCCATATATAACCTGAACTATTGACTTATTGGAATCCAGCACCCAACTAACTGACGCCGTTAGTTGGGTTGCTGATGTGGCAAGGATTGCTGACGTGGCATGCTGACGTATGCAATTCATTAAAAATAAACTGATATATTAAGCCACATCATCATCATCATCATCATTATCACCCCCCCCAAAAAAAAAAAAAAAAAAAAAACAGGTCTGATTGTTAAACCACACACGTGACCACCATCAGCATCATCATCTCCTCACCCCTGCATCATCTCCTTCACCCACCACACATGACCACCGACCCACCCCCGTCCACCTACGTTACAAACCTAAACCCACCATCGTACCCATATCCTGTTAAACCAGACCCAAAACGGAACCCAATCAAGAAACACTAACCCTAGATTTCAAAATCAAGCCCCGTAATAACAAGATTTTGAGTAGATACAATGGGGCTTTTTTCACAGAATGAAATCGACTAGTAATCATGTAAGAATTACCCGACTTTACAAAGTTTAATGCTTTCCCCAATTGAACTGATCAAGATCCGGTAAAATCAACCCAAAATACCTGCTAGTGAGAGAACGAGGAGAAGATAATAAACACAAACAGTGAACCGATCAAAAACAAAATAATAAATCTTGGCCGTAACAGATTCAACATCTCTCGACCCATTTCTTGTTCAGATTGTTGGTGATTCTCATGCATTCACTCAATATCTAAAGCTAAAATGAACTGGGTCCACTTATTTTACTAAAATGAACAAGAATCTCACGAAATTGTTCAACAAGATGATGATTATGATGATTTGTTTTGTCAGTGAGTGGATTAAAAGTAAAAAAAAACGTGTGTGGGATTATTATATCTGTTGTTTTTTTTTTAAATGATGATGATGGTGATGTGGCTTAATATATCACTTTATTTTTAATGAATTGCACACGTCAGCATGCCACTTCAGCAATCCTTGCCACATCAGCAACCCAACTAACGACATCAGTTAGTTGGGTGCTAGATTCCAATAAGTCAATAGTTCAGGTTATATATGGGCAATTTTTTAGTTGAGGGTGCCAGTGGCCAATTTCGAATAGTTTGGGTTATTAAAATCCAATTCCCCTTTATAATATGACACGTCTGATATGTTGTTTTGGACTTGTTATATTTATTTGGGCATCTATACTTTTCATAATAGGAGAAGCGTGAGTGACGTCAGAAAGCTGATGTGTCAGCCGGAGAGAGTGGCCACCAATGCGCGTATGATGCAAAACTACATAACCAATGCACCCATTTCTTTTCTCAGCTTTGAATTTTCTAAAAAATAATTTCAAATTTCCCTCTTAAAACTTAAAACAATGTCGACGTCAATGGAAGATGAAGAAACCCATGGCAGTTTTATTCGTGATCTCAATCCAGCCAAAGATATGTGGCACCTGAAGGCTCGTGTCAAAAGAAAATGGAAGACAACCTATAAGTTGGAAGTTATATTAATTGATGAGCAGGTAAACTTTCTAAGTTGCTTTATTTTGTTATTCTTGCAGACGTGGTTTTTTGTGCATTTTTTTACATTCTGTTTTAAGGAGCTGCAGGGCAATAAGATTCAAGGTTCTGCCAAGTCTTCTTTTATGCAACTTTTTGACAGTCAGCTTGAAGAAGATGATGTGGTTGTCTTATCTAAGTTTGGTGTTGGTGAAAACAAGGATATTTACAGAGTTGTAAGACATCAATATAAAATCATTTTTTATCGTTGTACAATTGTGAAACATGTTAAGGGCTGGGAAGGTGTTTGGTTTTAACTTACATTTTAAAGAAATTCTTGACGGAGAAGCCAAGAATCAATTGAAAGAAGGATGAAAGTAGTTAGCTTTTACTATAAAATGAGTAAACTTTTATCTAAAAAAAAGTTAGAATTTGAAAGTTAATCAATTGAAAGAAGGACGAAAGTAGTTAAAAATATTGTTTTCTATAGAAATTTGTTTTATTGTTATGAAATATATATATATATATATATATATATATATATATAATATGTATGTTTTTTTAATGTTATACGAACAATAAAAGAGTTCAGATTAATTTTCTAAAGTTAAAAAAAAATTGTTTTTTTATTTTAATTTCAAATCTTTTTCAATCTGAATTGTATATTTATTTTAATCTTCAATTGTAAAATTGGATTCATTGACAGTTGTTTGATAACCGCTGTTTATCATTCAACAGATGTTGTTAAACAGACTATATACTATAAATTGAGTATATACTTTTCAATGTTTTCATAACCGGACCGGACGTTGAACCGGTCTCCATACTGGTTCACTGGTCGGACCGGAATCAAGAACCGGACAACGTTGTAATTAATATTATAGTTCATATCATATATAAATATTAAATTTAAAGTAATCTTTAATAGAAAATACAAAACTAAAAACAATGTAAACAAACTAGTTAGACGTTTTACGTTATTTATAAAAATTTTAAAATTAAAATCAACTGGCTTCTAAAAAAGAAAGGAAACGGGAAATTTGCAAGACTAAAAACTCATAAAAAGAAAATAAACAATGGTAATATTATAATTTTTGATGGAAACGTGTAAAGTAGAAAAGAAAACAACAAAGCATTCTCTCTCAAAAAAACATGGGTTGCCCTAATTTTCATTGCCGCCATTGCAAAGCTTAAACACTCAGGCTATCTCTTTCAGGTAACTATGATTCTCATTTGCCCCATTTATCCTGTGACTGCTTCTCATTTCTCTCGTCTGCGTCCTCTAAAGTCTAAACACTATTCTGGTCCGGTCACTTTTTTCCAGCGGTTTTGCGGTCCGGCCGCCGGCCACCGATCCGACCGGCCGGTCACCTGCAGAACATGCCCAACACCCTGAACCGGACCGCCAAAGGCTGCGGTCCCCGGTCCAACCGGTCCGGCTGGCCGGTCCAGTCCGGTCCGGTCCGGCCAGTCCGGTCCGGTCCGGTTTTCAAAACACTGATACTTTTATATAAAATGAAGTTAGAATTTCAAAGTTAACCAGTTGAATGAAGTATAAAAGGTAGTTACAACATTTGGTGTCTAAAGAAATTAGATTTTGGTGAACTTACATATATTTTATTAGAAGTTGAATTGTCATGAATTATATATACACATTAAAAAGTTATACGAACATTAAAAGAATTCAGATTAATTTTCTAAAAGTAAATAACTTTATTCGTTTAAGTTAAAATAAAAATGCTAATTTATGGTATGCTTTTTTAATTATTTTATAATAATTAAAATAATTACCACTATCATTAATAACCGTCGTATTTTTCAAGTTTCCATCTGTATTGTTTAACTGTATATTGATGATCATAGAGTTTAGGTCTATTCCCTGGCAATAATAATCATTACATTAATACTCGATTTTTTAAGTGAGTCCATATCTTTTGCGTATATTTATTTATCGAAAATTAATATATAAATATTTCTATCGATTAAAAAATAATAATAAATTCAGTTAAATATGAATATTTTAAAAGTTATCACTATTTGTTTATAAAATGTATTCTGTAAAATAAATTTTTCATCATCTATTTAATTTCATTTTTATTTCAATCTATGTTTGTATAAAATGTAATATAATTTAAAAACTATAATATTATAAATAAGTTTGTTTTTTTATTTTAATTTCAAATCTTTTTCAATCTGAATTATATATTTATTTTAATCTTCAATTGTAAAATTGGATTCTTTGACAGTTGTTTGATAACCGCTGTTTATCATTCAACAGATGTTGTTTAACAGACTATATACTATAAAATGAGTATATAATTTTATATAAAATAAAGTTAGAATTTCAAAGTTAATCAGTTGAATGAATTTAAAAAGTAATTACAACATTTGGTGTCTAAAGAAATTAGATTTTGGTGATCTTGCATATTTTATTAAAAGTTTAATTGTTATGAATTATCTATACATATAATAAACCAAAGCCATTTTAATGACATGGCATTCAAAGAGGGTATTCTCTTTATTGAGTGTGTCATGTGTCATCCCATGTGGCAAGACCTTTATTTTAGGAAAATAATAATTTAAAATTTAAAAACAAAATTAGATTTTTATATCTAATGTTTTCTCCCACAACTTTTAAACGTTAATATCTTTTATACACGAGATTTTTTAAAGAAAAAAATTACACCAAATTAACGAGCGTTTTATTATCTTTCCAACGAGTACCATAGTGCTATATAAAAAACGGTGAAAAAAAACGACTATTTTTTGTAACCCGACAGGTATTGTGTCAGGTTTAGAATTAGTTTAAAAAAATTGTGGGTTTGGGTCGGGCCTGGGATGGGGTGACACCCGACCCAATTACCTTTTTTTTATATTAGAATATGATAACTTATGACAGAGATTTGTTTAAAATAATAATAATAATAATAATAATAATAATAATAATAATAATAATAATAATAATAATAATAATAATAATATTCATTAATCATATATTGGCAAGTCATTAATTATGTTGTCATATTAGATATTTTATTATGTCATATTAGATATTTCAACCCGGGACGCTCTCCAACAGGTAATTGCTATGTTTTCTTTTTCTACCATATTCTGAAATAGCTCAAATCTTAGTATGCAGTTAAAGACCTTTGACTGAATGTATTGGTGCTTAACAATCTATGTCCCCTTGAAGTGCTTGGGATCTTAATATTCTGTTTTAGGTGTTGATGTTGTAAGGTGAAATGGATCTTTTGGTATTTTTTTAAAAGTATCTAATGTAAGTTGATACATAGATGCCATTTTTATAGTTTAGATACTTTAATTTTATTCACTTTACTTAGATTTCTCAACCCGGGACGCTCCCGGGGTATAAGCTAGTATATACATATTAAAAAGTTATACGAACATTAAAAGAATTCAGATTAATTTTCTAAAAGTAAATAACTTTATTTGTTTAATTTAAAATAAAAATGTTTATATATGGTATCCTTTTTTTTAATTTTTTTATAATAGTTAAAATAATTACCGCTATCATTAATTACCGCTATATTTTTCAAGTTTCCATCTATATTGTTTAACTGTACATTGATCATCATAGTGTTTAGGCCTATTCCTTTGCAGCAATAATCATTAAATTGATACTCGATTTTTGAAGTAAGTCCATATCTTTTGCGTATATTAATTTATCAAAAATTAATATATACATAGTTCTATTCTATTGATTAAAAAATAATAATAAATTAAGTTAAAGATGAGTATTTTAAAAGTTATCACTATTTATTTATAAAATGTATTTTGTAAAATAAATGTTTTCATCATCTATTTAATTCCATTTTTATTTCGATCTATGTTTGTGTAAAATGTAATATAATTAAAAAACCATAATATTATAAATTTACATTTATGAAGGATTTTTAATCCCAAATTACATATTTTTCGAAATTAAAGTTACTGCGGATTCTTAATAATTTCTTCACGACGCTGCTTCCTTTTCTTGCTGATGGAAATAATGTTTTCAGTAAGAGCTTTCATCTTCGTCGAAATATTGTCATTAACTTTGATTTGATCTGCCAGGTACTGTAAAACCATGTTTCATTCACTTGATTATGGAATTTCAACCATATGATACATGGTTTTGAGCGAGACAATGTTCAACGGATTTTGAAGTCAATGCCTTCGACTGTTGTTCGTGATTTGTCGGTGTTGTGCAATTCAGAGTCCGGTATTAAGGATGTAGAGCTTTTGGCACAATTCAAGGACCTACACGCACAGCTTGAAGCTTCAATGGAATTGAAGCTTAAGTTTATTAATTCCTTTAACTAGCGGTGGATACCATCCATCGCATATAAATGAGTTAATACGCGTATTGAGTTTCATATGCGTAAAGTGCTTAAAGTTCAAGAACAAAAGGAATTGTACCTTCAAAGGAATTGAAGCTTAAGTTTATTATTCCTAATGTATATTCATATGTATAAACAGATGTTATGAAGATGGAATTCATAATATATATTGATGTTTAAAGTTGATTATATTTGTTTTGTTTAACGTTGATTAGATTTGGTTTTTTAATCCGTCTGTAGAGTTTTTGTTCCTTGGTTGTAACCTTTCAGTGTGTTAAAAAAATATAAAAAGACGTTGCGAAACAGCGGTTCCTCTTAGCAGACATTTGGTGTGTTGACACGTCGGTGGTTACCGTACAATGGATAAGTGTTGGTGTGTTGAAGCGTCAGTATAAACAGCCGTTACGAAACAGAGGTTTTGTCTGCTGACGCGTCAGTGGTTAGCGTACAACGGATAAGGGTTGGCCTGGACCTCCCGTGTGTTTCCACACGGGATCTCACCTAGTATTATAAAATAAGTCATGAGTATTATTGTTGGGTTTCTATTGGGCTTTCTATTAGCCCTATCGCTGGCCCAATACTTGTCTCATTAGTGGCCCAGGTTGGGGTGTTTGTTGTGGTTGTTGAGATATTATTTCAGGAGCTCTTTATGATCGTTGGATTAAGATGAGATCAATGGCTGTGGTTATATCTTGGCTGAGTTGGTGGAATGTTCGAGACTGAGTATAAAAGGATTATTATTGCTCGTTGTTTATTCATTCAACACACTTCGTCTCTCTCATTCTCTCTGTAATCTAGGGTTTCATATTGTCTAAGTCCTTTGATCTTCTTGTATTTGGTCAGTAGATTAGAGGCGTGTATTGTGGTGGATTACTCTCTGGTGTAATCCCTTCTGATCATCTGTTTGATCAGGGTCTTGGTCGTCTGGTCTGTAAGTTTTGATTTAGTTCTTGTACAATTATGTGTTGAGATTTAATAGAGAGAATTTACATAAACATGCTATATTATAATAGAATCATCCAAATACAAATGAAGGGGTATGGGCCTATTTATAGGTGGTGAAGGGGTATGGTACCCATTAGTGAACCGACATGTTGGTTCAATATTAACCACCGTAACTGCCACTACTTTAGGTTATATAACAATAATACAAATAACATACTAAACTTAGGATAATCAAATATTATGTCCAACATTCTCCCCTCTAATTTTGATTTATCCTTTCTTGCTCCATAGTAGGGTTGATCTCTTCTTCATGCATGCTAATGGAGTCTTTCTTGTTCTTTGCTTTCTTCGTACTTCATAGTAGCCATAACTTTCTTCATCGTTGTTGTTGACATCTTATCTTATTAAATTTCACTTGCAATGTTGTCAACTGATGTTACTTGCTTTAACTTTGCTAAGTTCCTTGCTGCTTTGAGCTTCTTCTTTCTTGATTTGCCACACAGGTTGAACTTGCCACGAAGGTCTAACTTGCCTCAGAGGTCTAACTTGCTTGATGTTCTTGCTTGAGTTTGATCAAAATTATCCAACCTACTTGCTAATTGGACATTGATATGATCAACTTGCTATTGGCCACCTTGCTAACCAATTTTCTTGCTTGCTCCCAACCAACTTGTTAATCGGGGCTTTGTTCCTGGCCGACTTGCTAATCAGGTTTTATGTGCTCCTGGCCGACTTGCTAATCAGGTTCTTATGCACTAACTTGCTATACTCGACAATTCACGAATGGTCGGAGTTACTTGCTATATACTCAACGAGTCACGAAGTCTCGGATTCACTTGCTATTTCTCAACGAACCAAATGGCTCGGAGTATCTTGCTATTAGAATCGGTGTGATTCGATTTTGACTTGCTATTGTGGAATTTTTAATAGTATTGATTTTTCTTTAAAATAAAAATCAAAAACTTATTTGATTTTGTTTTCCTTTTTACAAATCATTCCACAAAAATATTACGACAAAAGTCGATTTCTTTTTCCTTAATCGTTGACTTTCTAAAACATTTTCAATTAGTAAAATCCAAATACTGATTTGTGATCCTTCCTTTTGTTCCCTTAAAAAACTTTTTGTTGACTTCTAAAGTCAACTTCTCTGCCCAACACCTTTCCTTTTCCCTTTTTTTTTATTCTTAAATTCAATGGAACAACAACGATTTAATTTGTTCCACAACTTCTTCCACGTAAATCCCTTTTTTCTTGATGATCGAATACGGTTCTTACAAAAACTTGATTTGCTTTCGGGTTTTTTTTGAAATCTAATCCACTGTCTTAAATCTAAAAACTGTTTATGAAATCAAATGATTCTGTTGATGTTTTGATTTAAAAGGATTCACAGAAATGATCTGCGTTTATTATCCTTATAATAATTGGCGGGAAAAACTTTCTTCTCCACCGAAAAACAGGGGATAATAAAAATTTGATTTTTTTTTCGAATGGATTAAAAGTTTTCTTGTATTCGATTCTTTCTAAACAATAAAGGGATGGGATATAACCGTTTTTCGTGATTCAATAACGTTAAATGTTAGTTTTCCTCTTCGCTGGTGTCTCGCCGGAGTTTCACCGGATTCGTTCTTCCGGTGATGTTCTATCTCTTTTACGGTTATAATCTTCAAATGATGATCTTCCTTATCGTCTGGGTTGGCAAATTTGTTCTATGTCTCGATATAAAACCGTTCTTGGGCAGTCTCTGTTTTCTTTCGAAAACAGGGGATAAAACTTTCTGTGATTCTCTTTTCTTTTCCATAGGGATGGATCAATGATACCAAGGCTCTGATGCCATGTTGAGATTTAATAGAGAGAATTTACATAAACATGCTATATTATAATAGAATCATCCAAATACAAATGAAGGGGTATGGGCCTATTTATAGGTGGTGAAGGGGTATGGTACCCATTAGTGAACCGACATGTTGGTTCAATAATAACCACCGTAACTGCCACTACTTTAGGTTATATAACAATAATACAAATAACATACTAAACTTAGGATAATCAAATATTATGTCCAACATTATGTTCAACTGATATAAACAATCAGTTGAACTTCTATTCTTTAGAATCTCATTGATTTGATGAGATTCAGGGTTTGGGAGGAGTTTTTCTGGTTTGGGTTAAATAAGAGTTTTCGTCACCGTTTTGTCACCTAAACATGTTGTTCATTTTTCTGAGTTTATGTTGGCTCAATATTATTGTGTTGTTGTGTGTTTGGATCTATAAAATTTTACATGGTATCAGAGCCTTAGGCTCTAATATCTTTAAAGTTTTTTAATAATATTGATTCTGTTATTGTTTTTCGCTGCTACTTTGTTGTTGTTGTTCAAATCTAAGATCTTGTGTCATAGATCTCAGATATGGTATTACTTATCTTTGTTTTGTGTTCTTGATAAGTTGTTGGATCTGGTGTCAATGGATTGTTGGCTACTTTGGTTGGATCTGGAAGCTGTGCTATCTGTAAGTCCTTCTTGTTTAGTTTTCTTTGTCGATTTGTTTGATTGCTGCTATTGCTACTGGAGTACTCTGTAAGTTTTTCCTGTCTTATCACTTGTGTCTAGAAGTCTCTGGCCGGGTTAGGGTGGACCCGCATTGAATCTTGTTTGTGTCTTGTTATTGTTTGTGTTATCTGGTTGTTTTCTGTGATTGTGTTTGTTCTTGATATTGTTTATATATATATATATATATACCTATAGTTAATAAGGGACTCATGTGTTAAGATCTGGGTGGGCACCTATGAGTGATGAACCCACTATCTGAACACTGACACAACTTCGTCCTATTAGGGTATATTGATTGTTCTTATTTGTTTTTTGTTGTCTATTTTGTGTGTGATACTTGATGTCTGGTCAAGGAACAGAAGGACCTCCTCAAGGGCCTCATGGACCTCAAGAACCTGGTCCGTCTGATCTTACTAGTCTGACTAGTACACTTATAAGTAAGTTGGACATTAGTGATCCACTTTACTTACATCCTAGTGACACCAGTAGTTTGTCTATTATCAGTATCAAACTAAAAGGTACTGACAATTATTCTGTGTGGTCCAGTTCCATGAAACTTGCATTAGAAGCTAAAAACAAGTATGGTTTCATAGATGGTTCATGTGTTAAATTTATTGATAATAAAATGCTTACTAAACAACGGGATAGATGTAATTATGTGGTCTTGTCCTGGTTGTTAAATTCTGTTAGTGAGGAGCTGTATTTAGGACAAGTATTTTCTAGACTTGCTAGTGAAGTCGGGTCTGATTTAAAAGAAACTTATGATAAAGTTGATGGGTCTGTTGTGTTCAAATTGTATCAAAAGGTTAATAGTGTTAAACAAAATGGTAGTTCTGTTTCTGAATATTATCATAGGCTTAATACTATGTAGAAACAATTAGATGCTATCTTGCAATTGCCTACTTGTACTTGCAAAGCATCTAAAGATTTCAATGATTTTAGTGCATTAATAAAGTTAACGCAATTTCTTATGGGTCTGGATGATGTATACCAACCAGTTAGAACAAATTTGTTAACCAGAAAACCTTTGCCAATTGTTAAGGTTGCTTTTTCAATTGTGTCAAGAGAGGAGTCTCACAGAGGTTCTGCTGGGACTTCCAAAGGTCAAAATGTTGCTTTTGTTACAAAAACTAATCAAGGTTTTGATAATAAACGAAGAAATGTAAGATGTCCTAATCTAAACTTAAAGTGTACACATTGTAACATGATAGGACATACTGTTGATAGGTGTTATGAACTGGTTGGTTATCCTCCAGGTTTTAAGAAGAAACCTGTTAATCAAAGTTTTAAAAGTAATATGTCTAACAATGTTTCAAGTAGCAAACAAGGAAATCCTACTGTTGCTACTGTTGGTAGTTTTGCTTTGCCTTTCTCAGCAGAACAAGTGTCTAAGATTTTGAACTTGATAAGTGATAAAGGAGGAAGTGACATATCTGTGATACCCCGCAATTTCAGGTTCTCACTTTAACTAAACTCTAGTTACATTCCTTGCATCCTACTTAACTAGGGTTAGCTAGATAGGACACACGTTGCACAGTTATAGGTTAATAACTGCATGAAGTGGTAATTTGGGGAATCACCATACTGTATACATGATTAGTGAACCTCGGACGTTGGTGAACAATGAAGTTAAATAATTGTGAATTAATTGATTGAGATTGATTGCAATTACGTGCTTTTATGATACTGTGTGAAACTATGTGCAAACTGTATGTAATTACGTGACAGGTGGACCAGTAGGATGGTTGGGGTCTTAACACATGGGGTTACACGTATTATGGTCCAAAATAGCAAAAACATCGATGAAAACACGTTGTACAACGAAGTAGGTAACCCGATGCGGGCCGAAGAGCTGTGAGCGGCCGCTCACAGCCTTCGAGCGGCCGTGCGCGGGCACCAGATTTCACCAAACCGCCTTAAACTACTATTTAAGCAACCTTAAGCCTCTTGTATCTCCTAAACTCAAACCCTAATCGCCCCCACTGCCCTATTTACGAAATATCAACCCCTAAACACCTGCTAAGGCTCAAGAACATCGATCGGGAAGCTTGGAGAGCATTCAGTTGATTGTTTTGAAAGGCTTGCGGTATAATCTTCAATCTTTTGTATTTTAATCATCTTAAATATGTTATAAAACCTTATAACTAAGTTTGTCCAGGTCTGAAACCTTTTCATAATGATTAAAACTTGAAGTTTATAAAGTTTGAATGGGTTAAACATAATCCTATGCGATTAGAAATTGATAGGTTACATGATTATGCATGTTCTTGATGTTTTAGACTTCTAGGGTTTGTGAATGATGATGTTTGTGATGTATAATTAGGGTTTTGATCAGATGTGGTTCGTATTAATGTTGTATGATGATTATTAGGTGTTATTGATTGATAATATGCAACTAGGGTTTGATATGATTGATAATATAGCATGATTAGAATCTGGACAGAATCTGAATGTCGACTTGTAGGGTCTGTTTCGTGGCTTGAAAATAATTGTTTTGATCGATTATTTGCATGAATAGATTAAACATGGTCTTAGCTTTTTAGAATGGGCAAAATCATATGATTTGGATGTCGTTTGATATGTTTTTGGAATTTTCTTTGATTAAAGGTCATGTCAGATTTTCGGATTAACAAACTGAGTCAACTTTAAACAATCATAACTCGAGTTTTACAAGGAATTAAGTTATGAAATTTGGACAGTAGGTTAACATTGGAATAAATTGGCTTTTCCAAGTGGATTCATCCTGTTTGGATGAATACACGATTATTGGGAATTTTTCTACTAACCTGACCTGCTGTAGAAACTTTCTGGACATATCTGTGATGTACGATTTTTCATGATTTTTGTGTTTGGTTTTGTGAAATAACCGGCAAAAATGAGGTAATTCCGTACTAATTAACTAATACGCGATTAACGTAATTAAATGCAATTATGTGTTAATTATTTAACTGAGGCCTTAGAAAGATAGCAATTCCCAAATAATGCGTAGGAATGCATATGTTTAATGACAAAACATGATAGGATCATGTGCGAGTAAATTTATCCGGTATGGACACTGGCGATTACCCGGTAAAAATTAAATAAGCGAAAAGGATCCCGGACACCCGGGATATAAAATAAAGAGTAAATTCACAAAATATAATGGGTTTTGGAACTCCAAAGCCATAAGTGAGAGCTTGTTATACAAATCTCCCGGTAACGAATAAAGTGCGCGTACCGCACCCGATACGCGTATAACTTATAATTTCACCCGGCAAAAGCCTAAATAACTTATCAACGCCTAAAATGGACTATGTTTAAGGGTTATTAAAGGTAATTTTAATATCCGGATGACACACGGTTAAAATCCGAAAAATACCCGGACGACACCCGAACGAGAAGGAATTAAACATAACAAATAATGGGTAATATTTAGTGAGGTGGACCCCACCCAAACACCCCAAGGGGCCGGCCTAGGGCCCATCCCCATATGATTAATCTTCTTTTTATCTAATTAACCCACCTACAATTAAGATTAATCATGAGAATGCATGGATTAGCATTGGACAAAACTTGACAAATCCTCTCCCTTCTCTCTCTAAAACTCACGGCCAAAACACCCTCTTAATATATCCCAAAGATTTTTCAAATCTCTCATAATCTCCATTAGATTATGCATAATCTATAGACGATACACATGATCCTTCAAGATTTGGAGAAGATATTATAAGAATACTTGTATGCATACTTGAATCAACAAAACAAAAATCTCCTTCTTCTTCTTCCCCTTGGCCGTAGCATATACCCCTCCCACATACATTTTCTTTTCAAGTTTAACACTTCCAAATCACCTCTAAATCTTCATCTTTCAAAACCCCATTGTGTGTTTCAAGAGCTTGGAGCTTAATCACTTGGAAGAACACACTAAACCCCATTCAAATCCAAGGTTTTTGTCTTCCCAAGCCTTGAGCTAGTAGTAAGTTTTAACCTTGCTTTGATCATTAACATTCATATTATGTGATCTTAGAAGCAAGTTGTACATGAATGGGTAAAATGTGGTTTTTGAAAAGCTTTGATATATTTTACAAGAGTAAAATGGATGAGTAAAAATATGTAGATGGATCATGGATTTAATACTAGTAATGTAGTATTTCTAAAAATTATAAAACATATACATACACTTATGAAGGATAATGATTTGGACATGATTTATGAAAGTAACTTGAATATGCTAAAAGATAGTTTTAATCATCATAAAATGGCCATCTAATGTCTAAAATAAGTTGGAATATGTTAGATGTTCATAAATATAAAAGTTACATATTTAAAGTCTACTCACTTGGATGGATGAAATTTGGGTATGATGGATAAAAACATTAAACACACATGTTAATAGCATCAATGATGGAATATAAGACTATTAAAGGTGGAATGATGTAAAAATAACCAATCATTAAGAAGATGATTCTTCAAAGTCCACTAAGTTGGAAGAAAAATGCTAACTTTGGAAGTTAGGATGAAAAATGCAACATTCATAAGTTAAGGGACTAATGTTGTAACTTTGAAAGTTGAGGGACTAAAATAAATATTTTAAAAACTTTGGTCCAAAAATGCAATAACGGAAAGTTTGGTGTCAAAAGCATAAATAATGATTTTTCCAAGGATAGTTTTGGTAAACACTAGTAAACTACTTGTGTATTTTATAAAAAGTGTATTTTTATAAAAATGGAAATTTATAAGAATATGGAATTATATTAACATAAGGATTTTATAAAAATAAAGGTTTTTATAAAAATATTGGACAAAAGTAGAAACTTGAGAAAACTTATACAAAATGGATACTTTTATATAAATGGGAATATAAAAGTGTCGGAAACATTTTTGGAATATAAGTTAACAAGTTGGACTAAAAATACAAAAGTATATTTTTCCAAGTAATATGTGTTTGGAAATTGGAAGTATAAATAATATTTCTATAGAACGCATACTGGAAGAAACTTGGAAAAATTTAACTATCGGACTTAGTTACATAAACTAACTATAGCGAATAAACGGACAAACAAGAGAAAAATGCCATTGCGGCAAAATGTGAAAATATATATATTTTAGGAAGTAAAATATATATATAACATGGGTGAAAATTATATAACACTTTCCTAAGTGTTAGAGAAAATATTCGTGGGAGAAAACATAACGTAAAGAATTAAAAACGTTAAACAACGTATGGACTTAACAAGAAAAATCACACGTTTATATATGTATATATATGCTCGTCTCGACGAAATTCTAGTATATCTATTTGAATGGGAAAGTAGATATGCGAGAAGGAAAACCGAGACGAGTAGGCAAAGTATACCTATATATATGTGTATACCGACGAGATCCTAGTATATTTATTTAAATGGGAAAATAAATGTGCGGCATGGTAAGTCGAGTCGGGCGTTAAGAATATGCTACCGAACGACAAGACCTTAGCATATTTATTTAAATGGGAAAATAAATATGCGGCAAAGTGAGTCGGATCGGGTATTAAGAATGCATTATATCGAACGATACGATCCTAAGCATAATTATTTAAATGGGAAAATAATTATACGTTAGGTAGAGTCGTGTCGAGAATAATTGTATGCAAATTAAAAAGGATATTAACGAGAATAATACATAACTCGTAAGGAAAGGGTAATCCATCGCCAATGAACCTAGGATACGCGTCTAATTAAACGGGAATTGGAATAACACGTGGTCGGGGAGTTGGGTGTACAACTTGCCAAGGCACATGCACTATAGGTGTAGTGACTTATACGCCTAGGACGTTTGTAGGTGCGAGACCACAAATTTGCTATCTTCCTTTTTGAGCCAGGCACAGATTCAGGTGAGTCTCACGGCCCCATTTTAAACTATTTTATGTTTTTCGGGGGAAAGATATGTTAGGGAAATGTTTGACGGGTTAAGTACTTGAGTTGTGATCGCCACTCGGGGTTGAGACCTCTCTACTATAATCATTAATTCAGGGAAATGAAACCGAAGGAATATTTGAATAGTACTATTGGTGCCTGACAAGGCCCACCCCTAATCGATAGCGTCGATTTTGCATCGGCGTATGCCTGGGGTGCACGTATTCTGAAATCAAGTCGTAGGATACCGAGTAACGACTTGGAGCCAGATGGATCAGCAGGCCCGCCTCATGTGGGCCAGGATTATTGATGCCAGGGATGCACTGGCACACTACGCAGAGGAGCTTCTGCGAATGGACGCACACTGTGGGATCACCGGCGACGCACACTCTGCGCACCGCCAGTTCCTATACGATCGCATTATGACTATCAGTATGTCCATCAGTATGTATGCTCCCCAGTACCAGTACCCACCGCCACCACCGCAGTAGACGGGGAGACATCCCCGATATATATATAGTAGTAGTAGCATGATAGCGTAGCAGGAATTACAGCGCTAGTTTGCATTTTTTGCCCAGCCGTGCGGGGTGTGCCGGCATATGACATGATGTTTTAATTTATTTCAAAACGATGTATGAGGGATGCTATCCCCATTTTGTTATTGTAAACAAAGCGTTGTACTCGTATTGTTGAAATTAATGAAAATCTTATTGTTATGATGGTAAAATGTGTGATTGTGTGACTGTGATTGTCTGTGATTGTTATTACTTACTTTACATATTGAGATTTGTGCGATTGTGTGGTGATAATTTTGTTGATTATTATGTTCATGTGATGAGTTGCTATTTATGCTTGTGTATGACAATATTTGTATGAATGTTTGTCAAAGATTAACTTTAATAATTGTTGTTGAAGTAAAATGGCACCAACCACAAGAAGCAACAGTGGCAACGACGTATTGCCCACGACACCCGCTGAACTTGAAACATTGGTCTCGGAGCGTGTAGCCCGAGCTATCGCGGAACACGAGGCCGCCCGCACCGAGAGATCGCGGGACAGGACCGGGAGTGATCAACGTGAGAACTGCCCTACTGGTAAGAGGTTTATGAATAAATGCAAAAGCAATAGGAGATTATCATGAAGCTCCTATCCCATAATAACACACCACCTTATTATTGCAGAAACTGCCTCGCGAGAGCGTGGCTGCAAATTCAAAGCCTTCCTGGACTGCAAGCCACTCAGTTTCAGCGGCACTGAGGGATCCGTTGGACTAGTCAAATGGTTCGAAAAGACTGAAGCGGTAATCCGCATCAGCAGCTGTACCCCCCGACAGACCGTTATGTACTCCACGAATTTATTCCTGGATCAAGCATTAACTTGGTGGAACAGCCAGGTTCAGTCACTGGGAGACAACGCTGCATACTCCCTAACCTGGTTGGAACTAAGGGAACTTATGATTGCTGAATACTGCCCGGCAAGTGAAGTGCAGAAATTGGAGACTGAATTCTGGAACCTCACCATGACAGGAGCAGACGTAGCTGGGTACACGTCCAGGTTCCACGACCTATCACGACTGGTTCCCCGTTTGGTCACACCAGAGAGCAGGAAGATTGAAAGGTACCTATTCGGACTGGCGCCACAAATACGCAGCATGGTCACTTCTTCCAAACCCACGACCATGCGCGAAGCCATCTACCTCGCTCTAAGCCTCACTGAGGATGCCATCTGAATGGGCACCTTGATCCGGAAGGTGTCGGGACTAAAAATTTCGGAGCCCCGTAGTGTGGAAGGCAAGAATTTGGGTTCAAATTCAGTGGTTGGGTCTAGTGATCAGGGAAACAAGCCAAGGTTTGGGAAACGAAAGCGTAATGACGGGAAGAAGGACGGATCATCAGGTGGTTCGAACAAGAAAGGGAAAGGGTATGTAGCCACAGGACGTGGAAATGGCGAAAAACAGGGTTATCAAGGAAAGAACGAAGTGATCTGTGGTAAGTGCCGCCGTTCTGGGCACAAGACTGAAGAGTGCAGATCTGGAGCACCGAAGATTGGAGGAGCAAGGCCCTGCTTCGCATGCGGGTCGCCCGACCATTGGAAGAGGGATTGCCCTAAGCTTAACAACCAAGCACGTGGACGGGCATTTGTGATTGGTGCTGGTGATGCACGATAGGACCCTAACGTGGTCACTGGTACGTTCCCTCTTAATGGTCATTATGCTTCTGTGTTATTTGATACCGGTGCCGATTTTAGCTTCGTATATGTTGAGTTTAAAAGATTACTTGGGCTAAAAACTAGTAAGCTAGATACACCTTACTCAATAGAACTGGCTAATGGTAAAACTATAGAAACAAGAGAAGTAGCGAAAGATTGCCAGTTGAATCTCTGTGGTCACGAGTTTAGTATTGATCTTTTACTGGTCGTACTGGGTAGTTTTGACATAGTCGTTGGGATGGATTGGTTATCCGCACACCGCCGTCGTTGTTTGCAACGATAAAATAATTCAAGTTCCCCTCGCAAGCGGTGAAACTCTATCGATTCAAGGGGAAAGGCGTGGAACGCCATTAAGAATTATTACGAGCATGAAGGCTCGAAAGTGTTTAAGGAAAGGTCGTATCGCATTCTTGGCGCACGTTGTAGATAAGAAGGCCGACGAGCGAAAGTTAGAAGACATTCTGATAGCTAGAGATTTTCCTGACGTATTCCCAGAAGATTTGCCAAGGTTGCCACCACCTCGACAAGTCGAGTTCCGCATCGACCTTGTTCCTGGAGCTGCTCCCGTAGCACGATCGCCATATCGCCTAGCTCCATCTGAGATGCAGGAACTATCCAGCCAACTGCAAGAATTACTGGACAAGGGTTTCATAAGACCGAGTTTCTCACATTGGGGAGCTCCCGTCTTATTTGTGAAAAAGAAAGATGGCACCTTTCGTATGTGCATTGACTATCGAGAGCTGAACAAGTTAACCATTAAAAATCGCTATCCTCTCCCCAGGATCGACGATTTATTTGATCAACTCCAAGGATCCAGCTTTTACTCCAAGATTGATCTAAGGTCCGGCTATCACCAGTTGCGTATCCAAGAAGAGGATGTACCAAAAACGGCTTTTAGGACTCGTTATGGGCACTATGAATTTTTGGTAATGCCGTTCGGCTTGACTAACGCACCGGCTGTTTTCATGGACTTAATGAATCGCGTGTGTAAGCCGTATTTGGATAAGTTCGTCATTGTTTTTATTGATGACATCTTGATCTATTCACGCACCAGAGAAGACCACGAAAATCACCTTCGTTTAATCCTTGAAGTCCTACGCAAAGAGAAACTCTATGCTAAGTTCTCAAAATGTGACTTTTGGATTCGAGAAGTCCACTTCCTAGGACACGTGGTGAATGAAAAGGGTATACATGTCGATCCCGCCAAGATCGAGGCAATTAAAAATTGGGACGCCCCTAGAACTCCTACCGAAGTACGACAATTTCTTGGCCTTGCGGGTTACTACAGGAGGTTCATCGAGAACTTTTCTAAGATAGCCCAGTCTTTAACCATGCTAACCCAAAAGGATAAGAAGTTTGAGTGGACGGAAAAGCAAGAAGTGGCATTTCAAATATTAAAAGAGAAGTTATGTGGCGCTCCAATATTATCACTCCCCGATGGTACGGAAGATTTTGTAGTTTACTGTGACGCCTCACACCAAGGCTTGGTTTGCGTGTTGATGCAACGAGAAAAAGTGATAGCGTATGCTTCCAGAAAACTAAAGATCCACGAGAAGAATTACACTACACACGATTTGGAATTGGGAGCAGTAGTATTCGCTCTCAAGATTTGGAGACACTATTTATATGGAACCAAGTGCACGATCTTCACTGATCACAAGAGTTTGCAACACATCTTTGATCAGAAGGATTTGAACATGCGACAACGGCAATGGGTCGAATTATTAAACGATTACGATTGTGAGATAAAGTATCATCCCGGAAAGGCGAACGTTTTGGCCGACGCCTTAAGTCGCAAGGAACGGGTTAAGCCGTTGCGTGTCCGAGCTTTGGGTTTAACTATCCACACGAACCTGACTGACCGAATTCGTGAAGCTCAAATTAACGCTCTCAAACCCGAGAATGTCAAAGGTGAAAGATTGCGGAAGATGGTTGATTCACTGGAACCAAAGGCGGACCAAACCTTGTATTTCATGAATAGAATTTGGGTTCCAGTGTATGGTGGGTTGCGTGAACTAGTATTGGCTGAAGCTCACAGTTCTCGATATTCGGTTCACCCTGGTGCAGACAAGATGTTCCACGATTTGAAAGAACTTTACTGGTGGCCAAATTTCAAGAGGGATATAGCAGCTTATGTTGCGCGATGCTTAACTTGCGCAAAGGTCAAAGCCGAGCATCAGAGACCACCCGGCTTGCTTTAGCAACCGGAAATACCTGAATGGAAATGGGAGCATATTTCCATGGATTTTATCACCAAGTTACCCAGGACAACAAGCGGCCATGACATGATCTGGGTAATTGTTGATCGATTGACGAAATCCGCACACTTCCTCCCAATTCACGAAACGGATAAGTTGGAGAAACTGACCCGTTTGTACATTAAGGAAGTGGTGTCTAAGCATGGTGTACCTATTTCCATCATCTCCGATCGAGATAGTCGCTTCACCTCAAGGTTTTGGGAAAGTTTGAATGAAGCCCTCGGTACTCGCCTCGACATGAGTACCGCATATCATCCCCAAACTGATGGTCAAAGTGAACGAACCATCCAGACCTTGGAAGATATGTTACGGGCATGCGCAATCGATTTCAGCGGTAATTGGGATACACACTTGCCACTGGTGGAATTTTCGTATAACAACAGTTACCATACGAGCATTCAAGCTGCACCTTTTGAAGCTCTATATGGACGCAAATGTAGATCTCCTCTATGTTGGGCTGAAGTCGGAGAAAAGCAACTTACCAGGCCCGAAATTGTTCAAGAGACGACGGACAAGGTCTTCTTGATAAAGGAACGTCTCAAAGCGGCCCGTGACTGGCAGAAAAGCTACGCTGATATGAGGCAAAAACCTTTGGAATTTCAAGTCGGAGACATGGTCCTACTAAAAGTGTCACCTTGGAAAGGTGTCGCGCGCTTTGGAAGCGCGGAAAGCTGAACCCACGGTATGTGTAACACCCCAACCGATGGCGGAAACATCGGGATGTCACGTATTGATGACTGTTCAGTAGCTCATGGTAATTAATAAATTTCATTATATGATTTAAATAAATTACATACAATTGTTCTACAAGAATTCGTACATCAAATTGAATAAAACTATGCACACATCTTCAAGCATTAATTCAAATCTTCAAGCAAGTAGAACCTGAAACATGTTAAGTTGAAAATATTTTTGGGTCAAAAAAAGTCGGTGAGAATTACATAGGTTTTGATAATTGAATAAAAATGTTGTGCAATTCATGTGTCATGGCAATCTAGTCCATATGTGAAAACATTCTAGAAGTAAATCGAGTGCATAATCAACCCTTGTGACTGTTGTATTATGGTACATCCCATACGCTCATGGTTCACTCGTTTATATTGCAGTAACAAACACCCACGCTACCTTTGTAGGAGGCACATATCCGGGTGGGATTGTCAGTCCAATAGATCTATCAATGTATACCGTCGGCTTGTACGGAGTTAATGATTATGCTAGAATTGTGCTTACCCTAGTCATGTTCAAGACATAATGCAACGTAGAAAAACACATAGACACATTGATGATTGAATTGCATAAATGATGTTGTAACATGTTTCACCCCAAAAATGGTGATAAATAAAAAGGGGCTATGTAAAACTCACCTGAAATTCACTGTGTAAGTATTAGCAAGTAGCAACAACTCTGAACTTGGATTAATTGAACTCTTGTATCCTATTACAAATAAACGATGCCTTAAATTCTAATGCAAATAAGCTTGTTTGTTTATTGATTGTAGAGATAGGTTATCCAACTACCTAGACTTGTATTAAACGAATACACGTCATTAAATGTGTATAATTTAACGAACCGATAGTAAGTCGGTTTAGTTTCTCAAAAGTATATGTGAACATTTACTCATATGAAATGAAAGTAAATATAATATAATATATATAACCGAATTTATTTAAGCTCTTTCATGAACGCGATTTGTTGGTAAAAGTCTACACGACTAATCAAATAGTTCAGTTAGACAAAATATTATTTGAAATATTTAGAAAAGTTATAAACCAAATTGGAAAAAAAAACTGAAAAGAAATAAAATAGTGTTTACTAAAATAAAAAAAAAATATACGTACTTACACTTCATATTGATGTAAGACTTGTTTCATCAAAATAATTTAATGCTCAAAACAACCCACATGGAGCAAGTTTGAAACTTTTGTTTACAAGACAAAAGTGGCTCTGACAATTAGATTATGTCAACAACCATGTCCAATAAACAACTATATATTTTTCTTTCATGAAGGGTTGTAACCATCGTGGATGGAATGAAATAGAATTTCGATTAAATACTTCAAAACGGAAAACAGGGTTAGCTAACCTTTATTATAAGTCGAGTAACCGGATGCTGGTGCGGTTAAAGAAGTCGAAGGTAATGACGATATTAGCTGCAGTGACCGTATCTCAGCGACCCGCGTGAACCACCACCCTCGTCGCTGCTCTGCTGCTTCATTTATGGCAACCGAACTACTGTCACAATCCACGTAGTCACGGAAACAGGGAGTTGAAAGACAAAAGCTGAAAGGGACTGCCTCACATCGACCAATAATCCAATCGGACACCCCATCGATGCTGCACCATGACCATACACCAGCAACTATGTTGCTGCTGTCTTGTCCGTCTATGGTTAGCCACCACCACTCGAGACCAAGGCAACCAGACGAGGAAGAAGGTCGATGGTGACCCTATGTCGCGGCTGCTGTTGTTGTCGATTAAAAAGAGGCGGTGTATTCAGGTGTGAGGGGCAAGTTTGAAGCGAGTATGGCATGTCTGCTTAAGGTTTAATCGTGGGTTTAATATACGATGAAAACCCGAAGAATTCAGCGAGACTTGTGGCTGTGATTAAGGAGGGATTGAAGGCTATAATGTGCAGACTAGATTGGATTCGTGAGTTTGTTTTAATTGAGGTTGAAATAGGTAAGTCTTGGAGGTCGTCGAATGAACGAAAAAGGTGGCTGGTAATACCGTCGGGAACCTCGCCTATAATGACGGGGAAGATGTTTGCCTTTTAAGGTATTTGACCATGGTTTTACTAACTTTATAAATAAAAACTTTGTATAGATTATAAAATTTCTCAAAAATATTATTATCATCATCACAAATATAACTATACATTTAAAAAAAAAATTGTATAAGGTTGATTCGAAATAAATAAATGAAATGAAATAACTCACAAACTTTTATTATTTGATAATAGTTTCAAATACAAGGACTAGGAATGTCAAACCAAGAAGGCACGAGGGATTAAAGTTGTACAATAATGATAGTGAAAGGTGACAGATGTCACAGCATCCCCTACTTTTGGGAACTTCGTCCCGAAGTTGATTTTCCTGAAAAGAGGCATGGGTATTCGGTACAAGTTAAGGTGTTCATGGTAGTATTGTAAAAGTTTAAGAGCAACATGTTCAAGGTTTTAAGTGATATTGGTCTTATGGAACACTAAACTTAAGTTTTAGGAATCCTAAAAAGAAATGCATGAGTTGATTGATTATAGAAAGACTAAATGAACTACTAGGTAACTAGCGTTTATAATTGATTAGCTACCGAAAAAACCTTGATTGAATTTCACACCACCTTAACATACCTGTAAATTCATGATTATGTTCCGGACCGCAATCACCAATTTACCTTACATTAGGGTTTTGTGTCCTTCTATAACTCTAAACACACATGTAAAAAAAAATGCAATTAACCTTGTTATTGAGTCATATACATTGTAATTGTATCCAAAAATGGGTCTAATTGTTGAGCAGGAAAAAGACTTCTACCAGTCAGTGAGTAAGAACCTCCATCGATTGTTGAGCAGGTGCGATAGCCTCTACAGTCGTTAAGCAGGTTGTAGGGCCTCTACCGACTGTTGAGCAGGCATGATGACCTCTACCAATCGTTGAGTATGTTATTTGGTACTCTACTAACTATTGAGCAAGTACTTCATCCTCTATCAATTGTTTGATTAAGTGTACCAATTATAACACACATAAATTCTAAATTGATAATATGTACATGTAATCAATCAAGTATCAAGTATAGAATGCGAGTTGTTATAGAGTTGCCCTATACAAGGTTAATGACTCTAGTTGTGTTTATAGCAAATAGTTTATATTCCATGTTTTCAAGTATCATGAGTAATCAAATGTTCAGGTAGATAATCGAATCCTCATGTATAATTAAGAATCAAGTTTCATGCAACAAGCAATCATGATTTTTTAAAAATAATAATAATAATAATCAGTACCAAACTTTCAATGGTTTGTTTATCGTGAAAATCAAGTTCATGTTAGAAAAGGCAAAGATTATACATTTAATCATTGAGAGAATGGTGAAAGTCCATAGTATAATTAAGTTGCATAGAATAGTGGATGTAAAAATAGTTGATAAAAGTTAGTTTATAGGTCAAGAAAAGGAAGAAGGTAGTCAGACATGTTCGTGATAAATTAAAAACGTGGATAGTCAACATAGATTGAGGCAAATGAGATTGCGGGCTGTGATCTGAAGAGGATATCATTCCTTAATTAAAGACGAATTTTAAATAAATCTAGCGTAATTGATTTATTGAGGATGCAACCAATCGAGCGGAGTTGTATATTTCAAGGAGTTGAGAGATTTTGTTTAATAGACTTCAAGTAATCCATAAAAGAAGTGATTCTTAATAGATTAAAACATTTTTATCAAAAATCATTTGTTACGCCAATAAATTGTTGCACAAACATTTGAAATTTAGAAAATAAGTTTGTGGGAAAAAGGCTTTTGACAAAAATATTTATTTGCTATAGTTTGTAAAATTCTTAGGTGATGAATATTTGAAAAAGTTTAGTACTCTTTTAGTGTTGGTGCTAGAGTATCTCCTATAAATGGTTATGAGATCATAGTTTGAACAAGGGTTTTAAAATCTTGAATATGATGAAATTTTTTGGTTAAGGGTGCCTAAAAAAATGTAGGGAGAGGTTTAAAATCAAAATTAACCCCAAAGGTAATACAATTTAAGAAGTAAAATATGTAATAGGTTGTAAAGAGAAATATATGATTTGGGTTAGATGTTGAGAATAATTAAACAAGCGGGTACTATTACAAGTTTGTAAAATGAAATATGATTGTGAGATCCACAAATGTTTCATGAAATTTAGGCTAACGAGGGGATTATATGAGGAAGAAAATAGATTTGAATGGCGAAAATTTTGAGATTTAAATCTTATAATTTAAATGAGAGGGAGATGATATAAATGGAAATGAAACACAAGGATTGTAAATACTTAGCCACGAATAAACGAAAATGTTGGCTTATCAAAACAGGTCAGGTCTAAACCCAACGAATTTGCCCTAATAATCTAGAAGTACGTTAGGATTATAGCAAGTAAGTGAAAGAGGGTAGGCAAGACCAAATTAGGCTAAGAATAAGGATGAGGATAGGGATAGAGATAAGGATAAGGTAGAGCTACAAGTAATTGAAGCAAGTACTGGTTAAAGCCCTAAGGTTATAGACTAGATTATTTTTCTAATAACCTAATTCCCTATAGGCTCTGATACCAATCTGTAACACCCCAACCGATGGCGGAAACATCGGGATGTCACGTATTGATGACTGTTCAGTAGCTCATGGTAATTAATAAATTTCATTATATGATTTAAATAAATTACATACAATTGTTCTACAAGAATTCGTACATCAAATTGAATAAAACTATGCACACATCTTCAAGCATTAATTCAAATCTTCAAGCAAGTAGAACCTGAAACATGTTAAGTTGAAAATATTTTTGGATCAAAAAAAGTTGGTGAGAATTACATAGGTTTTGATAATTGAATAAAAATGTTGTGCAATTCATGTGTCATGGCAATCTAGTCCATATGTGAAAACATTCTAGAAGTAAATCGAGTGCATAATCAACCCTTGTGACTGTTGTATTGTGGTACATCCCATACGCTCATGGTTCACTCGTTTATATTGCAGTAACAAACACCCACGCTACCTTTGTAGGAGGCACGTATCCAGGTGGGATTGTCAGTCCAATAGATCTATCAATGTATACCGTCGGCTTGTACGGAGTTAATGATTATGCTAGAATTGTGCTTACCCTAGTCATGTTCAAGACATAATGCAACGTAGAAAAACACATAGACACATTGATGATTGAATTGCATAAATGATGTTGTAACATGTTTCACCCCAAAAATGGTGATAAATAAAAAGGGGCTATGTAAAACTCACCTGGAATTCACTGTGTAAGTATTAGCAAGTAGCAACAACTCTGAACTTGGATTAATTGAACTCTTGTATCCTATTACAAATAAACGATGCCTTAAATTCTAATGCAAATAAGCTTGTTTGTTTATTGATTGTAGAGATAGGTTATCCAACTACCTAGACTTGTATTAAACGAATACACGTCATTAAATGTGTATAATTTAACGAACCGATAGTAAGTCGGTTTAGTTTCTCAAAAGTATATGTGAACATTTACTCATATGAAATGAAAGTAAATATAATATAATATATATAACCGAATTTATTTAAGCTCTTTCATGAACGCGATTTGTTGGTAAAAGTCTACACGACTAATCAAATAGTTCAGTTAGACAAAATATTATTTGAAATATTTAGAAAAGTTATAAACCAAATTGGAAAAAAAAAAAAAAACTGAAAAGAAATAAAATAGTGTTTACTAAAATAAAAAAAAAAATATACGTACTTACACTTCATATTGATGTAAGACTTGTTTCATCAAAATAATTTAATGCTCAAAACAACCCACATGGAGCAAGTTTGAAACTTTTGTTTACAAGACAAAAGTGGCTCTGACAATTAGATTATGTCAACAACCATGTCCAATAAACAACTATATATTTTTCTTTCATGAAGGGTTGTAACCATCGTGGATGGAATGAAATAGAATTTCGATTAAATACTTCAAAACGGAAAACAGGGTTAGCTAACCTTTATTATAAGTCGAGTAACCGGATGCTGGTGCGGTTAAAGAAGTCGAAGGTAATGACGATATTAGCTGCAGTGACCGTATCTCAGCGACCCGCGTGAACCACCACCCCCGTCGCTGCTCTACTGCTTCATTTATGGCAACCGAACTACTGTCACAATCCACGTAGTCACGGAAACAGGGAGTTGAAAGACAAAAGCTGAAAGGGACTGCCTCACATCGACCAATAATCCAATCGGACACCCCATCGATGCTGCACCATGACCATACACCAGCAACTATGTTGCTGCTGTCTTGTCCGTCTATGGTTAGCCACCACCACTCGAGACCAAGGCAACCAGACGAGGAAGAAGGTCGATGGTGACCCTATGTCGCGGCTGCTGTTGTTGTCGATTAAAAAGAGGCGGTGTATTCAGGTGTGAGGGGCAAGTTTGAAGCGAGTATGGCATGTCTGCTTAAGGTTTAATCGTGGGTTTAATACACGACAAAAACCCGAAGAATTCGGCGAGACTTGTGGCTGTGATTAAGGAGGGATTGAAGGCTATAATGTGCAGACTAGATTGGATTCGTGAGTTTGTTTTAATTGAGGTTGAAATAGGTAAGTCTTGGAGGTCGTCGAATGAACGAAAAAGGTGGCCGGTAATACCGTCGGGAACCTCGCCCATAGTGACGGGGAAGATGTTTTCCTTTTAAGGTATTTGACCATGGTTTTACTAACTTTATAAATAAAAACTTTGTATAGATTATAAAATTTCTCAAAAATATTATTATCATCATCACAAATATAACTATACATTTAAAAAAAAAATTGTATAAGGTTGATTCGAAATAAATAAATGAAATGAAATAACTCACAAACTTTTATTATTTGATAATAGTTTCAAATACAAGGACTAGGAATGTCAAACCAAGAAGGCACGAGGGATTAAAGTTGTACAATAATGATAGTGAAAGGTGACAGATGTCACAGTATGTTGGACCGTTCGAAATCTTGTCCAGAGTAGGCCCTGTGGCATACAAGCTCAAGTTGCCACAAGAGCTTAACGGGGTACATGACACGTTCCACGTGTCAAATTTGAAAAAGTGCCTATCCGACGAAACTCTCATCATCCCTGCGGACGAAATCCACATTGACGACAAATTACACTTTTTCGAAGAACCAATCGAAGTAACTGATTGGAAGGTCCACAAATTAAGGCACAGCAAGATCAGATTGGTCAAAGTGCGCTGGAATGCCAAGCGTGGACTGGAGTTCACGTGGGAAAGGCTGGACCGGATGAAGCAAAAATATCCCGCCCTATTCGAGAAGACCCCTATACCGGAGAACTCGAAGTGAATTCCGGGATGGAATTCTCTTAACGGGGGGAGAATGTAATAACCGGCAAAAATGAGGTAATTCCGTACTAATTAACTAATACGCGATTAACGTAATTAAATGCAATTATGTGTTGATTATTTAACTGAGGCCTTAGAAAGATAGCAATTCCCAAATAATGCGTAGGAATGCATATGTTTAATGACAAAACATGATAGGATCATGTGCGAGATTATGCATAATCTATAGAAGATACACATGATCCTTCAAGATTTGGAGAAGATATTATAAGAATACTTGTATGCATACTTGAATCAACAAAACAAAAATCTCCTTCTTCTTCTTCCCCTTGGCCGTAGCATATACCCCTCCCACATACATTTTCTTTTCAAGTTTAACACTTCCAAATCACCTCTAAATCTTCATCTTTCAAAACCCCATTGTGTGTTTCAAGAGCTTGGAGCTTAATCACTTGGAAGAACACACTAAACCCCATTCAAATCCAAGGTTTTTGTCTTCCCAAGCCTTGAGCTAGTAGTAAGTTTTAACCTTGCTTTGATCATTAACATTCATATTATGTGATCTTAGAAGCAAGTTGTACATGAATGGGTAAAATGTGGTTTTTGAAAAGCTTTGATATATTTTACAAGAGTAAAATGGATGAGTAAAAATATGTAGATGGATCATGGATTTAATACTAGTAATGTAGTATTTCTAAAAATTATAAAACATATACATACACTTATGAAGGATAATGATTTGGACATGATTTATGAAAGTAACTTGAATATGCTAAAAGATAGTTTTAATCATCATAAAATGGCCATCTAATGTCTAAAATAAGTTGGAATATGTTAGATGTTCATAAATATAAAAGTTACATATTTAAAGTCTACTCACTTGGATGGATGAAATTTGGGTATGATGGATAAAAACATTAAACACACATGTTAATAGCATCAATGATGGAATATAAGACTATTAAAGGTGGAATGATGTAAAAATAACCAATCATTAAGAAGATGATTCTTCAAAGTCCACTAAGTTGGAAGAAAAATGCTAACTTTGGAAGTTAGGATGAAAAATGCAACATTCATAAGTTAAGGGACTAATGTTGTAACTTTGAAAGTTGAGGGACTAAAATAAATATTTTAAAAACTTTGGTCCAAAAATGCAATAACGGAAAGTTTGGTGTCAAAAGCATAAATAATGATTTTTCCAAGGATAGTTTTGGTAAACACTAGTAAACTACTTGTGTATTTTATAAAAAGTGTATTTTTATAAAAATGGAAATTTATAAGAATATGGAATTATATTAACATAAGGATTTTATAAAAATAAAGGTTTTTATAAAAATATTGGACAAAAGTAGAAACTTGAGAAAACTTATACAAAATGGATACTTTTATATAAATGGGAATATAAAAGTGTCGGAAACATTTTTGGAATATAAGTTAACAAGTTGGACTAAAAATACAAAAGTATATTTTTCCAAGTAATATGTGTTTGGAAATTGGAAGTATAAATAATATTTCTATAGAACGCATACTGGAAGAAACTTGGAAAAATTTAACTATCGGACTTAGTTACATAAACTAACTATAGCGAATAAACGGACAAACAAGAGAAAAATGCCATTGCGGCAAAATGTGAAAATATATATATTTTAGGAAGTAAAATATATATATAACATGGGTGAAAATTATATAACACTTTCCTAAGTGTTAGAGAAAATATTCGTGGGAGAAAACATAACGTAAAGAATTAAAAACGTTAAACAACGTATGGACTTAACAAGAAAAATCACACGTTTATATATGTATATATATGCTCGTCTCGACGAAATTCTAGTATATCTATTTGAATGGGAAAGTAGATATGCGAGAAGGAAAACCGAGACGAGTAGGCAAAGTATACCTATATATATGTGTATACCGACGAGATCCTAGTATATTTATTTAAATGGGAAAATAAATGTGCGGCATGGTAAGTCGAGTCGGGCGTTAAGAATATGCTACCGAACGACAAGACCTTAGCATATTTATTTAAATGGGAAAATAAATATGCGGCAAAGTGAGTCGGATCGGGTATTAAGAATGCATTATATCGAACGATACGATCCTAAGCATAATTATTTAAATGGGAAAATAATTATACGTTAGGTAGAGTCGTGTCGAGAATAATTGTATGCAAATTAAAAAGGATATTAACGAGAATAATACATAACTCGTAAGGAAAGGGTAATCCATCGCCAATGAACCTAGGATACGCGTCTAATTAAACGGGAATTGGAATAACACGTGGTCGGGGAGTTGGGTGTACAACTTGCCAAGGCACATGCACTATAGGTGTAGTGACTTATACGCCTAGGACGTTTGTAGGTGCGAGACCACAAATTTGCTATCTTCCTTTTTGAGCCAGGCACAGATTCAGGTGAGTCTCACGGCCCCATTTTAAACTATTTTATGTTTTTCGGGGGAAAGATATGTTAGGGAAATGTTTGACGGGTTAAGTACTTGAGTTGTGATCGCCACTCGGGGTTGAGACCTCTCTACTATAATCATTAATTCAGGGAAATGAAACCGAAGGAATATTTGAATAGTACTATTGGTGCCTGACAAGGCCCACCCCTAATCGATAGCGTTGATTTTGCATCGGCGTATGCCTGGGGTGCACGTATTCTGAAATCAAGTCGTAGGATACCGAGTAACGACTTGGAGCAGGGGCATTATTATTATTATTTGTCTTGGTTTGGTTATAGGCTCAAGTAGAATTGTAGGAACTTGCAACTCCTATAAATTGTCATAACATGGTAATTCCCAAGAGATAAAGTTTTGATAAACTAAAACCTGTGAACTCACCAATATTTATATATTGACGAATTTTTAAACATATCTTTCAGGTAATTGATCGATGATGGACAACATGGCAAGCTGGGTCAGGGGAATCTCTCAATTGGGCGTCGGGTGTTTCGAAAGGGTTTCATCTTTATTTCCTAAGGATTTGGGATATATTTGAGAAGCCTCCTTAATGTATTAAAAACAATTTTTGTTTATGTGTGAACATCAAACATGGTTTTGACGTCTTAATAAATGACCCATTTTCTTAATTACTTATGATTTGCGTTAACCTTGACTTTATGCTCTTGAACCGTCGCGCCACGTGTTTCCGCCATTGGCGTGGTGTGAAATATTGAGACAAAGCAAAAATATGGGTTATCAAATGAATCCCAACTAATATTCAGTAAACATTTGGGAGTTTAACTCACTGATTTAGTATTTTAAATAAATTAGTTTTGGTGACGCACAATCTGTCCTAAAAACGCAGATTGTGTATTTTGTGTTTGTGTGACTAATTGGAGTCCTATGTGGTATGTGTTTGATATATATTTGAATTGGGCACTTATATGAGATGCATATGAAGTGTAAAACTAATGGTAACCAACATATTCACCAACGGGTCCGTAGGATTTATTTATGCATGTAGAATCACTAGGTGTCACTTAGACGCTTTTGAACATTTAAACGTCTTGGACAAACGGATTATAAGGTGTAATGGTATTACACATATACTCACTTAGTGACACATGTACTAGGGAGTCGGTAGCACACCCTACTTTGGAGTTGGATTTATTTGCTTGCATTCTAAGGTGAGTTTCACTATTCTTTTCTCAAAAGCATGCGTCTCGGGTTTGAGACAACTTACAAAACGTTTTCTAGTCCGGTTTGGGACTACTTTTACATCTCGGGTTATGAGATGCTTTGACTCCTTGTGTGGGTCGAGTTTTGACTCCTTGTGTGGGTCGGTTTTACGATTCCTTGTGTGGATCGGGTTTTTGATCAGTTTAAAACTTATTGGTCCTTTGTAAACTAAACACTCTATCATTTTGGAAAGTCCTTGCATATTATTGGGTTAATCACTGGAGGCGAGCGGGGTATTAGTTGATAGCGCTATTAGGTTGTGCAGCAACCTCATGTCTGAGGTGCTTGAGGCACGGGCATGAACTTCTGACCACATTTGAGAACTGGTGTTGATAGACACCAGTTATTGAGGCAAACTATTACATTACTGAAGGTGTCCCAATAATTCTGTTTAGTTACACTGAGTGGGTTAGCTACCACTGACACGCTTAAACTGATAACTCTTGAACATTTTTGGTCTGGAGGACCTACGCTTTTACTTGGTTACGTGGTTTTGGAAACCAGCGCGTTTACATACTCAATTACTTTACTTTGTGAACTAAACAGCTTTATGTTGACACACGATTTGCATGCTTTTGCAGGTAGTTAGCTTCCGGTGCCAGGATTAGAAAGCACTGTACACTTCACTGCATTTGGGGTCTTGGGCGTACACATAAAATGCACATTATGCTTTTACATTTTCTTTCATATGGTTTTAATTTGGTCGCGTTGTTTTGCGCATGGCTTTTAAAAAGGGTTTAAATTTGGTTTACGCTTCCGCAGCTTAACTAAACTTGGTTTTCGAAAACGAACTAAATGGTTTGGGCATTTAGAGTTCGTTCATGTGATTTATGGCTATGGGGTCCTGGTTTGTCATGCGCCTCGCGGTATAAACCCCGCAGTGGAAATTTGAGGGTGTGACAGATTGGTATCAGAGCCATTGGTTACAGTGAACTAGGACTGCATGTTGAGTCTAGTCTATAATCATCATAGCATAAGTACACTCACAACCTAAGTGCACAACTAGCTTTTAGCTACATATATCTACAACATATGACTTCGGGAGATATGTTATCTTCTAGTTCTAGACCTAATTCTGAACACGTCAATGGTGGGAACCCAGGGTTACACCTGGTGGCGCATTACTGGGAGTAGTATCTTAACAAACCTCATGGATGAGGAAACAACAATAGTACAAGGGAGGGAGCCCTTGCGAGCGTTGTGGCGCACGTACACAGGAAGCTGCACGATGCGCATGACGTGGTACCATTAAATCGAGCCAACTGTGAAGCAATTCAAATACCGAGACTTATCCTTTTTCACTGAGCAAGGAGACAATTAGTTTCTGTTCCTTGTTGCTTGATCTTTCTTACTTCCATTCGAAATTCAGACGGGACTGGGTTACACATATAGAACTTATTTCTTACTTTAATACCTTACGCCTAGTATGAGCGGGCGGACGTATGACTGCATATCCCTGTTACCCATAAGTATATGGTAGATTCATGGGAACACATTAGATCGGGGCTTATTACACACACTTTTGGGGAATTACGTAAGGCCTGCGATGCAGTGCAACATCTCAAAGGAAGATGAAACCTACCAGTGACTGATAGTCACGATTGGAGAAACGAATGGTGCTGTTGACCATTGAGCTGACTTACACAGGACCGGAGAAGGATACCGTACGTGATGAGAACCATATAACACTGACATCGCGAAAGAGGAAGGATAAGGGATGGAAAGGGAACCTGAGTAGGACGAGCACATGGAAAGTGAGGATGAAGGCTCTACTATCTAGACAGAGCATGGCGACGATTGGCTCTTACCTTTTCTTACCTATCTTTTCCTTTCTTTTCCCTTTGCTAACTTAGATAAGACTGAGTTCTTATGATCAACGATAGGGTGGTTGATGTAACATCGCGAATTTCCCCTTTTTTTTTGATAAAAAGAATGTATTGCTTTAAACAATATATGTTTTAAATACCTTAAACTAATAATTATTTGTATCTCGACACTTTTGTACGTTTTAAAAATATTTCGAGTCACTTTCGGGCTTATATAATCATATTATGAATTTAGAATAATATAGTTTTAGGGAAATAATTGCCAAAAAAAGATTGGTGTGGACCGGGACTCGAACCCGCGTCCACAGCCAACCAACACACAGTGACAACCAACTGAGCCAACTATCATCTTGTGTAGTATTTCAGAAGAAAATAAACTTAACACATTCCTTAAATTGAAGCTTTGATTATAAGCTCTTGTAATTGGCGAATTGGAAGCTTGATATTCTTTCTTTTTCGTTTTCTTCAATTTGGACTAGCTACGTTGTTGAGTCTTTGGGATTTGCCTCGCATACATTCACAACACATTATTCTATTTTTTTCTTGAGACATAACATTTTGCTAAGGTGAGTTTTACATACCCTCTTTTCTATTTATCACTATTTTTGGGGTGAAATATGTTACAACATTCTATATGCAATTCAATCATAAAGTGTCTAAGTGTTTTTCTATGTTGCATTATGTCTTAAACATGACTAGGGTAAGCACAATATTCTAGCATAATCATTAACATTGATCAGTCGACGGTATACAATGATAGATCTATTGGACTGACAATCCCACCCGGATACGTGCCTCCTACAAAGGTAGCGTGGGTGATTGTTATCGCATAACATAATCGAGTGAACCATGAGCGTATGGGATGGACCACAATATAACAGTCACAAGGGTTGATTATGCACTCGATTTACTTCTAGTATGTTTTCACATATGGACTAGACTTGCCATGACACTTGAATTGTACAAGTTTTATTCGATTATCAAAACCTATGTAATTCTCACCAACTTTTGTTGACCCAAAATATTTTCAAACTTAACATGTTTCAGGTTATAGCTTGCTTGAAGATTAGAGTTATTGCTTGAAGATGCGTAGCTAGTATTTTTCATTTTGATGTATAAATTCTTAGAACAATTGTATGTAATTTATTTAAATCATTTATTGAAACTTATTATTTACCATGAGCTACTCAACAATCATCAATACGTGACATCCCGATGTTTCCGCCATCGGTTGGGGTGTTACAGATTGGTATCAGAGCCATGGTTATAGGGAATTAGGTTATTAGAAAAAAAAATAAATAATCTAGTCTATAACCGTAGGATTTTAATCAGTACTTGCTCCTTTTACTTGCAACCTTACTTGTTTATATTCTCTATTTTACTTCTTATCCTTACTTTAGTCCCTACAAGAAGAGTGCTCTCCATCACAAGATCTACTCTTAGACTAATAGGACAAATCCTCAGGTTTAGCCTGAACCACCTTGAAGATCTCGTCGAAGTTCTAGATTTTAATAACGAACACGTGCAATCTGGAAGGGTGAACGCTTGTATTATGAGTTTTCTGTCTAGGACTGGCATTGCGCATATATCCCAATCAGACGAGGGACCCGGATGCCTACCTGGGAATTCTCGGGATGAGTGTTCACTTATAGGCTAAAGCATGTCTTCACTATGTTATTAGAATCTAGAAGCTTTGATAAGTCAACGTTTTCATTTATTCGTTTTAATTAATGAATAGATGATTACACTCACTTCCCTTAAAACTAAGCTCTAAAATCTCAAAATTTTACAGCTTAAATCAATCTTATATCATAACCATCTATGGATTTCACAATCACACTTCACCTTACCATCTTAGCCACTTTTTAAATATTCAACACCCTACCCAAATCATATTATTTCATTTCTCCACATGTTACTTATTTTTTAAAAACTATAACCTCATACCTTAGCACAAACTAAAGATTTCTAAATCTTGTTGTATTTTCATTACCTAGTAACTTTACAAAGTACATATTTTTGTCAAAAGATGTCCTCGAACTTAAATTCAATTGTTTATTTATTGACGTAACAAACAATTTTCTATATAATGCTTTAAACTATTAAAAATCACTTAATAGAACCTTGATCTTCAAAACCTAATGTCATGTTTGAAATCTCCAACTAACGGGAATATTTTAATCAAAGCCCACTTAGCTTGTACTATTTAACAACTTTTGCTTTATGTATAAAATCAATTTTGAAAATAAGATTTTTTTTCCATAGGAATAATATCTAGTCTCTAAATTCTCTATCGACACTCACTCATCTTCAACTTGTTCAAATTTTTACAATATTTGGCATATATCACAATCATGTTTTCTTATACACTTGATTATAACCTTTGATCCAAACCCCAAAATTTACACTGCTACATAATCTCCTTACTATAAAATAAACTCTTTATCAACTATCTTCACATTCACTATCTCTCACAACCTTGATTCTGCTTCAAGATTTTTCATCATCCTCTCAAGAACTAAATTCATATCCTTCACCTTCTCAAACATGAACTAGTTACCCATGATAACCAAACTATTGAAACTTGGTTGTGTGTTGCATCAAACTTAATCCTTAGTTATACATGAGGATTCAATTATCTACCATATTTAAACATTTGATACTAGAAATCATGGAATATAAACTATTTGCTATAGACACACCTAGAGTCCTTAACCTTGTCTAGGACAACACTATTACAACTCGCATGCTATGCTTGATACTTGATTGTTTATATGTACATATTATCAATTTGCAATTTATGTGTGAAATAATTGGCACACTTAATCAAACAACTGGTAGAGGATGAAGTACTTGCTCAACAGTTAGTTGAGTACCAAATAACCTACTCAACGATTGGTAGAGGTCATCATGCCTGCTCAACAGTCGGTAGAGGCCCTACAACCTGCTCAACGACTGGTAGAGGCTATCGCACCTGCTCAACAATCGGTAGAGGTTCTTACTCACTGACTGGTAGAAGTCTTTTTCCTACTCAACAGTTGGACTCATTTTTGGATACATTGTAAACGATTCAATCACAAGGTTATTTTGCATTACTTACATGTGTGTTTAGAGTCTTAGAAGGACACAAAACCCTAATGTAAGGTAAATTGGTGATTGCGGTCCGGAACGTAATCATGAATTTACAGGTACGTTAAGGTAGTGTGAAATTCTAATAAGGTTTTAGTAGTTCATTTGGTTTTCATATAGCCAATCAATTCATGCATTTCTTATAAGATTCCTAAAACATAAGTTTAGTATTTTGCTAGATTCTTATGCTTCTTGCTACTTCAGACGAACCTAATCCAATCCAATCCTTAAAACTCACATCTCAAACCTCTTATCCAAATTATTCGAAACAAATTATTCTATTACCTATAAATTCATGTCGTGCCTTAACCCAAACCACAGCTGCCTTAATTTCTACCTAATCAACCTCAAACCTGTGTTTTTAATAACTTCGGGATGAAGTTTCCAAAAGTAGGGGAGACTGTAACATCACGAATTTCCCCTAATTTTTTTTTGATAAAAAGAATGTATTGTTTTAAACAATATATGTTTTAAATACCTTAAACTAATAATTATTTGTATCTCGACACTTTTGTACGTTTTAAAAATATTTCGAGTCACTTTCGGGTTATATAATCATATTATGAATTTAGAATAATATAGTTTTAGGGAAATAATTGCCAAAAAAAAAGGATTTGTGTGGACCGGGACTCGAACCCGCGTCCACAGCCAACCAACACACAGTGATAACCAACTGAGCCAACTATCATCTTGTGTAGTATTTCAGAAGAAAATAAACTTAACACATTACTTAAATTGACAGTCAAAGTCTTAGTCAAACAGTCAAAGTCTTAGTCAAATAGTCAATTCATCATAAAACCTTACTTTATGGTGTTGACCAATTTTAATGGCTAATTGACTCCAAAACTAGTATAAAAACCCACCTATGACCCATTATACTTTGCACCTCTAAATCGATTGTTTCAATCCGATTAAACTTTCCCTCATACCTTTCTTCTATAGTCTATTACTTCTACAATTGAATCTTTGATTATAAGCTCTTGTAATTGGCGAATTGGAAGCTTGATATTCTTTCTTTTTCGTTTTCTTCAATTTGGACTAGCTACGTTGTTGAGTCTTTGGGATTCGCCTCGCATACATTCACAACACATTATCCTATTTTTTTCACGAGACATAACATTTTGCTAAGGTGAGTTTTACATAGCCCCTTTTCTATTTATCACTATTTTTGGGGTGAAACATGTTACAACATTCTATATGCAATTCAATCATAAAGTGTCTATGTGTTTTTCTATGTTGCATTATGTCTTAAACATGACTAGGGTAAGCACAATATTCTAGCATAATCATTAACATTGATCAGCCGACGGTATACAATGATAGATCTATTGGACTGACAATCCCACCTGGATACGTGCCTCCTACAAAGGTAGCGTGGGTGATTGTTATCGCATAACATAATCGAGTGAACCATGAGCGTATGGGATGGACCACAATATAACAGTCACAAGGGTTGATTATGCACTCGATTTACTTCTAGTATGTTTTCACATATGGACTAGACTTGCCATGACACTTGAATTGTACAAGTTTTATTCGATTATCAAAACCTATGTAATTCTCACCAACTTTTGTTGACCCAAAATATTTTCAAACTTAACATGTTTCAGGTTATAGCTTGCTTGAAGATTAGAGTTATTTCTTGAAGATGCGTAGCTAGTATTTTTCATTTTGATGTACAAAATTCTTAGAACGATTGTATGTAATTTATTTAAATCATTTATTGAAATTTATTATTTACCATGAGCTACTGAACAATCATCAATACGTGACATCCCGATGTTTCCGCCATCGGTTGGGGTGTTACAGTTGAGGCCCTCGCATCTTTCCAAGCTAGTAAAGATCTATTTTGCTAAATCATTCCTTTCCCCTGACTTCCACGTTTGCACTTTCTTATACCTTGAACGTACATGCCATAACAACAACCTGCCATCGTATTTTCAAGCCTTTTATTGGTTGTAAACCTCGATAACTCCAACGGAATTGAAGGAGACCGTCTGATTGCTTTGATAGTATAAGTCTTTGCCATGTGCATTTGCCCTAGGCAGAATGGGGAAATGTATGCTATACGCACACTCGATGAGTTACAGATACTTGGATGGAGAACGTAACACCTTGTGATGAAACCTAGAAATTTGTTATATAAAGACGGATGGGTCTGAGATCGACGTCTACACTACCAAGCTACAGGAGTTAGATACTTCGTGCTCGAATCTAATTAACCAACTTTACCAGCGGATCGAATTTCATACCAAAAGGGTGGGTCCCTCAGATTCGTGGCTTGACCACTGCAGCTGACCTACCCATAATCTAACAAATCTTTCAACTGGCTTGCAAACTCACTGATGAGGCTGTTGAGCATGGTATTTTTCCGAAGCATGGTGCTTCATCTTCTACTTTTGGTGATAGCAAGAGAACGTGGGATAGTGTGAGGTATAAGTCCTTCAACAACAACTACCACAACGGTAACAACAACAATGGGGAGCATTTGTGATTGGCTCTGGGGAAGCTAGGGCTGACAACAATGCCGTGACGGATACGACACTCTTGCTTCAATATTATATGATACTGGTGCGGACTATAGTTTTGTGTCATCGAAACTTAGCAAACAATTACGGATGGTTCCTACTCTTCATGATAACCTGTACTCTATAGAGTTAGCTGACGGGAAGCCTGTTTAGGTAACCCATATTCATCGTGAATGTAAGCTCGAGCTAGATGGGCAATTGTTTGCCATCGACCTTCTACCTATCACCCTAGGAAGTTTTGATCTCGTGGTTGGCATGGACTGGTTGTCCAAGCAACACACAGAAATTCTCTGTCAGGAGAAGATTGTTCGTGTCCCCCTCCCAACTTGCGGAGTTTTACCGCGAGGCGCATGACAAACCAGGATCCAAACCAATGATCACAATAAACAAGTCTAAATGAATATAAATGCAATTTCAAAACATAGTTTAAAATCCCGTTTACAGCGGAAGCTTATTCAAAACAATTATTCAATAATAAACCAATGTTCAATGTTTGTAAATCATGCAACTCTAGCTAGACGCCGTGCAGACGCGTGCGCCCTAGTTCCATTCGTGCTACCTTAGCGACCTGAGAAAACATGTAAAAGTTTACGTCAGCACAAAAATGCTGGTGAGTTTACAGGTTTTGTATCCAAGAACCAAGTCCACCTGTCCATACTATAATAAATCGAAAACCAGTATACGCTAGCTAGGCGTACGTTTTGTTACTACCACGATTGGAAAACCATTACTAACTCGAATACCAGATGTTGTGCCCGAATAGTTCCAAATGTTCCTGTTGTTCCTGTTTGAGACAATATGCACTCGCCCGGCCCTCCAAGCCGACGAGCGGGGTTGGTCACTCCCAATAGCGCTATTCACATTTCCCCGTTGTGCAAACCCGCACATTCATGGTTCCCCCCGGGACTTCCAAAGATCGTGTAGTACACAATAGAAACCCATAGTATGACAGTAGTTACCAAATAATAGTTTTAACACATGTTTTCTCCCCCGAAAGTATGAAACCAGTTTAAAAGAGGGGCCGTAAACTCACCTTAAATTGCGTTACTCCTTAACCCGAGTAAACCCAGCTGCTATGCTAGTCCCGTAAGCGGCGACCTTAGGATTATGAAAATATGATGATTCAAGCTTGAAACCTTGAGTTTTGATCAAAAATCGCCTTCCAGAGGTTGTTTATGTGTTGGGGCGGGTTATGGGACGACTAGGGTTGGTATAATGAAGTTTAGGAGGTTAAGTATGGTATTTATAGTCGTTTTTAGTCGTCCAGCCCGTAACTAGCGAGTATGCAGCAGTTTCAGGCGATTAGGGCTCCTAATCGCCTGAATGTTCATGTGATTGGGCCTATTCGCCCCTACTGTCACACGATTAGGGCCCTACTCGCCTCTAATGTTCCCTACTCGCCTCCCCTATAGGTGATTAGGCCTCCTACTCGCCTATAGGGGTTGGTTTTGTGCGTTTTGCGCGTTAAACCCCGTTTTAACATATGTTAATGCATATTCACGTACCGACAAGTCACATAATGATTGTAAACACATAACACAAGTAAATACACATATTTACACTCGTTCACCAATTCCCGGGACTCGAGACTCGTACGTTCCGTATGCCCTGACGATCCTACAAATCGTCATCGTTTGTACACTTGGTTAAGGACTGACATCTAACGAACCTCTAGATCAACATCCAATGATCTTCTAGACTAACCAATAGTTCCCGAACCATAACCTGACTTAACTAACCCAGTTAAGTACAATATACGCGTGACTCGCTAAGGTAGACTTTCATCTAGACAACGTTGTTAACCAGAATTTGCCGGGTGTCACATCATCCCCACGTTAAAAGAATTTTCGTCCCGAAAATTGCACAAGTACCAAAAGAACAAAAGAAATAACGAAGGAAGCAAACAAAAGATAGAAACCAAAAGAGAGATTTACCCGAGTTGTCACATCATCCCCACGTTAAAAGGAATCTCGACCCGAGATTCATTCAGCTGCCGAAGAGACATGTCTCGACTCGAACGCTTCCTTAGGAAAGAGATGAGGATACTTAGACTTCATCTGATCCTCCCGTTCCCACGTATATTCCGGTCCCCGGTTCGAGTTCCACCGAACCTTAACGATACGAATCTTGCTGTGACGCAGGCTACGAATCTTTGTAATCAAGGATCTCCACAGGTTCTTCCACAATCCGAAGACGATCATCAACCTTGATCTCTTCTAGTGGAACGATGAGTGACTCGTCAGCCAGACACTTCTTCAAGTTTGACACGTGAAAGACGTTATGTACGTTACCGAGCTCCGTCGGTAGATCAAGTCGATATGCCACCGGCCCAATCCGTTCCAGGATCGTAAATGGGCCGACATACCGCGGGTTGAGTTTGCCACGCTTCCCAAAGCGTATGACGCCCTTCCACGGTGAGACTTTTAGAAGTACCTTGTCATTGACTTGGAATTCCAGTGGTTTGCGACGCTGATCAGCATAACTCTTTTGCCGGTCCCGTGCCGCCGCCAACCGATTACGAATCTGTACGATCTTTTCCGAAGTTTCGTACACTAGTTCAGGCCCAGTGAGTTGACTCTCACCCACTTCAGCCCAACAAAGAGGAGAACGGCATTTCCGTCCGTACAGTGCTTCGAACGGAGCAGCCTTGATGCTCGTGTGATAACTGTTATTATACGAGAATTCTACTAACGGCAGATGAGCTTCCCAACCCTTTCCAAAATCGATCACACATGCCCGCAGCATGTCTTCCAAAGTTTGAATCGTGCGCTCACTCTGACCGTCAGTCTGTGGATGGTAAGCCGTACTCATGTCTAGTTGGGTACCCAAAGCCTTGTGCAAAGACTTCCAGAAGTGAGAAGTAAAATGGGAGTCACGATCCGAGATAATAGAAACTGGTACCCCGTGCTTAGAAACAACTTCCTTCAAGTAAAGACGAGCCAAACGATCCATGGTGTCGGTCTCCTTAATAGCAAGAAAATGAGCTGATTTCGTCAACCGATCGACAATCACCCATATCTTGTCGTTCCCGCTTGGTGATTTTGGAAGTTGTGTGACAAAATCCATAGTAATCCGTTCCCATTTCCATTCCGGAATTTCAGGTTGTTGCAAGAGACCCGACGGTTTCTGGTATTCCACCTTGACCTTAGCACAGGTCAAGCATTTGCTCACGTATGAGGCTATGTCCGACCTCATGTTTGGCCACCAGTAAAGCACCTTCAGATCTTGGTACATCTTATCCGAACCAGGATGAATAGAATACCGGGACTTATGAGCCTCATCAAGGACAAGCTCCCGTAGTCCCCCGAACAAAGGAACCCATATACGTTCTGCGAAATAGTGCAGGCCATCAGGCCTTCGCTCTAGGTGCTTGTCGGCACCGTGCATAGTTTCAGCTTTAAGGTTTTCCTCCTTCAAAGCTTCTAACTGGGCAGAACGGAGTTGATCAGGTAGGGATGAATGAATGGTGAGCTGCAACGCCCGAACGCGACGAGGTTTAGTTGATTCCTTCCTGCTCAAGGCGTCTGCTACAACATTCGCCTTGCCAGGATGGTACTTAATAGCACAATCATAGTCGTTCAAAAGTTCGATCCAGCGACGCTGCCGTATGTTCAAGTGTTGTTGGTCGAAAATGTGTTGGAGACTCTTGTGATCGGTGTAGATGGTGCATTTGGTACCGTACAAGTAATGTCTCCAAATTTTCAACGCGAATACCACGGCACCCAACTCCAAGTCATGAGTTGTGTAGTTCTTCTCGTGCACTTTGAGTTGACGAGAAGCATACGCAATCACTTTCTCGCGTTGCATCAACACGCAACCGAGTCCATGAATGGAAGCATCACAGTAAACAACAAAATCATCAGGACCCTCAGGTAAAGACAAAATAGGAGCAGAACATAGTTTAGACTTCAGTTCTTCAAACGCTGACTCTTGTGGTTCACCCCAGTCGAACTTCCTATCCTTCTGAGTGAGAATGGTGAGGGGTTGAGCAATCTTCGAGAACCCCTGAATGAAACGACGATAATAGCCCGCAAGGCCTAGGAATTGCCGCACCTCCGTTGGCGTCTTTGGTGCTCCCCAGTCCTTGATCGCTTCGATTTTAGCTGGATCGACATGAATCCCTAGTTCATTAACCACATGTCCTAGGAATTGAACTTCGCGTAACCAAAAGTCACACTTTGAGAACTTGGCGTAAAGTTGTTCCCGTCGCAAGAGTTCCAAAACTAACCGCAGATGTTCCCCGTGTTCGGTCTCGTTCTTGGAGTAGATCAGAATGTCATCAATAAACACAATGACGAACTTGTCCAAATATGGTTTACAGACGCGGTTCATCAAGTCCATGAAAACCGCCGGTGCGTTCGTGAGACCGAAAGGCATGACCAAGAATTCGAAATGGCCATAACGTGTTCGAAAAGCAGTCTTTGCAACGTCAGCCTCCCTGACGCGCAGCTGGTGATAACCGGACCTCAAATCGATCTTGGAATAATAACTAGAACCCTGAAGCTGGTCGAATAGATCATCAATACGTGGAAGAGGATAACGGTTCTTGACGGTCAATTTGTTCAGCTCTCTGTAGTCCACACACAATCGGAAACTCCCATCCTTCTTCTTAACAAATAAAATCGGGGCTCCCCAAGGGGAAGAACTTGGCCGGATGAAACCCTTGTCCAAGAGTTCCTGTAACTGACTAGACAACTCCTGCATCTCGGGAGGTGCAAAACGGTAGGGGGCCCGAGCAATAGGAGCAGCCCCTGGTACAAGATCGATACCGAACTCGACTTGACGATGGGGAGGAAGACCAGATAAATCATCAGGAAAAACATCAGGAAACTCGCGTACCACCGGAATGTCGTCGATCTTCTTCTCATCAACAGAGGAAACAGATAAGAGTGCCAAAACGGCTGGATAACCCTTTCGAAGACACTTAAGGGCTTTCATGCTAGAGATGATGTTTAGCGAAACACCACCCTTGATACCGTACACAGAAAGAAATTCTCCATCAGGGAGAGGAATCCGAATAACCTTATCGTAACAGACGATCTCCGCGCGATACAAAGATAACCAATCCATTCCTACCACAACGTCAAAACTACCCAATGGTACCGGCATAAGGTCGATGGGGAACGATAAACCCGACAACTCTAATTGACACTCCCGAATGACACTAGTAGCTTCAATCGTTTTACCGTCAGCTAGCTCAATAATATACTTGGTCTCTAATGGTACGGGTACTACATCTAGCAGCCGACTAACATCCATGGATACAAAACTCTTGTCGGCACCAGAATCAAATAACACGCTAACAGAACGATTATTGACAAGAAACGTACCGGTGACTGTGTCAGGGTCCTGTCTAGCCTCAGCAGCTCCAATGACGAAGGCACGTGCATTTCTGCCGCCGCCCCCGTTGTTCCCATTCCCGTTGTTCCCACCCTGCTTCAGTTTTGGGCAATCCTTCTTGTAATGCCTAGTGTCGCCACAGTTGTAGCATCCTTGTTTCCCTGTAGTCCCCTGAGTAGTCGGAGCTGAGCTGTTAGTCGGAGCCTGAGTCGATGGAAGTGTAACCCGACAATCTTTAGCATAATGCCCAATTCGCTGGCAGCGGTGACAACGGTTACTGTCGCAGTTCCCTTGATGATGGCGTCCACACCTGTTGCATTTGGGTAGTTTTCCCGCATAACCACCCTGCTTGTTACCCGAAGAAGATGAATCCCCATTATCGAACTTCTTATTCTGCTGTGCTGACCCAGCTCCCTTCCCGTCGTTTTCCCACTTGCGCTTGTTGTTCTCTGGGGCCTTAACAGTCGAACCTTTCGCAGGCAAAATCCCCTCATTCACCTTTAAGTTGGTCATCCTATGGGCCGATCGGACTACCTCTGCATACGTAGGATGATTTCCCGCAGCCACTAACCCTGCAATTTCCGGTACTAACCCCGAGACATAGTGTTCAATCCTACGGTACTCTGGCACGTGCAGATCGGGACACAACACTGCCAACTCATTTCTCCTCACAGTATACTTCTCGATTTCCGACCCAGTCATCTTGAGGTTCCACACCTCATGCTCCAGCTTCTGTACCTCTTCCCTCGGACAATACTCACGCTTCAGCAACTGCACAAAGTTCTCCCATGGCATAGCATATGCCTCCCCAATACCCATATTCTGGGTGATGCCATTTCACCAAGTCAGTGCCACGTCCTGAAATAACGCAGCAGAATACTTTACCCGATCTTCTGGGAGACAGTTACACATCAGAAATACTGACTCCACTTTCTCCAACCACCTAAGCAAGCTCACCGCACCCTCAGTGCCAGAAAATTCCTGGGGCTTGCAGTCCCGGAACATCTTGTAGGTGCACATGGGTGGGGGTGGGTCAACAGGACCACCTGAAATGAAACGTATGAGAAACCACGAAGAATGTAACCAAGGTTCACCAATGAGGCAAAGAAAATGGATAAAACAACTTACCACCACCGTTGTGCCCTAACTGAAAGGCAGCTTGGAGCAAGTTGTTCAGATCAGCCTGTGATAGGTTAATACCTCCACCACGACCACCAGCACCACCGCGACCACCACCACGTCCACCATTGCGACCACCTCCACGTCCTCCACGCACTCCAGACATGATTCTGGCAGAAAGAACGGGAAAATTTAGTTTCGCAGTTAAAGATAACCACTAATGTTCACAAGATCAAAGCTAGATCCAATCCAGGACTATCCCTCCAAACCCAGAGTTCACCAGGACTTCCATGCATTTCGGTTTATGATTTTGTGTGCACCCAAAATGATAAACCGCCCTACATGGTCCTCCAAGTGTTCTCCTAGTTCAAAGTTCAAATCACCGAACATAGACTCTTAGCTACACACCGTAATACTACGGTAGTTTATGACAAGTGTTTCTATTGGAGTGCGAAAGGGAGATGTCCGAGCCTTGGACAAATCTCAAGAGCACACGAGTTACCCCAATAGACCACACTGCCTAGAAAACAAGTAACCCAACCTAAGATAGAACGGATGATGTAACGTAGAAAGACCAACGATTTAGAGACACCCCGACAAGACCATACGTAAACCACTATAATGTTTAGTACCATGTGATCGTCTAGTGTGTGCGACTCGGCTATAGACTAGACTCTACATGCAGTCCTAGTTCACTATAACCATTGGCTCTGATACCAATCTGTCACACCCTCAAAATCCACATGCGGAGTTTTACCGCGAGGCGCATGACAAACCAGGATCCAAACCAACGATCACAATAAACAAGTCTAAATGAATATAAATGCAATTTCAAAACATAGTTTAAAATCCCGTTTACAGCGGAAGCTTATTCAAAACAATTATTCAATAATAAACCAATGTTCAATGTTTGTAAATCATGCAACTCTAGCTAGACGCTGTGCAGACGCGTGCACCCTAGTTCCATTCGTGCTACCTTAGCGACCTGAGAAAACATGTAAAAGTTTACGTCAGCACAAAAATGCTGGTGAGTTTACAGGTTTTGTATCCAAGAACCAAGTCCACCTGTCCATACTATAATAAATCGAAAACCAGTATACGCTAGCTAGGCGTACGTTTTGTTACTACCACGATTGGAAAACCATTACTAACTCGAATACCAGATGTTGTGCCCGAATAGTTCCAAATGTTCCTGTTGTTCCTGTTTGAGACAATATGCACTCGCCCGGCCCTCCAAGCCGACGAGCGGGGTTGGTCACTCCCAATAGCGCTATTCACATTTCCCCGTTGTGCAAACCCGCACATTCATGGTTCCCCCCGGGACTTCCAAAGATCGTGTAGTACACAATAGAAACCCATAGTATGACAGTAGTTACCAAATAATAGTTTTAACACATGTTTTCTCCCCCGAAAGTATGAAACCAGTTTAAAAGAGGGGCCGTAAACTCACCTTAAATTGCGTTACTCCTTAACCCGAGTAAACCCAGCTGCTATGCTAGTCCCGTAAGCGGCGACCTTAGGATTATGAAAATATGATGATTCAAGCTTGAAACCTTGAGTTTTGATCAAAAATCGCCTTCCAGAGGTTGTTTATGTGTTGGGGCGGGTTATGGGACGACTAGGGTTGGTATAATGAAGTTTAGGAGGTTAAGTATGGTATTTATAGTCGTTTTTAGTCGTCCAGCCCGTAACTAGCGAGTATGCAGCAGTTTCAGGCGATTAGGGCTCCTAATCGCCTGAATGTTCATGTGATTGGGCCTATTCGCCCCTACTGTCACACGATTAGGGCCCTACTCGCCTCTAATGTTCCCTACTCGCCTCCCCTATAGGTGATTAGGCCTCCTACTCGCCTATAGGGGTTGGTTTTGTGCGTTTTGCGCGTTAAACCCCGTTTTAACATATGTTAATGCATATTCACGTACCGACAAGTCACATAATGATTGTAAACACATAACACAAGTAAATACACATATTTACACTCGTTCACCAATTCCCGGGACTCGAGACTCGTACGTTCCGTATGCCCTGACGATCCTACAAATCGTCATCGTTTGTACACTTGGTTAAGGACTGACATCTAACGAACCTCTAGATCAACATCCAATGATCTTCTAGACTAACCAATAGTTCCCGAACCATAACCTGACTTAACTAACCCAGTTAAGTACAATATACGCGTGACTCGCTAAGGTAGACTTTCATCTAGACAACGTTGTTAACCAGAATTTGCCGGGTGTCACAGTGGTGGTGCCATGGTGGGCATCATTTCCTTTTTGAAAGCCCAGAAGTGTATTCGTAAGGGCTGTCCAGCCATTTTGGCTAACATATCTGACACTCGAACAGAAACTGAAACTTAGATTGAGGACATCCCAGTAGTCCGAGATTTCTCAGATGTTTTCAAAGAGGAACTACCTGGATTTCCAAATCGATCTTGCACCTGGAGCAGCTCCAGTTGCACGCACACCATATCGCCTAGCACCAGGCGAACTTCAAGAACTGTCTACCCAACTCCAAGAGCTATTGGATAGGGGCTTTATCAGACCTAGTTCTTCGCCATGGGGAGCTCCAGTTCTGTTCGTTAAGAAGAAAGATGGGATTTTCTGCATGCGTATTGATTATTAGGAGTTGAACAAAGTGACGGTTGAGAACCGCTACCCTTTGCCTCGTATTGATGACTTGTTCGACCAGCTGCAAGGGTCGAGCTTCTATTCTAAGATTGACTTGAGGTCAGGATACCATCAGCTGAGAGTCCGAGAGGAGGATGTGGCAAAGACAACCTTTCGAACTCGTTATGGGCATTATGAGTTTTTGGTGATGCCATTTGGGCTAACTAATGCATCGGTTGTGTTCATGGATCTAATGAACCGGGTGTGCAAGCCCTATTTGGACAAATTCATCATAGTGTTCATAGATGACATACTGATTTATTCCAAGAGCAAGGAAGAGCACGAGCAACACCTGCAGCTGATCTTGTAACTTTTGAGAAATGAGCACTTGTATGCAAAATTCTCTAAATGTGACTTTGGGATTCGAGAAGTTCAATTTCTTGGACATGTGGTGAACGAGGCAGGAATATATGTTGATCCCGCCAAGATTGATGCTATTAAAAGTGGGAGGCTCCTAAGACTCCGACAGAAGTGCGCCAGTTTCTTGGTCTTGCGGGATATTATCGCAGATTCATTGAGGGATTCTCTAAGATCGCTTAGCCCCTCACTGCTTTGACACAGAAGGGTATTACTTACAAGTGGGGAGATGCCCAAGAATCTGCTTTTCAATTATTAAAGTCGAAACTTTGCAGTGCACCTATACTATCATTACCTGAGGGTACAGAGGACTTCGTGGTGTACTGTGATGCGTCAATCCAAGGGTTAGGGTGTGTGCTGATGCAGCATGATAAGGTGATCGCGTATGCCTCACGTCTATTAAAAGTTCATGAGAAGAATTACACCACCCATGACTTGGAACTAGGAGCAGTGGTTTTTGCTCTAAAGATCTGGAGGCATTATCTCTATGGGACGAAGTGTACGATCTTCACTGACCACAAGAGCCTCCAACACATATTCGATCAAAAGGAGCTGAACATGCGAGCGACAACGTCGATGGGTCGAGCTTATGAATGATTATGACTGTGCCACCAAGTATCATCCAGGGAAAGCTAACGTAGTAGCTGATGCCCTCAGTCGTAAGGAATTGAAACCTAAACGGGTGCGAGCCTTACAACTCACCATTCATTCTACTATTCTTGATAAGATACGTGAAGCCCAGGTCGAGGCTTTGAAAGAAGAAAATATCGAGCTTGAAACATTACACGGTGCGGATAAGAACTTGGAACTGAAGACAGATGGTCTTCAATACTTTATGAATCGAGTCTGGATACCACGTTTTGGGGATCTCAGACAACTGGTGCTCGATGAAGCCCACACCTCTCGACATTCGGTACATCCTGGTTCGGACAAAATGTACCAAGATCTCAAAACTCTTTACTGGTGGCCAAACATGAAATCTGAGATAACCACTTATGTTAGTAAGTGCTTGACTTGTGCGAAGGTTAAGATTGAATATTAGAAACCTTCAGGCCTACTCCAGTAACCAGAAATCCCTATGTGGAAATGGGACGGAATCTCTCTGGATTTCATCACAAAGCTTCCTAGAACGGCAACTGGCCATAACATGATTTGGGTTATCGTGGATCGTTTAACCAAATCGGCACACTTTCTGGCAATAAAGGAAACGGACTCGCTGGAGAAACTAGTTAATCTCTACATCAAGGAGGTAGTCTCTAGGCATGGGGTGCCTACTTCTATTATATATGATCGCGATGCACGATTCACTTCTCATTTTTGGACTACTCTCCAAAACGCTTTGGGAACTTGCTTAGATATGAGCACAGCCTATCACCCACAGACGGATGGATAGGGTGAACGTACCATCCAAACATTGGAAGATCTGCTACGAGCATGCGTGGTGGATTTTGGCAACAGTTGGGATAAGCACTTGCCTTTGATTGAATTCTCGTATAACAACAGCTACCACACTTCGATACAGTGTGCGCCTTTTGAGGCACTTTATGGACGCAAGGGTAGGTCTCCCATCTGCTGGACTGAGGTTGGGGATAGCCAGCTAACAGGTCCCGAACTCGTGCACGAAACTTCCGAGAAGATGGTACAAATCAAAAACCGGATGGCTGCTGTTCGAGATCGACAGAAAAGCTACGCTGATAAGCGTAGGAAACCTTTGAAGTTCCAGGTTGGGGACAAGGTTCTATTGAAGGTGTCACCTTGGAAGGGGGTGATATGCTTTGGAAAACGGGGAAAGTCGAACCCGCGATACGTTGGACCATTCGAGATTGTCGAAAGGATTGGTCCAGTAACTTACAGGTTGAGCCTGCATAATGAACTTAATGGAGTACACGATGTACACCACGTATCGAACATAAAGAAATGTTTATCGGATACAGCACTGGTGGTGCCACTGGAGGATATCCAGGTGGACGATCAGCTACGGTTCATGGAAGAACTGGTGGAGATTCTTGAGCAGGGAATCCAGAAACTCAGGCAGAGCATCGTACTGACTGTTAAGGTGCGATGGAATTCCCGTCTTGGACCGGAATACACGTGGGAACGCAGGGATCAAATATGGTTTAAATACCCACACCTCTTTTCTGAACCTGAACCTGAACATAGATCGAACGCTAAACATAAAGCAGCTATTTCAAAGTGAATTTCGGGGCGAAATTCCTTTCAACTTGGGGATGATGTGACATCCGGGAACCAAGCACACACTTTTCTAGCTGGCTTTATTGTTTACTTGCTGAATTTCGGGACGAAATTCTTTTCAACTTGGGGATGATGTGATACCCCGCAATTTCAGGTTCTCACTTTAACTAAACTTTAGTTACATTTCTTGCATCCTACTTAACTAGGGTTAGCTAGATAGGACACACGTTGCACAGTTATAGGTTACTAACTGCATGAAGTGGTAATTCGGGGAATTACCATATTGTATACATGATTAGTGAACCTCGGACGTTGGTGAACAATGAAGTTAAATATTTGTGAATTAATTGACTGAGATTGATTGCAATTACGTGTACAACGAAGCAGGTAACCCGACGCGGGCCGAAGAGCTGTGAGCGGCCGCTAACAGCCTTCGAGCGGCCGCGCGCGGGCACCAGACTTCACCAAACCGCCTTAAACTACTATTTAAGCAACCTTAAGCCTCTTGTATCTCCTAAACTCAAACCCTAATCGCCCCCACTGCCCTATTTATGAAATATCAACCCCTAAACACCTGCTAAGGCTCAAGAACATCGATTGGGAAGCTTGGAGAGCATTCAGTTGATTGTTTTGAAAGGCTTGCGGTATAATCCTCAATCTTCTGTATTTTAATCATCTTAAATATGTTATAAAACCTTATAACTAAGTTTGTCCAGGTCTGAAACCTTTTCATAAAGATTAAAACCTGAAGTTTATAATGTTTGAATGGGTTAAACATAATCCTATGCGATTAGAAATTGATAGGTTGCATGATTATGCATGTTCTTGATGTTTTAGACTTCTAGGGTTTGTGAATGATGATGTTTGTGATGTATAATTAGGGTTTTGATCAGATGTGGTTCGTATTAATGTTGTATGATGATTATTAGGTGTTATTGATTGATAATATGCAACTAGGGTTTGATATGATTGATAATATTGCATGATTAGAATCTGGACAGAATCTGAATGTCAACTTGTAGGGTCTGTTTCGTGGCTTGAAAATAATTGTTTTGATTGATTATTTGCATGAATAGATTGTACATGGTCTTAGATTTTTAGAATGGGCAAAATCATCTGATTTGGATGTCGTTTGATATGTTTTTGGAATTTTCTTTGATTAAAGGTCATGTCAGATTTTCAGATTAACAAACTGAGTCAACTTTAAACAATCATAACTCGAGTTTTATAAGGAATTAAGTTATGAAATTTGGACAGTAGGTTAACATTGGAATAAATTGGCTTTTCCAAGTGGATTCATCCTGTTTGGATGAATACACGATTATTGGGAATTTTTCTACTAACCTGACCTGCTGTAGAAACTTTCTGGACATATATGTGATGTACGATTTTTCATGATTTTTGTGTTTGGTTTTGAGACAAAACAAAAATTTGGGTTATCAAATGAATCCCAGATAATATTCAGTAAACATTTGGGAGTTTAACTCACTGATTTAGTATTTTAAATAAATTAGTTTTGGTGACGCACAATCTGTCCTAAAAACGCAGATTGTGTATTTTATGTTTGTGTGACTAATTGGAGTCCTATGTGGTATGTGTTTGATATATATTTGAATGGGCACTTATATGAGATGCATATGAAGTGTAAAACTAATGGTAACCATCATATTCACCAACGGGTCCGTAAGATTTACTTATGCATGTAGAATCACTAGGTGTCACTTAGACGCTTTTGAACATTTAAACGTCTTGGACAAACGGATTATAAGGTGTAATGGTATTACACATATACTCACTTAGTGACACATGTACTAGGGCGTCGGTAGCACACCCTACTTTGGAGTTGGATTTATTTGCTTGCATTCTAAGGTGAGTTTCACTATTCTTTTCTCAAAAGCATGCGTCTCGGGTTTGAGACAACTTACAAAACGTTTTCTAGTCCGGTTTGGGACTACTTTTACATCTCGGGTTATGAGATGCTTTGACTCCTTGCGTGGGTCGGGTTTTGACTCCTTGTGTGGGTCGGTTTTACGATTCCTTGTGTGGATCGGGTTTTTGATTAGTTTAAAACTTATTGGTCCTTTGTAAACTAAACACTCTATCATTTTGGAAAGTCCTTGCATATTATTGGGTTAATTGCTGGAGGCGAGCCGGGTATTAGTTGATAGCGCTATTAGGTTGTGCAGCAACCTCATGTCTGAGGTGCTTGAGGCACGGGCATGAACTTCTGACCACATTTGAGAACTGATGTTGATAGACACCAGTTATTGAGGCAAACTATTACATTACTGAAGGTGTCCCAATAATTCTGTTTAGTTACACTAGTGGGTTAGCTACCACTGACACGCTTAAACTGATAACTCTTGAACATTTTTGGTCTGGAGGACCTACGCTTTTACTTGGTTACGTGGTTTTGGAAACCAGCGCGTTTACATACTCAATTACTTTACTTTGTGAATTCACCAGCTTTATGTTGACACACGATTTACATGCTTTTGCAGGTAGTTAGCTTCCGGTGCCAGGATTAGAAAGCACTGTACACTTCACTGCATTTGGGGTCTTGGGCGTACACATAAAATGCACATTATGCTTTTACATTTTCTTTCATATGGTTTTAATTTGGGCGCGTTGTTTTGCGCATGGCTTTCAAAAAGGGTTTAAATTTGGTTTACGCTTCCGCAGCTTAACTAAACTTGGTTTTCGAAAACGAACTAAATGGTTTGGGCATTTAGAGTTCGTTCATGTGACTTATGGCTATGGGATCCTGGTTTGTCATGCGCCTCGCGGTATAAACCCCGCAGTGGAAATTTGAGGGTGTGACAACATCTCTATCCAATGTTGGAGGTAAGAGTGTTAATGTGAATGGGTTTTCTAGTTTGTCTTGTTTGTCTAAACTTGAGAAAATCTTTAAGAATTTCTCAAGTTGTTTTGGTTTTGTTAAGAGTCTAATAAGTCAAAGTTGGATCACTGATTTAGGTGCTAATCAGCACATGACCAGTAGTGATAAGGATATGTTTAATGTTGTTGATGTTTCCAACTATGACTTAAGTGTTAAACACCCTAATGGCACTAGTGCTAAAGTCTCTAAGATAGGAGATATAGAACTTGCTAATGGTGTTGTTTTGTATGATGTATTTGTTGTTCCTGACTATTGTGTTAGTCTCATGTCTATTCATAAACTTGCTAAGGATAGTAAACTGTCTGTTTTATTTGATGAAAGTAATTGTTACATCCAGGATTCCAAGTGCTAGAGAATCCTGGTGACTAGTAGACAAAGTGAAGGTCTATGTTTTGTTGGTGATAATGTGAGTTTGTCTAATGTCTGTTTCAATAGTGTTAGTGACACAAATTTGTGGCATAGTAGGCTGGGTCATCCCTCTGACCAAGTCTTAGCCATACTAAAGGGTAGTCTTGGTATAAATTTAGATGTGTCTAAACCTTGTGAAGTTTGTCATAAGGCAAAACAAACAAGGTTGCACTTTACTTTAAGTGAACATAAAACCAAAGAATTAGGTGACTTAATTCACTTAGATGTTTGGGGTCCATATAGAGTCACTAGTAGAGAAGGTCTTAGGTATTTCTTAACTGTGGTTGATGATTTCTCTAGAATTGTTTGGTGTTACATGTTGAAAAATAAAAGTGAGGTATTTGAAAATATAACTAAGTTTTAAGCACTTCTAAAAACACATTTTAAAAAAACACATTAAGGTTTTTAGAAGTGACAATGGTACTGAGTTTATAAATAATCCAATGGTAAGCTTTTGTAAACAAAATGGTATAATACATCAAACAACTTGTGTGTATACACCACAACAAAATGGTATTGTTGAAAGAAAACATATACACCTTTTAAATATGGCTAGGGCTTTGTTGTTTCAGAGTGGATTACCTTTGAGGTTTTGTTCTGATTGTGTTTTGACAGCTACTTATCTTATTAATAGGATTCCCTCGTCTGTGTTATTAGGAAAGAGTCCATATCAGGTAGTTTATGGTCCCCCCCACTCTCATTCACTTGAAAACTTTTGGATGCCTATGTTTTAGTACAAAGTTAAATGAGTCTGATAACGTAACGCCCCAAAACCCTAACAATTATTTATTAGCATGTTTGTTTTGTACTATTGCATGGAATACTTACCTAGAATGATTAACCTAGTTAAAGAAATTGAATGATTAGCTTCTTGTGAAGGTTTGAAGAATGAATGTTAGAATCTACGTAATGGAAGAAATAAAGGGTGGTTGATGATTTTATGTTGTTAAAAGATCGCTAATTAACATGTAGAAATGCATGTTATATGAAATTCATGTTGAAATATAGTTTGATGGTGTGATTTTCTTGAATTATGCATTAAGAGATTTTACTCTATACTTGATTGGCAAGAAGTCTACAATGTGTTGGATAAGTTGCTTCATTGTGAATTAGAAGTGAATTGTGTAGTAAATGTGGAGCATATGAATTTATTAGTAAGAGCTAATGTTGAAATTATGCTATATTTGACACATTTCTAATAACAATCTTTTAGAAGTTCAAGGGGGTAGATTGGCTTAATTGACAAATTTGTAGAATAAAAGGGAGGAGATAGTTCTATTGTTTCATTCATAATCCACCCCCAAATTTTAGAAAGATAAAGAGTGTGTGTGTGAGAGGGAGAACCATCCAAGTCTAAAAATCCCGTTTTTAGGTTTTCTACCTGTCATAAAGTGGGATTTCCAGAAGATTGGACCGTCGGATCGTTCTCAAATTTTGACAGAAGCTATAACACATATAGACGATCATATTCAACGACGGGTTATCAATTTAGAGACCTGGAAGTGGTGTTTTTACTAACCAAAAGACAGCAGCTCGAAAATGGTTTTCCAGCCACTGTTTTGCCATTTCAGTGACGGTGCTGGCGATTTCAGGTGACAGAAACTAATAGGGGTTGCAGGTCTCGGCGAGACGGTTTCATGGACTCCTAAATCACCTAAATCGGAGTTCGTTTGTTATGGTTTCGACCTCTACTCGCATTTGTAAGTTTTTCCCAAACTTAACTCCTAGTTATGTAATTGAATTCACATGTGTATTAAGAATGATAATAATGAAAAGATGGATAAGTGGGTATAAACTTTAGGTTAACTCATTTGGTGGATTTAATTGCTATGGTTGATCATAATGTCATGAAATAGTTGGTTAAGCCAATAATGGGATAATCACCCAAACGGGTCACTTGGGTGAATGGATTAAATGTGTTGGATTATATCCTAAAACTTATACATTGGTTTATTGGTGAATTAAAAGTATGATGTCATGAATTTATGGTGTGCACTAATCTATAAGGTGCACACATAAAGTGCACTATTTCTATAAAGTGGCGCGTTATATGTTCTAATGGTTTGCAAGTTCGACTTGTTGTTAAAGTAGGAATGACACGGATTGAAAGATAACGGGTCAAATAGATGGAGTGAACGTCAACATTCCTTTGGGCAAAGGTAAGTGACTAATGAACTAAACTCTTAGTTTAGTAAATGCACGTTTATGTATTAGTGTATAATGTGAAACAAGAATAAAATGGTAATTTGTGGTAAGACAAGTGAATGGATGTTGTTATTGAACAAGCATACTTCACCTCATAGCAATGAATGTAGTTGGGATAAATGGGTCTACAAAGATAAAAAAAATGAACTGATGGTATTTTAAGCATGAAACATACCCGAGATTTGCAAATATGGCATAAGAATGAATGATACAATGTATAAAGTACGTGTATGTACATATATATATATATATATATATATATATATATATATATATATATATATATATATAGGGTTGGGCTAAAATAAAAACCCTCTTGAGTTGTGAAAACCCAAGAAACTCTATTTCCACCCTTAATCAATGTCAATCTATGGCCCATATTAATTCTCATATTTTAACTATTTTTTTAAACTTCAAAAGATATCATAAAGTGTCAAAAGGGCATTATTGACATTTTACAAAAGAAATTTCTCTCTCCTTGCACAAAGTACATCATCTCTCATCTCTTTCTTCCATTTCTCTCTCATCTCTCTTTTTTTTACCGCATCTATACACGTTTCCACATACCCACTGCACATTTTCGGATTTGAAAAGAGATCTAGTTTTCCAATATTCAGTTTATGTTATTATGTTACAACTTGTAGTTCTAGTATGTTACAACTTTTGTTCGTAAGTTACAAATTCTTTACAAACATTACATGTAACTAACTACGATGTTACATATGATTTGTTCCTGTAACTAAAAAAACTGTATATAATATAACATATATACATGTAACATAAATCTGTAACAATGTTACACGAAAAAAACAAGCCTTTTTTTTTCAGAGGATGGTATAAAAAATCTATTGTAACATAAAAAACTATTGTAACATAAATCTGTAACAATGTTACACGAAAAAAACAACAAAAACTTAAAAATATTACAAGTAAATAAAAACATCCAAAACCAAAGCCCTTTTTTTCTCATCTTCATGAATCCATCTGTCTTCACCAAAATCGACAAACCACCAGGTACTGATTCAACACCTAACTTTAAGTTATTAGAACACACAATTCAAAAATCTTTTTCAAGAATAAAAATAACATGGAAATTCAGATAAACCCAATTGAAAGGAAAAAGAAAAAGAAAAAAAAATACATACAAATTATCAAGAAATACATACCTTAAAACTTTCTAAATTCTGCCATGGCCAACCAAACAATGGAGCTCTCATTTTCCTTGAAGAAAAAGACGAAAAAAAAACTTTATCACCTAATAAACAAAGGCTATATAGGATTATCGGGTATTAAGTGGGCTAAATTTTCCACCCCACTGGATCTCCGGTTAAGCTCAGATCTGCAAGTGTGTGTGGAGAGAGAGAGAGAGAGAGAGAGAGAGAGAGAGAGAGAGAGAGAGAGATCAAATAATTAACATTAACCAAACACATATTAGACTGCAAAAAAATCAAAACAGTAGCTTAATCAAAATTTGAGAGGTTGGTCGGATCTCCCACAGTTACCCTTGATCCTAATACTTGTAAGACAGGTATTTTTTTTTCCCAAATCACACTTTATTTTGTGTTCTTTATCTATAAAAAATAAAAAAGCAAAAAAAATCTAAGAGAAAACTAAAAAAAAATTATTTGCAAATCACTTGTGAAACTTTTGACCTAGAAAATCACAAGGAAATATAATAACATTTAATACTAAGAGAGAACTTAAGTAAGCTAAATAGTGAAAATCAAAAGGTAAGCAAAATAAAAAAAAATGTCGGAGGTGTGAAAATATATATGCATATATATGCAAGGAAATATAATAACATTTAGTGAAGATCAAAAGGAACTATAATAACATTTAATACTAACAGAGAACTTAAGTAAATCTATTTGTATATATATCCAGATCTATATATGCAAGGCGTTGTGATGACTCTTCATGATTAACTTCTGGTGACGGAGGTGTTTAGAGGGGGAACAGTTAACGGATTCACAGCTAGGTCTGGTCTCATACTTCAAATAAATGTCGGCTAACAGGAAGAGGAGATAGATCTGATGGAGGAGACGTGGCGGAGGGGAGCAGCGGTGAGTCATCGGAACCGTTGATGCCGCCTCCTTTGCCATTGCTTCTTGCTCAAAGAGAATGGTCTGGACAGATTGATAAATCTTTTGTAAAATGTATAGATCTGGACAGATGGATAACTTTTGTAAATCTATAGATCTGTAAAGTAAAGATCTGGACAGAAAGGATGGGTGACGGTTCTGGAAGTGGGGATTGGGTGGACTGTGGTGGCGGGGGTGGGAGGTTAGGGATAGTGATTGTGTCGGCCGAAGGTGCAAGCCGGTCGTAGGGGAGGCAGTGTAATGTGAAGGTGGAGATGTGTTGTGAAAGTGGAGAGATTGAGATGATGAAGGAGATCGAGAAGATGAGGGATATTGTGGTGGATCTGCTGAGAGATATGAGGGAGAGACATTGAATATAAAACAAGAATACAAGAGACGTGAGAGAACCTTTTGTGTGTCAGTATGTAAGAAAATTAATATGTAATTTTTACCATCTTGCCCTTTTGATCAAGTGAGAAGAATGGAGATGTGGACTAATGGGAGTCATTGGATGGGTTTTTTGAGTTTTCACAACTCACCAAGGTTTTCATGGGATACTTACCATATATATATATATATATATATATATATATATATATATATATATATATATATATATATATATATATATATAGGGAAAGGGTAAAATGAGAACACACTTTTCGTGAAAGAACACCGGAAACCATTTCTATCCATTGATCTTTGATGATCTAATGGTTAAGATTCTGACACATATTTTTTTTGTCCTTTTCCATCCACTTGCATTTTTTTATTATATGGATAATATTAAAAAAACCTTTAAGGGTATTATAGTCTTCTTACACCCACTCTCTCTCCTCCTTTTTTCTTACACATGGGCCCACCTAACACCAATACCCCAAAAAGTCAAATTCATCTTTCTCTCTTCTCTCTCTTCTCACAACTCTATTTAATAATAATAATAATAATAATAATAATAATAATAATAATAATATGATAAATTAAAAAAAACCAAAAACATATCAGAAAATAAATCTGCTTTTATTTTATTTTTTAATTCAATCTTTTACAACACATAATTCGTTTTACACCAGTGTAAAACCCCCATTAGCAACATAGTTTATATTACTTTACATCAGTGTAAAACACACTTTCACATTAAAAAAGGTCACTAGACAATGCACAATTGTTCTGCTACCTAAGTGCTCAAACGCCTCTTCTGGCTTTAGAAGTTCGGTAGTCCTTCCGACCTTTTTCCCTAAAAAACCAAACCAAACCATCAGTGTTCAGCCAGCCGTTAAGAAAATTGGGAAATAAACCGTTACACCAATGTAAATTGCACTACATATATGAAATTCACATTTGATGTTAAAAGAAAAACGGATTTATGTAAATCTTCCTACAACATGTCAAAAACCGTCATTCTTTATATAATGGAACTATGCTATAAACCCATCATTATTTTGTTCATCCATTAGCGATCAGTTATGTTTACCATGTTTGTTATACTATAAATCCATCAGATTTGTAAATTGCAATCAGTTATGTTAACTATGTTACCAATCTATCACACCAGTGTAACCCCATCGTGTAATCTTCCTTCAACATATTAAAAACTATTATCTTTAAACAAAATGTCATAAAATGTGTTCTCGTGTGTAAAAACAATTTACAACAACATAAAAACAGTTTACATCAACATGAAAAAATGAAACTTACACCAGTGTAACACATCAATAAAGATTCAAACATGACACATAAAATGTAATTTACCAAACAATGTACTCTTTTTTATATATAAAACCAATCATATATATACACACACATTGAGAATTTTAAAAAAAATAAAATAATCTACTAATACAGGTTATAACCAACAAAAGAAACACCAGTGTTTTACAAATCTGATGGGTTTATAGTATATCCTAAATAACAAAAGAAACACCAGTGTTTTACAAATCTGATGGGTTTATAAACATGATTATTTTACACTGATGTTTACACATCATTGTTTAAACACTGATATAAATAAACAAAAACATCAAACTTGTGTTTTGTATAAGCATCAAACATTGTTTAAAACACTGATCTAATATAATAATAATCTATTCATTAATAATCCGTTTTTTGTATCATCTAAAAAACATTGTGTTCTTGTATAAGCATCGGATATAATAATCTGTTCATTATATCAGCATCAAAACACAAAAACAAACCCATTCACATTCCAAAAAAGATAAAAATATGGTAAATTTGGTGTACAAATATTCCCACTAACAACCTTACACCAATGTAAACAAACAAAATCACAAATCCAGAAGCAAAAAACATCATACCTTGTCCACAAAAATTGTGTTTTGTAATCTGTATTCTGTGCCTACTATCTTTAGTGGATTCACCCATCCTTTAATCTTTGTTTTGTAACCCACAAAATCACTCCCTCCTTCACCACTGTCACCACCATATATATGCCACCTCCTTCATCCACACCTCCATCTCCTACACCCCACCATCATCCACCTTATCTTGTTTTTGAACAGCAATGTCTCCTTCAAAACATAATAATAATAATATTATTAATAATAATAATCACCCTAATAATAATAATAATAATAATAATAATAATAATAATGATGATGATGATGATGATAATAATACCTGAACACCACCATCGAACCCACCACAAGCCACCATCGAACCCACCACAACCACCATCGAACCCCCCTCCCCTCACAGCCACCGTCACCATCGAACCCACCACAACCACCATTGAAGGATCGACATCAAACTTGCACCATTCCCCCAGATCTGTTCTTCGTTATTATTATTATTATTTACAGCATGTTGTTTCTTGAACAGATCTACGACTCTTTTTTGTCGTTGTTATTATTATTATTATTATTATTATTATTATTATTATTATTATTATTATTATTATTATTATTATTATTATTATTATCATCTTCTTGGAGAATTGAAAAAGAGAAGAGAGAGAGAAGAGAGAGAAAGAGTTTAGAAATCTGATGATATAAAGAGATGAGAGAGAGATAATCAGAGATATGATTATATTAAAAAAAAGATGAGAAAGGACATGGGGGAGAAAAAGACTGTATTGTCCCTCCATCCAAAAGATAATTGCATTTATACCTAAAAAATCTAGATTTAATCACAACCATTGATTAATTTGATCAATGGTTGTGAGTGGTTTCTATGGTTCTTTTACGAAAGGTTGGTTTCCAATGGAACCTAATCCTATATATATATATATATATATATAGAGAGAGAGAGAGAGAGAGATACATTTATTCGCGGGTATAACTATTTAGATCAAATTATATAGTTATGCAAGGTTATACATGAGGTAAACCGTTTGGTAAGTAGAGTTGTCACGCATTGGATGATTACGTTATAGAGCGTATGCATAGGTTCCTTACACTCGGGTAAGTATGAAGGTATTATGTATGTAAAGGTTGGTCATTATATGTAGATTGGCCATAGAATAAGAGATGTTGTAACACCCCAACCGATGGCGGAAACATCGAGGTGTCACGTAGTGACGATTGTTCAATAGCACATGGACTAAATTGTAAATATTAATAGCAAATAACTTCCATTGTTCAAAACGAAATACAAAGAGTCTTAATATAAATCTCAAACATAAATAATAAACGTTCAACTTTTATTTAAGCCCTAGGTCCAGCCTAAGCGTGAAAAGCATGCAAGATCAAACTTCACCTGAAACATGTACAAAATAATTTGTCAACACATTTAATGCATTGGTGAGTATATCCATTTTCGTTTCAACCAGTAATTTGCAATTTATGTGCTATGATACTGTAATATGTAAAAGGGTCAAAATCAAGCCTCCCATCGTTCAATAATCGTTCACCCATCGTTCAAGAAAAAACCATAACAATGACCAAGGACTTAACTCGTTCACGTAAGTAACCAAGGGATATAATTCGTAGTACTACTCATTGTTAGGTGCGGCCCAAAGGTTAATGACTTTGACAAATCGTTCATACAATTCACACAAAACATATCAAAGAGCACCTTGCATTGTAAAGAGTATACATAAGTTTAATAATAATGGTACATGAATCACCCCAACAGAGTAAATAGTAAAAAGGGGAAAGATATACTCACAGTTTCGCTAAATATAAATTCCGAGAAAGTTCGTCGTAAGGGCTTAAGAATTCCGAGGAACTCAACCTATATATACAACACTAAATGAGGACAATGTCTAAAAAAAATCTAAGACGACGAATCATCTAAGGCATTTAGGGCTTGCTAGACTCGTATTAGGGAAGATGAAATTACTAGTAATAATTTGAACGACAGTTTTTTTGAAATAAATATATTTACGAGTTAATAAATGACTAAAACTCTTATGTTTTTCACATATAGATATAAATCCCATTTTATAGAAAAATAACTTTGAAATAAAGTTAATGATTTATATTTAGTTAAACAATTTATTATTATATCTAATTTAAATATAAATAGCATGAATTATACAAGGTATGATCCCGAAATGATATTATTATGAAAAATAATTATTTTATGATGTGGAATACTAAAATAATACTTCCATAATTTTCTTTTAATTTATTTGTATTTAAAACATATTTAATAGTTTAAATAGTGTTTTAATGGTTAAAATTAGTACAAAATAACAAAATAATCATTTTATAAGAAATTATATTTTTTTACAGTTTATTATTCATAAAAATAAATCTCCAGAAAATTTGAGGTTAAAATCTCTTAAAATGAATTTTTAATCATTTAATTATGATTAAAACGATTAAATTCAATAAAAATATAAAATTGATACATTTTCCGGAAAATAAAAGTGTGGAAATCTTATTTTAGATGTCAAGATGTTATGTCTAAATTTTCATAATTTTTGGAGCAAAAATGGAATTTCTATGATTAATATAAGATTTTTATACATGAATATATAAGTAATAAAAAAAATAAACAAACAAAATAATTGTAAACAAAAAAAATATCCAAAACCCGGTTTTTAAGGGACTCGAACCCGGCCCCTTACCGAATCCAACCAACACACCAACCACTAGGCTATCTATGCCTTTTGTTGATATATTTGAACTTGATTTGTATTTATGTTATTAACAAAAAGTGTCTTCTTCCCCAATTACCTAGCCCAAGAACCCTAACCCCAACCAAAACTCAATTAACCCGATTTAAGCATGAAGGAAGCTCTGTAATAAGGGGGTTTTACCCTACCATGTGCGACTAACATATAACAAGCAAGATTCGACACTTACAACTCGTTTTTAGGCCCGCAATTGAAGCTTCTAATACTCGCAAAAAAACGCAAATTGATGGCTTTCTGGACGTTTTTAACATGGAAATCGTTGTGGGTTTTGTTGTTTGAAGGTCTAGGAATGTTTTTCAGAGTTTAATTTATAAGGTTGTTCGAGTAAAACGGACATTTCCCCAAGCTTTAAAGATCGACGGTTACATGGTTTTATACCATTAAAAAGCTCCTTAAAACAGTGTTGAAACGCAAATATTATTAGTTAAATGATCAATTAATGATGGAGAAGGACCCTTGGAATGATAAAATCATGAAAAACGGATGTTAAAACTTGAATTGGAGCCTCGCCGGAAAAACAGTCCGGCGGCCGGAATTCGGGTTCGCCGGAAAAGCGAGTAACAGCAGCATATGTTTTTTTTTTCTTTTAAAACCTTTAAACTTTGACAAGATTGGCCCCTCACATTTCCTTAGTTAGTTTTAATGCTCCCTTGTTAATTTTTCCTTTATAACGACCAACTAATTTAAGTATTTAACCTGAAACTTTTATAACTATGAATTTTTTTATGACATATATATATATATATATATATATATATATATATATATATATATATATATATATATATATTTTCCGAATAACGTCGCAACATACGCGTTAGATTAAATCGAGTTCAAGATCCAAAATACATGCAAATATTATAATTTGAGTTTCGCTCATTTATTAAATTTGAAAACGACAACAATTATAGGAAATGTTTGAGGACTAAAATTGAAAATATCTGGGGGACTATTTTTGTAAATTAATTGAAAGTCGAAGGTGACGGATGTCACAGTCTCCCCTACTTTAGAAAATTTCGTCTCGAAATTTCTTTCAAGTGAAGATTTTTGGTTGTGCAACTATGGAGCATAGATTTTATAAGAATAAGATTGTCATTAGCAACCTCCACAGTAAAAGGATGGGTAAAGTGAGGGCAACTACGAGCAAGCAAGGATTCAACTTCTAACGAGACCAAACTCCCATCCGCATCGGTAAAAAAAATCGAAGCATATAAGTTAGTAATAAGAAATGTACCATTGACAACGTCGTTGATAGCTTGATCTTGGTTAGCATTGATGTTGAAAGCACGACCACGAGCTGGAGCTGCTTGAATTGCTTGAACTGCCGGGGCTGCTGGGTTTTGTTGACGGGTCAGGATAAAAGCCGTGAGATGAGGGCATCTATTTAGCATATGATCGGGATCACCACAAGCGTAACAAACTCTGGATGGACCAACTCCCTGGTTTTGGGTAGCAGTCTGTGGGTTATTCACAGGTCGATTAGCAACACGACAGAAAGGGGTGGTATGACCCAGTCGACCACACGTGTCACATTTCCAGCAGGGTCGGTTGGTAGGGTGGTGAGAGTTGCATGTGGTGCACTTAGGGTGCACACCTGCATAGTTCTCCTGAACCTTTTGAGTTTGGGGTGCAGCAGGTGGGTTTGCAACAGGAACCTGTTTAAGAGGTGCAACAACAGCATAGTTTTGGTTTCCACCTTTTCGTTTCTTATTGGAACTAGAGACAGAGGCAGAGTTTTCTTGGGAAGGTTCAGTGATAGCAAGGTTTGAAGTGGTTTCAGTAGGCCTTTTAGTACTCTTACGAGTTAGAGTACCATCTTTGACATGCTTGTCAGTAAGAGATGCTGCGAGACGAATGGCATCCTCTACAGTAGCAGGTTTACTTCCCATAACCGAATCATGGATCTGAGGTGGCAGTCCCTCAATATACTTCTCAATAGCCAAGGATACCGGGGTTACCATACGAGGAATCAGTAAGCTCAACTCGTGATAACGGTTGTTGTAGGGAACATTATTTCCACTATCCTGCTTGAGGTGATAGAACTCATCCTCCAATTTCTTCATCTCACTACGAGGACAGAACTCAGTAGTCATGGCGATTTTGAAATCATCCCAAGACATAGCTAAAGCAGCTTCCGTCCCTCGAGCATGTTTTTCACCATTCCACCAAGTGAGCGCTCTCTTTTGAAGAACACCCGTGGCATGACGAACACGTAAGTTGGCCGGACAGTCGCTATTAATGAATGTATTCTCCATACTTTCGAACCATTCAAGTAATCCAGTGGCTCCCTCAGTGCCATTAAACTTGTTGGGATGGCATGAGTTGAAGTGCTTGAAAGTGCACTTATTCTCACTAGCCCCACCATTTCCATTCGTATTCCCGTTAGAGTTCCCATTCGAGCTACCGTTCAGGTTAAGGTTTGGAATAATAGCATTAATGATGTTAGGAACAAGTGTTTCCAACTTGTCATTGAGCATGGTCGCGATACGCTGATCCGATTTCAGTTTAGCCTGACGCTTCGAGGCTCTCTTACGAGATTCACGATCAGACATCTACAAAAGTGAACAATAATTATGAGATTTGATTCAAAAAAAAATCTTGGAGATGTCATAGTTTATATCTAGACAAGTAACACATAACATGAGATAGTAATTATAAATTGATTTAAGAAAAAATTATGAACATCATAAAGAAAATCATAATAAAACTTCAAATGAAAAACAATACCAAGTATAAAACGAGATATAAGAGTGTTTCCAAAGAAACTGTTGACTGACTAAAGTAATTGAAATATTATTAGTGACTTGTGGGGGCGTACTTTAGCCTATAAGTGAATGCTCATCCCGAGAATTCCCAGGTAGGTAAACGGGTCCCTCGTCTGATTGGGATTTATGCGAATTACCAACCTAGACAGAAAACTCAGAATACAGGCGCTCACCCTTCCAGATTGCACGTGCCCCGTCACAAATAATTTCCAAAACTTTAGCGGATCTTGAAATGTGGAAATATATATATATCCTCGAGATGTGGATTTCACTCCTAACTCAAAGATATACTTCCAAATAGTAAAAGTATGATGGAGTGAAACTGGTCACTAAGATAAGGATATCACTCCTAGCTTAGTGAGTAAGTTTCTTTTGGAGGGATAGATTCCTTGAGATTTGGACGTCTCCTATCTCGAAAGGAAAATATTCCAAGATAAATAAAATAAATAAATAAAACATATAAAGAATGAAACTATTCACCAAGGTATGGACATCACTCCTAACTTGGTGTTTTCGTTCCATTTGTAGAATAAAATCTTCCTCGAATATAATGAAAAGTAAAAGGAGAAAAATATATCTAAAGAAATATGAGGATAAAAGAAAGCATATAATGGGTAGCTTAGTTATAGTCTAGGTCAAAAGCATTTACTAATAACCTAATTCCCTATAAACCTGGCTCTAATACCAATCTGTAACACCCCAACCGATGGCGGAAACATCGAGGTGTCACGTAGTGACGATTGTTCAATAGCACATGGACTAAATTGTAAATATTAATAGCAAATAACTTCCATTGTTCAAAACGAAATACAAAGAGTCTTAATATAAATCTCAAACATAAATAATAAACGTTCAACTTTTATTTAAGCCCTAGGTCCAGCCTATGCGTGAAAAGCATGCAAGATCAAACTTCACCTGAAACATGTACAAAATAATTTGTCAACACATTTAATGCATTGGTGAGTATATCCATTTTCGTTTCAACCAGTAATTTGCAATTTATGTGCTATGATACTGTAATATGTAAAAGGGTCAAAATCAAGCCTCCCATCGTTCAATAATCGTTCACCCATCGTTCAAGAAAAAACCATAACAATGACCAAGGACTTAACTCGTTCACGTAAGTAACCAAGGGATATAATTCGTAGTACTACTCATTGTTAGGTGCGGCCCAAAGGTTAATGACTTTGACAAATCGTTCATACAATTCACACAAAACATATCAAAGAGCACCTTGCATTGTAAAGTGTATACATAAGTTTAATAATAATGGTACATGAATCACCCCAAAAGAGTAAATAGTAAAAAGGGGAAAGATATACTCACAGTTTCGCTAAATATAAATTCCGAGAAAGTTCGTCGTAAGGGCTTAAGAATTCCGAGGAACTCAACCTATATATACAACACTAAATGAGGACAATGTCTAAAAAGAATCTAAGACGACGAATCATCTAAGGCATTTAGGGCTTGCTAGACTCGTATTAGGGAAGATGAAATTACTAGTAATAATTTGAACGACAGTTTTTTTGAAATAAATATATTTACGAGTTAATAAATGACTAAAACTCTTATGTTTTTCACATATAGATATAAATCCCATTTTATAGAAAAATAACTTTGAAATAAAGTTAATGATTTATATTTAGTTAAACAATTTATTATTATATCTAATTTAAATATAAATAGCATGAATTATACAAGGTATGATCCCGAAATGATATTATTATGAAAAATAATTATTTTATGATGTGGAATACTAAAATAATACTTCCATAATTTTCTTTTAATTTATTTGTATTTAAAACATATTTAATGAGTTTAAATAGTGTTTTAATGGTTAAAATTAGTAAAAAATAACAAAAATAATCATTTTATAAGAAATTATATTTTTTTACAGTTTATTATTCATAAAAATAAATCTCCAGAAAATTTGAGGTTAAAATCTCTTAAAATGAATTTTTAATCATTTAATTATGATTAAAACGATTAAATTCAATAAAAATATAAAATTGATACATTTTCCGGAAAATAAAAGTGTGGAAATCTTATTTTAGATGTCAAGATGTTATGTCTAAATTTTCATAATTTTTGGAGCAAAAATGGAATTTCTATGATTAATATAAGGTTTTTATACATGAATATATAAGTAATAAAAAAAATAAACAAACAAAATAATTGTAAACAAAAAAAATATCCAAAACCCGGTTTTTAAGGGACTCGAACCCGGCCCCTTACCCAATCCAACCAACACACCAACCACTAGGCTATCTATGCCTTTTGTTGATATACTTGAACTTGATTTGTATTTATGTTATTAACAAAAAGTGTCTTCTTCCCTAATTACCTAGCCCAAGAACCCTAACCCCAACCAAAACTCAATTAACCCGATTTAAGCATGAAGGAAGCTCTGTAATAAGGGGGTTTTACCCTACCATGTGCGACTAACATATAACAAGCAAGATTCGACACTTACAACTCGTTTTTAGGCCCGCAATTGAAGCTTCTAATACTCGCAAAAAAACGCAAATTGATGACTTTCTGGACGTTTTTAACATGGATATCGTTCTGGGTTTTGTTGTTTGAAGGTCTAGGAATGTTTTTCAGAGTTTAATTTATAAGGTTGTTCGAGTAAGACGGACGTTTCCCCAAGCTTTAAAGATCGACGGTTACATGGTTTTATACCATTAAAAAGCTCCTTAAAACAGTGTTGAAACGCAAATATTATTAGTTAAATGATCAATTAATGATGGAGAAGGACCCTTGGAATGATAAAATCATGAAAAACGGATGTTAAAACTTGAATTGGAGCCTCGCCGGAAAAACAGTCCGGCGGCCGGAATTCGGGTTCGCCGGAAAAGCGAGTAACAACAGCATATGTTTTTTTTTCTTTTAAAACCTTTAAACTTTGACAAGATTGGCCCCTCACATTTCCTTAGTTAGTTTTAATGCTCCCTTGTTAATTTTTCCTTTATAACGACCAACTAATTTAACTATTTAACTTGAAACTTTTATAACTATGAATTTTTTTATGACATATATATATATATATATATATATATATATATATATATATATTTTTTCCGAATAACGTCGCAACATACGCGTTAGATTAAATCGAGTTCAAGATCCAAAATACATGCAAATATTATAATTTGAGTTTCGCTCATTTATTAAATTTGAAAACGACAACAATTATAGGAAATGTTTGAGGACTAAAATTGAAAATATCTGGGGGACTATTTTTGTAAATTAATTGAAAGTCGAAGGTGACGGATGTCACAGATGTCATGTTCTCCTAGTATATACATGAATGGAGAATAGTATGACAGGTCTAGATAACCTGTATATGGGATTCGTATGCGAGTATGTATTGTTGTGTTATTAACCTTTTGTTATGAGGATGGTAATAAAGATGCAGGTATGTAAGTATGAATGCATGGAAATCGGAGGTTAGGATCCAGAGATCGGATCCGAACTTGTAAAAGGCATTTGGACATGATCATTGAGTATTATGGATGTTATCTCCACATTGTGAATAATTTCATGAAGTCACTTAATGAACTAACAAAATAGTTATGTGATGGTTGCAGGTTGTCTAGTCTACCTCACAAAGAAAGGAATGGTTGGAGATCGAGTCAAGACACAGATTGTATAGGGTCGCGGTTATGTTACCTAACAATAATAAGTTATATTGAATGTAATTAAGAAATAATAAAAGATATAACACCTATATTATCTTGTAAATATGTTTTTAAAACATTCAAGAATGTTTTTATAAAGCAAGAAATTTTCCGGTTCATATTTCCGCTGCGTATTTTCTGTTAGAATGGTTTAGGGTGTTATAGATAAACTTTCAAGTAGTGTTGAAAAGTGCATCTTGATTGGTTATTCTGTTTTTAAAAAGGGTTATAAACTTTGGAATCTTGAGTCAAAACAGGCTGAATTTTCAAGGGATGTTAGGTTCTATGAAGAAATATTTCATTTTAAAAACAGTTTAGAAAGTCTAGAACCTATTTTTGAAATACAACAGTTAAATCATTAAATTTTTTTTTGATAGTTTTGAGTCTTTAGACATCCAAAGTTCAAAAGAAACTGAGTGTTCTAAACTTCCCGATGATGAAGGGGGAAATAATAGAACTCATGTTGGGTCTTCTAGTCAGCAACCAGGGGGTACTCCCAGGGCTGACATGGATAGTGGTCTAGGTTACTCAACTAACCCAGGTTGTAGTGAACCTGGTATGGCTGGCCAGGATGAAGACTTGGCAAATGATGAGTTGATTCTACTTGAGGGAGGTACTATTAGAAGGTCTTCTAGAGTGTCAACCTTTCCCAAAAGATTTAATGAATTTGTTGTTGATGGGAAGGTCAAGTATCATGTTGAAAAAGTTGTGAATTACTCACATATGTCTTGTGAAAATTTGTCTTTAGTGTCTGTTTTGAATAAAAATGTTGAACCTAGTAGTTGTAGTGAGGCTACCAAGGATCCCAAATGGGTTGAGGCAATGAACTTAGAAATGGAAGCCTTTCATAGGAACAACACTTGGGTTTTGTCTGAATTACTTGTTGGTAGAAAACCTATAGGATGCAAGTGGGTCTTTAAAATAAAGTATAAGGCTAGTGGTAAAGTAGAAAGATACAAGGATAGACTTGTTGCCTAAGGTTACAATCAAAGGGAAGGTCTTGATTTTGGAGAGACCTTCTCTCCTGTAGTTAAGATGGTAAGTGTAAGGTGTATAATAAGTCTAGCTGTAACATTCGTACTTTTTGCATTTTCAATTTTAGTCCTTGAACTCTTGTAAATTTCATTTAGGTCCCTTGTAATTCCAAGCTTGTGATCAATGGAAAACTTTTAGTCAAATACTTATATTCATAAACAATCTCGCATAAACTATCTAATATAAACATGTTGCATTTACACTTGAAAAATCGAGTTCTAATACTAAACCGAAGCATAAACGAACCCATACAAGTTGGAAATCAAGCCCAACCCAAAAACATGTCAAAATGGGCTTAAACCTTAAGTTTTAACCCAAAACCACGTCCAAAACCAAGTCTGTTGGGCCAAAAACACCCCGTCGCATAGCACAACCAGGATACTGATTTCCCGTCGCGTGACACGACGACCTGTCCGGACAGCAACTTGACCCCTCGCAAATGCACCCTTTTTCCCACCTAAACACCTCCTAACCACCCTAATTAATGCATTAAACACCCAACCAATTAACCCCACCTATAAATACCACTCCTCTCCACCTTTAACCTCTTGTTCATCCATAATCTCTCTAAAATCACTCTCTAATCCTCAAAGTTTTGAGCAAACTTCCTGATAACACATCAGTAAGTTTTCCAAGCTCAAACCTTCCTTCTCTTCAGTTTTTCCTTCTCATTTCTATCCAAAACTCGTTGGAGGACCCTCTAGGATCTTCCCCATATTTATCCACAGAAGTGTGATAAGGGTAGAGCACCTAAAAGAGGTCCTAAAGGTGTTTGTTTTCTGAATTGTTTTTATGTCCTAAGAATGTTTGTTGTGAAGGAACCAACCAAGTCTACTAACAATCTAATGTTAGAGAGATTTGTGATATGGTATTGGGTGACAAAGGAGAGTCAAGACTCATCCAAATCAGTCCTCAAACTTTACTTAAACTTCTTGGTTATACTATGTAATAATATAAACATACTTTCAATCTTCCATCTTATTATCCTATTATCAATCTTTTGGAAGGTTTGTGGTTACACCCTACCTTACCAACTCTCTTGACCCTTCTTTTGCTACGGATTAGTCCACACTAGAAAGGGGAAATCCCGTGTCCAAAACCCACGTTTATCCCATAAGCGAAGTGGTTATGAGATGAACTTAGCAATCGGATTCACATTCCTAACCTTATACCATCCGAATCATCTATGATGATTTTGTGCTTGGTCTAACTTATTCTCATGACCATCCGGATTGCCTTAAAGGCAATTTGTGTTTTGGTTTGCCTAAAAGGCTTGCTTGATTCTCTTGAACCTATAAACTAAATTCGAACCTAAGACCCTTTATTGTTTAATTCTAGTTAATCAAGGCTAAAGACCTAATCTTCCAAGACTCTCTTTTGGAACCCTATCAAGACGCACCCAAAGGCGAGTCATACTTGTCCCCATTTTCTTTTATCACTTTTGGGACCAACATGTATCATAAGCAAAACACACTAATTCTTTCATAAAAACACATGCTCAATCTATTAAACATACTTATATGCTAATTGCCATGCTTACGATTCTTGATACTTAAACATAATTCATTAACTATTATTAGCCCACATAACATGTATAGCGCTATAGGAGTAGCACCCCACCCCCTTTATGGGTCATTGTTAAGAATTAAACGGCCTAGCATGAATATGTTAGGTATACGTAGTGGTACTCGCGGGTTTGAGTTATGTCTTTTGTATGGTTTGTATGTACAATGATATAGTATGATGATTCGAGTAAACCATTCTAAATACTATGTATGTAAACCAAAACTAGTATGCTCACCAATGCTTTATGTGTTGACGGATATTTTTATACATGTTGCAGGAATTATTTGATGCGATGATTCAAGAAACTCATTAGGATTGGACTTAGAAACGCATCACTTTAATCTTTGAATTCATGAATGTTGTATCTCTTTTGAACAATTTGTACTCCTTGTTTTAGTTATATGAAATGAAATCTTTTAAATTATATTATCACAATCATAGTATCATGAAGTCTTTGAACAATTTATCACAAGTCGCGCCCCGATGTATTCCGCCATCGGTTGGGGTGTGACACTAGCTGTGCAAAATAATTGGACATTGTACAAGTTAGATATCAATAATGCATTCTTATATGGGTCTATCACTGAGGATGTTTAGATGACATTATCTGAGGGATATTATTCTAAAAATGAGACTAAAGTTTATAAACTTGTTAAGTCTTTATATGGTCTAAAACAAGCACCTAGGAAGTGGAATGAAAAATTAACCAATATGCTGTTAAAGATTGGATTTGTTCAAAGTCTTTGTGATTATTCTATGTATGTTATGTCCAAAAATGGTGTGTTTCTTGTATTTCTTATCTATGTTGATGACATAGTTTTAACTGGAAATAGTGTTTCCGAAATTGAAAGTGTTAAAAAACTTTTGAGTTCAAGTTTTCTTATAGAAGATTTAGGAAAGTTGAAGTATTTCTTAGGAATTGAAGTTCTATATTCTAAGGTCAGTGTTTGTTTATCCCAAAGAAAATATTGCCTTGAACTTCTTAATGAGTTTGGGTATCTTGGTTGTAAACCTGTAAACAATCCTATAGAACAAAGTTATACTGTTAATACAAAAACTCAAAAGGATGATGCGTTAGTTGACAATATATCATGATTTCAAAAGTTAATTGGCAAGTTAATTTACTTGTCATTAACAAGGCCTGATATAAGTTATGCAGTCCAATATCTCAGTTAATTCATGCACAAACCCAACAAAGTTCATTTAAAGACTGCTTTAAGATTGCTCAAATATCTTAAAGAGTCACCTGGTAAAGGTATTAGTTTTGTCAAAAGTAATGACACGCAACTTGTTGGGTATGTGGATGCTGACTGGGCTAAGTGTCTTGTAACAAGAAAATTAGTTACAGGCTACTGTATTTTTCTAGAAAGCTCACTTGTTTCCTGGAAAAGTAAGAAGCAGAATACTGTTTCAAGATCTTCAGTTGGGGCTGAATATAGGGGAATGTGTTCTTGTTGATGCGTTTTGCGACTAAGGATTGGATAAACATTATTAACATATGTTAAAGCTTGGCCGAAGGTAAACATAAGGGGCGAATGTAAGATATTGTGGGCGAAGGTAGATGGACAAAGGGCGATGGAAGAATGGAACTGAACAGAAGACACATTCGACCATTTACAATGGGCGAATGTGGAAATTACCTACGTTCGACCAGCAGAAAGGGGCGAACGTGCAGTGTCTATAAATAGATTTTATGATTTTGATTATGTAATAGAGTTGTCAGTTGTGTCTGTGTTAAGGTCAGGTTCAGAGGTGTTTTTGAGAAATTGTGTGTGTGTTCTAGATTAACATAAACTGATTGTAAAGGCTTATTTGAATGAAGTTAATCTATGAAATGATGTTGAAAATGATCTTGATTGTGTTGTGAATTGTGTTTTATCAATTTGTTCAGAACTAGGGTTTCCGCACCTGGTTTTGTGACTTGTATGATCGTATAATCCTGTTTTAGCTAAAATCTTTCGCTCACAAAGTGGTATCAGAGCATAGAGGATCATACAATAACAAATTTGATAAAATCAGAGCTGATTTGGACATGTTTTTGACCTAAATACATCTGTTTTTACATAAACATTGTTTCTAAGTGTTTTTGATCGATTTAAAGGTGAATTTGTGATCGAATTCAAGTTTTCCAAGAATTAAAGTTGCTCCAAATCTATTCCGAAACATAACCTGATTGAGATCATTCAAATCCATGAACTGTTGAAAATCTGAGATCAGAATAACCGTTTTTCAAACAATAACCATTTTTCAAAAATGAGATCTGTTTGTAGTGGGCGAACCTGGAACCTGACCTGTGTTTAGTGGTCGAAAGTGTTGAAAAGTGGGCGAACCTGAGAAGTTGTTGGTCGAACCTAAAAATTTGTGTAAAACTTTTCACTTTCGGGTAGAAATTTTCACCTTCGACCAGTTTATTTTGGGCGAAAGTGGAAAGTTTGTTATTCTGTTTTACATTCTGGTCATATCCACGTTCGAGTGTTACTGTTTGGGCGAACGTAGGATCAGAAGGGTCGAGAGTGATAAAGTTTGGACGAATATAGGAGTTTCTGGTCGAACCTAGATCATTTTGGACGAACTTAGAATATTTCGGGCGAACCTAGGGATTTTGTTGAAAAATTTTTCTAAGTGTTGAGATTTTTCTTAGTGTGTAATCATGTGGCGTTTTCAAACTACTCCGGGATCAGCAACAGCACAACCACAACAGCAAACGATGGACCCATGGACAGTGGCAGCGCAAAAGACGAACACACAGTCTTCACAACCACTTAACTACATGACAAAGACGAGCACAATGCCTCAAAGTGTAGCACATCCGGCACTGCAATCTGATTACTGGGGAGTAGCTGCAGCGGCGGTATATACTCAAACCACTAATGCTATTTCTACTTTGATTAAGGATTTGTCTACAGGTAGTGGAACTCGGCCACCGAAGCTCATGGATATGCAAGAGTATAATCAGTGGCATACCATGTTCAAGATCCATTTGGAAGGCATGGGAGTTGAAGGAGCAGAGGCATGGAGCATGATTGTTAAAGGTTACACAGCACCGATTCTGGAGAACACAGGTGAGATGGTTCCTTTGGAAAGCTTAACTGAGGACGAGAAGAAGAAATATGTGGTGGAGAAGAAGGCGTTTTCCCAACTAACACAGGCAATCACAAGTGATCTGTTGCATCAGTTTGGGACATGTACTACATCAAAGCAGCTTTGGGATAAGCTTAAGAGGAAGCATGATGGTAATGAGAAGACCAGGAGTCTGAGAATGGAAGAATTGGTCAAAGAGTTTGAGAATTTTTCTTTTATTAATAATGAAACTCTAAAAGAACTAACTCCGAGATATATGCATTTGTTGTCTGAATTGTCTAGTTATGGTGTACAGATTCCAATGACTAAGCAGGTGGATAAGTTTGCAGATGCTTTACCACCACAATGGGATCAGCATGTGGAAGTTCTAAGAGAGAAGGATGCTTATCAATTCTGGACTATTTCAGAGTTTATCGAAAAGCTGGAGAACAAAGAGTTGGAGGATAGGAGGAAAGCTAGAAGGTCACAGATTCCTCAGAATCCCAGTTTGTATTTTGGAGGCACTTCAGTTCCAGTTGGTAACTCTAGCTCAGGAAGCATTGCACCACATGTTGCATGTATTTCCAATGTCATGGAATCATCTAAACCAACCACCAACTACTTGACACAAACATCATCCTACTCACAACCATCATACACACCACCACAATACAATTCCTACATTTCACCAATCTCCCCAATGCAACAAGCAAGTTTTTACACTGCTAACCAATCACAACAACCAGTAAACCAAGTTATTCAATCTAAACAACAACCGGTGGTTTTGGATACATCTAACTTGGGAAATGTGACTGTGGAGGTTGCTCAGCAACACATTGCATTAGTCTCAGCAATGGTTTCATCCTACAATGGGTTAGTTGCTAGTCAGATTGGGAACAACAACTTAACCAACGAAGACTATGCACAGATAGACAAGGAAGAGATGGAACTCATTGACATTCAATGGGCTTTTGCGAGTATTATGAGAAGAGCAACAGAGTTCATTGAGAAAACTGGAAGGACTGATTTGGCAACTTCTCCCAACACAACCTATGGATTCAACAAGGAGAAGGTTACGTGTTTTAATTGTGGAGAAAAAGGACACTTTAAAAGGGAATGCACCCAGCCACCTAAACAAGGTAATCGAAACCCTTTCAATGCAAATTACCAGAACCGTCAACAACAAAACCAAGTTTCTTACCAAAATAACAACAACTACCAAAACCGAAACTTTAACAACCAAAACAGACAACCAAACACTCAAAACCAGATTCAAAACCAATCTCCTAACAACCCAAACCGAACAGTTGTACCTATCACTACACCTAATGAGACTCAACAGAATGCGAGTCAGAACCAAGCTTTGGTGACTCAACAGGATGAAAGGTTTGACTGGTAGGGTATGCAAATAGGAGTTGAGGAAGTGACTACTGGTGGGAATGTGGCATGTGTTGCTTATCAGGTTGATATGGAAGAGTCGGTGGCAGTTGATGAGAAGAAAGAAACTGAGGAGTGTGAAAGTGATGATTCTGAGACTGAGATGGAAGTGGAGAATGAACCTGTTGAGGTTAAGGCTGAGAAAACGAGTTCTGGAATGGTGATTGATTCTGTTACGGATGTTCCTGAAGAATGTAGATCAGTTTATTCAGATTCTGAGAGCGAATCAGACACAGAGGCAAGTGTTGATTCTTTAGATGATGATATTGATCAGTTGCTGGCAGAAGCTGACTTTTTGATGACGAGGAAGTCGTGCATTGCTGATGATGCTTTCACCAAGATCGACTATTCCAAGTTTTTCACTGGAAAGGAAGCTCATTTCGCGTTGATGGCCATGACTGAACCGCCAAAACCTGTAAGTTCTGAATCTAGCACTGATGTTATGAGTGATAAATATTGTGGAACATGTGATAGATTGACTGAGGAGAATAAACAACTCCGAATTTCACGAGATAGTGCTATCTTGAACAGTCAATCTACTCGCAAAGAGTTGAATGCTTTTAACAAAGTATTAGATGGCTATAAAAAGGACATTTCCGACTTGAAAAATACTTTGTCATTGAAACAATTGGCAATAAACAACTATATCAATGAAATTGAAAACACCAAGTTGGAAATGGCAGCCATAAAATGCTTTGCTGAAAAGGTTAACAAGAAGTTGGAAAGTTATAAGAATGTTGCTTATGTGGTAGATCATATCATTGATGATAACACCACCAATTACAAGTCTGTACCATCTCCGGTTCTTTTTGAAAATCATAACTATCACCAAGTTATACTGGAGAGTTCGGTAAAATCAGACTCATCATCGGAAATGGAATCTAATACCTCGAGTATTGGCGATCCTTATTCCGATGTGAGACCGATTTTGGGCTTGAACAATGAGGGTGTTTATGCTGAGAGTGAAAATTCAGACTCAGAACATGATGATACTGGTAGTGATCAAACTGTTAATGAATGTGAGATTCCAAAAGAAAATCACATCATTACTACTGAACCAGTGTCACCATCTGATCATGTTCATCCGATGGCAAATGCTAATCGTGATAAAAAGTCTGAAAAGATTGATGTTAAGAAAGATAATGGTGTTAAGAATGTGGTTAAAATGAATGAGTTGAATGAACCAAGTGACAAACCTGTCAAGGTGTTTTATCGGATGGAAGGATCCGATAAGATCATTTCTGATGAGGAATTTCCAATCAAAAACGTTAACTATTCTAAACTTGATAAAATCTGGCAAGAAAGCACAATATGGTTTCCAAAACATGAGAGAACCAACGAAATTCCACCAGAAATCTTAAAGAAACTGTTTTCAGAAGTTCCTCAAGAACCAAAGGTCCATGTCACCGAGTTCATTCGACCAAATGATAAAGCAAATGGTTTTCATGAGCCCTCTTACTCGAAAGGACCATTTCCTGAGAGTTTAAGAAATCAACAGTATAATGATCAATATCCTGTTAGATCATTTGCTCCACCAAATGCTTATTATGTCTTTGAAGAATATAGAAAATGCTTTAAATGTGGAGAACGCGGGCATTTACTTGCTCAGTGTCCATATGTAAGGCACAAAAGACATGAGGTTGAAGTCAGAAATTCCATGAGAAAGCCGATTGATCATTATGTTCCACCACATAGACGGGTTGTTCCTCAACAACAACAATTTTATAATCAAAACAATTTTCAAATGAGGAACAACCGTCCATTTCAATATGATCAAAGAAATCGGATCGCTATGGAACAATCTTGGAGAAAACCTGTGGTGAACGCAACAGCTGATAGACAAAAGGTTCCACAAAAACCGATTGTCAAATCAAATGTTGGACCTAAGTCTGTTAACTCAGATAAGGTTGCCAAGAAAGTTACTTTTGGTAACAATGTTCAGAATCCAATTGAGAAACCAAAATCTCAAATTCGTATTCTTAAAAGGTCTGAACAATCTTGGACACCGAATGGTACTCCAGGAGCTTCTACTTCGAAGGTAAGTGAGAAAAATGAGAGTGTTTTGAACAATCAGAAAAAGATTGACCCAAAACAGAAAATTGTTGAAAAAGTTAATGAGGATGTTTCTTTGAAAACCAATGTTCAAAGGCCCAAGACTCAGGCTTGGGTCCCCCGAAAGAACTAAATGTTTACTTTTTGTGTGCAGGGAGCTCAGCTGGCCCTATTAGCAGTCTCTGGATTGTTGATAGTGGAGCTTCAGGCCACATGACGGGGGATCTCGCATTGCTGTTTGATGTGAAAAACATTAATGGAGGGTATGTCGCTTTCGCGGGTAATAAAGGAGGATATATCACGATGGAAGGAAGCGTGAGTAATGGGATTGTGTCTTTCGAGCGGATTTCTTATGTCAAGCAGATAGACTATAATCTGTTGAGCGTCAGTCAAATATGCGATAAACAATTTTCTGTGCATTTTGATGACAAATCCTGTTATACTTTGTGAGCGAAAGATTTTAGCTAAAACACAATTCACAACACAATCAAGATCATTTTCAACATCATTTCATAGATTAACTTCATTCAAATAAGCCTTTACAATCAGTTTATGTTAATCTAGAACACACACACAATTTCTCAAAAACACCTCTGAACCTGACCTTAACACAGACACAACTGACAACTCTATTACATAATCAAAATCATAAAATCTATTTATAGACACTGCACGTTCGCCCCTTTCTGCTGGTCGAACATAGGTAATTTCCACATTCGCCCATTGTAAATGGTCGAATGTGTCTTCTGTTCAGTTCCATTCTTCCATCGCCCTTTGTCCATCTACCTTCGCCCACAATATCTTACATTCGCCCCTTATGTTTACCTTCGGCCAAGCTCTAACATATGTTAATAATGTTTATCCAATCCTTAGTCGCAAAACGCATCAACAAACTCCCCCTCGACTATTGATTGGATAGTTTTCTCTGTTGGTCCATTGTCTTGTTCATCAACTTGATTCTGAGCTATTTCTTCTGCTCAGTAGTCATTGGCGGCTCAAATGTTTTCTTCACAGGCTTAGACACATTGGCTATCTTCACTGTCGTGCCAAGCTTACCTTCCAAGTTGCTTCCTGCATTGATGTCATACGCAAAACCAACTCCAACCACTTGAGTGTATTTTCTTGCTTGAGCAAAGTCGTTTGGTTCAAAGTAGATTGGATTGTAGAACAACATGATGATGTCTTCAAACGTGCAATTAATCAACCACATAGGATCAAATACATGAACATGCTTGTATTTATCCTTTCCATCTCTCAACACGATCACCGCTTCTGCCTTTCTCCAATCATAATACCAAAAGATGAAATCAGCACTAAAATGCTGTGGCATCGGCATCAACGGTATCTTCCTCATCACATTAGGTGCTTTGTAGATCAAAGTAACACGCTTCAGATTGGTTTGTGGATCAATATCTCTATGCACTTTTCTTCTGGGATATTGAGGCTTGAATCTGTTCCATCTCGTACGACTTTCCCAAACCAATTTATCTGCGCACCAACCGACATGTGATCCATTTACTTCGGCACCTGACATTGGGAATCTGCATAAGTCTCTAACCGCCCAGTATGGTAGAGTAAGCAAGTCACAGAATCTGTTGAAGTACAGGATTCCGGTTTCCCATTTTGCAGCAATACATTTCAGCCTGCCTAAGTAAGTCCACCCGAGAGCTCTGCCTTTGAACTTGTCATTATGAAATCTGTAAAAGTTACCTTGAGCTTCAGGCTTTGGTCGGTTCTCATCCATTTCCTTCAATTTCTTCAAATAATTCTTCAACTCATCAGACTGGTTAGAAGAATCTTTCTTATCAGTACCAAATACCTTCTCCACAAACTCTTCACTCCTTTTCTTAGCTTTCTGTTTTGCTGACTTATTTGGTATCTCAGTGAAGTCAGGAAATACTTCATTTACATCATCTTGTCTAAAGTACTGGGGAAACTCTTCATGAGTTATATCTTCCATCTCCACTTCATTGTTTTTAGGAGTTTGCACATCATCTGAATGACTTCCAATATCATTTTCAGGAATATTTGGAATCGATTCATCCATCATAAACTCCTCAAAAGTTTTCCCTACCCTCTGTGCAAGACCATCTAGTATTTCTTTTGCCACAGATGCAGGTAATTCCCCTTCTTCAAGATCTCGATCTTCATATTCCAACTCATATCTTAAGTCATCAGTTTGGAATATTTCAGCGAAGCATCCTGTGAACTCAATGGTCCACTCTCTCTTTTCCAACATATCCTTATACAACTGTTTAGCATCATCAGATAGAGATCTCACCTTCTCATTCCAGAAAATACTTTCATCTGAATCAACGTTCTCACCTTTCTTCTTGGAACTTGATTCTCCAGTATCTTTCTTCTTTGGTGTTCTCTTCTCATAAGTAAATCTGGAAGTATCATCTCCTCCATCATGATCACTGCCACTGCTAAACTCATCTCCTTGCTTTTTCCCAGCACCTTCAGCATCATCATCATCATCATTGTTGTCATCATCATCATCATCACTTTTCTCTGATCCATCATCATCCTCATCATCATCTTCTTGTTCTTTCTCAGATTCAGAATCTTCATAATCGACTTTCTGTTCTTCTTCTTCTTCATCTTCTTCACCCTCTTTCAACTGGGGTGCCCTGCTATAAAGCTCTTCAATCAAATTACTAAGGCGTTTGTTTTCATTCCTTAGTTCTTTGTTATCTGCCTTAATCAGTTTGATCCTGCCTTTGTTTCTTTCACACTTTCTTTCAAGTTTTTCATTCTTAGCTTCAATCATCTTAATCTTATCATTTATATCATCCTGATTAGATTTTGAAGCAACCACGATCTGAAGCATTTTCTCCTCATTCTGCTTAAACTTAGCAATCTCAGCCTGTTGAGCAACTAACATCTTCATCATATCTTCCATTTCTTATTCACTTGCTTCATGACATCGTCATCCACAGTCACTTTCTTCGACTTTGATTTGGATGGCTGAACTTCAACTACTTTCTCCTTTTGAGGCTTTCTGAACATATCGAGCACTTTATCCAAATCGACATTGAATTGATCGATTGGTAAAGTCTCTGCCTCTTTTGTTTTCTTCTGCTTCTTGGCGACAGGTGAAGATAGCTTAGATGGTGTACCAGCATCAGGTAATCTTTTACCCTTCAATAACTGAGCTAACTCTTTCTCCCTCAGCTCTTTTATACTCGACTTCTTGGCCATGGTCTTTTGCTTCTTTGTCTTTCTAGGCAAATTAACTACCACAGTATCTCCAACACTCAATTCTGCTAGGTCAACACCTAAACTCTCATCTTCAACCGATTTCTTCCTTCTCTCAGCTTCTTCAATCGACTGGTTCAAGGATTCAGACTCACCAACCATAGTGGCCTTACGTTTGGTGGTCCTCACATTTTCATCATCAGAATCCCACTGTTCATCAACTTCAGTCTCTTCTGAATCTACCGACTCTTCATCCACCAAACCTGATCCTTTCTTTGCTGTCGATTTCTTTCTAACCACTTGTTGCTTAGAACTTCCCTGATCCACAGTCTTTCCCTTGCCCTTCCCTTTGGCTCCAGGATTGACTACTTGCCGTTTCCTCTTAGTGCTTGAATCAACATACACTAAGGGATCATCGTTGTCCGAGTCACTGTTATCATGCCTTGCTTTGTTCTTGCCAGGATCAGTGTAATCCGGACGAGCCAAAGCACCAAATAATCTCCTGTTAGGTGGCTTCTCACTATCAGGCACACCTTTGTAACCCTTCATTCTCATCAATGTTCTGATGTTCATATGATCTTGACCTAGGATCATAGTCGGATCCTTTTTCAACATAGGATACTTATAGTCAAAGATCATCATCAGAAATCTCGGATATAACATGAACTTCTTGTTCTTCATTCCTTTCAGCATCTCCAGCATATGATCAAGAATCATCCCAGATACATTAAATGGTTTGTTGAGTGTCAAAGCAACCATTAATGAACTTAAACTCCTTCTCATGACATCATATCCACCGCTCACACACCCAAATACGTGGATAAGAACATGTGCAAAATACTTATACTGCACTCCCAGCTTTCCCTTATACATAGATCCGTCAGTAATTGGACCTTTGTATTTCATCCGTAAGAAACACGCTTTCTGTTCTGTCCATGACAACTCCCTGGGATCTTCACTATCTTCAAACTTTATCTGTAAAGCTTCCCGAATGTCAGCTTCAGTCAAGAACATCTCCATATCCTGAATCTTGCTCTTGATGATCGTTTGATTCTCCCAGTAGTCATACTTTGCATTTTGGTAGAAATCTTCAATGATGTCTTTGTATATGATGGTTGGTGTGGCTAATGCATGAACTATCCTGCTCCTCTTCAGAAACTCTATGATCCCGGTGAACTCAGTATTCTTCTCTACATCTCCGAGATAAGCGCAACAGTTATGCGACCTTTCAAATGGCCAACTGCTTTGAACAGACGTTTCTGCCTCTGGCACTGGATCTGGAACTGTAATCTCTGCTGGAGTTTCCACATTTTCTACTGGTGCTTCAACATTCTCGGATTGATCAGCCATCTGCACATTAAAATCAAACAAACACGTCAAAATACAAAAACGACAAAAAAATACAAAAATTCTGGTCAAAATATACTGCACATTCGCCCGTTTTGGACTGGTCGAATGTGAGTTTATTTGGTCGAATAAGCAAATTATGGTCGAATGTGAAAATTATCTGAGTAAAAAGTCACATTCGTCCACATTATAGTACATTCGCCCAACCTGATTCCACCTTCGCCCGGTTTTTGAACCGAAGGTGAAAAAGATTTTGCCCAAAATTTAAAATTTTGCCAATGTTGTTTTTAATCCGTAAAACTGATTCAAATGTGTCCTAATATGGCCGATTATCACTCGTGTATTACCAATTTTCCTCAAATATCAATTTACATCAGTTTTTAAAGCAAAATTAGGTTAAAACAGTCAATTCAGTCGATTAAACAATCAAATGATGTTTAAAACCTAATTCCTTCATTCTTCTCCCCCTAAAACTGATGTGGATTGAATGTTAAACAAAATCAAACATTAATAAACATCCTAAGACCCCTAATTTGAAACCCTAGGTCCGGTTTTAAAATCACGACGAATCTGGTCTGAAATGACGTCCATTACCTGCAAGTTTAGTCTTAAAATGATCAGGAATAAGCAGGGAACAAATCAGTGTATCAAGAGAAAAACGAGCAACAAGGTCTGGTTATGAAAGAAATTTGAAAAAATTTGTGAATGGCACCTCGAGTCAACAATCTTTATATTCTTGACATGTCCAAGGCGATGACATCACAGGGACAGATAACATGCTTTCTATCCAAGGCGACCGAAAAAGAATCGATAATGTGGCACCGCAGAATGGGGCACATTCATCTGAGGAAAATGAATCAATTGGTGAGAAATGGACTTGTCGATGGAGTTAACGTGAAACATTTCCATCTGAACGACAAGTGTGTAAGTTGTATGAAAGGCAAGCAACACAAACAGTCCCATAAAGTGAAGAAAGTTAACTCTGTTGAGATGCCGCTTGAGCGATTGCACATGGACCTTTTTGGACCGGTCAAGCGCAAAAGTCATCTTGGAGAGCTTTATTGTTTAGTCGTCACTGATGACTATTCAAGATTTTCATGGGTGATGTGTTTGAAGAACAAAAGCGACACTTTTACCAACCTACAAGTTCTGTTCACTCGACTGGAGAATATCTACAGTTTGAAGATAAAAAGAATCAGGAGTGACAACGGGACGGAGTTCAAAAACGCCAAGATGGATGAACTTTGTGAAAGCAAAGGGATACATCATGAATATTCGGCTCCGTATACCCCGCAACAGAACGGTGTTGCTGAAAGAAAGAATAGGACTCTAATTGAAGCGGCTCGAACAATGCTCGCTGATTCAAATCTTCCAGTAATGTTCTGGAACGAGGCGATTTATGCAGCAAATTATACATTAAATCGGGTTTTAACAGTCAAAGAAGTTTGGTAAAACATCTTATGAGCTGTTACACCGACGAAAGCCCAATTTAGAGTATCTAGAACCATTTGGGGCGCCTTGCACGATGTTGAATCCAAGCGAGAAGTTTAGTCCTAAAGCTGAGGAGGGATATTTTGTTGGATATGCAACCCCGCTCAAACGGGTATTCAACAAGCGAACTCGTCAAGTGGAGGATTGGGCTAACGTGGAAGTTCAACGATACACTCAAAATTTGCAAGGAACGGGCCCTGATTGGATGTTTGATTATAAAGATTTCTTTGAATCATTCAACCTAGATAGCCTGGTTGAAGAAGCTGTTATCAGATTACTTTACGAGTGTGAAAACGCGGCAACTTCACCGTTGATGCGTCCAATCACCGTAAACCCCCCACCAGCTTCTAATGATACCAGTGCTCCTATACAAGAAGAAGAGATGTTTCAAGAGGCTTCAACTTCACTAGACACTTCAGAATCTGAAGATGAACAATTTGAAGAAGCAGTTCTTGAACATGCAGAAGAATTAGAGGCGCAACCTGTGAACCCAACTCCAACAACAGATGTTGCTTCATCATCAAACACGGGTCATGATCAGGATGCTGTAGAAAATTTGACTGCTCAGACGGGAGTGATTGTACCTGTTAATCCGGAATCTCGGATTCATCGTATTCACCCGCTGGAGCAAGTTATCGGTGATCCTGGTAGTGGTGTTATGACCAGAGGGCAACTAAAAAGCGTTAACTCGCCAGAGAGTTTTGGTGCTTTAGCATTGTATGCCAAAATTCAGAAATCTGGTAGTCAAAATGATTGGTCGTTTGCATGTTATGTGTCGCAGGTAGAGCCAGGGACATACAAAGACGCTTTGAATGAAGATGCCTGGGTTGAGGCAATGCAGGAGGAGTTATTGCAATTCCAGAAATTGGGAGTCTGGACGCTCACAGATTTGCCGCCGGGAAGAAAGAAAATAGGCACTAAGTGGGTGTTTAAGTGCAAAAAGGATGATCGTGGCGTCATTGTTCGCAACAAAGCCAGATTGGTCGTGCAGGGTTTCCATCAAATCGAAGGAATTGATTACAACGAAATCTATGCACCAGTAGCACGAATTGAAGCTATTCGGATGTTCCTCGCGTTTGCTTCATATAAGAAATTCAAAGTCTATCAAATGGACGTCAAGAGCGCATTTTTGTACGGGAAAGTCAAGGAGGAGGTTTATGTCGGGCAGCCACCAGGCTTTGAGGACCCAATCCACCGGGACAAGGTCTACGTGCTGAACAAAGCTTTATATGGTTTGCACCAGGCTCCAAGACAGTGGTACGAGGAGCTAAGTACATACCTCATCTCCAAAGGATTCAAGCGCGGCCTCGTCGATTGCACCCTCTTTACGAAGAAGACGGGAGATGACTTGCTTCTAGTACAGATTTACGTTGATGATATTATATTTGGATCAACTAACGAACTTTTGTGCAGGGAATTTGAATCTGTTATGCAAGAAAAGTTCAAAATGAGCGCTATGGGGGAGATGCAGTTTTTCCTCGGCTTACAGGTGGACCAAAGACCCGACGGGATCTTCATTCACCAGACGAAATATGTAGCCGACATCTTGAGCCGATTCCAGATGGAGGACTCTAAGCCGATGGATACCCCGATTCAACCCAATCACGGGATTGGAGTGGATGCTAAGGGGGAGCTGACAGATCCATTTACATACAGAGCAATCATCGGATCTCTGATGTATTTGACAGCGTCTCGACCAGATATTATGTATGCAACGTGTCTCTGTGCTCGCTATCAATCGAAGCCGAAACAAAGTCATCTGACGGCGGTCAAGCGTATCCTTCGATATCTGAAGGGTTGTCCATCAAAAGGACTTTGGTACCCTAATGATGATGATTTTGATTTTATTGCTTTTAGTGATGCAGATTGGGGCGGCTGTGACAAAGACAGCAAATCAACCACAGCCGGTTGCCAGTTTTTAGGGAGCAGGTTAATTACCTGGCAATGCAAGAAACAGACTTCCGTCGCACTGTCTACATGTGAAGCCGAGTACATTTCAGCCTCGAGTTGCTGTTCGCAAGTGCTCTGGATCCAACAACAGATGGTCGATTACGGTTTGCAGTTTCTTAAAACCCCTATACACTGTGACAACGAAGCCGCAATTGCTTTAACTAAAACTACTGAAAATCATTCTAAAGCTAAACATATCCGGATTAAATATCATTTTATCCGTGATTGTTATGCTAAGGAATTGATAGATATGGTCAAAATCCATACTGACTACCAACGTGCAGATTTGTTTACAAAAGCTTTTGACAGATCCCGCTTTGAATATCTTTTAAAAGTAAACAATATAAAGGAAAAACAGGACTAATCGGCTCCTCGGTTTATCGATTTTTAATTTTTAGTTTTAGTTTTTAAATTTTGCTAATTGGGAATTTCTCTTTGCTAATTGGGAATTTCTCTTTACTATCATAATCCTCAAAGAAGTTGATGCTTTCGAGGGGGTTGTTTAATCCTCAAAGAAGTTGATGCTTTCAAGTGGATTGTTTCTTTCAAAAATTTTTGTTTTGTTTTTCAGAAAAATTAAAAACCCAAAAATATGTTCTTTATTTTAGGGGGAGTCTTTTTATCAGAAAAACCAAAAACATTGAAAAATTTTCAAAATACCTAAAAATTAGAAAAACCAAAAATGATTTCCTGGATAAAAAGAGGAAATGATAGTACATCAGTGGGGATCTGACACAGGCTAAAGAATTGTATATTTTAATGAGACGTATGTTGATTACGTGTGATATGCTAATAGGCTTCGTAGACTAAATATTGCGTGCATTAGTGATACAAACATAACAAACTACGCATTTGTGGCTGAACACCTCATGGGCATATGGTCTTAGTACCGTAATTTCGTTTGATAGGGTATGTGTACAAAACTCGGAGGTTTAGGGTCGTTATGTTATTAGTTGTCTGGGGATAGCCTATCTGATCTTCTGCTGTAAGTCATTACGGACCTAGATCAGACAGGATGTCTTTATAAAAGAGCTATATGCCAAAACCTAAAGTTACCGAATTGAGGAACTTTCCATGTTATATGATAATCAAAGATTATCTATTACATCGTATTGATCATTGATGCAAATCATGATTAATATCAGTCCTCAACCTGGTATGGTGCATATGTTACTTTGCTGCATTAATTTGCTGACCTGTATACCTCTATGCATTATATCTTGTACAATTACAGACGACGAAAGCATAATCACGCTTTACAATGAGTCTTTGTGCATTTGCTTCTTGATACGGGAGTATGTCGTGTGTGTGGGAACCACAATGTGTTAGTCTAATACATCTAATTCGTATCATTTTAAAGCATTGCGTAATTGTCTGCATGTGAGCTTATGTGGACAACAATATCAGCAATTGTCGTGTCACATATTGTTTCTAATGATAATATTAACATAGATCAACGCTGTGTTCAGATTTCTCAGAAAACTGATATGATCCTCTTACCGGAAATCACAAAATGTTTACTGCTTTCATTTACTTTATTGCATTTTACTTTTATTGTCAAAAAGATACAAAATCCAAAAAGATTTTAGGTGTGTTTTGATAAAATTTCAGAAAATCCAAAAGATTTGCATTTCTGCTTTATTTTTGATAACCGGGGATGCTTGATGGTCAATTTCTGAGATTTGATAACACCATCTGGGCTTTGTATCATTCAAAATGTGAAAATTTGAGTTTTGGAAGTTTAACAGATTGAAAAATGTTGAACGGGATTCGAATTCGTGATTTGGCGAAATTTTCAGATTTTTCCATTTCACATTCGCCCCTTAAATGGGTCGAATGTGGAAAAATCATCACCTTCGACCATAATGGTTTTGGACGAATGTGGAATTTTTCACTTCCGGGTGTCAATTCCACTTCCGGGTACATTTTTCACCTTCGGGTCTTTAAATAGGGGCGAAGGTGGCTTGGTTTTACATTCGTGCCATTCATTTGGGGCGAATGTGGACTTCACCCACATTCGTCCACACCAAACGGGCGAACGTGGCTTCTTATATATACACCAATTCAGGTTCGAACCCCACATTCACAATTTTTTTCAAATTTCTTTCATAACCAGACCTTGTTGCTCGTTTTTCTCTTGATACACTGATTTGTTCCCTGCTTATTCCTGATCATTTTAAGACTAAACTTGCAGGTAATGGACGTCATTTCAGACCAGATTCGTCGTGATTTTAAAACCGGACCTAGGGTTTCAAATTAGGGGTCTTAGGATGTTTAATAATGTTTGATTTTGTTTAACATTCAATCCACATCAGTTTTAGGGGGAGAAGAATGAAGGAATTAGGTTTTAAACATCATTTGATTGTTTAATCGACTGAATTGACTGTTTTAACCTAATTTTGCTTTAAAAACTGATGTAAATTGATATTTGAGGAAAATTGGTAATACACGAGTGATAATCGGCCATATTAGGACACATTTGAATTAGTTTTACGGATTAAAAACAACATTGGCAAAATTTTAAATTTTGGGCAAAATCTTTTTCACCTTCGGTTCAAAAACCGGGCGAAGGTGGAATCAGGTTGGGCGAATGTACTATAATGTGGACGAATGTGACTTTTTACTCAGATAATTTTCACATTCGACCATAATTTGCTTATTCGACCAAATAAACTCACATTCGACCAGTCCAAAACGGGCGAATGTGCAGTATATTTTGACCAGAATTTTTGTATTTTTTTGTCGTTTTTGTATTTTGACGTGTTTGTTTGATTTTAATGTGCAGATGGCTGATCAATCCGAGAATGTTGAAGCACCAGTAGAAAATGTGGAAACTCCAGCAGAGATTACAGTTCCAGATTCAGTGCCAGAGGCAGAAACGTCTGTTCAAAGCAGTTGGCCATTTGAAAGGTCGCATAACTGTTGCGCTTATCTCGGAGATGTAGAGAAGAATACTGAGTTCACCGGGATCATAGAGTTTCTGAAGAGGAGCAGGATAGTTCATGCATTAGCCACACCAACCATCATATACAAAGACATCATTGAAGATTTCTACCAAAATGCAAAGTATGACTACTGGGAGAATCAAACGATCATCAAGAGCAAGATTCAGGATATGGAGATGTTCTTGACTGAAGCTGATATTCGGGAAGCTTTACAGATAAAGTTTGAAGATAGTGAAGATCCCAGGGAGTTGTCATGGACAGAACAGAAAGCGTGTTTCTTACGGATGAAATACAAAGGTCCAATTACTGACGGATCTATGTATAAGGGAAAGCTGGGAGTGCAGTATAAGTATTTTGCACATGTTCTTATCCACGTATTTGGGTGTGTGAGCGGTGGATATGATGTCATGAGAAGGAGTTTAAGTTCATTAATGGTTGCTTTGACACTCAACAAACCATTTAATGTATCTGGGATGATTCTTGATCATATGCTGGAGATGCTGAAAGGAATGAAGAACAAGAAGTTCATGTTATATCCGAGATTTCTGATGATGATCTTTGACTATAAGTATCCTATGTTGAAAAAGGATCCGACTATGATCCTAGGTCAAGATCATATGAACATCAGAACATTGATGAGAATGAAGGGTTACAAAGGTGTGCCTGATAGTGAGAAGCCACCTAACAGGAGATTATTTGGTGCTTTGGCTCGTCCGGATTACACTGATCCTGGCAAGAACAAAGCAAGGCATGATAACAGTGACTCGGACAACGATGATCCCTTAGTGTATGTTGATTCAAGCACTAAGAGGAAACGGCAAGTAGTCAATCCTGGAGCCAAAGGGAAGGGCAAGGGAAAGACTGTGGATCAGGGAAGTTCTAAGCAACAAGTGGTTAGAAAGAAATCGACAGCAAAGAAAGGATCAGGTTTGGTGGATGAAGAGTCGGTAGATTCAGAAGAGACTGAAGTTGATGAACAGTGGGATTCTGATGATGAAAATGTGAGGACCACCAAACGTAAGGCCACTATGGTTGGTGAGTCTGAATCCTTGAACCAGTCGATTGAAGAAGCTGAGAGAAGGAAGAAATCTGTTGAAGATGAGAGTTTAGGTGTTGACCTAGCAGAATTGAGTGTTGGAGATACTGTGGTAGTTAATTTGCCTAGAAAGACAAAGAAGCAAAAGACCATGGCCAAGAAGTCGAGTATAAAAGAGCTGAGGGAGAAAGAGTTAGCTCAGTTATTGAAGGGTAAAAGATTACCTGATGCTGGTACACCATCTAAGCTATCTTCACCTGTCGCCAAGAAGCAGAAGAAAACAAAAGAGGCAGAGACTTTACCAATCGATCAATTCAATGTCGATTTGGATAAAGTGCTCGATATGTTCAGAAAGCCTCAAAAGGAGAAAGTAGTTGAAGTTCAGCCATCCAAATCAAAGTCGAAGAAAGTGACTGTGGATGACGATGTCATGAAGCAAGTGAATAAGAAATGGAAGATATGATGAAGATGTTAGTTGCTCAACAGGCTGAGATTGCTAAGTTTAAGCAGAATGAGGAGAAAATGCTTCAGATCGTGGTTGCTTCAAAATCTAATCAGGATGATATAAATGATAAGATTAAGATGATTGAAGCTAAGAATGAAAAACTTGAAAGAAAGTGTGAAAGAAACAAAGGCAGGATCAAACTGATTAAGGCAGATAACAAAGAACTAAGGAATGAAAACAAACGCCTTAGTAATTTGATTGAAGAGCTTTATAGCAGGGAACCCCAGTTGAAAGAGGGTGAAGAAGATGAAGAAGAAGAAGAACAGAAAGTCGATTATGAAGATTCTGAATCTGAGAAAGAACAAGAAGATGATGATGAGGATGATGATGGATCAGAGAAAAGTGATGATGATGATGACAACAATGATGATGATGATGATGCTGAAGGTGCTGGGAAAAAGCAAGGAGATGAGTTTAGCAGTGGCAGTGATCATGATGGAGGAGATGATACTTCCAGATTTACTTATGAGAAGAGAACACCAAAGAAGAAAGATACTGGAGAATCAAGTTCCAAGAAGAAAGGTGAGAACGTTGATTCAGATGAAAGTATTTTCTGGAATGAGAAGGTGAGATCTCTATCTGATGATGCTAAACAGTTGTATAAGGATATGTTGGAAAAGAGAGAGTGGACCATTGAGTTCACAGGATGCTTCGCTGAAATATTCCAAACTGATGACTTAAGATATGAGTTGGAATATGAAGATCCAGATCTTGAAGAAGGGGAATTACCTGCATCTGTGGCAAAAGAAATACTAGATGGTCTTGCACAGAGGGTAGGGAAAACTTTTGAGGAGTTTATGATGGATGAATCGATTCCAAATATTCCTGAAAATGATATTGGAAGTCATTCAGATGATGTGCAAACTCCTGAAAACAATGAAGTGGAGATGGAAGATATAACTCATGAAGAGTTTCCCCAGTACTTTAGACAAGATGATGTAAATGAAGTATTTCCTGACTTCACTGAGATACCAAATAAGTCAGCAAAACAGAAAGCTAAGAAAAGGAGTGAAGAGTTTGTGGAGAAGGTATTTGGTACTGATAAGAAAGATTCTTCTAACCAGTCTGATGAGTTGAAGAATTATTTGAAGAAATTGAAGGAAATGGATGAGAACCGACCAAAGCCTGAAGCTCAAGGTAACTTTTACAGATTTCATAATGACAAGTTCAAAGGCAGAGCTCTCGGGTGGACTTACTTAGGCAGGCTGAAATGTATTGCTGCAAAATGGGAAACCGGAACCTGTACTTCAACAGATTCTGTGACTTGCTTACTCTACCATACTGGGCGGTTAGAGACTTATGCAGATTCCCAATGTCAGGTGCCGAAGTAAATGGATCACATGTCGGTTGGTGCGCAGATAAATTGGTTTGGGAAAGTCGTACGAGATGGAACAGATTCAAGCCTCAATATCCCAGAAGAAAAGTGCATAGAGATATTGATCCACAAACCAATCTGAAGCGTGTTACTTTGATCTACAAAGCACCTAATGTGATGAGGAAGATACCGTTGATGCCGATGCCACAGCATTTTAGTGCTGATTTCATCTTTTGGTATTATGATTGGAGAAAGGCAGAAGCGGTGATCGTGTTGAGAGATGGAAAGGATAAATACAAGCATGTTCTTGTATTTGATCCTATGTGGTTGATTAATTGCACGTTTGAAGACATCATCATGTTGTTCTACAATCCAATCTACTTTGAACCAAACGACTTTGCTCAAGCAAGAAAATACACTCAAGTGGTTGGAGTTTGTTTTGCGTATGACATCAATGCAGGAAGCAACTTGGAAGGTAAGCTTGGCACGACAGTGAAGATAGCCAATGTGTCTAAGCCTGTGAAGAAAACATTTGAGCCGCCAATGACTACTGAGCAGAAGAAACAGCTCAGAATCAAGTTGATGAACAAGACAATGGACCAACAGAGAAAACTATCCAATCAATAGTCGAGGGGGAGTTTGTTGATGCGTTTTGCGACTAAGGATTGGATAAACATTATTAACATATGTTAGAGCTTGGCCGAAGGTAAACATAAGGGGCGAATGTAAGATATTGTGGGCGAAGGTAGATGGACAAAGGGCGATGGAAGAATGGAACTGAACAGAAGACACATTCGACCATTTACAATGGGCGAATGTGGAAATTACCTACGTTCGACCAGCAGAAAGGGGCGAACGTGCAGTGTCTATAAATAGATTTTATGATTTTGATTATGTAATAGAGTTGTTAGTTGTGTCTGTGTTAAGGTCAGGTTCAGAGGTGTTTTTGAGAAATTGTGTGTGTGTTCTAGATTAACATAAACTGATTGTAAAGGCTTATTTGAATGAAGTTAATCTATGAAATGATGTTGAAAATGATCTTGATTGTGTTGTGAATTGTGTTTTATCAATTTGTTCAGAACTAGGGTTTCCGCACCTGGTTTTGTGACTTGTATGATCGTATAATCCTGTTTTAGCTAAAATCTTTCGCTCACAGTTCTGCTGCATGTGAGTTGTTGTGGCTGAAAAATTTATTAAGTGAGTTAGAGGTTTCAATTAGTTTACCTATGAGGTTATATTGTGATAGTAAAGCTGCTATATCTATAGCTGCTAATCCTGTTTTCCATGAAAGAGTTAAACACCTTGAATTAGATATACATGTCTTGATGGAAAAGATCTCAAATGGGTTAATTGAAACTCTAAAAATAGATTCTGAGAATCAGGTTGCTGATGGTCTTACTAAAGGACTTGGTGTCCAGCAACATAAAAAATTTTGTACAGATTTGAGGATGTTGGACTTGTTCAAACATATGAATTACGGGGGCGTGTTAAAAATATACATACTAATTCATATGTTTGTAATATGACACGTCTGATATGTTGTTTTGGACTTGTTATATTTATTTGGGCTTATTATAAAATAAGTCATGAGTATTATTGTTGGGTTTCTATTGGGTTTTCTATTAGCCCAATCGTTGGCCCAATACATGTCTCATTAGTGGCCCAGGTTGGGGTGTTTGTTGTGGTTGTTGAGATATTATTTCAGGAACTCTTTATGATCGTTGGATTAAGATGAGATCAATGGCTGTGGTTATATCTTGCCTGAGCTGGTGGAATGTTTGAGACTGAGTATAAAAGGATTATTATTTCTCGTTGTTTATTCATTCAACACACTTTGTCTCTCTCATTCTCTCTGTAATCTAGGGTTTCATATTGTCTAAGTCCTTTGATCTTCTTGTATTTGTTCAGTAGATTAGAGGCGTGTATTGTGGTGGATTACTCTCTGGTGTAATCCCTTCTGATAATCTATTTGATCAGGGTCTTGGTTGTCTGGTCTATTAGTTTTGATTTAGTTCTTGTACTCATATGTTTAACTGATCTAAACAATTAGTTGAACTTCTATTCTTTAGAATCTCATTGATTCGATGAGATTCAGGGTTTGGGTGGAGTTTTTCTGGTTTGGGTTAAATAAGAGTTTTCATCATCGTTTTGTCGCCTAAACTTGTTGTTCATTGTTCTTAGTTTATGTTAGCTCAATATCATTGTGTTGTTGTGTGTTTGGATCTATAAAATTTTACACTTTTAAGTTTTATATTTAAATGAAGTAACACAACTATTAAGATTATTCAGTATAACAAAAATATACAAGTTATAAAAATAAACAATCAATTTGTAAAACCGAAAAAAAGTTTGTGCATAACTTTTTTTAGGTACACAAATTTATACTTTATCACCAAATTAATTTTAAACATTGCCACCATACTGCTCTTTTGTAGACGTGACTTCTCTATTTTTATTTGTATTTTATTCCAAGTAAATATATATAGTGCGCCTCTTTAGTATCAAAATATATAAATTTTAGGTCTTAAAACTTGTAGGACCTTAATTTTTATATTTATACATACAATTTGATAAAAAAAATTGCCAATTGAATTTAAAAAAACTCTAAAGATTCTTTTATAAAATTATTATGACTATACTTAGAGCGAACTGCAATTTGTGTCTAAGTGGTCTGAAGACGAGGTGAATCTTAGTTCTTCTTTTCAAATCTCGCATGATGAACCCTTGTGGTAATTTCCGTTATTTTCCCTATGAGTTCCTCCGGCTAACAGACGTTATTTTTCTGTTTAAAATAAGATTGAAATGTCCTTTTCTTTGAGTTCCTCTGTTATCTCTTTATATCAATACACCTCCTTAGTGCTTCATATGTTTTTCCTTCCCTTTGATATTATCTTTCCTACCAAAGTGAACAAAGCATGTTATCATGAAGCCATATTATCTAAACCATATTACACTAAGGGGCTGTTTGGCAAGTGCTGAACCAGTAAGAGGTTTGAATGGGTAAGAGACTCTGAATCAATAAGTGTTGAACCATTAAGTGTTGTTTGGTTGTATTTCTGAATGACTATGTTAAATTACTATCTTACCCTTTATTATTATTATTATTATTATTTTTTTATTATAACCCACAACCAACAACCACCGTATGTTTTCTATAAACCACACCACCCACCTTTCTTTTATTGTCTTTATCTTCTCTTTATTCTTTTCTTCTCTTTTCTTTCAATATCAACGACACTTTCACCCTTTTCTTTTCTCTTTTCACAAAAAAACACACTGCACTATTTTCTTATCTTTTCACAACACACACATATACTGCAGAAGGGAGGGAGAGGGGCGATTGTAACGCCCCAAAACCCGAACTTTAATTTAGTAGCATGTTTTAATGTGTTATGGCATGAGATGAGATGACTAACTTATCTAAGTTAGTTAAAGTGCCTATTAGTTAGAAGGAAAATAAGATTGGAGACAAAATAGATGGGTGTCAAACCATAGGGGCCGAAATTGCAAATTTGTCAATAAAACACCTAGTGGGTTGGGTAGGAGAAAGGAATCTCCTGGAAAGTGTGTGTGTGTGTCGACATTTTGAGAGGAGAAAATCCTCTCAAGAACAAATTGTGCAATTCAGCCAAATCAAGGTCAATTTGGAAGCTAATTAGTTGCATGTTTGAAGATTTCTAATCATCTAGTCATAACAAGCATGAGGTGAGTTGTAGTATCCTCAATTGGTGGTAATTTTGTTAGAAGTTCTTGAATGATGGGGATTTTAGCATGAATCCCAACAACTCTATGTCTTTCATGTCATGATTGTGTATCGATACTCATACGGTATGGAATCACTACGTGAACTAGTATGTGTGTAAACTTGATATAACGTAGTTGTTTGATGGAGATTCATGTGTGGTTGAAGTGGGTCTTGACATTTTGGTGTGACCCGTATTCTCCTAGTCAAGTTGATAACTAGGTTGAAAGAATTAGAGATTTTGCTATGTTTGACATCTATGTATGAATTACAATAGACATTTGGAAGAAATATGATGATTGATGTTATAACTATGAAAGTAGGCATGAAATAATTGTACATTGAGCTTAGAATGTTGTACGCACACCATGTGTTCGATGAAATGCTTAGATGAACTTGCGTGCAAGTAATTGACGAGAATGAATGGAATATGATGATTGTAGGAAATTTATATAAAGGATGTGTTTTGATGGAAACCGTGTGTGAATTATAATGAATCGTATGTAGGTATGTATGTATGCACATAAGTGATCTTATGGTTGTATGTGTGTCCTATAATGTGTGAATTTGTATGCAAGACTCGACAAGTATGAAAGTAATGTGATAGTTGGTGCAATTGATAGTAGGTTAACATGGGGATTTCGGCTTAGAGAGAAATCATGTGTGAATTAGTTGATTGTATGAATTGGTAAGAAGTATGCATTAGTAGTATGTACACTATGCTTAAATATTATGATGTACTCGATGTGTTGATTGATTGGGGTGACGAATGATCTTGTATCTTAAATGAGATGTGAATATGATGTCTATGGTGAATCTTATATGATCTAGTACATCAATATGGACTTATGTTTCTAAGTAGGATGTTGGTATAGTTGGAAGTTGACTTTCTGGAAAGTCAACAATGTGGAATAACATGGTTAGGCTCCCAAACTTGATTGTGTGATTAGAACACTATGCGACGCATAATATGTTAGAACTATGAGACATATATGATAGTAAGTGGTATTACATGATGTGAGAATAAATGTGGTTGTGAATGTATGTTTTAGACATGATAGAAGTTGACTAATGAAAGTCAATGTGATATTTGGTTGAGGAGAGTTGTTAGTGTGATATGATCATGTATGCTAACAATGATGTGAACATGATGATATGAAAGGATAGGAAGGATGGACTCAACCATGGGAAGCTAATGGGCCAAGAGGAGACAAATAAACAAGCATGAACTTGGAGGACTTGAGGTAAGTGATTCCCGAACTTAACTCGCATCTATGATATTGAATTATGTTCACATAGAATGGGAATCTTGAAGGAGTACATGGTTTTGGTTATGGGTCAAGGATCCACATGGTAGTTAACTTGGACATTGTCTTTAGGTAGATGTAACTAGTGTAGACAAGGTTTGAGCGAACCAAGTATATTAGGCACTTGAACTCAAACCGGAAGCTCGTAGGGGCGCGCATTCGATCAAGGTATGTGTGGAATGAGGGGTGGGAAAGTTGGTAAATGGGTTGCTAGAATGTCGGAAACTGTGGGTAAGAATGGCATGTAAGATATTACGTTGAAAAAGGAAAACAGTGCGCGAGATCTGCTGTTGGCGTACCCTACGCCAGTTTTGGCGTAGGATACGCCAAGTCTGTTTTGCCTACGCCAACTTCTGCTGCCCTACGCCATTCTGTCACCCCTTGCCTACGCAAGTGGCGTAGGCTACGCCACTTTTGGCGTACCCTACGCCAAATCCCCTTTCGGCCTCGGATGTTGATTTTTCAGCTCGTTTATGCTTCCGTACCTTGCCCGAGCAACTCCAAACCTCATTTATAGTATATATGTGTACTCATGCTTGGGTTTGAGAGAGAGCTTCATGTATGTAAGGGTTGGTAGTTATATGTAGATTGAGTAGAGGATTGGAAACATCACATTTGTCTTAGAGATTGGTGAAGAAAGAGTAACATGACGGGTAAAGTAGGTTATATGAGGGAATTGTATGCTTGCAAGTATTGTGGGGTTATACGAGGGAATAGTATGCTTGTATGTAAAGTAAGTTATTTGAGGGAATTGTATGCTTGTATGTAAAGTAGGTTATATGAGGGAATTGTATGCTTGTATGTATTGGGGGTATTGAGGGAATTGTATATTTATATGAATTGTGGGGTTATTAACCTTGCTATGTGAATGGTAAGGAAGATGCATGTATGTAAGTGTGAATGCATGAGACTTGTAGGATCAGCTCGGGGTACCACACCCGAACTTCCAAAAAGGCGTTGGAACGAGATCATGGAGCATCTATGGATATTATCTCCGCATTTTGAGTAGTGTGTATTAAGTCACTAAGTGAACTAACGAAACGGTTATTTAGTGATCGCAGGTTGTCTTGTCTACCTAATAGAGTAAGGAAAGGATGGAGATCGAGCAAGGAGGCGGATTGTATGAGGACACGACCCTATAACGTGATATAGATGGGTCATGTTTAATGTGGTAGAACATATTTAAAAGATGTAATACCTGAAATGTTTAGTAGACTTGGGTTATAAACATCCAAGGTTGTTTTTAAAAGAAATAAATTTTTCGGTTGGTATTTCCGCTGCACGTTTTTCTGTAAATTGGTTTACGGTGTTACAGCGATAGCGAGAGAGAGAGAGAAACCAAAGAAGAGAGAAGATGGTCGGAGCTGCTGTTGGAGGTCGGAGGAGGAGGAAGACCAGGGTTGGAGGTCGGAGGAGGAGGAGGAGGAGCAGAGTAGGAGGTGGAGTGGGTTGGAGGGGGCAGTTGGAGGTTGGAGGAGGAGGAGCGGCGGCGGCGGTTGGAGGTCGGAGGAGGAGGAAGAGCAACAAGGAGGAGATGAGAAGCAAGAAGGAGGAGAGGAGGAAGGAAGGGTAAACACATTCTTTTTTTCCATTCAGCATGTGTTCAAATCTGAGCCATTCAGTACTGAACTGAATCATTCAATGATGAGTTTTCATGAACCAAACACACTTACCTCTGACCGATTCAGAGGTAAGCTCTGAACTGAATCATTCCATTGTGAAACAAACAGCCCCTAAGTAACACTTTCTAAACATTGGAAGCCGGTGGTAGAAGCTTTTAGAAATAAATTATCTAACTGGAAGGCAAAAACACTTTCATTCGGTGGTCGGGTGACGCTCATAAAGTCGGTACTAAACGCCTTACCTACATATTACTTTTCACTTTTTAAAGCCCCCCGAAAAGTTATTGATGATCTTGACAAATTGAGAAGTGTTTTTTTGGGTGGATCGGAAGAAAAGGCAAAAATGAATTGGGTTGCGTGGGAAAGGGTTTGTGCTCCGGTTGTTTATGGTGGCTTAGGTTTTGGCTCTCTCCTTGATGCTAACTCGGTTATGCTCGTGAAGTGGTGGTGGAGATTTAAAACCAAACCCTCCGCTTTGTGGCGTAACATTATTTGGTCTATTCATAGTTCTAATCAGGATTGGAATCCAATTCCGACTAGACTCTCTATTTCAGGATCTTAGAAGCAAATTCACTCCTCGATGCGGTTTGTCAAAGGGCTTGGGTTGGATGTGGGTTGGGCCGTTAAAGTGGTGGTGGGTAATGGGTTGGGTATCTCGTTTTGGTTGGATAGTTGGGCTGCGGACACTCCTCTCGCAGAAGCGTTTCCAGCCTTATTCGACCTTGAACGAGATAAATTTGCTATTGTCGCTGATCGCGTATTACAATCGAGTGCTGGGTGGGGCTGGGTTTGGAAAAGAATCATTCTCACATGTGTAGAACAAGCGGGGCTGGATCTGTTTTGCAGCTCTGTTGCTGTTCCGGCTCTCACGGGTTCATCAAACAGGTGGGTTTGGGGGTTGGGAAGTGGCTGCGGGTATATAGTTGGGGAGTTTAAGAAGACGCTACATGCTTTCAGATTCAATCAGGCCCCTTTTATTGTTGAGTGGAATTCTTGGGCTACAAAAAGGTGTTAATTCTAGCTAGGCGTGCAGAGCAAGACCGGTTACCCACACGAAGGACTCTTAGGAAAAGAAACATCAACATCGCTTCTGAATGGTGCCCTTTTGTGGTGACTTCGCAGAAACAACGGAGCATCTCTTTGTTTCATGTTCCTTCTCTCAAATTCTATGGAATCTCGTGGCGCAATGGTGTAATATTGGATCAGTTATTATCTTTCGTTTCAGAGACTTACTACAACCTCATTCTCATATCGGTGGCTCGATCAAACGAAGAAAGGCTTTTAATGGGGTCTGCCTAACGACGATTTGGTGTCTATGGAAACATAGGAATGAAGTCGTTTTTAACAACCAACAAGTTCATCTCACCAAAGTGTTCGGTGATATCAAGGCTTTAAGTCTTTTTTGGATTAAAGCGAGGGAGAAACATCCTTCTTTGGATTGGAATTCATGGCGTAGTTTTAATCTTTCAAATATTGGTTGGTGATTATTGGTGATTGTATGTTTCGATTGTACTTTTGGGGTATATTGTTTGTAGGTGTATTGCTAGTACCCCGCTAGCTTCGGTGAAATAAAATCATTCGTTGATTGTTCAAAAAAATAAAAAAATAATAAAAAAAAAAAACTAAGTAACATGGAGTAATCTGATGATTTAATCCCTCACATCCAAACTTCAAGGGTTATCTAGTAAATATCTAATAGTTAATTAGATGGGTTAGATTTGACAAGAACCAAAGTGGGTAACCGCCACTACACATGTCTCTTCATCAAAGGTTTCAAGGAGACACACCTCTTCATCAATGGCCAAGATCAAGCAACGAAGAGAAACATCTATTCATGAAGGGACACGTCAATTGAATCATACCTTTAAGATTATTATAAATAGATAGGTGTAGTGATCATTGTAATTCAATTCAAATTTCAATTCTTGTAAAGATTCAAGATTCTATCAATAAGAAATCAAGGTTCTTGTTCTATTCCTTTCATGTTTCTATTTTAACGCATGTTATTTCAAGTGATTCTATCTAAGAGAGAAGATTAGGGCCAACAATTGGAATCAGAGCATCAGGCTCTTAGTGTGATTACCAATTGGGTGAGATTTTCGAAAGGCACAGGATCGTAGGAAGAACAAGAGAGACGTGACTATTCATGAAGAGTTGTGACCGTTTGAAGATGTCTCTTAGATTGGTATAAATAGCTAGGTTCATTTATTCCAAGTTGTAATCACATCCTGCACATTCTATTCAATTGAAGTGAGTTCTTTTGAATCATATTTCTTGTTTCATCATCGTGTTTTGGGGCCAACATAATCATCATTGCAGCAAATGCAACACTGAGTAACCTTATATGCTAATCACCAAGCTGTTATGACAGTAACTACACTGTAAATATACCATTGCAAATATACTAATATATGATGATGTTATGACACTAATAGTTTGTACCCGTGACAGTGACGGTGACACCATATAGTATCAAATTTATTCGTTTAAACTTCGATTAAGTGCATTTTTAGCATTCCATTAATATTACCAAAATATGACACGTAGTTGCGTCACTTGGAAACTTAACATGCAAGTTTACACTCACATATATATATACGCGTACACATACTATAGTCTGTACACGTACACATACAGATTTGGTTTGGATGACCTACCAAAGGAAAGATAGTAGAATTAGCCATTAGGTGTCTTCTCGAAGAAACAACTTTGTCAAATATTCACATTAATTAACGTCCACAAAAAAATAAATAAATATTGGTCATAAATAATCATTCAAAACTATAAAATGTACGTCAATAATCATGTTAATATTACATTATTTTTCAAAACATTATAACTATATTGGTGATAAAAAAAACATTCAAAAGTATAATTAATATGTATTCTGTAATATAGAAACTTAAACTAGAAATATGTAGTATATAGGATAAATGTCTACAAATTAATATAACTTAAAAATACAAACTGATCATATATCATGACAAACCCGGCCTTGACTCTAAAAATAAGACATGATCAGGGTTGTGAATGCATGCATGATTTATTAGATTAGAATACTCATTAATTAACATGCTGCAGATGGATTGTTGAATGGATTAAAGAAGTGTGGTTTTGAAGTGGCGTCTCCGATGCGTTTGCATGATGGACACATGGTGATCAGGGTGGCTGCCGGCAGCTGCATGTATGCTGGCTGAGTTGATAATTGTTTGAGTGCTTTAAGCTCTTTGTGGAGCCTAGTGTTCTCCTCCTTTAGGGCCTCACAACATTTCTTTAAGTATTCACAGTCCACTTCTGTTTGCTTCAACTTTGTCCTAATTTATTAGATAAGTTTATATATATATATCAAATTTTTTTATTGCAAACAATTACCAAGTACGAATCATTTACATAACTAGCGGGTTTATCATTTTACAAATTACATTTGGGGGGTATTGGGGAAAAAAATCAAATTTGGTGATGTATGGAACCCATTTGGCGGCATCTAACAAAATAAAGTTGATGCCGCCGAACCATTTGGCGGTATCACTTTATAGTTTATATTAATTTACCAACAAGTCCTTGTAGTTTATAGTAATTGACCAACAAGTCCAATATATTGAGAAATCAAGCAAGAAAGTTATAACTCCATATTTATTTTTCATGTGATGATATTATTATCATTATTTAGTATTTAATAAAAGTTAAAAGGTAAATTTGATGATATATGGACAAAGATATGATAATCCTACAATCAAACTTAGTAAAAATATTTAGAAAACTAGTTTTAGCTCTTTATAAATACTTGTTTTTAGTGAATATATCAGTCCGTAACACTTACAGTACCAAATCTATAAAATTATAAGTTTATAACTTACATTACATGTAGGAATCAAACATGCTAAAAATAATTTAATGTATTATTATTTTAATATTCATAGCGTCTTGATTTGTTTTATTATTGTTTTAACCATATTTAGTACATTAATTTGTTTTATTAATAAATTGACACAGACTTGTTGATCCATAACCACTATTTAGTTTATGTCGAACCAACCGATATCTTCTTTTGCCAAATCACACTAGGGTTTATTTAGAGTTTAAACCTACGATAATTCTCAAACATAAGAAAGTCGGCTAGTATGGACGACTTAAAATACACAACCTGGTTCAAACTCGACTTTAACCATGTTAAACTTGGAATCGACTGATCAACATTTCTTATTTTTTTCATTTGAAGAATATAAAAGCTATGTATACATTTATATTCATGAATAATTCACTAAAAACAAGTATTTATAAAGAGCTAAAACTAGTTTTCTAAATATTTTTACTAAGTTTGATTGTAGGATTATCATATCTTTGTCCATATATCATCAAATTTACCTTTTAACTTTTATTAAATACTAAATAATGATAATAATATCATCACATGAAAAATAAATATGGAGTTATAACTTTCTTGCTTGATTTCTCAATATATTGGACTTGTTGGTCAATTACTATAAACTACAAGGACTTGTTGGTAAATTAATATAAACTATAAAGTGATACCGCCAAATGGTTCGGCGGCATCAACTTTATTTTGTTAGATACCGCCAAATGGGTTCCATACATCACCAAATTTGATTTTTTCCCCCAATACCCCCCAAATGTAATTTGTAAAATGATAAACCCGCTAGTTATGTAAATGATTCTACCAAGTACTTACTAATTGTAGAAAAAAAGCTTCTTTTGTATAATAAAGTTTATTAAGGAGGAAGCATCAATTAATTTTTATTAAAAACTTTTACAGAGGCATATAACTAATATAATTTCATTTAAGTCATAAATTTTATAATTAAGAAAAGGTAAATAAATATACATCAGGAATAGGATGGGATGATAGATAAACGGGTGAAAGTTTCACCGTAACCCCTAGCTTTTAAATAGCAAACGCTACCCTAACCTAACCTAACGTAAACAAAATAAATCAGTAATTAATTAGAACAAAACTGCAAGAGTGTGTGTGATATGTATAACAAAAAACCATTATTCCCATGCATGGTTGTTCTATATATATAATAATTATATTTTGTAAATATCGATCCAAGCTTTTCAAGAAAGATAAGAGATCGACCGATGTACACACACATACCTGGCTCTTCTGTTCTGGAACCAAACTTCAACTTGCCTAGGCCTCAACTTTAGCTCCCTTGCAAGCTCTTGCTTTTGTTTCTGCTAATATTATATATTAACAAATAGTTAATAATAAACCTAGCTTATAAAACCTCAAAGCTACTTCAATATATACAAGCAAGCAATATGTGTGTGTGTGACAGAAATGATACGTACAGGATTCAAAGAACTATGATGTTTGAAAGCTTCTTCAAGAAGTGCAGATTGTGCTTTAGTAAGCCTAAGTTTCTTCCTACCATTAACACTATTATTATCATCATCTTCTTCTTCAGCCTCCTCACTTGTTGTGCTATTTCCTCTCTCGGATTCTTCACTTTTAGCCTCTCTCTCCCTCTTAGCACATACACTCACCACCGACATACCAACGCCACTAGCATGATCATGATCATGATCACGAGCGCCCAAAAGAGCCAACGTTAAGGATGGATCGAAATTCGGGCCGCTACAAGGCTTCTTGGTGTTGTTGGAGTTGTGTTCAACCATGGATAAATTTAGACTTAAGTCTAACACTATATTATTGTTGCAAACACCATGATTTCCCATTTGTATATCAAAGTTTTTTTTTTTTTTTTTTTTTTTTTTTTTTGTTTCAAAAAGATTTTGGAGATAGATATTATGAAGAGGTAGGGAGAATGGTAGAGACTAGAGGGATATATTATAACATGGAAATAATTGGTTGGGGGTGGGTGGGGGTGCGGTTTGATGATTAGTAATGAAATCAATTGATGGGTAGAAAAATAGTACGTGGGGAATGAAATTATGAAAGTCAAGAAAATTTAAAGCAAAATATATTATTGTTTTGTTTTTTCCTTTTTTGTCGTTTGATTATAGTTTGAAAAGTTTATTAATTATATAGTCGATATGTATGATTGTACTATGATAAAAGAAAGTAGTTAATTCTCATTAATCCTTTTCTCAAAATATATTTCATTAATTAGAGTCGGTCTCAACCGAAAAATCAAGCCCTTTGAATTGGTATAAAAACGCAATATTAAAATGCAAAATTGATTTTTATTTTGTTACTCAATCGTAAATCGTACTACATATTTAGATTAGTATTACTACAAATAAATAGTCGTTACTTGGATAATCCATGTTTCACTTGATATTGAGACATTGAACAACCATTGGCGGTAATTGATAAACCAATAGTTTGCTCATAATTTCCCTAACAATCGTCATCCATGTTGGTTGCAATTAGCGAGGTCACGATTAATAAAGATAGAAGCTGAGGATCTCTTAGTCTAGTGGTATGGTGTCCCCCCCCCTTACAAATGTAACGTTGTGGGTTCAAATCCTTGCAAATGTAAAGTGAGGTGGAATAAAAGTGTAATAAAAATTTGCCGTTCAAAAAAAAAAAAAAAAAAAAAGATGAAGAAGAAGAAGCTGAGGATACCTTCAAGAAAAAAAGGATCTAGCTAGCCATTACTCCATTAGTTCAAGTTTTGGGTTTGGACATTTTACTTGTTTGGTCTTTTATGTCTTTAGTTATTAGTTTGTTAAGTTAGGCTAAATACACATGTAATATATGAACAAAGTAGAAAATAAAAATTAAAAGCCCTTATTTTTTTAGGGCCCTAGCCTTTTGCCTGGTTTGCTAAGCCTATCAGGATGGCTTTGCATTAATTCGTCACTGTTAGACAAATTCTTATAATTAATCTGATTTAATAACAAAAAAAAAAAAACATTCAAATGCTAGAAAAATATCTATATAATAACAATAACTAGTGTTTTAGTTACCCGCGCTTCGTTACGGGACACTCCTGTCATTATAGGTTTGGTAAACATTAAAAATAACATTATTTGCGATAAGTGTCGTACCGCTATCTAGCAATTTTCGTCAATTACGTGGGCCAATAATCTTCAATTACGTTAACAATTTTCTTCAAATAGGTGGGCCAATTACGTGGGCCAATGATAACGAAAACTATTTCGTCGGTCTAAACATTTTAATACTCTACAAAACATTTTAATGGGGCTGTTTGGTTGATTAAGTGCTGAATCATTAAGATGTCTGAATGGTTAAGAAGTCTGAATGGTTAAGCGCTGAATCATTAAGTTGGACCTCTTAATGGTTAGTTTTCTTGTCCCACATTGGTAGGAGAGCCTCATTAAGGTTCAGCCTAGTTCAATGCTTAATAGTTCAGTGCTTAATGGTTCAGCAACTTCTCAAATCTTAATGATTCAGACTTAACCATTCCATTCAGAAGCTGAAACAAACGCGTTAAATGGTGAATCATTCAGCACTGAATGGTTAAGAGCCTCATTAAGAGGCTACCAAACAGCCCCTTCATCTCTCTAATAATATAATAACTAGTGGGTAACCCGCGCGTTGCAGCGGGACTAAAAATTGCATCAAACTATATCTATTCATTAGGATGTAAAATGCATCTAAATTTTACTACATAATCGATATATCAAATAAAGAATAAATGCAAAAAATTATATGTATTCATTATGACCCCTTATGTATTCTCATTTTTTGAAGACAATTAGTTAGATTAGTAAGTATTTTTGTTTTTACAACATGAAGAAAACAATCAAATTAACATAAATAAAAAAAATTAACAGAAAAAACTATTAACATTGCTAAAGAAAAATAAGGACTAAAACATTTAACAATTACACATACAAACACACATCCTTTATCATGTACTTTAGTTAAGAAAAATTAAGAAGACACGTATAAACCTTAATGAAGCTGGCTGAAACGGAAGTTAAAAGAAAAGAGAGCAGAAGACGGTGAGTTTTTCAGCTCCTCTTCATTACAGTAAGGATGGGGCTCGAATTACAGAGCTTGAATGATGAATCACCGCATAATGTAGAATATATAACCAAGCAGGCCATATGAAGAGCCTCAAGATTACTTCAAGTTTGAATTGAATACATAATTCAATTGAAATGAATTGCAAGACTTTGTGTATACTAAGCGGTTTTTACCTCTTCATATTCTCTAATTTAACACCCTCTAACTCCCTTTTTATGACTATTACCTCTCTTCATATTCTTCAATTTAACACTCTTTAACCTCACTATTTATGACTAAAAGTCCAATTTACCCCTCATCAAATGCATCAACTATTTGTACTTTAAGCAATCACACTTGTAATTACTTAAATTTGCCAGGTATCCTCCTCTCATGCTTTATAATATAGTATAGATAAGATAACAATTAAATAAAAAAATAAATAAAATATTAAAACAAGGTTGAAGTGTCTTAAAACCAACAACAAACAAAAGAGGTAAAGTAATAAAAAATATTGCAACCAATCAATAGGATACCCTTACTATTCATGTGTCAATGTTTTAATACGGAAGGGAATAATAATAATAATAATAATAATAATAATAATAATAATAATAATAATAATAATAAAAAGAAAGGTCTTACTTTCCATCTACACATATGACTCGACCTTATGAATCTTTAATAATTGTTTTTCTCTTGATGAAAAATCTAGGAAACTTCGTCAATTTTTTTCCCTCATCATATTTAGAAATCATACGTTCTCTAATTAGAAATTATACACCTTAGCCTACATCAAACATCAATAAGAGATTGCTATATACCTCAGAATATGATGTTATACCCCCAGAATGTGATGTCACAAAGTGTATGAAACCTAGAACCCAAGATTTGTACATTTTTTTCAAACTGCAAATCGTTTTATATATATAGGGTAGGGATCATACGAGAACCAACTTTAGGGAGAGAACCAAAGAACCATTGTCAACACAAACAAACAAAAAAAACCTAAAAACCCCACCTCCACCCCCTAAAAACCTAAACCCCCCATCCTCACACCGCCCCAACCCCCCCCCCCCCCCCCAATTGTGAAATGCACATGTGCAGCTAACCCCACACCCCCCAAAAACCAAAATGCTCCATCCCACCCCCCCCCCCCCAAAAAAAAAAGATACCCCCTCTTTCACCATACCTAAAAACTAAACCCTAAAGCTAAACCCATTAAAAAACTTAACTATAATAGTGAAATGCACATGTGCATGTAGTACAATTATCTTATTTTATAGTTTTATATAAGAGGTTTTTTTAAGTTTATTCACCAACCCCAAAAAACCTATCCCCATTCCCATCATACCTAAAAACTAAACCCTAAAGCTAAACCCATGAAAAAAAAAACCTAACTATAATAGTGAAATGCACTTCGCGTTTATTTAAAGATCATTGAATAAATTTTTTTCCACCTTATATATCATATCACGTCCATTTAATGATCATTTCATTATGGCAATTGATAATTTATTCAAAAGTGTGCTCTAATAGTGAAATGCACATGTGCATACGGTATATGTATGTATATATATAACAGCAAAATACACATGTGCATAAGACCTGGCGTAATTATGACGTAAAAAAGGCCATTTTTTTTGTTTTTTTTATTTTTTTTTGTATTTTTTATTTTTTTTCAGAAAGATTAACATTAAAAAAACATTTTGGTGTTTTTACTTTTTTTATTTTTTTATTTTTTTATTTTTTTAGGTTATATAATTTTTTTATTATTTTTTGGTGGAGGGGTTTTTGTGTTCACACTTGGTTCTTTGGTTCTCTCCTTAAATAGTGGTTCTCAAATGATCCAAATCCTATATATATATATATATATATATATATATATATATATATATATATATATATATATATATATATATATATATATATATATATAAAGAGCCAGCAAGGGGCCGATACAAACACGAAAACCAAATTGGTCCATCACCAGAAAGCATAATAGACGCTTACAAACATACAACAACGTCAAAGTCTAACCAATTCTCCCAAGACGGATTTGTGATTTTGGATCTATGACAAACCCCCAAAAAAGAGTCTTCTTTAATCAGCTCCACCGATTTCTGAGGCTGGATAAAAGTGTTCTCGAAGACCTTAGTATTCCTTGCCTCCTAAATCCTCCAAACAATAGCGCACACAACGGTTTGCACGATTTGTTTCCATTTTTTAGAGCCTGTGAAGCCAGAGATGTTGTTTAGCAGTTCATTTAGCGTATTAACTTCAGTTGGGTAAGGGATCCTCATCTACACAAAAAGTTTCCACCAAATACTTTTAGCATCAATCAATTTACGAACACGTGATTGGTGTCCTTGGCTTCAAGACATCAACGCATGCAAAACGGATTTGGGAGCAAAATACCTCTAGAAAGGAGCTGAGACTTGGTCGTAACCTTGCCCAACTTCGATCTCCATAACAGGACATTACATTTTGGCGGAGCCCATGGGTTCCAGTGCATCCTTTCATCCTCTGAATAGGTCCCAAAAGCAACATGAATATCCCTCCTGACGCAGTTGGCCGAGAATCCTACCCCCAAGTTACTCTCCCATTTCCATTCGTCTTTGCCCTGCCCTATATTCGTATGTCCAAGCAATCGTAGCAAATACAAATAGCGGCATCAGGTACTATTGTTCAGCAGACCACCTTTCCACTCCTAACCCCACAAATTTGAACCCCCCTGCCCCCACCCTACACAGAAGCTAAGCAAGAAGAAACAGAGCTATTTTTTGTCAGCAGCCAATCTATAAAGGTCCGAGAAGACAACTTGAAGCGGTTCCTCCAACAGCCAAACATCTTTCCAAAACTTGATACAACCCCCATCCCCAACCTTAACAATTAAGTTATCATGAATGCAAATCCCAAGCTTAAACAATGTTTCCTGGACCTCGCAAATATCCTTCCAAACCCCCGAAATGGATTTTTCACCGTCTTTTTGTTGGATTCGACACAATTAATGGCCTTCACCACTTCAACCCACAATTGACGAGGATCGTTTTTGAACATCCTCCACCATTTAGACATCATGGCGATGTTACAATCCTTAATGCCATCCAACCCGAAGTCACCAAGTTTCTTTGGTTTAACCATCACGTCCCACTAAATCCATCTAACTTTATTCCCTGTACCCATTTTCCCCCACACGAAACTTCGTCTCAAACTTTTCAATTTTCTAATGAGCTTTTTTGGAGCAGGAAACAACAATAAATAATACGACAGAAGGCTGCCCAGAGCAGCTTTTGCTAGGGTCGCTCTTCCCATCAAGGAGAGGTTTCTCGCCTTCTAAGAGGATAACTTTTTCTGAAATTTATCAAGGACCGTGTTAGGATCTGAGTTTGATTATTTTGATTTGTTTAGAGTAGAATGAGAATTGAATGAAGTGAATATATATGGAAAGTGCAGCGGAATGATAAACTATAATCAAAACAAAAGGAATAAATGTTTTCTTAATCGAAAGCTTTCATTATATTAAAAGATTACAATCAAATACAAGTACTCCCCCTCAGCCTGATCACTCTGTGATTGTTTGTCTGAGAGAATGTTGTGAGTGAGCAATAGAATAGTACAAGCATTGTTCTATTTATAGACAAATCTAAACCACTGGTGACCTAGGCTGATGTCACCTAAGATAGTGAACTCTAACAGAATAACAACATAAAACATCTGCCCAATACAAACTACTGTTATATTACAAAACACTGAAGGTAAACTACTGTTGAGGGAAAACTCTGATGGTCTTGTATCATCTGTTGGAGCCTAAGTGATGTTGGCTCCAACAGACCTTTAGTCTTCAGTACTTGATCAGCAGTTGTTCTTCATCAGACCTTTGGTCAGCAGTTGTTCTCTATCAGTTGTTATCCAGCAGACCTTTGTAGCAGCAGTTGTTTGGGTGGAACAGTTGTTAGGGTCAACAGTCTTTTGGGAAGAGTATGTTGTAAAGACTGTTTATTTATGTGGATCAAACGTTACTATATTTTGGCTTTTCAATCATCTGTTCTTCTTCAGGTCAGCAGACCCAACAGACCGGTTGCCAAAACTTCTCCCTCTTCATGTTAGCTCCAACGTGAATCCCAAGATAAACGAATGGGAAGCTCCTAGCTTTACACTTCAATCTGCTCGCCATACGATTAATCTCACTTTCCTCCACACCAACACCAAACAATTGGCTTTTCTGATAATTAACTTGCAGCTTGTCACACCACATTAGAGGCGGAAACACGTGGCGTGGCGAAAAGAAAGGTCTCACGGCTAAGATTAGAACAAACACATTTTTCTAGAAAAGTTATTTCATTAAACGTCAATTGTCGATTTGTTGTCAAAGTCACATGTATCATAAATAAATCCCGACATAAATCCGAATTTATTAAACACCCCCGCCCTAGCCATGCTCGAACGTCATCCATTTCAGAGACCTGAAAGAGATATGTTTGAAAATCCTCAATATATAAAATATTGGTGAGTTCACAGGTTTTAGTTTTCATCTCATCAAAAATAGTGCATGTAACAGAATTAAGCATAAGTTGACCTATTGGGGTACTTAATTACTCTGTAACATCCCGTTTTCCGTTTGGTAGACAAAATATATAAATGAAACTTGTATTTAAAAATTATTTAGCAAGTTATAGTATGATTAATGAATTGTAAGATCTAGACGAGCGTTTAATATTATAAATTTAGTTTAATAATAATCTATCTATATAATAAATGAAAACACTAGGGTTGAATCCTAGCTTTTGAGAGGGTCTCCTAGGATCCAAATGATAAATGGAGCTCCATGTGTTCTTAGTATATAAACCTCTTCTTTTTTTGTTTTCTCACCATCCATTTGTATGTTAAAACATTCTTCCTCCTTCCTAGCCTAATACATTGTTCATCCTTCATATCCTAATGTTAAAACATTCTTCCTCCTTCCTAGCCTAATACATTGTTCATCCTTCATATCCTAATTCCTTTCTCATTCCTCATTCCTTTCTAATTGTTCTTTTTACAAGGTATGTTGTCCATCTAATCTTATATTTATCATTTTACATCAATCATGAATGAAAAACAATTGGTTTTTTTTTTGGTAATGATCAAAACGTTTTACGATTAATATAAATCACGAAATTGTTTTATTATCATTTTTCTGATTTGGATGAGATTGATACGTAACTGCTTACAATCATATTACATCAAAGAGAAATACAATCGGTTAAGTATTTTCTTTTTAATACACAGAAAAATCAGAATGGTATTACATCAAACTTGTAAAAAATACAATCTGTTTTTTTTGTAATGATCACCGCGTTTTTCTATTAACATTATTATCTAAACTGTTTACGATAAAGTTTCTGATTTGGATGAGATGCATACATAGCTGTTTACGATCATATTACATCAAACAGAAATACAATCGGTTTATATATTCATTTTTTCTGCAAAGAAAAATCAACATCGTATTACATCAATATTCTACCAAATAAAATCGGTTTTTTTGTAGTGATCAAAACGTTTTTTTTATTAACATAAGTATATAAACTGTTTAGTATCAAGTTTCTGAATTGAATGAAATGGATACACAACTGTTTACAATCAGGTTTAATCATTGTATTATGTCCAAATAATTGATGTAATATGATTGTGGTTTTAATAACAGAATTCAAATGAAATCAGTTTATAGTTTTCGTGAAAATGAAAAAAAAACTTGCTTGAGTTTATGGTTACATTAACAAATATTTGTTTTGCATTTGAAGAACAGGATTTCATTAGGACAAAGAACTTGATTCTGGCTTATCACAAGGGTGACAAATTCTTCAAGGTTATTCATGACCCTTCCGCACGAGTTTTGGTATGAGTCTTTCTTATTTTTTTTAAATAAAAAAAGTTATTCCTTATTATAATTGTTTTTTACGTGTTCGTCCAGACATTGCCGAAATCCAAGAAGTTATTGATTTGTCACAAATGAATTAATAGATTGTTTTGTTAAGGTTTACTGTCATTGGATGGGATGACTTGCGTGAATCAGAAGGTATTTCTATCTGTGACTATTGCGTGTTCAAATGGTGTTCAGACCAACTTAGGCTGTTTGTTACCAAGATCGAAACACAAGAAGTTATTGATTTGTCACAAATGAATTAATAGAAGTTTCATGTATTCAGCGTTCATTCCATTAAACACATTTTCAATACATTCGTTAGTTTAATTTGACTTCCTTATTTATTGTGATTTCCTTTTATACTTATTTTAAATCAATTTTACTGCTTATTAAATACAAGTTGACCTTTGACTGTGCTATAAATTTTCAACTTTGGTATTAATTGGAATTTAAACGTGTAATTATGCAGTTGACTAAAATTTAATTATGGTCAATATGTGTAAATGAGTACGAATTGACTGTGAGTCAATAATCATTAAAATCATAACTATATTCCATTATTATATACAATAACCTTTAGATTTTTACATAATATTTGGTATGTTGTAATTGTTAGAATGTGTATACGTTAATCAGTGGTGGCAAGACGCGATTATTTAGGAATTGAAATTTCGCCATTTGATATTAACTTAATAATTGAAATTGACTTCCTAATATAAACATTTTTTATTCGGAAATTTTGAAAACATGTAATTATATAATTTGACTAAAATTTAATGATGTTAAATATGTGTATTGACTTTGACTGTCTTATATATGTTTATTCTTCGTTATAAAAATGTAAACACATTTATATGCAGCAAATGTAATATGACCATTAATTATGTATTGACTCAAAATGCATAATGTATTAGAAAAACCATTATGATTATTAACTTTGAATTCCTTATATAATATTTATCTTATAAATATGTAAACACATAATGTATAAGGAAAGTTAATATGTTTATTGACCTTGACTTTGAATACGAATTTACTGTCAATAAATATACATTAAGATAAATAGTTATATTCCTTGATTATCTAAAGTTGACTTTGAATACATAATGTATACGAATTTACTCACATTATTCATAAGGAATTGATACATGTTAAGGCGAAATTTATGGTCTCCTTCTACAATAACATATTGACTTTGAATACAAATTTATGGGTCCAATTTTTAAGCATGTTAAGGCGAAATTGATGGTCTCCTTCTATTCCATTGTTGAATGTATAAGGAAAGTCAATATGTTTATTGACCTTTACTTTGAATACGAATTTACTGTCAATAAATATACATTAAGATAAATAGTTATATTCCTTGATTATTTAACATTGACTTTGAATACATAATGTATACGAATTTACTCACATTTTTCATAAGGAATTGATACATGTTAAGGCGAAATTTATGGTCTCCTTCATCAATAACATATTGACTTTGAATACGAATTTACGGGTCCAATTTCATACATGTTAAGGCGAAATTGATGGTCTCCTTCAACTCCATTGTTGAATGTATAAGGAAAGTCAATATGTTTATTGACCTTGACTTTGAATACGAATTTACTGTCAATAAATATACATTAAGATAAATAGTTATATTCCTTGATTATCTAACGTTGACTTTGAATACATAATGTATACGAATTTACTCACATTATTCATAAGGAATTGATACATGTTAAGGCGAAATTTATGGTATCCTTTTTCAATAACATATTGACTTTCAATACGAATTTACGGGTCCAATTTCATACATGTTAAGGCGAAATTGATGGCCTCCTTCTACTCCATTGTTGAATGTATTGCAAATATATTTCATATATCTTTAAATCTCAATAATAACAATATGCTAATTCGAATGCTAATTAGACTTCACTATTTCATCCATTTCTTATTGATTGAATTGATTGAATACCTATATAAACAAGTCAAAGCAATTCACATACGATTGTAATAAGACACGTTGAATGCACTTTGAGTAATCGCAAAGATATATTCTTAGGTTAATTTTTGTTTCTCATCTTTAAATACATAAACATTATACACTATACAGTTTAGTTTTGAACCTAATCATTGAACAAAGAATAAACAGATTTCAACCTAATCAATGAATCCACAATACATGAAAATTGAAACCTAACTTATTATAATCAGATTCAAAAACAAAAAATAGCACGATCCATAATCAGTTTCAAAACAGAGAATTTTTATCAGAAAACATTGAAACCTAAGTCAAGAGGTCGACTGATATTCGCCAATAGAACCCTAAAACCTCAACTAAAAACGCAGATTTGGAGAAAAAACATTATCAATAACAGCAAAGTATATACAGAAAAATGTATATTCTCAACTAAAAAACCATAATCCAATAAACTCAAACGTTATCGAAACTCAAACAACCGACAACAATAAACTGCAAGAGATGTTGATTGATCTGTGCTTTTTAGATGATAGAAAAGATATGGCACAAAAGAACCCATACCTGAAGTCGATTTTTGAGAGCCGTTGTATTGTAGTCTAGGGTTGAAGGTTGAATGAGAAACGATATACGTTTTGAAAAAGAAGAATTGATGATAAGAAGAAGATATAGGATTAGATGGAAAGTATAATTTGAAAAAGAAAATTGAAGGCTGCAGATGATTGGAGAGGATTAGGGTTGAAGGAGAAGATTAGGGTTGAGTAGACGGGTCAGTTGTTTTTGTTATCAAAATGAATATAGATCCAGAGTATTTATACCCGGGTTACCGGGTCAGAAAATGGTATATCGGGTCGGGTTTTTTAACACATTGGTAAGCAAAATGGATAGTATGGATGCCATCTAGAGCCCCTCTGTCGATTTTATAAAAATTTAAAAAAAAAAAACCGAAATCACAAATGAAAAGCATATATCTTTTATGAACTAGAGGGGGAGGATAATGTTTCCTTATTTTTCAATCATGAATAATATTTTTTTCTTTAATTTTTCAGGTATATACTTAATCTATTCAAGAAAAACATATATTTTACAATGTCCGATCTCCCAAAAAATGATTTTAGTTTACCGAAATCTAAACTTGGTGACCTAAGGCGTAAATCTAACGGTAATGATTAATGTTTTTTTTTCGTTTACATTTGGTTACATTGATTGCTTTTTTAATTCTTTTATACTAACAAATATTATGAACATGTTTGGAGATATCAATACCGGAACACCGTTATCCGACATATCAAATGGTACGTAATTTATTATGTTTCATCTTATAACTTTAATTCTTAAGTTTTGATTAAGAAATAATAGTTTTTATTATAATTTATTGTTTAGTAAGTCTTAATATCTCTGAAAGACGTAAACGGATGAATGCATATTTGGATAGCATAAGTTCAAATGTCGGTTGTTTGCTTTCAAATGTTGAAAACATAGAAACCTCTACAAACTCTTTCACACCGCCATTAGTAACAATACAAGGTAAATGTTTTTTCTACATTTCAAATATGTGTTATGCTTACTACTTTCCATTGTCTTTTTTTTTTAACTTATTTGTCTTTATTTTATAGATAACACGCAGAGAACGCCTTTGTCAGGCATCTCTAATGAATGTGCTGAGTCTTCAAAGAGAAAAAAATATAATTTTCCTTCGACACAAACAAATAATCGTGTAAGAATTGAAGGTAAAATTTCTTTTATACATTGCCCAATTATGTTATTTCTTACTAATTTCCATTGTTGTTTTTTTACTTATTTCTTTTTATTTTATAGTTAACACGCAGAGAACGCCTTTGTCAGACATCTCTAATGGTAATATTTATGTTATTTTTATGTCATCATTTGTTAGGTTATCTATTTATGTTAGTATATTATAGAATTGTGTTGTCCCTTTTTGTGTTTATCTTATTTTCAAAGCATTCCATTTATTTATTTAATTTTTAAGCAGTTTGTCACGAATCTCAACATAGCAATCTATCTGAGTTTTATAAACAAAGGCGTACAGAAAGAAAGCGTATCTTGGATTCTAAGCGGTGTAACAAAGGAAAACTAAATGTAACACCTAACACTCAAACACACCAAGTTGACATTGTTGGTATGTTTAGTTTAGTTACGTTTACAAAGTATATTATAATACATCAACATTTATCAAACTTATATTATTTTAATTTGTTAGGATCTTCAAGTGTAAGTTGGCCGCTTTCTAACGTATGCAACACGCGGTCAACATCGAATTTAAAACGAAAACGCCCCAGTATTACTCCCATACCGATGGCTGACTTGGAAGAATGCTTAGAAAACCTGCATGGAGTAACGACAAACAATGTAATACAAGGCATATCTCCAGGTAGTCTTTTTTCGCTAATAACTACTAATAAAAAAATATTTAATATTAATTCAACATTAGTTTAGAAATATGGTACATTTAATAAATTTGAATATCTTTTTTTAGATTACTTAGACCATAGTGATCAGAATGTTACTTGTGAAGATTGTAATGCAAGACTGTGGAGATGTGAATCTACTAGAGGGCTTAATAGAAGTAATACTAAAAAAAATTTCTCTCGTGGTTATGGAAAAGTTATGCTTCCTCCTTTTAAGGAGGCCCCACACAGTTATAAAGAGTATTTTAATGGAGTTGATTCTAAAAGCAAATTCTTTTTAAAGAACATAAGACGATTCAACTCTATGTTTGCATTTACGTCCATGGGTGGAAAAATTGATAGGTCTATAAATCATGGTAATGCTCCATTCATCTATCGTATAAGTGGTGAGAACTACCATGCTTTGGGAAATCTTTTACCATCACGTGGACAAAATCCAATATTCTCTCAGCTATACATATATGATACTGAAAAGGAAGTTTCAAATAGAATCAATGACGTTGGGTATGTTATTTTTTTATTGTCTTTTGTAGAAAACTCTAAGGATTTTTAAATACTTTCTATTCTAATGTATTCATTCTATTTATAGTGATGCAGATGAGGAATACTCATCAGAAAAGGCGCTTGAATTTCAAATTGTAAAGGAATTGAAAAAAATGTTGGATGCCAAAAACTCCTTGGTGAAATCTTATAGAATGGCGAGAGATTGTTTTCAGAAGAATCCTGATGCACAAGTCAAGCTTCGATTAAACGGAATGAGGAAAGGAGATGGTAGAACCTACAACCTACCCACGGTTTCTGAAGTTGCTGGATTGATAATTGGTGACCTTAATGAAGAAACAGATAAACATGATATTATTGTGCAGACCATTGATGGAAAGCTAAAAAGAGTTAGTGAGTTACATCCTTCGTATCTTGCTCTTCAGTATCCATTGTTGCTTCCTTATGGTGACGATGGATATAGAATTGACATCCTTCACAAAGATGTTCCCTTACCAAATGAAAGCTCGTCTTCAAGTTCAAAAAACAAAAAAGATGACCGTCAAAAAAATGTTGCCTTACGAGATGGGGGCTCATCTTCAAACACAAAAAACAAAAAACGTGAAAGTGTAACAATGAGGGAGTTTTTTGCTTATAGACTTCAAGATAGGAGTAATGAATTCTCGCTAATTCTTAATGCACGAAGGCTTTGCAGCAATTTATAGTTGATTCATATACAATGATTGAGATGGAAAGACTAAATTACATTAGGGGTAAGCAAACCGTTCTTAGGAGTGAGAAGCATAATGTCCTAAGCAAACAAAGAGAAGAAGGACAAACAGAAACATCAACCATGGGTCAACGAGTTATTATTCCATCTTCCTTCACAGGTGGCGCTAGATATATGATGCAAAATTATCTAGACGCAATGGCAATATGTAAGTGGTACGGATACCCTGACTATTTTATTACAATCACTTGTAATCCTAAATGGCCAGAGATGAGAAGATATCTTCAAGATACCACTCTTAGACCCGAAGATAGGCCAGACATTTTATGCAGGTTGTTTAAAATTAAACTTGATTCCATCATTAAAGACCTGAAAGATAAACACTTATTTGGGACTGTTGAAGCTGGTGCGAACACATGAAGTTAATTTTTATTACAACAATATTTATTTTTTTATAACCTTTCTAACTTATTTTCTTTTGTTTGGTCTCAATACTTTGAAGCTGTATACACGGTTGAGTTTCAAAAACGTGGATTACCACACGCATACATTTGTTTGTTTATGGCTTCTGGTTATAAGCTTCCTACAGTTGACCATATTGACAAGTTTTCATTTCAGTAGAGATACCGAATAAAGATGAAGAGCCAGAATTGTATGTGTCACACCCTCAAATTCCACGTGCGGGGTTTTACCGCGAGGCGCGTGACACACCAGGATCTCAGTCAACGATCACAATAAACATACAACAAACATGCATTCATAAATATATTTAAAACCAAAATATGATGCTTTGAGTCGTAAACCAGCAGCGGAAGCATTCTTGTTTACAACCAAAAGACATATCATTGTTTACAAAACATTGTTTAATATGCTTCAAAATATTAGACGCTGTGCATGACTCCGTGCGCCTAGCCCATTGACTGCTACCTTAGCGACCTGAGAAAACATGCTAAAAATGTCAACATATAATGCTGGTGAGTTCACAGGTTTTCTTTTATAAGTGTTGTTATAAGTTCGGTAAGATCATTTCCGTTACTACTATGTTATGAAAACGTTAGCTAGACGTTAAGTGTTGCTACTACTGCGGTTGGGAATCCATTACTAAACCGGTATAAGTGTTGAAGCCAGCCCAGACGGACGGGATTACCGATGCCTCGGTAACCCCCAAAGTGTTAGAGACAATATGCACCCGCCCGGCTCCCAGCCGTCGGGTGGGGTTTGTAAGGCCCAATAGATCTATCCACATTTCCCCCGTTGTGCATTCCCGCACATTCATGGTTCCCCCCTGGGAATTTCTGTAAAAGCCGCATAGTACGTGAAATAACCATAGTATAACATGATCTATGATGAGTAATCAAAATAAGTAGCATGTTTCTCCCCCGAAAGCAAAACGGTAAAAGTGGGGCTGTGACACTCACCTCGGATTGCGTTACTTGAAAACAGTTAAGTAATTATGTTATGATAGCCCCAAATAGCGGCGACCTATCATAAGATGTGTATAAGTATTGGACTAATAACCCACAGGCTAACTAGTCCCCGAATGTCCAGACCATGACCATAAACGTTTGAAAACACCTTTAACTGTTAAACCGACCGTGCCAGACAAGACCCGACATCCCATTGGTGACCCGACATCCCACGTGTTAGGTAAATGCAAGACATCATGCGACATATGCAATTAAACACTTAATACGCGCAATAGTTCACCTAGTCTAGCATAATGTCCGATTAACGCATAATCAGGTCCGAACACGTCTTACTAAGTCATTGGGTGTATCCCGGGGTTCCTATCATGTTCCTAGGTGTCAAATCATGTTCCGGGATGTCAAAACGCGTTTACGACAGCAGTACACGCGATTAGGAAACCTTCATGCGATTAGGAAAAGTCAACTAGTGAGTAGGGGGGAGGATATAGGCGAGTAGGGCCTATTCGCATGAAGCTATAGGCGAGTAGGCTCCTACTCGCATGAAGCTTCAGGCGAGTAGGGCCCTATTCGCCTGATGCCCTGCTGTTGCGCGTTTTCGCGCGTTAAACCTTCCAAATCAGATCCGAAACATGTAAAAACACCCAATATCAAAGCTAAACTATTAACCAACCCTTTTCAAGCAAAAACCCCCCAATTTACCTCTGCTCTAACGGGCTCGGTGCGATTATTTCCAAAAATGGCAAAGTACTAGGTTTCACCAACCAACCTTATCTTTCCTTAAATGGAAACAATCAGATTTCATCTCCTACAAGTTGCAATTCATCATCTCTATGTTATATCATCATCCTAACATGATTTCTAACCATGATCAAACAATGAATCACATCATACATCCTATTCTTCAAGAATTACCCAAATGGGTCAAAATGCATACTTGCACCTAAACATCATATCAAGGGCTTAAACTCATAGATAATCATCCTAACAACACTTACATATCAGAAGTACAACAAATTCATGGAAACATTCATGTTATAATCACCAACAATCAACATATGCACAAATACATCACATATAGCAAGTATTATGGTGTAGACTTGTTTTAGAACTCTTTTCAAAAGGTTTTAAAGACATAAACTTAACATAACAAGGTCTGGACTTTTGGGGAATCAAAACAACAACTTTACAAAGGTGTAGGATAAAGAACACACCTTGGATTTTGTTAAAGAAAGGTGTGTAGGCTTGGAGATGGTGATTTTTGTAGCAAAATGAGTTCCAGAGATGTTTCAAGGTGTGTAGGTGGCTTGGGATCAGTTAGGGTTGTTCTAAGGGTGTTTGGGGAGTTAAGGGTTCTATTTATAGGTGTTTTGACCCGAGTTCAGCATTATAGGCGAGTAGCATTCCAGATCAGGCGAGTAGGGACCCTACTCGCCTATGTTCATGCGAGTAGGCCTCCTACTCGCCCCAAGTCCCTTGTAATCGCCTATGTTCATGCGATTAGGAGTCCCCCCAGACTCCTAATCGCCTATAAGGTGCTGGAATGGGTTTTTGGCGTGTTAAACACTATTTTAACATATATAAACACGTATTCACATACCGATAAGTCACATAATGATTCCAAACATATAATGCATGATAGTTAACACGTTTACATCCGTTCACCAATTCCCGGGACTCGAGACTCGTGTGTGCGTTAAACCCGGCGATTCCACGAATCACCAATCCTTTTACCCATGGTTATGGACCGACTCCCGATGACCCCGCGGATCATCGTAACGACTCCCGATGATTCCCAGAATCATCATGCCGACTCAACTGACCCCGTTAAGTACGTAATATGCATGACTCGCTAAGGTAGACTTACTAGTTTAGTCAACGTTACTAATCTGAGTTTGCCGGGTGTCACATCATCCCTCTGTTGAAAGAATTTTCGTCCCGAAAATTGCCCAAAGCCAAAAGGAAGAGACGAAAGGGAAGAAAAATTTTTCGGTTCCGGTTGCCACATCATCCCCCTATTGAAAGGAATCTCGACCCGAGATTCATTCAGCTTCAGCAGAGACATGCCTTGATTCGAACGCGCGTTTAGGAAATAAATGGGGATACTTAGCCTTCATTTGATCTTCCCGTTCCCACGTGAACTCCGGACCACGATCTGAGTTCCAACGGACTTTAACAATGCGGATTTTACTCCGGCGAAGGCTACGGATTTTATAGTCAAGAATTTCAACTGGTTCCTCCACGATACGCAGACGATCATCCACCTTGATCTCCTCGAGAGGAACAACCAAAGATTCATCCGCCAAACACTTCTTCAGATTAGAAACATGGAAGACATTATGAACATTACTGAGTTCAGCTGGCAGATCAAGCCTGTATGCTACCGGTCCAATCCGTTCCAGTATTGCGAACGGTCCTACATACCGAGGATTCAATTTGCCCCGCTTCCCAAAACGTATAACGCCCTTCCACGGAGATACCTTCAACAAAACCCTGTCGCCAACCTCAAACTCCAAAGGCTTGCGACGACGATCGGCATAGCTCTTTTGACGATCCCGAGCTGCTGCCAAGCGGTTACGGATTTGTACGATCTTCTTGGAAGTCTCGTACACAAGTTCCGGGCCGGTGAGTTGACTCTCACCCACCTCGGCCCAACAAAGAGGAGACTGGCATTTCCGCCCGTAAAGAGCCTCGAACGGAGCTTCCTTGATGCTAGAATGGTAACTGTTGTTGTAGGAGAATTCCACCAACGGTAGATGACTCTCCCACCCCTTGCCAAAATCGATCACACATGCCCGAAGCATGTCTTCTAGCGTTTGGATTGTCCGCTCACTTTGACCGTCAGTTTGCGGGTGATACGCTGTGCTCATGTCTAGCTGAGTACCCAGAGCCTTATGCAAGGATTTCCAGAAGTTAGAGGCGAACCGAGGATCACGATCAGAAATAATAGAGACAGGCACCCCGTGCCGAGAGACCACTTCCTTGAGATATAACCGTGCCAGACGCTCGAGGCCATCGATATCTTTGATAGCGAGGAAGTGCGCAGACTTTGTCAACCTATCGACAATTACCCAGATCATGTTACAACCACTGGGCGATTTCGGGAGTTTGGTCACAAAGTCCATCGTAATCCGCTCCCACTTCCACTCAGGAATTTCAGGCTGTTGCAGAAGGCCGGATGGCTTTTGATATTCGACCTTGACCTTGGCACAGGTCAAGCACTTGCTCACGTACGAAGCCACGTCCGCCTTCATGTTCGGCCACCAATAAAGTATCTTTAGGTCTTGATACATCTTATCGGAGCCAGGGTGAATAGAGTACCGGGACTTGTGAGCTTCATCAAGAACGAGCTCCCGCAAGCCCCCAAATAAAGGAACCCAAATACGTTCAGCGAAATAGTGTAACCCATCGGACCTGAGCTCAAGGTGGCTATCAGCACCATGGATGGTGAGCTGAAGAGCTCGAACACGATGAGGTTTAGCCGTTTCCTTCCTGCTCAAGGCGTCTGCGACCACATTCGCCTTGCCAGGATGGTATTTAATAGCGCACTCGTAATCATTAAGAAGCTCGACCCAGCGACGCTGTCTTATATTCAACACCTTCTGATCAAAGATATGCTGGAGGCTCTTGTGATCGGTGTAAATAGTGCACTTGGTACCGTACAAGTAATGCCTCCAGATCTTTAAAGCAAAGACTACAGCACCCAATTCCAGATCATGGGTGGGGTAGTTTTTCTCATGAACTTTGAGCTGACGAGAAGCATAGGCGATGACCTCGCGCTGCATCAGTACACAACCGAGACCCCGGATAGAAGCGTCACAATAAACCACAAAATCGTCCGTGCCCTCAGGCAAGGACAAGATAGGAGCAGAACAGAGTTTAGCCTTTAGCATCTGGAAAGCCGACTCCTGCGAATCACCCCAGTCGAACTTCCTGTCCTTCTGGGTAAGCGAGGTGAGGGGTTGAGCGATCTTCGAAAATCCCTCTATAAAACGACGATAATAACCTGCAAGGCCCAGGAATTGCCGCACCTCAGATGGCGTCTTTGGTGCTTCCCAGTCTTTAATGGCTTCAATCTTAGCTGGGTCAACGTGAATTCCCTTCTCATTAACAACATGACCAAGGAACTGGACTTCACGCAACCAGAAGCTACACTTAGAAAACTTGGCGTACAACTGTTCCTGCCTCAGGAGTTCCAAAACAAGACGCAAGTGTTCCTGGTGGTCCACCTCATTCTTGGAATAGACTAGAATATCATCAATGAAAACAATCACGAACTTATCAAGATAAGGCTTACAAACACGGTTCATCAAATCCATAAAAATGGCCGGTGCATTGGTGAGACCAAAAGGCATGACCAGGAATTCAAAATGGCCATAGCGAGTTCGAAAGGCGGTCTTCGGAATGTCAGCTTCTTGAACCCTCAACTGATGGTACCCCGACCTCAAATCAATCTTCGAATAGAAACTAGAACCCTGAAGCTGGTCAAATAAGTCATCGATGCGAGGAAGAGGATAATGATTCTTGATGGTAACCTTGTTCAATTCCCGGTAGTCGATACACATCCGTAGGCTTCCGTCCTTCTTCTTGACAAACAAAATTGGGGCTCCCCACGGGGACGAACTAGGTCGAATGAAACCCTTCTCTAACAGCTCCTGCAGCTGGTTCGACAACTCCTGCATCTCGGGAGGTGCAAGACGATAAGGGGCACGGGCAATAGTGGCCGCACCTGGAGCAAGTTCGATACCAAATTTGACTTGTCGATAAGTCGGAAGACCAGGTATGTCTTCAGGAAATACATCGGGAAAGTCACGGACAACAGGAATATCTTCAATCTTCTTCTCTTCTTCAGACAAAACCGAAACAAGTGCCAGAATGGCAGAATACCCCTTCCGAAGATACTTATAGGCTTTCATACACGAAATGATACTCAATGGGACCCCACTCTTCTCACCATGTACCAACAGGATTTCTCCATCAGGGAGAGGAAGTCGAATGACTTTATCAAACAAACGATCTTAGCATGATACAGGGACAACCAATCCATACCCACGACAACATCGAAACTACCCAAGGACACCGGCATAAGATCAATAGGGAAGGAATAACCCGACAACTCAAGGTGACACTCCCTAAGGACGTGCGTCGCCTCGACTTTCTTACCATCAGCCAATTCTATCAAGTACTTAGCCTCTAAAGGTGTAGGTACCCTATCAAGCAATTGACTAAACCCAAGAGATATAAAACTCTTATCGGCACCGGAATCGAATAAAACCGTAGCATAGCGATTATCGAGAAGAAACGTACCAGTAACAGTGTCAGGATCCTGTCGAGCACCGCTCGAACCAATCACGAAGGCGCGAGCATTCCTGCCTCCGCCCCCATTGTTTCCATTACCCGACCCGTTCTTCCCGGCTTCACCCTGTTTCAACTTGGGGCAGTTACGCTTGTAGTGACCAAGCTCACCACAGTTATAGCACCCTTGTTTCCCCTGATTTCCCTGGGGAGCAGCGACTTGAGGGGCTAGGGCTGGTGTGACCGACGGGTTTCGGTTCCCCAATGGGTTGGACCTACAATCTTTGGCTTGGTGCCCAATCTTATGGCACCGACGGCAACGGTCCTTATCATCGCAAGGACCGGTGTGATGATAGTTGCATCGATCACACTTTGGCAACTTCCCAGCATAAACCCCCGGTTGTCGTTCAGACGACGATCCCCCAGTATCAGTCTTCCTCACCTGTTGAGGCTGAGCCGAGCTCGAGCCTTTCCCCACAGCTTCCCACTTCCGCTTGTTACTATCGGGAGCCTTCACAGCAGCGCCTCGAGGAGGCAAGACCCCTTCAGCCACCTTCATGTTGGTCAGCCTGTGAGCCGACCGAACCACCTCAGAATAAACAGTGAGGTTACCCGCAGCAACCAGCCCTGCAATCTCCGGTACCAACCCAGCGACATAGTGTTCAATCCTTCGGTATTCGGGTGCGTGCAGATCAGGGCACAACACCGCCAACTCATTGTGCCTAGCAGTATAAGCTTCAATCTCGGACCCCACCATCTTATGATTCCAGACTTCATGCTCAAGTTTCTGGATTTCATCCCTCGGGCAGTACTCGTTTTTCAGCAACTGAATGAACTCCGCCCAGGGCATAGCGTGGGCTTCCCCAATACCCATAGTCTGGGTGGTGGAGTTCCACCAAGTCAGAGCTTGACCCTCCAGGGTCGCAGAAGCATATTTCACCCGGTCGCCATCCGGGCAGTTGCACATCGAGAAAACAGATTCAATTTTCTCCAACCAACGGAGTAGTCCCACTGCCCCTTCAGTGCCACTAAAGTTGTGGGGCTTGCAATCCATAAACTTTTTGTAGGAACACTGGGATGGAGAAGGATTGACAGCACCACCTGGAACAGACACGCAGGTGGGAATCAAGAAAAGGTACAGTACCCCAGAACAAGATAGAATAGGTGAGAATCAACGTACCACCCATAGCATTATGAGCGGCTTTGAATGCAGCCAGAGCAATATTCACGTGCTGCTGCATCAGCTTATCCAACTCAGCTTGGGTCATATTAATGTTCCCGCGGCCACCGCCGCCACCACGGCCGCCAGCACGACCGCCAGCACGGCCGCCTCTGCGACCTCCACGAGCTCCCGACATCTTCTGTCACAACATGAAACAAAAGACTTAGGCTTGCCCGTGGTATAACCCATTAGGAATTTCAAGAAACTAGACCGAGCCCAGCTCGGGTCCATCCGTTCAAGCCCAAAGTCCGCCAGGGATCCCATGCATCACAGTTTATGATCTCGTGTGCACCCGACATGATAAACTGCTCTACATGGTCCTCCAGGCGTGCCTTAAGTTTGAAGTTCAAGTCACCGAGCACTAGCGCCCAGTCATGGTATTATCATAAGTATAAGTACAAGACAGGATGCATAAGAACAAGCGTGTTCATTAGGGCATAGAAGGAAGATGTCCAAATCCCTGGACAGATCTCAAGAGTACGCCGAAGCTACCCCCAATGTACACCGCCGTCAAGAAAGTTCATTAGTATATCGTTCGCCATCGAATCATAGTAAGGATGAGTCAAGAAATAGGATGATAAAGAGTAAATAGATGATGTAGCGTAGAAGTTGACGACACCGACACCCCGACAAGTCATATTGTTACTCACTTGTTAAGACTCGACTAATTGTGACCGTCTAGTGTGTGCGACTCAGTTATAGACTGGACTCTACATGCAGTCCTAGTTCACTATAACCGTTGGCTCTGATACCAATCTGTCACACCCTCAAATTCCACGTGCGGGGTTTTACCGCGAGGCGCGTGACACAACAGGATCTCAGTCAACGATCACAATAAACATACAACAAACATGCATTCATAAATATATTTAAAACCAAAATATCATGCTTTGAGCCGTAAACCAGCAGCGGAAGCATTCTTGTTTACAACCAAAACACATATCATTGTTTACAAAACATTATTTAATATGCTTCAAAATATTAGACGCTGTGCATGACTCCGTGCGCCTAGCCCATTGACTGCTACCTTAGCGACCTGAGAAAACATGCAAAAATGTCAACATATAATGCTGGTGAGTTCACATGTTTTCTTTTATAAGTGTTGTTATAAGTTCGGTAAGATCATTTCCGTTACTACTATGTTATGAAAACGTTAGCTAGACGTTAAGTGTTGCTACTACTGCGGTTGGGAATCCATTACTAAACCGGTATAAGTGTTGAAGCCAGCCCAGACGGACGGGATTACCGATGCCTCGGTAACCCCCAAAGTGTTAGAGACAATATGCACCCGCCCGGCTCCCAGCCGTCGGGTGGGGTTTGTAAGGCCCAATAGATCTATCCACATTTCCCCCGTTGTGCATTCCCGCACATTCATGGTTCCCCCCTGGGACTTTCTGTAAAAGCCGCATAGTACGTGAAATAACCATAGTATAACATGATCTATGATGAGTAATCAAAATAAGTAGCATGTTTCTCCCCCGAAAGCAAAACGGTAAAAGTGAGGCTGTGACACTCACCTCGGATTGCGTTACTTGAAAACAGTTAAGTAATTATGTTATGATAGCCCCAAATAGCGGCGACCTATCATAAGATGTGTATAAGTATTGGACTAATAACCCACAGGCTAACTAGTCCCCGAATGTCCAGACCGTGACCATAAACGTTTGAAAACACCTTTAACTGTTAAACCGACCGTGCCAGACAAGACCCGACATCCCATTGGTGACCCGACATCCCACGTGTTAGGTAAATGCAAGACATCATGCGACATATGCAATTAAACACTTAATACGCGCAATAGTTCACCTAGTCTAGCATAATGTCCGATTAACGCATAATCAGGTCCGAACACGTCTTACTAAGTCATTGGGTGTATCCCGGGGTTCCTATCATGTTCCTAGGTGTCAAATCATGTTCCGGGATGTCAAAACGCGTTTACGACAGCATTACACGCGATTAGGAAACCTTCATGCGATTAGGAAAAGTCAACTAGTGAGTAGGGGGGAGGATATAGGCGAGTAGGGCCTATTCGCATGAAGCTATAGGCGAGTAGGCTCCTACTCGCATGAAGCTTCAGGCGAGTAGGGCCCTATTCGCCTGATGCCCTGCTGTTGCGCGTTTTCGCGCGTTAAACCTTCCAAATCAGATCCGAAACATGTAAAAACACCCAATATCAAAGCTAAACTATTAACCAACCCTTTTCAAGCAAAAACCCCCAATTTACCTCTGCTCTAACGGGCTCGGTGCGATTATTTCCAAAAATGGCAAAGTACTAGGTTTCACCAACCAACCTTATCTTTCCTTAAATGGAAACAATCAGATTTCATCTCCTACAAGTTGCAATTCATCATCTCTATGTTATATCATCATCCTAACATGATTTCTAACCATGATCAAACAATGAATCACATCATACATCCTATTCTTCAAGAATTACCCAAATGGGTCAAAATGCATACTTGCACCTAAACATCATATCAAGGGCTTAAACTCATAGATAATCATCCTAACAACACTTACATATCAGAAGTACAACAAATTCATGGAAACATTCATGTTATAATCACCAACAATCATCATATGCACAAATACTTCACATATAGCAAGTATTATGGTGTAGACTTGTTTTAGAACTCTTTTCAAAAGGTTTTAAAGACATAAACTTAACATAACAAGGTCTGGACTTTTGGGGAATCAAAACAACAACTTTACAAAGGTGTAGGATAAAGAACACACCTTGGATTTTGTTAAAGAAAGGTGTGTAGGCTTGGAGATGGTGATTTTTGTAGCAAAATGAGTTCCAGAGATGTTTCAAGGTGTGTGGGTGGCTTGGGATCAGTTAGGGTTGTTCTAAGGGTGTTTGGGGAGTTAAGGGTTCTATTTATAGGTGTTTTGACCCGAGTTCAGCATTATAGGCGAGTAGCATTCCAGATCAGGCGAGTAGGGACCCTACTCGCCTATGTTCATGCGAGTAGGCCTCCTACTCGCCCCAAGTCCCTTGTAATCGCCTATGTTCATGCGATTAGGAGTCCCCCAGACTCCTAATCGCCTATAAGGTGCTGGAATGGGTTTTTGGCGCATTAAACACTATTTTAACATATATAAACACGTATTCACATACCGATAAGTCACATAATGATTCCAAACATATAATGCATGATAGTTAACACGTTTACATCCGTTCACCAATTCCCGGGACTCGAGACTCGTGTGTGCGTTAAACCCGGCGATTCCACGAATCACCAATCCTTTTACCCATGGTTATGGACCGACTCCCGATGACCCCGCGGATCATCGTAACGACTCCCGATGATTCCCAGAATCATCATGCCGACTCAACTGACCCCGTTAAGTACGTAATATGCATGACTCGCTAAGGTAGACTTACTAGTTTAGTCAACGTTACTAACCTGAGTTTGCCGGGTGTCACAGTATGAACTTGTACATGAATTTATGATTCACGGTCCTTGTGGTCCTTTGAACATGAGTTGTCCGTGTATGGTCAATGACAAATGTTCAAAAAACTTCCCAAAAAATTTCCAGAATGAGACTTCTATTGATACTGAAGGTTATGCAGTGTATAGACGCAGAGATAATGGTTCGTTTGTAGAAAAGTCTGGTGAGCAATTAGATAACAGATATGTTGTTCCATATAACAAGACACTTCTTAAAAGATACCAGGCTCATATCAATGTTGAATGGTGTAACCAAGTTGGATCCATTAAGTATTTATTTAAATACATTAACAAGGGTCCGGATAGAGTTACTCTTAATTTTGTGGAAAGCAAGAAAGTACCCGGTGAAGACAAAGTTGTTGATGAAGTCAAAGGATTTTATGATTGTCGTTATATTTCTGCGTGTGAGGCTTCATGGAGAATATTCTCATATGATATTCATTACAGGTCACCTCCTGTAATGAGACTACCTTTTCATCTACCCGGTGAACAAAGAATTGTTTTTGATCCTACGCAGGACATTGACGACGTTCTCAATAAACTCTCTTGTGCTTCCTCTATGTTTTTGGGTTGGATGGAACGCAACAAAATTGATGCCAATGCAAGGCAACTAACTTACATCCAATTCCCTTCACAATATGTTTGGAAAGCACAAGAACGAAAATGGGAGGTTAGGCAAAGAATAAAGTCAATTGGTCGAATTCATTCAGTTCCTGCTTCTGTTGGCGAAGCTTATTTTTTGAGAATGCTTTTGAATAAGGTTAAAGGACCAACATCATTTCAAGATATTCTTAAAGTTGATGGGAAAGTACAATCATCTTTTAAGGATGCATGCTACGCAATGGGACTCCTGGATGATGATACAGAATATGTTGAAGCAATAAAGGAAGCAGCTTTTGCAGGTTCTGGCCCTTATCTAAGGAACTTATTTGCAACTCTTTTAGCGTCCAACAGTTTGTCAAGACCTTACATTGTGTGGGAGGAAACATGGAATTATTTGTCTGATGACATTTTACGCAAGAGAAGAATAGATTCAAACTGTCCAGGTTTTTAACTTTTTTTAATATATTATTACTTTAAAATAGATTTTCTAGAATTTTTTGGACATATACTAAATTGTAATGATTCATAATTATTAGGAATGTAAATTATACTATTTTTAATGGTTCCACATATTCAATTATTCATTTTATATGTTAATTTTATTCTATATATTCCATTCTAACATATTTTTTTCCCAGATTTGATACTTTCAGACGACAAACTTAAGAATTTAGCTTTGCTTGATATTGAGAAGTTCTTATTGCGTAATAGTTGCAGTCTACGACATTTCGTAGGTATGCCATATCCTGAGAATGAGTTTCTATCATTATTAGACAATCGTCTCATTTGTGAGGAGTTGGGCTATGACTCAAACAGTTTGGTTGAAGAATTTGATTCTCAGTTCTCTTCTTTAACAGAAGAACAAAAAAATATTTATAACTATGTAATTAAATCTGTTGAAGAGAAGAAAGGAGGGGTTTTTTTGTTTATGGTTACGGTGGTACGGGTAAAACGTTCCTATGGAAGACTCTATCTTCATCCATAAGATGTAAAAGAAAGATTGTTTTGAATGTTGCTTCGAGTGGTATCGCATCTTTGCTATTGGCCGGTGGTAGGACAGCACATTCTAGGTTTCGTATTCCTATAAACCTAACTGAAGATTCTATGTGCTACATACCACCTAATAGTGATGTTGCACAGCTGGTTAAACAAACTGACTTGATTATATGGGATGAAGTACCCATGACTCATAAACATGATTTTGAAACACTAGATCGAAGTTTAAAAGATGTATTTGGTGTACATGCTGATGAGTCGTCTGATTTGTTATTTGGTGGAAAGGTTGTTGTGTTTGGGGGTGACTTTAGGCAAATTCTACCAGTTGTACCAAATGGAACTAGGCATGACATTGTTAATGCCTCTTTAAGTTCATCATACATTTGGCACAAATGCACTGTTTTAGAATTAACAAAAAATATGAGGTTACTTTCAGGAAGCTGCAGTTTTGATATTGAGGAAACTAAAAAGTTTGCATCTTGGCTTCTGGGTATAGGAGAAGGAAAGGTTGATACAATAAGCGATGATCAGGATGTTATTTTGATACCTGATGACTTACTTATTTCTCAATCTTCGGATCCTGTTTCTGATTTGATAGCCTTTGTTTATCCGTCACTTTTGGATAACATCCACATTCCGACTTATTTTCAAGATCGAGCTATATTGGCACCGAAGAATGAAGTTGTTCATGAAATTATTGATATATTACTTTCAATGTTTCCCGGTGATGAAGTTGAGTATCTAAGTTCGGATAGTGTTTGCCAGTCCGAAGATGTTAACAAACAGGTTGATGAAAGATTAGTTTCTCCTGATGTCCTGAATGGTCTTAAGTTTTTTGGAATACCAAACCATCGTTTGGTTTTGAAAGTTGGCGTTCCCGTAATGTTACTTAGAAACATTGATCAGAAAAGCGGTTTGTGCAATGGGACAAGGTTACAAGTTGTTAAAATGAGAAAACGTGTCATTGAAGCGAAAATCATATCAGGAAGTAACATTGGAATGCGAACTTTTATTCCAAGAATTACTTTATCCCCCTCGGATAAAAAAATTCCTTTTAAATTTAATAGAAGGCAATTTCCACTTGCTGTTTCTTTCGCAATGACAATAAACAAAAGTCAAGGACAATCCTTATCCAGAGTTGGGTTGTATTTGAAGGATCCAGTTTTTTCACACGGGCAGTTGTATGTTGTGCTATCAAGAGTCAGAAGTCGAGATGGACTGAAGATAGTTATAGTAGATGAAAATGGTGAATTGACGAACAAAACATCAAACGTTGTGTACAAAGAAGTCTTTCAGGATTTATGAATAATGTGAGTAATTTTGATGCAATTTTTTACTTATCTTTATTGACGTTATGTATATACAACTTCAATAATAAAGTATTATTTTAAACTTTTTTTTTTGTGCTTTGAACAGTGCGTTGCCATTGGTCAATAAAACAAGTTATGTCCTAATTACAATTACATTAAAAATAAAAATATGATAAAAAGTAATTTACAAAAACACAATGTATTCATACCTTTTGTTATTTTTTGTTAAAGTTTATACTTTGATTGAGTACTGATCATAATAGGTAATCGGTTTTCATTATTAACGTTACTTATAACTTACAAAAAATATCCACTTTGACATGAAAACCATAGTTATATATTAGTTTTAATTTTAATACCCATTTCATATCAACGCAACATTGAAACATGGCGTTTATATAAGAAAAAAAATATCAGGCTAACCGTTATTCTTAAGACTTTACGTTGTAGCCACTAAACTTGAATAATACAACTATTAGTTTAATATATTTTTTTTATTTACTATGGTTTGCACCGTGGGTCCGACGGGTCTCAAACCTAGTAATAATAATAACAATTCATCTCAAATGATAACAATAATAACAATATTAAAAATATAGTTTAAAGATAATAATAATAATAATTAACAATCACGTTGACATGTGTGTATGGATGTGAATGTGTATAAAAAAATGAATACTTGCTAACTTACTGAGCAAAACAAACCAACACAAAGTCGGTTAGAGGCAGGACCGGTTTTGAGTTTTCAAGAACCTAAAAAAAAGGCCCTCGTTAATGATCATAGATTAACTTTTTTAAATCAGTTGAGATATAACCAAGCTCTCAAATGAAAGTAAAAAATGGCTTTTTCCAATTTAAAATTATCATTACAGAGAAATTCTTTTAATAAACTCATATATATTTATACCTAAAATATATGTATTAAAAAAAGAACCTCAAATAAGTTAGAAACATGAATTCATAATAATTCTTAAAGTAGTAAGGTTATATGATGTAAAATTAGAATAAACATTATCGAATGTAACTAAATACATCATTATACTAAAGGTTGTTCAAAAATAAGATCTTTAGACTAAAGTAAATAAAATTGTAACTTAAAACTTATTAAATATATTTATTTAAAATACTTTTTAAAATTCTAAACTGGGTTATAGTTGGATTACACATCTCAGTTCACAGTTTATCATGAGAAGTGCAGAAGAAAAAAACTCAATACACAATAAATGCTAATAAAATAAGTGTTCTCTTTCTTCTTAATACTATAGGGAGTGGAGGGGAAAGAATGGGTTGAAGCGTCATGTGACACTTGTGGGACTCATATGGAGAAGAATCGTGGGGAGTAGAAGGGGGAAAGGGGGAGGAAGTGACATGTGGCATTTAATTTATATTTTTTAATTTAAAATCACTTAATTAAAAACAAAATTAAAATTCATAATAATTAATAATAAAATTAAATAAAAACCTAGAAAAAAACATAATTTACCGGACGATGACCCACAACATTTTCTTCCTATGTTTCGGGTATGGTATCCGGTGGCGTTGAAGGAGTGAGTTGTTGTGAAGAAAAATTAGGAACGAGGGAATCGTTAAATGAAAAATTAGGATAAATCTGCCCACTAAGATAACCCGCGTAGTCGGGACAAGGTGATGGAATGGGTGCACGGGTTTGTACTGGACGAATCGGTGGCGTATTCGGGTTCGGGATGTAGTTGTATGGGTTGTTCGGGTCAAAACCTCTGTTGTATGGGTTCATTTTTTAAAAAATGTATGAAGAAATGTATAAAATTTGGTGAATAAGTGAATGAAATTTGAGAAAATGAGAGGTTGTTATGAAGTATAGTGTGTGTTTTTTAATAAAATGGGGTTATATATAAAAAAAATTTGACCGTTATAAAGCAATTGATAGTTTTTTTTTTTCAACGGTCAACAAAATACCCAATCCCTGGTTGACAAGTGTCCTTCCCCTCCTCACGCCAAGCTTCTTCCTCCCGCCCTCCTCTCCCGCCCACTCCTCCATGCCCGCAGGGAGCGGTGTTCCCGCCGGTGGAGCTTCCTCCCGCCCTCCTCTCATGCCCCACTCCCTCTACTCTAACATGAAAAGTTGAAAACACATTCTTTCTTCACGTCAGTTGTTAACCACCGTATGTCATAGAGCTCCGCGGCTCGCAAAAGGTTTCATATGTAACTCTTTTTACACTTTCGACTACCTTAATGTTGATAACTTGATGGTTAAACTCTAGAAAGATAAATACCCTGTTACCAAAAAATTCGACTGGTATGAATTATATTACTTAGCTTTAAGTTTTAATTAAATTATATTTCAATATTTTAGGGTAATATTAGAAGTAGGGTTAGGGTCTGTTACAAAACATGGATTAAACTCAATAACAAAGAAGACTTTTATTGATCAAAGATTAAACCCAAAAACAACAAGAATTGCCAAAAGAACAAGTCTAAACAAAGACCTAATCAACATCACCAACTCTACACAATCTATCGATCAACAACAGTTTATGGACTCTTAACTAGCAGATACAAGACGTATCTGATTACAAGAGACAAACCCTAAACAGTGGAAGATCTAGACGAGAGTGAAAGGTGAAAACCAGAGCACAAACCCTAAGAGAGAGAACAAGACTGATTAAAGAATAAAATGAAGACAGATAAAAGGCTTATGTAGTGAGCCTCGAAGATTCTAAAGTGAAAACACGATCTGATCAATTCTCCGCCCTTAGATCAAAGAAATCACACGGATCACCATCTTAACGGTGGATATTAATCCTCAGCTAATAAAGAATGGGCTGACTTAAACTAGGCCATATCAAGTGTTCTGGGCTTGGGCTTCTAACAACTACACAGCAGCACAACAACTTTGGGCTTCTATATCTGTGACATCCGCCACCTTTCGTTTTATTTTCTTTTCTTTTATAATAATAATAATAATAATAATAATAATAATAAAAATAATTCAGATTTTACTTAATGGTTAAAAAAATATATATATATAGTAATAATAATAAATATGTAGACATTATACTAATCAAACCCAACCAGCAGCCCAAGGCTTGGCCCAGTCCACACGCAGGCCCAACCAAAAGCCCAGCAGACCCTTCCCCTTATCTGTTTAGAAAAAAAAACAAAGAAAACATTGCTCCTGCCGAGGTTCGAACCGGAGCAGAGCCGAACACACCACACGCACAACACCACTTGGGCTACACCTCAAATCTGTTTATAAACCAACCCATATTATATAAAACCCCACCTAGATCACCCTTCTTCTTCCCTGATTCTTGCTAGACAACAGACCCGCCTCACCAAAATCAAGAGCTTGATTCTTGGACGCGAAATTGGAAACCCATTATCACAATTAAAACTGGTCAGCGGGTGACAGACCATTATCGCGTCTAATTAGTCTATTATTGCCATATATAAGTTCGTAATTGAAGTTTATCACGCGGTTTGACCAAGCCTTAGTCAAACATTAAAAACTTGCCATTTGATGATCTTAGTATAAAACGAACCTTCCATGACACATCTAAAGGTCCGAATAACAAGAATCACACACACATTTCATCTAAAGACTCTCAAACTATTGAATTTTTAAAGCTTTGTGTTCTATACCCATTTAATCCGATTCAACCTTCTTGAGGAACTGTAAGTGCGATTATATTGTTTGGTTTTGTTCGGATGCTCATATAGATTAATAGCCCCAATGATTCTGTTGTTATTGTTTGCTAAATCAAATAATTGTAAATCTAGGGCTTGAACACGATTGAATTGGGGAAGAACATGTTACTGAACTAGGTTATTTATTTTAAACAAACACAAACCCAACACAACCACTGATCTAGATCAAGTGGTTGTGTCTGTTGTTGTTAAATGAAATCACACGGGTTCGAATCCCTCCATATACGCTTTTTTATTCCTTTCATTTAATGATTATAAAATCAGATTTTCATTATATTATATAACTAATTTAATCGTAGATTAATCATTCTCAAGGTCCAGACCAACTGGTCTGGACTTGTGATTATAAACACGAACCGGCCAGAGGCCCGGGTACGATTCTTGGCATCAACAACATTTTATATATATATATATATATATATATATATATATATATCCTCTTATAATTTTTAAAAATGGTTTTAAAATACTAAACCTTCTCTATAAATTCCACAAAATTTATTTTATGCCATTCTAGTGGAAAAGTTTAACATACCATTTTTTAGTTTTCCAAAATTATTTATCTATTATATATAATAAATAGTTTAAGTTTATTCCATTATAATTATAAAATTCTCTAAAAATATCAAAACGATTATATAAATTCCCACAAAAATTATTCTGAATTTATATAATCTTAAACTTTTCTGAAATGATTTTTATTTCTAAAAAACAATTTATTTAATATTTTTAATCAATTTTTGTTAGTTTTAATCATAAATAAATCATAATAAATTCATTTTTCAATATTTTTGCACCAAAATTTTATATAAATTATTTCTATTCATTTGGAACAGAAATACAATTTTTAATTTAAAAATTCTTTAAGTTTAATATTTTTAAATATTAAAGTTATATTTTAACGATTTGAAATAAATAGATTGAATATTCTATTTTCAAGAAAATAATTTTATAAAAATTATTTTCTTACATAAAACCTTATAATGTGACCACTTTTAATTTAAAATTTACAAAAAGACTTTTGTTTATTTAATTATCAAATTTCTCTCATTTATTAAACGTTTAATTTATTAATCAAACGAATACTTATCCCCAATTCGAAACCATAGAATATACTTGTAGACTAGATAGACTTAGACTTATTTGTTACCTTATACATAGGGTGATACTTGGCAACGTTGGATTACACTTATTCAATTTCACAAGACTTAACACCTTGCTAAGGTGAGTATTACTTATCCCCTTTTTCGCTTTTACAACTTTTGGGGTGATTCATGCACAAGTATACAAAACTTTCATATTCATTTACACATACATTTTATTCATTTACAATTCTTATACGTGTCTTGTTTATCTTTGTGCTTATGTTTGAACATGAACGTAGCTTACATACAAAATCATACATCTAGACATAACTTATGTTATGGTGCTCTTTACACATAGACGTAACTTATGTTACGGTGCTCATTTAGACGTAACTTATGTTACGGTGCTCATTTAGACATAACTTATGTTATGGTGCTCTTTTAGACTTGCCACGTGTTGAGGTGCTCATTATCAACTTCATTGTACAAACTTTACATTTGATCTTTGCCTTGCTTGGTTACTTGCGTGTTTACATAATGCCTTGGTGATGCTAGACACATGAATTGTACTACCTTTTCAAACTTATACTATATGTACAAAGCTATGTAGTACTCACCAACATCATATGTTGACAAAATTATTTTCGTGCATGTTTCAGGATAAGCTGCTTGACACTTCACATAGGACTTTGGACTTAGATTTAAATCAATCAATTATCTTTATTTTTGTTGTCTTGTATTTAATTTCACATGTTGTAAAACAATATTCAATAATCATATATTTACATTTTAGTACCATGAGCTTTTGAACAATCGTCACTACGTGGCACCTCGATGATTCCGCCATCGGTTGGGGTGTTACAGATTGGTATCAGAGCCATGGTTATAGGGAACTAGGTTATTAGATAAAATGGCCTATACTATAACCAAATTTCAACTTTCATGCATAATATTTCCTAAATTACCTTACCCCTCATTTCCCTCTACTTTCCTACCTCTATCTTTCCCTTCTACTCTATTTCTTCTCATCTTTCATCATGGTGCATAGAGATGGTGTTCTACAGGGAGTGGAAAGTCTACATCATCATGGGACGGGAGCAGTACCTTTCATGAAGACACTCTTAGACATAATGCCTACCCATATTTTGCTCCTTCAAGGTTGTTGAGCTTTAATGAGTGTGATAGAACACGTGCAATCTGGAAGGGTGGATGCCTGTACACTGGGTTTTCTGGCATAGGCAAGCATAGCGCATAAATCCAATAACGGACCTGTTATGCTTACCTGGGGATTCCTGGAGTGAGTGTCCACTAATAGGCTAAAGCATGTCTTCTTTGATCACCATTGGGTTCAATTCCTTTGAAAAGTCAACGTTCTTGTTGGGCTTTACAGCTAGACAAGGGCACTCCAAGTATTTTATGCAAGCTTTTCAATAACACCCTCTCGTTTCATATACAATATTTTATATTTCATAATTTTCATACATTGCTTACAAGTTCATACCTTCATAATCACCGGTACGGTTATACACTTACATTTTCTAATCTCATGATTATTCATTGACTACCTCATAGATGTCTGCTCGCCGCATGATCCGTGATGCCAGCCAACGCCCTGTTCGTGCTTCTGGACAACGTTCTGATCGTCGCCTTGCATCCTTAGTCGCTGAGCAAATTGCTGCAATAATCCCAAACCTTGTCAGTGAGTTAACCCAGAATAGTAACAGTGCCAACACAGGGAGTACGACCCAATCTCGGTGCACTTTCAAACACTTTAACTCCTGCAACCCCCCAAAATTTACTGGAGTAGAGGGTGCTACTGGCCTTCTCCAGTGGTTCGAAAGCATGGAGAATACCTTTGTGAACAGCGAGTGTCCTAACGAACTCCGCGTTCGCTATGCCACCAGTGTCCTTCAAAAAGAGGCATTAACTTGGTGGAATGGCGAAAACGCAACCGGGGCACTGAAGTTGCTTTAGCACTGACTTGGGAGGAAGTTAAAGAGTTGATGATTGCAAAGTTTTGCCCTAGAAATGAAATCAAAAAGTTAGAGGATGAATTTTATGAGCTGAAACAAGACAGTGGAGAAAACCTAGCGTATACTACCAGATATCATGAACTCAGCCTACTTGTTCCTCATATGGTTACCCCGCTATCCCAAGCAATTGAGAAGTATATTGAGGGTTTACCTGATCTAATTCAAGATACTGTCACTGGTAGCAAACCCGTTACGGTAGAAGAAGCAATTCAACTTGCAGCCACTTTAACAGACAAACACGTAAGAAAAGGAAACTTGGTTAGGAAGGGCACCAAGACGTCTGCTGAGAAAACCACCCATGCTGTTGAACCATCTAAGATTGTTTTAGCAAAGGCCGCCACTACTTCTTTGAACTCTAAGAAACGAATGGGCGATAATCAGAACCATACTGTTGTGGATCCTGTGACTCAACCTCCTATCAAGAAAGCCTACACGGGAGTCCATCCTCAATGCAACACTTGCAAGTATCATCACCCTGCAAATCTTCCATGTCGTCAGTGCACTAGATGTGGAAGGTTTGGACACTTTGCCAATACTTGTCGTGCTATGGTTAGGACACAGGATAATCATCAAACAGCTGCCCAGAAACCACTATCGATTACTAACGGTCGGGCATGTTATCATTGTGGAGACCCTAACCACATGCGACCTCGATGCCCTAAATTGAATAATGTAAACCTGGTAGCACATGGACGAGCTTTCAATATCAATATCAACGAAGCAAACGGTCTGGATGACGTTAATCCCACTGGTTAAGCCATGGATGGAATCTTCCTAAGACTCGAGAATCCAATACTTGTGTTTTTCATTTTCTAGATCCCATTATCATTTTGTACCCAATTTTGTCGTACTCATAAGCATATAACATCTAAAAATTTCCTTGCATACCATTGTGTACAAACGCATGTTGGAAATTTATCATATTTGGTTACGTTTATTTTAATCGTAGAAGTTTAAGACTTTACCATACATTTTATTGAAACATTTGGACCTAACTTCCATGAAATCAAACTACTAAAAACTTGATACTTGATTCTACAGAATTTTTCCAAAAACATCGTTGTTTGTTATATGAAACTTGATTTTTCCCTTAATTTGACTATTCACTGAACATTTAATTATTCATGATACTCGTGAACATGGCTGGCCAAATATGAGCTACCTCTATAGGCCACTAAGATAACACTTATACTTAATGGTTGTCGTACTTATAAACTTGCTTGCATGTGTGTATTATAAATTTGCATGTTGATCTATGAAAGACAACTACTACATTTATCCACTCAACTAAAACAAACATTTCATTTAAAGGGCTCCTCGGATGAGTGGTAGCCCATACTTAAATTTTGTTATGCTTACAAGACGTTGCAAACCAATTGACCTCATTATTACATGGCCTCATTTCATTGATAACGTCTCATTGTAACCCAACGTGTTTGTTGTGTCATCTTCTTGTGGAACTTATTTGCTATAATGTGTTGTTAGTTTAGAATCATAGAAGGACATAAAACCCTAATGTAAGGTAAATTGATGATTCCGGTCCGGAACATAATCATGAATTTACAGGTACATTAAGGTAGTGTGAAATTCTATTAGAGTTTTTAGTAGGCGTCCAGTACGTTTTCAAGGTATCAAAAGTGTGGTGGGTTAGCTGCGGTACACACTATATATAAACACTAATGATGCATTGAAAGTGAGACAGGAAGTCGGACCAGGAACAAACTCTAGTTACTTGGTAGTTCATTTAGTCTTTCTATAGTCAATCAACTCGTACATTTATTTTAGGATTCAAACTTGAAGTGTAGTGATTTACTAGATTCTTACTCTCTTTACCTTTTCAGACGAACCTAACCCAATCCTTAACTCACACCTAACAAACCCCTTATCCAAATCATTCGAAATTTTTTTCCAAACCACAGTTATCTTAATTCCTACCCAAACATCCATAACCCTATGTTTCTAATAACTTCGGGACGAAGTTTCTAAAAGTAGGGGATGCTGTGACATCCGCCACCTTTCGTTTTATTTTCTTTTCTTTTATAATAATAATAATAATAGTAATAATAATAATAATAATAATAATAATATTTCAGATTTTACTTAATGGTTAAAAATATATATATATATATCTACTATAATATATAAATAAAACCAGTTGTGGGACACTTGGCACTCTCTCAGAGCTTCTCATTATATTTTTCCCGCCTACTTCCTCTACAAGCTTCTTTTTATTTCTTTTCCTAATTTTTCTCATAAACCTAACAAAAAATTTGATCATCCCTCCTACTAAACCTTTTTATCTCTTCATTCTTTCCCAAATCTTCCATTTGACCCACCTGCTAATTTTGTTTCCATCAACTTCGCTTTTTATTTACACCTAAGTAAAATTAGATTGCCGTCACTTTCCTCCTCACAAATCCTAATGTCTATATATGTGAAATGGAATGTCAATATTGTTTAATTAATTTTTAACTCCAGGATTAATATACCATTTTCTGTTTTTGGAAATTAATACCCTCCGGCCTAATAAGAACAATGGTTTCATTATTTTTTAATATTACTTCATGGGTTTTCTTTATTTCTAGGGGCCATACTAACTAAACATTCCCAGAATGGCACCAATGAACATTGGAGATGTAGCAAATCTCAAATCAAATAATGTTTCTCAAATAATGTTTCTGCTGCAAGCATCACTTTTTGTTCAAGGGGAGTGGTAACTTCAACAAAAGCTTCACATTACGTATGCTGTTTTTGTCATTATTTTTTTTTTAATTTCTTGTGCTTATTTGATCTGTTTTAGCTTAAATAATAGTATCTGGCCATATTTTATTTTTTAATTTTGTACAAGGCAAATGAATTTGTGATGAGTTGGTTTATAATCATTAAAGACGTCTCCATTGACACTTAGTTTTGTTATAAAATTTGTCTTATACAACCCACGTGTATTACACGTTATTTATGCATATTATATGCAAGTATCAGTATTATATTATTCTATATTATGCTATAAAGAGTACGCTTAAAACATTTATTTATATGGAAACGTGTCAAATGGGTTGAAGGTCTTTTTTTATTATACTTTTATGTTTTATACAGTTTAAATTGTTTAACCCGTGTAGTACACGGGACTCTAACCTAGTATATATATATATATATAGTAATAATAATAAATATGTAGACATTATACTAATCAAACCCAACCAGCAGCCCAAGGCCTGGCCCAGTCCACACGCAGGCCCAACCAAAAGCCCAGCAGACCCTTCCCCCTTATCTGTTTAGAAAAAAAAAAAAAAAAAAAAACATTGCTCCTACCGAGGTTCGAACCGGAGCAGAGCCGAACACACCACTTGGGCTACACCTCAAATCTGTTTATAACCCAACCCATATTATATAAAACCCCACCTAGATCACCCTTCTTCTTCCCTGATTCTCGCTAGACAACAGACCCGCCTCACCAAAATCAAGAGCTTGATTCATGGATGCGAAATTGGAAACCCATTATCACAATTAAAACTGGTCAGCGGGTGACAGACCATTATCGCGTCTGATTAGTCTATTATTGCCATATATAAGTTCGTAATTGAAGTTTATCACGCGGTTTGACCAAGCCTTATTCAAACATTAAAAACTTGCCATTTGATGATCTTAATATAAAACGAACCTTCCATGACACATCTAAAGGGCCGAATAACAAGAATCACACACACATTTCATCTAAAGACTCTCAAACTATTGAATTTTTAAAGCTTTGTGTTCTATACCCATTTAATCCGATTCAACCTTCTTGAGGAACTGTAAGTGCGATTATATTGTTTGGTTTTGTTCGGATGCTCATATAGATTAATAGCCCCAATGATTCTGTTGTTATTGTTTGCTAAATCAAATAATTGTAAATCTAGGGCTTGAACACGATTGAATTGGGGAAGAACATGTTACTGAACTAGGTTATTTATTTTAAACAAACACAAACCCAACACAACCACTGATCTAGATCAAGTGGTTGTGTCTGTTGTTGTTAAATGAAATCACACGGGTTCGAATCCCTCCATACGCTTTTTTATTCCTTTCATTTAAAGATTATAAAATCAGATTTTCATTATATTATATAACTAATTTAATCGTAGATTAATAATTCTCATGGTCCAGACCAACTGGTCTGGACTTGTGATTATAAACACGAACCGACCAGAGGCCCGGGTACGATTCTTGGCATTAACAACATTTTATATATATATATATATATATATATATATCCTCTTATAATATTTAAAAATGATTTTAAAATACTAAAACTCCTCTATAAATTTCACAAAATTTATTTTATGCCATTCTAGTGGAAAAGTTTAACATACCATTTTTTAGTTTTCCAAAATTATTTATCTATTATATATAATAAATAGTTTAAGTTTATTCCATTATAATTATAAAATTCTCTAAAAATATCAAAACGATTATATAAATTCCCACAAAATTATTCTGAATTTATATAATCTTAAACTTTTCTGAAATGATTTTTATTTCTGAAAAACAATTTATTTAGTTTTTTTAATCAATTTTTGTTAGTTTTAATCATAAATAAATCATAATAAATTCATTTTTCAATATGTTTGCCCCAAAATTTTATATAAATTATTTCTATTCATTTGGAACAGAAATACAATTTTTAATTTAAAAATTCTTTAATTTTAATATTTTTAAATATTAAAGTTATATTTTAACGATTTGAAATAAATAGATTGAATATTCTATTTTCAAGAAAATAAAATTATAAAAATTATTTTCATACATAAAACCTTATAATGTGACCACTTTTAATTTAAAATTTACAAAAAGACTTTTGTTTATTTAATTATCAAATTTCTCTCATTTATTAAACGTTTAATTTATTAATCAAACGAATACTTATCCCAAACCATAGAATATACTTGTAAACTAGATAGACTTAGACTTATTTGTTACCCTATACATAGGGTGATACTTGGCAACGTTGGATTACACTTATTCAATTTCACAAGACTTAACACCTTGCTAAGGTGAGTATTACTTATCCCCTTTTTCGCTTTTACAACTTTTGGGGTGATTCATGCACAAGTATACAAAACTTTCATATTCATTTACACATACATTTTATTCATTTACAATTCATATACGTGTCTTGTTTATCTTTGTGCTTATGTTTGAACATGAACGTAGCTTACATACAAAATCATACATCTAGACATAACTTATGTTATGGTGCTCTTTACACATAGACGTAACTTATGTTACGGTGCTCATTTAGACGTAACTTATGTTACGGTGCTCATTTAGACATAACTTATGTTATGGTGCTCTTTTAGACTTGCCACGTGTTGAGGTGCTCATTATCAACTTCATTGTACAAACTTTACATTTGATCTTTGTCTTGTTTGGTTACTTGCGTGTTTACATAATGCCTTGGTGATGCTAGACACATGAATTGTACTACCTTTTCAAACTTATACTATATGTACAAAGCTAAGTAGTACTCACCAACATCATATGTTGACAAAATTATTTTCGTGCATGTTTCAGGATAAGCTGCTTGACGCTTCACATAGGACTTTGGACTTAGATTTAAATCAATCAATTATCTTTATTTTTGTTGTCTCGTATTTAATTTCACATGTTGTAAAACAATATTCAATAATCATATATTTACATTTTAGTACCATGAGCTTTTGAACAATCGTCACTACGTGGCACCTCGATGATTCCGCCATCGGTTGGGGTGTTACAATATCAGCTACTAGACCACTTCTATATCAACTATTGAACCAGCCCACCAAGACTCCAAGATAACATACATGCAAAATAAGAAGCAAAACAAAACAAGAAGTGTGTAAATATTACGGACACATAAAAGAATCAAATTGGACAAACACGTTACCTCTCGAAAATTTAACAAGGTCATAGCTTAAGTAGGTGTTAGGTGACTTGACTCTAACTTAAGCATGAAACGGGTACATGTGCCTAAACTATGTGTGTTGCCCATAGCCGATCATAGTGATGGCTAGCTAGTACCGTATTATTAGACTATCACCTAAGATTGTCTTGGTACATTTTCAGGGTCAAGGTTTTGATCAGTTAATTATCATATCGCCTAAAGACAATGTGAGTTTTTTGAATGTTTTCCTATGTGGGCATGGTTTTCCTAACTGGTAATTGTTTATAATTGTCTTGAAATCTCATGACTGTGTAACGCATGAGTATGCATACATATACATGTATATTGGGGGCCCTTATACGTGTCGTCACGAATGGGGTTATCGGTAACTACATTGGCTCATGTTAAGAGCACATGTGGTGTAGTTGGGTTTGACTATATTGGGATGTAAATCACCGGATCTTGGGAAGGGCGCCTGTGGTGAGACTGGGTTATAATAACATGGGCGGGTGCAAGTCATGATTGTTTTTAATATGTGATTTTGATAACTGTGTATACTCATGAACTCACCAGTATATGCTGGCGTCCTTTTTAAGCATCTGTTGTCACACCCTCAAATTTCCACTGCGGAGTTTTACCGCGAGGTGCATGACAAACCAGGACCCATAGCCATAAGTATCATGAACGACTCTAAATGCCCAAACCATTTAGTTCGTTTTTAAGAAAAAGTTTCAAAGTTTAACCAAGCAATTTAAAGTAATGCGGAAGCGTAAACAAAGTAAAACATTTGCAAAAGTCTGCGCAAGACAACGCGCCCAAAACCAAAGTTAATAAGTACGAGATAATAAATAACCATAACCCAAGACACGAATGATGCATGCCCTAAAACGTGCTCCGTACCTAAGGACCTGCAAAGCATGCTAAAATGTGTCAACATAAAGTCGGTGAGTTCACTATATAAGTAAGCAATGTAAATAATAACGTAGGTTCTCAAAACCCCAAAAGTCAAGTGTACAACGTTGGTCCCTCAGACCCTGTAAACAATAGCTAATTCAAATGTCAGGGGTAGCTAGCCCACTCATGATAACTAAAACCGGCGAATACCGAACTACTAATGAACAAGTTCCCATAACCGGGATAGAGATGCCTTGCATCATTGTCCATCGACAATGATTATGTTTGAAGCTAATAGTTCACACCCGTGCTCCCAGCACGATGTGAGGTTTGTTAGACCTAATAGCGCTATCAACTAATTAACCCGCTTGCCCAACCGGCAATTGATTCGGTATTTTGAAGGACTTAAAAGATGTGTTTGGTTTAGTTCATCAAGGACATATACATGAATTAGTAAAAATAGATTCACCTCGTGAACCATGCACCCCAAACCCGGGATGTGTAAAAGAAAGTTATCTCAAGATAGACTAGAAAACGTTACCAATGTGGTCTCAACCCGAGACGCATGCTTTGAGAAAAAGTAGTGAAACTCACCTTATCGCGTAAGCAAAGAATCCAAACAGCAAGTATTATATGCTACCGACACCCTAATAACAGTGTCACTACGTGAGTATAGGCGTAACATCATTACACCATATAACTCGTTTGTCCAAGGCGTTTTAAATATTCAAAAGTGTGTATGCGACGCCTAGTGATTCTACATGCAATAGTAAACCCTACGGACTCGTTGGTGAATGAGTTGGTTATAATTAGTTTCTACAGCCCATATGTGTCGTAAACATGTGTACTTCCGTTATATGTAAATTTTAGATCACCTAAGACCTCAAGTAATCACATAGTCACATAATACACAATCTGTGTTTTCAGGACAGATTGTGCGCCATCAAAACGAATTTATTTAAAATAGTAAACCAGTGAGTTATCCTCCCAAATTTTTACTGAATTTTCTTTGGGATTCACTTGGCAATACCTATTTTTTTTTTGTCTTAATTCCAAACACAAAAATTATAAAAATTCGTACAACACAGCAGTGTTCAGAAAATTTCCACAACAGGTCAGTTTAGTAGGAAAATTCTTAAAAATTGTGTATTCATCCAAACGAGATGAATCCACTTGGAAAAGCTCTATTTTTCCAGTATTGACCTACTGTAAAAATTTCATAACCTAACTCCTTGTAAATCTCAAGTTATGGCCATTTAAAGTTAACCCAATTTACAAATCCGAAAATATGATATGACCCCTAATCAATTAAAATTCCAAAAACGACTCATCCTACGTCCAAAACACATGATTTTACCCATTATGAAAAGCTAAGATCAGGTGTGACCTAACCATGCCAAGAAAACCCTAAAATTATTATGTTAGAGCCGTGTTACAGCTCCTACAAGTTTGACTAACCATTCTGTCCAGATTTTAGTTTCGCTTAAATCATACTTTAATCGCCTACCGTGTGCACAAAAACTATTAACATTCACCAATCATCAACACAAAACATTCCTAATACCTATTTTATCAGATTCTATGATTAAACATGTCAAGATCAAAGCTTTACGAATCAAAACACCAATTACTTGCGCAACAAGTATCCTACGATATTACTAAGCGTTTATGAGTATGTTTAATCCATTTAATCTTCAAAAAGATTCATGCTTTAATGTTTTATAAATTCATTCAGACCTGGACAAACTTATTATATGATTTTTATTAATGAAAACACAAGATAAAAGCGTAAGAAATCGTAAGATATACCCTTAGCTCTCTCAATCGATCAATCGCGCGCCTTGGAGCCTCCCAATTGATGATCTTGAGCCTTAGCAGAGGTTGTTTGAGTGAAATATTCGTGTGGGGCAGTAAGGGGGCGATTAGGGTTGAGTATGGGGGTTGCATGGGAGTTTAGGTTGCTTAAATATAAGTTTAAGGCGGTTTAGACCCGTCAGTTCGTTTCGAGCGGCCGCTCGGTGCCTGTGAGCGGCCGCTCACAGGTCCGGGTGGCGCGCTCTTTTCTCGTTTCGTCTCCCGACGCGTTATCCTTCGACGTTTTCGTTATTTCGGACCGTAACAAGTGTAACCCCATGCATTAAGACCCTAATCAACCTCATGCTCCACTTTTAATGATTTCTATTAACGTGTTCGGTTTAGGTTCACATAATCACGTATGGTTTTCACATAAGTTTATTTTTCACCAACGTCCGAGGTTCACTAATCATGCAATCACACATTGACTCACAACCATGCACGTATGTCTTATCTAACTAACCCTAGTTAAGTATAATGCAAGGAAATGTAACTAGAGTTTAGTTAAAGTGAGAACCTGAATTTTCGGGGTATCACATCTGTCACAGGTAACGAGGCTTGAGGTCTAGTTACCATAGATTCCGAGCTTGTGTGGCCAAGGGAACTATGGAATAGTAGTCCCGTAGTGACTAGTAAATTTTGTAAATCAGATTATGAGTAGTCTAATGAAATGTTGTATCGTTTAAGCCTTCAACTTTTGTAGTTTAAGTTAATGAAATAAAAGTTTCCCTTTTAAGTTTTGGTATCAATTGTGTACTGATCATCCTTATCTGGGTGAGGTGTCACATACTCCCCTTAATCTATGGCGTCCCTTAAGTCCATAACCAAACCAAGATATAATTTACCTGTGCGTTGTTTGGTATACAACTAAATTCAGACGTTAAATGCATCCTTTAAGGAATCGACGTTATCGACTCAAGATGTATCTTGTCAGGAACCAATAGTACTATCCACAACATCCTAAGGTCACATGTACCCGTTTATCCTCTCTCTCAACTCATGGAACAACTGGTTATAGTTCATAACGGGGTGTGCCCACCAAAGGCTCACTGTTACCTAAGTACCCATTTACTTATCAATATTTCTTTACGTCACAACACGATTTAAAACACATATTTCCCTCATTTAGAAAACATTTAAAAACGTTTAAAGAGAGGCCTTGAAAACTCATCTCAGCACAGCACAACATCAACACAACACGCAGTCCAACATAACTAGAGAATAGCAAGCGACTCAACTCAACAACCTATAGTGTGTTATTTCCATAAGACAATATTTTATTATGCGTGTTTATTCTGCAAGTTGTTTTTACCCAACTCCCAACACCACTATAATATTCAAGTCCCGTTTGATTAGAAAAATATGTCCTAGGTCCGTTGGTATGGATTCCCGATGTTAAGTTATTAACAACTTAATTTGTTTAACCTTAAATATTATCCTTAAGTTAGTTGGGTTTACCAAAGCAAGCCCCGATCACCGTCAGATTTTCCTCACACGTTGTGATCGTTATTTACTAACAAGAATCAATATTTAATTCATCTTCCCAAGTCTAAGTATTATTTTTTAATCAATTTCTCAACAACGCGACAACTTATAGAAATATACTTTTCTTAAAAACTCTCGTAATTATTCTTTCGGAAAATATATTCATATACTTTTAGAATAGTTACTTTATCATCAGCATCTCATTTCTCATCATAAAATTTATATCAACGTTTTTAATATTGTCCCGGTTATTTACGAATTGATCCGACTAGTTAACTATATTAGCTTTACACAACAACACAATAAAAAATATATAGTTAACTAAATACTTTTGTTTTTTAATAAAAACATCTCTTAAACTTACTTGTTTTACACTTTATACCCTACTTTTTTAAAAAGTCACTTTTCATCATTAAATTTCCAAAGGTTCAACTTCTTCGTTTTAAATTTGTAAATCTTCTCAAAACACTTACTACTTTACAAACTTTACATTTTATTCTTGAACTTTGAAATAACATAAGTTTAACATAAACTTTTAACTTTGTTCTAACAAACTCACGTTTATCATTCATGTTTATGTCAAGACTTGTGAATATGTTTTTATTGCAAAAACAAGTCACATGTGAATATGTTTTTATTGCAAAAACAAGTCACATATGTTCTTATTTCAAGATCAAGTCTAGGTTATCAACTTTGCCATGCATGTTAAAATATATAGTTTTATAAAGTATTTATTTTATTAAACTCATCATCATCTTACTTTATTTACAAGAAAAAATCATCCTATGTTACTAACTTTAATAAAAGGTTAGTTATTAACATAAACTTTGAAGATCTTTGAACTTATCAAAACATCATCAACATCGTATCCCCCCCTCCCCAAAAAAAAAAAAAAAAAAAAAATTATACATATAAATACATGCATACTTTTTGTTTCAAGAGGGCCATCAATAATGTTTATATCTTGACTTTTAAACCTTTGTATTAAAGATCGGAGCTTATAAACATACTTTTTTTTTTTAACAAAACACATACATACCCACCATTTTGTTTTTAAGATTAAACCATTTAAAAGATCTAAAATAATCAAAGAAACATGATCTTTCTTCTAGCACTAAGTCGAGGAAAGACACCAAAAACTTGATGATCTTGGGGGCGTATTACTCCTATATTAAGCTCCAACACCCAACGGTTTGTGATTGTTATTTGAATGAGGGTTTGTATGTGGATCTAGATGGAATTTTTTTAATAATATCTGATGATGATAAAAAAAATATTAAAAGGTGTTAATTGTTTATTTAACAACTTTATTTTATTTAAAGTTCAAAAAATGTGCCGGAGACAAAAAAACACACAAGAAATAATTAGGTTAGTATCCATTTAAAAAGATCAGTTGTTAGCAACATATCAATAAATAGATACTTAATGCAACCATATATTTTATTTATCTATATCTATATCTTTTGGAAAGAGATTAATCATACATGTCATACTCCTATACAATCCCTCCTTTGAGAGATGCCACATAAGATGTGATGTGGCAACTCTAAACCAATTAAAAAAAGAAATAAATATGATTTAATCTAATCTATTAAATACCTAATCTACTAAATCTAAATATTAAAACTTTATTATTTTATCTTTCGTGTTTCCTCCCATAACTTTTAAACGTTAATATCTTTTATATACGAGATTTTTTAAAGAAAAAAATTACACCAAATTAACGAGCGTTTTATTATCTTTCCAACAAGTACCATAGTGCTATATAAAAATCGGAGAAAAAATGACTATTTTTTGTAACCCGACAGGTATTGTGTCGGTTTGGGATTAGTTTACAAAAAATTATGGGCTTGGGCCGGGTCTTGGATTAGGTGATACCCAACCCGATTACCCGAAACAACATACCCAAATACTCGAACTACATACCCGATCATATACCCATGAATTTTTTAACGCATCACATAACCCTTAGACTAATGCGTTCGATATTTCAATAATTAACTTTTTTTCTTATTTCATGTTAGTCTTTTTAGAATGATCGATTACGAATTTCTGAATTCATTTGTCATGACACTAGATTTATACCCCGGCGCAGAGATTTGTTTTTTTTATATTTGAATATGATAATTTATGGCAGAGATTTGTTTAAAATAATAATAATAATAATAATATATTTTATTATGTTATTAGATATTTCAACACGGGACGCTTCCGGGATAGAAACTAGTTCCTAAAATAAAGAAAACACGTCCACAGAATTTAGTGGATATAATCTCAAGGAAATCCATTCACTTTAGTCAAACTTATGTACCTGGACAAATAATCTAAAATATAAATTTCTATCATCAATCTAGAGCTATATAAAATAATATTTTAATTTGGATAAAGTAGTAGTTGATTGATAGTATGTTTTGATATTAATTAACCAATACCAATCTGGTTTTAAATTTTAACGTTTTCGTAAGCTTGATGTTCATACCAATAATTGATATTGTTAAATATAGTGTAGAATATAAGAAAATTATCTGGCAATCATGCTTTTAGTTTATTGGTGACCTAACTTGTGATTAATATGTACTCGATCAAAGGATTATAGTGTAAATATAATGAACTTATTGATTACCTCGGGAGGGTTTTGAGGATAAAAATCTAATTTTACGTGATAACCTATTGTAAATGGCTCAAGTTAACTTACCACAAAATCTTCCAATCATTGCATGTCCATAGTATTTCTAATCAGTAATAACTCATATTTCCTAATCTAAAACCTAATCAGTAATCATCTAAAGAATCACTTATGTAAGCTGCAACTATTCAAAAGCTCATCACATCTCTCTAATCTCTCACAGCTCCTATAATTCCTAACCTAATCAACTAAAGAATCACTTAAGTTGGAAATTGTAACCATTAAAAAACTTATCACATTTATGTACCAAGTCTCACAATACTAATATTGATAACTAACCTAAAAGAATGTATAACTCTAATACTAACGGTTATCATAAATTACCTATGCACATTTGTGTTTTTTTTCTGCATTAACAAAAACTCACTAAAAAAACATTTTTTTTCGTTTTTTGTATAGCACTATGGTGCTTGTTGTAGAGATAATAAAACGATCGTTAATTTGGTGTAAAAAAAATTTCAAAAAAAATGTCATACATAAAAGTTACTAACGTTTAAAAATTGTGAGTGGAAAATAAGGAAAAAATAAAGATAAAAATAGTAACTAACATATTTGAAATTTTAAGATAATATAGATATAGATTTTATTTAAAAACAAAATAAATAGATTTAAAAGAGAGCTTTACATGATTCCACGTGACACATTCAAAGAGGGGTTGAGGCCACCATTGAATGCCACATCATCTAACTTCAATTCTTTTATTATAAGTTAATATTATAGATTATAGATTCTATTCTTTACGTAATCAATAATATGCTAGAGAATTAAAAAAACTAAATAATGCACTTGTATGTAATGTTTTGTTGGTAGTGGCAAAGGGAAACTAGATGTATTTTAAGTTCTCGCGATTCTTAACATTTTTCTTGATTATGATTTGAACACTCCCGTATTATGTAGGGACTTTAAGAAACAATAAGTATCTCGGGGATTATCACTAATCATCGAGTGGTTTGTACTTACGTTACTGCACGTACGTTTCTTTACCTAAACCTTTGGATTAACCCTAGGAAGTAAATATGAGTGAGTGTGTGGTAAATGAAGTAAGAACACAAAGATATAAGTGGTTCGGTCGAGTATGACATACGTCCACTTTGAAGAGCCGAGGATATTATTGCTTGAGAGAATACAAAGCATGTAAGTAATCCTAGCTCTATGTTACAAGTGATTGATTTTCGATCCCCTTGAAGGGAGTTGATGTCTTCTATTTATAATGGAGGTCGTGGGCTTGAGAAGAAGCCCACGACGAGTCTTGTGATCTTTGGGCATTGCCCCAGCCCACCTTTCCCTGGTCTCTGAAAAAGGCGGGAAAAGGACGTCTACTGTAGATGACGTCACCAGCGAGTTTACAGGTGGACACGTGGCGGCTTGCGATTGGTCCCTGGAGGTATGTCGTTCTGAACCGGCATAGTTGACTTACCTGCCGGCGTCTGACGTGACCTCTGACGGTGGGTAAGCATGGAACTAGTCACGTCACTGTTGAACCTCAGTGGTTGTTGGGCAACCGCGGACATGTGTCCTTATCCAGTTGGTGGTGTTAGTGATCCTCTGCAGGTAGATCTTCCTGACTCTTGATCTTCCGTACCTCGTAGTTAAGAATGTTTATGATGTGAAGCAGCCCGCGCGTTGGTAGATGCGCGCGTGTTTCTCACAGGTGTGTAGGGTTGTGACCCAAGTCCTTTCCGCCAAAACTGTGCTACGCGCCCGTTTCCGCGGATCTTCTATTAAGCGGGGATAGGGAGGCCGCGTCCGCCCGGATTAGGCTCCCTATCCCTTCAAGTCCCCCTAGTCTAGGTCTTCTCCTGTTCTCGATTCGAGATGAGGTGGAGCGCTAGACTGAAAAAATAAGTCGTGGATGATAGCTCATCCATTCCTGTTGTTTTGTCGTAGGGGAGGCGGGGAACGTCTTTATCCGCGTTTATGTCAAAACTCCGCCGGCCATGACGTGTCATGCTCTATCCTTAGAGGGGAGGGGGCGGAGAACGTCTTTCTATGATGTACGTCAATAGTTCGCGAACTATGACGTTTCATGCCTTTCCTGTGAAGGGGGGAAGGCGAAGAACGTCTTTGTTCGCGCTTACGTCAAAACTCCGCTAGGTATGACGTGTCAGGCCATATCTTGTTATAAATGCGTTCCCCTACTTGGGATTAAATGCTGGGTGATGCATTTATTTTGTCGTCAATCATTTGAATTTATGGCGCCCGGAATTCGAATGTGGGTAACGTTATGGGGAAGTTTAGCAGACGTATTAGATAGCTGTGTGACACGTTGTCTGCTTTATGTCTCCCCAAACGTTTTGCACGAGACTTTTCTCCTGGTGTCAGGCGCGTGGCGATCACGCGCGTCTGTTGATTAAACGAGTGATCAGGGTAGTGCCACGTGTCTTGTCTCACGTGTCTCGTGTCAGGCGCGTGGGAGAGCACGCGTTTGATTTTGTGAAATGGTGAGGTTTGTTGACACGTGTCCGGAGACCGAACAGTTGCCAGATGTGGTTGTTGCACACGCGCTGTTATGAGCCATCCGATGGTGCATGTGCCACGTGTCTTCATCTCCAGCCTCCAGATGAAAGGACGTGATGGTTGCTTTTTTCCTTGTGGGTCCCATTGCCATAAATGCAATGGGTATATATATGTTGGAGGGCTTTGTGGAACGGTTACACTTTCAAATTCGTCTCACAAATCCTCTCGAATCCTCCGATCAATCTTCATCTTCTCCGTTCAAACTTTGAAGTTTCCGAGAAATCTTCAAGTTTCCCGGCTAGTTCTCCGGTGACAACTGAAGATTTCCTTGAAACTTCACCGAGTTGTTTTCCTTTCCTTTGAACCCTTCATCTTCTTCTTGTTATAATGTCTGACCTCTCGACTGACGTCTCTCCGACTGGTGAGATTCATCATGATGAATCTGAGGCCAGTAGTCAGGAGATAGATCCAGATGTTCCAGAGATAAAAGTGAAAGAAAGGAAGTTGGCGACCAACACTCCTTGTAAGTGGAACGCTGCAGCTTTTTCTGTGTTTTGTGCTGATCACGGAGTCTTGTCGGAGTGGGAGCCGGAGTTACCTGGCCCGGGGAAGACGATTCTGGCCCCACCGGAGGGCAAGCTTGCCTTCTACGAGTCCCACTTTTCTAAGTGTGGCTTCCGCTTGCCCTGCACCCGCTTCCAACTGGATACTCTGGTAGAGTATGGGATAGCGGTGTCCCAGGTTAGTGGGTTTGGGATGCTCCGGTTGGGGCATTTTGAGAACCAATGCCGGGCATTGGATATTGAACCGACCATTGACCGGTTCAATGTATTTTATTACATGGCCCGGGATGAGTCATGGTTTACTTTCAAACCTCGGCCCAAGGTTCCGGTGATAATCACCGAGGTTCCCAAGTCCTCCATGGGTGGAAGGACAAGTTTTTTTACTTGAAGAAGGGGGTGATTCCAGTGGCCATGCCTTGGAAGGTGGCGGCGTCTAAGGAGCGGGTGAAAGACCGCGAGGTGATGCAGAGCTACAGCGATGAGGCCTGGTTCGTCGCCCTGACAACTCACAAAACCAAGCTGGAGTTGAAGGGATTGTTTGAGGGTACTTATAACCTACTGGGTACCAGCCGCACAGGTATCCGCGAGGGGAAGGAACCTTATATCGCCCAAGAAGGTATCTATCTCTGTCTTGTATCTTCTGTGTTTATAATTTTTTGCTAATTGTGCTCTTGAATGCGCAGGTGTGACGAAGTTTGATGTTTTTGAGTCCTGCGGGGCGATTAAGTTGAACTGGAGGCGGGTCCCAGAGGGGGAGGTCTCTTATTTGGAAGAGTTTGTTGGCAGATTCTATTACCCGAATCTGGAGAATCCGCCCACCCATCATTACATCACCCGTAAGTCTTCTAATCCTTCTTCCACGTTTGTGGGTGAACCCGGTGTATCTAGGTCCACTGGCCCCTTTGGAGGGGTGTCGCGCTTAGCGCGGCATTCCCGGGGGCGGAAGAAGCATGCCCCTCGTAGGCATGGCTATGTGGCCAAACGACTGACCTCCCTTTCTGACACAGGGTCTTCGGATACAGGCGGGAAGTATGTAAAAAGCTGCCATAAGCGAAAGGATGGACCGCCTTCGGATGAAGATGATGATGATGATGAGTCTAAGTTGAAGACTCAGAAGAAAGGTCGCCGCGAGGCGGGTGCTGGTGGGACCAGCGAAGCGAGCGGGTGCGCTGGAGGCTCCAAAAAAGTAGGTGGTGTAGGGGACAAGGGCAAGTCCCCTGCCAAGGTTATCCAACCGCAGGAGCCTGGCACTCCTGCGTTCTCGTTTGATATAGGTGCCCCACCTGTGCGCCAGCCTCTTCTTCAAAATATGGTGAAGAAGATCCTTGGTACGTATGCTAAACCCTCATTTGTTATTATTATTATTATTATTATTATTATTATTATTATTATTATTATTATTATTATTATTATTATTATTATTATTATTATTCATTTTTTAATTATTTTCCGTCTTGCAGCTGTGGCACCGAAGGTTACGCCTAGTCCTCCCCCTCCGCCTCTCCGCACTGTTGAGGAAATAGCGGAGGCCAAGAGAAAGAGGGATGAGGAACGTCTGTGTAAGGAGGCAGAGTTGGCTGAGAAGACTAGGGTCGATGAAGCCGCTAAGGCTGAGGCCCTTTTGATGAGGCCGCTAAGGCTGAGGCGGCAGCCGAGGAGGCCGGTAAGAAGGCTGAGGCAGAGCGGCTGCGCTCAAAGGAATAGAGGCTCCTCGCTGAGAAGGAAGATGAGGCCAAGAAGCAAGCCGATGAAGCTTTGAGTTCCAAGATGACTCCCCAGGCGGGAGGCGCCAGGGGCCATTCGGTTGATCGCCGGGCGAGGAGTGCGCCGCCCAGCGTGGGGGGCAGCGAACCCGCTGGAGAGTATGATGGCTCTAGCTGGGTTCGGGGTGACACCATTTGGCGCCCCGTTGGGCGGTTAGGGAGAATACTTTGTTCTCCAACTCCCTAGCCGCCGAGGAGTTTGTTAATGGGGCGGCGCCCCCTTATGAGCAGGCCTTTCAGGACAGCTTGAGTCGTCCTGACTTGATCACAAATATGTGCATCAGTCAGGCGAGTCAGCTGGCCATGATGGACTCCCTTCGGCGGCGCGACGCCGCCATGCAACGGGATCTGGCCCGTTTGAAGTCCGAGAAGGCCGCCCTTGCTGAAAAATAGGCGGCCATAAAGTACCGGGTTGAAGAATACCGCTGCCGTGCTCATTGTGCCGAAGAAGGTGCGAAGAAGCTTCTATCTGAGTCGGCGGCGGATAAGAGGCAGTGGACGGAAGCCTGCAACCGCTCGAACGAGGAGAGGCCGCAACTGAAGGACAGGATCCAACAATTGAAGGAAACCAGCAAGGCCGGCCTTGAGGAACTTGAAAAGAAATGCAAGGCCCTTGCCGAGCGCACTGTCAAATTCGTGGACATGCGCAAGCAGCTGGAGTCCAAGGCCGCTGATCTTGACAAGGCCAATTCCCGCCTCAGTGCACTTGAGGGGGAGCGGTTCATTATGTTGGAGGCGAAGGAGACGCTCCAACTGGAAAGGGACGCGGCTCTGAAGGACCGCTTCAGCCGCCGTGTCGGAGGCTGAAGCGGCCAAGTCTCTGTTGGACGCCTCTGTGGTGGAGCAGGAGCAGATGCGGGAATCTCTCCGCTGGTTGATGACCAGCGGGATTGAGGGGGTAAGCTTTACCCTTATTTTCTTTCCCTCTGATTTTTGTTTCCCTTATAAAATGTTACTAACTCTATCTCCGTCCTTGAAGATTTTCAAGCGATTCTGGCAGGAGCCGAAGCTTGGCGACCAGGTCGCTAGCATAGCCACCACCGCCCATGCTTATGGGTACAACGAAGGTTTTGAGGATGGCTTCCTCCATGCACAGAATAATAGCGCATTATTGACGCGGAGCATTATGGGAAGCCCCTAAAGGACGAGTATTTGGCGGAACTCGCCAAGTTTGATAAACTTGAGTTCCCCGTCCTTCAGGTTGTGACGGACTGTAATCGCCATGTTGATCCCGCGGCTACCCTTCGTTACTTCATAGAAAAATCTGACAAGCTGGGTGAGAAGTCCAAGGAGCGGGCCGCTGAGGCTGAAAGGTTGCGGCTGGAGGAAGAGAGGCGGAAGGCCACTAGTGAAGGGTTCTCCGGGGCGCGCCTGGATGAAGAGGAGCAGCCGGAGACCGAGGAGCAGCTAGTGGACTTTAGCGGCTCCGATAGTTAGGTTTTACGTTGCTTTGTTTTCCTATAAATACTACTTGGGTTTTTAATTCCCAATGTGAATGAAAAAAATTTGTTTGTTATATCTTGTGTTGTCTCGCGTTAACTCCTGTTGTACTTATTTAACTAAGTCATCACCCAGTGTATAAGTAAGAGTTAGCGCGTGTGTCTAGTAAGTGGTCCGACGTTTAAGTGTTGATACTTTTGCCTTGAAGACCATTGCGTGACACAACTTGTACCGTGAGTCCGACAAGCGTACCAATGAGGCCTTGTCTTGAAGACTTGTATTCGCGTCGTGGAACGTCATGCTTCTCGTAAAGTCCGACTCACTCTGTGAGTGACTCTAGAAGACGGAGGCTTAGTATGACGTTTCGGCGCGAATGTTTCAGTCCGACAAGTAAGCTATGTCTTGGACACTGCAGCGCGGGTTAGGTGTATATACGAGTCCGGGATGCGGTGAGCATGCCTTGAAGACTCGTCTACATCCTAGCCGTAGCACGAGGCTGCGTTAGTCCAACATAGCTTGCAGCGTTGTCTTGAAGACCTAGGTGCAGAAAAAACAAGTAGAATAACAAGTATAGGAGACAAACGTTCTTTTTATTGATGAGTGCCGCGGCATGTGTAGCTGGGCGCGGTAACAGGATTACAAATAGCATAGGCGTAATTGGGCCGCATTCCAAGATCGTGGGACGGGCATGCCATCCAACCTTTCCAGCGCGTATGCCCCGTTGCCTATAATTTCTTGGATCTTGTATGGCCCTTCCCAAGTTGGTGCCAGTTTCCCTGGCTTTTCCGCGTTGGAAGCTTCATTGTTGCGGAAGACATTATGTCACACCCTCAAATTTCCACTGCGGGGTTTATACCGCGAGGCGCGTGATATACCAGGATCCCATAGCCATAAGTCATAAGAACGACTCTAAATGCCCAAACCATTTAGTTCGTTATTGAAAATCATGTTTAGTGTTTACCAAAAAGTTCAGTTAAGTTGCGGAAGCGTAAACCAAATTTAAACCTTTTTAAAAACTATGCGCAAAAAAATGCGCCCAAATTAAAACCATACGAAAGCATAATATATAACTTATGTGTATGCCCGAGAGCCCAAATGCAGTGAAGTGTACAGTGCTTTCTAATCCTGGCACCGGAAGCTAACTACCTGCAAAAGCATGCAAATCGTGTGTCAACATAAAGCTGGTGAGTTCACAAAGTAAAGTAATTTAATATGCAAATGCGCTGGTTTCCAAAACCACGTAAGTAAGTAAGTTGTGTTGGTGCCCCGTACCGTGTAACCACTAATTCATCGCATGTCAAGGGTAGCTAACCCATTCATGATAACTAACCGAATATACCGAACTGCTATGTACTTGTAGCCACATAAGTGTGCCGCATGCCTGACATCATTGTCTATCCACAATGATAAAGTTTCCTTAAGTTATAGTTCACCCCCGCGCTCCCCGAGCCGGTGTGAGGTTTGTAAGACCTAATAGCGCTATCAACTAATAACCCGCTTGCCAACCCTGGCAACTCATTCGGTACGTGAGGACTTACAGATGATAGAAATGGTTTAGTTTATCAAGGACACAATTGCGAACTAGCAAAGTAACCGACCCTCATAAGGATCCATGGCATCCCAACCCGGGATGTATAAGTAGTCCCAAACCGGACTAGAAAATGTTAAGTAAAGTGTCTCATACCTGAGACGCATGCTTTTGAGAAAAGAGTAGTGAAACTCACCTTAGGTCGCAAGCGAAAATCCAAAATCCACGAATAGTAACGTGCTACCGACTCCCTATTACAAATGTCACTAGGTGAGTATACGTGCATAACCAACACACCATATAACTCGTTTATCCGAGACCTTTAAATGTTCAAAACCGTGTAGTGACACCTAATGACTCTACATGCTCAAGTATGTCCTACGTATCCTGTTGGTGATTATAGTGATTATTATCAGTTTAATACATCAAATACATCTCATACAAGTTTTCACACAAGTACATGTCAATTACATGCCACATAGAACTCTAAATAGTCACTTAAAGACCCCGTACACAATCTGCGTTTTTAGGACAGATTGTGTGTTGTGAAAAACAATTTATTTAAAATACTTAACGAATGAATTAGAGTCCCAAATTTTTACTGAATTTTATTTGGGATTCACTCGACAATACCTATTTTTGTTTTGTCTTAATTCCAAACACAAAAATTATGAAAATTCGTACAACACAGCTATGTCCAGAAAATTTCCTCAACAGGTCAGTTTAGTAGGAAAATTCTTAAAAATTGTGTATTCATCCAAACGAGATGAATCCACTTGGAAAAGCTCTATTTTTCCAGTATTGACCTACTGTAAAAATTTCATAACCTAACTCCTTGTAAATCTCAAGTTATGACCATTTAAAGTTAGCCCAATTTACAAATCCGAAAATCTGATATGACCCCTAATCAATTAAAATTCCAAAAACGACTCAAACTATGTCCAAATTCGATGGTTTTGCCCATTATGAGAAGCTAAGACCTTGTACATTACAATCATGCAAAGAAAACATCAAAACAATCAATTTATCAACCCATTACAGCCCCTACAAAACGTTCAACCGAATCTGCCAGAATCTTAAACTTGCATCCCAAGTAATCTACAAACCCTAATTTTTCATGAACATCCCTAATACATGTATAACACCTATAGTACTGATTAAACACCATATTAATCATAGCAAAACACATATGTTATCATGTGAAAACCGTAATCATGGCTACTAATAACAATCATCATCAAATCATCAAGAACATCCAAGAACTCCTACACATACATACATGCGATTCTACATATATTATTTTTTTTTGAGTTTTTAAGGTTTTTCAAGTATTATAATTCATCAAAAATCATAAAGATGTATACCTTGCAATGCTAAAACTCCCTAGAGCCTTGAGATTAAACCCGAACTAGCTTGATTAGGTGAAAGATTACTTGATTGCTTGAAAGCCAAGAGAGAAGGGGGGTGGGGGTTTCGCACGGCACAAACAAGAAGAAGAAGTAGGGTTTTATCTTTTTCTTGCCTCCTAATTATAAGAGGGCTTTGCTTGTTCCCCAAGCAATTGGTATTAGGGCCCTTCTAGTCCATTAACTTGACCCGTTAACCATGTTCTAGCCCAATACCGGACTCAATATTATTAACCATTCTAAATTGTATAAAAACCATTGTTTTTATTATTACATAGCATATTACTCATGTTGTGCACGTAATTTGCATAATCTACGCATTACCTTTCAGTTAGGCGATCATTCACAAAAACATGTAATTCACATAAGCACGTACTTCATGTTCACCATAATTCAATTGTATATATTATTGCTATGTATGTCACATAATTCACCAACGTTTGGGATACAGGACTCATGTGTGTGTTTAACAATGATTTTCCTACTTATAACATATGTTAACATCTTCTAACATATGTTAAACCTGCTTAACTAACCCTAGTTAAGTATCTAGCCATGTATGAACATGTAAGTTAACTAGAGTTCAGTAAAAGTATTAACCTGAAAATGCGGGGTGTCACACATTAGTCACCAATCTTGAATGCGCACTTTTTGACGCGCTTGTTGTAATATCGCTCTAGTTGGGTTTTGTACTTGGCTTCTTTGATGGCCGCTAAGTCTCGCCGCTCATTAAGTAAGTCCAGGTTTAGGCGGAGTTCCTTATCTTTTTTCCTTTGATCGGCCAGTAGAACCCTTGCGGAAGGGCAGCAGATTTCGGCTGGGATTACTGCCTCGGACCCATAGGTTAAGCTTAACGGAGTTTCACCGTTGCTTGTTTTTGTGAGGGTACGGTAGGCCCATAGGGCGTGGGGCAGTTCGTCCACCCATCTAGTGCGCCTGGTACCCAACCGGGCCTTGATTCCTTCCACTATACTTCTGTTAGCTCTTTCGACTTGGCCGTTTCCCTGTGGATGCGCAACAGATGTGAATATTTGTTGGACGCCCATTTGCGCTAACCAGGATTGTAACATCCTGTCTATGAACTGCGTGTCGTTGTCACTGACTAGTTGCATCGGCAAGCCGAATCTGCAAATTATGAACTCCCAGATGAATTTCTTCACGTGGGCCCCATCGATTTTGGCCAGAGGTTTTGCTTCGACCCATTTAGTGAAGTAATTGATGGCTACGATGAGGAATTTGACGTTCCCCGGGGCTGCGGAGAACGGTCCGACTAGATCGATCGCCCATTTTTTAAAAGGCCATGCGGCTGTAACCGGCACTAAGTCGTTCTTTGGGCGCAGGGTGTTTGGCGCGTGTCGTTGGCAGCTGTCACATTTGCGCAATTCTTTGACTGTATCGGTGTGCATGCCTGGCCAATAGTACCCTGCATTCATGATTTTAGCGACCACCATCCGAGGTCCCGCGTGCAGTCCGCATGTGCCTTCGTGAATGTCTTTTATGAGGAACAATGCGTCTGCGGAATCTACGCAGCGAAGGAGTGGTCCCAAGTAGGATCGGCGATACAATATGCCGTCCATGAGTTGATAGTGTAGGGCTTTGTGTTGTGTTTTTCGGGCCTCTGACTTGTCGTCAGGCAGGGTTCCGGATGATAGGTAAGCCTTGATAGGGGTCATCCAGGACGCGTTGCCTGTTTGAATGACGTTAACTTGTCTCAGTGGGACATATGGGGTACTGAGGACTTCGACGCGGACTTCCTTTGCCATGTGTTCGAAAACTGTGGAGGCCATTTTGCTCAATGCGTCTGCTGGTTTGTTTTCGCTGCGCCTGATGTGCTCTACGGTGCAGGAATCAAATTTGCGCATGAGTTGCTTGGCCTGTTCCAAGTATAGTGCCATGGTTTCGTCCTTTGCGTCGTAGACCCCGTTTATCTGTCGAGCGACAAGTAATGAGTCCACGTGTGCCTCCACATGCCTGGCCCCCATTTTTTCCGCGATACGGAGGCCTGCCAGCAACGCTTCGTATTCCGCCTCATTGTTCATGCTTTTCAAGTCGAGGCGGATGGCGTATGTGAACTCATGTTTATCTGGGCTGATAAGGCGTAAACCCGCGGCTGAAACGTCATCGTTGGAGGCCCCGTCCGTGAAGAGAGACCAGATCTGCGATGGGTTTTGGGTTGGCACAGGGGATTGCTCTGCTTTTCATTCCTCGACCTTGTCAGTTGGTATTTCAGTGGAGAAGTCGGCCAAAACTTGTCCTTTGATCGCGGGTCGGGGCTCATAATATATGGTATGCTCTCCAAGCTCGATGGCCCATTTCGCCAGTCGACCCGAAAGTTCTGGCTTGCGCAAGACATCACTGATCTTGTAATCTGTGAGAACGTTAATTGGGTATCCTTGAAAATATCTTCGCAGCCTTCGAGACGCTTGTACAAGAGCTAGAACCAGTTTTTCCATGATGGTGTACCTTGTCTCCGCGTCAAGCAAGGTGCGGCTGATGTAGTAGATTAGCATTTGTACCCCTTTGCGGTCTACCAGAAGGCCTGCTCCTACCGCCGGCTCTGTTACGGAGAGGTAGAGTGTGAGCGGCTCCTTTGGTGTAAGTGTCGTTAAGGTTGGTAGATTCATGAGGCACTGCTTCATTGCTTGAAATGCGGCTTCTACGTCCGTTGTCCAATGGAAGTTGCTCTTCTTTAAGCAATTTTTAGGGTATCCACGAATGGGAACGATTTTGAAGCGTAGTTGGACAAGAACCGGTTGAGCGCTACTAGGCGACCCATCAACGTTTGGACCACTTTGATTGAAGCGGGGGAGGGCATTCTTTCAATTGCTTGGACTTTCTCCGAGTTGGCACGAAACCCGTCTCGAGTAATGATGACACCCAAGAATTTGCCCTCCTCCATTCCAAAGGAGCACTTGTTGGGGTTTAACTTCATGCGCACTTTACGCAACTGGTTGAAGGTTTGTTGGATGTCCCGCAGCATGTCGCTTTCCTCTTTGCTCTTGATGACTAGGTCATCCACGTACACCTCTAGGCGCATGCCTATTTCGTCAACGAAAGCTGTGTCCATGAGGCGCTGGTATGTGGCGCCCGCGTTCTTTAAACCGAATGGCATTTTTGTGTAGCAGAACGTGCCCATGTAAGTGCGGAAAGCGGTTTTATCCTCGTCTTCCTTTGCCATCTGTATCTGATGGTACCCCTTATACGCGTCAAGGAAACACTTGAAGCGGTAAAAGGGCCAAGGAATCCACCTTTAGATCGATTTCTGGCAGTGGGTAACAATCCTTGGGGCACGCCTTGTTGAGATCTTTATAATCGACGCACATGCGCCAGCTGCCGTTAGACTTCGCGACCATGACCGGATTCGCGAGCCAAGATTGGTACCGGATGGGTCGTAATATGCCCGCATTGAGCAGCTCGGTGACTTGCTCGTTCATGGCCCTTGTTTTCTCCTGCCCCATGCTTCTTTTCTTTTGAGCCTGTGTTCCGCTATTTCTCGCGGGACACGGACCATGTCCACTGGTTGCCATGCGAACACATCCATGTTGTGGATCAGTAGCTGTTTCAGGTGGTTGCGGATGGAGTCGGAGATTACATGGCCTATGACCACCGTTTGCTCTGGAAATTTAGGGTTAAGAACCCGTTTTTCCGGCTCCGTGCGGGCGTCCGTTTTGACCATTTTTGGTGGTTTGGCAGCTTCGGCCGAATGACAGTCTTTGTTACCCCGAACGATTGCAATGCCGGTCTTGGTTGGGAATCCTACCATTGCGTGAGCGGTGGAGGCGTTGGCGTTGAAACGCGCAATGCCCTCGCGGCCCAGTAAGATGTCGTGATTGGAGTTTGCTCGCAAAACCATGAAGTAGCAAATTTCGGTGCGCTCATGTGTGCCATCCGACATTGTTACTGGCATAGAAATCATACAGCGGGGCATGATTGTTTCATGAATGAACCCAGAGATCGGCTCATTGACCGGGACGAGCATTGCCTTGTCCTCCTCATCCGATTGTTGGAAACACGGGTCGTAGATGATATCTGTGCTGCTGCCGCCATCCATGAACATTATCACAACCTGCACCCTTCACTTTTCAGAAATGTGCATAATTGGTTCCTCAACTATTTCAAAATTTTCATTTTTAACCCTCGTATTTTAATATGACCAAAATTCACAATTTAATAAAACTTATAATTTTTATAAGTAAAAGTATGCACGTTTTATACTCACATCTACACCCAAGCACGTATGTTCCAGACCTTGATACTCAAAGCCCTTAATTTTCGGTCCTAAAACCAACTTAGAAACAAAAGGAAACAAGTCTGAAACTTAAAATTGATTAAATTAGAAAAAAAAATGTTTTTTTGGGCACTCGCAGTCCACGGAGACAGTCAAAGTCCTAGTCAAATTCCTAGTCAAAGTTCTAGTCAAATTCCTTGTCAAAGTCCTAGTCAAATTCCTAGTCAAAGTCCTAGTCAAATAGTCAATTTATCTTAAAACCTTACTTTATTATGTTGACCAATTTTAAAGCCTAATTGAATCCAAAACTAGTATAAAAATCCACCTATGACCCATTACACTTGGCACCTCTAAATCGATTGTTTCAATTCGATTAAACTCTCCCTCATAACTTTCTTCTAGAGTATATTACTTCTACATTTGAAGCTTTGATTATAAGCTCTTGTAATTGGCGAATTGGAAGCTTGATATTTTTTCCTATTCGGTTTCTTTTCTTCTAAATTGGACTAGTTTCGTTGTTGAATCTTTGGATTGCTCGCATTTTCACGCTCGCTTAGTCATCTAGTCATTTGGCGAAAGTGAGTATTTCCTATCCCCATTTTGTTTTTATTCACTTTTGGGGTGTTACATGTACCACTTATACAAATATTACATACAAGTTCACATTTTTTTACAATACAATTATAGTACTATGTGCATTTGCTTACAAACGTGCTTTATGCTTAGACATTACATGTAGAATACATTTGTACTTAGTGAAATCATTAACCATGTACAAGCCAACCTTAACATTGGATAGCGCTATTGGATTGACAACCCACCTAGGTGATTCTCCCCCTTTTTCATCGGAGAATCCATGGTCATTGTTAAGTTATTATCCATTTATTAGATAAGTACACCGCCGTTCATTTTAGTACATTTATACAGTCACAGGATTGATTTCGCTCATTCGTACGATACATCGTTTACATAAACGCACTGTAGCTTTGCACTTGAATTGCATAACATTTTCCAACTTACTATATGTATTAAAACTAGGAATGCTCACCAACATTTTATATGTTGACAAAACTTATTTTGTACATGTTTCAGGTGCATTTTGATCTTAGTTCCATAGCATTGGATTTTAGTGCTTGCTTTTAATAATTTATTTCAAATTTCATGTTTTGTTCAGACTTATGTATTTTTCCCATTTCATCCATGTAAGACAATTTAAATTATTCAATAATATATTTACATTTTAGTACCATGTGCTTTGGAACAATCGTCACTACGTGACACCTCGATGATTCCGCCATCGGTTGGGGTGTTACAGATTGGTATCAGAGCCATGGTTATAGGGAATTCGGTTATTAGAATGACCTTTAGCCTAGTCTATAACTAAGCTTACATTCACGAGTCCTCTCGTGTATATATATCTTTATTCTCATATTTTCTTTCAAGATATTTTCGCTATGATTCTTTCTCGTTATTTTTTCGGTGTTTTGTTTAGAGAAGAAGATACTCGTATTTCACAAACGAAATGATATCACCAAGTTAGGAGTGACATCCATACCTTGGTGATTAGTTTCATTCCTCTATATGTTATTTATCTTAGGAATATATCTTTGAGATAGGAGTGACATCCACATCTCAAAGAGTATTTTTTTCAAAAAGGAACTTAACCACTAAGCTGGGAGTGATATCCTTAACTTAGTGATTGGTTTCATTCCACAATCGTTTTCAATTTTGAAATATATCTTTTAGTTAGGAGTGAAATCCAAATCTCAAGGATCTATTTTTGCATCTCGTTTTTAATCTCGCTAAAGTTTTGGAATTCACTAGTGATGGGGCACGTGCAATCTGGAAGGGTGAGCGCCTGTATCCTGAGTTTTCTGTCTAGGCCTGGTATTTCGCATAAATCCCAATCAGACGAGGGACCCGTATGCCGACCTAGGAACTCTCGGGATGAGCATTCACTTATAGGCTAAAGTATGCCCCCACAAGTCACTAATAACATTTTAATTACTTTAGTTAGTCAAAGTTTTTAATGGAAACAATTCCAATGTTTTATATCATTGATATTTATGTTTGTTTATCATTTGAAGATTTCATTTAATCACTTGATGTTTTATCTGTTATTATTCATTGATCATTCGCTTTTGAATCCCATATCATCATTACTAAAACTTTTGTTCGATATATTATCGCATTAAAGCTTACACTATTTCACTTATGCTCATGATTTTTACACTATAAGGTATTACTCGTTTTGCGTTAAAACATTTTTACCCACGACTTAAGTTTTAAACTCTGTGTTTAACTTTGATCACATCCTGATTTTAGGAATGTTGCGTCATTATACAGTTAAAAATGAACATGGTTTTTCCAAACTTATTATTTCAACCTGTTTTATACCTTCATGTTTACAAACTTACTTGATCAAAGTCACAGTATATCCTCATATACCTAATACTAATATTGTTGCACCCAGTCTCCTAAGCCATAGCCAACTACCATTAGTTAGAACTTCTTAGTTAGACTAAACTCATACATAAATGCCTACCTACACGATACGCACTAGTACACTACTCTCTAAAACGATTAATTTGACAACTTATTCTATAAGTCTTTTCACAAAGCCTATTCGCCAAATTAGAACACACTTTTCATACACCTTGTGCCTTGAAACAAATAGCCCGCTATGAGCCCAAAGAGATGCCTTAACAATCCTGCAAATAAATGATCTTTCAATGTATAAATTTCATAAAAGTTTGAAAATTTAAAAGGTTTCAAGTTTACCCAGTCTTAACGGGTAACACTTCGATTTTCTCAACATTTCATAACAATTAAAAATTTCCGACTTTTCAACCCATAAGTTAAAGAAATGTTTAAATACAGAAAATTTTATTTTCCAAAATTCATCAAGGCATCTGCGATCATTTACAACCTTCACATCATTTTAAATCTTGGTCTTTCGAAACACATTAGATTTACACACACTTCATGAAATAGTTTCATCTTGCATTTTATAAACTTGCATTGCATATTTTACAAATCAAATGTAAATCTGCATGTTTTCATATAACGTATCCAATATATGTTTTCGGGAGGAATTTGCAACTAATAATATACCTTATAAAACTTTTCAAACTCGACTTCTCGTAAACACATGAAAATGTGTACCTACGAAATCTTTTCAAGTGAACCTATTTTGAACTTAAAACATTCTTTGGTTTCCAAAAAAGTAATCCTCATACCAGTAGACTATACGTCTGTTCTGCGCAATTTCATTTATAGTAAATTTCATTATTTTTACACCATTCTATTTATAGTTACGTTCGTACATTATCTTATTATTTTTGTATTATTTTTTTTGTTGGTAGTTATTTTCACGCGTTATTCGCAACTATTCTCGCACTATTTATTAGTAGTTATTCTTACAACACTAGTTTTGAGCATTATTTTAACTCGTTTACTTTCATTTTGTGCAAATTGTGTGATTTACTCGATTTACGTTATGCTACTCTTTCAATCGAAATTCTATGCTATACTTATATACTTACATGAACGCATATTTGGTATGCATATTTTTTTGTTGTGAGTAAAATCCTGTTATACTTTACATTATTTGGTTCATCATCATGGCCAATGAACAAATTGATAGCTCGTATGAGATCTAAGCCAGTTCCTATGAATGACTCGGTTCAGAGTATTCCTCTAACCCGAGGGGAACGGTGTAATCCTCAGAGTTTATCAATATGGTTGTTTAGAGCCCAATGATGTGAACAGAAATTTATCGGTTAAGGGTGAACCCGAAAGGTGAAGAACCCCTAATCATGTCTTATACTTACACATTAATCTCATTACGGTTAAAAGGTGAACCTGAAAGGGGAAGAACCTCTAACCGCATCTTATACTTGAGCAGTATCTACTACTTAACACATTTTGATTGCACACATTGTTTCTTGTATTACTTATGTTTTGTTATGGAAAAGCATAGCACCCTAGTGTAAGGTAAATCGATGATTACGGTCCGGAATGCAATCATGGATTTACAGTTACATGGGGGTGGTGTGTGATTCTACTTAGGCTATTGGTAGACAATTAGTACGAGTCCAAAGTATCAGTAGTGTGGTGGGTTAGCTGCGGTACACCCTATATATAAGCACGAGCGATACTGCGGGAGCGGACTAGGAGTCTGACCAAGAACCTACCCATTACTATCTCTTTATTAGATCGTTGACTAATAGCTAGCATTCTCGATAAGAATGTTCTTACACGAGCTTCAATTCGACTTCTTAGAGTCTTTCCCTGGACCATCCACACAAAAAACACAAACTTTGTATACTCTTACACTCTTTGTTAGTCGAAATCCTGTTGCATGTCCTTAATAAAGTTCGGTCAGAAACTTCTCTAAAATAAGGGACGCTATTATAACACTGCCCTGCCCTCATCAGTTACATACTTTTCCCAAACCTTGCTCATTATAAACTTTTAATTCTCTAACCTTGGGTCAAACTTTAAGGATTTTCAAACTCTTATTTTGGGTATTAACCTTCACTTGAATGTAATTTCGGCTGATGCATTTCTTAAAATCTACTTGCCTTTTTACAAATGTCTTTTGTTTCATGGAAAACCTTCACTTGAAAGTAATTTCGGAACGAAATTTTCTAAAGTAGGGGAGACTGTGACAACCTACACCCTTCACTTTTCAAAAATGTGCATAATTGGTTCCTCAACTATTTCAAAATTTTCATTTTTAACCCTCGTATTTTAATAGGACCAAAATTCACAATTTAATAAAACATATAATTTTTATAAGTAAAAGTATGCACGTTTTATACTCACATCTATACCCGAACACGTATGTTCCAGACCTTGATACTCAAAGCCCTTAATTTTCGGTCCTAAAACCAACTTAGAAACAGAAGGAAACAAGTCCGAAACTTAAAATTGATTAAAGTAGAAAAAAATGATTTTTTTTGCTCTCGCAGTCCGCGGAGACAGTCAAACAGTCAAAGTCCTAGTCAAATTCCTAGTCAAAGTCCTAGTCAAATTCCTAGTTAAAGTCCTAGTCAAAGTCCTAGTCAAATTCCTAGTCAAAGTCCTAGTCAAATAGTCAATTTATCTTAAAACCTTACTTTATTGTGTTGACCAATTTTAAAGCCTAATTGAATCCAAAACTAGTATAAAAACCCACCTATGACCCATTACACTTGGCACCTCTAAATCGATTGTTTCAATTCGATTAAACTCTCCCTCATAACTTTCTTCTAGAGTATATTACTTCTACATTTGAAGCTTTGATTATAAGCTCTTGTAATTGGCGAATTGGAAGCTTGATATTTTTTCCTATTCGGTTTCTTTTCTTCTAAATTGGACTAGTTTCGTTGTTGAATATTTGGATTGCTTGCATTTTCACGCTCGCTTAGTCATTTAGTCATTTGGCGAAAGTGAGTATTTCCTATCCCCATTTTGTTTTTATTCACTTTTGGGGTGTTACATGTACACTTATACAAATTTCACATACAAGTTCACATTTTTTACAATACAATTCTAGTACTATGTGCATTTGCTTACAAACGTGCTTTATTCTTAAACATTACATGTAGAATACATTTGTACTTAGTGAAATCATTAACCATGTACAAGCCAACCTTAACATTGGATAGCGCTATTGGATTGACAACCCACCTAGGTGATTCTCCCCCTTTTTAATTGGAGAATCCATGGTCATTGTTAAGTTATTATCCATTTATTGGATAAGTACACCGTCGTTCATTTTAGTACATTTATACAGTCACAGGATTGATTTCGCTCATTTGTATGATACATAGTTTACATAAATGCACTGTAGCTTTTGCACTTGAATTGTATAACATTTTCCAACTTACTATATGTATTAAAACTAGGAATGCTCATCAACATTTCATATGTTGACAAAACTTATTTTGTACATGTTTCAGGTGCAATTTGATCTTAGTTCCATAGCATTGGATTTTAGTGCTTGCTTTTAATAATTTATTTCAAATTTCATGTTTTGTTCAGACTTCTGTATTTTTCCCATTTCATCCATGTAAGACAATTTAAATTATTCAATAATATATTTACATTTTGGTACCATGTGCTTTTGAAAAATCGTCACTACGTGACACCTCGATGATTCCGCCATCGGTTGGGGTGTTACAAACATTACCTTGTTCGATAATGACCGAAGACGGCAGTGATGACTAGAGGGGCGGTGCAAGATGCCACACCCCGGACTTTGGGTAGGAGGATTTCTGCCTCCTTCCAGGAGTCATTGCTGATTGGTACCCGGGCTCTTTTTCCGTGCTGACTCTTCTTTCCCGGCCTTATCATGTTGCATTGATGGCGCGGGATGATGATGGCAGTGTGCGTTTTTAAGTCACAGATTTTTTTCCGCGATCCCTCTGCTTGTGCATCGTCACCAGCTTGGCCCTTAGCCGCGCGGTGGACATTTTTAACCAGATGACCGAGTACTCCAGACTTCATGGCAGCCTCAATCTCCATCTTTAGGCTATAACAGTTGTTTGTGAGGTGACCAAAGTCGTTATGGTACTCGGAGAACTTGGATGTGTCTACATCGCGTCTTCTCCCAAGGGGTTTGGGCTCCTTGAGGGTGACCTGTTCCGTCTTTAGGACTTGCGACGGACTCTTGACCAGCGGGGTCCAGTCGTGGTTTTTCTTGGAATGACCACGCTGTTCCCTTGATTGTTTGCTGCTGATGATGTGGCGGGCATCATTTGCGGGGGAGTACTTTCCCTCGTCTGTTGAGCCGGAGATGCGGTTCCAAACGGACTTTCCCTTGTTTTTATTATTATTATTATTATGGTGGTGTTGTTGCTGGAAACCTCGCATCTGATTGAATGACTTTTCAGATGAGGCGTATATCTTGGCGGAGTGAATGACTTCATCGCAGGACTCTGAGATGCCGTCTTTGCCTATAAGGCACTTCATGAGTTCCAGGCTGCGCGCGTTGTGAATGAACGCAGCACGGGTGAGTTCTTCACCGCAGCCTATCTAAAGGGCCTCCTTGTTGAAGCAAACAATGAAATCTTCGATGGACTTGTGCTCATATCGGCGGCAAAAAAGAATGTGCGCCTTGTCTCTCTTGTGCTTTCTAAGGTGCGAGAAATGGTTACCGAACTTGTCGGTGAGATCGTCAAAGTTGGAAATGCTCCCCACGGGGACATTGTCGAACCAAACCATGGCTGCGCCGGTCAATGTTTGGGCATAAAGATGGCACCAAACCTGAACCGGCCAGTTAAGTGAACTTCCCGCACATTCAAAGTCGTGAATGTGGTCATATGGGTCACGCAGGCCATCGTACTTATCGATGCTGGTGGGAAGTTTGGCTGTTCTAGGGATTGCCGCCGTTGCTATACGGGCGACGAACTTTGACTTTTCCGCGAAAGATTTCGGGCGGAAAGGTTTAACCAGGTCGTCGTCCACATCCTTGCGATGTGGGCGGCGGGTGTGAGCCTTTCCGTTGTGGTTAGAGTCCGGACTTGATGACTCGTAACCGTCCGACTCGTCGTGTGTACTAGTGTGGCCCCGAGCTCCAGCGTTTTCGCCGAGCTCCCCGCCGCGACCATTTCGCCGACTGGTGGTTTCTTTGCTCTTATGGCTCTTTTTTGGCGAGGAGCCATAAGTCAGGGTCTTGCCCTTCTTTTTTGCTTGTCTTATGAGCATCCGCTAGTAGATAGCAGCGCTCTTTGAGCTTTGACGGCGGAGCCACTGGTCTGGGTCCTCCTTGGAGTTGTCGCCACTGTCCTCATCAGTTTCCACGTCACGCACCTCGAAGGCAGGCTTTGTGATGCGTGAGGTGGACTGTTTTACGACAATGGTTGGGGTACCGTCATTTCTAGTGAGCTGGACGTCGACATCCTCCGTCTGGTTGATGAAAGTTGTGTTGGGGTTGGGTTCAGCCATGGGTGGGTTAAAAGAAGAGAATGTTGTAACCGAACGGATGGCGCCAATGAAGAAACAATAAGTATCTCGGGGATTATCACTAATCACCGAGTGGTTTGTACTTACGTTACTGCATGTACGTTCCTTTACCCAAACCTTTGGATTAACCCTAGGAAGTAAATATGAGTGAGTGTGTGGTAAGTGAAGTAAGAACAAAAAGATATAAGTGTTTCGGTCGAGTATGACCTACGTCCACTGTGAAGAGCCGAGGATATTATTGCTTGAGAGAATATAAAGCATGTAAGTAATCCTAGCTCTATGTTACAAGTGATTGATTTTCGATCCCCTTGAAGGGAGTTGATGTCTTCTATTTATAATGGAGGTCGTGGGCTTGAGAAGAAGCCCACGACGAGTCTTGTGATCTTTGGGCCTTGCCCCGGCCCATCTTTCCCTGGTCTCTGAAAAAGGCGGGAAAATGACGTCTACTGTAGATGACGTCACCGGCAAGTTTACAGGTGGATACGTGGCGGCTTGCGATTGGTCCCTGGAGGTATGTCGTTCTGAACCGGCACGGTTGACTTACCTGTCGGCGTCTGACGTGACCTCTGACGGGGGGTAAGCATGCCCGGTCAGAACAGTAGTGGCGGCATAGTGGAAGCATGGAACTAGTCACGTCACTGTTGAACCTCAGTGGTTGTTGGGCAACCGCGGACACGTGTCCTTATCCAGTTGGTGGTGTCAGTGATCCTCTGCAAGTAGATCTTCCTGACTCTTGATCTTCCGTACCTCGTACTTAAGAATGTTTATGATGTGAAGCAGCCCGTGCATTGGTAGACGCGCGTGTGTTTCTCATAGGTGTGTAGGGTTGTGACCCAAGTCCTTTCCGCCGAAACTGTGCTACGCACCCGTTTCCGCGGATCTTCTGTTAAGCGGGGATAGGGAGGTCGCGTCCACTCGGATTAGGCTCCCTATCCCTTCAGGACCATAGGTGATCCGTGTTTCTTTAACGTTTTATGAGGAATGTATTTGCTTTCTTGTGAAGTGGCCTGTGTTTTTTATTCTATGTTGATTATAGCGTTTTTTTAGTATTGTGTGAAAGTTTTCTACATCTTATGATTTAGATTTCGGGATGGTGGCTAAGGTATTATATATCTATACATATAATATTCTAAAAGGAATATTTCATAAAATAGTAATCAAGTTTTACCACAAGACATACGTGCTCGGAACGGGTTGAAACAGACTGCAAGGGTTACACAGGGAGGTCTTGCATGGGTTGATCATTATTGGCATGTGGAGTCTTTGGCGTGCTCGGAACGGGTTGAAATTTAACCACAAAACGGCTAGGTTGGAAGATATCATAGGGGAGGTGAAGTCGGTAGGCTTCCTTTGGGTTAGGAATCGTTCCAAATGTAAAGATTTGACTTGGTCGAATTGGTGTAATTTTTCGTTGATGTAATTGGTGTTTGGTGGTCGGCTCCGTCTTGGGGCTGGGCCGTGTTTTAATGAAGTTCATCTTTCAAAAAAAAAAGTAATCAAGTTTTAAGAATGTTCTAATTAGATCACTCGCAATTTTTTTGTTCCAATCAAGTCATTTAATATTATTTTGATGTTCTAATCCTATATATTTTACCTGAATACTAAGTCACAAATCATATATGGCATTTATAATGTTCTTTTTATATGCCACAAATTATTTTTAGATAAATTTCAAAATAAAATTCAAAGTGTTCAAAATTTGTGCACTAAATTAAAGTCGATAATTCCAAAATTCAATATTTGTGCATTACAATTGGTTACAAGATTCAAAACTAAACCAATGTAATCTATACTTGAATTTAATCAGTAAGAACACAACAACAATATCAAATTGAAGTCTTCGCATATAACTATGTGACAGTTTTATCTACAAATTGAGTTATACATACTGATGTCTTTTCTATGATCAAAACGAAGTTGAACCTATTTTTTAAGAATTAGTTTTCTTCAACACACACTGTTCTTCTTTATTTTGTTATGATTAAACTAAAATTTTCATAGTTTTTTAAAAAAACATTTTGCAATTTTTTAATCCATGTTGTCATGTTAAGTAATTATATTTAGGATTGGTTATAAAAACACCCATATATGATTGCTTACCTGCTATTTAGGTGAAATATATAGGATTAGAACATCAAAGTAAACTTGAGTTATCTAATTGGAACGAAAAAATTTATGAGTGACCTGATTAGTACAATCCTAATACTTTGTTACTATTTTACAAAGTTACCCCTACTCTAAAACCATTTTGGACACATGGCAATCATTCACCCCCTAGCAATTATTTCTCCTCCCACATTGTGCCACATGGCAATGTGAGGGATTTTATAAAATTTTCGTTTTTTTAATCAAAAATTAAATTAAAACATAAATATGGTCAAAATCCGGTCAATTAGAAACTTTCCTAAATCATTAATATTAATTTTGGTCAAAATCGTTTACCAATATTAAGTTTCCTAAAACATAATCTCAATCATAACCACCGATCTTTATCATCCCCTCTTCTCCATAGGATCCTCCTCCCCCAAATTGTGTAAACCCTACCACATCAATAAGATGTGTTTTTATTCTCAATCGATCGTGTCCTTTATTCATCATCTTCTTCAACCGCCTTCTTCCTCTTTTCATCAAATAAGTCGGCTCCTCCATCTTCCCCAAATAAGTCGGCTCCTTCATCCTTCTCTTTCGTTGATTATCAGGTTATAGGAATCTGTTTTCGATTGTGTTCTTCTATATTGTTAATCAATCTTGTGTCTTTTTTTCAGATTCAATATACGAACATTAGGGTTTCTGATTCGATGTAAGACCCTACCCAATAAACGGGTAATTAAGCGATAATTTACTTGGTTTGGAAGCTATAATTCAAAACATAGCATAATTTGCATGATGCATCAACATCTAGTCCATACATTTCAGGTACGAAAACATAAGTCGAGTAGAGTTAGTACTTAAGCATGATGACAAAACATTTTTCAAAACCAAGTTTTAAAAGATTAATTTAAACATTGCAGAAGCGAACAAGTCAAGCACATTCGGTTCTTCTAACAGGCCTTGATCTCCATCCGTTTAACGTAGCTAAGTACCTGAGGGTTAAATACGAGTAAACAACCCATTAAACGTTACTAGAATCAAATAGGATGGAAAGTATAAGAAAAGAGTTTTGTTACTATAATTTACAGCATTAATCCCCCTTGAGGTTCTGGATCTCCCTTTTAGGTTCTGGATCCCCTTTTTGGTCCTGGATCCTCTTGAGGTTCTGGATCCCCTTTTTGGTCCTGGATCCCCCTTTTAAGTTCTGGATCCCCTTTTAGGTTCTGGATCATATCCAAAAAGGAGAACCACGACTCGTTTACGGGTTCTAACCCGTATTAGATATATGATTAAAGCTAGGATCGATCTCCTTGTTGTTATACTCTCCTACTATGCACATATGTATATGAATATAAAGTCATAGTTATGACTTACCTTAGCTTGCGCCCATTTTCGCTTCTAGACTAGCTTGAGATTGTTAGTATAGAGTCTACGAGTATACTCAAGCAGTTAACAAAATCGATGTTGGCATAATGTTGATCCTTAGCTTAGGCCCTTTTTCTAACTAGTGTTTTACCCAATTGACCCGTTAGCCTAATTTGGGATATTGACAACCTTCATCTAAGGCCGTTTTCTATGACTTATAGATCTCATTTAAGCTTCTTTTGTGACACTCCAATGTCTAGATCCCAAATGTATATATAGAGGTATAACTAAGCATGTGACCATACATTCATACTAGGAATATATTGAGATTTAAGTCATCAAGTGACTTACTTTGGCTTGATTCCCATTAACTTGAATTCCTTACCATACCGGCTTCCCGAGCCTCCAAGCTCCACTCCTAGGAGTCGTACAAGTCACATAGAGGTTTAGTCACATGATTACACATGTTAAACACACACGAGGTTTTCATTTAGCATGCTTAGCCAAATTCATTCAAGTTGTTACTTGTTTAGCCTATTGCGTTTTCTCTTAGGCATTTTATCGAGCATCTTATGTGCACCATTTTATAAGTAGCTTTTCTAAGCTTTTTAGATTACATGACTTTACCATAACTTTATTTACACAATCAAAGGTTGATTTCACCCTCAAATCATGTTTATATATAACAAAGCATCAACATTCACACTTGATTCCCAAGTTTCTAAGTGTGGTTCTTGTCTAGCACAAAACCCCACTTCTTACCTACATGGGGTTTCAATTAATTCACATGAATCAAGCAATTTATAACTTTTATCACATATCCTAGTTTCTTTGATGTCAGTAAACACATAGAAACCTATAGATGCCAAGAAATCACACTTTTGTATAAACCCTAGAATCACCACCTTCCACCTACCATGGATTTGTATGGAATAAAAAGGGTCTAGAGTTACCTTAGGATGTTAGGAACACTATATGATCACGAATCCCATCATGCATTAGCAATGAGCATCGAATTTGGCTTGATTTGGGGCTGAATTGGGTATAGTTCTTAAGTGTGTGTTTTGATGGTGTATGTGTCGCCTGAAGTGTGTGTCATCACACATACCTTTTTCATTTTAACCCTCTTTTATTATAACTTTGATTAATTGACATTTTCAGCCCCTCCATATTACTAAGTTAGTTCTTGTAAGGTTCCCACATGAGTTTGCAAATAACGGGACTACGAAATTATTTACGGATTACTAAAGTGTTTTATTTAATTTACTCGCTAAGCCCCGCATTTCTTGTGTTTTATTAATAACTGTGTTTACGAGATTTGGGGTGTTACATTCAATCTATGAATGGTCTTCGTATTTTGATTTAGTAATTGTGTAACTCTATCTAATTTCTTCAATGGAACTAATGAGGTCACACGATTATCCATTTTTTGTATTTAAGTTTTGCTTTTTTTTCTTTGATTTTGTCATATATTTGAATCTTTGAATGATTATTATTAATTGTTAATCTGCAGATTGTTTCATTATTATGGTGGACTCATTTACAAATCGACATAATCAAGAAAAAGTAATGCACAAAAAGAAAGGGTTAATCTCTGTTAAAGTGGACATCTATTGTCACTACGCTAAAATAGCCCTATGGCCACACTAAAAAAGTGTGACCATATGCCTTTGGTCACACTTTTTTTTTCATCTAAAGTGTGACTAAAGGTCAAGTCATCATAAGTATCATACAGCCACATTCACATTTAGTGGTTGTAACGACATAAAAATGTGGCTAAAAGATACCAATATTTTTTTGCTAGAATCAATCATTTTATCCATTAAGTGTGGCTAAAAGGTTGTAATGGCCACATGAATTTACTCTAAGTGTGGTCGTTTATATTATATAGTTACTAGAAAATATGATTTTGCCACATCAATTTAAATAAAACGTGGCAAAATGGGTTGTTGTAATCAAGCATTCTGTTTATTAAGTATGCCTAAAGGGTAGAAACAGCCACATTAATTCACTATAAGTATATCCGTTCTACTATTTAGTCACATGAATTTGCTACAAGTGTGGCTAAAAACTATTTCTTGACGCAAAAAATATTTTTTTTTAAATTTTAAGTGTGGCTATTGTATAACATTTGGTCACACATAGTTTTTCTACCATGACAGTTGTTATCATTCTGTCACACAAAAAAATAACAAAGTGACAATAGTGTGGCTAAATGTTACGTAAAGCCACATGAAATTTTACAATCTTTAGTGTCACTATTGTGTAACCTTTGGTCACACATAATTCATTTTACACATGACGATTTCTATCGTTTCGTCACGCATAAAAAAAAGTTTGGATGGTGTGGCTAATGGATATGTAAAGCCACATGAAATTTTAAAGTTTTTACTGTGGCTATTGTATAACATTTGGTCACACATAATTCATTTTACACATGACATTTGGTATCATTCTGTCACACAAAACAAACAAAGTTAGCATGGTGTGGCTAATTGTTATGTAAAGTCACATGAAATTTTATAGTTTTTAGTGTAACTATTGTCTAACATTTGGCCACACATAATTCATTTTATCCATGACGTATGTAATCATTTAGTCACATAAAGAAAACAACAAAAATAAGAGGGCGTGGCTAATGATTATTAAAAGCCACATGATATTTTATAATTTTAGTGTGACTATTATTAAAGATTTGGTCACACATAATTCATTTTAACCATGATGTTTGCTACCATTTCGTCACACACAAAACAAAAAGTCTGAATTGTGTGGCTAATGGCTATGTAAAGACTCATAAAATTTATAATTTTTAGTGTGGCCATTGTTTAATCTTTGGCCACACACAATTCACTTTGACTATGACGTTTATTATTATTTTGTCATGCATAAGAAAAATAAAGTAAAGATGGTGTGACTAATGGTTATATAAAGTCACATGAAATTTTGTGTAGCTATTGTGTAAACATTGGTGACACATAATTCATTTTGCTAGTGACATTTGGTATCAGTCCGTCACACAAATTAAAATGACGATGATGTGACTAATGGTTATATGAAGCCACATAAAATTTTCTAACGTTATTTGTGGCTATTAGCTAAAATTTGGTCACACATATTTACTATTATAATATGTGGCCTTTATACGTAATTTACCATTTTATTTTTTGTAAAATAATTGTAAACACCAATAAAAATGAGAATCTAAAAACCAAATATTTTCAAGAATAATAAATAAAAATTCATAAGTTAATTTCCAACTTAAATACTAAAAATCTATTTCTAGGCTGGTTTTCTTCTCCTTGCTCTTTGCCTTCTGTTTTTTATATCGTCCAGCGTTGTATAGCACTTCTTTTGCTTCTTAACAACTTTAGTTGTATTTTGTGTTTGATTGGATAGTTGATCTGGTACCTGGAGCAACAAAACATGAAAATAAATATAAATAAATATTTAAGTTGTATTTAATCATATATCAATTTAAAACAAACCTTTTTGTCAGATTTAGCAAGTTGTTTTGGCCAAGGAACAAAAGAACCAACTGCCTGCTCAACTGTTTTAAACTCGTCTGTTTGTATTGGTAGAAATGATGCCCCCTTTATAGCTTGATCAATAGAAACTCTATAGCAATTATCTTGTAGTGGAACTCCATGAATGGTTTGCTCCTTAGTTGAATAGTAAATTATACCCAATGCCACACGATTATTCAAGTTTATTGTATACAGGGTACACTTAAATGTCTACAAAAATTTATGGCATATTAAGATGTAAAATTAAAGTCAATTTATATGTGCATTTAGGGCAATACATACCGATATGACATTTTCTTGTGATTCCAAATGAGATGACCTTGCAGGAAGTGGAGTTTCAGGCGTAGACATATTACCTCTTTTCCTGGTTTTCATAATTTCCTAAAAAAACAATTAATAAGATTACAAAAAAGTAGCACTCACATGAAAATTACAAAGCAATAAAATTGTAAATTACTAACCATTGTTAGCTTTTCTTTTTGCACCGGTTTAGATGTGATACTGTCAGGGGTGACTTCTAGTTGCACTACTTTACATGATGTGGTAGCATTAGCATTGTCCTTAGAAGTAAGATTGTTTTCCAAAGAATTGACCTACAATTTTTTTTAACTATGTTTAAACGAAATTTATAATCATATGAAAATTTATCAAAAAAAATAATGAACTGTCAAATAGTTAACATATCACAATTTCTTTTCGCATTATCTTAGAAATGGTAGTTAACATTTGATAAATAATAATGCGTTAACTTGTTAATAAAATAAGTCACTTACTTGTGGTGGTGACATTCTGTTCGTAGAAGATGGACAAACTGGTAACGCAAGTCCTTGTGTAGCTAGATGAGTTAAAACTTGATTAAGTGTGTTATTTGTTTCTGCAATTTGCAAGGATAAGGTCTTAATTTGCTCATATTTTTTCTCACGCTCAAGTCTCTCATTGTGTAGTTGAAGTTCAAGTTGTGCGATTTTTTCTTTTGATGATCCTTTTGTTCTAGGACCCTGCCAATATCTGCTAGAAGTCACTCCATAGCCAACACCTTTTAAAAACCCACCTTTTTCCTTGCTAAATACTACTATAAGGGCATCCGTGCCCGGATCAAGGTTCAAGGCTCCATCCTTGATTTGTGTTTCACTTTCAATCTTTAAAAATGTGAAAAAAGTAGTTAGATGTTTTGTTAAAAAAAAATGAATTATAGTAAGTAAAGAAGAAATTAAAAAAATCGAAGTTAAACATACTAATTTATCTGCCACAACTTTGACATCATCATTCTTGTATTCTCCGTTTTTGTTTTCCCTTGCTTTCCTCCACATCAAAGCACGGGAGGGGATTTCATCAATTGCAAGTTCATTATTTTGTACCATGTAATATATACAACATAAAGCAGCAGCACACAAACACAGATCAAACACATAACCAAAAAATAATTAATATATGTAGACACAAAAAAACACTTGGATTAAAGAATGAGGTTACCAATTTCTCCCTTAGATAGGTATATCCTCCTCGTCCCAATTGATGATCATAAACGTAATTTGATCGTGCTTCTTTGGTTTTCTTTGAAACATCCTTACATAAAAAAATAATTATTATTTCATTAGAGTATAAAAGAAAAATATTAAAAATGAAATAATGATAACTAGCACAAATGATTAAAACCTTGAATTTGTCTGATTGTGTATACGCTACAAAATTGTCCCAATCTTCTTGCTTGACCATTGAACGATACGGCTTAGGAATTTTTACAAGTTTCATTGGTTTATCTTGGTTAGGCACTATGTATCTCGCATACAATTTTCTTCTAAAATTCCTAAGAAGGTGACCAAGCCAATTCATTACAAGATGCCTACGACTTGCATCAATGTTATAAAAACGCTGCAATACATAATACAAGCTACTTTGTTAGTCATATAGAATAAAATTGTATCAACTGGTAAGACACATATGTAATTAAAAGAAGTAGATGTTAACCGTTGTTTCTTCCCATAGCTTATCCCTTACTTCTTTTGTCACCGCCTTCCATGAGAGAAACCTGAATCCGACATTTTCCCTTACCAGGTCTCCTAAAAATCTTACAAACTCTGTTCTATACTTTCCAGAAAACTTACCCAGTTCATTAAACGTAACTTTGTATTTTTTTTCCACCAGAGTTTGTAAATTTGGTACGCATCTTTGGTAACCTGGTCAAACCCCTCTTTGTTGTTTTTGTTTTAGGTACTATGTTATGAGTCGAATCCGTATCTGAGAAATCGCTTTCATATTCGTCTGTCAAATCCATATCCGAAAAATCACCTTCTTGTTCAACCTCCATGATGCTAGACATCCATTGCAAATCTAAACACAAAGCATTCTGGTAACCTAATCTTATGATATTATCAAATAAATTTAGGCTGAAGGTATTGTTGTGTTTCGCTTATGTGGGTCACTTTTAAATTTAGGGATTATGTAAAGAATGACATGAAGCTAAGGAATTTCAAAGGATTGTTCTTGGAGAGGATCGACTACAATAAATTTGGTGAATTATATTTGTTTATTTTCCTAGAATCGTTTTTGCCTCTTCAGTAAAAAGGAACCCTAGATTCATATTTGTTTCTCACTGTTAGTAGTTTATGGCATATAGCATAAGGTTTTAATGTTTCATTTGTATTTTCATTTATTTGATACGAGATCTATTGGTTTGTTTTTTAAACCCTATATTTTATATACTTGATGGCAGGTTGTTAAATCGATTTAATCAGGTATGGTTTATATCCATTCATCTTCATGTTTTTCTAACCATATAATTGATTGATTGTGGGTGGTTTGAGATTTCAGCTTTAACTATGGTGATCGGAGGTATACTTGTGATGGTCAATTTACAAAACTCCAATGTTATTATTAAAACATACAGAGGTCAATCATAGTCTGTTAATGTGAAATTATTTAAGGATATGTTTTATTTTATGGATTGATGGCTTCTGTGTTAATGTAGGTTAACAAATGAAGTTATAACAGTCCTGTTATTAACAGCTTCGGTTTGGATATATATGTTATGCTTAACAAAGAAGGTAAAGCTTGATTTTGGTATGTTTTTTTTAATAATTTAATCTTGGAAATTATAGAAGTTTTTTTATTCTTCTTCTGTAACCTATGTTTGACTTTGCATGACCAGAGAAGGAATTCTACTCATTATATGGTCAATGTTTCCAAAGCAAATATAACAAGTTACAACCTTTGCAACTTCTTTTGTTTTCCTATTTTTACCCATATTGAGCTATAATTTCGCTATTTAATGTTTGTATTCGTTTGAATTTTTTTCGTTTTCTTTATTTCATTCCAGGTATGTTTACAAATCAGGTCACCCAAGTATGGATGAATTGTAAAAGGTTTATTTTTTTAGTATAGAATATTAGTTATTTTATGTAGTTTATTTGGTCTCCTAATTAGAGTCTAAATACGTTTCTTGGTGATTAAGTTTGTTTTTAGTATAAAAAAATATAGATGTAGGATCTTATTTGTAATGTGTGGTTTTTATTCAATGACATTTGCCACGTCTTCTCTTTTTCAGATGAATAATTTTTTATGATGCTCAAGGTTTTTTTTTATATAGTAAAACAAGGAGGTATGGGTATTGCAGTTATAAAGAGTTATATAGTTAACTTTAAGAACATCATGCTCAAGATTCAACTGATATAGCTAAAAGGGGAACGGGCCGAATCAACGGGGGCCAAAGTCACAATATTTAATGGATACAATCTCTTTAGGAGGGGCAAGTTTGGTCTAATTAATAGTAATTCTATTTGTTGTCTTTCCTCAAGAATCCTGTAGTTAGACTAACTCGAGTATGATAACACATCTCATGTCCAGCTTGTCTTGGTAACTCTGATTCGCAAATTACTATGATTCGAAGACTGTTTTTTATGTTTTTTTTTTTTATTTTGAATTCAAATACACCTTTTACTTATTTTAGGTAATCTATAAATTAGTATAGCATTTGAATTCATATACACGTTTAGTTATTTTAGGTAATCAAAAAATTAGTATAACATGATTGAATGCTTATTTATAGACGCATTTTATGAATTTATGAAGTTGAATTAATTAATCTCATCAATCTTTGGCAATAATAGATTAAAATTCACCAATTAGTTACAAGTTAAAATTCAAATTTTGCTTACTAGAATTTGAATTGATAGATTTAGTTAAAATTTATAATTATTCAAATATTAAATGTTCTATTTAAGTATATAATTTCATATTTTAATATCTATAATATAAATTTTAAAATTTTGTTAACATTATAAAAATTCTAAATTTTGAATTCTAGATAATAATAGTAACAATTAGACTTAATTATAGCATTAATTTCAAATTTTGAATTATTTGAGTATTTTACAAAATTTCAAATGAAGTTAAGTTAATAATTGTAACAAACAATCATACTATTACTTTAAAATAGAGATATACTAATTAGATATTTCCTAATATATTTAAAATTTAATAAATAATAGTTTTAGTTATAAATTTGTCAAATTAGTTACAACTTAAAATTCAAATTTTGAATACAAGAATTTGAATTGATAGATTTCATTTAAATGTTATAAATATTCATATATTAAATGTTCTATTTAAGTATATAATTTCATATTTTCATATCTATAATGGTAACAATTAGACTTAATTATAACATTTAATTCGAATTTTGAATGATCTGACTCAAACAGTGTCTTAATTGTAACATTTTTTCAAAAATATTTTTCACTACTATTTATTTTTACCATATAATAGTCCTCAAATACCATCTGATAACAAGATTCCAATGAAGTTCCAAAGGCATCAATTCCCAATATATGTATGTTTCGCAATGACCATCAATAAAAGCCAAGGACAATCTCTATCAACGGTTGGATTGTATTTAAGAGACTCCGTATTCTCACATGGCCAACTTTATGTCACATTGTCAAGAGTTAAAAACAGGGGAGGGGTGAAATTACTATACTAGATGGTGATGGGAATGTCAAGACTAAAACAAAAAATGTGGTGTATAAGTAAATATTTAGTGATATTTGAATAAAATGTGTATTCCTTGCTTTTAAATTTTAATAAAATATTTCTACTATATTTTGTTTATAAGGTTTACCGTTCCAAATAATTGTTAGTTGTTGAACCGCGTGTCCGCGCGGGCAATAGCCTAGTACTATATATTTAATAGCTTTTGTATGCTTTTTGAAATATCCAATCTAGCAATTATTTTTTTATGATTTTATACTTTCAAATGTATATTATTAGGCTTTTATAACGTTTTAAAAAAGATATATCATTGTAAAGGACATCGGTACAATTTTTTTTTAATTTTTTTTTTAATTTTTTTTTTTAATTTTTTGTTACTTTAGGCTTAGTATATGCGTTAAGCGGCAGTCCATGTGGTTTACCATGTGATATCTCATGGGAGGTTATTTGATTAGGTTTGGACAATTGGAGTTCTACTTTGTAAGACCACCTGTAATGGTCCGCGAAAGTAGCGTGAAAGGGTAAAATTGGCGCCCATTTCACATGAGCACACCGCCCCCTTCAAGCCAAAGGGGCGCTAACCGGGGGCACGCGAAAATTTCCGCGTAGGTGAAAAATGGAATGGTCCAATGGGGGTCTGACACTTCATTTTTATTTTTAATTTATTTTTTCAATTCAAATTTAATACCATTATATATTTCAAACCCCTTTCACCCACTAAGTGGCCCCACATTGCCAAGTGTCAAAAAATGCCTATTTCACTCACCACATTTCACCCACCATTACACATGGTCTAACCAAACTATGGTTGGGTGTTGTGCAACATATTCGGTTGGCGTGCAGCCTTGGACAGGATTCCGACGGCTGCTGGATTATGTCGTTAAAACATTCATGTGGAAGATGTCTGATGTACCCTTTGTGGGGAAGCCGATGAAACAGTAGATCACATTTTCACCGATTGCATTTTCGCCTTGGTGTTGTGGCAGAATATTGCTAGGTGGTGCAAGGTTCAGGATCTATTTCTCTTTTCGTTCAAAGATCTCCTCGAAGCTCATTTGTTTGTGGGGTTATCGGGGAGAACTAAAGAGATTTTTCAAGGTATCATTATCATGGGTGTTGGAGCCTATGGAGGTGTAGGAACCGATTGAAGATTCAAAGCAAGAAAATTAGGATGGAAGATATAATTAGTGAGGTCAAAGTTGTGGGTTTTCTTTGGGCCAAGAATAGAGCGAAATTGAGCTCTTTATCTTGGGCCGATTGGTGTAAATTTGTAATTATGTAGTTGTTTGTTGGTTGTGTTTCGCCACCCCGTTTTGTGGGTTTTGTTAGTGTGAATGAAATTTACCGTTCAAAAAAAAGACTATGGTTGGGTGTTAAAGTGAAGCACGGTTGTTCATGGGTTGAGGAGCAGGCGCAACATAACCAACATAGTTCATTAATGTGTAGACCGTCGACCAAACATGATTGATGGGTGGTAACTGCAATTATATACTAGGCATTAGTGGGATTTCATCATACACTATGAGCATCTATATATTTATTCTTTTTATAGGCTAGCCACTAATTGGCTTTATCATATGCTATGACCATTCATATTCTTATGTTTTTCTCGGTCGATTGGCTACGCGGTGTGGAACTGCTTTCGATCTATGTATGCAATTGTTTGGTCAATAACACCCCTCCATTTCCCGGGTGGCATAGGGGGGCACCACTGAAGGCTCGCGAGTACAATAACGAAGGAAAACGGGACGTTTGGCGGGCCAGGCATATAATGTTACCGTTGAACCGAAACTTTAAAAAATATTAACCTAATTTTGTTTACACCATACAAATCATTTATTTCTCATTTTTTATTAACACGGAGTACTTGTACTGTGACTTCAGTTCCGTGGGCAATGAGGAGGACACTCAGATTACCATTGAGGGACACATGGTTTCGTAGGTAACTAAGTTTTAACTATTTAGGATCGTTTGTACAAAGGGATGGAGAGATAGATAGTGGCGTAGCCCATCGCATCCAAGTTGGACGGTGTATGTGGAGAACAGCTACTGAGGTTTTGTATGACAGAAGGTTTCCAACTAACTTAAAGAGTAAGTTTTATAGGGTAGCAATTAGACCGGCTATGTTATGCGGCTCTGACTGTAGGGCAATCAAGAAAATGCAAGCACGAAAGATGGAGGTAGCTGAGATGAGGATGTTGAGGTGGATGTGTGGACAAACACGGTGAGACATGATAAGAAAAGAGGTTTTAAGGGATAGATTGGAGGTAGCTAGTATCTTGGATAAGATAAAAGAGGGGAGGTTGGGATGGTTTGAGCATGTGAAGAGGAGACAGTCGATTGACCTAGTTAGAGTGTTAGAAGGTCTCACTGTGGAAGGGAAGAATAGTAGAAGCAGACCAAAATTGACTTGGGACGAGCGGGTTAGACATGATTTACTGGGGTTGCACCTCTCTAAGGACATGGTCCATTATAAGGGTTTATGGAGGCATAAGATTAAGGCTAAGGACTATTAGGATATGGGAAAAGGCATTTTAGGTGTTTTATAGGGTATTACTTCTGTTTTCACATTATGTGGATTTTACATATGTCTGTCTTCCTGTATGTTTGTGTATAGGTTGTTTTCAATATCTATGATGTTATTAGTAGTTGTGTGTGTGTGTGTCTCTTTTTTTTGTGTATGTGTGTATGTGATTCGTTGTGTGTTTGAGCAGATAGTCTAGCTGAAAGCAGTCTCTATATCCCTAGGGGTAGAGGTAAGGCTTGTCTACATCTCACCCTCCCCAGACCCTACTAATAACTTTGCTATTTGTAAGATTTACTAGGCTTGGTTGTTGTTGTGACAACCTGCACCCTTCACTTTTCATAAATGTGCATAATTGGTCCCTCAACTATTTCAAAATTTTCATTTTTAACCCTCCTATTTTAATAGGACCAAAAGTCACAATTTAATAAAACTTATAATTTTTATAAGTAAAAGTATTGCACGTTTTATACTCACATCTACACCCGAGCACGTATGTTTCGGACCTTGATACTCAAAACCCTTAATTTTCGGTCCTAAAACAACTTAGAAACCGAAGGAAACAAGTTCAACTTAAAATTGATTAAATTAGAAATTTTGATTTTTTTTTAGTTCTCGCGGTCCGCGAAGACAGTCAAACAGTCAAAGTCGCAGTCAAAGTCCTAGTCAAAGTCCGAGTCAAAGTCCTAGTCAAAGTCCCGGTCAAAGTCCTAGTCAAAGTCATAGTCAAAGTCTTAGTCAAACATCATAAAACCTTACTTTATGGTGTTGACCAAATTTTAATGGATAATTGAATCCAAAACTAGTATAAAAACCCACCTATGACCTATTACACTGGGCACCTCTAAATCGATTGTTTCAATCCGATTAAACTTTCCCTCATACCTTTCTTCTATAGTCTATTACTTCTACAATTGAAGCTTTGATTATAAGCTCTTGTAATTGGCGAATTGGAAGCTTGATATTCTTTCTTTTTCGGTTTTTATTTCTTCAAATTGGACTGGCTACGTTGTTGAGTCTTTGGGATTCGCCTCACATACATTCACAACACTTGGAGGATAATTCAGCTTAGCGAATGTGAGTATATCTTTCCCCTTTTTCATGTTTACACTTTCGGGGTGACTCATGTACGCTTATTACTTCACTCACTTAATCATGCTTTAGTCTATATTCACAATCGCAATTCTTGTATGTGTTTTACTTGTTGATCGTTGATAGTGTGTACTTATGACCTTAATCATTAACCCGGTGTGGGCCTAGCACAGTAATAAATAGTACTTGACTATTGTTATGTGTAAACTACTTGCTTTGTCGCATACTATATATAATCATACTATTGTGCTACTATACATATATACTAGATATCCCATTATTCTTAGATATCATTTCTACTAAGGCTTGATTTTAGGTGACATTTGTACATAGCTTGAACACTAAATTGTAGACAGTATAACACGTGAATTGTGAAACTCTTTTCCTACTATATTTATTCAAACAGGGTATGCTCACCAATACATTTTATATTGACAAAATTATTTTCGTACATGTTTCAGGTTATTATGAGATCATTGTTAAGCTTTTGAAACATAGACTTAGACTTGAGATTTACTAAATTTTATTTTAGATTGTTAGTTCTTAAACGTTGTATTCTTGTAATTTCATTTCAATGTAATAAATTACTTAGTCAATGTATCAATATTTACATTTCTAGTCCATGAGCTATTGAACAATCGTTACCTCGTGACACCTCGATGTTTCCGCCACCGGTTGGGGTGTTACAGTTGTTGTGGTTGTATTTCTCATTTTTTAACACACAAATCTCCACTTCCTCTCCTTAATCTTTTTAAACCTATATTTTACAAACTATATAAACCAGAACTCTCCACTTGCCAATACTACCAAAATATCTCCACGCGTTCTCATTAGGACCAAAGACGAGGAGTATGCCTTGACTGTTGCTTTTCTACACGTTAGAACAGCATGTTGTGGTACATCGCATGGATGTGGCAATAAATTCTAGGATTGCGTTAAGGATGGATTTGACGAGAAAATAGGTTTTGCAACCGACCGTACAAAGGATCAAATATCGTCAAAGTGTGAGAGTATAACATTAGTGCTTGAAATCTCCGTTGAATATGCACGAGATAATAAAATGTCGTTTACTGAGTTAGAAGTTTGAGAAGTTATAGTCAACACCAATGTTTATTAAATTGAAATATTTAGTATCTTTATTTTTAGTTTTTTATACTATATTTTTACTTTAATGTTGTGTATTTTTATTTTAATGTTATGTATTTTTATTTTTTAATGATATTTTATTTTATTGAATTTAAATAAATAAATAAATGATTCAGTAATGATTGGAGGGGTTTTATTTCATTCCTAGATGTTATTGAAAGGAAGCAATGAAGCCCAATTTTAACATGGCGTTAAGATGACAGAATGAAGTCCCTAGAGGCTTCATTCCATGACAAATAGCCTAATAAGAAATAATGAATTTTGGTATTTGCATTTTCAAAATTCTCACAATATTCAATCTTGAAAATTCAAGGTTGAGGTTTAAATCTGTCTAGTTTGGTTTTATAACTAAGCTTTGCAACCTCTATTTGATAGCAGGAAAAAGAACTCACAAAGAATCCCTAATTTTGTTCGTAATTAGAATTAATCATTTCATGAGTAAAAACCCTTCTTGCAAAACACACACTATTTACATGTCACGGGAAATAAGCTTTATTAATCATTTTTTCTTTGACAAAACTCATAAATATTTAGTCAAAAGAATGAGATTTGTTCAATTTTGTAATTATGATTTGATTTATATTTATATATATACTATCTATACTACATTATAAAGGATAGGCATAGGGAAATTATGTTTAAATTGTCAAAATTAAGATGACATTTAAAAAGGCACATGCTTTAAACATATAATGTCATATAAATCTTTTCCATATTACCCATATTATGCTTTGCTTCTTGTGCACTGCCTCACTCTTCACAGAACTCACCTCAGTATATCATCCATCGTCAATTTCAGAGTTAAATGCCATCTTAAAATCTGCTATAATCACTAATAATGTCCCATAGCTCACCTCTTCCCCTCTTTTTGATTTCCATTTCATCTATTAATGGAGAATTTTAAACCATTTCAAAGCACCATTTAAAGTTATTTTATTCATTTCATTTCTTTCATTTTTTCAAATGTCTAGAGCGAGGAGTTGAAAACAACTCTCAGCAAATTGGACGAAGCGGCGACGACGACGAAAGTGTATATGGATTGGTGAGTTTTCCCCTTTTCTGGTCGCTATTTGTATGTTCAATGTTGTTTTTGTTGTGGTTTAATGTGCTGTCTTAATTAGGTATGAACTATTTTTTGATTGAATGCAATGAAAAAATATTGAGTCTGTGACGATGCATCTTGTGTTCATGTGTCATGTGTGTATGTGTATGTTAGATGGATGTATTGCAGTAAGTGTTGGGTGTGTTTTAGTATTATTAATGAATATTTCTCTTATTTGGGTCAACTTAAATTAGATAATGGGTCAATTTGGATCAATCAAGTGACTTATAATCACCTTAAAACAGGTTTAGATAGTTTCGCACCACCCACGAGTTCTATTTTTATCTCTCTTTTTACTTATACTATGCTGGTTTAGTTGAGATTCACCTTGATATACTATAAACCATAGTCACAGAATTCGCCTAGGAAGGCCGATTTTCGAATTGGTTCGTTTTGTACCGAATTGGAATACGGTTTATCTCTTTTTGTTTACTTATACTATGCTGGTTTAGTTGAGATTCACCTTGATATTCTATAAACCATAGTCATAGAATTTGCCTAGGAAGGGCCGATTTTCGAATTGGTTCGTTTTGTACCGAATTGGAATACGGTTTATCTCTTTTTTTTACTTATACTATGCTGGTTTAGTTGAGATTCACCTTCATATACTATAAACCATAGTCACTTAATTCGCCTAGGAAGGGTCGTTTTGTACCAAATTGGAATACGATTTAGTATCGTATGCATGTGGAATGACGTACCATTTTTCATTGGTACGCCATACCATAACTCATGGTTCATCAATCCTACAAACTCATAATTCGCGATCCAATTGAACTGTAATCCGCTGCCATTGAACTGGAATTCGTGAATCTGTTTTTGTTCCTTTTTTAATATGTTTTACAGATTCTGTTTCTGTTTTGAATATGTTCTGGATCATTGTTTCTCTTTTGAATCTATTTTGGATCAGTGTTTCTGTTTTGAATATGTTTTAATAATATGTTTGTATTGATTATGTATTACTAATCAGTTCTGAATCTGTTTTTTTAAACTGTTTCTGAAAATGTTTTTGAATCTGTTTTGTTGCTGTTTAGTACTTTAGTAATCTGTTAAGATCCACAGTTATGCAAAAAATGAAAAACACCTTAATTCATACAACACATCATAGATATCAATCTTTTAGTTAATTGGGTGTTTATAAAGATAACAAAATATTGCACTGCTGCATGATGTTTGGCACACCGGTCTGATCACACATAAACACAAAAAATGACCCTTTGAAATCACTATTTCTCTTTTTAATCTATTTTCGATCAATGTTTCTGTTTTGAATATGTTTTAGTAATATGTTTGTACTGATTTTGTGTTACTAATCAGTTCTGAATCTGTTTGTTACACTGTTTCTGAAGATGTTTTTGAATCTATTTAGCTGTTGTTTAGTACTTTAGTAAGCTACCTATCTATTTCTTTGTCTTTCTGAATAAATTGTTATATAGATATTTTGTATACCATAATTAGCTATACTTTTCTATGCAAAAAGTTTGGTAAAAGTATGGCAACATCTATCCTTTTTGTTGCACTATGCACTTGAAGCACACATGATTTACTAAGAAACCAACATGCAGAACGTGCAATCCTTTTGTAATGCAACCAATCCATTACTTATCAGCAACATCTGCAATCAATACCACCATGTTCAGCAACACAAGTACAAGTAACAACAATTTTGTAGCATGTCAAAAGCAGGTTTCGTTTTCATACTATTCGTCAACACTAGAATGGTCAACTGTGATTTTATGATATTAATGATACTTCGAAACTGTTTGTATTATCACAAAATGGTGTTCTTGAACTCTTGAAAAACATACTCCATCCGTCGCAACGTGCGACTGAGCCATCGAACTATATATGATTTACAAAAGAATGAACAATATGATTCTCTTTCTGCGCCGTGTGTACATGCCATGATGCTTCTTCTCTAATTCACAACAACACGGAGATGGGGCCCAAAAATAGCGAAAGAAGAACCCAAGTGTTTATTGTATTAGGTGGTTTAGGTAGTTGAATTTCACCCGCCCCATCGCGCGGGCGAACTTACTAGTAATAACTAATGATAGACATATATACTTGATAACTTGATATAGGAGATTTATTAATCCTCTTGTTAACTTTAAACGTAAGCAAACTTTTGAGTTCTTGTTAATGATGAATTATATTCAAGCATTCTATCATATAAAATCTTAACTTCCATAAACTTTTTTTTCTTTAACAAAGAACAGAACTAAGTAATTTCTCCACTATCCACTCAAATCATTACTAGCTGTAGGTTATGATTTACTAGCAGGTACCCGCGTGTTGCAGCGGAGCTGCACATTGTTTAGCTGTTGTATTTAGTTAATCTCCTCGCTATTGTTTTCTGTTGTCATACCCTCAAATTTCCACTGCGGGGTTTTACCGTGAGGCGCATGACAAACCAGGATTCAAGTCAACGGTCACAATAAACGACACTATATGAAGTACGTAAACCCAAAAACATAGATTTCATAAGCAGAAGCATTTAAAGAATTTAATGGTTACAAAACAGTGTTCCAAAGTATTCAAGACACTTATTTCAAAACATGATACTAATCCTAGACGCCAGTGCAAACCCGTGCGCCTAGTCCAACCGATGTTACCTTAGCGACCTGAGAAAACATGCCAAAAAAGACGTCAACATATATAATGCTGGTGAGTTCACAGGCTTGTTCATTATGATACCCAAAAGTTACCAAAGTGTTACCATGTCCATACTATATCAATGTTACCAAGTACGCTAGCTAGGCGTATGATTTATTACTACTACGATTGGAAAACCATTACTAGACTGTTACCAATGTTCGGCCCGAGTGTGTTCAGCAATGTTACCAATGTTACCAGTTCGAGACAATATGCACCCGCCCGGCCCACCAAGCCGTCGAGTGGGGTCTGTCAAACTCAATAGATCTATCCACATTTCCCCCGTTGTGCATCCCCGCACATTCATGGTTTTCCCCGGGACTTTCAAAGATCGTATAGCAATACAAAGTTAAAACCATAGTATGACATATGTTACCAAAATAGTTTAGCGCATGTTTTCTTCCCCAAAAGTTAAACCAGTAAAAGTGGGGTTGTGAACTCACCTTAGGTTGCATTCTTCAGTAATATAAGTAAGCCAAGCCCTTGATAAACGCACTACCGGAGATCTATCAAAATGTTCACATAAGTGTTCCGACTAATAACCATAAGGTTATCTAGTCCCCGATTGTCCAGATCGTTACCAAGTATGTTTTAAAACGTGTTTAAGTGTTCAACCGACACACTAGACCGACCCGACATCCCATTGATGACTCATTACCCTAACTAATCAAGTACACATAGATTACACACAAGGTTCAAGCATAAAACACTTAGTTTGTATCAAAAATCTCATTTTTGAATCAGTAGGGTCGAACCAGGAATTTATTCCACCTTCGCCCCTTTTTAAGCCACATTCGCCCCTTTGGAAGTCACCTTCAACCCATTCGAAGTCACAATCGACCCTTTTGAACTGATTCGACCAATACTGTCCAGGTTCGACCATGGGATTCCACTTTCAACCACCCGATTGGTCGAAGGTGCCCAGGATCGACCCTGGCAGAATATTTTTCCCAAAAACGCTTCAAAAACATCTAAAACATCGCGAAACATCACCAAACACAGCAGTTGAATATGATTAACATATCCCCACAAAACCCCACCAATTTTGCCCTAAAACCTGTTCATTTTAGCCCTTTCCCAAAATGGCAAAAATTATGAAAACATCACATCATGCATGAAATCTTTACCCAATTTGAAAACTTTTTGAAATCAATCCATAATCATCTTAATAGTGCTCAGTTTGTCATATGTTTGAAAACCTCAAAAAGTTCTATTGATCATACAAGCATGCATCGAGCCCTAGATTTATTGAAAACCCCCAATTTAGACATGATATTATTAATCATCTATTTGTGACCATAAACAATCCTAAATTAACGTCAATATCAGCCCTAGATCATGCTTCTAGCATTAGTACAGCAGCAAATCATCAAACAACACATAATATCACATAACACATAATTAACATATGTTTAATGATAGGGTTTTGGTTTAGAAAGATGTTTAAAAGGTTTTTATTGATAAAAACATCCTTAGAACAGATCTGGACATTTAGGGTTAGATGAAAACGAATTAAAATGCTTTGAAAAGGTTTAGGATTAAGACCACACCTTGGATTCTTGATTAGATGTTGTTGGTAGGTTAGATTATGAAAAACAAGAGCAAAAACTCCTTCCTTAGTGATTAAAATCGTTTGAGAGTGTTTAGAGACGGTTAGGGTTTGTGAAATGGTGAAAAATGACAAAGTTTGGTATTTATACTAGTCCACATTCGCCCCTTTCACCTGGTCGAATGTACCCACATTCGCCCCTTTCTCAGGGTCGAATGTACCTTAACTGGTCGAATGAAATTCTATTGTTTTTGCATCCCAGGTTCGCCCCTTCATTAAAGGTCGAACCAAGATCATTTTCCAGGTTCGCCTGGATCTATGTTTTCTAGTTTTTCCAGTTTGTCGTGTTTAACGCATTTTAACGCATCCTAACACATGAACATGCAATCTTAATCTATGTTTAACATATATAAGCATGGATGATCATCTACATATCGTTTAAACACGTATTTGCATATAATCCACCATATAGAATCAATCTACACATAACACTTAATTTAGTATATGTAATTCACCAACAACGGGACCCGGTACTAGTGTATTCCCAAAACGACTCCCAATGACCCTCCAGATCATTAAACCTTGGACAATCCTATCCTGACCCGACTCAACTAACCCAGTTAAGTCCGTTTATAAATGTTTCTCGCTACGGTAGACTTAGATGTTACTAAAATGTTTAAGCCAAACATGCCGGGTGTCACATCATCCCCACGTTGAAACAATTTTCGTCCCGAAAATTGCACAAAGCCCAAAGATGAAAGAGACATTTTATATTTTATATTTCTCTTATTATTATTATTATTATTATTATTATTATTATTATTATTATTATTATTATTTGTTTATTTGTTTATTCATTTGATTGTGTGAAATATCATATAAATTATCATTTTTTTCATCTTTTGTGCATTTAATCAATAGAATAGTTATTTAAATCTTGTATTAAATTTGTCTTATCAATTTAATAAAATTATAGTTTTACCTATATAGATAAAGATAAAATGACTATTTTGCCCGTCCAGCATCCATTATAAAATAGTATAGATATAGATGAGTATTTTTTTAATCATCTATTACTTTTTTTACTCTCAAAACACTGGAAATCATATTTATGAGTAAACGTGGTGAATATCATTGCAAATGTGAAGGCTATTGGTTTTTTTGACATAAAGATAGTTTTTAGGTTGGAGGATGTTGTGTAATTTTAACTTTTTGTAATGGTTTTTAGGTTGCGGCATTGTCTTGCCTCAAGACTTAGCGGGCGCCTGTTTTTGCGTATGTGAATGAAGTTGAATTTAAAAAAAAAAACACACACCTCTTAATTAATTGGGAAGGACATCCATTAACACCCCCACCCATTTATGATAGTAAGCATGTTGGGAATCATGGTATCAAATACACAGCGGAAGCAGTTTTATTTATTAATAAAATCGATTATATACAATATATAATATGAGCCGATTTTATATATATATATATATATATATATATATAATATATGTTTAATTTTATTAATCCAATTAACAAAATATTCTCAATCAGGATCTTGGTTAAACGCGTATAAACAAATAAATTATAAACAACCATAGGGGGTTTAGTAATCAACCTTTGACGACTACACCGGAATTGTAACACGCGGGTTACAATGAATCCTCGCTAGTAGGAAGTTCACACCCGAGCACTGGCCAACCGATAGCAACACTTTGCAAGGTGGAGGCGGCAATGGTGGTGGTTTGCGGCGGACGAAGGGGCGACGACTCCTAAGGGTGGCCGCAAATCTTGAGAGGAGACAAGTGTTATGTTGTTTTATCTTTTTCAAAACATGTGTGTTTAGAGTTTGATCTATCACACCTATTTATATAGATAAAAGGCACTTGACCACTTAATTAGTCAAAGTCATACACTTGACCATTTGACTAGTCAAAGTGTAAACTTTACTATTTAGTCCCTCGAGTTCAAAACTATTATTATTTCAGAAATAATAATCCACCAACACATGAACTTATCTGATTCGTGTACCAACGTGTAACTCTTCGGATCGTACCGGGTCGGGTTACGTTGACCTCGACTTTTAATTACATCGGACATACTATATATCCAACAATCTCCCACTTGGACGATTTTAATTAAATGAGTCAACGTGCGCAGAGTTGGACGCCTAGCTGCATCGCATTGCACCCAAACCAGTATGACACTTTACAGTCGTCAACTAGTTCTTTGAGTTCAAGTAACGCTTTACTTAACCAAATACTATAGCCCTGATAATTCTATCAATAAGTCCCTTCTATATAGACATCCGTTGATCATAAGACATGGATCATTCATTCTTATATAGTGATCAACCATTCTCTATTCTCGTCTCTAATTCAAAGTGGTCTAACGAACTACCTTAGTCCGAGTGTGGCCACGTGTTTATACCAGTTTGAATTAACGAGGGCGCCAGAATGTCTAGACTTCTAATCCTATAGAAGTACAGAATTCCATCAGCGTCATACAACTCCCACTTAATCTTGGATTTCTCCTAACGCTACCCTTATTGCTACCCATGTTTCAGGACAGTGTTAGATAACATCAAGGATAGTCCTTGATCAATGTGGTTTAATATGTGCCTTAGGAAAAAGGACAGATTGAACATATCAATATCAAAACATCTCATGACACATATCCATGGAGATCGTTTTGAAGCGAGTTACATCCAATATCATTCCCTAATGATATCTGTGAATTATGATTCTCAAACCATTGAGTTATTCATCTCATGAATACAATCATCTCAATTCACAATAGTCTTACATTCAAATTCATTCCCATATAATTTGATCGACTACGGATATTTAGAATACTCTTATTCAAGGATTTAAACATACAAATAATGAACACGGTCACAAAATATTTAAATTTGCATTTAACCCATTAAATCAAATAAATATTCAATGTAATTGTTATAGTTCAAAATAAAACACCAATACTAATTACAGATCATGCCGACTGTCTAGCAACTCTAAGCCCTATCTTTCAGCATGCTCCTCGTGTTTAGCTCGAGGTAAAGGCTTAGTAAAGGGGTCAGCTAGATTTAGATCTGTATGAACTTTGTTTACCATGATGTCTCCACGTTCTACTATCTCTCTAATATAGTGGAATTTCCTGAGTATATGCCTTGTGGTCTGGTGTGACCTTGGTTCCTTTGCAAGAGCAATGGCACCAGTGTTGTCACACAGTATCTCGATTGGTTTCTTTATGCTAGGCATAACATCGAGATCACCAATGAACTTCTTCATCTAGGCAGCCTCCTTTGCAGCATCCGGTGCAGCATTGTATTCTGATTCACAGGTGGATTAAGCAACCACACTTTGCTTAAAGTTGTTCCAAGTTACAGCCCCACCATTCAGAATGAAAACATATCCCATTTGTGACCTTGAATCATCACGATCAGCCTGGAAGCTTGCATCAGTATAACACTTAACTGACAGCTCCTCATCCAGTCCTCCATATATTAAGAACATGTCATTAGTCCTTCTCAAGTACTTAAGAATGTTATTCACTGCAGCCCAGTGACTCTCTCCTGGGTTCTGTTGATATCTACTCGTCATGCTAAGAGCATACGAGACATCAGGTCTAGTACACAACATGGCATACATGATGGAACCAATAGCAGAAGCATATGGAACTCTTTCCATTTTCTTCCTTTCCTCTTCAGTGTTTGCACACTGCTTGTTATTAATAATGGTTCCATGTGCCATGGGCAAGAGCCCCCTTTTTGAGTCTTGCATTGAGAAGCGTCGTAAGACCTTATCAATATATGTACTTTGACTCAAACCCAATAACTGCTTTGATCTATCTCTATAAATCTTTATTCCCAGAATATAAGCGGCTTCACCAAGATCTTTCATTGCGAAACATTTACCCAACCAGGTCTTAACATCTTTAAGCATAGGGATATTGTTTCCAATGATTAGTATGTCATCTACATACAGTATAAGAAAAGTGATATAGCTCCCACTAGATTTCTTGTAAACACACGGTTCATCTTCGTTCTTGATAAAACCAAACTCTTTGATTTTCTGATCAAAACAGAGATTCCAGCTGCGAGATGCTTGCTTTAATCCATAGATGGATTTATTCAGCTTACACACCTTATTAAGATTCATTGGATCGACAAAACCTTCAGGTTGAACCATATAGACATCTTCCAGTAAGTGTCCATTAAAGAACACGGTTTTGACATCCATCTGCCATATCTCATAGTCATAATATGCAGCAATGGCAAGTAGAATTCTAATAGACTTAAGCATGGCTACTGGCGAGAAAATTTCCTCATAATCAATTCCTTGAGTCTGAGTAAAACCTTTCGCTACAAGCCTTGCTTTGTAGGTTTGCACATTCCCATCCATGTCAGTCTTCTTCTTGAAGATCCATTTGTTTCCCACAGTCTGACATTCGGTAGGAAGATCAACCAAATCCAGACTTGGTTATCATACATGGATTGCATCTCTGCATTCATGGCTTCTTGCCATTTCTTGGATTCTGAATCCAAGATTGCAGCTTTGTAAGTAGTAGGCTCAGCTTCATCAATCATGAAGATATCATCATACCTTACCGGTGCACGATGATCCCTAATACTTTTCCAAACACTTGGTGTTTCTGTTGTTTCTTGAGTCCTCTCAGGCTCAACTTCAACAACTGGATCAGTTACATCTGGTTCTGTCTGAACAGCTGGTTCAGTCACTTGTGATTCTCGAATTTCTTCAAGATCCACATCGTTATCTCCAATCCCTCGCGCCAGAAGCTCTTCCTCTAAGAAAGTGCCTCTGCGTTTGGTGAAAATCTTATTTTCAGTGGGGTGGTAGAACAGGTAACCGATCTTTTTACCGTATCCAACGAAAACCACTTTTTCGCCTCTGGGATCTAGTTTATCCGAAGATTCTAGAGTGACATAAGCATTACATCCCCAGACTTTAAGGTAGGATACATGAGGTTTCTTTCCATGCCATATCTCATAGGGCGTTTTATCAACCTTTTTCGTTGGAGCTATATTCACAAGTCTTGCGGCAGTTTCCAAAGCATAACTCCAAAAGGATTTTGGAAGGTTTGTTCGACACATCATTGGTCGAATCATATCTAATAGAGTTCGATTTCTCCGCTCAGACACACCATTATGTTGCGGTGTTCCAGGTGGAGTGAGTTGTGAAACTATTCCACAATCCTTTAGATGGTCGATGAATTCCTGACTAAGATATTCACAGCCTCGATCTGATCGAAGCATTTTAATAGTTCTATTTAGCTGATTTTCTACTTCGTTTTGGTACTCCTTGAACTTTTCAAGAGTTTCATGTTTATGCTTCATAAGATAAACATAACCATATCTACTGAAATCATCAGTAAATGTAACAAAGTATCTTTCTCCATGTCTTGACATTGTTCTGAATGGACCACATACATCTGTATGTACAAGTCCTAACAGATCATTGGTTCTTTCTCCAACATTTGAAAAAGGTGCTTTTGTTAACTTTCCACTTAAGCATGATTCGCATTTTCCAAACGACTCCGAACCTTTGGAATCCAGGATTCCTGCGGTTTTGAGTTGTTTAACACGATTCTCACTTATGTGACCAAGTCTACAATGCCACATATACGTATCATTAAAGTCCAACTTATTACGTTTATGGGAGATATTGCATAATATGTTATCGTTTTCGATTTCTATCTCATAGATCCCATTGTTAGGTTTTGCATCAAAGTAAAATACATCATTAAAATAAGCAGAAATAAATTCGCCATTGAAACGATAATTAAAACCTTGTCCACGCAAAGCCGAAAATGAAACAATATTTCTAGTCACACTAGGAATGTAATAAACTTTGTTCAAAACAAGTTCTAAACCAGAAGGAAGTAAGAGAATACATTCTCATATAGCCTTCACAACAACTCTTTGTCCATTGCCAACATGGACCTCCAAGTCGCCTTGTTTCAGCTTTCTAATCTTTCTTAGTCCTTGCAAAACATTACAAATGTGGAAACCACATCCTGTGTCAAACACCCATGTTTGCTAGGAAAAGCAAAGATTTCAATAACATATATACTTGAGGACTCTCCTCCTGAAGCCTTAGCTTGCTTCAGCTCAGCTAAATACTTAGCACGGTTCCTCTTCCAGTGCCCAGTTTCATCACAATGAAAACACTTGGCATCTTTCTGAGGTTTCTTATTGGCAACATATTTGCCTTTGCCCTGATTGCCCATTTTCTTGGTGTTAGGTTTCTTAACTTGACCCTCCTTGATCACTAGCACTGGTGCAGTCTTGCTAGGTATGTTCACCTCAGCAATTTTGAGCATCTGATGCAGTTCTGCAAGTGTCTTTTCCATCCCGTTCATATTGTAGTTCATAATGAACTGGTCATATGACTTGGGCAATGAGTTTAGGATAATATCCCCAGCTAACTCATCGCTCAAGGGGAATTCCAGACGAGCCAAGTGATCAACATATGTCTTCATTTTTAGCACACGAGTGCTAACTGGCATTTCTAGAACATACAACTTGTTCTCCGCCTTGAGAACAATTTTCAAGTTGCGGTGCCAGTCCATGAAATTGGAGTAGTTAAGTTTGTCCTTCTCTAACATGGACTTGAGAGAGAATTGGGAGGCGGAATTGTTTTCAGTTGACATCTACAAAGTTCAAAATCTAATTTATTAGTATTTTATGTTTCAAATATCCTAATTTATCTTATGACCCAAAAGCAAAATTAATTAGGATGAGACCCCGATTCATCAATACACAGTGAACTGGCTTAGCACTGTCCACTGGTACGATTAGGTAGGTAAACAACGATTGTTAATTGTGTCCACTACACAACTCTCCATTTGGGGTTATCGCTAAGAGCGATGTATGGTTAACCCCAACTATGCCCACTTGTCAAACAAGCGATGTTTGGTCCTTTACTGTTAACTGTAACACCGGCCTATGTTACACAGGAAACGCGATGATTACCTTCACTCATGATCAACGCCCAGATGCAGGGTCAGCACTAACATTTGGGTTCGATTTAAAACGAAGTGTTAACTCGTTAAGGGTGGCATAAAACATCAATTTAAAATTGGGATTAAATTTTAATATTTACCATAAATATTTTGAATGACACGTTAGCATGATGTGAGTCACACAATAGTTTATAAAATCCAATTTTATATTGTTCGTGATAATTGAAACTCCTTTCAACACTCGACACGGTATAGTTTTAAATACCCTATTTAAACTATGTTGGTCGTATTATCGCGAATGGACTTGTTTTAATATTAATAGAACTCCTTTTATTAAATATGCTTTTCGGTTTTTATAAAACTTGTTTTAATAAAACCATTGTCATGATTGTGAAAATTTTATTTATTTTGGGTTATCTAAATTATTTACAATAAATAAACCACAACCACAAAACATAATAATAAAATTATACGAATCGAGCCCCTAATAGGTAGTCCGTTTCGTTTTAGCCAGAAACGAAACGAACCAGTCAAAAGGGTTTCAAAACTATTTTTGATATAGCTCCCACTTGACCCGAGATCTCTATCTTCATGGAACCTGTTCGCCTTTTTATCTTCGTCTTGATCTTATACTTGTAGGATTACAAAGAAATTTGAAATACAAATAAAACAAATCTATTCTAATCCTATCTATTACACCGGATCCAATATCCGTAATAAAAAATACAAATCAATAAAAAAAATAAAACATCACAAACACAACCATGACAAGGGTCAAAATACCTAGGGCTCGATTCACATCACAATCCATGAACAACAAAAAGCTTTTGATCTTTTGTCAAAAAAAATAAATTTTTGACAAATAAAACATAGATCAAAATTATAACTTTACTATCTATACGCGCGTAACCGTGGCTCTGATACCACTGGTGGGAATCATGGTATCAAATACACAACGGAAGCAGTTTTATTTATTAATAAAATCGATTATATACAATATATAATATGAGCCGATTTTATATATATATATATATATATATATATATAAAATATATGTTTAATTTTATTAATCCAAGTAACAAAATATTCTCAATCAGGATCTTGGTTAAACGCGTATAAACAAATAAATTATAAACAACCATAGGGGATTTAGTAATCAACCTTTGACGACTACACTGGAATTGTAACACGCAGGTTACAAGGAATCCTCGCTAGTAGGAAGTTCACACCCGAGCACTGGCCAACCGATAGCAACACTTTGCAAGGTGGAGGCGGCAATGGTGGTGGTTTGCGGCAGACAAAGGGGCGACGGCTCCTAAGGGTAGCCGCAAATCTTGAGAGGAGACAAGTGTTACGTTGTTTTATCTTTTTCAAAACATGTGTGTATCGCTCTCTTCGGTTCAAGCGAAGGCTATAATTACAGTTCAGATCGACTTCCTTTTTAGAGTTTGATCTATCACACCTATTTATATAGATAAAAAGCACTTGACCACTTAATTAGTCAAAGTCATTCACTTGACCATTTGACTAGTCAAGGACTTGACCAATTAATTAGTCAAAGTCATACACTTGACCATTTGACTAGTCAAAGACTTGACCACTTAATTAGTCAAAGTCATACACTTGACCATTTGACTAGTCAAAGTGTAAACTTTACTATTTAGTCCCTCGAGTTCAAAACTATTATTATTTCAGAAATAATAATCCACCAACACATGAACTTATCTGATTCGTGTACCAACGTGTAACTCTTCGGATCGTACCGGGTCGGGTTACGTTGACCTCGACTTTTAATTACATCGGACATACTATATATCCAACAAAGCAAACAAAGATAATAACATGCATCCAACTATGGCAAACTTCGACCGAAAGTAACTTTTCATTAGTTGAAAATCCAGCTGAAAACCATATTGTCAAATGTCGCAATACCACTTAAAATAGGGTTATTCCGAAATGAGAGGCTGGACCTAAGGGGGGCCCGGGGACCGGACCTGAAGGGTGCGGGGCTTCATTATGGGTGTGTACCGTTGACCGTTAAAAAAATAAAAAATAAATCGAACATGGAATTTTACGTTTTTTTACTTATTTTGTAACTAAATTTTATTTAGGTGTTCTTTGTTTTTTCTGCAGGAAAAGGTCTGCAGTCTGCGGACCACATCTGCAGACATCTGCAGGAGAAGAGGTGGACCAAAGGTCTGCAGTCTGCAAGAAGAAGACTGTTTGTTTGTTAACGTCTGCAGGCTGCTGAAATAAACTTAAATTTAAATAAACTGAGTTTTTACAGCAGTCTGGTGGTAGACGGTGGTGGTGGGTGGACCGTGGTGGTGGTGGGTGGTGGTGGTGGGTGGTGGTGGTGGGTGGTGGTGGACGGTGGTGGGTGGTGGTAGTGGTGGTGGGTGGACGGTGGTAAGTGGTGGTGGTGGTGGACCGTGGTGGGTGGTGGTAGTTGTGGTGGTGGTGGGTGGGTGGTGGACCGTGGTGGTGGTGGGTGATGGTGGTGGTGGGTGGTGGTAGTGGTGGTGGACGGTGGTGGGTGATGGTGGTGGTGGGTGGACGGTGGTAAGTGGTGGTGGTGGTGGACCGTGGTGGGTGGTGGTAGTTGTGGTGGTGGGTGGGTGGGTGGTGGTGGTGGTGGTGGACCGTGGTGGTGGTGGGTGGGGGTAGTGGTGGTGGACGGTGGTGGGTGATGGTGGTGGTGGTAGTGGTGGTGGACGGTGGTGGGTGGTGGTGGTGGACCGTGGTGGTGATGGACGGTGGTGGTGGTGAACGGTGGTGGTGGACGATGCTAGGTGGTGGTGGTGGGTGGGTGACGGTGGTTGACGGTGGTGGTGGTGGTAGTAGGTGGTGGGTGGTGGTGGATGGTGGTGGGTGGTGGTGGGTGGACGGTGGTGGTGGTGGTGGACGGTGGTGGTGGTGAACGGTGGTGGTGGTGAACAGTGGTGGGTGGACGGTGGTGGGTGGTGGTGGTGGACCGTGGTGGTGATGGACGGTGGTGGTGGTGAACGGTGGTGGTGGACGATGCTAGGTGGTGGTGGTGGGTGGGTGATGGTGGTGGACGGTGGTGGTGGTGGTGGTAGTGGGTAGTGGTGGTGGGTGAGGAGAAGAGAAGAGGAGAAGACCTTTGAAGACCTTAGAAGACTTTGGTCCAAGTCTGCACCAAGAAGAGGTCAGGAAGAACTTTTGGAGTGAAATGTCTTTCGAAAAACAAACAGTCTGCCCGCCCAAACGTCTGCCCGCGTCTGCGCGGCGCAGACAAAAGAGGTCAGAAGTGCTTCTGGGAGAAAAACAAACACCACCTTAGTCTGTTTCGTTTAAGTATCCTTTTCAAGGAAATAAACGTTTTTTTGGTGGAAATGTACGTACTTGAAGAACTTCTGAGTGCAAAATGATTTATGTTATGAATAAAATTAGATAATGATAGAAAATGAAGTGTGAATATTGCAAATAGTAGAAAGATTATTTTGTAAGTTGTAATCGGAGCCAAAAGTCGCTGATCGAACCCTTCTCATTTGCTATATTTTCTCCTACGGATTTGATCAAGAAAGTCACCATGCGACCATGCATTATCGACATTATAATACTATTGAGAACAAATAAATATTTAGTAATAATTTAATCATTATTATTGATGAATTTTTTTCTAAGCACATGCTGCAAAAAATGTAGTTATGTATGCCGAATTGAAAAATGGGCAAAAGCAAGGTGGCATTAGGGGTGTTAAAAAAATCGGGACCCGAAATATACAAAAATTTGTATCTGAATTTTCGGATATGGATTTCTAAAAAATTCGGATAGATTATCCGACATCCAAAAATAGAATAAAATATAGTAAATATATATTAAATAATGGGTATATAAATGATGTACCAGTAGACGTACTTTTTAACGTTTCAATTTAGCAATATGGATGTTAACCTATTAGGAAAAGAAGACATGTGAAAGCTGGTGACATGATGGGATCGGTTCATGATTTGGGTTAGAAGATGATTGTGGTACGTAGATGTTGCTAATGATGATGACTTTGAATTCAAGACTTGTTCATTTCCCTTTTATTGGGTCCGATCCTTCGGCATGGTTTATGGCCGTCCGACCAATGTTGCCTATTTGCTGTCCCATTTGGCAATTCTTATCATCAACTATAATCATCACTTGATACTTGTATTTCATATATTTATTTGAAGTTTATTCTTAATTTAAAAAAGTATGTGTAAATGTATAGTAAGTGCAAACTTGACCGCCTTGTTGGCTGCTAGAGGAACTTAGGTAGGTATCAATTAGGCATGTAAACGAATCGAACGTTTATGAACTGTTCGTAAACTGTTCGGTGGGAAGTTCGTTTATGTTCGTTTATTTAAATAAATGAACGAACATAAACACACGTTTTGTTCGTTCATTTATGTTCATGAACGTTCGTTTATGTTCGCTTATGTTCGTTCATTTGTGTTCTTTATGTTCGTTCGTTTATTTTTGTTTGTTTAATTAAACTTTACTTTATTTTTATTATTTATTTCTCTTTTGTTAAGTAACCTTAGTTCATATTATACTATATACAACTAGTAGGAAACCCGCGCGATGCGGCGGAAGTGACACTTTTTATTTCTGTACGTATTTCAAATTCGCATAGTATTTGTTGTAGCATCATTGCGGTGGATATACGTCATAAGCGTTACACATGTCTAGTAACAAAAAAGATTTAACATTTAAATTGTAAAGTACTTTTAAGAAACATTTGATAAAATAAAGTAACATACGAAAGGAAAAATAAGTATTAATAAACATAACAATGAGAAAAATAAAAGCTAGTGAATTACTTGAATCAGGAGATCAATTTAGTCATACACGTTCCAAGTCTGCATGATCTCATCTATATTGTCTGCCCACCATTCGTCATCAAGAACGATCACTGAAATTTCTTGTATATCTCCATGTTTGATTATTACATCTTTTGGTAAGGATGAGTTTCCTCCATTTTCTCCTATCTAAAGTGTCATCAAATATGTCTTCTTTGTCATTTTCATCAGAACTGTCTAGATCAATAACTTGACTCCATTTCCATTAAGAGAGCCTCTTGGATCTCTTCCTATTAATTTCATGCATCTGGTCCTTAAAATAAATTTAAAAATATTTTATACACAAGTTAATAGAAGATGAAATAAATGTTGATATTACCTATTCACTACATTCATGTTGAAGATCAGATTTGTAGGGACTAAACATTGCACCATAGCAAATAATCTCAACACTATTATCACCATTATCCTGCAATAAAACACATACAATATACCACATAAAATAACAGCCGTGTTAATATTAAAAAATTAAACATTAATAAATACAACCTTAGACGCTACTTTACACGCTTGTATGGCTATTGGTTTGTTCATCTCCGTATGTTTTTCATCTAAATGAATCTGCAAAACCAAGAAGTTAACACTTAAATGATTAAGATATGTATAAAAAGGTATAATTAGTAAAATGGGACGAATGAAAACCATAAACTAACAAATAACCAGCATTAGAAGCTTCAACTTTTGAATTCAGTATCCATGTCCATTTTAGCAAGTGAAATAGGTGTGCATTAGTATGTATTTATTTTATAAATTTTAGTAGGTTAGCACATGGCTTAATTTTCAAATTCATGATTTTCCCACCCCTTTAAATTATGAAATTTTGTTAAACTTTAGTAGGTTAGCACATGATTTAAATTTTGAAATTGATGATTTTCTCACCCCTTTAAATTAGGAAATTTTGTTATCTTTGACTAAAGTGTAAGAAAATATTGTGTTTTCTGTGAATACCAAATTCAGTGCATTTATCTTTTTTTCTAAACTTTGTTAAAAAGAACCCCTTCAAATTAGGAAGTTTTGTTGTTATTAACATAGATGTTCATATCACATGGATATATAATATGCATCATGTGTTTTCTATCAAATTGATGCAGATGAGGTTTTTAAAATAAATTTACCTACAATTAATATCTACAATGCATTTTTATATTTTTTCTAAACTTAATTATTTTAAAGTTTTATATATTTAGCTAATTATATACATTTAAAAGTTTAATGAGATTTCGTTTAGTTAATTGTATTTATGTGTATACCTATTAATATATGCATGCATACCCATATACATATGCACATATTGCTAATGTTGATTATTTAAATAGGGTACTACAATTGAAGCTATCAGTAACAAACGTGATAAAGCATTCTTAGAGCCCAGTCTTGTGTTGCAGTTTTGTTACCGTGTGACAAATTATTTGTCTGTCAAAGCAAGGATGAACTATAATGTTTAACAACATTATCATATTTTAAGAATCACCAAAGCTGATATGTAAATTTCGAGTGCCCTGATTGGTTTTTTTAAATCGTTGCATTTAATTTGTATGAATTTTTCATTATTGGGCGGAACGATATTTAACACCAAATTCAATTTTACAATTTTGAGTTTTACTTGATCATGAAATGGTGTTATGATTAAATATCCATATTAACCATAAATCCATATTATATTTCATCTAATTAGTATTTAAAACATAAAATGCAATAATCACTTGTACATAGGGCATTATTTCTTGTACATTTCAATCCACACATCGGTATTGACTACGACAAATACCGACACGTCGACAAAAATGAGCCGGTCGTCATGGTATATTCGAATGTTTTTAAAATATAATAGTTTTAAAGTTATAATAGAATTAAATAAAAGAAATTATAATTTTGTAGGGGAGGGGAGGAAAATGTAATTACTAACTAAAAATTAGGGAATTAAAGTGTAAATAAGATAGGGTATTAAAGTGTAAATAATGTATGAATGACAATTTTACCCTCATTTTAGGGTTGTTAATGAAAAATTAGTTCTTAACTTTTGGGTATCTTAAAATACCCCTCCCTCATGCATTATTGTAACACCCCAACCGATGGCGGAAACATCGAGGTGTCACGTAGTGACGATTGTTCAATAGCTCATGGACTAAAGTGTAAATTTTTGAATACATTGATTAAATAATTTATTACATTGAAATGAAATACAACGATTCTAACTGCCAACTAAATTGAAATACAATGAATCAAAATCTAAATAGAAATCCGAAAGCTTAAAGAATGCATCTCAAAACAACCTGAAACATGTACAAAATAATTTGGTCAATACAAAAATGTATTGGTGAGCATACCCTGTTTAAATAAATATAGTAGAAAAGTGTTTAGCAATTCATGTGCGGTACCATTTGCAATTATGTAATAAGTAATATCCGTTCAAAACCAAACCTGAGAATAATGACTAACACATGACTAACCAACTGAATAATGAATTAACAAGACAATGACCAAGATTCTCTCAACAGAGTCTCAAGGGGGTATACCATAGTACTATTCATTGAAAAGCTAAGCCGCCCAGCGGTTAATGATTTTGACAAGTCATAGACACACCAATTAACATAAAGCAAACACACATGAGAATTGCATTTAGTAAAAGAAATAGAAACTTGATAATAAGTACATGAGTCACCCCAAAATAGTAAAACAATAAAAAAAGGGGAAAGATATACTCACAGTTTCCGAAAGCGATCAAAATCCACTTAAACAGTCGTGAGCTAAGTAATGGGAATTCCGAGGAATTCAACCTATAATGTTTAAGCATACTAATAAGGAAAAGTCTAAAAAGTCTAAGGTAACTAGGGTCTAAGGCATTAGGGTTTGCTAAGTCGATTTGGGGAATTAAAGTTTCTATGATAAATCGCGTTAATGTAAAAGTTGTACGTCAAATATAATATATAAAAGTTTGTAAATGCCGTTTAGGTAATATAATTATTACCAATTGAATATTAGGTAAACATACGTTTTGACTAATTAAGACAAAATAATTTAGTTAATTATTTAAATTAATTATTGTAAATAAATACAATAATCATAAATATTGAAATAATTGGCTAGGAGTTACACATCGATCCAACAAATGCTAATAATGACTTTCAACATAAGAATGTTTCTATCTTATGGGAAAAATAATTATAAAATAGATGTTTAAATAGTTCAATTAAATAATTGATTAATTATGTCTATTTAAATGTAAATAATACTAAAAATACAAGACATGATTCAAAGCTATTATTGTTATAGGAAATAAATACCTTCTGATGTAAATAAATGAAATTAATTTTCCCATAGTTTTTATAAACTTATTTATATTTAAAATTGATTTAATGAGATTAAATCATGTTTAAATGACTAAAAATAGGAAAATCAATAAAAAATAAATATTTTCTGAACCAATAATTTTTATTTTAGTTCATTATGATTAAAAATAATCTACCAAAAAGTTTGAGATTAAAATCATTAAAATTGAATTTTTAATCAATTAATTATGATTAAAACAAATAAATTCAATAAAAATATGAAAATAAGACATTTCCCAGAAAATACAAATATGAAAATCTTCTTTAGGGTGTCAAGATGCTACACCTAAAATTTTATAATTTTTAGATCAAAAATGAATTTATTATGAATATTTAAATATATATATATATACATATTATATATATTTTATACTAACCAAAAAATAATAATAAAAGGGAAAATAAAAACGAAAAGTAATGTGGTCTGCATGGTCTCGAACCCGGACCTGATATGCAGAGGCACATAGCCTTAACCACTACACCATCACTTGTATTTGTGATTTTATCAAGAAAACAACTCATTTAACACCTATTGCAACCTACAACTTCTTCCCCAAATACTAGCCAAGAACCCTAAGCTTAATCCCAAAATCAATCATCCTAATCGTGGCTTATAACCACAAGGAATCATGGGGCTTTTGATCCTAGACACCAAACAAACAAAATAGCAATAAGTAATTAAACTCACAATGTGTATATGAGCGAAACGAGTATAAGAGGCCGCGACTTTGAAGCAAATAAAGAACAATCTTCTGTTCATGATTAGGCTATGTTTTTCATGGGTTTACAATTTGTAAAGACTAAGGAACGAAATGAAACAGCCAATTTATAGTGTTGAACGAAAAATGATGTTGTTTAGACTCGATATTTAAGTTTGACAGTTTCACAATAAAACTCATGATTAAGTCTTGATTAAAACGTAATTAAGGCGATTATAATTATTCGAAACCGATGGATGGTTATGAAGAAACATAACTAACAGATTAAAGATGTTACAACACATTAAAACCAGGTTTTTAAGGTTTCCATGTTTGGCAATTTTAGTCCCTCCACATTTAACTAGGTTAGATTATTAGAAAGCTAGGTAAATATTCCCTTTATAAAAAGTTAACTTGGTTAACTAACTTAACTTAAAAGTTTTTAAAACTTTTTAGAACTTCAATTTTTTTTATAGAATCTTTTACGAATACGTTTCAACATACGCATTTGATTAAAATTTATACCCGATCCATAATAAATATAAATGATAAAATTTTAGTTCGCTCTGAAATTGAATTTGAAAATAACGAAACTTACAGGGACTATACTGGAAATATTTGAAGGACTATTATTGTCAATCAGTTGTAAGATGAGGGTGACGGATGTCACAGTCTCCCCTACTTTAGAAAATTTCGTCTCGAAATTTCTTTCAAGTGGAGGGTACTATGAAACAAAAGGTGTTGTAAAAATCAAATAGATTTTTAAAAGAAATTTCATCATTTATGATTTGACAAAATTTAAAATAGTTGTCTAATACCCAAAGTAAAAGTTTCAAAATCTTTGACATTTGACCCAAAATTAAAAGATTTATAGTTTAAATGAGAAAGGTTTTGGGAATGTGTAACTGGTGAGGGCAGAGGTACTAACGAAGCAGTCTCCCCTACTTTAGAAAAGTTTCCGACTAAATGTTATTAGAGTATATAACAAGAATCCAAATAACCGAGGGTGTAAGGGTGATGAAGATTTTAGTTTCCGTGTGGGTGGTCAAAGAAAGGCTATAGGAAGACGAATTGAAGCTCATGTAAGAACGTTCTTATCAAAATTGCTAGTTATTAGTCAACGATTTAATGAAAAGGTAATTATAAAGTAATGGGTAGGTTCTTAGTCAAACTCCTAGTCCGTTCCCGCAGTATCGTTTATGCTTATATATAGGGTGTACCGCAGCTGACCCACCACACTCCCGATACTTTGGAATCGTACTGATTGTCTACCAACAGCCTAAATAGAATTACACACCACCCTCATGTACCTGTAAGCCCATGATTGCGTTCCGGACCGTAATCATCGATTTACCTTACACTAGGGTGTTATGCTTTTCCATAACCCTATCCTAAGTAATACTGGAAATAAATGCGTGCAACTCATATGTAATAGCCACTGTAATGAAATAATGTTCAATCATGACATGGTTAGAGGTCCTTCCCTTCCGGGTTTTCCCTTTAACCGTAATGTAAATAACATGTAAGTATAAAACATGGTTAGAGGTTCTTCCCTTTCGGGTTTACCATTAACCGGTAACTCCTGTCCACATCGTTGGCTTTAAATACTCATATTGATAACCCTGAGATTTACACCGTTCCCCTCGGATTAAAGAAATACTCTAACCCGAGTCGTACGTGGGCACTGGCTTAGATCTCATACAAAATTATCAACTAGTATGTTCATTGGCCATGATGATGAACAAAATAATGTAAAGTATAACAGGGTTTTGCTCAAAAACAGGAAAAAAAAAATATGCATACCAAATATGCGTCAAGTACATAAGTATAGCATAAAACTTCGATTGAAAGAACGGTATAATATAAATCAAGTAAATCGCACAATTTTCACAAAATGAAAGTAAACGAGTTAAGTTAATGCTCAAAACCAGTGTTGTAAGAATGACTACTAATAATTAGTGCGAGAATAATTGTAAATAACGCATGGGGATAGCCACCAATAAAATAATAATACAAGAATAATCATAAATAAGATAATATGCGAATATAATAAAATAAAATGATGTAAGAATAAGATAATGATATTTACTGCAATTGAGAGTGGACGGAACATACGTATAGTCTACTGGCCATGCGAGTTTAAAATATATGCACTATATGTTAAAAGACATTTAGCAACTTTCGATAAGGATATGTCCAATAATTAGACCAAAAGTTTTGCGACTGAAAGAGTGTAAATGTAAAAGATAAATTATTGTTTATAAAACAAAATGTAGTTTTACTCGAACTTTGTGATATAGTTGAAAGTATAATAGTGATGCATGAGAATAACTCTTTTTAGATTCAAAACAGCTTCACATGAAAAGAATTCGTAAGTACATGCTTTCATGTGTTTACAAGAAGTCGAGTTGAAAATTGTCATAATGCATATTATCAGTCGCAAGTTTTTTTCTCTCGAAAACCATATAAATCAAATGTGTTTTCAAAAGACCAAGATTTAGAAATGACGCGAATGATAAAAGTAAATGCGACAATAGTGTAGAAGTCACAAATCATAAATGAAAATAGTGTAAGTTTTAAAGCGGATAAAAGTTTTAATAATGATGATGAAAAAAAAACGAATAATTAATGAGTATATAAAACATCAAGAGATGGAACTTAAAATCCAAATGTTAAACAACACTTAAGAGTCAATAATGAAAAACGGAAAAATGCACAAATAGCGATAGCTATTAATAGAGAAAACTCAAAAGACATAATAACTTCATTATAAAAAATTATGGTAAGAGTTTCAAACAACAAATGAAAAATATATAAAAAATGTGATACTGAAAATATTTCTAATGAAACTGGTGACTAGCCAAAGAGATTAAAATATTATTAGTGACTTGTGTGGAGCGTACTTGAACCCATGAGTGAATGGTCATTTTTCCCGATTGCACATACCCCGTCACTGGTAAATTTCAAAACCTTTAGCGAGACTTTAAAACGAGGTGTAGAAACAGATCCCTGAGATGTGGATTTCACTCCTAACTCAAAGATGTATTTCAAAATTGGAAACAATTGAGGAATGAAACCAATCACTAAGTTAAGGATATCACCCCCAGCTTAGTGGTTAAGTTTCTTTTTGAAGGAAATATTCTTTGAGGTGTGGATGTCACTCCTATCTCAAAGGTATATTCCTAAGATAAGTAACATATAGAGGAGTGAACTACTCACCAAGGTATGGACACCACTCCTCACTTGATGATATCGTTTCGTTTGTGAAATACGAGTGTCTTCTTTGCCAAGCAAAATATCGAAAGAATAACGAGAAATAATCATAACTAAAATATTTTGAAAGAAAATATAAGAAATAGGAGAAATATAAACGAGAGGACTCGTGAAAGTAAGCTTAGTTATAGACTAGGCTAAAAGGCATTCTAATAACCCAATTCCCTATAACCATGGCTCTGATACCAATCTGTAACACCCCAACCGATGGCGGAAACATCGAGGTGTCACGTAGTGACGATTGTTCAATAGCTCATGGACTAAAGTGTAAATTTTTGAATACATTGATTAAATAATTTATTACATTGAAATGAAATACAACGATTCTAACTGCCAACTAAATTGAAATACAATGAATCAAAATCTAAAGATAAATCCGAAAGCTTAAAGAATGCATCTCAAAACAACCTAAAACATGTACAAAATAATTTGGTCAATACAAAAATGTATTGGTGAGCATACCCTGTTTAAATAAATATAGTAGAAAAGTGTTTAGCAATTCATGTGCGGTACCATTTGCAATTATGTAATAAGTAATATCCGTTCAAAACCAAACCTGAGAATAATGACTAACACATGACTAACCAACTGAATAATGAATTAACAAGACAATGACCAAGATTCTCTCAACAGAGTCTCAAGGGGGTATACCATAGTACTATTCATTGAAAAGCTAAGCCGCCCAGCGGTTAATGATTTTGACAAGTCATAGACACACCAATTAACATAAAGCAAACACACATGAGAATTGCATTTAGTAAAAGAAATAGAAACTTGATAATAAGTACATGAGTCACCCCAAAATAGTAAAACAATAAAAAAAGGGGAAAGATATACTCACAGTTTCCGAAAGCGATCAAAATCCACTTAAACAGTCGTGAGCTAAGTAATGGGAATTCCGAGGAATTCAACCTATAATGTTTAAGCATACTAATAAGGAAAAGTCTAAAAAGTCTAAGGTAACTAGGGTCTAAGGCATTAGGGTTTGCTAAGTCGATTTGGGGAATTAAAGTTTCTATGATAAATCGCGTTAATGTAAAAGTTGTACGTCAAATATAATATATAAAAGTTTGTAAATGCCGTTTAGGTAATATAATTATTACCAATTGAATATTTAGGTAAACATACGTTTTGACTAATTAAGACAAAATAATTTAGTTAATTATTTAAATTAATTATTGTAAATAAATACAATAATCATAAATATTGAAATAATTGGCTAGGAGTTACACATCGATCCAACAAATGCTAATAATGACTTTCAACATAAGAATGTTTCTATCTTATGGGAAAAGTAATTATAAAATAGATGTTTAAATAGTTCAATTAAATAATTGATTAATTATGTCTATTTAAATGTAAATAATACTAAAAATACAAGACATGATTCAAAGCTATTATTGTTATAGGAAATAAATACCTTCTGATGTAAATAAATGAAATTAATTTTCCCATAGTTTTTATAAACTTATTTATATTTAAAATTGATTTAATGAGATTAAATCATGTTTAAATGACTAAAAATAGGAAAATCAATAAAAAATAAATATTTTCTGAACCAATAATTTTTATTTTAGTTCATTATGATTAAAAATAATTTACCAAAAAGTTTGAGATTAAAATCATTAAAATTGAATTTTTAATCAATTAATTATGATTAAAACAAATAAATTCAATAAAAATATGAAAATAAGACATTTCCCAGAAAATACAAATATGAAAATCTTCTTTAGGGTGTCAAGATGCTACACCTAAAATTTTATAATTTTTAGATCAAAAATGAATTTATTATGAATATTTAAATATATATATATATATATACATATTATATATATTTTATACTAACCAAAAAATAATAATAAAAAGGAAAATAAAAACGAAAAGTAATGTGGTCTGCATGGTCTCGAACCCGGACCTGATATGCAGAGGCACATAGCCTTAACCACTACACCATCACTTGTATTTGTGATTTTATCAAGAAAACAACTCATTTAACACCTATTGCAACCTACAACTTCTTCCCCAAATACTAGCCAAGAACCCTAAGCTTAATCCCAAAATCAATCATCCCAATCGTGGCTTATAACCACAAGGAATCATGGGGCTTTTGATCCTAGACACCAAACAAACAAAATAGCAATAAGTAATTAAACTCACAATGTGTATATGAGCGAAACGAGTATAAGAGGCCGCTACTTTGAAGCAAATAAAGAACAATCTTCTGTTCATGATTAGGCTATGTTTTTCATGGGTTTACAATTTGTAAAGACTAAGGAACGAAATGAAACAGCCAATTTATAGAGTTGAACGAAAAATGATGTTGTTTAGACTCGATATTTAAGTTTGACAGTTTCACAATAAAACTCATGATTAAGTCTTGATTAAAACGTAATTAAGGCGCTTATAATTATTCGAAACCGATGGATGGTTATGAAGAAACATAACTAACAGATTAAAGATGTTACAACACATTAAAACCAGGTTTTTAAGGTTTCCATGTTTGGCAATTTTTGTCCCTCCACATTTAACTAGGTTAGATTATTAGAAAGCTAGGTAAATATTCCCTTTATAAAAAGTTAACTTGGTTAACTAACTTAACTTAAAAGTTTTTAAAACTTTTTAGAACTCCAATTTTTTTTATAGAATCTTTTACGAATACGTTTCAACATACGCATTTGATTAAAATTTATACCCGATCCATAATAAATATAAATGATAAAATTTTAGTTCGCTCTGAAATTGAATTTGAAAATAACGAAACTTACAGGGACTATACTGGAAATATTTGAAGGACTATTATTGTCAATCAGTTGTAAGACGAGGGTGACGAATGTCACAATTATAATATAGTATAGATATAGATATATTTGATATATTCTAAAAACTTAAACCTAACCCTAACATTCTAAACATATCAACCGCTCTCCACACATCACAGGTCCAGCTCCTTTCTTCTCCACACTCCACAGCCCTACCTTCTTCCACTTCCGGTTGACCACCTCCACAGTCCCGTCTCCACACTCCAGCCTCCTACCTCCACAGCGCCGCAAGTATGACCCACCGTCTCTTATCATTTTTTTTTGTAGCTTTGTGGGTTTTATCATTTACCACGATTAGAAGCTAGGCATATGCCATCCACCATTGATTGTTCCGACTAAAGCTAATTGTTGTAAGTTCAATATTTTTCCAGCTACAGCTCATCTTATACATAGTCTTAATTGGTGTTTGTTTATGTTCATTTGTGTTAATTTATATTGATCATTTGTGTTCGTTTATGTTCATGAACTGTTCGTTTAGGTTTAAATGAACGAACATAAACGAACACGAACACGGAAAATTTCTTAATGAACGAACACGAACACAAAAATGTGTTCGATTATATGTTCGTGTTCGTGTTCGTGTTCAGTTCGTTTACAGGCCTAGTATCAGTACAAAAATTTCAAGCAATAACGACGACGGCATTAGCGCCGACTTATGTCATCGCTAAAACCTTATTTTCTTGTAGTGTATATATCTTTCAACAGAATTAATACTGATAAAATATATATTATGGCTATATATATAGAAAGAGAGAGAGAGAGAGGAAGTATATGAAGGAAACCCTCCAAAATGGAAAAACCCCCAAGAAACCCATTACTTGGTCCAAGTTGTGCCACATCACCCATGATGTTATAATATTCAAAAGGGCATAATAGACAATTCCACTACCCCCCCCCCCTTCTCTCTCTCCCTATATATACTATTTTCCCCCTCTCTCTCTTCATTTGTGTTTTCAAATTCAAATATAGATTTTTTTTCTCTACCCTCTCTCTACCCTGCCCTCTCCCTGTCTCTCTCTAGAACCACCACCACCACAATCCACAACCACCAGCCACAACCACTATCGTCACCTCCGGTCACCATCTCATGTCCAGCCTCCAACAATAAATATTAATACCGGATCGAGGGGTTTTTAAAGGCTTCAAGTTCTTAAAGGATTCAAGTTTTTCTCCCCAGATCTGCAAGTGACTCGTCGAACAAGAACATCCACAACCACCATCATTAACGTCATCTCTGTAAGTATTTTTTAATTTTTAGTTTTTAATTTTTAGGTTTAATTAAGTTTTAAGTTAAAATAATTTGGGGGTTTTTGGTTTAAACTATTGTTATCAAAATTGTAAGATGGTTTTTGTTTCTTGCCCTATTTTGAAGTTGGTTGTTATCATCTATGAAATTTTTTTTAACTTAACACAGTGTAGATGTGTTTCCTTTTTTTAGTCGCTGTTTTTTTTAAATAATTACTCTCGTCATTAATAAACACCACTATGTTTATGTATGTTCTGTGAGCCTTCGTAATTATGCCAAGTTTTACATTTTAGATATACGTGTAGGTTTGGGTAGACACGTGGAATTTTAGTCATGTGAGTTGTCAAGTTTTCATTCACAAATTCATTCAATTTTTTAAGATGTTATTAGTCACTATTTCAACAAGATATTGTTTTTAAGATATTATTGGTTTTTTTGGTCGCTGTTATCATTTCAACAAGATATGAAACTCATTTTGAAAGTCACTATTGTGTTTCCTTTTTTTTAGTCGATGTTTTCATTGTTAGGTTTTGGGTTTTGTTAGAAAAATAATAATAATAACAATTTTGTGGATAGTTTTTGTTTGCATACCAAGTATTTGATCAAATGCTTGAATGAAGAAAAAAAAAACTTATGTTAACCTTTTTTGATTTTTTTGATTTTTATTATTTTATTTATGTTAGATTGTTATTGGATTAGGGACATAGGGTTGATAGATCAGATGTAATTGATGAATAAATGTGTAATCTTTTTACGTTAGTATATGCTAACACATGTTAGTCATGCCCCATTATGTGTTTGAGGATCCCAACTAACGTGTGTATTTGTTCCAGTGTTGGTTTTCACGAGTAGGCTATAGGAAGAAGGTGACGTTGGTGATGTGGCTGTGGTAAGTGGTGTTTTCTTATAAAGATTATAAATTTTTAATATTTTTGGTGAATGGGGTGTTTAAATTAGCTTGATCAAATTGGATTCTGGATTTGTGAAACTGAAAATAATGGATGGTAGTATATTTTTGTATTCTAATTAAATTTTTTTTTTTTTGGCAAGTGAAAGTGTTATGAACTCGTCTAGGGTGCATGTCTATTTTTTACGATCCGAGTCGTGTATGCTCACACACGTTAGTGATGCTAACACATGCTAGTATATGCCCAACTAACAGGTGTTAGGGTCCATATGACATACGTTATTTTCAGTAAAACATATGTCTTAGAATATGCTAACACATGCTACTGATGTCTTTTTATTATATTATATATTTCATGAATATGATGATAATTTTTTGGTATAAGGATTTTGGTTGGTTATGATTTGATTTTTTAAATTTATTATTGTTGGATTTCAAACCCTATTAATCGTATTTAAGTAGTTGTATTAACATAGTTGTAAAATTAAGTATGATACACTTGGCACTGCAGATTTGATGTTGTTTATACATATGTTAGTGATGCTAACACAAGCTAGTATATGCCTAACTAACAGGTGTTAGGTTTCATATGACATACGTTAGTATATGCCCAACTAACGTGTGTTAGGGTTCATATGACATACGTTATTTCAGTAAAACATATGTTTTAGAATACACTACACATGTCAGTGATGTCTCATTATGTGTTTTGTAGAGCCCAACTAACATGTGCTATCTTTTTTGTAGGTGAAGAGATGTTTTGCGTTAAAGATGAAGATGGGTATCAAAAACGAAGCATAGCTAGATTTTTTTTATGTTGTCATGATTGTTTTTTTTTTTTTTTTGTCATTCACAAATAATTATGTTTGTATCAAACGTTTTTTAATACGTTTTTAGTGTTGATTGTATTGATCGTTTTTATCATTTCTTAATTAAATATACATTTTATATGTTCTTTTTATTTTGTTCTTTTTAGTATATGTCCGTTAACACATGTTAGCGATGTATCACACGAGGTCAGAATTTTTTACCACAGCACTAATGTATGTTAATATCGGTGCTGGAAAAGTGCCATAAAGTAGGAGAGAGATGATTTGACAAATGTCAAATCAACCTTTTTAAACCTAGGATTCAGAAATTTTAAGTGGCCCACTTGCTTATTTAAGATTACCATATTGCCCTTGCTCTCAATTATGGCCACACAATGCAAGTTGCTTTTGATTATTAAATACAATTAATTATGGACCATTGATCAAACATGGTCAATGGTCATAATAGAGTTTGCAAGGTTTTTCCAAAAGATAGGGTTTCCATAATATCCATACCCTATATATATATATATATATATATATATATATATATATATATATATATATAGGGAAGGGTTATTTTGGAAACCCACTTAATGGTGAAAACCCGTATAACACATATATAACATTTTGTTTCACTCATGTAACTTCTGTGTAATCCTTACATTACACTATGTAACACAATTGTTGATGTCAACGTAGTATTGTACCTCAACAATGGGGTTACACAGTGTAGTATAGGGGTTACATAGGTCTAACAAATTGTTATATGGGTATTACACGGTTTTTAGGGTCGTTAATAATAAGTTGTCAATTAAGTTATTATTTACAAAGTGTTATATGTTGTCAATTGCCCCCACCCTTTGGTGGAGTAGGAGGTTTGGTTTCTAGGCATTTGGGAAAGTTAAGGGGCTGATAACGATCGAGTACGTAGTCAATCTTGACCACAACGTCTGGTGTCGCGGTGGTTGGCACGTCGTTCTTTGACATTCAAAAAAAGAGTTGTTAATTAAGTTATTATTTAAAGTGTTTAAAAGTGATAAAGGGGTATTGGGTATTTGGATTAAAGGATTAGTTAGTGGGCTAATGATAGATTGTTATTGATTTATTAGGCTCCCTCTAAAACATGAAATTACTACTAACTTTATAATCTATATCTATACTACATTATAAAGGGAAGACATGGGCAAATATCTCCATATTGTCAAAGTTAAGATGGCATATCAAGAGTCACAGGTATAATCTTCTATTTTTACCCATTTTCTTCCATTTATGCCCTTATGTACAATTTTTAATACCAATTATACAAATTACTAATTCAAATTACTCTAGAGGATTGTTTTGATGATTGTTTTGAAACTGAACATTCATTCAAGCCTTTAAATGCGTAAAGGTGGGTTCTTCACCTTGAAGTTACATGTGCTTTAGGACCGATGTGGGATGGACAAAAAAATACGCGCTTTGTTATTTCTAGATGCTTTAGGACCAATGTACTTATTTTTTTTTCCTTCGTTGTACCTTTAATTTTTACTTTTTTCTATGTTTTTATCGTTATTTCTAAACATCGAATATAATAAGCATGTTACTGTATTCTTTTTTACTACATTTTGTTTTTAAGAATTGCATATTTTTTAGTGCATTTGTTTGCAACCCAAGAGTTCATACCAATGATTTCAAGAAGTTCATACATCAAAGTTTGCAACCGTATGTTATTGTCTAGGTATATAATGCTAATCTAAAAGTGTGATGTTAGTCAAGCCAAATGAATGAGCCGAGCCGACCTTGGCTCTGCCTTGGATCATTTAGATATTGATTAACCAAAACCGAAATAATCAAAACCAATCGGCTTTTGAAACACCTTAACCGGAAATTTTGGTATTGGTTACGGCTCCAAACCAAAATATTGGCATATTCACACCCCTAAAATCACTAATCTAAATATTATGTTACCCGCCGCAACGCGCGAGCACCCCACTAGTACTACATTATAAAGGGGGAGACATTGGCAAATATGCACATATTGTCAAAGTTAAGATGGCATATCAAGAGGCACAAGTATAATCCTCTATTTTTTACCCATTTTCTTCCCTTTATGCCCTTATGTACAATTTTTAATACCAATTATACAAATTACTAAATCAAGTTATTCTAGATGATTGTTTTGAAACTGAACATTCATTCAAGCCTTTAAATACGTAAAGGTGGGTTCTTCACCTTGAAGTTACATGTGCTTTAGGACCGATGTGGGATGGACAAAAAAAAATACGCGCTTTGTTATTTCTAGGTGCTTTAGGACCAATGTACTTATTTTTTTTCCTTCGTTGTACCTTTAATTTTTACTTTTTTCTCTGTTTTTTATCGTTAGTTCTAAACATCAAATATAATAACCATGTTACTGTATTCTTTTTTACTACATTTGATTTTTAAGAATTGTATTTTTTTTTTTTTAGTGCATTTGTTTGCAACCCAAGAGTTCTCACCAATGATTTCAAGAAGTTCATCCATCAAAGTTTACAACCGTATGTTATTGTCTAGGTATATAAATAATGTTAATCTAAAAGTGTGATGTTAGTCAAGCCAAACGAATTAGCCGAGCCGACCATGGCTCTGCCTTGGATCATTTAGATATTGATTAACCAAAACCAAAATAATCAAAACCAATCGGCTTTTGAAACACCTTAACCGGAAATTTTGGTATTGGTTACTGCTCCAAACCAAAATACTGGCTTGTTCACACCCCTAAAATCACTAATCTAAATATTATGTTACCCGCCACAACGCGCGAGCACCCAACTAGTTTTTGTTTATATATGTTAATCCGACCTTATTTAAAACATAGACTATATACGTTAATCTACCTGCAAAGTGTTATATAAGTTGTTAATAAATTTACCTTCCGCGTCTATGTTTATATAAGTTGTCAGTTGCCCCCACCTACAGGGTCTACGTTCGGTCAGGGATAGGGTACTTACTTTAGAGTGTCTCTTTCCCTGTAAGTATTTGTTGTAGCTTTTAAATTCTTGTAAATTAATTCCTCTTATATTTTATGCTAAAAACAACAAACACTTACAGGGGAATGGGCACTCTAGGGCAAGTACTCTATCACTGACCATTCACACGCTGTCATGTCATTTTCACCCTAAAGTACCCTAAAACCACCAAATCACCGGCGGACTATAAGGTACTTTGCCTAGAACTTTAATATTTTTTATTTAAAATAAGTAAAACAATTAATCTAATTAAAAACATAATTCAAATAAATTAAAAAAACATAATTAAAATTTAGATATTGTTTTCATCTTCTTGGTCTTTGTTTTAGTTGTTTTATTGTTCTGGCTCTGGTGATACCCCAAAAATTCAGGTTCTCACTTTAACTAAACTCTAGTTACATTCCTTGCATTATACTTAACTAGGGTTAGTTAGATAAGACATACGTGCATGGTTATGAGTCAATGTGTGATTGCATGATTAGTGAACCTCGGACGTTGGTGAAAAATAAACTTATGTGTCTCGGTGATACCTGACAAACTTATGTGAAAACCATACGTGATTATGTGAACCTAAACCGAACACGTTAATAGAAATCATTAAAAGTGGAGCATGAGGTTGATTAGGGTCTTAATGCATGGGGTTACACTTGTTATGGTCCGAAATAACGAAAACGTCGAAGGATAACGCGTCAGGAGGCGAAACGAGGCAAAAGCGCGCCACCCGGACCTGTGAGCGGCCGCTCACAGGCACCGAGCGGCCGCTCCATTTGACCTGACGGGTCTAAACCGCCTCAAACTCATATTTAAGCATCCTTAACTCCCATGCAACCCTCATACTCAACCCTAATCGCCCCCTTACTGCCCCACACGAATATTTCACTCAAACAACCCCTGCTAAGGCTCAAGATCATCAATTGGGAGGCTCCAAGGCGCGCGATTGATCGATTGGGAGAGCTAAGGGTATATTTTACGATTTCTTATGCTTCTATCTTGTGTTTTCATTAATAAAAGTCATATAACAAGTTTGTCCCGGTCTGAATGAGTTTATAAAACATTAAAGCATGAATCTTTTGAAGATTAAATGGATTAAACATACTCATAAACGCTTAGTAACATCATAGGATACTTGTTGAGCAAGTAATTGGTGTTTTGATTCTTAAAGCTTTGATCTTGACATGTTTAATCATAGAATCTGATGGAATAGGTATTAGGAATGTTTTGTGTTGATAATTGATGATTGTTAATAGTTTTTATGCACACGGTAGGCGATTAAAGTATGATTTAGGCGAAACTAAAATCTGGACAGAATGGTTAGTCAAATTTGTAGGAGCTGTAACACGGCTTCAACATAATGATTTTAGTGTTTTCTTGGCATGGTTAGGTCACACCTGGTCTTAGATTTTCATAATGGGTAAAATCATGTGTTTTGGACGCTGGATGAGTCGTTTTTGGAATTTTCATTGAAAATAGGTCAGATCAGAATTTCGGGTGTCAAATTGAGTCAACTTTAAAATATCATAACTCATGTTTTATAAAGAGTTGAGTCTTGAAATTTTTACAGAAGGTTAATATTGGAGTGTTGCAAGTTTTCCAAGTGGATTTATCCCGTTTGGATGAATACACAATTTTTGGGAAATTATTTACCAAACTGACCTGTTAAGAGTGTTTCTGAACATAGCTGAGTTGGACGAATTTTAATTATTTTTGTGTTAGGAGTTAAGACTAAACAAAAATAGGTATTGCCAAGTGAATCCCAAAGAAAATTCAGTAAAAATTTGGGAGGATAACACACTGGTTTACTATTTTAAATAAATTCGTTTTGATGGCGCACAATCTGTCCTGAAAACACAGATTGTGTATTATGTGCTTATGTGGTTACTTGAGGTCTTAGGTGATCTAAAATTGACATATAACGGAAGTACACATGTTTATGACACATACGGTCTGTAGAAACTAATTATAACCAACTCATTCACCAACGAGTCCGTAGGGTTTACTATTGCATGTAGAATCACTAGGCGTCGCATACACACTTTTGAATATTAAAACGCCTTGGACAAACGAGTTATATGGTGTAATGATGTTACGCCTATACTCACGTAGTGACACTGTTATTAGGGTGTCGGTAGCATATAATACTTGCTGTTCGGATTCTTTGCTTACGCGATAAGGTGAGTTTCACTACTTTTTCTCAAAGCATGCGTCTCGGGTTGAGACCACATTGGTAACGTTTTCTAGTCTATCTTGAGACAACTTTCTTTTACACATCCCGGGTTTGGGGTGCATGGTTCACGTGGTGAATCTATTTTTACTAATTCATATATATGTCCTTGATGAACTAAACCAAACACATCTTTTAAGTCCTTCAAAATACCGAATCAATTGCCGGTTGGGCAAGCGGGTTAATTAGTTGATAGCGCTATTAGGTCTAACAAACCTCACATCGTGCTGGGAGCACGGATGTGAACTATTAGCTTCAAACATAATCATTGTCGATGGACAATGATGCAAGGCATCCTTATCCCGGTTATGGGAACTTGTTCATTAGTAGTTCGGTATTCGCCGGTTTTAGTTATCATGAGTGGGCTAGCTACCCCTGACATTTGAATTAGCTATTGTTTACAGGGTCTGAGAGACCAACGTTGTACACTTGACTTTTGGGGTTTTGAGAACCTACGCTTTTATTTTCATCGCTTACTTATATTGTGAACTCACCGACTTTATGTTGACACATTTTAGCATGCTTTGCAGGTCCTTAGGTACGGAGCACGTTTTAGGGCATGCATCATTTGTGTCTTGGGTTATGAATATTTATTATTTCGTACTTTTAAACTTTGGTTTTGGGCGCGTTGTCTTGCGCAGACTTTTGCAAATGTTTTACTTTGTTTACGCTTCCGCATTACTTTAAATTGCTTGGTTAAACTTTGAAACTTTTTCTTAAAAACGAACTAAATGGTTTGGGCATTTAGAGTCGTTCATGATACTTATGGCTATGGGTCCTGGTTTGTCATGCACCTCGCGGTAAAACTCCGCAGTGGAAATTTGAGGGTGTGACAGATTGGTATCAGAGCCATTGGTTATAGTGAACTAGGAATTGCATTGCATTCTAGACTATAATCATTATAGCATAAGTATTAGTACACTCACCGTCTTCAGTGCACGCTTATCATTCTCGACTTCGAACACTAACCTAACATATTGCAGGTAATTATGGTTAACCCCGCTCACCGAAATTACTCTTACCGTGCTCATGATGGGCGACGACGCCCCATGTATGACCCTTATGAGGCCCCATCTTCGTCACTCGAGCCATGTGAAGCCACTAATCGTTGGCGTTGGTTCACGGACATCTTGCACTCGTGGGTCGTGAGTTATGGGGTGCCAGCTAGAGTACCTCCCATTGTGGACTCGTGGGAGAGGACACTTGCAGGAATGGTGAGGCATGTACACACTGAGTTGGATAATGCTTACACTGGTATTAAGGAGTTCCAGTTCTGGAGAAGAAATGCTGACGAGACATTGACACATGTGGCGGGACAGATTGACTACTTACTCAGCGAACTAAGGAAAGTAAAGAAAGAGGCTGAGGAAGCAAAACAGGATGCTACTGCTACCAAACAAGAGTTGGCGCGTACTCGAGAGGAGTTAACTATGGTTCGCAACCGGCTTATGGAAGCTTTGGAACCAATTGGGGAAGAGGACCCCGAGGAGGAACCCATGGAGGATGAGTTTGATGCTTTGGGAGCGGCACTTGATGCAGCTCTTATAGAAGAGGAAGAGGAGGAAGAACCTGAGGAGTTACCGGAGGAAAGTGAGGATGAAGGATCAGTCATCTCTACGGACGACGATTGATTTTATTTATTATTATTTATTTATTTATTTATTTTGTTCCTAGTATATTATGACTTTTATTTAATCTCGTGCGACTGGATGATCTTTTGGATTGTTTTAGAACGTTGGTATTTTATTATTGATTGAACTTTTATTTTATTATTTATACGTGCGTGATTTACTAGTACACTGTGATGTGCAAACGATTGTATTCTCATGGGTATAGTATATTTGTAGAACTACTATGGCGGGAAGAGGTCATGGACGTGGACACATCAACCTAACACAAGCTGAGCTGACTGTACTTGTCAACGACAGGGTGGTTGCAGCCCTCGCAGCTATCCAAGCTGGTAACACTAATTCGTCTTATTTTACTCCTTCTACGAACTCCAGCGTTAAACTCTATTACTCATATGACTCCCGTGTTTGCACGTAGGTCAACCTCCACACCACCCTCCAGCCTGCACCTACAAAACCTTCATGGACTGCAAGCCTCAAAACTTTGGGGGATCTGAAGGTGCAGTTGGACTACTTAGGTGGTTCGAAAGGGTGGAGTCATGCTTTGCTATGTGCAACTGTCCACCAGCTGACCGGGTCAAATATGCCGCTGGTACACTTGAGAACGCGGCGTTATCCTGGTGGAACTCTCAGAAACAAATACTGGGTGTGGATGTGGCAAATGCTACGCCTTGGGATGCTTTCAAGGAGATGATGAAGGAGGAGTACTGCCCTCGGGATGAGATCCAGAAGCTGGAAACTGAGTACCTGAATCTGAAAATGGTGGGGTCGGATATTGAAGCCTACACCACTAGGTCACATGAGCTAGCCACTATGTGCCCTAACTACTCAACTCCGCTCTACAAGCGGATTGAACTGTACATCAAGGGTTTGGTGCCGCAGATCAAGGGCATGGTTACTGCTGCCAACTTCAACAATCTTCAGCAGGTGATTCGTATGGCACACCAGCTGACTGACCAGAAAGTAGAGGAGGGACTACTGCCCCCTCGAGGTGCTTCATCCTCTGGCACTAATGATAATAAGAGAAAGTGGGAGAATGCGTCTGGCAAACCCCCAGGTAATAGTAATCAACAGCAGCAGCACCCGAACAAGAAACACGACAACCACAACAACAACAACAACAACCGTACTCAGACTCAGGGTGGTTATCACGGAAATCGGCCCAAGTGCGCTAAGTGCAACTATCACCACTCTGGGCCATGTAACAGGATTAAGTGCGATCGTTGTGGTAAGCTGGGGCATGTGCAGAAAGACTGTAGAGTCAACCTTCAGACTAACCCACCCCCGCAGGGTCAGCAACAGAAGGGTGGAAAAGCGTGTTACCAGTGTGGTAGCGAGAACCATTTTAGAAAGAATTGTCCCCAGCTAAACGGTAATGGAAACAATGGGGGTAATAACAACAACACCAACACTGGTAATAACAACAATAACAACGGAAACAACTATGGGGCGCGTGGTAGAGCATTCGTGATTGGCTCTGGGGAAGCGAGGAATGATAACAACGTCGTGACGGGTACGTGTTCCTTGAACGACACTCTCGCTTCTGTTTTATATGATACTGGTGCAGACTATAGTTTTGTGTCATCAAAACTTAGCAGACAACTAGGGATAGTTCCTACATTACTCGAGACCCCGTACTCTATAGAACTAGCTGATGGGAAGCCTGTTGAGGTAACCCACATTCTTCGTGACTGTGGGCTCGAACTAGATGGACAGTTGTTTGCCATCGACCTTTTACCTATCACCCTAGGAAGCTTTGATCTTGTGGTTGGCATGGACTGGTTGTCCAAGCACCACGCCGAAATTCTCTGCAAGGAGAAAGTTGTTCGTATTCCCCTCCCTAGTGGAGAACCCTTATCTGTCCAGGGTGATCGCGGTGGTGCCATGGTGGGCATCATCTCTTACTTGAAGGCCCAGAATTGCATACGGAAGGGCTATCCAGCCATATTGGCTAACATTTCTGACACTCGAGCTGAAGTCGAAACAAAAATCGAGGACATCCCGGTGGTCCGAGATTTTCCAGATGTTTTCCCAGAGGAACTGCCAGGACTTCCACCGGTTCGCCAAGTGGAGTTCCAAATTGACCTTGCACCAGGCGCCGCCCCAGTTGCGCGTGCACCATACCGCCTTGCACCAGGCGAACTTCAAGAACTATCTACCCAACTCCAAGAACTATTGGATAGGGGTTTCATCCGACCTAGCTCTTCACCGTGGGGAGCCCCAGTCTTATTCGTGAAGAAGAAGGATGGGAGTTTCCGTATGTGCATCGATTACCGGGAATTAAATAAGGTGACAATTAAAAACCGCTACCCTTTACCTCGTATTGATGATCTATTCGACCAACTTCAGGGGTCGAGTTTCTATTCCAAGATTGACTTAAGGTCGGGGTATCACCAACTGAGAGTCCGAGAGGAGGATGTGCCAAAGACAGCCTTTCGAACTCGTTATGGGCACTATGAATTTTTGGTAATGCCCTTCGGGCTGACCAATGCACCAGCTGTGTTCATGGACCTCATGAACCGTGTGTGCAAACCCTATCTAGACAAATTTGTCATAGTGTTCATAGACGACATTCTGATCTATTCCAAGAGTAGGGGAGAGCACGAGCAACACCTACGACTGATCTTGGAACTTCTGAAAAGTGAGCAGTTATATGCAAAATTCTCCAAGTGCGACTTCTGGATTCGTGAGGTCCAATTCTTGGGTCATGTGGTGAACGAGGCTGGAATACAGGTCGATCCCGCTAAGATTGATGCGATTAAAAGATGGGAGGCCCCTAAGACCCCCACGGAGGTCCGACAATTCCTTGGCCTTGCAGGTTATTATCGCAGATTCATTCAGGGATTCTCAAAAATCGCTCAACCCCTCACTGCTTTGACACAGAAGGGGATTACCTACAAGTGGGGAGATGCCCAAGAAGCTGCTTTTCAATTACTAAAGACTAAACTTTGCAGTGCTCCAATATTATCACTACCTGAGGGTACGGAGGACTTTGTGGTGTACTGTGATGCATCTATCCAAGGGCTAGGGTGTGTTTTGATGCAACGCGAGAAGGTGATCGCTTATGCTTCACGACAACTAAAAGTTCACGAGAAGAATTATCCCACTCACGACTTGGAACTGGGAGCGGTTGTCTTCGCTCTCAAAATTTGGAGGCACTACCTCTACGGAACAAAGTGCACAATCTTCACAGATCATAAGAGTCTTCAGCACATATTTGATCAGAAGGTCCTAAACATACGGCAACGACGATGGGTCGAACTCTTGAATGATTATGACTGTGCTATCAAGTACCATCCAGGGAAAGCTAACGTAGTAGCTGATGCCCTGAGCCGTAAGGAAACGAAACCCAAACGTGTGCGAGCCTTACAACTTACCATACACTCTAATTTGCCTGATAAAATACGTGAAGCCCAAGGCGAGGCCTTGAAAAAGGAAAACATCGGGTTGGAAACATTGCATGGTGCTGACAAACACCTAGAACTGAAGTCAGATGGGCTTCAGTACTTTATGGATCGAGTCTGGATTCCACGTTCAGGGGATCTTAGACAACTAGTGCTCGATGAGGCTCACACATCTCGTTATTCGGTACATCCCGGTTCGGACAAAATGTACCAGGACCTCAAAACTCTCTACTGGTGGCCAAACATGAAAGCAGAGATAGCCACTTATGTTAGTAAGTGCTTGACTTGTGCGAAGGTTAAGATTGAATATCAGAAACCTTCAGGCCTACTTCAACAACCAGAGATACCGATGTGGAAATGGGATGGGATTTCCATGGACTTCATTACGAAGCTTCCGAGAACAACAGCGGGCCATAACATGATTTGGGTTATCGTGGACCGTTTAACCAAATCGGCCCACTTCCTGGCAATAAAAGAAATGGACTCGTTAGAGAAGCTGGCGAACCTATACATCAAGGAGATAGTCTCTAGGCATGGGGTGCCTACTTCCATTATATCTGATCGCGATGGGCGATTCACTTCTCGATTCTGGACTACTCTCCAAGATGCTCTAGGAACTCGTCTCGATATGAGCACAGCCTATCACCCACAGACGGATGGACAAAGTGAACGTACCATCCAAACATTAGAGGATCTGCTACGAGCATGCGTGGTGGACTTTGGTAATAACTGGGACAAGCACTTGCCCTTAATCGAGTTCTCTTACAACAATAGTTACCACACCTCGATTCAGTGTGCGCCTTTTGAGGCACTTTACGGGCGCAAGTGTAGGTCTCCTATCTGTTGGACTGAGGTTGGGGATAGTCAACTAACAGGTCCCGAACTCGTGCACGAAACCTCCGAGAAGATAGTGCAAATCAGAAACAGGATGGCTGCTGCTCGTGATCGACAGAAAAGCTACGCGGACAAACGTAGAAAACCTTTGGAGTTCCAGGTTGGGGACAAGGTTTTGTTAAAGGTGTCACCATGGAAAGGAGTGATACGCTTTGGGAAACGAGGGAAGTTGAATCCCCGTTATGTTGGACCTTTCGAGATTGTTAAAAGGATTGGTCTGGTAGCTTATCAGCTGAATTTACCAGACGAACTCAGTGGAGTGCATAATGTATTCCACGTCTCAAACTTGAAGAAATGCTTATCCGATACGACACTGGTAGTGCCGCTGGAGGAGATCCAGGTGGACGACCAGCTACGGTTCGTGGAAGAACCAGTGGAGATTCTTGAGCAGGGCGTCAAGAAACTCAGGCAAAGCACTATACCCATCGTGAAGGTACGGTGGAATTCCTGTCTAGGACCGGAATACACGTGGGAGCGCAGAGATCAGATGCGGCTCAAATATCCACACCTCTTTTCTGAACCTGAACCTGTGCATAGATCAAATGCCGAACATAAAGCAGCTCGCTCAAAGTGAATTTCGGGGCGAAATTCCTTTCAACTTGGGGATGATGTGACATCCGGAAACCAAGCATATACTTTTTAGCTGGCTTTACTGATTACTTGCTGAATTTCGGGACGAAATTCTTTTCAACTTGGGGATGATGTGATACCCCGAAAATTCAGGTTCTCACTTTAACTAAACTCTAGTTACATTCCTTGCATTATACTTAACTAGGGTTAGTTAGATAAGACATACGTGCATGGTTATGAGTCAATGTGTGATTGCATGATTAGTGAACCTCGGACGTTGGTGAAAAATAAACTTATGTGTCTCGGTGATACCTGACAAACTTATGTGAAAACCATACGTGATTATGTGAACCTAAACCGAACACGTTAATAGAAATCATTAAAAGTGGAGCATGAGGTTGATTAGGGTCTTAATGCATGGGGTTACACTTGTTATGGTCCGAAATAACGAAAACGTCGAAGGATAACGCGTCAGGAGGCGAAACGAGGCAAAAGCGCGCCACCCGGACCTGTGAGCGGCCGCTCACAGGCACCGAGCGGCCGCTCCATTTGACCTGACAGGTCTAAACCGCCTCAAACTCATATTTAAGCATCCTTAACTCCCATGCAACCCTCATACTCAACCCTAATCGCCCCCTTACTGCCCCACACGAATATTTCACTCAAACAACCCCTGCTAAGGCTCAAGATCATCAATTGGGAGGCTCCAAGGCGCGCGATTGATCGATTGGGAGAGCTAAGGGTATATTTTACGATTTCTTATGCTTCTATCTTGTGTTTTCATTAATAAAAGTCATATAACAAGTTTGTCCCGGTCTGAATGAGTTTATAAAACATTAAAGCATGAATCTTTTGAAGATTAAATGGATTAAACATACTCATAAACGCTTAGTAACATCATAGGATACTTGTTGCGCAAGTAATTGGTGTTTTGATTCTTAAAGCTTTGATCTTGACATGTTTAATCATAGAATCTGATGGAATAGGTATTAGGAATGTTTTGTGTTGATAATTGATGATTGTTAATAGTTTTTATGCACACGGTAGGTGATCTAAAATTGACACAGATTGTGTATTATGTGCTTATCTGTCTTGAAAACACAGATTGTGTATTATGTGCTTATGTGGTTACTTGAGGTCTTAGTTGATCTAAAATTGACATATAACAGAAGTACACATGTTTATGACACATACGGGCTGTAGAAACTAATTATAACCAACTCATTCACCAACGAGTCTGTAGGGTTTACTATTGCATGTAGAATCACTAGGCGTCGCATACACACTTTTGAATATTAAAACGCCTTGGACAAACGAGTTATATGGTCTAATGATGTTACGCCTATACTCACGTAGTGACACTGTTATTAGGGTGTCGGTAGCATATAATACTTGCTGTTCGGATTCTTTGCTTACGCGATAAGGTGAGTTTCACTACTTTTTCTCAAAGCATGCGTCTCGGGTTGAGACCACATTGGTAACGTTTTCTAGTCTATCTTGAGACAACTTTCTTTTACACATCCCGGGTTTGGGGTGCATGGTTCACGTGGTGAATCTATTTTTACTAATTCATATATATGTCCTTGATGAACTAAACCAAACACATCTTTTAAGTCCTTCAAAATACCGAATCAATTGCCGGTTGGGCAAGCGGGTTAATTAGTTGATAGCGCTATTAGGTCTAACAAACCTCACATCGTGCTGGGAGCACGGATGTGAACTATTAGCTTCAAACATAATCATTGTCGATGGACAATGATGCAAGGCATCCTTATCCCGGTTATGGGAACTTGTTCATTAGTAGTTCGGTATTCGCCGGTTTTAGTTATCATGAGTGGGCTAGCTACCCCTGACATTTGAATTAGCTATTGTTTACAGGGTCTGAGAGACCAACGTTGTACACTTGGCTTTTGGGGTTTTGAGAACCTACGCTTTTATTTTCATCGCTTACTTATATTGTGAACTCACCGACTTTATGTTGACACATTTTAGCATGCTTTGCAGGTCCTTAGGTACGGAGCACGTTTTAGGGCATGCATCATTTGTGTCTTGGGTTATGAATATTTATTATTTCGTACTTTTAAACTTTGGTTTTGGGCGCGTTGTCTTGCGCAGACTTTTGCAAATGTTTTACTTTGTTTACGCTTCCGCATTACTTTAAATTGCTTGGTTAAACTTTGAAACTTTTTCTTAAAAACGAACTAAATGGTTTGGGTATTTAGAGTCGTTCATGATACTTATGGCTATGGGTCCTGGTTTGTCATGCACCTCGCGGTAAAACTCCGCAGTGGAAATTTGAGGGTGTGACAGCTCTTCATCGAGGTATGCTAAATCTTGAGTTGCAATATGTGCCAGAAGATCATATCGAAGTTGAAAATACGTATCTCGATCCATCATCTCGGTGAAGGTGTCATAATAAAAAACAGGTTGCACAACATGATCCGGGATGTGCACTGGTGAGAAAGTTTTTTCCCTCGTCCTTTAAAATCATGTTGTGCCATGAACGTATACGTTAAGCTCATAATCTTATCTGCAGTCATAGCACATACAGGTCACCTAAGTATTCCCCATTTCCCCTTTAGAACACCAAAAGATCAATTCCACGTCCTTTCTGGCCTCTTCTTGCAATCTCTTAAACCTCTTTTCAACCGGATTGGTGGGGTATGGAAACGTTTTCACAAACGTTGAAAAGTAGGGTAAATCTCGTCGGTTTGATAGTATCCACATTTGTATGTATGTCCATTCACTTGAAATGGACATTTAGGTGCGGTTTCATTCCGTTCTGTAAGAAATATTGGAGATGTGTGGAGAATATTGATATCGTTGAGTGAACCGAGCGGACCACAATAGCCATGGCAAAACCATAAATCTTGTGAGGAAACCGTTTCAAGCATCACCGTTGGTATTCATGATCACCTCTCATAAATTGGCCTCTTAAATGTTGTAAACACATCCGCCAAACCAGATGTGTACAATCAATACTACCTAAATCCTAGGAATGTGATGCCTTTCCTCGTGTTTTTAGTACAAAATCGCCTCATCTTGGCTTGTTAGCCTACGCAAGAACTCATTACCGTACATTTGATTTACGGCGTTGTTAAAAATTATAGGCATTCCCATGAAGTCCTTTCGGACATTTATAAATACTCTTCGTTCTCGTCAGGAGTATTACCGACGTGAGTTGTTTCATAGCAGAAGCAACTTTTTGTATCGCAGCAAAACTTTTTTTATACCTCCTATCATACCCTCTATAAACCGTGAATATTGTACCTCCACATCACCAACAAAATTTGAAAACAACCTTTTCGACATATGAAAGCGGTAACGAAAATGTTCTTTATTGTACTTTGGTTCATCAAAAAAAATTGTTCATAACAGTTTCGTTACTTTTTACGCAATCACATTTGACGATTTTTTAGGATCGCGTGTGGATGTAGCGGCGTCTTCCTCTTCGGCTTGCTCAATGATATCTTTAAAAAAAAATTATGCTACTATTGTTGTTAAAATGTCGTCTTCGGCGGCAAAAAAATATCCCAATATCATCATCCGAAAAATTGATAAAAGCCATTGTATATATACGTTTGAGTCAATGGTGAAGATTTTGGTGAAATGGTGAAGAGTTGATTGAGATTTGATTTGTATATATAGGTTTTAAAATAAATAAAGAAAAAAATATAAAGAAAACAACCGTTGGCAATTTTATGACTGTTGCTTACGGTCAAATATGCATAGATTTCAACAATTTTTGGACGGTAACTTCTTGCCGTGACCAATTCTTTTGGCTAGTTGCAAGGGGGTGGCGTCGGTGTTGTCGACCGGCAACGGTAGCCGAGTAATGCTAACCGATGAGTGCCTCGTTCCCCCTTATATAGGACATGTATATTTTTATTAGCGTGCCTTTTTCGTGGGGCAAATACAAGTGTACAGATTGTTGAAACCGAGCCTCACAAGTTTTAACACCCCGACGCATTGCACGAATTATATACCACTAGTAATTACTAAACCCACAAATTGAATTAAGGTTAAATGGGTTAGATCGAATAGTTAACTCTGTTTTGTAAATTTACTAAACATGTATGTAAACACTATAGCATTAGAATGATATTTTTCTTTTTAATTTGATTATCTACACCTACTTGCATAATTATGATGATAATACAGGAGTTGGCTTTTCAAATGCAGTTGCACACCAAGCACTTTTGTGACTTGTTTTATATACCATATTGAACCTTTGGGCTGAAAGAGCAGTGCAACAAAAACAGGTTTGTATTTTTTTTTATTTATTTTCTGAACGGCAAGGGACAAGGTGCTAACCACCGTGACATCGGGTGTTGTGGCCAAGATCAACTACTCAACCACCGCCAGCCCCTTGACTCTCCCAGATGCGAGGAAAACCCGACCTCCAGCTGCCCGAAGACACGACAATAGAATAATCAGTAAAACATTGTCTCCCACCCGAGTCGTACCGGCGCCACCCGTATTCACTCTTTACCCAGATGTCACTCCACTACAAGGGTGGGGCGGAAAAAAAAGCAACAAAAGATGTGTGGTCAGCCCATGTCCAAAAAGCAACAAAAAAGAAAAAAAAGTGTAGTAAAACATTAAAACCGAACAAACTAACCCAGAACTTGTAAAACCGGCATGCAACCATTGGGCTAAATGTTTTTGTTGGTTATGTACAGTTTAGTTAACATTTTAAATAAAAAAAGGTGGCGGTACCGGTTAAAAAACTAATTTATTTAAGTTGAAATTGAAGAAGACGTGCTAAATATCAACCAACTATTAACCTGTTATCCTAAGACTCATGTAATATCATCAATACCATGTTAGCTAATGGGATTAGGTAAAGCGCAACCTGGGCTAGAATTGCGCATTCAAAAGGGTTAAAGGCATAAAAACACTAGAAACTGGATTCGAAAACGAGACCTATGAAGTGCTTAATACCGCACCGTCCTCTCTTGAATTTAAATGTATGATACTTATTTCACAATATACACATATGTATAACTGAAAAATGATAATACACATATGTATAAATAAAGAAAACTATTCTTGTAAGAAAAGCTGCGAGTTAGCTAAAACAATATTCTTGCAAGAAAAGCTGTGACTTAGATAAAAAAAAAAATTGCTTTAAAGAAATACGTGGTCCATATGGTTCTCTCAATACATATAAGAGCTCTTATTGCATGTGTAAATGGATACCAGCTAAGTGTAATATTTTCGTTTGGAGGGCGGAGCTGGATTGCCTTCCAATGAGGATGGCCCGTATGAGACGAAATATAAATGTTGACTGTACAAGTTGTGTATTTTGTGAAGATAGTGAAGAAACATCGGTCCATATCTTTACGGCTTTGTGGCATGGCAACAGGTGTTTGGCAAGCGAACTCTAATTGGTGTGGAGTTCCTCAGATTTTTGCTTTTTCTCTACATGAGCATTGCAATTTGTCGCCGGTTCGAAACGAAATTTTCAATGGGATTGTGATCATTACTTGTTGTAGATTATGGAAGGCAATGAATGAGTGGGTGTTTGAGGATAAGAAGACTAAAGTGGGTGGTTGCAGATATAAAAAAAAGTACGTGGAGGAGACCCTCTGGCCCCTAGTATCCATATTGGATACCAATCATCCCACTCCACAAGGGTTATGATCCCGGCAAAATACCTCAAAGTGAGGCACACAAGATTCGAACTTGTCTCCTCTCATGCTCAACACTTATCATTGGTAGTGGGTACCATTATGCTATAAGCCCATTGGTTTGCAGATATAAAGTCTATGGGTTTTTTGTTTTTTTAATAGGTACGAAACTTTATGTGTAGATTGGGATAAATTGTGTAAGTTTGTGTTTTTGTTGCCTGGTGCACCGGTTGCTCCGTTTCTGCCTTATAAATGGAGTAGTCCGTAGTTTTTAATGAAGTTGCATTAAAATAAAAATAAAAAAAAGATAAAAGAAATTGGCCAAATCATAAGTGAAGTAAAATGTGGGAAAGAAGTCCTACCTTCCAAATGTGAAACAGCCAAAAAGAAAAGGTCAAACTGTCTACAGCTCTTTATCCTAATCTTCAGATCCAACATATATCAAGTTCCCAAAATCTTTATAAAAAAAAAAAAAAAATCTGAAAAAGGTTTTTTTTTTTTTTTTTTTTTTTTTTCATTTTGTTTAAAAAATGGCATGCAAAGGGAAATTCATTCAGCTAACCAACCTTGTAGGTTGCAACTTTATGTTTCTATAGTTCATATGATTTCTTGCTTAGTTATATTTATATGATTTTGGGTTTGAATATTATTAAAAAAAATATACAGTTATATGTAGGATCAGGCTTATAATGAAAATGGGTCCAAACCATCTAGATTTGTGTGGACAATAACATAAAATGAAGTCCCTCTTGAGAACAAAATTTATTATGCAGCAAACAGCCAAGATATGACATCTAACTTCTGTAAATACTCCAACATACAACCACATGAATTGTAACATCAAGTCATGAATCCAACACCTCCTCATTTAATGATGTTTCTACTTTTAATGTATATCAACCGGTGGAGCTCCGGCTAACACAATGGGCCAGCCTGTACTGATTACCCATTCCACCTGGATTGGGGATCTCCCCAGGTGAAACCCCACATGTAGTAAATATGGTTCCAACAAGAATTGAACTCTCAACCTCCATATCAAGTGGATTGATACATCATGTTTCTCTTTCATGTATATGAAATGCGTCAATGCAATAAATTTAAAAAAAAAAATCAATATATAAAAAGTTCTTTAATCTTATTTGGTATATTAAAATCTCTACTTGTCTAAAATACATAAGATCTATTCAAAATGTTAAAACAATGGCTTGTTACAATTTAGACGGGTCAAATTTGATAGAGTGACATTCAAATATGCGAAGATGATATAAAATGGCCAATGACGAGATAGTGACCTAGCTTGAAGCTAGTCATTGCTACTCTACTTGGCGCTAATAGTGGAAAATTTGTTTTTTTACAATATTTGGAAAAACGTTACTACTACTAAAAATGAAAAACACTACTACTGAAATTAATTTCCAGATAGATAGTCTTCCATGTCAACAGAAAACGTCTACATAGCCTCGACGAAGAATACATTAATTTGAGTTTGCTAGGAGCAGACGTTTGTGGTCGAGTGACATTTGCTATCATCAACCAACAGATCATTGGAACAAAATATTATAAAACTTGTTCTCGGTCTTTAAATAACTATTGAGTTGAGTTCATGAAATTATAATATAATGAATGGTATAAATAACAGCAGCATAAAGGTGGTGATGACATCAACATCTTCCACCACATTGAACAAAGTGCTACATCTATGAGACCTGGAGTCTTCTTTTTGGCTACTGAGTATATCAACGGTATGAATTCAAGTGAAAAACTTGGCACTTTGGCTTGTATGAACTCTTTGCAGCAGCCTGCTCAAACTTTTTAGCGGCTGTTTCGTTCTCCTCAAGACTTGTCTGAACAAAAAACCGGGCCCACCAAGACGCGCTCCGCATTTTAGCCTTCACAAATGTTTTGTCATAAAGATAGTTAAGTTGCTATTCAAATCATAAAGAACAACATTATTATTATGATTATTATTATTATTATAATGTAACTGCTTGCTTACCGGGCGTCCAAATCTTGATGATGCTTGTGGAATACTATTAGCTTTTGAATTACTAGGTTTACCTGAATGACAACACCAACACGGTGGTAATCGAATTCAGAATTTACAAATTTAACCTTGATTTACTGTTTTTATTTACAGAAAGTTACCTGTGAATATAACAATATTTTGAGCAGAAACTCTTGCCAAATCCGGAAGAGTTTTGTTGAGGTATTTGGGAGATAAATAATCAACTGAATCAGAAACTATAATGAGAGAGAACGATTTAGCTCTGTACGGCAAAGGAAACTTGATATCCGCCACACGAACAACACCCTTTCTCACAAGACTTCTGCAACCCTTATCGCTTTCCTCAATATCATACGGCTCTACGCCCCATGCTTCACTCTCTTTTTCTTTTGACAATTCAGATACTATCGAGCAAGTATCCGGCCCCACGTGCAACACTTTGCGCATGCTATCGCCATATGTTTTCTTTAAAATAGGTATCGCCATATGGACGTCATACGTGCAACTAAAGTCACCTGAGTGATCATATCATATCATATAATAATAATAAGAATCTTTGCAACAACCTTAACCATATATGCAAATATGCAATGCAATAATCATTTTGTTTTGTTTAGTTTAAAATATTCATCTTGATATAAACAACCCGTTACCTTGAATCTTGCTGCTAAATGCTTTATAGTCCTCGGATCCACCTGCATTCCAAGATCAACTGCCAAGTCAAATTTAGAAAACTAACATTTAGGGGTCTTTTGGCTATATGCTAACATCTAGTGGCGGCAGATCTTCAACTATTAAACAGCGGCTGGCTGAAAGTTTTAAACAGGGGGGCAGACTCGACGATACATATAAAATTTTCAGTAACATGTACACATAAGCATAGTTGTCAAAAGCGCGTGAGGCACACTATCAAGACTGTTTTAGGCTGATTTCCGGCCAAATTCAGGCTAAAAGTTGCCTAAACCTCTAAAACATCCTAAATGAGCTATGAACAAGTCCTCCTAAAACATCCTAAAGTAGCCCTAAACAAGCCTAAAACATCTCTAAAATCACTAAAAATGTATTTTATACTGTGCGCCTGCCCTCGTTTTTTATGCGCCTGGGCTCCGGGCTTGGCCTAGGAGCTTTGACAACTATGCACATAAGGGTAATTAACCAACAGATTAGTACAAACCTGAGCCTTTAAAAACATAGCCAATCACAAGAACCGTTCCCTGTGATATGCAAAAGAATCAAATCAGGTAGGTTTATTTGTATGCATTAAACGTGAAACATATGAGAGAATTAATATAAACTTACTAGTAAGACAAGAACAACTGATAACAGAGGAGAAGTTTGTGACTTTGAATGAAAAATTCCTCCTAGTGGATTACTCCCACCACCGACAAAGCGACGCGTGCCATTTCCTGGCCTTCTCGACATGGCTATTCGTATAAAGTATCAAGCTAATTACACTCTGCCAAAAGAGACATTCAACAACATACAAAATGGTCACAACATTGATTTTTATGTTATTATATTTACAATGAAACAAGCTTCTAGCTTTATAATCTCAAAATGTTTTGTGTTATCAACACTATAATCTATCAAAATCTTGACGATAACAAAATGACTTTTGTCAAATCAAAGTTGAAAAAGCCAACTGATTTGTGTCATTTCTAGTATAGATTGACTAACTACATTTAACTCCCAATTGATACTCAAACGAACATAAAATTATGGCTAACTCGCACTATATTATTTGATCAAGAAAACTACTCAAAAACTGATTACAAATCCCTACCGAAGTCTTGCTAAAGTCTTGGTATATACAGCTAACCTAACGCGTTAGACTACAACTAGGATTGCTATTAATTAATTATATAATAATTATCTAACACACATCCTAACATAATACGTATAAATTACTAGACAATTATCTACTAATAATTTTATTTAGCTTATCCAACTCCTAAACGCGAGCTGATCATTATCTACTAACTGCCTCCACGCATTGAAGCCATGAATCCGATCAGTGGCGGATCTTGAACGGAAAACATGGTAGGGCCGGGCTCAATCAGGTAGGGCCGGGCTCAATACATATAAAATTTTTCGGTAAAATTTACACTACGAAACAAAAAAAAAAAAAAAAAAAACGGCCTGGTCTGGCCCTAGTGAAGAACCGCCCATGAATCCGATTACGAATTCGCAACATACAAAACTACTAATCCATCAATCTACATTCAACTTTCAAGATTCATGATTCCCATAAAATTAAAACCTGAAAATGAGACAAAACCAAATCCACCTGCCACAATGGGCGGCCCATTTGAATTTTCACAAAAAAGGCAATCTTTTTTAATAAATAGTACTTTCCAAAAATAGAAAGATAGAAAAAGCAATTCAGTAATTCAACAAAGATTCAAGATTTCAAAAACCCATGAACATATACCAATCAAAATATCATAAAAGATTAAAATCAGACACAAACCCATATTACAGATGAACTTAAACAAACAAGAGTGTGCATCAAGAAGCTTAAAATGAGCAACAAATGGAGTAACAACTACAGTAAAAAGGACAAACCTTTGATGGATGTTTTAATGTAAAGGTGTCATCTTTGGATCTAAATGGATTGGATCTTGGATCTTGGATCTTGAGAGATGGTATTATGGGTTTGGAGTGGGAAAATAAAAGAAAATTTTAATGGTTGAAAAGATGAAAAGGAGAGAAATAATAATAATAAAGGGTGGAACAAGTTGGGAAATTTATAGGTCATGGGCCATGGTAACTTGATTTGGATCTTAGTTTCCTGTGTCGGCAGTGGTGGTGGCCTTAAAAGGTTTTTATTATTATTATTATTATTATTATTATTATTATTATTATTATTATTATTATTATTATTATTATTATTATTATTATTATTATTATTATTATTATTATTATTAGTATTATTACTAGGAAGGTTCCGCATTGTGGTGTGTTTGCTGTCATTATTGTCTTATTAGGGTACCAATGCGACAATGTTAGCCTAAGCGACCATCAAAAAATAAACTGGAAAAGTAATTGCCTCAAACCAAGTCTCGAACCTATGACCTGCTATTAAAAAAATGCAGCTTAAACCACTATACCATCAATCCAATTTGTATTTTAATTTGAAACAAATTATATTTAATGAAAAATAAAAGACTGAATTACAAGTTTTGTCTTTTAAGTTTATACTATTTTTCAACGACTGTCCTTTAACTTTAAAATTGATTGGTTTTGTCCTTTATCTTTTAAAATCTTGCACGTTACGTCCTTTGACACTAACCCAGTTAGATTTTAACACTAATACAAGGGTAAAATCGTCTTTTTACTATTCTAGGGTCTATTTTGGTAATTAAGTTAAAGTTTTGTACAAAATGTAAAATTTAAAATTAATATAAAACCCCCTCCCTCTCTCTTAATACCTGCCACCACCACAACCTACCACCACCTGCCGCCGACCACCACCACCACAAAACCTTGTGTGATCACAGCAACACAAAAGCAACCAATCTTCATCTTCCCACAAAACCCCTCTGCATCACACACATAGAGACACAAATATGTTATTCCAGGTAGGTGGTCAAGGGAGTCATCCCACCTTCTTCGAGATGTCCGCTGCTCAACAGCTTCCTTCCAGTCTCCATCACTTTAGTCCTTTTCACTTCAATTAATAATACTTTTATGTTTCGTTCTTCATTTATTTCATCATTAATTGAATAATAATAATAATATCAGGTGCTGGCTCTAAGAAGACCCTTCCTCCACAAAGTATTGGATTACGAAGACGAATTCTTCGCCGCCCTAACCCTAATTCTCGAAACACATAGCTTACGCACCACAGGTACGTACACACGGCCTAACCTTATCTTGTAATTGTTGCAATTGCTTACGTGGATGTGGCCAAATTCGAACCCTAGATACGTTAATTCGTTTTAATTCACCAATTTTATGTATGTGTTTTCACTTTGGAAAGTCAATGCAGTAAAAGTATTGCTTTTCTGAATTTGTTAACCTGTAGAGGGGTTTTGTGACCACTTGCCCGACCACCACCCCACAAAACCTTCTGGTGGTCGGCGGCAGGTGGTGGTGGTCGTCAAGCAGGTGGTGGTCGGCGGCAGGTGGTGGTAGGTTGTGGTGGTGGTAAGTATTAAGAGAGAGGAAGGGGGTTTTATATTAATTTTAAATTTTATATTTTATACAAAACTTTAACTTAATTACCAAAATAGGCCCTAGAATAGTAAAAAGACGATTTTACCCTTGTATTAGTGTTAAAATCTAACTGGGTTAGTGTCAAAGGATGTAACGTGCAAGATTTTAAAAGATAAAGGACAAAACCAATCAATTTTAAAGTTAAAGGACAGTCGTTGAAAAATGGTATAAACTTAAAGGACAAAACTTGTAATTCAGTCAAAATAAAATTAAGTACTACATATGGGACTCGAACTTGTATAGTCTCGTCAAAAGACTCCACCTCAAACCACTACATCACAATAATGTCAAGTTGAATTTTTATATGAAACTAAACTAGCTGATTACCTCGGGAGAGTCTCGGGGTTGAAAAATCTATTTTTATGTGATAACCTATTGCAAATGGCTCAAGTTAACTAACCACAAAATCTCTCAATCATTGCATGTTCATAGTATTCTAATCAGTAATAACTTATATTCCTTAATCTAAAACCTAATCAGTAATCATCTAAAAATCACTTATGTAAGCTACAACTTTTAAAAAACTCATCACATCTCTTTAATTTCTCACATTCTAATGGCTCTTATTATTCCTAACCTAATCAACTAAACAAACACTTAAGTTGGAAGTTGTAATCATTGCATCTCATTATGCCACATGGCATAATCAAGAGATGGTTGAGGCCACCATTGAACGACACGTCAGCAACTATCAATTCTTTCCGGGAGCGTCCCGGGGTTGAAAAATATAACCATTATAATAATACTAATACTAATAGTAATAATTATTACTCTTGTAATTAAATAAATAAAAAATAACCTTGCTATAAGGTGACACCATGTGTTGCAGTGTTACGCGATTCTTTCTCCTAACTTCTCTTGATGAAGTATACCTAGTAAAATTCCAATGATAACATGGCGATTGGGCTGATTTTCAACATCGTAGATAATAACCTGGTTTAAAAGAAAAAACATGATTAATGAATAACATGAACACTTTGTGTGTTTTTTTTCCTTTATGAACGAAACCCCACAAAAAATAGTTGATTTTTCTCCGTTTTTTATATAGGACTATGGTACTCGTTGGAAAGATAATAAAACGCTCGTTAATTTGGTGTAATTTTTTTCTTTAAAAAATCATGTATATAAAAGATATAAACGTTTAAAAATTATGGGAGGAAACATGAGAGAGAAAATTTTAAATTTGTTTTTAAATTCTTTTTTCATAAAATAACTCAATTTAATTTAGGGTTTTATGTTTATCTTTTTTTTTAATTAAAAAAGAATATAGTTCAAAAACACTAAAATCTTTCAATTATGATGCCACGTGACACTCTCAAGGGGAGGTTGAGGCCTCTATTGCACGCCACGTCAGCATATACGTTTTCTTTTATATATATATATATAGACTAGCTGATTACCCCGGGAGGGTCCCGGGGTTGAAAAATCTAATTTTACGTGATAACCTATTGCAAATGGCTTAAGTTGACTAACCACAAAATCTCTCAATCATTGCATGTTCATAGTATTCTAATAAGTAATAACTCATATTCTCTAATCTAAAACCTAATCAGTAATCATCTAAAAATCACTTATGTAAGCTGTAACTATTCAAAAACTCATTACATCTATCTAATTTCTCACATTCTAATGGCTCTTATAATTCCTAACCTAATCAACTAAACAAACACTTAAGTTTGAAGTTGTAACCATTGCATCTCATTATGTCACGTGGCATAATCAAGAGATGGTTGATGCCACCATTGAACGTCACGTCAGCAACTATCAATTCTTTCGGGGAGCGTCCCGGGGTTGAAAAATATAACCATTCTAATAATACTAATACCAATAGTAATAATTATTACTCTTGTAATTAAATAAATAAAAAAATAACCTTGCTATAAGGTGACACCATGTGTTGCAGTGTTGCGCGATTCTTTCTCCTAGCTTCTTTTGATGAATTATACCTAGTAAAATTCCAATGATAACATGGCGATTGGGCTAATTTTCAACATCGTAGATAAGAACCTGGTTTAAAAGAAAAAACATGATTAATGAATAACATGAACACTTTGTGTGTTTTTTTCCTGTATAAACGAAACCCCACAAAAAATAGTCGATTTTTTTTCCGTGTTTTATATAGCACTATGGTACTCGTTGGAAAGATAATAAAACGCTCGTTAATTTGGTGTAATTTTTTTCTTTAAAAAATCATGTATATAAAAGATATAAACGTTTAAAAATTATGGGAAGAAACATGAGAGAGAAAATTTTAAATTTATTTTTAAATTCTTTTTTCCTAAAATAACTCAATTTAATTTTAGTAATTGAGAATTTAAGGTTTTATTTTATCTTTTTTAATTAAAAAAGGAAATAATTCAAAAACACTAAAAACCCTCAATTATTAAGTCACGTGGCACTCTCAAAGGGAGGTTGATGCCTCCATTGCACGTCACGTCAGCATATACGTTTTCTTTTATATATATATATATATATATATATATATATATATATATATATATATATATATATATATATATATATATATATATATATATAGGGAATGGTTATAGAGAAAACCCTCCTTATTTGGTAAACTCTGGAAACTCTGACTTCCCAATATTTTTTTTTTTGAAAAAAATAGGGCAAGTAATATACATGATTTTAAGCATTTTTGGCCAAAAAAATTAAAAAAGCGCCGAGTATTTTTTTTTTAAAAAAAATAAAATTTTGACTAACACATGTTAAGCGCTAATAACAGGTGTTAACAATGTGTTAACTATATGTAAACAGTAGACGTTTTTTATTTTTAAAAAAAAAACCGTTCGGCGCTTTTTCGATTTTTTGGCTCGAAATGCTTAAAAAAATGTATATTACATACCCTATTTTTTTCAAAAAAAAAAAATGTTGGGAAGTCAGAGTTTCCAGAGTTTACCAAATAAGGAGGGTTTCCTCCATATACTTTACCTATATATATATATATATATATATATATATATATATATATATATATAGGGCCAGGATCCTGTACAAAGTACATTTTTCGTGAGAAGTGTGAGAAGTATTAAAAATTGATACTTAGACATCATTTTTTGAACTTAGTCGTGATGTTTTGGATTGTTTTGCCTATAAAAACACCAAACATAACAATTAAAAACCGAAAACAATGTATTTTAGGCTTAAAACTTAAAACACCATGCTAAGAACATTAGCAGTGTGTTTTAAGCGTTAAGTAGTGTGTTTTAGCTGTTTTTTAAATTTAATGACTATAATACATTGTATTTTGTTTTAGATCGTTGTGTTTGGTGTTTTTCAAGTTAAAACAACCTAAAACATCATTCCTAAATCCAAAACATGATGTCTACATGTCAATTCTTAGTCCTTCTCACACTTCTCACGAAAAATGTACTTTGTACAGGATCCTAAACCTATATATATATATAGATGTATTAAAAATGAAATGATGGCCGTTACAATCTCAATTTCAAATTAATGTTACTAGAAGCAAAAACAAAGACAGGTAACAATCTAGTTGTCCACTTGAATCAACTAATCGTATCTTACCATTTTTGTGGAGACAAAGTCATACATTATGCTATGTATGTTTATAAGCCAAAACAAATAAAGACATATTACTTGCATATAGTATTTACAGCCTACAAATGGAATAATGTTGTGTTTTGATTAGAGGGTTTACATAAATCCTTAAAACGACCAAAACATTTTATAAGTATAGACGTTTTGAAGTTTATAAAAACTGGCTTTAGAAGTTCAGCTGACAGTGTGGTTTCTAAGTCGACCATGAAACCCAAACCATCCGCGTGTAGTTAGTGATTCGACTCAAAATTCCGTGTCAAACCCGTCGAACTCAATACCAATACCAGTCAAGTTTCTTCCTTAAATTGCAGCCTGTAAACACTAACTAATATACACCGTGCATTATGCATAAAGATCTAGCCACAATTAAGTATAAGATGACAAAGCCAAACTAAAATAGGAGCAAAATCAAACACCCATAAATAGGGGCTATCCTTTTCTTATCTAAGTCATAAGTAAAAACCCAAATATTGGATTTTTCTTTATAAAACTAAAAGAAGGAAAACCAAAGGAATCACCCAGTTCAAAAGAAGACATCTCAAAATACAAAAGATGTTAGGATCGTAGAACACACACGCACACACGAACACAAGATTTACGTGGTTCGGTCTAAACTGACCTACGTGAAGATGTGTTGAAGACTCTTGTGATCCGTGAAGATCGTACACCTCGTTCCATAGAGATAGTGCCTCCAGATCTTCAGGGCAAAAACCATTGCTCCTAGTTCCAAGTCATGGGTGGTGTAGTTCTTCTCATGAACTTTCAATTGACGTGAAGCATACGCGATTACCTTATCACGCTGCATCAGTACACACCCTAATCCTTGGATAGACGCATCACAATACACCACAAAATCATCTATACCCTCCGGTAATGATAGGATTGGTGCACTGCAAAGCTTTGCCTTTAACAGTTGAAAAGCAGATTCCTGGGCATCTCCCAACTTGTAAGTAATACCTTTCTGCGTCAACGCAGTGAGGGGTTGAGCGATCTTAGATAATCCCTCGATAAATCTGCGATAATATCCCGCAAGACCAAGGAATTGGCGCACTTCCGTATGAGTCCTAGGTGCCTCCCACTTCTTAATAGCATCAATCTTGGCGGGATCGACATGTATTCCGGCCTCGTTGACTACATGTCCTAGAAATTGGACTTCTCGAATCCAGAAGTTACATTTGGAGAGTTTCGCATACAGCTGTTCATTCCTCAAGAGTTCCAATATCACCCGCAGGTGTTGCTCGTGCTCTTCCCTGCTCTTAGAATAGATCAGTATATCATCTATGAATACTATGACGAATTTGAACAAATAAGGCTTACACACGCGGTTCATAAGATCCATGAACACAGCCGGTGCATTGGTTAGCCCAAATGGCATTACCAAGAACTCATAATGTCCATAACGAGTTCGAAAGGCTGTCTTCACCACATCCTCTTCTCGGACTCTCAGTTGATGATATCCTGACCTCAGGTCAATCTTGGAATAGAAACTTGACCCTTGAAGTTGGTCGAACAAGTCATCGATACGAGGTAAAGGGTAGCGATTCTTTACCGTCACCTTGTTCAACTCTCGGTAATCAATGCACATACGGAAGCTTCCATCCTTTTTCTTAACGAACAGGACTGAGGCTCCCCATGGTGAAGAACTGGGTCTAATAAAACCTCGATCCAATAGCTCTTGGAGTTAGGTAGACAGTTCTTGAAGTTTGCCTGGCGCTAGGCGATATGGTGCACGTGCAACTGGGGCCGCTCCAGGTGCAAGATCTATCTGAAACTCCACTTGACAAACAGGTGGAAGTCCAGGTAATTCTTCAGGAAATACGTCTGGAAAGTCACGGACTATTGGGATATCTTCAATCCCCGTTTCGACTTCCGCTCGAGTATCAGAAATATTAGCCAGAATGGCCGGATAGCCCTTTCGAATTCACTTCTGGGCTATCAGGAATGAGATGATGCCTACCATGGCACCACCACGATCACCCCGAATAGTTAGCAGTTCTCCGTTAGAGAGAGGGATACGAACAATCTTCTCTTGACAGAGAATTTCAGCGCGTTGCTTGGACAACTAGTCCATGCCAACCACGAGATCAAAGCTTCCGAGGGTGATAGGTAGAAGATCGATGGCAAACAATTGCCCATCTAGTTCGAGCTTACAGTCACGATAGATGTGGGTTACCTCGACAGGCTTCCCATCAGCTAATTCTATAGAATGTGGGGTATCAAGAAGAGTAGGAACTATCCCTAGTTGTTTGCTAAGTTTTGATGACACAAAACTAAAGTCCGCACCAGTATCGTACAAAATAGAAGCAATGTTGTCGTTTAAGGAGCACGTACCCGTCACGACATTGTTGTCATTCCTAGCTTCTCCTGAACCAATCACGAAAGCTCTCCCACGAGCCCTGTTGTAGTTGTTGTTGTGGTTGTTGTTGTTGGTAGCGTTGTTGTGGTTGTTCCCATTCCTGTTACCACCACCGTTGTTATTGTTCCCACCGTTGTGGTTGTTACCATTTCCGTTCAGCTGTGGGCAGTCCTTCTTGAAGTGACCCTCATTCCCACACTGGTAACAACCCTTATTGTTTCTTTCTTGCTGTCCTTGTTGAGGTGCTAGCTGACTTCCTGGAACATTGACTCTACAGTCCTTCTGTAAGTGAACCATCTTTCCACAGCGATCGCACTTGATCCTGTTACAGGGTCCTAAGTGGTGATAGTTGCACTTATTGCACTTGGGACGGTGTCCCTAATTACCACTCTGTGACTTATTACGGTTGCTACCGTTGTCATGTTTCTTGTTCTGCTGCTGCTGATTACCATTAGTCGAGAGTCTGCTAGATGCATTCTCCCACTTCCTCTTGTTATCATTGGTGTTAGAAGATGGAGCTCCATGAGGGGGTAGGAGTCCTTCTTCCACCTTCTGATCAGTCAGCTGGTGAGCCAAGCGAATCACCTGCTGGAGGTTATTGAAGTTAGCAGCAGTGACCATTCCCTTAATCTGAGGTACTAGGCCCTGGATATACAACTCAATTCGTTTGTAGAGCGGAGTGGAGTAGTTAGGGCACATTGTCGCCAGTTCATGCGACCTGGTAGTATAGCTCTCAATCTCCAACCCCACCATCTTCAGATTGAGGTACTCGGTCTCCAATTTCTGAATCTCATCTCGAGGACAGTACTCCTTCTTCATGAGTTCCTTGAAATCTACCCACGAGGTAGCCTTTGCCCATCAACTCCTAGCAGCTGCACTTGGGCATTCCACCACGATAAGGCCGCTTTTTCAAGCGTAGCGGTGGCATACTTCACCCTATCAGCTGGCGGGCATTTGCACATAGCAAAGCACGATTCCACCTTTTCGAACCACCTAAGTAGTCTGATCGCTCCTTCAGATCCTCCAAAGTTATGAGGCTTACAATCCATGAATGACTTGTAGGTACAAGTCGGAGGGTGATGAGCAGGTTGGCCAGCCTGAAAAGCTGCCAAGGCTGCTACAACCCGATCATTGATTAGTGTTCTCAGTTCTTCTTGCGTCATGCTGATGCTGCCTCTACCATTTCCTATACCCGTCACAGTAATTCTACATTTACATTATACTAATGAGAAAACAATAATATGTTCTGCATACCATCGTTCATGCAGTATAAGTAAACTAGAATGTAACAAGGATTATGAACGCGAGAATAAGATAAAGTAGTAGATTGATGATAATAATAACATAGGATAAACGATTCTCGGATCTCACACGACAAAATAAACGTTATTATACGAATATATATGATACTTAAGATAGTAGAAATCAATCGTCCGTATGATCCACACACGAGCCCTCATCATCGCTTTCATCTTGAATCTCGACCTCAAATAGATCGTTTTCCTCTTCTGGTTCGAGCTCTTCTTCAAATGCTGCCTCAATGGCTGCTCCAATAGCATCATCTTCTTCCTCCATAGGTTCCTCTTCGGGATCCTCCTCAAGATCCTCTACATCTATCCCTAAGGCTGCTATAAGCCTATTAGGAACGGTATTCAATTCTTGCATAGTATTTGCTAAACTATGTCTAGTGCCAGCCAACTCCTGCCTAGTCTCAGCAGCTTCCCGCTTGACGACTGCCATCTCAGTCATCAAGTGGCCTATCTGACCTTCCATGTGCCTGATTGTCTCATCTGCATTCCTCCTCCAGAACTTAAACTGTTGCACAGCAGTGAAAGCATTGTCCAACTCAGTATGAACGTGCCTCACCATACCTGCAAAAGATCTTTCCCAAGAATCTATAACAGGAGGAACTCTAGCTGGCACTCCATAACCTACAACCCAAGAGTGCAACATATCGGTGAACCAATTCCAACGATTGGTATCCCAATATGAATCTTGAAATGAAACTGGACGTAGGTAGGGATCCACTGATGGAGCTTGTGAAGAATAGTTAGGAGTAGGGTTAGTCATGATCTTTCCTGCAATACGCTAGATCAGTACACGTATTCTAGAAATTATCAAGTTGTGCACTTAAGGTAGTGTGTGTAACTAATACTTATGCTATGATGATTATAGACTAGAATGCAATCCTAGTTCACTATAACCAATGGCTTTGATACCAATCTGTCACACCCTCAAATCTCCACTGCAGGGTTTATACCACGAGGCGTGTGACGTTCCAAGATCTCCATAGCCATAAGTCACATGAACGACTCTAAATGCCCAAACCATTTAGTTTGTTATTGTAAAACAAGTTTCATAGATATTCAAATATTTCAATAGTTGCGGAGGCGAATTTTAAAGATAATAGTAATTCAAATAGTCAGAGTAAACAACGTGTTCGAAATCATAATAGATAATTAAACACTCGAAAATAAATAGTTATTCGTATCCCCATGATGCCATATGATGCATGCCCTACTCGTGCTTCGAACTAGCGTCCTGCAAAAAGGTATAATAATCGTGGGTCAACATAAAGTTGGTGAGTTCACAAAGTTTGGTAAATACGTAGGTCCTCCAGACCATGTTTGAGTAAATGCTAATTCACATGCCAGGGGTAGGTAGCCCACTCATGATAACTAAAACCGGTAATACCGAACTGCTAAACAACAAGATCCCACAATAGTGAGCAAAGTGCCTTGCATCATTGTCTATCAACAATGATAATATGTTGAGTTATAATTCACACCCATGCTCTCCAGCACGATGTGAGGTTTGTGAGACCTAATAGCGCTATCAACTAGTAACCCGCTTGCCATCCGGCAACTCATTCGGTATTTAGAAGGACTTCAATGATAGAGTTGGTTTAGTTCATCAAGCACATAAAGCATGAATTAGTGAAAGTAGATTCACCTAGTGAATCATAGCACCCCAAACCCGAGATGTGTAAAAGTAGTCCCAAACCAGACTATGAAAAAGTTTAGAAAGTGTCTCGTCCGAGACGCATGCTTTTGAGAAAAAAGTAGTGAAACTCACCTGATGTTTGTGCAAGAGATCTAGCAAAGCAGAGAAAGTAACTATCATTCCGACAAAGATCTCCCTATGAGTATTAAGACATATTAAACTATGTTCTTGTTTATTACATAAGTTCGGCACCTACTTTTGTGAACCACATCAAATGGGTGTAGATCATGTTTTATGTATAAGATGTTTGATCTAAAAATGTTTCATGAATCCATGTATAATCAATTTCTTTAACACTAGATAACATAATTGATCACATAGGTGAAACAATGTGCACATAATAGAAGCTTGATTACTAATCACTTAATAATCAACCTATCATGGCTAGTTAGTGATCAAGAGACTAAGCTTGGGTTCACAATAGGGGCCGCATATATTTGACTAGAAGGGGTTGGTACTTACCTCAATACTAATGGACTATATGCAAATCCTTAGAGTTTGTTGGTGGCCTTCCTTGGCTCGGTAATTAGAAGAAGGGAGGGGCGAGTGTGAGCCGAAGCTCGGGAAAGGATGTGGTTCGTCTTCAAGAGTGCCGAAAACACAGAAAATGAAAACACACCTGATGAAGAATTGTAGAACAATATCAGAATCGCCTACTCGTAAATCAATTAGGTTGAAAAAACTAGACCTAAAAGCCCTAATCTTGATGTGCAGTTGTTCTCGTTTTTGTCTTCATCCATTTTGTCTTTGATTTAGGATCTATGAGGGAAGAATAGATAGTATATAAAGTAAAAATGAAGCACAATAAAAGAGGCGGGAGATTACAAGTGGGAAAAGAAGAGCCAGAAAAGAAGCGGGAGATTAAAAGGGGGGAAGAAGCGTCATAGGAGGAGGAGGTTAGGAAGAATGAGATGGAGAGAGGAACAGTAGGTTTTATGTTTGGAGGAGCACTGTTGCTTCTATAAATTTTTTCACTATTTTAGAGAACCTGATGTAGGTGTGTTTTGATTGATTTCTTTAAATTTTCTCTAAAATTTGAGATAAAAAAAAAAGATATGGAGGGGCTATTTTGAATGCTCTTACATTTAGATGAAGTTAAGAAAAGTTAAAGTATAGCCATGGCCTTAATTGCATCATCAAATCATATAGTGAAATGAGAGTATGAGACCACAATAAAAATCTCAAACAAAAACTCTCTCTATGAGGAGGCATCCCAAGAGTCAGGCCCTTCAACGGCCAAGTCCAGAAGATCTGCAGGAGCTTAGGAAGAGGAAAGCTGAAGAACAACATCGACTAAAGAACTCGAGACACAGCAAAGATCTGAGATGGCAACCCGTGTTGAGCAAGAAAGACTAGGCGATCGAGAACAAGTTCAAACGAAGGGAAGAAAAACTCAAACGCTCAACAACCTTTTTTGTTTCAAACATACCGGAGGAATGTACGGTTAACAGGTTTTGGAAAGCTTTTGAACGGTTTCAGAATCTGGACGATGTGTTTATTCCCAGGAAGAGAGATGGCAATGGAAGTCGCTTCGGTTTTGTTCGCTTCATCAACGTTGGAGATATTGATTCTTGGCTCAATAAGCTGCAGGGCATTAACATCGACGGAGCAATCTTGTCCATCAGTGTCGCCATTTTCAATACGGATGGCAGCAAGGTAGACTACCAAACGAAGGCAAAGAGCACGTCGGTGTTTGACAGACTTGATGCGCCGGAACAGAGACCTATGGAAGCTAGTTATGCCCCATTTAGAACGGTGGACACGAACGGAGACTTTAAAGCAGCACTCACCGGGTGTCAAATGGAAATGAAGAAAGCGGTGGAGGTGGACCTTCCTCCCATCAAAGCTCCGGTCATGAAGAAGTGGGCCTCACGTTCCTTGGTTGGGGAGACAAAAGACTTAGATATACTGAACAATGTTGTACATGCTTTAAGTTCTAATGGCCTATCCGGTTCGAGGTGAAATACATTGGAGGGATGAAAGTGCTTTTAACGTTCCTTTCGAATGAAGACGCTGATGATTTCTTACAATTTCAGTATGACCAATGGTCAAAAATTTTTACAAGGTTGTATGTCTGGGATGGTCAAGCTCCGGTTTTTGAAAGGATCGCTTGGATTTATATCTCGGGGGTTCCCATGAATCTATGGGAAAGACAAGTTTTTAACCGAATCGGTGAAAGATGCGGCACTTTACTGAAGAAATCCCAAGTTTTGGAGCTTGACGCGTATCTAACAGGATGTAGATTAGCCGTCTTAGTCAACACTCTGGATCTGGTGGTCAAGAGTGTCAAACTTACCCATCAAGGGAAGGTGGTGATGGCAAGGGTCCAAGAAACCAATGAGATCTGGGTTCCGAAGTTCCTGTCCGACGAGATTCCGGTGGTTCAAAATCAGGTTACTCCTAAGTTGAAGTCCAAGGTGGTTAGGGGTGAGGAAGATGAAAATTCTGTTGAAAATGGAACGTCGGATGCATGCATGGGCAGTGAAAAGTCGACTGCTGTTTGCTCCCGTGTCATGATGGGAATGCGGGCCCCTAGTGCTTCTGTTTCCAATATTGAGGATGTCCCACAAGTTGACGTTGTACAACCTCAGAATATGTCACCGATTGGGCCCAATATGTCTTCTCCAGCCCATATTACCAAACCAAGTAAAGACATTTCTTACATTACAGCTTGGCCCCCAAAAAAAAAAGAAGAACAAAAATCAGGTGAATCCGGCCCACACTTTTTTAACTCCAGACCTAAACGCTGAAGTTGAAGATGATCCCTTCTGTCTAAACGATATCATACTTCAAACTTCCAAGGAGGCCAACAATCGGAGATCGAAGAATAATATCGACGGAGGGCCTGAAGAAAATCGTGTTGATCGTGAAATTGATGTCGACAACCACATATCCGGGCTAGATTTTGATGTTGAAGCTGACGATTTTGAAGTGGAGGTGGACCAAACAGTGAAATACGGAGATGGCCTCGATATCCAGATGCCTGGGTTCGAAAATCAGGTTAGAAAACTTGTTAGTGGGGAATTGGGTCTCAACAGGTTGTCATGAATATTTTATCTCTAAACATCAGGGGGGTTGCCGGGTTGGAGAAACCGGGATGGGTGAGAAGATTAAAATACGAGTCCAAATGTTCTTTTTTGGGGTTGCAAGAAACCCACCAAATGGGGATCCAACAAGCTTTTTTTGGGAAGTTTTGGGGTAGGCAAAAGTTTGAAGCCATTATCTCTGATGCGGTCGGGAGATCGGGTGGTCTTATATCGATGTGGGACCTAGAGACCTTCTCTGTTATGTCCTCTACTGTTGACCAGAACTTCATTCTGGTTTCTGGCTTTATCAAGGGTGTTGATATGGTTGTTAATCTGGTTAACGTGTATGCCCCCAATGGTTTGCTTGACCGTAGAAATTTATGGAATAAACTGCTGGATATCAGACTCGCTCTTCCTGGGTATGGGTCTTCTTTGGAGATTTCAATGACGTCAGGACACAGGAGGAAAGGGTCAATTCCAGGTTTGACTCCCGTGCAGCGGAGTTTTTCAACAGTTTTATTTCGGATGCCGGTTTATTGGAATACAGGATGATGGGGGGGTATGTTTACGTACATTTTGGATAATCGGGAAGTGAAAATGAGCAAACTCAATCGCTTTTTGGTGTGTGATGCATTTATTGATAAATGGCCGAATGCCACAGTTTCGGTTCTATCTAAAGGGACTTCCGACCATTGTCTGATTCTTCTTGCGTGCTCGTGCATTGATTTCGGACCGATTCCTTTCAGATTCTATAACACTTGGGCGGATTCGTCTGAGTTGGCTGATATGGTTGTGGAGGTGACTTCGGATTGCCACGGGGGGACAAAGAGCTGACTGTCGGTTTTCTAATATGTTAAAAGAGCTCAAGAAGAGGATTAAACTATGGAGAAAAGCTGTTAATACAGCCAATGTCTTAGTGGGTGAAACGCTTCAAAAAGTGGTAGCCGATTTAGATGGGAAAGCGGCTGTGGACATTCTATCTGAGGATGAGAAATTGTTGCGGGTATCAACCATGCTTCAAATAAGGAATTTGGAATGTGCTAAAGCCAAAGACTTACACCAGAAGGCCCGGATTAAATAGTTAAAATTTGGTGACGATAATACTACCTTCTTTCATAGAATGGTTAACGTTCATAAATTCGGGAATCGTATTGTCGGGCTGAACATTGGTGGGTTCTGACTACTAATCCGGGAGCGATCAAATCAGAATTTCATAGATGGTTCAAGAAGCAATTTTCCGAACCTATGCGACGCAGGCCTACGTTAGCAAACTATGGGTTAAATCGGATTTCCAGCAACCAAGGGGATGAGTTAATAAGCCCGTTTTCTGATGATGAAGTTTGGGCTGTTATAAAAGATTGTGACGGCGGAAAGGCCCCCGGTCCCGATGGCTATACGTTAAAATTCTACAAGAGATATTGGGTGGATTTGAAACCGAAACTGACGGAGGCTTTGAGGGAGTTTCATGACACGGGATTAATAAGTGAAGGCTGCAATGCGTCCTTCATTTCTTTAATTCCAAAAGCTATTGATGCTCATGACATCTCCAAATTTCGGCCCATCTCTCTTATAAGCTCCTACTACAAAGTCATCGCTAAATTGCTTGCTAACAGGCTTAAACCGCTCCTTAATGACCTCGTTTCCCCGACCCAGTCAGCTTTTGTTGGTGGGAGAAACATTTTAGACGGGCCTCTTATCGTAAGCGAGTTGATTTCATGGGCCAAAAAACAAAAGAGGAGAATGCTTATATTTAAGGTGGACTTAGAAAAAGCTTACGATTCGATTAATTGGAAGTTTATCTTTAGTATGCTCCATCATATGGCGTCCCCCCCCCCCCTAAGTGGATTAATTGGATAAAAGTTTGCCTCACGTCGGGAAAGGGGTCAGTCCTTGTTAACAGGTCCCCGACTAATGAATTTCGCTTTAAACGAGGTTTGCGCCAAGGCGACCCTATGTCCCCCTTCTTATTCATCATTGCTCTTGAAGTTGTGGATATGTTCATGAGAAAAGCTATTGATTCGGACTTGTTCCATGGTATTAAAGTCTCGAATGATGGGCCGATTATCTCCCATTTGTGTTATGCGGATGATGTCCTTTTTTATCGGGGAATGGTCATCTCAAAATGTTTCCAGCCTCATGCAGTTCCTTAGATGCCTTCATCTTGTGACCGGGTTAAAGATTAACAACAACAAATGTCGGATCTTTGGTGTGGGAGTGGACGATATTGAGGTGTCACAAGCTGCCGGGTTGTTGAAGTGTGAAATCGGCCAGCTTCCCTTTGATTATGTCGGCATCCCGATTGGCGCTGATATGAAAAAGATCAAATTTTGGGACCCGGTTATCTCAAATATCAAAGCAAAGCTCTCTTCCTGGAAGGCGCGGCTCTTATCCTTTGCGGGGAGAGTTACCCTTGCAAAGGTCATTCTTGGTAGCCTACCATCGTATTTTATGTCCTTCTTTCCTGCTCTGAAAGGTGTCCTAAAAAGGATTGAAGGGCTGAGACGGGATTCCGTGTGGGGCAAGACGGGTCGGGCTCAAAAAATCCGATGGGTTAAATGGTCGAAAATGTGCCTCCCTAGAAAATTTGGCGGCCTTGGTATTGGCAGTGTGGAAGATTTCAACCTCGCTATGGTTTCCAAATGGTGGTGGCGTTTCAAGCACAACACGAACCATCTTTGGGTCAAAATTATTCATGCCATTCACGGATCACAAGCGACTAGAGGTTTGATCCATGTGAAGAAATCGATTGCTGGAGCTTGGAAAGATATCGGGTCAATGGGAGAGGTGCTCGCACAGCTGGGGATAAACGTGGGAGATAAATTATCGGTGCAGCTCGGTATTGGCGATAAAACCAAGTTCTGGACTGATAAGTGGGCTGGTCATAATACCCTTGCAGAAGAATTCCCTGGTTTATACAAACTTGCTAAGTGCAAAGACGCTCTTGTGTTGGATAATTATAGAAGGATTAATGGAGGTATCGATTGGAAATGGGCTTGGAAAAGAGAGATGAGATCGCTGCAAGATCTGACCGATTATATTACCCTGACGAACCGGCTGCACAGCATTCGTCTGGGTCAGGAGGCTGATAGTTGGATTTGGAGCAATGATTTGGGTGTAAACTTTGCCACCAAGGCTGTGCGAACTGATATAGTGGCTGCTACTTTGGGGCAGGATATTGAGACGAGTTTTTGGTGGAACGCTTGGGCTCCTACGAAATGTAATCTTCTTCTTTGGAGAGCGAAAATGGGTAGAGTTGCGACAAAGACGGAGCTTCAACGCAGGGGTATTCACGGCTTGGATGTCTGCTGCAGCAGATGTGGGCTGCAGAGCGAAAACGCAGACCATTTGTTTGCTGGGTGTTTGTTTGCTCGGTCCTTTTGGTGGAGCGTTCTGATCTGGATGCGTATTCCGTGGCCGAGCGATTGCGACTCCCTCAATGACTTGTGCAGATACATCAGCGAAAGACAAGGTTGCAAGACTTGGAAGAGAATCGTATATACTGTTCTGATGGCCATTGTTTGGCAGATCTGGATGGCCAGAAATAAAAGCATTTTTGACGGCATTTTCATTTCGGTTTCGAGGACTGTGGAAGCTATAAAGGAGGATTCATTCCCGTGGATTGCTAATCATTCGAAGGTCCCTCGTCTTGACTGGGATAAATGGGCTGAATTTTCTATTTCAGATATGTTGTAATCTTGTTCGTTTTCTCTTTTTGTTTGGTGTGTGTATTTTCCAGTCTCTTGATGGGGCTTTATATATATATATACATATATATATATATATATATAGGGTCAAGATCCTGTACAAAGTGTGTTTTGTGTGAGAAGTGTAAGAAGGTTTTTTGACCCTTAGATGAATTTAATCAATGGTGTGGATGAATTGGATGACATTTTTGTAATTAGTGTTATTTTTTTTAATAAATTAGATGGTCTAGGGGTATTGTTGTAAAATTCACCCCCACATTTAATTAAGAGACCTTAAAAGATGGAAAAATATCCATCATCTCAATCTCGTTCCCCCCCCCCCTCTCTCTCTCTCTCTCTCTCTCTCTCTCTTTCTCTCTCTCTCTCTCTCTCTCTCTTTCCTAACCACCATCATCCTTCAATCTCATAACTGACCAGTGTACCATCTCTTTAATATGTTCACCGGAAGAAGAAAGCTTCATCAGGTTTACACATGTGCACAAGACTGTACAATTAATTACCTCTTACTGTTAAAAAAAATACCTCTTAACCCATGTGGATAAAATGTTTGATTAGAGAGAATCCCTACAAATAGTTGCGTTGGATTTGATTCGTAAAGTGTGCAGAACAAACAAAGGAGAAAAAAAGGGAAGTACATAAAGATAATTATATGTTTATTAACTCCACGTTCAGCTTCTTTTGTTTATGAGTGTGCTAGAACATTGGTACTTATTGCCAATTGTTACTCACTATAATTGAGTTTCATCCTTATGGTGTTTTGTTCTAAATCTGTTGTGTTTTGTGTTCTTTTGTTATTTCAACATGTTTCAACATAAAACACCCTACGCATATGAATAAAACACCATATGTGTCTGTTCTCCTTATGTAAAACAAAACACCAAACACATGCAAAAATTTCAAACCTTATATTGTGTTATAACAACATAAATTGCAACCAAAAACAAAAAGCACTATTGTATCACGCTGGAACATAAAACACCAGTAATTATCACGTATGAATATAAAACACTCTAAACAATTAAAACACAAAATGATAAAACACACTAGTAAGAAATTTCAATAATTGTTGTAAAAGAAAGATGACTGATAGATTACGTGAATAAGATATTATATAACAATTCAACATGATTTTTTGACATTCAAAAAAATATCGCTAAAAATACTCTAAATTAATAACAACCTTAAATGTCATTAATATCTCTAAAAATAAGATTACTAATTAAATTACATAGGTGCCCTTGTAGTTAAGATTTTCGGCTGCCACATGTCACCACCAGGTTGCTTTTCATCCTTCTCACATATTTTGGCCTTTGTATAAGATCCTAAATATATATATATATATATATATATATATATATATATATATATATATATATATATAGGGTCAAGATCGTGTACAAAGTGGTTTTTTTGTGAGAAGTGTGAGAAGTATTAAAAATTGATACTTAGGCATCATTTTTTGAACTTAGTTGTGATGTTATGGATTGTTTTGCCTATAAAAACACCAAACATAACAATTAAAAACCGAAAACATTGTATTTTAGGCTTAAAACTTAAAACACCATGCTAAGAACATTAGCAGTGTGTTTTAAGCGTTTAGTAGTGTGTTTTAGCTGTTTTTTAAATTTAATGACTATAATACATTGTATTGTGTTTTAGATAGTTGTGTTTGGTGTTTTTCAAGTTAAAACAACCTAAAACATCATTCCTAAATCCAAAACATGATGTCTACATGTCAATTCTTAGTCCTTCTCACACTTCTCACGAAAAATGTACTTTGTACAGGATCCTAAACCTATATATATATATATACTAGCTGATTACCCCGGGAGGGTCCCGAGGTTGAAAAATCTAATTTTACGTGATAACCTATTGCACATGGCTCAAGTTAACTAACCACAAAATCTCTCAACCGTTGCATGTTCATAGTATTCTAATCAGTAATAACTCATATTCCCCACAAAATCTAATTTTACGTGATAACATGAACACTTTGTGTGTTTTTTTCCTGTATGAACGAAACCCCACAAAAAATAGTCGATTTTTTCTCCGCTTTTTATATAGCACTATGATACTCGTTGGAAAGATAATAAAACGCTCGTTAATTTGGTGTAATTTTTTTCTTTAAAAAATCCCGTATATAAAAGATATAAACATTTAAAAATTATGGGAGGAAATATGAGAGATAAAATTTTAAATTTATTTTTAAATTCTTTTTTCCTAAAATACTTAATTTAATTAAAAAAGGAAACAATTCAAAAACACCAAAACTCTCCATTATGATGCCACGTGGCACTCTCAAGGAAAGGTTGAGACATCCATTGCACGCCACGTCAGCATATACGTTTTCTTTTATATATATATATATATATATATATATATATATATATATATATATATATATATATATGGGTGGGGTTAGCATACAAAAGGGGTGTTTTGTGAGAAAGGTGAGAAGGAGTTTTAACTATTGGATCAATTAGATGGATGGATGAGATGATAGTAGTGGCATTTTTGTAATATGTGTTTTAAATATATTGTATAAATTAATGCTGAAAGGGTATTTGGGTAATATCACACATCAAACAAGATAAAAACCATTTAATTGTTAAAATCAATAACCGTCTTTTATCCATAATCTTCGCACATTGTCATTAAGCTTTCTCTCTCAACAATTAGGCAACTACCAAACCCTATAATCCCTGAACGAAATCAATGATAATTGATTCCCACATTAATAGGCCGATTCTATATAATCTTCAAGTCGTTGTGTTTTCCTTTCATCATTATTGTGTTTTCCACTTTTCCTACTTCAAAGACGGTTGAGAATGGTTAGGAAGATTAAGGGTTCACCAACGATTGAGAAAAAGAAGATGAAAGCAGGTCTTAATCGTGTTTTTCTGCCGGCTCGATTTGGTTTAGGTATTTTTCGGATGTGTTTTAAAAAAAATAGTGTATTAGGGTTGGGGAAAATTGCGATAGGTGTTTTTTGGGGAAAAAAATCTGAACACAACATAGATTTAAAGGTGTGTTGGGGAAGATACAATTAGATTACGAAAAACAGTGTTTGATTCTTGGTTTTTTTTTTTTTTTTTTACGATAGGTGTTTTTTAATTTTTTTGGGGAAATTAAAATTAAAATTAGATGTAAAAGGTGTTTTTGGGGAAATTAAAATTAGATTACGGAAACAGTGTTATGTTTCTTTGGGTTTTTTTTTTTAATTGTGTTTAACACACTGTATAATCTTAGGTGTTTTTAGAATTGTACATGGATATAACATTGTGTTAGTGTGTTCATTGCTCTCTTTAGAAATTCTGAGATAAATGTGTTTTAGGATAGTGTTTTATCTGATGTATTTTTTATTTTGCCTTTGATCAAGTGTGTTTTAGAATTGAAAATGCCTATAATCAAGCTGTGTTTTAGGATGTGCAAAACCAAAAAAGCCTCAATACCAAAATAATTGATAAATATAAGGGCATTAGCATGTGTTATTTGCTGAGTACGGTATGGGTCAAAAGTGTGAAACTAGATACAAACATGGGTGGGGCATATAGGTGTTTAGGATGTTTTAGAATTGAATTGAAACAAAAGTATTTTAAGTAATAGAATCGTTTCTACAGAAGTGTTTTATAACAGATGTGTTATAACAGAAGTGTATTATCTATGTGTTCGACATATCAGATGTGTTATATAAATTGCTTTTTTTTGTTTGGATTCTAGAATTGAATTGAAACAAAAGTATTTTAAATAATATAATTGTTTTATAACACACTGGTTTCTACAGAAGTGTTTTATAACACACTGTTTAGGCTTTAGTGTTTACATTGTATCACTATATGATGGATTTTGTTATTACTGTTTTCATATGGCAATGTGTTTAGTTTAATTGTTTATGATGTATTATATAAAGCTGTTTATTTTATTACCAGTTAGGAGGAGTGGGAGGATAGCGAAGAAGACTCTTAGCAGGTTTAAAAATGACAGTCAGACTCCAATAATCTTGGATGACAATGGTTATGAAGTAGCGGTCGCAGGTAGAAAAAATAAAAATGTTATGTTAAGTAAGTTTAATTATTTAAACAAATCAGGAAAACATTAGATTCTGACCAAATATATTAATAACCTTTCAGGAAAACAAGATGTGAACAAAACGAAGAAACAAGATATGAAGAAAAGAAAAACAGAATATAATAAAATTGCATTGGAGAAGATTCATCGTGATGTACGAGAAAGAGGTCAGACTGTATTCATATACTGTTTGACTTATTTTATATTGTATTTCAGTGAAATAGGTGTTATAAAACAGTGTTCTAAAATATGGCAGGAAACAATGATCCGGATGATGACTTTGTTGACCCCGTAATTGGAAATTTTGAACCAGAAAAAGTGGAAGTCCCAAAGCAGGCTCGTAGGTACACTAAAGGAATGGCAGCACGACTGCCGGTGACAAAAGTTGCTGAGATACCCGCCCAGACTCATACAGTTGCTGCAATACACCTGGCCACTGATACAGAATTACCTAGTGGGAAAAAACACACTAGGAATACTCCAAAAAGTGCGCGAGGTACTCCAGATTGTGACCAACCGTATGTATCCTATACCGGCGAAAAAATTAAGATAAGGAGTGTGCCTCAGAACTTAAGCATTTTGATGCGTTCTTTGAATAGTTCACAAAAAAAAGGCAGTCGCTGATATTGGGTTTGGGTCAATATTGGGGTTTAAGTTGGGGTCAATCCCTACTAAATTGGGGTACTGGTTAGTTACAAACTACAACCCAAATACATGTGTTCTGAATGTTGGTAGCCATCAGATTCGTATAACACACGAACTAGTGAATGAGATATTCGGCGTCCCATTGGGTAAAGTAGAAGTTAAGGAAAACAAAAGGCCGAGCAATAGTGATGTAGTAGTTTCAGAGTGGAGGGAACAGTTTGAGGGCGGTGTTAGTAGGGTTTTGCTGGTTCCATTGCGTGAATACATGGAAAAAATGGATGCATGTGGAAGAGTCTTTATTCTAAATTTCCTGGTTGCATACAACACGTTGATGGGTGTAACGACATTTAACAATAGTGTTAATCTGTTTTTCCTTCCTTCAATAAAAAAGGGAAGGAATATTAGGGACTTCAACTGGTGCGAGTATATGATTAGGTGTTTAAACCGAACAACCAAAAAATGGTTAGCTGACAAAAAGGATTTCTATGGTCCGCTTACATTGCTTGCGGTAAGTATTTAAAATTTATTTTGATAATTTATATTGTTGATTTTTGTAAACATTAATGATATAAGATAACACATTTTTTGATATTATAATTGATGAACATGCAGGCTGCCTTGGCACACGATCAGGGCGTTGTTGATATGTCGCTTCATCCTGATACACATCTTATTGAGTGGCTGACTGATGATGTATTAGATGACCTTGTATTGAAGTTGGACACAATATTGTTCGAGCAACAACTGGAAAGGGAAAACGGGTTGCTGAATGTACATCGTGATCCCTTCAAAATCCCTGTGAGAGATGGTGTAGCATGTAATATTGCAGAAAAAGCAAATTTGAAAAAGGCAGCGAAGGACAAAAAAAAAAGCTAAACAAACAGTGCTTAAACCTAAGCAAGTTGCAGAATTTGAGGCTGGATTACATGAAACAGATGATAGCAAAACTGTTCCAGGTATAAAGTAGATATCTCCTTTCTTAATTAAAACACAAATCTGTTTTGTGCTGTCCAACATTTTTACTACTTCTTTTTATACATTAGCAGAAGAAAAGAATGTAAGGCGTTTAATAGAATTTGTTGTCCAGGTGATGATGTCACTGCCGAAAAGATTGATGAAGCTTGGGATAGTATTGTAGAGGATGATGATGACCATCTAGGGATCTATCGACATTGCAAAGACTACTTTATATCACAAGACAATTCACCAGCAATACAACCATACATTGGCGAAGATGGAGAGTACATAATCCCGGTTGTCTTGGCACTTGAATGTACACAGACAGAACACACAGACATGGATGAATCTGACCATGAGGTAAGTTGTTTGATGTTTTATTTATTTTATATTATTTTTTTTTGATTTAAACCATGCTAAAAAACACGTATATTGTTGTCAAAACATGTTGTAGATGGCTGAAGAAGGGTTGAATAGACAATCGTTTGATGGTGTTGGCAGTGTCCGAGATTCCGGATCCGAAAATGAGAGCGATGATTCTGTCGAGGAAGAACCACTGATTGAACTTGCGGATACTGATGATAGTACTTTAGATGAAGCCGAGGTACACATAATTAATATTAAAAAAAAGACATACTATTACAAGTCTCGTCTAAAAACATTTTTGTTTATTATTTTAAATTTATAGGTGCATGCGAAATTGTTGGACAACATCTTTTTTGAGTTTGAGAATATGATCGGTAGAGTGACTACAAGTTTAGACGATGCGCTGACGAAGTACCCAAACCATTTGCGAATACTTGAGAAAGAAAAAGAGTGGAAGGCATTGAAGATGAAACACCTAGGTGATGAGATGGAAAAGGTGTTTGGGGATGAGGGTGTACAAAAAACACCAGAAACTTCGATACAACCCCAAAACAGCAAGTTAAAGTTTTTGATGTCGCTCCACTAGCATGGTCTGATGAAAAGGTTGATAAAAAAGAGGGAGCTAAAACACCAAGGCCAGCACGTGCCAAACAGCTACCGGACGCCATGAGGTCGCCGTATGTGAAACGCATAGTTGGCTTGCATGAAAAGATTGAGAAGGCTGAGGAAGAAGTTTCAAGTTACATGTTTTCAGGGTATGATAGTGAATGGTAAGAAAAAATAACAAAGTATTTTATTTAGTGTGTTAATTTTTTTTCGATATAATACGTCACTGACCTAAAAATATTGGTTTTGTTTTAGGGATGTGGTGTACGCCGCTGTTCCGGGTGATACCGTTATGAGATCACCCATGGAGTCTTTACGACCAGGGATAGCGATACATGTGCATGTGATCAGCGCCTGGTCAAACATCCTTAATTATGAAGAAAGGTACCACCGCAAGGGCACGAAGCCAAGACTTTTCTGTTCACCAGTGATGTTGGTACGTTTCAGACGTCATTTTTTTAATATCATTATTATACTAAAACACTAATGTTTGTTTTACCAATTTATGATTTTAAACCTATATTGTTTAATATTAATGATCAAAAAAATAAAAAATAGTGGAAAGATGATTATGAAGCGTCAAAGGAGACACGGCGAAAACATTTCAAGGAAAACATGGACGCGGTCTTGGAGATGACAGAATCGAAGTCTATACAAGGGGTTTCGCTTGTTCAGATTCCAATGCATTACTCGGACCATTTCTACCTACTGAGCTTTAACATGATAACATTCGAGATCGTCCTAATCGACAACATCGATTCAACTGAAGATTTCGAAATCAGATACCACTGATGGCCGGAGAAAATGGTAACACATTGTATTATACGCATTAGATTATATATATTTAAACACCTTTGGGAACTAACCTTTTTGATATGTGTTTCACAGCGTGACGCATTTTCATGGTATGTGAAGTCTGTTTCACCTGTTGCAGCTGCAAAAATCTTGGCGGGCAAGCCAACAGTTTTGGACATACCATGGAAAACCACGCTGAATGGAATAGATTGTGGAGTATTCCTTATGCGGCATATGGAAACTTACATGGGGAGTTTGAAGGATTGGAGATGTGGCTTTTCGCCGGAGTTCAACAGCAAGGGGGAGTTGTCCGGCAAGCAAGGTCGGGAGCTTGATGATCTAAGAAGAAAATACATTGCAAAAATCCTATTATGCGACATAAACAGGTCTAAACACGTGGTGGAAGCTGGAGTAAGGAGGTACATGCGGCTAGGTGAAAACTACAGAAGGCAGTTGGATGGTCGAGCATATAAAAAGATCCTAATGCGTTTAAACAGTGTTTAGTTTAAGAAACCTATGAACTGGTTTTTGATAGGTTTATTTTATGGTTTGAAAAAACTTGTGACGTTTGTTTTCTGTTTATTTGACGTAATGGATTTGGTGTTTTTTTTAGATAATAGTTTATGCTTCATTTGGTATTGTTGTTTGAGTTAAAACACATTATGCGACATAGATTCATAAGTCATACCAAATAGCAAAGGGAAGGCAGGTACTTCATGGTACTCATAGCAGCCTACTCAAAACAGTTAAACCAAAGGAATTATGTACAAACTGAATCATTAGTGTTAGATTGTTAAATCTTTTATGTGTTGAATGCAAAATTCTATGTTGAATATTATTGTTTCATGAACGCGAAGGACAATTATGATCAAAATGCTGATGTATCAAAGAGGCGTGTGATAGGATCAAAAATGCTGCTCAACTTCGCGCGTCTCACAAAAAATTTGTTTTTTTTTTTTTACGAAATTCGGAAAACATTTCTACTAAAATGAAAAAAATGAAAAACGTCTCTTAAATAAAACACCTTATTTAATTAACAGTCATTATCTCGAACATATATGTTCAAAACACCGTAATACGAATTCGATCATCCAAGAAACATAAAACAAAGTTTAGCCTTAAAAACACACTAGGCAAAAAAAAAAACAAAAAACAAAAAACTTCCCTACTCCTCATTCTCCTCAAGTTCCTCCTCTTCCGCAGATTCCTCCTCCTCGTCATCCTCATATGCTTCGGATTCATGGCTATCATCATCATTAACAACCTTCTTAGGTTTCTTACATGTGCGAATGTTGTGACCATACTCCATACAATTCTGGCATTGTCTTTGTTTTTTCCCGGCTTGGCCGATGGCTTGTTCCCTCTTTGACAACATACGCTTAGGTTTACCCATTCCTTTGAATCTTGTAGCAACTGGTACGCGAACCGTAATATTACGTGATTGACAATTACCAGTAAGCTCAGCCAAACGATCCCTACGACTCTTTCGTGGTGCATTAATCCGCGCTTCATCGGCCTTTGGGTGGAACTGGTTAACATAATCTCTAAAGGAACACAACGCTTCAAAGTTAGTAACCAACTTGTTTACAATCGACTCACAACCATATGAAATCTCCCTAGCAACATGTTTTACATCTATACTCTGTTCAGAATCTCCTTCATATCTGATAATAGCACCGGGTTCACCGTTTGGCACAGCCTCCCTTGTCCAACGACGTAATATGTACTGCTTGGGAAACTCTCTAATATCGACAAACCTGAGAACCCAAAAAATGTGGCTACATAACAACCCAAATTGCTCATACCTTTTGCAGCTACAAAACACGGTAACATCTTCCTTCCGAATCATAACCTTATTTCATATACGAATGACATTACAAAAAAAATTAGGGATATTATTATTTGATATAATAATTAATGTTAAAAAAAATAAAACAAACAAGATATAGCTTACCGGTAAAAAATATATATAAATAACATAACAAACCTCATATAATGATGTGGCTAATTGCTCCCAATCCTTGTTATAAAACTTGACGAAATCGTTGATTTCCTCTAATTTAACACTTTGGCAACTGTGATATGAAGCATGTATTTCCAACTGAGCGTCGAAAAAAATGGTACGCGTGTAAATCGCCGCAGCTTGCTTCTCCATAACAAAATCAGTCCATATGTCGGGTTGTGTGTTTCTAGTATCATGGTCATTCTTCCTATGTTCATGCCTCTGTGCCTCAATTGCTGAATCAAAATGAGACATAAACTCGACCAAAGTGCACTTCGGGTTGCAAAACTTGCCGAAAAATGGTTCTCACTCTCTGAACGAGAAGAGGTGCGCATTAAACCAGACATTCTTTCTTCTCGGTAATATACTGGGATCCATGAGTGCCTTATTTCATAAATAGAAGTGAGCCACTCATGATCTGTCAAATTAAATTCATTCATAATGGCAGACCATTGATCCTCAAACTCTTCCGGCATAGGTGTATCAGTCCAAACAATGAAGCATAACTTTTGTTTAAACTCCGTAGTATTACACAACACAGCCCCAACCTGAAAAAGGGATTTATAAAACACGTCAGCTAAACAAAACTGGAATAATTAAATAACACACATATATAAACGTTTAATATTTAAATTGATATATACCTTTCCGGTTAGCTTGTCCATGATGTGCCACATACAAAGGCGGTGTCTAGTGTGAGGCCACGCATCTTCAATTGCCCTCTTCATAGCGGGATCCTGGTCTGTAACAATAACCGGAGGTGCATGACCGAAAGATTTTTCAAACACACCAAGTAACCACTTATAGGTTTCTGCTGTTTCATTCCCAATAATTGCAGCACCCAGCGTGACATTCCTATTGTGGTTGTCGATCCCGGTAAATGGAACAAACATCATATTGTATCTAAAAAAAATAAGAAATTGTTAACAAAAAAGTGATAAAAAAAATTAAATGTATTAATAAAAACCAGCAAAAATATGTAGGGCTAACTTGTTTCGCCTGTATGTAGCGTCAAATGATACGACATCACCGAATGTATAATAATTTCTCTTGGCTTGTTCATCAGCCCAAAAAATAGCCTGTAAAACACCTTCATCAGAAGTTAAAAACTCAAAAGTAAAATTTGGCATGTACTCTTTCTTCCTCTTAAAACGTTTAATCAACATGTCAGCGTCATGCTCTCCAACATAAGTATTCAAGTCTTTCTTGAAATTTTTAAAATCAGATTTCGTCGCACCAACTTTGTCAAAACCACCATACAATGTCCTCATTATGTTAAAAGCTCTAACAGGTCCAACATTTATTGCTGACAACGCATTCACCGCCTGTTCTTGTACATATGTTAACCCTCGGGCTGAAGGCAATAAGTATCTGTCACTCTCGTCAACAAATGAATGATTGTGCTCTTCTTTGAATTGATAAACTTCATAAAGATTGTCTTGGTTTAACTTTATGCACATACGAGCCAAACATCCGGTCCTTATAGAAGGTACCTTTTTGAATTGCTTGCTACTCGATTCTTCATTTGTGCTGTCAAAACCCTTAAATTGTTTGAAACCCTGTTTTGAGCATACAAAATACTTGCTCTTAATCAAACCCTTATCTGTGTAGGTAGTACTTTTCCTAACAGTAAAACCTCCATCAGTGGCATATTTTTTGTAGAATTTGAAAGCATCCTCATACGTCCTAAACAACATTCCAACCTGTGGTTTCTTCGAGAAATCTACAATTGGTGAATACGACTTTTTCCCGGAATTAGGGGAAACAGTTAAAACACCAACTGGCATGTATGATGGTCCATCTGTCATAAAAAAAACGATGAAAAAGGAATATAGTAAAAAAAAATCATACACTTCGGGGTTTATGTAAAAAACACATGAACGATTATAGAAAAGGATTTACACAACGTTTTCTACTCTTTCCTTCCCTTGTCACTTTCATTGTACAAAAAAAAATAAACCTAGAAACGATTTTCATGTACTACGAAGATAACACGTAAAACATTCTTAACATACTTGAACTAGAGCAAAGTTCATTTCTCGCAAAAAATGGGCCAAAACATCACTGTTACGTGTTGATTATTTAGTATGTTATTAGTTATATTTAAAACACATAGCGACGATCAAAAGGCATACCTCGCAAAATATTATAGGCTTAACCTTTTGCTTCAATATAAAACACATAGCGACTAACACGTATTTCTTAAAACTAGCAGGAACCCGCGCGTTGCGGCGGGGTTAGCTAGGTTTGCGGGTGTTTTTATTTGGTTGTCAGATTGAGGATGTGTAATATGTTGTTTCAGGGTGTAACAGATGTTATAACGATTAATACCTAGCATAAGAATAGTGGTTGTAACATAATTTGTAGATGTTGTTGGTCGTTTCTAGACATGACATAATTTGTAGTTGCACTCATTGTTGCTCATTTCTAGAATTCTCTCGACAAAAACTTTATTTCCAAATTTATGACTTCCAAAGAACTATTAAAGTACCCATATGATCATGTTAATAATACGCATAAGCAACAATAACATTCAAATGTATGTTTTTTTTTACTATATGTCATCTTTCATCATCTAACTTAAGCATACATCGACTAATTGACATCACTTAACTCTACCCTTTAGTGCTATGATAATAGTCACAAGACTATAAGGGATCTATGTTTCCTAGGAACAAGGCGGAAAAAAGGCTCACGCCTAAGACCAAAAAAAGGGAAAACAAAAGTGCAATGTTAAGAAAATTAAGAAGTTGCACAATAGGCATTAGAAATTCAATAAAATTTCTTTTTGGAATGACAATGACAAATTTATTTCATCAAAACATCCACTTCAACATGGCAAGTTGCTATAATGAAACACACATATGAAGCAAAGTTTGAGGCAAATTACAATACATAAAGTATGACTAAACTAAATCAAAATGTCGCCATTCCTCCCAAGTTGGGCTTGTGATTCTTCGTCAGATCAATATCTATTCATATGTCGTTACCTTTATCTCTTCAACCGCCTTGTATATGGAGACATTTCCGTCTTTGAAAGTTGTTTCATTTTTCAAACTCCATATTGTTCATAATACGAGCAGATAGACAACATACCTTGTTTCTTTTTGATGATGCAACCACCCATTCACACATTGTATATGTTTAGCCACCAACCAATGTCTACTGAATATAAGCAAACAAGCAATATTTTGATATACAGTACAGAGTACATTGATCGAGGTGAAAATCCTAACAATAACTAAAAATAAAAACCTGATTAAAAAACAACGGAAGTAAGTAACCTGTAACTTGATTCAAGTTTGTTGTGTACCGATCGATCTTCCCATGGCCCCCTACAATACTTTCTGAATGATTACACATGAATAACAATTGAATTGAACTTCGTAAGTTTGGAAGAAGAAGAAGAAGAAGAAAAGGAAGAAAGACGATCAAATCGAAGTGTGCAGATTTCGGAAAAGTAAGAACAACGAACGATTAAAACGAATGGGCCGATTAAATTCATGTCTTTAATGTGAGGGTAATTACTCCTTCAATTCGCGATTGATTGACATTTGCTCCACTTTGAATTTTGCTTTGAATCCCATTCAATTGGTCTTGAGAGTGAGGGAAATTGAAAAGACAAATATGCGGGTGATCAGAATTGGCGTCTTCAAATAATCCAAGAGACGCGTCTTACTCATGGGATGTTGTAAGTGGTTGTACATACAGGTTTAAAACTTGTTTTGTTATTAAGTTACTATTTTAACCACAAGGTAGATGTATTTATATAAGTTATAATAAAATTAAATTAAATATAAATAAAAAGCATAATTTAATTGTTGTTTTTAATTACTACAAAGTTATTTAATAGTTGCATTAAAATTGTCTTGTTAATATAATAAAATTACAATTTTGCCCATATAGATGATTATAAAATGACTTTCTTGCCTGTCTAGAACTCACTATATAGTAGTATAGATGTATTACATGAACAAAACATATAATCATCTATGGTTACAACTTACATAAAACATAAAAAAAAACACATACACATACGTAAAAAGATATCAGTATCAAAAAGCGACTATCAAAAAAGGAATACCTAGTAAAAAAAACACGTACACATACATAAAAAACAAAAAACGCAAAAAATTAAAACACAAAAAATGAAACATCACGTATAACAAAAAAATATCACTAACCTTCGAAATCTTCTGACATGTTATTGTTCATAATGATCGCAGATGGGGGTAAAACAAAATGACTTATCTCTTGTTTTGAATTAATAAAAAAGGCTATAAAGGATTGAATTTTTGGTTGATAAAATCATAACAAAAATACCTACAAATCATTCCATAATAAACATAAAAAAAATCGTGGACTTTGATCTCCCCTTGACCGAAATTTTAAAAATTTCCTATAATTACTCCTAATTAAAAAAAAAGAATTAAAATTTGATAATAATTATTTGAGTAAAATTACTAGTTTGTCCATCCCCTTGGTGCCACATGTCATTATTAGGTTCTTTCTCACATTTCTCACAAAATATGGTTTTTGTATGGGAACCCTTATCTATATATATAGGAATAAGATCAAATAGGAACCAATACCCTAGTTGGGAACTTAGGAACCAATCGGAGCCATCCATTTTTGATTTTGATCTATGAGGTATTTATGTAATTAGACAATTAAATATTAACTTTTTATTTAATTGAGAATTTTTTTTATATGGCAGTTTTCTTTTTCTATACTCTCTCCTAATCAAAACCCTAATTCATCTTCTCCATTTAGGTTTTTTTTTAAGTTTTAGATGAAAACATATTCCTGTTAGATCGAGAGAGTGAGGATGAAAAGGTTTCATAAATATGTGGCTCTTAATTAATTATTACTACCCAACTTTCTGGGGTAAGCGATTTTAATTTATAAATTACATATTTTTGTGGCTACATTTGATGATATATCCTTACTGATCTGAGTTGTCAAAATGTTTATTATTATCTTTTGAAATAAATAAATTATTATTTGACACATGGCACGGCGACGGTCGATGCCGACCGGAGGGTTAAAATGGTTCTCAGCGTAGGAGGACGGTGGAGTAACGCCATTGACGTCCAACGAGTTTTCAAAATAATAATAATAAAATTAATAATTTAATTATTATTTTTATTAATGATTGTTTTAGTTATAAAAAAGGTTTAGAGGACCCTTGGTTCATGAACACCACAACATCTACACGTGAGCAACGGATCGAGCGAGCGGGCGCGACAAAGATATACACCAATGTATAAAAAAGGTTTAGATGTTTTTAACTTACACTTATTTGTAGTATACACATGTGTATTCAGTTTCATATAGGTTTCAGGCAGATATACACAAATGTATATTTCGTTCATATACAAAAAAAAAACATCTACTATGGTGTACAACTTATGTATTTAACTTACATTTCGATAAAGATATACACCAATGTATATGTGTGTGAGTGTGTCCAAATTATAGTCATGTAAGCTGGAAAAAAACGGATATACACCAATGTATATCTGTGTTGACGATGTTGAATGAAAGAAAAAAAGAAACTGATATACACCAATGTATATGTATGTCTAAATTATAGTCATGTAAGCTGGAAAAAAATGGATATACACCAATGTATATCTTTGTTGACGATGTTGAATGAAAGAAAAAAAAAGAAACTGATATATACCAATGTACATGTGTGTTCAAATTATAGTCATGTAAGCTGAAAAAAAAAACTGATATACACTAATGTATATCCGTGTCAACAATGATCATGATGATAAATGAAAAAAAAAAAAACAAAAAACAAACTGATGTACACCATTATATATCTGTGTTGATGATGATGAATGAAAGAAAAAAAAAAGAAACTAATATACACCAATGTATATCCGTGTCAACGATGATGGTGATAAATGAAAAAAACAAAAAACAAACTGATGTACACCATTGTATATAATGTCAATATATGTGTTTTACGTCTCTGTTTCATAATAACTATACACAAGTGTATAGATCGTGAATGATGAGATAGATAGAGAGAGAGGGGTGTAAGAAATTTTTAGAAACTAATACAGAGAGAGAGGGAGAATTTTTAGGACTTAATTATAAGGGAGAGAGAGGACTAAATTTATTATGGAAAAGAGGATTTGTAGGAATTTATCATTGACTTAGTGGATAACAAAAGGACAATAATACCCTTTTTAAAGAAATTAATTTAAATAAACATCTAATTAATTACAATCTTGCCACTTAAAATTAATGGTGATAAAGTGGTTCTCATGGTTCCTATTTCCCCTATGGTTCCTATTTGAACCCTACCCTATATATATATATATAGGGTAGGGTTTAAATAGGAACCACACCTTAAGTAGGAACCATAGGAACCACTTTATAGCCATTGATCTCTAATGTCATGATGGTAAATAATGTGAAGACTATTTAATTGTTGATTTTAATAAAGGGGTATTATGGTACTTTTAGTGTTCTATAAAATACGTAGGTTACACCTTTTTGAAAACCCTATTTTCAATATAACTGTATACTAATTAGTTTCCATCAAATCTTTATCATACTAGCATTGATTAAAGGGACCAATTCTTATACATGTACGTAAAATTAATCAAATACTATTTCCTATTGTTAATTTTCGTTGTTTAGTTTATAATCAATCGAAAAATTATTTGGTGTGTTTAGTTTTCGTTGTTATGTCGATGTGTGTATTGCTTACAATATGATAAGTAAATGATCCAATATGATAAGAAAAGATATGAATGTTGTTTGCAGTGCACAACATCGAATGTGCAGGGGGTATTGTTTTCACGTATAGTTTGATATTATACATCTGTGTATAGTACATATAAGATGTTTTAGGATTTTAATGTATAATAAAAGTGACGATTTATTTTCATTAAATACATATACATCAGTGTCTAGTATGCAAAGTGGTATATAACTGTTGGTAGTTAATGTTATAATTATAATAATAATTAAGGTGATATACACAAATGTATTATAACTTATTACCTTTGTTTATACTGATGGTGTAATTTTTTTTGGGGTGCTTATTATACATCTGTGTATAGTACATGTTTGAAGTTTTTTTGAGGTGCTTATTATACATCTGTGGATAAACAAAAACATGCTAGATCTGCATGTATATGTTAGTATACACTGGTGTACTTTGGTGTGTTAAGTCCACCAGTTTAGGTATGTGTTAGTATACACTAGTGTTCTGTGTATAATCAAAGTCTATGAACTAGGTATATGTTACTATACATTGTTGTACTGTAGTGTGTTAAGTCCAGTAGTTTAGGTATATGTTTGTATACACTTGTGTACTGTGGTGTATTAAGTCTATGAAGTTATGTATATGTTATTATACACTGGTGTACTGTGGTGTATTAAGTCTATTAAGTCAATGAAGTTATGTATATGTTATTATACACAGATCAAGGTACTATGGGTGCAAAGGAACCAAACGTTTTTCAGACATCAGTGGAAAAAACAATAAGCATTGGTGTATATTTTATTTTACACGGGTGTACGGTGGTGTATTCATTCCTATAAATTTAGGTATATGTTATTAAATTGTTTTTTTTTTTTTTGTATACACAGATGTATCCAAGACAAAAAAAAATAAATCATCTGCAGAACAAGGTACTATGGGTGCGAAGGAACCAAATCTTTTTCAGACGCCAGTGGAAAATAACAGTAAGCATTTGTGTACTATGGGTGCGAAAGGAACCAAATCTTTTTCATCCAATGCGAATAAGGAACACGATCGTGTTTTGAAGGAGGCATATGAGCGGGATAAAATGAAATAAATTAAAGTTAGCACTGATGGATGAAGAAGTGTAGGTGAAAGTTTTGTTCGTTTAAGGTTTCGTATGAACAATTTAAATGGTTTCTTTTGATACTTGGTGAAATTTTTTTGTTTCGATATGTTGAATGATATTTATGGTTTGTATTTGTTAGCTAATTAGTAGACGTGATACTATGATCATTTTGCTGTGGACATAATTAAACTTAATCCGTTATGTATTGATAAAGTTACAAAGATAATTTACACAGGGGATTGTAAGTTAGCAGATATACATTAGTGTATATAATGGATATACACTAATGTATAATAGGTCTTTTTTAGGTAACATATGATAAACAGCTAATATGTATCAAGTGGACTTTAACTTACATGCTATACGTATGTGTATATAATGGATATACCCTAATGTATAATACGTTTTTTTAGTTAACAGCTGAATGTATGTTTCTACCTATACATATGTGTATATAGTATGTCCATAGCAAAAAAGGAAAAGTTTGTAAAACAAAACCAAATGTTTAGTGAAACTACTTTACCACAATGTAAAAAAAATATATGTAAATGCAATGAAAGCATATTCTTCGTTCTCGGCATCAGTTGATTCTTCCAACTCGTCCTCATCGGTTGTTATCTCCACCTCTACTTCTTTTCCCGTCTTCAGGGGACAGTTTCTAGTGTCGTGTCCCCTAACCTAGCGCCTACATAGGATCTAACTCCATCTGGTACACTTGGCGTCCAATATCCCATCCCGCTAAGAGATTCATATACGTTGCTGGCAACGGAACCTACAATATAAAAAATGTAAATAAAAAAACAAAACAATATACAAAAGCCGTTATATATAAAACAACTCACATATACGTTAATTAATATTGTATATACACTATTGTATTGTACATACGTGTATATTGATTACCACTAGTGAAACTCTAGATTACTGTGTAATAATTGAACTGATATGATACACCTGTGTATCAATATACACTTGTAAAGTTAGTTGTTTGATCTGTAAAGGAAAAAACATTAAAATACATAGATGTATATATAGAATATACATTGATGTACAAAAAAAGAATACTCAAACCTTTAATATATAACAGAGCAATTTACATTACTTAATATATATGGGTGTATTATGGGATATACACTAATGTATTCACATTGGTTAACACATATGTTAGGACCCGTATGGTACATACTATGGTACACATGTGTATGCGAACCTTGAATACAAATAAAAACTCTATATGACAAACAGATGCATGTTGGTTACACATCATAATCTAACCCAGCGAAACTCTTGAATGTTGTACATGTTCATATGCTGCACACATTTTCATATGTATTAACATTGGTTAACAGAGTACATGTTAGGACTCGTATGGTACATAAGTGTATATTGCTTTCACATCATAAATTTACGTCAGGGACAGTCTTGTTTGGTGTACATGTTTGCATATGTATTCAAACTGATTAACAAACATGTTACAACTAGTCTGGTACACAGGTGTATATTATGGCCACCTTATGAAACTAATACAGTAAAACATACACTGATTTGATAAATAAGTGTATATTCTTAATGGCCATATTTTGAAACATATATAGTAAAGCAAAAATTAAATACACATCACAAAACTTTACCTTGATTTTCAACACTTGTGAGATACAGTGGCCTATTAACGAGTTTTGGATCTGACGGCGATTCAAATGGATTACTCGATGATTCATAGCAGTCGTCTCATATATCCCTCATACAATTTTGTGACGTGCCTTTGATTACTGGATGATTATCCATGTATTACAAATCTATCACACAAAAAAATTCATAAAAATAATTTGCTTGAAGTTGTTATGAACGAATTCTTTACTAAGATGATTGAAAAATTGATGAGAGGAATATTTCTAGGAAAAAAGTTACAAACTTCCTGTAACTTCCAAATAAAAAGATAATTATTTAATTGTCTAATTACACAAATACCCCTTAGATCAAAATCAAATATGAATGGCTAAGATTGGTTCCTAAGTTCCTAACTAGGTTATTGATTCCTATTTGATCTTATTCCTATATATATATATATATATATATATATATAAAAAGTGTTCTTGCCATTTAAAAAAATGAGACCACAATATTTTTGTTGGACCGACATATAAAACTACCGTGTTTGTTTCGTGAAATAAATGCTTACATGTCAAAAGCCTTGGCCCAACCTAGTTTTGCGGCAAGAGTAGTAAAGTACACCCATTGGACCCAAGGCATTATAGCCTAGTGGTATCTTGGTGGTGAGATAAGACTTAGGGACCATAAGGTCCTGGGTTCGAATCTCACAAAGGGGGTTTTCTCATAATTATGAGTTTCCTCCTGAATTGGTGACTTGGTGGTGGAATATGATCGTGTGGCAACACTGGTGGCACGATGATACTCCAGTGTTCCGTGAGTGATTCCAATTTGTTGGCCGTTCAAAAAAAAAGTACACCCATTGGCCATTCAATGTATGTGACTTAACTATTATTTATTGTTTTTTATTTGAGTAGTCTTTATGTGGATTTAATTTTAAACTTTATTTTGCTTGAAAGGTTACTGGCTTTTATTCTGGGAGCGTCTCGGATTGAAATATATAACAATTCTAATAATACTAATGTTAATAGTAATAATTATTACTTTTGTAATTAAATAAATAAATAAAATAACTCTAATAATACTAATACTAATAGTAATAATTATTACTCTTGTAATTAAATAAATAAAAAATAATATTGCTATAAGGTGACACCATGTGTTGCAGTGTTGCGCGATTCTTTCTCCTAGCTTCTTTTGATGAAGTATACCTATGCATCTTTAGAAGAGTAAAATTCTAATGAAAGCATGGCGACTGGGCTAAATTTCAACATCGTAGATAATAATCTGTTTAAAAGAAAAAACATGATTAATGAATAACCTGAAAACTTTGTGTTTTTTTTCCTGTATGAACGAAACCCACAAAAAATAGTTGATTTTTTCTCCGTTTTTTATATAGCACTATGGTACTCGTTGGAAAGATAATAAAACGCTCGTTAATTTGGTGTAATTTTTTTCTTTGAAAAATCTCGTATATAAAAGATATTAACGTTTAAAAATTATGGAAGGAAACAAAAGAGAGAAAATTTTAAATTTGTTTTTAATTTTTTTCCTAAAATAACTCAATTTAAATTTAGTAATTATAATAGATTAGGTTAAACTATATATTTTTTTTAATTGGTCTACAGTTGCCACATCAAATCCTATGTGGTACATCTTAAAAGAAAGATTGCATAATATTATGACATGTAGGATATCTAGCTTTGCAGTATATATATATATATATATATATATATATATATATATATATATAGGAGATGGTTCAATAGAAAACTCATTTTATTGAGAGAACTCGAGAACTAAATCATAACCATTGATCTTACAAGATCAATGGTTGTGATCAAAGGAGATTGCTAACTTAAAAAAGAGAGGATTTTAAACAAGGGAGGGTAAAATTGGAAATTAAAAAAATACATAAATCATTTCACATCATTCAACAGAAATCCTCTCCATCTCTCTCTTTCTTTCTCTATCACTCTCTCATCAATATCATTCATACAACATTCTAGGGTTTCAATAACCCAAATTCCTTCTACAAATCCACCATCAAGATCAGTAAAATCGTCAAGGATCAACATCAGGTACGAATCTGTAGTCATAAATAATTATAATCTCATACAATCGTCACCTATTTGGTGTATGTATTGCAGCGATTATTGAGTGTTTTGTATAAATAGCAAAATGTCGAGTACCATTACATGTTTTATTCATTAAATGTATGTGAGATATGGTTAATGTTGGTGTTAAATGAGATTATCTTTATGTGTGATAGATTTAACTGCATTCCACATGTATATATGCCTCTTCTAGCTAATGTTATTCATGAGTAGGCCTTGTATGCGATGTATTGCACACGTGTGATAATCGTGAAAATGTATTACATATCTGTGTCAATACGTTTGGTGATAGTTAGTATTTATATGAGGTTAGGTTTTGTTTGTTATTTGTTGTGCATTTGTGATAGATGTAACTATAGTTCACATGTGTAATATGATTGTTTCAGCTAATAACATTGAACATGCATTGTATGCCATGTATTGCATGTAACATCCCGCCCCTCTCATCACCAATATTGTCCGCTTTGCCCATCCAGAGCTCACGGATTTGTTTTTGGTTGCCCCGGTGGAGACTTCCCAGGAGGTCACCCATCCTGGTACTGCTCCCACCTGAGCACGCTTAACTGTGGAGTTCTCCTCTCATCCACTAACATTAAGCCCAAAACGCGTTGGTGATTTAAGAGGCTTTGGATTACTTATGAACCAAGGATCTCTCCTGGCCACGGCCGATGTGGGATTTGCCTAGGGTGTCATACAAAGGTCCATGTTAATCTCCCAGAAATCAGTACTGTTACAATCACCCCCTTAGGGACTCATCGTCCTCGATGAGGTTTGCCCCACCATCCCGAACGGCACAAGAGTGGCTCTGATACCATTTGTAACATCCGGCCCCTCTCACCACCAATATTGTCCGCTTTGCCCCGATGGGTTGCCCATCCAGAGCTCACGGATTTGTTTTTGGTTGCCCCGGTGGAGACTTCCCAGGAGGTCACCCATCCTGGTACTGCTCCCACCTGAGCACGCTTAACTGTGGAGTTCTCCTCTCATCCACTAACATTAAGCCCAAAACGCGTTGGTGATTTAAGAGGCTTTGGATTACTTATGAACCAAGGATCTCTCCTGGCCACGGCCGATGTGGGATTTGCCTAGGGTGTCATACAAAGGTCCATGTTAATCTCCCAGAAATCAGTACTGTTACAATCACCCCCTTAGGGACTCATCGTCCTCGATGAGGTTTGCCCCACCATCCCGAACGGCACAAGAGTGGCTCTGATACCATTTGTAACATCCGGCCCCTCTCACCACCAATATTGTCCGCTTTGCCCCGATGGGTTGCCCATCCAGAGCTCACGGATTTGTTTTTGGTTGCCCCGGTGGAGACTTCCCAGGAGGTCACCCATCCTGGTACTGCTCCCACCTGAGCACGCTTAACTGTGGAGTTCTCCTCTCATCCACTAACATTAAGCCCAAAACGCGTTGGTGATTTAAGAGGCTTTGGATTACTTATGAACCAATATTGTCCGCTTTGCCCCGATGGGTTGCCCATCCAGAGCTCACGGATTTGTTTTTGGTTGCCCAGTGGAGACTTCCCAGGAGGTCACCCATCCTGGTACTGCTCCCACCTGAGCACGCTTAACTGTGGAGTTCTCCTCTCATCCACTAACATTAAGCCCAAAACGCGTTGGTGATTTAAGAGGCTTTGGATTACTTATGAACCAAGGATCTCTCCTGGCCACGGCCGATGTGGGATTTGCCTAGGGTGTCATACAAAGGTCCATGTTAATCTCCCAGAAATCAGTACTGTTACAATCACCTAACAGTACTGATTTCTGGGAGATTAACATGGACCTTTGTATGACACCCTAGGCAAATCCCACATCGGCCGTGGCTAGGAGAGATCCTTGGTTCATAAGTAATCCAAAGCCTCTTAAATCACCAACGCGTTTTGGGCTTAATGTTAGTGGATGAGAGGAGAACTCCACAGTTAAGCGTGCTCAGGTGGGAGCAGTACCAGGATGGGTGACCTCCTGGGAAGTCTCCACCGGGGCAACCAAAAACAAATCCGTGAGCTCTGGATGGGCAACCCATCGGGGCAAAGCGGACAATATTGGTGGTGAGAGGGGCCGGATGTTACAAATGGTATCAGAGCCACTCTTGTGCCGTTCGGGATGGTGGGGCAAACCTCATCGAGGACGATGAGTCCCTAAGGGGGGTGATTGTAACAGTACTGATTTCTGGGAGATTAACATGGACCTTTGTATGACACCCTAGGCGAATCCCACATCGGCCGTGGCCAGGAGAGATCCTTGGTTCATAAGTAATCCAAAGCCTCTTAAATCACCAACGCGTTTTGGGCTTAATGTTAGTGGATGAGAGGAGAACTCCACAGTTAAGCGTGCTCAGGTGGGAGCAGTACCAGGATGGGTGACCTCCTGGGAAGTCTCCACCGGGGCAACCAAAAACAAATCCGTGAGCTCTGGATGGGCAACCCATCGGGGCAAAGCGGACAATATTGGTGGTGAGAGGGGCCGGATGTTACAAATGGTATCAGAGCCACTCCTGTGCCGTTCGGGATGGTGGGGCAAACCTCATCGAGGACGATGAGTCCCTAAGGGGGGGGGGGTGATTGTAACAGTACTGATTTCTGGGAGATTAACATGGACCTTTGTATGACACCCTAGGCAAATCCCACATCGGCCGTGGCCAGGAGAGATCCTTGGTTCATAAGTAATCCAAAGCCTCTTAAATCACCAACGCGTTTTGGGCTTAATGTTAGTGGATGAGAGGAGAACTCCACAGTTAAGCGTGCTCAGGTGGGAGCAGTACCAGGATGGGTGACCTCCCGGGAAGTCTCCACCGGGGCAACCAAAAACAAATCCGTGAGCTCTGGATGGGCAACCCATCGGGGCAAAGCGGACAATATTGGTGGTGAGAGGGGTCGGATGTTACATTGCACATGTGTGATAATTATGCTATGTACTACACATGTGTGATAATATCATTTGTGATAGGCTTTGTATTTCACATGTGTAGTAGGATTGTTTTAGTTGATGTTAAATGTGAATAGGTTTTGTATGCAATGCACTACATATGTGTGATAATTTAATTTGTGATATGTTAATGTTAAAATGATATGTTGTTTTGTTTGTCATGTGATGCCATATGTTATAGATGTAAATGTATTCATATGTGTAATGTGATTGTTATAGCTAGTGTTAATTGTGAACACTATTTGTATGTCATGTTCCACACATGTGTTATAAATATTAGTATTTTACACATGTGATAATTTGTGATAGTGTTTATTGTGATTTTTTTCTTTGTCATGTGTTGCACATATGTTATAGATGTAACTGTAGTCCACATGTGTAATATGCTTGGTGTAACTTATGTTAACCGTGGATAGGCATTGTATGACATGTATTACACATGTGTGATAATATTATTTGTGATAGTTAGTGTTAAGTTAGATTGATGCGCTTGTCATATGTTGCACATATAAGATATCTGTAATTGTATTTCACATGTATGGTAGTCTTGTTTTAGTTGATGTTTAGTGTGGATAGACTTTGTATGCAATGTACTACACTCGTGTTCTAAAATGTATAATGTATTACACATGTATGGTAATTCAATTTGTGATAGTTAATGTTAAAATGATATAATGTTTTGTTTGGCATGTGCTGCCATATATTATTGATGTAACTATATTTCATATGTGTAATGCGACTTTTATATCGAATGTTAAACGTGAACATTATTTCACATAGTGTAATGCTACAGGGAATGAGTTGTGGGTTTGGCTGAGACTCCATTATGTGGAGGAGCTGATGAAGTGATGTCAGGTCTATTGAGATCGATTAACAACCATGACTATCAAGATAGGATAAGGAAATCTCAGATTAGGCGACATGAAGAACGAGCTAGAATCATGGCATTGAAGAATAAAAGATTGATTTTTTTTAGTTAGGTCATTTTCATCATGTATGTGTTTTACAATGAATTAACCCATGTACTAAGTTTGGATGTATAAAGTAATGGATATGTGTTTTGAATTTGTGTATGTGCCAAGTTTAACGGATGAATGAATGGCATGTTAATATTAGTTTGGTTGTTCAAACTTGAGCGGCATTTTTGACTGCATAATGGCACATTTTGGCACTTCATTGGCTGCAATTTTTAAGCATTTTGGCATATGTTTGTCGCAGTTTTTTGGCATAATTTTTGAAACATTTCGACACATTTTTCTGCAGTTTTTTGTTGCAGTTTATGACCCATTTCGGCTGCACTTTATGATACATTTTTGTTGCAGTTTTTAACACATTTCGGCACTTTCTTGGTTGGAGCTTTTAACACGTTTCGACATTTTTTCTGTTGTAGTTTTTAACACATACCAAAACAAACAACATTACATAAGTGATAAATACCATAACATGGAACCGTCAAGTTGATTACATACCAAAAAAGACAAGTTTTTAACCTAATACCATAAAATCATGTTCATAACAAACATAACCCAAAAGACATGTTTATAACATACATCATCCAAAAGACATGTTCATAGCATATTATTATTGATTAACCCCATTCTATTGTGACTGCCCCTTGCAATTTCTCCTATTATGGTCTCCATGACCGCACTTGTCACATGTTACAACATCATCCGAATCCAATACTTCGGTACCCAATAGGTGGTTCCACCCGGAGTAATATAGACATAGCCGGATACACGACCTGCGTTTAAAAAAATATTATTATTATTATTATTATTATTATTATTATTATACAGTGAACATGTGCATGAATTATAAAACATGTAGCGTAAAAATTCCAGTAAACGCAAAATGAATGTAGTTCACATGTGTGATACTTAAATTTTGAACACATGTATCTATGATGTGTTAAAAAATATAGCAGAAACAAACTGAATGTACTGCACATGTGCAATACGTAAATTTAAAAACACGTAAATATTTTGTGTAAAAAAATACAGCAAATACAATTGGAATATAGTGCACATGTGCAATACGTAAATTTAAAAAAAAAAAACTCATACATCTAGGTTGTGTAAAACATTATGTAAACACAAACTGAATTCAGTGCACATGTGCAGTACGAAAATTTTAGAATAAGTACCTCTATGTTCAATAGCACAAAGCTTTGTACCATCTGAAGCGGATTTAACAACGTTTAATGTTGATTTTGCATTATCGTCTACCACGATAGGTTGTTTACCTCATTTAACTTTTATATGTGATGAAGAATCCATATTTATAAACATGACTAGATACACGGCCTGCACTTAAAAACAATATGCGTATCGTTAATATTATTAATATTATATAAAGTGAACATGTGCACAAAATATAAAACATGCAGTGTATGAAATATGAAGAACGCCATAACGAATGTAGTGCACATACGCAATACATAAGTTTTTAACAAATATATCTATGTTTGAAAAAATAGAGTAGTAACAATCCGGATGTATTGCACATGTTCAGTACGTAACTAAAAAACACAAACCTATATGTTGTTTAAAACAACGAGTAATATACAACATAATAACATCATAAACATGTTCAAACATTATTGATGCAGTGTCACATATACAACATAATAATGTAATGTAATACATACGTGTAATACTTATGAACATATTGATGTTTAGCAACACTATAATACACATATGCAATATATTAAGCAAATTATATACCTCAAGGTTCAACTCCAGCAAAATTTCAAGTTATCATATGAAGGAGTAACAGAAATCGAAGAGGCAGGTTTAATCGAGCTTGTATCTTCATAATCATCTACCAATGTATGTTTTTTCCTCAATTAACATCAAATCTTATGTAGATCTGTGATCATCACAACAATGTTTGGACTCGAATAGGATTATGTATCTAGTCGATTTAATAACAACAAAACATAAGAACTTAGCAAATCACCACAAAAAAAACAATATATATTGAATTGATTGAGAATAAAGCTACAGATTTAAAATCATGAAAATTAACCATCGATTGACATGATGATCGATTGAGAAAGATGAAATACAACATCATATGCTTGAATATGGAAGGAGATCTGCTGTAAATCGTTGTAAATAATCTTGAATATGGAAGGAGATCTGTAGATCTATGATAAAATTTTGGGTTGAGATTATAGATTGAATAGATAGAATATCTTAGATAATTGTTTTTATGCAACTTTACAAAAATACCCCCATACTTAAAGAGTTCTCGAGTTCTCTCCCTAACTATGAGTTCTCTATTGAACCTTCCCCGGATGGTTCAATAGAAAACTTATTTTATTGAGAGAACTCGAGAACTAAATCATAACCATTGATCTTACAAGATCAATGGTTGTGATCAAAGGAGATTGCTAACTTAAAAAGGAGAGGATTTTAAATAAGGGAGGGTAAAATTGAAATTAAAAAAATACATAAATCATTTCACATCATTCACCAGAAATCCTCTCCGTCTCTCTCTTTCTTTCTCTATCACTCTCTCATCAATATCATTCATACAACATTCTAGGGTTTCAATAACCCAAATTCCTTCTACAAATCCACCATCAAGATCAGTAAAATCGTCAAGGATCAACATCAGGTACGAATCTGTAGTCATAAATAATTATAATCTCATACAATCGTCACCTATTTGGTGTATGTATTGCATCGATTATTGAGTGTTTTGTATAAATAGCAAAATGTCGAGTACCATTACATGTTTTATTCGTTAAATGTAAGTGAGATATGGTTAATGTTGGTGTTAAATGAGATTATCTTTATGTGTGATAGATTTAACTGCATTCCAAATGTATATTATGCCTCTTCTAGCTAATGTTATTCATGAGTAGGCCTTGTATGCGATGTATTGCACACGTGTGATAATTCGAAAATGTATTATAGATTGAATAGATAGAATATCTTAGATAATTGTTTTTATGCAACTTTACAAAAATACCCCCATACTTAAAGAGTTCTCGAGTTCTCTCCCTAACTATGAGTTCTCTATTGAACCTTCCCCTATATATATATATATATATATATATAGGTTTAGGATCATGTGAAAAACATAATTTTTGTGAGAAGTGTGAGAACCAATAAGATGAAGGTATATTATTTTACATAAAAGGGTAAGATTGTAAATTTGCTTGATAATCTTATTTTAGGAGATAATATATCATTTAACTATCATTTAATTCGGTTTTAATTCAGAGTATTATTAGGCATTTTTGTTTTCAAATCCTCTATATTATTTACGGATATCTTGTTAACAATCAACACAATATCACGATTTCTCTGTATTATTCAAGATCATATTGGTGTGTTTTAATCGATGGATAATTCTATTGTTGATCAGGTCGATGGTATGTTTTTATATTTTGTACATAGTTTTGTTTTTCATAGTATAATATGCATTGATGTTTATGTAATAATCATTCATTAAACCATTTTTTTGTTAAAACCAAGTAATTTTGTATATAAATTCATATTAAATGTGTTTTACAAATTTTCCTTATGTTATATACATAAAAACAGGAAGGAATTTTTTTGTTATTTGAAAATAAACTTGTTGTTATACGCGTTTCACATATCAATTCTTATTAATGTGTTTTTATAGTTCTCACCATGTTATACATGCTAAAACATGTTGGAAGCCTTTTTTTTTTTTAATATCTAGTAGGGTGTTTTAGTGGTTTTCATAGAACAATATCGAATTTTGTTAATGGTGTTTTTTTACAAATGGTATGTTCATATATTGTTTATTTTTTTTCCTGTTGATACATATAATCTTTGTTTCCTTTTTTTTTGTTATTATTGTCATTGTTTTTTTATACACAATTTTTTTTTTTACGATTGATTATTTTTTTTTTAAATTATCAGGATGTGTTTTATGTTTTTATGAAATTATCACGCATTATATTGCATTTAGATAGAAATGTGTTTTATATTTTTAATTGGTTATCTTTTTTTTATGTATCTAATATTTGTAATGATTTTGTGTTTTATAATTTTTGTATTTTAGACGCACCCAGCTACGTTCCTGTTGGTATTGAACATGTATCACCCAATTCTGGAAAGAAGACTTATTCCCCAATAGTTGACGAATCTTTGAAACCTGTCATGGGGATGCAGTTCGTTTCAGTTGAACAAGGTTACAATTTTTACAAGAATTATGCAAGTGCAGGCGGATGGTGTATCAGGAAAAGTACAGAGACTAAGAATCATGATCTAACTATGGGGAAATATTTCGTGTGTTCAAAACAGGGGTTTAAGAAGATGAAGGCGTTTGATAGTTTGAACGATCAGTCATCAAATAAGGGGTCTCGTAAAGTACCTTCCATACGCACCGGGTGTGAAGCTAGCATTAGGATTAAGTTAAATGAAAAGAAGTTGTATGAAGTCTACTACTTTAAGGAAGAGCACAACCACCCTTTCGTTGATGAAATGGACAGACACTTTCTCCCTTCGGCAAGAGCTTTGACTTATCAACAAGAAGAAGCAATAACTGCTCTCGGGGCTCTTAATGTTGGACCTGTAAGAGCTTTCAACATAATGAGAACATTGTGTGGTGGTTTTGACAAAGTTGGCGCAACAAAGATTGACTTCAAAAATTTCAAAAGGGACATTAATTCATATGTTGAAGAGTTTGACGCCGATATGATGATCAAACGGTTAAAAAGGAAGCAAGAATTTTTGCCAAACTTTTCATTTGAATTCCTAACTAATGATGATGGTGTTTTACAGGGGTGTTTTTGGGCCGATGAACAATCTAAGCGTAATTATTACACGTTTGGTGATGTTGTATCGTTTGATGCTACTTATAAGAGAAACAAGTAAGTATTTAATGTGATAAAAATACCCCTTTGTTTGTATTTTTTTTTTTTTTTTTTGCATTGATAAAAACATTTTGTTTGGTATGTATTCTTGCTAAATTTTGTTTTGTAGGTACAACATGATGTTTGTGCCGTTTACCGCGATAGACAACCACAACAGGAACGTTACTCTTGGGGCTGCAATTTTGGGTAACGAAACAGCTGAGACGTACAAGTGGCTGTTAACTGTGTTTAAAACGGTGTTTGGTAGCGCACCACCTGTTATTGTAACTGACCAAGACCCCGCAATGAGGAGGGCTATAGAAGATACATGGCCAGAAAGTAGGCATAGACTGTGTATGTGGCATGTGATGGACAAACTTACTGGCAAGGTATATTTAATGTTATGTATTCATGTTGTTTTTTTATTTTATGATTGTTATTTAATAACCCGAATAACAATTTTCAGGTTGGACACACTTTGTGTAACACTACTGATTTTAAACAAAGATTGTGTTTTATCGTTTGGACTGATACACTCTCACCTGAAGAATTCGAGAAGGAGTGGGCGGTTATTATGAATGATTTTCAGCTGACAGAACATGAGTGGTTGAATTCCATTTACCAGCTAAGGGAAATATGGATTCCAGCATATTATCGACATGAGAGAATGTCCGGCCTAATGCGTACATCATCTCGATCTGAAAGCGAGAACCATTTCTTTGGCCAGTTCTGCAATCGCAGATGCACATTGGTTGAGTTTCTTGGACATTTTGATGCATCGATTGAGGCTCAGAGGCATGAACATAGGAAAAACGATCATGACACTAGATACACTTTCCCTGACATTTGGAGTGATTTCCCACTTGAAAGGCAAGCTGCTGAAGTGTACACAAGGACTATTTTTTTTGATGTTCAGTTGGAAATAGAAGCTGCCATCCATAGAACCCAAAGCTGCAAATTCGAAGTAGTTGGTGATTTTATGAAGTTTTATGTTAAGGATTGGGATCAGCTACGCACTGCATTTTATGAGGTACAGTCATAATGTGTTTTATTTTGCTAATTTTTTCCATATGATTCAGTGTTTTTTATTCTCCAATTTTTATTCCAACATCACAGGTTATGCTTAGGAAGGAAGATATGACTGTTTTTTGTGATTGCAACCGATTCGAACAGTATGGTTTGCTATGCCGTCACATTTTTTGTATTCTTCGGATGGGTGACATTAGAGAATTTCCCAAGCAGTATATTTTACGTCGTTGGACTAGAGAAGCTGTTCCAAATAGCGATCCCAATGCGATTCTTAGATATGAGGGTCAAACTGAACAGAGTGTTGAGGTGTCACGGGTTGTTAGAGAGATTACATATGGAATTGAGGCCAACATAAACAAGTTGGTTTCTAATTTTGAATCTTTGTGTCTGTTCAGAGATCATGTCAACCAGTTTGCCCCTAAAGCGGATGAAGCCGCCATGAATGTACCACGCAAGAGTCGCAGGGATAGGTTTGCCGAGCTTACAGGTAATTGCCAACCATCATCTATAACTGTTCGTGTTCCTGTTGGCACTAGGTGGAAAGGTATGGGTAAGCCAAAGCGCATGAAGTCAAAGCGTGAACAAGCGATTAGTCAAGCTGCAACAAAAAGAAGGCAATGTCAGAATTGTTTAGCTTACGGACACAACATCCGCACATGTAAGGCTCAAAAGAAGGTTGCTGATGATGATGACGTGGGCTCTACATCAGTTGAGGAGGAGGAGGTTGAAAATCAGGAGTCAGATGATGAAGAGTAGGCTTGTTTTGCGTGGTTAAAAACCTTTTATTTCCAATGTCCTTTTACTTTTGGTTTTTATCATTGTTCCCTTTACGTTTGTTTGGTGTTTTGCATTTTTTTATTTTCATGCGTGGTAATGATTGAGACATTTTGTTAGTTTTTAATTTGAATAAAAACTTTTTTTTTCTCTTCCGCATTGTGTATCAGTCAATCATTCAGTCGTGTTTTTAATCAAAATCACAGTTTAGCTAACTACCATGAAATAATTTAGTAAGATTACATTCTATTTTTTAGTAATATTACATTCTATTTTTTTTGGTAATCAAGTCTTTGTGTGTGTTTCTGGTTTATAGTGTTTTATGTTTGTCATTTTTTTTACTTCAAAATTTTATATGTTTAGTATAGTGTTTTACTGCATAATAAAATTCCAAACTTATTTTTCATTCAACATTAGACAGAATTGACTTTTTCAAATGTCAATTAGTAAAACACACAAGAGCATCTAGTCGATATAAGTTTACTAAATTAAAAATAAAAGGCCAAACCATCATAAGCGTAGCATGTCAAACAGTTAGATAGAACAAGTTTTTAAAACCACCAGTAAAACACTACTTGTCGTACTGCAGCAAAAAACACTAAAACCACATAGTTCAACAGACAATCTAGATACTGTTCAGACGTTCGGGTATTTTTTTCGCTGCATGACGATCCAAACGTATCTTGTACCGATCAGTTAACCTCTTGTACCTTTGGACTCCAGCCTCCACCAGGTGTTTTGAGTTGTTTATGTCGCTCAGCAGGATTTTTGTCACATATTTATGCCTTAGCTCATCTAATTCACGTGTTTGCTTTTCAGAAGTTCCGCTTTTCAGGTCTATTTCGTCCGACAAACCGCAGCTCCATTCTCTCATTGATGTTCCCTTATATGTCTCCATATGACGCATAAGGAAGACTCCACAATCGATCGGATTGTGCAAAGTCCTCCATGAGAACTTTGCCCTTAACGGCTTTGTTTTCCTTAGCTTTTCAGCGATCGTAGGCGAAACGCTACCCATGTAAGCTGCTAATGCATCACGCTGTTGCATGAAAAACATATTAATTGCATATTTTTCTTATATATATGTTTTACGCTATCATAACACGATGTCATATTTGAGTATTACTGGATTTTGCTTACCATTTTTTCAGGCCATCCTTTGTATCTGTCGTTGTAGTCCTGTTCTGTTGCGCTGTTGTCGATTATCAGGATCTCAGAAGTCGCAAAGTTGAATGAAAGAAGGTAGTAGTGTTCTGAGCTATTAATGGGCACCAATACATGTTTGTATCCCCTTAATTGACCTCGACTCTGTACATTGCAAGACTGAATGCATATTTTCACTGAAGTGTTTTATTCTTGTCTCTTCCGATGCATCGTAATCATCCCTCCACTGTCAAAGTTAACAAATAATATATATATATAAACAGCCTTAGGTGTTTTTTTCACAGCCTTAGGTGTTTTTTATTTTGATATCTAACTTGACTAACGCAACACAAATTAAACGGATACTAACTAAAAATGGTATATAAATGGCTTTCTTAAACTGTGGCTTAGGCTTACTCTCAGCCAATTTTGCCTCAACGCACAATTTTTTTGGTGGTGGATCAACAAAATCATCATCAGGATCACTAGTACCTAAAACACCAGAAAAAAAAAACATCAGTCAACCTTTTTTACTTTTTCCATGTTCAAGTTTTATTTCAATTTATATCTTATAACATTCTAACTTACGGCGAACTTCTCTTCCTTTGTTAACCTCTCCTTTCATCAAATCCTTCTTGTCTACACTTATTGTATCCTCATCCGAGTCGTCTAGAACCAAAGGTTGTTCAATTGTATTTGTGAACTTTTTAGAATAATTCTTTTTAGCGATTCTACCGCTCCTTCTAGCTGTTATTGTTGAGATTTTTTCAGAAACAAAAAAACGCATTTCTGTGTTTTACACTATATGTTTATATTCATAACTCAAAAGCAGCATTATAAGGTATTAAAACAGATTATAAGTAGTTTTACTTAAAACATCTAAACAAATCAGTATTAACATAAAAAACCACATAAAAGAAGGCTAACATAAAACACAATAAAACAATAGTAACTTAAAACACTAAAACAAATACTAACAAAAAACACAATAAAACAATATCAGATTTAAATACTAAAACAAAACAACATTAACTTTAAAACACCACACAAAACAACAATATATTCTAAAAAACACTAAAACAAATACTAACAAAAAACACAATAAAACAATATCAGATTTAAATACTAAAACAAAACAACATTAACTTTAAAACACCACACAAAAAAACAATATATTCATAAAAACACTAAAACAAATACTAAAACAAAACAACATTAAAGTTAAAACACCACACAACAAAACATAAACAAAACAAAACACCACATATAAACACATTTAAGGGAACACTAACATAATACTTAAAAAAAAAACACAACAGTAAACACATTTAGTATGATTAACACTACTAACTAACCTAAAACACTACCTAACACACTGATATGCAATTAAAACAATAAAAACACAATACCAAATATAAAACATTATGAAGACAATACTAATCACCACAAAAACACAATAACCTATAACAACCCAGTTAACATCACGCGTAATGTGATTTTAAAACACAATAATGATTTAAACACTAAAGATTTAAAACCCACATGCATTGTGTTTTTTAAATCACATTACACACTATACACCTTCGGAATGTTTTTAAACATAACAATCCACATAAAAATTAAAACAACATTAATAAAAAAAAAATGTCAAAAAAAAACCTAGAAATAAGATATATTACATACCATAACCAAACCTTGCTGGAAGAAAAGGAATAGTAGCCTTTCTTTTGGGTGTTTTTTCCTTAATCAACTCCTCACTCGTTTTCTTCATCTTCTTCCCTAAATCAGATTAAAACACACCGAGAAGATGAAATCTAACCGTGGTTTTGAACAACAGATAAAAACACAAGATTAGAATAAATCGTGAAAGATAAGAAGAAAAAACACAGTTACGTTTGTAGGTGATACCAAATCGGTGAAGATCCTCCATAAGTGAGAGATTAATTGAGAGATATAGGGACGGTTGTTTTTTAGGAAAGGATTATGCGAGAATCAAGGAGGTAAAGCGGTTTTAAGAAACCTCTCTCATCCGCCTCTTTAAATTTATGAAGTAAATTACTATACTGCCCTTTTTAATTGATTCTAATTAATGATAACTAAACACTATTTACAATTATGCCACTCATCTAATCTAAACCATTGATTAAGATGATCTAATGGTCCAAAACACTTCTCACCCTTCTCACACAAAACACACTTTGCACAGGATCTCAACCCTATATATATATATATATATATATATATATATATATATAGGGGAATTATAAATAGGAAACTCTCTTGAGTTAAAGAAACTACAAAAACTCATCATGTGGCTTAAATCAACCCACGTAATCTTGTTTGAAAATTAATTGAAGGGTATTTTTGGTAAAAAGTTTTGTGACTCTCTCATCTCTCCTGACACATTCACTCTTACATAAGATTCTTTTTCTTTCTCTATCTCTATTAAACAAGTAATCTCTTTCTCTCTCTCTCTTTCTCTTAAAGCCAACACCCAACTAAAATATATCTATTGTTCTTCTTCATCTTGCAAAAAAAAAAAAAAAAAATAGAGAGTGAGACACAAATCAGAGAGATGGTGATTATGATTACTACAATCACTTAAGATCTAAGAACCCCATGATGAATACGAGTAAAAGAGCGGTTGAAGGTGATCGAAAAGGTTACAACAAACAGTGGGTTTAAAACCCGGTGGCAATTCAGATCCGACAAGGTGAACGACGGTTGAAGCCAAGTGCTTTCAAATTCGTTGGCGTTTTTGTCAACTACATCCGGAACTCGTCCCGTTTTGCAGATCTCAAGATCGTAGATCTGGTCATTTCCATGTGATTTAGGTATGTTAAAATCAACTCCTTTTGGGTTCTTGAGTAAAAGCAACATGATTTAGGTATGTTAAAATCAAATCCTTTTTGGGTTCTTAAGTAATTTGTTTTGATAAATTCAGATTCGAAATAAGGAACAAAAAATTGAATGTGTGATTGAGTTTTTATATGTTTTTTTTTTTTTTTTTTTTTTGGGGGGGGGGGGAGGGGGGGGGGGGAAGACCATTAAATGAAGTAGAGGTAAAAGAAAAAAAATTCTAACCAATTTGCATGAAAGATGGTTTTTTTTATAAATAAAATTATAATTCTTTAAGATTTGATAAGGTTCCAGCATAATCATGATTTCACTTGGTGGTTTCTAGTTTATTCACAAGACAATAAGTCTTGCATTGGGAACAACATTGAATTAAATATATATATATATATATATATATATATATATATATATATATATATAGGATCTGGATCATATGAAAACTCACATGAGTTGTAAGAACTAGAGAACTCCATTGGACCACACACAAAGTGACACCTCACCACCTTTATAGTTTTTTGTATTTTTTAAATTAAGGGTAATAAAGTCTTTTACCCACAATAATTATGGGTAGTTTGGTAATAACATCCCACCCCTACCCCACCCCCACCCCACCCCAAGTAAACTCTTTTTAAATAACAAAAATAATAATAATCATAAAATCTCACACCTCTCTCTCTCACATACAAAAAATCAGATTCTCTCTCACTCTCTCTCTCTCTCTCTCTCTCTCTAAAAAAAGAAGAAAACCAGATCTGGGTTGAAGACGACGGTGGTGGTGGCCGAGGGGTGGTGGGAGACGACGGTGGGAGGCGGTGGTGGTGGGAGACGATGGGGGGATGGATCTGTGGTGGGTTGGAGTGGTGGTTTGGTGGCTGAGGACGGGTTGAAGACGAAGGGGGGGGGGAGACGACGGTGGTGGCTGAGGTTTGTTTTGATGGTGGTTCGCCGGTGTTTTGCAGGGGGTCGACGAAGGCTAAGGACGATGGGTTTGTTTTTGGGGAAGGTTTGTTTTTGAGGACGACGGGTTGAAGACGAAGGGGTTTGTTTTGCAGAAGGTTTGTTTTTTTTCTATTATTATTATTAAGATTGTTATTATTATTATTATTATTATTATTATTATTATTAAAACTGTTATTATTATTATTATTATTATTATTATTATTTTTGTTATTATTATTATTATTATTATTTTTATTATTATTAAAGCTGTTATTATTATTTTTGTAATTTTTTTTGTTTTTCTGTTATTATTATTATTATTATTATTATTATTATTATTATTATTATTATTATTATTATTAATGATGATGATGTTAGGGTGAAAAGATAGGTTTTTTTATGTTGAACGTTTTGGGGTTTTCTTTGTCAGGAGATGATGATGCGAAGAAGACGATGTTTTGCGAAGAAAACACTGGTGTAAACATCAGTTTACACCGGCGTAAACATTAATGTATAGACGTTTTTTATGTAAGAAAACATCGATTTGGTTTACACACAGTGTAAATATGAATGTATATTCGTTTTTATGTAAGAAAACACTGGTGTAAAACATCAGTAACACCAATGTAAATATGAATGTATAGTCGTTTGTTTTTTTTTTACACTTACGTATTTTTTGTAGAAGTTGGGCATGGCAGATTTACACCATTATAAATTTTATTTGGTTTTTTTTACACCAACGTAATTGTTGTAAAAGTTTGTATTTTGGAAGATTACACTGGTGTAAAATAATTACACCAGTGTAAAAACGGGACTGATATGAGAGAATGTTCAATTTTGATTTTTTTGTTTTAAAAAATTAAATTAATTAAAAAAATTAAATAATATTATATTATTTTAATTAAAATACTAAAATAAAGTTTTAATAAATAAGATTTGTTTTTAATAATGAAATAAAAATTAACATAATATTATTATTAAAATCTTCTCTCTCATGGTTTTTACCTAAAATACCCTCAAGTGTACTTTAACACAATAAAATATTACTTATTAATCAAATAAAGACAAAATACTCATCTTTTGATCTCAACCATTAGATCATCAAGATCAATGGTCCATAGAAGTTCTCTAGTTCTCACAACTCACCTTGGTTCTCACATGATCCTAACCCTATATATATATATATATATATATATTTCTCCACGTTCGTGTTTTCTAAGTGTGTAATATTTTCAGAAATATTTTTTGAAATAAATTATGGGTTGATTTCTAGAAAAAAAATACAATAAAGAAATATGACAACTTGATAAATGATAAGTGTCTTTGTATCTTAAGTATCTGAGTTCGCGCTTTTACGGCAGGATCGTATGATGATGACGGCGAGAATATATTTTTTTATTTGGTATATAGATGGATGAATAGTAGACTATTTAGGTTTCAATCTAAACGACAGTAAAAAAAAACAAGCAACATGATTAAGTAAATATGTCTAGAGTTAAAGTTAGTTTTAACTATAATATGTTGAATAAAACATAATTAAATTTATTACATGGTGTATAATAATATATACCGTGCATGCTTTGATCTAAAACGGTTTCGCGCTTGGAACAAGGTAAGAGTTTGATCGGTATCACAATCTATGACAAAGGAAAAAAACAAAAAGCAAAAAAGAAGCCATAACATTAACCAGAATAATCTACACGTGTCTGTTTCGTCGTAGATGCGGTTCGGCGCTGAACATCAAAATACAACGGCACAAAAGTACGTTGTAATTTAAACAAATCATATTCATACACTAGTATCAATCGCACGGAAAAATAATTCACAACGAAATGCCAATAAAAACAAATATTACGTGTCATATCACAAGGTTTAACACTAAAAATAATATAAAATTAATATATGTACTATATAAAAATAATAAAATTCTAGTATAAAAAATTATATAAGTCGCTAATTGGAAATAAGTGCTATTCACGTTGTGCATTGTTAGTTTAGGATTAAGACGAGGGTGAAACCTCAAAAGGGTGAGTTTATATATAATTGAGAATTTGAGAAAATGTCTATTTTCTTAGCAAAAACGATGAGAGCTTAAATGGTCGTTAATTTCGTGTTTGTGTCGTGATTGTGGGGGCAATGTAGCATTTTGATCGATCGTTTATCAACCTAACTGCCTTATGTCATAAATCTATTAATCTATCTATATATATATAAAAGAAAATGTATATGTTAACGTGGTGTGCAATGGAGGCCTCAACCTTTCCTTGAGAGTGTCACGTGGCATCATAATGGAGAGTTTTTGATGTTTTTGAATTGTTTCCTTTTTTAATTAAATAGAGTTATTTTAGGAAAAAAGAATTTAAAAATAAATTTAAAATTTTCTCTCTCATATTTCCTCCTATAATTTTTAAACGTTTATATCTTTTATATATGGGATTTTTTAAAGAAAAAAATTACACCAAATTAACGAGCGTTTTATTATCTTTCCAACGAGTACCATAGTGCTATATAAAAAACGGAGAAAAAATCGACTATTTTTTGTGGGGTTTCGTTAATACAAGAAAAAAAACACACAAAGTGTTCATGTTATCACGTAAAATTAGATTTTGTGGGGAATATGAGTTATTACTGATTAGAATATAATGAACATGCAATGATTGAGAGATTTTGTGGTTAGTTAACTTGAACCATTTGTAATAGGTTATCACGTAAAATTAGATTTTTCAACCCCGGGACCCTCCCGGGGTAATCAGCTAGTTAATATATATAAAAGAATTGAATATTGCTGACGTGGCGTGCAATGGTGCCTTCAACCTCTCCATGAAATTGCCACGTGGCATCATAATTGAAAGATTTTAGTGTTTTTAAATTATTTCCTTTTTTAATTAAAAAAAAAGATAAACATAAAACCCTAAATTTATCTCTCTATCTCTCAATTCTCAATTCTCAATTACTAAAATTAAATTGAGTTATTTTAGGGAAAAAAATTAAAAATAAATTTAGATTTTTCTCTCTTATGTTCCTCCCATAATTTTTAAACGTTAATATCTTTTATATTCGAGATTTTTTAAATAAAAAAATTACACCAAATTAACGAGCGTTTTATTATCTTTCCAACGAGTACCATAGTGCTATATAAAAAACGGAGAAAAAAACAACTATTTTTTGTGGGGTTATGTTCGTACAGAAAAAAAATACAAAGTGTTCAGGTGATTCATTAATCATGATTTTTCTTTTAAACCAGGTTTTTATCTACGATGTTGAAATTCAGCCCAATCGCCATGCTATCATTGGAATTTTACTCTTCTAAAGATGGATAGGTATACTTCATCAAGAGAAGCTAGGAGAAAGAATTGCGCAACACTGCAACACATGGTGTCACCTTATAACAAGGTTATTTTTTTATTTATTAAATTACAAGAGTAATAATTATTACTATTAGTATTAGTATTATTAGAATGGTTATATTTTTCAACCCCTTTCATGAATTCTACATCTATATAAGTCAAAGTCAAATTGTAACATATTTTAAATTACGTGAAGATGATTATATGTTGAAGGTTATCCTTTTAATAATGTATTATGTTTAATATGGTTTATGCTTTTTATTTTTTTAACTTTTTAAATAAATGTTTTTTTAACTAAGATTGATTATGTTTAAGTTATTTACTCTTTTCGTGATTTGAGTTTTCTTCTTTTATCATTTTTTATTAAATCATATTAAATTTTTCAACCCCGGGACCTTCCCGGGGTAATCAGCTAGTAATTTATATATAAAATTAATGTAAAACAAAGGGTATGTTTGGCAAGGAGCTTTTAAGAGCTTTTAGGAGCTTCAAACTTCAAGCTTTTAAGAAAAAACTCCTATTTAATAAAAAGCCTTGTTTGGTTGAAGGGGCTGGAAGCTTTTAGGTTAGAGAAAAAGCTCTACAGTGAAAAGCTACTAGTAGTAGCTTTTAAGAAAAAGCTCTACTAGCTACAAGCTTTTAGTTAGTAAATGACACAAATACCCATTCTATTTTAAAAATAAAATAAAAACCTTCTTTGCAATCTTTTAATTATGACCATTTTGGTCATTCTATACATTTTATTAAAAGCTCCAGCTACTCTACCAAACACCAAAATATATTTAAAAAGCTACCAGCCTTCAGCTAGTTTTGCCAAACATACCCAAAATATGAATTTAATTTGTAGTATTTTGGTGTAAGGTTCTAGGTTACTATTTTTGTTTGTCTCTTTCCTTGCAAGTTCGTAATTTGTTTGATTACATCCAAATATCTCGTATTTGTGTTGGATCTGATTGTCCGGGGCAACAAACTTTGTGGCTTAGCAACACATAGTTCTAGAACCCAAAAAATATTCCATACAACACTAACAGTTCATTCGTATGTTTTTCATTGTATCTTGGGTGGCAATTCAGTCATGTTAACATCTTAGCCATTTCGTCCAACACATTGCAATCTTAAAGTCTTGAACTGGGTTTGAAAGATATTAAATTCTTTGAACAAAAGCTTCAATTATTATCAACTATTCATCATTTATTTATTTAAAACATAAATAAATGAACACTGAACTCATCAAGATCAATTGCTTATTGGCTAACCTCAACAAATCACACCATTACACAAAAACCCTTCAATTATTTTATAAACTCCATTCTTCACCACATCTAAAACCAGACCAATACACCCTTTCCACCACCCTCACTGCAACAGCCCATCTCCAAGATATTATTACAGGAAACCAAATTCATTCACATGTTATCAGAGCAGGTTTTAAAATATTCTCACATGTGTCCAACACTCTACTGTTCCTATATGCTAAATCAAATGACTTGTCTTCAGTTAGACGTGTGTTTGAAGATATTAAACACCCAGATGTGTATTCATGGACAACGTTATTGTCTGCCTGTACAAATCTTGGTGAGGTTGGTTATGCACTCCAACTGCTCGATGAAATGCCTCAAAGAAATGAGGCTGTGTGGAATGCAGTGATCACTGGCTTGATAAATATAGATATTGGGTATTCAGATATTGCTGTTAAGTTGTTTAAAAGAATGCGTTTGTTGGGTGTTAGGGTTGATAACTATAGTCTTGGTAGTGTTTTGAGCTTATGTGGTTCGGAATTGATCGGCTTTGGGATGGAAGTGCACGCGCTTGTTGTGAAGACGGGGTTTTTGGGTCGGGCTTCGGTTGTTAATGCGTTGATTAGTATGTATTTTAACTGTGGAGATGCAGATAGAGCGTATAAAGTGTTTGATGGAACGGAAGAGATAGTGCGTGATCAGATTACGTATAATGCGATGATTGGTGGTTTGGTGAGTCTGGGGAGGGGTGAACATGGTTTTAAGATGTTTATGGATATGCAGAGAGTTGGACTTAATCCGACTGAGAGAACTTTTGTGAGCGCTATGGGTTCGTGTTCATGTGAACGAGCGGCTATGCAAGTGCATGTGTGTGCCATTAAGACCGGTTTTGATGATTTTAATGCTGTAGGTAATGCGGCAGTTACCATGTATTCTGGTTGTGGGGACTTGCAAGCTGCGAAGATGGTTTTCAAGAGGTTGAAAGAGAAGGACCGTGTTTCGTGGAACACCATGATTACTAGCTATGCTCAAGAAAGTTTGTCTAGAGACGCGATATTGGCTTACATGCAGATGCAGCGGCAAGGAATTGAACCGGATGAGTTCACGATTGGAAGCCTGCTATCAGCTTTGGATTCGGATGTATATATTGATATGATTCTTGCCACCGTGATAAAAAACAGTCTTATTTTGAAAACTGAAGTGGCAAATGCCTTGATATCGACCCTTTCTAAACATAATGTTGTAGACGAGGCGTATAATATATTTACTGATACGAGTTTCAAGAATTTGATATCATGGAATTCAATGATTTCTGGACTTCATTTAAACGGGCGTTCGGTAAAAGGATTGCATCTATTCTATGACATGCTCGTGTCTGATTTAACGCCAGATGTATACACGTTAAGCATCGTTTTAAACATATGTGCTAGCATTTCTGACTACAGACACGGCAAAGAGATACACGGATACATACTTAAGTTTAATTATTTCCACGAGACGTCATTAGGAAACGCGCTTATTGCTTTATACGCAAAATGCGGTGTTTTAGATTGGTCAGTAAAAGTTTTTGAGTCGATGATTAACAGAGACGTCGTTTCTTGGAACTCCATGATTTCTGCATATGCACAGCATGGAAGAGGTGAGGATGCAGTGGCATGTTTCGAGTCAATGCAAAAGTCAAAAGGAGTGAAAGTAGAACCAGATCATACCACTTTCACCGCAGCGTTGACAGCATGCAGTCATGCAGGGCTTGTTGACGCCGGAATTGAAATATTTAACTCCATGGTGAACGAGTACGGTGTAGAGCCAAGAGTTGACCATTTTTCGTGTTTAGTTGACCTTATGGGAAGAGCAGGTTATCTTGATGCGGCCGAAGAGTTGATAAAGCGGAATGATTTGAAGGTGCATAGTAGCATATGGTGGAATTTGTTTAGTGGGTGTGCAGCTCATGGTGATTTGAGATTAGGAAGGATTGTTGCAGGTTTTCTGCTTGAAGCCGAAGAAGATAAGGCGGAGGTTTATGTGGTTTTGGCGAATATTCTTGCCAGCGGTGGACATTGGGAAGAAGCAGAGGAGGTGAGGAAGATGATGAGAAGTTATGGAGCTGTGAAGCAACCTGGATATAGTTGGATCAGATCATAAAACCATGTATGCTCTGTTGCAGACTTCATTTTATCTTTTGTAGGTTCTGTAAAATTAGTCATTTTTTTCCAACTAAACATGGCATAATGGCAGTTGTGTCACAGTTTTAACATATGTAAATTTCATGATGATGATTTAACATTTATATACTAAGAATCAATGGTAGTAACAAATCATGTAAAAAACTTTTAACTTTACATAATAAAATGCGAACTAAACTATCCTATCTGGCTTAAGATCCTACAACCTGAACATTGAAATTTGAACATGTCAACATTCAGCCTTAAGATTCAGCTTTGAGTATCTTTGGAATGAACAACACATATTACCTAATAACAGTATCCCCATTCACAACCCGACCCAACCCAACCCAACCCAACCCAACCCAACCTTCGATTTAAAAAAACTAATTTCTCTCTATTTCACCTACACAGCTAAACCCAACACAACCTTTCACACTCATTTGTAAGCTAACATAAACTCTTTTTTTTTTTACTAAATAAATATAGTTAGGCTTTAATTTATTGTATAGAATAATTAAAAATAACAAAAATGTTTACATTTCTAAACAAAATTATTTTAAATAAAAATTATTAAAAATAAAAAGATATTTATGTAACACTAAATGTAAAATTACAAGGACTAAGGTACAAACTACATAATCATTCATCATACAACTTCTTTACTTATGCCCGTGATGTTGTAGATTTTTGGTTTTTACCGCGAATTTTATTTTCACTAGTAATACACCATGATGACACTATAGCGACATCTTCAACAACATTTCATTTAGTACTTCATTTGGGTTTAGTTTCAGTATTTTGTGAGGTTTAAAAATTCTTAGGAACCTGGCTCGGGTGTGAATAGAACGGAGTGTTTTCATAGTATTGACTATTTGAATAATCTTCAGAATCTTCAAGATTCAGATAGAAGTTTGGAAACGAAGAACCCACGATAGAAAATATGAAATCAAAAGAGATTAAGGATATAGAATAAAAAATGTGTATGAAAGTTTGTCATGTTTATACGATATACATCTAAAAATCTCATGAATTTTTAAATTAGATAATGTTAGATTTCTAAATAGTGAATTTCATCAAAAAAAAAAAAAAAAAAAAATCTAAAAAGCCAATAGAATTTAGACATTTGTCGGATAAAAGATACAACAACAACAACCTTGTCAGATAAAAGATGATCATAATATTTATTTTTTTATTAAAATTCTTTTAACGAACTCGATTTTTAATAAATTTTATATCGGGATGTTAAAAAAAACTATTTGAAAATTATTAAAGAAAAAAATATATTTGAAAATTATTAACAAAAAACTAATTCCAAGTGAAATGAACATTTAGAAAGAAAAAAAAAAGGAAAATAAAATATAACAAATAAAGCGGTAACATGAGGTATGATTGCAACCAATAACCATGTTTGGTGGGACGACCAGGTTGTGAGTTTATATTGAATTTTTTTTTATCTCACGACCACCCAACTAAAACAGTAACAAAGGCTAAGGGGTGTGAGAAGGAGATCGGGGTCCGACGTGGAGGGTCATCCCCGCCAAGATACCCCCCACCCCAATTCGGTGCCAACAGCACAAACCCATCGAGCTAACCGAAGCTTCTTTTGTTTCTTCTTCTTGACTGTTGAAGGGAGGATTGGGAATATGACATGACGCTTGGACGGAGGACATGAGGGAGGGAACGAAAGAGTACACCCCACAGACAGCCTTCTAACACCCTTGGTTGATGATAAATTTGAATAAGAAGCTCTTAAGGATAAAAGTCTAAACAATTTTAGATCCAAACAAATTTTCGGTTACTCATACCAACTGTGACCAAACAACAGTAAGCATAGATTGTCATTTGGTGAGACTAAAAAACCAAGAAAAACAAATTAAATGTTCCATAAGTCTAGTATTAAAATCCCTCAAAATGTAGAGTGTAATTCAGCAATGCTACAAAATTGTGGTGGATTTTTACAATTCCCTATTAAAAAAAAAAAAAAAAAACATCATACTTGTTGCTTCTTTTTCTGTTTTGGTCCAAAGTCTTTGCCTTTCCGCTTCTGCCCTTTAGCCTGATCATATCAGAAACAAAAATCTATAAGCAATACGAACAAGAAGAAACGATGAATAGAATTTACGAAACGTACGTCTGCAGAAAAAGTCTTGAGGGGATCTCCAGCTTTTTTAGATCTGGCTTTTTGACCACCCCTGCCGCTCTTATTATTATTATTATCTCTTTCCATAGCGATGCGTTTAAAACATTTGGTATTAATCTGAGTTTTCGCGTCCAGCAGGTACTCGGGCACATCACGTAGATGAGGTGCAGGGGCTTTCTTGCTTAGCAGCTTGTCATGCTTCAGAAGATCTTTCAAACAAATTGAATTTTATTATATAAATATAGCTGCTAGCTTTTCAGAGATCAAATCAAACGGGTATGACGAAATTAATGTAAGGCCGTTTTGTATAAGTACGGTTCTAGCAACAATTTCCGGTTGACTTACCTAAATCCCTTGGATTTTCTTGAAAATGAGCTTTCAACCTGAACAAACAGAACAATCCTTTAAGGAGGAGATAACCGAAATTGACATGTTTACCAATAAAATTTCGACCCTAAACATTAACTTTCAAAATCAATTAAAAAAAGACACATGTACTAATGAGTACTGTTGTAAGAGTCGGCCTAGGCGGCCGCCTAGGCGCTAGGCGAGGGTGTATATCGGAATTTTGACCTAGGCGTGGGATTAGGCGAAAATGGGATTAGGCGGACCATTTTTTTTTAATTCCACAAAAAAAAAATCATTTACCAACCCTAATTCCATCAAATAAGCCTCCTGGTTAAAAAAAAAAATAGTAAATTTCTACAATATTTATGTGTATATATCTTAACATATTTTCAAAAAAACACCTAAATCTGTGTGTGTGTGTATAATACGTATAAAAATTCCAAAACGCCTAATTCTACCTAGTCCCGACTAGTCCCTAGGCTAGACCCCACCGCCTGCCTAGCGCCTTCTACAACCTTGCTAATGAGAATCTTATTATTTTTTATTTTTTTTTTCTATATTCTTTTCCTCTTCTTTCTTTTCTAACGTATTTCAACCTTCTTAAATTTCTATAAAAAAATTAATTTAAAGATGGTTAAAGAACATACTTGTCAGAATTGAGAATTTCATTGCGAAGATCTTGAGCTCTGGCTTCTTTGACAGCAATTTTCGTCACACTCCTTGCAACATCCTGTAAAGATCAATCCGTATAATAAATACTTGATTTGATTTAATAAAAAAAGAATCATAACATACAAACACAATAAATAGATCAGTTACCTCAGCTCTATACCGCAAAAACTCCACAGCATTCTTCTCCAGATGCGGAAACAGAGCAATATGTTTCAATTCCGTCTCTTCGTTTTCTCCCAAAAACAATTTGATTTCTTCAAATACTTCCATCTCTTCAGGAGAAACCTGTTTTAAAATCAAGCGCATTATATTCTTGACACTTATATGAAACTGTTGTTTAAAAATCAACAAGTCGACAAAAAGCCTTCAATAGTCGAAACGACTTACGATCGAAACAGATTGACCCGTGTTAAATGCTCGCCCAGTTCGTCCGATTCGATGAACATATCCTGCAGCACTTAAAGGCATATCAAAATTTATGACCTGTTACAAGAAACATAATAAAAGATCAGGCTAAAAGCACAAAACAGATAAATAGAACTAACAAAATTATTTCCAAAGAGAAAAATACATATAACAAACTTGTTTATAAAAATACCGTTTTAACGTTTTTAAAGTCTATGCCTCTAACGACACCAAACTCGGAGTCCAATTTTCGCTTTTTATGTCTTTTTGACCTTTTCTTCTCAACCTGCTGCTGCTTATCTCCATCAGTTTGTTCCTTCTCTTTCATTTCACTATCATCGGTTGCAATCAAATAATCAAAGAGCCCAGCATTGAATCCCTGATTTCAAAATAACACGGATCTTTTATTCTTAAGTGTAAGAGCCCAAGGTAACTCGTATCGTATATTGCCCGCCCAGCCGTATTAGACTATGACCAAGCTCACGGTTTTGCATTGGTCTCGTCCCTAAAGGACTGGCCAAAACGCGTACGACAAAGAAGGTATCCCACCCCTTATAAGGAAGTGTTTGTTCCCCTTCCCAACCGATGTGGGATCTTACATTAAGCATACTATATTTTACAAGACCAATAATATTTAAGAAAGAAGAGCCAAACAATATACCTCTAGGATATGTAGCCTTGAATTTACAGGCAACTCAGCATTTAACACGGCAGATTTTATACCAAACTGTAAATAAAAGGTTAAATTTTAATGTTTGTCAACAAGTAGAATAGAGGTTCGAGTTCTAAGATGCACAGTAACGGGTCAAAATACCTGTTCAAGAAATAGTTTAAGTCTAAAACTTGTGTCGATGGTATTTGTAAACACTAAAGCTTTCTTTTGTACAAGATCCAACTTCAAAAGTGCAAGAATGTGGAGAAGCTTATCTCGTTCACTGCATTGTATCTAAATACAAAAGTAGCAAAGAGCATAAGCATTATATAAGAAGCTATCAAAAATAAAATAAAATAAAATAAAAGATAAAATTATAGCTCTTACCCAATACTGTTGAACAGTATTAGGAACGATATCATCCTTTCCGTCACTGTCTGGTAAAGTAAGAATGTAGGGATTGTGTAGATAAAGCTTCTTCAAACTTTCAACATCATCACTGTAAAAGTTACATAACTAAATATGAATCTCAAAGAAGAAAGTGTTCGATTGGTTTTACTTCATAAGCATAACTAGATATCTTCATAGAAGTTAAGGGAAATTATATAGTTAGTTACCTTGCGGTAGCAGACATGAGAAGGCACTGACAACGTTTAGGAATGTGACCTTTGAGATCTTTAAGATTCTTCTCATATCCATAAGTGAAAAGAAGATCCGCCTGATTCACAAAAGATTAACTCAACTAAAACAGACATACGATCCACGTTTAATCCGATATCGCTTTATTCTTTGGCAAGGTTTCAAATTTTCAGATGAACCAAACCTAACAAACAAACAAACAAACAAACAAACGTGCCCAGTAAAATCCCACTCATAGTATGGCTATTGGTAGGGATAAAGAGGTTGCTACCAGTCTGTCTACCACTAAGATAACATAAAATGTGGCTAAGGACATGAAAGCAGCAACAATACACAAAGTACTCAGAATGATAATAGTAAACTACCGCCAACATAAAACCGATGAGAGAACGATAATAGCAGCAGATAAAAAACCAAAGAGCCAAGAAAAAAAAAAGTAGTACAAACCCCCTTGAGACTACCTATATGGTCCCCTAATAAAGATCTATACGCCACGACAAACACGATGGCAAAGCTAAGGTCAAGGAAAACAAAAGGTGAACCGAATCTGAATCCTAAATATTCAATTTGAATATCAAACAACAGTCAAATTAAATGACTTGTTAACAATAAACAACAATACAAAACCATATGAAAAACCAAAAGATTGCAAGAGATTCAAACCTCATCAAGAACAAGAATTGAAAGCGAATCTTGAATCGCTTTCGCCTTAAGCACACCCGAAGACAAGCACCTTTGAACACACGCAGGGGTCGAAACCAAAATATCCGGAGGCCCTGCCAACGCCGCCGCCTACAAACCAAAACACACAACCAAACATCACTATTTCAACTCCAAGCATTACATAACACAATCAGCACATAAACCAAAAAAACCAAACCAACCATTTCCGAAAAACTCGGTTCACCCGTCAACTGAACCACTTTCAACTGCACTCTACACAGCTCAATCAATGACAACACCTCTGCATAAACCTGTTCACCAATACAAAAATTAAATTTAAGATAAAAAATTCTTTTTTTATAAAAATCAAGTCTTTATACATGTTCACAAATTCCCACAATTGAATTAAATTAAAATAAGAAAAAAAAAACAAATATTTTTATAAAAATCAAGTCTTTATACCTGTTCAACAATACCCACAATGAAATTAAATTAAAATAAAAAACAAATCTTTTTTATAAAAATCAAATCTTTAAATCTGTTCAATACTACCCACAATTAAATTAAATTAAAATTAAAATTAAAAAAAAAACAAATCTTTTTTTATAAAAAACCAAGTCTTTAAACCTGTTCAACAATACCCACAATTAAATTAAATAAAAAACAAATATTTATTTATAAAAAACAAGTCTTTAAACCTGTTCATCAATACCCACAATTAAATTAAATTAAAATAAAAAACAAATCTTTTTAATTAAAAACCAAGTCTTTAAACAATTATACCTGCTGACAAAGCTCTCTTGATGGAACAAGAATGATAGCACTCGGACCAACATTATTATTATTATTATTATTATTATCCAATAGTAACAGTTTTTGAATCAAGGGGAGCAAGTAAGCAAATGTTTTACCAGACCCAGTTTTAGCTCGAGCAACTACATCTTTTCCCTCCTGTTATTATTATTAGTCCACACAAAAAATATTATTAATAATTAAAATGAAAGAAACTGTAAAAAAAAAAAAAAAAAAAAAAAAAGCTTACAAGGATTAATGGGATTCCAGTTTGTTGAATGGGAGTTGGGTTTAGGATGTTTTTCTTGGTTAAGGCACGGATTAGACGTGGGTCTAATCCTATTTGTTCGAAGGTGAGGTCTTCTTCTTCTTCTTGATTATTATTATTATTCGACATGTTTGGTTTGGTTTGGTTTGGTTTGGTTTGGTTTGTTGAAAGGAAGGATGTGCAGGTGAAGAGAGACGAGACGGCAGGAGAGGAGAGGAGAGGAGGAGGTGATTTTGAATATATATTTTTGCCCTACTACAAACAATCTTTTATTTTTTACCCTCTATTAATACTAATGTTCTGTTTTAGTCCCTTGTACTACCTATTTGTCTTTTTCGACACCATACTCTGGTGTTATAGCCATAGATAAACCTAATTTTCTTAGGGGCCGTTTGGCAACTTCTGAATAGATAAGTGTTGACCCAGTAAAAGGTCTGAATGGTTAAGAGGTTCTGAATGATTAAGTGCTGAATAGATAAGTACTGTTTGGTTGAACATCTGAATGGTTAAACTTTAAAACACAGACACCCCACCCACTGTGGTTCAGGACCGCAGCTTCACGAAAATCCACCTTTTATTTATACTCACACATGCAATTTATATAGATGACATAACTGCTAACAAAATGCTTTCGTAAAATATTGATATATTAATCATGAAATATCTATAATTATCCACAAAACATTCCCCTTTTGTAAAGTCTACACACACTTCTCATCTTCACAATCAAACCCACCTTTCCTCACCACCTTTGTGCACCACCACCATCACCACCAAACCCACCTTTCTTCACCATCTCTATACACCACCACCTTCACCACTAATATCCACCAAAGGAACATTCATACACCACCAAACTGTAAGACCCTAACCCGTAATCACGTGATTAACGTCTAATCTTACGGGTTTTGACCTTACTTAAACCACTCCCGATTAAAACTTTGATATTTATTATAAACTCAAACCATTAAGATCAAATACATATTTGATTCTCACAATTTTTTTTTTACATTTTAGTAGTTAAAATATACTCTAAGATTTAGCGTTTTAACGGGAGTTCCTTGAATTCTAGTGCGGAAGCTTGATGAGTAATTGGGTGTGTTCGGCTCTTATCGCGGCTTGATCCTTGCTCCGGGACTTACATCACATGTTTACCTAACACCATTACACAAGGAATGGTTAGTGGGTTGTCAATGATACATTTAAACTAGTACAATAGTCGTTACACGTCGAAGCGGAACGAACCAGGCCAAACGGCCCTTTATCAGGAGAACAAACTGCTACAACTTTTGCACAGCAGCTGTTCGGATCGCTTTTACCCCTTCTAAAACCCAAAATCCTACTTCGACTTTCAAATAAGAATTGTTCTACGCTCCGAGAGCTTTCCAGGCATATAAAGAACGCCTCCTAACGATTTTTCTACGATTTTATATGCAATTTTAAAGATCGTGTCGACATGCTGTTCTCTGTGCGCGGCCGCGCGGTCTCTGTGAGCGGCCGCGCACAGCTTCTGATGTAATTTTGGTGGTTTTTAAGCGTGGGAATCATGTCGCAACCGCATTTGATGATTCCCGAAGCCTAAGTATTAACTTGCCTACTAAATAAACCTTTGTTTGACTGAAATTATAGTCCGGTTCATAATGCTATGACCCGGTTCAAAATTCTACGTGTTTATGTTGATTTTTTACCCATATTGACCCGTTAAGGCCTTGAATCAAACAAGGCACTTTTTGACCACACAAAATGCCTACCGATTAAGTTGTCAAGTCATTAGACACTTGATCAACAAAAGCGTTTATCCGATTTGTTTCATTATGATTTAATTTCTTAGATTCAACCTTTAGAAATCTTTTAAATTCCCAAAATGCCCTTCATGGTCAAATATTTCAATTTAGCCATTCGTGGCGAAACCTCTTGTTCCAATTCCAATATTTTTGACTCATTGACTTGTTTAAAAGCCTCTAAGTCCTTCCGGACTTAGATTTTCATCCTTTCTCAGGTTTTTTACTTGTTTAGTAGATTCTAAGCGCATTAGCGCGCATTAAACCTAGTTATGGAAATAACTTACTTGATTTGCACCCACACTTCATGTGGGTAGTTTTAGTACCCATGTTGCTTCGCCCGAAGGTGTTTAATTAGCTACGGACTTACCGGGTGGGGTTAACCCGTTCTCATACCTTGTGCGTATCCTCCATGATTCTTAGCATCAAGCGTGCATGCGCAAGTGCATTTACCTGCGTGCTTTCTAAATATACACATTAATTCCTCGAAACTCAAATGGTAATACCTTACCATTTGATCCGTTTAACCTCATGAATCTTAATGCTTGAAATACAAGCATCAAGTATTGGACTCACATGGTGAGGATATCACCATTTTACCCGTTTAGACTCGTAGTTCATAATACTAAGTTATCCAAGTTTTTATATATGGTTCAAGTGTCACAAACTTGACCCATTTAACAACATGCTTAACAACTTCATTCAAATGATTTAAGTGACCCATCTTGGGTTAAAACATCATTTCTTACATATCATTATTAATTGACCCGTTTGATGAATTTCACCATTCGGTCACCACTCATGGTTTCAATTAATCTCATAAACCTTGATTTATTGTGAATTCACATAAATTGACCCACTTAATGAATTTCACCCCTTGGGGTTTGTCTTTAGTACACACTCAATACCAATATATATAACACTTAATCCATGTCATAGTCTAGTAGTGTAAGTAGAACTTACTTGTATTCATTCCCATTTACTTGCACTTTAGGCTCATATCCGCTTGACCCGTTTAGTTCGTTGATCCATTCCATCCAAGCTTGCACCTAGCTTGACAAGATCAACCTTCACTATACTCATAAGATTAGTTAAGTTAGTCATCATATCCAATAACTAACACATCTCATGAGTTTATTCACACCATTATTTTGTTTTCCCAATTATCATTTGGCTAAACTTTTCATGTATGGTGTGATTCATCTTTTAAACATGTGTTTCGCGTTTTATATGCGGGTAATTCCATGATTACCCAAATCAAGTTATCACCTCAATTTGCAAACAAGACTATTGAGGCATTTCATCAAACACTTGGTGTGCACCCACCAAATTCACTTGATTTTCATGAGTTTAAGTTTATCCAAAATATAGCCATGTATCTAATTATTATCATAACAAGATATTTAGGCATTTTAACTAAATTTGATCATTATAACAACTCCTAAGAGTCACCAAAACTACTAACCATGTGTGGTTTCAACCTAGAGGTTAAAACCCCAATTTCATAAGTTAACATATTCATATGAACATAATCAAACACACATATTAAATGTGATTTGTAACCAAATTATACATGTTTAAGGCTCCCCAAGGCTAGGGCAACCTATATTAACCATCAATTCCACATTTTTATAAAACCCTAGAACTATCATCTTCAATATACCATGGATTTGGATGATTTAAAAGGATCTAGAGTTACCTTATGACGTTTAGAACACTAGATGATCATGAATTCCATCATGCATTTAGAAAAGCCATCGATTTTGGCATGATTTGGGGCTGAATTGGTGGAGGTTCTTGTGTGTGTGTTTTTGATGGTGTGAAGAACGATTTTAGTGTGTGTTATCACACATTTTCACTCTTAACCCCCATTTTATTCCAACTTTGCCTAGTTGTCAAGTTCAGCCCCTCCGGTTTAGTACAAGTATGTGATCTTTACTAATTAAGTTAGTTCTCATAATGTTCCCACGTGTGTTTGCAATTTACGGGACTTGTCAATGTCTCGTTTTATTATCCGCAAAATATTCCCTTTTGATAATGGGCTCAATATTGTATATATATTGATCCCACCTATTAGCGTAATTAAATGAAACGGGTTTTCGGGGTGTTACACAAACCCTCCTCACAACTGTAGGCCCAAACCCATCTCGATCCGGATCAAAATCGAGTGACGAGAGGTTAGAGAAGGAAGGGTGGGTGGCGGCGGCGGCGGTGGTCCGTCAGACATGTTCTAGTCTAGCTCGGTCTGCAGCTTCACAGCTTTGTTCGTGGTTTGGTTGATCATGCGAGCTCTGACTAATCAGTCAGACATGTTCTTGGATCTGACCCGTTAAGACCCAGGGTCAGATATGTTTTCGGTTTAGACGTCCTTCCCAAACAACCCATCCCTCTGACCGAGTCAGACCCTCGCCCCGTTCAGAGCCGTTGAGACGCAAACAGATGCAAACAAACAGCCCCTTAGTTTGCATTCTCTATTCTTCAATCTTTACATCACTTTTCTAGAATCTTAAGCTAAGCTAAATAGATAAACCTAAATTTATTGTTAGTTTGCATTAAATTTCTGACTAACCCGCGTGAGGGTAGATATATCTTATGTTCTGCAGACGTCCTTGTGTTTGGCTGGGTGGGGGGCAAGCATGCCCTCACTGAGGTGTCCTCATTGGTGGGCTTGCGAGACAATGGCTTTGTTCTGGGGCAGGCAGTTTTAAAGGCGGAAGCTAGGAAAGTCGCTAAGCATGAAGCAGCGTGTTTAGAGAATCAGCACGTGTTCCTTACATTTGCCTTTGACGCATTTGGGTCTCTGGCCCCTAAGGTGGTTCGCTTCTTGGAGCGAGTGCAAAAGATGGTCCATAGTAATTCGCTGAGTCCTAGGAACCAAGGGTATGTGTTCAGTAGAATAGGTTTTGCGATTCAAAAGGGGATAGCGGCGCATCTTGTTGCTCGCTTACCCACCAGATGTAAGTTATTATTTTTATTATTAACCTTTAATTTAAAAAAAAATCATCATGATCTCTTACATGCAAAAAATTAAAAAGATAAATTGTTTAAGCTAAAGTTATTGGTTGTTTAAGTTTTAACTAAGTTATTAGACATGTTAAATATTTGACAGGTTAACACGAAACATTACATGAATACAACACTGCTTAACATGTGTGTAGGTTATGCTTGTTTTTTTACACCAATAAACATACACATCGCGTTTAAGTTCACCTATTGAACATCCAACCCGTCATCCCACATATTGATTCGTAAAACACACTAATGTCACCTTTTCAAAGTTTCTTTTTAACAACACACCAACAATTCATGTTATATATGTGTTGGATTGGTGATAAAAATTATAAAAATAAAATAATAATAATAATAATAAAAATAATAATAGATAATAGATAAAGTATTGAAACTCATGATAACTTATAAAAGAGCTTGTGCAAAGTAAGACCAAAAATAAACAAATATATCCCTTTCATTATATTGAAAAAAAAATATATATATTATATTTCTCCTTTACCTTGTTGCATCTTCACCAACTCAAATCACTTTAGTGCCATCCCATGACTCCTCCTCCCCACTCCAACTCCAACTCCAAATCCCAATCCCTCCTTAACCATCACCCCCTCTTACCCTACGCACCCCTCCTCTAACCATGCGCATTTCCCTCTTCCCCCTTCTCCTCATGCTAACATACGCCTTCCTACTCCTCCTCCCTTCATCATCCCCTAACCCCTTAGATGAATCCTGCTTGACCCATTTCTTCCAATCCATATCCGACCCATCCAACCACCTCCACAGCTGGACCCGACCCGTTTTCTCCAACCCATGCTCCGACCCAACCGTTACCCTACCCGGAGTCACTTGCAATAACGGCCGTGTTTATAAACTTTCCCTCCAAAACCTTAATCTCAAAGGCTCAATCACACCCTTTATCTCTAATTGCACAAATTTACAATCTTTAGATCTTTCCAATAATACCCTTACAGGATCCATACCCGCTGACCTCCAGTTCTTGGTCAACCTTGCTGTACTTAATCTTTCATCCAATCATCTCTCAGGATCAATCCCTCCTTCATTATCAATGTGTAGTTATATTAATATTATTGACTTACATGATAACTCGTTGACCGGGCCAATCCCGTTTCAGCTAGGGGGATTGGTCCGGTTAACGGTATTTGACGTGTCGGATAATAAGTTATCCGGTCCGGTTCCTGGGTCTCTCGGGAACCGGACTGGGACCCTGCCGCGGTTTAACGCGAGCTCTTTTAAAGGGAATAAGGGTCTTTATGGGTACCCGTTGGGCCCGATGAGGAATAAGGGGTTGTCCGTTTTGGCGATTGTCGCGATCGGGTTGGGGAGTGGGTTGTTGAGCTTGGTGTTGAGCTTTACGGTGGTTTGTGTTTGGTTGAGATCGACGGAGAGGAAGAGGGCTAAGGAAGAAGAAGAAGGGAAGGTTCAGAACATGATGCCTGATTATTGATTTTGATATTGGCTTGTTACGCGTTATTGTAAATTTATTAATGGTTATTTAATGAAATTGTTTGGCTATTGAGTATTGAATTTTGTTTTTGTGGTTCGGGGGTTTGTGTTGGTTGATTTATGTGGTTGCGCATAGTTGCTTGTCAAGTCATCATGTTGTAAATTTGTAATTCGGTATAAGGGGACCGGACTCTTTTCGTGCATGTGATGGTGACCCGTGTATTAGGCTATGGGGTATGGGCTCGGGGAAGGTGCTCGGGGGCTGACATGGCTCTTTTTGCTGAAGGGGAACACCGCCCCCCCGACCACACTTCGGTGAACTCGGCATAAATCCCCCGATGGTACCGACCCACTTTTCAAGAAATATAAACGTTACAAATATGAACGTTGGGCTTTTTGAACGTTAGAAAAAAAAAAAAAAAAACCTTTTTATCTATATATATATATATATATATATATATATATATATATATATATATATATATTTAACCTTTCATTTTATACAAACTCAAATAAAACTACCCCCTCTTCATACATACTCCCAAATTTTATAAACTACACAACAAATTTTTTTTACAATCATGAGTACGTCTTCAGACGAGGCAAACGTTGCTAATTTTTTCGCGGGCGCGATGGTTGAAACGGCAAAAATATTGTTGGAGTTTGTAGATAGTGACGACGAAACAACTTCGGAACCAAGAACAAGACGGACCGCTTTAAACAGAGATCGTGAAGGTATATTTTATTTTTTATAACTTTTAATTTACTTAATGTTTTATATTTCATGTGTTATATTTTTTGATATTTATTTATGTTATGGTATTATATTTTCTTATACTTTTTTTTAATTTTAAGGTGCACACGATCGTTTGGTTGCTGACTACTTCGCTTTAGGCGTCGCTTTCGAATGAGTCGGCGATTATTCCAACGAATTGCCAACGACATGGCTACTTATGATGAGTTTTTCACACTACGCTATGATGCTAGAGGAAGACGAGGTTTTACGACGCTACAAAAGTGCACTTCCGCACTTCGTCAGTTGGCGTACGGGACTGCTAGTGACTCATGGGATGAGTACTTAAGGATGTCTGCTAGAATGAGTCGGGAATGCTTGTATCGGTTTACCGAAAATGTCGTCAAGTTATATAGCAAAGTTTACTTGCGTAGGCCAACGAAGAACGAAATCCAAAAGCTTTACGCACACCATGCAGAGAGACATGGCTTTCCTGGCATGCTTGGAAGCATCGATTGCACGCATTGGCCATGGCGTAATTGCCCCACTGCATGGAAAGGGCAGTTTACACGGGGTGACATTGGAGAGCCGTCAATTATTCTAGAATCTGTTTGCTCACAAGACCTTTGGATTTGGCATGCATTCTTCGGAGTTGCTGGTTCATGTAACGATTTAAATGTTCTAGCAAGATCCATGGTTTTCGACCCCATCATTAATGGTACCGGTCCGGATGATTCGTTCGTTCTCAACGGGGTAGAATATAAGCACGGGTATTATCTGGCTGACGGTATATACCCAAGTTATGCATCTCTTGTGAAAACCATACAAATTCCCACGGACGACAAAAGGAAAAAGTTTGCAAAGTGCCAAGAGTCGGCGAGAAAAGACGTCGAACGGTTATACGGTGTCTTAAAGTCGAAATGGCATGTAATTGGGCGACCCGCACGTGCATGGCATCCACAAAGCTTGAGATATATTATGTACGCTTGTACGATACTACATAATATGATAATCGAAGATGAAGGCCGTGCGATATGTGAGTATGACCCAAATGACGTTGAAGAGAATCTCGAGCCGGTTGACGTGACACAACAACAATCGAACAGGTGGGCATTAGAGGATAGTAATATGCACGCCAACCTTTGCTCGGATTTAATCGACCATATCTGGAACAATTTCCGTGTCGATGACGTTGATGAGTAGTTTGTATTTTTTTTTCTTTAGTTTCGTTTTTTTTTAATTTTTTTTATTTCGGTTTTTTTTTAGTGTTTTTTATTTTATATGTAATTTGGTTTTTAATTTTAATGAAAAAAAATTAATGAAATATAAAATGTACAAATAAATAAAAAAGAAAAACAATAAAACAGGGAAGGGGGAAGGGGGAACCATTTCCCCTAGAAGGGGGAGGGGAAGGGGGAAATGACATGGCGCTGACGTGGACAAGGGGGAAGGAAGGGGGAAGGGTGACCACACCCCATAGCCTTAGGACACGGCTTTAAAATCGTGTGTTTTTGTTATTTTCATTTATTTTAATTGTTTTTAATTAAATTCTATTACATTAAAACATAAAGAGTAAATTGCCAAAATGGCCCCTCAGGTTTGGCCCAAAATGCTTTTTTGGTCAGTTATCTTTTTTTTGTGCCAAAAGCACCTCTCACAGATCGAAAATTGCCATTTTGGCCCATATTTAACAGAGTTTCTAACTGAGTATTGAAAGTCAGTTAAGTCTCAGGGGCAATTTTGTCCTTTCATCTGTACTTCGTCTTCTCCATATAAAAACCCCCAAACCTATTATTTGCTATGCCACCACTCCAAAAACCATTGTCTGCCCAAACACACACACACACACACACCTAACTACTGAGAGAGAGAGAGAGAGAGAGAGAGAGATCAGAGGTAGGAAGGTCGACCACCACCACAGGCGATGGTGACCGGCGGCACTACTCTCAACACATACACCCCTTTACCTGATTATGTTATAGAAAGAGAGAGAGAGTAGATCGAAGGAGTAGTAACCAGAAAAGAAAGAGGCCGGCGCTGCAGGTGCAGACAGAAGTTAAGGAGGCGGCTGAGGTCTAGGGATCCGTCGAGCAGTGGTGGGTTGGTTTAAGGCTCCGACGAGAGGTGATATTGTTTTGATAATGGGAATTGTAAACAGTGGTGGTTCATCATGGTCACTTACTCGAGTAGGAACTCTCATGAGGGTTAAGTTCCCTTGAAGGTACATACTTACTGAAGGGGTAGGGACCCAAATTCACTCGGGCCCCTACCCAAAACTAAAAAGGCCAAGACATAAGAACAAGGGCTCTAAGCCCAAATAAGCCCAACTAGGGGCAGGTAAACTCGCGGGACGCGTACGCGGACTAAACGGCTAATCGGCGGAGATAACTCGTTAAGCCCCGCGGGTTAATACCCTGAGCAGACACGTGGCAGCTGCACACTTGATCGTACAATAAAGCACGATCCAATGAAAGCCCAGCGACGTGAGACAAGGAGCATGTTGCACGATCGACCAGCAGGGGACGTACACGTGTCCAATATCAAACCCGCGGGAGACAGGCAGCACATTTCATGCACTGATTAGCCAATCAGAATACACGGGACCACCTCAGTGAAGATCTCCACTAACGAAAGCCTACAGAGGGGACAACAGTACATATGAGGACCAATCATATCGACCCAGGCCTGCAACTAACCACATGACGACACGTCATCAAGACAGGTACGACCATCCTCTGTGATTTCCTACCTGTCACATAACATCTCCTGTTGGGCCTAACTATGGGCCGGTGTGGAGGCAAACCCTTAACTGGGCTTTGGCCCACTGGGTAAGTTAAGGGTGAATGTCAAGGTCCGTGTGGAACCTATTTAAGGAGGACTTCGTCTCCTTGAATAGGCCATTCGGAAAACCCCTGGAGAACACACTTTGACCGACCACGTTTTTGTGTCTGCTAAGTAGAATCCTCTGGATTCGAGGCGGTCGCCCCACACCGGAATATTGTCTTTTTCAGGTTTCCATCGTAAAGAAGTCATCCATCCTTGCGAAGGATCTTCCTTGCAGGAGCAGATCGTTCATACCAACCCCTAGGTGAACATTTGTTTCTTCATTGGCGCCATCCGTATCGGCTAGAGCAACAATTTTCACAATCTTTCGACCAAGGATATGGCAACTGAAGGAACTTCGACAAAGAACTAGGAACCACCGGTCATCGAGATGACCACGAGGAAGGGTCGGAGGAAACCCCACCGGCCACAGTCACAAAGGCAGCCCATAAGCCAGTAAGGAGGCTAGGTGTCAGTCAAGCTGCAGCTCACAACACTGTCGACTTGGACGATGATGAGCACTGGGAAGAAGAAGACCCAGACGACTGGCTCTTCAAAAAGCAAGCAAAACTTACTGCAGGATACCAAAAACGGGTATTACAGCAGGCACAACAACGAGTCCAAAAGACACTCAACTTCGACACCACTAACAAGGCTACAGGGGTAACAAATAAAAACAAAACGCCAAGCCGTTCCCAAAAAGAAAACACAGTCGGGAGTCGTAGCGGAGGTCGCGGGAAGGGTTCCCGCAGCCAGGGCAACGCTCCCACGGAGGAAGAAGACGGCTACGAGTCAAGTTCGCAGGCTGAGGGTGATGACGACCTAGTCAAGCCCTACAGACCTAAAGATCTGGCAGAAAAATCTAAATTATGTGCCCGCGTCGCACTGGCACCAATACCGGCAAAAGCCAAGCTACCGAGTAGCATCGGAAAGTACGACGGGATACGTGACCCAGATGATCACGTGCACGACTTCCGCACCGCAGCTCACAGCCAAAATTGGCCAATGCAAGTCTGGTGCCACCTATTTGCCCAAACGCTTCAGGGCGCGGCCAGAGTTTGGTTTGACAACCTACCAGCAGGCAGCATCACGGACTTCGACGACTTGTTGTCAAAATTCTCATTGCACTTCTCACATCAGAGGAAACATAAAAAAGATAAGGCCCACATCTTACTCTGCGCGAGAAGAGACAACGAGGCACTTGAAGATTACATCACCCGCTATACGCGGGAAGCAATGCAAATAGGATGCGGGGAGGAACTCACGCGAGCAGCTTTCATTCATGGGGTTAACCACGACGACCTCATGAAATGCCTCACAGGAAAAGACGGAATCCCAGAGTCTTGGGATGAGGTTATCAAAGCAGCCAAAATTTACGCAGCATCTGAGAAATCTTTCCGCCATGCTCGTCACCACCAGTATCCCAACAATCAAGGGGGCCGAAGGGATAAAGGGAAACAATCAGTTTGGTCCCGCATCACCGGATCCACAGAAGAAGGCAAGTACTCCGCGCAACAAGACGCCCGCCAGATCATCAACAACAAACACACCCGCGACGGGCGGGGAGGATCTAAGAAAAATACAGAGTGGACACCGCTGACGAAAACACCGTCCCAAGTACTCGCCACCGAACAGCATAACTTCAAGGAACCTCGCCCACTGGGCAAGCGGAGGAATGTGGACACTAGCAAGCGATGCGACTATCACAACGACTTTGGGCACAACACTGATAATTGTTACAGCTTAAAGATGGAGATTGAATCCGCCTTGAAGTCGGGGCAATTGGGCCACCTAGTAAAAAACGTACAGCGCAATGGCCGCGGCCGTGAGAATGACGATCGCGGAGAAGGACCAAACAAGCGGATACGCAATTTGCAAACACATCTCATAGAGCGCCCCCCAAGATACAGCTGCAACATGACCGGTAAACGAACAAGCGGACAGAAACGAAACAAGCATCAATTGACAGAGACGAGTGAAGATGCATGGAAAGAACAACCAGTCGTTCTGCCCATCCCCAAAGGGGGAGCGTCGTCTACATCCCCGCTCATCATCACGGGGGTATTCGGTCATTATCGCACACCATACATGTTTCTTGACCCGGGAAGCAGCGCGGACATCATGTACGACCAGTGTTTTAACCAGCTCGATGAGGCGGACAAGAAGCGTTTGGTACCAGTGAGCGAACCAATATCGGGATTCATTCATGAGTCAATATTACCCCGGGGGGTCATCACGTTCCCAGTTACTTGGTCAGATGGTAATTTGTCACGGACGGAGGAATGCGAATTCATGGTACTCCCAGTGAACTCAGCACACGACCTGCTAATAGGAAGAGAGGGACTTGCCAAATTCAATAGCAACGCATCCGCTCCGCACCAGGTAGTCGGCTTTCCAACCCGAAAGGGGTGGCGTTTATCCGAGGCAATCGCCAATGTCACACAGCAGAGACCCCAAAGCCAGCTAAATCCGCCAAAAAACCAAACTCGACCGAGCCAGAGAAGTGGATACTCAATCCCAGCTTCCCCGAGCAAACCGTAAACATTGGGCCCGCACTGTCAGACGCGGTCCGAACTCACTTGAAGCAATTGTTAATCAAAAACAAAGACGTTTTTGCGTGGACACCCGCGGACATGGTAGGAGTCCCTCGAGAAATAGCAGAACACAGACTCGCCACGTACAAGTCAGTGGAACCAGTGGTACAAAAGAAGTGAAGCATGGGGCCGGAAAAAACCAAGGCAATGAACGAACAAGTCACAGAGTTGCTGAACGCGGGCATACTTCGCCCGGTAAAATACCAAACGTGGGTCGCCAACCCAGTAATGGTTGCCAAAGCCAATGGAGGGTGGCGTATGTGCGTAGATTACAAAGACTTGAACAAAGCCTGCCCGAAGGATTGCTATCCATTACCTGAGATAGACCTGAAGGTTGACTCTCTGGCTCCCTTTCGTTTCAAATGCTTCCTTGATGCCTACAAGGGATATCACCAAATCCAGATGGCAAAAGGCGACGAGGACAAAACCGCTTTCCGAACGGACATGGGCACTTTCTGCTACACCAAGATGCCGTTCGGGCTCAAGAACGCGGGAGCAACATATCAACGACTAATGGACTCAGTCTTCACCGCACAAATCGGAGTGAACTTGGAGGTATACGTGGATGACCTCGTAATCAAAAGTACGGAGGAGGACCGAATGTTAACGGACATACAAAAGACTTTTGACCAGTTACGCCAAGTCCGCATGAAGCTCAATCCCAGTAAATGCTCTTTCGGCATGGAGGAAGGCAAGTTCCTGGGAGTCGTCGTCACGAAGGAAGGTTTCCGCGCGAATCCTGAAAAGGTACAAGCCATAGAGCGCATGCCCTCACCAGCCTCAGTGAAGGAAGTGCAGACCCTAATGGGGCGCCTTGTAGCTCTGAACCGCTTCCTGTCAAATTACGCTTCAAGGTCATTCCCATTCGTGAGCACGCTGCGCAACTGCTTGAAGAAAACCAATTTCAGATGGACACCGGAGGCGGAAACCGCGTTCCAGGACATGAAGCAATGCCTCATGAACCTGCCCACGCTAACAGCCCCGCGACCTAAAGAGCCACTGACGCTATACCTTGCGGTAGCGGACAAAGCGGTTGGCGCGGCCCTGGTGGTCGACCGCAAAGGCGTACAAACCCCCGTGTACTACGTCAGTCGAACACTGTTGGACGCGGAAACACGCTACTCGACCATGGAGAAACTGGTCTTAGCTCTAGTGCATGCATCAAGACGCCTACGGCGATACTTCCAAGGCCATCCTATCAATGTACTCACAGACTACCGGATTAGCGACGTCTTGAAGAAACCAGAACTTTCGGGTAGATTAGCAAAATGGGCAATCGAACTAGGAGAGCACGAAATCTTCTACAAGCCACGTCCAGCCATCAAGGGGCAAATTTTGGCAGACTTCACAACAGAGGTACCCGCCAATAAGGTAGCGGAGTGCCTGCTGGAGCAAGATCCACCGCCACCAACGGCTCAGACCGACAAATGGTCACTCTACACTGACGGCGCGAAGAGTGACGACGGTGCGGGAGCCGGCTTGCGGCTCGTCAACCCAGAGGGCGCAGAATTCACATACGCAATCCGCCTAAACTTTGAGAGCACAAACAACGAAGCGGAATATGAAGCCCTGCTGGCGGGCCTCAGAATTGCGGACAAGATGGGCGCCCGTTTCCTCAACGCGCATGTAGACTCAATGCTTGTCGCCGCACAAGTGAACGGACAATACGAGGCGAGGGATGCCAAAATGGCCCTATACTTAGAGCAAACTAAAAAGCTCATGCAGCGGTTCACGTATTGCAAAGTCCTCCACATCAACCGGAGTGAAAACAAGCCCGCTGACGCCTTAAGCAAGATGGCAGCCTCCGTTTACGAACACATGGCAAAGGACGTTAGAGTCGAAGTCTTGAGTGCACCTTCTGTATCCGCACACCAAGTCAATGTCGTGCAAGTGGGCACCCCATCATGGATGGCACCGATAACCGCCTACTTAACGAACGGATCCCTACCAGAGGACAAGTCCGAAGCGCGGAAAATACAACTCAAGGCCATGCATTATCAAGTGTTGGACGGTACCCTATACAGGAGGTCGTACTTGGGCCCACTAATGAGATGTGTCGACCCCGAAAAGGCTATGTTCCTCATCAAGGAGGTGCATGAAGGGATCTACGGCCTACACGCAGGACCAAGAATGGTTGTTGCGAAACTAATGAATGCGGGATATTATTGGCCAGGCATGCATGTTGATGCCGTCAAAATACTCCGCAAGTGCTATGCCTGTCAACGCCACGCTCCAAGCACATTACGTCCCAAGAACGACTTAGTACCAGTCACCTCTGCATGGCCCTTCCAAAAGTGGGCAGTTGACATAGTGGGTCCATTCCCGACAGCACCGGGAAATGTTAGATACCTAATCGTAGCAATCGACTACTTCACGAAGTGGGTCGAGGCCAAACCACTAGTATCTATCGACGCCCGCGCAGTCAAGCGCTTCATCTGGGAGTTCATCATCTGCCGCTTCGGCCTACCAATGAGCATTGTCAGCGATAACGGCTTACAGTTCACGGATTCCGGACTCCAAGAGTGGCTAACTGGCATGGGGGTAGAGCAAACGTTCACATCCGTCGCCCACCCACAAGCCAACGGACAGGTCGAGCGCGCAAACCGCAGCATCGTTGACGGGATCAAAGCCCGCTTGAACACCAGGCGGTCAGGCTGGGTGGACGAGATACCGAATGTCCTATGGGCACATCGCACGTTAACAAAAACCAGCAACGGGGAGACACCTTTTAGCCTAACGTATGGCACTGAGGCCATGATCCCCGCAGAAATTGGTTGCCCATCCGCGCGTGTCCTATTAGCCTCAAAAACCGACAACGATCAGGAGCTGCGCCTCAATTTGGACCTGCTGGAAGAGCGAAGAGGGTTGGCAGCACTCAAAGAAGCCAAGTATAAAAGACAGCTGGAACAATACTACAATGCCCGGGTCAAAAAGACAGAATTCCAAGTCGGTGACTTCGTATTCCGACTTAACGAGGCATCCACAGCTGAAGCACTGGGAAAGCTCGCGCCGACCTGGGAAGGCCCGTACAGGGTCCAAGAAGTACTGGGAAAGGGCGCGTACACATTAGAGCGCCTAGATGGGACCGCAGTCCCGAGATCATGGAATGCGGCCCAGCTACGAATCTGTTACATGTAATAGTATGTTAAACCGATGTCATGTAACCATCTAGTTGGCTTCAGGCCCCACAATTAATGAGTATTTCAACTGTTGAATTTAAATCGTGTGAATATGTTAATAACAATGATAGCAATACCTACGAGGCACGTTCACGTGTGCACGCCACGTAGCCACCTTAGTCCGCGAAATTGCCTTCACAAGCAACACACCGCGGACTAAGCAGAACAAGGGCCACGTTGACGTTTTCACGTAAACTAGCCGCCTTGGTCCGCGAACTTGCTTTCACAAGCAATCGATTGCGGACTAAGCAGATCAAAAGGCATGTTGACGTTTTCACGTAACATAGCCGCCTTGGTCCGCGAACTTGCTTTCACAAGCAATCGATTGCGGAGTAAGCAGATCAAAAGGCATGTTGACGTTTTCACGTAACATAGCCGCCTTGGTCCGCGAACTTGCTTGCACAAGCAATCAATTGCGGACTAAGCAGATCAAAAGGCATGTTGACGCTTCCACGTAGCATAGCCGCCTTGGCCCGCGAACTTGCTTTCACAAGCAATCGATTGCGGACTAAGCAGATCAAAAGGCACGTTGACGTTTTCACGTAACATAGCCGCCTTGGGCCGCGAACTTGCTTTCACAAGCAATCGATGGCGGACTAAGCAGATCACAAGGCATGTTGACATTTTCCAATAACATAGCCGCCTTGGTTCGCAAACTTGCTTTCACAAGCAATGGATCGCGGACTAAGCAGATCGGCAGGCATGTCGACGTTTGCATGTGACATAGCTGCCTCGATCCGCATGATTACTTTCGCGAGCAACTCATCGACAGAAAGAATCACAAAAAAAAAAAAAAAATGAAATGACACAGAAGCAATGTAAACAAGAGGCTAACATCAAAGTCATAATATCAAAATCCATTCCACATTACAAAATATCGACAAAAACATCGAGCACCCGGATTCAAGCAAAAAACAACTATGCACTACAAGAGCACAACACGGATGCTCGAAAAACCCTAGCCAATACATACATTACCAAAGCAACAAGGAGGCAAACCTAATCTAGAACAATAACGTGGGCCCACCCACTGTCAGTACGCCGGAACCGAAGCTTCGGGATGGGCGGAAGCACAGCAGGGGGGGCCGGCACTCCCGCCGGTAGGCCATTAGAACCAACGGAGGAGCCACCGTCGGCGACAGCAGGCGGCACATGTGCCCCAGCCACCACCTGTATCCGTCGAGCCCCGGCAGCAGAACTCTCACAGGTGACTGAAGCCACGACTCCGGCAGCAGCCTGAGCACACACTTCAGCCAAGGCTTTCATCTTGCTCTCTGGGTCAATCAAAGAGGGCCTCACCTGAGCCTGGCTGACCGGAGGAACGCCGTTGTGGAGATTCAGCAAACACTCCACAACCAACTTATCTTCAACTCCATCATCAGAACTTCTTACACGAGAAGGAAGACTTGACATTTTGACGAAGAAGAAGGTAGAAAAAGAGAAGGGAAGAATGAAATTAGTGAACCACAAATCATGCACTAAACCTATTTATATACTACCAAGGGGGAGTAATCATGAGTCGCCATTAATACAGCGAGTCACATCAATCGACAGGAGGTGACAAGTGTCACCTGCAGCAGTCCATCACGCCGTCAGCAGTCATTAATGACTGACGGCTGACGCCTAAAATCCCTAAAATAATCATGACAGGGAGGATGAAAGGACGCATACAACGAAACGATTTCCAACACACGAGTGTTAAAACAAAATAACATTGTTTAATACAAAGCATGCAAATAAAGTAATAAAGTTCATAACACTCAATCCTCCCCAAAGTCAACACGATCAATAAAGTCGTCTTCCGCATCATCGTGAGGTGGAACGAATGAGGTGGCCACACCTGTAGGAGCGGCCGAGGTACCCTCACCGCGAAGTGCCGCCGCCGCACGAGCGGCCTCTTCCTGAACTTCCTTCTCTTTTCCAGCTTGTAACTCCCTATCCGCCTCCTCAAAAGCGGCCCGAAGCAGCCGCACCCCATCCGGCGACTTCACGCATTCCGCTATCACATCCATCACTGGGAACGAGAGCTCATCATACGCGGCGACCTCCGCGTCATACTCCGCCTCCGCGTCAACTTCACGATAAGGATTATCCTCCAATGGACGCCCGCTAAGACAGAAATCAAAACCTTGCTTGAAGCCAAGAACCGCACCAAACTGCTTTGATTTCTCCAACAAACGGGCAACAGCCTGGACAAGGGCTGGCTCTTCCCACACGCGGGTAAACACCTACAACCAGAAAGGATACACACATAAAAATAAAATAGAAACAAGAGGAAACAACACAAGGTGTGAAAGAGACTGCCAGTAAAACATACCCCTTGTAGCCCAACAGTCATCAGCCAGTTCACATCTTCTAACGCCCCTTCATAGCTCGCCCGAGCAACACGCAGGGATTCCCGGGCGTCGTCGCGGGAAGTAGTGAGACCTTGGATGTCAATACTCAGAGTTTTCTTCTCATCACGAAGAACATCAACTTCCTGCTTCAACAGGGCAACCTCATTTTCCAAGGCCGACACCTGGGTTGCCTGGACCAACTCTGCTTCCTCCTTCTGCGCCAAGGCAGCACGCGCAGCCGCAGTTTCAGATTTTTCTTTCTCCAGCTCAGACGTTCGCGTTTCCAAGGCCCCCTTAAGGCGGTCCACCTCGTTTTCCAACCCCCGTGCGCGGTCGCGCTCTTTAGCTATAAGAGCATTGGTGGCTTCGCACGAGGCTTTCCATTCCTGGAAGGATTTGGCATGACGTTCCTCGGAGGATTTAGCCTGGGCCAAAGCATCAGATAAGGCCTTGGACTGAGCAACACAATCTTTGTTGTGCTTGTCAAGCACATTCTTGAACGCCGCTTTCCGCGCTGCCAGCTCTTCCTCAGCTTGCCTCAACCCCTGAAACCCGCGGCGAACTTCACTTAACGTAGCGGCTGCCATGGCCAGACCGGCGGCACCATCTTGAAGAAGGGCCAGTCGATCTCGCGAGGCAGTGTATGCCCGCTCCGCCGGAGGGATAGAACCCAACAACCATTCTTCACAAGTATCAATCTGGAAGAAGCGGCCATCCTCACGGACAGACCAGTCAGGACGGTACACCGGGCCCGTCGCGGTATCCAGCCTAAGCCCGCCAGATGCAACCCCCGTAGTATATAACTTCTTGGGATTGCTACCACCCGCGGGCACAGTCCCCTTGACTGACCCACCACCATCACTACCATCCGCCGACCCGCCGCCCGAGGATAAATCAACGTACCCAGCATCCTCAACAACACCGCTCGAAAACATGGTTTCATGTGGGTTTTGCCCACCGCCGGGTGACTTCGAATGCAACCCCACACCACTATCATCTCCAACCTCAACGCCCTTGCCCTTCTCCTGTTCCCTACGCCTAACCTCCCGAGCTGCTGCAGCCTCCTTGTCATCCGGGGCCCGAGCGTCCTCCTGTGGGGGAGGCTGCTGCCTAACCTCGGTCCCACTAGGCCGCTCGTCAACCCCGCCCTGCGTTGTGACTGGAGGACTGATGGGAATGGAAGATCGGGGGCCAGGCACGTCAGACAATTTGGGCCCCCCAGGGAAAAGCCGAGATACCCCTACAAGGACAAAAATGTCAGATAAAGAGGCCACAAAACAAAAACAGAGTCAAGCACGAGGCTATACCTGGATTGACTTCCTTCACGATTTTCGAGGCCAGACGAGGCCGCTTATGGGACACCCCCAACCGGACTTTCAACCCCGACACGGAAGAATCCCCCTCAGGCACCTTCCGCTTACTGGAGTCCATCATGTGAACAACATCCCGCAGCCGTTTCCCAGCACCATAACCACCACTACCCGCATCCGCGCCAGGTCGACTCGTCTGGGGTGGTGTGTCGGACACTTCAACATAGTCCACACCCTCTTTGGCAACGCCAGACGCGGGCGGCTGCCGAGAAGAACCACTACCACGGCTAATACCTGCACGAGCCCGACCCCGGTGAGACAACGAGAAAGACTCATCCTCAACCTCGTCGTCAGAGACAGACGTAATATTAACCCCGGCAGCGGAAACCGCTTTCCGGGGACGAGGATTGACGGGTACATCACCTGGAATAAGGGCATGCCCAGGAAAATCTCTCACATTCACCGCCATGAAATTTTTAAGTGTTAGCTCCGCGAGCGGCTCCTCATCCGCACGGAGCGGCTCCCAACGAAATTTACCTTCAACACCCGCCACAATGGAATAAAAACAGCTTGTTTCTGTAAAACAGTAGATAAGTCAAATGCACAAGGTCAACAGGCAATAGAACAACGCAAAAAGCAAGAACAGTCATACCTTTACCGCCTACGTAGAAGTGCGGGTTCTGATCAGCCCTACAACCCACGCGGCTGACACCCGCCATCAACAGGGCCTCCGGCCTTACATTGGCCATATCGATGGATGTAACTTGCTCGGTAATTTTGTCATACCAGTCAAAATCAGCATAATTGACAACCGGAAAATCTTTTAACTTGGCCTTGGCAGACACGGCCAACCACTGCAACGACACCGGGACAACCCCTTGTCGGATGAAAAAGAACTTGGTTTTCCAATCGTGCATGCTGCGCGGTGGTTCGTTACCAACGGGCTTAACCCGGCTACGTTGGGCAAACGAGAACCACTGCGGACCCCCACGGGTGAGCCGATAAAAGGCATTGAACATCTCGAAAGTCGGCTCCACCCCCTGAGAACGACAGACAAACTCAAAGTGAACCATCCGGGTCATACCCAGAGGGGTCATTTGAGTCAAATACATACCGTACCGGAGAAATAAGTCACACACAAAACGAGTCGCTGGTAATCGGAAACCAGCCAACTCGAAATGGGCAGCATACAAGGCCATTCTGCCAGGCCCAGCATCGAGAACTGTCTCTCCGTCCGACGGCAAAACCGGACCCCAACTGGCCGGAATTTCATAGAGTTCAAGAAATTGCTCGAATGACTCTCTCTTCCATTTGATAGGAGCATCAGACATACAAACGGCCTCCTTCTTCCCCCTAACGTCAGCTTCGGCCATCTTCGATTACAATAAACTGAAACGAAATCTCACAGAACTCACAAACAGTGACGGTTGACACAAGGGGATTAGGAAGAAACTCAGGGAAAACAATGGAAGAAAAATAGACAAATGAGGCTAAGAGCACTATTTATACCCTAAGCATTAATTACGGTGGGCCAGGAAAACACTGCCAAGCCCACCATCCACACGACACGTGGCCCACTACACCGAAAATCGAGCCACGCGCCGCGCGTAAAGCACACGCGTCTGACACGGTTAACCCAAAAGTCACCCACAAGTAACTGACGGGACAGCAAAACAGTCGCGGCAGACAGAGAGTCTGTCACTTCAACCGTCAAAGCAACTGCCATAATGACAACTTTTCGAATTTCCCCCCAAAAGAAAATGATCTCCGAAATCCAACATCAAACATCATACTAAAGGCGGACAATCACCCGCTCGAGATACAAAATATGTATACCGCCTGACGTAAACCGTAACAACCCGCCAATATACATAGCCCGCAAGGTGCAACAACCCGCAAATATCAAAAAAACACGGCATAGAAGCTCACACCCTCTTTTTAATCAGTCCAACGACCCTCACGCTCGTGCTGCACACAACCGAGAGCCTCGCTGGACTAGGGGGACTTGAAGGGGTAGGGACCCAAATTCACTCGGGCCCCTACCCAAAACTAAAAAGGCCAAGACATAAGAACAAGGGCTCTAAGCCCAAATAAGCCCAACTAGGGGCAGGTAAACTCGCGGGACGCGTACGCGGACTAAACGACTAATCGGCGGAGATAACTCGTTAAGCCCCGCGGGTTAATACCCTGAGCAGACACGTGGCAGCTGCACACTTGATCGTACAATAAAGCACGATCCAATGAAAGCCCAGCGACGTGAGACAAGGAGCATGTTGCACGATCGACCAGCAGGGGACGTACACGTGTCCAATATCAAACCCGCGGGAGACAGGCAGCACATTTCATGCACTGATTAGCCAATCAGAATACACGGGACCACCTCAGTGAAGATCTCCACTAACGAAAGCCTACAGAGGGGACAACAGTACATATGAGGACCAATCATATCGACCCAGGCCTGCAACTAACCACATGACGACACGTCATCAAGACAGGTACGACCATCCTCTGTGATTTCCTACCTGTCACATAACATCTCCTGTTGGGCCTAACTATGGGCCGGTGTGGAGGCAAACCCTTAACTGGGCTTTGGCCCACTGGGTAAGTTAAGGGTGAATGTCAAGGTCCGTGTGGAACCTATTTAAGGAGGACTTCATCTCCTTGAATAGGCCATTCAGAAAACCCCTGGAGAACACACTTTGACCGACCACGTTTTTGTGTCTGCTAAGTAGAATCCTCTGGATTCGAGGCGGTCGCCCCACACCGGAATATTGTCTTTTTCAGGTTTCCATCGTAAAGAAGTCATCCATCCTTGCGAAGGATCTTCCTTGCAGGAGCAGATCGTTCATACCAACCCCTAGGTGAACATTTGTTTCTTCACTTACAAACCTAGACCCTGATTACTATAGTTAAGAATATTGATTATGGTTATTGATGAGGATGATGGTCAGGGCACATCTACAGGTGAGGATGCTCCTATCGGGGATGATCCAGATCAGAGTTAGTGATTTTCCGGTAACGCCGTTCAGCCGGTTATATTTTGATTTTGTACCTTTTCCTTATTTTGATGGTCTGTAATTAAATTGATATCATAGTGGGAAATTGTAAGGGTAACCGTTTGGGTGGATGTTTCAATACTCAGGGATTTATAGGGGGTTTTGGGAATTAGGGTTAGTATGCTTTGAAGGGTTGTTGGAGAAGATGGGTTTTGAAATATTAGAACATGAAATGACGAAATTACCCCTCAGACTTAACTGAGTTTTTCTTCTTCGTTAGAAACTCTGTTAAATATGGGCCAAAATGGCAATTTTCGATCTGTGAGGGGTGCTTTTGGCACAAAAAAAAAGATAACTGACCAAACAAGCATTTTGGGCCAAACCTGAGGGGCCATTTTGGCAATTTACTCAAACATAAATTAAACACATAATTAAATAAAAACACAAAACACAATTATATTAATATTAAAACATAAATAAAATACAAAATTAAAACATCAATTAAACAAATTTAAACATTACATAATTGTCATGCTTTGACATGGTCGAAACTGTTACGGTACCAAGCCGCATAGTCCACATGCGTGAACTCTATAGTCAACCTCTCCTCAATGCTCGGGTGCTCCACCGATCATATTTATTGTTGAGATCGGTCCACTTGCGTTGAAGGCTTTCAATGGTGTGATCATTGACACCGACTTGGCGGTTGAAGTCACCGAATACACGGTCCCAGAACCTTGTATCCCCTACTGAGTGGTGGCGCCGGTGTTATTGTCGTAAGGCAGGGTCGTTCCTTGCGTCTTGGTAGCACACTACTAAAGCAATCTCTTCTTCCTCGTTCTAACGAGTCATTGTTAACCGTGGGTTTAGAGTGAATGTAAATCACCCCATAATGGTGTGTGTGTGTGTATATAAGCATTTTTTTTTACGTTTTTTACTCACAAAAATTTATTTTTTTGACCATTTGTTAGCTACGGTTTTGAATGCAAAATTAAAGTTCCCAATCGTTGCCTGCCATGCATTGCCACTGTTGCCTGCCACATTGCAAAATGTCATTTTTTGATCGTTTATCTAACCGTGTGAAATAAACTAAGAAAACCATTGAGAACCTTTGGGAAATTGAGGACTGAGAGAACTATTCCGGACCACACATTTCTCTAAGGCAAAAAAAAAAAATTGCTTTAATCGCTGCTTTTTATGCAGGATTTTTAATAAATTTTTTTGTTCAATATACACATATGTATAGCTGAAAATGTAATATACACATATGTATAATTGCTATAAACACATATGTATAAATGAAAATTTTTTTGTCTTTATAAGAAATGTGTGGTCCATAATTGTTCTCTCAGTTCTCAAATAGGGGTTGGTTCTCTTAGGATAGATACCCTATATATATGTGTGTAATGAAAAATAAATAAACGAATCAATAAAGTGTTGCCTACAAAATACTGTTTTAGTAAAGTGAATCAGTAAAATAATATGGCCGTGCAGGATTGGTGGAAATCAATGAAATTAAAAATAAACAAATGAAGTGCCACTCCTAATTTTATTGTGCAGAAAAGAAAATATTGAGTTAATTAAGTTAGTTTTTTGTAGTTTGATTGTGGTTTCTTTCATCTTTTTAGTATTTATTTTTTAAGGATTTTGGTAATGGTACATCGTCAAAATTGTTTACACACTCTATACGCGGCGTATAGTTTTATATACATACGCGTTAGGTCAGTCAACGTCATGTCATGATCTATACACCGCGTGTAGGTCTAGATGTGGCATATAGGTATACTCGTGACGAGTAAGAGGGGCCATGTGACATCCGTCACTTTTCTTTGTATTTTTTTTTAATATTTTATGTACGTTAAACCTCAATTAATGAGACGTTACATTTTCATCATTCTCGAGCATTTAAAAAATATTCCGTGACACATTCGGGTTCGTTTAATCATAATATAAGTTAATAATAATAATAATAATATAATAGATAAAACTTTGTCAAAAAAATAAATGTTTGGGACGGGGTTCGAACCTGCGTCCCAAACCGGTTCAACACATATACACATCTAACCAATTGAGCTACACCATGCTATCTGTTTAGAAACCCATCTTAATAATTATATACATACTTGAAAATCGATCAGTTTGACTTAAAAAGTCAACTGATTCGCGTCAATCATCATCAATCAATCTCTATAACGCGCAATTGTATCTGGAATGGAAAGGTGGTTATTGCCATTGACCAGACGCGTCAATTTACAGCAATAATCGTCATCAATCATACCTATTTTACATCAAGGACGCGTCAAACACATTCAATTCGAGTCAAAACATACCAAATCTACAATCCGACCCTTGCCCTATAAATTGGACGTGCCTAGACAGTCCCAAATCACCGATAAACATTCCCTTACCTTCACTTTCTGATAAAACAACCTGCAAATCGAAGTTTTGAGCCGCGTTGACGTTTTCTTTGACCGAGCCCTCGTACCCGATTACGGTTTGGTAAGTCGAATTTTTTTTGTGGGTTATACTCATCGGCACTTAGGGAACAATAGCCCCAAGAATTCAGGGGCTATTTGTAACACCCCAACCGATGGCGGAATCATCGAGGTGCCTGCTCCACCGCTTGTGCGGGTGCCACGTAGTGACGATTGTTCAAAAGCTCATGGTACTAAAATGTAAATATTTGATTATTGAATATTGTTTTACAACATGTGAAATTAAATACAAGACAACATAAATAAAGATAATTGATTGAGTTAATCTAAGTCCAAAGTCCTATGTGAAGCGTCAAGCAGCTTATCCTGAAACATGCACGAAAATAATTTTGTCAACATATGATGTTGGAGAGTACTACTTAGCTTTGTACATATAGTATAAGTTTGAAAAGGTAGTACAATTCATGTGTCTAGCATCACCAAGGCATTATGTAAACACGCAAGTAACCAAGCAAGACAAAGATCAAATGTAAAGTTTGTACAATGAAATTGATAATGAGCACCTCAACACGTGTCAAGTCTAAAAGAGCACCATAACATAAGTTATGTCTAAAAGAGCACCGTAACATAAGTTACGTCTATATGTAAAGAGCACCATAACATAAGTTATGTCTAGATGTATGATTTTGTATGTAAGCTACGTTCATGTTCAAACATAAGCACAAAGATAAACAAGACACGTATATGAATAAAAATGTATGTGTAAATGAATATGAAAGTTTTGTATACTTGTGCATGAATCGCCCCAAAAGTGTAAAAACGAAAAAGGGGATAAGTAATACTCACCTTAGCAAGGTGGTAAGTCTTGTGTAATTGAATAAGTATAATCCAACGTTGCCAAGTATCACCCTATGTATAATGTAACAAATAAGTCTAAGTCTATTTGGTCTATAAGTATTTTCTAGGGCTTCGAATTGGGGATAAGTATTCGTTTGAATAAATTAAACGTTTAATAAATAAGAGAATTTTGATAAATAAATAAACAAAAGTCTTTTTGTATATTTTAAATCAAGGATGGTCACAATATAAAGTTTTAAGTGTGAAAATAATTTTTGTAAAATTATTTTCTTGAAAATAGAATATTTAATCTATTTATTTCAAATTGTCAAAATATAACTTTAATATTTAAAAATATTAAAATTAAAGGATTTTTAAATTAAAAATTGTATTTCTGTTCCAAATGAATAGAAATAATTTATGTAAAATTTTGGTACAAAAATATTGAAAAATGAATTTATTATGATTTATTTTTTATTAAAACTAACAAAAATTAATTAAGAATATAAAATGAACGGTTTTTCTGGAATAAAAATGAATTCTGAAATGTTTATTGCTATATAAGTTTAGTATAGTTTTTGTGGAATTTTATAAAACCGTTTTGATATTTTTATAGAATTTTATAAATAAAATAGAATAAACTTGTAATATTTATTATATATAATAAATAAAAGATTTTTGGAAATCTAAAAATTGGATAATGAACTTTATCATAAGAATAACTAAATATAATTTTTGTAGAATTTATAAAGTTGTTTTAGTATTTTAAAATTAATTTTAAAAAATATAAGAGGATATATATATATATATACATATATATATATGAAAAAATGTTGTTGATGCCAAGGATCGAACCCGGGCCTCTGGCCGGTTCGTGTTTATAATCACAAGCCCAGACCATCTGGTCTGGACCTTGAGAACAGGTATGTTTGGTTCCAAATAATTATATAGACTCCTTGGGTTAGATTCATATTTATTAAAATGATAAGAAAAAAAAAGATGTGATGAGCCAGACTGTTTTATATAAATATGTTGACTGCGTGTGTCATCTTCCCCAATTTACTAAACCGTGCCCTAACTTTCCAATTACAAAAATTAAGGATCAACAGCCCCTGGATTTTTGGGGCTATTGTTTGTTATGTACCGATGAACAAAACCTACAAAAGAATTGATACTTACAAGGCTTTAATCGTGTGTAATAACCGGTCAATCAGAAAAAGTCAAACGCGAGTGGTTTGAGTATGATAACAGAGATTTAGAGGTAATTGAGAATAGGGGTTTTGTTTTCGGCACAAGGAGATGCTTCGGGACGTCTCTATTTATACTACATACGCATAAATGGAAGGTTCAACGGTTTGACTCGTAATGGTCAACGCGCGTGAATTTTGCTCAGTTATGGGATGATTTAAGTGATTTAATGTTGCTGGATTGATGGTTGATTGAGCTCCAATTATCTAGTAATCTTGCAAGGTCAAAGTTCCAAAGAAGAGAAAGAATTAAAGGATTTAAAAAAAAATTAAAAAAAAAAGAAACTTGCTGTGTGTCTGTCGAGTACAGCTAACAAGCAGAGAAGAAGAGAATTCGACATGGGCCTTGGGTTTGGGCTGGTGGGCTGGGCTCGAAAAGGACAAGGTTTATTAGGTTTAAGGTTGGTTATGAATTTAACATATATTATTAATAATACAAGTTTATTCATTTATATTTATTAAATTCTATAAAAATATCTAAACGATTTTATTAAATCTCACAAAAATTATCCTAAACTTGTATATTCTTAAACATTCCAGAAAATATTTTTATTTCAGAAAAACCGTTTATTTTATATTTTTAATTAATTTTTGTTAGTTTTAATAAAAAATAAATCATAGTAAATTCATTTTTCAATATTTTTGCACCAAAATTTTATATAAATTATTTCTAACTATCTAGAACTGAAATACAATTTTTAATTCAGAAATTCTTTAATTTTAATATTTTTAAATATTAAAGTGATATTTAGACAATTTGAAATAAATAGATTATATATTCTATTTTCAAGAAAATAATTTTATAAAAATTATTTTCAAACTTAAAACCTTATGTTGTGACTATATTCAACTTAAAAAAAATTTACGAAAAGACTTTTATTTATTTATTTATTAAATTTCTTATATTTAATAAACAGTTTGTTATTAATCAAATAAATACTTATCCCCAATTCGAAACCCTAGAAATACATGTATCCTAGAGTTATTTCCCTTACACGTTATCAAATTCTTTAGGTTGATCATTTGGGGTAATCTCAATTCAAATCTCGTTGTCCAGTTAAATCCCAAGCTATTACGTGAACAGTGAGTCTTCCTACCCCCTTTTTGCTTTTATACATTTTTGGGGTGTTACATGTACACTATTACAATTTCAAATACAAGTTTACATTTTTACAATACAATTCTAGTACTATGTGCATTGCTTACAACGTGCTTTATGCTTAGACAATACATGTGGATTACATTTGTACTTAGTGAAATCATTAACATGGTACAAGCCGACCTTAACATTGGATAGCGCTATTTGGATTGACAACCCGCCTAGATTGATTCTCCCCCTTTTTCATCGGAGAATCCGTGGCCATTGTTAACTTTTTATCCATTTATTGGATAAGTACACCGCCGTTCATTAGTACATTATACAGTCACAGGGTTGATTTCGCTCATTTGTATGATACATAGTTTACATATTTGCACTGTAGCTTGCACTTGAATTGTATATCTTTTTAACTTACTATATATATCAAAACTAGGAATGCTCACCAACATTTCATATGTTGACCAAACCTATTTTTGTACATGTTTCAGGTGCAGTTTGATCTAGTGCTTTAACAAGAGACATTTAGTGCTTTACTTTAATTCAGTTATTTCAATATTTACATTTCATTTAGACAATGTATTTCCATTTCCATGTAAGACAATTTTGGTTTATTCAATAATATTTACATTTTAGTACCATGTTCTTTTGAACAATCGTCACTACGTGACACCTCGATGATTCCGCCATCGGTTGGGGTGTTACAAATTGGTATCAGAGCCATGGTTATAGGGAATTAGGTTATTAGAATGCCTTTTAGCCTAGACTATAACCGAATTTCAACTTTCAGGTACAACATTTCCTAATTTATCATTTCCCTCATTTCCCTCATTTCCTTCCACTTTCCTCTCTCAATCTCTCTCCTTCTTCTCCATTTCTCCTCATCTTTCATCATGGTGTATAGAGATGGTGTCCTACAAGGAGTGGAAAGACTACATCATCATGGAGCGGGAGCAGTACCTTTCATGAAGACACTCTTAGGCATAATGCCTATTCTTATTTTTGCTCCTTAAAAGTTATTGAGCTTTAATGAGTGTGATGGGGACACGTGAAATCTGGAAGGGTGGATGCCTGTACACTGGGTTTTCTGGCATAGGCAAGCATAGCGCATAAATCCATTTACGGACCTGTTATGCTTACCTGGGGATTCCTGGAGTGAGTGTCCACTTATAGGCTAAAGCATGTCTTCTTTGATCACCATTGGGCTCAATTTCTTTGAAAAGTCAACGTTCTTGTTGGGCTTTATAGCTAGACAAGGGCAATCCAAGCATGTTATGCAAATATTTCAAATGATATACTCCTATTTCACATACAATATCTTGTATTCATAATCATTTATGCAATTATACACTTACATTTATTAATCTCATAATTTTTCATTGACTGCCTTGTAGATGTCTGCTCGCCGTATGCTCCGTGATGCTAGCCAATGCACTGTTCGTGCTTCTGGACAACGTTCTGATCATCGCCTTGCTTCTCTAGTTGCTGAGCAAATTGCTGCAGTGATTCCAAATCTTGTTAGTGAGTTAACCCAAAACAGCAACAGTGCCAACACAGCGGGTGCAACTCAATTCCGGTGCACATTCAAACACTTTAACTCATGCAACCCCATGAAGTTTACTGGTGAGGAGGGTGCTACTGGCCTCCTCCAATGGTTTAAAAGTATGGAAAGTACCTTCGTGAACAGCGAGTGTCCTGATGACCTCCGCGTTCGCTATGCTACCAGTGTCCTTCAAAAGGGGGCACTAACCTGGTGGAATGGTGAAAAGCGTAATCGGGGCGCTGATGTTGCTCTATCCTTGTCTTCGGCTGAGGTCAAGGAACTCGTGATCGCCAAATTCTGCCCTAGGAACGAAATGAGGAAACTAGAGGAAGAGTTCCATGGGTTGAAACAAGACAGTGGTGAAAATCTTGCATACACTACCCGATATCATGAGCTCAGTATATTGGTTCCACACATGGTTACCCCGATCTCTCGAGCAATCGAGAAATATATTGAGGGATTGCCTGACCTAATTCAAGATGTAGTCACTGGAAGCAAACCCACTACGGTGGAAGAAGCCATCCAGCTTGCAGCCTCCTTGACTGACAAGCACATCAAAAAGGGAAATTTGGTTAGGAAAGGAACCAAGAAACCAACTGAGAAGACCCCCACCTCTACTACTGAATCATCAAGAGTTGCTGTAGACAATACCGGTTCCAACACTAGGAAGCGGAAGTCCAGAGGTAGAAACTACGCTGTTGTAGCCCCAGTAACTCAGGCTCCAATAGCCCAGGCTCCAATGGCTCAGGCTCCTCCTGTTAAGAAGGTTTATAGTGGAAACTTACCCAAGTGTGCCACCTGTCAGTACCATCACCCCTCAAATTTTCCTTGTCGCCATTGTACCACCTGTGGTAGGTACGATCATGTAGCTGCCACATGTCGATCAGTGATTCAACCTCAACCAATCAATGCTCAACCTGTTAATCCTCAACCAGCCAACCCTCAACCAGCTCGCCAAAACCCACAACCTATAGCATATGGTCGAGCTTGCTTCAATTGTGGTGATCCAAACCACCTTAGAAATCAATGTCCAGCACTTGTCCCAGCAAACCGTGCAGCAAACCCAGTGGCTCGTGGTAGGGCTTTTAACATCAATGTAGCAGAAGCCCAGGAAGCAAATGATGTGGTGAATGGTACGTTTTTACTTGATGGTCGTTATGCTTCGATTTTATTTGATACTGGTGCGGATAAAAGTTTTGTGTCGTTAGCATTCGAACCTTTATTATCTCACAATCGCTCTAGATTAGGAGCGCCTTTCACTGTCGAGGTCGCGGATGGTAAACCCATCTCAATCGATTCCATCATCCAGGGTTGTACTCTTAGCCTTAACGAACATGACTTCACCATTGATCTCATACCCATGAAATTGGGAAGCTTTGATGTTATCGTGGGTATGTATTGGCTTTCTAAACATCATGCTGAAGTTGTCTGCTTTGAGAAATTTATTCGGTTTCCTCTCGCATCGGGTGACTTTTTACGGGTTTATGGTGAGAAACCATCCAGTGGTCTTAAACTCATGTCCTGCACTCAAGCACAAAAATATCTACGTAAGAAATACGTAGCTTTCTTGGCCCATATTGTGGAAAAGAAAGGTAAAGACAAGAGTATCCAAGATGTTCCTGTTGTTCGTGAATTTCCCGAAGTCTTTCTTGATGACTTACCTGGACTACCATCGGTGCGTCCTGTTGAATTTTGTATTGATCTTGTACCTGGTGCTACTCCCGTTGCAAAATCTCCGTACCGCCTTGCACCTTCCGAGATGCAAGAACTTGCAAGTCAACTTCAAGAGTTAGCAGACAAGGGTTTCATTCGCCCCAGTTCATCACCTTGGGGAGCTCCAGTCTTATTTGTAAAGAAGAAGGATGGATCTTTCCGAATGTGTATCGATTATCGGGAGCTGAATAAACTCACCATTAAAAACCGGTACCCTTTACCCCGCATTGATGACCTCTTTGATCAACTTCAACGTTCGACTTGCTTCTCAAAGATCGATCTTCGTTCGGGATATCATCAACTACGAGTCCATGAAGACGATATTCCAAAGACAGCTTTTCGTACACGCTATGGTCATTACGAGTTCATGGTTATGCCTTTTGGACTAACGAATGCACCCGCTGTCTTCATGGATCTCATGAATCGCGTGTGCAAACCCTTCTTGGATAAGTTCGTAATCGTTTTCATCGATGACATTCTCATTTACTCTAAAACCAAATCAGCCCACGAACAACACCTTAGACAAATTTTGAGTCTTTTGAAGAATGAACAACTGTATGCCAAATTCTCCAAGTGTGAATTTTGGCTTAAGGAAGTTCAATTTTCGGGACACATTATCAGTGATAAGGGTATACACGTGGATCCAGCTAAGATTGAGGCTGTTAAGAATTGGATTACACCCAAGTCTCCCACGGAAATTCGCTCTTTTCTTGGCTTAGCGGGTTACTATCGTCGATTTATTCTCAACTTCTCCAAGATTGCCTTACCTCTCACTTCCTTGACCCATAAGGATAAACCATATGTATGGGGACCCAGTCAGGAAGAAGCATTCCAGACATTGAAGCAGAAACTGTGTGATGCTCCAATCCGCACTTTACCTGACGGCAATGAGGATTTTGTGGTTTATTGTGATGCCTCTAACCAAGGTCTGGGTTGTGTTCTCATGTAACGAGGCAAGGTTATAGCATATGCATCGCGACAACTGAAAAACCATGAGAAAAATTACACTACCCATGATCTTGAACTCGGAGCGGTCGTTTTCGCGCTTAAGATTTGGCGGCACTATTTATACGGTACAAAATGTGTAATCTTCACTGATCACAAGAGTCTTCAACACATTTTCAACCAGAAAGATCTGAATATACGACAACGACGATGGGTCGAGTTGTTAAACGACTACGACTGCGAGATTCGCTACCATCCTGGCAAGGCGAATGTTGTAGCCGATGCCCTTAGTCGTAAAGGTCATGCCCAGCTTTATTGTGCTCAGGTCCAGTCTGATATCAAACTCCGCATCATTGAAGCCCAACATGTCTCTGTTACTGAGGGCAACATGTACGAAGAAATGTCGTGTGGACCCGAAAATCAGTTGGAAACCAAAAATGGTTTACTTTATTTCATGAACCGTCTTTGGATCCCTGATCGTGACAACCTGCGTACCTTCCTCATGGACGAGTCCCATAAGTCTCGTTACTCCATTCACCCTGGTGCAGATATGATGTATCAGGATCTGCGTACTTTGTATTGGTGGCCCGGTATGAAGAAGGACATAGCTCTTTATGTGGCTAAATGCCTTACTTGTTCCAAGGTCAAAGCTGAGCACCAACGTCCATCTGGTTTACTTGTGCAACTAGAAATTCCAGTGTGGAAGTGGGAGAACATTGCTATGGACTTCATCACGAAGCTTCCACGCACCACTCGTGGGCATGACAGTATCTGGGTTATCGTCGATCGTTTGACCAAATCTGCTCACTTCCTACCCATTCGTGAGACCTACACAGCTGAGAAACTGGCTAAGATCTACATCAGTGAGATTGTCAGCCGTCATGGTATTCCTCTAGACATTATTTCCGATCGTGATAGCTGGTTTACTTCTCGCTTTTGGCAGACATTTCAGTCCGCACTTGGTACACAACTGAATCTTAGCACGACTTATCACCCACAGACGGATGGTCAAACTGAACGAACCATCCAAACATTGGAGGATATGCTTCGAGCGTGCATCATCGACTTTGGTGGTAATTGGGACACGCACTTACCCTTGGTTGAGTTCTCGTATAATAACAGCTACCATTCCAGTATTAACATGGCACCGTTTGAGGCACTTTATGGTCGCAAATGTCGTTCCCCTGTGTGTTGGAGCGAGGTTGGTGAAACACAAATCACCGGCCCCGAACTGATACAAGAAACGACAGACAAAATTCTTCGCATTCGTGAGAACTTGCAAGTTGCTCAAAGCAGACAGAAGAGCTATTCCGATCAAAGGCGCAAGCCTCTAGAATTTCAAGTCGGAGACATGGTACTTCTCAAGGTTTCACCTTGGAAGGGTATATTTCGGTTTGGAAAGAAAGGGAAACTTGCACCACGGTTTGTAGGCCCTTTTAATATCCTTGAGCGAGTTGGGAAGGTGGCTTACAAGCTCGATTTACCACCAGAGCTCAATAATGTTCATCCAACGTTTCATGTTTCTAATCTTAAGAAGTGTTTGGCTGAAGATAACCTCCATGTTCCTTTAGAGGATATCCAGATTGACGAGTCGATGCGCTTCATAGAAAAACCTGTGGAGATTATGGATCGAGATGTCAAGACGCTTAAGCGAAGCCGAATTCCAATTGTCAAAGTTCGTTGGGAATCCAAACGAGGCCCAGAGTTTACTTGGGAACGTGAGGACCAAATGATGTCAAAGTATCCTCATCTTTTTCCAGAGACTACCACTTGAAGGAATTTCGGGACAAAATTTCTAAAAGTAGGGGATGCTGTGACATCCGTCACTTTTCTTTGTATTTTTTTTAATATTTTATGTACGTTAAACCTCAATTAATGAGACGTTACATTTTCATCATTCTCGAGCATTTAAAAAATATTCTTTGACACATTCGGGTTCGTTTAATCATAATATAAGTTAATGATAATAATAATATAATAGATAAAACTTTGTCAAAAAACTAAATGTTTGGGACGGGGTTCGAACCCGCGTCCCAAACCGGTTCAACACATATACACATCTAACCAATTGAGCTACACCATGCTATCTGTTTAGAAACCCATCTTAATAATTATATACATACTTGAAAATCGATCAGTTTGACTTAAAAAGTCAACTGATTCGCGTCAATCATCATTAATCAATCTCTATAACGCGTAATTGAATCTGGAATGGAAAGGTGTTGATTGCCATTGACCAGACGCGTCAATTTACAGCAATAATCGTCATCAATCATACCTATTTTACATCAAGGACGCGCCAAACACATTCAATTCGAGTCAAAACATACCAAATCTACAATCCGACCCTTGCCCTATAAATTGGACGTCCCTAGACAGTCCCAAATCGCCGATAAACATTCCCTTACCTTCAATTTCTGATAAAACAACCTGCAAATCGAAGTTTTGAGCCGCGTTGACGTTTTCTTTGACCGAGCCCTCGTACCCGATTACGGTTTGGTAAGTCGAATTTTTTTGTGGGTTATACTCATCGGTACTTAGGGAACAATAGCCCCAAGAATTCAGGGGCTATTGATCGCTAATTGAGATGATTGGTAAATTAGGGCTCGCTTGATATGAATTTGGGGAAGAACACGCAAGCAGTTATCGTATATAATTATTTGGAATCAATGAAAACACAACCAACTGGTGTAGACCAGTTGGTTTACACGCTGAAAGGTGGAACCCGAACCGGCTAGTGGCCAAGGTTCGAATCCCACATAAAGCATTTTTTTTCTTTCATTAAATCATAAACCTAATAAACCTATATAATTAATTTAAATCCAATATATTTCGTTCTCAGGGTGTGGCTCAGTTGGTGGCCACGCTTGTGATAAAACCCGAACCGGCCAGAGGCCCGGGTTCAATTCCCATAACCAACAAATATTTTTTTGCTATTTTTTATATATACTTAATACATTAAATCTTTTAAAATAGTTTTTAAATATTAAACGTGGTTTATAAATTCTATAAAAATTATAATATGATCTTCAAATGATAAAGTTCATCACCCAATTTTTAGTTTTTCAAAAATAATTTATTTAACATATATTATTAACTAGATTATATCCCGGGAGCGTCCCGGCTTGAGAAATCTAATTTGAAATATCAATTTTATATCTGAAATAGACTTAGACTGATGCGTTTTACAGTTACATGCAAGAAAGCTTCGGGTAGCACCTAATCTAAAACACTTAACAATGTATCTCTAATATTAGTGCATAACCTTAAACAATGTATAACTCTAATATTAAAACCTAACCTAAAACAATGTACAACTCCAATACTAACACATGTTGTAAATAAAATTCATATTTACTGGTTTGAACATAACTAATGACTTGCCTATACATGATTAATGAATAACCTGAACACTTTGTATTTTTTTCTTGTATGAACAAAACCACAGAAAAAAATAGTCGTTTTTTTCTCCGTTTTTTATATATCACTATGGTACCCGTTGGAAAGATAATAAAACGCTCGTTAATTTGGTGTAATTTTTTTCTCTAAAAAATCTCGTATATAAAAGATATTAACGTTTAAAAGTTATGGGAGGAAACATTAGAGATAAAAATCTAATTTTGTTTTTAAATTTTAAATTATTATTTTCCTAAAATAAAGCATTTGCCACATGGGATGACACATGTCACACTCAATGAAAAGAATACTCTCTTTGAATAGCATGTCATTAAAATGGCTTTGGTTTATTATATGTATAGATAATACAAGTTTATTCATTTATATTTATTAAATTCTATAAAAATATCTAAACGATTTTATTAAATCTCACAAAAATTATCCTAAACTTGTATATTCTTAAACATTCCAGAAAATATTTTTATTTCAGAAAAACCGTTTATTTTATATTTTTAATTAATTTTTGTTAGTTTTAATAATAAATGAATCATAATAAATTCATTTTTCAATATTTTTACACCAAAATTTTATATAAATTATTTCTAACTTTCTAGAACTGAAATACAATTTTTAATTCAGAAATTCTTTAATTTTAATATTTTTAAATATTAAAGTGATATTTAGACAATTTGAAATAAATAGATTATATATTCTATTTTCAAGAAAATATTTTTATAAAAATTATTTTCAAACTTAAAACCTTATGTTGTGACTATATTCGACTTAAAAAAATTTACGAAAAGACTTTTATTTATTTATTTATTAAATTTCTTATATTTAATAAACAGTTTGTTATTAATCAAATAAATACTTATCCCCAATTCGAAACCCTAGAAATACATGTATCCTAGAGTTATTTCCCTTACACGTTATCAAATTCTTTAGGTTGATCATTTGGGGTAATCTCAATTCAAATCTCGTTGTCCAGTTAAATCCCAAGCTATTACGTGAACAGTGAGTCTTCCTACCCCCTTTTTGCTTTTATACATTTTTGGGGTGTTACATGTACACTATTACAATTTCAAATACAAGTTTACATTTTTACAATACAATTCTAGTACTATGTGCATTGCTTACAACGTGCTTTATGCTTAGACAATACATGTGGATTACATTTGTACTTAGTGAAATCATTAACATGGTACAAGCCGACCTTAACATTGGATAGCGCTATTTGGATTGACAACCCGCCTAGATTGATTCTCCCCCTTTTTCATCGGAGAATCCGTGGCCATTGTTAACTTTTTATCCATTTATTGGATAAGTACACCGCCGTTCATTAGTACATTATACAGTCACAGGGTTGATTTCGCTCATTTGTATGATACATAGTTTACATATTTGCACTGTAGCTTGCACTTGAATTGTATATCTTTTTAACTTACTATATATATCAAAACTAGGAATGCTCACCAACATTTCATATGTTGACCAAACCTATTTTTGTACATGTTTCAGGTACAGTTTGATCTAGTGCTTTAACAAGAGACATTTAGTGCTTTACTTTAATTCAGTTATTTCAATATTTACATTTCATTTAGACAATGTATTTCCATTTCCATGTAAGACAATTTTGGTTTATTCAATAATATTTACATTTTAGTACCATGTGCTTTTGAACAATCGTCACTACGTGACACCTCGATGATTCCGCCATCGGTTGGGGTGTTACAGACCAAAAACATTCTCATTGTCAGATCCTCAAACGCCACGTATAGGTGTGTATTTACAAGTGAGAGTATGCCAATATAAGGACCCCTTTTTAATGTGGATTCTATTATTGATTTTTTAAGGGGAATTGGAATTAAATAATCCAAACCTTGTCGGGTTGGAAGACAATAATCCAAACTTGAAATTTGGAATCTAACAAGCTTAATTTGTGTCGGTTTTTATTTCACTGAACTAAAACTAACTGGAGTTAACACAGTTAGTTTTCTACCTACGTGGCATGTCACGTTTCCTTATGACGTGTAAAAAATGTCTTGATGGCAAAAAAAGTTTAGCAGAAAACTAACTGAGTTAACCCATTAGTTTTGGTCCAATAAAATAAAAACCAAGACAAATTAGGCCTGTTAGTATCTAATTTTTTTTGACTCGACAAATTAGGATTATTTAATTAGGATTCTTTTTTAATTGATGGGTTTTGATTGTTGAACTGAAAATGTTGGTTATGGGTTTCTTTGAATCGAGTTATATATTAATATTTAATAAAGGATGTATCTTCGTAGATGGCATCAAGAAACAATAATTTATTCAATAATATTGATGGATAGTGATCAGTACAACGTACAGGTTCAGGTACTATGCATCGTACTCTGTCTCTGTGGGTGGGTCGTGGTATACCACTGGTATTTCACTATTTTGGCCATCTTTAATTTTCAAAAAAAAAAAAAAAAAAATTGTTATTGAGCTAGAAAAATAGCAATTATATACCGAAAATTTGCAATTAATTATGATCACTTAGGCCATATGTAATGGGCTGTTACAAAAAACGCCCTCCATTTTTATTGGTTCGTCATATTTACCCCCATTTCATGCTGTGAAAACAAAAAAGTCCAAACTCATTTTAGGCCAAAAACACCTCAGGGGCGGTGTAGGGAGGTTTTGGGGTGTTTTTTTGTCCATTCCATGCTCAAAATTAGTTTTCGTTACACACGGTTTTATGTGATAGTTTTTTTTAAAGAGTCTTGATTATAAAATTAGGCTACTGGGTATGGAGACTAAACCAAGGTTTTGTCTCAATGTCACTAGGATGCCACATAGGATTAGTTTAGTCTCAAACATTTTGATATTTGAGTGGGGTGTGGAGACTAAACCACTCCATGTCTCTAGTATTAATTATTAAAAAAATAGAAATTATGCTATTGGGTAATAAACAAATTGATTCAAAAAAAAAAAAAAAAAAAAAAGAAGAAGAAGAAAGAAACTCTCCTGTTGGAGCGTCCGTTTTGTCTCAAGGGAGACGGGGGGACGGGGGAGGGGTGGGACTAAAGGAGGGGGGCGGTGTTCTTGTCCCAGACAAGCCAAAAAGTGAAGGGAGGGGGGGGGGGGGGGGGGGGGGGGGTTCTTTAGTCTCCATACCGGGTAGCATTAGGAGAAAAGACAATTGTTACTCGCTTATCATAGATTTAGTTGTACAATACATGATTAATAAACCTCTACAAAATGTCCCACAAATCAATTAATGTGGACACATATATTCATAATTAATAGAAATTCAGTGAGCCTTTAGATTATAAGGAGTGATGGGAAAGAGGAGGATGAAGCGTCATGTGATACTTGTGGGACTCATGGGGGGGGGGGGGGGGGGATTATGGGGAGTGGAAGGGGGAAGAGGGGGGAGGAAGTGACATGTGACATTTACTTTTTTCTTTTTTGTTTTGTTTTTTATTTTGTTTTAATAAATAAAAAAACACAATTTTATAAAACCATAAATATAAATTCATTTAATAAACTTCAAAGTAAATAAAAAAAATACACGAACTAACAAAAAAATACATGAAAATTAAAAAACATACATGCACTTAAAAAAATACATGAACCGAAAATGGTTTTAGTTATCGCTATCGTTATCATCAGATGTGTAATCTCTTGGTATACTCCAAATATGATCAACCAGATCCGCTCGAAGGTTGTGTTGTGTTTGGCTATTCTTGATTTCGGAGTTGTTGAAGTTTCTTTCTTCATCAGTAATGCTTTCTTGACTTGGTTGCGTTTCCTCACCAAAGTACTCGCATATTGCACGTCATTCGTCCTCCAAAATCATGTTATGCAAAATAATGCATGCGTACATCACATTTCGCATATGCGTTTTTTCCCACAGTCGACAGGGCTGGGCCAAAATGCGCCATCTTTTTTGCAAGACACCAAAAGCACGCTCAATATCTTTCCGTGCAGCCATTTAAGCTTTGTTAAATTTTTTTTTCTTAGGGTCTAACGTAGTTCTCTGTGTAAACGATTTTACGAACACGACCCAATCAGGGTAAATTCCATCTGTTAGAAGATACCCGTACTTATATTCTACCCCGTTTAAGAAAAAAGTTCCTTTTGATGCAACATTGTTTACAAGATCGTTGAAGATTGAGGATTGATTAAGAATATTTTTATCGTTCAACGAACCAGGCACACCAAAAAACGCATGCCAAATCCAAAGATCTTGTGACGCAACCGCTTCAAGCATCATACACGGCTTTTTATGAAAACCGCTCGCGTGTTGGCCTTGCCACTCTGTTGGACAAAGTTCTCACTCTCATTTCATACAATCTAAACTCCCGAGCATACCGGGAAAACCATGTTTTTCTTCGTGAAACTCCAAAAGTTGGTGTACGTCACTAAATGTAGGTTTTCTAAAATATCTTTTTAAATATAATTCAACGACGTCCGCACAAAAAAACTGAGAACTTTCTCTAGCCGTTCGCTCAGCCATCTTTAGATAGTCATCCATTATGTCGGAACTGGTTCCGTAAGCCAAGTGTCTAAGCGCGGCTGTGACCTTTTGCATCGCGTTAAATCCCATCTGACCACGTGCATCGGGCATTTGTTTGAAATATTCATAATTATTTTCTAAATCATTTGTTATTCTTAAAAATAAATTACGACTCATACGAAAACGCCGCCTAAAACTTTTTTCATCGTATGTTGATTCGGGTGAGAAGTAATCACGTACCAATAACTCATTTGCGGCTTGTCGTTCACGAACTATATACTTTCTATGCTTGGGTGGTTCGGAGGTCCCTTCGTCATCCGCTATAGCTTGAACGACTTTCTGAACGCTCGCTATTAACAACTCTGCGCCACCTTCGCCCCAGTCATCCAAAGCGAGTTGATCAAACATATCACCTGAACTCGAAGATTCGTCCGACATCTTGCAATTTTTTTTTTAAAAATAAGATAGTTTGGAGAGGATTTTATGAAAAAAAAAAGAGTGTGTGTTTGTGTAGAAGAGGGTATTGTTATATATATATATATATATAATAAAAATTACATTTTTTTTTCAAACGATCAAAAATACCCCCACCAACCAAAACCCTCCACGTGCCACCAAGCCCCCCCCCCACGCCAGGCTCATCTTCCCCCCCCCCCCCCCCCCCCCCCCCCCGCCCCTTCCCGCCCTCCTCCACGTCGGGCCGGCGGCGGTGTTCCCGCCCAAAATCATCCCCCATGCCATTGTTCCCGCTCCCACTCCGGGTACTCTTAAGCATGTGTAACATTAGGCTTTTTAAGAAAATATGTGTGTAGTGGTGTGTGGGTTTTATTGGGCTTTATAAATGATTAGGTAATTAATGCTTAATTATTGTTTTTTATTTAAATAACAAATTTAAATACCAAATAATATTTCATTAAATAAAAAAATTACAAATACTAAAAAAAGTTACAAATACTAAAAAAAATTAGAAATACCAAAAAAAGTTACAAATACTAAAATAAAAATTACAAATACTCATAGATTATATTTTATCTCGATTTTGGCCTTATGCAAACACATTTCCAACGTTTTACCGGTTAAGTGGTCGTATGGCCGTGTAAAACTCAAAGTCGCGTTCAAATTGTCAATCTCTCATAAGCTCGACCACCTCTCGGTTGTCTTGGATACGTTGAGCCCCGATGTCTCGTATGTCCTGGAGGCGTTGGTTCATCTTGGAAAAATGCCTGACTCAACTCGTTGACCCCCGACAATGACTCGACTGGGCGGTTCGAGCAGCTCTTCAACCGGGCGGACGTGGTAACTCTTCCGCCCCTTCCTCCCCTACAAAAAGCACATTTTCTTCGGCGTTTAGGTCGATGTTTTGCGTGTCAGACGTTGACGTTTCGGGATAAACCGACTCAGAGGTCTTGGACTTCTTTGAAGGCCTCATATTTCTCGCCCTAGATGAAGAAGTTCCAACCGTCGGCGGACGCGTACAACTCTTCGTCGTCCCATGGTTGTACATTTTTTCGTGTGGGGTTCGGTTTCTTTCTTTTTGTGGGATCGTCTTTGTCGCCCGGTTGGTCGCTCGGGCTCTTGCTCCGGCTTCGGCTCCTGGGTCTCCGGAACCGAGATTGGCTCTTGACAAGATTTTGATGACCCGAACATTTGAAAAGACCCAAAGACTTAGGATGACCCGAAACCTCCCATGTTGAAGTTATACGCGTTCGGGTCCATCCCATGGGGTTGGTTTAACAGGTTCATAAAACCGGTTTGGTTTTGAACCGAACCCGAAGCAATGGGTTGGTTCGGCTCGCGGATGATTAAGAGCCAAAATCGCCACTGAAAGGATTCATGTTTTTGTTTGAATGGTATGTGTTTTTGTTTGAATGTTTGTGTGAATATTTGAGTTATACACACACACGCGTGGTTGTTTTTTTTTGTTAAAGTGGCCATTCCACCCCAACAGTAATATCCACCTCCAGGGGCGGTGTGTCCGACGCTACGGGGGGCCATAGTGCCCAATAACGCTCGGGCATGAAGCCCACTACCCATACACTTATGAACAAAAACACACACAAAGACTATGTGTTGTGGCTCACCTTAAGCACAAACTCTATCCTCTCATATCCCGACAACTGGACACTGACATAACACCAGATAAAAGAAGCTGCTTGCTCACCTGACCCTGTTAAGGCTCACCTTGGCCTCCAATGCTAGCAGCCCCTCAAAAAGAGTCACTGCTTTCCTCTCCACGCGAGCCACGTGACTCGTCTGCTCGCTCGCACACAACAACATATAGTCTTAGAGGAACTCGCGTGATACGGATGATAGCTTAAAAATTAGGTAGGTGATTTTAATTTAAATAAGTCGGATTTTATTCTAGTTGATCCAACTAAACTCGAATTTTAGTTGTATGGGTGTTGTGATCGACCCTTGTAGACCGCTCAACTTGAATTCAAACCAAGCTGACTCAGCTCGAGCTCAAAATCAAGCTTATTTTGAGGCTTGAGCTCAACTCAAATAAAATATAAGTCAACTCAGCTCGGCTTGATTTAGCTCAATTCAGTTTTGAGCCATAACCATAACTATAACCAAAACTAAAATTTTCGGTGTGGTTCAACTTTGAACCTACTTGTTATAAAAGGCCCATGAACCAAGAAAAAAAAAACTAAACATGCAAATTGACCCCTCGACATAACATAACAAAGCCACTAAGAAACTTTGTGGAGTTACTCATCTCTATTTGTGACGGTTTTCTTTGACATTGTTTCTTTAGACAAGCGATGAGTGACAAAATGTGTTTGATAGTTTCAAATTTATAAACTCTAATATATTGGTTAAATCCAAATGACGGATAAGTTAAGTCAAAATGACGAAGGGGCAAATTCACTCTCATTGACGCTAAACTCTTATAAGTATCTTAAAATCGTGGTAAAGAAATTCTTATGATAGAAAGCTATATCTTTAGAGATATACATTTTGAACCCTAAAAGGGTTTCTTAAACCCCATAAAATTCAATAAAGGGATATTTTCTTTCTTTTTTGTTTTCTACTTAACGACATGAGTTATTAATTGAAAGGTACATTTTAGTGGTCGTTTACTAACATTGTGTTGAGCCATTAATAGGTCGGACAGATTAAGAGGAAGCCTCCAATCAGTCAACATGCTTCTAAAACTTATCAACTAAGAGGTTTTACGCATCATTAAAAGGTGTCTTTTAATTAAACCAAGCACACTCTAACTTAATCGATTAAGTTGTAGCATCATAATTGAATCATTAATGGGTTACAAATAATCGCTTAGTTATATTTGTAGTTTATAGCATCAACAAAGTACAGAGTCCACGCTCCTCCACGTCAGACTTTTTATTAAAAACTTACGAACCCAACCTTTCCCATAAGGGAGGACGGTGTGTTTGCCAAGGGTACCTTGGAAAACACCAATCTTGTGTTGACATCATAGTTGTTAAAAGCGCAAGGCGCACTCAAGGCCCCAAGATTGAGCCTTGGTTCTCAGTGCAAGGCGCCTAAAAAGCAAGAGCTTTCTTAAGAGAGGCACACGGTATAAAAATGCATTTTTAGGAGTTGTAAACATGTTTTAGGATTGTGTAGTGTTAGTTTAGGTTGTTTAAGGTTGATTATAGACATCTTTTGGTCTGATATAATTGTTTCAGAGCTGTATAGATAACTGTTGACCGGAATTCCGTTTGAACTTGGCTTGAAAAATGCACCTAAGGGTCTGAAAGAAGGACTTCTAAAACGAAGCGAGAATGATGCGTTGAGCCTGAAAAGTTGGCCTAGATGCACGCCTAAGTGGCATTTGACAAGTCAATTTGACATCTCACATTTGCCAAATACTACCCTCATTAATTTGTGGCAATACCTAAGGTATCGTTAAACTTTTTTTTTTATTTAAATCTAAATTAAGCATTTAAATACCAATTAATAATACATGAAAAGAAAACTACATAATTAAAATTTAAACTACATACTTAAAACTTAAAGTAATACATGGAGATACAAGATGTTCCACAAAAACAAATCGAATTTGGAAATAAATATCTTGATTCCGCAACTCCCTAAGAACATTGTTGTCACAGACTGTCTCGGCCGGGGGGGGGGGGGGGGGGGTCATTTATGTGGATTGAGGATATCTCGCTTTTCCCTCATCCTTTAAGATGGTGTATAGAAGATAAATTGGGATAATTGTTTTATTTTTTTAAATGCCCCCACGGCTAGATTTGGAGTCGTTACTCCTCCCTCGAAAACACCACCCAAACAACCGAGGGTGTCTTCCCCCTAAGTCCACAACTCTAGTCGCAAAATTCATATGCATTCATCCGGTCCAACTTCTTGGACTACCAGTATGCCACACATCCTTATTTGCTTCTTTCTTGACCCTATTGCCTGGATCCCAGACACGAGAGCAAAATGTTGTGTCATGTTAATTTAACTAGTATGGACCCCTCTAAAGCATATGATTGGCAATGATATGCCTCATTTTGCAATGGTAGGGAACACCCACATTCCTTGTAGTGTTTCTTAAAAAATATATTCACCAAACAAAGCTACTGTCTCTCAAATATTCTTCACTTACTACATACCCGGTGTTTGAATGCCTTAAAGAGATCCATGCTCAAGATTTCCTCACTACACTCTCAATTGACGGACTCGGGCAACATATGTCGGCTATCAAATATCGGGCGGTCCTCAAATACCGACTGATGATTCCCATGTTCCCCGTTGACGAACCGTGTCCGATGTGTAAAAAAACACGCTTAGACAAGTTTGGAGAACACGCCCTACATTGTAAGGAGTTGCCAGGCTTTAAATACAGACATGACCTGGTTAGAGATGTTCTATGGGATGTGTTACGAAGGGCGGGGATGTCAGCCAAAAAAGAGGCTCCCGTGAATTTCTTGACAGACCCACTTGACGGGCGGTCCACCTTGAGGCCAGCGGACGTTCTTGTGTTCGGATGGGCGCAAGGCAAGCATGCGTGTGTTGACCTTACTGGGGTATCCCCATTGATGGGACTCCGGGATTCGGGTTTTGTGGCTGGGCAGGCAGTTTTGAAAGCTGAGAGCAAAAAAATGGATAAACATGAAGCGACTTGTCTAGAGAACCAACATGTGTTTGTGCCTTTCGCTTTTGATACTTTTGGAGCGCTGGCCTCGCAAGCAATCAAGCTCCTCGATCGCGTGAAGAAAGTTGTGCAAAGTAATTCTTCAGCTACTAAGGGCCAATGTTTTATTTTTAATAGAGTAAGTTTTGCAATACAAAAAGGGGTAGTGACGCAACTTGTGGCCCGTTTACCTACGTATCACTTGTAATTGGCTGTCTTTGGTTTAATATAATGCTTCTTTAAAAAAAAAGAAGAAGATATTTTCTAACCATAAATCACATCTACAAACATCATAATCGCACTAACCAATGGCTAAAGAAGTGGGAATTGAAACTCATACTAGATTGTGTCTCAAATCGATCGTGAAGAGTAAGAAAGAGGTAGTTTGTCACACCAGTGAGAAGAGAAGAATACTCAGGGGCGGATGTAGCTTATTAGTAGGGGGTGCGGACGTTGCGGCTCAGCTTCGCGCGCGTAGTGGAAAATTAGTGGAAAATTTGGTTTTATTTTACGAAATTTGAAAAACGTTACTACTAAAATGAAAAAAATGAAAAACGTTACTACTGAAAAATGTTTCTAGATCCGCCACTGAGAATACTTAATAGGTTTTGGCACCAATGAGAAGAACAAGATGTAGGTTAAACGACAGGTGTGCAATTTGTTTTTATAATTTGGTTGAGGCAATTAAGGAATTTTAGAGTTTTGAGTTTTATTATGTCAGGGTGAAGATTTTCAACGGAACGGTTGCTAATATTATCCATTTGATTGCGGATGTGAAGTCTTTGGCGTTTCTGTGGTACAAATATAGGCATAAAGAGGGTTCAATAGATTGGCGAAATTGGTGTAATTTTTCTTTTCCGTTGATGTAACTTTTTCCGGTTTTCGGTAGTCTCTGTCTTAGAGATTATCGTCTGGTTGTGTTTTAATGAGATTAGCCTTCCAAAAAAAAATTAGAAGGGTGAAGATAAGCTCAAATCTTCCTTCCGTTTCCCTTCTTCTCTCCACTTCTTAAAAAACCGTAAAACACAATTTTTTCAAGCTTACTCCTATATACTTCCTTTCAACTCCCTTGTTAAATTAGACTTGTGACCACAGCTTTATGGTTGAAGTTTAAATGCATAGTTGTACTAATCTTATTTGTTGTAACTTTTTAGTTAAAGTTTATAAATAATTCATGTATTTTCTCAAGCTTGATGCATATTCAATATATATGATTCTCTCTCCTTTTTTATTATATGCTCATATAAGGGAAAATCATCAAAATGGCCCGTTGACCGAGGGTTTTACCAAAATGGTCCTTTCCCGTCTTTTTGGAGAGACGGGTCACGGTTCCCAAAGAGACTGAACCGTCTCTCGAGACGGTTTAGTCTACAACCAATACATACGCAACACGTGGCCGAGCTGATCCCGAAGACTGTGTGTCGTCTCGGGAGACGTGTCAGAGCCGGGCTCAAGCCGGCTTCTGCTTGGCTTGGCTTGAGCCGTCTCCAAGGCTACCTGAACCGTCTCCAGTCTTCAGCCGTCTGTCACACGGTTCACGAGACGGGTTCCCTTAATTTTTTTTTGTTTTTACCGTTTTTTTTATAATGTTTTTACTTATTTTCTTTGTTTTTACCGTTTTTACTGAGAGAAACCTTGACTTTGGTTTAATTTTTACCGTTTATTTTATAATTTTTAAATAATTTTCTTTGTTTTCAACTCTAAAAGTAAATGTAAAACATAAATAAAAACATTTCATTAAAAATTAAACATAATAGGAAAACATAAAAAAAAATACATAACAAAGAAAAAAAACTTAAAGTTGGGGGCGCAACAATCGCCATGCCTCGACATGGTCGAAATCGTTGCCGTATCGAACCCCATACTCATACTGAGTGAATTCGATAGCCAACTCTTCATCAAGCTCCGGGTCTTCGGTAACTTGTTGCTCGTATATGGTGTTCCACCTCTCACATTTGATGTTGAGGTCGCCCCACTTGAATTGGAGGTCACGAACGGTCTTGGTGGTGTTGGTGCCAATGTGTTCAACGAAGTCGCTAAACACCCGAGCCCAAAACCCCTCCGGGGGGAAGGCTGACCCATCGTCCCGGGGGAGGGGGGAGGGGGGAGGAGTTGAATTTCCGGGTCATTCGAGGCGTCCTTGTTGCAGACCACAAGGGCCATCTCTTCCTCTTCGGTCCATGTGATCATATTTTTGGCGGGTGTGTTTTTTTTTAGTTTTTACCGTTTGTGTGAGTTGTGAGTTTTAACCACGGTTTCTTCTATTTATATCCAAAAAATTTGCACAGTAAATAAGGTTAAATTAAATAAAGCGACGGTTTCCAAAGCCATCTCGGGAACCGTCAAAGTCAACTGGCTTTGAGCCGTCTCTGGAACCGTGAGACGTCTCGGGAACCGTGAAATGACTTTGAGTCGTCTTGGGAACCGTCTCTCCAATGTATATATGTCACACCCTAACTGATGGCGGAAACATCGAGGTGAGACTTGTGATAGATTGTTCAAAGACTTCATGATACTATGATTGTGATAATATAATTTAAAAGATTTCATTTCATATAACTAAAACAAGGAGTACAAATTGTTCAAAAGAGATACAACATTCATTAATTTAAAGATTTAAGTGGTGTGTTTCTAAGTCCAATACTAATGAGTTTCTTGAATCATCGCATCAAATAATTCCTGCAACATGTATAAAAATATCCGTCAACACATAAAGCATTGGTGAGCATACTAATTTTGGTTTACATACATAGTATTTTAGAATGGTTTACTCAAATCTCATACTATAGCATTGCACATACATATCATACAAAAGACATAACTCAAACCCGCGAGTACCACAGCGTATACCTAACATATTCATGTTAGGCCGTTTAAATCTTAACAATGACCCATAAAGGGGGTGGTGTGCTAGTCCTATAACGCTATACATGTTAAGTGGGCTAATAATAGTTAATGATTTATGTCTAAGTATCTAAGAATCATAAGAATGGCAAGTAGCATATAAGTATGTTTAATAGATTGAGCATGTGTGTTTATGAAAGCATTAGTGTGTTTTGCATATGATACATGTTTACACCCCAAAAGTGATAAAGAGTAAAAATGGGACAAGTATGAACTCATCTGGAGTGCATTATGAAAGAATAACAAATAATGTCTGAAGCTGGATTGACTGAATCTCTTGTGTCCTATTACAAGTAACGGATGTCTTACATTCTAATGCAAATGAACCTATTTTGTTTCTTAGTTGTAAAGATAGTTTATTCAACTACCTAGACTCGTATTGAACTAATACGCGTCTTTAAATATTTGTAACTTAACGAACCGATAGGAACTTGGTTTTGTTTCTAGAAGGTATATGTGTACGTATAGTTACTATAAATATTTACTTTAATGTAGTATTTGAGGTTGCGTTGATTTAATTATACATATTTATAGGTTTAAATGCCCAATCGGTAAAGTCATAAAAGGACGCAAAACCCTAATGTAAGGTAAATTGGTAATTACGGTCCGGAACGTAATCATGAATTTACAGGTACATTAAGGTAGTGTGAAATTTTATCAAGGTTTCCGGTAGATGGCCAATTGTAACGCTGGTTTTCTCTTAACTTCGGGACGAAGTTCCTAAAAGTAGGGGAGACTGTAACATCGCAAATTTTTTTCCCAAATCCTAATATATTTTCTTTTATTATAATGTGCCTAAGTCTTTACTTTACTACCACACAACTAAAATATATATACATATATAATAATAATAATAATAATAATAATAAAGATAAATAATCTAGTTTCTTTTTGGTTTTGTCTTGATGCACTTAACCCAAACAAAACTGCTGGCCCACCCAGACAAGCCCAACAGTCATAACCATCGGCCCAAACTGAAACAGGCCCAAACCCTTAACCATCTCTGATTTTCGAACACCTGCAAATCCGACGAGGATTCCGGCCACCCTGCAACTTTCCAAAACACGATTTTGACCAAATTAAATGCCCAAACGCGTAAACTAATCACGGATGACTCGTCCCCTTGCCTGATTTACTCGTGATTCCGCGTGGATTACACGCAATTGATGCCTAAAGTCACGGCCTTAAACACAAAAAAAATCAATTCAACGAGTGTTGGTATTTGACTATAAAAGGACCTACCAATCTGCTCATATGACGTGCGCAAACCTTTTCTCATTAACAATTTCGCCTCCAAGTCTCTTAATCTGTACCAATTAATCTCGCCGGAGCTAAAGACTTTTCCGGTCACCCTCTTCTCCTACGCTAAACTGTAAGATTCTCTCAACCTTGTGTTCGTACGTATGTAAGGGTTGAAAGCCCTCTGCTTAATTGAGTTTTTGTAAACAAATTCAAGCTCAATTGGTCATAGTTTAGATTAGGGTATAGATTGGGGAAGATAACTCATAACACCTATAAGTTAAATATTTTTATTTCGGGTTATAATTGTTCTCAGGGTGTGGCTCAGTTGGCGAGCCACACTTGTGATAAGACTTGAACCGGCCAGAGGCCCAGGTTCGAGTCCTTGCCACCACAACCTTTTTTTAAAAACCCTTTTCTTTTATATTGTTGCTATTTTTCTTTTAAAATGATATTTAAATACCAAAACAACTTTATAAATCCTATAAAATTTATTTTATGCAATTCAAATGGTTAAGTTTATTATCCAACTTTTAGTTTTTCAAAAATCATTTATTTATTATATATTATAAATATTATAAGTTTATTCTATTTTAATTATAAAAATCTATAAAAATATCAAAACGATCTTATTAATTTCCACAAAAATTATTTTAAGTTTTTATAACATTAAGCTTTTCAGAAATGATTTTTATTTCTGAAAAATCATTTATTTAATATTTTTAATCAATTTTTGTTAGTTTTAATCATAATTAAATCATAATAAATCCAATTTTCATTATTTTTGCACCAAAATTTTATACAAATTATTTCTGAATATTTAGAACAGAAATATGATTTTTAAACCAATAATTCCTTAATTTTAGTATTTTTAAATATTAAAGTTTAATTTTGGCAATTTGTAATAAATAGATTTAATAATCTATTTTAAAGAAAATAATTTTATAAAAATTATTTTTATACTTCAAACACATTATTGTGAACATCCTAAATCCAAACTTTATAAAAAGACTTTCATTTATTTAATTATCAAATTCCCTTTATTTAATTAACATTTTATTATAAATTCAACAATTGGATATCCCCAAATCGAAACCCTAGAAACTTATACATTTGTAGACTTGATAGACTTAGACATATTATTACCTTATTATAGGGTGATACTTGACACATTTGGGCAACATCATTATTCAATCTTTTCAACAGATATAACATTTTGCTAAGGTGAGTTTTACATAGCCTTTTTTTTATTTATCACCATTTTTGGGGTGAAACATGTTACAACATTATTTATGCAATTCAATCATCAATGTGTCTATGTGTATTTCTATGTTGCATTATGTCTTGAACATGACTAGGGTAAGCACAATTCTAGCATAAACATTCATCAGCCAAACGGTATACATTGATAGATCTATTGGACTGACAATCCCACCCGGATACGTGCCTCCTACAAAGGTTACGTGGGTGTTTGTTACTGCAATATAAACGAGTGAACCATGAGCGTATGGGATGTACCACAATACAACAGTCAACAAGGTTGATTATGCACTCGATTTACTTCTAGTATGTTTTCGCATATGGACTAGATTGCCATGACACATGAATTGCATAACAATTTTATTCAATTATCAAAACCTATGCAATTCTCACCAACTTTTGTTGACCCAAAACATTTTCAATTTAACATGTTTCAGGTTCTACTTGCTTGGAGATTTGAATTGATGCTTGAGGATATTTGCATAGTTTTATTCAATTTGATGTACAAATTCTTAGAACAATTGTATGTAACTTACTTAAATTATTTAATGAAATTTATTATTTACCATGAGCTACTGAACAATCATCAAATACGTGACATCCCGATGTTTCCGCCATCGGTTGGGGTGTTACATGTATTAAGGTGAAAGTGTATTCGTAAGAGTATCAAGATGCGAATGTGAATGTACAGGTAGACGTAGATGTGATTGTATCATACAAAGATAAAGGTTTATGGACAATCAGGATGGAAAGTAATGTTTGAGTTTATCGAAAAAAAAATGAAATAGTCATTCCTTTGGGAAAGAGTAATTAAGGAGTCACTATGCTTTGTAGGAGATAGAGGTATAGAATGTATTGAAGAATATTAACAATATGTAAGTCAATGAAGGTAGAAATGGAGGACACATATTGTATGTGGATGATAGATGATAAGGAATTTTGATATTGAAAAAAAAAATGAAGTTTTTGGTCGATAAGTATTCAAATTTAATGGGGAATGATGTATACCGAATATAATGAAACTTTATATCCTGGTTATTAAAAACGAAAATATTGTTGGTAAATAGTTTAGTTCATTAAAATTTACAATTTTGTATACATATGGGTATAGACTAGTTGACGTGAAATCAAGTTTATGGAAATGATTGGTTTTACAAAACAAGTAAATAGATAACTAAGTAGTAGATGTCTACTTGCGAAAAGAACTTATGATCCTTATTACCCATATATGAGAAGGTCAAGTTTCATATGTTATCAAAAATTTTCAATTGTGAACTAGGTATGAACTATGTAAATAAAATGACTTCATGTTTCATGAAAGAAAAATCATATTCGCAAACTTTTTTTTAATCATACAAAACGAGAATAATTGCTTACCCGTTTCGAACAAGATTGTTTTTAGAAAATACAGGGGGGATTTAGAACGGTAAAAAGAAAATACGAAAGATAATGAAATCGTAAAGTATATGTAATTGTTTGTTAAAACTTTTGAGTATACTGTGAGAAGATTCATTTGATTTGGATAGAATATGTCATAAGTAGAATAATGTAAAATAATAATTGGTATCATGCGTTTCTGTAATTTAGACGTTAACGAATGTTAGAAGGTATAAAATAATAATTGAAGCATTACTTTGTTTTAAAATTGATTTGGTATAACGTAACGTAAATAAGAACAAACGTGGAGTATGATAATATGAATAAAAATACATGATGTTAAGGTTTTAATGCATGATGTTGAACATTTATAATAATTTATAATACTCGAAAATATCCATTCGATATTTTATTTGAACACAATGTCATAAACGTGAGAATTTCGATTTGTTTAGAACATAACTTTTTTTTATATAATCGATTGCCAATCGATGTATAAGGTTGGAGAAAACTTTGTAAAGTGCATAATTGGAAAATACTTGATAATGAAACGCTTTAATATGAAATCAGATTTATCATAAAATATTGATTAAAATATTTGAAGATATTAAAAATTAAATGTTTTTTTAGAAATAATGATGTTTACAGATGCTTTTGAAAAATTCAAAACTAGGATTAGGCAGAAGTGGAAGAGGTTTAAGTAACGCGTCTAGTAAAATGGACTTGGAGTTCGTTGCATAACGTAAGAGGGATTTACACAAGACTTGGATTGTTCCTGAACGGAACTACGACTAACCAAAGTGGTCGGAAATTCTTTTGAGTTTGGGAATCATGCTTTAGCCTAATAGGTGGAAATACTCTCGCCGAGGTTTCGGTTAACGGTATTCACCCTTCCAGTTACTACACGTCCATTATCAATCGAAAGTTTGAGACCTTGGAGAGATAAAAAAATATCGAGGATTGAAACTAGTCGCCAAGTTGCGGATTTCACTCCTATCTTAGCGGTGTCGTCTCTTGAGTGTGGTTTTTGCACTTGTCCAACTAGGTAGGAAAATTAATTCCAACATTTTATTGGTAAGTTTCCACTAGAATGAGGATTTGTGAAATTTCCACCAAGGTAAGGAAATCACGCCTATCTTGGTGTAGTTTCAAAACACAAAAGGTAAAGAGAATCACTCTTAGCTTGATGATAAAGTTGTTACGTTAATGTATAGAAATGAAGCGCTGCCAAGGTAAAGGAATTCACTCTTAACTTGGTAGTAGAGCTTCTATAAGATGAGGGAATATGAAACTAGTCATCAAGATGTGGATATCACTCCTAACTCGATGATGTCGTCTTCGAATTGTGGATTGGTACTTACCCATAGAGTAAAAGAAGTTAATCCTAACTGAAGGGGTAGGGTACTATTCCCTAGCGCTCTCAGGCGCACCCTACCCATTATCCAGATCCTCCGCCTAAAACAACACACCTAAGAAGATAACACAGCAGCGCCAAAGCGCACTGCTCACTCTGCGCAGAAGCCACAACGCCTGGGTACATCCCCCTTGGAGCCCAACTTGCCACCTCCATTAGATGTCAGCTGACAACTGGTCAGCCGCATGACACCGTCTAACGTCAGAAGGAAAGGAGTCCCTTCTGCGGAACCAGCTACAGTGCGCCACGTGTATCAATGACAGGGCACCGCCCAGCCGACCAACCACGTAGCGCCACGTGGCCCAATCAAGAGCAGCCCTCCTCAACTTGGATCACTTTACCTAACTAAGGATTGAGATCCGACTAAATGGGCTCCTAAGCAACCGGCCCGGGCCTCGAGCCCAAGCCCATTAACAATCAACATCCATCACTTTAAGAGATATTTGACAAATCAATACTCTTTAAAATAGATCCTCATAATACTGGTTCTACCAATAAACCTGCTATGCTAGTAAGAAATGTATATAATATCTGACAAAGGAGAATGGCACATACCTTATCACAGACCAACACAGGTTGCTGAAAATATGTGATATATGGTCCTCATAAACCAGTAAATATCAATCTTGAAACTAAAGAAGAAATTCCAAAAGACCCAAAAGACTATATGTAACACCCCAACCGATGGCGGAAACATCGGGATGTCACGTATTGATGATTGTTCAGTAACTCATGGTAGTATACAAGTTTAAATAATCCTTTATTTCATTACAATATTGAATTACATTAAAGTCTACATCAAATAATCAAGCAAAGCTTCAAATATCTCCTCATGCTAGCTCTAGACTTCAAGCATCAGTATTTCCTGTTGAGTTTGGAAAAAAATGGGGGGGGGGGTCAACTAGAAGTTGGTGAGAATACATAAGCCATGTCAAGCAAAAAGTTTAGCAATTCATATGTCTATCGTAAGTTTAAGTCTACATGAATAAACATGATATGTTGAATCGACATAATCAAACCTCCGACTAGTTTAGGTCCATCCCGTCATCTACGGTTCACCTTAGTAATATGTTGGAACGATAACAATCACCCACGCTACCTATGTAGGAGGTATACGTATCCGGGTGGGGTTGTCAATCCAATAGATCTATTATTGAGTATCGCCGGCTTGGCCATAGCTAATGATTATGTAATGTTGAAACTCGTTGAAACTCGTTGAAACTGTTGTTGTTGTCTAATTCATGAGGCATTAAAGTTTACAACTAGACATGCATGTAGAATTGCTTAAGTATAATGTTGCAAGTATGAAGAATTGCATAAACATGGTTACGTAAACTCACCTTAGTATAGTATTAAGTCTTGAGAAATAGAATATGTGTAGCCCCAAAGTTGCCAATTACAAGAACTTATAATCAAAGCTTCAATTGTAGAAGTAATAAACTATAGAATAAAGGTATGAGGGAAAGTTTAATCGGATTGAAACAATCGATTTAGAGGTGCAAAGTATAATGGGTCATAGGTGGGGTTTTATACTAGTTTTGGATTCAATTAGCCATTAAAATTGGTCAACACCATAAAGTAAGGTTTTATGATGAATTGACTATTTGACTAAGACTTTGACTAGGACTTTGACTATTTGACTCAAGGCTTTATTTAAAAAAAAATCTTGTATGTGAAAAAAAAAGAATTTAGAATCATATTATTATTATTATTTATATACATTTATGTATGTATATAAGTTGTGAGTTAGGATAAATAAAGACTTAGGCACATTTGTATAATATTAATGATAAAGGTGTAATAAATATATATATATATATATATATATATATATATATATATATATATATATATAAGGGCTTTTTATGTATTAAAATTTTGGGGAAAATTTTGCGATGTTACAGTTTCCCCTACTTTTGGAAACTTCGTCACGAAGTTTATTGAAAACACAGGGTTGAAGGTGATTGGGTAGAAATTAGGACAAGGGTGGTTTGGGAAGTTTCGAGTTAAGGCATGACATAAATTTATAGGTAATAGAATAAACTGTTTCGAATAATTTGGGTAAGAGTTTTGATATGTGTGAGTTTTAAGGGTTGGATTAGGTTCATCTGAAATAGCAAGGAGAATAAGAATCTTAAGTTTTAGGAGTCCTAAAAGGAATGAGTTGATGGACTATTGAAAGACTAAATGAAATACCAGATAACTAAGGTTTATAATTGGTCAATTACCGAAAACCTTGATAGAATTTCACACTACCTTAACGTACCTGTAAATTCATGATTACGTTCTGGACCGCAATCACCAATTTACCTTACATTAGGGTTTTGTGTCCTTCTATAACTCTAGACACACATGTAAAATAATATGATTAACCATGTATCCAAAAATGAGTCTAACTGTTGAGCAGGAAAAAGACTTCTACCAGTCAGTGAGTAGGAACCTCTACCGATTGTTGAGCAGGTATGATAGCCTCTACCAGTCGTTGAGCAGGTTGTAGGGCCTCTACCGACTGTTGAGCAGGCATGATGACCTATACCAATCGTTGAGTAGGTTATTTTGTACTCTACTAACTGTTGAGCAAGTACTCCATCCTCTATCAGTTGTTTGATTAAGTGTACCAATTATTACACACATGAATTGCAAATTGATAATATGTACATGTAAGCAATCAAGTATCAAGTATAGCATACGAGTTGTAATAGAGTTGCCCTAGATAAGGTTAATGACTCTAGGTGTGTCTATAGTAAATAGCTTATATTCCATGAATTCTAGTTTCAAATGTTCAAATAAGGCAAATAGTCGAATCCTCATGTATAACTAAGGATTATGTTTGATGCAACACACAATCAAGTTTCAATAGTTTGGTTATCATGGGTAACTAGCTCATGTGTGAGAAGGTGAAGGATATGAATTTAGTTCTTAAGAGGATGATGAAAAATTCTTGAAGCAGAATCAAAGTTGTGAGAGATAGTGAATATGAAGATAGTTGATAAAGAGTTTATTTTATAGTATGGAGATTATATGATTTGGGTAGGGTGTTGAATATTTAAAAAGTGGCTAAGATGGTAAGGTGAAGTGTGATTGTGAAATCCATGGATGGTTATGAAATGAGATTGATTTAAGCTGTAAAATTTTGAGATTTTTGAGCTTAGTTTAAGGAAGGTGAGGGTAATCATTTATTCATTAATTAAAACGAATAAACGAAAACGTTGACTTATCAAAACTTCTAGATTCTAATAACATAATGAAGACATGCTTTAGCCTATAAGTGAACACTCATCCCGAGAATTCCCAGGTAGGCATCCGGGTCCCTCGTCTGATTGGGATTTATGCGCAATGCCAGTCCTAGACAGAAAACTCAGAATACAAGCATTCACCCTTCCAGATTGCACGTGTTCGTTATTAAAATCTAGAACTTCGACGAGATCTTCAAGGTGGTTCAGGCTAAACCTGAGGATTTGTCCTATTAGTCTAAGAGTAGATCTTGTGATGGAGAGCACTCTTCTTGTAGGGACTAAAGTAAGGATAAGAAGTAGGATAGAGAATAGAAACAAGTAAGGTTGCAAGTAAAAGGAGCAAGTACTGGTTAAAATCCTATGGTTATAGACTAGATTTTTTTTTTCTAATAACCTAATTCCCTATAACCATGGCTCTGATACCACTCTGTAACACCCCAACCGATGGCGGAAACATCGGGATGTCACGTATTGATGATTGTTCAGTAGCTCATGGTAGTACACAAATTTAAATAATCCTTTATTTCATTACAATATTGAATTACATTAAAGTCTACATCAAATAATCAAGCAAAGCTTCAAATATCTCCTCATGCTAGCTCTAGACTTCAAGCATCAGTATTTCCTGTTGAGTTTGGAAAAAAATGGGGGGGGGGGGGGTCAACTAGAAGTTGGTGAGAATACATAAGCCATGTCAAGCAAAAAGTTTAAGTATAAAAGTTTAGCAATTCATATGTCTATCGTAAGTTTAAGTCTACATGAATAAACATGATATGTTGAATCGACATAATCAAACCTCCGACTAGTTTAGGTCCATCCCGTCATCTACGGTTCACCTTAGTAATATGTTGGAATGATAACAATCACCCACGCTACCTATGTAGGAGGTATACGTATTCGGGTGGGGTTGTCAATCCAATAGATCTATTATTGAGTATCGCCGGCTTGGCCATAGCTAATGATTATGTAATGTTGAAACTCGTTGAAACTTGTTGAAACTGTTGTTGTTGTCTAATTCATGAGGCATTAAAGTTTACAACTAGACATGCATGTAGAATTGCTTAAGTATAATGTTGCAAGTATGAAGAATTGCATAAACATGGTTACGTAAACTCACCTTAGTATAGTATTAAGTCTTGAGAAATAGAATATGTGTAGCCCCAAAGTTGCCAATTACAAGAACTTATAATCAAAGCTTCAATTGTAGAAGTAATAAACTATAGAATAAAGGTATGAGGGAAAGTTTAATCGGATTGAAACAATCGATTTAGAGGTGCAAAGTATAATGGGTCATAGGTGGGGTTTTATACTAGTTTTGGATTCAATTAGCCATTAAAATTGGTCAACACCATAAAGTAAGGTTTTATGATGAATTGACTATTTGACTAAGACTTTGACTAGGACTTTGACTATTTGACTCAAGGCTTTATTTAAAAAAAAAAATCTTGTATGTGAAAAAAAAAAAGAATTTAGAATCATATTATTATTATTATTTATATACATTTATGTATGTATATAAGTTATGAGTTAGGATAAATAAAGACTTAGGCACATTTGTATAATATTAATGATAAAGGTGTAATATATATATATATATATATATATATATATATATATATATATATATATATATATAAGGGCTTTTTATGTATTAAAATTTTGGGGAAAATTTTGCGATGTTACACTATACAGATGATGATTTCCTAAAACTTGAGCTTGATGCTAAAGCTTTCTCTATGTTGGCAATGGCACTCCCAAATGAAATCTACTCTGGCCTATTACATTGTGATAGTGCCAAAGAGCTTTGGGACTGCCTCAAAGAACAGTTTGGAGGAACTGAAGAGGTGATTGCCAACACCAGAGAAATCCTGGCTCAACAATATGAAACTTTTGCTCACATTAATGGGGAAACTTTAACACAACAATTTGAAAGATTCTCCTCATTAATATCTGAGCTAAAATTAAATGGTCAGACCTACACAACTGTATCTATGCTTCATAGATTTTTAAGGTCTTTACCTGAAAAATGGGAAACATACTCTATAGTCTTAAGATCTTCACCAGACTTTAGCTCCCTCACTCTTACAAAACTTCATGGGAGATTACTTACTTTTGAAAGAGAAATTGATCAAAAGAAAAAGTTACAAAGTTCTGGTAAAACTGCTGATGACTATCTACCAGGTAGTACAACACTATTGGGACAAGACTCACCAACTTGTTCAAACAGTTTTGGATCTTTTGACCATATTGACATAACTGCTGGGATCTCATCTGAAAGATCATTCCCAGGTTATGACAATAATGATTTTAGTCAAACTGCTGATAACATGTGTTTTATCATGGATGATTTAAAAAATTTTAGCAGTGATGACTTGGAAGAAATGGATATTCTACACCAACTGGCCATGTTAAGTTTAAAAACAAATAAATTTTACAAAAGGTCAGGAAGGAAGTTTCCAGGACTCAACAACTCAACAAATATTGGTTTTGACAAATCTAAACTTAGATGTCACAAGTGTCAAAAGTTGGGACACTTTGCTAGAGAGTGTAGAAGCTCTAGCTTTAACTAATCCCAGTCTGGAAATAATTTTAACCCCAGTTATAACAGGAATAATGGAACACAAGGGAGTGCACATTTTGTACAGGCACAAGCTCCACAACACCAATATGTTCCACAAATACAATATGTACAGATGCCTGCTCAACAGATGCAGAGCCAACAATCAATCCCTCCCTTTCCAGCTGCTCAACCACCTCCACAGACTCAGCAACCCTCACAACAAAGTTTATTTACTTCAGGATATGTTGACTGGAGCAGTCTTCCTTTTGACACTACTGAGTGTAACCCTGATACAGACAACAAGATGTTTGACATCAACCGGGGGGAGCCTAACAATGGCAGAAAGAACTTTGTCTTGATGGCATTTGAGGGATGCACCTCAAAATCTGCCTTGTCAAAGGTATCAAAAGAATCTTTGACAAAACTTTGTTCAACTTCTTGAAAAGAATCTTTTGCTCTCATAAGAGAGACTAATGTGCACTTACAAGGGAAAGCAAATGACTCTGAGAGAAAATTCACTCAGATGAAATGTGATTTAGAAAGAAAACTTTCTACAAAAACAAAAGAAGTTTCTAAATTAACTAACACTGCTATTGAAACCCAAGCACAAATTAAAATCATGATAAATGACCTAGGAAATGTCAGACAAGAGCTTGCTGACACCAAGGTCACATGTGAAAAATGGGTTGAATCTTGTAAAGGGTACCAACTATTGCTAAACAAACAAAGTGCTTCAAATGTTAGGTTTGGCATATGGTACAATCACACTGAAACCCCAACAGATTTTTCCCCCAAAACTACTGAAGATGGGAGAAAAATTATTTCAGGTGAAACTTCTGAAGAGAAAGAATGCACATCTTTTCATGAAAACTTTCTAAAAACTCACAAAGAAAGTTCTTCAGAAGTACTGATAAAATCTGACACTAAGCCATCAGTAGTTTCAACTCTATCAGGAGTTGAGAACCTGAAAACTACTGATGACCTAAAACCAATCAATACAGTCAGAAACTTGTCTTTAAAAGAAAAGACTAAAGAATGTGAAATCTGTGATCTGTTCAACCACAAGACAGAATTTTGCAGATACAGAAAAGGTATTCAGTACAACAAGAAAATTCAACAACTGGTTGTGGGAAAACAAATCAGAAATGATTTTGTAGAAAATTTTTCTCCCAAGAAACAACAACCAGTAAACACCTTTTCTCAGAAAAAGACAAAATCTCAACAAAAATCTTTTTCTCAAAATTCTCTTTCAGTAGTTAGACCTAAATCATCAGCAATTTCACAAACTACTGAGATTAAAGATCTCATGAACATGGTACAACTACTGATGACCAAAGTTGATGGTGGTCCTCAAAAGGATACCACCATTGCTCTTAATGAAAAATCCATTGCCAAAAAGACATGGATTCCTCAACTTGGTCAAGAACAAACTGTAAATGTTCTCAAGAGCAAACCCAAAGCCAAACTGGCTTGGGTTCCCAAATCTAACTAATTCGCTATCTTGTGCAGAGAGTTTCCATAGGCTTAAATAGCATTTGGTATGTAGACAGTGGAGGCTCAATGCACATGACAGGATGCAGATACCTGATAAACAATTTTATCAGTCAAAGAGAAGGATCTGTATCCTTTGGGAACAATGCTAAGGGATATGTGCTAGGACATGGCAATGTCTCCTCTGGCAAAATACAGTTTGACAAGGTCAATCTGGTTGAAAACCTTGAGTACAACTTGCTGAGTGTGTCACAAATGTGTGATAAAGGATATTCTTCCTTTTTCACAAAGACAGCATGCAAGATCATATCACCAGAAGGCCAGAAGTTGATAGAGAAGATCATTGAAGATCATACTTTGTTGATAGCCAAAAGATGTGGCAATGTCTATGCAGTGGACATTGAAAAGGACAAAGTACTGAACAACACTGCATGTTTCTTCTCAAAGGCATCAACTTCAGAGACTGATCTCTGGCACAGGAGACTTGGCCATGTGAACTTTAAAACCATAAATAAAGTCACAAAAATGGGCTTGGTCAGAGGTCTACCTTTGAAGGTATACCAGTGTCAAGAACACTGTGTATCCTATTTGAAGGGAAAACAACATAAGTCCTCCTATAAGTCTATTGAAGAATAAAAAACTACTGGATGTCTTCAACTACTCCATATGGACTTATTTGGGCCTGTAAAAATCATGAGCCTTGGTAAGAAGAAGTACTGCTTGGTCGTTTCACCTCTCACTTTTGGGATTCTCTACAAGATGCTTTGGGTACCAAGTTGAACCTGAGTACTGCTTATCACCCTCAAACAGATGGTCAGACTGAACGGACCATCCAGACACTTGAGGATATGCTCAGGGCATGTATCATCGATTTTGGTGGCGCATGGGATTCTCATCTTCCTTTGGTTGAGTTTTCATACAACAGTTATCACGCCAGCATTAACATGGCTCCTTTCGAGGCACTCTATGGTCGTAAATGTCGTTCACCTGTCTGTTGGACTGAGGTTGGTGAAGCTCGTATCACTGGACCCGAACTAATCCAGGAAACCACAGACAAAATTCAACTTATTCAGGATAATCTTCTCAAGGCTAGAAGTCGTAAGAAGAGTTATGCTGATAAACGTCGTAAACCCTTGGAATTTCAAGTTGGGGACCTTGTACTACTTAAGGTATCCCCTTGGAAAGGAGTAATTCGTTTCGGTAGAAAGGGAAAACTAGCTCCTCGATACGTAGGCCCCTTCAAAATTCTTGACAGAGTTGGAAAAGTGGCTTACAAACTTGATCTTCCACCTGAGCTAACCAATGTTCACCCGACCTTCCATGTTTCGAATCTCAAGAAATGCTTAGCAGATGAGAACCTTCATGTTCCTCTTGAGGATGTGCAAATTGATGAAAGCATGCACATTATCGAGAAACCCGTCGAGATTGTTGATACAGGAGTCAAGAAACTCAAGCGCAGTCGCATTCCGATCGTTAAGGTTCGTTGGGAATCTAAACGAGGCCCAGAGTTCACTTGGGAACGTAAAGACCAGATGAAGTCGAAGTATCCACATCTTTTTCCACAAGACTCTCCAACTCCAACTTCGGGACGAAGTTCCTAAAAGTAGGGGAGACTGTAACATTACGCATTTAAACTTGTACATTACACGATCATTTTTAATAAAACGTCAAGTTTTATCATTTTTGTTTGCATTTAATTATTTTTGTCGCATTCTTGAAACCCTAATACTACGTATATTATATATATATATATATATATATGTATTAAGTCTTGAATAATTATCAAAAAATATATGCTTGGGCCGGGAATCGAACCCGCGCCCAAGACCGGCCCAACTACACATCACACACTAACCAACTGGGCTAGCCAACATATTTGATTCAAACCCGGCGCGCTTTAATTATATCACTTGTTTAAAACGTCTCAGTTGACTTGGAAAGTCAACTGTGACACACGACTTGCCATAATCAATCATCTTAACTCGTGATTTGCACGTTTTTGGTAACACAACACGATTACCGGCCTATCATGACTAAGCAACACGTTGATTATCAATCAATTGATAATCAATTAACCTTATACGCGTTTGACATTCAATGTTTGGTCAATCCTTACCATTTCTTCGATCCAGTGTTTAACACTATAAATTGGGCATTCACGAGCCATCACAACTCGCCAATACTCCTCTCTTAACCTCTAATCTTCTTAATTATACTCTGTCATTCTTCAAGATCGCGTTTTTTTGACTTTCAAGGTTGACCGATCATTCGAGCTCGTAACAACTTTGTAAGTGAAATGTTTTCTGTAGGATATGTTCATCGGCATCCACACATCAATAGCCCTATGATTAATTGGGCTATTGATGTGTGAATCAAACAATTGCTGAATCTAGGGCTTCGTGATGTTGATTTGGGGATAAACTCGTTTCAGCATAATGTATTTAGTTTAATTAAAACAGAAATAATCACAACCACTGGTCTGGACCAAGTGGTTGTGACTGATGCTAATTAACCAAGCCACCCGGGTTCGAGTCCCGGCTGTGGCACCCCTTTTTCCTTATTTTCATTTTTAAAACAATCAAATCAATTATATATATATTATACATTTAATCTTATAAATTCGTTTTTAATTATCAAAACCCTTTTATAAATTCTAAAAAAATTATTTTTAACTAATCTGATATAAATGTTCCACCTACAATTTTTAGTTTTCTGAAATTAATTTATTTAATATTTATAATAATTAAATCAATTTTATTCTATTATATTTATAAAATTCCATTAAAATATCAAAACAATTTTATAAATTTCCACAAAAATTATCCTGAGTTTGTACAATGGTAAACTTTACTGAAATGATTTTAATTCTGAAAAATCATTTATTTTATATTTTTAATCAATTTTTGTTAGTTTTAATCATAATTAAATCATAATAAATTCAATTTTTAATATTTTTGCACCAAAATTTTATACAATTTATTTCTGAATATTTAGAACAGAAATATAAATTTTAAAATAATAATTCTTTAATTTTAGTATTTTTAAATATTAAAGTTAAATTTTGGCAATTTGTAATAAATATAATTAATATTCTATTTTAAAGAAAATAATTTTATAAAAATTATTTTTATACTTCAAACACATTATTGTGAACATCCTAAATTCAAACTTTATAAAAAGACTTTCATTTATTTAATTATCAAATTTCCCTTTATTTATTTAAACATTTTATTATAAATTCAACAATTGGATATCCCCAAGTCGAAACCCTAGAATATACTTGTAGACTAGATAGACTTAGACTTATTTGTTGCCTTATACATAGGATAATACTTGACAATCTATTGGGCTACACTCATACTATTCCTCAATACCTAATACTATACCAAGGTGAGTTTACGTAACCATGTTTATGCGATGCTTTATACTTACAACATTTTATTTAAGCAATTCAACATGCATGTCTAGTTGTAAACGTTAATGCCTCATGAATTAGTCAACAACAGTTTCAACGAGTTTCAACATTACATAATCATTAGCTATGGCCAAGCCGGCGATACTCAATAATAGATCTATTGGATTGACAACCCCACCCGGATACGCGTACCTCCTACATAGGTAGCGTGGGTGATTGTTATCGTTCCAACATATTACTAAGGTGAACCGTAGATGACGGGATGGACCTAAACTAGTCGGAGGTTTGATTATGTCGATTCAACATATTATGCTTATTCATGTAGACTTAAACTTACGATAGACATATGAATTGCTAAACTTTTATACTTAAACTATATGTTTAACATGGATTATGTATTCTCACCAACTTCTAGTTGACCCCCCCATTTTTACAACTCAACAGGAAATAACGATGCATGAAGACTAGAGTATCTTTATGAAGACAATTTGAAGTCTATGCTTGCTTGATTCTTTGTGATGTATTAGATTTCCACATTTAAAACTCATTATGTATTTCTATTTTTGGATATTTGCAATTTAAATTTATTTCAATTAAAATTTGGATTACCATGTGCTACTGTATACTCATTCTTACGTGACACCTCGATGTTTCCGCCATCGGTTGGGGGGTTACAGATTGGTATCAGAGCCTTGGTTATAGGGAATTAGGTTATTAGAAAATAATCTAGACTATAACCTTAGGGACTTAAACTGTACTTGCTTCTCTTACTTGTAACCCTAATTGCTTCCCTAATCCTAATCCTATCCTATACCTTATATAACCCTAAGCCTACATATGACTACTCTTATTCGTCTGCTGCAATCCTGATCCACCATTAGATTAATAGGACAAAATCCTCAGGTTTAACCTGAACCCCCTTGAGATCTCGTCGAAGTTCTAGATTTTAATAACGAACACGTGCAATCTGGAAGGGTGAACGCCTGTATTCTGAGTCTCCTGTCTAGGCTGGCATTGCACATATATCCCAATCAGACGAGGGAACCGGATGCCTACCTGGAAATTCTCGGGATGAGTGTTCACTTATAGGCTAAAGCATGTCTTCATATGTTATTAGAATTTAGAATCTTTGATAAGTCAACGTTTTCGTTTATTCGTTTTAATTAATGAATAAATGATTACATTCCTTATATAATCTCATTCATTTCATTGTGTCTATTACAGATCATGCCTCCACGTCGCAGCACTCGCAACAGCAATGGTGAGAACCACGAAGAAGGTGGTGACAACCATAACCATAACCAAGGTCCTAACCACAACAACAACGGTGTCGATGCCCAACTGGCTGCGATCATTTCTCAACAAATGGCGCAGCAAATCGCAACTCTGGTTCCCAATTTGCTAGCACAAGTCATCCAAATGAACGGCAACGGGAACGGTAACGGCAACGGGAATGGGAACGGCAATGGTAATGGAAATGGAAACCACAACGGGAATGGAAATGGTCTCCCAGCCTGCACCCTTAAGCATTTCAATTCTTGTAACCCTCCAAAGTTTAGTGGTGAAGAAGGAGCTACAGGACTCCTCCAATGGTTTGAGGGTATTGAGAATACCTTCATCAACAGTGAATGCCCCGACAACTTCAAGGTTCGTTACGCCATGAGTGTTCTCCACAAACGAGCACTCACTTGGTGGAATGAGGAGAAGCGCACTCGTGGGGCCGAAGTTGCTCTTGCTATGACATGGGACCAAGTCAAGGAGGTCATGAAGGAAGAGTTTTGTCCTCGCAATGAGGTTAAGAAGCTTGAAGATGAGTTCCACACTCTAGCTCAAGATAGTGGGGAAAACCTTGCCTACAACACCCGCTTTCACGAGCTTAGCTTATTGTTGCCTCACAAAGTTACTCCCCTGCCGGTAGCCATCGAGAAGTACATCGGTGGTCTGCCTATGCAAATCCAGGACACCGTTTGGGGAAGGAATCCTGCAACTTTGGAAGAGGCCAAACGTCTAGCGGCCACTCTTACTGATAATCACGTGAAGAACGGTACTCTCTTCCGCAAGGGCACTAAGAAGACGGTTGCCAAAGACACTCCACAGCCCACGATTGAAGTCAAGCCTGAGACCTCAAGCAACAAAAAGCGCAAGGCTAGGAACTACATGGTTGCTACCACTCCACCTACTGCCCAAAACCCAGCCAAGAAGCCATATGGCGGGACTCACCCTCTTTGCAACACTTGTCAATACCATCATCTTCCTGCTAGACCTTGCCGCCAGTGTAATAACTGTAAGCGGTATGGACACTACACCAACGCTTGTCAAGCCCCTGCTGCCCAAAACAACCAAAACAACCCAGCCAGAAACAACCCAGCTCCCAACTAACAAAACAACAGGCCTGCTCGTGGTCAATGCTACGAGTGTGGCAGCCCTGATCACTAAATCAACAATTGCCCTAATCGTAACCAGAACCAAAACCGAAACCAAAACCAAAACCAGAACCGCAACCAGAACCAAGGTGCTCGAGGTCGCGCCTACAATCTCAATGCTAACCAGGCTCGTGACAACAACGAAGTGGTGAATGGTACGTTCCTCATTAATAACCACTATGTATCCATATTATTTGATTCGGGAGCTGATAAGTCATTTGTATCACTGAAGTTTGAACCTTTACTTAACTTACCCCACACTAATCTAGAGGAACCTTTAGTGGTAGAGGTAGCTAATGGGAAGTCTATTTCGATCAACTCTATTATTCGTAACTGCTTGTTGAACCTCGACGATCATACCTTCTCTATCGATCTCATCCCCATGCATCTTGGAAGTTTTGATGTTATAGTAGGCATGGACTAGTTGTCAACCCATCGTGCCAAAATTCTGTGTTTTGAGAAAGTCATACGCATTCCTCTCGAATCTGGTGAGATTTTGAAGATCTATGGTGAGAAACCCTGTGGCGAGCTTAAGCTCATGTCTTGTACTACTGCCCAAAAGTACTTGCGAAAGGGGTATACAGCCTTCTTAGCTAACGTGATAGAGAAGAAGGACAAAGGCAAAAGTATCCAAGACATTCCAATTATTTGAGACTATCCTGAAGTCTTTCCAGAGGATTTACCTGGTTTACCTCCTGCTCGACAAGTGGAATTTAGAATTGATCTTGTTCCTGGTGCTAATCCTGTCGCCAAAGCTCCTTATCGTCTTGCACCCTCTGAGATGCAAGAACTTGCCAGTCAATTACAGGAACTTTCGGATAAAGGGTTCATTCGCCCTAGTTCTTCTCCATGGGGAGCCCCTGTCTTGTTCGTTAAAAAGAAGGATGGTTCTCTTAGAATGTGTATTGACTACCGTGAACTCAACAAACTCACCATCAAGAATCGTTATCCACTGCCTAGGATTGAAGATCTCTTCGATCAACTTCAAGGAGCAACCCACTTCTCGAAGATTGATCTCCGTTCTGGTTATCATCAGCTTAGAGTCCACGATGAAGATATTCCCAAGACAGCTTTTTGCACACGTTACGGTCACTACGAATTCATGGTTATGCCTTTTGGATTGACCAACGCTCCCGCAGTATTTATGGATTTGATGAATCGGGTTTGTAGACCTTACCTCGACAAATTCGTGATCGTTTTCATCGATGATATTTTGATTTACTCTAAATCAAAATCCGATCACGAGCAACATCTTCACTCCATCTTGGGTCTCCTAAAGAAAGAACAACTGTATGCTAATTTCTCGAAGTGTGAATTTTGGCTTAAGGAAGTTCAATTCTTGGGACATGTCATTGATATGAACGGAATTCATGTTGATCCCGCAAAGATCGAAGCTGTGAAAAATTGGAGTGTTCCTAAAACTCCAACTGAAGTCCGTTCTTTCCTTGGTTTGGCTGGTTATTATCGTCGATTCATCGCCAATTTCTCCAAAATCGCTGTTCCTCTCACTACCTTAACTCACAAGGGTAAACCCTATGAGTGGGGACCAAAGCAAGAGGAAGCATTTGAAACTCTTAAGCTGAAACTCTGTGAAGCTCCTATCTTGTCTCTACCTGATGGTAATGATGATTTCGTGGTCTACTGTGATGCATCGAACCAAGGTCTTGGTTGTGTTCTCATGCAACGAGGAAAGGTTATTGCTTATGCGTCTCGACAACTCAAGACTTACGAAAAGAATTATACCACCCATGATCTTGAATTGGGCGCTGTTGTCTTTGCTCTCAAGATTTGGAGACATTATCTTTATGGGACCAAATGTGTGGTGTTCACGGACCACAAAAGTCTCCAACATGTCTTCGACCAGAAAAATCTTAACATGAGGCAACGACGTTGGGTTGAGTTACTTAACGACTATGATTGCGAAATTCGCTACCATCCTGGCAAGGCGAATGTTGTGGCTGACGCACTTAGTCGTAAAGAGCGTATCAAACTTCAATGTGCGAGAGTTCGTACTGATCTTCAGGATCGCATTCTCCAGGCTCAACATACATCAGTCACCCAAGGTAACATGTACGATGAAATGTCTTGTGGTGCTGAAACTCAACTTGAAACCAAACCTGATGGTCTTCTCTATTTTCTTAATCGACTGTGGATTCCCGACCGTGATGATCTTCGTACTTTTCTCATGAACGAGGCTCAGAAGTCTCGTTATTCTATTCATCCTGGAGCTGACAAGATGTACCATGATCTCCGTTATTCTTATTGGTGGCCTGGTTTGAAGAAACACATTGCTCTTTTCGTTGCAAAATGCCTCACTTGTTCAAAGGTCAAGGCTGAACATCAACGACCATCAGGTATGCTTGAACAACCAGAGATTCCTGTATGGAAATGGGAGAGCATAGCTGTGGACTTCATCACCAAACTCCCTCGTACACCCAAAGGTTTTGACAGTAATTGGGTAATTGTCGATCGTTTGACCAAGTCAGCCCACTTCTTACCTATTCGTGAAAAGTATTCTGTAGAAAGATTGGCAAAGATTTACGTAAGTGAAATCGTATGTCGTCATGGTATACCTTTGTAGATGCAAAAGTGCGACTAATGCTTCGGATTGAACAACACATATGTTTTGGTAAATATCGTTGGTGCGAAGGAGAGTTTCAGAAGGTACGAAGGAGGCTTTTTGTAGGTACGAAGGTAGATGAAAGGTGTGAAGGAAGTTGACATGGACAAATGTGATTTTAGTTTATTGTAGAACTTGGTTCGACCATTCAGTTTGGGCGAACCTGCACATTCGCACAATCAATTTGGGCGAATGTGCAGTCTATAAATAGACAAGTTTGATTTTTGAATATAAATTTTGGTCATTATTATTCCCTCCACTTTCTGAAACTCTCTCTAGTGTTTTGTTTAACTCTTTTAACGTTCATACCTTGATTGTAATCATATTTCAACGTGTAATCGAGTTGTTAATTAATGAAAAGCATTTGAAAATGATGATCTGTGTGTTTTAATCTGTTTGACTATTATTTTGTGATAGTTTTAGGGTTTCCGCACCTAAAACTAACTTGTTTGATCATTCTTTGTTGTTATACGATCCTTTCACGCACATACAAAGTGACAAGTGTATTAGTTGCAAAAAGGGAAAGCAGCACAAACAGTCCCATAGACCAAAGAAAGTCAATTCCGTTGAATTGCCGCTTGAGCGTTTGCATATGGATTTATTCGGTCCAGTCAGACGTAAAAGTCATGCCGGGGAGTTGTACTGTCTTGTGGTGACTGATGATTATTCAAGATTTTCATGGGTAATGTGCTTGCATCAGAAAAGCGACACTTTTGACAATCTGAAGGTTCTGTTTACACGTCTGGAGAATATATATGGTCTGAAGATCAAACGAATCCGGAGTGACAATGGGACGGAGTTCAAAAACGCTCAGATGGAGGATCTTTGTGCAAGCAAGGGAATTCATCATGAATATAGTGCTCCGTATACACCCCAGCAGAACGGTGTCGCAGAGAGAAAGAACAGGACTCTAATAGAGACGGCGAGAACTATGCTTGCGGATTCAAATCTTCCAGTCATGTTCTGGAACGAAGCTATTTACGCGGCATGCTATACTCTTAACCGTGTTTTGACAGTGAAGAAGTTTGGCAAGACTTCTTATGAGCTGTTGAACCGACGCAAGCCGAATCTGGAGTATCTAGAACCATTTGGTGCCCCGTGTACAATGCTGAATCCTTTGGAGAAGTTCGCACCAAAGGCTGAAGAAGGTTATTTTGTTGGATATGCAACCCCATTAAAACGGGTATTCAACAAAAGAACTAGAAAAGTCGAGGAGTGGGCTAACGTCGAAGTTCAAAGATACACACAAAATGTACAGGGTGGAGGACCAGATTGGATGTTTGATTACAAAGACTTCTTTGAATCATTCAATCTAGATAGCATGGTTGAAGAAGCTGTACTTCGCTTATATTACGAGGTTGAAAACACCGTGACTTCACCGTTAGTGCGTCCGATCACGGTAAATCCTCAAGCAGCTTCTAATGATACCACTGCTCCTGTGATGGAAGAAGAGGTGTTCCAAGAAGCTTCTACAACGCTTAATTCTTCAGATTCAGAATATGAAGACGATGATGCAACAAGTGAAGCTATTCTGGACAATGCTACAGTGACACCACCAGTGAACCCAACTAATCCTGATCCTTCAACATCAAATGTGGGTAATGATCTGGTTTCTACAGAGAATTTGACAACTCAAACGGGAGTATAAGTACCTGATTATCCGTAATCTCGGATACATCGGATACACCCGCTTGAACAGGTTATTGGTGATCCTGGTAGCAGCGTGATGACAAGAGGGCAGCTGAGAAATGCTCAAGCACCAGAAAATATTGGCAACCTTGCTTTATATGCCAAAATACAGAAATCTGGTTTTCAAAATGACTGGTCGTTTGCTTGTTATGTTTCGCAGGTTGAGCCGCGAACTTACAAGGATGCTCTTTTGGATGATGCCTGGGTGGAAGCAATGCAGGAGGAGTTATTACAATTCCAGAAACTTGGTGTATGGGCACTAACAGATTTGCCCCCTGGAAGAAAGAAAATTGGAACCAAATGGGTGTTTAAGTGCAAGAAGGATGACAGAGGAGTCATAGTGCGAAACAAAGCTCGTTTGGTCGTTCAAGGTTTTCATCAGGTTGAGGGAATCGACTACAATGAAATCTATGCACCGGTTGCACGCTTGGAAGCTATCCGAATGTTCCTAGCGTTTGCATCATGGAAGAAATTTAAGGTGTATCAGATGGATGTAAAGAGCGCATTTCTTTACGGTGTGGTCAAAGAGGAAGTTTACGTAGGTCAACCGCCAGGCTTTGAGGACCCTATTCACCGGGATAAGGTTTATGTGTTAAACAAAGCTCTCTACGGGTTGCACCAGGCTCCGAGACAATGGTATGAGGAGCTGAGCACGTATCTTCTCTCGAAAGGATTCAAACGCGGACTGGTAGACTGCACACTGTTCACGAAACGAGCAGGAGATGATTTGCTTCTTGTACAAATTTATGTTGATGATATTATTTTCGGGTCAACTAACGAACTTCTGTGCAGGGATTTTGAAAAAGTTATGCAGGAAAAGTTCGAAATGAGCGCAATGGGAGAAATGCAGTTTTTCCTAGGCTTGCAGGTGGAGCAAAGACCAACGGGGATCTTTATTCACCAGAAAAAATACGTTTCTGAAGTCTTGAGCCGATTCCAGATGGATGATTCGAAGCCGATGGATACCCCGATACAGCCCAATCACGGGAGTGGAGTTGACCTTAAGGGGGAGCTTACTGATCCATTTACATACAGAGCAATCGTCGGATCTCCGATGTATCTCACAACGTCTAGACTCGATATAATGTTTGCGACCTGTCTTTGTGCGCGATATCAATCGAAGCCGAAACAGAGTCATCTTGCAGCTGTCAAGCGTATCCTTAGATATTTGAAGGGCTGTCCATCGAAAGGACTTTGGTACCCTCATGATGATAATTTTGACCTAATCGCTTTTAGTGATGCAGATTGGGGCGGTTGTGACAAAGACAGCAAATCCACAACGGCTGGATGTCAGTTTATGGGGAGCAGGCTCGTGACCTGGCAATGCAAGAAACAAACCGCAGTTGCACTATCCACATGTGAAGCAGAATACGTTTCAGCATCGAGCTGCTGCTCACAGGTTCTTTGGATCCAACAACAGATGGTGGATTACGGTTTGCAATTTCTTAAAACCCCTATTTACTGTGATAATGAGGCCGCAATCGCATTAACAAAAGACTTAGTAAATCACTCAAAGGCTAAACATATCCGGATTAAATATCATTTTATCCGTGATTGTTATGCTAAAGAGTTGATCGATATGGTCAAAATCCACACTGATTACCAACGCGCAGATCTTTTTACCAAAGTTTTTGACAAATCCAGATTTGATTATCTTTTAAAAGCTAATGGTATTAAAGAAAAACAGGACTGATCACCACCTCAGTCTATCACTTTTTAGTTTACATTTTTACTACTTTTCAGAAAAATTTCGAAAAACCAAAAACATTGAAAAATTTCAAAATCCATAAAAATTAGAAAATTTCTTTGCTGACTGCTATATCTTCTTCCCTTAGATTAATGCCGTCAGATTTCTGTGAACAAACGATATCTGGGCAGTCACATATTTGAAATGCTCCAGCTTATCCTTGGGAACAGTAAATTCGAAAATCTATAAAAATCAGAAAATTCTAAAATGATTTCCTGGAGTATATAGGGAAATGATAGTACATCAGTGGGGATCTGACACATTCTAAGTAATGTACTGCTATACAGGGCGTGTGTCTGAGTCTGTGCGATGTGCTGATAGGCTTCGTAGACCTATTACTGCGTGCCTGATACATACATATCAAACGAATTGTTGTGTGGATGAACTCCTCATGGGCATATGGTCTTAGTACCGTAATTTCGTTTGATAGGGTATCTGTACAAAACTCGGAGGTTTAGGGTCGTTATGTTATTAGTTGTCTAGGGATAGCCTCTCTGATCTTCTGCTGTAAGTCATTATGGACCTAGATCAGACAGGGTGTCTTTATAAAAGAGCTATATGCCAAATCCTAAAGTTACCGAATTGAGGAACTTTCCATGTTATATGATGATCAAAGATTATCTATTACATCGTATTGATCATTGATGCAAATCGTGATTAATATCAGTCCTCAACCTGATATAGTGCATATGTTACTCTGCTGCATTAATTTGCTGACCTGTATACCTCTATGCATTATATCTTGTAAAATTACAGACGACGAAAGCATAATCACGCTTTACAATGAGTCTTTGTGCATTTACTTCTTGATACGGGAGTATGTCGTGTGCGTGGGAACCACAGATAATTGCGTTTATACTATAAATATCAGTATCAGTATAAAGCATTGCACAAAAGTCTGCATGTGAGTTTATGTGGATCACAATATCAGCAATTGCCAGATCACACATTGTCTTTAATGATAATAATTTCAAAAAGATCAACGGTGTGATCAGATTTCTCAAAAACTGATATGATCCCTTTACCGGAAATCCCAAAAAACATTTACAGTTTTTCATTTACATTTTTGCATTTTATTTTATCGTCAAAAATTACAAAACTCAAAAAGATTTTAGGTGTGTTTTAGCATAAACTTTAGAAAATCCAAAAAGATTTTTCATTTCCATCTTATTTTTGATAACTGATGGTGGTTGATGTCGATTTTCTAAACCTTGATACACCATTTGAGCTTTGTAACTTTTAAAATGTGAAAATATGATTGTTGGATGCTTAAAAGTTGGAAAATAATTGGACCGGGACTCGTTTTTGAGATTTGGAAAATTTTCAAAAATCCCATTCGCCCATTCGGTTGGTCGAATGTGGGATTTTACATGTTCCTTCGTATGTTTTATATGGGCGAAGGAGAGTGTTCATGATCATTTATCTTATTCGAACCCTTTTGCCTCATTCGAACCTTTCACTAGGATCGAAGGAGACAAAAGCTTCTCCTTCGTACGTATAGAATGGGCGAAGGAGTATCCCTATATATACCCATTTCTCTCATTCGAACCTCATTCAAAAGTTTTCAGATTTTTCTTCAATAACCTCACCTTGTTGCTTGAATATTTTGAACCATTCCATTGTGTTCGTCACATCATACTGATCATTTTGCACTCTTATTCACAGGTTATCATCAAGGATTAACGGATTTAATCTCTGTTTTAGATTCCGAGCCCTAACTGTTCAAAACTGTTTAAATCACCATAATTGTATCAATTGATGATTAGGCTTTATTGTATGTGTGTTTTAGGGGGAGATATAACAAAAACCATGGTTTAAAAACTGACTGTTTGATCAATTGATTGATAAGTTTGTTTAAACCCTAGTTTTTAAGTGAAAACACAAATACAATACATAATTGATGAATCTGCTAGTTTAGGATTGTTAATCGGCATCATTAGGTCTTGTTTCAATCAAATGGACATGATCGGAAACACTCAATTTCAAAATTGAAATTTCAAATTTAGAACTGACTCCTTCGACCAGTACGAATGGGCGAAGGAGAAAATCAAACGGTCGAATGAGGAATATGTGGGCGAATGAAACTTTTATTTAAAATTCATACATTCATACCATCTATGTTTCACATTCGCACCTCGTTAAAACTCTTTCGTACCCCCGTTTGGGCGAAAGAGAAGGTTTGTTATCAAAACTTTTCAGTTTGAAATTTTGTCGATTTTTAAACGTGTGTTTTTGATTGTTTTGCAGATTTAACGATGTCTGAACAAGAGAAGACGACGGAACAAGCTGGATCATCATCACAACCTGCCAAGCTTTTAGACTTTGAAAATGCGCATAACTGCTGTGCGTATCTCGAAGATGTAAAGAAGCATACAGAGTTCGTTGGCATTATTGATTTTCTGAAGAGATGTAGGGTGATAGATGCCATTGCTACCCCGACGATTATCTACAGGGATATGATACAAGAATTTTGGTCGAATGCCAAGCTTGACTTCTGGAAGTGCGAATCGTGTTTGACGAGCAAGATTCAAGGACAGAGAGTCATTGTTTGTGAAGAGGATCTGAGAGTAGCGTTGAACTTGAATGATGAGCCGACAGATCCAAAGGAGTTTACTTTTATGGATCAGCGAAAGTGCTTCCTCAGAATGAAATACAATGGACCAATCACTGACGGTTCATTGCATAAGGGAAAACTGTGCCCGCAATTCAAATATCTGGCACACGTTTTGATTCATGTATTCGGATCTGCAGCTGGAGGATATGATTTAATGAGGAAGAGCATCAGTTCTATGATGGTTGCTTTAGTATTGAACAAACCGTTCAATGTCTCAGGCATGCTGATGTCTCATTTACTAGAGCCTGTGAACGGCACGAGGAATCTTAAGTTTCTACTTTATCCTCGTTTCCTCCAGATGGTGTTTGATAACAAGTATAAGGAGCTGAAAAGAGATCCTAAGCACATTGTTGTTCAGGAACATATGTCGCTGAATACACTCGCTAGGATGAAAGCATATAAGGGATTGTCAGTTGATGAACGTCCTCCAGTAAGACGTTTATTTGGACACCTAGCTAGAGTTGATTATACAGATCCGGGTGAAGGACTTGTGAGGAATGTAAACAGTGATTCTGATCCTGATAATCCGTTACATCATGTTGATCCTGATGCGAAACACAAAAGACAAGTTGTGAATGTGGGCGCAAAGAGTGGAAAGACAAAGAAAAAGGAGATAAGATTAGAGGTTACTGAGCCCGAAAAGAAGAAAAGCACGCCAAGAAGAAACAAGACAATGGCGAAGAAGGGTTTACATATAGTTGATGAGGCGTCTGTTGATTCAGAAGAGACGCAGGAAGATGAACGTTGGAATTCAGATGCTGAAACAGTAGAGACCACCACGCCCAAGGCCACTGAGGCTGGTGCGTCTGCTAGCCAGAACGTTGAAGATAAAGGGAACAAAAGTCCTATTCCTGTTGATGAAGATGAGTTGATTATGAACTTAGATGAGACGTTTACTGGTTCTCCTGTGCAAGCTGCTAAGAAGAAGAAGAAACAGGAGAAGCCGAGTATCAAGAGAAAGAAAGAGATTGAATCGTTGATAGCTGGTAAGAAACTACCACCGGCTACAAGTTCTAAGTCACCGGTTACTGCACCAGCACAAAAGAAGCAAAAGACTGCGACAACATCGAGCACACAACAGACTGAAGATATACCTATGGATGATGTTAATGAGGCATTGGATAACGTGCTTAAGAAGATCAGAAAAGGCAAACTGCCTGATGTTGTTGAACCACAAATGAAGAAGAAAGTTTCGGTGGATAGTGACATTATGAGTGCTGTGAATCAGAGATTGTCTGAGATGATGAATCTGATCAACAAACAACAAACTGAGATCGAGCAGTTAAAGTCGAATGATAAGAAGATGTTGGAGGTCGTAGTCACATCAGCAGATGATAATGAAGCTTTGAAGAAAACGATTAAAAGGTTGAAGAGAGAAAATAAGAAGTTGCTGAAGCACGAGCAACGAAACACCAGGAGAATCATAGTCTTGAAGGAGGAGAACAAACAGTTGAAGAAGAGTAACAAGCATATGGATGATTTGATCAAGAACTTGTACTCTCAAGCTCCTCAACTTCAAGCTGGTGAAGTAGACAAGGAAAGAGAAGAAGAACAAGTTGATTTCGAACCATCTGATGAAGAAGAAGATGAAGAACTTGATGAAGATGCAGGAAACGATACAAAGAAGAAGAAGAAAGATGATAACGATGATGGAGGTTCAGATGATGGTTCAAGTGATGGAAACGACTCTTCTTTTAATGATAGTAGTGATGATGATGACGATGACGCTGAAAGTTTACATATGAGAAGCGTGACTCAGATAAAGGTGGTGAGTCGAGCTCTAAGGCTCCTGGAGAGAATGTGGATGATGATATCTTCTGGAACGAGAAACTGCAGTCATTGTCTAAAGACGATAAGAACAAGTATCGCCAGATGCTCACTGATCGAGTCTGGACGATCGATATGACTAGCAGATTTCCAGAGATATTTGAATCGAACAATAAACTTTTCGAGTTGGAGTTTGATGACCCTGATCTTGAAGATGGGGAAGTTTCTGCGGCAATTTCAAAAGAGATACTTGAGGGTTTAGCAAAGCAAGTAGGAAAGACTTTGGAAGAATTACTTGCTGACAACTTCATTCCGAAAATACCTGAGAAGGAAGCCGGGAATCATTCTGATGGCCGTGACGTTCCTGCGTTTGAGGAAGTTGAAATGGAAGATATTACGAGTGAGGAGTATCCACAATACTTCAAGACTAATCAAGATTGTGGATTTTCCTTCTCAGATGAATTGCTAAACCATGCCGAGAAACTAGCGAACGAGAAGAGCAAAGCGTTTGAAGACGAAATCTTTAAAGGGCATGACAAACCACGGTTCGAGCAGTCGGAGAGTTTGAAAGAATTCTTGAAGAAATTGAAAGAAAAAGAAAACAATCGTCCAAAAGCTGAAATTCAAGGAAGCTTTTACAAACTTCACAGTGGTATATTCAAAGGTCGTGCATTGGCCTGGAAGTTTGTTAAATAATTGAGATGTATTGCAGTAAAGTGGGAGAAGGGAATCTTATACTTCGATAAATTTCATCATTTGAAGACTCTTCCCTATTGGGCAATCCGTGATATTTGTCGTCACCGTTTAACGAGAGCGTCAAATAGTCAGATTACCTACTTTGCTGAGAAAATGACTAGAGAAAGCCGAACCAAGTGGGATTTGTTTAAACCACAATATCCTAAACGTATTGTTCACAAGAAGGATATTGATCAAATTACTGGTATGCCCAAGGTGACGTTAAAGTATAAACCACCGCGAGTGTTGAAAAAGATTCCTTTGTTGCCTATCCCACAACACTTCGCCAAAGATTTCATCTGGTGGTATTACGACTGGAAAATTGCAGAGGCCGTGATTGTGTTGAAAGACGGAGAGAAGAACTACAAGAAAGTACACATTTTTGATCCTATGTGGTTGATAAACTGTTCACATGAGGATATAATCATGTTGTTCTATAATCCGATCTATTCTGATGCGAAGGATGCTGAGCAAGCAGGAAAGTACCAACGTGTGGTATTTCTGTGCTTTGCATATGACATTAATGCTGGATGTGACTATGGCGAGAAGCTGGGAAAGTTTATTGAAAAACAAAAGGTGCCTGAACTGAAAACGAAGAAGCAAAAGCAATTTCAGGAACCGGTGTTGACGAAAGAACAGCGGATTCAACGACACATCAGACTGATGAACATTAGAATGGATGAACAACGTCGACAACAATCCAAGCAATAGTCGAGGGGGAGTTTGTAGATGCAAAAGTGCGACTAATGCTTCGGATTGAACAACACATATGTTTTGGTAAATATCGTTGGTGCGAAGGAGAGTTTCAGAAGGTACGAAGGAGGCTTTTTGTAGGTACGAAGGTAGATGAAAGGTGCGAAGGAAGTTGACATGGACGAATGTGATTTTAGTTTATTGTAGAACTTGGTTCGACCATTCAGTTTGGGCGAACCTGCACATTCGCACAATCAATTTGGGCGAATGTGCAGTCTATAAATAGACAAGTTTGATTTTTGAATGTAACTTTTGGTCATTATTATTCCCTCCACTTTCTGAAACTCTCTCTAGTGTTTTGTTTAACTCTTTTAACGTTCATACCTTGATTGTAATCATATTTCAACGTGTAATCGAGTTGTTAATTAATGAAAAGCATTTGAAAATGATGAGCTGTGTGTTTTAATCTGTTTGACTATTATTTTGTGATAGTTTTAGGGTTTCCGCACCTAAAACTAACTTGTTTGATCATTCTTTGTTGTTATACGATCCTTTCACGCACATACAACCTTTGGACATTATCTCTGATCGCGATGGTCGTTTCACCTCTCACTTTTGGGATTCTCTACAAGATGCTTTGGGTACCAAGTTGAACCTGAGTACTGCTTATCACCCTCAAACAGATGGTCAGACTGAACGGACCATCCAGACACTTGAGGATATGCTCAGGGCATGTATCATCGATTTTGGTGGCGCATGGGATTCTCATCTTCCTTTGGTTGAGTTTTCATACAACAACAGTTATCACGCCAGCATTAACATGGCTCCTTTCGAGGCACTCTATGGTTGTAAATGTCGTTCACCTGTCTGTTGGACTGAGGTTGGTGAAGCTCGTATCACTGGACCCGAACTAATCCAGGAAACCACAGACAAAATTCAACTTATTCAGGATAATCTTCTCAAGGCTAGAAGTCGTAAGAAGAGTTATGCTGATAAACGTCGTAAACCCTTGGAATTTCAAGTTGGGGACCTTGTACTACTTAAGGTATCCCCTTGGAAAGGAGTAATTCGTTTCGGTAGAAAGGGAAAACTAGCTCCTCGATACGTAGGCCCCTTCAAAATTCTTGACAGAGTTGGAAAAGTGGCTTACAAACTTGATCTTCCACCTGAGCTAAGCAATGTTCACCCGACCTTCCATGTTTCGAATCTCAAGAAATGCTTAGCAGATGAGAACCTTCATGTTCCTCTTGAGGATGTGCAAATTGATGAAAGCATGCACATTATCGAGAAACCCGTCGAGATTGTTGATACAGGAGTCAAGAAACTCAAGCGCAGTCGCATTCCGATCGTTAAGGTTCGTTGGGAATCTAAACGAGGCCCAGAGTTCACTTGGGAACGTAAAGACCAGATGAAGTCGAAGTATCCACATCTTTTTCCACCAGACTCTCCAACTCCAACTTCGGGACGAAGTTCCTAAAAGTAGGGGAGACTGTAACATTACGCATTTAAACTTGTACGTTACACGATCATTTTTAATAAAAAAACGTCAAGTTTTATCATTTTTGTTCGCATTTAATTATTTTTGTCGCATTCTTGAAACCCTAATACTACGTATATTATATATATATGTATTAAGTCTTGAATAATTATCAAAAAATATATGCTTGGGCCGGGAATCGAACCCGCGCCCAAGACCGGCCCAACTACACATCACACACTAACCAACTGGGCTAGCCAACATATTTGATTCAAACCCGGCGCGCTTTAATTATATCACTTGTTTAAAACGTCACAGTTGACTTGGAAAGTCAACTGTGACACACGACTTGCCATAATCAATCATCTTAACTCGTGATTTGCAAATTTTTGGTAACACAACACGATTACCGGCCTATCATGAATAAGCAACACGTTGATTATCAATCAATTGATAATCAATTAACCTTATACGCGTTTGACATTCAATGTTTGGTCAATCCTTACCATTTCTTCGATCCAGTGTTTACCACTATAAATTGGGCATTCACGAGCCATCACAACTCGCCAATACTCCTCTCTTAACCTCCAATCTTCTTAATTATACTCTGTCATTCTTCAAGATCGCTTTTTTTTTTTGACTTTCAAGGTTGACCGATCATTCGAGCTCGTAACAACTTTGTAAGTGAAATGTTTTCTGTGGGATATGTTCATCGGCATCCACACATCAACAGCCCTATGATTAATTGGGCTATTGATGTGTGAATCAAACAATTGCTGAATCTAGGGCTTCGTGATGTTGATTTGGGGATAAACTCATTTCAGCATAATGTATTTAGTTTAATTAAAACAGAAATAATCACAACCACTGGTCTGGACCAAGTGGTTGTGACTGATGCTAATTACCCAAGCCACCCGGGTTCGAGTCCCGGCTGTGGCACCCCTTTTTCCTTATTTTCATTTTTAAAACAATCAAATCAATTATATATATATTATACATTTAATCTTATAAATTCGTTTTTAATTATTAAAACCCTTTTATAAATTCTAAAAAAATTATTTTTAACTAATCTGATATAAATGTTCCACCTACAATTTTTAGTTTTCTGAAATTAATTTATTTAATATTTATAATAATTAAATCAATTTTATTCTATTATATTTATAAAATTCCATTAAAATATCAAAACAATTTTATAAATTTCCACAAAAATTATCCTGAATTTGTACAATGGTAAACTTTACTGAAATGATTTTTAATTCTGAAAAATCATTTATTTTATATTTTTAATCAATTTTTGTTAGTTTTAATCATAATTAAATCATAATAAATTCAATTTTTAATATTTTTGCACCAAAATTTTATACAATTTATTTCTGAATATTTAGAACAGAAATATAAATTTTAAAATAATAATTCTTTAATTTTAGTATTTTTAAATATTAAAGTTAAATTTTGGCAATTTGTAATAAATAGAATTAATATTCTATTTTAAAGAAAATAATTTTATAAAAATTATTTTTATACTTCAAACACATTATTGTGAACATCCTAAATTCAAACTTTATAAAAAGACTTTCATTTATTTAATTATCAAATTTCCCTTTATTTATTTAAACATTTTATTATAAATTCAACAATTGGATATCCCCAAATCGAAACCCTAGAATATAATTGTAGACTAGATAGACTTAGACTTATTTGTTGCCTTATACATAGGGTAATACTTGGCAATCTATTGGGCTACACTCATACTATTCCTCAATACCTAATACTATACCAAGGTGAGTTTACGTAACCATGTTTATGCGATGCTTTATACTTGCAACATTTTATTTAAGCAATTCAACATGCATGTCTAGTTGTAAACGTTAATGCCTCATGAATTAGTCAACAACAGTTTCAATGAGTTTCAACATTACATAATCATTAGCTATGGCCAAGCCGGCGATACTCAATAATAGATCTATTGGATTGACAACCCCACCCGGATACGCGTACCTCCTACATAGGTAGCGTGGGTGATTGTTATCGTTCCAACATATTACTAAGGTGAACCGTAGATGACGGGATGGACCTAAACTAGTCGGAGGTTTGATTATGTCGATTCAACATATTATGCTTATTCATGTAGACTTAAACTTACGATAGACATATGAATTGCTAAACTTTTATACTTAAACTATATGCTTAACATGGATTATGTATTCTCACCAACTTCTAGTTGACCCCCCATTTTTACAACTCAACAGGAAATAACGATGCATGAAGACTAGAGTATCTTTATGAAGACAATTTGAAGTCTATGCTTGCTTGATTCTTTGTGATGTATTAGATTTCCACATTTAAAACTCATTATGTATTTCTATTTTTGGATATTTGCAATTTAAATTTATTTCAATTAAAATTTGGATTACCATGTGCTACTGTATACTCATTCTTACGTGACACCTCGATGTTTCCGCCATCGGTTGGGGTGTTACACTGATTCAGGCTTACCATTGTATTTCTGGGCTGAAGCAGTTAACACTGCATGCTATGTTCAAAATAGAGTCCTTGTCAACAAGAAACACTCCAAGACTGCCTATGAAGTTCTTCATGGCATAAAGCCCCTTATCTCCTTTTTTCAGGGCTTTTGGATGTCAATGTTTCATTCTAAACATCAAAGACTCTATTTCAAAGTTTGCTGCCAAAGTTGATTCAGGTTACTTTCTTGGTTACTCTTCCACTAGAAAAGCCTACAAGGTTTTTAACTCAAGAACCAGGATAGTAGAAGAAACACTGAATGTCAAGTTCAGTGAGTCAAAACACACTCTTATTCCAGCACATCCTGCTGAACTTTTTGACCTTGACAGCTTCCATTTTGGACCTAAAAAGACTGTTACTTCATCTAAACCTACTTATTATGGTGATCAAAGGTTTGATGATGAGGATCCAGCACCATGGACTCCTCAAACAGTCATTAAGTCAACTTCCAAACCATCAGAAGTTTCACAAACTTCTGATTCAACAACTGCTGATGTACAAACTCAAACATCTGCTTCAGCACCTAAAACTACTGAAGATACTGAAACTGCTGAACCAGACATTATAAACCTCAGTGGTTTGTTTGATGAAGTACAAGAGCCACCTACACCTGTCAGTGGTTTACAACAACTGATTGAACACAAAGATCATCCACTTGAACAAATCATGGGTGATATTGCATCAGGTGTTCTTACAAGAAACCAGCTTTCCAACTTTTGCTTCTTCTCAGCATTTATTTCTCAGTTGGAACCTAAAAAGTACCAAGAAGCCCTCAAAGACAACAACTGGGTACAAGCCATGCAAGATGAGTTGCTTCAATTCAAAAAGCAACAGGTTTGGGAAATCTGTCCCTTACCACCAAACAAGCAACCAATTGGCACAAGATGGGGTTTAGGAACAAACAAGATGAGGCTGGTATGATTATAAAGAACAAGGCAAGACTGGTAGTACAAGGTTACTCTCAAGAAGAAGGAATTGATTATGATGAAACCTTTGCTCCATCAGGTTATTTCTGGCCTATGCCATTTCCAACAAAATCAAAGTTTTTCAAATGGATGTTAAAAGTGCATTTTTGTATGGAAAAATAAAAAAAGGAAGTGTATGTCTGTCAGCCACCTGGGTTTGAGGATCCTTCTCATCCTGAGTAGGTGTACAAACTAGACAAAGCTCTTTATAGGCTCAAACAGGCTCCAAGAGCCTGGTATGAAACACTTTCTAACTTTCTACTCAAAAATAACTTCACAAGAGGCTCCATTGATAAAACTCTTTTCATAAAACATGTTGGAAATCATATCTTACTTGTTCAAATATATGTTGATGATATCATATTTGGTTCAACTAACACAAAACTGTGTGATGAATTTAAGAAACTCATGCAATCAAAATTTGAGATGAGTACAATGGGAGAACTGCAGTACTTTCTGGGATTGCAGATTAAACAACAAACAAATGGAACTTTTATACATCAATCAAAATATGTTAAAGAATTAATAAACAAATTTTCTTTACAAGACTGTAAATCATGTTCCACTCCCATGACACCAACCACACAAGTTGAACCAGATGATCAAGGAAAACAGGTTGATCAAACCATGTATAGATGTATGATAGGTTCCCTTTTATATCTAACTGCTTCTAGACCAGATATTATGTTTTCAACATGTGTCTGTGCTAGATATCAATCAGCTCCTAGGGAATCACACCTCATTGCAGTCAAAAGAATCTTCAGATATCTGAAAGGACCTCCAACACTTGGAATTTGGTATCCTGCTTCAAGCAATACCAAGTTATCAGCTTTTTCAGATAGTGACTATGCAGGGTGTAAAATGTCAAGAAAATCAACATCTGGTGGTTGTCAATTCTTAGGAAACTGTCTAGTGTCGTGGCAATCAAAGAAACAAACATCTGTTGCAACTTCAACTGCTGAAGCTGAATACATTGCAGCTGCAAGTTGTACATCACAGATACAATGGCTCCAGTATCAACTTCTTGATTATGGAATCAAAGAGACCAAGACACCATTGCTTGTAGACAGCAAATCTGCCATTAGCATCATTCAAAATCCTGTTCAGTTTTCAAAAACCAAACATATTGAAATCAGGTATCATTTCATAAGAGATTGCTATGAAAAAGGCAAGATTGAAGTGAAACATGTAGCAACAGCTAATCAAATAGCTGACATATTCACTAAACCCCTTCACACATCAACATTTCAGAAGTTAGTATCCATGCCTGGGATGCTAAATTTGTAAGTGTTTCTCTTTACTTTTCTGCACATATTTTCATTTTTCACTTACATCTGTTTTCAAGTTTTAAAACTTCTGAAAAACAATCAAGAGAGAAACTACTGATGAACAAAACATCAGTATGGGAATATTTTCTGAAAAATGAGTAACTTCTGATAAAACAACCTTCAGAAGTTATGAATAAAGTATTTATAAAGCATTCTCATCAGTTGTTCAAAACTACTGAAGAGAAAGTGAGAACTACTGATGATATTTGTCTTCATCAGCAGTTTGGTCAAAAAGGGTAAATAAGACTTTTCCCACATCAGAAGTTTGACCTAGGCGGTTAAAAACTTCTGATAAATACCTTTTCCAACACTTATCCTTTTAAAAAGCAAAAATTCCCTCCTTCTCTCTCTCAAAAAACACTCTCAAGACCTAAACCTGCAAAAACACTGTTTGATCCACACACACACAAACCACATGGCTCTAGTACTAAAACAGGGACACAATCAAAGAGGCTACTTCGAAAAACAAGAAGCCTGGTCCCAATACGACGAAATCATTGATTTGGTCGTCAAATCCCAATACTTTACCGCCCTCACCATCGACCCTCCAATCCATACTGAAACTCTAAATGAGTTTTGGGCAAACGCAGAGACGGTAACGGTGAACAACAAAGTAATCTCCCTCAATTCAACCATCAAAGGGAGAAGAATGGCAATCACACTGGCTATTTTGGCAATTAGGCTGGGTTTGGATGATGTAAATGCCCCAGACCAATTTCCAAATTCTTAAATTCATTTAACCATGACAGAGTGTGGTTACCAAGGTACTCTCTCACATGCTACAATCTTTAAGAAATATTTTGAACCAAAGTATAAACTGCTTTTTCATTATATTATTATGTGTTTGAGTCCAAAAACTGGATCTTATGATTAGATGCCCTCCACTTTTCAACCTATTTTTCATTCCATAGTGAATGAAACAAAATTCAGGGCATCATCACTTTTCTTTAATGAGTTGGTGTTACATCATCTCAATACTAAAAAGAAGTTTTTGTTGTACCCAAGATTTATTATGCAGTGCATAATAAAAGAACTTGGAGGTGCTTGTGGGTAAAACAACAATTTTAAACCATTTATCCTCACAAGCATACTCAAGGCACAACAAACCGGCTGCCTGGCCAGAAGATGACCAAGGGGAACCAGAAACAGTCCCCATGGAACCCTCATCTTCCAAACCTACACCCCCAAAGGCCAAGAAACCCAAGCAACAAAAACAAAAACCCACCAACCCAAAAAGAAAAGCAGTTCAGGAGGTTGAGATGCCTGAACTAACTAATGTGCAATCTGCACTTGATAAAGATGTGACTGAAACATCCTCTCAGTCTCATCCATCTCAAACCCCACAAAGAGCACCAATCACCATACTTTTCAAAAGAAAAAGACTAAAGAAAACTATTCCTATTGACTCCTCTTTTGAAACTGCTGAACCCATTGACCAAACTACTGAACCAACACCCCAAATTTCTGAACATGATATAGAAATAGCCAAACTTCTCTCCGGGCTAAAAGAGAGAGTCCCATCTGAACATGTCAGTCCCCAACAACCACATCAAACAGGGAACATAGCCTCAGAACTTGACATAGATGTGGACACTCAAAGCCCTAACCAAAGAGATGAGGATGAACCAGGGTCTCTAAGCCCAAACTTAGAAACTCTTGGTAGTTTTGAGGCTGCTACTACTCATTTACCACCCAGTGGTGGATCTGAGGAAAGAAGCAACATTGCTAGGACCTCAAATGTGGCAACTACTGATGAAGGCATAATGCCTGAGGTAGGAAATCCTCTGAACCAAGAAAAAGAGGTACATGAGACAACTGAGTTGGGCTCAGCTCATGATGTAACTGATACAGTCCTCATTGAGGATGTAATCAGGGATTCAGATGATTCCATTAACTTGGATGATGTTTCACAACACAAAACTACTGAATTGACGGCTACAATTGAAGGTCCTGCACCTGGTGTATCTATGCTCAAGAAGCTAGTCACACCAGATTAGGTTAAAGTCCACTTAATCCCTGATTCCCCTATAGTGGCATCTTCTATACAATAAGAAGATTTCCCAAAAACACACCCCTCACTACAAATGCCTACCCAATTCCCTGGGCCATCCAGCATAGACATGAACCAGCTATTCAGCCCAGATGGTCCCTTTTATCACATGATGAACACCCTCATCAAAAATCACTTCCAAACCTACACAGCTGACTTGGAGCTGTCCATCAAAAACCAATTTGGAGTGATACAGACTAAGATGAACGATCTGTCCAACAAGATTGACTTCAACTCCAAACAGATTGCTACTCTTACAGGTCATTTCTCTAAACCCTCAAAGAAAAAGCTTGATGAATCCTAAAAGGGGGAGAAAACTAAGGAACCTAGGGAGTCACTCGAAGCCAGGATAAGGGCAAGAGTGGCTATCCAAGAAAGAGAACAGAGAAACCAAGCCAGAAAAGAAAAACTGGCCTAACAATTTGGTGTCTCTGTACAAGAAATAGAAGATGCTGAAAAGCCTGATGAATTCCAAGGACACAATAAAGAAACCTCTGATGGTGAAAGTTCTGATGAAGACTCAGAAAATACTGAAGACAATCCTTCAGTAGTTGACAGACCTTCAGTAGTTGTCAACCCATCAGAAGTCAACACTTCCAACACTGAAACTACTGAACAACCTTCCAGATCAACTGAACCTACTCAACCAACTCCTATTCCAAAGCCTACTACAACTACAACAATGACTGTGCTGAACCCTTCTCCTCTATCAATGTCCAAAGAATTACTCGAGAAGAGTTTAATTGCAGCTGAAAGAAAGGCTAAGAAAGATGAGATCTGGAATGCTTTGGAAACAAGGGATGACTTAAGCCTCAATGAAAAGTTACAGGCTTATGAAGCAGAACTTCAAAGGCAGGCTAACCTGGAAAGAATTGCTGAGGAAGACAAAAGACAACAACTGATGTCTTACATTACCAAAAACAGCAAGACCAAAGCCTATACATTAAAGGGACTCTCCATGGAAGAGCTAACAAGAAGAGCTCAACTTATTGCAGACAAACTTGCAACAAGTAAAGATGCAAAAGCCAAGAGAGCCCAGATGATTGAAGAATTAGTAGCAAATGGTTATGGTTCAAAAGCCTCTGTGTCCAAATGGAAAGAAGAAAGAATGGTGGACACTTATAGAAAATACAAGGCTGCAAGGGCTGCAAATCCAGAGAAGTTTGAAACTGCTGAAGTGTCAACTTCAGTAGTTAGAACTTCTGGTGTTTCAAGAAAACCTGTTACAAAGAAAAAGACAGAGGAGAATGTGAAGACTGATTTCAGGATGGTACTACTAGAAGGAAGTACAGTAGTCCATTCTGACTTCAACATTGAAGAGAAACCTCTGCTAACCCAATTTAGGGATCCTTCCACCTTTGCCTATCAAATTCAAAAGACCATTAAAGACAAACTGCACACTAAGGTAGTTACTGAGCATCACTTGCCAACCTTTCAACTACCTAATGTGATGCAACAAGAACAAGGAAGAGAATCCCACCTGAGAGTCACTGAAGTCGAAGACATCCAACACTCAGGAGAATCCCAGGGTACCAGCATGGTTCCCTATACTTTAGACTTTGACAAGTCTAAAGTACCTATCATCAGATGGTCCTTTACTGATAACAACTCAGTACAAGTGACAAGAAGAGACCAAACAAGCAGAGCCTATAAGTCGATGAATGATCTGAAAAAGCTATCAACTCAAGACCTGCTTACAATCCAGCATCTAGAACCACAAAAAGGATCTCTAACTGATGAACAGCTGAACCAGTTGAAGAATTCCATGTTCAAAGGAATATGGAAGATTGTGAATGACAGAAGAAAACAATAAGGAATTAGAAAGGATTTGGCTTCATCAATCCAGGGGGAGATTGTTAGGACAAAAAGGATTGGTGAAACCACTTTTGTAAACCTTAGTTTAATTCATTTCTGTCAAATTATTCTAAGTATAGAACTACTAAAGAAAGAAGACTAAACTGCTGAAGAAGGATTCTACAAGTACTGAAGAAGAAATACATCAGAAGTTCTGAAGTCCAAACCAGACAGTTCACTGAAGAACTACTGAAGACAAACTACTCATCAGTAGTTTGTCATTCATCAGCACTTGTCCAAGAATCTTTCCACCGCCTTATGTTTCAGTAGTTTATTAGTTTAGTATTACTTTAACTTTTTGTACAAGTTCCAAGATTGCAACTTGTTGCAACTTGTCTCTGAACTTGCTTTTTGGCAAGGTTCATGTATTTGTAAAGTCTATAAATAGATGGGTTCATCCCTCTGTTTTAGACATTGATTTTTAATACAGAAATCCTTCAAAGCTTATCATTATTATTTCCATTTTATTTACTGAGAATCTGTTTAAGTGTTCATTCTCATTCATTGGTAGATTCTCATTAAATACTTGTCTTTAGTTTTATCAAACGTCCAGGGGGAGTAATAACTCCTATTGATAAGTGTAGCTTTAAATTCATATCATTCTGCTGTGCTATTACTGATAAAGAACTTTCTAGACACTTAAGTGTTCACTAGCAAGTTCATACAAAGAGCAATATTGATCCAACAACACGTATACTTACTTAGTGACACATGTATTAGGGAGTCGGTAGTACACCCTACTTTGGAGTTTGGATTTACTTGCTTGCATACTAAGGTGAGTTTCACTACTTTTTCTCAAAAAGCATGCGTCTCAGGGTGTGACAACTTTGATAAACGTTTTCTAGTCCGGTTTGGGACTACTTGAACATTGACTCTTTAGGAGAGTCTATTGCGAATCCTCGGGGAGGATTGCGCTTTGATCAGTTTAAAACTTATTGGTCCTTTGTGAACTAAACATTCTATCACTTGAAAAGTCCTTGCACATTATTGGGTTAATCGCTGGGAGCGAGCGGGGTATTAGTTGATAGCGCTATTAGGTTGTACAACAACCTCATGTTTGCGATGCTGGGAGCATGGGCATGAACTTCTGACCACAATTGAGAACTAGTGTTGATAGACACTAGTTATCGAGGTAAATTATTATACTACTGAAGGTGTCCCAATAATACTGTTTAGTTGCAATGCGTGGGTTAGCTACCCCTGACACGCTTAAACTGATAACACTTGAACATTTTGGTTACGTGGTTTTGAAAACCAGCACATTTATTTACTCATCTTCTTTACTTAGTGAACTCACCAACATTGTTTGTTGACCCACGATATACATGCTTTTGCAGGTAGTTAGCTTCTGGTGCCACGATTAGAAAGCACTGCACACTTCACTGAATTTGGGGTCTTGGGCATATACCTAAATTATATATCATGATTTTACGTTATCTTTCATATGGTTTTATCTTGGGCGCGTTGTTTTGCGCATGGTTTTAAAAAGGTTTAAATTTGGCTTACGCTTCCGCAGCTTAACTAAACTTGGTTTTTGAAAACGAACTAAATGGTTTAGGCATTTAGAGTTCGTTCATATGACTTATGGCTATGGGATCCTGGTATGTCATGCGCCTCGAGGTATAAACCCCGCAGTGGAAATTTGAGGGTGTGACATTGGTTTTGGTGCCATTGTATCACAAGATGGCTTAGTCAAAATATGAAAATTAGCAAACAGTGAGTGTTTTTGCGCATTTAAATGCGCATGTCGCTTGCCTTACTTTATCCATCTTGCCATGGATGTTTTTATTCGCGACCTGGGATTGCGTTTAAGAGCATACCAGGTGGTCGTTTATCTGTGTCTTACCACAAGGGTTTTGGTTTAGATGGTTGTTTTGCGTCAATGCAAATTAACATCGTTAGTTGCTGAACACCATTATACTTTTGAGTTATCAAGATCAGCGTTTAAGCGCATTCTTGATTTTGATTTTTTCTTGCAGCTTACCATTCGAGTTTGTTTTTGCTAGACTACTTTAGCACACACAAAGAGCAATTACTATTAATTTTTGATCTCATTCTTGACTTATTAATTTTTTTGTATTTTACTATACAGAAGTTTACGACGCCAGGGCTTGCGTTTAAATGCGCACCTGACTTGTTTATTTTTCTGTATTTACCATACAGAAGTTACAACGTCAAGGCTTACGTTTAAACGCGCACCTGACTTATTTATTTTTCTGTATTTACTATACAAAAGTTACAACGTCAAGGCTTGCGTTTAAACACGCACCTGACTTATTTATTTTTCTGTATTTTACTATTCAGAAGTTTACAACATCAAGGCTTGCGTTTAAACGCGCACCTGACTTGTTTATTTTTTTTGCATTTTACTATCCAGATATTTAGATTTAGGGGGATGTCTTGTTGTGCTCGAATTAACATCGTGCGTGCTAGATCTCCCCATGCATTTAGGTATAAAGAATGTATCATCACCATAAAGGCATTGACCATCATCTTAAAGATATTGACCAAGACTTTGCATAATCTTAGTTTAGTCAATTATAATTGTAATTATGTAGTTAAGTGTATCCCTTAGTATTTGCATTTTCCTTATTGTAAATCCTCTATATAAGAGTCTTGTAATTCTCCATTGGTTATAACAATTCAATACCAAAACCACTTTTTCCAAAGGGTATTCCGAATCAAACGCAAACCCAAGGGCACGATTGACAAGTACAAAGCCCGTCTAGTTGCCAAAGGATTTCACCAACAATATGGAAAAGACTATCATGAAACGTTTAGTCCCGTTACTAAACCCGTTACCATTCGCACCGTTCTCTCTATTGCTCTTTCAAAAGGATGGTCTTTACGTCAACTAGACGTTAATAATGCGTTTCTTCATGGGACTCTTCACGAAGAGGTCTTTATGGTGCAACCTCCCGGGTTCACCAACACGGAATTCCCACGTCACATTTGCAAACTCAAAAAATCCCTCTATGGGCTTAAGCAAGAACCGCATGCTTGGAACATCAAACTTACCAACTTTCTCACTCGTTTTGGCTTTAAGAAATGCATTTCTGACCACTCTCTCTTTGTATACAATCTCAACAACATCACTTGCTACCTCCTTGTGTACGTTGACGACATTGTCCTCACCGGTAATCATAATCCTTTTATAGATTCCTTTGTTCAAGCCTTAAGCAACCAATTCTCTATCAAAGACTTAGGCCCTCTCCATCATTTATAGGAATCGAAGTCATTCCTACGCCTCATGGTCTATTTCTTTCCCAACATCGCCACATTCAAGATATTCTTATCACCTTTAAAATGGATGGTGCAAAAGAGGTTCTCACTCCTTTAAGCACTTCCGACTCTCTTTCTTCCTTTGACTCCACTCCCCCAGTCGATCCCACTCCCTACCGCCAACTTGTAGGCACTTTGCAGTATCTTGCCTTCACACGTCCCGACATCTCCTTTGCCGTCAATAAATTATCTCAATTCATGCACTCGCCTAAACAATCACACTGGCAAGCTCTCAAACGGGTACTCCGCTATCCGCTATTTGAAAGGAATGGTCCATCATGGGTTGTTCTTGAAACGCAATACTAACCTAAACTTGCAGGCTTTTTCGGACTCAGACTGGGGCGGTATTAATGATGGGGGACGGTCCACTACAGCATATCTCATATATCTTGGGTCCAATATCATTTCTTGGAAATCTGTTAGACAAAAAACTGTCTCTAGATCATCTACCGAAGCTGAGTACAAAGCACCCGCTAATGCTGCAGCTGAACTCTCATGGGTTAAAAGTTTACTTGGTGAACTCGGGCTCCCAATTAAGAGCACCCCATCGCTTTACTGTAACAACACCAGAGCTACTTATGTATGTGCAAATCCTGTTTACCATTCCCGCATGAAACACATCTCTCTGGACTATCACTTTGTGCAGGAACAAGTCAATTCCACGCAACTCAAAGTTCTTCATGTCAGCTCCAAGGATCAACTCGCGGATGTGCTCACCAAACCGCTTGCACGTGCACCCTTCCTATATTTTCGGTCCAAAATTGGAGTCTCCAACGGATCCTCCATCTTGCGGGGGCGTATAAAGAATGTACCATCACCATAAAGGCATTGACCATCATCTTAAAGATATTGACCAAGACTTTGTCCAAGACTTGACCAAGACTTTGCATAATCTTAGCTTAGTCAATTATAATTGTAAGTATGTAGTTAAGTGTATCCCTTAGTATTAGCCGTTTCCTTATTGTAAATTCTCTATATAAGAGTCTTGTAATTCTCCATTGATTATAACAATTCAATACAAAAACCACTTTGTTTATATTAGGATGTCAAAATAAGCGTGTAAGCGCATTCTCATTTTATTCAATGTTAGCTCACATGTGGATTTATACAAAGGATTAACATTAGTTCACATGTTGATTTATATGTGAACTCTTTTTAACACATTTCATCAAACACACGTAGTACAATAATATCAAAGAATGTAGGTTTAGACGGGTAAAATAATAGTTTCTTTCACATTATATGAGGGGAAAATCACCAAAATGGCCCGTTGACCGAGGGTTTTACCAAAATGGCCCCTTCCCGTCTCTTTGGAGAGACGGGTCACGGTTCCCAAAGAGACTGAACCGTCTCCCGAGACGGTTTAGTCTACAACCAATACATACGCAACACGTGGCCGAGCTGATCCCGAAGCCTGTGTGGCGTCTCGGGAGATGTGTCAGAGCCGCCAAGATGGCTCCCATGGGCCCTAGAGACGTCTCACTGACTGCCGGGCTCAAGCCGTCTTCGGCTAGGCTTGAGCCGTCTAGGGAACCACACCGAAGACGTCTCCGGAGACGTCTTAGAGTTGCAAAAGACGTTTTCGGTGGAGACGTTTCACATTTCCCCAGCCGTCTTCCGAGACGGATTAGGGTCAAAGCCAATAATATAATGACACGTTGCCGGATTCGTCTTGGGTCTCTTCGTCTCCGGTGAGTCCCGAGACGGTCCGACGGTTCGGCTGTCCACCTCAACCCTATAAATACAAGTCTCCGTTGCACTCTCCATCCCATACCACGTCCGACTCCTCCACTAACACTAACACTACCACTTACCACCGTTGTCTCTTTCATACAAAAAAATGGCACCCCAACGATGGACCGAAGAACAAGAAATTGCACTGGTTTCAGCGTGGCAACATGTCGAAGATAGCCCATACCAAATAAACAAGTGGTACCGTATTTTACACGAATACAATCAACTGGTGGGTGGGTCTGACCGAACCATCGACTCACTTAGCCGTAAATGGAACGACTTGAACATGAAGTGCCAACTCTTCAACGGGTACCACTATCGAACACTTCAAGTGTTTCCTGCAGACATGCCGGAAGACATCGCCATCATATATACCAAAGCAGAGTATCAATCCAAGCAGCGTAAAGAATTCAAACGCGTGTCGGCTTGGCAAATGATGAGGGACCGTAACGCGCAGGTATTTAACTTTTGTAATTTTACGATTTTTTTTATTAATCTTATGTTTTTATTAATCCAATGTTTATTTTTTATGTTTTTATTAATCCAAATACTACAAATATTAATGCAATGAATCTGTTATATGTTTTAAATATTTATGTTTTTATTAATCCAAATATTACAACATTACAATTTGTAACACAACAAAATATTACAAAAACTGAATGATTACACGAACAATACACAAACTCGTTGCACACGTCGACCACAGAACGTAGTTAGCACTAGGGGAGGGGAAGTTACAATATTGCAATTTGTAACACGACAAAAATTACAAAAACTGAACTATTACACGAAAAATACGCAAACTCGTTGCACACGTCGTCGACCGAGACCTATCCATTGCACACGTCACCCACAGTAGTTAGCACTAGGGGAGGGGAAGTTACTTCCCAAATTTACTTGCTTTGAACCTTGTTTGAATGGTGTATGTGCTCTACATAGCAAAGAATCGAACTTGCCAATAATGTAGACCACCACATCATCAATGCATTCTACACGGGTTAACCACGCGCAAATGCAACAACGATCCAAGTAGCTGTACGCAGATGTAACAATGATCCAAGTATAATCGAACCGGACAATATATTCGTAAGCCGGTCGGCTTCGGTTGGAAAAGTGGAGGATTTAAAAATAAAAATGCCATTGATTGGAAAGCTGTAAGGTTTGATGAAGGTTTAGTATAGAAGATTGAGAGAGGGTACAAATTTTGTGAAGTGAAATTGGGTATTTATATTGTAACGCCCCGCTTTTCTCAAATAATAATAATAATAATAATAATAATAATAATAATAATAATATATATTCACAAAACGATTGTAATTCATTAACAATAATATAGCGTTAACGATGGAATAAATTATTATTTGGGAATGACTAAATCAGTCATTTCGCTAACTTAAACATTTAAAATAATAATAACGCGTTATACGTAATAACATACCAGTAAACCGACAATTATCCTAGTGAATTTATAAACGTGACAAAAAAATATATATATATATATATATATAATAATTACGTAGTTAAAATACTCGTTTCGAATCGTTTCTATATAAAAATTTCATAGACTAATTATCCTATTGATTAAACGAGCCTAATTCATAAACGAGACCCGAGCCGGTTACGAGTTCGTTTCAACAATAACTCTCCACCAAACCCTAACTATTTAAACACATTATCTTTATCTTCCTCCTCATTCTAACATCATAATAACCCTAGCCACCTCATCTTAAACCTTCACACTCTTCCTCTCTCTCTAAGAGTTGCGGCAGCCAACAACCACCACCACCCGAGCCACCATGTAACCCCTTGCGCCGCCGCCAGCAGCAACAGAGAGGGGTGGTTTCCCACTCGTTTGTACGCCGGAGGTCAAAGACCAGCCACCACTCCGCCTAGCCATTTGCCGCAGTGGCAAAAGAGGTGGCCAGATTTTGGACCACGATTGGAGTCAAGTGTCAGCGGCAGCAGCAGTACGAAGTCGTCAGGACTCCCATGACTCGAAGGCTCCTCTTTGTGGCTCAACCAAAGGTCCCTTTTTGAGACTAGGGTGGTTCAGTTAGTGGTTGCTGGCCACAGATGGACAAATCCCACAACTATTCAAGGTAATATTTATGTTAAACTATTCCTTTCTCATATCAAAACCTTAAGCTTTTCTTTATATTCTGTAACATAAAGCAAAAGAAAAAAAATGAATTTAATATAGTATATGATTGGGGGCATTCTATGGTTCATGGGTAGGGGAGGCGTTTTTTTAAGCAACAAAGATATTTAAGATCATCATTTAGAACCAACATTTTTTTAAAGAAAAGTATATAAGAGAACTAGTGTTTTGTGTCAGTACACTACTATGAAGAAGATGACTCTAAACTCACCAAACTAAAATTTAAAAACATGTTTGAGATACCTGCACCACGTGTTCTATTAAGAATACATTTATACAGAATAAACTTGGTTTTAATAATTTTATAAACTGTATATCAAACGTTTTTTTTAAAAAAAAGTGGTTGGATATATTGAAGTTAGTGACTGAGTTACATGAATTTAAATGGATCTATGATTTCTAAATTAAAAGATGTCATAATTCTAATGCCTTGGTTTATAAAATTTAGTATGTTAATAATATATGGGATATTCGAATAGGCAAAGTATGTGAATATTTATACGTATACTTTTGTTATTAACACGATTAATCAAGTCTAATACTAGTCGTTTTACCGTTTTGTCTTCGGACTAATAAATAATAACTAACTTATACTTACATAAATTTTATGGCGAATATCAAATGTCGGACTATATGAACGTTATACGTCAAAAGTATATTTCCTCGCTTTTATAGTTTTAGTAAGTTAAATCATGTGTCATGTAATTGCGTATTTGATTGATTTTGAGAAAATATAGACAACTTTAGTTGTCGGGTTTAATGCAAAAACAGAGGAGACTCTGCCCAAATTTTTACAAAATATAATAAACATATCGGGCATTTAAACCTATAAATATGTATAATTAAATCAACGCAACCTCAAATGCTACATTAAAGTAAATATTTATAGTAACTATATGTACACATATACCTTCTAGAAACAAAACCAAGTTCCTATCGGTTCGTTAAGTTACAAATATTTAAAGACACGTATTAGTTCAATACGAGTCTAGGTAGTTGAATAAACTATCTTTACAACTAAGAAACAAAATAGGTTCATTTGCATTAGAATTTAAGACATCCGTTACTTGTAATAGGACACAAGAGATTCAGTCAATCCAGCTTCAGACATTATTTGTTATTCTTTCATAATGCACTCCAGGTGAGTTCATACTTGTCCCCTTTTTACTCTTTATCACTTTTGGGGTGTAAACATGTATCATATGCAAAACGCACTAATGCTTTCATAAACACACATGCTCAATCTATTAAACATACTTATATGCTACTTGCCATGCTTATGATTCTTAGATACTTAGACATAAATCATTAACTATTATTAGCCCACTTAACATGTATAGCGCTATAGGACTAGCACACCACCCCCTTTATGGGTCATTGTTAAGATTTAAACGGCCTAACATGAATATGTTAGGTATACGCTGTGGTACTCGCGGGTTTGAGTTATGTCTTTTGTATGATATGTATGTGCAATGCTATAGTATGAGATTTGAGTAAACCATTCTAAAATAATATGTATGTATACCAAAATTAGTATGCTCACCAATGCTTTATGTGTTGACGGATATTTTTATACATGTTGCAGGAATTATTTGATGCGATGATTCAAGAAACTCATTAGTATTGGACTTAGAAACACACCACTTAAATCTTTAAATTCATGAATGTTGTATCTCTTTTGAACAATTTGTACTCCTTGTTTTAGTTATATGAAATGAAATCTTTAAAATTATTTTTATCACAATCATAGTATCATGAAGTCTTTGAACAATCTATCACAGGTCTCACCTCGATGTTTCTGTCATCGGTTGGGGTGTGACAGATTGGTATCAGAGCCATAACTATAGGGAATTAGGAATATTGCCATGATTGACCTTGTCTATAGTTAGGAACCTTTATTTGACTACTTCCTTTTACATGCTTGAAATACTTGATTTTCCTACTTGCTTCTTATCAATTTCATATCAATTTCATAAACCTTAAAGATGCATGACTTTCCTAAGGCAACGTATACTGCAATACAAAGACACTCGTATTTCACAAACGAAAGAAACTCACTAAAATAGGCGTGAAACCCTTACTTTGGTGACAACTTTCAATCCGTATCTTTTCTTTATATTTTTAATTTTTTGAAATTTCACCATCAAGATAGGAGTGATTTCCTTACCTTGATGACAAATCCACTCATCTCATCCTATTGAAACCTTACCAAAGAGTTAGTGAAGAAACAACGAGTATAAAAAACGAGTATAATGGGATAACAGGTGTGGGGTGCAATGACTCGTGTTCGCTGCAGGGTATAATCCTTTACTCACAACGATGGTTAATCTATGGTTATGTGCACAAACGACAAACAAAGTAGTATAAAAGACAAGGGTATAAGTGGTTCGATCTCATGAGACCTATGTCCACTGAAAAAGGATGATCTTTATTGATAAGGAATACAAGTAACGATACAAGTGTATTGATTCTAATTGGTGGATTAACTGCCATAAGAAAGGAGGCCAAGTCCTCCTTTTATAGGAGGTGTGTGGGCCTGAGGTCATCGGGCCCACTTTGATTGTTAATGGGCTTGGGCTCGAGGCCCGGGCCGGTTGCTTAGGAGCCCATTTAGTCGGATCTCAATCCTTAGTTAGGTAAATTGATCCAAGTTGAGGAGGGCTGCTCTTGATTGGGCCACGTGGCGCTACGTGGTTGGCCGGCTGGGCGGTGCCCTGTCATTGATACACGTGGCGCATTGTGGCTGGTTCTGCAGAAGGGACTCCTTTCCTTCTGACGTCAGACGGTGTCAGGCGGCTGACCAATTGTCAGCTGACATCTGATGGAGGTGGCAAGTTGGGCTCCAAGGGGGATGTACCTAGGCGCTGTGGCTTCTGCGCATAGTGAGCAGTGCGCTTTGGCGCTGCTGTGTTATCTTCTTAGGTGTGTTGTTTTAGGCGGAGGATCTGGATAATGGGTAGGGTGCGCCTGAGAGCGCTAGGGAATAGTACCCTACCCCTTCAAGTCCCCCAAGTCCAGGGTGTCTCCTGTTCTTGCTTAGAGATCTGGTGGGGCGCTGGACTAATGTGAAGTTTTGTGATGTATTTCTCCGTTGTGTTGTTTACAGCTGTTGTAGAATATGTGTGTATTGCAACATGTTTGTAAAGAAGAGTGCTCGTTGCATATTTGGAAAAATATGTTAACGTGAGGAAAGAGTGCGCGTTGCTACTCTGGTGGCATGTGGAAAGATAAAAGCGTCCCCTTATCTTTGTACATGGCTCCTTTTTAAAAAACCGGCGCCAAGTAGAGACTTAGCGCAGGTGATAATTTTTCACTTTAGGCCAGTAATGGCAAACTCTGGCGAAAACGTCCTTTCAATTTTACGTCAACCCAGCGCCAAGTGATGACGTGGCAGGCTGGGTGTGGGATAGTAAAATTTGGCGGGGAACGTTTTTTAGATTTTACGTCAACCCAGCGCCAGGTGATGACGTGGCAGTCTGGGTGTGAGATAGTAAAATCTGGCGGAGAACGTCTTTTAGATTTTACGTCAACCCAGCGCCAGGTGATGATGTGGCAGTCTGGTTGTGAGATAGTAAAATCTGGCGGAGAACGTCTTTTAGATTTTACGTCAACCCAACGGCAGGTGATGACGTGGCAGTCTGGGTGTGAAATAGTAAAATTTGGCAGAGAACGTCTTTGAGATTTTACGTCAACCCAGCGCCAGGTGATGACGTGGCAGTCTGGGTGTGAGATAGTAAAATCTGGCGGAGAACGTCTTTTAGATTTTATGTCAACCCAGCGCCAGGTGATGACGTGGCAGTCTGGGTGTGAGATAGTAAAATCTGGCGGAGAACGTCTTTTAGATTTTACGTCAACCCAGCGCCAGGTGATGACATGGCAGTCTGGGGTATTTAATGTGCAATCCTCATAATTAAAAATGAAAAGGTTTCCTCGAAATTAGGAAACGTGCTGGAGAAGCTGAGACAGTTGGTGAACGTGTCAAGGTGCAGAGGGGATGTCTTCACAGTTGTCAGTCACGTCAGCACGTGGGTGGGTGGTTATTCTTCGTGTGTCAGGCGAGTAGCCATACACGCGCGCGAGTGGGGGCAGTGTCAGTGTACCTGCTGATGTTTGGCAGGTGAAACGTCGTCCTTATGACAGACGTGTGGAGTTACGTGCTACCAGATGACTGCTGCCATCCAGCTGTATGCCACGTGTAGCGTCCAGATGCCTCCTCTTCTGGCAAGGTGAAGGGTCTTCTGCCAGCTGTTCCCATCGCATTAAATGCGATGGGTATATATATATCTAAGGAGGCTCTTGGATTTTCTTTTTATCTCACTCTTCACAAAAAATCCCTCAAACTTCTCTCAAGAACCTTCATCTTCTCCGGTGAACCTTCAAGTTTTCCGGCGAGTTTCTTTCTAAGAAATTTTCTTTTTCTTTGTCTTTGTCGGTATGTCTGAAGGGTCTGATGTTGGGGGAAACCCTGGGAAAGCTGTTGAAAAATCCAAGAAGCTGATCCACAATACAACCTGCAAGTGGGGTGACAAGAGTTTTGCCAAGTTTGTGAAGGCCACGGAGTTTGATCCGTCATGGGAAGTGGAGCTGCCGACTGGGAAGGGCACTGCTTTAGCCCCTCCCCCAGGGAAGATGAGCTTGTATGGGGCCCACCTTGCTCTTTGTGGGTTCCGTCTTCCTGCTACCAAGTTCCAGGTGGATACGTTGGTTAAGTATGGTGTTCATGTAACCCAGGTTAGTGTGTTTGGTATGCTTTGTCTTGTTCATTTCGAAGCCTGTTGTCGTGCCTTGGACATTGAGCCGTCTTTTGAACGGTTCAATGTCTTCTACTTGATGACCATGGAGCAATCTTGGTTCAATTTCGTCCCCCGTCCTCATGTACCACCGGTTGGGACAACCTCTCCTAAGCCACTTCATGACTGGAAAGAGAAATTTTTCTATGTCAAGAGGGGGGTCATACCTGTGGATATGCCATGGAAGGTTGTTGCCTAACGTCAAAGGGTGCCTGATCATCCTGTTATGGAGGGGTTCAGGGAGCAAGCATGGTTTAAAGATCTGGTGGCTCATGCTTCCCCGTTTGACACGGGTATGTGTTCGGAAGCCATGTTGGCTTTGTTGGGTATGAGCCGTGTTCAGCTTGTGGAGGGGAAGGAGCCTGTGGTTGCTACACCTGGTAAGTTTTTTGTCCCCATGCTGCTTTGTCAGTTGTTTTTATTATTGTTGACTGAGTTTCATCTTGCTTTACTCAGGGATGTCAAAGTTTGATGCCTTTTTGGCGCGGGATAAAGCGCCTTTGGAGTGGAGAGACCCTGCGAAGGGTAGGGTGTCTGTGATTGATCAGATGGTTGATAGATTCTATTTTCCATATCTGGAGTTCAAGCCCAATGGTATGCTTATTTCACGTGAGCATCCTATAAATCCTGATCCTTTATGTTCTGTTCCACACTTAACGACCCCTTCTTTTGTTGTTTCCTCTGATGGGGAATCAACTGGGTCTTCTGTGGAACTGGTGCATCCGTCGCCTCCGCGTGGTCGTAACAAGAGTGCGCCGCGTGTTCATAAGCATAAGGTGTTATTCCAAGCTAAATCTGCGCCTTTGAGTGTAGGTGGTGAAGGGCCTTATTTTGGTCAGCGTGATAGACGTGCGGAATCTTCTTCCTCCGCCCCTGAAGATGTTGATGTAGCTAAGACTCCATTGAAGAAGAAGCGGAAACTGGGGAAAGTCCAGAGTGGGAAGTCTAGGTCTTCAAGATCTGGTGGAGCTGGGCCGGTGCCGTTTGCGCTGGAAATTAGTCCGCCGCCGGAGCGTCGTCCTCTTATGCAGAAGACTGTGAAGAAAGTGACTAGTAAGTGATATGTTCAGCTTGTCTTTCTTGTCTTCGTTGTAGTAACATGTTCCTAAGTGTTATGCTTTGTTTTGTTGTAGTTGTTTCTCCGCAAGCTCCTAGTTCCTCCTCAGGTCCAACTCCTTCTGAGGTGGAGATTGCCAGGAAAAGGCAGGAGGAGGAAAAGGCGCGAGCGGAGGCTGAGAAAGCTCGAGCAGAACAAGAGGCTGCTGAGGCCGAGAAGCGGGCTAATGAAGCTGCTGCCAAGAAAGCGGAGGAGGAGAGGGCTGCAGCTGAAAAGCTGCGTTTGGAGGAGATAGCCAAGAAGGCTGAGGAGGAGAAAGGAGTAGCTGAAAAGCTGCGTTTAGAGAAGGAGAAAGCAGAGGCGGAAGCCAAGGCTAAGGCGGATGAGGAGGCCACAAGGGTTGCCTCCCAGCAGGTGCCGTCTGGCAGTTCTCCGGGGGGTGGTAGTGATACCGGGGTGGTTGGGCAAGTTGGTGATATGCCTGCTGGTGGAAGGTCAAGTGTTGAGCGGAGTGACCCGGGTTACTTCGCGGAGGATATAATCTGGCGCCCGCACTGGAGTATTCGGGAGAACTCCCGCATTGCGAATCCTCTTACTGCTGAGGAGTTTGTGTCTCAAGTGGTTCCTCCTAAGGAGAGGGAGTATCAGGATAGGTTGTCTCGTTCGCAGCTGATAACTGACATCTGTGTTGGGCAAGCGCTTCAGGTTGCTGCTGTGGAGTCGTTGAAGCGACGCGATGAAGCGTTTGCCCGTGATATTGCTGAGTTTAATGCCAGGCGGTCAGTGCAGGCGCAGAGAGAGGAGAAGCTGAAGTCTGAGGTTGAGAGGTATAGGGATAGGGCGTATAAATCTAAGGACAAGGTGAAAGAGCTTGAGCGTGATCATGCGCTAGCTCAGAAAAGGTGGACTGAAGCCTGCCAAGTCACTAACCAAGAGACGATGAGACTTAAGGATCAGATCCAAGCGCTGAAGAATGAAAATTCCAAGCTGCAAGAGACTGCTGAAGGTCATCACAAGGTTTTGGCTGATAAAGATTCGGTGGTGGCAGGCTTGCGCTCTGAATTACATGTCAAAGATCAAGAGCTTGTGAATGCTTCTACCCAGTTGTCTGAGCTGGTGAGTGAGAAGGAGGCTTGGGTGAAAGAGAAGGCTGCGCTGACGGAGGAGAGGGCTTCCTTAGAGGAGTCCCTAACTTTGTCACAAACGGAGGTGGAGAATGCAAAAAGTCTTCTAGACGAAGCCAATGTTGCGCAGGAGAAGGCCCAAGAGTCTGTTCGCTGGGTGATGACTGAGGGTATCGCCGGGGTAAGTATTTTCCTACCTTTCTCTGTGCCATTCTGTATAGTCTCTCTGACTGTTTTATCGCTTGTTTGTAGATTTTCAAGCGGTTCTGGAATGAACCCAATCTCGGCGACCAGGTTGCTGCCATTGCTGCTGCTGGGCGCGCTGCTGGGGAGGCCGAGGGGTTCGACACTAGGTTTTACCATGCGCTGAATGGAGGGCGTATAACTGAAGGTGCGCATGATGGTAAACCTAAGGAGAAGGAGTATGAAGCTGAACTCCTTAAGCTGAATTCCCTTTACTGAAGACAGTGGCGGACTGTAATCAGTATGCTGATATTGCTGGCGCTCTCCGTTACTTTATTGAAGAATCTGACCGTTTGGGTGCGGAGGCGCAAAAGAAAGCGAAGCAAACAGCTGTTGGTGGAGAGACCTCTGGGACGACTCCAGAGGGTATGGAGGAGCAGTTGGTGGGCTTCGAAGAGTCTGGAGGGGATTAGAGTGTTTTTAGGATGGCTTTTTGTTTCTGTTTGTAAAGCTATGGGCAGCTTGAACGCCCCTTTTTGGTGCTATAAAAACTTCTAAGTTTATTTTGTATATATTGTTAAACTTCTTGTGTGGTGGTGTGTTTGGATTTGATTATTGAGTCCGACGATAGTTATGTTTAACATCTATGCCTTGAAGACCCGAGGATCCAGTAGTGCACACAATAAGGTAGGCGGTGAAAACTTCATAAAATCCTTTAGAAAAGGACTTAGGCATGTGTAGCCTAAGTGTTTACAAAGGTTGTTACATATAACAGAAACATAACTGTGCCGCGTTCCAGGAGCGCAGGACGGGCGTACCATCAATTTTCTCTGGCGCATAGGCGCCCTTGCCTAAGATCTCCTGAACTCTGTAAGGCCCTTCCCAGGTTGGAGCAAGTTTGCCCTGCTTCTTTGTGTTCGAAGCGCTATTGTTTCGGAGAACATAATCTCCAATGTTGAACTCGTGTAGTTTAACCTTTTGGTTGTAGTAGCGCTCCAACTGATTTTTGTATCTGGCCTCTTTGATGGCGGCGAGTCCTCGTCGCTCTTCAAGTAGGTCTAAATTTAGTCGTAGTTCTTTGTTGTTTTGCCCTTTATCCGCCATGAGTACTCTTGCGGAGGGGCATCCGATTTCGGCGGGCATAACGGCTTCGGAACCGTAGGTTAGGCTGAATGGGGTTTCGCCATTGCTGGTTTTTGCGAGTATGCGGTTTGCCCATAGGACATGTGGAACTTCGTCCACCCATCCGGTTCTTTTGGTTCCGATTCGCTTTTTAATACCTTCGATTATGCTTCGATTTGCTCTTTCGACTTGGCCGTTCCCTTGGGGATGAGCGACTGATGTGAAGATCTTCTGGACCCCCATTTGCGCCAGCCATTCTTGTAAGTGTTGGTCTGTAAATTGGGTTCCATTATCGCTTATGATCTGATACGGTAAGCCAAATCTGCATATGATGAATTCCCATATGAACTTCTTGGTGTGCGATCCGTCTATCTTTGCTAGTGGCTTTTCTTCGATCCATTTTGTGAAGTAGTCGATTGCCACTATTAAGAATTTGACGTTTCCTGGCGCTGTGGGAAATGGGCCGACAAGGTCTATCGCCCATTTCTGGAATGGCCACGCCGCTGTGACGGGTACCAAGTCATTTTTGGGACGCAAGGTGTTTGGCGTGTGGCGCTGGCAGGAATCGCATTTGCGCAATTCTGCTACCGCGTCTGGGTGCATGCCTGGCCAATAGTATCCTGCGCTCATTAACTTGGCAACCACCATTCTGGGTCCGACATGTAATCCGTATATACTCTCGTGAATATCTCTGATGAGGAAGGAGGCTTCCTCTTTGTCGACGCATCGCTGTAAGGGGCCCAAGTATGATCGTCGGTAGAGGATTCCCTCTGTCAACTCATAGTGCAAGGCTTTGTGTGGGATTTTTCGTGCGTCCGCCTTGTTGTCTGGTAATGTTCCAGATGTCAAGTATGCTTTGAGTGGCGGCATCCAAGATGTAGTACCTGTTTGGATGACGTTTACTTGTCTTGGCGGGACGGATGGCCTTTCTTGTAGTTCAACACGAACGTCTTTGGCCATGTGGTCGAAGACCGTTGAAGCCATCTTACTCAATGCGTCTGCGGGTTTGTTCTCGCTCCGGTTGATGTGGGTGACCGTGCAGGAAGTGAATTTGCGCATGAGTAGTTTGGCCTGCTGTAGGTATAGGGCCATTGTGGCGTCCCTCGCGTCATACGTGCCATTGATGTGTCCGGCTACTAGCAGTGAATCAACGTGTGCTTCGAGGTGGGAAGCTCCCATTTGCTGTGCGATGCGCAGTCCTGCTAGTAGCGCTTCATATTCTGCTTCATTATTTGTTGCGGCAAAATCTAAGCGAATGGCGTATGTGTATTCTTTTTTGTTTGGGCTGATTAGGCGTAAACCTGCGCCTGCGCCGTCGCTATTTGAGGCGCCGTCGGTGTAGAGTTTCCAGCTTTCAGTTCCAGACGTTGGTGGTACGGGGTCTTGCTCGGCCAAGCATTCTGCAATTTTGTCTGTCGGTATTTCGGTGGCGAAGTCAGCGAGTACTTGTCCCTTGACTGCGGGTCTGGGTTTGTAATTGATAGTGTGTTCACCCAGTTCGATTGCCCATTTTGCTAGGCGACCTAAGGTTTCAGGTTTTCGTAACACATCGCTGATTCTGTAGTCTGTTAGGACATTTATTGGGTGGCCGTGGAAATACCTGCGCAGTCTGCGTGATGCGTGAATGAGAGCTAGCACTAGTTTTTCCATTGTAGAGTACCTAGTCTCTGCATCTAGCAGGGTTCTGCTAATGTAGTAGATGGGTGTTTGAACGCTTTTCCGGTCTACAAGGAGTACCGCGCCAATTGCCCGCTCCGTGACAGAGAGGTATAGGGTTAACAGTTCCCTAGGTAATGGTGCTATGAGAGTAGGTAAATTCATAAGACATTTTTTCATTTCTTGAAAAGCTTCTTCCGCCTCAGGGGTCCAGCGGAAGTTACTTTTTTTGAGACAATTCTTTAGAGTGTCTACAAATGGAAAAGACTTAGAAGCATAATTGGAAAGGAACCGATTGAGGGCGACGAGGCGTCCCATTAGGGTTTGGACTTCCTTGATGGATGTTGGTGAAGGCATTCTTTCGATGGCGAGGACCTTGTCTGGATTTGCGCGGAACCCGTCCCGCGTGACAATAACTCCCAGGAATTTCCCTTCTTCCATGCCGAAGGAACATTTGCTGGGGTTGAGCTTCATGCGCACCTTTCGCAGTTGATTGAATGTTTTCTGAATGTCTTCCAGCATGTTGTCTTCGTCCTTGCTTTTGATGACGAGATCGTCGACGTATACTTCCAAGCGTACGCCTATCTCGTCGACGAAAGCGCTGTCCATGAGTCGCTGATATGTGGCTCCCGCATTTTTGAGGCCGAAAGGCATTTTGGTGTAGCAGAAGATTCCTGTATCCGTGCGGAAGGCCGTTTTGTCTTCATTTTCATTTGCCATTTGGATTTGGTGGTAGCCTTTGTAGGCGTCAAGGAAGCATTTGAAGCGGTATGGTGCGAGGGAGTCCACCTTTAAGTCAATTTCTGGAAGAGGGTAACAATCCTTTGGACAGGCTTTGTTCAAATCTTTGTAGTCGACACACATGCGCCATCCGCCCGTTGTTTTTCCTACCATGACTGGGTTGGCTACCCAGGTTTGGTAGCGTATTGGGCGGATAATGCCTGCGTGGAGTAGTTCGTTGACTTGTTCATTCACCACCTTTGTTTTCTCTGGCCCCATTTTGCGCATCTTCTGGGCGACAGGCTCCACAGATCTGTAAGTGTTGAGTTTGTGTTCCGCGATTTCTCTTGGAACGCCGATCATGTCAGATGGTTGCCAGGCGAATATGTCTATGTTTCTGACCAAGAGTTGCTTGAGGTGCGCTATTATGGTGTTGGAGATTTCATGGCCGATGATGACCGTTTGGTCCGGGAATTTGGGGTTGAGGACCTAGTTTTCCGGCTCCGAACGGGTTTGCGTTTTTTGTGGTTTTGCTGCGTCGATTGCGTGGCATTGTTTGTTCCCTTGAATTATTGCGACGCCGGTGCGGGTGGGGAAGCCTACCATTTGGTGGGGGGTGGAGGCGTTGGCATTGAACTTCGCCAGGCCTTCCCGCCCTAGTAGGACGTCGTGGTGAGATGTTACTAGTAAAACCATGAAATCACACATTTCTGTGCGTTCGTGGGTACCGTCTGTCAAAGTGACCGGGAAGGTGATTATGCCACGTGGCATGATGACTTCATCGATAAAGCCTGAGATTGGTGCATTAACTGGAACGAGGCGGGCTTTATCATCCTCGTCCTGTTATTGAAAACACTGATCATAGATTATGTCAGTGCTGCTTCCGCCGGCTAGGAACATGGATTGCGTTCGGTAATGTCCTACGACGGCGGTGACAATTAGTGGCACTGTTGCGGAGGGTCCGCCTCGCACCCGGGGAAGGAGGACGTCCACCTCCTTCCAGGAGTCATCTATTTCTCTTGGGCGCTTACCCTTATTCTGGTGTGTTCCCGCGGCGGAGATCATGTTACAATGATGGTGCGGGGTATGCCGGATGTAACTCGTTTGCAGATTCCGGATTTGTTTCTTTCCGGGTTCTTCGCGTTTATCGTCTTGGTTGGTGTTGCGCCCACCTTTGTTAACGTTTTTGATAAGATGACCGAGCTGGACCGTCTTTAGTGCCGCCTCTATTTCTAGTTTTAGGCTGTAGCAGTTGTCCGTCAGGTGACCATAATCGTTATGGTATTCACAATACTTGGTGTGGTCAACGTTTTTCCTTTTGCCCAGCACTTTGGGCTCCTTGAAAGTGACCTGCTCTATCTTGAGCACTTGTGACGGAGTTTTTGTGAGTGGCGTCCAGTCGGTATTCTTTTTGGGTTGGCTTCTATGGTCCCTTGATTGCTTGTTGGTGATTTTTGGCGCGCGTCGTTGGCAGGTGAGTATTTACCTTCGTCCGTTGGTCCTGAAATGCGTGACCAGACGGATTGTTTGCCTTTGTTTCTGTTAGAGTTGTTTGTTTGGTTGTAGCCGCGCTGTTGCTTGATGGAGCGTTCCGAGGATGCATATATTTTGGAGGCTTTGATGACTTCTTCCCAAGAATCTGGGACGCCCGTTTTTCCGGATAGTGTTTTCATCAAATCCTCGCTGCGTACTCCATTAATGAAGCCTGCGCGCATGAGCTCTTCTCCGCAGCCGATTTGTAGCGCCTCCTTGTTGTAGCGCACAATGAAGTCTTCTATTGATTCGTTGTCTGTGCGCTGACATAGGAGGATGTGGGCCTTATCTCGTTTGTGTCGCATGAGATGGGAGAAGTGATCTTTGAACTTCTGGATAAGGTCATCGAAGTCTAGGATGCCTCCTACCGGAAGGTTGTCAAACCAAACTCTGGCTACGCCTGTAAGGGTTTGTGCGAACAGGTGGCACCAGACTTGTACAGGCCAGAGGATCGTGGTTCCTGCGCACTCGAAGTCGTGTAAGTGATCAGTAGGGTCTCGTAGGCCATCGTACCTGCCGATGCTGCTTGGGAGTTTTGCCTGTTTTTCTATAGGTGCGGTGGCTATCCGCTGACAAAATTTCGAGCTGAGAGCGAACGACTTAGGCCTGTATGGCTTGCTTAAGTCGTCGTCTTCCTTCTTGTGTGATGACGCCGATTGGTTTTTTGTCACTTTTCACCTTTTGGATTTTGAGATTTTTGTTGTGTCTGAGTCGCTGGTTGGCTGATAGCCATCAGACTCTGATGTGGAGTCTGCTGGGTCCTGATCGCGTGTGTTCTTACTGCGATCTCCACCCCGAGACTTGGGACGTGTGGCTTGCTTTTCTTTCCCCTTTCGGCTGTGTTTAGCCGATGGGGAAGCCTTGCTTTTGGACTTATCGATTTGGAGTTTTGCCAACATGTTTTGATAGATCTTGGTATTTTTGAGCTGTCTGCGAAAAAGCCACTCGTCGGGGTCCACCGGTGTAGTGGGTATGTCAGATTCAGATGAGTCTGAGCAAGAAACCGCCCGGGGCGGTGTTTCTTCCCTTTTGGCTGCTTGTGTTATGCCCTTATCAGGAGTTTGGAGCATGCCCGTTCTGGTGGTCTGAATGACTGCAGAAGGGGTTGCTCCTGCGGCTCCTACAGGGGTTAGATCAGCCATTTGGTGAGCTTAAAGGATGTAGTTTTGAAAGTTTTCGAATCTTTCAGCCGACACGGATGGCGCCAATGAAGAAACAACGAGTATAAACAACGAGTATAATGGGATAACAGGTGTGGGGTGCAATGACTCGTGTTCGTTGCAGGGTATAATCCTTTGCTCACAACGATGGTTAATCTATGGTTATGTGCACAAACGACAAGCATAGTAGTATAAAAGACAAGGGTATAAGTGGTTCGATCTCGTGAGACCTACATCCACTGAAAAAGGATGATCTTTATTGATAAGGAATACAAGTAACGATACAAGTGTATTGATTCTAATTGGTGGATTAACTGCCATAAGAAAGGAGGCCAAGTCCTCCTTTTATAGGAGGTGCGTGGGCCTGAGGTCATCGAGCCCACTTTGTGTCTGATTCTCAATGTGTTAGATTGATATATGATCAGCTAAACCAGTGCTCTGATACCAATTGTTGGATCAATATTGCTCTTTGTATGAACTTGCTAGTGAACACTTAAGTGTCTAGCAAGTTCTTTATCAGTAATAGCACAACGGAATGATATGAGTTTAAAGCTACACTTATCAATAGGAGTTATTACTCCCCCTGGACGTTTGATAAACCTAAAGACAAGTATTTAATGAGAATCTAAGCAATGAATGAGAATGAACACTTAAACAGATTCTCAGTAAATGAAATGGAAATAATAATGATAAGCATTGAAGGATTTCTGTATTAAAAATCAATGTCTAAAACAGAGGGATGAACCCATCTATTTATAGACTTTACAAATACATGAACCTTGCCAAAAAGCAAGTTCAGAGACAAGTTGCAACAAGTTGCAATCTTGGAACTTGTACAAAAAGTTAAAGTAATACTAAACTAATAAACAACTGAAACATAAGGCGGTGGAAAGATTCTTGGACAAGTGCTGATGAATGACAAAATACTGATGAGTAGTTTGTCTTCAGTAGTTCTTCAGTGAACTGTCTGGTTTGGACTTCAGAACTTCTGATGTATTTCTTCTTCAGTACTTGTAGAATCCTTCTTCAGCAGTTTAGTCTTCTTTCTTTAGTAGTTCTATACTTAGAATAATTTTACAGAAGTGAATTAAACTAAGGTTTACAAAAGTGGTTAAACTAAGGTTTACAAAAGTGGTTTCACCAATCCTTTTTGTCCTAACACGTGTAATACCATTACACCATATAACCTGTTTGTCCAAGACGTTTAAATGTTCAAAATGGTGTAAGTGACACCTAGTGATTCTACATGCATAAGTAAACCCTACGGACCCGTTGGTGAATATGTTGGTTATCATTAGTTTTACACTTCATATGCATCTCATATAAGTGCCTATTCAAGTACATGTCATATACATACCACACAGGACTCCAATTAGTCACATAAACTCACAATACACAATCTGCGTTTTCAGGACAGATTATGCGCCATGAAAACAAATTTATTAAAAATACTTATCTAGTGAGTTAGCCTCCCAAAATTTTACTAAATATTTTAGGGGCTCTACTGGACAAATAAATATTTTTAGTTTGTGATAAAACCTTGTAAAAAATTATGAAAATTCACGGAACACAGCTATGTTCAGAAAATACACACAACAGATCAGTTTAGTAGAAAAATTCCCAAATATCGTCTATTCATCCAAACGGGATGAATCCACTTGGAAAATCCGAGTTATTCCAATTTTAACCTACTGTCCAAATTTCATAACTTAATTCCTTGTAAAACTCGAGTTATGATTGTTTAAAGTTGACTCAGTTTGTTAATCCGAAAATCTGATATGACCTTTAATCAAAGAAAATTCCAAAAACATATCAAACGACATCCAAATCAGATGATTTTATCCATTATAAAAATCTAAGAACATGTAAAATCCATTCATGCAAAGGATCAATCAAAATCAACAATTTAAGGTCACTTAATGGACCCTACAATTTGACATTTAGATTCTGTCCAGATTCTAGTCATGCAATATTATCAATTATATCAAACCCTAGTTGCATATAATCAATCAATAGCAACTAATAATCATCACACAACATCAATAAGAGATACATCTGATCAAAACCCTAATGATACATCATAAACATCATCATTCATAAACCCTAGGAGTCTAAAACATCAAGAACATGCATAATCATGCAACCTATCAATTTCTAATCGCATAGGATTATGTTTAACCCATTCAATCTTTATAAACTTCAAGTTTTAATCTTTATGAAAAAGTTTCAGACCTGGACAAACTTAGTTATAGGTTTTTATAACATATTAAGAAAGATTAAAACACAAGAGATTGAAGGTTATACCGCAAGCTCTTCAAAACAATCAACCGAAGGCTCTTGCGCCTTAGCAGGTGTTTAGGGGTTAATATTTCGTAAATAGGGCAGTAGGGGCGATTAGGGTTTGAGTTTAGGAGGTACAAGAGGCTTAAGATTGCTTAAATACAAGTTTAAGTCGGTTTGGTGACATCAGGTGCCCGCGCGCTGCCGCTCGTAGCCTGTGAGCGGCCGCTCACAAGGCTTTGGCCCGCGCCGGGTTACCTGCTTCGTCGTACAACGTGTTTTCATCGATGTTTTCGCTATTTTGGACCATAATACGTGTAATGTAAGATCCTAACCCGTAATCACGCGATCAACGCCTAATCCTACGGGTTTTGACCTTACGTAAAACCACTCCCGATTAAAACTTTTTAATTTATGAGTAACATAAACCGTTGTGATCAAATACATATTCGATTCACATTTATTTATACATTTTAATAGCTAAAACATATACTAAGATTTTGCGTTTTGTCGAGAGTTCTTTGAATTCTAATGCGGAAGCTTGATGAGTGTTCGGGTGTGTTCGGTTCTTCTCGCGACTCGATCCTTGCTTCGGGATTTCCATCAAAGGTATACCTAGCACCATTACATAGATAATGGTTAGTTGTGTTGATAATAACACCTTTTAAAATAGTTAACACGTTGATACACGTCAAAACGGAACGAACGAGTTTGAATACAAAGCAAATATTTTGGGATTACATTCCTCCATAAGCTACGCTTCCAGCGTAAGCTACGTTGCTCACTAGATAAAATTTCCCGAGAGGGGGCCGGCGTAAGCTACGCTGGCACTGGACAAATTTTGCGAGAGGTCCTGGCATAAGCTACGCTGCTAGAGTAAGCTACGCTGGACATTGGGCAGATTTCCTGAGAGGGCCTGACGTAAGCTATGCTGCAACGTAGCTTACATTGGCCACTGGCTGAAAAACTCATTGTTTTTGCTTGCTTTTCCCCACTTTTCGCATCTCTTTTACTTATGTTTAAAGCCATTTCGGGGAACACTTGGGGACTCATTGATACCATGTTATCATGCTTATAAAATACCATTTCTCAAATTCAAATACACCTTTTCGGTTATTCAATGCTTATGTTGATTTTACCCAATTCGACCCGTTAAGGCCATGGATTATACAAAGCCTTATTTGACTATTCAAAAGGCATAACAATCATATTGTTTACTCATTAGACACTTGTTTAACTAAAAACATCACCCGGTTTATGTCCAAATGGCCCAGTTGTTGGTTTTAAATGTTTATGTCGATTTTTGCCCAAATCGACTCGTTAAGGCCTTGGACTATACAAGACACTTCTTAATCACACCAAAGGCATAGAAATAATATTGCCATCTCATTGGACACATGTTCAAATAAAAGCATTGTCCGTTTTGTGTCATTATGACTTGGTTCTTAGATTTAACCTTTAGTAAATCTTTAAATTCCCAAAATGCCCCTTTATAGCCAAATCCTTAAATTTAGCCATCCATGGCGACACTTTTGATTCAACCCATTGCTTTTGACTCATTGACTTGTTTACAAACCTCTAAGTCCTTCCGGACTTATATTTTCACCTTTTCTCAAGTTTTCTCTTATTTAGTAAATTCTAAGCGCATTAGCGCGCACATTGGAAGTAGTTATGAAAATAACTTACTTGGCTTGCACCCACACTTCATGTGGGTAGTTTTAGTACCCAGGTTGCTTCGCCCAAAGGCGTTTAATTAGCTACGGACTTACCGGGTGGCTTTGACCCATATCCATACCTCGTGCTTATCCTTCATGATTCTTAGCATCAAGTGGGCATGCGCACATGCATTTACCTGTATGCTTTCTAAATAGACAAGATTAATATCTCGAAACTCAAATAATTATACTTTGCCACTTGGTCCGTTGACCTCATGAATCTTATTACTTGGAAATTCAAGCATCACATGTTGGACTCAAATGGTGAGGACTTCACCATTTGACCCGTTTAGACCCATAGTTTTTATCTATGGTTCAAGTGACACACACTTGACCCATTTAACATCTTGCTTAACGACTTCATTCAAATAATTTCATTTGGATTAAAACATCATTTCTCCCATGTCTTAATTAATTGACTCGTTTGATGGATTTTACCATCCGATCATAACTCATTGTCTTGATTAGGTCACAAACCACATTTTGTTTTGAGTGCGCATAAGGCGACTCATTTGATAAATTCCAAACCTTGGGGTTTGCCTTTATCACATTTACTATATTTAAGACGAATGTATACAAGAATTAAGCTATATCATATTCTAATGGTGTAAGTAAAACTTACCTTGCATCCATTCTTGTTCCATAAGTATCCACCTTGCATCCGTTTGACCCGTTTGCTCCCTCTTTGTTGTACCTAACTTTGGGATGAGTCAAACTTGGTAATTAGAATACATAATAGGGAATTATTTCACTATCCACACATCATGTATTCATTATCCATTCTAGCTAAATCCATAGCTATTTTCTTACATAAATTATGCAATTATGTCTTTTCTTACATGTCTAGTCGAGATTAACTCATCTAGGCATTTCATCGAACATTCGGTGTGCCTCCACCAACATACTTAGTTTTCAACATTCTAAATATAGCCAAAGTATAACCGATTGTCTAGTCAACATCATAACATATTATTTAGGCATCTTTTACCTAAATTTCTCGTGTAACAACTTCTAAGAGTCACAAAGATTACTATATATAAGTGGATTCAACCTAGAGGTTAAACCCCCAATTTCAACACATTTACATAAGCATATGATCAAAATTAAATACACATATTAAGTGTGATTTGTAACCGAATTATACATGTTTAAGGCTCCCCAAGACTAGGGCAACCCATAATAACCATCAATTTCTGTTTTTTTATCAAAACCCTATATTTTCATAAGAATCAAAGATGAATATAACATCAATTTCTACCAAATAAAAGGTACCTTGATGTTCAATAGGCCTTAGATAACCCATTTCTTGCTAATGCACTGAAAAACCCCTTGATTTGGCTTGGATTCAAGCATGTTCTTGTGTTTAGGGTTTGGTTGGTGAAGGAGCTTGATCTCCTAATGTTGATGTTGGATCAGTTTGCTCTTTTTGCTAAGTAAGAACTTGCTATCTTGACACTTAAGTGTTTAGCAAGTCCTTGTAAATCAGATTATAAGCACAGCGGAATGTTGTAAGTTAAAGCAACACTTTTTACACTAAGGCAGAGTTATAACTCCCCCTTGATGTTTGAAACTAATAAATGACAAAGTATTTATTATGAATCTAAGTTGTAAATGAGAATTAGATACTTAGAGAGATTCACAATAAATACAGAAATGGAATAGAACAATGAGAGTGTTTGAAGGATTTTTCTGTTGAAAATCAATGTCTAAAATAGAAGGTTGAAGCCTCCTATTTATAGACGTTTACATGCATGTATCTTGCCTAAAAAGCAAGCACAGAAACTACAGTGACAAGTTGCACAAGTTGCAACATTGAAAGAAACAAATACAGCTAAAAGTAATATTAAACAACAAACTACTGATGCAAAAAGGCGGTGGGAAATATCTATTGCTAAGTGCTGATGAAGGACAACTACTGAAGAGTAGTTTTGTCTTCAGTACTTCTGAAGTGAACTTGTCTGGTTTGGACTTCAGAACTTCTGCAACTTCAGCACTTCTCATATCTTCTAATCAGCAGTTTCTTGTCTTCTCTTCAGTACTTCTATACTTAGCCAAAATGACAGAAGTGAATTAGACTAAGGTTTACAAAAGTGGTTTCACCAATCCTCTTTGTCCTAACAATCTCCCCCTGGATTGATGAAGCCAAAACCTTACTAATTCCTTATGTGTTTCTTCTGTCTTGAACAATCTTCCATATCTCTTTGTACATGGTGTTCTTGAGCTGGTTTAACTGACCATCAGATAGAGATCCTCTCTGTGGTTCTAGATGTTGAATTGTGAGCAGGTCTTGTGTTGACAGTTTCTTCAGATCACTGATCTTCTTGTAAGCCCTGCTTGAGAGGTCTCTTCTTGTCAACAGTACTGAGTTGTTATCAGTAAGTGACCATCTGATGATAGGGATCTTTGACTTGTTAAAGTCAGAAGAATAGGGAACCAGACTTGTCCCTTGGGTTGATGGTCCTGAGTGCTGGATGTCTTCAGTTTCAGATAGCCTCAGGTGGGATTCTCTTCCTTGTTGGTGTTGCATATCAGGCATCTGAACAGTTGGGAGATGGTGTTCAGTCACTACTCTGGTATGCAGCTTTTCTTTGATGGTCTTTTGTATTTGATAAGCAAAAGTGGAAGGATCCCTGAATTGTGTTAACAGAGGTTTCTCCTCAATGTCAAAATCTGAATGGACTATTGAACTTCCTTCAAGTAGTACCATTTTAAAATCAGTTTTGACATTGTCCTCTGCCTTCTTCTTCTGAGTAGCAGTTCTTCTAGATGCACCAGAAGTTCTAACTACTGATCTTGAAGGATCAGCAGTTTGAAACTTCTCAGGATTTGCAGCCTTGGCAGCCAAGTATTTTCTATAAGTATCCATCAGTCTTTCTTCTTTCCATCTGGATACTGAGGCTTTTGAACCATATCCTTCTGCTACTAGCTCTTCTATTATCTGGGCTCTCTTGGCCTTTCCATCTTTGCTTGTGGCCACTTTGTCTGCAAGCAGTTGTGCTCTTCTTGTCAGCTCTTGCATAGAGAGTCCTTTGAGTGTAAAGGCTTTAGTCTTGCTGTTCTTGGTAATATAAGACACCAGTTGTTGTCTTTTATCTTGTTCAGCAATCTCATCAAGGCTAGCCTGCCTTTGTAGTTCAGCTGCATAAGCCTGAAGTTTTTCTTCATGGCTTAAATCCAAATCATCCCTTTCTTCCAGAGATTTCCAAATCTGATCTTCTCTGGCCTTCTTGTTGGCTGCAATTAAGCTCTTCTCTAGTAGTTCAGCTGATTGAGAGATAGGAGAAGGGTTTAATACAGTCATTGTAGTAACAGTTGTAGGCCTGATGGGATCAGATGTTGGTTGAATGGGAGCAGTGGTTCTGGAAGGTTCAGTTGTTTGAGGTTTGGAAGTGTTAACTTCTGATGTGCTGACAACTGCTGATGGTTTGTCAGCTACTGAAGGATTGTCTTCAGTACTTTCTGATTCTTCATTAGAAGTTTTGTCATCAGAAGTTTCTTCATTATGCCTTAGGGATTCTTCAGATGTTTGGGTCTCATCTTCTTTCTCTGCTGCTTCAATTTCTTCTATTGAGACACCAAACTGTTTGGCCAATTTTTCTTTCCTGGCCTGATCTTTTTGATCTCTTTCAAGGAGTGCCACTCTTGCCCTTATCCTGGCTTGGAATGACTCCTTAGGTTCCCTGATCTTCTCCCCCCTTTTGGATTCATCAATTTTAACCCTTGAAGCAGAGGGTTGGGAGAATTGTCCTTGAAGATGAGCAATCTGTTCGCTGTTGAAGTCTATTTTGTTGGACAGATCGTTCATCTTGGTCTTGATCACTCCAAATTGGTTCTTGATGGACAGCTCCAAGTCAGCTGTATATGTTTGGAAGTGATTTCTGATGAGTGTATTCATCATGTGGTACAGGGGACCCTCTGGGCTGCATAGCTGGTTCAGGTCTATGCTTGTTTGCCCAGGGAATTGGGTAGGCATTTGTTGTGAAGGGGGTGTTTTTGGGAGATCCTCATGTTGTACAGAGGATGCCACTCTAGGGGTTTTAGGGATTGAGTGGGCTTTAACCTGTGCAGAGGTGACTGGCTTCTTGAGCCTGGATACCTTTGCAACAGGACCTTCAGAAAGTGCCGTCAATTCAGTAGTTTGAGTGTGTGAAACATCATCCAAACTAATGGAATCATCTGAATCCCTGATGTTGCCCTCAATGAGGACTGTCTCAGTTAAAACATGAGCTGAGCCCAACTCAGTTCTCTCATGAACCTCTTTTTCTTGGTACTGAGGATTTCCTACTTCAGGCATTAAGCCTTCATCAGTAGTTGCCACATCTGAGGTCTTAGCTATGTTACTTCTATCCTCAGATCCACCACTGGGTGGTAACTGAGTAGTAGCAGCCTCAGATGCCCCAAGAGTCTCTAAAATTGGGCTTAAAGACTCTGGTCCACCCTCATCTCTTGGGATAGGGCTAGAGATGTCCACATCCATGTCTGATGTAGTAGTTATGTCCCCTGTTTGTTGTGGTTGTAGGGGACTGACATGATCAGATGGGACATTCTCTTTTAGCCCAGAGAGAAGTTTGGCAATTTCTATTGCCTCTTGTTCAGAAATTTGTGGGGTTGGTTCAGTAGTTTGGGCAATAGGTTGTTGTTCAGCAGTTTCAAAAGAAGAGTGTGTTTGATATGTTTTTCTAAGTCTTTTTCTTTTGAATAGAACAGATATGGGTGCTCTTGGTGGGGTTTGAGATGGATGAGACTGAGAGGGTGTTTCAGTCTCATCTATTTGAAGAGCAGAATGCTCATGAGCATGTTCAGGCATCTCAACCTCCTGAACAGCTTTTCTTTTGGGTTGGTGGGTTGCAGTTTTTGTTGGCTTGGGCCTTTTGGCTTTTGGTGGTGTGAGTTTGGAAGATGTGGGCTTCAGGGGGACTTGTTGTTGTTCTCCCTGATCATCTTCTGGCCAGGCAGCCGGTTTGTTAAGCCTTGAGTATGCTTGTGATGTTAAAGGGTTTAAAGTTGAAATTTTTCCTACAAGCACCTCATTACCCAGTTCCCCTATTATGCATTGCATAATGAACCTTGGGTATAACAAAAACTTTTTCTTGGTATTATTGTGATGTAACACCAACTCATTGAAAAATAGTTTTGATGCCCTGAATTTAGTTTCATTCACAATGGAATGAAATATTGGTTGAAAAGTGGAGGGCATCTGGTCATAAGACCCTGTTTTTGGACTCAAACACATAATAATATAATGAAACAAAAGTTTGTATTTTGGTTCAAAATATTTTTTGAATATTGTAGCATGGGAGAGAGTACCTTGATAACCACACTCAGTCATGGTTAGATGAATATCAGTGTTAGCAACATGGTCAGGGGCAGTTACATCATCCAGACCCAGTCTTGTTGCTAGTGTGGCTGGTGTGATGGTCAGTTGTTTCCCTTTTATCTTTGAGTTGAGGGAAATGACCTCATCACCCATTGTAACCGTCTCAGCATTTGCCCAGAACTCATTCAGAGTTTCAGTGTGAATTGGTGGGTTTATTGTGAGAGCAGTAAAGTATTGGGATTTGACGACAAGATCAATGATCTCATCGTATTGGGACCAGCCTTCTTGTTTTTCAAGAAAGGCTCTTTGATTGTGTCCCTGTTTTAGAACTAGAGCCATGTGGTTTGGGTTTTTGATCGAACAGTGGATTTGCAGGTTTAGGTTGAGAGAGTTTTGAGAGAGAAGGAGGGATATTTTGAGTTTGAAAGGATAAGTGTGTAGAAAAGGTATTTATTAGAAGTTTTAACCGCTTGAATCTTCTTTATTAGAAGTTTTAAAACCGCCTTTGGTTAAAAATCTCTTTATCAGAGGTTTTAAACTGATTAGGTCAAACCTCTGATGATGGAAAAAGTCAGATTTGCCCTTTTGACTTAAACTGCTGATGAAGGATTACTTCATCAGTAGTTCCCATTTTCTCTTCAGCAGTTTTAACATCTGATGAGAAATGTTTTTATAAATACTTTTTTTTTTCATAACTTCTGAAGGTTATTTTATCAGAAGTTACACACTTTTTCAGAAAATTATCCCCATACTGATGATTTTTGCTCATCAGTAGTTTCTCTCAAACTGATTTTGTTTTTCAGAAGTTTTGTTTCAGACTTTTGTCTTTTGTAAGTGAAAACCAGAAAAAAAAAAAGATGGAAAAGGTTAACTTGGATTCCACCAAGGTAAACAGGATGGAATCAAGGATGGAAAAAGGAAAAAGAAAATTTTGATGCATAACAGTAGTGATTGATGTAGAAGTTTGATGTAGAGTTGGGTAGAATCAAGTGTTAACTTGGATTCTAACTGATATGCAAAAAAAACAAAAATAAAGTAAACACTTACAAATTTAGCATTCCAAGCATGGATACTAACTTCTGAAATGTTGATGTGTCAAGGGGCTTAGTGAAGATGTCAGCTATTTGATTAGCTGTTGCTACATGCTTCACCTCAATCTTGCCTTTTTCATAGCAATCTCTTATGAAATGGTACCTGATCTCAATATGTTTGGTTTTTGAGAACTGTACCGGATTTTGAATGATGCTAATGGCAGATTTGCTGTCTACAAACAAAGGTGTCTTGGTCTCTTTGATTCCATAATCAAGAAGTTGATATTGGAGCCATTGTATCTGTGATGTACAACTTGCAGCTGCAATGTATTCAGCTTCAGCAGTTGAAGTTGCAACAGATGTTTGCTTCTTTGATTGCCATGACACGAGACAGTTACCCAGGAATTGACAACCACCAGATGTTGACTTTCTTGTCATCTTACACCCTGCATAGTCACTATCTGAAAATGCTGATAACTTGGTATTGCTTGAAGCAGGATACCAAATTCTCAGTGTTGGAGTTCCTTTCAGATATCTGAAAATTCTTTTGACTGCTATAAGGTGTGATTCCCTTGGTGCTGATTGATATCTAGCACAGACACATGTTGAGAACATAATATCTGGTCTAGAAGCAGTTAAGTATAAAAGGGAACCTATCATGCATCTGTACATGGTTTGATCAACCTGTTTTCCTTGATCATCAGGTTCAACTTGTGTGATTGGTGTCATGGGAGTGGAACATGATTTACAGTCATTTAAAGAAAATTTGTTCAATAATTCTTTAACATATTTTGATTGATGTATAAAAGTTCCATTTGTTTGTTGTTTGATCTGCAGTCCTAGAAAGTACTGCAGTTATCCCATGGTACTCATCTCAAATTTTGATTGCATGAGTTTCTTAAAATCATCACACAGTTTTGTGTTTGTTGAACCAAAAATGATATCATCAACATAAATTTGAACAAGTAAGACATGATTTCCAACATGTTTAATGAAAAGTGTTTTATCAATGGCACCTCTTGTAAAGTTATTTTTGAGTAAAAAGGTGGAGAGTGTATCATACCAGGCTCTTGGAGCCTGTTTGAGCCCATAAAGAGCTTTGTCCAGTCTGTACACCCACTCAGGATGAGAAGGATCCTCAAACCCAGGTGGCTGACAGACATACACCTCCTCTTTGATTTTTCCATACAAAAATGCACTTTTCACATCCATTTGATAAACTTTAATTTTGTTGGAAATGGCATAGGCCAGAAATAACCTGATGGCCTCAAGCCTTGCAACTGGAGCAAAGGTTTCATCATAGTCAATTCCCTCTTCTTGAGAGTACCCTTGAACTACCAGTCTTGCCTTGTTCTTGATTATCATACCAGCTTCATCTTGTTTGTTCCTGAAAACCCATCTTGTACCAATTGGTTGCTTGTTTTGTGGTAAAGGACAGATTTCCCAGACCTGTTGCTTGTTGAACTGAAGCAGTTCATCTTGCATAGCTTGCACCCAATTATTGTCTTTGAGGGCTTCCTGGTACTTCTTTGGTTCCAACTGTGAAATAAAGGCTGAGAATAGGCAAAAGTTGGAGAGCTGGTTTCTGGTAAGAACACCTGTAACTATATCACCCATGATTTGATCAAGTGGATGATCTCTGTGTTCAATCAGTTGTTGTAAACCACTGACAGGTGTAGGTGGCTCTTGTTCTTCAAACAAACTACTGAGGTCTATAATATCTGGTTCAGCAGTTTCAGCTTCTTCAGTAGTTGCAGGTGCTGAAGCAGATGTTTGAGTTTGGCCTTCAGTATTTGTTTGATCAGAAGTTTGAAAAACTTCTGATGGTGTTGTAGTTGACTTAATGACTGTTTGAGGAGTCCATGGTGTAGGATCCTCATCTTCAAACCTTTGATCACCATAATAAGTAGGTTTGGAAGAAGTAACAGCCTTTTCAGGTCCAAAGTGAAAGTTGTCAAGGTCAAAGAGTTCAGCAGGATGTGCTGGAATAAGAGTGTGTTTTGACTCATTGAACTTGACATTCAATGTTTCTTCTACTATCCTGGTGTGAGAATTAAAAACCTTGTAGGCTTTTCTAGTTGAAGAGTAACCAAGAAAGTAACCTGAGTCAACTTTGGCAGCAAACTTTGAAATAGATTCCTTGATGTTCAAGATGAAACATTGACACCCAAAAGCCCTGAAAAAGGAGATAAGGGGCTTCATGCCATGAAGAACTTCATAGGCAGTCTTGGAATGTCTCTTGACCACAAGAACTCTATTCTGAACATAACATGATGTGTTAACTGCTTCTGCCCAAAAGTACAATGGCAGTCCAGAATCAGCTAACATTGTTCTTGCTCCTTCTTTCAAAGTTCTGTTCTTCCTTTCTACTACACCATTTTGTTCAGGAGTTCTGGGAACACTGTATTGTCTAATAATCCCTTTAGACAAACATAATTCATCCAGAGTTTTGTTCCTGAACTCTGTCCCATTGTCACTTCTAATGGTTTTGACAGATAGAGAATATTGTTTCTCTACTTGTAGAATGAAGAACTTGATGATTTCAGCAGCCTCATCCTTGGAAAATAAGAAGAATACCCATGTGAATCTTGAGTAGTCATCAATGATGACTAGGCAGTACTTCTTTTTACCAAGGCTCATAATCTTGACAGGTCCAAATAAGTCCATATGGAGTAGTTGAAGACATGCAGTTGTTTTTGATTCTTCAATAGACTTATAGGAGGACTTATGCTGTTTTCCCTTTAAACAGGATACACAGTGTTCTTGACACTGGTATACTTTCAAAGGTAGACCTCTGACCAAGCCCATTTTTGTGACTTTATTTATGGTTTTAAAGTTCACATGGCCAAGTCTCCTGTGCCAGAGATCTGTTTCTGAAGTTGATGCCCTTGAGAAGAAACAGGCAGTGTTGTTCAATACTTTGTCTTTCTCAATGTCCACTGCATAGACATTGCCACATCTTTTGGCAATCAGCAAAGTATGATCTTCTATAATCTTCTCTATCAACTTCTGGCCTTCTGGTGAGATGATCTTGCAAGCTGTCTTTGTGAAAAAGGAAGAATATCCTTTATCACACATTTGTGACACGCTCAGCAAGTTGTATTCAAGGTTTTCCACCAGATTGACCTTGTCAAACTGTATTTTGCCAGAGGAGACATTGCCATGTCCTAGCACATATCCCTTAGCATTGTTCCCAAAGGATACAGATCCTTCTCTTTGGCTGATAAAATTGTTTATCAGGTATCTGCATCCAGTCATGTGCATAGAGCCTCCACTATCAACATACCATATGCTGTTTAAGCCCCTGGAAACTCTCTGCACATAAAAGCAAATTAGTTAGATTTGGAAACCCAAGCCTGTTTGGCTTTGGGTTTGCTCTTGAGAACAGTTACAGTTTGTTCTTGACCAGGTTGAGAAATCCATGTCTTTTTGGCAATGGATTTTTCATTAAGAACCATGGTGGTATCCTTTTTAGGACCACCATCAACCTTGGTCATCAGTAGTTCTACCATGTTCTTTAGATTTTGAATCTCAGCAGTTTGTGAAACTGCTGATGATTCTGGTCTAACTACTGACAAGGAATTTTGAGAAAAAGATTTTGGTTGAGATTTTATCTTTTTCTGAGAAAAGGTGTTTTCAGGTTGTTGTTTCTTGGGTTTAAAGACTTTTTCATAATCATTTCTGATTTGATTTCCCACAACCTGTTGTTTAAATTTTTGATTGAACTGAATTCCTTTTCTGTATCTACAAAATTCAGTTTTGTGGTTGAACAGGCCACAAATTTCACATTCTTTTGCCTTTTGTTTTTGATCTAAAGGCAAATTTCTGACAGTTGTGAAAAGATTTTGCTCATCAGTAGTTTTCAGGGTCTCAACTCCTGAAGTAGATGAAACTACTGATGGCTTGTTGTCAGTTTTTGTAAATACTTCTGAAGTACTTTCTTTAAAAATGCCAGGATTTCTGTTTAGAAAGTTTTCATGGAAAGATGTGCATTCTTTCCCTTCAGAAGTTTCATTTGAAACAATTCTTCTCCCATCTTCAGTAGTTTTGGGAGAAAAATCTGTTGGTGTTTCAACATGATGGTATCCTATGCCAAACTTAACATTTGAAGCACTTTGTTTGTTTAGCAATAGTTGATACCCCCTACAAGATTCCACCCATTTTTCACAAGTGATCCTGGTGTCAGCAAGCTCTTGTCTGACATCTCCCAGGTCATTTAGCATCATTTTGATTTGTGCTTGGGTTTCAATAGCAGAGTCAGTTAATTTAGAAACTTCTTTTGTTTTAGCACACAGTTTTCTTTCTAAATCACATTTTATCTGTGTGTATTTTCTTTCTAAATCATTGGCTTTGCCTTGTAGGTGCAGGTTTGTCTCTCTTATGAGAGCAAAAGTTTCTTTGCAAGAGTTTGAGCAAAGTTTTGTCAAAGATTCTTTTGATACCTGAGACAATGCAGATTTTGAGGTACAGCCTTCAAATGCCATTAAGGCAAAGTTCTTTTTGCCATTGTCTGGTTCTCCCCAGTTGATGTCAAACACTTTGTTGTCTGCATCAGGATTGCACTCTGTGGTGTCATAAGGGAGACTGCTCCAGTCAACATACCCCGAGGTAAAGAGACTTTGTTGAGGGGGTTGTTGAGGCTGTGGAGGAAGTTGAGCAGCTGGAAAGGGAGGGATTGATTGTTGGCTCTGCATCTGTTGAGCAGGCACTTGAACATATTGTACTTGAGGCATATATTGCTGTTGAGGAGCTTGTGCCTGTACAAAATGAGCACTCCCTTGAGTTCCATTGTTCCTATTATAATTGGGGTTATAGTTATTTCCAGATTGTGATTGGTTAAAGCTAGAGCTTCTACACTCTCTAGCAAAGTGTCCCAACTTCTGACACTTGTGACATCTCAGTTTAGATTTGTCAAAACCAATTTTTGTATTACTGGTCAATCCTGGAAATTTCCTTCCTGACCTTTTATAAAACTTGTTAGTTTTAATGCTTAGCATGGCCAGTTGGTGTAATATGTCCATTTCTTCTAAGTCATCACTGCTAAAATTTTTCAAATCATCCATGATAAAACATAGATTATCAGCAGTTTGACTTTGGTCATCATTGTCATAACCTGGGAAAGATCTTTCTGATGAGATCCCAGTGGTTATGTCAATATTGTCATAAGATCCATAGGAACAAGTTGGTGAATCTTGTCCCAAAAGTGCTGTACTACCTGGTAGGTAGTCATCAGCAGTTTTACCAGAAGTTTGTAATTTCTTCTTTTGATCGATTTCTATCTCAAAAGTAAGTAATCTCCCATGGAGTTTTGTAAGAGTGAGGGAGCTAAAATCTGGTGAGGATCTTAAGACAATGGAGTAGGTTTCCCATTTGTCAGGTAAAGACCTTAAAAATCTATGTAACATAGATACTGTTGTATAGGTCTGACCATTTAACTTTAGCTCAGAGATTAATGAGGAGAATCTTTCAAATTGTTGTGTCAAAGTTTCCCCATTAATATAAGCAAATGTTTCATATTGTTGAGCTAAAATTTCTCTGGTGTTGGCAATCACCTCTTCAGTTCCTCCAAACTGTTTTTTAAGACAGTCCCAAAGTTCTTTGGCACTTTCACAATGTAAAAGGCCAGAGTATATTTCATTTGGGAGAGCCATTGCCAACATAGAGAATGCTTTAGCATCTAGCTCAAGTTTTAGGAAATCCTCATCTGTATAGTCTTTGGGATCCTTTGGAATCCCTTCTTTAGTTTCAAGATTTATGTTTACTGGTTTGTGAGGACCATATATCACAGATCTCCAACAACCTGTGTTGGTTTGTGACAAGGTATGTGCCATTCTCTTTTGCCATATATTGTACTCATTTCTCACAAGCATGGCAGGTTTGGTGGCAGAACCAGTATTATGTGGATCCATTTTTAAAGAGTATAGATTTGTCAGATGACTCTTTTAAGTGATGGATATTGATAAAAAGTGAACTTTTGATCTTTTTATTGAATATCAATAAGAGCTTTGTGTCTGATTCTCAATTTGTTAGATTGATATGTGATCAGATAAACCAATGCTCTGATACCAATTGTTGGATCAGTTTGCTCTTTTTGCTAAGTAAGAACTTGCTATCTTGACACTTAAGTGTTTAGCAAGTCCTTGTAAATCAGATTATAAGCACAGCGGAATGTTGTAAGTTAAAGCAACACTTTTTACACTAAGGCAGAGTTATAACTCCCCCTTGATGTTTGAAACTAATAAATGACAAAGTTTTTATTATGAATCTAAGTTGTAAATGAGAATTAGATACTTAGAGAGATTCACAATAAATACAGAAATGAAATAGAACAATGAGAGTGTTTGAAGGATTTTTCTGTTGAAAATCAATGTCTAAAATAGAAGGTTGAAGCCTCCTATTTATAGACGTTTACATGCATGTATCTTGCCTAAAAAGCAAGCACAGAAACTACAGTGACAAGTTGCACAAGTTGCAACATTGAAAGAAACAAATACAGCTAAAAGTAATATTAAACAACAAACTACTGATGCAAAAAGGCGGTGGGAAATATCTATTGCTAAGTGCTGATGAAGGACAACTACTGAAGAGTAGTTTTGTCTTCAGTACTTCTGAAGTGAACTTGTCTGGTTTGGACTTCAGAACTTCTGCAACTTCATCACTTCTCATATCTTCTAATCAGCAGTTTCTTGTCTTCTCTTCAGTACTTCTATACTTAGCCAAAATGACAGAAGTGAATTAGACTAAGGTTTACAAAAGTGGTTTCACCAATCCTCTTTGTCCTAACAGTTGAGATCGATCAACACACACACAAGTGTGTGTTTTTCTTAGTTAATTTTATTAATAAAACCCACTTTGACATATTGGCAACTATGGCCCTCAAGTTTAGTCTCAAGTTTGCTTCTAGATTATTACTTTAGCTAGATTAGCCTCTGGTAATGGGTTTAGCCTCGTGTTTATTCGGTCTTTAAAAACATCCACCATTAAACTCGCCTTGTTATTTTATCAATTACGCCTAATGGCGTATTTAGGCGAAATGAGAGTTTGGGGTGTTACATGTAACCCCATGTGTTAAGACCCCAACCATCTTACCGGTCCATCCATTATGGTTTTTATTAACGTATTCGGTTTAGGTTCACGTAATCACATATAGTTTGCACATAGTTTCACAACGTATCATAGAAGCACGTAATTGCAATCAATCTCAATCAATTAATTCACAATTATTTAACTTCATTGTTCACCAACGTCCGGGGTTCACTAATCATGTATACAGTCTGGTAATTCCCCGAATTGCCACTTCATGCAATTATTAATCTATAACTGTGCAACGTGTGTCCTATCTAGCTAGCCCTAGTTACGTATAATGCAAGGAATGTAACTAGAGTTTAGTTAAAGTGAGAACCTGAAATTGCGGGGTATCACATCATCCCCAAGTTGAAAAGAATTTCGTCCCGAAATTCAGCAAGTAAACAATAAAGCCAGCTAGAAAAGTATGCGCTTGGTTCCCGGATGTCACATCATCCCCAAGTTGAAAGGAATTTCGCCCTGAAATTCACTTTGAGAGGGCTGCTTTGCGTTTAGTGTTTGGTTTATGCATAGTTTCAGGTTCACTAAAGAGATGTGGGTATTTAAGCCGCATTTTGATCCATGCGTTCCCACATGTATTCCGGTCCTAGACAGGAACTCCATAGTACCTTAATAATAGGTATAGTGTTTTGTTTGTGTTTCTTGACGCCCCGCTCAAGAATCTCTACTGGTACTTCCATGAACCGTAGCCGATCGTCCACCTGGATCTCCTCCAGTGGCACCATCAGTGTTGTATCCAACATGCATTTTCTTAGATTTGATGCGATACGTGGGATACATCGTGTACCCCATTAAGTTCATTAGGCAGGTTTAACCTGTAAGTTACTGGACCAATCCTTTCGACAATCTCGAATGGTCCAACGTATCGCGGGTTCAGCTTCCCCCGTTTTCCAAAGCGTATCACTCCCTTCCAAGGTGACACCTTTAATAGTACCCTGTCCCCAACCTGGAACTCCAAAGGTTTCCTACGCTTATCAGCGTAACATTTATGTCGATCACGAGCAGCAGCCATCCGGTTTCTGATTTGCACTTTCTTCTCAGAAGTTTCATGCACGAGTTCGGGACCTGTTAGTTGGCTATCCCCAACTTCAGTCCAGCAGATGGGAGACCTACACTTGCGTCCGTAAAGTGCCTCAAAAGGCGCACACTGTATCGAAGTGTGGTAGCTGTTGTTATACGAGAATTCAATCAAATGCATGTGCTTATCCCAACTGTTGCCAAAATCCAACACGCACGCTCATAGCAGATCTTCCAATGTTTGGATGGTACGTTCACTCTGTCCATCCGTCTATGGGTGATAGGCTGTGCTCATATCTAAGCGAGTCCCCAAAGCATTTTGGTGAGTAGTCCAAAAATGAGAAGTGAATCGCGATCAGATATAATAGAAGTAGGCACCCCATGCCTAGAGATTACCTCCATGATGTAGAGATTAGCTAGTTTCTCCAGCGAGTCCGTTTCCTTTATTGCCAGAAAGTGTGCGAATTTGGTTAAACGATCCACGATAACCCAAATCATGTTATGGCCAGTTGGCGTTCTAGGAAGCTTTGTGATAAAATCCATAGAAATCCCGTCCCATTTCCACATAGGGATTTCTGGTTGCTAGAGTAGGCCTGAAGGTTTCTGATATTCAATCTTAACCTTCGCACAAGTCAAGCACTTACTAACATAAGTGGCTAGTTCAGCTTTCATGTTTGGCCATGAGTAAAGAGTTTTAAGATCTTTATACATCTTGTCCGAACCAGGATGTATCGAATATCGAGAGGTTTGAGCTTCATCGAGCACTAGTTGTCTGAGATACCCAAAACGTGGTATCCAAATTCGATTCATAAAGTATTGAAGACCATCCGTCTTGAGTTCCAAGTGCTTATCCACACTATGTAAAGTTTCAAGCCCGATGCTTTCTTCTTTCAAAGCCTCGCCCTGGGCTTCACATATCTTATCAGGAAGATTAGAATGTATGGTAAGTTGTAAAGTTCGCACCCGTTTAGGTTTCGTTTCCTTACGACTGAGGGCATCAGCTACTACGTTAACTTTCCCTGGATGATACTTGATGGCACAGTCATAATCATTCAGAAGCTCGACCCATCGACACTGTCGAATGTTCAGCTCCGTTTGATCGAATATGTGTTGGAGGCTCTTGTGGTCAGTGAAGATCGTACACTTTGTCCCATAGAGATAATGCCTCCAGATCTTTAGAGCAAAAACCACTGCTCCCAGTTCCAAGTCATGGGTGGTGTAATTCTTCTCATGAACCTTTAATTGACGTGAGGCATACGCGATCACCTTATCACGCTGCATCAGCACACACCCTAACCCTTGGATAGACGCATCACAGTACACCACGAAGTCCTCTGTACCCTCAGGTAATGATAGTATAGGTGCACTGCAAAGTTTTGCCTTCAATAATTAAAAAAGCAGATTCCTGGGCATCTCCCCACTTGTAAGTAATACCCTTCTGTGTCAAGGTAGTGAGGGGTTGAGCGATCTTAGAGAATCCCTCAATGAATCTGCGATAGTACCCCGCAAGACCAAGAAATTGGCGCACCTCCGTACGAGTCTTAGGCGCCTCCCACTTTTTATTAGCATTAATCTTGGCGGGATCGACATGTATTCCTGCCTCATTAACCACATGTCCTTGAAACTGGACTTCTCAAACTCAGAAGTCACATTTAGAGAGTTTCGCATACAGTTGCTCATTTCTCAAGAGTTCTAAGATCAGCTACAGGTGTTACTCATACTCTTACCTGCTCTTGGAATAAATCAGTATGTCATCTATGAACACTATGACGAATTTGTCCAAATACGGCTTACACACGCGGTTCATCAGATCCATGAACACAGCCGGTGCATTGGTTAGCCCAAATGGCATTACCAAAAACTCATAATGTCCATAACGAGTTTGAAAGATTGTCTTCGCCACATCCCCCTCTCGGACTCTCAGTTGATGGTATCCTAACCTCAAGTCAATCTTAGAATAGAAACTCGACCCTTGCAGCTGGTCGAACAAGTCATTAATACGAGGTAAAGGGTAGCGGTTCTTAACCACCACTCTATTCAACTCCCGATAATCAATACACATGCGGAAACTCTCATCCTTCTCCTTAACAAACAGAATTGGGGCTCCCCAAGGTGAAGAACAAGGTCTAATAAAGCCCCTATCCAATAGCTCTTGGAGTTGGGTAGACAGTTCTTGAAGTTTGCCTGGTGCTAGGCGATATGGTGCGTGTGCAACTGGAGCTGCTCCAGGTACAAGATCAATTTGGAACTCCACTTGACGAATAGGTGGAAGTCCAGGTAGTTCCTTTGGGAAAACATCTGGGAAATCTCGGACTACTGGGATGTCCTCAATCTTAGTTTCAGCTTCAGCTCGAGTTTCAGATATATTAGCCAAAATGGCTGGACAGCCCTTACGAATACACTTCTGGGCTTTCAAAAAGGAGATGATGCCCACCATGGCACCACCACGATCACCCTGTATAGATAAAAGTTCTCCACTTGGGAGGGGGACATGAACAATCTTCTCCTGACAGAGAATTTTAGAGTGTTGCTTGGACAACAGTCCATGCCAACCACGAGATCAAAGCTACCTAGGGTGATAGGTAGGAGGTTGATGGCAAACAATTGCCCATCCAATTCGAGCTTACAGTCACGATGTATATGGGTTACCTCGACAGGCTTCCCATCAGCCAATTCTATAGAGTACGGGGTATCAAGAAGAGTAGGAACCATCCCTAATTGTTTACTAAGTTTCGATGACACAAAACTATAGTCCGCACCAGTATCATATAAAATAGAAGCAAGAGTGTCGTTCAAGGAGCACGTACCCGTCACGACATTGTTATCAGTCCTAGCCTCCCAAGAGCCAATCACGAATGCTCTTCCATGAGCCCCATTATTGTTGTTTCCGTTGTTGTTGTTGAAGGACTTATACCTCACACTATCCCACCTTCTCTTTCTATCACCAAAAGTAGAGAATGAAGCACCATGCTTTGGAAAAGTACCATGCTCAACAGCCTCATCAGTGAGTTTGCGAGCCAGGTGAAAGATTTGTTAGATTTTGGGTAGGAGAGCTGCAGTGGCCAAGCCACGAATATGAGGGACCCACCCTTTTGGTATTGTAACACCCCAACCGATGGCGGAAACATCGGGATGTCACGTATTGATGATTGTTCAGTAGCTCATGGTAAATAATAAGTTTCAATAAATGATTCAAATAAATTACATACAATTGTTCTAAGAATTTGTACATCAAAATGAAAAAATACAAGCTACGCATCTTCAAGCATTAATTCTAATCTTCGAGCATGTTATAACCTGAAACATGTTAGGTTTGAAAATATTTTGGGTCAACAAAAGTTGGTGAGAATTACATAGGTTTTGATAATCGAATAAAAATGTTGTACAATTCAAGTGTCATGGCAAATCTAGTCCATATGTGAAAACATACTAGAAGTAAATCGAGTGCATAATCAACCCTTGTGACTGTTATAATGTGGTACATCCCATACGCTCATGGTTCACTCGAATATGTTATGCGATAACAAACACCCATGCTACCTTTGTAGGAGGCACGTATCCGGGTGGGATTGTCAGTCCAATAGATCTATCAATGTATACCGTCGGCTGATCAATGTTAATGATTATGCTAGAATTGTGCTTACCCTAGTCATGTTCAAGACATAATGAAACATAGAAAAACACATAGACACTTTGATGATTGAATTGCATATAGAATGTTATAACATGTTTCACCCCAAAAACGGTGATAAATAGAAAAGGGGCTATGTAAAACTCACCTTAGCAAAATGTTATGTCTCATGAAAAAAATAGAATAATGTGTTGTGAATGTATGCGAGGCGAATCCCAAAGACTCAACAACGTAGCTAGTCCAAATTGAAGAAAACGAAAAAGAAAGAATATCAAGCTTCCAATTCGCCAATTACAAGAGCTTATAATCAAAGCTTCAATTGTAGAAGTAATAGACTATAGAAAAAAGGTATGAGGGAAAGTTTAATCGGATTGAAACAATCGATTTAGAGGTGCAAAGTATAATGGGTCATAGGTGGGTTTTTATACTAGTTTTGGAGTCAATTAGCCATTAAAATTGGTCAACACCATAAAGTAAGGTTTTATGATGAATTGACTATTTGACTAAGACTTTGACTGTTTGACTAAGACTTTGACTAATCAATTTAAGGAATGTGTTAAGTTTATTTTCTTCTGAAATACTACACAAGATGATAGTTGGCTCAGTTGGTTGTCACTGTGTGTTGGTTGGCTGTAGACGCGGGTTCGAGTCCCGGTCCACACAAATCTTTTTTTTGCAATTATTTCCCTAAAACTATATTATTCTAAATTCATAATATGATTATATAAGCCCAAAAGTGACTCGAAATATTTTTAAAACGTACAAAAGTGTCAAGATACAAATAATTATTAGTTTAAGGTATTTAAAACATATATTGTTTTAAAACAATACATTCTTTTTATCAAAAAAAAAAAAAAATTAGGGGAAATTCGCGATGTTACAGTCTCCCCTACTTTTGGAAACTTCGTCCTGAAGTTATTAAAAACACAGGTTTGAGGTTGATTAGGTAGAAATTAAGGCAGCTGTGGTTTGGGTTAAGGCACGACATGAATTTATAGGTAATAGAATAATTTGTTTCGAATAATTTGGATAAGAGGTTTGAGATGTGAGTTTTAATGATTGGATTAGGTTCGTCTGAAGTAGCAAGAAGCATAAGAATCTAGCAAGATACTAAACTTATGTTTTAGGAATCTTATAAGAAATGCATGAATTGATTGGCTATATGAAAACCAAATGAACTACTAAAACCTTATTAGAATTTCACACTACCTTAACGTACCTGTAAATTCATGATTACGTTCCGGACCACAATCACCAATTTACCTTACATTAGGGTTTTGTGTCCTTCTATGACTCTAAACACACATGTAAGTAATGCAAAATAACCTTGTGATTGAATCGTTTACAATGTATCCAAAAATGAGTCCAACTGTTGAGTAGGAAAAAGAATTCTACCAGTCAGTGAGTAAGAACCTCTACCGATTGTTGAGCAGGTGCGATAGCCTCTACCAGTCGTTGAGCAGGTTGTAGGGCCTCTACCGACTGTTGAGCAGGCATGATGACCTCTACCAATCGTTGAGTAGGTTATTTGGTACTCAACTAACTGTTGAGCAAGTACTTCATCCTCTACCAGTTGTTTGATTAAGTGTACCAATTATTTCACACATAAATTGCAAATTGATAATATGTACATATAAACAATCAAGTATCAAGCATAGCATGCGAGTTGTAATAGTGTTGTCCTAGACAAGGTTAATGACTCTAGGTGTGTCTATAGCAAATAGTTTATATTCCATGATTTCTAGTATCAAATGTTTAAATATGGTAGATAATCGAATCCTCATGTATAACTAAGGATTATGTTTGATGCAACACATAATCAAGTTTCAATAGTTTGGTTATCATGGGTAACTAGCTCATGTGTGAGAAGGTGAAGGATATGAATTTAGTTCTTGAGACGATAATGAAAAATCTTGAAGCAGAATCAAGGTTGTGAGAGATAGTGAATGTGAAGATAGTTTATAAAGAGTTTATTTTATAGTAAGGAGATTATGTAGCAGTGTAAATTTTGGGGTTTGGATCAAAGGTTATAATCAAGTGTATAAGAAAACATGATTGTGGTAATTGCCAAATATTGTAAAAATTTGAACAAGTTGAAAATGAGTGAGTGTCGATGGAGAATTTAGAGACTAGATATTATTCCTAGGGAAAAAAAAAGAAATCTTATTTTCAAAATTGGTTTTATACATAAAGCAAAAGTTGTTAAATAGTACAAGCTAAGTGGGCTTTGATTAAAATATTCCCGTTAGTTGGAGATTTCAAACATGACATTAGGTTTTGAAGATCAAGGTTCTATTAAGTGATTTTTAATAGTTTAAAGCATTATATAGAAAATTGTTTGTTACGTCAATAAATAAACAACTGAATTTAAGTTCGAGGACATCTTTTGACAAAAATATGTACTTTGTAAAGTTACTAGGTAATGAAAATACAACAAGATTTAGAAATCTTTAGTTTGTGCTAAGGTATGAGGTTATAGTTTTTAAAAAAATAAGTAACATGTGGAGAAATGAAATAATATGATTTGGGTAGGGTGTTGAATATTTAAAAAGTGGCTAAGATGGTAAGGTGAAGTGTGATTGTGAAATCCATAGATGGTTATGATATGAGATTGATTTAAGCTGTAAAATTTTGAGATTTTAGAGCTTAGTTTTAAGGGAAGTGAGTGTAATCATCTATTCATTAATTAAAACGAATAAATGAAAACGTTGACTTATCAAAGCTTCTAGATTCTAATAACATAGTGAAGACATGCTTTAGCCTATAAGTGAACACTCATCCCGAGAATTCCCAGGTAGGCATCCGGGTCCCTCGTCTGATTGGGATATATGCGCAATGCCAGTCCTAGACAGAAAACTCAGAATACAGGCGTTCACCTTTCCAGATTGCACGTGTTCGTTATTAAAATCTAGAACTTCGACGAGATCTTCAAGGTGGTTCAGGCTAAACCTAAGGATTTGTCCTATTAGTCTAAGAGTAGATCTTGTGATGGAGAGCACTCTTCTTGTAGGGACTAAAGTAAGGATAAGAAGTAAAATAGAGAATATAAACAAGTAAGGTTGCAAGTAAAAGGAGCAAGTACTGATTAAAATCCTATGGTTATAGACTAGATTATTTTTTTTTCTAATAACCTAATTCCCTATAACCATGGCTCTGATACCAATCTGTAACACCCCAACCGATGGCGGAAACATCGGGATGTCACGTATTGATGATTGTTCAGTAGCTCATGGTAAATAATAAGTTTCAATAAATGATTTAAATAAATTACATACAATTGTTCTAAGAATTTGTACATCAAAATGAAAAAATACAAGCTACGTATCTTCAAGCATTAATTCTAATCTTCGAGCATGTTATAACCTGAAACATGTTAAGTTTTTTTTTTTTTTTTTTCTGTAATCATTTTCTTTCTTAATTTGTTAATTAGTTCAAATCATTGTACAAAATATGAAAGTTACATCATAATAGAAGGTAGACGGGCAACAAGCTGCGCCGCCACCCCTTTCTGAATTGCAAACCCTAGTCTACTGAAGACAAATCCTTGCCCCCCTGGAGATGAACTATTGCTGTGGACGACCCGTTGGACCCTGGTTAAGAAACGAATAGCTTCTGGCGCCAGGGAGCCAAAGGTATCAAAAGCCAGAGGGATAAAGACATGTTGGTTATCTGCACAAGCTTTAGCGTGCTTATCTACTTTCTTTGATTCCGCCTTTCTTGATGCTTGCCCAGCTACAAACCCCGTTTCCCTTAACCCAACCAAAGGAGATACCCCGGTGAGGTCCACGCAGGCATGTTTCCCCCTCTCCCATCCAAAGACAAGCAGATCTGCGGGTCGCAGGGTGGATCTCCCTTCTGTAGGGTCCGTGAGGAAGTTCACAGGGGCCTCCTTTTTGGCAGAAATCCCAGCTCTTCTCAGGATATCCCACAAAACGTCCCTCACCCAGTCATGCCGATATTGAAAATATTTTGGGTTAACAAAAGTTGGTGAGAATTACATAGGTTTTGATAATCGAATAGAAAATGTTGTACAATTCAAGTGTCATGGCAAATCTAGTCCATATGTGAAAACATACTAGAAGTAAATCGAGTGCATAATCAACCCTTGTGACTGTTATAAAGTGGTACATCCCATACGCTCATGGTTCACTCGAATATGTTATGCGATAACAAACACCCACGCTACCTTTGTAGGAGGCACGTATCCGGGTGGGATTGTCAGTCCAATAGATCTATCAATATATACCGTTGGCTGATCAATGTTAATGATTATGCTAGAATTGTGCTTACCCTAGTCATGTTCAAGACATAATGCAACATAGAAAAACACATAGACACTTTGATGATTGAATTGCATATAGAATGTTATAACATGTTTCACCCCAAAAACGGTGATAAATAGAAAAGGGGCTATGTAAAACTCACCTTAGCAAAATGTTATGTCTCATTAAAAAAATAGAATAATGTGTTGTGAATGTATGCGAGGCGAATCCCAAAGACTCAACAACGTAGCTAGTCCAAATTGAAGAAAACGAAAAAGAAAGAATATCAAGCTTCCAATTCGCCAATTACAAGAGCTTATAATCAAAGCTTCAATTGTAGAAGTAATAGACTATAGAAAAAAGGTATGAGGGAAAGTTTAATCGGATTGAAACAATCGATTTAGAGGTGCAAAGTATAATGGGTCATAGGTGGGTTTTTATACTAGTTTTGGAGTCAATTAGCCATTAAAATTGGTCAACACCATAAAGTAAGGTTTTATGATGAATTGACTATTTGACTAAGACTTTGACTGTTTGACTAAGACTTTGACTGTTTGACTAAGACTTTGACTAATCAATTTAAGGAATGTGTTAAGTTTATTTTCTTCTGAAATACTACACAAGATGATAGTTGGCTCAGTTGGTTGTCACTGTGTGTTGGTTGGCTGTGGACGCGGGTTCGAGTCCCGGTCCACACAAATCTTTTTTTGGCAATTATTTCCCTAAAACTATATTATTCTAAATTCATAATATGATTATATAAGCCCGAAAGTGACTCGAAATATTTTTAAAACGTACAAAAGTGTCGAGATACAAATAATTATTAGTTTAAGGTCTTTAAGACATATATTGTTTTAAAACAATACATTCTTTTTATCAAAAAAAAAATTAGGGGAAATTCGCGATGTTATAGGTATGAAATTCGATCCGCTGGTAAAGTTGGTTAATTAGATTCGAGCATATAGTATCTAACTCCTGTAGCTTGGTAGTGTAGGCGTCGATCTCAGACCCATCCGTCTTTATATAACAAATTTTTAGGTTTCATCACAGGGTGTTATGTTTTCCATCCAAGTATCTGTAACTTATCGAGTGTGCATGTAGCATACATTACCCCATCCTGCCAAGGGTAAATGCACATGGCAATGACTTATAGTATCAAAGCAATCCGACGGTCTCCTTCAGTTCCGTTGGAGTTAACGAGGTTTACAATCAATAAAAGCCTTGAAAATACGATGGCAGATTGTTGTTGTGGCATCTACGATCAAGGTATAAGAAAGTTCAAACGTTGAAGTCAGGGGAAACGAATGATTTAGCAAAATGGATCTTTACTAGCTTGGAAAGATGCGAGGGCATTAACCACCCTATAGAGTACGGGGTATCAAGAAGAGTAGGAACCATCCCTAATTGTTTACTAAGTTTCGATAACACAAAACTATAGTTCGCATCAGTATCATATAAAATAGAAGCAAGAGTGTCGTTCAAGGAGCACGTACCCGTCACGACATTGGTATCAGTTCTAGCCTCCCAAGAGCCAATCACGAATGCTTTTCCACGAGCCCCATTATTGTTGTTTCCGTTGTTGTTGCTATTGAAGGACTTATACCTCACACTATCCCACGTTCTCTTGCTATCACCAAAAGTAGAGGATGAAGCACCATGCTTTGGAAAAGTACCATACTCAACAACCTCATCAGTGAGTTTGCGAGCCAGGTGAAAGATTTGTTAGATTTTGGGTAGGTGAGCTGCAATAGCCAAGCCACGAATCTGAGGGACCCACCCTTTTGGTATGAAATTCGATCCGCTGGTAAAGTTGGTTAATTAGATTCGAGCATATAGTATCTAACTCCTGTAGCTTGGTAGTGTAGGCGTCGATCTCAGACCCATCCGTCTTTATATAACAAATTTTTAGGTTTCATCACAGGGTGTTATGTTCTCCATCCAAGTATCTGTAACTTATCGAGTGTGCATGTAGCATACATTACCTTAGGGGTGTTCATCGGTTCGGTTTACGGTTTATTTGGTTTATTCGATTCGGTTTATTCGGTTTTCAAAATTTTGTACCTCAAACCAAAAACCAAACCAAACCAAACCAAATTAGAAATATGAAAACCAAACCAAATTCAACCAAATTGAATTCGGTTCGGTTTCGGTTTAAAACCAAATAAACCAAATTCAACCAAACAACCCAAATTGAAACGAAGTTTTTTTTCTCTAACTTATATACCTATATGTTTCAAAATCCGAAAAGAAAATTTGCAATAAATATAAACCAAAAAATCAAACCACGCAAACAGAAATTAGAAATAGTAAAATGAACCCTAGTTTATACTCAGATTATTACCTCTATAAATTGGCGGGCTTTATTTATTTTGGGTTGGGTTTAATATTTTGGGCTTATATATTATATATGAGTTATTAAATATTATTATTTTTATTTAATAATTAAATATTTTACCGGTTTATTCGGTTATCCAAATAAACCAAATTAAAAAAAATGTAGAACCAAAAACCAAACCAAACACCGAATAAGCAATTCGGTTTCGGTTAAAACCAAACCAAACACCAAATTCGTTGTTTGGATTGGTTTTTTCGGTTACGGTTACGGTTCGGTTTTCGGTTTTTATTTGGTTTGCGGTTTTTCTGAACACCCCTACATTACCTCATCCTGCCAGGGGTAAATGCACATGGCAATAACTTATACTATCAAAGCAATCCGACGGTCTCCTTCAGTTCCGTTGGAGTTATTGAGGTTTACAATCAATAAAAGCCTTGAAAATACGATGGCAGGTTGTTGTTGTTGTGGCATCTACGTTCAAGGTATAAGAAAGTTCAAACGTTGAAGTCAGGGGAAACGAATGATTTAGCAAAATGGATCTTTACTAGCTTGGAAAGATGCGAGGGCATTAACCACCCTATCGTTGATCATAAGAACCCAGTCTTATCTAAGTTAACAAGGGAAAAGAAAAGTAAAGACAGGTAAGAAAAAGGTAAGAGTCAATCGTCGTCACGCCCTGTCTAGATAGTAGAGACTTCATCCTCACTTTCCGTGTGTTCGTCCTGCTTAGGTTCTCCTTCCATCCCTTCTTCCTCCTCTTTCGTGGTGTCAGTGTCATATGGATCTCATCACATACAAGTCTCCTTCTCCAGTCCTATGTAAACCAGTTTTAGTGGTAAGCTGTACCACTCATTCCTCTGATCGTGGGTATCAGCCATTAGTAGGTTTCGTCTTCCCTTGAGATGTTGCACTACGTCGCAGGCTTTACATAACTCCCCAAGAGTGTGTGTAACAAGCCCCAATCTAATGTGTTCCCATGAATCTACCATATACTTATAAGAAACAGGGATATGCAGTCATACGTTCGCCCGCTTGTACTAGGCGTAAGGTACTAAAGTAAGAAATAAATTCTATACGAGTAACCCAGTTTCGTCTGTGTTTCAAATGAGAGTAAGAAAGGTCAGATAACAAGGAATAGAAACTAATTGTCTCCTTGCTCAATGAAAAAGGATAAGTCTCAGTATTTGAATTTGATTTGGTTTAATGGTATCACGTCATGCGCATCGTGCAGCTTTCCTGTGTACGTGCGCCACAACGCTCGTAAGGGCTCTCTCCCATGTACTATTGTTGTTTCCTCATTCACGAGGTTTGTTTGGATTCTAATCCCAGAAATGCGCCACCTGGTGTAACCCTGGGTCCCCACCAGTGACGTGCTCAGAATCAGGTTTAGAACTAGAAGATAACATATCTCCCGAAATCATATGTTGTAGATACATGTAGCTAAAAGCTAGTTGTGCACTTAAGTTGTGAGTGTACTTATGCTATGATGATTATAGACTAAACTCAACATGCAGTCCTAGTTCACTATAACCAATGGCTCTGATACCAATCTGTCACACCCTCAAACTTTCACTCCGGGGTTTATACCATGAGTCGCATGACATACCAGGATCCCATAGCCATAAGTCAAATGAACGAAATCTAAATGCCCAAACCATTTAGTTCGTTTTCAAAAACCAAGCTTAGTTAAGCTGCGGAAGCGTAAGCCAAATTTTAACCTTTTTAAAACCATGCGCAAAACAACGCGTCCAAGATAAAACCATATGAAAGATAACGTAAAAGCATGATATATAATTTAGGTGTATGCCCAAGACCCCAAATGCAGTGAAGTGTGCAGTGCTTTCTAATCGTGGCACCGGAAGCTAGCTACCTGCAAAAGTATGTATATCGTGGGTCAACAAACAATGTTGGTGAGTTCACTAAGTAAAGAAGATGAGTAAATAAATGCGTTGGTTTCCAAAACCACGTAACCAAGTAAAAGCGTAGGTCCTCCAGACCAAAATGTTCAAGTGTTATCAGTTTAAGCGTGTCAGGGGTAGCTAACCCACTCATTGAAACTAAACAGTATTATTGGGACACCTTCAGTAGTATAATAATTTGCCTCAATAACTAGTGTCTATCAACACTAGTTCTCAATTATGGTCAGAAGTTCATGCCCATGCTCCTAGCATCGCAAACATGAGGTTGCTGCACAACCTAATAGCGCTATCAACTAATACCCCGCTCGCTCCCAGCGATTAACCCAGTAATGTGCAATGACTTTTCAAGTGATAGAATGTTTAGTTCACAAAGGACCAATAAGTTTTAAACTGATCAAAGCGCAATCCTCCCCGAGGATTCGTAACGGACTCTCCTAAAGAGTCAATGTTCAAATAGTCCCAAACCGGACTAGAAAACGTTTATCAAAGTTGTCTCACCCTGAGACGCATGCCTTTTGAGTAAAAGTAGTGAAACTCACCTTAGTATGCAAGCAAGTAAATCCAAACTCCAAAGTAGGGTGTACTACCGACTCCCAAATACATGTGTCACTAAGTAAGTATACGTGTAATACCATTACACCATATAACCCGTTTGTTCAAGACGTTTAAATGTTCAAAATGGTGTAAGTGACACATAGTGATTCTACATGCATAAGTAAACCCTACGGACCCGTTGGTGAATATGTTGGTTATCATTAGTTTGACACTTCATATGCATCTCATATAAGTGCCTATTCAAGTACATGTCATATAGATACCACATAGGACTCCAATTAGTCACATAAACTCACAATACACAATCTGCGTTTTCAGGATAGATTATGCTCCATGAAAACTAATTTATTAAAAATACTTATTCAGTGAGTTAGACTCCCAAACTTTTACTAAATATTTTAGGGGTTCTAATGGACAAATCCATATTTTTATTTTGTGATAAAACCTTGTACAAAAATTATGAAAATTCACGGAACACAGCTATGTTCAGAAAATACACACAACAAATCAGTTTAGTAGAAAAATTCCCAAAACTCGTGTATTCATCCAAACAGGATGAATCTACATGGAAAAGCCAAGTTATTCCAATTATAACCTACTGTCCAAATTTCATAACTTAATTCTTTGTAAAACTCGAGTTATGATTGTTTGAAGTTGACTCAGTTTGTTAATCCGAAAATCTGATATGACCTTTAATCAAAGAAAATTCCAAAAACATATCAAACGACATCCAAATCAGATGCTTTTACCCATTCTAAAAAGCTAAGACCATGTACAATCCATTCATGCAAAGGATCGATCAAAATAAACAATTTAAGGTCACATAACAGACCCTACAATTCGACATTCAGATTCTATCCAGATTCTATTCATGCAATATTATCAATTATATCAAACCCTAGTTGCATATAATCAATCAATAGCACCTAGTAATCATCACACAACATCAATAAGAGCCACATCTGATCAAAACCCTAATGATACATCATAAACATCATCATTCATAAACCCTAGGAGTCTAAAACATCAAGAACATGCATAATCATGCAATCTATCAATTTCTAATCGCATAGGATTATGTTTAACCCATTCAATCTTTATAAACTTCAAGTTTTAATCTTTGTGAAAAGGTTTCAGACCTGGACAAACTTAGTTATAGGTTTTTATAACATATTAAGAAAGATTAAAACACAAGAGATCGAAGGTTATACCGCAAGCTCTTCAAAACAATCAACCGAAGGCTCTTGAAGCTTCCCGATCGATGTTCTTGCGCCTTAGCAGGTGTTTAGGGGTTAATATTTCGTAAATAGGGCAGTAGGGGCGATTAGGGTTTGAGTTTAGGAGGTACAAGAGGCTTAAGGTTGCTTAAATACAAGTTTAAGTCGGTTTGGTGACATCAGGTGCCTGCGCGCGGCCGCTCGTAGCCTGTGAGCGGCCGCTCAAAGGGCTTTGGCCCGCGCCGGGTTACCTGCTTCGTCGTACAACGTGTTTTCATTGATGTTTACGCTATTTTGGACCATAATGCGTGTAACCCCATGTGTTAAGACCCCAACCATCTTACCGGTCCATCCATTATGGTTTTTATTAACGTATTAGGTTTAAGTTCACGTAATCACATATAGTTTGTACATAGTTTCACAGCGTATCATAGAAGCATGTAATTGCAATCAATCTCAATCAATTAATTCACAATTATTTAACTTCATTGTTCACCAATGTCCGAGGTTCACTAATCATGTATACTGTTGGATCAGTATTAAGCTGCTCTTATATTTGAACTTGCTAGTTGACACTTAAGTGTTTAGCAAGTTCTTGGTGAGTGTTAGCACAGCGGAATGTTTATAAGTTTATAGCTACACTTTGTCAACAGGAGTCATTACTCCCCCTGGAATCAAGAACGAATAAATGAGAAGTGTTTATTAAGAATCTAAGTATTGAATGAGAATGAAATACTTTGAGAGATTCTCAGTAAACACGAAATGGAAATAACAATAATAAGTGTTGAAGGATTTCTTGTATTAAAATCAATGTCTAAAACAGAAGGATGAATCCTTCTATTTATAGACTTTACAAATACATGAACCTTGCCAAAAAGCAAGTTCAGAAACAAGTTGCAGTCTTGGAACTTGTACATAAAGCAAAAAGAAATACTAAAGTATTAAACTACTGATATACAAGGGCGGTGGAAAAGATCTTCTTTAAGTACTGATGAATGACAAACTACTGATGAGTAGTTTGTCTTCAGCAGTTCTTCAGTTGAAGTGTCTGGTTTGAACTTCAGAACTTCTGATGACTTCTTCTTCAGTACTTCTGAATCTCTTCTTCAACAGTTTGATTCCTTGTCTTCAGCAGTTCCATACTTAGAGTATTTTGACAGAAAGTGAATTAGACTAAGGTTTGCAAAAGTGGTTTCACCAATCCTTTTTGTCCTAACAATCTCCCCCTGGATTGATGAAGCCAAAACCTTACTAATTCCTTATTGTTCCTTTCTGTCCTTCACAATTTTCCATATTCCTTTGAACATGGAATTCTTGAGCTGGTTGAGTTGATCATCAGTAAGAGACCCTTGTCTTGGTTCCAAGTGTTGGATTGTAAGCAGGTCTTTGGTTGATAGTTTCTTCAGTTCTATCATCGACCTATATTCCCTGCTTGTTTGATCTCTTCTTGTCACAAGTACTGAGTTGTTATCAGTAAAGGACCATCTGATGACTGGTACTTTAGACTTGTCAAAGTCTGCAGTGTAGGGAACCATGGTGGTACCCTGGGTTTCTCCTAAGTGTTGAATGTTTTCAACTTCAGTGACTCTCAGGTGGGATTCACCTCCTTGCTGTTGTTCCATCACATTAGGTATCTGAAATGTTGGCAAATGATGTTCAGTTGTTACCTTAGTATGCAGTTTGTCTGTGATGGTCCTCTGGATTTGATATGCAAAGGTGGAAGGATCCCTGAATTGTGTGAGCAGAGGCTTCTCTTCTATGTCAAAATCAGAATGTACTACTGTACTACCTTCTAGTAGTACCATTCTGAAATCAGTCTTTACTTTCTCCTCTGTCTTCTTTCATTGGGTAGCTGGTCTTCTTTGAACACCAGAAGTTCTAACTACTGAAGTTGAAGCTTCAGCAGTTTGAAACTTCTCTGGATTAGCAGCCCTTGCAGCCTTGTATTTTCTGTATGTGTCCACCAATCTTTCTTCTTTCCACTTGGACACTGAGGCTTTTGAACCATAACCATTGGCTACCAGTTCTTCTATCATCTGAGCTCTCTTGGTCTTTGTGTCTTTACCTGTTGCAAGTTTATCTGCAACAAGTTGAGCTATTCTTGTCAGCTCTTCCACAGAGAGTCTCTTCAATGTATGGGCTTTGACTTTGCTGTTCTTCATAATGTAAGACATCAGTTGATGTCTTTTGTCTTGTTCAGCAATCTCATCAAGGCTAGCCTGCCTTTGTAGTTCAGCTTCATAAGCCTGAAGTTTTTCTTCATGGCTCAGGTCTAAGTCATCCCTTTCTTCCAGATTTTTCCAGATCAGATCTTCTCTGGCCTTCTTTTGGGCTGCAACTAAACTCTTCTCTAGTAATTCAGCTGATTGAGAGATTGGAGAAGGGTTTAGCACAGTCATTGTTGTAACTGTTGTAGTAGGCCTGATAGGAGCAGATGTTGGTTGAATGGGAGCAGTTGTTCTGGAAGGGTCAGCAGTTTGAGTCTTGGAAGTGTTAACATCTGATGGGTTGACAACTACTGAAGGTTTGTCAACTACTGAAGGATTGTCTTCAGTACTTTCTGATTCTTCATCAGAACTTTGGCCATCAGAGGTTTTTTCATTATGCCCTTGGGTTTCATCAGCCTTTTCAGCATCTTCTATTTCTTGAATAGAGACACCAAACTGTTGTGCCAGTTTCTCTTTTCTGGCTTGATCTTGTTGATCTCTAGCTAGGATAGCCACTCTTGCCTTTCTTCTGGCTTCAAGTGTATCCATAGGTACCTTGATTTTCTCCCCCTTTTTGGCTTTATCACCTTTGGAAGTTGAAGCTTGGGAGAAATGACCTTGAAGATGAGCAATCTGTCTGCTGTTGTGATCAATCTTGTTGGACAGATCATTCATCTTCGTCTGTATCACTCCAAATTGGTTCTTCATGGACAGCTCCAAGTCAGCTGTGTATGTTTGGATGTGATTTTTGATGAGGGTGTTCATCATGTGATACAAGGGACCATCTGGGCTGCATAGTTGGTTCAGGTCTATGCTAGGTTGCCCAGGGAATTGGGTAGGCATTTGTAGTGAGGGGTGTGTTTTTGGTTGATCTCCTTGTTGTACAGGAGATGCCACTCTAGGGGAATCATGGATTGAGTGGGCTTTAACCTGAGATGGTGTGACTAGCTTCTTGAGCTTAGAGACACCAGGTGCAGGACCTTCACTTACAGCCGTCAATTCAGTAGTTTTGAGTGTTGAAACATCATCCAAATTAATGGAATCATCTGAATCCCTGATTACATCCTCAATGAGGACTGTATCAGTTACATCATGAGCTGAGCCCAACTCAGTTGTCTCATGTACCTTTTGTTCTTGGTACAGAGGATTTCCTACCTCAGGCATTAAGCCTTCATCAGTAGTTGCCACAGTTGAGGTCTTAGCTGTTTTACTTCTGTCCTCAGGTCCACCACTGGGTGGTAAATGAGTAGTAGCAGCCTCAAAAGTACCAAAGGTTTCTAAGTTTGGGCTTAGAGACCCTGGTTCATCCTCATCTCTTTGGTTAGGGCTATGAGTGTCCACATCCATGTCACTGTCTGAGTCTATGTCCCCTGTTTGATGTGGTTGATGGGGACTGACATGTGTTGATGGGACTTTCTCTTTTAGCCCGGAGAGAAGTTTGGCTATTTCTATGTCTGGTTCAGAAATTTGGGGTGCTGGTTCAGTAGTTTGGGCAGTGGGTTCAGCAGTTTCAAAAGAAGAATCTATTGGAATAGTTTTTCTAAGTCTTTTTCTTTTGAAACGGATAGTTATTGGTGCTCTTGGTGGGGTTTGAGATGGATGAGACTGAGAGGATGTTTCAGTCACATCTTTAAGAAGTGCAGATTGCACAGTAGTCTGTTCAGGCATCTCAACCTCCTGAACAGCTTTTCTTTTGGGTTTGGTGGGTTTTTGTTTTGTTATCTTGGGTTTCTTGGCCTTTGGTGGTGTAGGTTTGGAAGATGAGGGTTCCATGGGGACTGGTGCTTGTTCCCCTTGGTCATCTTCTGGCCAGGCAGCCTGTTTGTTGTGCCTTGAGTATGCTTGTGAGGTTAAGGGTTTTAAAATTTCAATTTTACCCACAAGCACCTCATTACCCAGTTTAGATATTATGCACTGCATAATGAACCTTGGATATAACAAAAACTTTTTCTTAGTGTTATTGTGATGTAACACCAACTCATTAAAGAAAAGTTTTGATGCCCTGAAATTTGTTTCATTCACAATGGAATGAAATATTGGTTGAAAGGTTGAGGGCATCTGGTCATAAGACCCAGTTTTAGGACTCAAGCACATGATAATATAATGAAACAAAAGTTTATATTTTGGTTCAAAATACTTTTTAAAGATTGTAGCTTGTGAGAGAGTACCTTGATAACCACACTCAGTCATGGTTAGGTGGATAGCAGAGTTGTCAAACTTCTCAGGGGCATTCACATCATTCAACCCCAGTCTGACTGCAAGTATGGCCGATGTAATGGCCATTTGTCTCCCTTTAATTGTTGAGTTGAGGGAGATAACTTCATCATCCACCATCACTGTCTCAGCATTAGCCCAGAACTCATTTAGAGTTTCAGGATGAATTGGTGGGTCTATGGTGAGAGCGGTGAAATATTGGGATTTGACGACGAGATCAATGATCTCATCGTATTGGGACCAGCCTTCTTGTTTTTCTAAGTAGGCTCTGAGATTGTGTCCCTGTTTGAGAACTAAAGCCATGTGGTTTGTGTGTGTTGATGAATCGAACAGTGATTTTTGTGTTGCAGGTTCAGGGGTTTGAGAGCTTTCTTGAGAGAGAATGAGGGAATTTTTGTGTTTGAAAGGATAAGTGTTGAAAAAAGATATTTATCAGAAGTTTTTAACCGCTTGGATCTTCTTTATTAGAAGTTTTAAAACCGCCTAGGTTAAAAATCTCTTTATCAGAAGTTTTAAACCGACTAGGTCAAACTTCTGATGATGGGAAAAGTCAGATTTGCCCTTTTTGACTAAACTGCTGATGAAGGATTATCTTCATCAGTAGTTCCCATTTCCTCTTCAGTAGTTTTAACAGCTGATGAGAAATACCTTATAAATACTTTTATTCATAACTTCTGAAGTTTATTTTATCAGAAGTTATTCACTTTTCAGAAATTATCCCCATACTGATGTTTTGTTCATCAGTAGTTTCTCTCTTTTCAGAAGTTTTTCAAGTGTTTTGAAAACAGATGTAAGTGAAAAACAAAAAATGTGCAGAAAAATAAATAGAAACACTTACAAATTTAGCATCCCTAGCATGGATACTAACTTCTGAAATATTGATGTGTCAAGGGGTTTAGTGAAAATGTCAGCTATTTAATTAGCTGTTGCTACATGTTTCACTTAAATCTTGCCTTTTTCATAGCAATCTCTTATGAAATGATACCTGATCTCAATGTGTTTAGTTTTTGAAAACTGAACAGGATTTTGAATGATGCTAATGGCAGATTTGCTGTCTACAAGCAATGGTGTCTTGGTCTCTTTGATTCCATAATCAAGAAGTTGATATTGGAGCCATTGTATCTGTGATGTACAACTTGCAGCTGCAATGTATTCAGCTTCAGCAGTTGAAGTTGCAACAGATGTTTGCTTCTTTGATTGCCAGGACACTAGACAGTTTCCCAAGAATTGACAACCACCAGATGTTGATTTTCTTGACATTTTACACCCTGCATAGTCACTATCTGAAAAAGCTGATAACTTGGTATTGCTTGAAGCAGGATACCAAATTTCAAGTGTTGGAGTTCCTTTCAGATATCTGAAAATTCTTTTGACTGCAATAAGGTGTGATTCCCTAGGAGCTGATTGATATCTAGCACAGACACATGTTGAAAACATAATATCTGGTCTAGAAGCAGTTAGATATAAAAGGGAACCTATCATACATCTGTACATGGTTTGATCAACCTGTTTTCCTTGATCATCTGGTTCAACTTGTGTGGTTGGTGTCATGGGGGTGGAACATGATTTACAGTCTTGTAAAGAAAATTTGTTTAATAATTCTTTAACATATTTTGATTGATGTATAAAAGTTCCATTTGTTTGTTGTTTAATCTGCAGTCCCAAAAAGTAATGCAGTTCCCCCATTGTACTCATCTCAAATTTTGATTGCATGAGTTTCTTAAATTCATCACACAATTTTGTGTTTGTTGAACCAAAAATGATGTCATCAACATATATTTGAACAAGTAAGATATGATTTCCAACATGTTTTATGAAAAGAGTTTTATCAATGGCACCTCTTATGAAATTATTTTTGAGTAAAAAGGTTGAAAGTGTATCATACCAGGCTCTTGGAGCCTGTTTGAGCCCATAAAGAGCTTTGTCTAGTTTGTACACCCACTCAGGATGAGAAGGATCCTCAAACCCAGGTGGTTGACAAACATACACTTCCTCTTTTATCTTTCCATACAAAAATGCACTTTTGACATCCATTTGATAAACTTTTATTTTGTTGGAAATGGCATAGGCCAGAAATAACCTGATGGCCTCAAGCCTTGCAACTGGAGCAAAGGTTTCATCATAGTCAATGCCTTCTTCTTGAGAGTAACCTTGTACTACCAGTCTTGCCTTGTTCTTTATTATCATACCAGCTTCATCTTGTTTGTTCCTGAAAACCCATCTTGTGCCAATTGGTTGCTTGTTTGGTGGTAAGGGACAGATTTCCCATAGCTGTTGCTTGTTGAATTGAAGCAATTCATCTTGCATTGCCTGCACCCAATTGTTGTCTTTGAGGGCTTCCTGGTACTTCTTTGGTTCCAACTGTGAAATAAATGCTGAGAATAGACAAAAGTTGGAAAGCTGGTTTCTTGTAAGAACACCTGATGCAATATCTCCCATGATTTGATCAAGTGGATGATCTTTGTGTTCAATCAGTTGTTGTAAACCACTGACAGGTGTTGGTGGCTCATTTTCTTCAAACAAACTACTGAGGTCTATTATATCTGGTTCAGCAGTTTCAGTTTCTTCAGTAGTTGCAGGTGCTGAAGCAGATGTTTGAGTTTGGCATTCAGTATTTGTTGAATCAGAAGTTTGTGAAACTTCTAATGGTTTTGAAGTTGACTTAATGACTGTTTGAGGAGTCCATGGTGCTGGATCCTCATCATCAAACCTTTGATCACCATAATAAGTAGGTTTGGATGAAGTGACAGTCTTTTCAGGTTCAAAATGAAAGTTGTCAAGGTCAAAGAGTTCAGCAGGATGTGCTGGAATGAGAGTGTGTTTTGACTCATTGAACTTGACATTCAGTGTTTCTTCTACTATCCTGGTCTTTGAGTTAAAAACCTTGTAGGCTTTTCTAGTTGAAGAATAACCAAGAAAGTAACCTGAGTCAACTTTGGCAGCAAACTTTGAAATAGATTCCTTGATGTTCAAGATGAAACATTGTCATCCAAAAGCCCTGAAAAAGGAGATAAGGCGCTTCATGCCATGAAGAACTTCATAGGCAGTCTTTGAATGTATCTTGACAACAAGAACTCTATTTTGAACATAACATGATGTGTTAACTGCTTCTGCCCAGAAGTATAAAGGTAGGCCAGAATCAGCTAACATTGTTCTTGCTCCTTCTATTAAAGTTCTGTTCTTCCTTTCTACCACACCATTTTGTTCAGGAGTTCTGGCAACACTGAATTGTCTAATAATCCCTTTAGACAAACAGAAGTCATTCAGAGTTTTGTTCCTAAACTCTGTCCCATTATCACTTCTAATGGTTTTGACAGGTAGAGAGTATTGCTTCTCTACTTGTAGAATGAAGAACTTGATGATTTCAGCAGCCTCATCCTTGGAAAATAAGAAGAATACCCATGTAAATCTTGAGTAGTCATCAATGATGACTAAGCAGTACTTCTTTTTACCAAGGCTCATGATCTTTACAGGCCCAAATAAGTCCATATGGAGTAGTTGAAGACATGCAGTTGTTTTTGATTCTTCAATAGACTTATAGGAGGACTTATGCTGTTTACCCTTTAAACAGGATACACAGTGCTCTTGACACTGGTATACTTTTAAGGGTAGACCTTTGACCAAGCCCATTTGTGTGACTTTATTTATGGATTTAAAGTTCACATGGCCAAGTCTCCTGTGCCAGAGATCAGTTTCTGAAGTTGATGCCCTTGAGAAGAAACAGGCAGTGTTGTTCAGTACTTTTTCTTTTTCAATGTCCACTGCATAGACATTGCCACATCTTTTGGCAATTAACAAAGTATGATCTTCAATGATCTTCTCTATCAACTTCTGGCCTTCTGGTGATATGATCTTGCATGCTGTCTTTGTGAAAAAGGAAGAATATCCTTTATCACACATTTGTGACACACTAAGCAAGTTGTACTCAAGGTTTTCAACCAGATTGACCTTGTCAAACTGTATTTTGCCAGAGGAGACATTGCCATGTCCTAGCACATATCCCTTAGCATTGTTCCCAAAGGACACAGATCCATCTCTTTGACTGATAAAATTGTTTATCAGGTATCTGCATCCTGTCATGTGCATTGAGCCTCCACTGTCTACATACCAAATGCTATTCAAGCCTCTGGAAACTCTCTGCACAATATAGCAAATTAGTTAGATTTAGGAACCCAAGCCAGTTTGGCTTTGGGTTTGCTCTTGAGAACATTTACAGTTTGTTCTTGACCAAGTTTAGAAATCCATGTCTTTTTGGCAATGGATTTTGCATTAAGCACAATGGTGGTATCCTTTTGAGGACCACCATCAACTTTGGTCATCAGTAGTTGTACCATGTTCATAAGATCTTTAATCTCAGCAGTTTGTGAAACTGCTGATGATTTAGGTCTAACTACTGAAAGAGAATTTTGAGAAAAAGACTTTTGTTGAGATTTTGTCTTTTTCTGAGAAAGGGTTTTTGCTGGTTGTTGTTTCTTGGGAGAAAAGGTTTTTGCATAATCATTTTTTATTTGTTCCCCCACAACCAGTTTTTGATTTTTCTTATTAAACTGAATGCCCTTTCTATATCTGCAAAATTCTGTTTTGTGGTTGAACAGACCACAAATTTCACATTCTTTTGTCTTTTCTTTCAAAGACAAATCTCTGACAGTTTTAATTGGTTTTAGGTCATCAGTAGTTTTCGGGTTCTCAACTCCTGATGTAGTTGAAACTGCTGATGACTTAAAGTCAGATTTAATCAATACTTCTGAAGAACTTTCTTTGTGTGATTTTAGAAAGTTTTCATGGAAAGATGTGCATTCTTCCTCTTCAGAAGTTTCACCTGAAACAATTTTTCTCCCATCTTCAGTAGTTTTGGGAGAGAAATCTGTTGGTGTTTCAGTGTGATTGTACCCTATGCCAAACCTAACATTTGAAGCACTTTGTTTGTTTAGCAATAGTTGGTACCCCTTACAAGATTCCACCCATTTTTCACATGTGACCATGGTGTCAGCAAGCTCTTGTCTGACATTTCCTAGGTCATTAATCATTATTTTGATTTGTGCTTGGGTTTCAATAGCAGAGTTAGTCAATTTAGAAACTTCTTTTGTTTTTGCAGAAAGTTTTCTTTCTAAATCACATTTTATCTGAGTGAGTTTTCTCTCAGAATCATTGGCTTTTCCTTGTAAGTGCACATTTGTCTCTCTTATGAGAGCAAAAGATTCTTTGCATGAATTTGAACATAGTTTTGTCAAAGATTCTTTTGATACCTGAGACAAGGCAGATTTTGAGGAGCATCCCTCAAATGCCATCAAGGCAAAGTTCTTTCTGCCATTGTCAGGCTCTCCCCAGTTGATGTCAAACATTTTGTTGTCTGCATCAGGATTGCACTCTGTGGTGTCAAAAGGAAGACTGCTCCAGTCAACATACCCTAAGGTAAATAAACTTTGTTGAGAGGGTTGTTATTGCTGTGGAGGTTGTTGAGCAGCTGGAAAGGGAGGGATTGATTGTTGGCTCTGCATCTGTTGAGCAGGCATCTGTACATATTGTACTTGTGGCACATATTGGTGTTGTGGAGCTTGTGCCTGTACAAAATGTGCACTCCCTTGTGTTCCATTATTTCTGTTATAATTTGGGGTTAAAATTGTTTCCAGACTGAGATTGGTTAAATCCAGAGCTTCTACATTCTCTAGCAAAGTGTCCCAACTTTTGATACTTATGACATCTAAGTTTAGATTTGTCAAAACCAATTTTTGTAGAACTGTTAAGTCCTGGAAACTTCCTTCCTGACCTTTTGTAAAATTTATTTGTTTTTAAACTTAACATGGCCAGTTGGTGCAAAATATCCATTTCCTCAAGGTCATCACTGCTGAAACTATTCAAGTCATCCATGATAAAACACATGTTATCAGCAGTTTGACCAAAGTCATTATTGTCATAACCTGGGAATGATCTTTCAGATGAGATCCCAGCAGTTATGTCAATGTGGTCAAAAGATCCAAAACTATTTGAACAAGTTGGTGAGTCTTGTCCCAATAGTGCTGTACTACCAGGTAGATAGTCATCAGCAGTTTTACCAGAGTTTTGTAACTTTTTGGATCAATTTCTCTCTCAAAAGTAAGTAATCTCCCATGAAGTTTTGTAAGAGTGAGGGAGCTAAAATCTGGTGAAGATCTTAAGACTATTGAGTATGTTTCCATTTTTTAAGTAAAGACCTTAAAAATCTATGAAGCGTAGATACAGTTGTATAGGTCTGACCATTTAGTTTTAGCTCAGATATTAATAAGGAAAATCTTTCAAATTGCTGAGTTAAAGTTTCCCCATTAATGTGAACAAAAGTTTCATATTGTTGAGCCAAGATTTCTCTGGTGTTGGCAATCACCTCTTCAGTTCCTCCAAACTGTTCTTTTAGGCAGTCCCAAAGCTCTTTGGCACTATCACAATGTAATAGGCCAGAATAGATTTCATTTGGGAGTGCCATTGCCAACATAGAAAAAGCTTTTGCATCAAGCTCAAGTTTTAGGAAATCATCATCAGTATAGTCTTTTGGTTCTTTTGGAATCTCTTCCTTAGTTTCAAGATTTATGTTTACTGGTTTATGAGGACCATATATCACAGATCTCCAACAACCTGTGTTGGTTTGTGACAAGGTATGTGCCATTCTCTTTTGCCATATGTTATATTCATTTCTTACAAGCATGGCAGGTTTAGTGGCAGAACCAGTATTATGAGGATCCATTTTAAAGAGTATTGATTTGTCAAATATCTCTTAAAGTGATGGATGTTGAAAAAAGTGAGCTTATAATCCTTTATTGAATATCAACAAGAGCCTGTGTCTGATTCTCAATTTGTTAGATTGATTTGTGATCAGATAAACCAGTGCTCTGATACCAATTGTTGGATCAGTATTAAGCTGCTCTTATATTTGAACTTGCTAGTTGACACTTAAGTGTTTAGCAAGTTCTTGGTGAGTGTTAGCACAGCGGAATGTTTATAAGTTTATAGCTACACTTTGTCAACTGGAGTTATTACTCCCCCTGGAATCAAGAACTAATAAATGAGAAGTGTTTATTGAGAATCTAAGTATTGAATGAGAATGAAATACTTTGAGAGATTCTCAGTAAACACGAAATGGAAATAACAATAATAAGTGTTGAAGGATTTCTTGTATTAAAATCAATGTCTAAAACAGAAGGATGAATCCTTCTATTTATAAACTTTACAAATACATGAACCTTGCCAAAAAGCAAGTTCAGAAACAAGTTGCAGTCTTGGAACTTGTACATAAAGCAAAAAGAAATACTAAAGTATTAAACTACTGATATACAAGGGCGGTGGAAAAGATCTTCTTTACGTACTGATGAATGACAAACTACTGATGAGTAGTTTGTCTTCAGCAGTTCTTCAGTTGAAGTGTCTAGTTTGAACTTCAGAACTTCTGATGACTTCTTCTTCAGTACTTCTGAATCTCTTCTTCAGCAGTTTGATTCCTTGTCTTCAGCAGTTCCATACTTAGAGTATTTTGACAGAAAGTGAATTAGACTAAGGTTTGCAAAAGTGGTTTCACCAATCCTTTTTGTCCTAACATATACAGTCTGGTAATTCCCTGAATTGCCACTTCATGCAGTTATTAACCTATAACTGTGCAACGTGTGTCCTATCTAGCTAGCCCTTGTTACGTATAATGCAAGGAATGTAACTAGAGTTTAGTTAAAGTGAGAACTTGAAATTGCGGGGTATCACAAAAACAAAGTAAAAAAGGTTCCGGTAATGCTTGTATTTACTTGGTTTCGATCTATTTAAGAAAGGCTTGTGCCACGACGACAAGCTAGGAAACCATTTGTTTGTATAAATCAAATGTTTTACACACGCTTTAACAAAAAGGGTTAAACTGCAAACATCACGTGTGCCTTGAATAAATTATTTTGCGGGGCGCAAACGACACTTAAGAGGGTTCTCATATTATAATGTGCGACACTCTCTTATAAAGCGGTTCGAACTAACTAGTCTTACCTATTATAGTGATACATATTTTGTGATCACTTATAAGTCCAATGCTCCTAACAATATTTAGCAGCAATGAACTAGGGGACTGGCATGGTACAACACCACTTTAGAGGGTTCTCATATTATAATACGCCAACTGAACCACATGTTTACCTTTTCTTGTTTACCGCAATTTGGTATCTTGTCAACTTATCTTAAGTTCAAGAAATGCTAACACAAGGCTAGGCACCGCATAACACATCCACATTATATGATCAAGATTCTTGTAGGATCAGCCGCATGCCATAACACCCGGTCTCGCGCTATAATATCTGGTCGTGTGCCATAACATTGGCCGCTCAAGGTTTGGCAATGAGGCACATCGATACATGTGACGAATCGTTACTGGACACTCTCGCGCTAGTGACAGTTAGCCAAGAAGGTGACACTTAGCCGGTAAATAAGCGTGGTGAGCACCCTCACGCGCGCCAGTGACAGTTAGCCTAGAAGGTCACATTTAGCTGGTAACAAGCACAACGAGCAACCTCCCACACATCGAAAAAAGAAAATGGAACACTCATGTCATTCGTCCACCAAGAGGACAAAAAGTTGCGATCTTCATTCCCGAGCACTCCTAATTATTCTAGTGCTCCACCTAATGCTTGCACGTGAAAGCAACACTAGACTAGGGGGACTTGTAGAGGTTTGGTACTAAACCTATAATTGGGTCTAGCCCATTAGGTTTGAGGCACATGGTGGCAGTCATGGAGTCCCCTATTTAAAGGGTGTTAACCTAAATCTAGGGCATGCTCTCATAAAGAGTCGCCACCCCCACTCTCCTAAAAGAGGCAGATTTAAACAAGAGGAAGAAGAAGAACAAGATGTGATTCTTTATTTCTAGTCGAAGACGATCCAAGCTCTCAACGTTAGATTAATACTCCTTGAATTTCATTTGAAATAAACCCACAAACACATTACAAGTGGACGACTGATAATCGGGCAACAAGCTGCGCCGCCACCCTCTTTTGGATAGCAAAACCTTATATCAATATCAGTGAATATCTGTTCACTTCTCTTATATTTTTTTTGAACCGTGACTTTCTTTAACTGTGTGGCAGAGATCATCACACCCGCCTCCTGGCATATTTGGATTTATGCTTCTTCAGTAATTAACATGTAAATTAACACTGAATTTCAGCCAAATACACAAAAAATTAAATTCTCACTGTTGGCCCATATGTGAACTAGTGTGTTCACCACACATGCGAACCAAAATTTTAATAACTTGGTAATTCAGAAATAATATTTAACTTCGGTTTTACTAAAAGTCTAAAAGTCAAAATAACTTTTCATTATAGTTGTGCATGTTTAATATAAATATTTGAGATTTATTTTCCATGGGTTAACTTTTCCATTAGATTGTGCTTTTCTTTCAGATCTTTTTTTTCCCTCAAAATAACTATTTGTAGTGATGAATGCTATCAAATTTTATATAGCATAAGATTCTAAATTGAATTTTTTTTTTAATGTATGGACTAGTTATGGACTAATTAACACATGGAAAAACAAAATAACAAACAAGAAAGCCATAGTGGGCTAGTGGCGGGACAAACCAAAGGAGAGTATAACTGTATAAGTAATAGTGGTGATAGTAAATGGGCCTATTTATATCCACTAGTGTGGGGCTTTGAGCCAAATCAAAGGTGAGAGTTCTCGCAATCATGGTCATACAGGGATGAGCTCGGGACGGTATTGGTATCAAACCGATACCGATCCCGACAATACCGATACCGAAAAGTCCAAAAAATCAATACCGATACCGATCCGAACACATACGGTACGGTACGGTATCGGTTTGGTATCGGTACGGTACCGGTATGGTATCGGTATTTTGCCTTAAAATACCGATACCATACCGATCCCGTACCGATACCGATAATACCGAAACCGAAAATCCATAAATATGGGTACCGATACCGATCCCGAAACCCCTCGGTTCGGTATCGGTTCGGTACGGTATCGGGATCGGGACGGGACGGGATCGGTATTCGGCCTTGTATGCTCATCCCTATGGTCATATACTCATATGGATAATTATTTTTTCCTTAGAGCATTCACATCCCCTCCATCATTTTATACCCTATAAGAGCATTCACATTCGGTCCATTAAATGTATGTGAGTGTATCCACCAAATTATATAGGGTGAGTGTAAGTGGTTGTGAGTGAAGGAGAGAGAAAATATTTGGTGGAAGCACTCTTCCACCCTAAATATGAAAAGCTATTGTTCACCCCTATATATATTTTAATATTTTTGTAAGTAATTGTGAGTGAGGAGAGAGAAAATATAATGATAAAAGTATTATTATTTTAATTAGGAGAGAGAAGATTTAGGGGTGAAGTAGTGATTTTTAGTGTAATTTGATGGAGGGGATGAGAATGCTCTAATATAACAAAAAAATCATACTTTTCAAAATTTATCTCTTTTTTAAAAAACATTCCACATCCCCTCCACCATATTTACCTTTATCTTACTCACAAACACTTATTTTATTATAATCCCCGTTAAAATACACTCACAATAATTTGATGGGGATGAATAGTAGCTTTTTATATATAAAAAGCTAGAAGAAGGATTTTTCAAAATATGAAGATGGGGTATAAAATAGTGGATAGGATGTAGGGTATTTTTAATAAGTTTTTTAAAATTTTAGAGATGGAAAGAGGTTTGATGAAGGGGATGTGAATGCTCTTACACCTAGTAGAATTAGAAAAAAAGTGTTAAGAGCTTAAAATAAATATAACAATAATACTTAAGAAAATATTAGTTGATAACATATTAACATCTATATTTGGTGACCCCACCAAGTGTAATCTAGCTTGACAAGAAGGTTGATCATCATATTAGAGAAAATTATTACAGTTACACTTCTACGCTTTTTTTTTAACGGCCAACAAAATTAATTTCATTCACCAAAGTTAGCGGGATACTAGCAAACACCCGATACAAACTTTCAGATACAATCGACACATTAGCCACCTATTTCAACTAAAGGTACAACCATACGACCCAAAGACTAGAGAATATTTGCTAAACTAGAAGTTCGCCACTTCTCCCAATTCAAACCTTGTTGTTTTGCTCTCGCCTTCACCCACAAATGACTTCTAGCTTTTATTTCACATATGATGGATATACATGTGAGGTAGGGATCCTAAAACAATTAAATGCTAATTGAAAACCGTAAAAATCACGAGAACTATTTTTGACCACTTACTTTTTTGAACTTTTTTTTTATTTATACATATATGTATATTATTAACTAGATCTTTGCCCGCGTTACACGCAGTTCACCAACGTACAATTATTTCGAGTGGTAAAACATATAAAAAAATGTAGCAGAAATATTTTATTAAGATTTAAAAGAAACCAATACACATTCTATTCAAATATCATTAAATATTTCTTTATACACCACATTTTTTGTTTTAGTCTTCACTTGGCCATCAGCATCAAGTATAAGTAATTTCACTCCTGCCCTGCTTTTAACTCTTGACAATGCGACATAAAGCTGGCCATGTGAGAATACAGGGTTTCTTAAATACAATCCAACCTGAATAAGGCGACTTAAATGGTATGTGTTAAAAATAGACTTATGGCATATTCAACAATAAGAAAGTAATAAAAATGAAAATAAGAAACTAACTACCACCTAAATTTCACAATTTAAAATTCAAAAAAAAGTCATTAATGTTTTTATAAATGTTTTTTATTTTTTAAAAATCGAAATCATTCGCAAATGTTTGGGTCAACGTGTTTAATAACTTTCCTAAACACTGTAATCTAGATTTTTAATTTTGCTTAAAATAAAAAATATTTAATGACTATTCTATTTTTAAAATTCAAAAAAGAGTCATTAATGTTTTTATAAATTTTTTTATTTTACATCAACGAAAATTATTCATTAATGTTTCGGTCAAAGTGTTTAATAACTTTCCTAAACACTATAATCCAGATTTTTAATTTTTTTTAAATAAAAAACATTTAATGACTATTCTATTTTTAAAATTAAAAAAAGAGTCATGTTTTTATAAAAGAATTTATTTTTTAAAAATCGAAAATCATTCATTAATGTTTCGGTCAACGTTTTTAATAACTTTCCTAAACAATATAATCCACATTTTTTTTTAAAATAAAAAACATTTAATAACTATTCTATTTTTTGAATTCAAAAAAGAGTTATTAATGTTTTTATAAAAAAATTTATTTTTTAAAAATCGAAATCATTCATTAATGTTTGGGTCAACGTGTTTAATAACTTTCCTAAACACTGTAATCCATATTTTTAATTTTCTTAAAATAAAAATCATTTAATGACTATTCTATTTTTAAAATTCAAAAAAGAGTCATTAATGTTTTTATAAAATTTTTTATTTTTTAATAATCGAAAATTATTCATTAATGTTTCGGTCAAAGTGTTTAATAACTTTCCTAAACACTATAATCCAGATTTCTAATTTTTTTTTTAAAAATAAAAAACATTTAATGACTATTCTATTTTTAAAATTCAAAAAAGAGTCATGTTTTTATAAAAGAATTTATTTTTTAAAAATCGAAAATCATTCATTAATGTTTCGGTCAACGTGTTTAATAACTTTCCTAAACACTATAATCCAAATTTTTACTTTTTTTAAAATAAAAAACATTTAATGACTATTCTATTTTTAAAAGTCAAAAAAGAGTCATTAATGTTTTTATAAAAATAAATATTTTTTAAAATCAAAAATCATTCATTAATGTTTCGGTCAAAGTGTTAAATAACTTTCCTAAACACTATAATCCAGATTTTTAATTTTTTTAAAATAAAAAACATTTAATGACTATTCTATTTTTAAAATTCAAAAAATAGTCATTAATGTTTTTATTAAAAAAATAATTTTTTAAAAATCGAAAATCATTCATTAATGTTTCGGTCAAAGTGTTTAATAACTTGCCTAACATTGTAATCCCGATTTTTAATTTTTTTTAAAATAAAAAACATTTAATGACTATTCTATTTTTAAAATTCAAAAAAGAAGAAAGAAAAATCTAACCTCGTATGCAAGACGGATGCCTTTGAACACCTCACCAGGTTGTGAATCCTTATTAACATTAAATCCACAGTATTAAACGGATTATTATGAAATCATGAAAGAGAAAAATCTTATAAACAATCGGAAAAATCTGAAAATAATTATAACGAAACAACAATATATAACAGGAATCGTATGAAAAAGCAAGAAACAATCGTTACCTTGAAGGAGAGAGACGAAGAACATCAAACCTAAACCCCCAAATCTGCAAAATTATTTAAAAGCAATCAACAATACAAAAAAATAGGTTAATATCAACAATCGATTATCCCTGAAAATCATTAAATATGGAAATCATTATAAGAAACAAACAATCGCCTAAATATGAAAATCATTATAACAAACAAACAATATATAACAGGAATCGTATTAAAAAAATTTAAACAATGGTTACCTTGAATGAGTGACACGAAGAAGATGAATGATCGGAGCCGACGAACACACACAAAACAAACAGACTGATAATAAGTATAACAAAGAACAATATGTAACAGGAATATTATGAAAAAGAAAGAAAGAATCGTTACCAATGATCGGAGATAGAAGCGTTGGTTTGATGAAGAAGAAACGATCGCAATCTTCTTCTTCAAATGAGAGAGAGCGAATCAGAGAGAATGAGGGAAGAAAGAGAAACGCGTGTGTTTTTATTAGGGTATTGATTGGGTAGGTTAATGATTTTAGGAAACTATTAACTCACCAATTTTGTAAGGGAAGAAAGCTTTGTAAAGGAAGAGTATAAAAGAAGAATTATTTTAAAATTAGGAAAGTTAATAATTGTGATAAATTAGGAAAGTTAATAATTTCGGGATTTTTTATTTAAAAAAAAAAGAAAATTTTATTAATTCTCACATTGTGCCATGTAGGATGAGCATTAATTGCTAGGGGCCTAAATGAATGACAAGTGTCCCACATTGCTTTTGTTTATTAGGTATATAGATTTTTTATTATACATATGTGTATATTGTCAAACATATATGTATTATACTTATTTTTCAAGTTTAAACACGTTTGTACATTAGATAAACATATTATTAACCGTAATCTTCCTTCATATATATGAATGTGCAATCATTTCTACATATTTGCACATATATGCACAATATTTATTTTTTGTTTTAGACACACACACACACATATATAATAGGATTATGTTCTATTGAAAACCACATTGAGTTGGAAGAATTAGAAAACCCATCTGAACCAATAGGATGGTGCGACATGTCATGCTTTGTTTGTATTAGGAAAGGGTAGTATGGTAATTGTACATTAAATATTATTAGTCAATAACCCCACCCCACCCCACCTTACCCACACCCATCCCTACTCTCTCTCTCTCTCTCTCTCTCTTCCCCCTCAATATATAATAGCTCCCTCTCTCTATAATTCACATTCAAATTAAAAATTATCTCTCTCTTCTCTCTCTTTATTCAAACAATCTGATGAACAACAACAACAACAATAGTAGTAGTAATAACAATAACGATAATAATAATAATAATAATAATAATAATAATAATAATAATAATAATAATAATAATATTAATAATAATAATAAGAATAATAACAACAGAAGGTCGTCTAGATGAAACATGGTGGTGGGGGCGACGGTGTTTATAGGTGGTGGGTGGCGGTTATGGTGGTGACGGGGAGTGAGGGATGTAGTGTGGGAAAAGGAAGGAGGCGGCACAGATCTGGTGGTGGAAGAATGAAGGAGGCGACATAGAAACCCAGATCCCCTTTCTAAACCCAGATTCGTTTTGTTTAAACCCTTGTGATGGTGGTGGTGGTGAACCATAATAATAATAATAATAATAATAATAATAATAATAATAATAATAATAATAATAATAATAATCGATGAACAGATCTACGGGTGATGGTGCAAGCTTGATGTCGATCCTTCGATGGTGGCTGTGGTGGGTTCGATGGGGTTGTGGACGGTTCAATGGTGGTCCGATGATGGTGACGATGGTGGTCAGGTATTATTATTATTATTATTATTATTATTATTATTATTATTATTATTATTATTATTATTATTTTGTTTGAAGGAGGCACTGGTGTTACAGATCTGTTAAAAAACAAGATGAACAAGTGTTACAGATGATGATGCTGGTTTGAAGACGATGACAATGGTTTTTTTTTTATATAAGGTAAGTAAACACTGGTGTAAAACTATTTTATTTTGGGATTTTTATATGCTAGATTGATGTGTTATAGATCTGTTGGTTTTGTTTGTTGTTATTTGGGATTTTTAGATTGTGGGGTTTTATGTGTCTTGTTTGAATCTTTATTTGTTTCTTTGATGGTTGATGTCCTGTATTGGCAGATTTTTTTTTTATTTTTAAAATTCTCAATGTGTGTGTATAGTTTTATATATATATAAAAAGAGTATATTTTTGGTAAATTACATTTTGTGTGTCATGTTTGAATCTTTATTGATGTGTTATACTAGTGTAAATTACATTTTTCATGCATGTAAACTGTTTTTATGCTGGTGTAAACTGTTTTACACACAAGAACACATTTTATGACATTTTGTTTAAAGATGATAGTTTTTAATATGTTGAAGGAAGATTACATGATGGGGTTACACTGGTGTAATGGATTTGTAACATAGCAAACATAACTAATTGCAATTTACAAATCTGATGGGTTTACATGTAGTGCAATTTACACTGGTGTAACGGTTTATTCCTCCATTTTGTTAACGGCTGAACACTGATGGTTTAGTTTGGTTTGGTTTTTCAGGGAAGAAGGTTGGAAGGACTACCGAACTTCTAAAACCAGAAGATGTGTTTGAGCAGTTAGATAGTAGTACAATTTGCTACATTGCCTAGTGACCTTTTAATGTGAAAGTGTGTTTTACACTGATGTAGAACGAGTTATGTGTTGTAAAAAAATGAATTAAAAAATAAAAATAAAATAAAACCAAAGCAAATTTATTTTTCTGAAATGTTTTTGGTTTTTTTAGGAGAGAGAAAGATGAAATTGACGTTTTGGGAGATGGTGTCAGGTGGGCCCATGTAGAAGGAGAAAGGAGGAGAGAAAGTGGGTGTAAAAAAACAATAATACCCTTCAAGATTTTTTTTAATATTATATTTATAATAAACAATAGCAAGTGGATGGAAAAGGACAAAAAAGGTATGTTGCACAATCTTAACCATTAGATCATCAAAGATCAATGGCCACAAATGGTTCCCGGTGTTCTTCCAACTCAACCATGTTCTCATTTTTCCCTTTCCATATGTGTGTGTATAAAAAACTGAAACATTGGTGGTTTTGCAACAAAAAGTTGCTTTGAAAAATGAGTGGTTCAGAATGGTCGTCACAGTTCAAAATTAGTCTAGCGGTTTTCCCATGATTCTAATTCTCTCTCTTATATTTACACACACACACACACACACACACAAAAAAAAAAATGTTGCAGAAGTCACTAGGTGCTTCCTAATCGGTCAACTAGAGAGTTGAGAGTACCTAGGTTTTAAAAAGCGCGCCTCAGGCGCTCTTAAGCGCGAGACGACCCGAGGCGCAGATCCATGCGCCTTATGTCACTTAAGGCACACAATGTACAAAAAGATCAAAAAGCGCAAGAAAAGCGCGCTTTTTGGCTAAAAAAGCCTATAAGGCGCGCTCATTTTTTTGGCCAAAAAAACCCCTAAGGCGCGCGCTTTTTGTACATGGGGTGTTTTTTGTAACACCCCAACCGATGGCGGAAACATCGGGATGTCACGTATTGATGATTGTTCAGTAGCTCATGGAGAATAATAAGTTTCATTAATTGATTTAAATAAATTACATACAATTGTTCTACAAGAATTCGTACATCAAATTGAATAAACTATGCACATATCTTCAAGCAATTCTTCAAGCAAGTATGACCTGAAACATGTTAAGTTGAAAATATTTGGGTCAACAAAAGTTGGTGAGAATACATAGGTTTTTGGAAATAATTGATAACAATAGTTTGTACAACATTCAAAGTTGTATGATGATAGAGTATGATACCGACATGCAACAATGCGTCTCTGTACAACCAAACCTTGTGTCGACTGATGACTAACTCGCAAGTTAGTTAAATGTTATTACTGTTATCGATCATCCCTGAGTCTATGCGGGGGATGGGTTTGTCAGACCTATAGCGCTATAATCTACACAGGCGGCTTGATCAATGTTAATGATTGTACTGTGTCTTTTTGTTACAGTCAAATGATAGAATGAGTAAATGATAGTGTAATTGAGTCACAAGTTTCAACAATGTAAGAATGAGTAAATGATAGTATATAAAATGTTTAAACATGTTTCACCCCAAAATGTAAAACAGAAAAAAAAGGGGCTATGTAAACTCACCTTGGTAAAATGTTATATCTGTTGAGAAATTTGGATAATTGTGTTGACCAAATGTATCAAGTATCACCCTATGATAAAGTAATAAATATGACTAAGTCTATCCAGTCTACAAATCTATAAGTTTCTAGGGCTTCGAATTGGGGATAATTGCTTGTTTGATTAATATCAAAAATATTCGCTAATTGAGAGAAATTTAGTAAATAAATAACCAAAAATCTTTTTATGAAATTTAAACTTAAGATGGTTTCAAGAATGTGTTTAAAGTGTAAAAATAATTTTTATAAAATTATTTTCTTTAAAATAGATTATTAAATCTATTTATAACAAATTGTCAAACCTTAACTTTAATAATTAAAAATATTAAAATTAAAGAATTATTATTTTAAAAATCATATTTCTGTTCTAAATGATCAGAAATAATTTGTATAAAATTTTGGTGCAAAAATGATGAAAATTGGATTTATTATGATTTAATTATGATTAAATCTAACAAAAATTGTTTAAAAATATAAAATAAATGATTTTACTGAATTAAAAATTATTTCAGTAAAGTTTATCTTTATAAAAAGTCAGGATAAATTTTGGAGAATTTAATAAAATTGTTTTGATATATAAATGGATTTTTATAAATATAATAGTATAAAAATGATTTAATTATTATAAATATTAAATAAATGAATTTCTTAAAAATAAAAATTACAAATAAAACTTTTATATCAGATTAAACAATTATAATTTTTTTAGAATTTATAAAATAGTTTTGATATTTTAAAATGAATTTATAAGTTTTAAATATAATATATATATATATATGTAATTGTTATTTAAAAAGAAAAGAAAAGAACAAAAAGGAAGGTTAGAGCCGGGACTCGAACCCGGTTCCCTTCTGTGTCAAACCCAGGTCACAACCACTTGGCCTAGGCCGGTGGTTGTGATATTTCTTGTTTAAAAATAAATAAATACACATGCGAATTCCAGATTTATCCCCAAATAATACGTATGAACCCTAGAAATTGCAATCAGATGATTTAGACAACATGAGCCCGATTAAAGATGGGGCTTATGTTGCTTGATTGCCGATAATTAAAACCCACAAAAGAATGAAGACTCACAGTGGTGATTTGATTATATTAGCCGGGTCAAAGCTAAAGTCAAACAACGAACTCGATAACAACAATCAGAATGAATCAGAGAGAAATAGAGGTTGAGAGAGAGTTGTGAGCGAGTATACAAGGTTTGCAGACCATCTATTTATACTGAGGGTTAATGGTTAAGGTTAATTGGAAGGTTTGACCCTGTTTAATATCACACGCGTATAATAATAGAATTGGTCAACGATTTGTGGTTAATTGATGTGTAATCGAGTCAGAGAGGGCCGATATTACTGTAATCATACCAATTATAAATTCAATCGAGTTAATAAGATTAATGGCATGGTCAAAACATACCATCTATGCTGCTGTTCGTTGTCTGTTTACAAGGAAGGAGAAAGGTTCAGCTTAAAAAGGTCTTAAATATATATTAAGTTGGGATTAAACCAACTAAAGGGCCTAGAGCAGGTGGTTGTACGTGTGTGTGTGTGAGCGAGTGACTCGGGTTCGAAACCCGTCTGAAACAATTCTTTCCTTTTTGTTTTTAGATGGGCCGGCTCCCATGGTCTTGGGCCTGATTCTAGGTGGGCTGAGGCTTGGGCTTCAAATAAGGGTGGGTTATATGTGGTAAGAGTCCAACAATGTAATAGTTATTATTATTATTATTATTATTATTATTATTATTATTATTATTATTATATAATTATCATTGTATAGGGGTTCAAAATATCACCAAAAATAATAGGGCTTGTCGTTTTAGTCCGTAACGTATAAATAGTTAAATACGAAATGTTACAGTCTCCCCTACTTTTAGGAACTTCGTCTCGAAGTTAAGGGAAAACCAGGGTTACAATTGGCCAACTACCGAAAACTTTGATAAAATTTCACACTACCTTAACGTACCTGTAAATTCATGATTACGTTCCGGACCGTAATTACCAATTTACCTTACATTAGGGTTTTGCGTCCTTTTATGACTTTACCGATTGTTAAGCAGGTCTGATAGTCTCCGCCAGTCGTTCAGGTGGTAGGGCCTCTCCCGACTGTTGGAATGACATGATGACCTCTACCAATCGTTAAGCTGGTCGTTTGGTAGTTAACTAATTGTTGTACAAGCAAGTATGATTATAGATATAGCAATTAGTTCACATTCAGACAAACATGCACACAGATGTTATGATAATACTTGAATTTTATTACTTGAATCGAATAACGTCAATACATAGAATAAAAGTAACCAATAGTCAAATGGTGAGTCTTGCGGTTAGGTAGCTGGAGGGTCTTGATCTCTGTTCAGTTTAGGGCATCGGTTACGGAAGTGATTTGGGTCTCCACATTCATAGCATTGACCATAGTTGTATCGATTAGGATTAGCAGCCTGAGCAGGGTTGATGGGTTGGTTGGCATTAGGATTTGGGGTCTCGCGACATGTATTAACTAGATGGCCATACCTACCACAATTGGTGCACAAGCGACATGCTGAAGCAGTGGGATGATGTCGGTTGCATGTGTTGCACAATGGATGGTTTCCTGTATAAGGTTTCTTGTTAGAAGCTTGTGGAGTGAGGTTTGCAGCAGGATCCCTGGTCTTACGTTTCTGGTTCTCAGTGGTTATCGCGGTTACAATACTTGTTTTATTGCCTTTCCGAACTAAGGTCTCGTTCTTTACGTGATTATCAGTTAAGGTAGCTGCTAAACGTTTGGCTTCCTCCAAGGTGGCAGGATTCCTTCCCCACACCGTATCCTGGATTTGCATGGGCAGACCACCGATGTACTTCTCGATGGCTACCGACAGGGGAGTGACTTTGTGGGGCAACAATAAGCTAAGCTCATGAAAGCGGGTGTTGTAGGCAAGGTTTTCCCCACTATCTTGAGCTAAGGTGTGGAACTCATCCTCAAGCTTCTTAACTTCATTGCGAGGACAAAACTCTTCCTTCATGATCTCTTTGACTTGGTCCCATGTCATAGTAAGAGCAACTTCAGCTCCTCGGGTACGCTTTTCTTCATTCCACCAAGTGAGTGCTCGTTTGTGAAGAACACTCATGGCATAACGGACCTTAAAGTTGTTGGGGCACTCACTATTGATGAAGGTATTTTCAATACCCTCAAACCATTGGAGGAGTCCTGTAGCTCCTTCTTCACCACTAAACTTTGGAGGGTTACAAGAGTTGAAATGCTTAAGGGTGCAGGCTTGGGGTCCATTTCCATTGCCATTGCCGTTCCCGTTCCCGTTGTTGTGACCATTCCCGTTGCCGTTCAATTGGATGACCTGAGCGAGTAAATTGGGAACCAGAGTTGCGATTTGCTGCGCCATTTGTTGAGAAATGATCGCAGCCAGTTGAGCATCGACACCATTGTTGTTGTGGTTAGGAACTTGGTCATGGTTATGGTTGTCACCACCTTCTTCGTGGTTCTCACCATTGCTGTTGCGAGTGCTGCGACGTGGAGGCATGATCTGTAATAGACACAATGAAATGAATGAGATTATATAAGGAATGTAATCATTTATTCATTAATTAAAACGAATAAACGAAAACATTGACTTATCAAAGATTCTAAATTCTAATAACATATGAAGACATGCTTTAGCCTATAAGTGAACACTCATCCCGAGAATTCCCAGGTAGGCATCCGGGTCCCTCGTCTGATTGGGATATATGCGCAATGCCAGCCTAGACAGAAGACTCAGAATACAGGCGTTCACCCTTCCAGATTGCACGTGTTCGTTATTAAAATCTAGAACTTCGACGAGATCCCAAGGTGGTTCAGGTTAAACCTGAGGATTTGTCCTATTAGTCTAAGAGTAGTTCCAGTGATGGAGAGCAATCTTCTTGTAAGGATGAAAGTAGGGATACGAAGTAGGAGGGAGATAGAGGATAGCAAGTAAAAGAAGCAAGTACTGGTTAAATCCTATGGTTATAGACTAGATTATTTTTCTAATAACCTAATTCCCTATAACCATGGCTCTGATACCAATCTGTAACACCCCAACCGATGGCGGAAACATCGGGATGTCACGTATTGATGATTGTTCAGTAGCTCATGGAGAATAATAAGTTTCATTAATTGATTTAAATAAATTACATACAATTGTTCTACAAGAATTCGTACATCAAATTGAATAAACTATGCACATATCTTCAAGCAATTCTTCAAGCAAGTATGACCTGAAACATGTTAAGTTGAAAATATTTGGGTCAACAAAAGTTGGTGAGAATACATAGGTTTTTGGAAATAATTGATAACAATAGTTTGTACAACATTCAAAGTTGTATGATGATAGAGTATGATACCGACATGCAACAATGCGTCTCTGTACAACCAAACCTTGTGTCGACTGATGACTAACTCGCAAGTTAGTTAAATGTTATTACTGTTATCGATCATCCCTGAGTCTATGCGGGGGATGGGTTTGTCAGACCTATAGCGCTATAATCTACACAGGCGGCTTGATCAATGTTAATGATTGTACTGTGTCTTTTTGTTACAGTCAAATGATAGAATGAGTAAATGATAGTGTAATTGAGTCACAAGTTTCAACAATGTAAGAATGAGTAAATGATAGTATATAAAATGTTTAAACATGTTTCACCCCAAAATGTAAAACAGAAAAAAAAAGGGCTATGTAAACTCACCTTGGTAAAATGTTATATCTGTTGAGAAATTTGGATAATTGTGTTGACCAAATGTATCAAGTATCACCCTATGATAAAGTAATAAATATGACTAAGTCTATCCAGTCTACAAATCTATAAGTTTCTAGGGCTTCGAATTGGGGATAATTGCTTGTTTGATTAATATCAAAAATATTCGCTAATTGAGAGAAATTTAGTAAATAAATAACCAAAAATCTTTTTATGAAATTTAAACTTAAGATGGTTTCAAGAATGTGTTTAAAGTGTAAAAATAATTTTTATAAAATTATTTTCTTTAAAATAGATTATTAAATCTATTTATAACAAATTGTCAAACCTTAACTTTAATAATTAAAAATATTAAAATTAAAGAATTATTATTTTAAAAATCATATTTCTGTTCTAAATGATCAGAAATAATTTGTATAAAATTTTGGTGCAAAAATGATGAAAATTGGATTTATTATGATTTAATTATGATTAAATCTAACAAAAATTGTTTAAAAATATAAAATAAATGATTTTACTGAATTAAAAATTATTTCAGTAAAGTTTATCTTTATAAAAAGTCAGGATAAATTTTGGAGAATTTAATAAAATTGTTTTGATATATAAATGGATTTTTATAAATATAATAGTATAAAAATGATTTAATTATTATAAATATTAAATAAATGAATTTCTGAAAAATAAAAATTACAAATAAAACTTTTATATCAGATTAAACAATTATAATTTTTTTAGAATTTATAAAATAGTTTTGATATTTTAAAATGAATTTATAAGTTTTAAATATAATATATATATATATATGTAATTGTTATTTAAAAAGAAAAGAAAAGAACAAAAAGGAAGGTTAGAGCCGGGACTCGAACCCGGTTCCCTTCTGTGTCAAACCCAGGTCACAACCACTTGGCCTAGGCCGGTGGTTGTGATATTTCTTGTTTAAAAATAAATAAATACACACGCGAATTCCAGATTTATCCCCAAATAATACGTATGAACCCTAGAAATTGCAATCAGATGATTTAGACAACATGAGCCCGATTAAAGATGGGGCTTTTGTTGCTTGATTGCCGATAATTAAAACCCACAAAAGAATGAAGACTCACAGTGGTGATTTGATTATATTAGCCGGGTCAAAGCTAAAGTCAAACAACGAACTCGATAACAACAATCAGAATGAATCAGAGAGAAATAGAGGTTGAGAGAGAGTTGTGAGCGAGTATACAAGGTTTGCAGACCATCTATTTATACTGAGGGTTAATGGTTAAGGTTAATTGGAAGGTTTGACCCTGTTTAATATCACACGCGTATAATAATAGAATTGGTCAACGATTTGTGGTTAATTGATGTGTAATCGAGTCAGAGAGGGCCGATATTACTGTAATCATACCAATTATAAATTCAATCGAGTTAATAAGATTAATGGCATGGTCAAAACATACCATCTATGCTGCTGTTCGTTGTCTGTTTACAAGGAAGGAGAAAGGTTCAGCTTAAAAAGGTCTTAAATATATATTAAGTTGGGATTAAACCAACTAAAGGGCCTAGAGCAGGTGGTTGTACGTGTGTGTGTGTGAGCGAGTGACTCGGGTTCGAAACCCGTCTGAAACAATTCTTTCCTTTTTGTTTTTAGATGGGCCGGCTCCCATGGTCTTGGGCCTGATTCTAGGTGGGCTGAGGCTTGGGCTTCAAATAAGGGTGGGTTATATGTGGTAAGAGTCCAACAATGTAATAGTTATTATTATTATTATTATTATTATTATTATTATTATTATTATTATTATATAATTATCATTGTATAGGGGTTCAAAATATCACCAAAAATAATAGGGCTTGTCGTTTTAGTCCGTAACGTATAAATAGTTAAATACGAAATGTTACATTTTTGTGCTTCAAAGTGTTACACATGTAGCTAAAAAGGTTGTACATTTAAGTTAAATCATATATAAACCTTATTTATATCTATAATTTGGGTAAATGATGCTAAAAACCTATAGGATATATTAAAAAAATTATATAATCGTCTTGCGCCTCGCGTACGAAAAACTCACCGCTTTTGCGCTTTGTACCTCGGTTTAAGACCTCGTCACTTTGGTGCGCTTTGCGCTTTTTAAAACCAAAGAGAGTACTCGGGGAATATTAAGATATAGTAAGTATTAAGAAAATTGACTATTATATATACGTATATATACACACACACATATATATATATATGTCAATTTTGCAATTATTTTCCGAATTGGCCGAGTAGTCACGTTGACTGAATTGGCCGAGTAAGCCGAATAGATGGCCGAGTAGATCGAGTCTGACTTATAAATGCCGATTTGCAATTACTCTCCAAGGTTAGAAGTCGACTATCAAGTACAAGCTGAGTACTCGGCCGACTTTTGCAACACTATATGTGTGTGTGTATGTGTACAAGCGCATTTGTTAAAAACTAACACCTTCTCTCTATTCATTCTACCCGTTAACACGCGGTCACATGCCATCCCTTATTTTTAAACTTTTTTTTTCTAGTTCAAACCCTTAACTTTGATAATATACATGATTCTTTTCTTTTTTTTTTTTTTTTTGAAAAGTTAAACTTCATTAAAAAAACGTCACAAGGGACCTCAAAGCAAGGGCCCAAGGGAAAAAAACAAACGGATTGCATGATGTTCAAAGGAAAATTACACCAAGCGATCCAATCTATATCTTTAAACTTTGATCTATTCCGAATCCAAAAAAACGAAGTAGTTTTGATGTGTTCCACAACCTCAATGGCTCTACGACGTTTGTTGTTGAAAATTCGATTGTTCCTTTCGTTCCACACAGCCCATAAGGTAGTGATGATGATACCTCTCAAGATGTATTTGTTGTTTTTCGAAGTACCTTGATAATCTGCCACCTTAAGAATATCCGAAACTTCAAAGGCAAAGATAGGGAAATGCGGCACCAAGCAGCGATCCTGGACCAGATCTCTGCTGCAAAAACACAGCCAGTGAACAGGTGTATCGAAGTTTCTTCATACGAATTACATAAGTCACACATATCACTAGGCATTGAAACACCTCTTTTAATTAATTCAGTCTTTGTAGGCAAACGATCAATCGAAGCCCTCCACGCCATAATTATACATTTAAACGGAGCCCATCCTTTCCAAGACAATAGCCGATGACCCTGCTGATTAGAGCTTGAATTCAGCAGCTTTTTAGCCTCCTTAACCGAAAAAATCCCTTCCATATCAGCTGTCCAAACCTATTTATCATTACCGCCTTTCCACTCGTAGTCATGGATGTCCGAAAGCAACTGAAACAACTCGGAAATCTGTTCTGCAGAGTTCGGGACCGTTCTCCAATCCCACGACAGAATCTTCTTGCCATTTACAACCTGTAATCTATCCGATACGGTCACCCATTTCCGTCTTTCAATCCTGAACAAGTTGGGATAGATGTATCTTAAAGGTTCATTATGCAACCAAGAATCAACCCAGAAATTGGTCGACTCCCCATTGCCCACGATAGCTACAAAAAGGTTATCAAACGGCATGCCATTATGAATTCTTTTTTCTCCAATTTGCGCAATGTGTTTCCAACATCCGCTCGCCGATAAAGAACAAGGAAGCGAAGACCATGATCTACTCGAACCATGACACCCAAGCACAACTTTCTTCCACAAACTTTGATCTTCTATTTTAAATCGCCAAGTCCATTTGAGAAGTAAAGCTTCGTTCACGTGTTGCAACTTTGAAATACCCAAACCTCCCATATTTTTTTTGGCAAAGTTAGAGTATCCCATGCTACCCAATTAATCTTTTTCCTAACACTTGAGCCAGACAATAAGAATTTCCTCATTAACGCCTCTATTTTATCAATAACCGCCAAAGGGGCCTTATAGAGAGAAAAATAATATATCGGTAAATTTTCAAGAACCGATTTTATTATAATTACCCTTCCTCCAATAGACAAATGTTTCGTTTTCCATGAACTCAATCGATTCTTTACCAATCTTGGCTCCAACTTTAATACCCAAGTACGTGAAAAGAAAAACGCCCCTTTACACCCTATAACCTCCATCACACTATCCACTTCACTAATATACATGATTCTTTTATTTTAACTTTTCTAATATACACTTCCACCTATTTAATATTGTTTATTTTCTCATTGTTCACCTTAATTAATCACATGTTTAGTTCATATACCTTTGTCCATTTTTGGTATTTCTTCTTTTAATATTTTTTTCTTGCCATTATTATGCTCATCTATCTCACCTTTACAAGACCAAAATTCTTAAACTTAGTTGGTTGCTACAAATAGTAACAAAGGTATCACTCTCTTTTAAAATTATTAATCTTGGTTGCTACAAATAGTAACAAAGGTATCACTTTCTTTTTAAAATCATTTATCTTAGTTGGTTGCTACAAATAGTAACAAAGTTATCACTCGTTTAAAAGAAGCAAGTTAAAAAAGAGAAAGCAAAACTGTGTTCTTAAACCAAGGTTAAAGGAATAAAACAGTCGCACCAAATTCGATTAATCTGGTCCTTAAGAGCAAATAATAGTACCATTAACAATAATTTTAAAATTTTGGTCATGAAACATGGTCAAACGATCATTCTGTCATCTACCATCTTTCATCATTTTCCTTTCAACCTTTTCTTGCTTTTTTTGATTACAACTAAAACACTTTAGCAATTAGAACCCTACAAGATCCTACATAATATCCAAATTACCCTTCCAAAAGACAATAACAAAAACTAAACTAAACTAAAACAACCAACCCAACTACAATGATTCATTGCTGCTATGCATCTGTCCATGCAGCAAAAATGGGGATATTAGACCTCAGCGGCCCCGTCGTGGCTGTTTCGGTTGCGGTTGGGATCCATGGGCTCAAAGATTTTGAACCCGAAAGCGGCTGTGGAGTCCCAAGAAACATGGTTGCATTGGGTTCATTGGTGATGGTTTTTGGTTCATCATCTTGAGGTTGGTTTGGTATCGCTTGGTTCCTTGGGTCGGGGTCTTTGGTTCGCCTTGCTTGTTCGCCGGATAAAAGGATAGCGCTTTCCATAATAAGTTCCACATTGTAACGAGATATGTCGAAGTTTGTAACCGCGTTTGCACCACGAAATTTTATGGCAGCGATGTCGTATGCCTCGGCTGCATCCTCTTGGGTGCCTGAAATGTTACTCTAGACTTTATGACTGTTTTTAACAATATTTTAAACGTCTTTCTGTCTTAGATAGTCACTACTACTAAACAAAATTCAAAAAATAAATTTATTTCTAGGATGAGTCAGGACTATATTTCCTACATTAATTAACGACTGATTAGCGTCGGTCATGGGCTTTACCGACGGATATGATCCTCGGTGATACTTGTGTGTTTAGTAGTGAGTAGTTAGAAACAAGACTTACTAAATGTTCCTAGGTAAAGATCCTTGTTGCCCGCAACGCGACCAATGCGTGCCTGCCATCTACCATGTTGATGGTGCCTGAATATTTGCAAAGTTAACATTGGTCAGGAAAATGTCTCAAAAGTTTATAAATGGAAACACTACTACGAAACTGGTATTTACGACCAAAACTGCAGTCGTAAATAACCAGTTTTCTAGTAATGAAAAAAGACCATATCTCGGACCTTGTTACGCCTCTGTAAATCGAAGCACCCCTAGAGAAACCACTGCTTCTCCTAAACAAAATTTAGTGTTTTGCAACAAAAGGTCAATAAAAGAACATGAAAGTTTATATGGTTTTAAAGTGGGAAAATTGAACAAAAGTAATTAAAAAACTTACCTTCTCAAGTGAGCAACATATTCTTGTCTAGACATATTCTTCATTTCTTCAAGTTCTTGTTCATAGCTTTCCAACTAAGTCAACACTTTGAATATTAATATAATCTACTTTATTCCAATCAAGAAACACAATTTTTATAAAAAAGCTACCGGAAAATTTATATGAGTTGAAGGTCCCCAATACTTAATTGCAGCTAGATCATAAGCTCTAGCAGCTTTCTCTTCCATATCATAACCCCCTAAAAGTCAACATAAATTACTTATTATTAGTTTATTACCTACCCTTTAATTTAAAATTAAAAAGGTATAATTTTTAAACTTAAAACCAGAAACAAAGACTTACCCAGATAAACTGAAGTCAAGTTACAATCCAGAAAACAAAAAGACATGAAAATTGGTAAGAAACTGATGAGTTACAATTAGTCAAAGTCAACAAAATGACAAAAAAGTCAACACTTCTAACCTTGTCTTCCCTTCCTTGTTTGGCCTTCTTTTTTGCAACTATTGTCCCATAAATGAGCTTCATATCTACCTGTCCATCTATGCCTGGTGTACATAAAAATACACAATGTAAAAAAATAAATAAAAAGGGGTGGCGGCCGGCGCAACGAGCTTGTTGCCCGTATGCCCCTTATCTTGACGTAACCTGTTATCTTGACGTAATTTTCTCAGTCATTGAATATGAATATCTTTTGAAGTGAATAAATAAATAAAAATAAATAAAAACAAAAAACAAACCTTGTGACACCCCTATACTGTGATGTCCTTTGACCAAATGTATCCAAAGATTTTCTGTGCACAATCTGCTTATCATGATTCACCTTATCAGACCTTCTTTTCTTTGCATCCACCACCACAGTTTCAGTCACACCACTACCAGCAGAAGGTGTCATTTGCTGTTGTGATATTGTGACACAAGAACTTGACTGTGAACAACCAGGGCTCATAGACAAGCTAAGTGACTGTAAACCACCATCATTACCAGAATAATAACTGTTTGAAATCCAACTTTCTCCAACAGGTGGCAGATAAAGGCCACAACTTGTATCAGCAACAATGTTCTTGATTTCTTCTTGTTGTACTGTTGGGTTATACCCAAAATAGTCTTGGTTGTGTTGTGGTTGAATATGGTAACTTTGGTTGTAGTACATTGTACCTGTGTCTAACTCTGAGGTCCCCATTGTTACTCCACCAAAAAAGTTTTCTAGTTTTGGTGGTGTTGATCCAACCATCCCTATATGCAAATAATACCCAATTATTACTCACATTTTATAAAAACAAAAAAAAAAAAACAAAAAAGTTTCTATGTTTTGATGTTTTTGAATCAACCATCCTTTTAAGAAAATACCCATTAGCCCGTTACTAACTGTAACATCCGACCCCTTTCACCACCCATATTATCCACTTTAGTTTCATTTTTGGTTATGGTAACCGTGGGTTTTCATGTGCTCCACAGCCAACTAACCCCAACACGCGTTGCAGATTTAAGAGGCATGACATTCTTTATAAACCAACATCTTTCTTGGAAACAGCTAATGTGGGATTTACCTATGGTGCTATACTTATAATGGTCCATGTTAATCTTCTCGGGGTAGTCGGTGTAATGTCGGCATCATTACACCAACATTTCATGAAAAAAAAAGGAAAATCCAAAAGAGTTTCAAGTTTTGGTGTTGTTGAATCAACCATCCTTATAAGAAAATACCCATTAGCCCATTACTAACATTTCATAAAAAAAAAAGGAAAATAAATAAAAGTTTCAAGTATTGGTGTTTGTTTAATAACAATCCCTATAAGAAAATACCCATTAGCCTATTACTCACACTTGACAAAACAAAAATAATAATAATAATAAAAATAAATAAATAAATAAATAAACTGACCTTGTGATCTTGTGACAGCATCCATTAAGCAAAGTGAGCCATCAGACTTGAGGGGCATAATGGGAAAAGTTGAGTAAATCCCACCACCTTCAACTCCACCATAGTAAATGTTCTGGTAGTTGAAGTTAGAAGGCTCAGTTGAGTTAGGAGAAAGAGAGAAGCCCAACCAGTTGTTGTCACTGTTTTTGGTGTTGTCATTGTTGCCAATGTTCAAGTCTTCATGGTTGTTGCTAGTCATTGTTGTTGTATGAAACTAAGAAAATAAAGAGAGAAAAAGGTTTGGTTTTTAACCCAATCAAGGTCTTATTTTATCAATGATTGGTGAAGTGGTAAATTATTAATATTAATAATACTTGTGTATATTTCAATATTTTTTGAAGTTATAAAATATGGCAATGGGGGGTGTGGGTTGGGTCAAGACTCAAATATTATTGTCCTTTTGTAGTTGCAGACTCACAAGAAATCAGAATCTATGTAGATATTCATTTAGATTAGATACATACATAAATAAGTGTACGTATAGATCACATGTAAATGGAAATCAATTTACATTTATTATTGGTCTTCATCCGTATCTTTCTCTCCCTAAAGCAAGTTACATGTAAACTTAAACAAAAAGAATGAGTTTACAGCAAACAATGTTGGGAATCCTTCCAGCATTTCGTTGGGATCTGTGCTTGAGAAAGACTTGATAGTTTGCTTTATCTTTCTGCTCTAATTCTCTCTCTTCTTTACACTTTTACTTTATGTGATGGACCGATAGATAGATGGATGGATAGGATGCCTCATAACGTATATGTTTCATGCAAAATATGGTACATACTTTCAAGGGACATTTTTGGTAACAATCTATGATTTTTGAATCAGTTTAATATCATCTTGATGGTACAAAAAGGGTGGCGGCGCAGCTTGTTGCCCGTCTACCTGCTATTATGATGTAACTTTCGTATTTTGTTTTAATTAAAAATTCAATCATCTTGATTGTTATATCACAACCCATTTCATTTTCAAGGTGGCAAGCATTATGTTTATGTTTATCGATTTTGTTAGTATGTAATGAAAAACATAAACGTGTATCTGAAAGATTCGTGAGATCTGCTACTGATGACGAAAGCGTAAAGCGTTGAGGTCGACATGATTATCAGTGTGTTCGAGTTCTCTTTAGGGTATGTTATGATAGCTAATGATTCTTGAAGAAGAATCGAGTAAGGAGAAGGGAGGAATAACCGTAAATTATGTGGTGTTTTATTAGGTTATGTGCATCATCTCTCAACCCTAATAGTCTCCTTGTATTTATACATACCCATAGGACACTCTAGTTAGGCACAACTAATGATAAGTCCATCCATCAAAGACATATAGGTTATGGGCTTAGGGTATTTTAGCAATTGATCAATGATTATAATGGCTACCGATAAATATACAAACGTTACGTATATTTATTTCAACATTCTCCCACTTAGCCGAGTAATCATTTATTATGAGTATTACGTAAGCCTCGTGAGTTAAATACTCATTTTAGTTCTAAACCCAAACTGTAGCAGAGAAATACAGACGTTAAGTCGATATTCAACTTAGGACCTCCATTAATCATACTACAATCCAAATTTAAAACTTAACGTTAGGATCAATTCAAGTTATGCCCTTAGTTGTTGATTTGTTACGTTATTGTCTTTTGCACTGGTGGAGACTTACCAGGAGGTCACCCATCCTGATACTGCTCCCACCTGAGCACTTTTAACTGTGGAGTTCTCCTCTCATCCACTAACATTAAGCCCCAAAACGCGTTGGTGATTTAAGAGGCATTGGATTACATATGAACCAAGGATCTCTCCTAGCCACGGCCGATGTGGGATTTTCCTGGGTGTCACACGTAAGTAAACATAAGTGGTCAAATTAGTACATATGCTTCTAAATAAGGTCATTAGTAAGTCCCATCTTCGACATGTGATCTTCGAATACCTTAGGTGGGAGACCTTTAGGAACCCTAGAATACTTTTAGACTAGAAAACTTAGACTTTTAAGTTTTCCCAAATACTTATTTTATTGCCTTGAACATAGGGAAATACTTGGAAACGTTTGGACCACATTTAGACTATTTCAAAGGATTCAATACTTAGCTAAGGTGAGTTTACTTAGGGGTTGTTTGTTTTTTGCTCAGAAGCCCTTCTGACCTCTTTTGTCTGCGCTGCGCAGACGCACGCAGACATTTGGGGTCTGCAGATTGTTTGTTTTTTTGGAAGACCTTTCACTCAAAAAGGTCTTCCTGACCTCTTCTTGGTGCAGAGTTGTTCCAATGTCTTCTAAGGTCTTCAAAGGTCTTCTCCACTTCTCTTCTCCTCACCCACCACCACCACCCACCACCCACCACCACCACCACCGTCCACCACCACCGGTCACCACCACCGTTCACCACGGTCCACCACCACCACCACCAGGGTCCACCACCACCACCATGATCCACCACCACCACCACCATCACCACCACCACCACCCACCACCACTGTCCACCACCACCACCACCACGGTCCACCATCATCACCATCCACCACCGTCCATCACCACCACCACGGTCTACCACCAGACTGCTGTAAAAAATCAGTTTATTTAAATTTCAGTTTATTTTAGCAGCCTACAGACGTTAACAAACATTCTTTTTTTTTTTGCAGACTGCAGACCTTTGGTCCACCTCTTCTCCTGTAGACCTTTTCCTGCAGAAAAAAACAAACAACACCTTAGCCTCGTTTATGCAACTTTTTATGCTTGGAACTTTATGCTTTTATACTTGAGCAATTCTTCATACGTGTCTAGTTGTAAATCTTTGATGCCATATGTCATAGACAAAAACTTGTTAGACTTAAACTTACATAATCATTAACCCTGATCAAGCCGACGATATACAATGATAGGTCTATTGGATTGACAACCCCACCTAGATTCGTTGACCATTTCTATGGGGAGCGCGGGTGATTGTTATCGTTCCAAACTTTATATTAAGGAGAACCGTGGATGCGGGATGGACCTAAACTTTGTTGGAGGATTGATTATGTGCATATTATCATTTGTGTTTTTGTTTCCACATGTAGACTTTGATATACGCTAGACATATGAATTGCTAAACTCTTGAAACTTACAAACTTATTGCTAGACTAGGTCTATGTATTCTCACCAACTTTTAGTTGCCCCCTATTTTTCCAAACTTAACAGTTTCAGGGAACAATGGTGCTTGAAGTCTATTGCTATCCCAAGAGGAGATTGTTTGAAGTTGTTTTTTTATCATTACATGTAAAATTTCAGTTTGTGCAATTGGATGCATTTAGATTAAATTATATGTAATGGAATAAATGATTATTTAAAAATATGTATTGCCATGAGCTACCAAACAATCATTACTACGTGACACCTCGATGTTTTCACCATCGGTTGGGGTGTTACACCTGCAACTCCGACTCCCAAGAAGGATCAAGTTCCATCAACTTGTAGAAGTCATCAAACCCCTTCTTACTACACTTGGCGTTGGCCGCCTCCATCAGCTTCGCCGGAGCCTGCGTCTTCTCAGACATCTTGTCAGGGTTTCTTTCCGGAGTCTGAGAACTGGTTCGAGAGCTTTCAAACATTAACGATAACAAAAAGGGAATAAAAATTTGAAAGGTTGCTGGAAAGTTTTAAGTTTGATCGGAAAACTTAAAGACACACCGGAGATTTCAGAGAGACTTTTGGAGAAAAAGTTGGAAAATTTTAAAATGGTGGAAGGGAGATAGGGGAAGGACTATTTATACACATCGCATTAATTGCGATGGGTTATAGCTGGAAGAGACGCCAGACGTTTCAGGATCTGGATGAACCTCAGCGCGACACATGGCATACGTTCTCCAAAAATGAGAATTACACTCGAGCGTAGTCGCCTATGCGCCTGACACTAGACGAAAAAGTGGCACCCCACGTGCCAGACGTGACCTGCAATGATGACAGACATCCTGTCTGTCACATGACACACCTGTTGTACCTCCTCAGCTTCCCCAACACGTCTCCTCGTAACCCTCAAACAGTTAATGCAACGTTTTCAAATTCCTGGCGCAATTACTTTCAACCATATCCAAATTAAATACGAAGATTGCAAATTAACTACTCTGAAAAGGAGGGACACATCACCCGCGAGGCTACACCTCACCAACATACATGCCACGTCATCACCCAGAGATGGATTGACATAAATGAAAAGAAGTTCTCTGCATATTTTCTACTTAGGTTCATGCATGCCACGTCATCACCTACAATGGATTGAGGTAAAATGAAAAGACGTTCTCCGCATGTTTTCTCCTAAGGAACATGCATTTCACGTTATCACCCCACGATGGATTGATGTAAAATGAAAAGATGTTCTCAAAATGTTTTCTCCTCAGGAACATGCATGACACGTCATCACCCGGTGATTGACAAAACAATGAAAATACGTTCTCCGCATGTTTTCTCCTCAGGAACATGCATGCCACGTCATCACCCGACAATGGATTGACGTAAAAAAAAGACATTCTTCGCATGGTTTCTCTTCAGGAACATGCTTGCTACGTCATCACCCGACGATGGATTGACGTAAAACAAAAAGACGTTCTACGCATGGTTTCTCCTCAGGAAGATGCTTGCCACGTCATCACCCTGCGATGGTGTTGGTGGTGAAATCTTCAGGATAAAACTAACCTATATTTTCTGTGCAGCATTCTCAGGATACTGAAGGACTGAACAGGGTTCAGGATGTAATAGTGTTTTGTCTTATGTGCATCCTGAGGATAGACTAACGAATTATCTTATTGTTATGTAATTGCCGGTACAATTAAATAATAACAGGGCTTGTAACTCTTCCTTAACGGCTATATGGTCTTATTCAAGTCAAAGAAGCTGAGGATGAAAGAGCTAATCATATAAAGGAAGATCTTTGCTAAAGAATATGTCAAACATGTAACCGTCCAACGATAAATGAGAGGCGAAAAATAAGGAAACGGTTAACCCACGTCTATATTGGTTAACCACTTTTCACAGCTGACTTGAAACACTCCAAAAGCTCATAAAAGATGGCGGATATCATGGGATCTTTTATTTATTTTGTTTGGAAACTATAAATAGGGGCATGATTAACGAAATAGGACACTTGCTTGACACACACTTGAAACTAGCCTATTTCTGATCAAACACCTGATACTCTCCACACACACACAACACAACATTGTAAACTTAGTAGTTTGTTCATCCTACTTCCAAAGTTGTAAACATTTTACCATTTTAATATTAACAAACAAGGCACGGGCTTAGACTCCTCCCGAGGTTTTGTGCCAGCGATCATCAAGTGATCAAGGGCTTTCCTCGTACATCGAGTGTTGTTTTCTTGTTGCATTACATTTACAATCATTAATCTTTGCTTGTCTTATCATTCTGTCAAACAGTTACATCCTTAGGATATAGCTATCCATCCTGATCGATTCCTTTGCCATCTTAAGCATAAATGTCAAATTATTGTTTCTTTGTTATCTTGAACTGCCATCTTAAAGATATAACTAAGTTTTTAACATATTTCACAGTTTTAGCACTCTACCTCACTTTTACTAATTTGGAATACAAGATTATTTTCATCAAGTAATTTTTGACCAAAACAGATGGGTTGACGTAAAAACAAAAAGACGTTCTCCGCATGTTTTCTCCTCAGGATCATGCTTGCCACGTCATCACCTGATGATGGGTTGACATAAAAACAAAAAAAAATGTAATTAAAAATATAATGGTCTTTTATGCTTTAATGGTGTTTAACATAATAATCAATTTAGTGATTAATACTAGTAATTGGTTGATTAGAAACTCATGAAACTTGTTTTTGAGGTAATATGATTAGTCATAAAGTTTAAAATAAATTAGTAATTGTTTAATTGTGGCATAACTAACTACCAGACTTGGTTCCTATAAAAGTCAAATTATAATAACTTTAAATAACGTTTCAATATATGTATTCGATTAAAACGTAGACCTATCAGTAAATATGTAATGATCAAAAGAAACCCAAGCTTTAATCAAATTCGAATACGATGAAAGTACAAGGACTAGTATTGTAAATATTAAATAGTATAGGAAAAGCGCGGACGTTACAGTCTTCCATAATTTATGAAATTTTGTCTCAAAATTTATTTACATGAAACTATCAAACTTTTTTTTGAGAAATAAATTAAAATGGTGTTATTAGTTTTATGATTGGGTATAGAACTGTGACACCAGTCAACGATCCAGGTCAACATCCGTACACATTTTATTTAATATTGTCATTGCATGTGCATAATTAGACATTTTCACACACTATACCCCCCAGTTTGGTAAAGCATGAATTATTGAGAAAACTCGATAAATTAACCGTTTATGTATAGAACACCCGGACTATACAGAACAAGTGGCGTTGAACAGTCAAGCCGATCACTTGCTCGACAGAAAACAACCGAATGACCGTTTATCACACGATACAAAACAACAGTACACTTGACAGTGTCCGGATGGGAAGTTATACAATCCACTCAAACCTGGACAATCATAAAAGTGTCTCAAAAGATTACCACTCACTAACACATGGTAACTCCTCACTAACATATGCATATAGATCACAAACAATATCACATGCTAACATTAAATAACATGTGTTCACAACTAATGGATATTAATACATGTTAATATCGTCATCGAGTCCTCAAACACACCATATATCCATGCAACCTCATACAATACCCGACCATTCACAACAAAATACACTCATGTGTATACATGTATAACCCACGACCTAGGTAATTGTCTCTAGCCGAAAATATATATCATGAATGGACACATATATACACACACACACGATCACACATACACACACTTGAATGTCTTGTCCTCTTTCCTACAATACATGGAACCTTCTCTTTGCTTTCTTTTAGCCAAAACAATAACCTAAGAAGCTCTCATAAGTCCTTGTCAAGGAATGTCCAAACCATTCATGTAAAGGGAAACATCCACCTACTTACACCATAAGATTAACTAGTAAACTTCCTCATTTGTATAAGCACCGCTTCGGCCAATACCAAAGCGACAAGAGGAGTGGTTATCAAGCATAAGACAACAAACAAAACCATTGATAGTGACTTAACCTTGAATGACACATTAAAATCTTCTATGCCTTGATACCTATCGGCCGAAACACCCCAAGCATGACATCCAATCCTTGCATTATCATGACCCTATCATTCTTATACCAAGAGAGGAAACAAACAAATTACCTATCATCACCCTTGCTAATGACTACCTTTCCTCTTTGGAAGATTAGGATCGGCCGAAAGGGACTCCTCATGGCCAACATCCTCATGTCAACATCACAACTATCTTTCCCTCCCTCACTTGCATCGTGGCAGCCATTCATCACCCAAAAGCCCACATAATCTTGACAATCATCCTTGTCTTATTACCCATGCATGTCAATAAGAGACAAACTAAGCTTCTTGCACCTATTTAGGCCTTAATCAAGCAAGCCTCATTTCCGTAGACTCAATCCTTGCCTAAAACAACTTGATTTGGTGCAAGATGTAATCGGCCAACTCATATCAATGGCAACTTGTCAATGGATCAAAAACTTACACAAAACAAGAAGCATGTACTTATCAATGGGAATTAGGAACCAAGAGATCATCTTACTATGTTTTGCACTATATAAAGGGAGCCAAGAATCACCTCTAAGTGCCACACACAAACCTCCTACTCCTCACAACCATTCGGTCACCCCTCCCAACCATCCATAATCCATCGAGCCACTCAAGCATCCAAGCTGAAGGAAGAAGGTCCCAAGGTCTCTAGGATTTGCACCATCTCGAACCATTTCTAGGTAAGTCATTTCGTTTCCAAATGTAACATTTTGAAATTTTTGAATTAATAAAATTCCCGCTTTTATTCCTTCAAGTTCCATTAACATTTATTTTATAACATTATTACTTTCCATTCCTATAAATTTTAGACATGTCAAAGTTATTAATTTTTATAAACACAAACCTTGCTCGATAAAACTAAATATTTGAACCCACTTTATTATTATTATTTTTAAGAATAATAATTTTCAGATTTTATTAAGTTTATAAAAAAAAATTGTTTTATACAATAACCATCATCCATAACCAAAACACTAGTCCAAAACCCAAACCCCACTAAGCCCATTCCAGCAGCCCAACAGCAGACCAGCCCACCTGCAAACTTCTTCCTTGATACCCGCCTATGTGAAGTACCCGACTCCAAGGAGACCCGACCCACCGACAAAAGCATTCAAAATTTATGCGCTTATAACCATTTTAGGTAACCATTCTCGTCAATTAGTGATCGCCATCAATCAAGCCTTGATTCAGTATATTAATTTCGTGTATACCTTCCATATATTGAGCTCCATTAACGCGTGTTGACCAAACCTGAGTCAACTTTCCATACGTGCACACCAAGCCATTTCACTATAAATTGGCAGTTCTCATTTGGACAGAGGATGCCGAAACACAAAACCCCACAATCATGACACACCCTCGAGCCCTCGATTTTGCATAATCATAACAGTTGACTTCGGCGTTGACTCGCAATATTGGTCGATTAACATTCTGTAAGTCCCAATTAAACACCTCATGTTGTTTGTTGTTCTGTTCCGGTCATTAATCCTATTATGGTTAATTGGCTTGTAATTTTGTTTTTAATGGAAATAAGGATCTAGGGTTCATAGGGTATATGATTTGGGGAAGATGACATAAACTTATTATGGTTTAATACGGTTCTGCACCAAGTTTAAAACACCTTCAGATCTGCAGAGCAGAAGGTGTTTTATTGTTTGTTAAAACATTCATACGGCATGGGTCATGGGTTCGAATCCTAGCCACAACATTTTTTTATTCTAAGCATTCATATTATCACTTGAACACACCATATAATCAACTGAAACCAAAAAAACTTATGCTCTCAGGGTGTGGCTCAGTTGGTGAGCCATGCTTGTGATAAAGCCCGAACCGGCCACATGCCCGGGTTCGACTCCCCCCAACAACAATATTTTTTTGATTAATATTTCCCTTATATTCTTATGTAATTTTGGTTATTAACTCTATAATATATTTAAAATACCTAATATGATCTATAAATCCTACAAAATTTATCTTATGTTATAAAAATGATAAACTCTATTGTACAATTTTTATTTCTAGAAAAATCATTTACTATTTATATATTTATATATATTAAATATTACAAGTTTATTTATAAATAAATTAAAATTTTTATAAAAATATCTAAATAGCTTCATAAAATTTCACAAAAATTATTTTAAACTTATAAACCAATAAACTTTTCAGAATTTAATTTAAATTTTAGAAAAAGATTTATTAACTATTTTTAATGAATTTATTCTATTTTAATAGTAATAAATTCACAATAAATCTATTTTTCATTATTTTTGCATCAAAATTTCACATAAATTGTTTTTATTCATTTAGATCAGGAATGTAATTTTGTGATCTGAAATTTATGAGATTTAGTATTTTCAAATATTATTACCATGTTTTGAGTAATAAATCCTAATGTATTATATACTCTTTATTTAAGAAAATAATTTTATAAAAATTATTTTCACATTATAACATTTTAGTACAACCACCCTTGATCAAGATCTCACAAAAATCCTTTTTATTTATTTATTTCTTAATTACTTTATTTATTATTTTAACTAACAATTATTTTTAAATCAATTACCAAATGATCGTCAATCCCCAAATTAGGAACCATAGAATACTTTTAGACTAGAAAAGTTAGACTTTTAAGTTTTCCCAACACTTATTTTATTGCCTTAAACATAGGGTGATACTTGGATACACTCGAGCCACATTTATTCTATATCAAGAGATTCGATGCTATTGTTAAGGTGAGTTTACATAGCCTCTTTTCACTATTTTACAATTTTGGGGGTGAAACATGTTACATTTTCAAATGCAATTCAACATAAGTGTCTATGTGTTATTCTATGTTGCATTATATTTTAAACAATACTTTGGTAAGCACAATTAGACTAGCATAATCATTAACTTCGTACAAGCCAACAATACACAATGATAGATCTATTGGAATGACAACCCCACCCGGATACGTGTACCTACAGTATGGGTAGCGTGGGTGATTGTTATCGATCATATAACAAAAACGAGTGAACCATATGCGTATGGGATGGACCACAATATTCTAGTCACTAGGTTTGATTATGCAAACGATTTACCGGGTAGTGTTGTTTTCACATATGGACTAGTTTTGCCATGACACTTGAATTGTAAAAGTTCTTTTATACTCATGATACAATATTCAAACCTATGTAATCTCACCAACCTTTGTTAACCCAAAATATTTTCAAACTTAACATGTTCCAGGTTATAGCTTTGCTTGAAGATTATTGTTAATGCTTGAAGATGTATATTTAGTGTTTCTCATTTGATGTACAAATTCTTTTAGAACAATTGTATGTAATTTATTTAATCAATTATTGAAATTTATTATTTACCATGAGCTACTGAACAATCGTCAATATGTGACATCCCGATGTTTCCACCATTGGTTGGGGTGTCACAGATTGGTATCAGAGCCTTGGTTATAGGGAATTAGGTTATTAGAAAAATAATCTAGTCTATAACCTTAGGATTTTAACCAGTACTTGCTCCTCTTACTTGCAATTCTACTTGTTTCTATTCTCTATCTTCATCCTACTTCTTATCCTTACCTAACCCCTACAAGATGATTACTCTCCATCACTGGATCTGTTAGACTAATAGGACAAATTCTCAGGTCCTAACCTGAGCTACCTTGATAATCTTGTCGAAGTTCTATATTCTAATAACGAACACATGCAATCTAGAAGGGTGAACGCCTGTATTTTGAGTTTTCTGTCTAGGACTGGCATTGCGCATAAATCTCAATCAGACGAGGGACCCGGATGCCTACCTGGGAATTCTCGGGATGAGTGTTCACTTATAGGCTAAAGCACGTCTTCACTACGTTATTAGAATTTAGAAACTTTGATAAGTCAATGTTTTCATTTATTTGTTAGGATTGACGAATAAATGATTACACTCCTCGTGTTTCCCTGTTTGAAAATGCTCCACTCTCATTAAAACCTAAGCTTTGAATCTCAAAATTTTACAGTTTAAATCAATCCCATTTCATAATCATATATGGGTTTCACAATCACACTTCATCTTACCACCTTAGCCACCTGTTTGACTATTTTCAACACCCTACCCGAATCTTATTATTTCCCCTTTTCAACGTTTTACATATTTTAAACTGTAACCTCATAAACCGAGTATACCCTAGCACAACACTAAAAGATTTCTTAATATTGTCAAATTTTTATCACCTATAAACTATGGAAAATACATATTTTTGTCAAAAGATATCCTCAAACTTAATTTCTAAATTCAGATGTTTATTCATTAGCGTAACAAAGGATTTTCGATATAATGTCACCTTGATCTATAAAACCTAATGCCGTGTTTAGAATCTCTGACTAACTGAAATATTCTGATCTAAAGCCACTTAGTTTGTACTATTTAATAACTTTTGTTTTACAAAACCAGTTTTAAAAAGAAAAATAATGAAACCTTTATTTTCAACTTGTTCGAACTTTTACAATTTTTGGTATTTACCACAATCATGTTTTCTTATACGCTTGATTTTAATATTTGACTCAACCCCGTGATTCATGCTACTAAATAATCTCCTTACTACTTGTGGCTCTTTGAAAACCTATAAAATAAACCCTATATTAACTATCTTCACGTTCACTATCTTTCATAACCTCGATAATGCTTTGAGTTCTTCATCATCCTCTCAAGAACTAAATTCATATCCTTTACCTTCTTGAACATGAACTTGATTCCTATGATAACCAAAATATTGAAAACTTGATTGTTTGTTGCATCAAACTTGATTCTTAGTGATACAAAGAAGATTTGATTAGCAATATTATTTTTGAACGTCTGATTATTCGTAATACTTGTAAGACCGACTAGTTAAATATGAACTATTTACTATACTAGTAGAACAACACTAGACTCGGTAACATTGTCTAGGGTAACTCGATTACAACTCGCATGCTATACTTGATACTTGATGCATTTACAAGCTTGCTTACATATATTATCAATTTGCAACTTATGTGTTAAATAAAAAACAATTGTTACACTTAATCAACAACTGGTAGAGGAACAAGTACATGCTCAACAGTTGGTAAAATTTCTAAAAAACCTACTCAACGATTGGTATAGGTCATCATGCCTGCTCAACAGTCGGTAGAGGTTCTAATAACCTGCTCAACGACTGTTAGAGGCTATCGCACCTGCTCAACAATCGGTAGAGGTTCCTACTCACTGACTGGTAGAGATCTTTTTCCTGCTCAAAAGTTGGACACATTTTTAGATACATTGTACACGTAATTTAATACAAAGATTTATTAGAATAATTGATACAATGATTCAATCACAAGGTTATTTTGCATTTTACATGAGTGTTTAGAGTCATAGAATGACACAAAACCGTAATGTAAGGTAAATTGGTGATTGCGGTCCGGAACATAATCATGAATTTATAGGTACGTTAAGGTAGTGTGAAATTCTATCAAGGTTTTCGGTAGATACCCTATTATAAACCCTAGTTATCTGGTAGTTCATTTGGTCTTTCCATAGTCATCTCACGCATTTCTCTTCGCAATCTTGAAACTTAAGTTTAGTGCTCCATCACAGACCAATGTCACTTAAAACCTTGATCATGTTACTTCTAAACTTTTACTATACTAAACCATTGTTACCCTAGATTGTACCACGTACCCTCACCTACCCCCAATGGCCTCTCCAACTTTAACTTCGGGACGGAGTCCCTAAAAGTAGGGGAGACTGTAACATTTTGAAAATTTTGAATTAATAAAATTCCCGCTTTTATTCATTCATGTCCCATTCACATTTATTTTATAACATTATTACTTTCCATTCCTATAAATTTTAGACAAGTCAAAGTTATTAATTTTTATAAACACAAACCTTGCTCGATAAAACTAAATATTTGAACCCTCTTTATTATTATTTTTTTAATAATAATAATAATAATAATTTTCGGATTTTATTAAGTTTATAAAAAAAAAATTTATACAATAACCATCATCCATAACCAAAACACTAGTCCAAAACCCAAACCCCACTAAGCCTACTCATCTCCCTAAGCCCATTCCAGCAGCCCAACAGCAGACCAACCCACCTGCAAACTTCTTCCCTGATACCCGCCTATGTGCAGTACCCGACTCCAAGGAGACCCGACCCACCGATAAAAGCATCCAAAATTTACGCGCTTATAACCATTTTAGGTAACCATTCTCGTCAATTAGTGATCTCCATCAATCAAGCCTTGATTCAGTATATTAATTTCGTGTATATCTTCCATATATTGAGCTCCATTAACGCGTGTTGACCGAACCTGAGTCAACTTTCCATACGTGCACACCAAGCCATTTCACTATAAATTGACAGTTCTCATTTGGACAGAGGGTGCCGAAACACAAAACCCCACAATCATGACACACCCTCGAGCCTTCGATCTTGCATAATCATAACAGTTGACTTCGGCGTTGACTCGCAATATTGGTCGATTAACATTCTGTAAGTCCCAATTAAACACCTCATGTTGTTTGTTGTTCTGTTCCGGTCGTTAACCCTATGGTTAATTGGCTTGTAATTTTGTTTTTAATGGAAATAAGGATCTAGGGTTTATAGGGTATGTGATTTGGGGAAGATGACATAAACTTATTATGGTTTAATACGGTTCTGCACCAAGTTTAAAACACCTCCAGATCTGCAGAGCAGATGGTGTTTTATTGTTTGCTAAAACATTCATACGGCATGGGTCATGGGTTCGAATCCAAGCCACAACATTTTTTTTATTCTAAGCATTCATATTATCACTTGAACACACCATATAATCATCTGAAACCAAAAAAACTTATGTTCTCAGGGTGTGGCTCAGTTAGTGAGCCATGCTTGTGATAAAGCCCGAACCGGCCACAGGCCCAGGTTCGACTCCCCCTAACAACAATATTTTTTTGATTAATATTTTTCTTATATTCTTATATAATTTTGGTTAATAACTCTATAATATATTTAAAAATACCTAATATGATCTGTAAATCTTACAAAATTTATCTCATGTTATAAAAATGATAAACTCTAGTAAACAATTTTTATTTCTAGAAAAATCATTTATTATATATATATATATATATATTAAATATTACAAGTTTATTCATAAATAAATTAAAAATTTTATAAAAATATCTTAATAGCTTCATAAAATTTCACAAAAATTATTTTAAACTTATAAACCAATAAACTTTTCAGAATTTAATTTTAATTTTAGAAAAATATTTGTTAAGTATTTTTAATGAATTTATTCTATTTTAATAGTAATAAATTCACAATAAATCCATTTTTCATTATTTTTGCATCAAAATTTCACATAAATTATTTTTTTTCATTTAGATCATAAATGAAATTTTGTGATCTGAAATTTATGAGATTTAGTATTTTCAAATATTATTACCATGTTTTGAGTAATAAATCCTAATGTATTATATACTCTTTATTTAAGAAAATAATTTTATAAAAATTATTTTCACATTATAACATTTTAGTACAACCACCAATGATCAAGATCTCACAAAAATCCTTTTTATTTATTTACTTTCTTAATTACTTTATTTATTGTTTTAACTAACAATTATTTTTAAATCAATTACCAAATGATTGTCAATCCCCAAATTAGGAACCGTAGAATACTTTTAAACTAGAAAAAATTAGACTTTTAAATTTTCCCAATACTTATTTTATTGCCTTAAACATAGGGTGATACTTGGATACACTCGATCCACATTTATTTTATATCAAAAGATTCGATACTATTGTTAAGGTGAATTTACATAGCCCCATTTCACTATTTTACAATTTTTGGGGTGAAACATGTTACATTTTCAAATGCAATTCAACATAAGTGTCTATGTGTTATTCTATGTTGCATTATGTCTTAAACAATACTTTGGTAAGCACAATTAGACTAGCATAATAATTAACTCCGTACAGGCCAACGATACACAATGATAGATATATTGGATTGAGAACCCCACCTGGATACATGTACCTTTAGTATGGGTAGCGTGGGTGATTGTTGTCGATCATAAAACAAAAATGAGTGAACCATATGCGTATGGGATGGACCACAATATTCTAGTCACAAGGGTTGATTATGCAAACGATTTACCGGGTAGTGTTGTTTTCACATATGGACTAGTTTTGCGATGACACTTGAATTGTACGAGTTCTTTTTTACTCATTATACAATATTCAAACCTATGTAATCTCACCAACCTTTGTTGACCCAAAATATTTTCAAACTTAACATGTTTCAGGTTATAGCTTTGCTTGAAGATTGGAGTTAATGCTTGAAGATGTATATTTAGTGTGTTCTCATTTGATGTACAAATTCTTTTAGAACAATTGTATGTAATTTATTTAATCAATTATTGAAATTTATTATTTACCATGAGCTACTGAACAATCGTCAATACGTGACATCTCGATGTTTCCGCCACCAGTTGGGGTGTTACACCAAAGCTCCTATCTATCGGCTATATTATGTTCACCAACTCACCGACCCTTGATCATATACGATCGGCTGCACACATACAAGAGTTTTGCACACTTTGTTTCACTTATAATTGTTTCGACTAACTAGTGATCACATCGTCGAGATACCTCACTTATTTGATAACAGCTGGCCCTTATATTATAATGATTGCTCGAGTAATGTTTTTGAATCAAAACCTGACCTAAGTGATCAACTAAGAACCGGTTTTCATAATCAAAACTTATTTGGTTTATGTTTAAAGTTAAGGTTTATAATGGAGGTATTTATAATCGGTTTTCATCATAAACCCACAAAAACACATTGCATAGCTTCGATAGTACTTTAATAAGCCTAGATCGACCCATTTTGATTCAATAAACCATCGAATTCGAGACCTATGTTATACATTATTTCGGTTATTATATTCAAACATGTGTTAGAAAGGCCATAACATGTGTTAATATTACTATTTGATATTAAACGATTTAATCATATGTTAAAAATATTCGTTTTGCCCTAGAACAACCACACGTGTTAGATTGGGAACAATCTATAACCATAACGACATGTGGGGTCCACTTTGTTCACAATGGATACCATTTTTATAATAAAACGCCCGAAGATCCCGAAATTTGATGTTTTACAAAACACACATAATTTGACCAAAAATTGTCATGTGGACCATATACACTAAACACAAGGGTCCACAATGTCGGGTGAACAAATTGGGTGATAACCAACAATAACATGCAACTTACCACATTCTTGAACAATCATTGTCAGGACGGTAGTTACCTAACATCCCAACTTTACCAGACCACACTTACCATCAATCAGGTGAGTTTCATGACCCTATTTTACTATTTCTACATTTTGGGGGGACATGTCATGCTACAAATCTAGTACAAATGTCATTTTGTGTGTTAATTCTATAGTGACTACCATGTGGAACATGAGACATTTGGTTCATGAGCTTAACCGTCCTCGTACTTACATTATACTGCAACCATTAGCTATCGAAAGCCATGGAACACTTTAATAGATCTATTGGGTTGACATCCCTACTCTTGGTTAGTTGCTCTAACCGGTTACATACAAAAGAGTGTTAGTATTCTACTATACATACATTGTCTTTAGTGTACAATGCGCGAGGCACGACAGTCAAGAGGTTTGGTTACGGGACTAATGGTTTGCACGGAAATCATTCGCTTAGCTAGCCTATGATTAGTCGTACGCGAATTACACAAGCACTTTACATAGTACATTAAAACCTGTGAACTCACCAACATTATTGTTGACAAATCTTTTATGCATGTTTTTCAGTTAATTGACGATGAGGAGCGGGGACTTGGGATAGGGGTTTGAACTGGCACAAAGTAGTACCATCATGGATCGGGTCTTGTCAGTCCCATGTTATTTCAGTATCTAAGTCATGAGTTTCCAGACAATTTACTAATTTCGAACAATGTTATGTTAATTTACATAATTTATGACATCATCCATCCTTAGATGCTATCTATTTTAAATAAATCTGTGTGTTGCTCGAACCTTGTGCTTGAAAACCTTTCGAATCACATCCCCGTGTTTCCGCCTTGACGGGGTGTCCTTGACGGGGTGTGACAAGAACAAAACAAGGCTTAAGAAAATTAAGGATTGTATAGCATGTGTTCCAAGTTATGATAGAGAAATGGTAGAGTTTTTAAATGAAGCCGCTCCAATTAACCAGGAATGCCCAAGATTAGAAAAGATGATAACAACTTTGCAGAGCCTAACACAAGATTCGAGGAATACAAGTTGGAATCAAGCACAATATTTAAGATTTAAATTTGATACATATGATTGAAACTAGGAAACTGACCAGGGTTTGTTCTTGGTTTGACTCCCAGTCTTATTTATGATGCACCATCAGTATTTATATATAGGATGTGCCGCAGCTAACCCACCACACATTTGATACCTCAAAAAAGTACTGGAATCTCTCCTAAAACCCTAATAGAATTCCACACCAGCTCAATGTACCTGTAAATTCATTACATTGGGGTGTTATGTCCTTCTATGACACTAACTGAAACAACATAAATGATTGAAAGTATGAAGTTTATGCAAAGATAGTGGTGTAATGTTTTGTGCATAGCTAGGGTATGGTGAGGTCCTTCCTTAACCAAGTTCACCTCCTAAGCTAACCCACTCACCTAGTTAGACTACAAAACACTAGACATACACTGCGACAAAGAAAATATTTGATGTGTTTCCTTCAAGTTGAAAAACACATTCCAACCTGCGAACTAGCTTTCCTCGTAGGTTTTCATGTTAAAAGAACACCTTTAATGCGTCAACTCGGATACGAACACTAGCTTGGTTCATTAAGTCCCAAGTGTAAAGGAATACTTTAACACCTCAAGTTAAACGTGAACACTAGTTTAGTTCGTCGGTTCTCAATGTCATTTGATGTACCAGGTGTCCACAGTCCACATGTTTGTGCACGGAGTAAGTTACATAAGTTTAGTTCAAGGATATGAATAACCTTACCGGCTAAAAAAATATGAATCCAAGACAATGCAAGTATTATGAATGCTCATAATCAAGTCATAAAAGTAATGTTCACATATCACATATTTCAGAAATAAAGTTTCAATAAGGTATATGTAATTTACGCAACACAATAATGTATGAAACTAGTAATAACAACAAATATGTATGTGTAGCTTCAGGCATGAAGGTTGTAACACAACTAAGCATATAGGTTGTTTATGTATAATCAAGTATCACGTAAGTTATAGTTATGAAAAGATTAGGATCTATCTCAAGGCATACAAATTTTGTGTAACGATAACAAACAATTTGCAATCTAGGGAAACACTTATGTAACGTCATGATGAAATGATAGCATGTTAATAATTTCTATTTTTGAACATAAAATACGAGTTGGTCTTATATAATGATTTCAAGTTTTAGAAAAATATGAGTGTGGAAAGTGTCATGAATAAAAGATCAGATTTAAAGTGAAATTTCAATTTTGAAATCTCTGTGAGAATGTCCAAATCGCAAAATAAAATTTAATTTGTAGGTTTTAAGGAAATTCCTTGTCTTTGAACATCATGAATGACCATTCTAATTACTTTGAACAAGAAAATCAAGTCTCACCTTTCAGGAAAAGTTAGTAAATTTTCATGTTACAAGATACGCGTACATCACATATCACGGGCTTACAACTTCCATTAAATATATGAGAACATATGATTAACACATTTAAGTTGAAAATCAATCGTATCAAACACTGAATTAAAATCCAAACATACGAGAAAACATTTTGTGAACTAAAATAAATGCGTTAAATGTAATAACTCCGCGTTGATATCAAGGTGATGAAGCTGCTTCCTAATTATATTAGGGTGTGTGCAATATCCAAAGCCTATATTTTTTTTTGAACAACATGAAACGATGCGCCAACCACCACGACATCAGGCGTTGTGATCAAGGTCGACTACTCAACCACCGCTAGCCCCTTGGCTCTCCCAGGTGCTCGAAAACACGACTTCCACCCGCCCAAAGGCACGATGGTGGAACAATCGGTAAAATCTCGCCTGTCATCCAAGTCGAACTAGCACTACTCGTATTCGCCCTTTACCTCGATGCCGCAAAAAATAACAGGGATAGTGAAAATTAAACCTGGGTCACAAAAAACACTAAGTCTTTCTCCAACCGCCTCACCACTACCTTATTGACATCCAAGGCCTATATAAAATTTCAAGTGTTATAAATACATGATAAATGACAATTTAAAGTATTAATTTTATTTAATGTATTAAGTTTACATGTGATGATAAAAGCTTGAATATTAATAGACACTGGTAGAATTGATTTGATTTGAGCAGGCAAACAGACAAAAGAGTCATCTTTGTCATTTGAGCCAGTAGCATCTGAATTTGTAGGCTAGTATGGATTTTGCAATAGTAACCATTATAGGGTTCAGTTTCTACAGGGTGGCTAAATGAGGCCGCCTGGTTGTTTGCCTGGAGAAAATACTGAGCAGGGTCTTGTCTAGCTACTCTATTTTCCAGGCCTAAGTTTACAAAATTTAGTGAATGTACAACTTATGAACCAAGAGATACATGTGGTTCATGGATGTTTGCTCTGGATATTTGATGTTTAGCTCTAATGCCTACAAGGAGTGGAGGGGAAAAAGGGGCATTGAACATCTAAAAAAAACTACATGTTATATTTTTTTCATGATTTCACGCTTTATTTTTAACGTCATCTCTAACTCTTGACCGCTTAAGTGATCGACAGACATGACGAGAAATTTCATATCTTCGCGCTTTTCTTTCATACTCAATTTTCTTTCAAAGGCTTTGCGAATGCTTATTTTCTCATCGAGCCTTTGTTGTTGAATCGTATTGAATTGAGCGATGTTGGTATTTAAATAAGCCAACTCACCGGTGTAAGCACCTTTGCCCGAACCCGAAGCAGGGGATTTTTGCGTCCTCTTTTTTGACTTATCTCGACCGGGTGGTCGTCTCAATTCCTCGTCGAACTCGTCATCATCCAAGTTCATTTCCTACAAGTTTTCACGACCAACCGAACGGTTATGAAATGAATTTGTTTTTGTCCTTTCTGACGAATCGGTTGCAAAGGGGACGTTTGCCCAATTTGAATGGTTTCTTGCGACGTCCCAACAATGCAAAAACTTGAAGTCCATACCCTTCTCGTCGCGATAAGCTTTTAGCGCATTGGTGAGGTAGTCGTTGTCTGTTTCACCACTTCTTGGATTGTTTCTTGCGTAATAATAATGCGCATTGAACACATTCATCGCCTTGCTTATCTCGGTACACTTGGACGAGAGACTATCGTTTGCTCGAAAGAACTCTCGATACACCAACTTATGAACGAACTGTTTATCTCGATCCAATGGTCGATTTTGTAGCGATTATTTCCTACAAAAAAATGGCCGTTAGTCATACGTAAAAATATATTTTTAACAACATATATTATGTTTAAAAAAGTATTAGAAATACATTGAGTCGAGGATTCCGACTCGCTTATCCAAACTTTTGTTAATCGCTTGGCGGTTGGCGGCGACCAACGCTTTCTCCTCTGCCGTCTTCTTCTTGTGACTTCTTCTTACATTTGGTTGTTTACCCGACGATGATCCCACAATATTTTGTGGTTGAGTTTCGGGTACGCTTTCGGGTAGCGTTAAAGGGGTTTGAGGTTGTGAAAGAATGGAGGAATCGTCAAATGGAAAATTGGGATACATATGTCAACTAATGTAAGTCGCAAAACCGGCGTATTCGGGACACGGTGTCTGAAATTGGGGTGGACGATTAATTTAGTATCGGGTTTGGGATGTAGTTGTATGGGTTGTTCGGGTCAAAGCATCAGTTGTATGGGTTATTTTTATAAAAAAAAAATGAAGAGATGTATAAAAGTTGATGAAGAAATGTATAAAAATGGGGTGAATATGTGAGGTTGTAGGTATGTGAAGTGGGTGTTTTTTATATATTGTGGGTTTATGTATTAATTTTTTTTTGAACCGTTAACCATCAACGGTTATAATTTTTAATTTTTTTTTAATGTTCAACGGTCAAAACAAACTCCACCAATCAGAAAAGGCCATGTGGTCAAAACCACCTCCCCACGCCGGTGGAGTTTCTGTCGCCCAAGGGGCTCCCCCCTTCCATGCCATACCGGGGCGGTGTAGAGGGCTTGGACATGCTTTCCCGCCCCCTCCCCCCACTCTGTTCTGTCTAACGGGTGTGGTTCCCCCTTTCATCCTCTTTGTTCACATCAGCGACACGTCGTTTCTCCCTTCTCATCCTTCAAATAAGGGAAACGGTTCTCCCTCCCCCCCCCCTCAATTTTTTAGTATTTTATTTAAAATTAAAAAATGAAAAAGACAAGAGAAGAAGCGCGAGGAGGGAGGGGAGAATCCCCCGTTGTACCGAAATTAAAAGGGGGTGGGGGCGGGGGTGTTCCCGACGGGGACGTGCTGATTTGGCACCCACCGTTCTCCTCCCCGTTGTTCGTAACCCACGGTCTAAGGCTAAGGGGTGTGGAAGAGGTGAAGGCATCTATGATTCCTATGTGGCACCCTCCTTAATGGGGAACACCGCCTCCTCGTCTTTTTTTCAGTGCAAACGCGGATATTTTCCCTTCCTCTCTCTCTCTCTCTCTCTCTCTCTCTCTCTCTCTCCCTCCCTCCTGCGTGGTAGTGACATGAAGGCGGTGACGACATGGCTCTTGAGAGTGGTCGGTGCCATACCCATAGCCTAACAAACGAATTGCCGAAATGTGTTGGATATTTAGGCAAATATATTGTAACCCTAAAATGACAATCACATTTTAAACTTTCATAAAATACAATACACTAGCAGAATTTGAACAATTAATGTGGAGGCCCAAAAATATGGAAAAATCACTAAAATGCATGTCGACTCAAAGAAATAAAGATTGAAAACGTTTATACATAGAGACTTCATGTGGTGGAAACGTCCGTGCAACATTTTTCTCGTTTATTTTCTTCCACGATTTTTGAACGACGATATCTTTTTCATACCGAATTTGGTGTATTGTTTTTAAAAAAACATATTATCATATGAAAAAGTTATGCACGTTTAAAAATCGTAGAGAAAAATAAAAAAGGAAAAGACTACATAAACGCTTCATCTGGTCCCTAGCCATTTTGGGTTAGACGTTTCATCCTGAAGTCGTTACATAGCCGTTTCCCCCACGTGTCATTTTTTATTGGTTCTTAAGGTGGGTCTAAAGAAACTTGAAAAAAGACTACATAGAATGTTTATTTTGGTTTTTTTAGTGAGTCAATGTGTATATATTATGATGATTTTCCTCAAAAATATTACACATAAAAAAAATCATTTTTTTTTCATCAAATAAAGACTAAAAAATATACAAGTTCATATTTTATAGTCTTTGTGTTTCCACCTCTAATAAAATATACAAGTTCAATAAGGTGTTTTAGACAAAGACATTCTTGGTTACTTTTTTTTCCAAGAAAACAATAAATACGAGTTTTTTTTTTTTTTTTTTTTTTTTTTTTTTTTTTTTTTTTTTTTTTGCAGAAACAGTAGAATTTTATAAACTTTTTGTACATTTGGTTGTTGTCAGAAATCTGTTTGTGTTTATGGTAGAACCGTAATCTTAGATTCCGGTTCTTGCACATGTGGCGCTGACTTGGCTCCAATGGTGCATGACAGGGACGAATTTGGATGACTTGGACGAGGTGAGGAAAGATCCGCAATCACACATTGCGGTTTATAAAAAAAAATTGATCCACGATCACACATTGCGGTTTATAAAAAAAAAAAGAGATCCGCAGTCACATATTACGGTTGTATGTATCCATTTTTCAGACTTCACTCGTATAGCTTCAATGATGCATGGTGTCTCATGCAATTATCAAATCAACCTGCTCTTTGATTCCTTGCAAAAAACACTATTCTAAATAGTAAATCAATCAAATGAACCTGTAAACTTTGAAAGTATTATATGAATGCATGCTTAGAACATTGAATATAAATAGAAAAACTTAAACCAAAAGATCACCGAAGAGTCTGCGCTCTCCACGACATGACAGAAGAAACATGATTTGGTTGCAACAGGGCACACCAGAGACTGTAAAGGTCATCTTCAACCATCATCTCCGTTATAACAACTACCTAGGTCTCAGCACCACCCGTGTCAACTACCATCGCCGTTGAAAATGGTAGATTGAAGGTACCAAGCAGGCGTTCTGACACCAGCCAGATTTCCAGGTTAAGATCCGTACACACTTGCACCATTTTGACAATTTCAGTTATGCATTAGACATTTTATCACAATACATATGTCACCCCTAGTCTACCAAGACCTATGATAACTCGGGAATCCATTCGAATGACCCATATACCTTTGCAAACCCGGACATTCATGAAGACATTTCGTGAATACTCATCACATGAAATCATGGAATTTCACCATTCATTGATTTAACTCTCAAGACATAAATACCATGAGTTAACAAAACAAATCAACACATGTTTAGAAGTGAATTAACACATGACATAATGTGAGGATAACACAATGTCAATGTCATTTCACTAAGACCCACATGTGAAATCTAAGCCGAAACACAAGGACATTCACACATGGACATATACCAATCTATCTTAACAAGTGTGTTAATTAAATGAGTCTCGAAAATATGTGTATAAATGGACTTATATACAATCGGCCTATACATGAATACACTTGACAGTATAGGGTTAATCCACTAGGTGACCACCATGTACATATAACTCTATGTCCTATACAATATCAATACAGGTGATAACATCACAAACAAAACAATTAAACACACATATATACATATATACATACGTGTGTATTTGAAGGGATAAACAAAACTAACCTAGGATACCTACATCTCTGTATACATACTTGGCTATACATTGGAGAATAACATGAGTACATGTACAAGACACACCATGAACATCCATACACCCACACACACGACTCATGCCTACACGCACACAGACATTTCCACATCACAAAATTCTATGTATTACACTAACATAGAACTATGGCTACCCTACAATCCATTCCTACACATGTTGGCTATCCAAACCCCAGAAATCCCTTCCCATAATCGGCCCTAGGCCGACCTACACAAACAAACACACCAACACCTTCCCATGATCACAAAAACCTATGTGTTTCACTAACAATACACCTTATTCTATCATTCCATGGACCTATGTGATTTTGAGTTCCCAAAAAATCCTCCAATCAACAAAATAATCGGCCATTACGTTTCCAAGACAAAGCACGCATTGTTCCTAAGTCAACTACTTATACTCTTTTAGAAACCACCTTTTTCATCACCAAGTTTCATAAAGTTTGACTTGCCACTATAATATCCAACCCTCTACACTTCTCTCTTTCTTTCTCTCTCTCTATCTCCTTCTCTCTCTCTATCTCCCTCTCTCTCTCTCTTGTCAAGTATATAAACCGACCAAGGCCCCTAAGTGTGCACACAACATCTAAGCTTCACCTCACCAAGAAAAACTCACATATCTTGGATCCTATCCCTCGGCCGAACCCATAACACCCTATTCCACTTGTTTTTATCATCACCACACCTCTACCAATCTTCATTGACCCTTGATCGAGCACTGAGAGCCTTGGAGTGGAGATATTTGGCTGGAACAAGTTACAATTCCCTCGGTTTCTATATATTCATTTCGTGGTAAGACATCTTGATTTCCTTTACCCATTTCTCATTATTCTCAGCTAGAACATGGTCACCCAAACCCAAGACCTTCGACCACACACACATACATTAACCACAAGGGACACAATTGGCTAACACTTGAATAATGTGCCGAGATGCTTGTGAAAATACACGTGTATATACACACATACCAGACATGCGATCACACACATAATTGCATGAATAGACACTCGTACACTCCCATTGACACACCTAGGAGTGTATGCAATCATGTTGGGAGCTGATCAATGCCCATACATTTCGTTTTTAGACTCAAAATATAAACATATACAAAGTGGTGTTTTTGTAAAAATGTGTTAAAAATCCAAAAACATATGTTAAATAGACTTAAACACAAAGTTTTTGGAAAAACATGCGTTAACAACTAAGGAACGTGTGTTAGCAAGAGTAAAACTGTCACACCCGCAAATTCCACGTGCGGAGTTTTACTGCGAGGCGCGTGACACACCAGGATCCAAGTCAACGGTCACAATAAATGACAACTATATGATAGTAAAAACCACGTAATCTGCCCATTAAGTTTTCAAAATCTATCCAACACAGCGGAAGCATAAACCATTATTACAATCCAAAAGTAAAATCGTAAAGTCTGAAAATGTTTAATGAACATGCATATGAATCCTAGACGCCGTGAGACTCCATGCGCCTATCGACAGCTGCTACCTTAGCGACCTGAGACAAACATGCAAAAAACATCAGCAAATAATGCCGCTGAGTTCACAGGTTTTTCATGAAGACCGACTCAAAAGTTTCAATGAATACCCTTGGCCAAACCAGGCCACATGGATACAAATCAGATGAATACCTGTTACTACTGCGATTGAAAAACCATTACTGAACTCGAATACGTGAATACATGAATACTGCCCGAATGAATACTGAATATTGAATACCTAATAGACAACATGCACCTGTGTGACACCCGGCAAATTCTGGTTAACAACGTTGTCTAGATGAAAGTCTACCTTAGCGAGTCACGCGTATATTGTACTTAACTGGGTTAGTTAAGTCGGGTTATGGTTCGGGAACTATCGGTTTAGTCTAGAGGATCATTGGATGTTGGTCTAGAGGTTCATTAGATGTCGGTCCTTAACCAAGTGTACAAACGGTGACGATTTGTAGGATCGTCAGGGCAAACGGAACATACGAGTCTCGAGTCCCGGGAATTGGTGAACGAGTGTGAATATGTGTATTTACTTGTGTTATGTGTTTACAATCATTATGTGACTTGTTGGTACGTTAATATGTGTTAACATATGTTAAAACGGGGTTTAACGCGCAAAACACACAAAACTAACCCCTATAGGCGATTAGGAAGCCTAATCGCCCATAGGGGAGGCGAGTAGGCAACCATTGGGGCGAGTAGAAGCCTACTCGTGTGATGGTAGAGGCGATTAGGCCTAATCGTGTGAACCCTCATGCGATTAGCCTCCCTAATCGCGTGTAAGGGCTGCATAATCGCTAGTTACGTGCTGGACGACTAAAAACGACTATAAATACCATACTTGACCTCATAAACTTCATTATACAAACCCTAGTCGTCCCATAACCTGCCCCAACACACACACAACCTCTGGAACGCGATTTTTGATCAAAACACAAGGATTCAAGCATAATCTATCATTCTTTCATAATAATAACTTGGTAACATATATAATAACTTGGTAACATATGTTTGGATGTAATTCGGTGATACGTGAACTATGTGCTATAACTTGTTGTGCGTTAACGTATGTTAAGTGTGATTGCATGAATGTCTGTTTAAGAGCGTAAACATAACACGGGGAGTCTCGGGTCACCAATGGGATGTCGAGTCTTGTACTTTGGGTCAGTTAAACAGTCACGGTGTTTTCAAACGAACTTGGTTATGGTCTGGACATCTAGGGACTAATTAACCTGCGGGTTATTAGTCTAAGTACTTGTAACTGTCATATGTTAGGTCGCCGCTTTACGGGACTAGCATAGCAGCTGAGTTTACTCGGGTTAAGGAGTAACGCAACTTAAGGTGAGTTTACGGCCCCTCTTTTAAACTGGTTTTATACTTTCGGGGGAGAAAACATGTGTTAAAACGATTATTTGGTAACTACTGTCATACTATGGGTTTCTATTGTGTACTACACGATCTTTGGAAGTCCCGGGGGGAACCGTGAATGTGCGGGTTTGCACAACGGGGAAATGTGAATAGCGCTATTGGGAGTGACCAACCCCGCTCGTCGGCTTGGAGGGCCGGGCGAGTGCATATTGTCTCAAACAGGAACAACAGGAACAACTGGTTTACTTTTCGGGCACAACATCTGGTATTCGAGTTAGTAATGGTTTTCCAATCGTGGTAGTAACAAAACGTACGCCTAGCTAGCGTATACTGGTTTTCGATTTGTTATAGTATGGACAGGTGGACTTGGTACTTGGATTACAAAACCTGTAAACTCACCAGCATTTTTGTGCTGACGTAAACTTTTACATGTTTTCTCAGGTCGCTAAGGTAGCACGACTGGACTAGGGCGCACGCGTCTGCACGGCGTCTAACTAGGGTTGCATGGTCTTATAAACGTTGAACTATTGTTTCATTGTTGAGATACTGTTTTTGAATAAGCTTCCGCTGTAAACGGGATTTTAAACTATGTTTTGAAATTGCATTTATATTCATTTAGACTTGTTTATTGTGATCGTTGGTTTGGATCCTGGTTTGTCATGCACCTCGCGGTAAAACTCCGCAAGTGGATTTTGAGGGTGTGACAACCTGTCCGACCTACAGTCGACAAGTGGGGCCGGTCACGCCCAAATAGATCTATCCACATTTCCCCCGTTGTACATCCCCGCACATTCATGGTTTTCCCCGGGACTTCTAAAGATCGTATAGTAACTCAAATGAATACTCCAATACATAAAGAATACATGAATACCAAAACATAGTTTGACACATCTTTTATGAAAACATAGTTGACACATGTTTAAAGAATACAACATGTTTTCTCCCTTGAAAATGTAAAACCAGTAAAGAGTGGGGCCGTGAAACTCACCTTAGATTGTGTCTTTAGTTAAATAGAAATCTGACACGTGTGTGGTAGCCCTGACTAATAGCGACCTATCAATGAGTTTAAGTAAGCGTATTGACTACTAACTCGAAGGTTACCTAGTCCCCGATTGTCCAGATCTTGACTATGTGTGTTTAGAAATGTGTTTGAGTGTTAACTGGACATACCAGACAGACCCGACATCCCGTTGGTGACCCATTACATCAATTAATCAAGTACATAGGATTAGCATATAAGTGTCAAGCATACAACACTTAGTTTGCATCAAAAATCACACATACGAAGCCGTAGGGTCGAATCAGCATGGAAATGGGCTAGGGTCGACCCAAACATCCTTGGTTCGACCCCCAGCAGGAAAAATTTTTGACCAATTTAAAAATCTTTTAATTTTGAGTCTTTAATTCGTTTTCTTGCACCATTAAGTTATCTCCATCATTACCAATCCGTTACAATAGAGTTTAATCGCGTTTAATAGCTTGTAACTGGGTTTAAATCGGCTCTTCAAACCCTGTAACCGTCGCACCAATTCAACCACTCAAGACCCGTTCGTTCAATCAAAATAACTATAAATTGATGTTAGGATTGCTTTCAGACATCATTTTCGAACAAAAACCCTCTGTTATCACCTCGTAAACACGCCAAATTCACATAAGAAAGCTTCTTATTCGACTCTTTGGTTCGGACCTGTTCATTTCATTTTTTGGTTTCGTTTATGATGTAAGTTCATTTGGTTTTGATGCCGTTTTGTTTGTTATTATCCTCCAATAATTAGCCCTATGGTTTTCGGGTCTATAATAAACTAATTGTAAGTGTTAGAGTTTTAAGGTTAGGGTTTGAAATTTGGGGAAGAAGATGAAGTTGGTTTGTATGTTAAATACATTTTATCTCCAAAATTACTAAACAAAAGAGGCTCTGGTCTATTGGTGTTAGGCATGCTTTATCCCTGTTCAGATCCGGGTTTGAGTCCCATGAACCCTGGGTTTAATCATTTATTTTTTAGTCTATCTATATATATAATTTATATATAAATATCTTGATATCTTGAAATATTCATAATAAATCCATTTTTTATCCAAAAATTATAAAAATTTAAGTGTAACATCTTAACACCATAAAGAAAATTACTACACTTTTATTTTCTGGAAAAAGTCTTATTTTATATTCATATTGATTTAATTTGTTTTAATCATATTTAATTGATTAAAAATTTATTTTTAATGATTTTAATCTCAAACTTTTTGGGAAATTATTTCTCATCATCATGAACTGAAATAAAAATTATTCGTTTAGAAAACATTTAGTTTTATTGATTTCCTTATTTTAAATCATTTAAACATGATTTAAATTCATTAAATCAGTTTTAAATATAAATAAGTTTAGAAAAATTATGGAAAAATTATTTTCATTTATTTACATCAGAAAGTATTCTTTTTCTATAAAAATAATATTTTTGGATCATGTCTTGTACTTTTTAGCCTTATTTATGTGTAATTAGACATAATTAATCATTTATTTATTTACACTATTTAACATTTATTTTATAAATACTTTTATTTTAAAATAGATATGTTCTTATGTTTGAAAATCTAAATTCTCATTTATTTAGATCATTGCGTAACTCATAATTAGTTATTTAAACATTTATGTAAACTTTTACATGTTTTCTCAGGTCGCTAAGGTAGCACGACTGGACTAGGGCGCACGCGTCTGCACGGCGTCTAACTAGGGTTGCATGGTCTTATAAACGTTGAACTATTGTTTCATTGTTGAGATACTGTTTTTGAATAAGCTTCCGCTGTAAACGGGATTTTAAACTATGTTTTGAAATTGCATTTATATTCATTTAGACTTGTTTATTGTGATCGTTGGTTTGGATCCTGGTTTGTCATGCACCTCGCGGTAAAACTCCGCAAGTGGATTTTGAGGGTGTGACAGATTGGTATCAGAGCCAATGGTTATAGTGAACTAGGACTGCATGTAGAGTCTAGTCTATAGCCGAGTCGCACACACTAGACGATCACATGGTACTAAACGTTATAGTGGTTTACGTATGGTCTTGTCGGGGTGTCTCTAAATCGTTGGTCTTTCTACGTTACATCATCCGTTCTATCTTAGGTTGGGTTACTTGTTTTCTAGGCAGTGTAGTCTATTGGAGTAACTCGTGTGCTCTTGAGATTTGTCCAAGGCTCGGACATCTCCCTTTCGTACTCCAATAGAAACACTTGCCATAAACCACCGTAGTATTACGGTGTGTAGCTAAGAGTCTATGTTCGGTGATTTGAACTTTGAACTAGGAGAACACTTGGAGGACCATGTAGAGCGGTTTATCATTTTGGGTGCACACAAAATCATAAACCGAAATGCATGGAAGCCCTAGTGAGCTCTGGGTTTGAGGGGATAGTCCTGGATTGGATCTAGCTTTGATCTTGTGAACATTAGTGGTTATCTTTAACTGCGAAACTAAATTTTCTCGTTCTTTCTGCCAGAATCATGTCTGGAGTACGAGGAGGACGTGGAGGTGGACGCAATGGTGGACGTGGTGGTGGTCGCGGTGGTGCTGGTGGTCGTGGTGGAGGTATTAACCTATCGCAGGCTGATCTGAACAACTTGCTCCAAGCTGCCTTTCAGTTAGGGCACAACGGTGGTGGTAAGTTGATTTATCCATTTTCTTTGCCTCATTGGTGAACCTTGCTTACATTTTTCGGGGTTTCTCATACGTTTCATTTCAGGTGGTCCTGTTGACCCACCCCCACCCATGTGCACCTACAAGATGTTCCGGGACTGTAAGCCCCAGGAATTCTCTGGCACTGAGGGTGCGGTGAGCTTGCTTAGGTGGCTGGAGAAAGTGGAGTCAGTATTTCTGATGTGTAACTGTCTCCCAGAAGATCGGGTTAAGTATGCTGCTGCGTTATTCCAGGATGTGGCATTGACTTGGTGGAATGGCATCACCCAGAATATGGGTATTGGGGAGGCATATGCTATGCCATGGGAGAATTTCGTGCAACTGTTGAAGCGTGAATACTGTCCGAGAGAAGAGGTGCAGAAACTGGAGCATGAGGTGTGGAACCTTAAGATGACTGGGTCGGAAATTGAGAAGTATACTGTGAGGTGGAATGAGTTGGCAGTGTTGTGTCCCGATCTGCATGTGCCAGAATACCGTAGGATTGAACACTATGTCTCGGGGTTAGTACCGGAAATTGCAGGATTAGTGGCTACGGGAAATCATCCTACATACGCAGAGGTGGTTCGATCGGCTCATAGGATGACCAACTTAAAGGTGAATGAGGGTATTTTGCCTGCGAAGGGTTCAACTGTTAAGGCCCCAGAGAACAACAAGCGCAAGTGGGAAAATGACGGGAAGGGATCTGGGCCAGCACAGCAGGGTAAAAGGTTTGATAATGGGGGTTCTTCTTCTTCTTCGGGTAACAAGCAGGGTGGTTATGCGGGGAAACTGCCCAAATGTAACAAGTGTGGACGCCATCATCAAGGGAACTGCGACAGTAACCGTTGTCACCGCTGCCAGCGAACAAGGCATTATGCTAAAGATTGTCGGGTTACACTTCCATCGACTCAGGCTCCGACTAACGGCTCAGCTCCGACTACTCAAGGGACTACAGGAAGACAAGGATGCTACAACTGTGGTGACACTGGGCATTACAAGAAGGATTGCCCAAAATTGAAGCAGGGTGGAAACAACGGTAATGGGAACAACGGGGGCGGCGGCAGAAATGCACGTGCCTTCGTCATTGGAGCCGCTGAGGCTAGGCAGGACCCTGACACAGTCACCGGTACGTTTCTTCTCAATAATCGTTCTGTTAGTGTGTTATTTGATTCTGGTGCCGACAAGAGTTTTGTATCCATGGATGTTAGTCGACTGCTAGATGTAGTATCCGTACCATTAGAGACCAAGTATATTATTGAGTTGGCTGACGGTAAAAAGATTGAAGCTACCAGTGTCCTTCGGGAGTGTCAATTAGAGTTGTCGGGTTTATCGTTCCCCATCGACCTTATGCCGGTACCGTTGGGTAGTTTTGACGTTGTGGTAGGAATGGATTGGTTATCTTTGTATCGCGCGGAGATTGTCTGTTACGATAAGGTTATTCGGATTCCTCTCCCTGATGGAGAATTCCTTTCTGTGTACGGTATCAAGGGTGGTGTTCCGCTAAACATCATCTCTAGCATGAAAGCCCTTAAGTGTCTTCGAAAGGGTTATCCAGCCGTTTTGGCGCTTTTATCTGTTTCCTCTGGTGATGAGAAGAAGATCGACGATATTCCAGTTGTACGCGACTTTCCTGATGTTTTTCCCGATGATTTATCTGGTCTTCCTCCTCATCGTCAAGTCGAGTTCGGTATTGATCTTGTACCAGGGGCTGCTCCTATTGCTCGGGCCCCCTACCGTCTTGCACCTCCCGAGATGCAGGAATTGTCTAGTCAGTTACAGGAACTCTTGGACAAGGGTTTCATCCGACCAAGTTCTTCCCCTTGGGGAGCCCCGATTCTATTTGTTAAGAAGAAGGATGGATGTTTCCGATTGTGTGTGGACTACAGGGAACTGAACAAATTGACCGTCAAGAACCGTTATCCTCTTCCACGTATTGATGATCTATTCGACCAGCTTCAGGGTTCTAGTTATTATTCCAAGATCGACTTGAGGCCCGGTTATCACCAGTTGCGCGTCAGGGAGGCTGACGTTGCAATGACTGCCTTTCGAACACGTTATGGCCATTTCGAATTCTTGGTCATGCCTTTCGGTCTCACGAACGCACCGGCGGTTTTCATGGACTTGATGAACCGCGTCTGTAAACCATATCTTGACAAATTCGTCATTGTGTTTATTGATGACATTCTGATCTACTCTAAGAACAAGACCGAACACGAGGAACATCTGCGGTTAGTTTTGGAACTCTTGCGACGGGAACAACTTTACGCCAAGTTCTCAAAGTGTGACTTTTGGTTACGCGAAGTTCAATTCCTAGGACATGTGGTTAATGAACTAGGGATTCTTGTCGATCCAGCTAAGATCGAAGCGATCAAGGACTGGGGAGCACCTAAGACGCCAACTGAGGTGCGGCAATTCCTAGGCCTTGCGGGCTACTATCGTCGTTTCATTCAGGGGTTCTCGAAGATTGCTCAACCCCTCACCACTCTCACTCAGAAGGATAGGAAATTCGACTGGGGTGAACCACAAGAGTCCGCGTTTGAGGAACTAAAGTCTAAACTGTGTTCTGCTCCTATTTTGTCTTTACCTGAAGGCCCTGATGATTTCGTTGTTTACTGTGATGCTTCTATTCATGGTCTCGGTTGCGTGTTGATGCAACGCGAGAAGGTAATTGCGTATGCTTCTCGTCAACTCAAGGTGCACGAGAAGAACTACACAACTCATGACTTGGAGTTGGGTGCAGTGGTTTTCGCGTTGAAAATTTGGAGACATTACTTGTACGGTACCAAATGCACCATCTACACCGATCACAAGAGTCTCCAACATATTTTCGACCAACAACATTTGAACATACGGCAGCGTCGTTGGATTGAACTTCTGAACGACTATGATTGTGCTATTAAGTACCATCCTGGCAAGGCGAATGTTGTAGCAGACGCCTTGAGCAGGAAGGAATCTACTAAACCTCGTCGCGTTCGGGCGTTGCAGCTCACCATTCATTCATCTCTACCTGATCAACTCCGTTCTGCTCAGTTGGAAGCTTTGAAGGAGGAAAACCTTAAAGCTGAAACTATGCACGGTGCCGACAAGCACCTAGAGCGAAGGCCTGATGGCCTGCACTATTTCGCAGAACGTATATGGGTTCCTTTATTCGGGGGACTACGGGAGCTTGTCCTTGATGAGGCTCATAAGTCCCGGTATTCTATTCATCCTGGTTCGGATAAGATGTACCAAGATCTGAAGGTGCTTTACTGGTGGCCAAACATGAGGTCGGACATAGCCTCATACGTGAGCAAATGCTTGACCTGTGCTAAGGTCAAGGTGGAATACCAGAAACCGTCGGGTCTCTTGCAACAACCTGAAATTCCGGAATGGAAATGGGAACGGATTACTATGGATTTTGTCACACAACTTCCTAAATCACCAAGCGGGAATGACAAGATATGGGTGATTGTCGATCGGTTGACGAAATCAGCCCATTTTCTTGCTATCAAGGAGACCGACACCATGGATCGTTTGGCTCGTCTTTACTTGAAGGAAGTTGTTTCTAAGCACGGGGTGCCAGTTTCTATTATCTCGGATCGTGACTCCCATTTTACTTCTCACTTCTGGAAGTCTTTGCACAAGGCTTTGGGTACCCAACTAGACATGAGTACGGCGTATCATCCACAGACTGACGGTCAGAGTGAGCGCACGATTCAAACTTTAGAAGACATGCTGCGGGCATGTGTGATCGATTTTGGCAAGGGTTGGGAAGCTCATCTGCCGTTAGTAGAATTCTCGTACAATAACAGTTATCACACGAGCATCAAGGCGGCTCCGTTCGAAGCACTGTACGGACGGAAATGCCGTTCTCCTCTTTGTTGGGCTGAAGTGGGTGAGAGTCAACTCACTGGGCCTGAACTAGTGTACGAAACTTCGGAAAAGATCGTACAGATTCGTAATCGGTTGGCAGCGGCACGGGACCGGCAAAAGAGTTATGCCGATCAGCGTCGCAAACCATTGGAGTTCCAAGTCAATGACAAAGTACTTCTAAAAGTCTCACCATGGAAGGGCGTCATACGCTTTGGGAAGCGTGGCAAACTCAATCCGCGGTATGTCGGCCCATTTACGATCCTGGAACGGATTGGACCGGTGGCATATCGTCTTGATTTACCGACGGAGCTCGGTAACGTACATATCGTCTTTCATGTGTCCAACTTGAAGAAGTGTCTGGCTGACGAGTCTCTCATTGTTCCACTGGAAGAGATCAAGGTTGATGATCGTCTTCGGATTGTGGAAGAACCCGTGGAGATCCTTGATTACAAGATTCGCAGCCTACGTCACAGCAAGATTCGTATCGTTAAGGTTCGGTGGAACTCGAACCGGGGACCGGAATATACGTGGGAACGGGAGGATCAGATGAAGTCTAAGTATCCTCATCTTTTTTCTAAGGAAGCGTTCGAGTCGAGACATGTCTCTTCTGCAGCTGAATGAATCTCGGGGCGAGATTCCTTTTAACGTGGGGATGATGTGACAACTCGGGTAAATCTCTCTTTTGGTTCCTATCTTTTGTTTATTTCCTTCGTTATTTCTTTTGTTCTTTTGGTACTTGTGCAATTTTCGGGACGAAAATTCTTTTAACGTGGGGATGATGTGACACCCGGCAAATTCTGGTTAACAACGTTGTCTAGATGAAAGTCTACCTTAGCGAGTCACGCGTATATTGTACTTAACTGGGTTAGTTAAGTCGGGTTATGGTTCGGGAACTATCGGTTTAGTCTAGAGGATCATTGGATGTTGGTCTAGAGGTTCATTAGATGTCGGTCCTTAACCAAGTGTACAAACGGTGACGATTTGTAGGATCGTCAGGGCATACGGAACATACGAGTCTCGAGTCCCGGGAATTGGTGAACGAGTGTGAATATGTGTATTTACTTGTGTTATGTGTTTACAATCATTATGTGACTTGTCGGTACGTTAATATGTGTTAACATATGTTAAAACGGGGTTTAACGCGCAAAACACACGAAACTAACCCCTATAGGCGATTAGGAAGCCTAATCGCCCATAGGGGAGGCGAGTAGGCAACCATTGGGGCGAGTAGAAGCCTACTCGTGTGATGGTAGAGGCGATTAGGCCTAATCGTGTGAACCCTCATGCGATTAGCCTCCCTAATCGCGTGTAAGGGCTGCATAATCGCTAGTTACGTGCTGGACGACTAAAAACGACTATAAATACCATACTTGACCTCATAAACTTCATTATACAAACCCTAGTCGTCCCATAACCTGCCCCAACACACACACAACCTCTGGAACGCGATTTTTGATCAAAACACAAGGATTCAAGCATAATCTATCATTCTTTCATAATCCTAAGGTTTGGTTTCCATCCATGAATCTTTATAAACGTTTTTTAATCAATCCCTAATGGTCCAGACCTGTTCTAAAACGAAAAAGCTTTCTGAAAATCGTTAATAAGGGTTGTTAATCGGATTCTAACTAGTATACATGTGTTATGGGTGTTTATGATTAGAAAGCTAGGGTTTTTATGATTCATAATGATGGATTAACATGTTATTAGGTTAAATCAGAATAATATTAATGTTATGATGATAATATCTGAGTAATTGATTATTAGGGTTATTGTTATGCATGTTAGTATGATGATTGCATGCTATGGGAATGGTGTTTGGATTACGTGATTGCATGCAGGGCTGATAATACGAGGCAAAACGAAGGGTTTTAGTTGAAACATGTTTAGAATAGTGTTTGGGATGATATTGGGTAGTTACACACGTTCTGGATCTGATTTGGAGCATTAAACGCGCGAAAAACCGGAACAACAAGGTTACAGGCGAGTAGCATTCCTAATCGCCTATGTTATAGGCGAGTAGGGTGCTAATCGCCTATAACTCATGCGAGTAGAAGCCTACTCGTGTGACCTTAGGGGCGATTAGCCCTAATTGCTAGTTTTTACATGCAATCAGCCCTAATTGCTAGTTTTTACATGCAATCAGCCCTAATTGCTAGTTCTTACATGCAATTAGCCCTAATTGCTAGTTTTTATATGCAATCAGTCCTAAATGCTAGTTTACGTTTCCTAATCGCGTGTGCTGCTGTTGTAAGTGTAAATTAGCATTCCGAGACCCGATTTGACATGTAGTAACATGCTAGGAACCTCGTAACATATATAATAACTTGGTAACATATGTTTGGATGTAATTCGGTGATACGTGAACTATGTGCTATAACTTGTTGTGCGTTAACGTATGTTAAGTGTGATTGCATGAATGTCTGTTTAAGAGCGTAAACATAACACGGGGAGTCTCGGGTCACCAATGGGATGTCGAGTCTTGTACTTTGGGTCAGTTAAACAGTCACGGTGTTTTCAAACGAACTTGGTTATGGTCTGGACATCTAGGGACTAATTAACCTGCGGGTTATTAGTCTAAGTACTTGTAACTGTCATATGTTAGGTCGCCGCTTTACGGGACTAGCATAGCAGCTGAGTTTACTCGGGTTAAGGAGTAACGCAACTTAAGGTGAGTTTACGGCCCCTCTTTTAAACTGGTTTTATACTTTCGGGGGAGAAAACATGTGTTAAAACGATTATTTGGTAACTACTGTCATACTATGGGTTTCTATTGTGTACTACACGATCTTTGGAAGTCCCGGGGGGAACCATGAATGTGCGGGTTTGCACAACGGGGAAATGTGAATAGCGCTATTGGGAGTGACCAACCCCGCTCGTCGGCTTGGAGGGCCGGGCGAGTGCATATTGTCTCAAACAGGAACAACAGGAACAACTGGTTTACTTTTCGGGCACAACATCTGGTATTCGAGTTAGTAATGGTTTTCCAATCGTTGTAGTAACAAAACGTACGCCTAGCTAGCGTATACTGGTTTTCGATTTGTTATAGTATGGACAGGTGGACTTGGTACTTGGATTACAAAACCTGTAAACTCACCAGCATTTTTGTGCTGACGTAAACTTTTACATGTTTTCTCAGGTCGCTAAGGTAGCACGACTGGACTAGGGCGCACGCGTCTGCACGGCGTCTAACTAGGGTTGCATGGTCTTATAAACGTTGAACTATTGTTTCATTGTTGAGATACTGTTTTTGAATAAGCTTCCGCTGTAAACGGGATTTTAAACTATGTTTTGAAATTGCATTTATATTCATTTAGACTTGTTTATTGTGATCGTTGGTTTGGATCCTGGTTTGTCATGCACCTCGCGGTAAAACTCCGCAAGTGGATTTTGAGGGTGTGACAACCTGTCCGACCTACAGTCGACAAGTGGGGCCGGTCACGCCCAAATAGATCTATCCACATTTCCCCCGTTGTACATCCCCGCACATTCATGGTTTTCCCCGGGACTTCTAAAGATCGTATAGTAACTCAAATGAATACTCCAATACATAAAGAATACATGAATACCAAAACATAGTTTGACACATCTTTTATGAAAACATAGTTGACACATGTTTAAAGAATACAACATGTTTTCTCCCTTGAAAATGTAAAACCAGTAAAGAGTGGGGCCGTGAAACTCACCTTAGATTGTGTCTTTAGTTAAATAGAAATCTGACACGTGTGTGGTAGCCCTGACTAATAGCGACCTATCAATGAGTTTAAGTAAGCGTATTGACTACTAACTCGAAGGTTACCTAGTCCCCGATTGTCCAGATCTTGACTATGTGTGTTTAGAAATGTGTTTGAGTGTTAACTGGACATACCAGACAGACCCGGCATCCCGTTGGTGACCCATTACATCAATTAATCAAGTACATAGGATTAGCATATAAGTGTCAAGCATACAACACTTAGTTTGCATCAAAAATCACACATACGAAGCCGTAGGGTCGAATCAACATGGAAATGGGCTAGGGTCGACCCAAACATCCTTGGTTCGACCCCCAGCAGGAAAAATTTTTGACCAATTTAAAAATCTTTTAATTTTGAGTCTTTAATTCGTTTTCTTGCACCATTAAGTTATCTCCATCATTACCAATCCGTTACAATAGAGTTTAATCGCGTTTAATAGCTTGTAACTGGGTTTTAATCGGCTCTTCAAACCTTGTAACCGTCGCACCAATTCAACCACTCAAGACCCGTTCGTTCAATCAAAATAACTATAAATTGATGTTAGGATTGCTTTCAGACATCATTTTCGAACAAAAACCCTCTGTTATCACCTCTTAAACACGCCAAATTCACATAAGAAAGCTTCTTATTCGACTCTTTGGTTCGGACCTGTTCATTTCATTTTTTGGTTTCGTTTATGATGTAAGTTCATTTGGTTTTGATGCCGTTTTGTTTGTTATTATCCTCCAATAATTAGCCCTATGGTTTTCGGGTCTATAATAAACTAATTGTAAGTGTTAGAGTTTTAAGGTTAGGGTTTGAAATTTGGGGAAGAAGATGAAGTTGGTTTGTATGTTAAATACATTTTATCTCCAAAATTACTAAACAAAAGAGGCTCTGGTCTATTGGTGTTAGGCATGCTTTATCCCTGTTCAGATCCGGGTTTGAGTCCCATGAACCCTGGGTTTAATCATTTATTTTTTAGTCTATCTATATATATAATTTATATATAAATATCTTGATATCTTGAAATATTCATAATAAATCCATTTTTTATCCAAAAATTATAAAAATTTAAGTGTAACATCTTGACACCATAAAGAAAATTACTACACTTTTATTTTCTGGAAAAAGTCTTATTTTATATTCATATTGATTTAATTTGTTTTAATCATATTTAATTGATTAAAAATTTATTTTTAATGATTTTAATCTCAAACTTTTTGGGAAATTATTTCTCATCATCATGAACTGAAATAAAAATTATTAGTTTAGAAAACATTTAGTTTTATTGATTTCCTTATTTTAAATCATTTAAACATGATTTAAATTCATTAAATCAGTTTTAAATATAAATAAGTTTAGAAAAATTATGGAAAAATTATTTTCATTTATTTACATCAGAAAGTATTCTTTTTCTATAAAAATAATATTTTTGGATCATGTCTTGTACTTTTTAGCCTTATTTATGTGTAATTAGACATAATTAATCATTTATTTATTTACACTATTTAACATTTATTTTATAAATACTTTTATTATAAAATAGATATGTTCTTATGTTTGAAAATCTAAATTCTCATTTATTTAGATCATTGCGTAACTCATAATTAGTTATTTAAACATTTATGATAACGACGCAAAATATGTACAAATAACCGATGTATTTTGCAATACATCAAACATCCCCACACTTATGTTTTTTCGTCCCTGAAAAAGAATTATGCTATGGAATCACAGTTAGGTTTACATCCAGTTTCAAAACATAGGTTACTTAATTAATAATCTACTAACATGTTGATTGCAATTGCAGGTATACTGATCCTCTTAAACCCAAACCGGTTTCCAAGCCCCTTTTTTATTTATGTTAAGTTCATGTTGATTAGTCTATCTAGGGTCTCACTCAAAGGAAGCCATAGTTCCTCCTAATCCCGCCTCAAGCTTATGAAGCTAAAGGAACGACCAATTGACCATTTCCCAACCGTCTTATGTAAAAAAACCAAGAGAATTTAAAATCACTTTTTTTTACATACTTAACTCAGAGGGTGTGACCAATCCAAGTCGCTATCCCAGTGGCCAGGCACCTTAAGCTTCAGCACTTTTTTTTTTCATCTCAGCATACTTAACTCAGAGGGTGTGACCAATCCAAGTCGCTATCCCAGTGGCCAGGCACCTTAAGCTTCAGCATTTTTGCTTTGATTTCTTATATTTTTTTTTTCAAAGTGATTAGAAATTCTAACGGTTTTAAACTTATAATGGTGCTTCTTATACTATTTTCGGCGGTTTCAGTCTCCCCGTTTCTCCTAGATGAGAACCCACAAAATAGCCTAACATAATTAATTTATTACTTTTCAAAGGAAACCTTTCTACCGGTTGAGCCTACCCACATATCCCAAATCAGACACGCTTTCAATCAATTTTAATCTCTTATTATACATACTATTTGAAAACCGGACACCTAACTTTACCTATCATCTTCCATATTTTATATAATGCAAACTTCAAAATCAGGGACATTTTTTTCATTTTTTCATTTTTTTTATTCTTTTTTTAGACTCAAAATGACTCTATATACAGACTAAACGACAGTTTCCCATCCCCACACTTAAATTCTACATTGCCCTCAATGTAGGAATAGAAAACGACTCCAAACAAAAAAAATCCGAATACAAAAATAAAAAGACAAGGGCAAATTGGGAAGGACTTAGCTGGTTTATTAACGCGTAAGCTCCAAAAAATCTAATCCAATCCAGCTCGATCGTATAGCATTTCATTCGCGATCGGCTCTGACACAATGGTAAACTCCGGGCTTGCCTTGATAAAATGATAAACAGCTTCGGACTCACCCGAATGGAGATTTGGTACGGGTGGTGCTATCCAAACCTGCGCAAAACGAAACAGAACAAAACCCGAGCATAATACCGAACCACACAAATATATAAAAAAAAAAAAAAAAGACTCAAACTACTAACCTAGACTCATAATATAACAACAAACAAGAAGACGTACCTGCTTAGCAAAATGGCGGTGAATGGTGGTAGAACCAAATGGGTAGAAAGAAAAAAAAAATCCGGTTCTCGCTCAACGTGAAGGACACTTGTGATCGCAACACGCGTTGCAAGCGAAAAAAATATAACTTTCCGGGGTAATAGCTGGTCGCATGAGGCGAACAGGTCAGCCCAGACTCCTCACGTTACGTGAAAAGTCTTTTTTCACAGAAAGTTAATTAATTTTTTTTTTAAAGAAAAATTCTCTTATTACCCAAACCTTTACCAAAAACTCCCAATCATAAACTATATATAATGATAAACACATGGGATCCGCTCATGGTGAAATTTCCTCCACCCAAGCAAACACGAAAACCTGCAAACAGACTCAAAGACACAATAAAAAATTAAATAGAAAGATAAAAACCTATGAACCACTACCGAAAGACGGATCACAAAAAAAAATGAACAGCTAGAAAAAAATAAATAAGTATAAAAATAAATTTACAAACTCTAAGAGCCTCCCCACACTTAAAGTTAATCAGGGGGCTTCTCTTTTATCTGGACCCGATCTAACCTGTTTAATTCCACCCGGTCCTCGTTAACAATTGAATATTTATTAGTGGAATTGAAAAATAATCTAAGCATTCTTAACGGGTCAGACCACCAAAATTTAAACTTACCTGGATTGAACCGGATGCGTGGCATGTAGCAAGAAGACTGATCGTGCTTGACTTTCACTGGTTTCTTCTCCAACTCGTGCCAGCCGTTGATCCTCTTCCGATTCCGATTTTTTCTTTTTCTCTTCCTTGCCCTCTCCCGTGGTGTTGTTGATTTTGAAGTTCCATCTATTACTAATACCACGGGCCAGCTATGGTGCGCTTCTTCTTCCACCATTTTCATGGGATGATCCCCACACTTAGTTCTTTCAACTGGTGCAGTTTCTGTTATGTCTGTCTGTTCACCTTCAAGTAGGGCGTCGAGGTATGCTATATCCCCATCGGGATCAGACTCCCCTAAATCTTCATAAACAGGCAAACACTCTAACTCCAGATCTAAAAACTCATCCTCTTCAGACAATGACTTCTCACCCATCTCATTGTCTTCCTCTGCACCAAACATCATATCAACGGAATCTCCCAATTCCACTTCTTCTTCAATCCCTTTTTTCCTCAATAACGACCTTTGATACGCCGCCCATTCTTCTTCGTCCTCTTTGTCATAGTCACTCCCAAAATCATATATTGTAACCTGTGGCACCGGAGGTGGGACTTCAACGTCCATTTTCGTCTCCGTTATTGGGATGATCTCTTCATCTGACTCATCTGCGTATTCCATGATCGGCTCTTTCCCCTCTTCTGGAAACATTGGGAACAACTCCCCTTGAGCGTTCATGTACCCGAGGTAGTTGCCCTCCTCATCATATGTATAACCAACTTTAGGCAGCTGCTCTTGCTGAACTTTTTCTTCTTCTTCCTTTAATTTCCAAGCAATGTCTTCTACTGTTCGTTGAAGATCTAAAAGAGCAGCCTGTCGGTTTTTCAGGAGGATGTCGTGCTCTGCTAACATTTTCTGGGTATTTTCATCTTTAGCCACTAATAATGTCAACTGATTTTTGATTTTACTCCAATCATTACCATTATCCTCACAAGAAGTGCTTCCAGAAAATTGATCAGGATACTGATTATAATGTGGCTGCTGATACGAGTCATCATAATAATTTGTAGGACAATCCTGTGAATAATATGGTTGCGGCTGCACAAAGGAATTAACACAATAATGTGCAGAGGACCCCGCATTTTGTGGAAATCTAACGGTAAAATAGGGTCCTCCACAAATTTCAAACATATTTACAGACTCGACAGAAATTAAAATACACAAACAATTAGACTCCTACGACTCACTATACAAAAAGACAGACTTATCACAAAACACAAGTAGCACAGATATAGCAGATAAGTGTAATCAAAGCTAGTAAACGCAATCGCCAAGAGTCCCCGACAACGGCGCCAAAAACTTGATGTGCTAAAAGTAGTTTAATAAAAATAACTAAATTAAACCTAAACTAGACACCTAGTAATACTCTAGACTCTCTAAAACTAAACTACTGACAGGCAAGCGAACCTATCGACTCTAGTAAAGCTAAAGTAAGTCCGGATATCGAACCCACGAGACTCTAATAGAAAACGGTAACTAGACTCGAAAACTTATCTAAAACTAAAACAAAGTGATTTATTAATTAAAAGGGGGGTTTTACTAAAAACTAAATTGCAATAAAATAAAGATTAACAACGGTTAACTATACTGAACTAGAGATACGAACTTAGCTGAGCTGAATTCAGATGATGACGAGACACTACCTAGACCAGACTCCTAACTATGTCTGATAAGCTTCTATGGTTATGGAACTGATTTGGAACCGGGATCTTAAAATACTAAACATCAAGAATAAACTAGACATCCTCGACCCTTCTCAAGGGGAAACCCTAGAATATTGTTGTGCTGTTAAACTACCGGTTGGAGTACAAACCCTCACAGGTTATCTAACTCTTATGATCGAGTACCCGCTAGACAATCTACCTCACAGCGCGAAAGCCTCACTACACTAGGTGTAAGGGGTAATTATTGAAGCCTAGATCTAACTTGATATGCAAGAGTTGAAAGGGAAACTAGGCAGATCTTCTCACAAAGCCTCTAACCTAGCAATTTAACAACCTAGACATACCAACAAGTTCTCACCTCACAGCTATTGAACTTGGAAGAATACCTAAAATCTTCTAACCACCAAATACCACTCCTATGGTAAACTCGCGACTATTGACCATAAACTAGTTGCTACACAAAGTCTGCAACCTAACTAGCACTCATACATGAAAGACATTCACAAAAGTGCAAGTGGAGTGAATAAGTGACAATAAAAAAATAATAGATACGCACATACACTAGATCTAGAGAAATCAAAATCTTTACTGAATCATAAATCCAAACAAGTTCCAAAAAACCATAGAAATCGCAAATCAAAACATAGTATTTGTCTTAGTCTAGGTAGCTATAAGAGTTTAGCCACAAAACATCATCAAAACAGAAATTAAAAGGTTCATAATATCAATCAACATGAGTTTGAATGAAAGAAAACTAAGAAACAACTAAACCGAATGATGAACACCCGAGGAAGTCGAAACTCTAGCTTCCAATCTCGAACCTTGCCCTTTTCTTGCCTTGGAATCACCTTGAGCAGCTCTATTTTCGTCCAAAAGTCAAGAATCACTCATAAAATCACGAATTAGGGTTCTTAAATTCGCTTGGGCTTGAAAAAACACTAATTTGGGCTTCCTGATGGCCATCGCGTCACGCGACGGGATTCTGGGTAAGTGGTCGCGTGACACGACGCCCTCAAAGCTGAATCTGCATAGCGCCGCGTGACACGACGGGATGCAAGGGAGTCTGTCGCGTGACACGACAGGATGATTTTTTCAATTTTGTTTATTTTTATCTTCTCTTTTCACTTGTGATTCATCCGGGACCTCGTAAAGCACCGTTTATGCATAAATTTGCCTCTTTTGCCATCCGGATTCCTGTGACACATAAAATACTAAATAGAAACTGAAAAATATATATAAACGACACACACTGACTCGATAACGACGCAAAATATGTATAAATAACCGAGGTATTTTGCAATACATCAAACACCCCTGGGAGGTAAGACACCCTCAGCAACCTTCATATTGGTCAGCTTGTAAGCTGCCCGAATAGTAGCCAACATGGTAGTGTGGTCAGCGGCTGCAATATGCCCAGCAATCTCTGGCACTAACCCAGCAATGTAGTGCTCAATTCTCCAGTACTCAGGTGTTGCCAAACCGGGACACATCATAGCTAACTCATTGTGCCTTGCAGTAAACTCCTCGATCTCAGACCTAACCATCTTCAGATTCCAGAACTCATACTCCAGCCTCATAATCTCATCCCTTGGGCAATACTCCGCTTGCAGCATCTGAATAAACTCAGACCATGGCATGGCATTGGCCTCACCCAGGCCAAGGTTCTCAGTGGTAGAGTTCCACCAGGTCAGCGCATGTCCATCCAAAGTAGCAGAAGCATACTTAACACGATCAGTGTCAGGACAGTTGCACATAGCGAACACTGACTTAATCTTCTCCAACCACTGGAGCAGTCCCACCGCCCCTTCAGTCCCACCGAAGTTATGGGGCTACAGTCCATGAACTTCTTGTAGGTGCACCCAGACTGCACCTGATTAGCACTTCCTAGAGTCTGCTGAGCGGCCTGGAAGGCAGCCAATGCAATGTTCAATTGCTGTTGCATCATGTTGTCCAACTCCGTCTGTGTCATGGTGATGTTCCCACCATCTCGTCCCCCGCCTGTGCGACCACCGCCGCCACCACGACGTCCCCCAATACGTCCACCGTTACGACCAGACATGTTCTGCCAAAACATGAGACAAGATACTCAGTGTCACTATTAGATCTAACTACTAGCGACCAAAAGAATTTAGAACTGGGCTTAAGCATAACCATCAGTCCGAACACGAAGTCCACCAAGATTTTCATGCATTTCGATTTATGATTTCGTATGCACCCGAAATGATAAATCGCTCTACATGGTCCTCTAGGCGTGCTCCTAGCTAGAACTTCAAGTCACCCGATACCCACATTCTTAAAAGAAACTTTTATCGCACAATGATCCCAAAGTGAACAATCACTCAGAGGTGTACTATAACTAGCACTAGTGCATGATAGTGTGTGTGTAGGCAAGTGTGTCCATTAGAGTATAGAGGGGAGATATCCAAATCCTGGACAGATCTCAAGAATGTGCCGAAGCCACCCTAATGTACACTACTGCTGTGCGTAAGCAATAAGCCTCTTCATCTTCAAATCCAAAGAAGAAGATAGAGTAAAGGTAGAGATAACCAAAGATAGATAATATAATACTGTGTGATGAGGACACCGACACCCTGACAAGGTTAGTACGTTTACCAAATGACACGACTTGTAAATATGTGTGACCGTCTAATGTATGTGAGACTCGGCTATAGACTAGACTCAAAATGCAGTCCTAGTTCACTATAACCATTGGCTCTGATACCAATATGTCACACCCTCAAATTCCATGTGCGGGGTTTTACCACGAGGCGCGTGACACACCAGGATCCAAGTCAACGGTCACAATAAACGACAACTATATGATAGTAAAAACAACGTAATCTGCCCATTAAGTTTTCAAAATTTATCCAACACAGGGAAAGCATAAATCATTATTACAATCCAAAAGTAAAAACGTAAAGTCTGAAAACGTTTAATGAACATGCATATGAATCCTAGATGCCGTGAGACTCCATGCGCCTATCGACAACTACTACCTTAGCGACCTGAGACAAACATGCTAAAAACGTTAGCAAATAATGCCGGCGAGTTAACAGGTTTTTCATGAAGACCGACTCAAAAGTTTCAATGAATGCCCTTGGCCAAACCAGGCCACATGCATACAAATCAGATGAATACCTGTCACTACTGTGATTGGAAAACCATTACTGAACTCGAATACGTGAATACATGAATACTGCCCCATTGAATACTGAATACCTAATAGACAACATGCACCCATCCGACCTCCTGTCGACGAGTGGGGCCGGTCACGCCCAAATAGATCTATCCACATTTCCCCCGTTGTGCATCCCCGCACATTCATGGTTTTCCCCGGGACTTCCAAAGATCGCATAGTAACTCAAATGAATACTCCAATACATAAAGAATACATGAATACCAAAACATAGTTTGACACATCTTTTATGAAAACATAGTTGACACACGTTTAAAGAATACAACGTGTTTTCTCCCCCGAAAATGTAAAACCAGTAAAGAGTGAGGCCGTGAAGCTCACATTAGATTGTGTCTTCAGTTAAATAGAAATCTGACACGTGTGTGATAGCCCCGACTAATAGTGACCTATCAATGAGTTTAAGTAAGCGTATTGACTACTAACCCGAAGGTTAACTAGTCCCCGATTGTCCAGATCTTGACTATGTGTGTTTAGAAATGTGTATGAGTGTTAACCGGACATACCAGACAGATCCGACATCTCGTTGGTGACCCATTACATCATGTAATCAAGTACATAGGATTAGCATATAAGTTTCAAGCATACAACACTTAGTTTCCATCAAAAATCAATCATACGAAGCCGTAGGGACGAATCAGCATGGAAATGGGCTAGGTTCGACCCAAACATCATTGGTTCGACCCCCAGCAGGCTCCTTCGACCCTTACTTAAGTTCATACAACCTATCACATGTTCATTCGACCTTAACACATGTTCATTCGACCTTAACATGTGTTAATTCGACCTAAATCAAGTTCGTTCAACCTAACTGAAGCACGTTCGATCCAATTGACACTAGGTTTGACCCCTGGGCCCTACATTCGACCCCACGCTAGTCGAAGGTGTGCCAGGTTCGACCCCTGCAGTACCATTCTTCCTAAAACGCACCAAATCGCATCAAAACTATCCGAAAACATCACGAAACATCATGAAACACAGCAGTCAAGTATGAATAACATATCCCTATAAAACCCTACCAATTTTATTCCAAAATCAATCCGTTCTAATACTTACCCAAAATGGCAAAATTATGGAAATGTCACATCATGCATGAAAAATTTACCCAATTAGGAAACTTTCTGAAATCATTCAATAATCAACTCAACATGCTCAGATTATCATGTGAAACAAAACCCCTAATCATATCATCCATAATAACATCATGAATCAAATCCCTAAATCTATCAAAATCCCCAAAATGAGCAAAGTACCATCATCCAACCATTGATAGCCTAAGATAACCAAAACCTATCATCCATAGTAGCCTTAGAACATTTCTATAACATCTATGCAACACATAATCATCATTCAACACGTAACACACATACAACATCATTAACACAAGATAACATGTTAACTTGCATGAAAACTCATGTTTAATGATTAAGTTTTGTTTAGAAAGATGTTAGAAAGGTTTTTAAGTGTGAAAACCAACCTAAAACAGATCTGGACCTTTGGGGTTTAATAAAAACAAATCAAAAATATTTAAAAAGGGTTTTGAATGAAGAACACACCTTAGATCTTTGTTTAGAAGATGTTTTTAGGTTAGATTATGAAAAACAAGGGCAAAAACTCCTTCCCCAGTGATTAATGTTGCTAGAGAGCATTTAGAGGTGTTTAGGGTTTGTGAAATGATGAAAAATGACAAAGTATAGTATTTATACTATGCTCTGGTTCGACCCCTTGCTGAGGTCGAAGGAGAGCAAGGGTGGCCGAATGAGGTTTCTTAGGTTGCTCATTCTCTGGTTCGACCCCCCTTAAGGTCGAACCAGACTTTGTATTTTCCAGATTTTCCAGTTTTGTCGTTTTAACGCATTTTAACACATCCTAACACATGAACATGCAATCCTAACCTATGTTGAGCATATATAATCATGGATAATCATCTAAACACCGTTTAAACACGTATTTGCATATTATACACCATATGCAGATTAATTCTTGTTTGTTACTTAATCTAATTCATGTAATTCACCAACAACGGGACTCATGACTTGTGTGTGTGATTAACCCAATGATCCTCCGACTCATTGAACCCTGGACAATACGGAATGTAATCTGACTCGATTGAACTAGTTAAATATGTTTGAATAAATGTTTTTCGTTAAGGAAGACTTATGCGTTTGTGAAAATGTTAACCTGAACATGCCGGGTGTCACAAAAACATGTGTAAATGACATTTTTGCATAAAAAAAGGGCCAAAACATATGATAATATGCCGTAAATTGTGCAATTATTTAATAAACATACCATGTGGTAATATATAGAAAACCAAGACACTGGTTTTGCCACAAATGTTTAATCATAGAAACAAAAAGTCACAAAAATGAGCTTTTCAACACATATAGTGTGTGCCAACCACACAGAGCACAATCCATAAATGTACAAGTCAGGTGAACAGTTGCATGGTGTCTGGTATAAAATTTAGACCTAAGTTGTCCTTATTTGATCTAGGTTACTTCCATTCAGACATTTTCCCGTCAGACTCAGTCAGTCTTTATCATTCAGACATCAGGTGAGTTCTCACGACCTCATTTTACTGTTTTCATGGTTTTTGGGGGAAAACATGCGTACAAGTCCAGTTACATTTTGACTATTATGTGATCATGAGACAAAAAGGTTCAGAGTACTCATAAGCCCTTGTGTCATACATTTACTGTAACCATTAGTGTAACATTCATGATTTTTTTCTCAATAATTTACTTATAACTTTAGGGACCTAAAGTAACATTAATCCAAATATCAAAATTCCATAAACCATAATTTAGCGCAAGGTATGGGATAATATTTTAATGCATGAAAAAAAATTAAAAGTACGTCTTTCTTAAAAGAAGGCATTAAATTTTTAAGTTGTATTGGCTAAATTGAATTTATTGAAATTATATATTAATTTTTGTTTCCTAAGTATTTTTTATTGATCATGTGTTTTAGATATATACTAAAACCTACACTAAAATGAAATCAAGAATTACTTAGTTTTATTATCTTTTGCCATTTTTTCCTATTCCCACTCTAATCGAATTCAACGAATTTAGAAAGATACAAACTTGATCTACTACTTTTCAAATACATGATATGGAAAACCTACAAATTATTTTCTTGATAATTAATTAGAAATTGATGAGAAATTTAATGGGATTTCTTACTAGTAACCTTTGTATTCATTGCTCATAATGTGGAAATTAAAGATGGTCACTATTTAGTCATACACCATTAACTCCAAAGGTTTTGAACAACACAATCTTTAACAAATCCTAAAATTTTCAACGAAATTCACCACTTGTTGTTCTTCACAAGCCCTTCAATTTGTAAATCTGACCGGAATGGAATCAACAACATAATCGGTGTTAACAGCGAAACTATACTGTAAGCTTTCTGAAGCACGGTCGCACACAAGACTGAAGTAATCCTTAAGAGCTAATCCTATTAACTATGAATCGATCGATATCGAAAAGTACTTTTCATCTACATACTATTTATGTTTACTCTATTGAAACATATAAAAGAAATAGTAACTAGTTACATTTGAATAAATATATTTTATGAAGAATAAACTAATTTGGTGATTAAGTTGTTACTTTATCATACAACACTAGTAGTAATTTAAATTAATACAAATTAAGTAATCATTTTTTTCAGACAATCATTTGGGAATTTGTAAAATTTACGTGTACAGATTGCTAATCTTAGTTAATTGTTTTTATTTTTAAAACAAGAATCATATTCATTCTATTTTGTAAATTTAACTAGAGAAAACTTTGGTTTAAATAAGATGATCATTGAAATATTAGAATCATAATAGTGACATAACATAAATCAAAAGTTATATATATATATATATATATATATTCGCGCAAATACTAATTGTAAATAACATTAGTAAACATTAAACCATTATTCCTAATTTATTTAGGTGCAAGTATAATTCATTGATTTCTGTTGAATTCTAGCATATTCATCAATATCAACTTGTGTGATTTTCTTTGCAAGCTTATCACAGTTAGTATACTTATCCCCTTTTTCGTTTTCTTGCACTTTTGGGGTGAAACATGTACACCCATGAAACTTACACTTACACATATTCATAAACGTTTTACATACAATTCATACACGTGTTATTCTTTGAATTCTTGTGCTTTGTGCTTAAACGTAAACGTAGTATACTTGCAATCATTACAAAATCATTAACTTAGCTAGCCGACTTTAGCAATGGATAGCGCTATTTGGATTGACAATCCGCCTAATGGAAAGTATCTATGTGTGTGGGAAGTCCTAGGTCATTGTTAATGCTTTGAACTTTGTCACATAAGAGGTTTGATTTTGGCTCGCGTTGTGTACTTATGTGTTTTCCATATTTGCCTTGAATTAGACATGAGACATGAATTGTAGATCTTATTCTTTAAACTTATTTTATATGCATACAAAACTGAGTATGCTCACCAACATTATTTATGTTGACAAAATATTTTTGTACATGTTTCAGGTTGATTGTTGAGATATGTCATGTAGGACATGTGGACTTAGTAAAGGCTTAATCAAGACAACATGTGAAATAACATTTGTACTTGATGATATATGTAATTGTAACTTGAAGCATTGAATAAAATATTTACACTTTAGTACCATGAGCTTTTGAACAATCGTCACTATGTGACACCTCGATGTTTCCGCCATTGGTTGGGGTGTTACAATTAGCTATGGACTTAGCCATGAAACACCGGAATAGATCTATTGGGTTGACACCCCCACTATTGGGTAGTTACTCTAACCGGATGACAGATATAAAAATAGTGCTTGTATTTCACACTACATTCATTGTCTTTAGTGTACAATGGGCGAGGCACAACATTCGTCAAGGTTTGGTTACGGGCTCATGACAGTCACATAATGATTATTGTCTTAGCTAGGCAGTGATCCAGCCACCTGTGACAACCTGCATCCTTCACTTTTCATAAATGTGCATAATGGGTTCCTCGACTATTTCAAAATTTTCATATTTAACCCTCGTATTTTAATAGGACCAAAATTCACAATTTAATAAAACTTATATTTTTTATAAGTAAAAGTATGCACGTTTTATACCCACATCTACGCCCGAGCACGTATGTTTCAGACCTTGATACTCAAAGCCCTTAATTTTCGGTCCTAAAACAACTTAGAAACAGAAGGAAACAAGTCTATAACTTAAAATTGATTAAATTAGAAAAAAAAAATTTAGCTCTCGCGGTCCGCTAAGACAGTCAAACAGTCAAAGTTCCAGTCAAAGTCCTAGTCAAAAGTCCTAGTCAAAGTCTCAGTCAAAATCCTAGTCAAAGTCCTAGTCAAATAGTCAATTTATCTTAAAACCATACTTTATTGTGTTGACCAATTTTAAAGCCTAATTGAATCCAAAACTAGTATAAAAACCCACCTATGACCCATTACACTTTGCACCTTTAAATCGATTGTTTCAATTCGATTAAACTCTCCCTCATACCTTTATTCTAGAGTATATTACTTCTACATTTGAAGCTTTGATTATAAGCTCTTGTAATTGACGAATTGGAAGCTTGATATTTTTCCTATTCGGTTTCTTTTCTTCTAAATTGGACTAGTTTCGTTGTTGAATCTTTGGATTGCTCGCATTTTCACGCTCGCTTAGTCATCTAGTCATTTGGCGAAAGTGAGTATTTCCTATCCCCTTTTTGCTTTTATTCATTTTTGGGGTGTTACATGTACACTTATACAAATTACAAATACAAGTTCATATTTTTACAATACAATTCTAGTACTATGTGCATTTGCTTACAAACGTGCTTTATGCTTAGACATTACATGTGGAATACATTTGTACTTAGTGAAATCGTTAACATTGTACAAGCCGACCTTAACATTGGATAGCGCTATTGGATTGACAACCCGCCTAGGTTGATTCTCCCCCTTTTTTCATCGGAGAATCCATGGTCATTGTTAAGTTATTATCTAATTATTTGGATAAGTACACCGCCGTTCATTTAGTACATTATACAGTCACAGGATTGATTTCGCTCATTTGTATGATACATAGTTTACATAATTGCACTGTAGCTTTGCACTTGAATTGTATACCATTTTTCCAACTTACTATATGTATTAAAACTAGGAATGCTCACCAACATTTCATATGTTGACAAAACTTATTTTGTACATGTTTCAGGTGCAGTTTGATCTTAGTACTATAGCGTTGGATAATAGTGCTTGTTTTTAATAAGTTATTTCAAATTTCATGTTTCGTTCAGACTTTTGTATTTTTTTTTTCCATTTCATTTTTGTAAAACAATTTAAATTATTCAATAATATATTTACATTTTAGTACCATGTGCTTTTGAACAATCGTCACTACGTGACACCTCGATGATTCCGCCATCGGTTGGGGTGTTACACCACCCATGGTTTACATAGAACTCAAAAACCCGTGACCTCACCAACTTGATTGTTTACATATTTAATTTGCATGTTTTACAGGCAATTAACTGAGCATCATAGAACTTGGAGCCGCGCACGAGCATCTCGGGGATATCATGAACCTTGTTTTGAATAAATGATTTTAGACATGTCATTTTAACTATGGTTCTTAAGACAATGTTGTGATGGTTTTTGCTAAACAATGACGTCTTTTAATATATCTCTTATTTTGTGAAATTGATGCTTGCGTAACTTGTGTGCTGAAAACCTTTCGAAGTAACATCTCGCGTCTCCAATTTAGCGGGGTGTGACACCCCCCCCCAAAAAAAAAAAATCCCATTGTCATTGAAGTTGCAGAATATCCATCCTGCTAGAAAAAAAAAGTTTTTTTTTTTTTTTTTTGGCATGTGAGTGAGTGTGAAGGGTACTCCTCATTCCCTTTCACGTTGCCATCCCACCGTCACAGTTGCTATCAGGGAAACAGACTTTGGGGGATGCTAAAAATAAGCTGGATGGACTTCTCTACAACCTTGGGACACTCCAACATTAATATATTTGAAATTACCTAACCGAAGTAACATTCTACACATGTTATACTACGTGCATATGTAGCATCGATTCAAGTAATTTCATGCAGATGTAACATCGACCCAACAAAAGTAAAAAACCATAGCCTCAAACAATGCATAATATACACCCGATGAATTTTCATCGTTGTCACACGCCACGATCTTTTTTCTCTTTCATATACCACATACAATAAAACTTTGTGTACCCCGATATTTTTGCAGCGTATGGAAAATAATGTGTGTAAAGGGGACATATAAGGGTTTCGGTGATGGAATTTGTACATTTGGTTGTTGCTATATTAGTTGCATAAGACTTTGTATTTGTGAAGGGCATGAGAATTCATCTTATAAGCATGAACCCGCATTTACATTTTTAATACAGACACGCATATTGAAATTGCGTTTTTTTGTAGTACCGCAATCACTAATTACATGCACAAAAATATTTCTTTAAGTCCCACAATCTCTAATTGCATTTCTTCCATCGACCTCCAGCTTTGTATTTAATTTTTAAAGAAACCCACAAACTCAGATTGCGGCTTAGCCTACCTTTTCAAATCAGCTCTCCACGTATGCACAAAATTGGATGATTGTGCACGATCAGTTGCCACATAAGCTGAACCCGCAATCTAAGATTGCGGGTACACCAAAATCAAAAACATACTTTTGACAACAACCAAATGCACAAAAAGTTTATAAAATTCCACTAATTCTGCAAAAAAAAAAAAAAAAAAAAAAATCCAATAAAATTTTCATTTACACACGTAATGTGTTTAACTTAGTTTAAACCTCCCTTGCCATCCCAGGAAGCAAGATTGCCATAAATCGAGATTAAACACGGGATATTTAAACCTACATGGCCTCAAAATTAGTGAGCTAAATCCATACCAACTGAACTAGCCATCACTGGCACATTCTTGGGTACTTGCGTTTGAATATGAAAGTGGTTCATGTGTTCATGATGACAAGTTTGCTAGTAGAATGATTTCTTCCTTTTATTTTCTGAAAAGGATAAGGATTATGAAGATAAATATAGAAATTGCGCTTCTCTAATTGAAGAAATGATGAAAGCAAGCACGACCCACAAATTAATCCTTATATTTGATTCTTGAATGACAAAATTTTTCACATTACCAAACAAGACTATCTTTCTATCTAATGGTACGGATGAACTAACGAAATGGATGAGGTAATAAATGAATCGTTACTATTCATTGTATTGTTTAGTTGCCATATGAGAATGAAATAAATCATTACTTTGTGTTGTTTTATTGACAATAAAAGATGAAATAATAAAATCGGTGGTGGTTAGTGGCAGTGATGGTGTGGTGGGTGGTGATATGTGGCGGTGGTGGTGGGTGGCAGTTACTGCTGGCGACGATGGTCATGGCTGGCAACAGTGGTAATGGGTGGTAGCAGCGGTGGTGAGTAGATGGTGGTGGGTTGTGGCGGCAGTGACAGTGGGTAGTGGTTTTATGGGCAGTGGTGGGTGGCGGCTGTGATGGTCGGTGACGGAGGCAGCGGTTAGTGGTGGCAGCAATGGTGGCCTGCGGTGGTGGGTGGCGGCAACGGTGACTGATGGTGGCATTGGTGACTGGCAGTGGAGGCGTCAACAGTAATGGGGCCGGCAATGGTGAGTAGTTGTCACACCACGCCAATGGCGGAAACACGTGACGTAACGCTCGAAAGCATATCAAAGTCAAGATTAACACAAACTATATTTAATTAGAAAGGATCAATTTATTTAGATGTCGAAGAAGAAATACCTTGTTTCAAACATTACGTAAAACAACAAACATTAAGTTCCAATAAGTACACCGCCGTTCATTTAGTACATTATACAGTCACAGGATTGATTTCGCTCATTTGTATGATACATAGTTTACATAATTGCACTGTAGCTTTGCACTTGAATTGTATACCATTTTTCCAACTTACTATATGTATTAAAACTAGGAATGCTCACCAACATTTCATATGTTGACAAAACTTATTTTGTACATGTTTCAGGTGCAGTTTGATCTTAGGACTATAGCGTTGGATTTTAGTGCCTGTTTTTAATAAGTTATTTCAAATTTCATGTTTCGTTTAGACTTTTGTATTTTTTTTTCCATTTCATTTTTGTAAGAAAATTTAAATTATTCAATAATATATTTACATTTTAGTACCATGTGCTTTTGAACAATCGTCACTACGTGACACCTCGATGATTCCGCCATCGGTTGGGGTGTTACAGATTGGTATCAGAGCCATGGTTATAGGGAATTAGGTTTTTAGAATGCCTTTTAGCCTAGTCTATAACCAAGCTTACATTCACGAGTCCTCCCGTGTTTATTTCTCTTTATCCTTTTAATTTCTTTCAAGATATTTTCGCTATGATTCTTTCTCGTTATTCTTTTGGTGTTTTGTTTAGAGAAGAAGATACTCGTATTTCACAAACGAAACGGTATCACCAAGTGAGGAGTGACATCCATATCTTGGTGATTAGTTTCACTCCTCTATTTGTTATTTATCTTAGGAATATATCTTTGAGATAAGAGTGACATCCACACCTCAAAGAGTATTTCTTTCAAAAAGGAACTTAACCACTAAGCTAGGAATGATATCCTTAACTTAGTGATTGGTTTCATTCCACAATCCTTTTTCAATTTTGAAATACATCTTTGAGCTAGGAGTGAAATCCAAATCTCAAGGATCTATTTTTGCATCTCGTTTTTAATCCCGCTAAAGTTTTGGAATTTACTAGTGATGGGGCACGTGCAATCTGGAAGGGTGAGTGCCTGTATCCTGAGTTTTCTGTCTAGGCCTGGCATTTCGCATAAATCCCAATCATACGAGGGACCCGTATGCCGACCTGGGAACTCTCGGGATGAGCATTCACTTATAGGCTAAAGTACGCCCCCACAAGTCACTAGGAAATTTCAAATACTTGAGTTGGTCAAAGTTTCCTATAGAAACAATTTCAATGTTTTATATCATTGATATTTATGTTTGTTTATCATTTGAAGATTCCATTTAATCACTTGATGTTTCATATGCCATTATTCATTGATCATTCGCTTTTGAATCCCTTATCATCATTACTAAAACTTTTGTTCGATATATTATCGCATTAAAGCTTACACTATTTCACTTATGCTCATGATTCTTAAACTATAAGGTATTACTCGTTTTGCGTTAAAACATTTATACCAACGACTTAAGTTTTAAACTCTGTGTTTAACTTTGATCACATCCTGATGTTAGGAATGTTGCGTCATCATACAGTTAAAAATGAACATGATTTTTCCAAACTTATTATTTCAACCTGTTTTATATCTTCATGTTTATAAACTTACTAGATTGAAGTCACAATATATCCTCATATACCTAATACTAATATTGTTGCACTCAGTCTCCTAAGCCATAGCCAACTATCATTAGTTAGAACTTCTTAGTCAGACTAAACTCATACATAAATGCCTACCTACACGATACTCACTAGTACACTACTCTCTAAAACGATTAATTTGACAACTTATTCTATAAGTATTTTCACAAAGCCTATTCGCCAAATTAGAACACACTTTTCATACACCTTGTGCCTTGAAACAAATAGCCCGCTATGAGCCCAAAGAGATGCCTTAATGATCCTGCAAATAAATGATCTTTCATTATATAAATTTCGTAAAAGTTTGAAAATTTAAAAGGTTTCAAGTTTACCCAGTCTTGACGGGTAACACTTCGATTTTCTCAACATTTCATAACAATTAAAAAATTCCGACTTTTCAACCCATAAGTTAAAGAAATGTTTAAATACAGAAAATTTTATTTTCCAAAATTCGTCAAGGCATCTGGGATCATTCACAACCTTCACATCATTTTAAATCTTGGTCTTTCGAAACACATTAGATTTACACACACTTCATGAAATGGTTTCATCTTGCATTTTATAAACTTGTATTACATATTATACAAATCGAATGTAAATCTGCATGTTTTCATATAACGTATCCAATATATGTTTTCGGGAGGAATTTGCAACTAATAATATACCTTATAACACTTTTCAAACTCAACTTCTCGTAAACACATGAAAATGTGTACCTACGAAATCTTTTCAAGTGAACCTGTTTTGAACCAGTAGACTATACGTCTGTTCTGCGCACTTTCATTTACAGTAAATTTCATTATTTTTTTACACCATTCTATTTATAGTTACGTTCGTACATTATCTTATTATTTTTGTATTATTCTTTTGTTGGTAGTTATTTTCACGCGTTATTTGCAACTATTCTCGCATTAGTTATTAGTAGTTATTATTACAACACTAGTTTTGAGCATTTGTTGGTGCAAGTTTGTGACAGATACTCAAACGGATAAACAAACGCTCGGGATTATTGACAGAAGACTTTATATTGTTCGTGTCGTTAGAAGAACTTGTCTAAGTTAGTTCATGAATATGTAATTAAGCTTGCATTGTAAAAGCCCAACAGAAGCCCAGATAAAAGCCCATGAGGATGCATGTATATAAGCAAATGATGCATGGGGTTTTAGGGGTTGTTCAGTTGGTTGGTCAGTTGGTGTCATATAGAGTTTGAGAGAGAGCTAGCTAGGATTACAAGTTCGGTGTGGTTCTTATTATTAATAAGAAAAGCATTAAAAAGTAATCTAGTGTTCTTTGTGTGATATCCACGGATCAAAGATATTCCGCATCTAGGATTCGTGTTTGGTTTGATTGCAGAGAAGATCTCAAGGGAAAGGGACCTACAAGTGGTATCAGAGCAATTCGGGCTAGATATTATTCAAGGAAAAAGTTCTTGGTGCTTGATAATAATCGGTTTGCATACTCTTTGTTGGTTTGAATTTTATTTTGTTTTGATTAAAAAAAAATCGGTTTGCTTATTTCTTTTCGGCTTTGATATTTTTTTCAGCGTTTTGATTTAGTTTTAATGTTCTGTTTTGTTTTTGATACATAGTATTTGGTTTGATTTTAATAATAATAAAAAAAATCGGTGGTAGTTACTTAACAAAGAAATTCAAGTTTCTTTCTTTTTGAAACAAACAGAATTCTTAGAAACTTGTTTTAATTATTTCGGTGATAATAATAGGTTTGCTTTGTTTTAAATATTTCGTGTTTAATTGGTTTACGGTTCATCAAAATTTTGTTTTTTTTTTGTTTTTTTTCGGTTTATAATATTTTGATTATCAATATTTGGCTAGTTTATATCTCACGATTTGTTTCAAGCTCTTGCAGGTTTCTTAATTTTCCGGGTTTGAAGGTTTATTCAAGAACAAGACCAAGAACATCAAGAACACTTTAATTTTTATTAAAACTATTAGTTTTGATCTTATTTTAGTGTTTGAATTTGTGTTTTTGCAGATAAGGAAATCAAAATTTTAAGGAAATGATGGAGATGATTTGAAATTTAAATTAATCATCTCAATCAATTCCTAAATTTTAGGATCTCAACTTGTTGACCAAGAATTCAAGTTCTCGGACAAAGGGTTCTCGGATATAAATTCAAGAAAGGGGGTTCTCGGATCTTTAAGAGACCAAATTTAGTTATCGGACATAGAGTTTGGTTCTCGGATTGTCATTGGTTCTCGGACATAGTTCTAGAAGTTGGACACAAGTTATAGTTCTCGGATATTATTTTAGTTCTCGGATCACATTCTAGTTCTCAGACAAGACTTTGGTTCTCGGATAGATTGTGGTTCTTGGAAATTGTTCTCGGACTATAAGTTCTCGGTTATTGGACTTGGACTTTGGACCTACACTTGAATCTTGGACATTTAAAATAAATTTAATTCTTATTAAAAAAAATGTCGACTCTAAACAAGATGTTAGAAATGGACCATGAAGTAGGCAAGTCAAACTCACCACCTAAAATGATTTCGGTTAATGATTATTATTGGTGGAAGGACAGGTTTGAAGAATGGGCTAGGTTCTATATGATGAGAGGATGGATTTGCATAAGAGATGGGTACATACCACCATTCAGAGATGTTGATGGTCGAATTGTTAAGGTTGACTTCAAAAATATGGATGAAGAAGAGAAGCTTATGTTCGAAGCTGAGAACAAGGCACATGCTGCTATTACAATGAGCATGCCACAAGAGATATTGCACACATTTAGAAAATTTCAAAATGCACAAGATTTGTGGGTAGCTCTTGAGAAACGTTTTCAGGGAAATGACAATGTTAAGAAAAATAGAATTGACTTACTCAAGAAACAATTTGCTGTCTTTAGGGCATTCACAGGTGAAACCCTAGAAGAGATCATCACGAGATACTACCATCTTGTTACAGAACTAGAGAACTACAAGATTGAGCACACCACTGTAGAGATGACCACCAAGATTCTAGATGCCTTGCCTTCAAAATGGGAATTCTATACTCTTCTCATTAAAGAGAATCCAGAATTCGCCACCTACACGCTTGATGATGTTATAGGAAAGCTAAGAGGATATGATTTGGCTATGAAGAGGAAGGATGAAGGTTCTGATCAGGTTCAAGATCCGGGAGTGTATTATGGGAAATCATCATCCAAATCCTCATCTGGTGGCACTTCAAGCAGCAGTGGGAATGCAACTGCATTCTTCTCAGGAGATAATTCTGGTAACATTGTGTTAGATTCTGATGGTGAAGTTTGTTTTGTGTCTGTTTCAGGTGAGTCAACAAAAGTGAAGGACATTCCCTCAGGAAAAGCCAAGGGAAAGAGCACTTCTGAGTCCAACAAATCTGACTCCACATGCGACCACAAGTCATGCAAGTCAATGCCCATGAGTGTAAAATCAGCAGAAGAGCAGCTTGCTGTTTTGTCTTCCTTTGTAGCATCTTATGAGAACTACATACAAGGGAAGATAAACGATCCGGCAATGTTCGATGATGACTACGATCAGATAGATCCGGATGACTTGGAGGAAATGGATCTTCAGTGGAATCTTGCTATGATTGCGAGAAGAGCAAGAAAGTTCATGGAGAGGACAAGAAAGAAGCTAGTTGGAGGCAGACCTGGTTTTGATAAGTCAAAGGTCAAGTGTTACAACTGCTACGGGTACGGGCACTTTGCCAGAGAATGTGCGAGACCAAAGAGCCAAAATCAAGGAAATACCACAAGGCAAAGCTCATCAGTGGCGCCTTCTCAGAGTAACTTTAGCTCTAAGGCACTAATGGTGGCTAAGCCTGACGGCACATATGACTGGAGCAGTGTTTTAGATGGAGCTGCTGGATCAGGAAATCAAGCTCTCATGGCAGAAATTATTGAAGAGGGATCTGAGAATGCTGAGAAACCTGTTGAGCAAGTGACTGAGGAACAGGTTAATGAGACAGAAATAGAAGTGAATGAGTGTAAGGAGAATGAAGCTGAAGCAGCTACAACTGAGAGTGAAGCAAACAAGGAGGTATCTACCCAGGTGCTGGAGCTGACAGCATCAACTGAAGGGATGTCTGCTAAAGAATTCATGGCATACATGGCAGACTTATCATCCAATGAGAAAAAGGTACTCCTTCCTTTACCTTTAGTTGTAGAAGCTTGTAATAAGTGTGTCGATTATGCTGAGCGTATCTTGTTACTTGTGAAAGAAAATGATAAAGTAGCTGGGCATAACACTGACTTAGTTGTGCTTCTGGATAAAGAGAAAGAGTTTAACATAGGTAATAAGATTAGAGAAGGGAACCTAAAAACCTCCCTTAATGCTGCTAAGAAAGATCTAAAAGAACTTAACTATGCCCTTAGGGAAAAGATAGATTACCTTAATCTAACACAGTTGGCCTTAGTTGATAAACAAGAAGAGATTGCTAAGAAAAATGCTGAAATAGACCAACTTAAGGTTAAGGTAGCCGATCTGAATAGGCAAATAGATCAAGTTCGCAGCTCTAAGTATCTTATTAATGCCTTAATAGACTCTAGAAAGGACACTAAGAAGCATAAAGATGATAACAGTGGATTAGGTTACCAAGATGTGCCTCCTCCTGCGACTGGTAACTATTCGTTTTTACCAACTGAGAAGGAAGTAACTGAGGAAATTTGTAAGCCTAAGTTAGATGAAATGGAAGTTGATGTTAGTGAGAGTGAAGATAGTGTTGAGAATGGTAGTTCATCCAATGTGTCAATGGATGAAGAAACAGGTGAAGTGTTCAAGAACACTAAAGGGTCGGGGGTTAATTAAGGTAATACAGTTAAAACTAACCTAACTGAATCAAAGAAAGAAAACCCAGTGATTTCAAAATCTCAAACCAGAAAGGCTGAACCAAAAATTATTTTGAAAAATCCTAAATTTGTTAAACAAGGTGAAGCCAAAACTGAAGAAATCAAACAGGGTAATGCTGAATGTTCTGGTAACACTTCACCCAAATATGCTAGCAATGAGGGATCGACCTCAAGGGGACAGTACAAAAAGCCCTTTGAGAAGCGATCTTGTTTTAAATGTCATCAAAAAGGTCATGTAGCTAGCATGTGTACTGTCAAAAAGAAGGACAACACTACATCAACTTACACAAAGAAAGGTGAGACTCCTGCTAAGTCTGAAAGCGGGAAAGAGGTAAGTAACTCTGCAAAGAAATCTTTGCAAAGGCAATTAGAAAAAGAATCTGATGGTTGGTCTAGGGATCCAGGCAAACGACCAGTAAACAAAAATTTTGAAAAGCCTGCGTTTGTCCTTAGACAGGTGAGTGTTGGCCAGGCAAGCACTTCTGGTGCTGTTCCTCCAAAGCAGGCACCTCCTGCTAATGCCAACAAATACCAACCACCACATAGGCAACAACGTCACCAAAGTCCACAAGGTGAAAAATTTAATGTTGTTAATAATCAAAATAATCAAAATGGTTATAGGGATAGACACTATTCAAATAACCAAATTTTTTCTAGAAATAACTACAATCAGGGATACTTCAATAGAGGGAGTTATCCTCAAAGTAACAGTAATGGGCCAGTGAATCACAGAGGATATTACAATCCTCATAATCAAAGGCCCTACAGATATTATAACCAAATGAACAGAAACAGTCCACCTAGATCCAGGATTCCAGTGGGGAGTGATGGATACTGGAGGGAGTTTACTGTTGTCGATGAAATGGGACGACCCAAGACTTTCACAGCTTGGGTCCCCTACTCTAACTAATCTTCTTTGTGAATGCAGGAGCTGGTAAGGAGGGTTATCAACTGGTGGTATGTTGATAGCGGCTGCTCCAGGCATATGACAGGGGAGTTGAGATTAATGATTGAATTTATGAAATGTGATGGAGGTTATGTGAACTTTGCTGGCGCCAAAGGCGGGCGCATCTCAGGAAAGGGGAAGGTCACTAATGGCAAGATCACCCTAGAAGGAGTGAACTATGTTGAGGAGCTCAAACACAATCTCATGAGTGTCTCACAAGTTTGCGACAAGGGGCATTCGGTTCACTTCACCAAGACTGAAGCTTTAGTGTTGAAACCAGGGGTGGTAATTCCTAAAGAGTGGATAATCATGAGGGCCCCTAGAAGAAACGACACATACATCATGGACATGAGTATACCTGACGATACTTCAGAGGAGACCACATGCCTTCTTTCAAAAGCATCTGAATCAGATTCACTATTATGGCACAGGAAAATGGGGCACATTCACTTCAGAAAGCTGAACTACATTGTGAAAAACAGTTTGGTGACAGGTGTTCCTTTAAAAAGCTTTGGGGTTGAGGATAAATGTGTCCCTTGTAAAAAGGGAAAACAACACAAGAAACCTCATCACCCTAAAGCTATCAACACCATCTCTGCTCCTTTCGAACTACTTCACATGGACCTATTCGGTCCAGTGAACGTTAGAAGCGTTGGTGGTAAATTCTATTGCCTAGTGATTACTGATGATTTTTCCAGATTCTCGTGGGTGTTTTTCTTAGGATCGAAGGATGAGACAGGAGAAGTCTTAACAAACTTCATTCTTCAAGCAGAGAATCTATTCAACACCACTCTCAAGAGAATCAGAAGCGACAACGGCTCGGAGTTCAAGAACAGCACGTTTTCAATCTTTTGCATTCGCAAGGGAATTGAACATCAATTTAGTGCTCCTTATGAGCCACAGCAGAATGGAGTCGCAGAGAGGAAAACTAGGACTTTGATTGAATCAGCGCGGACAATGCTAGCTGACTCTAAGCTTCCTGTTCAATTCTGGGGGGAGGAACCAGATGAAGAACCAGTGATTGTTGCTGAGGATGACGACGACTTTGTTTCACCTCGTTCAATAGTCCCAATTTCTGCAGAAAAGGACAAGACAGATGCTCAAGCAAGCTCTTCAGGAAACAATCAATCTACATCTACCGAACCTGAAGAAGAACCTTTCACGAACCCGTTCGGGACAGATTCTACTGATGAAGAAGTGGCTACAGGAGCAATTGGCTCCAACTTAGGTGATGAATTAACAGTTGACATAGTGGCATCAACACGTGCAAATAAAGATCATCCAGTTGACTATATACTGGGAGATCCTACTGCGGGAATTCAGACAAGGAGAAGCTTTGCGACTGCCAACTGCATGTACGCAAGAATTAAAGACTCAGGGATTGTGAACAAATGTATGAAATGCTTTATCTCACAGATCGAACCGAAGACGTATCAACTGGCTCTTCGTGACAACTCGTGGGTAGAGGCAATGCAGGAGGAGCTGGCTCAGTTTAGGAAGCTCAAAGTCTGGGAGTTGGTCGATCTCCCTCGGGGTGCACAGGAAATTGGCACCAAATGGGTTTTTCAGAACAAGAAAGATGATATTGGTGTTGTGGTCAGGAATAAGGCTCGACTAGTGGTCAAGGGGTTTAATCAACTGGAAGGGATAGACTTCAATGAAGTGTTTGCACCAGTTGCTAGGCTAGAGGCAATTCGCTTATTTCTGGCCGTTGTGTCTTATAAAGGATTTAAAGTATATAAGTTAGACGTTAAAAGCGCCTTTCTGTATGGAAAAGTCCAAGAGCTGGTGTATGTCTCTCAACCACCGGGGTTCACAGATCCAGAATATCCAGATCGGGTCTACAAACTTGACAAGGCCCTTTATAGACTTCATCAGGCACCCAGGGCATGGTATGAGACTCTGTCTTCTTACCTTTTGAACAATGGCTTTGAGAGAGGAAAGATTGACAGTACACTTTTCATTCGGAGAAAAGGAGAAGATTTTCTGCTGGTACAGGTGTACGTTGATGACATCATCTTCGGGTCACCAAATGACGACTTAAGCAAAGAATTCGAGCAGGTCATGAAAAGGAAGTTCGAAATGAGTGCTATGGGGGAGTTAAAGTTTTTCCTTGGTCTACAGGTGGATCAGAAGGCAGATGGAATGTTTATCCATCAAACCAAGTATGTGCATGACATCCTGACTCGTTTCAAGATGAATGATTGCACCCCTTATCATACTCCTCTACCGGTCAACCATGGTCTCGGTCCAGATACCAAAAGCGACAAATATGTCGACCCCACAGAGTATCAGGCAATGATTGGTTCACTCATGTACTTAACTGCTTCTAGACCTGACATTATGTTTCTAGTTTGTCTTTGTGCCAGGTTTCAGGCGGATCCAAAGGAGTCACATATGATTGGGGTCAAACGGATTCTTCGATACCTAAAGGGGAAACCCAAATTGGGAAACTGGTATCCAGCTGATGGCGAATTGGATCTTGTAGCGTATACAGATTCAGACTACGGCGGATGTAACCAGAATCAGAAGTCTACTACTGGTGGATGTCAATTTTTAGGAGGAAGAATCGTATCCGGGCAGTGCAAAAAGCAGACTTCGGTGGCTGTTTCCACTTGTGAAGCAGAATATGTTGCTGCTGGTAGCTGTTGTTCACAGGTTTTGTGGATACAACAACAGATGCGGGATTACGGTTTGAATTTCACTCATACTCCTATTCTTATTGATAATCAAGCCACCATTTCAATCACAGAAAATCCCAAAAACTTTCCCAAAACAAAACATATAGACATAAGGCATCATTTCATAAGGGATTGTTTTGAGAAAAAGATGATTTATTTGAAAAAGGTTGATACTGTGGATAACCCAGCTGATTTGTTCACAAAAGCTTTTGATAGAGCTCGGTTTGAACTGTTAGTGCAGCTGAACGGGATGAGAAACCCGGAATAACTTTTCGTTTTCTCATAAGTGCTGAAGCTTTTATTTTTTAAGTTTTTAGTTAGTTTTTACTTTGTGTTTTATTTGCTTCTGCTTGGTTTCGCAACAAAAAAAAAACTATAGCAAATCTGGTAACTAATTGGAAATGATAGCACATTAGCTGTTGATTTTGTTACCCTTAATAAAATTGAGCAGAAAAATTAAAGCTTAGTGTGGCTGCATCTTCATTATATGATGTACTGATAGGCAATTGACATACGAATCTGGTCTATTAATTAAAATAGAAATCTTAATGACTGTTGAATCTGTGGGACACATGTCATTGGCGTATGATTTTATAGTCTTAAATCTTGCGTTGATAGCGTGTTACAAAATTCTGAGGTTTCAGGTCTTTAAATTGTTAAATTTATCCAGGGATGATCTGACTGGTCTTCTGCTGCATCCAGATACATGCTGACCTAGACTTTGTCATAACATCTTCAAAGAGCATACGATCAATGCCAAAACCCTCAAAGGCTAAAAGGCAATTAATCAAAAATGCCTAAAGCTGAAAATTCGTACCACATAAAATGGTATTTGTCTTAACCCTGGTTGAGTACACGTTTGGTCACTTTGTTGCATCCAGATATATGCAGACCTGTACACCATCGTGTCTCGTACCTTGTAAACAACATGGATAATGGCAATTTACTCACCTGTTACGATGAACCTTTGTGCATGACTTGATCGTGGGGGTATGTCATGTCGTGGGTAACATAGATGATTCGGTTTAATACACTTAAATGCTAATTTGGATTTGGAATCGTTAAGTGTTATATTGTTTATGTGGATACATAATACTGGTAATCCTCTTGGAATGCAGTCTTACACATTAAGAAGTTATTAAGAACATTAACTTAGTGTGACATCTCAATCTAGCTGATATGATCCTTTTAACCAGTGTCTGCTATAACAAAAAAATAGAGTGTTTTTATGTTTGTACATAGCTTACTTGAATTGTATTTACGTTCACTTATTTTACTTGTAAAAAAAACAAAAACAAAAAAAAATCCAAAAATATAAAAAGATTTTACTTTGCTTCAGGATTTGATGCACAAGAAACGGTTGTTCTGTGGTGGATCTGACTGTTTAGAAAATTTTGGAAGTTGTTTTTCTAAAACACTTAGAAAATTTTGCAAAACAGCATATCTTTTGAAAGCTTATGAAATTTTAACCGCAAAACAATTTTTGTCACAGGTGGTTTATACACTTTGTAAGTTTATATGTGTGATGATGGTTTACTTACAAGTTGGTTGAGTGTGACAGGTATTTTGATGATAATGATGGACGTGATGAGGTCTGAACCTCCTTTTGGACAAATTCATGTGATTCAAGAAAATTTTTGAAGAAACAGAGACAAGAAGACGACAAGACACTGAAGTTCTAAACAACAGTTGCTGATTTTAGAAGACTTAGCAGCTCAGGGGGAGAAATATAGATACAGGAAGAAATATTCTATGTTTCAGGGGGAGTAAAAAGACTTCAGACCGAGTAATGCATTCGTGTAGAGCTCAAGTGGAAGTTTTTACAATCCAAGCTTATTCTCAGGGGGAGTTACTTAATTCTCAAGAGATGTTGAACATAAGAGAGCTGTTAAATACTCAAGATCACAAGTTGAAGAAAAGAAGAGAAGTGATCTGCCAAGTTCTTCTAAATTACTTTGGTAGACAATCTCAAGATCAAGCTGTTGAAGATTAAAGACTTCAAGTGGAAGACAATTGAAGATACTTTGAGATTTGAAAAATAATCTTAAAGAGCATCTGTCAAGGGGGAGTTTGTTGGTGCAAGTTTGTGACAGATACTCAAACGGATAAACAAACGCTCGGGATTATTGACAGAAGACTTTATATTGTTCGTGTCGTTAGAAGAACTTGTCTAAGTTAGTTCGTGAATATGTAATTAAGCTTGCATTGTAAAAGCCCAACAGAAGCCCAGATAAAAGCCCATGAGGATGCATGTATATAAGCAAATGATGCATGGGGTTTTAGGGGTTGTTCAGTTGGTTGGTCAGTTGGTGTCATAGAAAGTTTGAGAGAGAGCTAGCTAGGATTACAAGTTCGGTGTGGTTCTTATTATTAATAAGAAAAGCATTAAAAAGTAATCTAGTGTTCTTTGTGTGATATCCACGGATCAAAGATATTCCGCGTCTAGGATTCGTGTTTGGTTTGATTGCAGAGAAGATCTCAAGGGAAAGGGACCTACAACATTAATTTAACTTGTATACTTTCATTTTGTGCAAACTGTGCAATTTACTCGATTTACGTTATGCTATTCTTTCAATCGAAATTTTATGCTATACTTATATACTTACATGAACGCATATTTGGTATGCATATATATATATATATATATATTGTTGTGAGCAAAACCCTATTATACTTTACATTATTTTGTTCATCATCATGACCAACGAACATACTAATTGATAGCTCGTATGAGATCTAAGCCAGTTCCCAAGTACGACTCGGTTCAGAGTATTCCTCTAACCCAAGGGGAACGGTGTAATCCTCAGAGTTTATCAATATGGTTGTTTAGAGCCCAATGATGTGAACAAAAATTTACTGGTTAAAGGTGAACCCGAAAGGTGAAGAACCCCTAATCATGTCTTATACTTACACATTAATCTCATTACGGTTAAAAGGTGAACCTGAAAGGGGAAGAACCTCTAACCGTATCTTATACTTGAGCAATATCTACTACTTAACACATTTTGGTTGCACGCATTGTTTCTTGTATTACTAATGTTAGTGTTATGGAAAAGCATAGCACCCTAGTGTAAGGTAAATCGATGATTACGGTCCGGAACGCAATCATGGATTTACAGGTACATGGGGTGGTGTGTGATTCTACTTAGGCTATTGGTAGACAATCAGTACGTGTCCAAAGTATCAGTAGTGTGGTGGGTTAGCTGCGGTACACCCTATATATAAGCACGAGCGATACTGCGAGAGCGGACTAGGAGTCTGACCAATTTATAGTGAATAGGTGGGTTCAATTTATAGTGTAATCGTATTATTAGAAGGTTTTAATCTTTGACCATGACTTGGTCAAAGTCGAGTAATAATCTCCATTACAATTGTATATATAGTAAACATAGGATGATTGAACGCGGGATTGAAGTGTTAGTCGTTAGGCGAGATCAATTAGTCAATTGTTTCCATCCATTTGTTCAATCTAAGGTCAAATAAAAGGAAAAAAAGTTTTGATGTTCGGCTGTTTTAAACAGCAGTGAACAAGGACAGGAAAAACAGCAGGGTATTTGGGCTTTTATATAATAATGGTTGGGATTTAATCAAATGTGAGGTGTAGCCCAGATGGTTTGGTGCGTGTGTTGTGTTTGCTTCCGGCTCCGGTTCGAATCATGGCAGAAGTAACAAATTTTTTTTTTTTTAAACAGATAAAGGGGGGAGGGGGCTAATGGGCTGGGTCAGCTATTGGGCTTTAGTTTGGGTTTTAATTTGGGCTCCGAATCAAAAACAAGGAATGGGTTATTTGACAAACAAAATAATCGGGCTATATGTTTTCATTATTATTGTTATTTATTTATTTATTTATTTATTATTATTATTATTATTATTATTATTTAGAAAATAGAGGTGGTTCAAGTATCTAGTTGAGAACAAATTTCGCGATGTTACAGTCTCCCCTACTTTTAGAAACTTCGTCCCAAAGTTTATTGAAAACACAAGGTCGGGAGTAATTGGATAGAAGGTGTGATCTGAAAATTTCGTGTTAAGAATAATATGTCTCGAATAGTGTGGATAAGAGGCGTGTTATGTGTTGTTTGACTAAATAATCTACCAGATAACTAGAGTTTTCATTTGGTTATCTCCCGAAACCTTGATAGAATTTCACACTACCTTAACGTACCTGTAAATTCATGATTACGTTCCGGACCGCAATCACCAATTTACCTTACATTAAAGTTTTGCGTCCTTCTATGACTCCACCGATTGTTGAGCAGGTTCGATAGCCTCCACCAGTCGTGGAGTAGGTTGTAGGGCCCCTCCCGACTGTTGAAAAGGCATAATGACCTCTACCAATCGTTGAGTAGGTTCGATAGCCTTCACCAGTCGTGGAGCAGGTTGTAGGGCCTCTCCCGATTGTTGAAAAGGCATGATGACCTCTATTAAGTGCAACAATTATTATACACATAGATTGCAAATTGATAGCATGTTTATGCAAGCAAGTTTATAAGTATATCAAGCACAGTATATGAGTTGTAGTTAGATAATTAGTTCACATTCAAACAAGCATGCATTCAAGTGTTATGATTATATCATGTAAATAACTCTCAGACAAAATTTCAATACTAGAATTTATTACTTGAATCAAATAGCGTCAATACATAGAATAAAAGCAACCAATAGTCAAATGGTGAGACTTGCTGTTAGGTGGCTGGAGGGTCTTGATCTCTGTTTAGTTTAGGGCATCGATTACGGAAGTGATTTGGGTCTCCACATTCATAGCACTGACCATAGTTGTATCGATTAGGATTAGCAGCCTGAGCAGGGTTGGTGGGTTGGTTGGCATTAGGGTTTGGGGTCTCGCGACATGTATTGATTAGATGGCCATACTTACCACAATTGGTGCACAAGCGACACGTTGAAGTAGTGGGATGATGTCGGTTGCATGTGTTACACAATGGATAGTTTCCTATATAGGGTTTCTTGTTAGAAGCTTGTGTAGTGAGGTTGACATCAGGATCCCTGGCCTTACGCTTCTGGTTCTCAGTAGTTACCGCGGCTACAATACTTGCTTTCTCGCTTTTCCGAACTAAGGTCCCGTTCTTTACGTGATTGTCAGTTAAGGTAGCTGCTAGACGCTTGGCCTCTTCGAGGGTAGCAGGGTTCCTTCCCCATACCGTGTCCTGAATCTGCATGGGTAAACCACCGATATATTTCTCAATGGCCACAGGTAGCGGAGTGACCTTATGTGTAACACCCCAACCGATGGCGGAAACATCGGGGTGCCACGTATTGATGATTGTTTCAGTAGCACATGGTATAAATTGAATTTTAAATAATTTATTCAAAACATAATATCCAAATATAAAATGATGTCTAGGAATTCAATACATAATATCAAATAACAAAACTTCAATAGCTTCAAATAAAACTTCATGTTAAATCCTCATGCTAACTCAAGCCTCAGCTTCATTGTTACCTGAAACATGTTAATTTTGAAAATATTTTGGGTCAACAAAAGTTGGTGAGAATTACATAGGTTTTTGATAATTGAATAAAAATGTTGTGCAATTCATGTGTCATGTCAATCTAGTCCATATGTGAGAACATACTAGAAATAAATCGAGTGCATAACCAACCCTGGTGACTGTTATAATGTGGTACCTCCCATACGCTCATGGTTCACCTAAATATGTTATACGATAACAAACACCCACGCTACCTTTGTAGGAGGCACGTATCCGGGTGGGATTGTCAGTCCAATAGATCTATCAATGTATACCGTCGGCTTGTACGGAGTTAATGATTATGCTAGAATGGTGCTTACTCTAATCATGCTCAAGACATAATGCAACATAGAAAACACATAGACACATTGATGATTGAATTGCAATGATGATGTTATAACATGTTTCACCCCAAAAAAAAATGGTGATAAATAAAAGGGGCTATGTAAAACTCACCTTAGTAAATGTTATACTTCTTGAAAAGATGAAATAATAGTGTTGCCTAAATAATGCCAAATATCATCCTATAATAAGGTAATAAATAAGTCTATCTAGTCTACAAATGTATACACCCTAGGGCTTCGAATTTGGGGATATCCAATTGTTGAATTTTATAATAGATGTCTAAGTAAATAAAAGGAAATTTGATAATTAAATAAATGAAATTCTTTTTATAAAGTTTTAATTTGGGATATTCACAATAATGTTTTTGAAGTATAAAAATAATTTTTATGAAGTTATTTTCTTTAAAATAGATTATTAAATCTATTTATTAAAAGTTGCCAATATTTAACTTTAATATGTAAAAATATTAAAATTAAAGAATTATTATTTTAAAAATCATATTTCTGTTCTAAATATTTAGAAATAATTTGTATAAAATTTTGGTGCAAAAATAATAAAAATTGAATTTATTATGATTTAATTATGCTTAAAACTAACAAAAATTGATTAAAAATATAAAATAAATGATTTTTCAGAATTAAAAATCATTTCAGTAAAGTTTTTCTTTATACAAACTCAGGATAATTTTTGTGGAAATTTACAAAATCGTTTTGATATTTTTCTGGATTTTTATAACTATAATAGTATAAATTTGATTTAATTATTATAAATATTAAATAAATGAATTTCAGAAAAATAAAAGTTGTAAATAAAACTTTGACATCTGTTTTGTTAAAGATAATTATTTTAGAATTTATAAGAAAGTTTTAATAATTAAAAATGAATTTACAAATTTAAATGTAATATATATATAATTTGGTTTCAAAAAAAGAAATTAAAAGGAGTGGAAAAAGGGACGCCCAGCAGGAATCGAACCCGGGTGCCCTCAGTCACCAACAACGATCACAACCACTTGGCCAAGGCCTGTGGTTGTGATTAACCTCTGTTTGAATAATATAAATATACTGCATCGATCTAGTTTATCCCCAAATCCATATTACGAGCCCTAGCTTTTCCAATCAAGCAATCCACACATTTTTAACCCGATTATTGTTAGGGCTTTCATTGTGTGGATTCCGATTAACAAAACCCACTGAAGAAATTACACTTACAGTGATGAATCGTGTGATTATTGCCCGGTCAACAGAAATAGTCAACCACGAACAAAGATGCTTGAACAGCAGATTTAATGAAGAAATAGGAGATTGAGAGAGAGTATTCGGCGATTGTAGAAGGCTTTGTGATGCTCAATTTATAGGGATAGGGTCTGGGTAACACGATTGGAAAGTTGACTATGCTTTGATGAGCATGCGATTGATTGGCGTGAAATTGGAAACAATTGATGACGATTGACTGTGTAAACGACGCGTATTAGACAGACCAGCAGTCAAACATACCATAATAAGATCAATTACGCGTGTAATTTGTGTTGATTGTGGTGTTCGACCCTTACAGTTGACTTTTCCAAGTCAACTGTTGATTAACAAGTCACTATAAGAATAATATGCGCAGGAGTTTTATCAAAGTGTTTGGGTAGATCAGCTGGTTAAGCTGTTTGTGTTGTTTGGGACGGCTTTGGTCGTGGGTTCGATCCCTGGCCAAAGCAGTTTATTTTTTTTGAATATTTTCCCACACAAAATCTTGTATATATAGTGTATATATGGTATTAGGGTTCCAAATGCATTGCGATAATATTTTTAAAAGATAAATAATGATGAGAAACTTGACGTTTTTATTCATAATGATGGTAACGTACAAATGTTAATGCGAAATGTTACAGTCTCCCCTACTTTTAGGAACTTCGTCCCGAGGTTGGAGTTGGAGAGTCTGGTGGAAAAAGATGTGGGTACTTCGACTTCATCTGGTCTTTGCGTTCCCAAGTGAACTCTGGGCCTCGTTTAGATTCCCAACGAACCTTAACGATCGGAATGCGACTGCGCTTGAGTTTCTTGACTCCAGTATCAACAATCTCGACGGGTTTCTCGATAATGTGCATGCTTTCATCAATTTGCACATCCTCAAGAGGAACATGAAGGTTCTCATCCGCTAAGCATTTCTTGAGATTCGAGACATGGAAGGTCGGGTGAACATTGCTTAGCTCAGGTGGAAGATCAAGTTTGTAAGCCACTTTTCCAACTCTGTCAAGAATTTTGAAGGGGCCTACGTATCGAGGAGCTAGTTTTCCCTTTCTACCGAAACGAATTACTCCCTTCCAAGGGGATACCTTAAGTAGTACAAGGTCTCCAACTTGAAATTCCAAGGGTTTACGACGTTTATCAGCATAACTCTTCTGGCGACTTCTAGCCTTGAGAAGATTATCCTGAATGAGTTGAATTTTGTCTGTGGTTTCCTGGATTAGTTCGGGTCCTGTGATACGGGCTTCACCAACCTCAGTCCAACAGACAGGTGAACGACATTTACGACCATAGAGTGCCTCGAAAGGAGCCATGTTAATGCTGGCGTGATAACTGTTGTTGTATGAAAACTCCACTAAAGGAAGGTGAGAATCCCATGCGCCACCAAAATCGATGACACATGCCCTGAGCATATCCTCAAGTGTCTGGATGGTTCGTTCAGTCTGACCATCAGTTTGAGGGTGATAAGCAGTGCTCAGGTTCAACTTGGTACCCAAAGCATCTTGTAGAGACTCCCAAAAGTGAGAGGTGAAACGACCGTCGCGATCAGAAATAATGTCCAAAGGTATACCGTGACGACATACGATTTCACTTACGTACATCTTTGCCAACCTTTCCACAGAATACTTCTCACGAATAGGTAGGAAGTGAGCGGACTTGGTCAAACGATCGACGATTACCCAAATACTGTCAAAACCTTTGGGTGTACGAGGGAGTTTGGTGATGAAATCCATAGCTATGCTCTCCCATTTCCAGACAGGAATCTCTGGTTGTTCAAGCATACCAGATGGTCGTTGATGTTCAGCCTTGACCTTGGAACAAGTAAGGCATTTGGCAACGAAAAGAGCAATGTCTTTCTTCATACCAGGCCACCAATAAGAATAACGAAAATCTTGGTACATCTTGTCAGCTCCAGGATGAATAGAATAACGAGACTTATGAGCCTCGTTCATGAGAAAAGTACGAAGATCATCACGGTCGGGAATCCACAGTCGATTAAGGAAATAAAGGAGACCATCGGGTTTGGTTTCAAGTTGAGTTTCAGCACCACAAGACATTTCATCGTACATGTTACCTTGGGTGACTGATGTGTGTTGAGCCTGGAGAATGCGATCTTGAAGATCAGTACGAACTCTCGCACATTGGAGTTTGATACGCTCTTTACGACTAAGTGCGTCAGCCACAACATTCGCCTTGCCAGGATGGTAGCGAATTTCGCAATCATAGTCGTTAAGTAATTCAACCCAACGTCGTTGCCTCATGTTAAGATTCTTTTGGTCGAAGACATGTTGAAGACTTTTGTGGTCCGTGAACACCACACATTTGGTCCCATAAAGATAATGTCTCCAAATCTTGAGTGCAAAGACAACAGCGCCCAATTCAAGATCATGGGTGGTATAATTCTTTTCGTGAGTCTTGAGTTGTCGAGACGCATAAGCAATAACCTTTCCTCGTTGCATGAGAACACAACCAAGACCCTGGTTCGATGCATCACAGTAGACCACGAAATCATCATTACCATCAGGTAGAGACAAGATAGGAGCTTCACAGAGTTTCAGCTTAAGGGTTTCAAATGCTTCCTCTTGCTTTGGTCCCCACTCGTAAGGTTTACCCTTGTGAGTTAGGGTAGTGAGAGGAACAGCGATCTTGGAGAAATTGGCGATGAATCGACGATAATAACCAGCCAAACCAAGGAAAGAACGGACTTCCGTTGGAGTGGTAGGAACACTCCAATTCTTCACAGCTTCGATCTTTGCAGGATCAACATGAATTCCGTTCATATCAATGACATGTCCCAAAAATTGAACTTCCTTAAGCCAAAATTCACATTTTGAGAACTTGGCATACAGTTGTTCTTTCTTTAGGAGATTCAAGATAGAGTGAAGATGTTGCTCGTGATCGGATTTTGATTTAGAGTAAATCAAAATATCATCGATGAAAACGATCACGAATTTGTCGAGATAGGGTCTACAAACCCGATTCATCAAATCCATAAATACTGCGGGAGCATTGGTCAACCCAAAAGGCATAACCATGAATTCATAGTGACCATAGCGTGTGCGAAAAGTTGTCTTGGGAATATCTTCATCGTGGACTCTAAGCTGATGATAACCAGAACGGAGATCAATCTTCGAGAAGTGGGTTGCTCCTTGAAGTTGATCGAAGAGATCGTCAATCCTAGGAAGTGGATAACGATTCTTGATGGTGAGTTTGTTGAGTTCGCGGTAGTCAATACACATCCTAAGAGAACCATCCTTCTGTTTAACGAACAAGACAGGGGCTCCCCATGGAGAAGAACTAGGGCGAATGAACCCTTTATCAGAAAGTTCCTGTAATTGACTGGCAAGTTCTTGCATCTCAGAGGGTGCAAGACGATAAGGAGCTTTAGCGACAGGATTAGCACCAGGAACAAGATCAATTCGAAATTCCACTTGTCGAGCAGGAGGCAAACCAGGTAAATCCTCTGGAAAGACTTCAGGATAGTCTCGAATAATAGGAATGTCTTGGATACTTTTGTCTTTGTCCTTCTTCTCTATCACGTTAGCTAAGAAGGCTGTATACCCTTTTCGTAAGTACTTTTGGGCAGTAGTACAAGACATAAGCTTAAGCTCGCCACAGGGTTTCTCACCATAGATCTTCAAAATCTCACCAGATTCGAGAGGAATGCGTATGACTTTCTCGAAGCACAGAATTTCGGCACGATGAGTTGACAACCAGTCCATGCCTACTATAACATCAAAACTTCCAAGATGCATGGGGATGAGATCGATGGAGAAGGTATGATTGTCGAGGTTCATCAAGCAATTACGAATAATAGAGTCGATCGAAATAGACTTCCCGTTAGCTACCTCTACCACTAAAGGCTCTTCTAGATTAGTGTGGGGTAAGTTAAGTAAAGGTTCAAACTTCAGTGACACAAATGACTTATCAGCTCCCGAATCAAATAATATGGATGCATAGTGGTTATTAATGAGGAACGTACCATTCACCACTTCATTGTTGTCACGAGCCTGGTTAGCGTTGAGGTTGTAGGCGCGACCTCGAGCACCTTGGTTCTGGTTGCGGTTCTGGTTTTGGTTTTGGTTTCGGTTTTGGTTCTGGTTACGATTAGGGCAGTTGTTGATGTAGTGATCAGGGCTGCCACACTCGTAGCATTGACCACGAGTAGGCCTGTTGTTTTGTTGGTTGGGAGCTGGGATATTGTTGTTTTGGGCAGTAGGAGGGGCTCGACAGACGTTCACCAGGTGACCATATCTTTGACACTTAGTACAAAAACGACATGGCACCTGTGCTGGATGATGGTACTTGCAAGTGTTGCACAAAGGGTGAGGTCCGGTGTATGGTTTCTTGGCTGGGTTCTGGGCAGCAGGTGGAGTAGCAGCAACCATATAGTTTCTAGCCTTGCGCTTTTTGTTGCTTGAGGTCTCAGGCTTGACTTCAATTGCAGGCTGTGGAGTGTCTTTGGCAACCGTCTTCTTAGTGCCCTTGCGGAAGAGAGTAGCGTTCTTCACGTGATTATCAGTAAGAGTGGCCGCTAGACGTTTGGCCTCTTCCAAAGTTGCAGGATTCCTACCCCAAACGGTGTCCTGGATTTGCATGGGCAGACCACCGATGTACTTCTCGATGGCTACCGGCAGAGGAGTAACTTTGTGAGGCAACAATAAGCTAAGCTCATGAAAGCGGGTGTTGTAGGCAAGGTTTTCCCCACTATCTTGAGCTAAGGTGTGGAACTCATCCTCAAGCTTCTTAACTTCATTGCGAGGACAAAACTCTTCCTTCATGACCTCTTTGACTTGGTCCCATGTCATAGCAAGAGCAACTTCGGCCCCACGAGTACGCTTTTCTTCATTCCACCAAGTGAGTGCTCGTTTATGGAGAACACTCATGGCGTAACGAACTTTGAAGTTGTCGGGGCATTCACTGTTGATGAAGGTATTCTCAATACCCTCAAACCATTGGAGGAGTCCTGTAGCTCCTTCTTCACCACTAAACTTTGGAGGGTTACAAGAGTTGAAATGCTTAAGGGTGCAGGCTGGGGGTCCATTACCATTGCCATTGCCGTTCCCGTTCCCGTTCCCGTTGCCGTAACCATTCCCGTTGCCGTTCATTTGGATGACCTGAGCGAGTAAATTGGGAACCAGAGTTGCGATTTGCTGCGCCATTTGTTGAGAAATGATCGCAGCCAGTTGAGCATCGACACCATTGTTGTTGTGGTTAGGAACTTGGTCATGGTTATGGTTATGGTTATCACCACCTTCTTCGTGGTTCTCACCATTGCTGTTGCGAGTGCTGCGACGTGGAGGCATGATCTGTAATAGACACAATGAAATGAATGAGATTATATAAGGAATGTAATCATTTATTCATTAATTAAAACGAATAAACGAAAACGTTGACTTATCAAAGATTCTAAATTCTAATAACATATGAAGACATGCTTTAGCCTATAAGTGAACACTCATCCCGAGAATTCCCAGGTAGGCATCCGGGTCCCTCGTCTGATTGGGATATATGCGCAATGCCAGCCTAGACAGAAGACTCAGAATACAGGCGTTCACCCTTCCAGATTGCACGTGTTCGTTATTAAAATCTAGAACTTCGACGAGATCTCAAGGGGGTTCAGGTTAAACCTGAGGATTTTGTCCTATTAATCTAATGGTGGATCAGGATTGCAGCAGACGAATACGAGTAGTCACATGTAGGTTTAGGGTTATATAAGGTATAGGATAAGGATAGGATTAGGGAAGCAATTAGGGTTACAAGTAAGAGAAGCAAGTACTGTTTAAGTCCCTAAGGTTATAGTCTAGATTATTTCTAATAACCTAATTCCCTATAACCAAGGCTCTGATACCAATCTGTAACACCCCAACCGATGGCGGAAACATCGGGGTGCCACGTATTGATGATTGTTTCAGTAGCACATGGTATAAATTGAATTTTAAATAATTTATTCAAAACATAATATCCAAATATAAAATGATGTCTAGGAATTCAATACATAATATCAAATAACAAAACTTCAATAGCTTCAAATAAAACTTCATGTTAAATCCTCATGCTAACTCAAGCCTCAGCTTCATTGTTACCTGAAACATGTTAATTTTGAAAATATTTTGGGTCAACAAAAGTTGGTGAGAATTACATAGGTTTTTGATAATTGAATAAAAATGTTGTGCAATTCATGTGTCATGTCAATCTAGTCCATATGTGAGAACATACTAGAAATAAATCGAGTGCATAACCAACCCTGGTGACTGTTATAATGTGGTACCTCCCATACGCTCATGGTTCACCTAAATATGTTATACGATAACAAACACCCACGCTACCTTTGTAGGAGGCACGTATCCGGGTGGGATTGTCAGTCCAATAGATCTATCAATGTATACCGTCGGCTTGTACGGAGTTAATGATTATGCTAGAATGGTGCTTACTCTAATCATGCTCAAGACATAATGCAACATAGAAAACACATAGACACATTGATGATTGAATTGCAATGATGATGTTATAACATGTTTCACCCCAAAAAAAAAATGGTGATAAATAAAAGGGGCTATGTAAAACTCACCTTAGTAAATGTTATACTTCTTGAAAAGATGAAATAATAGTGTTGCCCAAATAATGCCAAATATCACCCTATAATAAGGTAATAAATAAGTCTATCTAGTCTACAAATGTATACACCCTAGGGCTTCGAATTTGGGGATATCCAATCGTTGAATTTTATAATAGATGTCTAAGTAAATAAAAGGAAATTTGATAATTAAATAAATGAAATTCTTTTTATAAAGTTTTAATTTGGGATATTCACAATAATGTTTTTGAAATATAAAAATAATTTTTATGAAGTTATTTTCTTTAAAATAGATTATTAAATCTATTTATTAAAAGTTGCCAATATTTAACTTTAATATGTAAAAATATTAAAATTAAAGAATTATTATTTTAAAAATCATATTTCTGTTCTAAATATTTAGAAATAATTTGTATAAAATTTTGGTGCAAAAATAATAAAAATTGAATTTATTATGATTTAATTATGCTTAAAACTAACAAAAATTGATTAAAAATATAAAATAAATGATTTTTCAGAATTAAAAATCATTTCAGTAAAGTTTTTCTTTATACAAACTCAGGATAATTTTTGTGGAAATTTACAAAATCGTTTTGATATTTTTATGGATTTTTATAACTATAATAGTATAAATTTGATTTAATTATTATAAATATTAAATAAATGAATTTCAGAAAAATAAAAGTTGTAAATAAAACTTTGACATCTGTTTTGTTAAATATAATTATTTTAGAATTTATAAGAAAGTTTTAATAATTAAAAATGAATTTACAAATTTAAATGTAATATATATATAATTTGGTTTCAAAAAAAGAAATTAAAAGGAGTGGAAAAAGGGACGCCCAGCAGGAATCGAACCCGGGTGCCCTCAGTCACCAACAACGATCACAACCACTTGGCCAAGGCCTGTGGTTGTGATTAACCTCTGTTTGAATAATATAAATATACTGCATCGATCTAGTTTATCCCCAAATCCATATTACGAGCCCTAGCTTTTCCAATCAAGCAATCCACACATTTTTAACCCGATTATTGTTAGGGCTTTCATTGTGTGGATTCCGATTAACAAAACCCATTGAAGAAATTACACTTACAGTGATGAATCGTGTGATTATTGCCCGGTCAACAGAAATAGTCAACCACGAACAAAGATGCTTGAACAGCAGATTTAATGAAGAAATAGGAGATTGAGAGAGAGTATTCGGCGATTGTAGAAGGCTTTGTGATGCTCAATTTATAGGGATAGGGTCTGGGTAACACGATTGGAAAGTTGACTATGCTTTGATGAGCATGCGATTGATTGGCGTGAAATTGGAAACAATTGATGACGATTGACTGTGTAAACGACGCGTATTAGACAGACCAGCAGTCAAACATACCATAATAAGATCAATTACGCGTGTAATTTGTGTTGATTGTGGTGTTCGACCCTTACAGTTGACTTTTCCAAGTCAACTGTTGATTAACAAGTCACTATAAGAATAATATGCGTAGGAGTTTTATCAAAGTGTTTGGGTAGATCAGCTGGTTAAGCTGTTTGTGTTGTTTGGGACGGCTTTGGTCGTGGGTTCGATCCCTGGCCAAAGCAGTTTATTTTTTTTGAATATTTTCCCACACAAAATCTTGTATATATAGTGTATATATGGTATTAGGGTTCCAAATGCATTGCGATAATATTTTTAAAAGATAAATAATGATGAGAAACTTGACGTTTTTATTCATAATGATGGTAACGTACAAATGTTAATGCGAAATGTTACATTATGGGGCAACAATAGACTGAGCTCATGGAAGCGGGTATTATAAGCAAGGTTTTCCCCACTACCCTGAGCAAGGGTGTGGAACTCGTCCTCTAATTTCTTGACCTCGTTACGTGGGCAAAATTCATCTTTCAATATCTCCTTGACTTGATCCCAGGTCATAGTAAGTGCAACTTCAGCTCCTCGGGTGCGCTTTTCCTCATTCTACCAAGTGAGTGCTCATTTGTGAAGAACACTCATAGCATAACGGACCTTAAAGTTATCGGGACACTCACTGTTAATGAAGGTATTCTCAATGCCCTCGAACCATTGTAGAAGTCCCGTAGCTTCTTCTTCTCCACTGAACTTAGGCGGGTTACAGGAATTAAAGTGCTTAAGAGTGCAGGCCGGGAGACCATTCCCGTTCCCTTTGTGGTTTCCATTTCCGTTTCCGTTGCCGTTACCGTTCCCGTTGCCGTTACCGTTCATCTGAATTACTTGAGCTAGTAAGTTAGGAACGAGAGTCGCGATTTGCTGCGCCATTTGTTGAGAAATGATCGCAACCAGTTGGGCATCAACACCATTGTTTTTGTTGTTATTGTTGTTGTTGTGATTAGCGTCATGGTTGTTGCTATTCACTTCATCTTGATTGTTACCACTGTTAAGGCGAGTGCTGCGACGTGGAGGCATGATCTGTAAGAGACACAATCAAATGAATGAGGTTATATAAGGAATGTAATCATTTATTCATTAAAACGAATAAACGAAAACGTTGACTTATCAAAGATTCTAGATTCTAATAACATAGTGAAGACATGCTTTAGCCTATAAGTGAACACTCATCCCGAGAATTCCCAGGTAGGCATCCGGGTCCCTCATCTGATTGGGATATATACGCAATGCCAGCCTAGACAGAAGACTCAGAATACAGGCGTTCACCCTTCCAGATTGCACGTGTTCGTTATTAAAATCTAGAACTTCGACGAGATCTCAAGGTGGTTCAGGTTAAACCTGAGGATTTTGTCTTATTAGTCTAAGAGTGGATCCAGTGATGGAGAGCAATCTTCTTGTAAGGATGAAAGTAGGGATGAGCAGTAGGAGAGAGATAGAGAATAGCAAGTAAAGGAGCAAATACTGGTTATATTCCTATGGTTATAGACTATATTATTTTTCTAATAACCTAATTTCCTATAACCATGGCTCTGATACCAATCTGTAACACCCCAACCGATGGCGGAAACATCGGGATGTCACGTATAGATGATTGTTCAGTAGCTCATGGTGAATAATAAATTTCATTAAATGATTTAAATAAATTACATACAATTGTTCTACAAGAATTCGTACATCAAAATGAATAATACTATGCACACATCTTCAAGCATTAACTCAAATCTTCAAGCAAGTAGAACCTGAAACATGTTAAGTTTGAAAATATTTTGGGTCATCAAAAGTTGGTGAGAATACATAGGTTTTTGAATATAATTGATATCAATAGTTTGTACAACAACCACAGTTGTATAATGATAGAGTATGAGTCCAACATGTAACAATGCGTCCTTGTACAACCAAACCTTGTGTCGACTGATGACTAACTCGCAAGTTAGTTAAATGTTCTTACTGTTATCGATCATCCCTGAATTTATGCGGGGGGATGGGTTTGTCAGACCTATAGCGCTATAATCTAAACAGGCGGCTTGATCATTGTTAATGATTGTACTGTGTCTTTTTGTTACAGTCAAATGATAGAATGATAGTGTAATTGAATCACAAGTAAGTATGAGTAAATAATAGTATAAAATGTTTAAACATGTTTCACCCCAAAAATGTAAAAGAGAAAAGGGGCTATGAAAACTCACCTTAGCAAAATGTTATGTCTCGTGAAAAATAGAATATGTGTTGCCAACGATGTCAAGTATTACCCTATAATTAAGGTAATAAATATGTCTAAGTCTTTCTAGTCTACAAATATATTCTAGGGTTTCGAATTGGGGATAAGTGTTCGTTTGATTAATAAATTAAACGTTTAATAAGTAAGAAAAAATTGATAAATAAATAAACAAAAGTCTTTTTGTAAATTTTAAATCAAAGATGGTCACAATATAATGTTTTAAGTATGAAAATAATTTTTATAAAATTATTTTCTTTAAAATAGATATTAAATCTATTTATTTCAAATTGTCAAAATATAACTTTAATATTTAAAAATATTAAAATTAAAGAATTTTTAAATTAAAAATTGTATTCCTGTTCCAAATGAATAGAAATAATTTATATAAAATTTTTATGCAAGAATATTGAAAAAAAAAATTATTATGATTTATTTATGATTAAAATAACAAAAATTGATTAAAAATATTAAATAAATGATTTTCCAGAAATAAAAATCATTTCTGAGATGTTTATTGTTTTATAAGTTTAGAATAATTTCTGTGAAATTTAATAAAATCGTTTTGATATTTTTATAAAATTTTATAAATAAAATGGAATAAACTTGAATTATTTATTAAATATATTAAATAAATAAATTTTTGAAAACTAAAAATTGTATGTTAAACATTTTCACTAGATTAACATAAAATAATTTTTTTGTAGAATTTATAAAAGAGTTTTACTATTTTAAAATGAATTTTAAAATATAAGTAATTATATATATATATATATATATAAAGCTTGATTGTTTTAAAAAAAAAAACATTGGTGATGCTGGGGTTCGAACCCGCGAGGGCTGGTTCAAAGGCACCAGACACAACCACTTGATCTAGATCAGTGGTTGTGTTTGGTTTCTGTTTGTTTAAATTATAACACCATGTACTAAAGTGTTCTTCCCCAATTATAAATGATCGAACCCTAGCTTTTTCAATTGATTGATTCACACAACAATAACCCAATTAATCAGAGGGTTATTGTTGTGTGAATGCTGAATAACAAAACCCATCAAAAAGATTGGACTTACAAACACGAATTCGTGTGGATTGCTTCGGTCACAGAAAAAGTCAAATTCGTATAAGAATGCTTCAAAGGATGAATTAAAACAGAAATTGGGGGTTGAGAGAGATTTTTCGACGAGTTTAGAGTGAATAGGTGGGTTCAATTTATAGTGTAATCGTATTATTAGAAGGTTTTAATCTTTGACCATGACTTGGTCAAAGTCAAGTAATAATCTCCATTACAATTGTATATATAGTAAACATAGGATGATTGAACGCGGGATTGAAGTGTTAGTCGTTAGGCGAGATCAATTAGTCAATTGTTTCCATCCATTTGTTCAATCTAAGGTCAAATAAAAGGAAAAAAAGTTTTGATGTTCGGTTGTTTTAAACAGCAGCGAACAAGGACAGGAAAAACAGCAGGGTATTTGGGCTTTTATATAATAATGGTTGGGATTTAATCAAATGTGAGTTGTAGCCCAGATGGTTTGGTGCGTGTGTTGTGTTTGCTTCCAGCTCCGGTTCGAATCATGGTAGAAGCAACAAATTTTTTTTTTTTTTTTAAACAGATAAAGGGGGGAGGGGACTAGTGGGCTGGGTCAGCTATTGGGCTTTGGTTTGGGTTTTAATTTAGGCTCCGAATAAAAAACAAGGAATGGGTTATTTGACAAACAAAATAATCGGGCTATATGTTTTCATTATTATTGTTATTTATTTATTATTATTATTATTATTATTATTATTATTTAGAAAATAGAGGTTGTTCAAGTATCTAGTTGAGAACAAATTTCGCGATGTTACAAACACTACCTCCAAGGGCCATAACACCACCATCGGGCCGCACCTACCACCGCACTAGCGACCACCACCAACAACCACGGCCAACTTCACCACCAGTCTTCACCCACCACAGCCCGATGCCACCTCCATTGTCTTCTGAGGCCACCAAAGCTCCTAACCCGAGTGTTTATGCCTGTTTCTGGGCCAACAACATTCACGCCGCCACCACCAAGGATGGTGGTGGTCGGCCGCCGCATAAGGGAGGAGGAGAGAGAGGGATACGAGCGAGGGAGGGGGAGTGGAGTTTTAGAGAGCGAGAGAGAGAGAGAGAGAGAGAGAGGGAGAGAGAGAGAGAGAGAGAGAGAGAGGGAGTAGCGACTGCATCAAATGAAGGAGGAAGAAGATAGGTTCCTTTATATACCTAGGGTTTTGGTTAGGTGGAGTATTTTGCGTATACGAACCCGTGTAAACGTTGTAAGCCTCGGTTTAGTTTAGGCCCGAAAATAAATTATAAAAATTATTCGGTTTTGTTCGTAATCATAAACAACACTAAACCGAACAATTAAATTATTATTTCCGTCGTCCGACGCGTGCTTCCGAAACAAGCGTTTAAATCGCGTTAATCGATTCGGTCGTGCTATCCTTCGTTTAAACGATCCGTTTACTTTCGAAACTAACCAAATAACATTATTTATAATAAATAATTATTCCGAAAGTTTGATAACGGTTAAAACCACGCATTTCGACGTCCGATTTCCACATCGGTTACTTTTCGTGTTTCTAAAACGCTGCGCTTTTGACCGTTTTTCACGCCGATTTCACATCTGATCAAGTTAATAGCAAATACGGGTCGTATTTACATAGAATAACCTTACGTTAGTCTAGTTTGATGGATTTTTACTGATGTCAGTTCGTTAACGTTAATTACGCGAAGTTTTTCTTTAAAGGAACTAAGGCTTCTACGTACTTCGAGAAGGGCATCTTAGGACTCATAACGGCTCATCTAAGCATAATTAACCTTAAACCATGTTAATTACTTCGAAAACATGATTAGAATCACGTTAATCGTTGTATGGAATTTGCCGGTTGTCACAGTAGCAGTGCTGGCGACGGTGGTGGGTGGCGGTGGCGGAAACGGTAATATGTGGCAGCATTGGCGGGGGCGACGACGATGGTGGGTGGCAGCAGTTAGGGGTGAGCAAAATTAACCGCCATAACCAATAACCGAACCATAACCAACATAACTGAACCGATTTTAACCGATAACCGACATAACCAATGGTTATGGTTATGAAATTTCTTTAACCGACCAAGCGGTTATGGTCATGATTTTGAAACTTTGGTTAACTAATATAACCATAACCGAACCGAACTTCTAGTTTTAAGACTATGTATTATGTTTTACACTAACCATGTAAAGGTTTTCTACAAAAATAAAAGTATGCTGGTAACAACACAATCTAGATGTAGGTGACCTTTATTTTAATAAAGAATTAAACTTAGGCTTAAATAAGTTTTTTTATTGTCTAAAAAAATCCTATTAATAAGGATCATCCATTTGTAGTTTAACAAAAAAAATGTAATCTTGTTAGTGTTATTAAAAAAAAAAACTTAAGTTAAGTTCACCATTGTAGGTTCCATTTTTTATTTTGTAGACCCATACGATTTTAATTTTTAAACTTTAGTCAAAAGTTAACTTTAGTTGAAGTTTATGGTTAATAACCGAAATAACCATAACCGAACCATAACCAAATTCATAACCGATTAACCATAACCGAAGTTTGGTTATGATTATGGTTAAGGAAATCCCATAACCGAAATAGTGGTTATGGTTATGGTTTATTGTGATACCCCAGGAAAATCCCACATCGGTCGTGGCCAGGAGAGATCCTTGGTTTATAAGTAATGTCTTGCCTCTTAAATCACCAACGCGTTTTGGGGCTTAATGTTAGTGGATGAGAGGAGAACTCCACAGTTAAGCGTGCTCAGGTGGGAGAAATTTCAGGATGGGTGACCTCCTGGGAAGTCTCCACTTGGGCAACCAAAAACAAATCCGTGAGCTCTGGATGGGCAAAGCGGACAATATTGGTGATGAGAGGGGCGGGGTGTTACATTTATGGTAAAAACCGAACCAAACCGACCCATGCACACCTCTAGAAGCAGTGGTGAGTCGCAGCGATGTCAGTAATCGGTGGCGGTGGTGGGTGAAGGGGTAGCGGTAAGTGGTGGCGATGGTAGGCAGTGGCAATGGTCGGTGGGTAACAAGGGTGGGTGGCGGCAGCGATGGTGGTCGATGGTGAGGATGGCAGTGTTTATGAAAGGTATTAGAGGGGATTGGAATGAAAAAAAAGCAAGGGTGTGTGGATGAAATAATTTTGATGGAACAAAATGCCTATTGTAATTGGTGATTTCATTTATTTGATCAACCAAACACCCTGTTTTTTCATTAACTCGTAATAGTTCATTCTATTTCGCCTCTCATTCCATTATATTAACAACTACCTAATTGTTTCTCATGACATTTCTTCTACTTTATAATCATTCTCCCTATTAAATTGTAACGTCTTCTATTGAGTTAATTGCAGTTTTCGTCCATGTGGTTTGCCCCAACTAATAGGTTCAGCATGAGTATAACACTTTGAGTCTCTGTGGTTTGTCGGGCTAACACTTTACGTACCTGAGACTAACGGCAGTTAGGTTTTCTATTAGTTTGTGGGTGAAATGAGTAATATACCTCGATCTTCTCCAACTAACCCACCAATCACCTGCAGTACCACCTGCAATCGATCCACCTTCAAACCCAATCGATCCACTGAAAACCCAACCAACTCATGTTCCTCTTCTCTGTTCCGATGTTCGATTGGAAGTGGGAGGATTATGATCAGAACTCCGACCTACCCACCCATCACCACCTGCAAGCACCACCACCTCCACCATCTTCTCCGACAACTAAACACCCACCATCTTCTCCGACAACTAAACACCCACCACCTCCACCTCCACCATCTTCTCTGACAACTAAACACCCACCACCTCCACTCCGGTCATTGTTCGGTCATCGTCTCCGACCTCTGGAATGCAAAAGGCCTTTGTTTTCGTTGTATGTGCCTGGATCTTCATCTTATGCTTAAATAATTAAATTGATGGATGTTTCTTGAAGATTGAAGATCATCTGCTTTATTATTTAATATGTATGTCTCACAACCTTTCATCTCCTTTTCCTCTCCATCTTCCTAATGTGGGGATCTGGTGATTCACGAACAGAAATTTAAACCATCAATTTCATACTAGATAGATAATAATAAGTTTCTTATTCCCTGTCATTTGACAAAAAAGTCTTTATTCTGGTATACCATTTATGGTTTTTAAGTTTAATAATAACTAGACTTTTGTCCGCGTTGACACGCGGTTCAACAACTTACAATTATTTTGAGCGGTAAAACCTATAAACAAAATATATTAGAAATGTTTTATTAAAATTCAAAAGCAAGGGATACACATTTTATTCAAATATCACTAAATATTTCCTTATAAACCACATTTTTTTGTTTTAGTGTTGACATTCCAATCACTATCTAGTATAAGTAATTTCACCTCTACCCTGCTTTTAACTCTTGACAATGCGACATAAAGTTGGCCACGTGAGAATACGGGGCCTCTTAAATACAATCCAACCTTCGATAGAGACTGTCCTTGGCTTTTATTGGTGGTCATTGCGAAGCATATGGATATTGGGAATTGACGCCTTTGGAACTTCACTGGAATCTTGTTATCAGATGGTATTTGGGGAGTATTATCTAGTAAAAAATAAATAGTAGTGAAAAATATTTTTGATAAAATGTTAAAAGTAAGACACCGTTTGAGTCAGATCATTCAAAATTCAAATTAAATGTTATAATTAAGCCTAATTGATACCATTATAGATATTAAAATATGAAATTATATAGTTAAATAGAACATTTAATATTTGAATATTTATAAAGTTTAACTAAAATCTATCAATTCAAATTCTTGTATTCAAGATTTGAATTTTAATTTGTAACTAATAAAAAAAATTATAACTAAAACTATTATTTGTTAAATTTAAAAACTATTATTTGTTAAATTTTAACTTGTAACTAATTTAATTGAAATCTATCAATTCAAATTCTAGTAATCAAAATTTGAAAGTTTAACAAAAATCTATATTTAAAATTTTAATTTTTACTTGTAATTAATTTGAGAAAGTTAAAACCACAATTATTAATTGTTATATTTTAAATATATTAGTAAATCATAATATTAAGATAATAAGTAGATGTAATGGTTACCATTATTAACTTGAATTCAAAAAATGATTTTTTTTTAAAGATTAAGTCATTCAAAATGTTTAATTAAAAAGATAATTTGTATGTGTAATTTCTTACCATTTTTAAACAAAATTTCAAATTTCAAATTTTGTCTAATTCGAATTCAAAAATATTTCGAATTTTAATTTGAAATTTGAAATTGATAATTCGTTATTTAATTGATTACCAATATAAGCTAAAATAATATTAGGATAATATAGGGCAATTAATAGGATCAATTAATGTATTAATAAGAGTTGACACAACTTATGTAGGGACTTTGAATCATATTAACAGTGTAAATAAAAGGATAATTAGTATGTGTAATTTCTTATTATTATTAACCAAAATTCAAAATTTTATAATTTGTCAAATTCGAATTTAAACATTTCGAAATATAATTTGAAATTTGAAATTCAAAATTCTATATTTAATTGATTACCAATATAAGCTAAACTAATTTTATAAATCCTCACATATTGCCATGTGGCACAATGTGGGAGGAGAGGTAATTGATGGTGGAGTGAGGGATTGCTATGTGTCACAAATTGCTTTAGAATATTATATGTAAAGATGTTTGACTTGAGAGATTAAGAATTAGGAAAGCTAGTAATTGACATTTTGACCATAATTAAGTTTTAATTCAATTTTTTATTTAAAAAAATATGAAAATTTTATAAATCCTCACATATTGCCATGTTGCACAATGTGGGAGGAGAGATAATTGATGGTGGAGTGAGGGATTGCCATGTGTCACAAATTGCTTTAGAATATTATATGTATAGATAGATGTTTGACTTGAGAGATTAGGAATTAGGAAAGGTAGTAATTGACATTTTGACCATAATTAAGTTTTAATTCAATTTTTGATTTAAAAAAATATGAAAATTTTATAAATCCTCACATATTACCATGTGGCTCAATGTGGGAGGAGAGATAATTGATGGTGGAGTGAAGGATTGCCATGTGTCACAAATTGCTTTAGAATATTTTATGTATAGATAGATGATACTTGTTGGGACATTCATACCTGGTTATATTTTGATATAATACTAGACTTTTGCCCGCGTTTACACGCGGTTCACCAACGTACAATTATTTTGAGCGGTAAGACGTAAAAAATATAGTAGAAATATTTTATTAAAATTTAAAAGAAACCAACACACATTTTATTCAAATATCATTAAATATTTCTTTATACACCACATTTTTTGTTTTATTCTTCACCTTCTCATCAGCATCAAGTATAAGTAACTTCACATCTGCCCTGCTTTTAATTCTTGACAGTGCAACATAAAGTTGGTCATGTGAGAATACAGGGTCTCTTAAATACAATCCAACTTTTGATAGAGACTGTCCTTAGCTTTTATTGATGGTCATTGCGAAATTAGACTTCAAGATCAAATGCACAAATTTTCAAAATAATAGCTGATTTTTTTTAAATGAGAAGTTAAAATGAAAACAGTCTTGTTTGACTTTTAAGGCCTTATAAACACTGGCGAAGCTTTATTGGGGCGGGCGGGGGCGGCCGACCCCCCGAATTTTCGTGCAGAAGTTCTGACTATATAGTATTCGCATAGAAAATTTTGGAAATATAGGGTTTCGACCCCCCGAAACTGGTTTTCGACCCCCCGAAACTAGTGACTTCCGACCCTCCGGCGACTTCCGACCCCCCGAACCTTCGGGTCAAGCTTCGCCACTGCTTATAAATTATAGGAGTCATGTTCAATAATTAAAAGTAACTAATGAAATTAAGTCAGAGATGATGTAACAATAAGTTGTATAAAAAATAAATGAAAAAATGAATAGGTAAACAAACTTTGTTACCGAAAATAAGTATACATAATTGATTATATAAAAGGTAAAACAGGCGTATTAATTGTGATGAAAAAAAAATTCAAATTTAACATTCTTTATAAATGTATTTATATATGATTAATAATTTCGTGTTTAAAGGTTGTTAATGAAATGGTAATCATAATTATTAACATTAGATGTTTCCAATATTGTGTAAATCATGATAAATGCTACATATACGCTAAAAATAGTAATGTGACAATCAAAAAAATTAAGCATTTATTTTGTGTTTAAATGTCTTTAATTTTAAAAACCGGATTTTTTTAAAATTTTGATTTTGAATGTTTGAAAATAAAGTAATTCAAATGAAAATAGGCATATTAATTGTGATGAAAAAAACTTCAAATTTAACTTTGTTTATAAGTGTATTTATATTTATATATGATTAATAATTTTGTGTGTAAAGGTTATTAATGAAATGGTAATCATAATTATTAATATTAGATGTTTCCAATATTGTGTAAACCATGATAATTGCTAATTATACGCTAAAAATAGTAATGTGGCAAATCAAAGAATTAGCATTTATTTTGTGTTTAAATGTCTTTAATTTTAATTACCGGATTTTTTTAAAAATTTATTTTGAATGTTTAAAAATAAAGTAGTTCTAATGAAAATAGGCGTATTAATTGTGATGAAAAAAATTCAAATTTAACTTTGTTTATAAATGTATTTATATTTATATATTATTAATAATTTTGTGTTTAAAGGTTATTAATGAAATTGTAATCATAATTATTAACATAAGATGTTTACAATATTGTGTAAATCATGATAAATGCTAATTATACGCTAAAAATAGTAATATGACAAATCAAAGAATTAAGCATTTATTTTGTGTTTAAATGTAATTAATTTTAAAAACCGGATTTTTTTTTATTTTGATTTTGAATGTTTGAAAATAAAGTAATTCAAATGAAAATAGGCGTATTAATTGTGATGAAAAACTTCAAATTTAACTTTGTTTATAAGTGTGTTTATATTTATATATGATTAATATTTTTGTGTTTAAGTGTTATTAATGAAATGGTAATCATAATTATTAACATTAGATGTTTCCCAATATTGTGTAAATCATGATAAATGCTAATTATACGCTAAAAATAGTAATGTGACAAATAAAAGAATTAAGCATTTATTTTGTGTTTAATGTCTTTAATTTTAAAAACCGGATTTTTAAAAAAAAAATTTGAATGTTTAAAAATAAAGTAATTCAAATGAAAATAGGCGTATTAATTGTGATAAAAAAATTCAAATTTAACTTTGTTTATAAATGTATTTATATTTATATATGATTAATAATTTTGTGTTTAAAGGATATAAATGAAATGGTAATCAATAACATGAGCATGGGAAATATTGATGAGCAACTAAATAAAAAAGATTAGAAACTCTTACCGTGAGGTTTTACCGTCTCTGGGATTGAAGCTAATAATCGCCCGTCCTGTATATCAAGATGAAAAAACTCGTGTATTAAATGATGAAAGCATTAATATATTTAGATAATAGGCAACTGTATCAAAATCAAGAAATATCATAATATTTATTCTTTTTTAGGTTTTCAAACATTGTCCATACATTTGCATACAAAACATTTCCATACGTGCTTACCTGAAAATCTAAATAAAATGACATTATTCAAAAAATTAATTCATATAAATAAGCAAACATGAAACATCAAACAAAAGAAAAATCAAGCCCAAGAACAAAATTTCAAACAAACTGTTTGATTATAAAAACTAACTAAAGATTTCAAAATAAAAAATCAAACCTAGATATCAGAAGCATGTAAGCAACAGTCGCTCGGGTACAAATCTGAAACAAATGGATATATGATACATACAAAAATAAAAAAAGTAGGCTTCTTTACCATGATCAAATATAAACGAATGTGAACCAATTAACACTTGCACTAAACAAACCATTGATTATTTTCCTTTAGATTGCCGTCTTTACGCCTCGGATCCACAATAACACACAATACATATAGATTGAAACCTAAATCATTAAAATCAGTAAAAAAAATATAAAGACACAAAAACATTAATCGCCAAAAACAAATGAAGATATAAGATATCAGAAAGAAACGTAGGAGAGGCGATAGACGAACAATGATTGTGTTACAGGAGAATGGAATGATAATACCTTGAAGAAGGATCGCCAAGGATGGAGAATGATCGGTTGCTTCGTTTGATTGTTTTAAGGTTTAGAAGAGAATGGAAAATGATTTGTTATGAGGATGATTAGTTTTTTAGAAATGATAATATGCTTGATCAATTTTTACCAAAATAATCATTCAATTACCAAAACAATGTTTAGGAAAGTTATTAAAACACCTTGACCGATTTTGACTAAATTAATAAATGATTTTTGATTAAAAAACGAAAATTTTATAAATTCTCACAAGGTGCCATGTGGCTTAATGAGAGGAGGGGAGAGAATTGAACCTGCAATGTGGGAGTGCCATGTGTCCCACATTGCTTTCAAATATTAGATGTATAGATTATGTATTTCAAATGTCTAAGGTGTCGTTTGTTCATGAAGAGGTGTATTTTGATGCTTAAATTGATGGATGTGTATGGTGAGGAGGAGGGTGGCGGTAAAGATGGTGGTGGTGGTGGTGGTGGGTGTTGGGTTGGAGAAGAAGATGGGGGTATAATAGTCATTTCATAGAAGATTGAGGGATATATTAGTCATTTCACCCACAAACTAAGAGAAAACCTAACGGCCGTTAGTCTTAGGTACGTAAAGTGTTAGCCCGACAAACCACAGGGACATAGTGTGTTATACTCGTGCTGAACCTGTTAGTTGGGGCAAACCACATGAACGAAAACTACAATTGACTGTCTTCTATTTCTTACCGACATATTATATATATAACATTTCCCATCCTTAGGAATAGTAACCTCGCTAAACGCGAAATAAAAGGCCTTCAGTTTCGAATTAATTACGAAAATGCCATCGTAGTAATTTTATTATTAAAACCAAAATAAAAAAACCTTTAGTTTCGAGGTAATTACGAAAATGCCATCGCTTTACTTCTATTAGTAAATCATCTTTTTCAAGCGGTTTAGGTACTTTGCTCGGTGCAACGCGCACCGGCGTACCGGCGGAACAATAAGACTCTCTACGTTGTGTTCTCCGATTACCAGACCCTCGCAATACCGTGGATGTAACTCCGCTATTCGTCGGAAAAATCTGTAGCTTTTCACGTATCGGCGCCGGTTATGTTTGCGCGGCACGTAATTTACTAGTTCTAACTTATTTCTCAACAAACATACTAGCTGCTACTTTTATCATTTTTACTTACATACAAACAACTCGTTCCCAAACAGTCTACAAAGAACCCTTGTCGTAAATCACATAATTAACAACCCATATTCTGATCCTTTTTCTCTACAAGATCGGTTACAACTTACCCAAAGGGTGAATTGGGTAAAATTTACCTTGTATGTGACAACATCAAATTAACAAGTTTGTCCCACTATAGACAAGTTGAGTTCAATATTGGTGAGTTATATCACTTCACGAGACAATGATTTTGCACATTATTGGTTCCCACCATCAAGCGTCATAAATTTATAGTGTCATAACTTATAAAGTCCAAATGTAGTCAGCCAAAACAGAACCAACTTGAAAGAACCTCCTAGATGGATTTAGTTAACCACTCTTTTTCGCCGTTACAAAAAAAAAATAATAATAATAAAAAAAAATACTATTTTTTTTTTGTTAAGAATAATTTTGTATGGTTTGTTTCCTAACGTAGAGGAGGGAAACAATAATGTTGGGGATTTGGAGGTATACATGGCGTTTTCATGACAAATATGGACGAAGAGAACAAGGACCACCGGCACCCACTATGGTGTGAGTTTTTGAGGTTGAGGTTTATGGAGGAGGATATAATCAAGTTGCAAATGTGTTGAACATAATTGAATTTTATTAAAATAATATTCTCTTTTTTGTTATTCCGGAATTTTAAGTTTTATCACAAATAAAAACTTAACACATAGCTGATGTTATAAACATAACTTAAATTATATTATAAAAACTTTTCACAAATTTGTACGCAGCTTCAATTTATAATTACAGCTTATATTTTATTTACAAAAATAAGAAAAAAATATATAAAAACACGGCCCATTGCTTTTGTTATATATATATATATATATATATATATATATATATATATATATATATATATATATATATATATATATATATATGGTCAATTATAAAATGAAAACACGCTTGAGTTGATAAAACTTCGAAAACCCATGTAAAAAACATTTTTTTTCTTTGAAAAAAATAACAAATGTAAAATACATGTTTGTAAGCGTTTTGGACGAAAAAAATAAAAAAAGCGCTGATGGGATTTTTTTTAAAAAAATAAACAAAGTTGCTAAAAACATAGGTAAATAGCTGAAAACATGTGTTTTTTTAGCAACTTTGTTTATTTTTTTTTAAAAAAAAATCTCATCGGCGCTTTTGTTATTTTTTATTGCCCAAAATGCTTAAAAACATGTATTTTACATTGGTTTTTTTTTTTTCAAAAAAAATAATGGTTTTTTACATGGGTTTTCAAAGGTTTTCTCAACTCAAGAGGGTTTTAATTTTATCCTTCCCTATATATATATATATATATATATATATATATATATATATATATATATATATATAGGTTCCTGTACAAATGACATTTTCCGTATAAAGTGTGAAAAGTCTATGTAGTCATTGTGTTTTAAATTTTGGCTATGATGTTGCCGATTCCTTTTGCATTGTATTGTATTGAAAAACATCAAACGTAACAATTTAAAACACAATCAAATGTATTCTACACATAAAATTTAAAACACACTGATTACTTTCTCCGCATGATGTTTTAGATTGCATGTCGAGAATACATTAATTATTGTTTTAAATCGTTATGTGTTGTGTTTTTCTATATACTAGTAGGCCAAAAGAATACATATAACATCATGCCTAAAATTTAAAACACAATGTCTATATAGACTTTTCACACTTTGTACGAAAATGCCCATTGTACAGGAACCCCACCCTATATATATATAGGATCCGGATATTTTGAGAACTCGTGTGAGTTGCGAGAACTTGAGAACTCATCTGGACCAATCACTAAGTGACACATCCCCAACTTTGTATTTTTTTTAGTATTATTTTAACGAGGGTTAAAAAGGTCATTGTACATTGTTAATTGTGAGTATTTTAGTAATTTTGAAACCCTGAAATGACCACTCTATTAAATAATAATATTATTAATATCTCTTCTCTGTCTCTCTTTTTAAAACCCTCCAGATGCTTCATCTCTCTCTCTCTCTCTCTCTCTTACACACACACACATTCAAACACAACACCGATCTGCTCATCCATGATGATGATGATGGTGGCCCAGATGAAGAAGACGGTCCTATGGTGGTACGATGAAGAAGGCCATGGCTGCAGATCTGTGGTGGTACGATGAAGAAGACGAACCTGTGACGAAGAAGACGAATGAACATGTGAAAAAGAAGACGAACGGTGGTGTGTGGTGTTGAAGTGAACAGATCAGATCAGATCTGTGGCTATCAGATCTGTAACAAGGTTCAGGAAACAATTCAACTCCACAAAACCCTAAAAATCTTCCTTAAACACTCCAATTTTTAGATCTCTTATAATTATAAGGTATCTTCCTTATTATTCAGATCTCTTTTCACCTGTTTGTTTGCTCGATTTTGTCAGCTTTAACTCAATGTACAAAACCCATGTATGATGAATGAACTTAATTCTGATACGGTTTTATACTGTACTGATGAACAATTACCGATGATATATAATTTTTTTTTCTCGAGTTAAATGCAAAGAAAAACTAAAATGTTGACTTGAGTTGATTGAAGTGGGGGTAGTTTTTTTTGGATGATCAAAGATTAATAATACGGAGTAATAATATTGGGTTGGGTTGGGGGTTGTGTTAATCTAATCGGTGGCTGACGCTATGTTTGAGGGAGTAGTAGTAGTGAAACAAGAAACAAAAGCCAGAGAAAGACTCCATCCATCAATTCATTTTCTTATTTTCTTTCTTTCTTTCTTTGGCCGTATTAAATTTGTGAAAAAAGAAACAAAACCAAGCATTACATGCTTACATCACAAAACTGGATCTAAGACTTAATTGATTTCTACCGATTCAGGGAATGTATTATTATTGTTAGTATAAAACCACCACAGTATACAAATATTTGTTTCTTTTTCTATACAAAACCACCATCAGTCTAGTATAAAACCACCACAGTACACAACTATGGGTTTTTTACACTGGTGTAAATTCCTAGATTGTGAAAATAATTTCCATTAAATAAGTATCTCCTTTATTATTATCATAATACCTCTTTATTATTTTTATCTTTTTGGTGTACACTATTTTGTAACAGATTTTTTTATGGTAATATTTGGGCGCTTATGGACTGTTGACAACATATGTTTTTTGTTTGTCCTACACATACATAAAAGTGAATTAGGAACACTAAAAACTGTAAACTTTGATACAAGTTGGCCTGTTCTTTGTTTTAAAAAAACGCGACTGAGTTTGCGTTAAGTAAGAGAGGCATCGCTTCCGACCGTCTGAGGCGACTTGTTTTCTTTTTCAATAAAACCACCACATTACACACTTATTATTATTATTATTATTATTATTATTATTATTATTATTATTATTATTATTATTATTATTATTATTATTATAAAACCACCACATTACACAACTATTTGTTTTCTTTTCTATAAAAAACCACAACTAGTCTATTAAAACGTGTTTATTTTTTACACCGATGTAAGTTTGTTACATATTTGTGATTTAGTGCTTATTTTTTACTGGTTTACACCAACGTAAAAACAGGTTTTTGATTTCGTGGTTTTATTAAATTTGTTATGTGTGATTTGCTAGAATACATCTGATATGTGATATTTTTGTTTCACAACTTTGAATGAAGCACTGAGAGAAAAAGTCAACCGTCTTAAACTTGAGGCGGGTCAACCACCACTCCTTAACACGGGTCAGCTCAAAACCTAGCTTCATGGACTTCAACTAAATGGTAAAAACAAGCATATATAAGGTACATCTATATTACGCGATGTGGGAATGTATACAAATGTCGGTAAAGATTGTTCTTGAGTAATATTTATGCAAATATGAGCTGTTTTTGTACGGGTCGGGTCAGGTTTATGGCTTGTTCTAGAGAGTGGTGGTTTATGTGAGTTGTGCAAATATTATGGCTATGTTATTGTTGCCCCTATGTAATTGTAATTTTTATACAATTTTTTTCAAAGGCTTTTAGGTTGTTTATACACTGATGTAAATTTGGCCATGTCTTTCAAAGGTGATGATGGAGATCAAGGAAATGAAGAACAACTGGTTGCTTACACTGATGTAATTATGTTTGCCCTGTTGTAATTTGTGATTTTTATACAATCGATGTAATTTGTGATTTTTACACTGATGTAATTATAAAATTCTGTTGGGGGGTTTTACACTGGTGTAAATAATTTTTACACATACATTATTTCTGAATGTGGGGGTGCAGAGATTTTTTATTTTTGTAAAGAATGTTTTAAAAAACACATAAGGGATGGGTGATGGTGATGTGATGGGGAAAAGGAGGAGAGAGAGTGGGTTTATAAGATTACTATAGTATGCTCCAAGACTATTTTAATATTATCTTTCATAAATAAAAAACAAGTGGGTGGAAAAAGACAAAACCCCATGTGGCATAATAAGAACCATTAGACGAGGAAAATCAATGGCCTAAATGAATTCTTATGGTTCTCACAACTCATAAGGGTTTTCAAAGTATCATAACCACATATATATACAAAGTATAGAGACAAAACCCACTCAAATTGAGAAAACCCCTGAAACTCCTACATAACAAGCTTTTTATTATCTGAAAAAATTAGGGCATGTAATATAAATGTTTTTAAGAGTTTTGGGACAAAAAATAAAATAAAAAATGCCAAGTGGATTTAAAAAAAATAATTAAGTTTTTGTTGTGTAACATATGTTACACACTTTAGAGATATCTAACACAAAACTTATTTATTTAAAAAAAAAAAACACTTGCTGCTTTTTTATTTTTTATTTTTTTTGCTCAAAACTCTTAAAAACATGTATATTACATGCCCTAATTTTTTCAGATAATAAAAATCTCAGGAAGTAAGAGTTTCTAGAGTTTCCTCAATTTGAGTGGGTTTTCTCTATAATCATACTCTTTCTATCTATCTATATATATATATATATATATATATATATATATATATGAAAGTTTACTGTAAAAAGGGTGTTAGCGTAAAAAGTGTAAGAATGATTTTAGGCTTTTGATAAAAAAAAAATCAATTGATAAGATAAAAATGGGAAAAGTATACGTTGAGTTTCCAAAAGATAAGGGGAAGGGCAAAATAGGTATAATCTATAATTGTTGAGTTCTACCCTCATTTTTTAAATGTACATAATTTTTTCACACGACATTATTTTTTTTCTAAAAAATACACCATAAAAACAAGCATTTTATCCTGACGAGATTTATCTTCAATTGTTTACGTAATAAACTTTGAGAACTATTAGTATTCAGATTTGTTTACGTTCTGCAACAAGGGTGTTGACCTGATGAGATTTATTGTTTCTGCATTTTCATTGATTCACAAGAAACTACCCATCTGAACTTCTTTTTATTACTTTAATTCTTTTTTGACAAATTACAATGACAAATAGTTCTTAGTTAATGTATAGAACAAGCTAGTCATGAACAATGGAAAAAGTGAAGAACAGAGCACGATCAAGTTATCAACCCAGCGAAATTTTTTTAAAGTATAGCAATAGAGTATGCAAATAAAATAGGATAAAAAGCTTGCTTTTATGGTGTATTTTTTTTAAACAATGTCGTATGAAAAAGTTATTGGTGTTTTAGAAATTGAGGTGAAACTTGAAAAAAAAGTCAACAATTATGGTGATGGACAATAATACCCTTTTTTGATAAGAAAATGTGTCAGCCTTTGTTCCTTCTTACACTTTTTACGCTAACACCATTTTTACGTTAGCCTCACCCTATATATATATATATGGTAGGGATCATAAAAAGTAGCTCACGTGCATGATTTGACCTTTGTATAATGCTTTCTGAGGACCATGACATGGATTATCTTATACACTTATACAGATGTATGAATTTGGAGTTGTTTAAAAACCTCATTACTCTACGACGCTTGTATTTTTAGTACTGTTGTTCATCTATTTTCTTTTATTATATGATAATTAAACACTTAACATGCATATAGTTTTTTTTCCCTTGAATGACTACTCTATGTCAAGCAAAGTGGCATACTAATGCAATGATCTTGTTTTACATCTCAGCTACAATATAACCTCAATGATTAGTAATAGTAAGATGATATAACCATGATAGGAAGAAAAAGCATGAGTCTATAAAATGCAAGTGAACATAATGTTTTCAGTAAAAGACTTACACATGTAATAGCTTTTGTCCTTTAGTTTTTTTCCCTTATCTTGAATCATTTAGTTAAATTACACTAAGTAAGTAATGATAAAGCAACTCAGTTAAGGCCACTATAGAGTGGAATCAACCGAGAAAAAAAAAAAGACAATTTGTGGTTGGAATTGATGTGGGCCAGTTGTATGTGTTTTGTGACAACATCGGATATGTTCCCGCCCTGTATTGTCGTTTTAAGGTTTGAATTATGTCTCACCTCTTAATGTTAACTCCGCCGCAACGCACGGGTCCCCACTAGTATAGAATGGTGTAAGATAAAGGAGCTTTGATGATGCAAAGTCATATAATGGACAGCCATATAGTCAAATGACCCAAACACTCTTAGGTAGAACAAAAGTTATAAAGTTGACCTAAAACACTGTTCAATCCTATGGGATTTACATATATTGTAATGAACAATGCCATTTGGGCATGTTGCCTATTAACAAATTTTAAAAACTTATATTTAGTTATTTACTAGCTTATCAAGTTAATTTAGAAACTTAAATAAGTTATTATTTTTTTTTAACAAGTCATTATCTTCATTAATAAAAACTATAACAAATTATAAGTGGATGACTGATAAGCGGACAACAAGCTGCGTCGCTACCCCCTTTTGAATAGCAAAACATACTCTATTAAAGATGAAGCTTTGCCCCTTTGTTGACGAACAATTATTATACACTACCTTTTGCACCCGATCTAGAAAACGGATCGCTTCAGGGGCAAGGCCCCCAAATTTATCAAATGCAAAAGGCATGAAGACGTGCTGGTTCTCCAAGCAGACGTTTTCATGTTTAACAACTTTTTTAGATTCAGCTTTCGAGACTGCTTGTCTTGCCACAAACCCTGAATCCCAAAGTCTCAACAGACGGGACACTCCAGTGAGGTCGAAGCACGCATGCTTTTCTTGTGCCCATCCGAACACAAGTATATCTGCTGGTCGTAAGGTATACCGTCCGTCTAACGGATCCGTTAGTTAAAAAGTACATCGACTGGCCATATGATAAGTCATAAATTACAGTACAAATGTTTATTTTCTTTTTTAATGTTCTAAACCCCAAAAAGAATATATATGTATTATTAAATCTTAAACTTAATCTTATTATAGAAAATAGTAGTATTCAATAAAAGTACAGTGATGAGACAAAAATAGGTATGAATGGAGTGTCATACTCATGTGCAGATATACAAGGCCAGGGCAGGTGCTAGAATTAAATAGATACCAACCAAAGGATCAACAAACTATATTCAAAAACCTAGGACCCCATTCAATTCAATACCCTCCATCTAAACACTGCTTCCTTGCCAATTCCATTTATTTTACTCATTTATTATTCAAAAGTACATTTGCTTCCTTTCTTTTTTATTTTTGGAGTAAATGTTTTTCATAAATGTATCTCCAAAAACACAAATCAGCTACAGTTATATACACTTATGTATCATATATGTTGCGTATTAAATTTTATATATTTACCAGTTTATTCTCCGGGAGCGTCCCGGGATAGACAAATCTAATATGAAGTGATAAAATGCGTGTACTATAAAAGAAATAGACCGTTTTTTATATACTTTTTTATTTTTTTTGTAAAGGATCAACACTCGTCTCTGTACAACTGTCACAATGATCAACACACGTCTCTAACGACAAGTTTTTAATAATAACTAGTCCAAGCTAGTTACCAAATCATAGGTGCCAAAACCCTCTCAATGATCAAACTGCCCATTAAACCGAATGCGAATGACTAAATACGAGTAATTGCCACATTAGCAACTTATTTAAATAAACTAAACCACAAATATTCTTCAAACAATGAAAAACAATCCATAATAATACTAGATTCAACAAAGTTTAAGTTTCCCATAAATGAGCCGTCCACCCGGGGGTGGTTACACACGAATTAGTCGCTCATCAGGATGCTTAAATCTTCCATGGTTGTTTTTGTGACACCCGGCATATTCAGGTCAATACTTTTATACTTTACATACATGCGTTTCGTACTTTACATGCATACGAGTCTATCTCAACGAAAACATTTTAAATAACTACTTAATATCATACTTAACTGGGGTCAATTAAGTCGTACTGATGATTCGGGAATCATCGGGAGTCGTTACAATGGTTCGAGAAACCATTGGGTGTCGGTCCATAACCATGTGTACAAGAATCGGTGATTCGTGGAATCGCCGGGTTTAACGCACCCACGCAAGTCTCGAGTCCCGGGAATTGGTGATCGGGCGGGAACGTGTTATTTATCATGCATTATATGTTTACAATCATTATGTGGCTTGCCGGTATGTGAATATGTGTTAACATATGTTAAAACGGGGTTTAACGCGCAAAACACACGAATACAGAGGTTATAGGCGATTAGGCTTATGGGGAATAGCCTAATCGCCAATATAGGGGCGATTGGAGGGAAACTTTAAGCGAGTAGGAGGCTACTCGCATGAAAGTTCATGCGATTAGCAGTCCCAATCGCATGAAGAGCTGCATAATCGCCTGAATTGCCCCAAACGACTAGAAACGCCTATAAATACCACCCTTGACCTCCAAAACATCATTTGTGCAACCCTAGCCGTCCCATAACATAACCCAACGCACAAACACCCTCTGGAACTCGTTTTTGCATCAAAACCACCATTTTCAAGCTTATTCCATCATCACCTCTTGATTACAAGGTGTGTTCTTCAAACCCAAACCTTTATTTGATTATGTTTTACTCCCTAAACGTCCAGACCTGGCTTATAAATGTTTTTATCTTTGAAAATCCATTTAAAACCGTTTTTAAACAAACCCACACCTTTACATGTATTATATGTGTTATATGTGTTTAAAGATAGGATTTTTAGGATTGAATCATGGTTGTTCTTGTGTTATTATGATGTTTATTGCTGTTACAAGTTAGTATGATGATGTCATAGGAGTTTGAATGGTTTTGGTTGCGTATTGTTGATACTTGATGTCTTGACCCATTTGAAGGATTTTGGATGATTAAGGATGATATGAGGTATGTTGTTGATTGTGTGATGTTAGGGTTTGTCGTAGGATGATGCTAGAACAGTAGGATGCTATCGGACAACGTGGTTATGTGATTTAATCTGGATATTTGCTATTTAGGGCAAGTTCTTGCATGTTGATGTGATGTTTACATGCTAAGTTGCCATTTTAGGAAAACGCTCGCATTCGGAACTGTTATAATGATGAAAACTTAGGGGTTTTGCTTGAAATATGTTTGTTAATGTGTTAGGATGATTATTGGGTGTTTTTACACGTTTCGGATCTGATTTGGAGGGTTAAACGCGCGAAAAACCACATCGGCTGCACTATAGGCGATTGGGCATCCTAATCGCCTATGTTATAGGCGATCAGGGGCCTAATCGCCTGAATGGGAAGCCTAATCGCGTATATATAGGCGATTGGGGTCATACTCGCCCCCATTTCATGCGATTGTGATCCTAATCACTAGTTCAGCCCTGAATTGCATACCTTATGACCATAATCGCCTATAATGCACATGAATAGCCCTAATCGCCTATCCTAAGGGGCGATTAGCCCTTGTAATCGCCTGTTGACCATCCATAATCACATGTTGACTTTCCTAAATGCTAGTTTACTTCCTAATCGCGTGTAATGCTGCTGTATGTATATTTTAACATCCCGGAACATGATTTGACGCCTAGAAACATGATAGGAACCCCGGGATACACCCAATGGCTTAGTGATACGTGTTCGGACCTGTTTACGCGTTAATTGGACATTATGCTAGACTAGGTGAACTATTACGCGTATTAAGTGTTTAACTGCATATGTGGCATGATGTCTTGTATTGTCTAACACATGAGATGTCGGGTCACCAATGGGATGTCGGGCCTTGTCTGGTACGGTCGGTTAAACGTTGAAACATCATTTCATATGTACACGGTTATGGTCTGGACTACTAGGGACTAATCAACCTACGGGTTGTTAGTCTAACACCTTATATGCTCGTCATGATAGGTCACCGGTATTAGGGGCCGTCTATTGAGCAGATCTACTTGTCGTAATACGAAGAGCAGCATCAGGTGAGTTTCACGGCCCCGCCTTACGCTTTACATTTTGGGGGAGACACATGCTTATACTTATTACATAAATTATCATGTTATACTAGTGGTTGATTCATTTACATACTATACGATACGTAAAGTCCCGGGGAAACCATGAATATGCTGGATAGCATAACGGGGGAAATGTGGATAGATCTATTGGGATTGACAGACCCCACTCGTCGGCTGGGAGCCGGACGGGTGCATATTGTCTCGGTCGTACGCTAAATCATTTCGGGCAAAATCATATTTCGTTGTCTGTAATGGTTTCCGGTCGTAGTAGTATAACTCATGCGTCTAGCTAACGCTATTACTTATGATATAGTGATAACATGATGGCTTTTATTACTTTAAACATTTAATATAAAACCTGTGAACTCACCGGCATTATTTGCTGACGTTTTTAGCATGTTTGTCTCAGGTCGTTGAGGTAGCAGCTTATCATAGGCGCACGGAGTCACACGGCGTCTAGGTTTCATATGCATTGTCATATCTTTTCAGACTTACGTACTTTTACATTTTGGGTTGTAATAAAAGTTACGCTTCCGCAGCGAATGGATTTATGGAAACTTGATGGTTGTTTATTTCATTTTACGTATCATATAGTGTCGTTTATTGTGACCGTTGACTTAGATCCTGGTTTGTCATGCGCCTCGCGGTAAAACCCCGCACGTGGAATTTGAGGGTGTGACAGTTTTAGATCTTGCTTGCATGAATCGGGATGTAACCGAGTTCATTGGAAGTCACCAAAAGCTTCCAAAATTGTCAAACAAGTTGCAAAATTCGTAGCATGTATTCTAGTTTCCCCTTACAAATGTAAGGTTGTGGGTTTAAATCCTTGCAAATACAAGGTTAGGTGGAAATAAGGTGGTATAAAATTTGCTGTTAAAGAAAAATACGGTCCTGAAATTGTTTCTTATAATTTGCCGTTGTTTTCTACTAGATTACAGGCCACATTCAATACCCATTAAGGTCCTCATCATGTTTCTAAATAATAAATTGTTGACTATAACAATTTTTCCAATACGGTCCTAGTGGCTGATTTTGGTATAATTAGCCTTCTTACTTTCACCAACTCTTCGTTTAAGCTCCATTTTTTAATTCGATTGGCTTGTTTCTTCACCGATTCCTTTTTCCATCCTTCCAAAATGCCTCCCAACAGAACTTAACATGTTCCACCTGCAAAAAGGATAGTCATATCAAAGTAGTGTGTTTCACATCACAATTATACATAAAAATATCATATTACACCCATTAAGTATCAAAACTCTACCCATACATCATGACTTCGGAAAGGTGGAGCACATAAGGGGTTTAAGGAGAGATAATAAACTTACTTTTGTGGCGATTCAGGAGACATAAATGTCTGATCCTGCTAAATACACACCCTAATGATGCTTAGTATTGGTCTAAATGAGGCACACACACACACACACATATATATAGGGATCCAGAAAAAACCCTTGTTATAGTGAAAAATCTGGAAACTCTGACTTCCCGAACTTTTTAGGGCCTGAAAATTTTAGGGCATGTAATATACATGATTTTAAGCATTTTGAGCCAAAAAAATAAAAATAGCGCCGAACACTTTTTTTTAAATTAAGTTTTCGGGTAACACATGTTAAGCGAAATTAACATGTGTTAACAATGTGTTACCCAAAAACTTATTTATTTTTTTTTAAAAAAAAGTGTTCGGCGTTTTTTTGATTTTTTTGACTCAAAATGCTTAAAATCATGTATATTAAATACCCTAAAATTTTCATATAAAAAAAGTTCGGGAAGTTAGAGTTTCTAGAGTTTTCACTATAACAAGGGTTTCCAATATATCCTTATACTATATATATATAGGGAGGATAAATTGAAAACCCAGCTAAGAAAACTAAAAAAAACCTTGTAAAAACCATCTTTTTTTTTTTTTTTGTAAAAAATACACAAGGTAACATACATGTATTAAAGCGTTTTGGGCCAAAAAAAAAAACGCCGATATGATATTTAAAAAAATAAACAAAGTTTGTGCTGTTACATATGTAACAGCGCAAATTTTGTTTAAATATCCAATCGGCGCTTTTTTTTTTATTTTTTTTGCCCAAAACGCTTTAATACATATATGTTACCATGTGTATTTTTTCAAAAAAAAAATTAGATGGTTTTTACAAGGATTTTCTTAGTTTTCTTAACTCAAAGAGGTTTTCAATTTTTGCTCCCCCTATATATATCGGTCAAAAGGTTGCACACAAACTTCAAGGGAATATCAGACCTGAAACTTCGTGCTGACATGTCTCATATTGGTCAATATGAGGCATATTAGGGGTTTTTATTTATTTTGTATTTTCATTTGTATTGTTTTTAAATAACAAAAAAAAATACTAAATTAACTTAAAAATTCCAAAAATTAACAAAAAGTTAGTTATATTCATTCCAATATTATTTTAACAAAATTACAACTTTTTGTTACCGGTATTATCTTATAAAAATTATTACTTTTGTTTGGTTTTGTTTTTGGTTGGTTTTGAAGATTTTTGTTTTGTTTTGGTGAGTTTGAAGAAGTTATAAGTTTGGTTTAGAAAAGTTTTTTTTTTTAAATCGATTGATCGTTGTATTTTAATACATTCGAAAAAACTTTTTTTTTTTTGTAACAAATTGATTAATCAATGTATTTCAGTCGATTTTTTTTTTCAAACTTTTTACCATTTGTACTACAAAGATAGTCCTTGTGGTTAATATAGAGTAACATATTATAGTACTAAATTATTTTTTAACATGTTAAGGGTTTATGGTTTTACTTTTGTAACATGTTGAGGTACTAAGACTAATTTCGTTAGTTTTTCTAGTTAAGATTTGATAAAATGACTAAAATGCTTAATAATAGCAAGAGGGTCAGTTTTTGTAATTAATTTTATTTTATTACAAGGACAATTTTTGAATTTTATTGAAATGAGAATTATCTATTAACATTACTAAAACATAAAATTTTTAAATTATAAAAAATATTAAATAAAATAAATATAGGCTATACATTTTAATAGATATTTTTTTATAAAATAATACCTTTATCCATCAACCACCGCCGAAGCTAGGAGTAAAGAGGGAAAATGGAAGATTGACCAGCGATGTCGAAACCGTCGTAGAGCCAATGGTGGACGATATCGAATGTGACACGAGCAATGACAATTTTAATGATATTATTAGTATACACTTATAATTTAACATTTTTAAGTTTTCTTTTTTTCAATACAATACTTCTTAATAATTTTAATATTTTTTTTATAAAACAATAAACCCTTTTAATGAATAAAAGTATAATTATTTAATTTAGTATATTTAATGTGGCTGAACATTTTAGTCACTTTTAATGATGACCTACATTAAAATGATATTAATAATATTTTTTTTTATAAAGCAATACTTTTTAATAGCAATAACACAATACTTTAGTATTTGGCATGGGTATTTTTTATAAACCACACTCGGCATGTAGTTATATGGATAGAAGTATTGTTTTAAAAAAATATATATCAATGTATAGAGTATAAATATGTAATGTAACACCCCAAAATTTCTAAACCGTAATTTATGATAATATAAGCACACGTGGCTTTTAATCGAACGAAATGGGGAGCGACTTATACGAAATGCCTAATCTAGAAATTTACCCTGTTAACCTTGTTAGCTAAACAAGGCTTAGACAATTACATGAGACTAACTGGATTAGTGCTAGTTAACTAGCAAATGCATGACTAATAAATGGTAGGGGCTAATTTTGCCAATCCACCAAACTTGAGCTTGGTTAAAAAAAAAAAATATATGGAGACCTCATTTTTTTCCAGGAGATCGATCTCCATCAAAACACACACACTAAAACACACACTTAACCAAGAAACTCAAGAACAAGCTCAATTCAAGGCCAATTCAAAGGGGTTTTGATTGCATTAGCCCTAAAACGAATCATCCAAGCATAATACACACAAGGTAACCTTTTATTTGACTAATTTTGATGGTATGTTCATGCTTGGTTATGGTGAACATCATGGGTTGTTATAAAAACGAAAATTAAAAGCTTGTAAAGGTTACTCTAGTATGAGGAGACCATAATACATGATAATTTGTGTGTGTTAAGAAAAATCCTTATGAGATGAATATATCTTTGCAAATTCATGTTATAAGATGAATTGGGTTTCTTGGTGGATTTGTAGAAACCACCTTTAGAGCATGAAATACTAGTTTTTGTTAATACTTATCAATGCTAAACTATGATTTAGATGATTATTGGAATGCTACCAAGTGTTTGATAAAACGCCTCAATGAAACTAGATTTCACTTGGGCATAGATAATTTGGTGAAAACATGTATATTGGTAAACATGACCAAAAATGCGTGTAGACAAGTAAAGACTAGGTTCTAACAACCTAAGTGATCATTCACCTCATAGGTGTGTATACAAGAGACTTTGGATAGCCAAGGAGTCTTGAATTGAAGTAAAAAAGGAAGTGCGCATAAGGTAAGTCACTCGATGACTTAAATCTCAATATATTCCTAGGGTGTTTAAATGCTTATTTATACCTTTGTATATATTCGGAAGCTAGTAGTTGGAGTATCACAAAAGAAGCTTAAACGAGATTCATAATACATAGAAAACGACCTTAGAGGAAGGTTGTCAATATCCCAATTAGGCTAACGGGTCAATTGGGTAAAACACTAGTTAGTTAAGGACCTAAGCCGAGGGTCAACATTATGCCGATATCAATTTTTGTTAATTTCTTGAGTATATCCGTAGACTCTAAGTTATCAATCTCAAGCTGGTCTATAAGCGAAAAGGGGCGCGGACTAAGGTAAGTCATAACTATGACTTTTAAATATATGCATATCTTAGAAATTATACCAATGAAGTGTCGTAGGAATCGAGGTTCTATCATAATTCCCAAGAGGCTTGAAAAACCTTGAAAATAAGCCGTGTCGCGAGTCACATAGGTCGCGCGAGTAAGACCGAGAGAAGTGGCACATGTGGCCATGGACACGAGGCGTCGCCATAACGGCGAAGTGACTTGGCGAGTAAACATCTTATCAAGTTGAGACTTGATTTGTCATATGCGAATCACAACCACGAACTTGGGAATTATAAAATTTCATGATTTTAACATCTATGAGCCTTAACGGGTCAATTTGGGAAAAAAAAACATTTCTTAACCGAACCGAAGTGTAAATTGAGGATGAATTTGGTTTCGGGCAAAGCTTTGGAATTGAAAATAGAATATGAGAATAAGTCCTAAGTGTAGGGACCTTAACTTAGCCAAAATGGATGAAAAATCTTGAAAAGGGTGGAAATTTTGCAAAGGTATATAACACAACAGAAGATGCAAGAATTCTGAGTAAAACACCCCGTCGTGCTACGCGACGGGGAGAGGCTACAGGCGTCACGTGATGCGACGACCCTTCGTGCTACGCGGTGAGGGAAGGACTTTCCCGTCGCGTGACGCGACGAGCATTAGGACCCATTTTTCATAATTTTTATCATTTCCATCCAATCCTATTCAATCCTATATATGTTTAATGGGTTAAATGTTTTGTAAAACTCTTAGGTAAGAAGACTTTGAAGTCGGAAGATGATCACACCAAAAATCAAGAACCGAACGCTCGAGACTCGATCGCTTCCGCGACTTTTGAACACGAACTATTATAAACTTATTTTTGGAAGGTGTTATTGTTACCGTTTTCAATAATAACTTCTTCTTGTGTACGTTTTGAACCATAATACGTATGTACTAAAAGTTGTAAATCTTGTTAAGTATGCAATGTTTTGAATCCAAACTTCCAAACTAAGTTTATTAACACGTAAATTATGCTATAATACCCGTTTATCGGGTAGGGTTTTACATGTAACATAGTATATTTTGATAATTTAAAATTATAAGTTCTAATAATATTAATAGATTATTCTCATTTTAATAAATTGCAAAATAAAAAATCCCTTATAATCAATTAGAGTTAATTAAAAGAATAGCTCCTCTAGTTATTATAAGTCATTTTATCAAAACTTAACTAGAAAAACTAACGAAGTTAGCCTTAGTACCTTAACTTGTTACAAAACTAAAACCATAAACCCTTAATATGTTAAAAATATAAGTTACTACTATAATATTTTACCTTTTATAAACCTTAAGGATTATCTGTGTAGTTAACTCTAAAGTTTATAAATATTTTATCTTTTTGAAGCAAAATATTTTAAAACCTTATATGGTAGTATAGATCTTGAATCGTATCATATGGTGTAGTATTGTGACAACCTGCACCCTTCACTTTTTATAAATGTGCATAATTGGTTCCTCAACTATTTTAAAATTTTTATTTTAAACCTCGTATTTTAATAGGACCAAAATTCACAATTCAATAAAACTTATAATTTTTATAAGTAAAAGTATGCATGTTTTATACTCACATATACACCCGAGCACGTATGTTTCAGACCTTGATACTCAAAGCCTTAATTTTTGGTCCTAAAACAACTTAGAAACCGAAGGAAACAAGTCCAGAACTTAAAATTGATTAAATTAGAAAAATTGATTTTTTTAGCTCTCGCAGTCCGCTGAGACAGTCAAACAGTCAAAGTCCCAGTCAAAGTCCTAGTCAAAGTCTCATTCAAAATCCTAGTCAAAGAGTCAATTCATCTTAAAACCTTACTTTATTGTGTTGACCGATTTTAAAGCCTAATTGAATCCAAAACTAGTATAAAAACTCACCTATGACCCATTACACTTTGCACCTCTAAATCGATTGTTTCAATTCGATTAAACTCTCCCTCATACCTTTCTTCTAGAGTATATTACTTTTACATTTAAAGCTTTGATTATAAGCTCTTGTAATTGGCGAATTGGAAGCTTGATATTTTTTGCTATTCGGTTTCTTTTCTTCTAAATTGGACTAGTTTCGTTGTTGAATCTTTGGATTGCTCGCATTTTCACGCTCGCTTAGTCATCTAGTCGTTTGGCGAAAGTGAGTATATCTTTCCCCTTTTTCATGTTTTACACTTTCGGGGTGACTCATGTATGCTTTAATCTATATTCACAATCGCAATTCATGTATGTGTTTTACTTGTTGATTCGCTGATAGTGTGTACTTATGACCTTAATCATCAACCCGGTGTGGGCCTAGCATAGCGATAAATAGTACTTGACTATTGTTATGTGTAAACTACTTGCTTTGTCGCATACTATATATAATCATACTATTGGGTGACTACTATACATATATACTAGATATCGCATTATTCTTGGATATCATTTCTACTCTAAAGGTTTGATTTTGGGTGACATTTGTACATAGCTTGAACACTAAATTATAGACAGTATAACACGTGAATTGCGAAACTCTTTATCTATATGTATTCAAAATAGGGTATGTTCACCAATACATTCTGTGTTGACAAAATTATTTTCGTACATGTTTCAGGTTATTTATGAGACGACTTTTTAGCTTTTGGAATTTTACTTAGATGTTGAGTTTATTGGATTTCAGTTTTAGTTTTCGCTTTAGAATTTTGTATCTTGTAATTTATTTCAATGTAATAAACTATTCAATACAATATATTCCAATTTACACTTTAGTACTATGAGTTATTGAGCAATCGTCACTACGTGAAACCTCGATGTTTCTGCCATCGGTTGGGGTGTTACAAGTATCGTATAGTACACTATACTATTATAAACTACAAGATAATGTTTTGAAAAATAATAAAATATTTATAAAACTTTGTTAACAAAAAATAAATGTTGTATAAAAGGTACAAAGTTTGCAAAAAAATTGTCAATATGCCTCATATAGATCTATACGTGGCATATTAGACCCCTTATTACTTCTCAGCCAAGTATTAGACTCAATACCTGACTCTGATATGACTCGTATTGACCAATACGAGGCATATCAGAGCCACGTATTGGTTTTGATACTAGGCCGAGAAGTGATATGGGGCCCTAATATGCCTCATATAGATCAATATGAAGCATATTAGGGTCTTTTTGTTTTTTCATTTTTATTGTTTTTAAATAACTAAAAAAAAAACTAAATTAACTTTTAAAAAACCAAAAATTAACAAAAAGTTAGTTACAATCATTCCAATATTATTTAAAAAAATACAACTTTTTTACCGATATTATTTTATAAAAATTATTTCTTTTGTTTGGTTTTGTTTTTGTTGGTTTTGAAGATGTTTGTTTTGTTTTGGTGAGTTTGGAGAAGTTATATATACGGTACAAAGTTTGAAAAAGTTATAAGGTTGGTTTGAAAAAGTGTTTTTTTTTAAATCGATTGATCATTGTATTTTAATGCATTCGAAACAAAACAAACATTTTCAAAACCAAACAAAATAAATAATTTTTATAAAATAATATCGGTAACAAAAAGTTGTAATTTTTTTAAAATAATATTGGAATGAATATAACTAATTTTTTGTTAATTTTTGGATTTTAAGTCAATTTAGTATTTTTAGTTATTTAAAAACAATGAAAAAATACAAAAAAAAAAAACGACCATAATGAGCCACATATTGATCTATATAGGCATATTAAGGGAAAAGATTCCCCTACATCACTTTTCAGCTTAGTATTGGTATCAATACGAGGTTTGAATTAGGGATGGTAATGGGTTGGGTTCGGGTTGGGTATTGGTAATCCCAAACCCGTACCCGTTTGTAAAATCATGTCCCAAACACGGCCCAATACCCGTCGGGTATTTGTCAGGTAATTACCCGTCGGGTATCGGGGATACCCATGGGTATCGGGTATACCCATTATTTTGTTAAAAAAAATACCCGTTGGATTTCTACTAGAAAATACCCGCATGCATCGGGTATACCTGTTATTTTACCAAAACATGTATAAGTTACATATATCAACATCTTCACAAAATGTCTCAAATAACTAAAATAGATAAACTTCATAGTATATAAATCTCAATACATCATCATCATACTTCACTTCTTTAGTATCAAAATAGAGCTACCAAAAAACACATTCAATAAATAAACTCATTTTCCAATTTTCATGAAGCTACTGAGCAGATATTGTTTCTCATTCCTTCAAAACTCTTTCCTGCAATTGTAAAAAGAATAAATAAAAAAGGAAATAGTTGGTATTTTCATATAAATGAAGTTAATGACGTTTCATTCTTGAAGCAATTAATGGGATTGAATGAAAATTTGGAAATATTAAATAAAAAAGGAAATGCGATTATAAAAATACAAAGAGACAAATACTAAATATATTTAAGAAAATATAATATTATACATAAACTGCATTGGGTATTTTTGCGGGTATCGGGTACCCATATATCGGGTAATCGGGTCGGGTATTACTATATACCATACCCGAACCCGAACCCGGAATTTTATATTTTTTAAAACCCGAACCCTGTCCCGTACCCATCGGGTTTCGGGTATACCCATCCCAAACATTTCGGGTTTCGGGTATACCCGTCGGGTTCGGATTTTTTTGCCATCCATAGGTTTGATTATGTGCCTAATACTAGGTTTATTAAACTATATGATGTTGACCAACACAAAAAACAATAAAGTTGATAGTCCTTATATAGAGCAATAGGAGGAGCATCTAGGGTGTCAAATTAATTTTTTTGGGTGTCTAAATATTAGCACCCCCTTAATTTCTATCCAAAACGATTTAATTACATTTTCTCTCTCATATGCATGGCATATGGACATTTCCCACAATTTTTCAACGTTAATAACTTTTTATACGACATGTTTTTTTGAAAAAAAATACACTAAATTAATGAGCGTTTTATTATATTTTCAACGGATACCATAATGCTATACAAAAAAAGAAAAGAAAAAAGAAACGACTTTTTTTATGTGGTGATTAATGAAATAGATGCTTAAATTATATATGAGTAGAAAAAAATAGTCTGAAGTAGGGCTGTAAACAAACCAAACGTTCGGTGAACAGTTTGTGAACTGTTCGGCGGGAAGTTCGTTTGTGTTCGTTCGTTTAATAAATGAACGAACACAAACAAAAAACTCCGTTCGTTTAGCTAAACAAACGAACATGAACAGAGAACACGTTCGTTCGTTTATGTTCGTGAACGTTCGGTAACGTGTTCGTGTATGTTTGTTTTTGTTCGATAGTTCATTAGGGTTTTTAATTTTTTTATATTTAATTTACGTATTTCAAATTTCCAAGAGGTAGATTATTTAACATATATTAGTGTATCACAAGTTAGTATTACTTTAACTATTTTGATTAACTGTTATTTTTGATGGATTAAACGAGGATTTCAAGTTTAATATGATACCTCTGTGTTTTTATAAAACATTATGTGATCAAGATTATGTCACGTATATTTGAGTAATTAGATTAGTATATTCTAGGCGGACAATGTTATCGATGAAAAATGCGAATTTTCAGAATTTAATGTGTTAGTTTGTGCTCAATTTTGTTCAGTAATGCCTCTTATTGTTTGCTTACATTCATTTGTGTTTGTTTGTGTTCGTTTTTGTCTGACACCTAAATTTAGCAAATAAATACAAGCGAACACGATAAAAAATATCGTTCGGTAAGTGTTCATGAACAGTTCGTGAACAGGTTATTTTCTTAACAAACGAACACGAACAAAAAATCTCGTTCGGTAAGTGTTCGTGAACAGTTCGCGAACATCAGGGGCGGAGTATTAAAGGGGCGGGGAGGGGCGGCCGACCCCCCCGAATTTTCGCTCAGAAGTTTCGAGTATATAGTTTTTGTATGGAATTTTTTTGGTATATACGGTTTCGACCCCCCGTTAAAAAAATAGTTATATAAACCAAATCTTTAACCCAAAACAAAGTAAATGTAAAGCTCAAATCCTAAAGTACTAAGCACAACAACTACATGAGCGGGATAGTAGATTCAATGAGCAAGCGATTGAGTTGTTATCTCTTAGCTACTCGAGCTTGGCAGGGTAAAAATCTCGAAACGAGCCGAGCCTTATCGAGCCTGAGCTCAGCCTAGCATGTGAAGTTCGCCAGGCTCGTCAAACCTTAGTGTAATATCAGGTTTATTAATATTTAATAATATTTATCCACTCATTTAAGCTTGTTTACTAAATGAGCCCGAGCCGAACTTCATTTATCGAGCTCCGAACCAATTATTTATATTACTTTTATTTAAAATATTAACTAATAGATAGTAAACGAGCCGAGCTCGAGCTCTCATAAGTCTTTTGAGCTCGAGCCTCATCGAGCTCGGGCTTAGCTCGGCTCGTTTGCACCCCAATCCATAATTGAATAATTCAAAAATCTTAAAGGTCGACGGGATGAACTGTAATTCTTCATCCAGGTACCAACCCTTTGTCTCATTTTTAATGTTTTAGTGTCTTTGTTCAATTGTTTGTTAAATAATGCTTAAAACTTTTATATTTATTGTATTTAATGTTTGACTCGACCCGACCCGAATCGAATCACCGACACGAACATATCACCCGAACTATAGCTACAGAAAAAAAATAGGTCCCGTCCCGTGACCGCTGACTTCCGACCCCCCAAAACAAATTCTCAAGCTTCGCAACTGGCGAACATGTTAATTCCTTAACAAACGAGCACGAACAAAGCCTTGTTCGTGTTCGTTTGATTCGTTTACAACCCTAGTCTGAAGACATGAAAAGTTACTATCCTGCAATATTTTTAGTTGATAGCAGTTAGATCATGTTTATTTATCTTTAAAATGGACATTCACTGCTTACCTATTGATTGTTATATTTAGTTAAAATTGAACAGGTATGTCAATAATTAACATATGCTCACTTTACACATTAGAATCATTTATCATCATTATCATTATGACATGTCCTTTGATATCAATTTGTTTTTTTTTCGGGTTCACATCGCATATATGATTTCTGTAGCTAAAATTCGTTGCAAATAAATTAACGATGAAAGTTGTAGCCACGGATTTTGCCGAAGCAAATTCTTATTTATGCAGTAGTGTCCTATTTCGCTAAATTTTCTTTCTGAGTTCAACATTCCCAAAATCGGTGACATTTTAGTCGAGTGTTACCCTTTTTCTCTATGATTAAAACTATATTATTTAAAATGTTTTCGTAAATGAAATGTATTATACGAGTTTAGTACGTAGATATACTAAACGTTAGTTTTTATTTTATTATTTTGTAGTATATAACTTTTGTATGTGAGTATTACATAATGTGAAATGACTTTTATGCAGTGGCGAAGCTTGAAGATTACATCGGCGGCAGCCGGGCTCAATTTTTTTCCGATCAGGGTTGGAAGATCAAATCGGCGGGGGCTCGGAGTCAACCCAGACTCAATTTACCTACGAAAATCATAAATTTCTACCACTGCGTCAAACAACAGGAGGCGGGGAACCCCTGGCCCCAAATATGCTTCGTCGCTGCTTTTATGTCTATATATAATTATTTGTTCTACTTTTATTTTAGGATATAAAAATTCAATACTGAAAAACCGATACATGCATATCCAAAACTATTTTGGTTGGGCCTAGCATTGTGATATTTTATGTACTATCGTATCAATGACAGGATATTGCCATGCATTAGTACGATAGTCTGCAGCTAGGAGACAACTCTCTCATCCTAACCCCTATTTTATATATCATTCAATTTGAAATATAAGGTGTTTTTAATAGTTTTATAATGAATTATATATTTGCATGGCGCACATTATCTTATAACTTATAAGGACACGTGTCCATGTTTGTTGCCATATTTATGTCACCGGTGCTTGAAAAATAAAAATGATACCGATAATCAAAATTAGTGTTTGCCCTAAAATCTAAACTTGAGTTCTTTTTGTAATGACTTGTTTCGGGAATCTACATTCTATTTTCCTTTTTAATAAGGGAATGTTATTTACAAAACCTTAAAAATTAGGCTTGCATCATTCTTTACGTTTCGTAAAGGCCTCTACAGACCATAGAGGGTGTCGGGACAATTAATACCTTTTGAAAAAACAACCCTCTATACCCTGTAAAGGCAATTACGGCCTATAAAGTGGTTTTGTCATGTTGCATAAAACCCTATATGGGTCGTAAAGGGCTTTACGGCCCGTAATTTTGTACGAAGTACGGGGATAATCAATGAACAGACTGACTTGCAGGGTGTCAGTCTGAAAAGTAACATATCTACGGCCCACAAAGGCCTCTACAGAACGTAGATATGTGGTTATTGGGTGCATTAAAACCCTATACGGCTCATAAAGGCCCTTTCGGGCCGTAGAGGTCTAGATATATTATTCTTCCTTGGATTCATTTCTCAGAGGACGAAAACAAAAACCTTAAACTCTCTATTCCTAAAATTCGATCATTACCAAGCTATCACGATGTCTTCGGGGGACCACAATGATGTTTCGGGTGAATGTGCGTACTCGTTTGACGTATTTTATGTCTCGAAAAGCTTTTTCGGACCCGTGGTTGAACATGGTGATGAGGAGGTTAGATCCTTTTTTCACTGTAGTGATGGGAAGGCGCTGCCCGATTTGAACCAGTTGCCCGATTTAAACCAGAAATACGTAGAAGAATCGGAGTCATTTGATGTGCCGCTAAGCCATCCACAATATGCATACGGGACTTACCATTCGCACGAAGAGGGTGATGAGAGATTCAAGAATTCACATGAGGAAGGTGTCAAGGACTTCCAATGAGGCGAGGGAAGTGATAACGACCCTAGGGAACCTAAACCGGATGTTTCGTTTGAAACAAGTCATGTGTGTTTTATGTATTTACATTTGTTTATAATTTAGACACGTGCATGTTTAGCATTTTACATATTTAGACTCGCATATATTTAGTCTCGTATATAACTTTGGTTAAATGTGTTTTAGGGTTTGTGGGATTTGAACTCGTATGTATATTGCCTCGTACATAATTTTGGTTAAATGTGTTTTAGGGTTTGTGAGATTTGAACTCGTATATATATATATATATATATATATATATATATATATATATATATATATATATGTCAATTATAAAATGCAAACCCTCTTGAGTTGAGAAAACCTTGGAAACCCATGTAAAAATTGATTTTTTTTTTTGAAAAAAATAACCAATGTAAAATACATGTTTTTAAGTGTTTTGGGCCAAAAAAATAAAAAAAAGCGCCGAAGGGATTTAAAAAAAATAAATAAACAAAGCTGCGAAAACACATGTTTACAACAACTTTACAACAGCAAATAGCTGAAAACATATGTAAAAAGCACAACTTTGTTTATTTTTTTAAAAAAAAATCCCTTCGGCGCTTTTTATATTTTTTTTAGCCCAAAATGCTTAAAAACATGTATTTTACATTGGTTATTTTTTTCAAAAAAAAATGATTTTTTACATGGGTTTCTAAGGTTTTCTCAGCTCAAGAGGGTTTTCAATTTATCCTTCCCCTATATATATATATATATATATATATATATATATATATATATATATATAGGTAAAGGATATATTGGAAACCCTTGTTATAGTGAAAACTCTGGAAACTCTAACTTCCCGAGCTTTTTTTTTATATGAAAATTTTAGGATATGTAATATACATGATTTTAAGCATTTTGAGCCAAAACAATCAAAAAAGCGCCGAGCACTTTTTTTTAAAAAAAAAATAAATAAGTTTTCGGGCAACACAGTGTTATCACATGTTAATTTCGTTTAACATGTGTTACCCGAAAACTTATTTTAAAAAAAAAAAAAAAAAGTGCTCGGCGCTTTTTTGATTTTTTTTTTTTTTGGCTCAAAATGCTTAAAATAATGTATATTACATGCCCTAAAATTTTCAGGCCCTAAAAAGCTCGGGAAGTCAGAGTTTCCAGAGTTTTCTAGATAAGGAGGGTTTTCTATGGATCCCTACCATATATATATATATCAAAATAATTTTTATGCCTATCTACGTCCCATAAAGGTCTCTACGGCCCATATAAGGTTATATAAATAAAATGTAAGCTTGTGTGAATAACCGGAGTCTTTCAATATAGCATCTAAGTTAGAACTTTAATTTACAGACTACGGGCGTTTAAACGTGCAGGGTTAGAAATTTTTGTGTTGAATGATGGAATTATTGAGTCAGAACATGACTTGTATATTTATTCGTGTAAGAAAGTTAACCTAACTAGGACACAATTATATTTGTGTAATCTGAAGATGACATATTAAACTTATTTATCTAAACAAGGTGGTGGGTTGAGGTGTGCTAAGGAGTTATAGATTTGTAGTAATGTAACACCCCGACCGATTGCGGAATCATCGAGGTGCACGATAGTGACGATTGTTCAAAAGCTCATGGTACCAAAGTGTAAATATGATTACATTGAATTGAATAATTTATTACATTGGAATGAAAGACAAAAGGTACAAAAATGTCTAAAGCAAACTTATCAAATCTAAACAAAAGTATAAAATCCAACTCTAAACTCTAAATCCAAAAGCTAAAGAAGGCGTCTCAAAAATCAACCTGAAAGATGTATGAAAATAGTACTTGTCAATACAACGAATTGTATTGGTGAGCATACCCTTTTTGTATACATATATAATAAATTCAAATGTGCTTGCAATTCATGTGCTATACAAGTTGCTATTATGTAACTAAGTCGTACAAATGTTCAAAATTAAACCTATAAGAATCAAGAATCAAGCATAAAAAATTTAAGTGTCAAGAATCACATAACAATGACCAAGGGCTTCCCCTCGCAAGGGTAAATAAATCAAGGGATATAAATCATAGTACTATTCACTGTTATGTGTGACAACCGGCAAAAATCCAGGTACTACCCGTACAATATAATAACTATTAACATAATATTAGAAATTGTGTATCAGACTTAATTGGTGATAATTAAAGTCTTTAGAAAGGTATTAGCAAAGTTCAAATATTTTTAAAGGTTTATTGAGAATTTTAGGAATTTTCATATCACTTAGTGATAAATTACCCGTATTGAACATTGGTGACGACCCGGTTAACTTTAGAAAGTCTAGTTTTGACCCGTAATGCTTGGTTTGGCATGAAATAATATTTTTCGGATGAAAATATTATTAAAACCAATAAAAGATTATAATTGATGGTTTTTGAATCGTTTACGTCTTTTAGTGCTCATTTTAGAGTTTTAACGTGAATTTGAGACCCGGTACGGTATGGAAACCTCCAATATAATCAAATTAGCTAAAAATGGATATTTTTAATTGGGGAATATTATTAGTGGCCAAATGGGTAAAAACCTTAATTAATTAATATATAGGGGTTTGTATAAATTGTGATAAGGGTATGTTATGTTATAAGTTTTTATAAAAAGAAAATATAATACCCACCCCCCTTTAAACCGGTCGCCCACCCCACATCCATATTATTAATATTATTTTCTTTTAAATAACTAATCATTACTTATTTAATACTCCACCACACTCCCAACACACAACATAAACCACTTTACACCATATTTACACACACTTAACTCTCCATCTTCCTTTCTTCTTCCTCCCATAACCGAAACCACCATCATCATCCCTCATTCTTCTTCATTTGTTCATCTTATAATAAAAATGGACTCAAGAACTTGAAGATATTGATAATCTTGGTGATTTTGAGCTAAAACCTTCAAGAATCTAGAGAGTTTTAGAGAGAAAGACCCACATTTTACAAGAGTCTCATAAAGGTAAGTTCTTGAACAAAAACTCTAAAAAAATCTTATTATTTTTTGTTTTAATCAAGTTTTCACCAAATAATAAAAGGTTTTGAAGTTGGTTTTATAAACTAAAAAATGGGGATGAGATAAAATGGAAAATGGTGGTAAAAATGTGTATGTGTGTGTGAACCGTGTGTGTTTGTGTGTGTAGAGTTGATTGTTTAGTTGATTTGATGATTGTTATGCTTAGATCCTTTGATTTTGATATAATGCAAGAGGGTTTTCCAAACGGTTTTGAATCTGAAATAAAATGAGATTTTGATGTTCTTGATGGTCTAGATAAATGGTACAGTGATGTGATGAGATTAGTGAAATGTGGTTTACTTGATTTGTATGTTCATGTATGTGTAATGTTTGATGATGAGTTTGGATAATATTAGACTTATTTACAGGTCTGATCATGATAAGGTTTTGATGGTTTTCATAAGCTTAAAATAGTGCAAAACAATTTTGAATAGGATCTACACGCTAGAGAGACCTTGCATGTACGATCAAAACGTGTTTTCGGCTTAAAACGCCAGATGTCACACCCTCAAATTTTCACTTCGGGGTTTATACCGCGAGGCGCATGACAAACCAGGATCCCATAACCATAAGTCACATGAACGACTCTAAATGCCCAAACCATTTAGCTCGTTATTGTAAAACCAAGTTTAAAAGTTCAAACCAGTTTAAAATATAGCGGAAGCGAAATAACAAAATAGTAAAATAAAAGTCTGCGCAAAACACCGCGCCCAAAACCATAAGTAAATAGTTAAATATTTAAAAGTAGTTTATGTGTCCATAATCCCAAGACATAATATGATTTATGCCCTATTCGTGCTCCATACCTAGTTACCTGCAAAAACATGCTAACGTGTATCAACATAAAGTCGGTGAGTTCACAAAGTAAAGTAATTGAGTGTGTAAATGCGCTGGTTTCCAAAACCACGTAACCAAATAAAAACGTAGGTCCTCTAGACCAAATGTTCAAGTGTTATCAGCTTAAGCGTGTCAGGGGTAGCTAACCCACGCATTGCAACTAAACAGTATTATTGGGACACCTTCAGTAATATAGTAATTTGCCTCAATAACTAGTGTCTATCAACACCAGTTCTCAAATGTAGTAAGAAGTTCATGCCCGTGACCCAAGCACCTCAGGCATGAGGTTGCTGCACAACCTAATAGCGCTATCAACTAATACCCCGTTCGCCTCCATCGATTAACCCAATAATATGCAAGGACTTTTCAAGTGATAGAGTGTTTAGTTCACAAAGGACCAATAAGTTTTAAACTGATCAAAACCCGATCCACACAAAGAATCGTAAACCTGACCCACACAAGGAGCCAAAACCTGAGTAGTCCCGAACTGGACTAGAAAACGTTTACCAAAGTTGTCTCAACCCGAGACGCATGCTTTTGAGAAAAAGTAGTGAAACTCACCTTAGTATGCACGCAAATAAATCCAAACTCCAAAGTAGGGTGTGCTACCGACTCCCTAATATATGTGTCACTAAGTAAGTATATGTGTAATACCATTACACCATATAACCCGTTTGTCCAAGACGTTTAAATGTTCAAAATCGTGTGAGTGACACCTAGTGATTCTACATGCATCAGTAAATCCTACGGACCCGTTGGTGAATATGTTGGTTATCATTAGTTCTACACTTCATATACGTCTCATATAAGTTCTCATTCAAGTACACGTCAAATACATACCACATAGGACTCCAATTAGTCACATAGACACAAAATACACAATCTGTGTTTTTAGGACAGATTATGCACCACGAAAACTAATTTATTTAAAATACTTAATCAACGAATTAAACTCCCAAATTTTTATTTAATATTTTTTGGGGTGTTTTTGTTAACCCATATTTTTGGTTTGTCTAAAAACTAAACAAAAAAATTAGGAAAAATCGTACATCACAGGTATGTCCAGAAAGTTTCTACAACAGGTTACGTTAGTAGAAAAATTCCCAAAAATTGTGTATTCATTCAAACGGGATGAATCTACTTGGAAAATCCAAATTATTCCAATGTTAATCTACTGTAAAAATTTCATAACTTAATTCTTTATAAAACTCTAGTTATGATGGTTTAAAGTTGACACAGTTTGTTAATCCGAAAATCTGATATGACCTTTATTCAAAGAAAATTTCAAAAACTATTCAAACGACGTCCAAATCACTCGAGTTTACCCATTATGAAAATATAAGACCGGGTATAATACAACAATGCAAAGAAATCATCAAAACCATCATGTTTAAGTCACGTAACAGACCCTACAAGTTGACCTAAACATTCTGTCCAGATTTTAATCATGCATAAACTCTTATTTAAACGACTCACGTGTGCGTATAATCGATCAACAACAATCAACAACCATCACAAAACATTTATAAGACCTAGCATGATCAGAACCTATCATAACACATGCAAAATCATAAACCCTAACGATCAAAACATCACAAACTCGCGCAACAAGTAACCTATCATATCACTAATCGCTTAGGATCATGTTTAACCCATTAAATCTTTATAAACTTCAAGTTTCAATCTTTATAAAAGTGTTTCAGACTGGACAAACTTGATTATAAGGTTTTAAAACATATTAGAGAAGATTAAAATATAAAAGATTGAATGTTATACCGAAAGCACTTCGAAATCACCAACCGATTGCTCTCCACGCTTCCCGAATGGTGTTCTTGAGCCTTAGCAGGTGTTTGGGGTTTGATATTTTCATAATTAGGCTATAGGGAACGATTAGGGTTGTGTTTATGAGAAGAATAGGGTTTAAAAACGTTTTAATGAGGTTTAAACTTGTTTTCCACGTATTTGACTTCCCCGCGGGTCGCGGGAGGATTCTTAGTACCCCCGCGTACCGCGGCGTCCCCCAGAACCCATCAAATTTTATAATTCCCTCGCGGGCTGCAGGGGAATATCCTTTCCCTCCGCGTACCGCGGGGAGACCTAATATTCAAATTTTTATTTGCTTTTATTCTACAATACTACCAACTTCCAAATATTAATATCCCTTATACTAATATTCAAAATGCACATAAACGTTCATCATACATATTTGGATCCCGGTCCGTCCCGTCCCGGTTAATGACCCGTTAACGTTTAATCACGTAAATTCACATAGTCACGTATTAACACATAATATTAACATGTAAGTTCACAATGGTTGTATTTCACCAAGTCACCAACGTTCGGGGTTCCCTACTTGTATACGTAGTCCAGTAATTCTCCGAATTACCGTTTCATGCAGTTATTAACCTATAACCGTGCAACGTGTGTCCTATCTAGCTAACCCTAGTTAAGTATAATGCAAGGAATGTAACTAGAGTTTAGTTAAAGTGAAACCTGAAATTGCGGGGTATCACACCAAAATATGAGTTTTTGAAGTGAATATTCTAAAACTGATTCAAAACAGGTTTTTACAACTTATTTTGGTGTAAAACAAAGTGTGATAAAGAGATTATGAAAGTCCTATGTTAAAAACCTAGGTATGTTTGCAAAAGATGCGCAAAACCGCATGTTTTTGACAAGTTTTACGCGTTTAGGACACTCATTTTCAGGTCCGATGTAAAACAGCCTGATTAGTGTCAAAATGTGTATAAAATTCATTATTTAAGGTGTATAATATGTTTACCATAATAACGAATTTTACAGTGCAAAACTATGTCGCGAAAGTCGCCGAAATGCGATTTTTAAGGCACATAATGGTTAGATTTTGTGACTGATTTAGAACAGCAATTTGGTCCTGTTTTGTGATTTATATGCATGTTCTAAGGTCTAAATTAAGTTTATAGGATGTTCATAGGTTAACATGAGGCATTGGAAGCTTCCTTGATATGGAAATTGCTTGAATGTATTCTATTGTGCTTCGTGTGACTATGTTGATTCGTATGTTATGATAGGTTTATTATGACAAATTATGTGGCGTTTAACATGGAATAATGTATTTGTAAATGTGGACCTAAGGAATAGGTGGTTTAATTCTAAAGATATGCACACGAAGTCTAAAACTTAACCAATCGTCAAAGTCACCAATGGGTCGGTAGGGTAATGGTTAATGAAAATTCAAATCCTTTGGTTAAACTAAGTCGAGGAAGTTTGGTGAATAACTTGATTAGACTTAGAATGGTTGCTAAAATCGCCCTATGGATTTTAGGGTGTAGTTAAGTAAAGGATTGTGATTTGGATTAGAAGATTTCGTGATTTGCTACGTTGAGGTGAGTTTCACGGCCCGTTTCATTTAAATGTTTTTGAACGTTTTTTACAATCAGGGGATTAACATGCTTGTATGATGAAGTAGGACTAGAATTATGTAGAACATTTTATGGCGTTGGACTACGCCTCGCCAGTCCCTTCGGGAGGACACCTTCCCTGCATTTCTTAATCATTAGCTCTTGGTCTAGGGTCGTAGTTGTGTTAATAGATCTATTGGGTTGACGCCCCCTTTCCTGACGAGTTGGATGTTGTCTTATGGGAAGAACATAATCTTCAAAAAGTTCCTCTTGGACTAGAAGTCAACCCTGGGAAGAAAAGTCATGGCTTGATTAAGAGCATTAGGTTAAAATTATACTTTTTAGATTTTCGCGAGTCTACTTGGTTCTCTTTTAGTAATACTTAATCATACGCTTTTAAACAAGGAAGTTTGTTTATTTCTTTAAAACCTGTGAACTCGCCAACATTTTTGTTGATGTTTTTAAGCATGTTTTTCAGGTACTGATGCATAAGGGTTTTGAGAGTGGGTTTAACAGGGCACTACTATGGACATGATGTTGGGACTGTTAATCTTTAAAACTATGTTTTTGTTTATTTTGTAAAACAATGTTAACTTTAAATTTCGCTTCATCTTGGTGGAACATGTTTTCTTGTTTTAACAACTTTCATTGACCACGAAAATGAAATATGTTTAACTAGAGGATGGTTGCAAGATGTCCATACGTAATTATGTGTGAGTTGCTAAACTTTGTGGTAACAACTTCCGTTATCTCATGACTTGCTTTCCGATGTGCGCTGTCGGGGTGTGACAGAAGTTGGTATCAGAGCGAAGGTTATAGAAAATTAAAAACTTTTTCGGTCTATACTATAACGATGAAAGCTCTCGAATACTTTGTGAGTTATATTAAGTCTTAGTATACATCATATAGAGTACCTTATAAAATAAGTATTAAGAATAGTTATGTTCTTACGATGTGCTATTATTTGTGTTGACGTGGTTAATTATATTATATAATTATATACTTATTAAGTACGGATACTGCTTGTCCCAGATCATGGTTTCATCACATATCAGCCTTTCCAGTACTGAGAGTGAGTCAGAGTCTCCACCAGAGCCATACACATCTACCGGCTCTAGTGAGCCTCTGCAGGACCCGTATATTCCTATGTTAGCACCGACTGTTGTTGAGCCCGAGGCTGTAGTAGCACCGGCTGTTGTTGAGCCCGAGGTTGTGGTTGCACCCGCTGTTGTTGAGCCATTAGTTGCACCTTAGGGGACCCTGAGCCTGTTATAGTGGCATCATATATCGGAGAGCCTATACCTACTTATATGTTACCATCTAAGCCCAGGAATGATGGTTTATTCGCTATGTTTAGATCAGACAGACCCCAGCCTAGAGTTCCTGATGTCAGTACCCCATCTGCTGATGCGTTGCCCATACGCAAGCGACCATTGGATGCTGAGGACAGCATAGGGTTTAGAGTTTTACTTGGGTTAAGGATTTTAATTGGGTTTTTCCTAAAGAAAAAATGGACAAAATCAAACTATTGTGTTGTATTTCTCAAAGTGGGTCCAAAAGAAAAAACAAAGAAAAACGATAAACTCGGTAAAACAACCAATATTTGGGAACCTTGTATCATCCGATATATTGTTAGTTTTGGTTTATATAATATACATTTTTTTTTCAAAAAATACGAAGGTCGAAATCGTATATACCTAAAAAATTCTATATGTATACTATATAATCGGAACTTCTGAGCGAAAATTCGGGGGGGTCTGCCACCTTCCCGCCCCTGGTTAACTTGGTTTGCAAATTAATATGCGTAATGAAACAAAATGACATGTCGACGTTTAAATGAACAGTAACTGCTTAATTGAACATGTTAAACATGTCAACACGAACTAGATTTAGCAACACAAAGAAGTTTGAAACCAGTACACACAAAACCGATCAAAAACAGGTTCTAAGTCAGCAACACAAAAATGTTATGCCATATGTACTCTCCTATTGGTTTCTACGGGTTATAAATTTAACATAGTCTGCATATGTTTGTTTACTTGACACCTGGCTTGGGATAATTAAGATCAGAATAAAACAAACCATCCATTATATAAAATATAACAGCTCAACGCTTGAAATTAAAAATTATCTCAACATAAATTCGAGAAATTATAAAAACTAGTAGGTTTGGTGAAATTACCATTTCACCCTCAATTCACTGTTCTGTCGTCGGATGTTGCTTAATATATATAGTAATAGTTATAAAAAGAAAGCATGTTGTTGCTACAACAAGGAAAATGACTGGGATTAGGTTAAGAGATGTATAGGTTTATAAGTTAAGGGTTTGTTAAGTTTAAGTTATGATTTAGGGGATCCTCTAGCTCCTGAAAAGGACCTGCACAAGGTAGCAGACACCGTTAGCCTTAACGCAGGAGGGGGCCTCCTGCGTTTGGACTCCGACATGAGAGTAAGTATATATTCGATTGGAGTTAAGGAATAATGAAGTAGAGAGCGTAAGAGTAAGGAGAAGAAGTGAGAAGTGGGTGTGTGGAATGACAACCTAAGGGTCTCCTTATATAGGCAGCGGAATTCTGCCCAGGAGCTCCCTTATGGTAGCATCCTTACTATACTGGTTAGGATTGACTCTTTTTATGTTCCCTGCAGTGAGACTTTGTCCATTTGGTACACTTTCAGCTTTTACTATTTCCTAGGCATAGCTTGGAGTTGTGTGATGTTTTGTCTTATGTCCATAGTAATAAGCCAAAGTACCTTTTTACATTTCCAATGATTTTACTATTTACTTTCTGCTGCATAGCTACCGTATGGCAGTCAGGCTGCCTTATATTAGCTGTTCAGCTCCAATAAGTCAGGCAAACCTTAATACTTTACTTTGCTTTATTTTTTTGATAATGGATTAAACGTGATTGTTTTAGGACCCACGTCATCAGCCCCCCAGTCATAAGCATTTGTAAAGAAGTTATAAGTGCTTGTCACTTGTAAATTATCTCCTGCCTCGGTGGCAATGTTAGCCAATCTTACCTTGGTACCGAAGAGTTATTAGATTCCAAGCTCCCTCATGGGAGCCTTATATTTATGTAGTGCCTTTTCCAAATTTTTTTATGTAAGTTTCTGTCCCTTCGTTCCTCATTATGATCCTATTTTTAATTAATATCAATGGCCATCGTTGCTTTCTTGGGAGCAAACTAACGTCCTATCAGCTGCTGCGTGCGGCTACTGATTTGACGGGTGCCCAAGCTGATGTCATCCATTTGGACAGCTGGGCGGTTACTTCCTTGGTAACCGTTTTGAATCATTAATTTCGAAATTTGAATTTATAAAAGGAGATAACTTCTCCTAATTTTTCATTTCATTCCCCTTTTTAGTAAAACTTCTTTCTTTCTCCCACGATCATCTCTTTGCTGGCGTCCTTATTTTCCTCTATAAATTCCGGTAAGTAACCCCCTTCTCTTTCATACTTGTTTTTCATTATATCTAAAAACGATCTTGCCTCCCAGTTTACTCGGTTATCTAAGTCTGATGCCGAACAGTTTTGTACGGAGGTCGGTATCCCTGTGTCTTTTGAACCATCTGTTCCAAAAGGGAAGACTCCGGTAACCTCTGTTTCCCCAGGTAAGATAGTCGTTTATACTCGTCAGTTCGACCAGGGTAACCTTCGGTACCCTTTTTCTAAATTTTTTCTTAATGTTCTCGAGCATCATCAACTAGGTCTTGAACAGTTATGTCCCTTTGGTGTAGCCCGAATCATTCACTTTGAAATCGTGTGTCGTTGTCTCGGTTATGAGCCTTCTCTGGCCATGTACCGTCGATTCTTTAGGTTGGCTAAGAATGGGAACTAGTTTACCATTGAAAAGACTCGGTGTGAACCAGCCCTAATTTCGAGTGTTATTGGTCTTGTGTCTTCCTGGAAAGACAAGTTTTTCTTCTTGAACTCTGATTTCCTGCCCTTCAAGGCTCCAAGGAGGTCTTCTGATGCTCCTCTGAATGAGAAGGAGCCTGACCCTGATACTCTTGATCCGAAGCTGTTGGAAAAGATTCGTACTTTTCCTACTCGTCTCCGCACCTTTCCTGAAGATTTCCTGGTTATGATGGGTTTGAGTGTTAACTGGGACGATCCTGAAACTGAACCTGTGATTTACCATGGTGGGGAGGGTATGTGTCGTTAAGGCTTACTTTCTCTCCCCAACTTTTGCTTACTTGTTCCCTTTTCAGACTTCTTTTCCTTTTTTTTTGCAGAAACAAGTACCCTTGATTTCCTTGCTCTGGACGACATGGTTGATGTTAAGTTCAAGGTCCGTACCTCAGGGGAGGGGAAGAATGTGGTTGTAAGGACCGAGCATGTCCGTTTCCAAGGTGAGTATACTAGTATTATCTCTTCATCCTCAACTGCTGCAGAGCCTTCGAGGAAGAAGTCTGTTACTGTTCGTCGCTCCAGCAAGCGACTTCAGGGCGCTTCTTCTGGTCCAGGGAATATTCCTGCTATCCCCTTGGTCATTGAAGAGGAGGATGAAGATTCTTCATTAATAGCTTCTGCCATGGGATGTGCACCTGCCTCGAGGAAGGGCAAGTTGACATTGCCTTCCCCTAAGAAGGATGATGCTTTGTTCAAAAAGCCTAAGGATGTGGTGATCAAGGGTGGAAATCAAAAGTTATTGTTATCAAAAGCTGGGGTGGTGAGAGCTCGAAGTCGATTGCCGATGTTGGTGTTGATTCCCCTGTTCGGCAGGGTCATGGTGAAGGAGTATTTGTGCCAAATTGGGACGTTAAGAGACTGATGTTTTGAAGAAGGCTTCCATCTGTCGGGATTTGATTGACCATTGCATCCCTGATGCAGAAAGGGCCACACACAAGGAGTGGGTGGACAAGGATTTGATGAAAAAGATGTATTACCATTTTGGTCAATTTTTATCTTTGTTCCCGGATGGGATGGCTAGGTGGGGTGGTTTGTTACTTCGAAGTGAGCAGTGTTGTGGGTGAAATCTTCAGGATAGCACTAACCTATATTTGTTGTAGCATCCTCAGGATACTGAAGGACCGGTTAGGCTTTAGGATGTAACAACATTCTGACCTATGTGCATCCTGAGGATAGACTAACGAACTATCTTATTGTTATATGAATGCAGGATGATTTTACCTCATACTCTCTGAGTAACATCCTCAGGATGCTAAAGGACTAAGCAAGGTTCAGGATGTAACAGTGTTCTCACCTCTGTGCATCCTGAGGATGGACTAACGAATTATCTTATTATAATATTATTGCAGGTACACTTAATCAATATTAACGCTTGTAACTCCTCCCTAACGGCTATATTGACTCATTTAAGTCAGAAGAGCTGATCATTGAAGAGCTATGCGTGTGGAATAAGTCCAAGCTCAAAGAAGAAGTCAAAACTTGTAACCGACAAGCATTAAATATAGGAGAGAAAGGAGGAAATAGCCATATAACAACTATATTCAGTTGAAACAACTGCTACAACGGTCATATTTAGTTGTAACAACACAATGGTCACCTGAAACAGCCCACACGATCATTAAAGACGGCGGATATCATGGGATTCATTATTTACTTTCGTGTAACTATAAATAGGGGGTGATCAACGAGTAATAGGACACTTCTCACTTGATTAACACTTTATAGAACACCTAATACTCTCTACACACACACAACACTCATATTGTAATCTTAGATACTCGTTCATCACCTATCCAAAGCTGTACTATTTTTAACTTATTAATATTAACAAACCAGGCAGGGGCTTAGACTCCTCCCGAGGTTTTAAGCCGGCGATCTACAATTGATCAAGGGCTTTCCTCGTAGATTGAGTGTTGTTCTTTGTGTTTTATTACTTTATTTGTTCATTATAAAACAGTTCCATCACGAGGATATAACTGTCCATCCCGAAGCAAACCTAAGTCATCCCGAGCATAGTTGTCACTTGTTTACTTCTTTAGCATCCTATTACACCATTTTCAGAATACAACCGAGTTTTTAATATATTTCACACATTTAGCACTCTACCTCACTTTTACTAATTTGGAATACAAAATTATTTCTACTAGGTAATTTTTGACCAAAACAATTTGGTGCCCAACATGGGGCAAGTGGTGCTATTTTTAACAAAAACTTATTAAAAAATTTTCCCAATCAATTTACTTCTGGCCTCAAACCCAAAATCTGTGTCTTATTCCTCACTATCCACAACCTCTTCCAAAAATGTGACTCAACCACCTCCTCCTACCTTTCCTAAGAGTTCTGCACAAATTACCAGGAGTGTTGCTCCTAATACTGCCAGATCTGGGATGGCAACATCTGGATCCACTCCCCCTGTTTTCGTGTCAAATAATGAGTTCCTTTCCATGTTTGAAATGGTGAAGGATCAAATAAAGCAACAACAAGATACCAACCAGATGCTGATGAGAGAAATCCAATCTCTCAAAACATCTTCAAAGAGACCTATTGAAGACATGGGGACACCATTGCAGCCTAGAGTGTTGGATTTCAATTCTGGCATCCCCGGAGGCATTCATCAAGGAGATTTCATCCCCATGAGTACTGGATTCTCTGCACCAGAAACTGTTTCAGCACCCAGGATGGCTACAACTAGAGATGCAGGATACACTGCCGAGCCATCTCGAGGATATGCTGTGGAGCCATCTCGAGGATATACCACCGAACTATCCCGAGGATACAACAATGGTAACAATTTAAGTTCCAGTACTTTTGCTATTAACGATGTTGCTTCTTTGTAGGATACAGGTATAAGTCCACAGTTGGCAAGAGAGCTTCAGAAAATCAAGGATATGGTGTCTAGTGTGCCAGGGATAATGCATCCCATCCCTGAGGTATCTTCAGCATGTCACAGGGTGTCTCGCTTTGCACCTCCAATATGTGATGTTGAGATTCCAAAGAGATTCCAGACTCCAAGCATGAAGCTTTATGATGGATCTACTGATCCTGAAGAGCATGTAGCATAATACAGGGAAAGGATGGAAATAAACCCCATTCCAGCAAACTTGAAAGAAGCATGCTTATGCAAAGGATTTGGTTCTACCCTCACTGATCCAACCTTAAAATGGCTACTAAGTGTTCCTCCCTATTCTATTACTTCTTTTGCTCATTTAGTTAACATATTTAACAATCAATTTTCTTATAGTCGAACATTCGAACGTTTGACAAGTGATTTGTACAGGGTGACACAGCCACAAGGAGAATCATTAAGGGAATATATCACAAGATTGCTACATGACGTCGATGACGGCTTCAGCAAGACAAGCACAGCAATTACAGCAAGATGCACGGTGCCATCCTCGAGATGTTTAAGCACATTCTGACTAAGATGTCAAATCAGTCTGCCTCGATGAAAACAACAACGATATCACTGTGCAGATCGGTAAGAACATTACTAATGATATTGAACAATCTCTAATTTCACTCTTAATGCAGGTGCAACATACCAAAGGTTGGTCAACATGATGTCCAAAGAAAAGATTGGGGACACAATGTAAGTTTACATCGACGACATGATAGTAAAGTCCAAGAAAGCTGAAGACCATCTTCATGATCTCAAAGAATCCTCTGACATCCTGGATGCTTATAATATAAAGTTGAATCCTTCCAAGTGCAACTTTGGAGTCGGTACTGGCGAATTTCTAGGATACTCAGTGACTAAAAGAGGGATAGAAGCCAGCCCTGAACAAATAAAGGCCATCCTTGATCTCAAATTCCCAAGATATATTAAGGATGTGCAAAGGCTGAGTGGCAGGATAGCAGCCCTGAATAGATTCATCTCGAAATCCTCAGAGAAATGCAAGGAATTCTACGACATCCTGAAGAAGAATAACAAATTCAACTGGGGACAGAGACATGAGGAAGCATTAAAGAAACTAAAAGAGTATCTAGCAGCAGCTCCACTCCTAATGAAGCCTAAGGATGGAGAACCTCTGAAACTATACCTTGCAGTTTCTAGGAATGCAATTAGTGCAGTATTGGTAAGAGACTTCGAGGGGGAACAACATCCTGTCTACTATGTAAGTAAAACTCTAATAGATGCTGGGACCAGGTATTCTCATCTCGAAAAACTTGTTTTAGCTTTGATAATGGCATCTACTAAGTTAAGGCATTACGTACAAACTAACTATCCCATTAAAAATGTACTTAGAAAACCAGAAATATCAGGAAGAATGGCTAAGTGGTCAGTAAAATTAAGTGCCTTTGACTTAGTATACGAGCCTAGAACTGCAATCAAATCTCAGGCTCTAGCAGATTTTGTGGTTGATTTCAGTAGTGACATCCTGAGTGAAGTAAAATCTGAAGTACAACAATTAAATGAAAACTTAGGAAAATGGATTTTATATACAGATGGTGCTTTAAATGCAAAAGGAACATGTTTAGGAATACTACTAAAATCGCCACAAGGGGACAAAATACCCCATGCTATTAGATGTGCATTTCAGACAACCAATAATGAGGCAGAATATGAAGCTCTCATTGCTGGTTTGCAACTTGCTAAAGGTATGCATATTGGTAATATAGATGTATTTGTTGATTCTTTGTTGATTGCTAATCATTTTAATGGATCTTATGCAGCAAAGGGTCAAAAGTTAGCTCTTTATCTTGAAAAAGTTAAAAATTTATCAACTTCTTTTGTAGAATTTTCACTAACACACGTACCTAGGGAAGAAAATGCTAAAGTTGATGCCTTAGCAAACCTGGGATCCTCCCTTAATCTACCAGAAAGGTCCAAGATTTCCATCATCCACATTCTGAAACCAACAATTGAAGAGTGGCATCCTGAGGATAAAATAGTCCATCCAGGGGATATCACTGTTTTTAGCCACTCGGGCACAAGACGATTTATCATGGATGACTCCTATAATAAAATATTTACAAGAGGATGTCATTCCTGATGGAGAAAACCTAAAGGCTTTCAGGATAAAGGTATCTAAATTTACAATTATAGACAATATTTTGTATAGAAAATCTCTTGCAGGTCCATATCTGAGATGTCTCAACAAGGATGAAGCAAATGAAGTGCTCAAGGACATCCACGAATGAGATTGTGGAAATCATACAGGAGGAAGATCTCTATACTCGAAGACTTTGAGGACGGGATACTACTGGCCTACTATGAAGAAGGATGTCATACTATATTCTCAAAAGTGTGATCCATGCCAAAGACATAGCAACATTCTGCATCAGCCTGCTGAACCACTACATCCTATTATTTCACCATGGCCAAGCAGAATCTTCAAACAAAATCATCGTCAACAACTTGAAGAAGAAGCTTGGGGAAAAGAAAGGGAAATGGGCAGAAGAACTTCTATTTGTACTCTAGGCTGATAGGACCACTTCTAAGAATGCTACTGGTCAGACACCTTTCTCCTTGGTCTTTGGAACAGAAGCAATGTTGCCAACAGAGATGGTCATGCCTACAGCAAGGAAACATCTTCAGGATGCAACTACCAATTCCGAGGCATTACTACAGGATTTGGAAACTGTGGATGAGCTCAGGGATGCTGCTAAAGTAAGAATGGCAGCATATCAACAAAGAATTGCTAAAGTTTACAACAAGAATATCAGGATAAGAAGATTTCAAAGGAGACTTGGTATTAAGAAAAGCCTTCCAAAACACAACAAAACCAAGCGATGGTAAGCTAGCTCCCAAGTGGGAAGGTCCATACTTGATCGATTCTGAAGCTGGTAAAGGAGCATATTGGTTATCAACAATGGAAGGAGAGATTCTACCAAGGGCTTGGAATGCAATTCACTTAAAATACTACCATGCCTAGGGATGCATGTTACTGATCTCTCTGGAAGAGAAACCATGGTCCGAATCACAGGTGGGATGAAGGTGAAGGCTGATAGAGATGAATCATCTTCATATGCAAGTACTTATCCTTTATATATTTCGATCGATTATATTTTTACTAAACATGGTCTAGAAATAGTCCATCCTGAGAATTTTGCAGTACCATCCTGAAGATGGAATGCTTTGAAGACTAGGGGGTTGGCCACCCTCTCCTCTGTTAAGGTGTCTGACACCTTCCTAAGGTTTAAAGGTTTTCACCTTTCACATTGGGTTAGCAACCCTCTCCTGGAGCGCATGACGCCCATGTATATTCTCGGGATGGTGGGACCAGTCCATGTAAAAGTGGCTTACAATTTCATTATCTTTGAGATATACGATGGAGCTCTTAAGGTTTAGACATTTTTCAATGTCTCTTTCTCGTATTCGGTCTAGTCACCAGGGCCTTGTCGCTAGTTATTCCTAAAGGGCCTTGTCGCCAGTTATTCCTAAGGGCCTTGTCGCCCAGTTATTCCCAAGATGTTACATATTGGTCTTGTCACGATGATTATTTCAAAAGGGTTTGATCCCAGTTAAATCAAAGGCCTAAGTCGCCAGTATAATAACAAAGTTTTCCTTTACAGGATATTACACTGGGGACATCCTTAGGATGTAGGATCATCCCAAGAATAAAGAAGAAACTAGGGACATCCTCAGGATAATGAAGACCATCCTGACGATGAGAAAGACTTATGAAGAATGTGGCAAGATCAGAAGAATTATTCAACAAAGAAGATACAAAAGGTATTAATTTTGATCATTTCTTTACACCTTAAGTGTTTGCTAATGTTTGCAGGAATAAAAGAACACAAAGATGATAGCGTCAAAAGATTGTTACCATATATTATTGAGGCATCATAGTCAAAATTTGATGTTAACCCCTGGCTTCATCCAAAAACGGGACCCATCCACCAAGGGTCAACATCTACAGTCCAGGTCAGAAGAAGATTTGGGGCTTCGTCTTGAAACCAAGATCCATCCACCCCAAACCTTACAATGTTTTAAACTATTACGTGTCAAAATAAAATTGTTCGAAATTGTTTCAACCATAGGCTACCATAATCACTACTACAAAAGATTTAAAAAAGTAGGTTCTAGCCTAGTCATTATATCCTTCACCACCTCAGCCACCTTAGCTTCAGCTTCCTTCACCTCTGCATCCTCAAGCTCCTTGGGTGCATCCTCGGGATCAACATCAGGGATAGGCTCATAAACCACCTCTTTATCACTCAAACTCCCGATCTTCTCCTGCCCTGCCTCAACATCCCAGTCTTCTTGTTTGAAGTCAACATCCTTAGCCCGCGATGCAATCCTCACCCTAGCCTGGAGAACAAAAATCGTGACAGATGTCATGAGCCTTTGCCTATACTCCTCCATCTCCTTTCCATGCCCCAGCAAAGCCTCGACCTGCTCACATTTCACCAATTTCAACTCATTCTTCACCTTGCCTAGCTCTTTCTCAAGATGTTTGCTCTTTTCTTGAGCAATCTTCTTCATATCTTCCAGGCTGGCCTTGGTGTCATTCATCTCCTTGGCTACTTCATCCAGGGACTTCAGCAGATATTCATGTCCCTACAAGAGACAAAGAACAAGTAAGTATTTTATCTTTAATATTTGTATAAATATGTTATGCCATCTTCAGGATAGCATCATACATGAAGAGTGAACTGGGAAATCTTGCCCAAGACATCCTCAAAGGAGTAGTCTCTCAGGCTGAGGTAGAGGCATTAGCAGTCTTCCTCTTCTTAGAGGATGCAGGTGCCCTTGACTTAGTAGAGGAGGAGGGCTAGTCATCTTGGAATTGGATGGTGAAGTGATCTTGGCTGTCTTGACATCCTGACTGTCAATATCATCAAGGTCGAAAAAGGTGGATTTCTTTGCTGAAAATAGTAAAGAAATACAGGTTTAGACATGTACACATAACAAGACAAAAACATCCTCAGGATGTAACAGGTAATACTTACCAGACATATCCGTGGCTCAACTAGTAATGTAGCTCTCTTCTACTTCAAAGGTTCTAGCTGAGACAGGTAAGTCTAAAACAGCTTTGTACCTGATAAGGGAATCAGTCAGAGGAGGAGCAAGTTTGGAAAATTAAGCACTTGTCACACAAAATTTTCATTAAACATCCTAAATAATCTTTACCACTTTTTAACCAAGACATAGGGATATCATCCCCAAAAGGAATGGAACCCCTCTTCGCAAAAAAAGAACTATGATTTCCAAGACCTGTAAGACTTAATGACATTATGCAGGAAATGAGGATCTTTGTAAGCTGAAGAACATACCGGTTGGAACCATGAGTTTTCAACTTATACAGGTAAGACAGGTCACCAATCTAAAGATTGATACCATGATTCTCGATGATCTTATTACAGACCATCAGGATCCTCCAAACCTCATGCATAGCATGGGCATAGGCCATCCTAGTTATATCAATGAAGTCTTTGATGAACGGGAGAATGGATATCTTAAACCTAGGTGGAAAGGCAGGTACAGGAAGCAGATGCATATAGAGGATGCAAAATTAAACTTCGCATGCTGGTCATATGGCCGGAACACAGTTAATTCAGGGAAAGCCCCTGAGTTATTCATAGAAAGGATATCATTGTCTATGAATGTACATACTTTGTTTGCAGGATCTTGTAATAGGTTTTGTTGTATAAAGTCCTTATGGACTCCTATACTTCCTGCAGCCCTTGTTGATTTTGCAGGATCTTCTAACAGGTTTTGTTGTAAAAAGTTCTTTGTACAAAAAGTACGAAGATTGGTAAAAACAGAGAAAAGCAGATAAGAAAGAAGAAATAACCTTTCTGATAATCCTGTTGTGATTATAAAGGAAGGATTAAAGTCTGGATATAGACAGTGAAAGATGATAAGGTGTAGCGCTCATCCCTAAATCATCGACCAAAATATAGCTGTTGATATCCTATCAGATGTCTAATCATCCTCAGAAGATAAGCATCAGAATTAAAAATATTATAACCGTTAAGATATTTACGGTAACATATTTTGGGGACAATTGTTGTGGGTGAAATCTTCAGGATAGCACTAACCTATATTTTCTGTAGCATCCTCAGGATACTGAAGGACTGGTCAGGCTTCAGGATGTAACAACATTCTGACCTATGTGCATCCTGAGGATAGACTAACGAACTATCTTATTGTTATATGAATGCAGGATGATTTTACCTCATACTCTCTGAGTAACATCCTCAGGATGCTAAAGGACTAAGCAAGGTTCAGGATGTAACAGTGTTCTCACCTCTGTGCATCCTGAGGATGGACTAACGAATTATCTTATTATAATATTATTGCAGGTACAATTAATCAATATTAAGGCTTGTAACTCCTCCCTAACGGCTATATTGACTCATTTAAGTCAGAGGACCTGATCATTGAAGAGCTATGCGTGTGGAACAAGTCCAAGCTCAAGAAGAAGTCAAAACTTGTAACCGACAAGCATTAAATATAGGAGAGAAAGGAGGAAACAACCATATAACAACTATATTCAGTTGAAACAACTGCTACAACGGTCATATTCAGTTGTAACAACACAACGGTCACCTAAAACAGCCAACAAGATCATTAAAGACGGCAGATATCATGGGATTCATTATTTACTTTCGTGTAACTATAAATAGGGGGTGATCAATGAGTAATAGGACACTTCTCACTTGCTTAACACTTCATAGAACACCTGATACTCTCTACACACACATAACACTCATATTGTAATCTTAGATACTCGTTCATCACCTATCCAAAGTTGTACTATTTTTACCTTATTAATATTAACAAACAAGGCAGGGGCTTAGACTCCTCCCGAGGTTTTATGCCGGCGATCTACAACTGATCAAGGGCTTTCCTCATAGATCGAGTGTTGTTCTTTGTGTTTTATTACTTTATTTGTTCATTATAAAACAGTTCCATCCCGAGGATATAACTGTCCATCCCGAAGCAAACCTAAGTCATCCCGAGCATAGTTGTCACTTATTTACTTCTTTGGCATCCTATTACACCATTTTCAGAATACAACTGAGTTTTTAATATATTTCACACATTTAGCACTCTACCTCACTTTTACTAATTTGGAATACAAAATTATTTCTACTAGGTAATTTTTGACCAAAACAAGCAGGTTGAAGGTGCCTATGAGAAGCACGAGACTGAGCTGGTGAAGGTGAAAGAGGAATTAGCTAAGTATGTTGCACGGGAGAAGGATCTGGTTCATGAGTTGGCCGTATCCAGGACCCAACTTGATTTGGAGAAAGAGAAATTTGACAAGTTGTTCAAGGGGTTAAATGATGAGAAAGCTAAAGTTGCTGAGGAACAGGAAGGTATGGCTCGGGCTAGGGAGGCGGTTAAACAAGAACAGGCTGCTGTGGAGAAGGTTGGTATGGAGCTCCGGGCTCAAGTGGATCGTTTGACTGAAGAGAAAGAGTGGCTGGTTTATAAGGGGGTTGCCCGTTTTGTCACCAACCTGCTGCATTCCCAGGAGTTCAATGCTCCTTTGGCCGACATTTATGCCAAGGCCATAGCCTTCGGTCGCCATGGGGGAATCTAGGCTGGTTTCAAGGCAGCCGAGGAGGGTCAGAAGTTCGAGGAGCTACCATCTTTTAAGCCTTCTCCTGGGGAAGAGTTTGTGAACGCTGTGAAGGCGATGGAACTTTCCACTTACCCTTACATTGTTGCCATTGCTAAGGCTTCCTAGCAGCCTCTCTCCTTTCTGCAAGATTTGGAGCCAGAAGGTTTGAAGAAGGAGGTGGCCAATGAGGTCTTCAACTCATATGTGTCCAAGAGGCCCCTTAGGATCATGTTGGAGGGAGCTGATGGTGGGGAAGGTAGTTTGAAGCATCCTAAACCTGCTGATTCGTCAAGAGTTCCCAACTTGGAGCAGGTATTTGAGAGTCCTTCCCCCCTCCAAGCTTTGAATATTGATTCCACCCCTCCCGCTGGTGAAGATGATCCGTTTGTTGGCCTTGACACTGATGACCTCTATGGAGATGTTGGTAACCAAGCTTTGGCTTTCACTGGTGAGGGCGATACCACCGATGAAGTCGAAGATTCTGTCACTCCATGATCTAACCATGTTTTACGCTTCCTTTATGTTTTAGTAGTCTTATGTAATGAAACTCTTTCGTATTTAGCCTTAGGGCTTTTATCAATGGGAATGCTCCCCCTCTAGGGGTGATGCTTTATTTATGTTTAATGTTTGGTTGTCATGATATTTTACTTGTCATTTATGGTGTTTGCAATGTCTTTAACCTTTCACCTTGAGGTGGATGCTGCAGTCACCCAACCCAGGATACTAAGCTAAGGAATTGATGCAATACTTATCCTATCAGCTTGTTTGTTTGTTTGTTTTCAACCTTACTTAATGGTTGTTTATGTGAAATGTTCGTTTTTTGTGTTTGATGTGAACATGTATGAGCTGTCTTGGTGTGAGGAGCTCACCGTCTTTCATGGGTTTAGGTATTCCTTCTAAGGACTTGTCCCATGGAGTTGTGGATTGTATTAGGAACTCACCCTGTATACAGGAAGGTTATTAGCCTTGTTACCTGTTGAGCAGTTGTGGCCTAGGAGCTCATCCCCGTTTCATGGGTAGGTATAGCGCCGGATCCCATGGAGCCTTGTTAGGAGGGGCTCACCCTTTGATAAGATAAGTGACAAGTGGATTGTTCTTAAAACAAAGTTCATTCATTATACATTTCATTGAGAATACATAGTAGCATTACAACCATTAAACATAAAATCATTTCAAGTGTTTGTCATTCCAGTGCCTTGGAACCATTTTGCCATTGGGGTCAGCTAGCTTGTAGGATCCCCCTTTGTGGGCTTCCTTGCTAGCTTCATTTCATCTCAACACAAGGTCCCCTGGCCTGAAGACCTCTTTTCTAACCCTTGTGTTATAGTAGGCTTCGAGTTTGTTTTTGTACCTAGCCTCCCTGATGGAGGCTTGGTCCCTTGATTCTTCGAGGAGGTCTAGGTTGAGTAGCACCTCCTTGTCATTGTGTCGTGCGTCTTGTCGAGCATTTCTTCTTGAGCTTACTCCTATCTCTGCTAGTATAACAGCTTCGCTTCCAAAGACGAGGCTGTAGGGTGTCTTTTGGTGACTTGTCTTTTCCATGGTTCTGATAGCCCACAGAACACTTGGGAGCTCGACGACCCATTTCTTGCCATATCTTCTCAGCGTTGCTTTAATACCTTCGACGATGCTTCTGTTCATGCACTCAACTTGTCCATTGGACTGGGGGTAAGCTACTGAGCTGAAGACTTGCTTGATGCCCAGCTCGGAGCACCAGCTGCTGAATGGCTTGTTGGCAAACTGTTTTCTATTGTCTGTTACGATTTCCCCTGGTAACCCATACCTGCAAATTATCTGTTCCCATACAAAATTTATCACATGCTTCCCTGATATGGTGGCCAACGGCCTGACTTCCGGCCACTTGGTGAAATAATCAACAGCTACCAGAAGAAACTTCAGCTTTCCTGGAGCCTGTGGGAAGGGACCCACTATGTCCATGCCCCACTTATGGAAGGGCCATGCAGAGATGATAGGCACAAGATCGTGTTTGGGGTTGGTCTTCACTGGCGTTTGCAACTAACATGCTTCACACTTTCGAATTGTCTCGAAGGCATCTTTGTACATGGTTGGCCAATAATAACCGAGGTTCATAAGCTTTGATACCACAGCACGTGGTCCGGCGTGCATGCCACATATCCCTTCGTGTATCTCCCTGATGAGATAGTTGCTTTGATTGGGTCCCATACACCTGAGCAGGGGTGCCAAGTACCCATTTTTGTAGAGCTTCTCATCTTCAACCACATATTGCCTTGCCTTGATGACCAACCGCTTTGCTTCTTGCTCGCTGTCTGGCAGCTTCCCTTCTTTAAGGTAGGTGTAACATTATGCATTATCCTTAATTTTTAAATAAGTAAAATTTCCTACACCCAATTATTGAATAATAACATTCCCTCGTTGATTCTTATTGCGCCTCAAAATTCTAGCATTTACCATGTCTCTTTTTACACTTATTTCATCATTTTTATTGATATATAAATAGAAGATAATGTTTAAAAAAAAAACGTAAATTTGAAATGTTTTAGTGGTCAAAGATTTTAAGATATTAAGCTTAAATAAATAAAACAAAACTATAAAAGGTGATTTTTATGTGTAATGGGCATTATAGGGGCATGAATAAGCATGATAATGCCCCCAACACCATCCCCTTGGGCATTATATGGGCATTATGAGGATGGGGCATTTCTAGTATAATGCCCAAATAGGATAAAAAAAATATGGAAAGTAATAATTAAAAAAGGCATTAAGTGGCTTTAACCATTACACATTTTTTTGAAGGGCATTATAATAATGATGTGGTGAAAAATGCCCCCTAAAGGGCATGAACCATTACTTATTGTCTAATATGCCAAAGCTTACAAGTTGCATTCGAGTTTATATATTTCAAATTTTGTAAGTTATAATTAAGAATTAAATAGTTTTGACTAAGCCATAATTGCCTGTGTCAAACCATGGCAACATCTTCACGTCTCTTGCCAATTTTCTTTAATGCCATAATATAATAATTGACCACTAGAAATAAATGTTTCTCCAAACCACATATATATATATATATATATATAGACACATTAGAAAACACTTTTTCTTCACAATCACGAAACATTATAACCGGCACATAAGTTCTCAAAATAACCATCACTAGCGCATCCATGCTTCGGCCTTTATGATATATTGTAGGCAACGGTTTAGGTCTTATCGACACAAATAATTTGGTGGATGATTGAGGTATTCTTAAAATCCTTCCATGTTTTATTTATATATATATATACATATTTTTTATGTACTCGAAATCACATTGCACAAGACATATACATGGAAGCAAACATTTTTATAAATATGAGTGATGATCGAAGAAGATAATTATGAAAAAAAAATATAATAATAATAACTTAAATTTTTATACTGATCATTACACATCAAAATTTGTAAAAGGTTATTTTTTTTATTTGTTTTAAAGGACCTTTTCAAAGGGTATATACTAAATATATCTTGTAAAACTAATATTTTCTTGTTTGATATGTACTAAATATATTCTTTAAGTTTGTTTAATCTTGACCATAAAATACTTCTGGCATCAAACCAAAGCCATAAGATATATATTTAAAGATTTCCATATATGATATGGAGCTTGTTATTGTAAAGTAGTAATATATTAACAAATATATAAATATAATATCATGTTTTTTTTTCATATATGGGAAATAATGAACACTCCAATATTTAAACAGAGTAATGTATTTTACATGAACAATAAAACTATAAAATAACATTAGTCATACTAAATCCTCATTCTTAAACAACTTAGGTACAAGCATAATCCTTTGGTTCTCGTCAAATCTTTGCAAGCTCAACATCAAATTTTATGTGAATTTTTGTTATGGTATCAAGGTGAGTTTACATAGCCCCTTTTTCCATTCACTATTTTGGGGTGAACACATGTTACAACATTCAAATTACAATTCAATCATAAGTGTCTATGTGTTATTCTATGTTGCATTATGTCTTAAACATTACTAGGGTAAGCACATTATTCTAGCATAATCATTAACATTGATCAGCCGACGGTATACAATGATAGATCTATTGGACTGACAATCCCACCCAGATACGTGTACCTCCTACATAGGTAGCGTGGGTGATTGTTATCGAACATATAACATAATCGAGTGAACCATATGCGTATGGGATAGACCACAATATTCTAGTCACAAGGTTTGATTATGCACTCGATTTACCTAATAGTTTTGTTTTCACATATGGACTAGACTAGCCATGACACTCGAATTGTACAACATTTTTATTCAAACCTATGTAATTCTCACCAACTTTTGTTGACCCAAAATATTTTAAAACTTAACATGTTTCAGGTTATAGCTTGCTTGAAGATTAGAGTTAATGCTTGAAGATGTGTATCTAGTATTTTTTTTATTTTGATGTACAAATTCTTGTAGAACAATTGTATGTAATGTATTTAAATCAATTATTGAAATTTATTATTTACCATAAGCTACTGAACAATCATCAATACGTGACATCCCGATGTTTCCGCCATCGGTTGGGGTGTTACAGTAGGACATAATGGGAGTCATCCATGTGGACTCTGTTTCAGTGACAATATCTTGGACTTCTTTGTCATCAATGGATGGTTCCCGGAGCACCTCAACCAGGACCTTTTTCGTTAAGTGAGCAAACGTTAGGGAAGCCAGCTTGCTTAGGGCATCTGCCTGCTTGTTTTTGGTCCTTGATTCTTGTTCTAGTGTGAAGGCTTTGAATTCCTTGATGAATTCCTTGACCTTGTCTTTGTACTTGATCAGTGAGGGCTCCTTAGCTGTATACCCTCCATTTACTTGCTTGACTACCAGGTTTGAATCAACAAACACTTTCAATTCATGCACTTTCATGCTTCTTGCCAACCTTAAACCGGCTAGTAGGGCTTCATATTCAGCAACATTGTTGGTGCAGGGGAAGTCTAGACGGAGTGCATAATTGTACTCAGTTCCGTGGGGGTCCCTGATGACAAGACCAGCCCCGGAACTTTCTACACTTAAGGCTCCATCAGTGAAAAGACACCACTTCCCTTTGAGGTCAGGTTGTACTTTTTCGACCTCATTCATCTCTTCTTCTGTCTGCAGGACGGGTAATTCGGCTAGAAAGTCAGCAAACACTTGCCCTTTGTAAGCCCTTCTAGGTACATATTCTATCTTGTGCTCCTCTAGGCCAACAACCCATTTTGCCAACCTCCCCGAATCTTCAGGTTTTTCTAAGATGGAGCGTATGGTTTGGTCGGTGATTACCCTCATTGGGTGAGCTTGAAAATACCGCCTTAGCCTCTTGGCAGTGTGCACAAGTGCCAACACAAGCTTCTCTATGGGAGCATAATTGATTTCAGCATCTTTGAGGGCTCTGCTGACGAAATAGACAGGTATTTGCTCCTTTCCTCGATCAACCAAGAGGACTGAGCTAACTGCTTCTGATCCTGCAGACAAGTAAACTGTTATTACTTCCCCCTTTTCGGGTGCTGCCATTTCTGGCAGGGAAGCTATGTGTTTTTTAAGCTCAAAGAAGGCAGCCTCTGCCTCTTTTGTCCAACGGAAATCCTTCTTATCGATACAATTCTTGAGTGTTTTAAAGAAGGGCAAGGAATTTTCCGCGGATTTAGGCAAGAAACGTTTCAGGGCAGCGATTTTACCATTGAGACTCTGCACTTTCTTCTTTGTGGTAGGTGACTTCATGTCTAGGACAGCTTGGATCTTGCTTGGATTTGCCTTGATGCTTTGCTTTTCGACTATATGACCAAGGAACTTCCCTTCCTCGAACCCAAAGGAGCACTTTACTGGATTGAGCTTCATATTTATCCCTCGGAGGTTATCAAAAGTTTCTCGGATGTCTTTGATCATTGCCTTCCCAGACTCGCTTTTGATGACTAAGTCATCTACGTAGGCCTCCATGTTCCTCCCGATCTGTTTGGAGAAGGCCTGGTCCACCAACCGTTGGTAAGTGGCTCCTGCATTTTTCAAGCCAAAGGGCATCTTTCGGTAACAAAAGATCCCCTTATGGGTGTGGAAGGTTGTTTTCTCCTCGTCTTCTTGCTTCATTTGAATTTGGTGATACCCCTTATAGGCATCCAAGAAGCACTTGTATTGGAAGCCAGTGAGGGAGTCGACCTTCCAATCAATTTCGGGTAGAGGGTAGCAGTCTTTAGGGCAAGATTTATTAAGATCCTTGAAGTCTACGCACTTCCTCCAAGTTCCATCTTGTTTGGCTACCATGACTAGATTCGACACCCATGAGTGGTATTGGACCTCCCTTAAGATGCCAACTTCTACCAACTTTTCAACCTCTTGACATGCAGCCTGGCTCCTAGCAGGGGCCAAGCTTCTTTTCTTTTGAACGACAGGTTTATAGGAGGAAGCTATGTTGAGGGAGTACTCAGCCAATTCTCTTGGGACCCTAGTCATATCTACGGGACACCAGGCAAATACATCTTGGCTTTCCTACAAAAAGTTGATTAGTTCAAACATAACCTTATCATGGAGTAGGTTGTTTACTTTGATGGTTTGCTTCGGATAGGCAGGGTTTATGTTGACTTCTCGAATGGGGTTGCCGACTGGTGCCTCTATCTCCCGAGGGTGTTTGGCTTCCTCCACGGAGGCTATTAGAAGGGCTTCGGCTGATGGCTTCAAGGTTGCAATTCCGTTGGGAGTTGGAAGCTTCATGAGGCCATGCGTCGTTGATACTACAACATCAAAGGCGGCAATGCCCATTCTTCCAATGAGGATGTTGTAGCTCGACGGGTATCTGATTACGGAGAAAGTCAGCTCCTCCATTCTTGACAAGTCCCCATCCCTGAAACAAACACTTAGGGTGAGCTTCCCTAGGGGATGTACATGTTCCCCAGAGAAACCCACAAGAGAGGCGTCTGATGGTTTGAGTTTTGATCTGATTTCTTGGCTCAGCGATTCAAAACACCGTTCGTAGATTACTTCTGATGAGGCACCACCGTCCATGTACACCCAGTCCACTGGGAAGCCATCCAGTTCAGCTTCCACTATCACGGGGGTAATGATCAGTTCATCTGGAGCAGGGGGAAGGCAAATGTATTGTTTGTTCCACGGCTCAGTATGAGCCCTCTTGATCTGTTGGGCCCCTTCGTATCTGATCATGTTGACCTCTTTGTCTTTCTTCCCATCATCTTTCCTTCCCTTGATATCTTTGATCAAGTGAGCCAGTTCACCGGACTTAACGACCTCTTCTTTTCTCTTTTTCAACTGATAACAGTCGTTTGTGTGGTGTCCGGTGTCGTTGTGGAAGGCACAGTGCTTGCTGGCATCCCTCTTGTTGGCTGGCTTGGACAAGGGTCTGGGAGGTCGAAAGGTGTACTTGACCTCCTCGGTGGAAAGTATCTCCTAAGGGGTCTTGGTGAGGACTGTGAACACGTGCCTTTCTCTTTCTTGGTACCTCCCTGATCTGGGAGACCGTCGTCTTTTCTCATTCCTTCTGGACTTGAATGGTCTACCGAATCGTTTCTCATTGTAGGGTTGGAAACTAGGTCTTCGGGATCTTGTTGAGTTATCTCTCCAGCTTCCCCGATCCCATTTCCTGGTATCCTGCCGAGTGAGAGATTCTTCTCCCCGAAGGAAGGCTTCTGCTCTTTCGAAGGCCTCCTCCATGGTTTGGGGAATATCTTCATGAAATCTTCTTAACAACTTTTTGGGACGAATGGCCCCCATGAATCCCGACACTCGAATCTTTTCCATGGCACCACTATATTGTATGCCCTCCCTCCTATATCTTTCGATGAAGCTACGGAGATCCTCGTGTTCCCCCTGTTGGATCTAATGCAGTATGCCAGCATCTTAGTGCACTTCCTCAGGGGATTAAAGTTTGAGGTGAAGCTTCTCCTCAGATCATCAAATGAGGAGATACTTTGAGCTGGGAGGCCACAAAACCATAGACGGGCTGGCCCCACCAATGTTTGCATAAACATGTGGCAGCACTCAGCATTGTTCCATTTTCCACAGTGGCTGCTCCATAGAAAACGTTCAGGTGTTCGTCGGGATCCTCAGTCCCATCATATGTTTTCACGTTAGCCGGCATTTTGATCTTATTGGGGAAATCAAAGTGTGCTATGTGTTCGGCAAAGCATTCCAACGACTTGGGACGGTATGGCTCTGAGGGGCAGCCTCAATTCTGACTTCTGCCATAGAGGTTTGAGCAAAGGGTTGGGAAACTCCCGGACCCTGACCTCCAGGAAGAGATGTTGCTGGTACTTGGTTTAACGGAAGTGGACACTGCCACTGGTACCCTCCAGGCCATGTAGGGAAATACGGCGGTATATAAGGTGGGTACTGAGGCTGTGAGTAGTTGGGGTATGTCATTCCTGAAGGGGTAGTAGGTCCTCCAGTAAGACATCCAGCTCCTACCAGGGAGGTAGCCACGGCACTGCTGGCTAGTGGTAGGGACCTCAGAGCTTCTATATAGGAGAGAGGTGTTGAGGACGACAAGGAAACTCTACTGGTTTCCAGCAACTGTCTTGTCGTGTACTCTTGGACCCTGGGGGAGAGGACAATACTGCTAGGACCTTCCCCTGAAAAAAATACCTCCCTGACTGTTCAAGTAGGGGTAAGGATTCGTGTTGACACGTTGGGTTGCTGGGGATGTGGTAGTTCCCAGGAACGGAGGAGCGGGTGAGAGGGTGACAGTAGGTTCCTCATCTAAAGACAACCTGACTTTTACGCCTTTGGACCTCTCCTCTCACGCATAACCATTCAGGAGGTCTTGGAGTTGCAAGAAATTTCCTTCGTACTCCCTCCGGGGTGATATCCATTCGTTCGACAGGTAATAACACGTCGTCTTAAGGAGACAAATAAACAGCCCTTGAGGCCGGTGGAGTTTGATAGTTGAGCATGTCTCCTAGAGACGGTTCGACGTGTGGTCCATCCGTTCCAGGTGTTTCATGGCCTGCAGCGTCACCGGAAGTGTGACTGCTGGCCGGAGTTTCTAGAAGACCCCCGTCTTGGTGGGTATCTCCACCGGTCATCACAAAAGAAGGTTACTTAGGAACAAATGGGACTGAAGAACTTTCAACAGTTTTGTTCAAAGTAGCGACAGCCCCACGGTGGGCGCCACTTGTTGCTACAACAAGGAAAATGACCGGGATTAGGTTAAGAGATGTATAGGTTTATAAGTTAAGGGTTTTTTAAGTTTAAGTGATGATTTAGGGGATCCTTTAGCTCCTGGAAGGACCTGCACAAGGTAGCAGACACCGTTAGTCTTAACGCAGGAGGTGACCTCCTGCGTTTGGACTCCGGCGTGAGAATAAGTATATATTCGATTGGAGTTAAAGAATAATGAAGTAGAGAGCGTAAGAGTAAGGAGAAGAAGTGAGAAGTGGGTGTATGGAATGACAACCTAAGGGGCTCCTTATATAGGCAGCGGAATTCTGCCCAGGAGCTCCCTTATGGTAGCATCCTTACTATACCTGATTAGGATTGACTCTCTTTATGTTCCCTGCAGTGAGACTTTGCCCATTTGGTACATTTTCAGCTCTTACTATTTCCTAGGCATGGCTTGGAGCTGTGTGATGTTTTGTCTTATGCCCATAGTAATAAGCCAAAGTACCTTTTTACATTTCCAATGATTTTACTGTTTACTTTTTGCTGCATAGCTACCGTATGGCAGCCAGGCTGCCTTATATTAGTTGTTCAGCTCCAATAAGTCAGGCAAACCTTAATACATTACTCTGTTTTATTTTTTTGATAAGGGATTAAACGTGGTCGTTTTAGCACCCACGTCGTCACATGTTTGATTAATCTAGAAGTCTCCTAAAATAAAATGGAGTAATTCATCTAGTAAAGTCTTTGATTTATTAGAACACTGCATATAATGTAGTAATTTGGCATAAAGGTCTTAAACTCGACTGCTGATACGTGTTATTAGTTCTTCTAGCGGCGAGTTGGTGTCGGTTTGGTTCGCTTAGGTTACAAAGTCAAAAGAAAATTTATTTTTTTATTTTATAAAAACTTGAAATTCAATTCTTAAACTTGCCAAATTACATCAAAATAGAGGGTAGACGGGCAACAAGCTACGTCGCCACCCCTTTTATGAATCACGAATCCTAATCTACCAAATACAAACCCTTGCCCCCTGGAGATGAACTATTGTTGTGGACAACCTGTTGAACCCTGGTCAAGAAACGAATAGCTTCTGGTGCTAGTGAGCCTAAGGTATCAAAGGCCAAGGGAACAAACACAAGTCGTTTCTCTGCACAAGCTTTAGCGTGCTTATCTACTTTCTTCGATTCCGCCTTTCTTGATGCATGTCCAGCTACAAACCCGTTTTCAAATAATAATAATAATAATAATAATAATAAATCCAAGGCCGTTTGCACACGCATCTCACAGACAATTGCTATAGTCTGAAGATGGAGATTGAGACCGCACTGAAGTCTGGGAAGCTCAGACACCTGGTCAAGAACGTACACCGCGTTGCGCGCGGACAAAATGGCGATGATAACCAGGCAGAGGGGTCGCGCAAGAAAATTCGCGACCTCAACACCCACACAGTTACCTTTGTTCTGCGCCACCAATGCAACATGACCAGGCGCGGAAAGAAAGCTCACCACAGGAAATGCTCTCGGGTGCAGCACAATGATGAATCTTCGAAGGAGGCCGATGTGTTCCTCCCAAAAGTCTGCTCCGGCAGCTCTACCACCGCCCAGCTAGTTATCACAGCCGTCTTTGGACACTACCGCACGTGGTACATGTTCTTGGACGGCGGAAGCAACACTGACATCATGTATGATCAGTGTTTCCAACAGCTAGATGATGAAGACAAGACCAGACTCATACCAGTCAACGAGCCAATCTCAGGCTTCATCCACGAAACCATCATTCCATGCGGAATGATTTCTATGCCTGTCACGATGTCAGACAGCAAACATGAACGCACGGAAATATGCGACTTCATGGTTTTGCCAACTACGTCTCATCGCGTCATCTTACTGGGCCGCAAGGGCATCGCGCGCTTCAATGCCAACACCTCCACAACGCATGGAATTGTTGGTTTCCCAACCAGAATAGGTGTTGCATTCATTCGGGGAAAGAAAGACTGCCATTCAGCGGAAAGCGCCAAACCCCGAAAATGATCAAGACTGATGCCCGCACAGAGGTGGAAAAATGGGTTCTCAACCCTAAATTTTCGGAGCAAACGGTGGTCATTGTCCATGTAATCTTCGACACCATCCGCAACCACTTAAAGAAACTGCTAATCAAGAACATGGACGTCTTCGCGTGGCAGCCGTCAGACATCATTGGGGTTCCGCGCGACATTGCAGAACATAAGCTCAACGTATACTGATCGGTGGAGCCGATCGTCCAAAAGAAGCGGACCATGGGTTCTGAGAAAACGAAGGCCATGAACGAGCAAGTCACCGAGCTGCTTAATGCGGGCATCCTACACCCTATCAGGTACCAAACTTGGGTCGCCAACCCCGTCATGGTCGCCAAGGCCAACGGGGGATGGCGCATGTGTGTTGACTACAAGGACTTAAACAAAGCATGTCCTAAAGATTGTTATCCGCTGCCAGAAATCGATTTAAAGGTGGACTCCCTAGCCCTTACCGCTTCAAATGTTTCTTGGACGCGTATAAGGGGTACCACCGAATTCAAATGGCAAAAGAGGATGAGGACAAGACGGCGTTCCGCACAGACACGGCAACATACTGTTACACCAAAATGCCTTTCGGTCTGAAGCGGCTGCCACCTATCAGCGCCTCATGGACACCGCCTTTGTTAAAGAAATCGACGTACGATTGGAAGTATATGTCGATGACCTTGTAATCAAGAGCAAAGACAAGGGAGATATGTTACGGGACATACAAAAGACTTTCAACCAACTACGCAATGTGCGCATGAAGCTTAACACCAGCAAATCCTCCTTCGGCATGGAGGAAAGCGAATTCCTCGGGGTCATCGTCACGCGAGATGGTTTCCGCGCAAACCCTGAGAAAGTGCAAGCGATTGAGCGGATGCCTTCCCCCGCCTCAATCAAGGAAGTTCAAACGTTGATGGGTCGTCTAGTGGCCCTCAACCGCTTCCTATCAAATTATGCGTCAAATTCCTTTCCATTCGTGGATACGTTGAAAAACTTCTTGAAGAAGAGCAACTTCGGTTGGATAGCGGAAGCGGAAACAGCTTTCCAGGAGATGAAGCAATGCCTGATGAACCTCCCAGCTCTGATAGTGCCTTACCAAAGGAGCCACTTACACTCTACCTCTCCGTCACAGAACGAGCTGTAGGCGCGACCCTCTTGGTAGAGCGCAAGGTAGTTCAAACGCCAATCTACTACATCAGCCACACCCTCCTGGACACAGAAACAAGGTACACCATCATGGAAAAGCTGGTTCTCGCTCCTGTTCATGCATCCCGAAGATTGCGTAGGTATTTCCAGGGACATCCTATTACCGTCCACACGAACTATAGAATCAGCGATGTCCTGTGTAAACCAGAATTATCAAGCCGCCCACCTAAAGGGCTATCGAGTTGGGAGAACACACCTTCTATTACAAGCCCATGCCCGCAATCAAAGGGCAAGTGCTTCGCTGATTTCACAACGGAAATACCCGCCAGCAAGGTTCAAGAATGCTTGGCCAAACAATCACCCGCGCCACCTCAAGACTCATCGCAAAAATGGTCCCTTTACACAGATGGGGCCTCCAATGATGACAGATCTGGCGTGGGCCTCCGCCTTATCAGCCCAGTTAACCACGAGTTCACATACGCTATCCGCTTGGACTTCAAAAGTACCAACAATGAAGCAGAATAAGAAGCGCTGCTGGCAGGTGGCCGCATCGCAGAAAAAATGGGGGCCAGGCACGTGAATGCGCATGTGGACTCACTACTTGTCGTAAGACAGATAAATGGAACCTACGACGCGCGAGATGAAACCATGGCTCTCTACTTAGAACAAGCCAAGCAACTCATGCGCAGATTTAACTCCTGCACTGTAGAACATATCAGGCGTAGTGAAAACAAACCCGCAGATGCGCTGAGTAAAATGGCTTCAACAGTTTTTGATCACTTGGCAAAAGAGGTCCGCGTAGAGGTGCTCAACCAACCATCTGTTCCGTTGCGATAGGTAAACGTCATCCAAACAGGCAACGCGTCCTGGATGACGCTAATTAAAGCCTACCTATCATCCGGAACCCTACCTGATAACAAGTCAGAGGCCCGGAAGATTCAACACAAGGCTTTCCACTATCAGCTGACCAATGGTATAGTTTACCGCCGCTCTTACCTAGGGCTACTTCTCAGCTGTGTTGACTCCGCAGATGCTTCTTTCCTCATCAGAGATATTCATGAAGGAATTTGCAGTCTGCACGCGGGCCCAAGGATGGTAGTCGCCAAGCTGAAGAACGCAGGGTATTACTGGTCGGGAATGCACCTGGGTTTTGTCAAAGAATTACGCAAATGTGACAGCTGCCAGCGCCACGCGCCAAACACTCTGCGCCCAAAAAACAACCTGGTGCCCTTCACAACCGCTTGGCCTTTCCAAAAATGGGCAATCGATTTGGTTGGTCCATTCCCAGTGGCGCCAGGAAATGTTAAGTTCCTCATCGTCGCCATTGATTACTTCACCAAATGGGTTGAGGCCAAACCCCTCGCCAAAATCGATGGGGCGCATGTCAAGAAATTCATTGGGGAGTTCATTATTTGCATATTCGGGCTTCCAAAGAAACTTCGGAGCGAAAATGGTACACAATTCACGGACCAGGCACTACAAGAATGGTTGGCGCAGTTGGGCGTCCAACAAATCTTTACATCATTCGCGCACCCGTAAGGCAATGGTCAAGTCGAACGAGCAAACCGAAGCATTGTAGAGGGCATAAAGACACAGCTAGGAACCCGGCGCACAGGGTGGATAGACATACTCCCACATGTACTATGGGCCTACCGCACCCTAACCAAAACAAGTAATGGCAAAATCCCATTCAGCTTGACCTACGGTTACGAAGCCGTAATTCCTGCCGAAATAGGTTCCCCCCCTGCCAGAGTCCTCATGACTGACAAGGGGAACAATGAGGAAGTTCTCCGCTTATATCTTGACTTACTTGAACAACATCGTGATCTCGCGGCTATCAAAGAAGCAAAGTACAAGACACAGCTCGAGCGCTATTACAATCAGTGCGTCAAATATGTGCATTCAATATCGGAGACTACGTTTTCCGCAACAATGAAGCTTCCAGCGCTGAGAAACCAGGAAAAATTTCGCCAACTTGGGAAGGGCCATACAAAATCCAAGAAGTCTTGGGGAAGGGCGCATACGCGCTAGAAAGACCAGATGGAACCCTTATCCCACGATCTTGGAATGTAGCGGATGGCATCCTTATCCCACTTTCCAATAAGCTAAGCGATGAGCACATCAGCGCAAACAAAGGTTCTAAGTTATGGCGTAGACATAGTCCGTAGAGGCAGGCATCTTCAGCCCACGGCCGCATCCCGCAGACCTAGCTCGGTGCAGCAAGTCACTTCAGGGGTGACGTAACTTCATTCACTAAGTACTCTAGGAGAATCTGCATGCATACCAACACGCGCAGAATATTCGCCCAACATCAGCTTTTGGTATGATGTACGAAAGATCAAGAATGAAGAAAATTCACACAGATCCAGACAGACACGACGCCAACCAGATGGCGACACGTGTCAGGAGTGGTCCAACAACCACTGACGTGAACAACGACATGACTGCTCCCATGCTTCCACCATGCTGTTGTCTACAGTGCTACACATGCATGCTTACCTGCTGCCAGACGTCACGTTAAATGCCAGCAGGTAAGTCAACCATGCTGTGTCAGAACAACATACTGTCGGCACCCAACCAGAAGGCGCCACGTGTCACTTTGCAGACCAACTTCAACTGTCGTTTACGTCAGTAAGCATGGGCACCTTTTCCCCGCCAATTTTAGGGGCCGAAGACTAATGGGCCCAACCAAGGCCCGGATCAGCGATAGCTTCTCGTGGGCCGTCTCCTTGGCCCACGACTTCTTCTATAAATAGAAGACTTCATCTCCTTTGCAAAGGATCCGAAATTCACCACTTATACTCGAGAGCTAGATAAGCAATACTAATTGTAACACTTTGTAATCTTCAAAGTAATAAACAATCGGCTCTTTACAGTGGACGTAGGTCATTAACGACCGAACAACTTACATTCTTGTGTTCTCACTTTTACCACACACACACTCATCTTTACTTTATGGTTTCGGTTGTTCCTCCGGTGTGGGAAAAGGGTTGTTCCTGAGTAAACAAGGGTATTAACCACACGGTGATTAGTATTAATCACCGTTATACTCGTTGTTTCTTCAGGAACGTATTTAATTTTTATGTGAGACTAACCTACATTTTTTAAGGCAAAATGGATTTTAATAATCCAATCTTTCTCTTTTTGGTCGATAATAATCCCACCTTAGTTTTTCCCCTCCACCAGTCCCACCTTTCAGACATTTTGCTCTCAATGGACTTCCCGTTAACTGACACTAACGTCGTCAGTTGAAACTCACAATTCTAGGAAATTATTCATGGGATTTAAAAGGGGGAATCGAGACGATGATATTGGTATGTTCAATTGCCGAAATAAACATGGTTCGTTGGTTGTAGGTTGATGTTCTCTTCGGGTGGGATGACCGAAACCGACGATTAAACCATCGAACCATGCTCATTTCTGCAATTGAGCATAACAATATCATCGTCTTGATTCCCTCTTTCAAACCTGATGAATAATCGCCTAGAATTGTGAGTTTCAACTAACGACGTTTGTACGAGTTAACGGGAGGGGGGTTCATTGAGAGCAAAATGTCTGAAAGGTGGGACTGGTGGAGGAAAAAAACTCATGTGGAATTATTATCGGGAAAAAAAAAAAAAGAAAGGCTGGATTATTAAAATCTATTTTGCCATTTTTTAATTGTCCACCATTTAATTTTTTCATACACCATAAATAAATATCAACAAATTTAAATCAGGATAAATAACTTAATTGGATACGGAAGGTGTGGAGCACGCTATTCAAATTTCTTTCTTCGTAATATAAAGTACGTACATTGTTGCTTGTTTTTCAAAATATTAAACCTTTGTTTATTTATCATAATTCATTTTCATATATATGATGATAGTGAGATAAAATTTTGACAAACTGAATAGTTTTCGAACATATTTTTGCAAAATACAAACGCAACAGCCAAACAGTGTGTAGCCCCGCCGCAACGCACGGATTTATGCTAGTATGTTATAAAAGATATCGTCATTGGGGTTGGTGTCCCAATGGTAGAAGCATAACTTCTAGGAACACCTAAGGGGAAGATCATAGGTTCAAGTCCTACAAAGAGTAAAAATTTACCGTTAGAAAAAAAAAAGTTATAAAAGATATCAAAATGTAACTTATAAACAACACGCACGTGGCAAGTAATATATTAATATCACAAATTATCATAATATGTTTACCAAAATAGAATATACTATTTATAGAATATTAAAAATATAAATGTTAGAATTTATTGGAGTTTTATAGTGTGGTGGTAAAGGTGTTAAGGTTTTAAAAGGAATGTTAGGAGTTCAAGCCTCATAAAAAGCAAAAAAAAAAATGATGCATTTAAAGTAGGAGAAATTAGCCGTTTAAAAAAATTATAATACTAACCAACTAACAAATATGATTAAAAACAAAAGCGAATCATCCACTTTTTAACATCCTATATAGTTTGGCCATCCCGGTACATCTATAGGCAGAAAGCCACCCAGGTCTGTGATCACAGACATCGCTGGTAAATTTGCTCGTTACCAATTTCAAAAGAAATCCATCATCCAAATGAACACTATGGGAAAAATCTGCCTCACGCATGACATTTGTCACGAACAAAACTTTAACGAACACCCTTCCCTTAATCTGGAACGAGACTCAATTTAAGAATCGTGTGATATTTTATAGTATTTATTCAACATGATTTCTCCTTGGAGTTTCCTTTTATCAAAATCATTGTGGATTCAAGTAGTTCTTGATAATAATTGGGCCAGTAAAGTTGGGCCTCATCGTTTTGAATATGGATCTCATCTAATTGGGCTTGATTTTGCTTCCAATGTTTTAGACTCTCTTTCTTCAGTTTTTGAGCCACTGCCATTTCTTTGGACACCCTTTAATTTGTTATGCTTTACATTATCTATATTTTCCAGAAAATTGCAAATAATTCCATGAACACTTCCTGTTATGCTAGACTATCATTTTACTATGTGTTGTAGTGCTATACTATCTATTATATGCTACTCATAATGATATTTGGGGACTATCTCTTGATACAAATTATTCCGAATATCATAACTTTATTATTCTTAGTGATGATAATAGATGTTTTACGTGTACTTAACCATGATTTGAGGATCTCGACATCTCCGACCATTTGTGTTATGTTTTAACACCATGATCCTTCTATGATATTTTGATGCATATGTAACTACATTAGAAATGTCTTAAACACGTATCATATACTTCTGTCATTCAATAATCATTGTTTGAACTATCATTTTTCTATGTTCACATTGAGGAGCATGGTCAAATAATAGTTTACCACAAAGCTTTCAAACGAAGTAACAAAATCAGTTGGTGTAACAACCATTTTTTTTTTCTGAAATAATGAATTGATTTTCAACTATTTTTTTTTTTTTTTTTTTGCCATTTCAAATTTTTTTTGATTGTTTATTTTTCCAAAACAAGAAAAATTACATCAAGATAAAGGGCAGACCGGCAACAAGTTGCGCCGCGACTCCTTTCTGAATAGCAAATCCTAATCTAATAAAAACGTAACCCTGCCCACCCGGAGCCGAGACACTACTGTGAATAACCCGCTGGACCCTTGTCAGGAAACGGGTAGCCTCCGGTGCAAGTGAGCCAAAGGTATCAAAGGCCAAGGGCACAAAAATGTGTTGGTTCTCCTCACAGGCTTTAGCATGTTTTTCTACCTTCTTTGCCTCTGCTTTCCGCACTGCTTGCCCTACTACAAAGCCACTATCCCTCAACCCAACTAGGGGAGATACACCCATCAGATCAACACAAGCATGCTTCCCCCCAGCCCACCCAAAAACAAGGAGATCTGCTGGTCGTAGAGTGGATCTCCCTTCTGCTGGATCCGAGAGGAAGTTCACAGGGGCCTCCTTCTTGGCTGAGATCCCAGCCCGTCTTAAAATGTCCCACAGAATGTCTCGAACCCAATCATGTCGATATTTGAAACCGGACAACTCCTTACAATGAACTGCATGTTCCCCGTATTCATCCAAGCAGACCTTACGGCAAATCAGACATATTCCATCCTCTCGGTACATGGGGATCATCAGACGATATTTAAGAATGGCCTTGTATTCAATAGCGGACATGATTTGGCCTAGACTTTCGATCGGGATAACAGTCAGGAAATCTTGGGCGTGGGGGCTTTGCAAGCATTCAATAACTGCCCTCTGATGGGGGACAGACTAAAAACTTCACCCAGGCTCTGAGCGATTTTGCCAAAAAGGGCATTCGCCAAAGTTTTCTGAGGCTTTGGGGGGGGGGGGGTGTACTTGTTAGAAAAACCGCAATATCAAAACCTGAGAGATAATCATTTAGCTTTTCAAGGGCCTGCACGTAGTCCAACTAAATTTATAGAATAAAAAACAAATTTGGAGGAAAAAATTGAAATTCAACATCATGAAGTGCAAAAATGAAAAACTTTCAATCATACTTGGTTTTTTTTTTAACGGCAAGTGGTGCAGCCGGAGGAGCTCCGCCTAACACACTGGGCCAACTTGTACTGTATGATTATGTATCTCACCTGGATTGGGGATCTCCCCAGGTGGAACTCCCACATGTGGTAAATATGGCTCCGACTGAAATTGAACTCTCAACCTACACATGACATCCGCTTTAGCTCCCTCCTATTTCACCAACTGAGCTAGGCTTTATCAGCAATCCATTCTTATTAGTCTATACTTATATTTGGGTAAATAATAGAAATAATAGACATCTGATAAAATAGAAGTGACACCAAAAAGTTATTAAAGAGAGTTAATTAGCCACCAACTTTGGGGAGCATGTTAGTTGGTAGGAGTTTGTCTCTTTTTAATGAGCACAATCTTTGGGTATCATATTCAAAATGGTTGGGCGATGGGAATGGAACCTTACCTACACTCCATCCAATGCCCCATTATGAGTCATGACCCACCCATACCCAACGCCCACTCTTCTCTTTTTCACATTTATATAAATGCTATATCATAATTATATTATACTTTAGAAGTAAACAATGTTTAAACTTTGAAAAATAATTATCTATCTATCTTTTTTTTTTAACGATCAACTAAAGTATTGCCGGGTACTCTATACGCGGCCCCTAATGGTCGAAATGGGCCCCGGACGGCCTCTAGTCCGTACGGACAGAGCCCTTCGGCCCACCCGTCTCCTGTTCCAGGGAAAACCCGGCCCACAAACCCGCCCGAAGGCACGACGGTAGTGAACCGGTAAAACCTGGAGGGATCAGGAGTCGAACCCATGACCACAAAGGTCAAGGGTCTCTCGATCACTTCCCAACCACCTACCCCACCACAAGGGTGTGGGTATCCATCACATGTCTCTCGTGAGAATCGAACCCGGCTCCCCCAAAGAGTGGGGGTATCCATCAATCATCTATCTATCTGTCTATATATTGAAAACAAATGACGATGAATTCACAGTGAACCTCATTATTAGTTAACATAGTGATATGCCGTTGTTTTCTTATTTTGTTATTGGAGCATAGCTATAGTTGAGGATAATTTAGTGGCAATTGCACACTTTATAACCTTGTAGTTATTTAACAAATGTAATTTGTTACCTCTTTTTTTAACGATATATGTTTCATTGTTTGACATTCAATTTGTATTTTAACAAAAAAAGTTATTGCTAGTCTTCACTTTATTGATATTCTTCTATAGTTATAATCATGTAAAGTTCCCAGGAAAAAAAAATTATTCGTTTTAAGGACAACCATGAGCTCCATATTCCTACTCCCATATGGACCAGACCCTAATCCATTGTGGAACGGGTCTATGATTCTCTCGATTTTAGGCAAAGTAAACAACGGCAATATGGCAAATCGACGGACTAATCAAACTATCAAGCGGTGGTGGTTGAGTGACACTGTAAACACACCCTTTGAATGCTAATGCGTAAGAAACTTTGGTATCTACAGTACTAGTTCTTATCATAGTTGTGTAAGTGTGGGCGGCAATGTTTAGGTGATCAAGAATGAACTCAAGAAGGAGACACTTTGAAATGGAACTATCCATGTTTCTAATGAGTAATGATGGTGGGTTTATCAAACTTTGAGCAACTATCTTACATGTTCTAGATCTAGCCGTGAAGTATCATACTTGGGTACGCGCTGGTGTTAGATGGTTTTTATCTTTTCGTTAAACATTCTTTTAAAGTTTGCTTCCGTTATTCTTAGCAATTACCTCTACAATGATAGTGAAATTTACAAGTATATATATAAAACATACATTAATACTAAATAACGATGGTCAAATTTCTCTTTTGAGCAATGCTTTCCCCCTACTTCTTTAATTGCTATAACTTGTTTGATGTACGCTCGATGCAATGATTGATGATTAGGAAGTACATCAATATTGAAGATTGAAGACTAATATATAAAATATCAATATATATGAAGGACATGGAGGTTTATTTACACATTCGTTGAATGTGTGTATGTGACACATATATATTTTGAGACATAACAGACGTCGAATAAATATAAAATCATATTATTTAAAAGTATTTGAAGATATAGATATGCTTAGGATTTATTTGTTAGAAAGAGAGGGAGAGGGAGGGGGGGGGGGGGAGTAGGGGAGGGAAAGAGAGAGAGAGAGAGAGAGAGAGAGAGAGAGAGAGAGAGAGAGAGAGAGAGAGAGAGAGAGAGAGAGAGAGAGAGAGAGAGAGAGAGAGAGAGAGAGAGAGAGAGAGAGAGAGAGGGAGAAGTAGAGGGAGAGGGGGCACCACACCTCAAATTTTCACTTAAGGGGTTTTATCGTGAGGTGTGTGACACACCAGGATTGACTCAATGGTTATGTTGAACGTCTTCTATATGCTTGAATATGTATCTCATTAAACAACATAAAATAGTGTTTAAGTTTGTAAATAGTTTAGCGGAAGCGGGTGTTATAACCAAAAGTAAATGTTTCACAAAACAAGCACGAATTCCAAAACCCAACTAAAAGTAAATACCAAATAGTTTGAGTATGCAAGTGTGACTTCAAGTGCATCCTAACCAGCTGTACCCTAACGACCTGAGAAAAGTATGCTAAAATGTGTTAACAACTAAGTTGTGATTTCACAGGTTTTCATACCGTAAAACTGTTTGTTTGCTAGACTCATATAAGTTTACTATTTATATCGATTGTTATCTAGGTACATTATGTACAAGTTATTAAGCGTTATGAATATGAAGGTGATTGTTTGATGTTTGTAGTGCCTTCCGGCCCCGTTCATTACAATGGTTGCAAAATGTTTAGGACAATTATGCACCCTATTGACCTCTAGTCAATATAGGTGAGGCCTGTCAAACCCAATAAATCTATTTAAATTTCCTCGCTACGTATCACACATAATAACAATTCTTACTATAAGGACTTTTGTGATGCGTTTACCCCAAGTAAACATGTGATATAAAAGTAAGATGTGATCTAAGTGTTTGTATTTGTAGCATGTTTCTCCCCTAACAAGAAAGCAAATAAATACTAAAACATGTGTATACAGATGACCCACTACTGGTTACGTATCATGCAATGTTCTATAAGTGTTTATTCATGCTAGTGTTTGTCCATCTGACTCATTGTATCTATACAATGACATGGTGTGAGTTTTAGAAAACTGTTTGATTGTGTTAACTAAGTTTGATTGAGTTTGACCTGATGGGGACCAGTTTAGCAAATTAGGTTTGTTCATGTTTGACAAGTCTAGCATAAGCAAGTAACACTTAACATACAATCCTAGTGTTCTAGCATGTTAGATAGTCACATGATATGTCAAACATGGCATACAATATCCCATACAATATCCTCTATGCATCCTACAACACATACAACATGCAAGTTTCCACTTTTAATAATATATGAACACAATGAATAACTTACATGCATAAAGTTTCCTATTTTGGTAAGGTATGATCTTAACATTTGATTTTAGCGAAACGAAAGTTCTAATTATTTATTAATTATTCTAAACATGTTTAATCATTAGATGTTCCATATCATGTCTAGATATCAAGGACAAAAATCTTAAAATCAACAAAGTTTCCTTTAATGGCAGACTAAGAACACGGACTTGTTTCAATCAATCAAACCATTCAAAACATGTTATTTAGCCTAGATTAACATAATCTCAGTCCAAAAAATTGTCATGCAAGCCTAAGAATTGAAACCCTAGAACTTAGCTCATCAAAGTTTTCGCATTAAAAGGGTTATAATATAATCATGCATCCTAAGGTTTACTGTCAATCAAATCATCCATACATCACATAATAATCATCAATAGTTCATTTTTATATGTTAAAAAAGTTCTCATATTAAACCTGAACTTAGGGTTTGCAAGGAAAAAACATAATTAAAGCAATGAAACAAGATTAAAGTCAATTGTAATGTTTTACACACCTAGAGCTCTTTAAATCTTGATCCTAAGCCTTCTTAAGCTCCTAGGTTGGTCCAACATGGTGATGTCAGAGGTTAGGGGTTGAGTTTTTCGTAATGGAAGTTGTTTTGAAAAGTTTGGTTAAGTAGGTTAAAATCGAGATTAGGAGATAAAAACTCACTTAGGCCGACATATATGGTTTTCGCGTACCGCGACGTGTTGCAATTCTCGGTTGGGTTTGATTTTGGCCAATGATTGGGCTGGTTTTTGTTTGTTCTGTTTTATAAATCCATATAAAACGTCTAGCATGCAATCTAATTAAATGGCCAAAATAATTTCGGTGTCGGTTTCGAATACAATAACACATAAACACGTAAGAATGCAATTAAAAGTAAAATAATACATACACATAATTGCAAATAATTTAACATATGTTATTTTACAATTATTTGTTTGATTGGTTTGCCAATGTTTCGGGGTACAAAACCGTGTGTGATCCGATAATCCACTATATTATCATTCCGTGAGTGTTTGTGTATGTTTGATGCACTCACTTAATCTAATTAAGTCTAAAGTGTTAATGTTTGACTGAGGTAAATAGTTAATGTTTGTAGGAAAAGTAACCTGAATTTAGCGGGTGTAATAAGAAGGGGAGACCAATTTACAGAATGAAAGAGTTTATAAGCATGAATCAATTCCTAGTAAATTCAAGGATTTTGCTTTGTTAGTGGTTAGTCTATTGATAACTCACAAAGTTAACATATAAAACGGGCATAAACAGTCTCATAATAGGGTACAATTAAGGTAATATTATTAATATTTGATACTTAATTCATTCCTATTTGTATTTATCAGGAAAATGGAGCTCCAAGACGGAAACGAAGGATTTTCGGGCAAAAACAGGCAAAATCGGGAGATTCCTGAAGATACGAGACTTTCAGTCGGTTCACTATATGTTTTGAAGAAAATCCCGAGACTTAAACAACACTAACATCAGCCCCAAAGTGACCAAGCACTCCCACGCACACTTGCACGAAGGTCCTGCACGCCAGAGAACAACGCCGCAAACTTGGAGAGCAAGAAATCAAGACCAACAGAACAAGCACGCCCGTGCACAGACCAAAAGTACAGACAAGAGTCTGTCATGCAGAAACAGAACGTACGTGAGACAACGAGCACGCCCTTGACACTTTTGGGCACGGCCGTGCTTCCCCTGGAGCTCTATAAATAGCAAGCTAACCCCCACCATTTGATCATCCCTTCTTGTGCTCTCTTGGGCCGACTACCAAGATTCTTCCAGAGATCTTAGGGTCCCTTGGGAGGTCTTCTGGTCCTCCTAACATCCCTCAATGGTTAGGCTTCGACCTACCTTGATTAGCTTGGCCAAGAAGAGGATCGTAGAGTAGTATGCAATAAACATCGAGGGTCGTAAGGATCATGAGAGAATACATATCACTTGGAGATGGAGATCTTGTCTATGAGCAGCCATGATCCTTGTGTTGATCATTTCTATGGTTGTATCTTTCTATTATTTGCGAACCCGCTTCGATTTATAGACTTTTATTATTATTAGTAGTAGTTTATTTTTAGTTATTTGATGTGCTATCTTCTTCTAATCTTTATTTGTTTATCTTTGTGACAGGTTTGAATGATGCTTAACTTAATAACAACCTTAACTTATTAATTAACGGTATAATCAGCTTCTGGTAGTCCCGAGCTAGATCCAAGGCGAGGAAACCGGTATTGAGACAGATCCTTCGGGCTTCTAATATCCAAACCGGATTCTAAGCAATGGCTTCTGAAGTGGACTAGATCTGAGTGACACATTTCTGGTTCATACCAGATGATTGAGTGATCTTCTTGGCAAAGGATGGTTTCCCTACGGGCGCACCAGTGATCTTTTGTATCACACGTCTTTAGGATTATGTGTCGCCTTTGTTAAGATTTTCATTCAGTTCGGGAGGTTATGGGTTGGGTAATTAAGTCATCATTTATTTAAACCAACTTAATATTTAATTGATCAATAAATAATAAGTGTCACTTGAAAGATATATAAAATAAAGATTTTTTATCTAGTTCTCGTCAGTACAACACCGTTAGCCAATGGGGGCCCGCCTTTCTGAGACAACCGTAAGAGAGATATTTCGGCTTTGACCGTTAACCAATGGGGATACGAGGTTGCCAGGATAAAGAGACCTTTCGGTACAAAACGCGAAAACTAAGGAGAGGTGTACGGTGTCCCGGGTTGTGAGTGAAGCCTCCAATTTAAGAAGATGATAATTTCAAGGACCCGAAGACTTGACCGCGGTTTGAGGAGCCCGCTATACGTGAGGCCCTGGCGAAGTACCCCAGGTGGACGCATGTTGGAGAGGTTCTGCATTCTACTCAGTAGTCGCCTTCGCTTCTCTATCAAGGAGTCAACACTTCAAGATCACTCTCGTCTTCCACACAATTAACTATCTTAAATTATTTATCTTAATAATAACTTAACTACTTATGCGGAGGGCCCCGAGATGTGCATATCTATCTACTATTTTATTTTATCCTATCTTTTATAAAACCAAACCTTTTTCAAAACTATTTTTATTAAAGAACCCCTCCGTTTTATTTTTCTTTTTAAAACCCGATCGATTGGTTGATGAATGGTTAAGTAGGGGAAAGTGTGAACCTTGGAATACGATACTCAATACTTACCACCGAGACTATACTATGCACGTCAGGTTCTCTGCTTATGTGTTGGTTTTAGTTTCGAAAGTAATTATTGTTTACTTTATAAACTTAAAACTTTGTTAATTAGGGTTTACTAAATCAGTCTTTTTCCCCAAACCACTGTTTTGGGATTGTTAATTCAAAGTTTTTAGCACCGGGGAAATTGACATCTTTTTAATACTAAAACCAAACGCATCATTTATGAACAAGATTTTTTGGCCAGTTCTACACAATATTTAACCTTGAAAACTAGTTTGATTCTGCCAACACATTAAATTTATTTTCCTTTTCTTGTTTTGAAAGTTAGAATTTATTCACAAATAACAAACAACATACCACCAAAAAAAAGGGACAACTGAAGAAACACCAATATAACAATCTAAATATACGAGCACAATAAAAAGATATTTGTATTAATTGCTAGGATGATTACAGACACCCGAATACAAGTTGTTACAATGTTTCGACAATAATCTATCTTTCACAACTATCACATAATACTCTAAGTGTAGAATGCTTGGAAGATTCAATGAATCCTTCTCCTCAGGGAGAAGGGGTATTTATAGGCTTTAGAGATGTCCTGTGATTGGCTAGATTAGGAATGACAGCTGTCTTGTACGATTGCAGAACGTTAGCGTCTTTAGCGTTGTCCTCCTGTGATAGGTCCACGTGTCTTGTAGTCATCCTTTCTGTCCTTTTATGTACCTCGTACCTGCAGGTGATCATGGAGCATGGAATAATGGCCTCTGATTGGCTGCACGTCCCTTTCTTTGTTGGGTCACAGTTGGCATGTACGAGGTTACGTGCGCAGGCTTCTGGAAGGTTTAGTCAGTGCTATTGCTGACGTGTGTGGAGATGTGGGGTCGTGCGCACACAAGTATACATAGCTAAATTATATGGAAGTTACACTAGCTGGATCATAGTTAAACCTATTTTTAAACAACAAAGTAAGGGACTTGAATCACCAATAATACCTTCAATCTTGGCCACATTATTAGAAAATAACTTCTTATTCCTCACCTTCTATATTCTTCAACAAGATATAATCATCAATCCATGGAAAACTTCCTTGACGGCAACCCCCCCCCCCCCCCCAAAAAAAAGCAATTATGAAGGTCCTATAAACCTCTAATATAAAAAGCAAAGACTTGATTACCCGACATCATGAAATAATAAAATGTCATATCACATCCTCCACCCATCAACATGTGAAGAGATAACCCGCAATTTCTATGTTTGTCTCACATGGTAAACATGAGAGAGTTAACTTGAATATTCCTCTCATTTAAGGCATCTACAATTGAAAGCCTATTCATTTATGTTCTCCAAGTAAAGCGGTACTCGAGAAAAAACATCCAACAAGTTTAAGTGATGTTGAAGATAAACAATAATCAACCAGCCCCGTTCTTGCTTTAGTTAAGGATTCGAATGGACATTTTCTTTTGGCAATGTGCACAAATTACAAATTACTCCGGATTTTTTTTTTTTTTTTTTGAACGGCAAACTTTTTTTAACACCCTTAATTACATATTTACTTAGCCCTTGTAAGGATTTGACCTCACATTTATAAGAGGGGTGTGATACCCCGCAATTTCAGGTTCTCACTCTAACTAAACTCTAGTTACATTCCTTGCATTCTACTTAACTAGGGTTAACTAGATAGGACACACGTTGCACAGTTATAGGTTAATAACTGCATTAAGTGGTAATTCGGGGAATTACCATACTGTATATATGATTAGTGAACCTCGGACGTTGATGAACAATGAAGTTAAATAATTGTGAATTAATTGATTGAGATCGATTGCAATTACGTGCTTCTATGATACTCTGTGAAACTATGTGCAAACTGTATGTGATTACGTGAACTTAAACCGAATACGTTAATAAACATCGTAATAGGTGGACCGGTAGGATGGTTGGGGTCTTAACACATGGGGTTACACGTATTATGGTCCAAAATAGCGAAAACATCGATGAAAACACGTTGTACGACGAAGCAGGTAACCCGGCGCGGGCACCAGACTTCACCAAACCGCCTTAAACATCTATTTAAGCAATCTTAAGCCTCATACAACCCCTAAACTCAACCCTAATCGCCCCCTTACACCTAGTTACGAAAATATCAGCCTCTAACACCTGCTAAGGCTCAAGAACATCGATCGGGAAGCTTGGAGAGCATTTGGTTGATTGTTTTGAAAGGCTTGCGGTATAATCTTCAATCTTTTGTATTTTAATCTTCTTAAATATGTTATAAAACCTTATAACTAAGTTTGTCCAGGTCTGAAACCTTTTTATAAAGATTAAAACTTGAAGTTTATAAAGATTGAATGGGTTAAACATAATCCTATGCGATTAGAAATTGATAGGATGCATGATTATGCATGTTCTTGATGTTTTAGACTCCTAGGGTTTATGAATGATGATGTTTATGATGTATCATTAGGGTTTCGATCAGATGTAGCTCTTAATGATGTTGTGTGATGATTATTAGGTGTTATTGATTGATAATATGCAACTAGGGTTTGATATAATTGATAATATTGCATGATTAGAATCTGGACAGAATCTGAATGTCGACTTGTAGGGTCTGTTACGTGAAATTAAAGGGTTGATTTTGATCGATTCTTTGCATGAATGGATTTTACGTAGTCTTATCTTTTTAGAATGGGTAAAATCATCTGATTTGGATACCGTTTGATATTTTTTTAGAATTTTCTTTCGTTAAAGGTCATATCAGATTTTCGGATTAACAAACTGAGTCAACTTTAAACAATCATAACTCGAGTTTTACAAGGAATTAAGTTATGAAATTTGTACATTAGGTTAAAATTGGAATAAATTGGCTTTTTCAAGTGGATTCATCCAGTTTGGAAGAATACACGATTTATGGGAATTTTTCTACTAAACTGATCTGTTGTGTGTATTTTCTAAACGTAGTCATGTTCCGTGAATTTTCATAATTTTTGTACAAGGTTTTATTACAAACTAAAAATATGTATTTGTCCAGTAGACCCCCTAGAATATTTAGTAAAAGCTTGGGAGTCTAACTCACTGGATAAGTATTTTTAATAAATTAGTTTTCATGGCGCATAATCTGTCCTGAAAACACTGATTGTGTATTGTGAGTTTATGTGACTAATTGGAGTCCTATGTGGTATGTATATGACATGTACTTGAATAGGCACTTATATGAGATGCATATGAAGTATAAAACTAATGATAACCAACATATTCACCAACGGGTCCGTAGGGTTTACTTATGCATGTAGAATTACTAGGTGTCACTTACACGATTTTGAACATTTAAACATCTTGGACAAACGGGTAATATGGTGTAATGGTATTACACATATACTTACTTAGTGAGACATATACTAGGGAGTCGGTAGCACACCCTACTTTGGAGTTTGGATTTATTTGCTTGAATACTAAGGTGAGTTTCACTACTCTTTTCTCAAAAGCATGCGTCTCGGGTTTGAGACAACGTACTTAACTTTTTCTAGTCCGGTTTGGGACTACTTACACATCCCGGGTTGGGATGCTATAACTCCTTGTGTGGGTCGAGTTTTGTCTCCTTGTGTGGGGGGTTTTGCTAGTTCGCAAACTGTGTCCTTGATGAACTAAACCAATCTATCAGTGTAAGTCCTTCACATACCGAATGAGTTGCCGGGTTATGGCAAGCGGGTTATTAGTTGATAGCGCTATTAGGTCTGACAAACCTCACACCGACTCGGAGGAGTGCGGGAGTTAACTATAACTTAACTGTAACATCACAAAATTTTTCCCCAAATATAAACGCCCTTTATTTTTGTTACACTTTATACAAATGTACCTAAGTCTCCATTATTCTAACTATATATATATATATATATATATATATATATATATATATATAATAATAATAATAATAATAATAATAATAATAATAATAATAATAATAATCACTATCATAATAGCTATAACATTGTTTTTTAACAAACTCAAACCCAATATCCCTTTTGAGTCCAAACCATATTGTTGGGTTATTAAACCCAAGTGAAAAGCCCACCAAACTGGCCCAACCGTGTCCCAGCCCAGTAGAAGTCCGGCCCAATCCCTCCTCCCCTTCTTGTTTAATAAAAAAAATCTTTGCAGCTAACCGGAATCGAACCCGGGCCACCTACCATACACACACACGTAAGCACCACCTGGGCTACACCCTTTAGTTGGTTTAAAACCAACTTAAATTATATAAAAGGCCACCCTCTTCTGTCTTGTCTGCTTCGACGTGCAGCAACAGACACGAATGGACCAAGTAAGGTTTCCATTTTTACCAAATCTAATTGGCTTATTTCACGCATGATTGATCTAAATCGACATGGCAACATCATCTTCGGTCCATTACACGTCAATTACTTACCTATTCATACCCAATTAATTAATTACACGCGTGACCATTCAAAACGAGTCAAACTATCCAATTATACAACCTGGACATCACCACTATAAATTGAATCCTTCTGGACCATCACAACTCGCCACTAATTCTTTCTACACCTCCAATTTCTACTTATAATCATCTGTTCTTGAGCCCTTTGTTCGATTTTGACTTCGTGGCTTTGACCATCCATTCATATACGAATCGTGTTTGTAAGTTAAATGTTTTTTATGGGTTTTATTTATCGGCACCCACACAACATAAACCCTAAGGTTAATCGGGTTAATGTTGTGTGGAATGCCCAATTGCAAAAACTAGGGTTTCGTATGATTTAATTGGGGAAGAAAACTGTTTGCGATTGATTATAAAGTTTAAACAAACTGAATCCAAACATAACCACAGGTCCAGACCAAGTGGTTATGCTTGGTGCTTGTCTAGCCGGCCACGCGGGTTCGAAACCCGGCAGCCACACATCCTTTTCTTTTTTTTCTTGTTTTATTCAACCTTATATATATATATATATATATATATATTAATTATATCTTATAAATTCATTTTAAAATACTTAAACATTTTTAAAAATTCTACAAAAATTATCTTGTATTAATCTGATGGAAAAGTTTAACTCAAAATTTTTAGTTTCCAAAAATTAATTTATTTAATATATATAATAATTAAATCAATTTTATTCTATTATATTTATAAAATTCCATTAAAATATCAAAACAATTTTATAAATTTCCACAAAAAATTATCCTGAGTTTATACAATGATAAACTTTTCTGAAATGATTTTTAATTCTGAAAAATCATTTATTTAATATTTTTAATCAATTTTTGTTAGTTTTAATCATAATTAAATCATAATAAATTCAATTTTTGATATTTTTGCACCAAAATTTTATACAATTTATTTCTGAATATTTAGAACAGAAATATAAATTTAAAACTATTAATTCTTTCATTTTAGTATTTTTAAATATTAAAGTTAAATTTTGACAATTTCTTATAAATAGAATTAATATTCTATTTTAAGGAAAATAATTTTGTAAAAATTATTTTTACACTTTAAATACATTATTGTGACCATCTTAACTTTAAATTCCCTAAAAAGATTTTTGGTTATTCATTTATTAAAAATTCCTTCAATTATCAAACATTTTTTATATTAATCAAACAAGCATTTATCCCAATTTGAAGCCCTAGAAACTTATACATTTGTAGACTTGATAGACTTAGACATATTTATTACCTTATTATAGGGTGATACTTGATACATTTGGGCAACACCATTATTCAATTTTTCAACAGATATAACATTTTGCTAAGGTGAATTTTACATAGCCCCTTTTCTATTTATCACCATTTTTGGGGTGAAACATGTTACAACATCATTTATGCAATTCAATCATCAATGTGTCTATGTGTTTTTCTATGTTGTATTATGTCTTGAACATGACTAGGGTAAGCACAATTCTAGCATAAACATTCATCAGCCAAACGGTATACATTGATAGATCTATTGGACTGACAATCCCACCCGGATACGTGCCTCCTACAAAGGTTGCGTGGGTGTTTGTTACTGCAATATAAACGAGTGAACCATGAGCGTATGGGATGTACCACAATACAACGGTCACAAAGGTTGATTATGCACTCGATTTACTTCTAGTATGTTTTCACATATGGACTAGATTGCCATGACACATGAATTGCACAACAATTTTATTCAATTATCAAAACCTATGTAATTCTCACCAACTTTTGTTGACCCAAAAATATTTTCAACTTAACATGTTTCAGGTTCTACTTGCTTGAAGATTTGAATTGATGCTTGAAGATGTTTGTATAGTTTTATTCAACTTGATGTACAAATTCTTAGAACATTTGTATGTAACTTATTTAAATTATTTAATGAAATTTATTATACACCATGAGCTACTGAACAATCATCAATACGTGACATCCCGATGTTTCCGCCATCGGTTGGGGTGTTACATTAACAGATTATCATTGTTGATAGGCAATGATGTAAGGCAAGCAGCTCACATTTGTGACTACACGTACATCATCAGTTCGGTATATCGGTGTTAGTTATCATGAATGGGCTAGCTACCCTTGGCATGCGATGAACTAGTGGTTACACGGTTTTTGGAACCAACTTGATTACTTACGCTTTTACTTGGTTACGTGGTTTTGGAAACTGCGCGTTTACTTACTCATCTTCTTTACCTAGTGAACTCACCAACATTGTTTGTTGACCCACGTTATACATGCTTTTACAGGTAGTTAGCTTTCGGTGCCACGATTAGCAAGCACTGCACACTTCACTGCATTTGGGATCTTGGGCATACACCTAAATTACATATTATGCTTTTACGTTTTCTTCCATATGGTTTTAATTTGGGCGCGTTGTTTTGCGCATGGTTTAAAAAGGTTTAAATTTGGTTTACGCTTCCGCAGCTTAACTAAACTTGGTTTTTGAAAACGAACTAAATGGTTTGGGCATTTAGAGTTCGTTCATATGACTTATGGCTATGGGATACTGGTATGTCATGCGCCTTGTGGTATAAACTCCGCAGTGGAAATTTAAGGGTGTGACAAGGGGATACCATACCACTAGACCAATAGGTCATGAGTTCCGGATGTAATTTATTAGACTAAGGGGTGTGGTGCGGGAAAGGAGCTCGGGGAGATGATGCGGTGGGCTTCCCCGAAGGGGAACACCCCCCCCCCCCCCCGGCTTGCTTTCGGTGTGCTCGGGATCATTCTCCCATTCTCCCCGTCGACTATATTAATATATATATTTTTTTTGTCTTTTTATGTTTAAAAAAATATTACAAAAAGGAAAGGAGAAGGGGGAAGAAGAGGGAACCTTTTCCCCTAGAAGGGGAAGGAGAAGGGGAAAGATAATATGACGCTGATATAAATAAGGGGGAAAATGACCATACCCCATAGTCTTATTGATTGAAACGAGCATTTACCGAAAGAAAAATTAAGTTAGAATTATACTACTTGTTTTATACCTTTAAATATTTAATTTAATTACTCAAACAATAATAATTTGTCAGTTAAATCATAAAGTTACTACAGTAGAAAACTTTCCCATTTTAAAATTATTTGACCTTCCAAATCCATATATTTTATTTTCGTGATTAGAAAAAGTCTCAACCTCCTATGATTTCAAATTTTAATTATATGAATAATTGAATATTCATTAACATATTTTTGTTTAAATATATCTATATTTTCACAATTTATTGTGTATTTTCTTGACGGTTTGATATTAAAATCCTCTTTTGTTTTATGGCTCCTGTACAAAGACATTGGGACATGGTCTTTTTTGTACTGGCATTGCGACTGTTTTCCTCTCACTCAAAGATAAGATATATCAATCATCCTATTCAAAAGTTGTTATTTTCTGATCTATGTCATGTATACGATGTATCAAAAATTTATTCCAGTTCTCTATCCAATCATTGATCAATAAGCATTGTCCGAATCTCAGCAAGCATATCTTAGACATTGATATGTAGAGAAAGGATTTTCACCTATCGAGTGTAAATTGTTCAGATTAAGATTAGGCGAACTGATGATTACGGTTTCTAAAAACTGTAAGTCAATCTTGCGGATCCATTTGGTTCGCATGAGTGCATGACCTCCTAACCTAGTTAAAACGGTACAGTTTGAGTTACATTTTTATTTTTTTCGTTCTAAAGACGTTGGTTTGTATTAAATTCTAAAAATGATAGAAATCAGGGGCGGTCTTTGGTATGGGCGACGGCTCTGCTAGGTTTTTTGCCAAGAAGTCTACTTTTACCGTAATTTTTCAAAAAATCTTTATGTATTGAGTCCGACCCACCTTGGTTTTTCGCCAAGAAGTCTAGCTCGCCCTAAACTTTTTTAAACATTTAGTATACATAAATCATTGCCCATTTAATTTATTTAGTGATTAATCCAATAACCCATTTCATTTGTTCTAATTTATAACGCCCAATTATTAAATCCTAATCACTAAAGCCCACTAATTTAATAAAGTTACCCCATAAACTTAAAAAACCAACCCCCCTCCCAGACAAACCCTAGCAGATCAATCGAGCAGGGCAACCAACGATTGAGCAATTGAGCTGGGTGGGACTGTTCGAATTCGTGTAAGGGGTGTTTGATTAAGCACAAACATTTGATTTTGCACAAGGGGCTGGGGATGTACATCAATTGGGGTTGCTGGTGGACTGGGGTTGTGGCATGGAAAACAAGGCAGAATTGTATCTTTCTAATTTGGAAGGAAATGAAAGGAAAGAAAAGAAAAGAAAAGGAAAAGAAAAAAAGAAGAAAAAAAAGGAAAATAAAAGGACGGAGATCTCATCCTTTCTTTTCTTTTCCTTTGCTAATTGAACTCGGAAACATAGCGTTGTGGAATGTTTGATTAAATTTTGATTTGGGCTTAAATTATGTTCCACAAGTATTATGAATGATTGTATATCTTGTTATGGGCTTTTTTGAATTCTAATTTTGATGAATTTGATTTACATAGAAAGAGAAATTGCTAAAAATTATGATTCGGCATCTATAATTTACGAGTTTAAAAAATTTAAAGGTCGTCGAGTTAAGTTATGACACATTTTTAGGTACTCATTCATTCTCTCACATTTTAAGTTATATCTTGGTCCTTGATTGATAATTTTTGTGTGTGTATGTGTTAAAACGGTATTTTGAATTATTGAAGATAAATGGATATTTAGAATTCTTTTTTTTTACCCCACCCGAACTGGATCATCGACCCAAAACTTACTGATAGGAAAAAAATTGGGTCCTATTACTTTCGACGCACACTAGACAAAAGTTCATGATCCATGTGTTTAAGTTACAACATATATGTGTATTTTATTTTTGCAGATAACAAAGTGTTCATTATACAATGTTTTAATTGTAGCATGTACATGGTGTTGTATTTGAAGTGATGATTTTATTTTGCAGGTAACAAAGAGTACATGGTATTCTATCCATATTTGACTAATTGTTTCAGTTACTCTTATACAATTCACCCTTTATTTTAATGATTATCACATGCCTACTTTCAATAACTTCTTAACCTTATTAGGAATTTAACCATTTGTACATGAACTCTTACATACACGCACACATATTTCTCTGTGTGTTTGTGTGTGTATATTTATATATAGAGAAGGTAATTATATATATATATATGTGTGTGTGTGTGTGTGTGTGTGTGTGAGAGAGAGACGTTAGGATCAAATAAAAAAGTTGATTTTGCCAAGGTTAAGATGGTTAAGATGAAAGTGTAGGAAAAAAGGGATATGGGATTTTAATAACCTAAACTTTGACCAATTAGCCGACAATAATCCCAACTTAAGAAATTCCCCCTACCGGTCCTAACTTTCAAGTTATTTTCCTTCACCGGGCCTTTTCCTAACGAGGTCTAACCAAGTTAGTCTTTTGCTGATGTGGCTAATAACATGGCACAAAAACAGGTTATTTGCTGATGTGGAGGATTATGTGACACTACCATCATTAGCCACCGCTACCATCAGCCACCACCACCACCCACCATCAATCACCACCACCACCACTATCAATTTTCAACCTGCGAAAACCACTTCCACCATACCACCATCGGTCTTCAAGCCACACCACCGTATTCTCTGGTCATCACTAAACCAATTCTATCTGATTTATAACTTAATAGGGCACACAAGTCGAGGTTGTATGGTTCAACTTAAAAGACAAACAACAAAAACACAAATTAAGTATACATACACACCGATTGGTGAAGGAACTCCAGAACCTAGGAGTAGAAGAGGAGCAGAAGGTGTGATCGGAGGATGGTACCTTGTGGTAACTTACTGTTACAGTTTTACCACCAAAAACAACAGTACAAGTTTTAATGCTCAAAGTACAAGCAACATTAGAGGTCCTTATGCGAAAGAGTTGAACAACAGTAATAAAGAAGAGCGCGGGGAAGCAGATAAACAAAACCGACGCTGACCTCGTAACCAATAATGAATAGCCATGTCCTCTAAATTTGAGCATTTTTCAACACACTGCGTTTTTTAGATATGGCTTGGTGATGTTCAGAGAATAGGGTGGCGTGGGTTGAAGATCGGTGTTGATGCGGTGGAAGTGGTTTTTGCAGGTTGAAAGCTGATAGTAGTGGGTGGGTAGTGGTGGTGGTGGTGGCAGATGGTGGTTGGTGGTGGCTGATATTGGTGGTGCCACGTCAGCAAATTACGTGTTTTTGTGTCATGACATCAACCACGTCAACAAAATATTAACTGGGTTAGACCCCGTTAGGAAAAGGCTTAGTGGAGTAAAATAGCTTGGAAGCTAGGACTGGCAGGGAGAATCTCTTAAGTTAGGATTATTATCAGCCAATTGATCAAAACTTGGATTACCAAAATCCAATATCTCGGAAAAAAAAAGGTGCAATGGTATTTTTTTGAATCGCCTATTTGTTAACTTTCTCTCTCTACATACAAGGTACGTGTATATTCCACCTCATTTTTTAAACGAACATAACTTTTTCACACGACGTTATTTTTTGAAAAAAATTGCACCATAAAATCGAATGACTTTTTTTATATTATTTGAGTACCATATTGCTATATAAAAACATCAAATAAAAAAACCTATAAAGATAAATTGTATTTGTTTGTTATATAACATTTTAGTGCTGTATCTTTTATTCTAGATTTTTATGCTATGTTTTTTTGTAAATTTTTATGTATTGAATTTCTTGTTTATGCTGATTTTTTACCAAAAATTTTTATACTACATTCTTTTTTGTGCTAGATTTTGTGTTCTATATTTTTTTTTTCTTTTTGTGCTATATTTTTTTATTAGATCTTTATGTAATATATTTTTTTGGTTTGGATTTTTTCTGCTAAATTTTTTGTAGTGGATTTTGTGAAAACAAAAGGGTAGAAGTTTGTGTATTTAGACCAAAATACATTTTAATCTAATTTCAAGGAGTGACACATGTCATCTCTACCATCGTTTTTATACTACTTAGGCAAAACCCACTTTTGAAGAATTTTTCCACAATATATGTGTGTAATAATGAAAAAAAGAAAAGATTGAATGAGGATAAACAATGGGGTTCAAGTTCTAAAGAGTTAATTACCAAAACCGTCTATGTGGTTTGGGCCAATATGGTAGTTCAGCCCAAAACTTTAAAAATTGCTTAAACAGTCCCTGATTTTTGATGAAATAGGTCAAAACAGTCTAATTATTTAACGGGTTTAACTCAACCTCGTTAAATCAGGGGCAAACCTTAGTTAATTGTCAAAATTGTCCCTGTTCTCCTCTTCCTCATGTCCCTGCTTTCTCTTCCTCACCTCTACATTGTTTCCCTTCCAGAACACTAACCAACTTTGGTCAAGTCATCTAGTTAAAAAAATTACCAGAGTTACGAGGTCTAGTCGGTTGATTTATTGTATGTGGAGGCCAATTCATCTAGTTAATTGCAAGTTCGTTGAAAGACTGATCACTTTGGTACCATGGGACTATATCCCTTCATCCTGTTAAGGGAGCATAAGAATGATTAGAGCATGAAAAAGTTACAGTAATATAAATCTAATCTAATTTGATTTTTTTGACAATAGGAAAACAAGTGAGGAAAAAGAATTGAAAAAACAGGTATGTTTCTTATTCTTGTACCCTTTGGAAATTGCAAATGATTTTTGCTTATTTTACTGATCATAAGCAGTTTGGATAAACAATCTCACAACACTCAACCTGCTCAATGTTGTATCGCAACACTCTTAAGCAGTTTTGATAAGCAACCCTAAGGCTATGGGGTGTGGAGACACCAAAAAGGTGATGTCTCCATGCCATATAGGATGTCACCTCAACATATTGGTGTCTCAAGCAATTATTATTATTATTATTATTATTTTCTAATATTAAAAAAAAGAAGAAAAGCAGCCATTGGTCCATTGCTTAATGTTCAAAAAAAAAAAAAACCCTGATTGGAGCGTCCCTAATGTTACGAGAGAGACGGGAGGGACGGGAGGACATGGGACGGGGGGTGGTGTTGGTGTCCAAGACATTGCAAAAAATGGAGGACGGGAGGAGGTGAGCGTCTCCACACCGGTTAGTCTAAAGCTGAAACAATGCACTTGCTAAATCCAAGCCAGAGAATACCATTGTTTCTTTATTACCTTGTTTAACCATGTCTAATATATATAAAAACTAGTATACTTACTTTCTCTTTGGGGGTTCACTATAATGTATTTTGTAGTTTTTGTACTAAAATTGTATAAAGGCTCATACTTTTGCTAATTTCTTGCTTTCTATATATGTCTAAATGTAAGCAACAAAACTGAGTAGATCTTTGACTTACAAGTTGCAACAGCAACAACAACAACAGGGGAAATGATGTTGATGTTGATGAATGATGATGGAGGTGGTGGTCTTAACAGTCTTGCAGCTAACCATATCACTTCACCATAACTTATTACACTCCCCCTTTTTAAAGGTTAAGATCTGTGCTTGGCAAATATCAAGACAAACATTAATCTAAATAAATACATTGGATTTTGTATTCTTATTACCCATTGGAATTTGGAATGAATGTTTTGGTTGTAAAATAAGCCTCACCTAGCGTTAAGCAATCCTATTGTGTGGCTTAATAATTGGAACTTTAAATTCAAAGTTTAAAATCTTAGTGTATTACACAAAACAGAAATGAGACCAGAATTAGTTACTGTTGTGGAGGGGAAACAGAGTGGAGGTGAGAAAGAGCAGAGCAGGGATATGAGGAAGATGAGAACACGGACGTTTTGGCAATTAATTAAGGTTTAACACAGATGGACAATTTTGCCCATGACTTAACGAGGTTGAGTTAACCCCGTTAAGTAATTGAACTGTTTTGGCCTATTTCGTCAAAAGTCAGGGACTGTTCAAACAATTTTTAAAGTTTTGGGCTGGACTGACATATTGACCCAAACCACAGGGACGGATTTAGTAATTAACTCAGTTCTAAAGCTCAAGTATCATTTGAATCACTAAATCCGAGGTTTTAACCGTAAATTTAACAATCAATCGAATCAACTAAATCTGCAAAGTCCCAAAACACAAATCTCATAACAAACATTTTAAAAACTAGTGGAAATGCCCGTGCGTTGCCACGGGTTCTTATGTTTTTTTGCCTCACGTTGCACGTTATGTCTTACGGAATTTACTTTTAAAACCAATTTGCTAAGACTGGTTGGAGTGAAATGGAGCCCATAGGGGATTCATTGTGCCACATCAGTCGTTACGTAAGAATAATGTCTCCCTTTTGACATGCTAGCAATCATTTACCCTCAATAATGTTCCCTTTTATTATTTTATTGAAGTGAGACTCACCAGATATGCTTGTTAACCATTGTTATTGTGCTCGCGTTCGTTCAATGGTGCTCTCCAATGGCGCTCATGAAATGGATGGGGGCGCTATTGGTGGTTTTTTGTTAATGCAGAATGGGGTGGGTTTCCACACCGCATAGCCTGATAGAACTAATATATAAATTCACGAACAACAAATAGGATTAACATAAAAAACAATAATCACCAAGGCTCTTTTGGAGAGAATAATATAACCCGACCTGTCTTAAACGCTAATTATATTATTATTATTATTATTTAAATTTTTACTAAATACTTGACTTAAATTGTGTTTAGTTATAAAAATATAAATATTAATTTTAAATTTAAATCATTAATTGAAGTATTATAAAAAAGGTTATATATTATTATCGCCTGTTCGTGTAACATCAAAGAAGCCTATTTTTTGTGATTCTATGAAAACGATAAAAAAAATTGAGTCAAGGCATTAAAGAAAAAAAAAATACATTTCCTTTTGTTGAGAAGAGGTGAACCTAACTTGATAAATGAGGTGTTTGGGCAAGTTCTTTCTTCATGTAACAACTTTTTAGCTCGCAAAAGAAAATAACCATGCTTGAAATGCTATACAAACAGAACTAAAACCAACAAAATGATAAGTTTCTACTAAAGAAATGGAGGTACCAAGGTGTAAATGTTCATACTCGTTTAACATGTTCAACCGTCTTGACCGGTTTAACAAATCATTAATTATATAATCAAACTGTCATGTGTCGAACTGAGATCCTTCTGGTGCTACACCTGCCATGGCTGTAAATAAACGAAATTGATTATTTTTAGCAATTCAACATACATATTTTTTTAGGGCATCATCCGCAACTTAAATTTAAAACAACAATATGTAAGAAATTATTAATCCAACATATATCCTTTTTCATGGTTAATTTAATATTAACACTGTTATCAACACCAATTTACAAGAAGTTACTACCAAATAATAATAATGATCATGAACCAGAAACATTGGTGTTATGACTTCACCTTCCAATAAAAATCAAAATGTGAGATTGAAATTTGTGAAATTACAAAAAAAAAAAAAAAAGAATCGAAATCAGTTCAATTACCTTGAGATTTTAGCTTCATCGATCACCAATCAGGTACCAAAATAAATGGCGGAGGGTCCGAAGTTGTTATGAGTAATAAGAACCCAGGTTATTTTAAACACATTAAGTAGAACACATATAAAAAATAATTCATAATACTACATGTTTTGTTATAATCTTTTACATACAATTAGATAAGAGGGGGTAAAATAATTCAAGTCATTAAACCATGATACAAATAAATTAGTTATTCAAATAACGTGCACACAAATAGTAATTACTTACAGTAGCTTTGCATTTTTCATCCAAAGAGCTCTACGGAGTCGCTTTGATTGTTTCTTAAAATGAAAGGCACTGTCTTGTATTGTTGAAGTTTTATCAACAAGAAGCTCAATCTGGTCACCTCTGTCTAATGTCTTTTCAATGTTATCCACCATTATGGTGCGTACCTGAATGCAGGAATGTCAAAACTATCAAAATTTAGAGGTCTTAAGATATCATAAACAAAAAGGTCATAACTCAAACCTTTTAACTTTTCACCCATTAAATTGAGTAATTAAGAAGTTTGGGAGTTGAAAATTAAAGAAGGATGTAGAATTAAAGGGGGAAATTGAAGAGGTGTGTTAGTGACATAAGGTCATATTTGGAAGAAGTTTTTAGGCTTAGACTATAAAACCATTATAAAATTACTATCATGCCCTTCTAAGTGTCTTAATTGTCACTAACATCCCCATAATACCCTTAAATTTCTTGCATAAATATGTTGTACTTGTTGCTTCTTAAGTTGTATGGAGGTGAAAATAGCCATGTTAGCCATCACTCCTCCTTAATAAGATAATATAGATAACCAAATTTGTTTTTGGGGTTCGGTTTTTACAAGCAAAACCGAAGGTAAACAAGAGAAATTTGGTTTTTGATACCACGCAAAGCCAAACAACCGTTTTGGGTTAGGTCCGGTTACTTTGATTCGTTTCAGTTATACTTGTTGCTTCGGTTACGGACTTACGGATAAATTATTTCAGTTTTCAACCGTTCAATAGGTTTACACGTTTAACACCAAATAATACAAACCATAAGATTAAAAGAATATCATGGAAACTATTAGATAAAAATAGTGGATATATAAACATAGTGTAAAGGGAAAATATTAATTTAAAAGCAGCCTAGTGATATTCGACATCATTACGTAACTCTCAATGCATATCACAATTCCCACCGCTAAATGTTTCACAACGTGCCCTCGTCGACATGCCACACGGAAGAAGGGACTCACTAGCATATATTGACATAACATCCTTAAAAATATATATAGTTAAAACTATAAGAATATAAGCCTAATAAAAAAAATAGGAGAAATAGATTTTAATAATTTTAACTATTAGCTATTGGTCGTTACCGATCTCAACTAATAAAATATGTGTTGGCGGTCCCACATTTTAACTTATTGTCCACCAATGGACCATGACTCACATATTATTCACCTTTTAACAATCGGATATTTGTCGCCAACGGTCCCAACTGATGTGACATGCTTACGTGTCAAATTCCCTTTTGCATGTCAAATTCTCTCTTAGTATTCTGTTAGTTATGGTCCATTGGTAGACAATATGTTAAAAGGTGGGATCATCAACATATATTAGTTAAGACCAGTGACAACCAATAACTGATAGTCGGAATCACTTAAATCTAATACTCTTAAAAGAATAAAATAATGAAGTTAATGAAAAGAATTGTAGATTAAATCTTGATTTTTGCATTTTCTCCCAAAGTAACGAAGTTAACTAGTATATTTTATCGTGATAGGATTAATAAGAAAATTTCTTTACGGGTAGCTCAGTTGGTGAATAGACCGGGGATCCTTCTTGGGTGTCTTGGGTTCGATTCCCATGAGGGACATAATGAGAAATGATGGATGACTCCTGGCCTATGGTCATGAGTTCAAGTCCTGATCTCGTCCGGGTTTTACCAATCCTTTACCGTCGTGCCTATGGGCGGGTGAGGGGTTAGGTTTTCCCCGGTTTTAGGAACTGCATGGGCAGCCTAACTACGCCAGCTGCCCGAGGTACGTATAGGCCCTCCATTGGGTTTATCGTGGGGGTCTGTCCATAGTGTGGGGACTCCCCTAAATAGTCGTACAAAAATGTTTGTTTGCCGTTAAAAAATATGATTTCAAAGAAAACTTGGAAGGCAACACTCCAAATTTAGCACTATTAAACGTTTTAGTAATAGCGGATATGTTTATTATGGCAAAAAACTTCATGAACATATTTTTTCTATTATAATGGCTACATCAAGTGGCAACACGCACCCATGATACGTATTAACGTACAAAACCCTTGTTTGATACAGCTTACATATAGGGATGGCAGAAAAACCCGGACACCATGGGTATACCCGAAACCTAAAATATTTGGGACGGGTATACTCGATATCCAAAGGGTACGGATCCGGGTTTGGGTTTAAAATTATATTTTTTTCAGGTTCGGGTATGGTATATTGCGATACCTGACCCGATTACCCGATATATGGATACCCGATTACCCACAAAATACGCGATATAATTTATTTATAATATATCTATTTTCACATATTTAGTATATGTCTATCTCTTTGGATTTCTAGAATATCATTTCCTTATATATTTAATGTTTCCAAACTTCCCCCAATCCCACTAATTACTATCATAGAAGAATGAAACGTTAAAACTTTATTGCGTTGTCTAGATGTCTTTGGTTCATCACTTAATCACTTTCTTTATCTGCATTCAGCATTCCTTCGTCCATACGCCCATACCAACTATTGATTATTGTTGCTACAACAAGGAAAATGACCGGGATTAAGTTATGAGATGTTTAGGTTCATGTGTTAAAGGTATATTAGGTTAAGGTTATGATTTAGGGGATCCTCTAGCTCCTGGAATGGACCTGCACAAGGTAACAGACACCGTTAGCCTTAACGCAGGAGGGGGTCTCCTGCGTTTGGACTCCGGCGTGAGAATAAGTATGTATTCTTTTGGGGTGATAAAGTAGAGAGTATGAGAGTAAAAGGAGTAGTGAGAAGTGTGTGTGGAATGCATACCCAATGGTCTCCTTATATAGGCAATGGAAATCTGCCCAAGAGCTCCCTTATGGTAGCATCCTTACTATACCTGGTCATGGTTGACTCTCTTTATGCTGCCAGCAGTGAGACTTTGCCCTTTTAGTGCATTTTCAGCTTTTACTATTTCCTAGGCAGGTTTGGAGCTGTGTGATGTTTTGTTTTATGCCAATAGTAATAAGCCAAAGCACCTTTTTATATTTCCAATGTTTTTACTGTTCACTTTCTGCTGCATAGCTACCGTATGGCAGCCATGCTGCCTTATGTCAGCTGTTCAGCTCCAAGAAGTCCAGCAAACCTTAACACTTTTTACTTTGCTTTATTTTCTTGATAAGGGTTTAGACGTGGTCGTTTTAGGACCCACATCATCAGCCCCCCAGTCACAAGCATTTGTAAAGAAGTTATAAGTGCTTGTGACCTGTAAGTCGTTTCTTGCCTCGGTAACAGCGTTAGTGAAGCTGACCTGAGTACCGAGGAATTATCAGACCCCAAGCTCCCTCATGGGAGCTGTATATTTGTGTCATGTCCTTGCCAATATTTTATCTTAACTCCTGTCCCTTCACTTCTCATGATGAGTTTTATAACTAATTATCGCTGGCCATCATTACTTTTGGGGGCAGACTTATGTCCCATCAGCTACTGCTTCGGCTGCTGATTTGATGGGTGGCCTAGGCTGACGTCATCCTATAGGGCAGATGGATGATTTCTGCATTGGTAACCGTTGTTGGTTATTAAATTCAGATTTTGAATTTATAAAAAGGGGATAACTTCTCTAATCCTTCATTTTATTCCCTTTTTAGTATAACTTCTCCCTCTCTCCCACGATCCCCTCTTTCGCCGGCGTCTCTATTTTCTTCTATAAAAACTGGTAAGTGCCTTCCTTTTCTTTCACTCTTGTTTTTTCGTTATGGCTAAAAGTGATCTTGTTTCTCAATTTACCCGGTTATCCAAGTCCGATGCTGAACAATTTTGCTCGGAAATTGGTATTCCGTTGTCTTTTGAACCCTCTATTCCAAAGGGTAAGACTCCGGTAACCTCTGTTTCCTCCGGCAAAGTGGCTGAGTACACCTGTCAGTTTGATCAGGGTAATCTCCGATACCCTTTTTCTAGGTTTTTTCTTAACGTTTTAGAGTACCACCAACTTGGTCTTGATCAGTTGTGTCCTTTCGGTGTAGCCCGTATTATTCATTTTGAAATAGTGTGTCGGTGTCTTGGTTATGAGCCTTCTTTGGCTATGTACCGTCGGTTTTTTAGGTTAGCCAAAAATGGGAACTGCTTTACTATTGAGAAGACTCAGTGTGAACCAGCCCTAATTTCCAGCGTCATTGGTCTTGTGTCCACTTGGAAAGATAATTTTTTCTTCTTGAACTCTGATTTCCTACCCTTCAAAGCTCCGAGGAGGTCTCCTGATACTCCTCTAAATGAGAAGGAGCCTGATCTTGACACCCTTGATCAGGAGTTGTTGGAGAAGCTTCGAACTTGTCCTGCCCGTCTCCGCACCTTTCCTGAAGATTTTTTTGGTCATGATGGGTCTCAGTGTTAATTGGGATGATCCGGAGACTGAGCCTGTGATTTATCATGGTGGGGAGGGTATGTGTTGTTGAGGCTCATTTCTTTTTGTCCTCTTTTGTTCATTTGTTGCATCTGATGTCTTTTTCTTTTTTGCAGAAATGAGTACCCTTGATTTCCTTGCTTTGGATGATATTGTTGATGTCAAGTTCAAGGTCCGAGCCTCGGCTGAGGGGAAGAATGTGGTTGTTAGGACTGAGCTTGTCCGTTTCCAAGGGGAGTACACTAGCATTACTTCGTCTCCATCTACTGCTGCGGAGCCTTCAGTGAGGAAGTCTATTAGTGTTCGTCGCTCCAGCAAGCGGCTTCAAGGCGTTTCCTCCGGGCCAGGGAACATACCTGTTGTTCCTCTGGTCATTGGGGAGGAGGATGAAGACTCTTCACTGATAGCATCCGCCATGGGAGGTGTGCCTGCCTCTGGGAAGGGTAAGTTAACCTTGTCTTCCCCTAAGAAGGATGATGCTTTGTTCAAAAAGCCTAAGGATGTGGTAATCAAGAGTGGGGATCAAAAGCTGTTGTTATCGGGAGCTGAAGGAGGTGAGAGTTCGAGGCCGGTTACCAGTGTTGGTGTTGATACCCCTGTTCAGCAGGGTCAAAGTGAAGAGGTGTATGTACCAAAGTGGGACATTAAAAGTTCTGACTTGTTGAAGAGGGCTTCTGTTTGTCGAGATTTGATTGATCATTGCATCCCTGATGCCGAAAGGGCTATGCACCGGGAGTGGGCGGACAAAGATTTGATGAAGAATATGTACTTTCATTTTGGTCAGTTTCTGTCATTGTTTCCAGATGGTATGGCTAGGTGGGGTGGTTTATTAGTTCGGAGTGAGCAGGTGGAAGGAGCTTATGCGAAACATGAGGGGGAGTTGCTAAAGGCGAAGGAGGAGTTAGCTAAGTATGTTGCACGGGAGAAGGATTTGGTGCATGAGTTGGTCGTGTCTAGGACTCAGCTAAGTTTGGAGAAGGAGAAGTTCGACAAGATGTTTAAGGGTTTGAATGATGAGAAAGCGAAGGTGGCTGAGGAGAGGGAATGTCTGGCTCGGTCCAGGGAGACGGTGAAGCAGGAGCTGGTTGCTGTAGAGATGGTTGGTGTGGAGCTAAGGGCTCAGGTGGATCATCTGACCGGAGAGAAGGATTGGCTGATTTCAAAGGGGGTTGCTCGTTTCGTTACCAACTTGCTTCACTCCCAGGAGTTTAATGCTCCGTTGGCTGACATTTATGCCAAAGCCATAGCCTTTGGTCGTCATGGGGGAATACAAGCTGGTTTTAAGGCAGCCACGGAGGGTCAGAAGATCGAAGAGCTCCCTTCTTTTAAGCCTTCCTCTGGGGATGAGTTTGTGAGTGCAGTGAAGGCGATGGAGGTTTCCACCTATCCTTATATTGCAAATATTGCCAAGGCCTCCCAGCAACCTATCTCTTTCCTGCAAGGTCTGGAGCCGGAAGGTTTGAAGAAGGAGGTGGCCGACGAAGTCTTCAATGCTTATGTGTCAAAGAGGCCCCTTAGGATCATGCTGAAGGGTGCTTATGGTGGGGAGGGCAGCTCAAAGCATTTAAAACCTGCCGATTCGTCTAATGTTTCTGGTTTAGAGCAGGTATTTGAAAATCCCTCCCCCTTCAAGCTTTGAAGATTGACTCCGTCCCTCCTGTTGGTGAGGATGATCCATTTGTTGGCCTTGACACTGAGGAGCTTTATGGAGATGTTGGGAACCGAGCTCTGTCTTTCACCGGTGAAGGTGATACCACCGATGAAGCTGAAGATTCCATTACCACGTGATTCCGTCATGTTTTAGTTTTTTGTGTTATGTTTTGGGCAGCCTTTGTAATGAAACTCTAATGTACTTAGCCTACGGGCTTTTAAATCAATGGAAGTGCTCCCCTGTAGGGGTGATGCCTTTTATGTTTAATGTTTGGTTGTGTTGAATATTTGTGCTTGCCGTTTATAGTGTTTGCAATGTCTTTAACCTTTTGCCATGAGGTGGATGCTGCAGTCACCCATCCCAGGCTACTAAGCTAGACAACTGATGCAATGCTTATCCTATCAGCTTGTTTTTAACCTTTCTCAATGGTTATCTATATGAAATGTTCGTTTTGATCCCAGGCTACTAAGCTAGAGAACCGATGTAATGCTTATCCTATCAGCTTGCTTGTAACCTGTTATGAACATGTATGAGCTGTCTTGGTGTGAGGAGCTCACCCTCTTTCATGGGTTTAGGTATTCCATCTAAAGGACTTGTCCCATGGAGTTGTGGATTGTATTAGGAACTCACCCTGTATACAGGAAGGTCATTATCCTTGTTACCTGTTGAGCAGTTGTGGCCTAGGAGCTCATCCCCGTTTCATGGGTAGGTATAGCGCCGGATCCCATGGAGCCTGGTTAGGAGGGGCTCACCCTTTGATAAGATAAGTGACAAGTGAACTATGATTTATAAAAGAAAGTTCATTCATTCATTAGCTGTTTCATGTGGGATACATAGTAGCATTACAACCATTAAACATAGAATCGTTTCAAATGTTTGTCGTTCCAGTGCCTTGGGACCATATTGCCGTTTGGATCAGCTAGCTTGTAGGATCCCCCTTTGTGGGCTTCCTTGATGACATAAGGACCCTCCCATCGGGGACCTAGCTTCCCTACGCTTTGCTGCCTACTAGCTTCATTACATCTCAACACGAGGTCTCCTGGCCTGAAGACTTCCTTCCTAACCCTCGTAATGTAGTAGGCTTCGAGTTTCTTTTTGTATCTAGCTTCTCTGATGGAGGCTTGATCTCTGGATTCTTCGAGGAGGTCCAGGTTGAGCAGGACCTCCTTATCATTGCGATTTGCATCTCATCGTGTGCTTCTTCCTGAGCTTACCCCAATTTCAGCTGGTATGACGGCTTCGCTTCCAAAGACGAGGCTGTAGGGTGTCTTCTGGTGACTTGTTTTCTCCAAGGATCGGATAGCCCAGAGAACACTTGGGAGCTCGTCAACCCATTTTTTGCCATACCTTCCCAGCCTCGCTTTGATACCTTCTACAATGCTCCTGTTCATACGTTCAACCTGTCCATTGGACTGGGGGTAAGCTACTGAGCTGAAGACTTGCTTGATGCCCAGCTCGGTACACTAGCTGCTGAACGGCTTGTTGGCAAACTGCTTCCCATTGTCGGTTACAATTTCTCCTGGTAGTCCATATCTACAGATTATCTGCTCCCATACGAAATTCATCACATGTTTTCCCGATATGGTGGCCAATGATCTGACTTCCGGCCACTTGGTGAAATAGTCAACAGCTACCAGAAGGAACTTCAGTCTTCCCGGTGTAACATCACATATTTTCCCCAAATTTTTAATTATATATATATATATTTGTTTCAAACAATATAAGTTTTAACCACCTTAAACTAATTATTATCTAATAAAAATCTTTGGATCTCGATGTTTTATCATGTTTTAGAAATAAAGTTCATAACATTTTTAACCTTGTAATTATTAATATGGTTTTTAAGTTAAAAAGGCTTAAAAAAATGAATGTTGGAGCCGGGACTCGAACCCGTATCAAACCAATCACTCAACCATACACAAACCACTGAGCCATGCTTCCCATTTGTGATATTATCCCAACAAAAATAAATATAAGCCTTTCTTAAATAGCACAGTCAACAACAAAAGTCAAACACCCAATTCAAATTCTTCCAATTAAGCTTTAATCCCGCGTTTTTGTTACGTGTTTATGTATGGAATGTATTGACAATTCATATGCGTCCTATTCACGCAAAAATCACTATTAAAAACCAACCAATTATAAGAATAATTACGCGTTTAATAATAAAACCATAGTCAACTTTCCAATTCGTCTAAACTGTGTGTTAGACTATAAATTGGACACCCTTTCACAACCTAAAATGGCCGAAAACAAAACCCTCACCCTCAAATCTTCTTGTATCGTGTTTGTTCGTGTTAAATCAAGAATGTTTGACTTTCACGTTGACTCGACGAATCTGTGATAATCATACATGTAAGTCATAATTCATTCCATGCATTTGTTCTTTGATATGGCCCGAACAATAGCCCCATGAATTCAGGGGCTATCATTTGGTAATTCGTTCAATTAGAATAGCTAGGGTTCGAAGCATGTTTTGGAGAAGAAGACAATGAACTGTTATCGTTTTTATATAAAACAGAAAGAAATTAAACACCAACTGATCCCCAGATCAGCTGGTGAAACAGTTACCACGAAAAAAAACATTGGGCCGGCTCGTGTCTGGGTTCGAATCTAGGCACAAGCTTTTCTTTTTTTTCTTTGTAATTATTATTTAGTTAAGAGAACTATACATTTAATTGAAATCAAGAATTCATGTTCTCAGGGTCCAGCCCAGTTGGGGCTGGGCTTGTGATTAAACCACGAACCGGTCTCAGACCCGGGTTCGATTCTTGCAAGCCTCAAACATTTTTTTTTAAATCTTTTCCTTTGTAATTTTTAGTTATTATCTTTAAAAACGATTTAAAAATACCAAACCAAAATTTTAAATTCTATAAAATTTATTTTATGTTATTCAAATGGTAAAGTTTATTATCCAATTTTTAGTTTTACAAAAATCATTTATTTAATATATATATATATATAATATATATTACAAGTTTATTCAATCATAAATAAAAAAATTCTATAAAAATATCTAAACGACTTTATAAAATCCCACAAAAATTATTTTAAACTTATAAGTCAATAGAGATTTCAGAAATAAATTTTATTACAGAAAAATCATTTATTTAATATTTTTAATCGATTTTTGTTATTTTAATCATAAATAAATCATAATAAATTCATTTTTCATTATTTTTGCATCAAAATTTCACATAAATTATTATTAACTATTTAGATTAGAAATATAAATTTTTGATTTGAAATTTATAAATTTTAATATTTTTAAATATTAAGTCTATATTTTATCAAATAAGTATTAATATATTAATATTTATTAATTAACAAAATAATTTTATAAAAATTATTTTCACATTTATTTCATTATAATTCAACTACCTTTAGTTAGTATTGGTCATAAACATTTTTATTACTTATTTCTTTATTTATTAAAGTTATTAACAATTATTCAAATTTAATCATAAATCAATTATTAATCCCCAAATTAGGAACCCTAGCACATTTCAGACTAGAAAACTTAGACTTATTAAGTTTTCCCCAACACTTATTTATTACCTTGAAATAGGGTGATATTTGGATACACACGAGCCACATTTACATATATAACAAGGGTCTTCATTCTAACACTAAGGTGAGTTTACATAGCCCCTTTTTCTGTTTTACATTTTGGGGTGAAACATGTTTAAACATTTTATACACTATCATTTACTCATTCTTACATTGTTGAAACTTGTGATTCAATTACACTATCATTTACTCATTCTATCATTTGACTGTAACAAAAAGACACAGTACAATCATTAACATTGATCAAGCCGCATGTTTAGATTATAGCGCTATAGGTCTGACAAACCCACCCCCCCCCCCCCCCGCATAAATTCAGGGATGATCGAAAATAGTTACACTTTTACTAACTTGCGAGTTAGGTCTCAGTCGACACAAGGTTTGATTGTACAAAAGACGCATTGTTACATGTCGGACTCATATTCTATCATTACTCATTATTATGCTTAAACTATGATTGTTATACAACATATTGTTTTCAACTATATGCAAAACCTATGTATTCTCACCAACTATTTATAGTTGACCCCCCCCATCTTTCCAACTTAACATGTTTCAGGTTTTGTTTGCTATTGGAAGTTGTACAAGTCTTGGAACACGTAGGAGCTTTGTACCTAGTTTGTATTAATCAACTTTTGTAATCATTACTTGTAAGACAAATTGTAAATTGTTTAATATTATTCAACTTTCATTTAGTACCATGAGCTATTGAACAATCATTCATACGTGACACCTCGATGTTTCCGCCATCGGTTGGGGTGTTACACCCGGGGCCGGTGGGAAAGGACCCACTATGTCCATACCCCACTTATAGAAGGGCCAGGCAGAGATGATGGGTTCAAGATCATGCTTCGGGTTGGTCTTCACCGGTGTTTGCAATGGTTGGCCAATAGTATCCGAGGTTCCTAAGTTTCGATACCACGGAGCGGGGCCCAGCATGCATGCCACATATTCCCTCGTGTACCTCCCTAATGAGGTAGTCACTTTGATTGGGTCCAACACACCTGAGTAGGGGTGCCAAGTATCCCTTCTTGTAGAGCTTGCCATCTTCAACCACGTATTGCCTTGCCTTGATGACCAACCGTTTTGCTTCTTGCTCGTTATCTGGCAGCTTCCCTTCTTTTAGGTAGGACATTATTGGGGTCATCCATGTGGATTCTGTTTCCGTGACTATATCTTGGACCTCTTTGTCATCAATGGAGGGTTCTCTAAGTACCTCAACCAGAACTTTCTTTGTCAAGTGAGCAAACGTTAAGGAAGCTAGCTTGCTCAAGGCATCTGCTTGCTTATTCTTGGTTCTCGATACTTGCTCTAGTGTAAAGGTCTTGAACTCCTTGACGAGTTCTTTGACCTTGTCCTTGTACTTGATCATTGAAGGTTCCTTAGCGGTGTATCCTCCATTCACTTGTTTGACTACCAGGTTTGAGTCAACAAACACCTTCAACTCTTGCACTTTCATGTTTCTTGCCAACCTTAAACCAGCCAGCGGGGCTTCATATGCAGCAACATTATTTGTGTAGGGGAAGTCTAAACGGAGGGCATAAGTGTATTCAGTTCCGTGGGGATCTCTAATGAGAAGACCAGCCCCGGAACCTTCTACACTTGAGGCTCCGTCAGTGAAAAGGCACCACTTCCCTTGGAGGTCAGGTTGTTCTTCCTTGACCTCATTCATCTCTTATTTCGTCTGCAGGACGGGTAGCTCGGTTAAAAAATCGGCAAACACCTGTCCTTTGTAAGCCCTCCTAGGTACGTACTCTATCTTGTGCTCCCCAAGGCCAACAGCCCATTTGGCCATTCTCCCGAATCTTCCGGCTTTTCAAGGATAGAACGTAGGGGTTGGTCAGTGATTACGTTCATTGGGTGAGCTTGGAAGTATCGTCTTAGCCTCTTAGCAGTGTGCACAAGTGCGAGTACAAGCTTCTCCATGGGAGCATAATTGATTTCAGCATCTTTGAGGGCTCTGCTGACGAAGTATACGGGTATTTGCTCCTTTCCTCTATCAACCAGGAGGACCGAGCTAACCGCTTCAGATCCTGCAGACAAGTAAACTGTTATTACTTCCCCCTTTTTAGGAGCTGCCATCTCTGGCAGGGAAGCTATGTGTTTTTTAAGCTCAAGGAAGGCAGCCTCTGCCTCTTTAGTCCAACGGAAGTCCTTCTTGTCGATACAATTCTTGAGTGTTTTAAAGAAAGGTAAGGACTTTTCCGCGGACTTAGGTAAGAAACATTTCAAGGCAGCGATTTTACCGTTGAGGCTCTGCACTTCCTTCTTCGTGGAAGGTGACTTCATCTCTAGGACAGCCTGGATGTTGCTTGGGTTTGCTTTGATGCTTTGTTTCCCGACTATGTGACCAAGGAACTTTCCTTCCTCGAACCCAAAGGAGCACTTTACTGGATTGAGTTTCATGTTTATGCCCCGGAGCTTTTCTTTTTTTTCTTTGTAATTATTATTTAGTTAAGAGAACTATACATTTAATTGAAATCAAGAATTCATGTTCTCAGGGTCCAGCCCAGTTGGGGCTGGGCTTGTGATTAAACCACGAACCGGTCTCAGACCCGGGTTCGATTCTTGCAAGCCTCAAACATTTTTTTTTTAAATCTTTTCCTTTGTAATTTTTAGTTATTATCTTTAAAAACGATTTAAAAATACCAAACCAAATTTTTAAATTCTATAAAATTTATTTTATGTTATTCAAATGGTAAAGTTTATTATCCAATTTTTAGTTTTACAAAAATCATTTATTTAATATATATATATAATATATATTACAAGTTTATTCAATCATAAATAAAAAAATTCTATAAAAATATCTAAACGACTTTATAAAATCCCACAAAAATTATTTTAAACTTATAAGTCAATAGAGATTTCAGAAATAAATTTTATTTCAGAAAAATCATTTGTTTAATATTTTTAATCGATTTTTGTTATTTTAATCATAAATAAATCATAATAAATTAATTTTTCATTATTTTTGCATCAAAATTTCACATAAATTATTATTAACTATTTAGATTAGAAATATAAATTTTTGATTTGAAATTTATAAATTTTAATATTTTTAAATATTAAGTCTATATTTTATCAAATAAGTATTAATATATTAATATTTATTAATTAAGAAAATAATTTTATAAAAATTATTTTCACATTTATTTCATTATAATTCAACTACCTTTAGTTAGTATTGGTCATAAACATTTTTATTAATTATTTCTTTATTTATTAAAGTTATTAACAATTATTCAAATTTAATCATAAATCAATTATTAATCCCCAAATTAGGAACCCTAGCACATTTCAGACTAGAAAACTTAGACTTATTAAGTTTTCCCCAACACTTATTTATTACCTTGAAATAGGGTGATATTTGGATACACACGAGCCACATTTACATATATAACAAGGGTCTTCATTCTAACACTAAGGTGAGTTTACATAGCCCCTTTTTCTGTTTTACATTTTGGGGTGAAACATGTTTAAACATTTTATACACTATCATTTACTCATTCTTACATTGTTGAAACTTGTGATTCAATTACACTATCATTTACTCATTCTATCATTTGACTGTAACAAAAAGACAAAGTACAATCATTAACATTGATCAAGCTGCCTGTTTAGGTTATAGCGCTATAGGTCTGACAAACCCACCCCCCCCCCCCCCGCCCCCCGCATAAATTCAGGGATGATCGAAAACAGTTACACTTTTACTAACTTGTGAGTTAGGTCTCAGTCGACACAATGTTTGATTGTACAAAAGACGCATTGTTACATGTCGGACTCATATTCTATCATTACTCATTATTATGCTTAAACTATGATTGTTATACAACATATTGTTTTCAACTATATGCAAAACCTATGTATTCTCACCAACTATTTATAGTTGACCCCCCCCCCCCCCCATCTTTCCAACTTAACATGTTTCAGGTTTTGTTTGCTATTGGAAGTTGTACAAGTCTTGGAACACGTAGGAGCTTTGGACCTAGTTTGTATTAATCAACTTTTGTAATCATTACTTGTAAGAAAAATTGTAAATTGTTTAATATTATTCAACTTTCATTTAGTACCATGAGCTATTGAACAATCATTCATACGTGACACCTCGATGTTTCTGCCATCGGTTGGGGTGTTACAGATTGGTATCAGAGCCATGGTTATAGGGAATTAGGTTATTAGAAAAATAATCTAGTCTATAACCATAGGATTTTAACTAGTACTTGCTCATTTTACTTGCAACCTTACTTGTTTCTATTCTCTATCTCCCTCCTACTTCTTATCCCTACTTTAATCCCTACAAGAAGATTGCTCTCCATCACTGGATTTACTCTTAGACTAATAAGACAAAATCCCCAGGTTTAGCCTGAACCACCTTGAGATCTCGTCGAAGTTCTAGATTTTAATAACGAACACGTGCAATCTGGAAGGGTGAACGCCTGTATTCTGAGTTTTCTGTCTAGGACTGGCATTGCGCATATATCCCAATCAAACGAGGGACCCGGATGCCTACCTGGGAATTCTCGGGATGAGTGTTCACTTATAGGCTAAAGCATGTCTTCACTATGTTATTAGAATCTAGAATCTTTGATAAGTCAACGTTTTCGTTTATTCGTTTTAATTAATAGATAAATGATTACATTCCTTATATTACCTCATTCATTTCATGTCTCATTGAACCTTCATTGTGTCTCTTACAGATCATGCCTCCACGTCGCAGCACTCGCCTTAACATTGGCGACGATCATGATGAAGGGAGCAGCAACCACAACCACAACCACAACCACAACACTAACAACAACAATGGAAGTGATGCCCAACTGGCCGCGATCATTACCCAGCAAATGGCGCAACAAATAGCAACTCTGGTTCCTAACTTGGTGGCTCAAGTCATCCAAATGAATGGGAATCATAATGGGAATGGAAATGGAAATGGGAACGCTCACCCAGCCTGCACCCTCAAACACTTCAATACCTGCAATCCTCCTAAGTTTAGCGGGGACGAAGGAGCTACTGGTCTCCTACAATGGTTTGAGGGTATCGAGAATACCTTCATAAATAGTGAGTGTCCCGATAACCTTAAGGTCCGTTATTCTAAGAGTGTTCTTCACAAACGAGCACTCACTTGGTGGAATGAGGAAAAGCGCACCCGCGGAGCTGAAGTTGCACTTGCTATGACTTGGGATCAAGTCAAGGAGATAATGAAAGCTGAGTTTTGCCCACGTAACGAGGTCAAGAAATTGGAGGATGAGTTCCACACCCTTGCTCAAGATAGTGGGGAAAACCTTGCTTATAATACCCGCTTCCATGAGCTCAGTCTGTTGTTGCCCCATAAGGTCACTCCCTTACCTGTAGCCATCGAGAAGTATATCGGTGGTTTACCCATGCAGATTCAGGACACGGTATGGGGAAGGAACTCCTGCTACCCTCGAAGAGGCCAAGCGTCTAGCAGCTACCTTAACTGACAATCACGTAAAGAACGGGACCTTAGTTCGGAAAGGCGAGAAAGCAAGTATTGTAGCAGCGGTAACTACTGAGAACCAGAAGCGCAAGACCAGGGATCCTGATGCAAACCTCACTACACAAGCTCCTAACAAGAGACCTTATACAGGAAACTTTCCATTGTGTAACACATGCAAACGTCATCATCCCACTGCTTCACCATGTCGCTTGTGCACCAATTGTGGTAAGTATGGCCATCTGGTCAACACATGTCGTGAGACCCCAAACCCTAATACTAACCAACCAACCAACCCTGCTCAGACTGCTAATCCTAATCGTCCTGGCAGATACAACTATGGTCAGTGCTATGAATGTGGAGACCCAAATCACTTCCGTAACCGATGCCCTAAACTAAACCGAGATCAAGACCCTCCAGCTGCCTAATGACAAACCCATACTCTTGGAATGTTATTCACTTTTGAATTCCATGTAATGACTCATTTGATTCAAGTAATAAATTTTATTATTGAATATTTTTGTCTCCTAGATAAGAATTTAGTCATCTAATATATTTGGACATACGATTTTTGAATATGAACTAATTGCTATATTCATATCTTGACCCATTGACCTTGTCTAGGAATATATAATCATAACTCACATACTATACTTGACACTTGGTGCTTACATGTATATATTATCAATTTGCAATTTATGTGTGGAATAATTAATCAACAACTGGTAGAGGAAGAAGTACTTGCTCAACAGTTAGTAGAGTACCAAATAACCTACTCAACGATTGGTAGAGGTCATCATGCCTGCTCAACAGTCGGTAGAGGCCCTACAACCTGCTCAACGACTGGTAGAGGCTATCACACCTGCTCAACAATCGGTAGAGGTTCTTACTCACTGACTGGTAGAAGACTTTTTCCTGCTCAACAGTACGACTCGTTTTTTTGACTTCATTGTATACGATTCAATCACAAGGTCATTTTGCATTACTTACATGTGTGTTTAGAGTCATAGAATGACACAAAACCCTAATGTAAGGTAAATTGGTGATTGCGGTCCGGAACGTAATCATGAATTTACAGGTACGTTAAGGTAGTGTGAAATTCTATCAAGGGTTTCAATAGCTAGTCAATTATAAACTATAATTACCTGGTAGTTCATTTAGTCTTTCTATAGTCAGTCAACTCATGCATTTCTTTTGAGATTCCTAAAACTTAAGTTTAGTGTTTTGCTAGATTCTTAATCTCCTTGCCATTTCAGATGAACCCTTAAAACTCACGTATGACAAATCTCTTATCCAAGTTATTCGAAACAGATTACTCAATTTCCTATGATTTCATGTCGTGTCTTAGCCCAAATTTTTTGTTTTCCAAACCACGGTTTCCCTAAATTCTACCCAATCACCCTCGAACCTGTGTTTTTAATAACTTCGGGACGAAGTTCCCAAAAGTACGGGAGACTGTAACATCACATATTTTCCCCAAATTTTTAATTATATATATATATATATATATATATTTGTTTCAAACAATATAAGTTTTAACCACCTTAAACTAATTATTATCTAATAAAAATCTTTGGATCTCGATGTTTTATCATGTTTTAAAAATAGAGTTCATAACATTTTTAACCTTGTAATTATTAATATGGTTTTTAAGTTAAAAAGGCTTAAAAAACGAATGTTGGAGCCGGGACTCAAACCCGTATCAAACCAATCCTCACCCATACACAAACCACTGAGCCATGCTTCCCATTTGTGATATTATCCCAACAAAAATAAATATAAGCCTTTCTTAAATAGCCCAGTCAACAACAAAAGTCAAACACCCAATTCGAATTCTTCCAATTAAGCTTTAATCCCGCGTTTTTGTTACGTGTTTATGTATGGAATGTATTGACAATTCATATGCGTCCTATTCACGCAAAAATCACTATTAAAAACCTACCAATTATAAGAATAATTACGCATTTAATAATAAAACCATAGTCAACTTTCCAATTCGTCTAAACCGTGTGTTAGACTATAAATTGGACACCCTTTCACAACCTAAAATGGCCGAAAACAAAACCCTCACCTCAAATCTTCTTGTATCGTGTTTGTTCGTGTTAAATCAAGAATGTTTGACTTTCACGTTGACTCGACGAATCTGTGATAATTCATACATGTAAGTCATAATTCATTCCATGCGTTTGTTCTTTGATATGGCCCGAACAATAGCCCCATGAATTCAGGGGCTATCATTTGGTAATTCGTTCAATTAGAATAGCTAGGGTTCGAAGCATGTTTTGGAGAAGAAGACAATGAACTGTTATCGTTTTTATATAAAACAGAAAGAAATTAAACACCAACTGATCCCCAGATCAGCTGGTGAAACAGTTACCACGAAAAAAACATTGGGCCGGCTTGTGTCTGGGTTCGAATCCAGGCACAAGCTTTTCTTATTTTTTTTCTTTGTAATTATGATTTAGTTAAGAGAACTATACATTTAATTAAAATCAAGAATTCATGTTCTCAGGGTCCAGCCCAGTTGGGGCTGGGCTTGTGATTAAACCACGAACCGGTCTCAGACCCGGGTTCGATTCTTGCAAGCCTCAAACATTTTTTTTAAATCTTTTCCTTTGTAATTTTTAGTTATTATCTTTAAAAACGATTTAAAAATACCAAACCAAAATTTTAAATTCTATAAAATTTATTTTATGTTATTCAAATGGTAAAGTTTATTATCCAATTTTTAGTTTTAAAAAAATCATTTATTTAATATATATAATATATATTACAAGTTTATTCAATCATAAATAAAAAAATTCTATAAAAATATCTAAACGACTTTATAAAATCCGACAAAAATTATTTTAAACTTATAAATCAATAGAGATTTCAGAAATAAATTTTATTTCAGAAAAATCATTTATTTAATATTTTTAATCAATTTTTGTTATTTTAATCATAAATAAATCATAATAAATTCATTTTTCATTATTTTTGCATCAAAATTTCACATAAATTATTATTAACTATTTAGATCAGAAATATAAATTTTTTATTTGAAATTTATTAATTTAAATATTTTTAAATATTAAGTCTATATTTTATCAAATAAGTATTAATATATTAATATTCATTAATTAAGAAAATAATTTTATAAAAATTATTTTCACATTTATTTCATTATAATTCAACTACCTTTAGTTAGTATTGGTCAGAAACATTTTTATTAATTATTTCTTTATTTATTAAAGTTATTAACAATTATTCAAATTTAATCATAAATCAATTATTAATCCCCAAATTAGGAACCCTAGCACATTTCAGACTAGAAAACTTAGACTTATTAAGTTTTCCCCAACACTTATTTATTACCTTGAAATAGGGTGATATTTGGATACACACGAGCCACATTTACATATATAACAAGGGTCTCCATTCTAACACTAAGGTGAGTTTACATAGCCCCTTTTTCTGTTTTACATTTTGGGGTGAAACATGTTTAAACATTTTATACACTATCATTTACTCATTCTTACATTGTTGAAACTTGTGATTCAATTACACTATCATTTACTCATTCTATCATTTGACTGTAACAAAAAGACACAGTACAATCATTAACGTTGATCAAGCCGCATGTTTAGATTATAGCGCTATAGGTCTGACAAACCCACCCCCCCCCCCGCATAAATTCAGGGATGATCGAAAACAGTTACACTTTTACTAACTTGCGAGTTAGGTCTCAGTCGACACAAGGTTTAATTGTACAAAAGACGCATTGTTACATGTCGGACTCATATTCTATCATTACTCATTATTATGCTTAAACTATGATTGTTATACAACATATTGTTTTCAACTATATGCAAAAACTATGTATTCTCACCAACTATTTATAGTTGACCCCCCCCCCCCCCATCTTTCCAACTTAACATGTTTCAGGTTTTGTTTGCTATTGGAAGTTGTACAAGTCTTGGAACACGTAGGAGCTTTGTACCTAGTTTGTATTAATCAACTTTTGTAATCATTACTTGTAAGACAAATTGTAAATTGTTTAATATTATTCAACTTTCATTTAGTACCATGAGCTATTGAACAATCATTCATACGTGACACCTCGATGTTTCCGCCATCGGTTGGGGTGTTACACCCGGGGCCGGTGGGAAAGGACCCACTATGTCCATACCCCACTTATAGAAGGGCCAGGCAGAGATGATGGGTTCAAGATCATGCTTCGGGTTGGTCTTCACCGGTGTTTGCAATGGTTGGCCAATAGTATCCGAGGTTCCTAATTTCGTTACCACGGAGCGGGGCCCAGCATGCATGCCACATATTCCCTCGTGTACCTCCCTGATGAGGTAGTCACTTTGATTGGGTCCAACACACCTGAGTAGGGGTGCCAAGTATCCCTTCTTGTAGAGCTTGCCATCTTCAACCACGTATTGTCTTGCCTTGATGACCAACCGTTTTGCTTCTTGCTCGTTATCTGGCAGCTTCCCTTCTTTTAGGTAGGACATTATTGGGGTCATCCATGTGGATTCTGTTTCCGTGACTATATCTTGGACCTCTTTGTCATAAATGGAGGGTTCTCTAAGTACCTCAACCGGAACTTTCTTTGTCAAGTGAGCAAACGTTAAGGAAGCTAGCTTGCTCAAGGCATCTGCTTGCTTATTCTTGGTTCTCGATACTTGCTCTAGTGTAAAGGTCTTGAACTCCTTGACGAGTTCTTTGACCTTGTCCTTGTACTTGATCATTGAAGGTTCCTTAGCGGTGTATCCTCCATTCACTTGTTTGACTACCAGGTTTGAGTCAACAAACACCTTCAACTCTTGCACTTTCATGTTTCTTGCCAACCTTAAACCAGCCAGCGGGGCTTCATATGCAGCAACATTATTTGTGTAGGGGAAGTCTAAACGGAGGGCATAAGTGTATTCAGTTCCGTGGGGATCTCTAATGAGAAGACCAGCCCCGGAACCTTCTACACTTGAGGCTCCGTCAGTGAAAAGGCACCACTTCCCTTGGAGGTCAGGTTGTTCTTCCTCGACCTCATTCATCTCTTATTTCGTCTGCAGGACGGGTAGCTCGGTTAAAAAATCGGCAAACACCTGTCCTTTGTAAGCCCTCCTAGGTACGTACTCTATCTTGTGCTCCCCAAGGCCAACAGCCCATTTGGCCAGTCTCCCGAATCTTCCGGCTTTTCAAGGATAGAACGTAGGGGTTGGTCAGTGATTACGTTCATTGGGTGAGCTTGGAAGTATCGTCTTAGCCTCTTAGCAGTGTGCACAAGTGCGAGTACAAGCTTCTCCATGGGAGCATAATTGATTTCAGCATCTTTGAGGGCTCTGCTGACGAAGTATACGGGTATTTGGTCCTTTCCTCGATCAACCAGGAGGACCGAGCTAACCGCTTCAGATCCTGCAGACAAGTAAACTGTTATTACTTCCCCCTTTTTAGGAGCTGCCATCTCTGGCAGGGAAGCTATGTGTTTTTTAAGCTCAAGGAAGGCAGCCTCTGCCTCTTTAGTCCAACGGAAGTCCTTCTTGTCGATACAATTCTTGAGTGTTTTAAAGAAAGGTAAGGACTTTTCCGCGGACTTAGGTAAGAAACGTTTCAAGGCAGCGATTTTACCGTTGAGGCTCTGCACTTCCTTCTTCGTGGAAGGTGACTTCATCTCTAGGACAGCCTGGATCTTGCTTGGGTTTGCTTTGATGCTTTGTTTCCCGACTATGTGACCAAGGAACTTTCCTTCCTCGAACCCAAAGGAGCACTTTACTGGATTGAGTTTCATGTTTATGCCCCGGAGGTTATCAAAGGTCTCACGAATGTCTTTTATCATTGCTCTCCCGGACTCGCTTTTGATGACCAGATCATCTACATAGGCTTCCATATTCCTCCCAATTTGTTTCGAGAAGGCCTGGTCAACTAACCTTTGGTAGGTAGCTCCTGAGTTTTTCAGGCCAAAGGGCATCTTTCGGTAGCAAAAGGTCCCTTTATCTGTGTGGAAGGCTGTCTTCTCCTCGTCTTCCTGCTTCATTTGAATCTGGTGATACCCCTTGTAGGCGTCCAGGAAGCACTTGTATTGGAAGCCAGTGAGGGAGTCGACCTTCCAATCGATCTCGGGTAGTGGGTAGCAGTCTTTGGGACAAGCTTTATTGAGATCTTTGAAATCTACGCACATCCTCCAGGAACCATCTTGTTTGGTCACCATGAATGGGTTAGCCACCCACGAGTGGTACTGTACCTCCCTTAAAATCCCTGCCTCTACCAATTTTTCTACCTCCTGGGAAGCAGCCCGGCTCCGGGCAGGTGCCAGGCTCCTCTTCTTTTGAACGACAGGTTTGTAGGAGGGAGCTATGTTAAGGGAGTGTTCTGTCAAGATTCTTGGGACCCCAGTCATGTCTCCAGGACACCAAGCAAACACGTCTCGGCTGTCCTGCGAAAGATTGATTAGTTCAAGCATAACCTTATCAGGGAGCAGATTATTTACTTTTATGGTCTGCTCCGGATAGGCAGGGTTTATGCTGACTTCCCTGACAGGACTACTGGTGTAACACCCCAACCGATGGCGGAATCATCGAGGTGCCACGTAGTGACGATTGTTCAAAAGCACATGGTACTAAAATGTAAATATTATTGAATAAACCAATAACTGTCTTACATTGAAATGGAAATACAAAGTCTTAAATGAAATGTAACTGTTGGAATAACTGAATTAAAATAAAGCACTAAATGTCTCTTGTTAAAGCATTAGATCAAACTGTACCTGAAACATGTACAAATAGGTTTGGTCAACATAAGAAATGTTGGTGAGCATTCCTAGTTTTGATATATATATATAGTAGGTTAAAAAGTTATACAATTCAAGTGCAAGCTACAGTGCAATTATGTAAACTATGTATCATACAAATGAGCGAAATCAACCCTATGACTGTATAATGTACTGTATGAACTGTAGTGTACTTATCCAATAAATGGATAAAAGCTTAACACTGGCCACGGATTCTCCGATGAAAAAGGGGGAGAATCAATCTAGGCGGGTTGTCAATCCAAATAGCGCTATCCAATGTTAAGGTCGGCTTGTACCATGTTAATGATTTCACTAAGTACAAATGTAATCCACATGTAATGTCTAAGCATAAAGCACGTTGTAAGCAATGCACATAGTACTAGAATTGTATTGTAAAAGTGTAAACTTGTATTTGAAATTGTAATAGTGTACATGTAACACCCCAAAAATGTATAAAAGCAAAAAGGGGTAGGAATACTCACTGTTCACGTAATAGCTTGAAATTGAACTTGAACAACGAAATATGTGTTGGAATTATCCCAAAGGATCAACCTAAAGAATTTGATAACGTGTAAGGGTAATAACTCTAGGATATATGTATTTCTAGGGCTTCGAATTGGGGATAAACGTTTATTTGATTAATAACAATTTGTTTATTAAATATAAGAAATTTAATGAATAAATAAATAAAAGTCTCTTTGTAAAATCTTAAGTTGAATATAGTCACAAAATAATTTTTATAAAATTATTTTCTTGAAAATAGAATATTAAATCTAATTATTTCAAATTGTCAAAATATGACTTTAATATCTAAAAATATTAAAATCAAAGATTTTCTGAATTAAAAATTGTAATTCAGTTCTAGATAGTTAGAAATAATTTATATAAAATTTTGGTGCAAAAATATTGAAAAATGAATTTATTATGATTTATTTATGATTAAAACTAACAAAAATTAATTAAAAATATAAAAAGACCGGTTTTTCAGAATTAAAAATAATTTCTGAAATGTTTATTGTCATAAAAGTTTAGTGTAATTTTTGTGGAATTTTATAAAATCGTTTAGATATTTTTATTGAATTTTATAATTTTAAATGAATAAACTTGTAATATTTATAATATATATTAAATAAATTATTTTTGAAAAACTAAAAATTGGGTAATGAACTTTATCATTTGAAGATCATATGATATTTTTTGTAGAATTTTTTTAAAAGAGTTTTAGTATTTTAAAACAATTTTTAAAAGAATAAAGATTATAAGTATAAAGGTTAACACACAAAAAAAATGGTTGTTTATGGTGGGGGTCGAACCTGGGTACAAACCAGGTTCACTGATTTAGTCAACCATTGTGTTACCAACTGATCTGGGTGATGAGTTGGTGGTAGTTTTCGTTTCAAAATAATTAAATAGGCTAACTGCTTCAAGTGTTCTTCCCCAATTCGTGCCCTAATCATCTAATCCATCCAATTCGTGTTCAATAGCCCCTGAATCGTTGGGGCTATTGTTCACAAGAGGCCGATGAGTGAAACCCACAAAAAGACAAGAACTTACACTGAATCGTGATCGGTATTAAGCCCGGTCAAAGAAAACGTCAAAATGACGATCAAGAGGCTTCCATCACGAGTTTATAACAGAAATTAGAGGTGAAGAGATGTTTAACGGCGAGTGTAGAGGGTGTAGTGATGTTCAATTTATAGGGAAGTGCTCGGGATGATGTTTTGGTAAGCTTTGACTCGTTTAGTCAAACTCGCGTATGATTAATCTCAATCAAGGCATGTTTGACTGTGTTAGCGTGTAATGATGCGTGTTATCTGCTGTCGAGTCAATCAGTTGGTCCAAGGTTTCCAAAAGGAAACTTAATCAAGTGGCAAGATCAAAGGTTGACCATCCCCTCTGTTGCTGCACGATTGTAGCAGACAAGGAAAAGAAGGGTGCGGCTTAAGAGGGATTAAATAGTTTGTGGGTTGGGATTGTAACAAGTGCGAGTTATAGCTCAGTTGGTTATTGTGTGTTGTGGTCAGGACGCAGACCCGGGTTCGAGTCCCGTGGTTAGCGTTTGTATTTTTTTTTACAGCTTAAAGGAAGGGAGAGGAGGAGGAGTGTGCCAGGCTTGTGCTGTTGGGCCTGCTTCTTGGGCCTGTGCAATGGGCTCCAAGGTTTAAAAGAGAAGAGGTTGGGTAGTTGGTTTGGGTTAATGGGTTATGTGTGATTTTAAAAAAAATGTATATATATATATATAATAAAATCTGAATTTTATTTATTTATTTATTTATTTTATTATTATTATTAAAATATATATATATATATATATATATAATGAAAAAGTGACGGATGTCACAACTGGCTAGTGCTTTCATCTCTCTGGGAGTTTGTGTCTCTTCTATAGAAGCTATTAAAAGGGCTTCAGCTGATGGCTTCAGGGTTGCGATCCCATTGGGCGTTGGGAGCTTCATAAGGCCATGCGTTGTTGAAACCACCGCATCAAAGGTTGCAATGCCCATCCTGCCAATTAAAACATTATAGCTTGACGGGTACTTGATTACAGAAAAGGTCAGCTCCTCCGTCCTGGATAAGTCCCCATCTCTGAAACAGACGTTTAGGGTGAGCTTCCCTAAGAGATGTACACGTTCCCCTGAGAAACCCACGAGGGAAGCATCTGACGGCTTGAGTTTGGACTTGATTTCTGGGCTTAGTGGCTCGAAACATCGTTAGTACATTACTTCTGATAAGGCACCTCCGTCCATATACACTCTGGCTATAGGGAAACCATCCAGTTCGGCTTCCATTATTACAGGGGTAATGATTAATTCATCTGGAGCAGGGGGAGGCAGATGTATTGCTTGTTCCAGGGCTCGGTCCGAGTTCTTTTGATCTGCTGGGCTCCCTCGTATCTGATCATGTTGACCTCTTTGTCCTTCCTCCCCTCATCTTTCCTCCCCTTAATGTCCTTGACCAGGTGAGCCAATTCTCCAGACTTAACGGCTTCTTCTATCCTCTTTTTCAGCTGGTAACAGTCGTTTGTGTGGTGTCCGGTGTCATTGTGGAAAGCACAGTGTTTGCTAGCGTCCCTCTTGTTGGCGGGTTTGGACAAGGGTCTGGGAGGTCGGAATGTATACTTGACCTCCTCAGTGGAGAGTATCTCCTGAGGGGTCTTAGTTAGGACTGTGAATACGTGCCTTTCTTTCTCTTGATATCTTCCAGGCCTGGGAGACCGTCGTCTTTCCTCATTCCTTCTTGACTCGAATGGTCTCCCAGATCGTCTCTCGTTGTAGGGTTGGAAGTTGGCTCTTCGGGAGCTTGTCGACCTGTCTCTCCAACTTCCCCGATCCCGTTTTCTGGTATCCTGCCGAGTCAGAGCTTCTTCTCCCCGAAGGAAGGCTTCTGCTCTCTCAAAGGCTTCTTCCATGGTTTGGGGAACGTCTTCATGAAACCTTCTCAACAACTTTTTAGGGCGGATGGCCCCCATGAATCCCGAAACTCGGATCTTTTCTCTGGCTCCACTATATTGCAAACCTTCCCTTTTGTATCTCTCGATGAAACTGCGGAGATCCTCATGTTCCCCCTGTTGGATTTGGTACAGTATAGCAGCATCTTTGGTGCATTTTCTCAGGGGATTGAAGTTCGAGGTGAAACTTCTCCTTAGATCATCAAAGGAGGAAATGCTACGGGCAGGGAGGCCACAAAACCATAAGCGGGCCGGACCTACCAATGTTTGCATGAACATGTGGCAACACTCGGCGTTGTTCCATTTTTCCACAGTGGGTGCTCCAGAAAAAACGTTCAGATGGTCGTCGGGATCCTCGGTCCCGTCGTATGTCTTCACGTTAGCTGGCATGTTGATCTTGTTGGGGAAGTCAAAATGTGCTATGTGTTCGGCGAAACATTCTAACGACTTGGGACGGTATGGCTCGGAAGGGGTAGCCTCAGTTCGGGTTTCTGTCGTGGAGGTTTGAACTAGGGGTTGGGGAATACCTGTCCCCTGACCTCCGGGAAGAGACGTTGCTGGTACTTGGTTTAACGGAAGTGGGTACTGCCATGGGTACCCTACGTGCCATGTAGGGAAATATGGCGGTATATAAGGTGCATGCTGAGGTTGGGAGTAGTTGAGGTACATTGCTGCTGAAGAAGTAACTGGTCCCCCAACGTAACATCCGGCTCCTGCCAAAGAGGTGGCAACTGCACTACTTGCCAGGGGCAGGGACCTTAGAGCTTCCGCAAAGGAGAGAGGTGTTGAGGACGACAAGGACACTTGTGTGGCTTACAACAACTGTCTTTTCGTGTGTTCTTGGACCCCGGGAGAGAGTATGGTTCTGCTAGGACCTTCTCCTGAAAGAATACCTCCCTGACTATTCAAATAGGGGTGAGGATTCGTGTCAATACGTTGGGTTATTGGGGAGGTAGTGGTACCCCATAACGGAGGTGAAGGTGAGAGGGTAACGGTAGGTTTTTCGTCGTAAGACAACCTGACTTTCACACCCCTGGACCTTTCCTCCCGCACATAACCATTCAAGAGGTCTCGGAGTTGCAAGAAGTTTCTTCGTACTCCCTCCGGGGTGATGTCCATTCGTTCAATAGGTAACAACACGTCATCTCTAGGAGATGAATAAACAGCCCTTGAGGCTGGTGGAGTTTGATAATTGAGCATATCTCCTAGAGACGGTTCGACGTGTGGTCCGTCCGTTCCAGGTGTTTCATGGCCTGCAGCGTCACCGGAAGTGTGACTGCTGGCCGGAGTTTCTTGAAGACCCCCGTCTTGGTGGTTATCTCCACCGGTCATCACAAAAGAAGGTTACTTAGGAACAAATGGGACTGAAGAACTTTCAACAGCTTTGTTCAAAGTAGCGACAGCCCCACGGTGGGCGCCACTTGTTGCTACAACAAGGAAAATGACCGGGATTAGGTTATGAGATGTTTAGGTTCATGTGTTAAAGGTATAATAGGTTAAGGTTATGATTTAGGGGATCCTCTAGCTCCTAGAATGGACCTGCACAAGGTAACAGACACCGTTAGCCTTAACGCAGGAGGGGGTCTCCTGCGTTTGGACTCCGGCGTGAGAATAAGTATGTATTCTTTTGGAGTGATAAAGTAGAGAGTATGAGAGTAAAAGGAGTAGTGAGAAGTGTGTGTGGAATGCATACCCAAGGGTCTCCTTATATAGGCAATGGAAATCTGCCCAGGAGCTCCCTTATGGTAGCATCCTTACTATACCTGGTCATGGTTGACTCTCTTTATGCTGCCAGCAGTGAGACTTTGCCCTTTTAGTGCATTTTCAGCTTTTACTATTTCCTAGGCAGGCTTGGAGCTGTGTGTTGTTTTGTTTTATGCCAATAGTAATAAGCCAAAGCACCTTTTTATATTTCCAATGTTTTTATTGTTCACTTTCTGCTGCATAGCTACCGTATGGCAGCCATGCTGCCTTATGTCAGCTGTTCAGCTCCAAGAAGTCCAGCAAACCTTAACACTTTTTACTTTGCTTTATTTTCTTGACAAGGGTTTAGACGTGGTCGTTTTAGGACCCACGTCATCAATTATGAATCACCACTTTAAGGTACTTTTTTATTTGTTGAATGTGTTTTTTTGGTAGCTCTACTTTAGTAACTAGAGAACTGAACTATAATGATGATGTATTAGCTTTTTTGAGATTCATATACTTTGAAGTTTCTATGTTATTTGAGACATTTTATGATGATTATGATATATGTTACTTATTGTATGTTTTTTTAAAATAACGGGTATACCCGATATCCGTGGGTATTTTCTACTACAAATCTCAACGGGTATTTTTTTTTAACAAAATAACATGTATATATACCCGATACTCGTGGGTATACTCAATACCCAACGGGTAATTATCCGACAATACCCAACGAGTATTAGGTCAGGTTTGGTATACGATTTTATAAACGGGTATGGGTTTGGTATTAACAATACCCTACCCAAACCTGACCCATTGCCATCCCTACTTACATAGGCTAAGGGCGCTTTCATGTACAAATTGGTGAGACCTCCCATGATTCAAAAAAATCTTAGCCTCAGCTTCACAGATGAGCATAAATATCGAGGATCCAACCCCCTTCCCCGGTTCTAAAAGGTTTCTTTATTGTTCTTCCCATAAGCGTTGTTTGACTTTGAAGTCAATACTCATGAATAAATGAAAGACATTAGTGATCATGTAAAAAAACATATTGTGAACCAACGAGGTCGTATAAACTTTGGTGAACATTATACCAAAAACTAAAAAAAAAAAAGTAAAAAGTCAATTTAAATTATTAAAAAAGTTTTAAAATATAAGATACGAGCAATCTTAAATAGAGATTGTTGATATGGTTTGAGGGTTAGATAAGAGCAAAGCTTTTGTCTATTTCAAACTAGATTATACTTTGGAGCGTCCCCGGGTTGAAAATTCAATATGACGTATATCAAAACGCAGACTACAATCATTAAACTTGATAGCTGATATATGTACGCAAAATGTAAATAAATACAATAGGGGTTTAAAGATATACCGAAACGATGCCAGTTCTTTATTTTGCTCACGTAAAAGGTCCTATTTTGCCACACCTATCAAAATGTGTAATAACAGCTATATAAACAATTACAAATTAAAAACGCATGCTACACACGTTTAAGCACATACCGCTTCATGTTTCAACTTAATCACATGAAGCTCTTTATCTTTGCTAGTTCATTATAGCCTTTTCCCTTTTATGCAGTTGTTTCTTTATGCACAAACATTATAGTAAACCACTTATTTACACATATATAAAGTACTAGCTGATTACCCCGGGAGGGTCCCGGGGTTGAAAAATCTAAGTTTACGTGATAACCTATTGCAAATGGCTCAAGTTAACTAACCACAAAATCTCTCAATCATTGCATGTTCATAGTATTCTAATCAGTAATAACTCATATTCCCTAATCTAAAACTTAATCAGTAATCATCTAAAGAATCACTTATGTAAGCTACAACTATTCAAAAACTCATCACATCTCTCTAATTTTTCACATTCTAATGGCTCTTATAATTCCTAACCTAATCAACTAAACAAACACTTACGTTGAAAGTTGTAACCATTGCATCTCATTATGCCACGTGGCATAACCAAGAGATGGTTGAGGCCACCATTGAACGCCACGCCAGCAACTATCAATTCTTCTCGGGAGCGTCCCGAGGTTGAAAAATATAACCATTGTAATAATACTAATACTAATAGTAATAATTATTACTCTTGTAATTATATAAATAAAAAATAACATTGCTATAAGCTGACACCATGTGTTGCAGTGTTGCGCGATTCTTTCTCCTAGCTTCTCTTGATGAAGTATACCTAGTAAAATTCCAATGATAACATGGCGATTGACTTGATTTTCAACATCGTAGATAACAACCTGGTTTAAAAGAAAAAACATGATTAGTGAATAACATGAACACTTTGTGTGTTTTTTTCCTGTATAAACGAAACCCCATAAAAATAGTCGATTTTTTCTCCATTTTTTATATAGCACTATGGTACTCGTTGGAAAGATAATAAAACGCTCGTTAATTTGGTGTAATTTTTTTCTTTAAAAAATCTCGTATATAAAATATATAAACGTTTAAAAATTATGGGAGGAAATATGAGAGAGAAAATTTTAAATTTATTTTTAAATTCTTTTTTCCTAAAATAACTCAATTTAATTAAAAAATGAAATAATTCAAAAACACTAAAATCTTTCAATTATGATGCCACGTGGCAGTTTCATGGAGAGGTTGAAGGCACCATTACACGCCACGTCAACAATGTTCAATTCTTTTATATATATTAATAGATAAACACAAATACTTCAATTAAGATAATCTAAACCCACCTCAAGTTTAACATTCGTCGCAATGTGCTCTTTAATTTGCGAATCAAACCGCTCCTGAATCCCCATTACCTCTGATCTAGCCATACGTCTAGCTTTGATATGAACCTTTAAATCCTAAAGCTATTCTCTTTGCTTAACAACCTCATATAAACACAAATCATGTTCAAAACCCCCACTAACTGTAACCAGGGTCGCTACGCTGATGCACCTTTACAATCAAATCAACAAATCATGCTCATTTCCTACTATTAATAACACACCTCATAAGTACAATCTTACAATAATAATAATAATAATAATAATAATAATAATAATAATACATTTATACCTCGCAAATCAGTCTCTCATCCCCTTACCCTATCTTTACATGGTCCAATTCCTGTAATAATAATAATAATAATTACAATCAAGATTGTCTACAAATACTGAAAAAAAATCTTTTTACATTAAGAATAAATTTTGGAATAATCCCGTAGAGATAGTTACGGGAAAGCACGATGGTTTTGAGGTGGTGAAGGGTACTCAAAGAGGTTAGAAACTCACAGAAAAAGTTGTTGTAGGAAGGTTATAATGATTTGAGGTTTAACGATATGGAAAGTTGTGGGAGTTAACCGGATATTGTGTTTTGTTTGAGGCTTAGAACACAAATTGAGGAAGTAGTAAGGTTGAGAGGAAGCATAAGAGGACACGGAGTGGGGCGGGAGACATGGGCGGGAAGGCCTTTCATGGAGGGGGGGGGGGGGGGGGGACACCGCCCCGCGGGGGCGTGGAGGAGGAGGGGGAAGGTTGGGCAGGGAGCAGACCATGGGCGTGGGGGGGGGGGGGAGGAGCTGGCCATAAGCTTCTGATTGGCTGATTTTTTTTCTTTTTTTTTTTAACTTTAACACAATATAATATTATTCCTTTCACCCCCTCCCCCCTCATCCACTCCCCACAATCCCCCCCCCCCCCCCCCCCTCCACTCCGTGTAGTCTAAGGAGGAGTGTGAGATGGTGCAGGTTTGGAAGCATCAAGGTAAAGAAGAGTAAGTTTGGGAGAGGAAGAGACATGTACATACTTTGTGAGATGAAGATTAGGGTTACAAATATTATATTCATGGTTTGAGATAAGAGAGAAAACTTTTATAAGGATGATGTTTTCTTTTAAATTACCTAGCGTCACATGACACACTCAAGAGGAAGATGACCTATTTAAGTGTCATGTAGGATTTTAAGCTTTGGAATATATATATATATATATATATATATATATAGGGTCAAGATCGTGTACAAAGTGTTTTTTTTTTTGTGAGAAGTGTTAGAAGTATTAAAAATTGATACTTAGGCATCATTTTTTGAACTTAGTCGTGATGTTTTGGATTGTTTTGCCTATAAAAACACCAAACATAACAATTAAAAACCGAAAATAATGTATTTTAGGCTTAAAACTTAAAACACCATGCTAAGAACATTAGCAGTGTGTTTTAAGCGTTAAGTAGTGTGTTTTAGCTGTTTTTTAAATTTAATGACTATAATACATTGTATTGTGTTTTAGATTGTTGTGTTTGGTGTTTTTCAAGTTAAAACAACCTTAAACATCATTCCTAAATCCAAAACATGATGTCTACATGTCAATTCTTAGTCCTTCTCACACTTCTCACGAAAAATGTAGTTTGTACAGGATCCTAAACCTAGCCTCTCTCATATAGAGAAAGTATTGGGTACAAAGTCCCTTAACCTACAAAGTGTAGGAAGCCACAAAAATCTGCCACGTGTAATATGTCGGTTATAACATAACAACTGAATGTCAATAATGAGAGGGGTATTATAGACTTTTATATCAATCAATTAATCACGTTCATAATTATGAATTCACAATCCCTGTTTTATAGTTAAATCATAATTCAAATTTTTAAAACTGATTGCACAATCATCGATCATCAATTCTTACCTTATTCAAAAACTCTAATCAGTTTGCATCTGTCGATCAAAATTTTACCAGAATCATACTCAGTTGCAGAGTTCATCATCATGTTTGGTAGGTTACTTTGTTTTTTAATTTCACTTAATCGTAATCTTATTTTGATTTTTAATTGTTTATCAGACCTAAACAACGAACCTGAAATCTTAATCGGAGAAGAAGATGATGTTGTCGATGCTCATAATCTGAATTTTGAAGGTTAGTTTTTACTGTTTTGATGTATATTAGCATATCACAAAAATCAGAGATGAACAGAGGTTGATCGATAAGTGTTTAATTTTGGATGTAAATATTATACAGGAAGATGTTAACAACACTGATGAACAAGGTGGTGAAAGGTTTGATTTCATGTTTGAACACAGAAGGATGCAGGTAACTGTTGTTTTCTGTATATGATAATAAGCAAGTGCGTTTTAGGATTTTTAACATGCGTTTTGATGTAACTCGTGGTTTTATGTAATTGATAATGGTCAAATGCGTTTTATTATGTTTAACATGCGTTTTGAGGTAACTGGTGGTTTTTATGTAATTGATAATGGTCAAATGCGTTTTATTATGTTTAACATGCGTTTTGAGGTAACTGGTGGTTTTTATGTAATTGATTTTTAGTCAAATGGCGTTTTATGATGTTTTAACATGCGTTTTGAGATTTGTTTGATAAATCATTTTTCATGTGCATGTGAATGCTTACTATTAGGTGCGTTTTTATAGTATGGCCATGTCAATTTGTTATTTAAAATTAGATTTTATAGTTGTATGTTATGTGTTTTATGATAGATCTATCTAACAAAGATGTTCCCATTGATGATCAAACTCCAATATACAAACCTGCTGTTGCATCTTCAATGAAACCAGAAGTTGGAATGGTTTTTCCAAGTATAGATCGTGCTTTTGAGTTTTATCAACGATATATGAAGGCTTCTGGATTTACAGCTAGGAAGAGTACCCAATATTTCAAATTTATCTGACATTTTTCTAGTCGACTTCAATGCGTTTTGTATTTAAGATTTTGCTTTTTATGTAGAGATTAAAAATAATCAGTCATGTAAAATACAATAATTTTTTTCATTTATTGTGATTAAAGTTTATACAGAGTTCTGACATAATTTCACTTATTTGACAATAATTTTCTACTTTTTACAATGTCTTCATACTTTTTTTTATTTCTTTGCCTAAAATTTAATTTTTTATTATTAAAAATGCTAAAAACAGTAAAACATGTGAATCTGTAATGTCATTTAGTGTTTGTCCCAACCAATGATTATTTGATATTAACACATGCGTTTTATCCTATTATATGATGCGTTTTACTGCTTTCTTTTCAAAAATAAAACAACTGCTTGTATAGTAACACATGTGATTCTATTTTGTCATGTGGTATATTATTTTTCCTATATTATCATCAATATGTACATTCTTATTTTACACTACAAACATAATTTACGCTAACAATGTCTTCTCCATCATCATCATCATCTGCAAGATCTCTTTTTATTAAGAGGATTGAGGAACAAATCATCAAGGATCATTCTTAGGAAAGTGTTTTGATGAATGATTTGAACAATGCCCACGAAGGCATATATAGAAAAGATGAAGTTTGTAACATTCTCAAGACGATGCCAGATTCTAGTCTTCATGAATTGCCATTGATGTTCATGATTGATTCAAAACAAAGAGATATGAATCTTGTTGAAGAGCTTACTAAATCCATAGCTCTTTTAAGGTGCTCAATGAAAATGAAGATTAAGTTTCTCAAATCACTTTAAACCTTCTAGCCTTCTTAATGTCTTTGGTGTCTATGTTATCTGCTACTTTATTATCATTTGTTTTAAGTAGTGTTTTGTGTGGTTTTACTTTTCATAATGTAAATGTGTCATGAATAATAATAATGTACCAGCTTTTGAAGTGCTATTTAAATGCGTTTTATGTATTGGTTTTATATCACCAGTTAAATAGATTTCCATATATTAAATACGTTTTATTATTTATTTGAATGTGTTTTAATATGCTTCATACAAATCATAAAATGAATCATTCATTTATAATACCAAAAGAGAAATTCAGGTCTAACAATTGTAACATTCAACAATGTAAAGTGGCAAAATTAACAAACTTATGAATTTTAAAACATTTAGCTCATATTATCTACTCGCTTTAGCACCCTTTTGTAAGCATTTTGCAGCATCTTGTCCTTGTAAGGTCTTTTGCTAAACTTATGAGTCTCTTCGATAGCGACTTCCCTTGCCCTGTTGTGGTCGCTAAGGATTAACTTTGCAACTTTTGCAACAACGTCAACCCTTTCAACATTCTCGTCAACCAACCTTGAAGTATCCCCCGCAACATTCACTTCAAACATATTTGATGAATTGTCTACAACATTTTCATCAATATCATTAACCCCTGCAACATTCTTATCAATTCTACTTGATGTAGCATCTTCAACATTTACACACTGTAAAAAAAATCATTATAAATTAACAAATGTGTTTTAAGTATAAACAAATGCGTTTTAAGGATATGTGGTACATACATGTTTTTCATTTCCTACAATGAAGTCGATGTAATGTAACTAATTGCAGAAGTCTTCACAATTTTAGGGTTGTGCCTTTTGTTGTACTCATGGGTGTAAATAACCTGCAAATAAGAACAACTCAATTTTAAAAAAAAACTTAAAAAATGTGCATGCGTTTTATGATATATCACATGCGTTTTATTGAATCAGAAACTTACAGTTAGCATGGCAATGGGCCCATTATACTGATCTTTATAAATATACAAAATGCATTTATAATCACATTCGACCAATTTTTCCATGCAACAAACCAATAAATCATCTCATTCATCATTAACATCATAAAACGTCTTTACTATTTACCAAAACGCACTTACAAATTATCATTGTTCCTAACATTCATTAAAACGCCTTTATTACTTTCAATAAAACATATAAAACGCCTTTACTAAGTTCATAAAGAATATTTATTAAATCGTGATGTTCATCATTCAAATCATAAAAAATGCCACTACTAATTTCATAAATCTGATCTAAAACATACCTGTATTAGTCCCCTTTGAAGGCCTGTCATGATTCAGTTTGCTTCTTCGTTCTCTTCCTTCATCATTTGTCATGTTTTTTAGGGTTTATCAATTGATTTTCGTTATATGATCAAAATGAAAATCATAATATGAACATTCACTTACTTGATTTGCGTTTTGGAGCCATAATCCTTCCTTGATCGGCTGTTATTTGTCGTTGTTCTATAACTGCTCTGTGTTTTTGGTTTTCAGGGATTTTGATTTTCGATGATTTTTGTTTGTGAATTCGACGAGTATAGGTTTTGATTAAGTAACCGTCATTAAATGAGATGAATTGGGCGCTATTATTAAAAAAAATTCAAATTATTATATTGACAATTTGTCTAATTTACCCTTCCCCTTGTTAACTGCTCCTTGAAACACTCGTGGGTTTTTAATTGACGATGATCTTGATCAAAACGCAATGGAGGGTCAGGACGGCTTCTTACACTTTGTATTTTAAGGAGGCTTTGTACAATAGCCTCTCTCTAGATATATATCTATATAGAGAAAGTGTAGGGTACAAAGTCCCTTATCCTACAAAGTGTAGGAAGCCACAAAATGATGCCACGTGGAACTTGTCTGTTATAACTCTATAACTGATTAGAGGGGTAGTATAGTCAATTGGACATATCAATTAATCACGTTTATTATCAAATCCCTGTTTTATCGTTCATCAATATTTCAAATTTCATAACTGATTCCATAATATACGATTATCATTTCTTACCATATTCAAAAATCTACAATCATCGTCGATCACTGATTCAAATTTTTTACGAAAAATCATAATCAATTTGCCGAGTTCTTCACCATGTTCGGTATGTACTGTGTTTTTATTGTTTTCAATTAATCGTGATCTTACTCTTAATTTGTGTTTTCAGATCTAAACAATGAACCTGAATTCTTATTCGATGAAGAACATGAAGTTTCTACTGTTTTTGAAGTTTTTTTAGATCAGTGATGAAAACAGAGGTTGAGCATTCCATTAAATTTTTTTGATGTTTTGTGGATTTGAAGATAATCATTTGCGTTTTAGTATGTTTTATACATGCGCTTTGATGTATCTGGTGATATTATGTTTAGGATAACATTCAAATGCGTTTTAATATGTTTTTAACATGCGTTTTGTTGTATCTGGTGATATTATGTTTATTGATAAGATTCAAATGCGTTTTATTATGTTTTAACATGCGTTTTGATGTATCTGGTGATATTATGTTATTAACTACTGCTGAATCAAACCACTGATGGCCTAACTTCTGATGAGCAAACTACTGATGAAACATTGATACACATGCGTTTTATGGGTTTACAAATGCGTTTTAACTACTGCTGAATCAAACCACTGATGGCCTAACTTCTGATGAGCAAACCACTGATGAAACATTGATACACATGCGTTTTATGGTTTTACAAATGCGTTTTAACTACTGCTGAATCAAACCACTGATGGCCTAACTTCTGATGAGCAAACTACTGCTGAATCAAACCACTGATGGCCTCAATTCTGATGAGCAAAACCACTGATGAACATTGATACACATGCGTTTTATGTGTTTACAAATGCGTTTTAACTACTGCTGAATCAAAACCACTGATGGCCTAACTTCTGATCAACATTGATACACATGCGTTTTATGGTTTACAAATGCGTTTTACTTTTTTTTTAACATTGATACACATGCGTTTTACTTTTTCATGATGAGCAAACCACTGATTATCTAATGCATTACTAAATTCATAAAACGCCTCTACTAAAACTTCAAAACGCATCTGCAACTATAGATCACCAAAACATCATACTAATCAGTAAAACGCCTTTACTTTTTTCACGTCCTTCACCTGTTTTAGGTTTTTAAAGTAAAATCATGAAGTATAATTAAAGTAAAATACGATCAAAATACGATCAAAATTAAAGTAAAATCATGAACAATTCCTTACCTGATTTGCGTTTTTGGAGGCATATTTTGTTGATATGATTTAGTGTTTCTCCGATGCTCTGTTTTTTGATTTTTGGACTTCGGTGTCAGTTTTGATTTTTGGAGAATCAATCGCACGCATAAAATGAAGTAACCGTCAATTATTGAGGTTGATTTGGGCGCTGGATTAAAAAATTCAAATTATTTAGTTTGTAATTTGTCTGTTTTACCCTCAAATTGATAACTGTCATTAATGACAAACGTGGGTAATTAATGTACGAGGTTTTCCTTATAAAACGCAGAAGGTGAGAGATGGAGGGCCAGGATGGCTTCTCACACTTTGTAGGTTAAGAAGGCTTTGTACGTTAGCCGGCCTCTCTATATATATATATATATATATAGATGACAGAAAATGTTTTTCTTTTCCTTTTTATTTTTTTTTCTTAATACAAGATATTTTTTATATACACATTTTATTAAAATTAAAACTAATGAATTCTAAAATAAATAAAAAAAGTTGTTTGTTAAATACATAGAAGTATTATGAATTCAATACGTAGATTTAAAAGAGATTACAAAGACAAGTTTCCTTAAACTACTTTCCCTATAAAAGAAATATATTATATACTTTAAAGATGGATAAGATATATTTAAGGTGGGAGACAAGCTAAGAAACCAATTTGTATTGAAGTTAGTGAAACAAATATTTTTATTCAACCAAAAATGCCGTAACCCCCGATTTACGATGAAATGACTTGAAAGCCTTCCTAGGCAATTCAATATTTTTATAAGTCTAAACAATACGTTATATTATCTTAATAAAATTAGGATCAAATATACAATACCAATGGGGTGGTCTAATGATAAAGGTAAAACCTTTAAAACACCTAGGTTGTGGAAAGTCTTGGATTTAAGTCTCACAGACCACAGGATTTAAAAAGAAATTAATCTTTCAAAAAAAAAAAAAAAGGATCAAATACATAATAAACAATAAATAGGAAGTCGTAGGAAGGATATCAAACGAATATCGATTGAACTCATTCAAGCGGCATTAAAACCGTCTGAAACCCTATGATCTTAGTTTTTAGGTTTTCGCTTTTTTGGACATTTATTTTGTAGTTTTTAGAATTTACGTTATATCATTGTGTCTTTTTCTTAGGCTTATCGGTGTGAAACCGGCATAGGGCCGGCATGTCCATGACGGGCCGGGCAACACCACCCCTTAGGGGCGGCATCGGCATGACCATCACCCAAACACCGAGCTTGCCGGGCCTCCTTTGTGCTGACACCTCATCATATATTATTTTTAAATAATTTCTGGCCAATGATGAGGCCCATCATCATAGTGCACACCACCCCTTTGGCCTATCGCCATGAAGATGCCACTCCTCCACTGACACATTTGTCTACGTGGCGGCCCATCATCATCCCTCCACATCCACCAACCTTATTTTCATCATTGTGTCATTTTTTTGTGATTCGTTGTGTTTTTTTTTTCAGCATTGTGTTATATTTTTCGTCATTGTGTTATATTTTGTGGCTCATTGTGTCATCTTCCGTAATCTATTGTGTTTTTGTATCCTTCTCATCTTTTTTATTTTTGTTACACTATGTACTATGTAGGATAATTTAACCCTATGTTGTTAACTTATTTTATATGCATGTGTGATGTAATTTTTTTTAGCTTCAAGGGGGTAACTTCACATAAATCTTTCTGCTCTGTTAACGAATAGTCTAGAATAACTAAACGATTTTTGCATGTGATAATGACCATTAACCTTGCCACAAAGATAATAATTTTATTTAACCAAGCTCTATTGATAAAACCCCCTCACTCGAGACCATAAGTGTGATTCATTAACACTATAGAGATGACCAAAACGGTTGAGGTGAGAGGCACATAGTCCTTAATTTGAATCGAATATCATTATTTATTTGGTTAGAGCATTTATACTAGATTCTCCATAAATATATGAGTGAGTCCTCTATAATTTGTTAATTTGTTCATCCTACATATTTTTTAATCTTTTTGAAAGTGGTTGTGAGTAGAAGAGAAAGAAATGGTAATGATAAAAGTATAGAAAAAATATTATTAAATAGAAAAAGAAAGAGAAACGTAGTGATTTAAAAAAATGTTTGTATTTGTATTTAAATGAAAAAAAAAATAGAATCAGTGGAGGGGTTGTGTTATTCTACAAATGCTACAAAAAATGAAAAGGGCGAGAAGGATACAAAAAACATAATAGATCATGAAATATGACACAATGAGCCACAAAATATAACACATTGTCAAAAAATATAACACAATGCTAAAGAAAAAAGACACAATGAATTGAAAAAATGACACAATGATGAAAATAAGAACAAGACACAATGGTACATAAAAGACACAATGATATAACGCATATTCTAAAAACTACAAGCTAAAACCCCAAAAAAACGAACGTCGTAGGGTTCGATAAGACGATTTCAATGCTGCTTGAATGAGTTCAATCGGAGTCCGTTTGATACCCTTCTTACGACTTCTTATTTTTCTTTCACTGCGTATTTGATCCTAACCCTCAGTGGAGTGCTGCCTACAAAAAACTGTTTCAGTGAAGTAAATCAGTAAAATGATGTGGCAGTGTATAATTGGTTAAAATCAGTAAAAGAAAATTCACTTTTTAGTAGCACCCCTTTCACCCTTAGAGTTAATGCGTTACTCCCTTGAGATCAAGTGTTTAAGCTTAAAAATACAAATGTGATGAAATATAGGTCGTTCAAAAAAGTAAAAAAATAAATAAGTAAAAATAATAATTATATACGTTACATAGTCTAACTTGCAACAAAACCCCTCAAATTGCAAGGACTATTATGCAATATTATTACAAAGTGGATTACAATCAAATCTTAAACATCAATGTCCTTTTAAGTGTTTTCACTTCCATCCATTTTCGTTCCAAACTTCATCTTCTCCACATCTTCAACTCTCTGCAACTCTCTCTCTCTCTCTCTCACACACATACACACACACAAAAATGAATTTATCCTCCATGAATTCACTCTAGATTTCCACACACTCAAACCAAACCAAACCAAACCAAACCATGGACTTTACAATGACAACATTTGACAACAACACTTCTGTCTTACCAACCCATGATGATATTAATAAACACAACCATGGATCTATGTTCACCAAGCAAGAAAGATCCGAACCCGACCCACATCCAACCCATGATCACTTACAACACTTTCTTCAACCCTCCAACAAATCTTCAAGAACTGATTACTTTGACCAACCCAACAAGTCAATGCCCTTAAGATCTGACTCTCTTCTTTCTCTTTCACCTTCAGATACCAATAATATGCTCAGTTTTTCTTCTTCTTCTTCCATTAAAGATGGAAACCATACCTCTCTCTTTTCTTTCTACCAGCCCTCACCTTCTTACATTAGAAATACAGGTATATATATTATATATGTATGTATAAATAATATATGTGTATGTGTGTTTGTTTCACTTTTGCTATACAGAATGGTGTGTCGGCATAACTTGTTGCCTGTTTACCTGCTATCGTAACATAAATTTGCGCTTTTGTTTAAATGGAATTTGGAAAAAAAATGTATTAATTTTTTTTTTATAACATTGGTTTCATTCCAAGACTGCGAAAATTAGGCAGTCAGGCAACAAGTTGCGTCGCCGTCCCTAAATGACAAATCCTAACGTACTACAAACAAACCTTATCCCCGGAATGGAGACCAAAGTGATATTTTTGTGTGTGAGCTTGAAAATATATAAACCAAAGTAAAATATTGATGTTTTTGTAGGTCAAAGCAAGAATCTTTTTGTCTTTAGTTTTAAAGATAAATTAATTGGTGGAGAAATGGGATCCTAGGGAACAAACCCAATAAATGTTTTGATTTTTGGTGAAATGGAAAAGGTAAGGGGATTGAGATAGTGAATTTGTAACTTGTACTGCATGCATCACAAGTTGTACATTTTACTTTATTTTGGAAAAAGTTAAGGTTTGGTGTTTGGAACTATGGTGTCACTACTCACTACCAATGGTAATGGTTAGTGTGTGTTTTGACTTCAGACCAACATGTCTTTCATCTTACAACTTTCAGTGCATAATGTACAAGTTAATGTTAGGGTCATACTCTTTGTACACCCCATAAATCTATTTTGACACCCTGGATACGGATCCGTGTATATAATTCGTAACTGAATGTCAGAGTGTGTTTTGCTGCGCAAATATACTGGTTGAATATTTTATATTTGTATACGGGTTGGGTCGTATATAAGACTGGTCGTATACTTGCGCCACTAAACACACCCTGACATTCCCTTACTAGGTGTCAAACTAGTGTACATTTAGCCCAAGCTAAAGTTAATGTTAACATTGTCGGTTGGTCACTAATCTGTCACTATATCTTTTATGACAAATTTGAAGGTGTAGGGTATGGTTATGGTGGATTACCAGCAGGTATGCAGATGCCTGTTTCAAGGTTTAAAGGACCCTTTACTCCTTCTCAATGGATGGAGCTAGAACACCAAGCTTTGATCTATAAACATTTCGTCGCTAATGTCCCTGTTCCGTCGCATTTGCTCAATCCACTCAGAAAATCACTCAACACTTGCCTGTTTCCAGGGTCGTTGTCTTCAACCTCATATGCTCCCAATTCTTGTAAGTATAATCTATTTTAGAATCATAGTGGGTCTTATCGGAAACAGTCTCTCTGTCTGCTAAGATAGACGAATATTTGCACGCATCTTACCCTCTCAGACACTACTACTAGGATATATAAAACTTTTTTAGGTTAAATGGGTCGTGTTTGACCCGCGAATATACGTAGTTTAATTTTCGGGTATGAGTGGATATGTAAAATTTGAACTTCTAAAGTATCAATATGAAAAAGAAAGTTGAAGTTAAATGGGTCGCGTTTGTGTCAACCCATGAATATACGTGTTGTGTTATGGTCATGTGTGTGACACGATTTTTGGGTTGGTGTAAAATTTTGGTTTGGGTCAGGTTCAACCCGTCAACCCGCGAATATGACCCGTTTAGCTGCCTTACTAGGTACATTTGTTGGTTTGTTAAATTTAGAATCTGATATGTATATTTGTTTTGGTTTGGTTTGAAGATGGATGGGGATCTTTCCATCTCGGGTTCTCGGGTAACACCGATCCGGAACCCGGGAGGTGTCGAAGAACAGATGGGAAGAAATGGCGGTGCTCTAGAGATGCTGTTCCCGATCAGAAATACTGCGAACGACACATCAACAGAGGCCGCCATCGTTCAAGAAAGCCTGTGGAAGGCCAGAATGGCCAAGCTGTCTCCGGTCCAGCTGCTTCTAAAGCAGCTCCGGTTGTTTCCTCCTCATCTGTACCTGTTTCCACCACTACCGCCACCTTGCACCGCCATAACCCCGCCATTGTTGCATCCGTGCAAACTCACATCAGCAGGTGAAGATAAAGGTTCAATCTTAGTTATATTAAAATGGGCAAACCGAGTGCATCAGGGTCCGAGGGTGTGCTAAACGGGTTGTGTTCGCAGGTTTGGGGGTCCAGCCCGACACAAGCCTGAACACGACGCTAACATAGTAACATGAAATTCATGTTAGATATCTGGACCCAAACACGACACAAATATTTATGGGACGACCCGAGTTTTTTATTTATTATAATTTTTGTTTACTAATATATATAAAAGTATAAAACAATTACATTTTAAAGAAAATAAGTAAAAAATAAATGCGTCAATCCACAAACCCGTCCGGTTGACATGAACCTGAATAGTGTAGGTAAACAGGTTCGGGGACGAATTGTTTTTGGTTTTAGGTATGTAAATAAATAACTTTGGTTTTGATTGCAGAACACAAGCCATGGATTCTTTGATGTATCCTACAAATTGTACTTCTTTCATGGACCATGGTGCATCGGAACCGAACGCGAACGTGCTTCCCCTTTTTGTCGACACATGGTCCAAAGACGAATCGGTAAAACGAGACTGGACCCAGCTCTCCATGTCCCTTCCCATGGCTTCAGACTTCTCATCATCCTCAAACTCTCCAGGTCAAGAGAAACTCGCGGTTCCACCACTTGGTATAACTCCTGAGTTTCACCTTGACCCGGACCACAAACAAGCATCAAACTGGATCCCCATATCGTGGGGGAGCTCGATGGGGGGACCGTTAGGGGAAGTCCTGAACCGAACTTCTAGTAGCAGCGGGGTGAAGATGAACCACATGACTGAAATGTGGGACGCGGTTAACCATCATATGGAAGCTTCACCTACTGGTGTCTTACAAAAAACAACATTTGTTTCACTTTCCAATAGCAGTTCAGGGGGCAGCAGCCCAAAAGGGAACAAAAAGGACGAACACAGTTGATGAGTTTTGTACTTTTGTTTTGAATCTGTTGGTTCTGTGATCTGGTTTCAGAAGGTTCCATATATCTTGAAGCCAGTTTGGAGAACATGTATGAAAATGCATCTTCAATATTCTGTTTTGCTTGTAAAATCTTTTAAGTCTAGTTGTTTCTGTGATGGGATATCTTCTGAATATATGTAAGGGTGTTGATCGAAACGAAAAACGATTTGGTTTATTTACAAAAGGTTATAAATTAAATACATGTTTTACATTGCTACTGATACTGGTTCTGGTAATCAGGAGTGGTTTGATTCATGATGGTAATGGTATGGTACCTGTATTAACAAGACTTAAGCCTTGAGTCAAGCCTACTCATTCATTGTGAATAATTGTATTTAATTTGTATTGATTCTAGTCAATTAGAGATTGTACCATTCCTTGATATTAGCCTTAACATTGGCTCTTGTACATGTATTTATACCCTTGTGAATAATGAAAGAATCATTCAGCTTTCACAGCAAAACACTCTTATATCTCTATTATCTCATATGGTATCAAGAGCACCCAAGCTCCTCTGAGCAAAGATCCTGTCGACTCCCTTCTTCCTTATTTTTTTTTTCTCTGTTTCACCTTCACAGTCATCTCACGTCTCCAACCTTCCACCATACAGTTCACCAGAACAGTTCCCCTGTTTTCATCGCCCTCCATTCCGGTCACAGTTCCTGTTTCCGGTCAAACGCAGGTCTACCCATTAACAGCTTTTTCGAACAGTTTTCCTGTTCCGACTTACTCTGCTCTGCTTTCTGAATAGTAACTCTGTTCCGACAGCTTTCCGACCAGCAACCATTCATCCCTGTTTTTTTTTTACATCCCGCTGTTACTCTGCTCTCAATGGCAACCTCCAACACCACCGTTATCCCTCTCTCCACAGCCGCAAACTTTCCGATTAAACTCACCGGAACCAATTTCCCGGCTTGGCGCAAACAGGTTATGTCTACACTAGTTGGACTTGACCTCGACCAGTTCGTTGACGGCCTCACCTTACCACCACCGAAAATACTCGAGGGAAAACCCAACCCAGAATTTCGTGCCTGGCACCGACAAGACCAAATACTTCTAGGAGCCCTACTTGGCAGTTGCTCCGATCTCGTTCAACCGCTTGTCTCCTCCGTTGTCACCTCTTATGAACTATTTCAGCGCCTAATCGACACCTACGCCAGCACCTCCAGGTCTCGTATCATATCTCTCAAAACCCAACTAGCCACCCACAGCAAGGGTGATAAACCAGTTGCTCAATTTCTCAATGAAATGAAAGCAATTGCAGATGAATTGGCGTTTGCCCAAAACCCCATCAAAGATGAAGACCTAATTGTGCACATAATTGCACGTCTAGGAGAAGAGTACCAACACATCACTGCTGCCGCCAAGATGCGAGACACGCCGATGACATTTACCGATATCTATGAAAAGTTAGTTGATCATGAACGGACCTTGCATTCCTCCCAACCACCTCCTGTCATCTCTACTGTGAATCAAACACAAAGACAGGGGGGGCGCTCTTTCAAGTCTGGTCATGAAGCCCGCTACTCCAATAGGCCCAATAATGGATCACCACGATACAACAAGGCCCAAGGACAAAACAATGGACCAGCTAATTTTTCGCGCACTAACCGTAATTCGTTTTTTTGTCACTATTGTAATATTCCAGGTCATGACACGAAAGAATGTCGGAAGCTTAGCCGTTTTTTGCGAGAGTACAACATATCAGTTCAAGGCTCTCCGTCTTCGAATCCTGTGGTGAACTCCACTTCGCCTCACCCCACTGCTGCAAACTCTCCTTGGATGTGGGACTCTGGTGCATCCGACAACACTGCAAACAATCCAAATGCATGTCCTGTTCTTTCTGAATATGGAGGCCCTGATGAGATTCGCCTAGGTGACGGTAAATCCCTTCCCATCACTCACATCGGTCAAACCACAATACCCACAAACTCACGTCCACTCCTTTTAACAAATGTCTTAATTACACCGCACTTGCGTAACAATCTTATTTCTGTTGCAAAAGTTTGTCGAACTAATCGTGTTTCTGTTGAATTCTTTCCATATCATTTTTTTGTGAAGGATCTACGCACGGGGGCGCCTCTCATGCGGGGAGTGAACGTCAATGATGTTTACTATGGACCTTTCCTCTCGTCACCTCAAGCCAACTCTACCACAACAGGATCCCTACTCATGTGGCACCATATACTTGGACATCCATCGATTCAAGTATTCAAGTCTCTCCTTTCTAGAATAGGACTTTCATGTAATAAGGTGAACCATGAGTCGTTTCATTGTAAATCCTGTTCGTTGAATAAAAGTCACAAGCTTCCTTTTGGCCAAAACTCCTTTGTTGCACATAAACCGTTGGAACTCATTTACTCGGATGTGTGGGGACCCGTCAAAACCTCCATTGACGGATTCAAATACTATGTCATATTTGTGGACTACTACTCAAAATATGTTTGGTTATACCCAATCAAACGCAAGTCCGATGTGGCCATCCTTTTTCCTCAATTTAAATCCTTAATTGAAAAATTTTTAAAAACGCCCATCGTTGCCTTGTTCACCGACAATGGAGGTGAGTATGTTGGCCTTTCATCTTACCTCACATCTCAAGGTATCTCTCACTATACCACACCACCACACACGCCAGAACAAAACGGTGTCGCCGAACGGCGACATCGCCATGTCGTTGAAACTGGTCTTGCTTTGCTTCACCATGCCCAACTACCGCAACATTTTTGGTCTCATGCCTTCCAAACCGCTACTTACCTCATAAATCGCTTGCCTACACCCATCCTCAACAACAAGTCTCCATATGACATGATATTCAACACCACCCCCTCCTATTCTAAACTTAAACCGTTTGGTTGTCTTTGTTACCCTTGGCTCCGACCATACACCACATCTAAATTGCACTCTCGGTCCGCTTCATGCATTTTTCTTGGCTACTCCTCCTCCAAATCGGCCTACAAATGTTTTGATCCAGTCACCACTAAACTCTATCATTCCCGCCATGTCGAATTCATTCCTCACATTTTCCCTTCCCACACCAAAAATATTTCTCCCCCCACCGTAACATTCGACTCCTTTCTTGCCCCCTCATCCAATCCTGCACCTATTACCACACTTCCCACCCTCACTCCACAACACTCTCCTGACCCCACACACCTTCCTACACCAACATCCCCTGCCCCTACACAAACATCTTCCGAACCTACTCAGTCCTCTTCCATTCCACCACCCAACTCTCCTATACAGCCTACCTCACATACACAATCTTCACATGACTCCACCTCTTCCTCATCTCAATCTACTAACCCCTCCCCTACCACTTCTTCCGCTCCACCGCCCAACTCTCCTACACAGTCTATCTCACCTACACCGTCTTCACATAACTCATCCTCTTCCTCATCTCAAACTACTTCCGCTAACCCCTCTCCTACCACCTCTTCTCGCCCACACCGATCTCGCATTCCCAACCCCAAATACTACAATTCCACCTTCATTAACTCCACCACTCTCCATCCACTCCCCACTTCCATTGAGCCATCCACTCACACACAAGCTATGAAAGATCCTAACTGGCGCCATGCCATGGATCTTGAATACAATGCCCTCATCCAAAACCAAACTTGGGAACTCGTCCCACACACTACCCAAAACCCGATTGGATGTAAATGGGTATTCCGAATTAAACGGAACCCCGACGGCACAATTGAGAAATATAAAGCACGCCTAGTTGCCAAAGGGTTTCATCAACAATATGGCAAGGACTACTTTGATACCTTTAGTCCGGTGACAAAGCCTGTCACCATTCGTACGGTCCTTTCCATTGCTCTCTCTCGTGGGTGGTCCCTACGCCAATTGGATGTTAACAACGCATTCCTTCATGGAACCTTGCATGAAGATGTGTACATGGTTCAACCGCCCGGCTTTGCAAATTTGGACCTTCCCACGCACATTTGCAAACTCAAGAAATCCCTCTATGGTCTAAAACAAGCCCCAAGGGCTTGGTACAACGAACTCACTATATTTCTTCACAAATTTGGTTTCACAAAATGTCAGTCTGATGCCTCCCTCTTTGTTTACAACCAAAACGGTACAATTGCCTACTTACTCGTTTACGTTGATGACATTGTTCTCACCGGTAATGACAACAAATTCTTGGATACCTTTGTTAAAGCTCTTGGAAACAAGTTTTCCATCAAAGACCTCGGTCCTCTCCATCATTTCTTAGGCATTGAGGTAATTCCCACTCCTCATGGCTTATTCCTTTCGCAGCACAGACACATCCAAGATGTTCTCACCACCTTCAAAATGGACGGTGCCAAGGAAGTCATCACACCCCTTAGCACCTCCGACCCTCTTACCTCTACCGACCCCTCCCCTCCCGTGGACTCCACACCATACCGTCAACTTGTTGGCACCTTACAATACCTTGCTTTCACTAGACCCGACATCTCCTTTGCAGTCAATAAACTCTCCCAATTCATGCATAATCCCAAGCAGTCACACTGGCAAGCTCTCAAACGGGTCCTCCGATATTTAAAAGGAACATTGTACCACGGGTTATTTTTAAACAAACAGTCCTCACTTGATTTACAGGCATTCTCAGATTCCGACTGGGGAGGAATAAATGACGGTGGAAGATCAACAACAGCGTATCTTTTATACCTTGGCTCCAATATCATCTCCTGGCGCTCATCAAGGCAGAAAACGGTTTCCCGTTCTTCCACTGAAGCAGAATACAAAGCCCTCGCCAATGCAGCCGCCGAATTATCATGGATAAAAAACCTTCTTCGTGAACTTGGTATTCCGGTCACACGCACCCCATCCCTATTTTGTGACAACACCGGTGCCATCTACCTATGTGCCAATCCCGTCTACCACTCACGCATGAAACACGTGGCTCTAGACTATCATTTTGTTCGTGAGCAGGTAAATGCTGGAACATTGCAAGTACTTCACATCAGCTCCAAAGATCAACTTGCCGATGTCCTCACCAAGCCTTTACCACGATCGCCATTTTTGTCACTACGGTCCAAGATTGGCGTATCCGATGGATCCTCCATCTTGCGGGGGCGTATTAACAAGACTTAAGCCTTGAGTCAAGCCTACTCATTCATTGTGAATAATTGTATTTAATTTGTATTGATTCTAGTCAATTAGAGATTGTACCATTCCTTGATATTAGCCTTAACATTGGCTCTTGTACATGTATTTATACCCTTGTGAATAATGAAAGAATCATTCAGCTTTCACAGCAAAACACTCTTATATCTCTATTATCTCATAACCTGTACTCTACTGGGTATGGTCTATGATACTAAACAATATATTATTTTGAGCACAACTCTCTTTTCAACAAAATTTATGCCACAATGTTTAGGTCCGGTCAAAACTAAACAGGTCGGGTTACCGGTTTTTTGGTCCATCTCTTCTACTCAGTGATTAGCCCTTTGCATGGAACCATTTTAATGAAATCCATCAAGAGTTTGGGTTATACCATATTATCATATATGTATGGACCGGCCCTGAAACAAGCTGCAAAATATGATACATTTTATGGTATTGTAACATTTTAGAATTAGGTATCATAACATTTGACACTGTTATGTCTCCTAGAATCTTAGATAAGCTAATTATAAAATATTTGAAAATAATAGTAAATACCTTTTGTATTATAGGCTTGTACATTTGATGTAAATGACATAAACGTCCTTCGAGTTAACAGACCTTTTGAACGACGTTAGTAATACAGACTTAATGGTTAGTTAATTTCCAGCTATGAAATCAAGTAGTTAAAGTTTTGGACTTTGGATTCAAGCAGTTAAAACCATTATAACACAGAGACGCAAATAGTAATTCACTCTATTATTATTATTATCTATATATATTAATACAAAGACACTTTAACAGTGTCTTTGGTTTAATATATATATTGGCCACTAACTTTTACGTTAACTTTATTTCTGCTACTAACTTTTACGTTAACTTTATTTTCTTCTAATTTGATCACCAAACTTAGACTAACAAACTTTTAGCTTTTAGGATTTAAAACTTTGGCCACTAACTTTTAGCTTAACTTTATTTTCTTCCAATTTGACCATCTAATATATATATTGGCCACTAACTTTTACGTTAACTTTATTTCTGCCACTAACTTTTAGGTTAACTTTATTTTCTTCTAATTTGACCACCAAACTTAGACGAACAAACTTTTAGCTTTTAGGATTTAAAACTTTAGTCACTAACTTTTAGCTTAACTTTATTTTCTTCCAATTTGACCACCAAACTTTTAGCTTTTAGGATTTCAAACTTTGACCACTAAACTTTTTTAAACTTGCATTGCACTTTGGCCAAAATTTTAGCTTTTAGGATTTCAAACTTTGACCATCAAACTTTTAGCTTTTAGCCGCGAGTATTTTTTTGAAGCTCACGCAAAAATAACAGTCACTTAATATTATCTTTCTATGTCCACGAAACCCTCCACGCAACAGGAGCTCCCACAGCGACGCGCGATCTTTAACGTCCACCAAACACTCAACGCAATAGGAGCTCTCGCCGCGTTTCGCACAACAGCCGCACCCGCAACGAAGCGCGGGCAACTAATACCTAGTTATTATTATTACAGTGACATCAAGAAAAGATCAACACATGATTGTATTCAAAGATTATTTCAACTCGTTTTCATTCGGTATCTTTCAACTTGATCATTTTCGTCTTTCCAATCTTTCCTCAATTGTCAACATTTTTAAATGCATCGCCGATAGGTTGATGTCAAAAATTGAACATCAATTTCATTTAGCAAGTGTTGTGATTGCAAACTTTAATGTTTTGCTAGTCATAGTTCTATGACATTAAAATACGCATTTATACGCAACAAAACTACCCAAAAATCACATACACATACCTAAAAAATTGGGCAAGAAAAGTAAGCTAATCACAAATTTCTATATACAAATATATATTTTTGTCTGTATTTATAACAATCCAACGATTAATATTTAATAATAAACTCTGAAGGCTAATTTACTCTTTGTTACATAAAATCCATAATCTTTTCTCTTTAACTTTTCTGTATCACGCTGACGATAGACATTAAGAGGGTGTTTGGGATTGTGTTTTGAATCTGATTTTTAGATTATTGCGTTTTGAAAACGCAGTTAATCAGTTTTTAGTGTTTGGGATTGCGTTTTGAAAACGCAGATAATCAGTTTTTTAGGCTACCAAAACGCAATAATCTATAAGCAACTCCACCCCTGCTTTTCCAAAACGCATAATCTGTTTTGAATAATCAATCCCAAACACCCCCTAACTCCACCGCTAAACAAGGATAAGATTATCAAACAATTCAACGGACAATAAACACTGAAGGCTAATCTTCTCTTAGTTGCATAAACACAATATACTTTTCTCTTCAACTTTTCTCTATCACACTGACGATAGAAATTCAACAGACCGAATTCGTAAGTTCTGACTCCACCGCTAAAAAAAGACAAGAATATCGTCACTCCCATGTAATTCAATAAATCTTTTCCATATAGAAAATTGTCATGGCCAAGAATAGATTTGTTAATAGTGGTGTTTAAAAACAAGTTTAAACGATAACATTAGTTATTAGATTAAGGCATCCCTATAAACTTTGAGCATCCTCTTTTTTACTTATCACATACATACATATAGAGTAATAGGTAATAAATTGAATTGAATCGAATATACTTTTCTCATTATTCACAGAAGATTATATTGTGGCTACAACATTAATACAATGACTTGATTCTAGGAAGACTATTGACTAAGAATATTGACTATGACTAAATAATTATAAAGGCATAAAGATAGCTCTTTGACTATGACTATTGACTGTTGACTGTTGACCGTTGACTATTGATTTATGTTAATACGCCCTCGCAAGATGGAGGATCCATTGGATACGCCAATCTTGGAGCGAAAGGAAAGGAAAGAAACGGTGATCTTGGAAGTGGTTTAGTGAGGACATCAGCCAGTTGATCCTTTGAGCTAATGTGAAAGACCTTTAAGTGACCGGCATTGACTTATTCACGAACAAAGTGGTAGTCGATGGCAACATGTTTCATGCGAGAATGGTACACCGGGTTGGCACAAAGGTAGGTGGCGCCGGTGTTGTCACAGAAAAGAGATGGTGTACATGTCGTGCGAAGACCGAGTTCTTGGAGAAGATTTTTAACCCATGAGATTTCAGCTGCGGCGTTTGCTAGTGCTTTGTATTCTGCTTCAGTGGATGAGCGTGAGACCGTTTTTTGTCTTGATGAACGCCAGGAGATGATGTTGGATCCAAGATATAATATATAACCTGTAGTAGATCTTCCTCCGTCATGTATGCCTCCCCAATCAGAATCTGAGAAAGCATTTAAATCAAGCGAGGACTGTTTATTTAACAATAACCCATGGTGAATGTTCCTTTCAAATAGCGGAGAACCCGTTTGAGAGCTTGCCAATGTGACTGTTTTGGGTGGTGCATAAACTGGGAGAGTTTGTTGACAGCGAAAGAGATATCAGGGCGGGTGAAGGCAAGGTATTGAAGTGTGCCAACAAGTTTGCGATAAGGAGTTGGGTCAACGGGTGGAGAGGCATCCGAAGGGATAAGCGGTTCAGAGACGCTTAGAGGGGTGAGGACCTCTTTGGCACCATCCATTTTGAAAGTGGTTAAGATGTCCTGAATGTGCCTGTGTTGGGAGAGGAATAGACCATGAGGAGTTGGAATGACTTCGATTCCTAGGAAGTGATGTAGAGGGCCTAAGTCTTTGATCGAAATTTTTTTACTTAGGGCTTGAACAAAGATGTCCATGAATGGATTATTGTTTCCAGTGAGGACAATGTCGTCAACGTAGACGAGTAGGTAGCAAGTGTTACCATTTGTGTTGTAGACAAAAAGAGACGCATCAGAGAGACATTTTTTAAAACCAAAGCTAATGAGGAAGGCGGTTAATTCATTGTACCAAGCTCGCGGGGCTTGTTTAAGGCCGTAGAGAGATTTCTTGAGTTTGCAAATGTGATTAGGAAACGCCGAATTTGCAAATCCAGGTGGTTGAATCATGTACACATCCTCATGTAAGGTGCCATGAAGAAATGCATTATTGACGTCTAGTTGGCGTAACGACCACCCTCGAGAGAGTGCGATGGAAAGAACAGTACGAATGGTGACATGTTTCGTTACCGGACTAAAGGTATCAAAATAGTCCTTACCGTACTGTTGATGAAACCCTTTTGCGACTAGGCGCGCTTTAAATTTATCAATAGTTCCATCGGGTTTTCGTTTGGTTCGGAATACCCATTTGCATCCGATTGGATTTTGGGTAGTATGAGGGACAAGCTCCCACGTATGGTTTTGAAGAAGAGCGTTGTATTCAAGATCCATTGCTTGTCGCCATTATGGATCTTTCATCGCTTGGATGTGAGTAGAGGGCTCAATGGATGTAGAAAGTGGGTGAAGTGTGGTGGAGTTGATGAAGTTGGAATTGTAATATTTTGGGTTTGGATTGCGAGACCGTTGTGGGCGAGTAGAGGTGATAGGAGAGGGGTTAGTTGAAGGAGTTTGAGATAAGGGGGTGGTAGAGTCATTGGATGGCTGTGTAGGTGAATTAGGTTGTGTAGGAGTGGAGGATTGTGGAGATGAGGGCTGTGTATGGACAATGGAGGACTGTGTAGAGGACAAGAGTTGTGTAGGGTTAGGGGAATGTTATGTAGGTATAGTAGAAGGTTGTGTATGGTCAGATGAGTGTTGTGTAGTATCAGGAAACTGTTGTGTAGGTGCAGCAGAAGGTTGTGTAGGGTCAGGATAGGGGTGTGTAGGAGGTATGGGTTGGTGTGTGGGATCGATGGGAGGTTGTGTAGGGTGTGAAGGCTTTGTAGGATTTGGTATGTTGTGAAGAAATGATTCATAGGTGACAGTGGGAGATGTGGAGTTATTGGTGTGGGATGGGAAGATGTGTGGTATGAATTCAACATGGCGAGAGTGATATAGTTTGTTGGTGGCTGGATCAAAGCATTTGTATGCTGATCTGGAAGAGGAGTATCCAAGAAAGATACATGATGCGGAGCGAGATTGTAACTTGGAGGTGTTGTATGGGCGGAGCCAAGGATAGCAAAGACATCCAAACGGTTTTAGTTTGGAGTAGGTGGGAGCAACATTGAATAACATGTCATAAGGTGATTTGTTGTTCAAGATGGTGGTGGGTAGACGGTTGATGAGATAAGTTGCGGCTTGAAAGGCATGTGACCAAAATTGTGATGGGAGTTGAGCATAGTGGAGGAGGGCAAGGCCCGTTTCAACAGCGTGTCGATGACGACGTTCGACCACCCCGTTTTGTTCGGGTGTATGAGGAGGTGTGGTGTAGTGAGAAATTCCATGAGTTGTGAGAAATGGTATAAGACCAATGTATTCACCACCATTGTCGGTAAATAGAGAGATAAGAGGTGTTTGAAAGAATTTTTCCACTAGTGATTTGAATTGTGGAAAAAGGACGGAGACGTCGGATTTTCTTTTTATCGGATATAACCAAATGTATTTAGAAAAATAATCGACAAATATGACATAGTACTTGAAGTCGTCATTGGATGTTTGGACTGGACCCCATACATCAGAGTAAACGAGTTGCAATGGTTTCTTTGCAACAAATGAGTTTTTACCAAAAGAAATTTTATGGCTTTTATTTAACGAACAAGATTTGCAATGAAAAGACTCGGGTGACACTTTATTACCATTAAGTCCTAATTTAGAAATTAAGGACTTGAAGATTTGAAACGAAGGATGTCCAAGGATATGGTGCCACGCAAGTAGAGATCTTGTTGTTGTTGCATTGATTTGAGGAGAGAGTGTGGTTGGTCCGTAGTAAACGTCATTGACGTTCACGCCCCGCATGAGATGCACCCCCGTGCGTAGATCCTTAATCACGAAATGATATGGAAAAAATTCAACAGAAACTTGATTAGTACGACTAAGTTTTGCAACAGAAATAAGATTATTACGAAGAGATGGAACGATTAAGACATCGTTTAAGAAAAGCGGTCGTGAGTTGGTGTGAAGGGTTGTTTGACCAATGTGTGTGATAGGAAGGGTTTTACCGTCACCTAAAACAATCTCATCCGGGCCACCATATTCGGAAAGAACATGCATTTGGTTGTTGTTGTTGTTGTTAGTGTGATTGGAAGCGCCTGTATCCCACATCCATGGAGTGTTTGGAACCGTAGTGTGAGAAGATGTATTGTTCACAACCGGGTATGAGTAGGAATCATGAGTAGAGACTTGATGGTCGTGTAGGAAGCGACGAAGTTTGCGACAATCTTTCGTTACATGACCGGGTATGCTGCAAAAATAACAAAAAACGTTACTTTGGCTGTTGTGGGTCGGGTTGTTTTGAGTTTGGGTTGCAGATTTGTTTGACCACGAGGAGGGTCGGTTTTGTAATGATGGGTTTGAGGCTGAGGAACAAGGGTTCCGATTGTAGTTTTGGTTTGATTGATGAACAAAAAATGGAGCCATTGAGGCTACAAATCAGAAAAATGAAAGGGTTGTGTGGGTTGCAGACAGAAGGCTGTCGAAAGCTGTGATGGATCGGTTGGCTCAAGGGAGCTTTAGGCTCTTGATACCATATAGAGTAATAGGTAATAGATTGAATTGGATCGAATATACTTTTCTCATTATTCACAGAAGATTATATAGTGGCTACAACATTAATACAATGACTTGATTCTATGAAGACTATTGACTAGACTATTGACTAAGAATATTGACTATGACTAAATAATTATAAAAGCATAAAGATAGCTCTTTGACTATGACTATTGACTGTTGACTGTTGACTATTGATTTATGTTAATAATACAAACATACTAAAATACATAAATCATCAAAATCATTCAAACCAACTACTGGAGCATTTGGAGTCGAGTGAGATTATTACCATTTTACCAACCTACTTCAAGTTAAATAACTATTTCCATGACTGAATAAATAAAAAAACAATAAATCATTGTAATCAGTTATTTAGAGTTACATTATCCAACGGTTAATAAACTCTAAAGGCTGAACTTCTCTTAATTGCATAAAAACGGTAACTTTTTCTCTTTAACGGTTTAACTTTTCTCTATCACACTGACGATAGACATAACTAAATAAGGATAAGATTATCAAATTATCCGACGTGTAATAAACACTAAACCCTAAGTTGCATAAAAAAGATAACCAACGATAGACATTCAGCCGACCAAATCCGTAAGTTCGGACTCTACCGCTAAATAAGGATAACATTATTGAATTATCCAACGGTTAATAAACTCTAAAGGCTGAGCTTCTCTTAATTGCATAAAAACGGTAACTTTTTCTCTTTAACGGTTCAACTTTTCTCTATCACACTGACGATAGACATAGCTAAATAAGGATAAGATTATCAAATTATCCGACGTGTAATAAGCACTAAACCCTAAGTTGCATAAAAAAATAACTAACGATAGACATTCAGCCGACCAAATCCGTAAATTCTGACTCTACCGCTAAATAAGGATATTATTATTGAATTATCCAACGGTTAATAAACTTTAAAGGCTGAGCTTTTCTTAATTGCATAAAAAAAAGTAACTTTTCTCTTTAACAGTTCAACTTTTCTCTATCACACTAACGATTCAGCCGACTAAATCCGTAACATCTGTCTTTGCCAGTAAATAAAGATAAAAATATCGTCACTCTCATCAAATTCAATATTCCATAAAGAAAATTGTCATGGCCAAGAATAGATTTCTTAATCCGTCGGTTTTTATAAACAAATTTAACCGACGATATTATTTATTAGATTAAAGTAACACATCCATACATACTAAAATACATAAATCATCAAAATAATTCAAACCAACTACTATGCATTTGGAGTCCTCAGCATATTACTATTTTACAACCCAATTCTATAAACCTTATAAAAAACTTTAAATCAATAAAAATTAGTTAAATTATAGTTACATTATCCAAACCTATTTAGCTCTTTATAATTTATACCCTATCTATATCTATATTTATATATATATATATATATATTGCATTATTGCAAAGGGATTAATCCTACATGTCATACTCTTATGCAATCTCTTCTTTGAGAGATACCACATAGGATGTGATGTGGCAACTCTAGACCAATTAAAAAAAGAAATAAATATGGTTTAAATATGATTTAACCAATCTATTAAATACATAATTTATTAAATTTAAATATTAAAACTTTATTATTTTTTCTTTCATGTTTTCTCCCATAACTTTTAAACGTTAATATCTTTTATATACGAGATTTTTTAAAGAAAAAAATTACACCAAATTAACGAAAGTTTTATTATCTTTCCAACGAGTACTATAGTGCTATATAAAAAACGGAGAAAAAAACGACTATTTTTTGTAACACAACAGGTATTGTGTCAAGTTTAGGATTAGTTTAAAAAAATTGTGGGTTTGGGTCAGCTTGGGATTAGGTGATACCCATGAATTTTTTAAAATAATAATATGATAACTTATTACAGAGATTTGTTTAAAATAAATAAATAATAATAATATTCATTAATCATATATTAGCAAGTAATTAATTATATTGTCATATTAGATATTTTATTATGTCATCTTAGATATTTCAACCCGGAACGCTACCGGGATAAAAACTAGTATGCATAAACACAACAAACTCCTTATAAAACCTTTACTACTAAATAATATACATTCCCACCCTTTTAACCAACAACATGCTCGCCGGAAAAAACTCAACCACAACTCCGGCAACCGACCCACCACCGCCACCACCGAACAATGTCGACTCCGATTTCATCGTCATCCTCGCGGCCTTTATATGCGCCTTAATATGCGTTTTGGGGTTCGTCGCCATCGCTCGGTGCACCTGGCTCCGGCGAATCTCCGGCGTAATGTTCTCCGGCGGGACAGATAACCAGCCAACCGCTGCAGCAAACAAAGGGCTGAATAAGAAGGTGTTAAAGGCACTGCCAAAGATGATGTACTCATTGGAAACATTTGGGTCGACAGTGTCTGAGTGTGCTATATGCTTGACGGAATATGTTGCCGGAGATGAGATAAGAGTGTTGCCACAGTGTGGGCATGGTTTTCATGTCACGTGCATTGACACGTGGTTTGGATCACACTCTTCGTGCCCGTCTTGCCGGAAAATTTTGGGTCCGTTGCCGAGGTGTAAGAAATGCGGTGAACCGCCTGTTTCTGGATTGACCGGAGAAACAAGCGGTTCGGTTGATAGGTTTTTGGTGTGATCCGATTACCAGTTTGAGTTGTTTTGATTTGTTGTTAGGATTAGAAGTGTAAAATTGAAATGATTGATTTAATTTTTGTACATGATGATATTTAGCGTTTAGTAGTCTAGTGATATCAATATGTGTAAATGACGATGTTTTTAACTTGTTAGATGGTTCTTGTCTTACATAAAAAGATGTGTAAATTTAGAAATAAAGTTATATGTTGGTTTTGTATCCATTTATAGTGGTGGAGTGGCTTTTGTTTCACCTATGTGATTAAAGGTTCAATTTCCACTTTCAACATTTATGTTTGGTATCCGGGTGAAGATCGAATACGGGTGGCGCCGGTTCGAATCTGACGGGCGGCGAGGTTTTACCGAGTTCTATAACACTGTCGTGCCTTCGGGCGGGTGGGGCTCGGGTTTCCGCGCATCGAGAGAAGGCGAGGGCTGCTGGAGGTCGAGTAGTCGATTCTTGGTGTATATGTGGGCTAGTAGTTTTAAAAAGATGTTATCTATTGTGGTTTTATGATTGGCATGGGATTGAGGAAGACAACAAAAAGAACCCTAGAAACAAATAATTGAGCTTCAGTTAGAAGCTGGATAATAATAAACGGGGAATTGGGATCCAATGATCTATGAACAGTTGATGTGGGTGTGTCACTTGCTAGTGCACAAACTAGCCAAGAAAGATATAATTTAGTTTTTTCTATAATAATAGTTTATGATATATCATTATAGACAGGGGTATTCACCGGGTTAGTTCTTCGGTTATCGGGTTATTCAGGTTTTCAATGGTGAAAATATTACCCAAAAACCAACCCATTTAACTCTACCAGGTTCAGGTTTAATTGTTATTTGGGTTCGGGTTTATTAGGTCGGGTTAAATGGTTCAGGTTTTGACCTGTATATTTTCAGCCACACAAGAAAAACAAAATTTAGAACTTAATAGGATTTACTCTTGGTTGCAGACTCTTGATCTTAATTAAATGATTGAAACATGATAGGATGAATAGACAAAATTTATATATAAAGAAATCTTAGACCAGAAACAATGAATGCATATAAACATTACTAAAACATGATAAAACTTATTTGTTCTGGCTGGCATAAGATATGGAATTGGGATCCAATGATATATCTAACCGTACTTGACTTTCTCGAGAATATGAAAAGTCACTCATTAAAATCTGCTAAGAACTAGAAATAAGAGGGAATTTAAGAACAGGAAAAGTCAAAATTTTAAATTGTGTCTTGACTTCCTCAGGTTTTTCGGGTGAAACCGAAATACACGTGTCCTATCCAATAACCGACCCATTTAACAATATCGGGTTCAGGTTTAACCGTTCATCAGGTTCCAGTTAATCGGTTAAGCTAGTTTCTGAGGTTAGGTCACCTAGGGTCGGGTTGGGTTAAAAAGAACACCCCTAATCTATTAATATATACTCCATCTGTCCCAATTTAAATGCCCATCTTTCCATTTTTGTTGTCCCAAATTAAATGTTTATTTCCAAAAATAGAAATGCAATTTCTAGTTTTGCCCATAAAAGACAAAACACAATCAAAGATTTGAGGATATTATTGTCATTTTACCACATATAACAAAAGATTTATTAATATGTGGGTTTGTGGGCCCAAGACATTTAAATTGGGACGGATGGAGTATAAAATAATAGGTCTTTGATGACACGACATTCATTTGTGGCCTCATCCTCTCTTTGAATGTGTCTAGGGGTGTAAACGAGCCAAGCCGAGCCCGAGCCTGACTAGGCTCGAGCTCGGCTCGTTATGGTTTTATGAAGCTCGAGCTCGAGCTCGGCTCGGTTCGAGCCTACAATCTGGAGCTCGAGCTCGGCTCTCTAGCAAAATCAAAAGCTCGAGTTCGGCTCGGCTCGACTCGAGGTGATTTGAGAATAATCTCAAACGAGCTCAAAGCTCGGCTCGAGATCGCAAAAGCTCGGCTCGCGAGTGTTATTAAATGGGCCTATGAAATAAGGACTTGGGCTTTGGAGATGTGGGCTATAAGTTATAAGAGATGTATTGTCACACCCTCAAATTCCACGTGCGGGGTTTTACCGCGAGGCGCGTGACACACCAGGATCTCAGTCAACGATCACAATAAACATACAACAAACATGCATTCATAATTATATTTAAACCAAAATATCATGCTTTGAGCCGTAAACCAGCAGCGGAAGCATTCTTGTTTACAACCAAAAGACATATCATTGTTTACAAAACATCGTTTAATATGCTTCAAAACATTAGACGCTGTGCATGACTCCGTGCGCCTAGCCCATTGACTGCTACCTTAGCGACCTGAGAAAACATGCCAAAAATGTCAACATATAATGCTGGTGAGTTCACAGGTTTTCTTTTATAAAGTGTTGTTATAAGTTCGGCAAGATCATCTCCGTACTACTATGTTATGAAAACGTTAGCTAGACGTTAAGTGTTGCTACTACTGCGGTTGGGAATCCATTACTAAACCGGTATAAGTGTTGAAGCCAGCCCAGACGGACGGGATTACCGATGCCTCGGTAACCCCCAAAGTGTTAGAGACAATATGCACCCGCCCGGCTCCCAGCCGTCGGGTGGGGTTTGTAAGGCCCAATAGATCTATCCACATTTCCCCCGTTGTGCATCCCCGCACATTCATGGTTCCCCCCTGGGACTTTCTGTAAAAGCCGCATAGTACGTGAAATAACCATAGTATAACATGATCTATGATGAGTAATCAAAATAAGTAGCATGTTTCTCCCCCGAGAGTAAAACGGTAAAAGTGGGGCTGTGACACTCACCTTGGATTGCGTTACTTGAAAACAGTTAAGTAATTATGCTATGATAGCCCCAATCAGTGGCGACCTATCATAAAATGTGTATAAGTATCCGGACTAATAACCCGTGGGTTAACTAGTCCCCGAATGTCCAGACCGTGACCATAAACGTTTGAAAACATCTTTAACTGTTAAATTGACCGTGCCAGACAAGACCCGACATCCCATTGGTGACCCGACATCCCACGTGTTAGGTAAGTACAAGACATCATGCAACATATGCAATTAAACACTTAATACGCGCAATAGTTCACCTAGTCTAGCATAATGTCCGATTAACGCATAATCAGGTCCGAACACGTCTTACTAAGTCATTGGGTGCATCCCGGGGTTCCTATCATGTTCCTAGGTGTCAAATCGTGTTCCGGGATGTCAAAACGCGTTCACGACAGCAGTACATGCGATTAGGAAAGTCACACGCGAGTAGGCTTCAGCCTATTGGCGATTAGGGGCCCAATCGCCTGATATATCAGGCGATTAGGGTCCTAATCGCCTCTAAGTCTGCATAATCGCCTTCAGCATCAGGCGATTAGGATTCCTAATCGCCTGCTGCTGCTGTGTGACGGATTTTCGCGCGTTTAACCCTCCAAATCAGATCCGAAACATGCGACAACACCCAATATCAAACCTAAATCATTTACCAACCCATTCCAAGCAAAAACCCCCAACATATCACTGATCTAACATGTTCTAAGCAATTATTTCCTAAAATGGCAAAGTACTAGGTTTCACCAACCAACCTTATCTTTCCTTAAATGGAAACAATCAGATTTCAATCTCTACAAACTTGTAAATCATCAAACCTCTGATCTAACATCTTCCTAGTATAAATTCTAACAACATTGCATCAACAATCATACCATAATCATCCTAAATCTTCAAGAACATAGTCAAAATACACATTTTCATCAAAACACAACAATAATGGCTCAAACTCTAAGATAACCCTCCTAATAATCTCTACATAGCAGAAGTACAATCATATCTTGGAAACAATCATGTTATAACCACCAAGAAGACCAACATATGCTTGTAAACTTCACATATAACAAGCATTAAGGTGTAGACTTGGTTTAGAACTCTTTTGAAAGGTTTTTAAAGACACAACTTAGTAAAACAAGGTCTGGACCTTTGGGGAACCCAAAATAACAACTTTACAAAGGTTAGGGATGAAGAACACACCTTGGGTTTTGTTAAAGAAAGGTGTGTAGGCTTGGAGATGGTGATTTTTGTAGCAAAATGAGTTCCAGAGGTGTTTCAAGGTGTGTGGGTGGCTTGGGATCAGCTAGGGTTGTTTTAGAGGTGTTTGGGGAGTTAAGGGTTCTATTTATAGGTGTTTTGACCCGGACCCTGTAGTATAGGCGATTAGCAGGTCAGTTCATGCGATTGGGGGCCTAATCGCATGCTACATCAGGCGATTAGGTCCCAATCGCCTGTTATCACCCCTACTCGCCTATATATATAGGCGATTAGGCCCTCTTCCAGGTCCTAATCGCCTGAAACCCACCAAGTTGGGTTTTCGGCGCGTTAAACGCTATTTTAACACATATGAACACGTATTCACATACCGATAAGTCACATAATGATTCCACACATATAATGCATGATAACTAACACGTTTACATCCGTTCACCAAATCCCGGGACTCGAGACTCGTGTGTGCATTAAACCCGGCGATTCCACGAATCACCAATCCTTGTACACATGGTTATGGACCGACTCCCGATGACCCCGCGGATCATCGTAACGACTCCCGATGATTCCCCAGAATCATCATACCGACTCGACTGACTCCGTTATAATATGCATGACTCGCTAAGGTAGACTTACTAGTTTAGTCAAGGTTACTAACCTGAGTTTGCCGGGTGTCACATCATCCCCCTGTTGAAAGAATTTTCGTCCCGAAAATTGCCCAAGGCCAAAAAGGAAGAGACGAAAGAGAAGAAAAATTTTCCGGTTGCCACATCATCCCCCTGTTGAAAGGAATCTCGACCCGAGATTCATTCAGCTTCAGCAGAGACATGTCTTGATTCGAACGCGCGTTTAGGAAATAAATGGGGATACTTAGCCTTCATTTGATCTTCCCGTTCTCACGTGAACTCCGGTCCACGATCTGAGTTCCAACGGACTTTAACAATGCGGATTTTACTCCGGCGAAGGCTACGGATTTTATAGTCGAGAATTTCAACCGGTTCCTCCACAATACGCAGACGATCGTCCACCTTGATCTCCTCGAGAGGAACAACCAAAGATTCATCCACCAAACACTTCTTCAGATTAGAGACATGGAAGACATTATGAACATTACTGAGTTCAGCCGGCAGATCAAGCCTGTATGCTACCGGTCCAATCCGTTCCAGAATTGCGAACGGTCCCACATACCGAGGATTCAATTTGCCCCGCTTCCCAAAACGTATAACGCCCTTCCATGGAGATACCTTCAACAAAACCCTGTCGCCAACCTCAAACTCCAAAGGCTTGCGACGACGATCGGCATAGCTCTTTTGACGATCCCGAGCTGCTGCCAAGCGGTTACGGATTTGTACGATCTTCTCGGAAGTCTCGTACACAAGTTCCGGGCCGGTGAGTTGACTCTCACCCACCTCGGCCCAACAAAGAGGAGACCGGCATTTCCGTCTGTAAAGAGCCTCGAACGGAGCTGCCTTGATGCTAGAATGGTAACTGTTGTAGGAGAATTCCACCAACGGTAGATGACTCTCCCACCCCTTGCCAAAATCGATCACACATGCCCGAAGCATGTCTTCTAGCGTTTGGATTGTCCGCTCACTTTGACCGTCAGTTTGCGGATGATACGCTGTGCTCATGTCTAACTGAGTACCCAGAGCCTTATGCAAGGATTTCCAGAAGTTAGAGGCGAACCGAGGATCACGATCAGAAATAATAGAGACAGGCACCCCGTGCCGAGAGACCACCTCCTTGAGATATAACCGTGCCAGACGCTCGAGGCCATCGGTATCTTTGATAGCGAGGAAGTGCGCAGACTTTGTCAACCTATCGACAATTACCCAGATCATGTTACAACCACTGGGAGATTTCGGGAGTTTGGTCACAAAGTCCATCGTAATCCGCTCACACTTCCACTCGGGAATTTCAGGCTGTTGCAGAAGGCCGGATGGCTTTTGGTACTCGACCTTGACCTTGGCACAGGTCAAGCACTTGCTCACGTACGAAGCCACGTCCGCCTTCATGTTCGGCCACCAATAAAGTATCTTTAGGTCTTGATACATCTTATCGGAGCCAGGGTGAATAGAGTACCGGGACTTGTGAGCTTCATCAAGAACGAGCTCCCGCAAGCCCCCAAATAAAGGAACCCAAATACGTTCAGCGAAATAGTGTAACCCATCGGACCTGAGTTCAAGGTGGCTATCAGCACCATGCATGGTTTCAGCTTTAAGGTTTTCCTCCTTCAAAGCTTCTTGCTGCGCTGAACGGATTCGATCAGGTAAGCCGGAATGGATGGTGAGCTGAAGAGCTCGAACACGACGAGGTTTAGCCGTTTCCTTCCTGCTCAAGGCGTCTGCGACCACATTCGCCTTGCCAGGATGGTATTTAATAGCGCACTCGTAATCGTTAATGTGACATCCGTCACTTTTCATTGTATTCGTTTAATTATCTGTACGTTTTATCGCAATTAATAAACGTGGCATTTTTTTATTATTTTTGAACGTTATTCCGGGTTCGTTTAATCATACAAGATAATAATAATACTAATAATTATTATGTTAAGGCCCACTTGATGAAGCCCAACAGCCTCCAAGCCCAGCCCAAAACACCCCCTTATTTACGTTTAAAAAAAAAAAATTGGTCCTGGCCGGGGTTCGAACCCGCGCCAAGACCCGGGTTACACCAAACACAAACACACTTGACCAACTGAGCTGAGCCTTCTATTTGATTAAACCCGGATACTTAATAATCTTATACGCGTTTTTAAAAACCTGCAGTTCTGACTTGGAAAGTCAACTGCTGGACGCGTTTGTATAATCAATCAAGATCAATGCTTGATTGATCTATAATTGGCAAATCAAAGTGATTATCGGCCTATTGCAACTCGTATACACGTCCATTACACGTCAATCGTTGACTAATTTTGAATTCAAACGCGTATGATAATTAATCAGGGTCAACTTACCAATTAACCTAACCTATTGATCCCCACTATAAATTGAGCCTTGGAACAGCTTCACAACTCGCTCACTCATCTTCCTAAACCTCCAATTCTCTCTATCAAACACTGATTGTTGTTAAACGAGTTCGTGGTTGACTTATTCCTTTGACTCGACAATTATACACGATTACACACTGTGAGTCACATTTTTGTTATGGGTTTTGTTCATCGGCTATCCAGCAACAAAAGCCCTATATTTAATCGGGCTCATGTTTCCTGGATTGCCTGATTGAAAATTCTAGGGCTCGTAATCTCATTTTGGGGATAATCTTGAAAACGCGTATGTTATATAATTATTTTTAACCCAGAAAGATCACAACCACCGGCCTAGGCCAAGTGGTTGTGACCATGGTCCACAACAAGGGTCACCCGGGTTCGAGTCCCGGCTCTGACCGGTTTTGCTCCTTTTTCTTTTCTTTTCTTTTTAAAATCAAACAATTAAATATATATAAATATTAAATCCTTTTAAATCTTTTAAATTCTTTTTAAAATACCAAAACTATTTTATAAATTCTAAAAAAATTACATATGTTTAATCTGTTATAAAAGTTTCATTTATAATTTTTATTTTTCAGAAATTCATTTATTTAATATTTATAATAATTAAATCATTTTTAATCTATTAGATTTATAAAAATCCATTTATACATCAAAACAATTTTATTAATTTCTCCAAAATTTATCCTGACTTTATTTAAAGTTAAACTTTACTGAAATAATTTTTAATTCAGTAAAATCATTTATTTTATATTTTTAATCAATTTTTGTTAGATTTAATCATAATTAAATCATAACAAATCCAATTTTCATCATTTTTGCACCAAAAATTTATACAAATTATTTTTAATCATTTAGAACAGAAATATGATTTTTAAAATAAGAATTCTTTAATTTTAGTATTTTTAAATATTAAAGTTAATTAATGACTATTTATAAATAAATAGATTTAAAAATCTATTTTAAATGAAATAATTTTATAAAAATTATTTCTATACTTCAAACACTTTATTGTGTATATCCTAAATTCAAATTTCATTAAAAGACTTTTATTCATTTATTTATTAAATTTCTCATAATTAATAAACAATTTGTTTATTTACACAAATAAACGTAATCCCCAATTCGAAGCCCTAGATATACATGCATCCTAGAGTTATTTCACTCACACATTATCAATTACTTTAGGTTAATCTTTTGGGAGAAATCTCAAGTTCATATTTCGTTGTCCAGTCCAATTTCAAGTTACTACGTGAACAGTGAGTATTCCTATCCCCTTTTTGCTTTTATTCATTTTTGGGGTGTTACATGTACACTATTACAATTTCAAATACAAGTTTACATTTTCACAATACAATTCTAGTACTATGTGCATTGCTTACAACGTGCTTTATGCTTAGACAATACATGTGGATTACATTTGTACTTAGTGAAATCATTAACATGGTACAAGCCGACCTTAACATTGGATAGCGCTATTTGGATTGACAACCCGCCTAGGTTGATTCTCCCCCTTTTTCATCGGAGAATCCGTGGCCATTGTTAAGTTATTATCCACTCGTTGGATAAGTACACTACAGTTCATACAGTACATTATACAGTCACAGGGTTGATTTCGCTCATTTGTTTGATACATGGTTTACATATTTGCACCGTAGCTTGCACTTGAATTGTATAACTTTTAATCTACTATATATATCAAAACTAGGAATGCTCACCAACATTTCTTATGTTGACCAAACCTATTTTTGTACATGTTTCAGGTGCAGTTTGATCAAGATACTTTTAGCGCTTTATTATGCAGTTATTTCATTATTTATGTTTCATTTAAGACCTTGTATTTCCATTTTCCTTGTAAGACAATTTTTGGGTTTCATTTAATAATATTTACATTTAAGTACCATGTGCTTTTGAACAATCGTCACTACGTGACACCTCGATGATTCCGCCATCGGTTGGGGTGTTACAGATTGGTATCAGAGCCATGGTTATAGGGAATTAGGTTATTAGAATGCCTTTTAGCCTAGACTATAACCGAATTTCAACTTTCAGGTGCAACACTTCCTAATTTATCATCCCTCTCATTACCCTTCACTTTCCTTCCTTAATCTTTCCCTTTCTCCTCCTTTCTTCTCATCTTTCATCATGACGTATAAGGATGGTGTCCTACAAGGGGTGGAAAGACTACATCATCATGGAGCAGGAGCAGTACCTTTCATGAAGACACTCTTAGGCATAATGCCTACTCTTATTTTTGCTCCTTCAAAGTTGTTGAACTTTAATGAGTGTGAAAAAGGACACGTGCAATCTGGAAGGGTGGACGCCTGTACACTGGGTTTTCTGGCATAGGCAAGCATAGCGCATAAATCCATTTACGGACCTGTTATGCTTACCTGGGGATTCCTGGAGTGAGTGTCCACTTATAGGCTAAAGCATGTCTTCTTTGATCACCATTGGGCTCAATTTCTTTGAAAAGTCAACGTTCTTGTTGGGCTTTATAGCTAGACAAGGGCAATCCAAACATGTTATACATATATATTTCAAATGATATACCTTTATTTCACATACGATATCTTGTGATCATAACTCTTATGCACTATTACACTTACATTTATTAATCTCATAACTTTTCATTGACTGTCTTGTAGATGTCTGCTCGCCGTATGCTCCGTGATGCTAGCCAACGCACTGTTCGTGCCTCTGGACAACGTTCTGATCGTCGCCTTGCTTCTCTTGTCGCTGAGCAAATTGCTGCAGTGATTCCGAATCTTGTTAGTGAGTTAACCCAGAACAGCAACAGTACCAATACTGAGGGTGCAACTCAAACTCGGTGTACCTTCAAACACTTCAACTCATGCAATCCCACGAAGTTTACTGGAGAGGAGGGTGCTACTGGCCTCCTCCAATGGTTTGAAAGTATGGAAAGTACCTTCGTGAACAGCGAGTGTCCTGATAACCTCCGCGTTCGCTATGCTACCAGTGTCCTTCAAAAGGGGGCATTGACCTGGTGGAATGGTGAGAAGCGTAATCGGGGCGCTGATGTTGCTCTATCCTTGTCTTGGACTGAGGTCAAGGAACTTATGATCGCCAAGTTCTGCCCTAGGAATGAAATGAGGAAGCTAGAGGAAGAGTTCCATGGGTTAAAACAGGACAGTGGTGAAAATCTTGCATACAACACTCGTTATCATGAGCTCAGTATTTTGGTTCCACACATGGTTACCCCGGTCTCTCGAGCAATCGAGAAGTATATTGAGGGACTGCCTGACCTAATTCAAGATGTAGTCACTGGAAGCAGACCCACTACGGTGGAAGAAGCCATTCAGCTTGCAGCCTCCTTGACTGACAAGCACGTCAAAAAGGGAAATTTGGTTAGGAAAGGAACCAAGAAATCAACTGAGAAGACCCCCACCCCTACTACTGAATCATCAAGAGTTGCTGTAGACAATACCGGTTCCAACACTAGGAAGCGGAAGGCCAAGGGTAGAAACTATGCTGTTGTGGCCCCAGTAACTCAGGCTCCAATAGCACAGGCTCCAATGGCTCAGGCTCCTCCTGTTAAGAAGGTTTACAGTGGAAACTTACCCAAGTGTGCCACCTGTCAGTACCATCACCCCGCAAATTTTCCTTGCCGCCACTGTACCACCTGTGGTAGGTATGGTCATGTAGCTGCCACATGTCGATCTACGTTTCGACCTCAACCTATTAATGCTCAACCTGTTAACCCTCAACCAGCTCGCCAAAACCCACAACCTATAGCATATGGTCGAGCTTGCTTCAATTGTGGAGATCCGAACCACTTCAGAAACCAATGTCCAGCACTTGTCCCAGCAAACCATGCAGCAAACCCAGTGGCTCGTGGTCGAGCTTTCAACATCAATGCAACAGAAGCTCAGGAAACTAATGACGTGGTGAATGGTACGTTTTTACTTGATGGTCGTTATGCTTCAATTTTATTTGATACTGGTGCGGATAAAAGTTTTGTGTCATTAGCATTCGAACCTCTATTATCTCACACTCGCTCTAGATTAGGAGCGCCTTTCACGGTCGAGGTCGCAGATGGTAAACCCATCTCAATCGATTCTATTATTCAGGGTTGTACTCTTAGCCTTAACGAACATGACTTCACCATTGATCTTATACCCATGAAATTGGGAAGCTTTGATGTTATCGTGGGTATGGATTGGCTTTCTAAACATCATGCCGAAGTTGTCTGCTTTGAGAAATTTATTCGGTTTCCTCTCGCATCGGGTGACTTTTTACAGGTTTATGGTGAGAAACCATCCAGTGGTCTTAAACTCATGTCTTGCACCCAAGCCCAGAAATATCTACGCAAGAAATACGTAGCTTTCTTGGCCCATATTGTGGAAAAGAAAAGTAAAGACAAGAGTATTCAAGATGTTCCTGTTGTTCGTGAGTTTCCCGAAGTTTTTCCTGATGATTTACCGGGACTTCCACCAGTGCGTCCTGTCGAATTTCGTATTGATCTTGTACCTGGTGCTACGCCCGTTGCTAAATCTCCATACCGCCTTGCACCTTCCGAGATGCAAGAACTTGCGAGTCAACTTCAAGAGTTGGCAGACAAGGGTTTCATTCGTCCCAGCTCATCACCTTGGGGAGCTCCAGTCCTATTTGTAAAGAAGAAGGATGGATCTTTCCGTATGTGTATTGATTACCGGGAGTTGAATAAGCTCACTATTAAAAACCGGTACCCTTTACCTCGCATTGATGACCTCTTTGATCAACTTCAAGGTTCGACTTGTTTCTCAAAGATCGATCTTCGTTCGGGATATCATCAGCTACGAGTCCATGAAGACGACATTCCAAAAACAGCTTTCCGTACACGTTATGGGCATTACGAGTTTATGGTTATGCCTTTCGGGCTAACGAATGCACCCGCTGTCTTCATGGATCTCATGAATCGCGTGTGCAAACCCTTCTTGGATAAGTTCGTAATTGTTTTCATCGATGACATCCTCATCTACTCTAAGACCAAATCAGCCCACGAGCAACACCTTAGACAAATTTTGAGTCTTTTGAAGAATGAACAACTGTATGCCAAATTCTCCAAATGTGAATTCTGGCTTAAAGAGGTTCAATTTTTGGGACACATTATCAGTGAAAAGGGTATACACGTGGATCCAGCTAAGATTGAGGCTGTTAAGAATTGGATTACACCCAAGTCTCCCACGGAAGTTCGCTCTTTTCTTGGCTTAGCGGGTTATTATCATCGATTTATTCTCAACTTTTCCAAGATTGCTTTACCTCTCACTTCCTTGACCCATAAGGATAAACCATATGTATGGGGACCCAGTCAGGAAGAAGCATTCCAAACTTTGAAGCAGAAACTGTGTGATGCTCCAATTCTCACCCTACCGGACGGCAGTGAGGATTTCGTGGTTTACTGTGATGCCTCTAATCAAGGCCTTGGTTGTGTTCTCATGCAACGAGGCAAGGTTATAGCATATGCATCACGACAACTGAAAAACCATGAGAAAAATTACACTACCCATGATCTTGAGCTCGGAGCGGTCGTCTTCGCACTTAAGATTTGGCGTCACTATTTATATGGTACAAAATGTGTGATCTTCACTGACCACAAGAGTCTTCAACACATTTTCAACCAGAAAGATCTGAACATACGACAACGACGATGGGTCGAGTTGTTAAATGACTACGACTGCGAGATTCGCTACCATCCTGGCAAAGCGAATGTTGTAGCCGATGCCCTTAGTCGTAAAGGTCATGCCCAGCTTTATTGTGCTCAGGTCCAGTCTGATATCAAACTCCGCATCATTGAAGCCCAACATATCTCTGTTACTGAGGGCAACATGTACGAAGAAATGTCGTGTGGAGCCGAAAATCAGTTGGAAACCAAAAATGGCTTACTTTATTTCATGAACCGTCTTTGGATCCCTGATCGTGACAACCTGCGTACCTTCCTCATGGACGAGTCCCATAAGTCTCGTTATTCCATTCACCCTGGTGCAGATAAGATGTATCAAGATCTGCGTACTTTGTATTGGTGGCCCGGTATGAAAAAGGACATAGCCCTTTATGTGGCTAAATGCCGTACTTGTTCTAAAGTCAAAGCTGAGCACCAACGTCCATCTGGTTTACTTGTGCAACCAGAAATACCAGTATGGAAGTGGGAGAGCATTGCTATGGACTTCATCACGAAGCTTCCACGCACCACCCGCGGGCATGACAGTATCTGGGTTATTGTCGATCGTTTGACCAAATCTGCTCACTTCCTACCCATTCGTGAGACCTACACAGCTGAGAAACTGGCTAAGATTTACATCAGTGAGATTGTCAGCCGTCATGGTATTCCTCTAGACATTATTTCCGATCGTGATAGCTGGTTTACTTCTCGCTTTTGGCAGACATTTCAGTCCGCACTCGGTACACAACTAAATCTTAGCACGGCTTATCACCCACAGACGGATGGCCAAACTGAACGAACCATCCAAACATTGGAGGATATGCTTCGAGCGTGCATCATCGACTTTGGTGGTAATTGGGACACACACCTACCCTTGGTTGAGTTCTCGTATAATAACAGCTACCATTCCAGTATTAACATGGCACCATTTGAGGCACTCTACGGTCGCAAATGTCGTTCCCCTGTGTGTTGGAGCGAGGTTGGTGAAACACAAATCACCGGTCCCGAACTAATACAAGAAACGACAGACAAAATCCACCGCATTCGTGAGAACTTACAAGTTGCTCGAAGCAGACAGAAGAGCTATGCCGATCAAAGGCGCAAACCTCTAGAATTCCAAGTCGGAGACATGGTACTTCTCAAGGTTTCACCTTGGAAGGGTGTATTTCGGTTTGGAAAGAAGGGAAAACTTGCACCACGATTCGTAGGCCCTTTTAAAATCCTTGAACGAGTTGGGAAGGTGGCTTACAAGCTCGATTTACCACCGGAGCTCAATAATGTTCATCCAACGTTTCATGTTTCTAATCTCAAAAAGTGTTTGGCTGAAGATAACCTCCATGTTCCTTTAGAGGATATCCAGATTGACGAATCGATGCGCTTCATAGAGAAACCTGTGGAGATTATGGATCGAGATGTCAAGACGCTTAAGCGAAGCCGAATTCCTATTGTCAAAGTTCGTTGGGAATCCAAACGAGGCCCAGAGTTTACTTGGGAGCGTGAGGACCAAATGATGTCTAAGTATCCTCACCTCTTTCCAGAGACTACCACTTAAAGGAATTTCGGGACGAAATTTCTAAAAGTAGGGGATGCTGTGACATCCGTCACTTTTCATTGTATTCGTTTAATTATCTGTACGTTTTATCGCAATTAATAAACGTGGCATTTTTTTATTATTTTTGAACGTTATTCCGGGTTCGTTTAATCATACAAGATAATAATAATACTAATAATTATTATGTTAAGGCCCACTTGATGAAGCCCAACAGCCTCCAAGCCCAGCCCAAAACACCCCCTTATTTACGTTTAAAAAAAAAAATTGGTCCTGGCCGGGGTTCGAACCCGCGCCAAGACCCGGGTTACACCAAACACAAACACACTTGACCAACTGAGCTGAGCCTTCTATTTGATTAAACCCGGATACTTAATAATCTTATACGCGTTTTTAAAAACCTGCAGTTCTGACTTGGAAAGTCAACTGCTGGACGCGTTTGTATAATCAATCAAGATCAATGCTTGATTGATCTATAATTGGCAAATCAAAGTGATTATCGGCCTATTGCAACTCGTATACACGTCCATTACACGTCAATCGTTGACTAATTTTGAATTCAAACGCGTATGATAATTAATCAGGGTCAACTTACCAATTAACCTAACCTATTGATCCCCACTATAAATTGAGCCTTGGAACAGCTTCACAACTCGCTCACTCATCTTCCTAAACCTCCAATTCTCTCTATCAAACACTGATTGTTGTTAAACGAGTTCGTGGTTGACTTATTCCTTTGACTCGACAATTATACACGATTACACACTGTGAGTCACATTTTTGTTATGGGTTTTGTTCATCGGCTATCCAGCAACAAAAGCCCTATATTTAATCGGGCTCATGTTTCCTGGATTGCCTGATTGAAAATTCTAGGGCTCGTAATCTCATTTTGGGGATAATCTTGAAAACGCGTATGTTATATAATTATTTTTAACCCAGAAAGATCACAACCACCGGCCTAGGCCAAGTGGTTGTGACCATGGTCCACAACAAGGGTCACCCGGGTTCGAGTCCCGGCTCTGACCGGTTTTGCTCCTTTTTCTTTTCTTTTCTTTTTAAAATCAAACAATTAAATATATATAAATATTAAATCCTTTTAAATCTTTTAAATTCTTTTTAAAATACCAAAACTATTTTATAAATTCTAAAAAAATTACATATGTTTAATCTGTTATAAAAGTTTCATTTATAATTTTTATTTTTCAGAAATTCATTTATTTAATATTTATAATAATTAAATCATTTTTAATCTATTAGATTTATAAAAATCCATTTATACATCAAAACAATTTTATTAATTTCTCCAAAATTTATCCTGACTTTATTTAAAGTTAAACTTTACTGAAATAATTTTTAATTCAGTAAAATCATTTATTTTATATTTTTAATCAATTTTTGTTAGATTTAATCATAATTAAATCATAACAAATCCAATTTTCATCATTTTTGCACCAAAAATTTATACAAATTATTTTTAATCATTTAGAACAGAAATATGATTTTTAAAATAAGAATTCTTTAATTTTAGTATTTTTAAATATTAAAGTTAATTAATGACTATTTATAAATAAATAGATTTAAAAATCTATTTTAAATGAAATAATTTTATAAAAATTATTTCTATACTTCAAACACTTTATTGTGTATATCCTAAATTCAAATTTCATTAAAAGACTTTTATTCATTTATTTATTAAATTTCTCATAATTAATAAACAATTTGTTTATTTACACAAATAAACGTAATCCCCAATTCGAAGCCCTAGATATACATGCATCCTAGAGTTATTTCACTCACACATTATCAATTACTTTAGGTTAATCTTTTGGGAGAAATCTCAAGTTCATATTTCGTTGTCCAGTCCAATTTCAAGTTACTACGTGAACAGTGAGTATTCCTATCCCCTTTTTGCTTTTATTCATTTTTGGGGTGTTACATGTACACTATTACAATTTCAAATACAAGTTTACATTTTCACAATACAATTCTAGTACTATGTGCATTGCTTACAACGTGCTTTATGCTTAGACAATACATGTGGATTACATTTGTACTTAGTGAAATCATTAACATGGTACAAGCCGACCTTAACATTGGATAGCGCTATTTGGATTGACAACCCGCCTAGGTTGATTCTCCCCCTTTTTCATCGGAGAATCCGTGGCCATTGTTAAGTTATTATCCACTCGTTGGATAAGTACACTACAGTTCATACAGTACATTATACAGTCACAGGGTTGATTTCGCTCATTTGTTTGATACATGGTTTACATATTTGCACCGTAGCTTGCACTTGAATTGTATAACTTTTAATCTACTATATATATCAAAACTAGGAATGCTCACCAACATTTCTTATGTTGACCAAACCTATTTTTGTACATGTTTCAGGTGCAGTTTGATCAAGATACTTTTAGCGCTTTATTATGCAGTTATTTCATTATTTATGTTTCATTTAAGACCTTGTATTTCCATTTTCCTTGTAAGACAATTTTTGGGTTTCATTTAATAATATTTACATTTAAGTACCATGTGCTTTTGAACAATCGTCACTACGTGACACCTCGATGATTCCGCCATCGGTTGGGGTGTTACAGTTAAGAAGCTCGACCCAGCGACGCTGTCTTATATTCAACACCTTCTGATCAAAGATATGCTGGAGGCTCTTGTGATCGGTGTAAATAGTGCATTTGGTACCGTACAAGTAATGCCTCCAAATCTTTAAAGCAAAGACCACCGCACCCAATTCCAGATCATGGGTGGGGTAGTTTTTCTCATGAACTTTGAGCTGACGAGAAGCATAGGCGATTACCTTCTCGCGCTGCATCAGTACACAACCGAGACCCCGGATAGAAGCGTCACAATAAACCACAAAATCGTCTGTGCCCTCAGGCAAGGACAAGATAGGAGCAGAACAGAGTTTAGCCTTTAACATCTGGAAGGCCGACTCCTGCGAATCACCCCAGTCGAACTTCCTGTCCTTCTGGGTAAGCGAGGTGAGGGGTTGAGCGATCTTCGAAAATTCCTCGATAAAACGACGATAATAACCTGCAAGGCCTAGGAATTGCCGCACCTCAGATGGCGTCTTTGGTGCTTCCCAGTCTTTAATGGCTTCAATCTTAGCTGGGTCAACGTGAATTCCTTTCTCATTAACAACATGACCAAGGAATTGGACTTCACGCAACCAGAAGCTACACTTAGAAAACTTGGCGTACAACTGTTCCCGCCTCAGGAGTTCCAAAACAAGACGCAAGTGTTCCTGGTGGTCCACCTCGTTCTTGGAATAGACTAGAATATCATCAATGAAAACAATCACGAACTTATCAAGATAAGGCTTACAAACACGGTTCATCAAATCCATAAAAATGGCCGGTGCATTGGTGAGACCAAAAGGCATGACCAGGAATTCAAAATGGCCATAGCGAGTTCGAAAGGCGGTCTTCGGAATGTCAGCTTCTTGAACCCTCAACTGATGGTACCCCGACCTCAAATCAATCTTCGAATAGAAACTAGAACCCTGAAGCTGGTCAAATAAGTCATCGATGCGAGGAAGAGGATAACGATTCTTGATGGTAACCTTGTTCAATTCCCGGTAGTCGATACACATCCGTAGGCTTCCGTCCTTCTTCTTGACAAATAAAATAGGGGCTCCCCACGGGGATGAACTAGGTCGAATGAAACCCTTCTCTAACAGCTCCTGCAACTGGTTTGACAACTCCTGCATCTCGGGAGGTGCAAGCCGATATGGGGCTCGGGCAATAGGGGCCGCACCTGGAGCAAGTTCGATACCAAATTCGACCTGACGATAAGGCGGGAGACCAGGTAAGTCTTCAGGAAATACATCGGGAAAATCACGGACAACAGGAATATCTTCAATCTTCTTCTCTTCTTCAGACGAAACCGAAACAAGTGCCAGGATGGCAGAATACCCCTTCCGAAGATACTTATAGGCTTTCATACACGAAATGATACTCAATGGGACCCCACTCTTCTCACCGTGCACCAACAGAATTTCTCCATCAGGGAGAGGAAGTCAAATGACTTTATCAAAACAAACGATCTCAGCATGATACAGAGACAACCAATCCATACCCACGACAACATCGAAACTACCCAAGGACACCGGCATAAGATCAATAGGGAAGGAATAACCCGACAACTCAAGGTGACACTCCCTAAGGACGTGCGTCGCCTCGACTTTCTTACCATCAGCCAATTCTATCAAGTACTTAGCTTCTAAAGGTGTAGGTACCCTATCAAGCAATTGGCTAAACCCAAGAGATATAAAACTCTTATCAGCACCGGAATCGAATAAAACCGTAGCATAGCGATTATCGAGAAGAAACGTACCAGTAACAGTGTCAGGATCTTGTCGAGCACCGCTCGAACCAATCACGAAGGCGCGAGCATTCCTGCCTCCGCCCCCATTGTTTCCATTTCCCGACCCGTTCTTCCCGGCTTCACCCTGTTTCAACTTGGGGCAGTTACGCTTGTAGTGACCAAGCTCACCACAGTTATAGCACCCTTGTTTCCCCTGATTTCCCTGGGGAGCAGCGACTTGAGGGGCTGGGGCTGGCGTGACCGATGGGTTTCGGTTCCCCAGAGGGTTGGACCTACAATCCTTGGCTTGGTGCCCAATCTTATGGCACCGACGGCAACGGTCCTTATCATCGCAAGGACCGGTATGATGATAGTTGCATCGATCACACTTCGGTAACTTCCCAGCATAAACCCCCGGTTGTCGTTCAGACGACGATCCCCCAGTATCAGTCTTCCTCACCTGCTGAGGCTGAGCCGAACTCGAGCCTTTCCCCACAGCTTCCCACTTTCGCTTGTTACTATCAGGAGCCTTCACAGTAGCGCCTCGAGGAGGCAAGACCCCTTCAGCCACCTTCATGTTGGTCAGCCTGTGAGCCGACCGGACCACTTCAGAATAAATAGTGAGATTACCCGCAGCAACCAATCCTGCAATCTCCGGTACCAACCCAGCGACATAATGTTCAATCCTTCGGTATTCGGGTGCGTGCAGATCAGGGCACAACACCGCCAACTCATTGTGCCTAGCAGTATAAGCTTCAATCTCGGACCCCACCATCTTATGATTCCAGACTTCGTGCTCAAGTTTCTGGATTTCATCCCTCGGGCAGTACTCGTTTTTCAGCAACTGAATGAACTCCGCCCAGGGCATAGCGTGGGCTTCCCCAATACCCATAGTCTGGGTGGTGGAGTTCCACCAAGTCAGAGCTTGACCCTCCAGGGTCGCAGAAGCATACTTCACCCGGTTGCCTTCCGGGCAGCTGCACATCGAGAAAACCGATTCAATTTTCTCCAACCAGCGGAGCAGTCCCACTACCCCTTCAGTGCCACTAAAGTTGTGGGGCTTGCAATCCATAAACTTTTTGTAGGAACACTGGGATGGAGGAGGGTTGACAGCACCACCTGGAACAGTCACACAGGTGAGAATCAAGAAAGGGTACAGTACCCCAGAACAAGGTAGAATAGGTGAGAATCAACGTACCACCCATAGCATTATGAGCGGCTTGGAATGCAGCCAGAGCAATATTCACGTGCTGCTGCATCAGGTTATCCAACTCAGCTTGGGTCATATTAATGTTCCCGCGGCCACCGCCGCCACCACGGTCGCCAGCACGACCGCCAGCACGGCCGCCTCTGCGACCTCCACGAGCTCCCGACATCTTCTGTCACAACATGAAACAAAAGATTTAGGCTTGCCCGTGGTATAACCCATTAGGAATTTCAAGAAACTAGACCGAGCCCAGCTCGGGTCCATCCGTTCAAGCCCATAGTCCGCCAGGGATCCCATGCATCACAGTTTATGATCTCGTGTGCACCCGACATGATAAACTGTTCTACATGGTCCTCCAGGCGTGCTTTAAGTTTGAAGTTCAAGTCGCCGAGCACCAACGCCCAATCACAGTATCATCATAAGTATAAGTACAAGACAGTATGCATAAGAACGAGCGTGTTCATTAGGGCATAGAAGGGAGATGTCCAAATCCCTGGACAGATCTCAAGAGTACGCCGAAGCTACCCCAATGTACACCGCCGTCAAGAAAGTTCAATAGTATATCGTTCGCCATCGAATCATAGTAAGGATGAGTCAAGAAATAGGATGATAAAGAGTAAGTAGATGATGTAGCGTAGTAGATGACGACACCGACACCCCCGACAAGTCATATTGTTACCCACTTGTTAAGACTCGACTAATTGTGACCGTCTAGTGTGTGCGACTCAGTTATAGACTAGACTCTACATGCAGTCCTAGTTCACTATAACCGTTGGCTCTGATACCAATCTATCACACCCTCAAATTCCACGTGCGGGGTTTTACCGCGAGGCGCGTGACACACCAGGATCTCAGTCAATGATCACAATAAACATACAACAAACATGCATTCATAATTATATTTAAACCAAAATATCATGCTTTGAGCCGTAAACCAGCAGCGGAAGCATTCTTGTTTACAACCAAAAGACATATCATTGTTTACAAAACATCGTTTAATATGCTTCAAAACATTAGACGCTGTGCATGACTCCGTGCGCCTAGCCCATTGACTGCTACCTTAGTGACCTGAGAAAACATGCCAAAAATGTCAACATATAATGCTGGTGAGTTCACAGGTTTTCTTTTATAAAGTGTTGTTATAAGTTCGGCAAGATCATCTCCGTACTACTATGTTATGAAAACGTTAGCTAGACGTTAAGTGTTGCTACTACTGCGGTTGGGAATCCATTACTAAACCGGTATAAGTGTTGAAGCCAGCCCAGACGGACGGGATTACCGATGCCTCGGTAACCCCCAAAGTGTTAGAGACAATATGCACCCGCCCGGCTCCCAGCCGTCGGGTGGGGTTTGTAAGGCCCAATAGATCTATCCACATTTCCCCCGTTGTGCATCCCCGCACATTCATGGTTCCCCCCCTGGGACTTTCTGTAAAAGCCGCATAGTACGTGAAATAACCATAGTATAACATGATCTATGATGAGTAATCAAAATAAGTAGCATGTTTCTCCCCCGAGAGTAAAACGGTAAAAGTGGAGCTGTGACACTCACCTTGGATTGCGTTACTTGAAAACAGTTAAGTAATTATGCTATGATAGCCCCAATCAGTGGCGACCTATCATAAAATGTGTATAAGTATCCGGACTAATAACCCGTGGGTTAACTAGTCCCCGAATGTCCAGACCGTGACCATAAACGTTTGAAAACATCTTTAACTGTTAAACTGACCGTGCCAGACAAGACCCGACATCCCATTGGTGACCCGATATCCCACGTGTTAGGTAAGTACAAGACATCATGCAACATATGCAATTAAACACTTAATACGCGCAATAGTTCACCTAGTCTAGCATAATGTCCGATTAACGCATAATCAGGTCCGAACACGTCTTACTAAGTCATTGGGTGCATCCCGGGGTTCCTATCATGTTCCTAGGTGTCAAATCGTGTTCCGGGATGTCAAAACGCGTTCACGACAGCAGTACATGCGATTAGGAAAGTCACACGCGAGTAGGCTTCAGCCTATTGGCGATTAGGGGCCCAATCGCCTGATATATCAGGCGATTAGGGTCCTAATCGCCTCTAAGTCTGCATAATCGCCTTCAGCATCAGGCGATTAGGATTCCTAATCGCCTGCTGCTGCTGTGTGACGGATTTTCGTGCGTTTAACCCTCCAAATCAGATCCGAAACATGCGACAACACCCAATATCAAACCTAAATCATTTACCAACCCATTCCAAGCAAAAACCCCCAACATATCACTGATCTAACATGTTCTAAGCAATTATTTCCTAAAATGGCAAAGTACTAGGTTTCACCAACCAACCTTATCTTTCCTTAAATGGAAACAATCAGATTTCAATCTCTACAAACTTGTAAATCATCAAACCTCTGATCTAACATCTTCCTAGTATAAATTCTAACAACATTGCATCAACAATCATACCATAATCATCCTAAATCTTCAAGAACATAGTCAAAATACACATTTTCATCAAAACACAACAATAATGGCTCAAACTCTAAGATAACCCTCCTAATAATCTCTACATAGCAGAAGTACAATCATATCTTGGAAACAATCATGTTATAACCACCAAGAAGACCAACATATGCATGTAAACTTCACATATAACAAGCATTAAGGTGTAGACTTGGTTTAGAACTCTTTTGAAAGGTTTTTAAAGACACAACTTAGTAAAACAAGGTCTGGACCTTTGGGGAACCCAAAATAACAACTTTACAAAGGTTAGGGATGAAGAACACACCTTGGGTTTTGTTAAAGAAAGGTGTGTAGGCTTGGAGATGGTGATTTTTGTAGCAAAATGAGTTCCAGAGGTGTTTCAAGGTGTGTGGGTGGCTTGGGATCAGCTAGGGTTGTTTTAGAGGTGTTTGGGGAGTTAAGGGTTCTATTTATAGGTGTTTTGACCCGGACCCTGCAGTATAGGCGATTAGCAGGTCAGTTCATGCGATTGGGGGCCTAATCGCATGCTACATCAGGCGATTAGGTCCCAATCGCCTGTTATCACCCCTACTCGCCTATATATATAGGCGATTAGGCCCTCTTCCAGGTCCTAATCGCCTGAAACCCACCAAGTTGGGTTTTCGGCGCGTTAAACGCTATTTTAACACATATGAACACGTATTCACATACCGATAAGTCACATAATGATTCCACACATATAATGCATGATAACTAACACGTTTACATCCGTTCACCAATTCCCGAGACTCGAGACTCGTGTGTGCATTAAACCCGGCGATTCCACGAATTACCAATCCTTGTACACATGGTTATGGACCGACTCCCGATGACCCCGCGGATCATCGTAACGACTCCCGATGATTCCCCAGAATCATCATACCGACTCGACTGACTCCGTTAAGTACGTAATATGCATGACTCGCTAAGGTAGACTTACTAGTTTAGTCAACGTTACTAACCTGAGTTTGCTGGGTGTCACATGTATAAATAACTAATAATTATGTTTGGGCTCGTTTAGGCTCCCGAGCCCAATCGAGCTTTGTATCTAGGGCTCGAGCTCGGGCTCGATAACTAAACGAGCCATATTTCAGGCTCGGGCTCGGGCTCGTTAAGGCTCGACTCGTTCGGGCTTTTTACCGAGCCGATCCCGGGTAGCTCTCGAGCCGCTACGTGTCATTTACACCCCTAAATGTGTCATGTGGCATAATGTGGTGCAAGTATTTTTTTTAATAAATTAAATATTTCTTTAAATTATATATATAATCTTCTTATCCTCACACAAACCCTAAAACCTCTCCCTTCCCTCTCACCAAGCTCTCCTCCTGCCACCACCGTCGTCGCCTCCTCTTCTCCCTCTCCTCCACTAGCTCTCCTCCTGCCACCTCTCTGAAGGGCTATTTTCTCCCCCAAACCCTAAAAACCTTCCTCTCCACGCGTCATCAGAAACCTTCTTCACACTTGCAAGATCTCCATGCGTCGTCATAAACCTTCTTATTCATCATGTAGAGAAAGAGAGAGAGGGGGGAGAATGAACCACCACAAAGCCCTTCTTCTCCGACACGAAATCCAAGACCTAAGCCGACAATAAGCACCGCCACCACATCTAGGAAGATGTCGTGCCACTTACGAATATGCCTCTGCCTCCGTTGCCAGTGATTAATCAAACGGTCTGTTTGAAACCCTTGCACTTTGTTTATCCCTAAGATTCTCCCCACACAATTATTTAATTAAAGGTATAATCTTTATCCCTTTTGTGTTCTTAAATCTACTTAAATTTGTGCATTTGATGTTGTAGCATCTTATTGTCTTTCCTGTGATGAAAATTTTTGCTTATTTGACTTATCATTATTAGTTGCGTTTAAATTGATCTAATAATGAATTCTTTCAATTTTTAAATGGTTTCGGGTTTGAAGTGATTAATTTTGAGGTGTATTTTTTGGTTTAATTGTCTTTTCTATGGTGTTTTTTTTGCTTTGTTTGATATATGTCTTTCTTAGAAGCTTGCTAAAAGAGTTTTGTGGTGTTTAAAGAATAAAGTGGTACATCTCTCTCTCTCTCTCTCTATATATATATATATATATATATATATATATATATATATATATATATATAGGGTGAGGTTCCTATACAAAGTGCATTTTTCGTACAAAGTGTGAGAAGTCTATGTAGTCATTGTGTTTTAAATTTTGGCTATAATGTTTTTGATTCCTTTTGCATTGATTTATATAGAAAAGCACCAAACGTTACAATTTAAAACACAATCAAATGTATTCTAGACATTAAATTTAAAACACACTAATTACTATCTTCGTAAGGTGTTTTAGATTGCATGTTAAGAATACATTAATTAGTGTTTTAAATTGTTAATTTTTGTGTTTTTCTATATAATACTATGCCAAAGGAACATAAAATATCATGCTTAAAATTTAAAAACACAATGCATATATAGACTTCTCACACTTTGTACGAAAAATACACTTTGTATAGGAACCTCACCCTATATATATATATATATATATATATATATATATATATATATATATATATATATATATATATATATAATAAACCAAAGCTCAAAATTCCACATGGCACTCAAAGAGGTCAACCTCCCCTTAAACAAACACACGCCTCCATCCATCTTCTCCTTCTCCTTCTCCTGCCATCTACGCTCCACCACCAGTCCTCCACATCCCTTCGCAACCACCACGACACACCAGCACAAGAAGGTTCTCGAATCTATCACAGATGTTGTAGATATTGACGCCGTTATTCAGCAGGCTGATGAGGCTGTCCGTTTGTTCTCTGTTGATAACCCCCTGCCGCCCCTTATTGATTTGTATGTTTTTTTACTTATTATAATAAACCCGCATTTTTATATAAAATATGTTGTTATGGTATATGATTTGTGCGTTTGATTGAGCTCACTTAGATTCTTTTCAATTCTTCTCTAATTTTGTTATCTAATCCCATACCTAATTGTCACACTATTTAATTTTAGTTGGTGTTTGTAATTACATGATTTCCTTGTGCTATTATTAATCGATGGATTCGAAGCTGATCTTGAAAGAGCACAACAAAACTATATTGAGGGATGATGAATCTAAAATGGGACCATCGTGAGCATAGGTCATGTTGTGCAGCAAGTAGCTATGTGAGTTAGGTTTCTACATTGCAACTCATTGTTTACTTTAAGGTTAAAAGTTCATATGCATTACTGGTACACACATTAAGTTTCAGCTTGATTCAAAACTAAAATTCTTGCTTCAACCATAGTTATCAAAATCACACACTTTTGGCACCTAGGCGGTTTTCCTAAGCGTTGCGTATTCATTGGGCTCCTACTTCCTAGGTAATTATAGCGCAACCCATGCGCAATTAATACCAATTAGGGGCTATTTGGTAAGCCTCTTAATGAGGCTCTGAATCATTCAGTGTTAAATGATTCAGCATTTAACGCGTTTGTTTCATCTTCTGAATTGAATGGTTAAGGCTGAACCATTAAAATTTGGGATGTTGCTGAATCATTAAGCATTGAACTACGTTGAACCTTAATAAGACTCTCCTACCAATATGGGACAAGAAAATTAACCATTAAGAGGTTCAACTTAATGATTCAGTATTTCACTATTCAGACTGACTCAACACTTAATCAACCAAACAACCCCTTAATTTTTTTTAATTCGTAAATTCCTCATATTCTGCAGTATTTATAGGCATATTACCAGCCGATTATATCACTAATAATCCAGATCTCAGTTCGAATTCTTAACTAACTTATTATGAAAATATTTAGTTATGCTTCTGCATGAGCGCAGTGTTTTTTGTTCTCTGATATTATTCTGCATAAAAAGTCTAGTATTTCCGATCCAACCTAGTATTTCTCTATTAATTTTGGTACTACTATATGTTAAAGATTATGGTATTGGAATATTTTGGTATTTGCAGAAAGACTTATTTTCCATTACATAATGTATTTTAATTTTTTTTAATTTAAGTATGCTTTTTCCCCAAGCCCCTGCATCTTTTGCGCCTTTCGCCTAGGCACTAGGCGGAAAACGCCTTAAGTACGCTTCGCACCTTTGATAACTATGGCTTCAACTAGAAAGAAGTTTCAGTTCGTTGGATATTCGCAGGCTCACCACAAGCCTCAGTATGTTATAAGGAATAGATAACGAGAGGAGGGAGAAAGATAGAAAGAAGACAAAGATTTAGTGTACACACTGATAATGATTATAGTTTGTTGAATGCTAATCCGCATGATTGAGTTTATGATTGGTATGTTTTCTTTATTTATCAATTTTTATTAAGTCATATTCCTTCCCCGCATAGCTTCTCCACGCACACACTCACATGAAGGCAACCCCACCTATGCTCTAACCACCACCGAACCACCATACCCCACCCCTCAACAACCGCCGCTGTTGATACCATAACCTTTTTTTTTGTTGAAAACCATTAACACCATCCTTTATAAAAACCCAATACATTCAACAACCCACCATCTGCTATAAACCCACACACACACTGATCTAAGGAACGGAGGAAAGAGAGAGAAGAGGGATGGGGGTGGAAACTAACTACCGTTGCAGCGGCGGAGCCTCGGCGTCACCACGATGGCGTCCCTTTCCCTATGGGCCGAAACTACCTCAAATAACACACACACCCCCTATAAACCCGGTAAGAGAAATGAGAGACAGACAGAGAGGATAGAGAGAGGGAGAGAGAGAGAGAGAGAGAGAGATCGGAGGTAGGGAATCAGAGGTGAAACCTGCACAGTTGATGATGAAGGTGACTCAGAATACATATTCAATCACCATGTTCTATGTTTGAGACTTTGAGCTCTTCATGTTATGTTTTTTCAATACCGTGTTTAAATTTTGTTGTAACAGGTAATGTAAAATTAACAAATATGCAGCTGAAGCCGGAGGCGCTCAATGCGCTGAAGTTGCCTGTCAAGGTTAAGGCAGGGTTTCTTGGATCAGTGAAGCTCAAGGTGGGTGATAATAAGTCTTTCATAATCACATAGAGATTTGCAATTTGTAGGTTATGTGCATTATTTCGTATGCTCTCTTTGTATCCTGAGTAACTTTTGAAGTGGGAATTTTTATTTATTTATGGCTTGGGGAGGTTGAGGGTTATGTGGTTTAGATATAAGGAGCTAAATGGATACCAGTTCATATGTTGAAAAATTGACTGAAAGCATATTATTGAGGGGACTTGAAAACAATTATATGAGTTGGACCTCCTAAACTATTTCTGTCAAAACTAATGTATGCCTTTGTTTCCCCCTATAATCTTATAACTTGGTCTTTGGGATCTGGATTCGACCATGATGGTGGAGGACAGTGGCGGTTACAGTAGTTATGGGATCTGGATTCCGTTTATAATTTCGATTAGGACCTGATTATGGTGGTAAGTCCCATAACTTCTCTCTATTCCGTTTATGGTTACTGTTAAGTAAAACAATATTAGGATTATAATGGTAGTTGTGGCATTGGATGTACAAAGATGATTACAGGATGATGTGAAGATCGGACAGCGTGGCTATGGGACAGATGAGGTCGGAGCTGGTGGCTGATGAAGGGCCAAGACCGAGTCAACTCAGCTTGACCCGACCCAGATGGCCACCGGATTGGTTCCGGTGCCGCCATTCTCAATGCCATTCTCGCCCTAGCCAATTATTATAAAAATTCTCAAGTAATTTAGTTTAATTGCAGTTACAAAACATATCTTATGTGCAATTTACAGTTTTACTGATTCATGTTAAGTGATTAACTGTTAATTGTTACTCAGTATATGGTTACTGTTTGTAGGTGTGTGTGTGTGTGTGTATATATATATATATATATTATGAGTATTATACATTTTCTTTATATAGGTTCTGATTTGACTGATAGTTGGTATATATAATTTATGAAAGATCTAAAGTTGATCTCTGGATTTAAAAGTAGATTTTGTATTTATACACACACATATATGTATTTATTGTTTGAATGTGTTAGTGTGTTATTTGTTTGGATGAATAGGCGACTTTTGAGTTTGAAGACGGATGTGATCTAGTGAGTCTAGCGGTGCATCCAAGCGGTGAAGATATTATATGCTCTACGACCAAGGGCGGTTGCAGGTATGCTCAGTTAGATATTAAACTTAAAAGTATGAGGACTTTTGATTGTTGGAATTTGTTGTAATTTGCTATTCATGTTAGTGACAAAATTATTATGTGTGTTTGGATGTGTGTGGAAGTGGTTATTGCTATTTGAAGTCTCAATCATGGGTTGTGACTTGCGAGTGTTTGGGTAAACAGTTGTGGTTAAGATTTAGTAGTTATAGAGGATTAATTTGTTTAATTTTTTGTTTGTTTCTGATTCATTAATTTTGAGTTTAATATTATTAAATTTTTTTTGACCAGACTCTCGATTTGAAATTGGAAGCTATAGGTGGTGAATAGAAGATTTAGTCTCCTTGCAATGGTGGTTTTCCTACTTCTCACTATGGTAAATATTATTAATATTTGTTAATAATAATAATTACTAACAGTTTTATGTTTTTATTTTGAATTTAAGCTTATGTAAAGTCTATATAAATTATAGATATCTTGCTAATTTAGTTAAAGCGGGAGATTGGTGCTGACTTAATGTTGTTTTGGGGCACTCCATGGGTGGTAAGGTGCCTATGCAATACGCGTTGAGTTGTGGCCGTGGCGATTATGGTAGCGCGGCTAAGTTGCCCAAACATGTATTTTCGTATGAAAGTTTGTATTAAGTAGCCGACATCGTAGAAACATCCATCAATTTTGCTAATTGAAATGATACAATGTTTTCTACTTTTATCATTTTTATTAAGTCATATTACATTTATCAACCCCGGACACTCCTAGAGTAATCAACTAGTTATAGATATACTATTTTGTATGATTAGTTTTTGCCAGATTTCAAATAACTTTTTATTTTGAAGCTTGTTTAGCATGATGAATTTGTAAGTTTCACAACTCACTTTTTTTTTCATAGCATATATTGCATATCTTACGAAGCAAATTATATCAAAATGGTCCCGTTACCATAAGTTTGAGTTTTCTTGGTTCAACCAAATTGAAATGTTTGAACATTCAATGTATACGTGTGACAAACGTGACACTGTATCTACCCAATGCAAAGTGATATTTAAAAGTAGTATGACGTAACCGCCATGGGTGGACCCGGGCCGCGCCCCCTAGCTTTTTTTTCCCAAAAGTACCGATTTTCGGATTTTTTTCGAAAAATAAATTATATTGAGTCCCCCCGGTTCAACCAAATTGAAATGTTTGAACATTCAATGTATACGTGTGACAAACGTGACACGGTATCTACCCAATGCAAAGTGATATTTAAAAGTAGTATGACGTAACCGCCATGGGTGGACCCTGGCCGCGCCCCCTAGCTTTTTTGCCCAAAAGTACCGATTTTTGGATTTTTTTCGAAAAATAAATTATATTGAGCCCCCCCCCCCCCCCCCCGGTTTTTTGAATCCGGCCCACCCTAATTAAAAAAAATTGTTTAGGTCCGATAACTATTGTTACTCGTTTTAGTTTATTTAGTGTTTAGTTTAGTTTAGACTGTAGCCCACTAAACATTTAACCCAATATTTTAGTTAAAACCCTAAAGTCCAAACATTAAAAAAAATAATAATAACCCGCTAAGGCTCTCTGCACCTGCATTCTTTAACAAAACTCCCGCCCCTTTGTTTTCCGAAAACCCTAGAAACCCATCCTGACCTTCACTCCCTCTAGTCCCTACTCCCTCGGCCCTCTCTGTTCTGTCTTCCGACCGGCCAGCCACCAGCAGCAGGTTCTAACCAGCCAGAAGCAACCCCTTCCGACCGTACAGCAGCAACGCAACCCTTTCCGACCGGTTGAGGTTTGTCATTCAGTTAATCTTGACACTTCCTGTTTCTACTGCAACAACAGATAGGGGATTTTCAGCAATGAAGATATTCAAGAATCGTCTTCGCAATAGGATGTCAGATGAGTATCTTGCAAATAACTTGGTGATTTACATAGAAAAAGAAATTGCAGAAGAATTTGATTCGACATCTATAACTGACGAGTTTAAAGAGCTTAAAGATCGCTGGGATGAGTTGTGATACCTTTTTTAGGTACCCTTCCTTCCTTTCAAGCTCTAATACCACTGATGGGTCAGAATATTAAGAAAACAATAAGAATGCAAGTCTCTCTTTATTATAATTGAATTGAAAGTGATGATATTCACCACAAATTACAAGCCTTTAAATAGGAAATACTTAAACGGTTAGATGCTAAAAAATAGAACAAACTCAACATAAACTTATTCAAAACAACTAACTAAATAACCGAAACTTCGGCTAAAGACTTGAGAGACTTGACCCATTCACCTCCGAATGCTATGCAGATATTATTTTGGATCATTTTTAATACCGCCATTGTATGAACTTGTTACCATAAGTTTGAATTCTCTAGATCAGCCTAATGTTGTACATATTTAATGTTCCGGACATTACAAATTGTATGACGTACTTGCTGTTTGTTTAGCCTGAGTGCTGCGGTTGTATGAACATATTATTGTATTGGAGTTTGTTAATAAGAGTTCGTTTCATCAAGATAACACTAACATATATTGTTTGCCTACAATTATGTCGTAGGTGAGTTTATTAGGTTTAATTCATGATTGATTGTGTAACGTACATGGGCTACTTTGTGTGTCTATACACACACATTCATCACACACACACACACACACACACACACTCATCACACACACAGTGGCGGATCTTGAACTAAACACTTAGTAGGGTGGGCTCAATCTGGGCGGGCCGGACTCAATACATATACAAATTTTCGAAAATTTTTGGTAAAATTTATACTACAAAACGAAAAAAACTGGGCGGGCCGAGGCCCAGTCTTAGCTCCACTAAGATCCGCCCTTGCACACACACATATCATATAGGTACCCTCTAATTTGCAGGAATTTGGGCTAGTAATGTAAGATTATTAGAACCGTGTTAGTATATATATTTTGCGTACAAGATTAATGATGTAAAAAAGCTGTTCCTGATGTTAGAAAATAATATATGGTTGAGATGTACGATTGTTAGAAATCGGTACCAAAGACCCACACAAATTAAGCCAAACTTGTTTCTTATTATTTGATTGTGATTAAATACTTGACTTACAAAATCATCCATATATTTATAAGCCTACAATCCTTGGAGAACAAGGAAACTAGCCTTGGAGAACAAGGAAACCAGCCTTTATTCCTTGTCCACCAAGGAACTATAATAATCTAGAAACTTCTTTGACTTAAACTAGGAAATCTATCTCTAAAACCTAGTTTACAAGATTGACAACTAAGCTCTTCTAGTTACCAAACCTTGCATTACAAGATTAATATATCATTCACCCCCTAATTTTGTAACACCAACGAGTCCCTTCATCTCATTGAACTTCAAACGTGGCAACGCTTTAGTAAGAATATCGGCCCTTTGTAAATTCCCACTTATGTGCTCCACTTGAATTTGTTCTCGCCCAATACATTCTCTTATGAAGTGGTACCGGGTATGAATATGCCTGCTCTTACCAAAGAACACCGGGTTCTTCATCAATTCTATCGCGGATGAATTATCAACTTTCAGAGTCACCTTTTTCTCCTTTTCACCCGTCACTTCTGATATTAAACCTCTAAGCCATAATGCTTGACAAGCTACTTCCGTTGCTGCCATGAACTCTGCTTCACAAGACGATAATGCAACCGTCCCTTGTTTCTGAGAAACCCAAGTTATCGGCGCATCGTTATAGTAAAACACTACTCCTGTTGTGCTTCTACCATCGTCTATATCCATCGCATAGCTGCTATCGCTGAAACCAAGCAACAATCGGCTTCCACCCTTCCGATACATAATGCCGAGATCAATGCTTCCTTTCACGTACCTCAACACTTGTTTTACAGCTTGTGTATGAGTTTTAGTAGGCCTCTGCATAAAGCGGCTCACATATCCGACCGAAAAACTGAGATCCGGTCGTGTATGAGTCAAGTATCTTAGACTCCCAACCAGTCGTCTATACTCGGTAGGGTTGACCTCCGCGCCTTCATCATTCTTTGATAACTTCAGACCTGGATCAAGCGGAAATTGAGTCGCATTGTCTCCCTCATTCCAAACTGTTTTAGAATTTTGGTCGCATATCCAGTTTGCTTGAGTGAAATTCCTTTGTGACTTTGCTCAACTTCAATTCCGAGATAATAATTCAACCTTCCAAGATCACTCATCTTCTTTGGGATGGTTGAGGTTCGATTCAACCTTCTTAGCTGAGAAGCCTCCGCGGACCGCGCGTTCAGATTCGCGCGTGATGCGCGAGATCCTCCTTCTTCATTTTCCTGCGCTGACGTTGCGCCCTCGTCAAACATTCTTAGCGTGAAATCACCCGTGTGCGCAAAGTTGTCTCTATGCGCAAAGTCTTCCGTGTGCGCGTTATCGCCAGTAGGTTGCGCAGACGCTTTAGACTCGTGCAAGTCTTCTTCTGTGGGCTACGCTGGCGCTTCAGACTCAATGACAAAGTCTGTCCGTGCACTCTCTTCGGTATTAGTGCGGGACACGTAATCCTTCCAGTCATACTCTTCCGTCTCTTTGAACTTTACGTCCCCGTCTCAAACTATGTGTACCCGTCCATTGCTCGGGTCAAACATTCGATGCGTATTCTCTCCCGTTTCCGGCTGAGAACCCATGTACACCATTAGCAAGCTTCTATCATCCAACTTCTTCTGTCCACGTGTTAAGATTTTAACAAACCCTACACACCCGAACACTTTAATATATGAAAGATCTGGTTTCCTTCCCTTGAGCTTTTCATAGGGCGTTAAGTCTCGCAATGCCTTCATTGGAGAGCGATTCAACAAATAAACTGAGTGCATGATTGCTTCTCCCTAAAAGACTTATGGTACGGACATGGCCTTTAGGATGCTTCGAGTAGTACCGATTATTGTGCGATTTCGTCTTTCAACTACCCCGTTTTGTTGAGGGGTATAGGGAGCCATGTATTGCCTTGCAATTCCTCTTTCCTTACAGAAATCTCCTAGTACATGCGATGTGAACTCTCCTCCATTATCGGTTCTCAAGGTTTTTAGGCTTGTCCCAAGTTTCCCCTCCATTCCTTTGATGAACTCGATTAGAATTCCAGGAACTTGGTCTTTGGTTTTCACCATGTAAGCCCACATAAACCTGCTGTAATCATCTACAATCAGTAGCATGTACCGGTTTCCTGCTTGAGTTATTGGTGAGATGGCTCCGCATAGATCGGCATAGAGTAGCTCAAGCGGCTTTGACGCGCGATATTTGACTTCCTTTGGAAAAGCTCCCCTTGTTTGCTTTCCTATCACACATGCGTCACATATTGCGGATGGTCTCTTGATGAATGGTAGTCCAATCGAGATTCTTGATAGCGTCCTCAACGCATCAAAATTAAGATGACCGAGTCTGGCGTGCCAAAGCCAACACTCGTCATGCATGTTAACCTGTAAACAGACTGGCGTAACAACTTTTAGGTTAATCTTATAAACACGATTGGTTGAACGAGGTACCTTCATTAGAACCGATCCGTTTGGTTCAAACATCCACAATACGCCATGCTCGATCGTTATTTTGTGTCCTGACTCGTCCATTTGCCCGACACTGATTATGTTATTCTTCAACGAAGGTATACAGTAAACATCGTTCAAGATCCGCTGCTTACCCGACTTGCCTTCTAGGATAATTGTGTCGCGGCCTCTGATCTCCACGCATGAACCATCCCCGAACCGAACCTTACCTTTTGTCCGGTTGTCTAAACTCAAAAACCAATCCTTGTTTCCCGTCATATGATTGCTCGCCCCGTTATCGAGAAACCAAGTGTTGTTTTCTCGCGGACTCTTATCATACTTCTTCAAGTCAACTCGGTCTTCATTCAAGTACACTCCTTCATGGGTTTCCATATAGAGCACCGATCCGTCGTCAAGGGTGAGGTTATTCTCTTCGGTTTTGTTTCTGGTGGGGCAATCGCTTGAAAAGTGGCCCAACTCGTCACACCGGAAACACTTAAGTTTCAAACGATCCTTTGTTGTCTTCTTAGTGGTTTCCTTCTCTCTTACGTGACTCGAACCTCTACCTCGACCTCTTCCTTTACCCCTTTGTGAAGATGAACCTTCGGCTGACGCCCCTCTTCCGCGGCCGAAGCTCTTTCCCTGCTTCTTCTTGGCTTCCCACTCCTCGTACGTAAGAAGAAGATGTTCATGCTTCATGGTTTGATTATCTTCGGACCCTATCCTCTCTTCGTAGGCCTTAAGACGTCCAACCACGTCGTCAAACGTGACTGTTTTAAGATCAATCACCTGCTCAAGTGACGCGACCATGTGAATAAACTTCTTCGGCAATCCGTTTAAGAACCTCTTAACAAGCTTCGATTCTTCTATTCTTTCTCCGAGTGTTGATGCTTTAGAGGCGATACTTGCAATTTTGCATGAGAATTCGTCCACTGTACCGGTCTCTTTCATCTTTAGGTTTTCGAATTCAGACATCAAGGTTTGAAGTCGCGCCTCCTTCACCCACTCGGCTCCTTGGTGTCGGTTTTTAATTGCTTCCCACATCTCCTTGGCCATAGTCAGGTTTCCGATCTGGAGCACCAAATCTTCAGTATTCCTTGGAATAGAAGTGCTATTGCAATGTTGTTTTTCTTCGCGTTAGCAGCTGTCCCTGGTTCTATCATCTCCCAAACTCTGTTAACGTTCAGGATTACCTTCATCTTCATCGCCCAAACCGTATAGTTCACCGGAGTTAACAGTGGGATTTGGAGAGATGTCGTGTTGTGGTCTTTGGCTGTAACGATCTGTCAATTAGCATCGTCTCCCATTGTAAACGATTTATGCACGACACGTCTTCTTCTGCCGCAGCCTGCTTCCGATCAGACTAAACCCGTCGCTAAGATCCTTTCGATCGCAGATCACTTTTGTCGATCGGTTCTTGTCTAGCCGGACTTGCTGATCGTTATCGACCATATTGTTAACCAACCCTGAGCTCTGATACCAATTGTTAGAAATCGGTACCAAAGACCCGCACGAATTAAGCCAAACTTGTTTCTTATTCTTTGATTGTGATTGAATTCTTGACTTACAAAATCATCCATCTATTTATAAGCCTACAATCCTTTGGTGATCAAGGAACTAACCTTGGAGAACAAGGAAACTAGCCTTTATTCCTTGTCCACCAAGGAACTATAATAATCTAAAAACTTCTTTTGACTTAAACTAGGAAATCTATCTCTAAAACCTAGTTTACAAGATTGACAACTAAGCCCTTCTAGTTACCAAACCTTGCATTACAAGATTAATATATCAACGATTTCCATATGATAGATGTTGACCACTTTTATAGATGTTTAATGTAAACAAAATCATAGTTGGAGGAAACGTATTAGTTTCATGTGCAGAGTAAAACCAAATCACAAGTAATTAATTGCTCAATAATCGAATACCATCCGATATGTAAACACCAAAAGTCTATTTTTCTTCATATTTTATGCATGATAATATACCTTCTAAAGAATGAGACAAGGACACCAGATTTGATTAAAATAAGTGCAGTTGGTGAAAGTAGTACAACATTTAAGTAACAATCACCAAACTTTCTAAAGATATTGATATTGCACGGTTCATACATGTATTATTATTATTATAAACCTGATGACGTGTGTCCTAAAACGACAACGTCTAGACCTCTCGTCAAAAAGATAAGCAAAATAAGTTTGATTAAGAGGTTGCCTGACTTAGTGGAGCTGATATAAGGCAGCTGACCTGCCGTATAGGAGCCTCAGGGCAGAAAGCAAACAGTAAAATGTCTTGGAAATGCAAAAAGGGATTTTGGCTTATTATCTTTGCAAGGGACAAAACATCACACAGCCCCATACCTTGTATTGGAAAAGATAAAAGATGAAAATATCCCAAAAGGGAAAAGTCTCACTGCTGGGAACTAAAAGAGGGTCAAAACACATCCAGGTATGATAGGAAAGCTACCCTGAGGGAGCTCCTGGGCAGAATTCGACTGCCTATATAAGGAGACCCTTGGGTAGACATTCCACACACACTTCTCACTTCTTCTCTCTACTCTTATACTCTCCACTTCATTATTTCCCAACTCCAAATGAATACATACTTATTCTCACGCCGGAGTCCAAACGCAGGAGGCTCCCTCCTACGTTAAGGCTAACGGTGTCTGCTACCTTTTTGCAGGTCCCTTCCAGGAGCTTGAAGACCCCCATTCTCAGAACCAAATCCAAAACCTTAACTGAATCCAACCTTAAGACCTAAACCTTAACATAATATACCCTTAACCTATAATCCTAAACATCTCCTAACCTAATACCGGTCATTTTCCTTGTTGTAGCAACAAGTGGCGCCCACCGTGGGGCTGTCGCTACTTTGAACAAACTGTTGAGAGTCTCTACAGTCCCATTTGTTCCTAAGTAACCTCCTTTTGTGATGACTGGTGGAGATAACCGCCTAGGAGGGGGTCTTTCAGAAACTCCGGCCACTAGCCACACCTCAGGTGATGCCTCTGGCCATGAAACGCCTGGAACGGACGGACAACAAGTCGAACCGTCTCTAGGGGACATGCTCAACTTCCAAACACCGCCATCCTCAAGGGCTGTTAACTCGTCTCCTAGGGACGACTTGTTGTTTCCAGTTGAACGAATGGATATCACCCCGGAGGGAGTACGAAGAAATTTCTTGCAACTCCGAGACCTCCTGAATGGTTATGTGCGAGAGGAGAGGTCCAGAGGAGTCAGGGTCAGGTTGTCCTATGACGAAGAGCCTGTTGTCACCCTCTCACCTAGCCCTCCGTTGCTGGGAACCACCACCTCACCAGCAACCCAGCGTGACTACACTAACCATCACCCCTACTTGAACAGTCGAGGGGACATTTACTCAGGAGGAGGAGGTCCTAGCAGCTCTACGCTCTCTCCGGGAACCTCATTACCACTCTCCTATGAAGAAGCTTTAAGATCGTTACCATTGGCCAGCAGTGCCGTAGCCACCTCCCTTGCGGGAACAGGGAATCTTGCCGGAGGATTCGTCGTTCCCCCAGGAGCTGTGTATCCTAACTACTCACAACCTCAATACTTCCCCATATGGCCGGGAGGATATCCCTGGCAGCATCCCTCACCTTTGAACCAAGTACCAGTAACTCCCCCTGTGGGAGGGCAGGGTCCCATGACCTCCCAACCCTTGGTTCAAACTCCTGTAGCCGAAGTTAGAGCAGAAGCTACACCTTCGACGCCGTACAGACCTAAGTCGTTAGAATGCTTTGCTGAATACATCGCTCATTTTGATTTCCCTAACAAGATCAAAATGCCAGCTAATGTGAAGACGTACGATGGCACAGAAGACCCAGATGACCACTTGAACGTCTTCTCTGGGGCAGCCACTGTAGAAAAATGGAACGATGCCGAGTGCTGCCACATGTTCATGCAGACCTTGGTAGGACCAGCTCGCCTATGGTTCAGTGGCCTTCCGTCTCGAAGCATTTCCTCGTTTGATGATTTAAGGAGAGGTTTCACCTCAAACTTTAACCCCCTCAGGAAGTGTACCAAAGACGCCGCCATATTGCATCAAATCCAACAAGGGTAGCATGAAAACCTCCGTAGTTTCATCGAAAGGTACAAGAGGGAAGGTCTGCAGTATAGTGGTGCCACCGAGAAGATCCGGGTGTCGGGATTCATGGGAGCCATTCGTCCCAAGAAGTTGCTAAGAAGATTTCATGAAGATGTCCCCCAAACCATGGAGGAGGCTTTCGAAAGAGCAGAAGCCTTCCTCAGGGGAGAGGAAGCACTAACTCGACAAGACACCAGGAAGAGGGATCGAGGAAGCTGGAGAGACAGCTCAACGAGCTCCCGGAGACCTCACTTTCAACCCTACAATGAAAGACGATCGGGGAGATCCTATGACAATCAAAGGGGAGAAGAAAGACGACGATCCCCAAGATCAGGAAGGTACCATGACAAAGAAAAACAGGTTTTCACTGTCCTCACTAAGACCCCTCAGGAGATACTCTCCACAGAGGAAGTCAAGTACACCTTCCGACCCCCCAGACCTCTGTCTAAGCCAGCTAGCAAGAGGGATGCCAGTAAACATTGTGCCTTCCACAATGATACGGGGCATCACACAAATGATTGCTACCAGCTGAAGAAACGGATAGAGGAAGCTGTTAAGTCCGGGGAACTCGCTCACCTGATCAAAGACATCAAGGGGAGGAGAGATGAAGGGAAGAAAGATAAAGAGGTCAACATGGTCAGTCTTGAAGGAAACCAGCAGGTCAAGAAGGCTCGAACCGAGCCCTGGAACAAACAATACATCTGCCTCCCTCCGGCTCCCGACGAACTGATAGTCACACCCGTGATAGTGGAAGCCGAACTTGATGGCTTCCCTGTGGACAGGGTATACATGGACTGTGGAGCCTCATCAGAGGTGATGTATGAACGATGCTTTGAATCCTTGAGCCCGGAGATCAAGTCCAAGCTCAAACCATCCGACGCCTCGCTGGTGGGTTTCTCAGGGGAACGAGTACATCCCCTAGGGAAGCTCACACTTAGCGTCTGTTTCCGAGACGGAGACTTATCAAGGACTGAGGAGCTAACATTCTCCGTTATCAGGTACCCTTCAAATAACATTGTCATCTTTTCACTGTCAAAGACAGAAGAGTTGACTTGCTCTGTTATCAGGTACCCTTCAAGCTATAACGTTCTCATTGGAAGAATGGGAATCGCCACTTTCGGTGCGGTCGTATCAACAACCCATGGCTTAATGAAGCTTCCCACTCCTAATGGAATTGCAACCCTGAAGCCAACGGCAGAGGCTCTTTTGATAGCCTCCGTGGAAGAGAACAAAGGCTCCAAGGGTCCGGAAGCACCAAGCAATGGTCCCATCCGGGAGGTTAGCATTAATGCTGCCTGTCAGGAGCAGACCATCAAAGTAAACAACCTGCTTCCCGATAGGGTTATGAGTGAACTAATTAACCTTTTGCAGGATAGTCAAGACGTGTTCGCTTGGTGCCCCGGAGACATGACAGGTGTCCCCAGAGATATGGCTGAACACTCTCTCAACATAGCTCCCTCATACAAACCAGTTGTCCAAAAGAAAAGGAGCTTGGCCCCAGCAAGGAGCCAAGCTGCCTGTCAGGAGGTGGAAAAACTGGTAGAAGCAGGCATCCTAAGGGAGGTTCAATATCATTCGTGGGTAGCAAATCCGGTCATGGTTGCCAAGCAAGACGGATCTTGGAGGATGTGTGTCGATTTCAAGGATCTCAACAAAGCCTGCCCTAAGGATTGCTATCCCTTGCCCGAAATTGATTGGAAGGTGGATTCTCTCGCCGGCTTCCAATACAAGTGCTTCTTGGATGCCTACAAGGGATACCACCAAATTCAAATGAAGGAAGAAGATGAAGAAAAGACAGCCTTCCATACCGATAAGGGGATCTTTTGCTATAAGAAGATGCCCTTCGGTCTGAAAAATGCGGGAGCCACCTACCAACGGTTGGTGGACCAAGCTTTCTCGAAACAAATTGGAAGGAATATGGAAGCTTATGTGGATGACCTTGTCATCAAGAGCAAATCTGGGGAGGCCATGATCCAAGACATCCGAGAAACGTTTGACAACCTTCGAAGAATAAACATGAAGCTCAACCCTGTCAAGTGCTCCTTTGGGTTCGAGGAGGGGAAATTTCTAGGCCACATCGTTGGAAAACAAAGCATCAAAGCAAACCCAAGCAAGGTCCAAGCGGTCCTTGATATGAAGTCTCCTACCACAAAGAAAGAAGTGCAGAGCCTCAACGGTAAAATTGCTGCCTTAAAACGTTTCTTGCCCAAGTCCGCGGAAAGATCCTTACCTTTCTTTAAAACACTCAAAAACTGTGTCGATAAAAAGGATTTCCGTTGGACAGCTGAGGCTGAGGCTGCCTTCCTGGAACTCAAAAAACACATAGCTTCCCTGCCTGAAGTGGCAGCCCCTGAGGTAGGGGAAGTAATAACAGTTTATTTGTCTGCAGGAGTGGAGGCTGTGAGCTCAGTCCTCTTGGTTGACCGGGGAAAAGAACAAGTTCCAGTCTACTTTGTCAGCAGAGCCCTCAAAGATTCTGAAATTAACTACACTCCCATAGAGAAGCTTGTATTGGCACTTGTACACACCGCCAAGAGGCTAAGACGGTACTTCCAGGCTCATCCCATGAAGGTCATCACAGATCAGCCCATACGAGCCATCTTAGAAAAACCAGAAGACTCGGGGAGGTTAGCCAAATGGGCCATTGGCCTAGGGGAACACAAGATAGAGTACCTACCAAGAAGGGCTTACAAGGGACAAGTGTTTGCTGACTTCCTTGCTGAGCTACCCCACCTGCAGGCAGATGAAGAAATGAACGAGATCGAGGAGCAACCTGATCTCCAGGGGAAATGGTGCCTTTTCACTGACGGAGCCTCAAGTGTAGAAGGTTCCGGGGCTGGTCTTGTCATTAGAGACCCCCACGGAACCGAATACACTTATGCCCTCCGTCTGGACTTCCCCTGCACCAACAACGCTGCTGAATACGAAGCCCTCCTGGCCGGGTTGCGATTGGCAAAAACGATGAAGGTACAAGAGCTAAAAGTCTTCGTTGATTCAAATCTTGTAGTTAAGCAGGTAAATGGAGGATACACAGCCAAAGAACCCTCAATGATTAGGTACAAGGACAAGGTCAAAGAACTCATCAAAGAATTCAAAGTGTTCTCATTGGAGCAAGTGTCAAGGACTAAAAACAAGCAGGCAGATGCCCTCAGCAAGCTAGCTTCCTTGACTTTCGCTCACCTTACCAAGAAGGTCCTAGTTGAGGTGCTGAAAGAACCATCCATTGATGACAGAGAGGTACAAGATGTAGTCACCGAAACAGACTCCACATGGATGACACCCATAATGTCCTACTTGAAGGAAGGGAAGCTGCCAGAAGACGAGCTGGAAGCTAAGCGGTTGGTCATAAAGGCGAGGCAATATGTAATCGAAGATGACAAGCTCTACAAGAAAGGGTACTTGGCACCCCTACTAAGATGCGTGGGCCCCAACCAGAGTAACTACCTCATCAGGGAGGTACACGAGGGCATATGTGGCATGCATTCTGGGCCACGGTCCGTGGTATCAAAGCTCATGAACTTGGGCTACTACTGGCCCACCATGCACAAGGATGCCTCCGAAACAATCCGAAGATGTGAAGCCTGTCAGCTACAAACACCGATCAAGACCAACCCCAAGCATGACCTTGTCCCCATTATCTCGGCATGGCCCTTCTACAAATGGGGGATGGACATTGTGGGTCCCTTCCCGCAGGCCCCAGGAAAATTGAAGTTCCTTCTCGTGGCAGTAGACTACTTTACCAAGTGGCCAGAGGTCAAACCATTGGCTACCATCTCAGGAAAACATGTGATAACCTTTGTATGGGAGCAAATAGTCTGCAGGTACGGTCTACCAGGGGAGATGGTGACAGACAATGGGAAGCAATTTGCCAACAAACCTTTCAGCAGCTGGTGCTCCGAGCTAGGCATCAAGCAGGTCTTCAGCTCAGTAGCTTACCCCCAGTCCAATGGACAAGTTGAGCGGATGAACAGAAGCATTGTTGAAGGAATTAAAACGAGACTAGGGAGATATGGCAAGAAATGGATTGATGAGCTCCCCAGCGTCCTATGGGCCATAAGGACCATGGAAAAGACAAGCCATCAAAGGACCCCATATAGCCTCGTCTTTGGAAGCGAAGCTGTCATACCAGCCGAGATAGGGGTAAGCTCAGGAAGAAGTGCTCGCCAAGATGCTCACCACAATCAAAGGGAGGTCCTGCTCAATCTGGACCTACTCGAAGAATCAAGAGACCAAGCCGCCATCAGGGAAGCAAGGTACAAAAAGAAACTCGAAGCATACTACAACACAAGGGTGAAGAAAGAGGCCTTCAGGCCAGGAGACCTCGTGTTGAGATGCAATGAAGCCAGCAGGCAGCAGAATGTAGGGAAATTGGGTCCCCGATGGGAGGGTCCCTATGTCGTAAAAGAAGCCCACAAAGGGGGATCCTACAAGCTAGCTGACCCTAGTGGCAACATGATTCCAAGGCATTGGAGTGACAAACACTTAAAACGTTTCTATGTTTGAAAGTTGTAAACGTCTCTTTTGTACCATCAAAGTCATGATGAATGAATGAATTATGTTTCAAATTATTAACTTGTCGCTTATCTTATCAAAGGGTGAGCCCCTCCAAACCAGGCTCCATGGGATCCGGCGCTATACCTACCCATGAAACGGGGATGAGCTCCCAGGCCACAACTGCTCAACAGGTAACAAGGCTAAGTAACCTTCCTGTATACAGGGTGAGTCCCTAATACAATCCACGACTCCATGGGACAAGTCCTTAGAAGGAATACCTAAACCCATGAAAGAGGGTGAGCTCCTCACACCAAGACAGCTCCCACATGTTCACACTTAATATAAAACGAACATACCACTAAGAAACCGTTTGAAAAAGTTTAAACATAAACGAAAAAGCTGATAGGATGAGCATTGCATCGGTTCCTTAGCTAAGTATCCTAAGTTGGATGACTGCAGCATCCACCTTTGGGAGAAAAGTTAAAGACATTGCAAACACTATGAACGACAAGTAACAGAGTCAAAACAACGAAGCAGTAAACATAGACAAAGCATCACCCCTAAGGGGGGAGCATCCCATTAAAAGATAAATATTAAAAGCCCCAAGGGCTAAGTACAGCATAGTTTGATTACAAAAGACATGCTAAAAACTTGAAAAGATAACTAAGACGAGTCATGGGGTAGCTGGGTCTTCGGCTTCATGGGTGGCAGCATCTTCACCAGGGGGAGCCAAGGCTCGGTTACCAACATCATCATAAAGGCCCTCGGTGTCAAGACCGGCAAATGGATCATCTTCGCTGGAAGGAGGGAAAGACTCAACCTCCAGAGCTTGTAGGGGGGAAGGACTCTCAAATACCTGCTCCAAATTTGGAACCTTGGAAGAACTAGCAGGTTTTGCACGTTTGGAACTACCCTCCCCACCGTCAGCTCCCTCCAGCATGATCATAAGAGGCCTTTTTGACACATAGGAGCCAAACACTTGGTCGGCCACATCCTTTTTAAGGCCCTCCGGCTCCAAGTCTTGAAGGAAGGAGAGAGGCTGCTCAGAAGCCTTGGCAATAGCAGAGATATAGGGATAAGTTGCAAGCTCCATTGCCTTCACAGCATTCACAAACTCATCACCGGAAGAAGGCTTAAAGGATGGCAGCTCTTCAAGATCCTGACCCTCACGAGCCGCTTTAAAACCGGCTTGAATCCCTCCATGGCGACCAAAAGCTATGGCCTTTGCATAAATGTCAGCCAGAGGAGCATTAAACTCTTGAGAGTGCAGGAGGTTGGTGACAAAGCGAGCTACCCCCTTGGAGACCAGCCACTCTTTCTCTTCAGTCAAACGGTCCACCTGGACCCGAAGCTCTGTTCCCACCCTCTCCACCGAGGCCAGCTCCTGCTTAACTGCCTGCCGTGCCCGAGCCAACCCCTCCCTCTCCTCTGCAACTTTAGCCTTCTCATCATGAAGACCCTTGAACATCTTCTCAAATTTTTCCTTCTCTAAGCCAAGCTGAGTCTTCGACACAGCCAATTCCTGAACCAAGTCTTTCTCCCGAGCAGCAAGCTTGGTCAACTCCTCCCTCGCCTTAACCAACTCGGCCTCATGCTCTTCAAAAAACTCCTCCACTTGTTCCCTCCTTGCCATCAACTCCCCCCACCTGGCCATACCATCCGGGAACAAAGATAGGAATTGCCCGAAGTGATAATACATCTTCTTCATAACGTCCCTGTCTGTCCATTCCTTGTGAAGCTCTCTCTCAGCATCTGGAACACAATGGTCTATCAGATCACGGCAAATGGAAGCTTTCTTCAACAAATCAGTAGGCTTAATCTCCCAATCCGGCACAAACACTCCTTCACCAGGCTCCTGCTGGGCAGGAGCATCAGAAACATCTTCAACGGCAGCTTTAGAACTTTCACCTCCTTCGACTGGCAATAACTTTGAACTAGGACCTGGGGCAGCAATGTCCTTTGGCTTCTTGAAAACAACATCGTCTTTCTTCGGGGAGGACAATGTCAGCTTGCCCTTTCCAGGGGCAGGGGTATACCCCAACGCTGAAGAAATCAGAGAAGAATCTTCATCTTCATCTCCTAAGACCAAGGGCACAACAGAAGAAGCCCCCTGACCCGAAGAAGCAGTCTGAAGTCGCTTGCTGGAGCGACGGGCAGTAACAGACTTCTCCACAGAAGGCTCTGTAGCAGCAACAGACGATGTGATCACACTTGTATACACTCCCTTGAAACGAACATGCTCAGTCTTCACCACAACATTCTGACCCTCAGCAACACCCCGAACCTTGAATTTCACGTCAGCAATATCATCCAAAGCCAGAAAATCCAAAGTACTCATTTCTGCAAAAAAGACAAAAGGGTCAGACAACATAACAAGGATAAGGGTACCAAAGAGGAGACAGGAAGACACCTACCCTTCCCACCATGATATATCACCGGGTCAGTCCCAGGATCATCCCAGTTGGCACTCAAGCCCACCATCACCAGAAAATCCTCAGGAAAGGTACGAAGACGAGTAGGAAAGCTACGCAGCTTCTCCAACAACACTTGGTCAAGAGTATCAGGTTCAGGCTCCTTCTCGTTCAGGGGAGCATCCGAAGATCTCCGAGGAGTTTTAAAAGGTAGAAAGTCAGAGTTTAAGAAAAAGAATTTGTCTTTCTAAGAGGAAACAAGTCCGATGACACTAGAAATGAGAGCCGGTTCACATTGAGTCTTCTCAATGGTAAACCAGTTCCCATTTTTAGCCAATCTGAAAAACCGCCGGTACATGGCCAAGGAAGGCTTATGACCAAGGCAGCGACACACTATCTCGAAGTGCAAAATCCTTGCAACTCCAGATGGGCACAACTGATCAAGGGAAAGTCGGTGATATTCTAAAACATTAAGGAAAAAGATGGAAAAGGGGTACCGAAGGTTACCCTGATCAAACTGACGGGTATACACCGCCACCTTGCCAGAAGGAACGGAGGTCACAGGGGTTTTCCCCTTTGGAACAGTAGGATTAAAAGACAAAGGAATGCCGATCTCAGTACAGAATCGCTCAACATCGGACTTAGATAACCGAGTAAATTGAGTCGCGAGATCAGTTTTCGACATAATGAAAGGCAAGGTATGAAAGAAGGGAGAAGTTACTTACCAGATTTATAGGGAAGAAAAGAAGATCGCCGGTTGAAAAACAATCGTGGGAGAGAAAATGACGGTTTTCTAGTTTGGGAATAAAATGGAGAAGAAAGAGGGGTTATCTCTTTATAACGGATTTAAAATTTGAATTTAATGGCATTAAACGGTTACCAAGGGAAACCATCATTCAGCTGTCCTAGGGGATGACGTCAGCCTAGCCCCTTGTCATGTCAACAGTCGTCTGGGACGGCTGATGGGACACTCGTCTGCTCCCTAGGGAGTAATGATGGATAGCCATATTAAATAAAAAATTAGACCATCATGACAAATGCAAGGCCAAAAGCTTGCACGAAATTTGATGAAGGAAAAAATAACAAACCAACGCTCCCATAAGGGAGCCAGGGGTTTATAAAAATTACCCGGTGCTAACCTCAGCTCGAGCAGCGTTACCACCAGGGAATATGACAATGAACAAGTCACAAGCACTTCTAACTTCTTTACAAATGCTTATGACTGGGGGGCTGATGACGTGTGTCCTAAAACGACAACGTCTAGACCTCTCGTCAAAAAGATAAGCAAAATAAGTTTGATTAAGAGGTTGCCTGACTTAGTGGAGCTGATATAAGGCAGCTGACCTGCCGTATAGGAGCCTCAGGGCAGAAAGCAAACAGTAAAATGTCTTGGAAATGCAAAAAGGGATTTTGGCTTATTATCTTTGCAAGGGACAAAACATCACACAGCCCCATACCTTGTATTGGAAAAGATAAAAGCTGAAAATATCCCAAAAGGGAAAAGTCTCACTGCTGGGAACTAAAAGAGGGTCAAAACACATCCAGGTATGATAGGAAAGCTACCCTGAGGGAGCTCCTGGGCAGAATTCGACTACCTATATAAGGAGACCCTTGGGTAGACATTCCACACACACTTCTCACTTCTTCTCTCTACTCTTATACTCTCTACTTCATTATTTCCCAACTCCAAATGAATACATACTTATTCTCACGCCGGAGTCCAAACGCAGGAGGCTCCCTCCTGCGTTAAGGCTAACGGTGTCTGCTACCTTTTTGCAGGTCCCTTCCAGGAGCTTGAAGACCCCCATTCTCAGAACCAAATCCAAAACCTTAACTGAATCCAACCTTAAGACCTAAACCTTATCATAATATACCCTTAACCTATAATCCTAAACATCTCCTAACCTAATACCGGTCATTTTCCTTGTTGTAGCAACAAAACCCAAAGTACTTTTTGGCCCTATATTTTTTAATTAAAACTATTTGTCTTATATTTACAGTAACATAACTAAAATCACTTAAGTTTTGAAGAAAAAATAAAGTATTTACCCGTTAATTAAAAGAACTAGAAACTATATATAGATTTAACTATATAGATTTAAAAACAAAGGTAGAAATGGAATATTCACAGAAAGTTGAAAGATTTCTACACTCGGTGTTCACCATCCTTAGATTCGAAATTAATTAATCAAAAAGTAAACTACTATTTACGTCTATGTGGTTAGGTGGAAAATGCACCCTGAGCCCCTAATCCTATTTTTTTTCTTAGTCCATCTGCTTTCTTTTTTCCTTTGATTTGAGTCTCTAACCCTAACAAACGTAAAACTTATGTTAAATGCAACGTGAAAGGATCTCAAGGTGCTTTTTGCTCGAAATTAGATCGAACAAAAATGAAACTGGAGGGGCTTAACAAACAAAATTTTGAGATTATGGGCTCATGGTGCATTTTCTACCTAACCACATTAACTCGAATTATAGTTTACTCTTTATCACATTAAGCCGGGTGGTGTAGGTGGAGAGCAGCCACATGGGTATTGTGCGATAAGCGGTTCCCAAATAAATTGAAGGGGAAATTTTACAGGATCGCTATTAGACCTGCCATGTTGTATGGGACAGAGTGCTGGGCAATCAAGAAGACGCACGCACGCAAGATGGAGGTCGCAGAGATGAGGATGCTTAGGTGGATGGGCGGGCACACAAGGCTAGATCGGATTAGAAACGAGGTCTTTAGAGAGAGGTTTGGAGTGGCTAGGATATCAGAAAAGATAAAGGAAGGGAGATTGAGATGGTTTGGACATGTGAAGAGGAGACGAAAAACAGCGCCAGTTAGAGCAGTGGAAGCATGCGTTGTAGATGGGAGAAGGAATAGGGGCAGACCTAAATTGACCTGGGATGAGCGAATTAGACAGGATCTCATAGAGTTGCACCTCTCTGAGGACATGGTCCAAGAAAGGAGTTCGTGGAGAAGTGGGATTAAAGTAAGTGACTTTTAGGATTTGACACTTAGGTAGCATAACCGGGTATTATGAGACCTTAACTATAGGATTTCTAAACCAATTTCGATTTATGTGTCTATTTATCCTGTTTTCTTAAGTAATGTGAAACTTACATGTGGTTGTCGTCTCGTTTACATGTTTGTATGATGTTCAATGTATTATATTTTTATGCTCTATCTTACTAGCTTGTTCCTGCACTTGGTCCGTTTAGCCGATAGCGAAATATCCCTATGGTGCTTGTCTCTTTACTTGTATGTTTTCCTGTCTTCTGTTCTCTCTTCTTGAGCCGGGGGTCTCTCTGGAAGCAGCCTCTCTATTCTTATGGGTAGAGGTAAGGTGTGTCTACATCTCACCCTCCCCTGACCCTACCAATAGTTTTTACTATACGTGGGATATATTGGGTATGATTGATTGATTGATTTTTTAGAATATAAAATACTTTACTTAAATATTTTGATCATATTTGTCTTTCCATATGGATAGGATTTATTTTTGAAAAAATGATTTATGTTGAGGCCTTGTTGCTGATTTTGATATCATTGGCGCATTTTTTAAATTGCAATAGATGCACCAGTAACAAAAGCATAATAATTATGTTGTGTATATTGTTGATGTAATTACTGTTACTGCTGCTACTGCTACTGCTCCTAGTGTTGCTACTGCTCCTACTGCTATATAGCGTTAACGGCATCTTAGCTTTTTATAAAATAAGACACTTAGACACTGACACACGTTCAGGAGAGATAGAGAGAAATAGTCACACTAAAGTAAGAAGAGAAGAGAAAGAGCTGGGGAGATAGAGAAAATGAACAAGCAACGCTTCAGCGAACTAATTCGGTATGTGATTTGTTCCATCCCAGAGTTTAGGTCATGGTGAACCTCATGGTGGTTATTTTTTTGGTCAATTGTGGATTGGTGGTGGTTTTATCGGGAAGTCAGATGATGCCGAATATGTAAACATAGGTTGCTTCAAAACCACCGTGCAAACCACCATAAGCGGTTGAACCTAAAACTTAGGTATAGAGAGAGGGGGGGTTTAATCGGTAATAGACAAAGAGAAAGGCGAGTAGGTGCATAAAAGGGAAAAAGATGGAAACTCAGGGATCCTTTCTGAGGACCGGAAAATCGTTGCTCACACACCAATGCTTCTATTCCCGCAATCATGAGGGTATCTTTGAGGTGATGGTTGCAACCGATAGTGAAACCACCATAATTATTATTAATCGTTTTATGTTTCTTATAACTCTGTGCACATCAGGTGAACAACATACTTGCTAGCAAACTTGAGTGTTCTTAATTCTTATAAGTGTTTTCAAAATTCAAGCTAAAAAAAATAATAGAAACATATCCAACATCTGTAGTTTCTTTACACATCTAATCTATTTTATAGAACTTTAGGTAATGTTCGCTACATAGAATGAAATGGAATCTAGATGGAATTGGAATTTAGATTTCATTCATTATGATATTCATTTCAGTAAAAGAAGGAATTGGAATCTCAATTTCATTCTTTATTGTGTTCGATTACAAAGGAATTGAAATTGAAATTGGGAATAAAAATCCTTCAAATTCTTTTAACATGTGAATGACTTCAAGTGATAATGTTATATTTGAAACAATGGAAGTATAGTGTGAAATGACTATTAGATATAAACTTACGGCAGTTACAGAAGTAAAATCATCAAAAATATTTTTAGGGGTGTCTAGGGTTTTACTCAAAACAAGAAGCAGAGGCGTAAGTTTTTGAGGGCCTGAGGGGGCCCTGGTCCCCACCGTTTTTGCCGTAGTGGTAGAATTTTACGATTTTCGTAGGTAAATTGAGTCCGGGTTGAGTCCGCCCCCCACCGATTTGATCTTCCGGCCACTACCGATCGAAAAAATTGAGTTCGGCCCCCACCGGAACCTATGACCTCAAATAATAGGGGTCAAGGTTGGCCAGTGAGACGATGGGGGATAAGCTTCATCGTCGAGAGGGAAACAACCCAGATCACCAGCTAAGGCCCCTAAATGACCGCTCAGTGATAAAGGAGGTAGGGGTGCAGAGACAGCCAGAAGGTTTGCCTAGAAGCAGCCACCCTTGAAAAAGTGCGTAATAGCTCACTGATCGAGCGCTCTTGTGCCGAAGATGAACGGGGCTAAGCGATCTGCCGAAGCTGTGGGATGTAAAAATACATCGGTAGGGGAGCGTTCCTCCTTTATTTTTCCGTAGAAATATATTCGTTCAATAAGGGCTTCAAAAGATGTTGATCATAATTGATAAGATTGGTTACGGAGAAATAGGAAGCCAGATTCATATTCACATACATAAGAAGTATACAGGAAGAAGAATAGTCTGTGATTTATTTTTGAAAAAGAAGAACTGGCTTTCTTTGAATTTGAAGTTATTGAACCAATCCGATTGTAGAGTAGGTACTAATATTGTGGGTTTGTTTATTTCATTTAAAAGACCTGAAGTAGCAAAGCCTTGGGTAAAAATAGTACTTGAGGCAGTTATTGTGGTTAAATCATTTTTTATTTTTATTTTTTTGAAATAAGGCACTATATGAATAAGGGAGAAACTCCATGAAAGAAAAATTAATGATTCGTATAAACCACTTAGTGGGAAATGGCTTGAATAAATCCAACAAGTCATTAAAAATCCTGTTAGATGTAAAAAAGTAGCTATCATCCCCTTTTTCTAACTAATCATATGGTTTTATGATTCCATTGCCCAATAAGGTTAGGATTTCTCTCTTATTTCAAAAAGTCTGGAATCGTGGGTTACTTATTGGTGGAATACCAGGCAATCTGAAACTTTTTTGAATGATATGGAAGAAAAGAGTATTCTAGAAAAATTCATAGAATTAGAGGAACTCCTCTTCTTAGAGGAAATGATCAAGGAATACTCAGAGACACATCTACAAAACCTTCGTATAGGAATTCACAAAGAAACAATCCAATTAATCAAGATACACAAAGAGGGTCGTATTCATACGATTTTACACTTCTCGACAAATATAAACATAGAGGAGGTAGGATGGGCAGTTGGTCAGATCTAGTATGGATCAGTTGGAGTTGACAGCTCTCCTAGGGTTCTCTTATCGGGGATCCCTGGAAAGAGGATCAAGTTGGCCCTTGCGAAATACCCCGAGAGGTAGAAAGAATTACAACCCCCATCCCGCCTAAAATTCTAGAAATTCTTTGATAGTTAGAATAGATTTGTAGACCCGGCCGACTGATCCGTTTTAAATTTAAAAGATTTCGATAAGTCCTTTTCCTATTCCTTCTATGTCCATTTGTATTTATAATTAGGCTCTAAATAAAACAAAACGAGATTAAGCATGGGACAAGCGGGAAAATCAGAGCTTCCAAACCGCAAAATTGTGGGGAGCGTTGTGGTGTTCCTCGCGACCCTGCTCCTTCACTTTGAGTAAAACCCTCAAATTATTATTTTTAGACAAAAGATCAAATCAATGGTCAAGATTCCTTTCCAACCTTTTGTATTTTTTTTAATAATACTCTCAAATTATTATTTTTAGACAAAAGATCAAATACAAACAAAAAAAAACGTACGAACTGTACGAATCAAAGAAAAAAAAAGGCGGTGGCATTATTGTAAATAACAACTTTTATTTGCTACTTTCTTTTTCTCAGACATTATATCACTTTCTCTTACCTCACTTTCTCTCTCTATATAAAAGCAAAACATACGTTCAGTCTTTAGTTCCAAAATTACTCTAGAAAACAAACCATAACTATTTCACAAAAATACTAAACAAACACAATTTACTCTACAAAACAATCCATAACTACTTCACAAATTGCTCCACAAAGATATGCAATAACTACTTTAAAAATTATTCTACAACTCCAAAAATTACTTTACAAGAAACATTCAGTCTCTAGTTTCAAAATTACTCCAGAAACCAAATCATTACTACTGAAGAAAAGGTAATTATATAATTACTCTAGTTATAATTACGCTATACAAATACTCTAAAGTAATCAGCAGTGGTTTATAGTGTAGAGTAATTATTGTACAAGTAGAGTAATTTTGTAGCAGATCCTTCTTTCATTTCATCATGTTCTTGTTGATCCTCTGCTTTAAACAAATTCATGTTAACTCTTACTCACCTCCAAGTGTCACAAAAATTACTCTGCATAGAATATGCTAATACCAAGTTTCACAAAAAGTATTCTAGATAGAACAACTTCAAAAGCCTACAGACTTGAAATCTTGTTCTTCATAAAAAAAATAATAATAAACATCCTATCCTCACCTTTTCATAGCATGAAAACTGGAAAAAAAAAATCGTATAAAAATCATATATTACCTCCGGTTTTCCAGTTTTCGAAGATATTGAGCTTCATCTTGCTTGATCGTCTTCAATTGTGTTGTTAATTTGGGGTTTTTGTTAGGATTTTTAGAATGAATTTGAGATTTCTGGTTGGTACTGTGGGTTTTGTAAAAAAAAGAGATTTGTCTATAATTACAAAAATGGCACCGCCCTTTTTTGTTTGATTCGTACTATTGAAATCTATTTGTACATGAACCGACTCATTATTTTTAAAACCAAATGACTAATAAGTTTATTCCTGTTTATTTGGACCGTTGAATTTAAAAATACAGGACGTCACACGATTCCATCGATCCTGTTTTGTTGTAGTGAGGGAATTTTTTATGAATATTGTAATGGATGTTTTTTGAAGTGAGACGAATCTATTTATATAATAAAACAAAGCATTTTTAATGACATGTCATAATATTATGCAATCTCTCTTTTGAGAGATGTCACATAGGATGTGATGTGGTAACTCTAGACCAATTAAAAAAAAGAAATAAATATGGTTTAAATACCTAATTTATTAAATGTAAATATTAAACTTTTATTATTTTCTCTCTCATGTTTCCTCCCATAACTTTTAAACGTTAATGTCTTTTATATACGAGATTTTTTAAAGAAAAAAATTACACCAAATTAACGAGCGTTTTATTATCTTTCCAACGAGTACCATAGTGCTATATAAAAAACGGAGAAAAAACGACTATTTTTTGTAACCCGACAGGTATTGTGTCAGGTTTGGGATTAGTTTAAAAAAATTGTGGGTTTGGGTCGGGCCTGGGATTAGGTGATACCGACCCAATTACCCGAAACCACATACCCAAATACCCGAACTATATACCCGATCATATACCCATAAATTTTTTAACGCATCACATAACCCTTAGACTAATGCGTTCGATATTTCAGTAAATAACTTTTTTTCCTTATTTCATGTTAGTTTTTTTAGAATGATCGATTACAAACTTCCGAATTCATTTGACATTATATAATATTTTGTAATGACACTAAATTTATACTCCGGCGCAGAGATTCGTTTTTTTTATATTAAAATGATAACTTATGGCAGAGATTTGTTTAAAATAAATAATAATAATAATAATAATAATAATAATATTCATTAATCATATACTGACAAGTTATTAATTATGTTGTCATATTAGATATTTTATTATGTCATATTAGATATTTCAACCCGGGACGCTCCCGGGATAAAAACTAGTAATAGATTAAAAAAAAGGGTGATTTAAGTTAGCAAAATATTTTATTCATCCCACTATCTTTTAAATTATCTTTAGAGATCATTCAAATTATTTATTTTGTTTTTTGTGGATTACGATAATAAAAACAACTAGTGTTTTTGACGGGGAAAGACTATAGCCTTTATTGCGGGTCAAAATCATAAAGCTCTGCACATCAATATCATAAGGTTCTACACCTAAATTTCATACCTTGCACGACCTCAACACATGAATATTGGTAAGCGCTAACCAATCCTATTCAAATTTCAAAGCAAAGATACATCAATGCAATGGCCAAGCAACCTATAGAAAAACAAATGTTCTTAAACGTACCAACACATTAGTTAGACTTATTGCGGGTCAATTTCTTGATTATAAGCATTGTCAAATTAACCATAACTCTGCCATCGCCGTCGTCGCTACCATAACCTTTATACACCATTACAACTATTCCTAACCATTTAAGGATTTACACGGACTTCAGGTTCAGTATCCAGGTCCTTAATATGCTCCTTCATAGTGGCAATTACTTAACATTACCATTACCGAACCAAAAAAATATGTACCCATTTAAAAATAACATAAGTTAAGTTACAAATTTACCTTAACAAACACTCAATGGCTTATTATAATACTCCCCATATCTTCCTTAAGTTGCTTACGTTCTGTTTCACAGGATGATATTCTCAAGCAAAGTTTGGTACCTTTACAATGTATGCAACAATGCGCCAAGCATCTACTCGGTAAGCATTTGTAAAAACATACAACCCACCTTCTTCACAAACCACTTTCGATAGCTGTTAAACTCAACAAAAAAAGAGAAACAAATCAATTCGACATTTCCGACAACAAATAATGAAACCTGAAATCGAAGTCATAAACAAATAACACCAAACAACACAAACCTATTGTAAAAATTTATTAAGAAGTTAACGCCTGCAATGGAGCATCTATTGATTTAACCTCATATTTCAAGAAAAGGCATCATTCCATTTAAAAAAAAAATCCTCATCGAAGGGAATAATAAAAGTATATAAAACTTTAAATCCGATAGGTTAATATTATCCATGAAGTATAACTGCATCAATTCAATAGTAGAGAAAAGAATAATGGTAAACGTCTGTTTGGCTTTCTTGGCCGACAAATGATCCGCTTTATCAAACCGTAAAACCAGAAAAGTCAAAATAAAACTGAAACATAAGAGTGTTGACTTTTACTGCATCCCGTATTAGTTGTGGAAACTTTGTTACCCTGCCACACCGTCACGCTTATTACAACGACCTATTATTTACCAAATCATTTGAAGACCAACAAAAGCAACCACCACATCTCTTGGAACCACCGTCGCTATTGAGCGCTGAGAAACCGTTGTTGCCGGCAGGTAAAAACCATCTCCAATGCATACAACTCCTGAATAACAAAGCTTCCATTGAGCGTTGAGAAACCGTTGTCAATGTCGGGTCAAAACCATCTCCGATGCATATAACTCTAGAACAACAAAACTTCCATTGAGCGCTGAGAAACCGTTGCCATCTCCGGGTCAAAACCATGTCCAATGACCTGCATATAACCCTAGAACACCCCAAAGCACCACAGTCCAAACAGATTTTAAATAATAACATTCATATGAACATTTGAAGAATCTCATTTTCTCAACATGTCATAATATAAATAAAAAGTTTAATACTATGAAATAACTTTTCACAATCAACGGTTAGTGTCTAGCATTTCGAGTCAACTATAATTTGGCTTCCTTTTCTTCTTTTGTCTTGGTTTGTTGTGGTCCTTGGAAGTTGCAAGCTTTAGTAACAGCAGGTCAAAAACCCCCCATGTACACTGTAAAAATTTGTTTACAATTTTTATCTCTATATACGTGTATATGCAGCTTATTACAGACCGCACATACTAATTCACAATCATATGGACATCATCTATTCACGTAGCACAATTTGACCATAGGAACACCAAGAGAGTAAATGTGAAAACAACCAAGCGGTTCATAGACATTCAAAAGTTGCAAAAAGTTTCGTTCAAGCATTTTAACAAATACCTGGTGTGCTAAGTAGCAATACACTCGCCATAACCGTAGCACTTGCCGAAATGTTGCCGGAATCGTCATTCTCATTCACCGACTCTCACCTTGGCGCTTCCTCTCCCTCTCTCCCTATCTTTTCTCTATCTCTCTCTTATGGTGTCTACATCTGAAAAGATAGCTAAGACCGAGTGGACGCAACCACGAAGCAACCAATCCCCAAAATCGTCGCCCGAAAAGATGTTTCTGTTACTGCAGCCTCTCTCTCTGGTTTCTCTCTCTTGGTTTCTCTGTGGTTTTTGAGATTAGGAAGCACACGTGGATATGGATAGCCGACAGTGGTTTTTGAGATTAGGAAGCACACATGGTTTCTCTCTCTTCTCTTCCTTTTCTGTTTGTTTGACTTCCCTCTATCTCTACTGATGTGGTATGTAGCTTTCAAAAGAAGGAAGCCTATGGTGGGGTTGAAAGAGGAACGATGGTGGTGTATGACTGTGTAGATGCGGTGGCCGTCTTCTCTGAATGAAGCTGGTGCTAAGAATCGGACGAGAGAGGAGGTAGAATGGTGACGAAAGTACCACCTACAAAAGACGGGAAGAGACGAAAATGCCCATTACTGTTCAAATTAGCTCTGCGTTAAATATATATAGAATAAAGATCACGTTGACATGTATCTTTCGGCTTTCGTTTGATTAGTCGGTCTAAGATCACAAGGCACACAAAAGAAGTTATTGCATCATTCATTCATTCTAGTTTGAATCTCATGCTCAAGATTTCCTCACTACACTTTCAATTGACAGACTCAGACAACACATTTCGGCCAATAAATATCGGGCGGTCCTTAAATACCGACTTATGATTCCCATATTTTCCGTCAACGAACCGTGTCTGATTTGTATAAAAGCATCTTGGACAAGTTTAGAGAACACACCCTACATTGTAAGAAGTTGCCAGACTTTAAATACAGACATGACCTGGTTAGAGATGTTCTATGGGATGTGTTACGAAGGGCAAGGATTTCAGCAAAAAAAAAAAAAAAAAAAGAGGCTCCCGTGAATTTCTTGACGGACCCACTTGACGGATGGTCCACCCTGAGGCCAGCGGACGTTCTTGTGTTCGGATGGGCGCAAGGCAAGCATGCGTGCGTTGACCTTACTGGGGTATCCCTATTGGTGGGACTCCAGGATTCGGGTTTTGTGGCTGGGCAGACAATTTTGAAAGCCGAGAGCAAAAAAGTGGATAAACATGAAGTGACTTGTCTAGAGAACCAGCATGTGTTTATGTCTTTCGTTTTTGATACCTTTGAAGCGCTGGTTGAGTTTATATGATATGTTAAAAACCATACATGATCTTGACTCTAGCAAGTGAAATTCTTCCCAATTTCTGAATTTTGACCAAGGCTCTCAAAAGTAACGTACCATTTTTCATAAATCAAAATTAAGTTAAACACTTTAAACATGTTACAAACATCAAGTCCGATGAATTTAGACTATGGATTGTCGCAATTAATTTTGAGAATGTCACAATTAATTTTGAGAATCGATTTTACCACACCATCAAACATTGACATTATCCATTCCGGTAATATTTAACATATATTCATCGGGTTGAGTTATTCTGCAAAGGCTACAAAAAATGAGAAGGGCGAGAATACACTATAAAATTACATGTGTTCAAAAGATTAAACAAATGGGAAGGGTAATTTTGTCAAAAGAATATGCACATGCAAGTCTCATATTAAGGATAAAAAACGCTCGTTAATATGGTGAAATTTTAAAAAAATATCGTATGAAAAAATTATAGACGTTTTAAAATGATGAGGGGAATTGACATGTGCATTGCATGTGGATGGAGAAAGTCAACAAATGTGGTTTTTCCTTTTCATGTCATTCCTCTAATTTGTTATTTTTTTTTTCAAACAAACTAATCTTAACCCTTCAAATATAAGATCAATGAATCACAATGTTTCTTACCCTTTCTAAAAAAAGTGTCTTGTGTATTTGATCCTAACCCTATATTCTTCTTAAAGTTGCATCTTAGAGCAAACATAAAAATAAAAGATTTTCTACAATATCATAAAATGAACCAGATAATTTTTTTTTGAACGGCCAACGAAACGTTTCTATCAGATTACTCATGGGACCCGTAAACTGGCGAACCCAAGAACCCTCAGGACTATGCAAGGGGCTGGCCAGGGTAGCCAGGCTTGCCCACGAGGTTTCCGAACCGGGGAAAACCCGATCCCCCACCCATCCGAAGACCCACTGTGGAGAACCGGTAAAACTCGGGCGAGATCAGGACACGAACTCCTGACCATAGGTAGGAGTCATCCCTCATTTCTCTTAATGTCCTTCAAATGTAGCTAGTGGGAATTAAACCCAAGCCTCCCATAAGAAACTTAGGCCCTCAACCAACTAGGCTACAAGTGTTGGACAACCATTTAAGATTTTATTAAACCAAAACATATGATCTTGAACCAAAAGGTTAATTACAAGAATAATAATGATAAAAAAGATGAAATGGATGACTAGATCTTCATTAAGCATGAGGAGCCGGTAACACGCCTAAGCAAACAAAAGTGGGCTAGATCTTCATTAAGCATGGAGCAAACACAGGCCCAGAAAAGAGCCCAAACCATAAGCAACCCATTAGCAAGAATCCAACCTAGAGCCCAACAAACAAAATAAGAAATGAAAAATATATAAATAGGTAACTTTGATGTTGGATTAATAAACTTTAACACCACCCTAAATTCAAATAGCAAAAGCATCAAACATGTTTAAGCTCTTGCACATAATGTCATGTTGGTTAACCAGAAGACCCTTAGTAGACCCTTAGTAAAACATCAACTAACAAATTTTTTTTAATCGATAGCAACCCTTTTAATAAAGCAATAAGAAACTCTCTCTCTCTAAGGAAAAATAGATCGATTTCAAAGCGTTTTGTCTGGTATTAGTGGTCGCTTTGGTATAATCAGATAAACTTTCAATACATGATGATGAACGAAGTGTAAGTTTTCTCTTTAATCGATTCTACCTCTAATACTATTTTTCTTAGTGATTATGGTATCCAACGATATGGCCTACTAGGATAACTTGATACAGCCACAATCATATTCGTATCTGAGCCATGAACATTATTTTAAAGAATTGACACGACCATAAAGAACCACAAAAGTGTGTTTGTCACCCAATGATGCAAACACCCACACTTAAAATGTTTTGATTATGTTTTTAAATAGGTAAGGTTGTAAACAAACTCAATGACCCTAAACATAAACAACATTTATTTATTTTTGTTCTGTAAGTTTAATATAACAAACAATTAACATACACAAACACTTGAACAAATAAATTATCTTATATGTTTCTATTAATTCATTAAATTATCTTAATGTTTCTATTAGTTCATGTGTATTGTTCATTTAAGACACTTAAGACATTTCGTAGAAATAAATTATCTTATATGTTTCTATTAATTCATTAAATTATCTTAATGTTTCTATTAGTTCATGTGTATTGTTCATTTAAGACACTTAAGACATTTCGTAGGGCGTGGAGCTCTTTCTTTTTCTTTGCCACGTCAAACGATCCATGTCATGACGGAATCCAGCAAACAACAATAAATAATTCCCCTTTAGTTATGGTTAGAACCACGCATCCCCCTTCCACGTAATCATCACTATGTACCCTCTACATTACAATGTAACCCCTCTACCAAACGCCCCAAAACTCCCATAAATGTTGGCACATTGTTGATGAACCAACTTCCTTCGCGTCTAGGTCCGTGGAGTACTAGTAATGGTCTAAGCAACCATACACGCAATAACGCAATCAATTGACCATAACAAAATTTTTACTATAGATAAACTACTATTAAAAACCTTTAACATCTGTACACACATAAATAAACACTAATTTTCAACAAAGACACTAACGAACAAGCAATGTTCATATACATTCATTTAACTAAACGAATACAAATACGTAATTTACTTCTGTTCGTTCACCACAAATGCTTGTATTTTTGAGTTACATCCAGCTTAGAATAACTTTCTGGTATAGTTTGATCACTCGTTCTAGCATCCGCGTTTTTACTACTATTTACACTTTCACCACAAATGAAACTAGAAATGTAATTGTTACTCGAATTGTCAAACAATTCAACAACTCAACAACTTAAGTCTTAAGCTAAAAACATTTCTAGATGCATTTGAAAAACAACAAAAGATCAGGGGTCAACCTGCAAACATTTCTACATCTTTCTATCCTCTCATAACAGAGCCACAACACAACACAACCCAACCCCTTTCTATTCCTCCATAAACCCTCTCATTCTATTCCTCTCAAATCCTATATTATTATTATTATTCATAATAATAATAATAAGCAAACCCATGGCTGTTATATTATCTTCTTCAAACATGATCACCCAGTTCAGAAATCATCATCACTCTCCATCAGTAAAAACTGTTGCTTTTTCAAAAGGGGTTTTTATAAACCCTATCAATTTCACTCGTAAATCTTCGTCTTTCGCCATCAAAGCCAACAACAATGATTTGGTAATAATATATATTTTTTTTATATGATATTTGTTATGCTGTTAAGTTATTGATATTAGCTTCAAAACTCTTTTATTTTTATTTTTTTAGGATGGCATTTTTTATTAGGAGTAATGTAGTGTTTATACTTATTGTTCGTGCCATAGTTGTCCCTGAGAATCCTAAAAAATCCATGGTCGTAAGAATCGCTAGGCGCTAGTTAGCCGGTGGGGTACCGACGACTAGCAATTAGTCGGATTGGGATTTTCATGTTTAATTTTCAGTTTTATATATATATATACACACATTTTTATAGGTAAATATTGTAAGTAGATAGGTTTTTTAACACTTCCTCGACCCATTTCTTTATTTATAGAGGATTAATCGACGGAATCTATACGGTTTGGTCAGAAATTGGCCAGAATTTACAGTTTTGGCTGGAATTTAGCCGAAATTTCAAAGTTTGGCCAGAATCTGGCTGGAATCGCTGATTTTTGTCTTGCTGACTAGGGCCGATTAGGTTTGATTAGAGTCGACTTGGGCCAGTTAGGGCCGACTACCGATTAACGAAAAATTACTCAGTGTCCAACGTCCAACCGATTAGCGATTAATCACCAATTAATCGCCCACTAGTCCCAATTTTTCCACCACCGAAAAATCTTTGGGCCTCGGGCGAGTAGTGAAAATTGGGCCCTAATATTATTATTTTAAAAAATATATATAAAATAGCTTAAAATGTATTAGAAAAGCTTAAAATATATAATAAAAACTATATAAAAAAACATTTTTTTTAATTTCGGGCACCACGGAGACTTGGGCCTTGGGCTGTCCTCCGGCCTGCCCAGTCCTCTAAGCCGGGCCTGGCGACGAAATAGCGCCCGCTACTTTATGTTTAGTGATAAAGTAGAGAAACGGAAAAGTACATGTTATAAGAGTTAAGACCAAATCTGAGGTATTGAGAGCAGTGGAGATGAGAAAAAAAATGAAAAAAACATAAAATAATAAATTAATAAATGTTGCTATTTATGGATATATAATATATAGCGACACGCTAATTGCTATAGCCTCTATTGACAACTATTGTTGGTGCTAATTCAATCTAGATAAATCTCATACTGTTTTGTGTTAAGAGGCAGACAGTGGGTAGTAAGAATTGATTTTGAATAATTTTAACGTGTTTTGGATGTGGACAAAGTGGGAACTTTATAATTAAGCGTTTGGGCACGTTGTTGTAGCAAAGCCGAAAGGCAGACAATATTTGTTGGTACGGGACTACGGGGATATTGTTTTTCAATAATTGGTGTGTGTGTTTGTTAGCACAGAACCGGCGTGCTGATATAATTAGTTTTGAGTGTAATGTAAATGTGAGTTAATGAAACAGGTAGCATGGAACTACTTGCAATATTAATAATTAATATCACAGGTGTACCCAGTGTTGTAAAAGGTGGGCTAGGCGGTCGCCTAGTCCCTAGTCGGCCTTACATATCGGAATAAGCCCCTAGTCGCTAGTCTAGGTGTTTTGGGCATTAGGCGGTGGTTTTTTTTTTTTAATTTTTTTTATTCTTTTTTAAATTTCAAAGTATTATGTGTATATATCTAAGTATTATGTTTGTATATCTTAACATATTTTCAAAAAGCACCTAAATTTGTGTGTGTGTGTGTGTGTATATATATATATAAAATACGTATAAAAATACCAAAACGCCTAATTCCGCCTAGTCCCGACTAGTCCCTAGGCTAGACCTCACCGCCTGCCTAGCTCCTTCTACAACCTTGGGTGTACCAATGGATGTTTCCTACAGTTTTTTTTATATGGTACTGCAGAGTGATTAGGATTAAAAACCCACGCGTTTAAGCACAGTTTGAGTGAACCCCAACCCCCAACAATAAGGATCAAATTCTAATAGAGTAGATGATCTACTAATGCTATTTGTATATATATATCTATAAGATGTCCATGTACAAGATTTCAAGATCCAAATAGGGCAATCGAGGTGTAACTGTAAGAAGCTCTCTAAATTCTCATCCTAGACCAGGAGACAATATCAACCATACCCAATACGTCCCATCCATAGCGAAGCTATTAATGTTGTCTCGGGAGGGTTGGATGTAGGCAAGCCCTACCTTTGTGCCATGGGATAGATGTCCAGATATCAAAATCAATGAAAAAATTACATAGAAACTCAAAGAATCTACACAGCAGAAAGACATAGATTACTAATACCATGTTAACTAGATGATGCTTTTTTCGGTTACCACGAGAACATGTTACTGGAAAGTGGAAAACTCATGGGACCCCGCCAATACCGTGCTAACCAGTGAAATAAGGCAAAACGCAAGTTGCGCTGGAAGCTGGATTCGTAAGACCTCTCCGTGGGATAAAAGCGCTTACCACTGCGCCACCACCTTGAAGGTTGGGAAATGATGGTTTTATTGGAGTTAGAAATAAATTCCATTAATAGATACCTAGGTTGCAGCTTTGTTAATGTTGATCTCCTACTGGTCATATCGTGCGTCCCTTGCAGTTTCTGTTTATATGTCCTAATACTCATTATGCTTTTGCTAGTATTGGTTGCCTAGATAGTCAAAACTCAAACGCATACAAGGCGTGCGCATACGTGACACACGAGCCCTTTACTCCTTAAGTGCGCCTTTGATTACCTTGTTAATTGTATAAGAATTCTAATTTTTACTTTTTATGACTTTCTCTAAATGAAAATGCCGTCACATGAGCAATCTCAGGCTGAAGTTCAACCTAAGAGAAGCCTGGAAGCACCAACTAACCCTGAAGAAGTCGACAACTTTAAGGAACCTAAAGAGGAACCGCAGTCCTTAAAACTTGTTAAGGAAAAGGCGAAGACAGCGACAGCCATGCAAACATCAATGGATTATCAACAGGTTCTTAAGTATCCCCTTGTTACTGAAGCTGCAATACAATCGATCATCAAAGAGAATACTCTGGTTTTTATGGTGGATGTACGCGCAAACAAGAAAGACATTAGGAACGCCTTCGAGAACATGCTTAAGATCAAGACCAAGAAAATTAACACATTGATTAACTATGATGGCACAAAAAAGGCTTACATACAGCTGCCTCCCGAGAATCAGGCTGCTACAATCGCCAAGAGACTCAAAATTTTGGCTTAAATTTTTTGTCGCATGGAGACCAGATTTGTGTAGTGTATATAACCAAGGCGATTGAGGATGCAGCGGATGAGCATGTAAGTTAAACTTTTTTTGTTTCAAGATTATATTTTAGTACAAGCTTGTCTATTTTGGATGTCGTTCTTGGTCCCTGTTGTCAGTCATGTTGGTTGTATTAGAATCAAATACGGGTCCTTTATCCATTTGTTGTCGTGTTTTGTGGGCAGGGGCGGCTCTAGCGTATAAGAAAGTAACTCATTAAGTTTCAGCTACTACATTGCAGCATGGAAATATAGGCAACTGGCGATATTTAACATGTCGTTCTGAAACACAACGCTGACGTGATATTAAGTGGGTTTGGGTTAGGATTGCTATTGATATGAATAAATACGAGCCATGTTAGTGTTCATCTTTTCAATCAATCAACCGGTTAACTTGATGTTCTTCAACTCGTCAACCCAACATAATTAACTTTTCGTACCTGAATCCGTACGCCTAGTCGGTTGAGGCTAAATCTGTTTAACTAAGTTCCCTCTTGTGTTAAGCGTGCCAAAATTATGTTTTATCAATTTAATATAATCATGCCACTTAAGTTAATAAACAAAATGATTAAAGTTTAAATATCTTTTTTGGCCGATCTTGCTATAAAGAGGTTTATGGTTTTATACACATTCTCGAGTGTGTTTAAATTTTATACGGAAACTAAGCCATATGGTAGCTTTTCACTTGCCTATCAGGAGCAAACGTCTTTAGCTGACAAAAATATTAGTTACGCAACTTAGGCTAGCCGGGGTGGTCCATGATGGCCACCCCGTGATACAATGATCGCCGTGATACACCGGCCCGTCAAGAAATATCACGGCCCCGATAGGAAATTCCGTGATACACATCACGTTGGCTAAAAGTAGTCGTTGGCCAAAAGTAGCCGTTGGCTAACGTTCATGCGACCGTTTATTTAAAAAAAAAAAAAAAAAAAAAACTTTTTTTTCCATTCACTATATATACATATCAATACCAAATCAAAATACCACACAATCAAAACAACACACAATCAAACAATACAATAAAAAAAAATATGGAAGGATCAAGCAAGAAACTATCGGCCACCAAATGAAAGTTTAGACCAAAGGTTCGGCCTAACGTAGGCGAACCGGCTCGATTTCGTGAAGACGCACCACCAACCCCACAACCTACACACCAAACCTTTCAAAACCAAAGTTTTCAAAACCTTATGTTTCAAACCCAACAATTCTCGCTTCCAGAGAACTATACGGTCCAAGATTCTAAGGAAGAAGATGATGATGAATATGAAGAAGAGGTAGAGGTAGAGGAAGAGGAAGAGGAAGAAGAGGAGATACCAGTGCAAGCAGCAAGAGGTAGAGGAAGAGGAAGAGGAAGAAGAGGAGATACCAGTGCAAGCAGCAAGAGGAAGAGGAAAAGGAAGAAGAGGAGGAGATACCGGGCCAAAAGAAATAATTCCCTGGTCGCAAGAAGAAGAAGTGGCGTTGACCAAGTCGTTTTTACGTACTTCCGAGGACAAACAGGTTGGAAATCAACAACCATCCGAAACGTTTTGGCTGCGAGTGAAGGCACACTTTGAACAACTTACCGACATAAGGAGAAGGCGGATGGATCAAATAACCGGTAAATTGACTGATTTACAGAAAAAAATGAGTAAATTCAACGCCCTATACGTCACATAGGTATATGATGTTATTTTTTTTTAAATCGTTTACTTTATATTTTTTTTATAAAAAATTGTTGAGTTTATATTTTTTTATAAATTATAGAAACGTCTTTGGCCAAGTGAAGCGTCGGATGTGGAAATCATACGTGCGACCCTCAACGATTATCAGCGGGTGTACCTAAGGAGCGGTTTTAATTTGTTGGATTCTTGGGAAGTTACAAGAGTTCATTCGAAGTGGGTTCCCATTGATATTCCCAAGGTTAACGAACTTGAGTCATTGACATATTCGTAGATAATGTGCTAATCCGAAATAAGTAACGTATCACAAAAACCGATATTTGCTATTTAAAGGCATGAAACTTGGCAAAGAAAATCACTAAGTCATACACATATAAAACACACACATTCATGCATACATGTTTTGTGAACCATGGCTAAAGATGGTGAGTTAAGGTAAATGATTGTTAGTAATATTATTGGGGAGGTTAAATCGGTTGAGCTTCTTTGGGCTAAGTATAGAGCTAAGATTTTGTTTTTAAATTGGTTGAATTGGAGTAAATTTGTAATTATGTAAGTTGTTGTGTTTTTACGGCCCCGTTTTATGGGTTGGTTGATTCGTTTTAATGAAGTATACCTTAAAAAAGTAATAGTCAATAGGGATGAACTCGTGATTCATATGGTGGGTATGTATGACTCATTAATAGTTCTTCACCATTGCCAGTCTTAGCGCCACGTGACTCTCCCTTTCCCTTTCTCTCAAACAAGAGTGTGGTCCCCGTGCAATAACATCGGAGAGAGAGAACGGCACTCTCCCTTTCCCCTTCTCTCAAACAAGAGTTTGGTCCCCCTGCAATAACATCGGGGGGGGGGGGGGGGGGGGGGGGTTGTTTGTCCCCATAAGTAAAGGGTTCCACGTGGGATCCCCGACCACCTCACCGCTCCAACACCCCTCAACCTTATAACACATTGTGACACTTATAACTATTAGTGGACCGTTTATGACTTATAAATTACTCATTATGACATTTATACTTATGACGTACTATGACTATTAATGGACTGTTATCTATATCTATATCTATATCTATATCTATACTACTATATAGTACATTCTAGATGGGCAACAAGATAATTTAACTTCATTATAAAAGGACATCATTGTAATTTACATCAAATCATTAATACATTATTTAATATAAACTTCTAACTAATTAATACTTTATTTAATAAACTTATAATTATAATTAAATGAACTAAATGCATTTTCTCAACAATAATTTTTATATTTATAAATAAAAAAATAAGGTAGAGATACATATATAATTAAAACAAAACAAAATTAAAGAAATTTATAAAAACAAAATAAGTAATAGTATTATGTTATTATATATAACTAAGGAGCAAATAAATAGACTTAAAGTTATCTATTTTTAAAAAGCACTGTATTACTTATTAGGAACATTATATAAAAAATTACCCTTGCACAAAATATAATTTGAAGGTACGTGAGGAGATGAGTTCGATGAAATTATTACCGGTTATTCATATCGGTTCAAGTTCTCTATTCGTGCTTCCGAATAAATGAATTATTGAGACTAAATGGATATTGAAGTGTTTTTTAAGAAACTTATATTTCAACATCTTTGACAACAAAATAGAGAAAAAAGGCTCGAAAAGTGTCCATTACATTAAATTAGCCTATAGATAACCTTTTTTTTTTCTTAAACCAGTTTGGGTTCTTTTAAGTTCTTTAGCCAAATCCACACGAGCTAGAAACCACGAGGGGCCAAAAATAAACCAAACCTCCTAGAACCGATTAGCGTTGGGGAAAACTAAAGAATCTTTTTTTATATTTACAATATTTTAGTTTTAGGTTTTTTTATTAGTGTTATTATTACTATTTTATCTACATTTCCATTTAACTTTCATTCAAAATTGATTTGTCCCGCTGCGTAGCGCGGGATCACTTCTAGTGACTTATAAATGATCTATTATGACAAATATGACTATTATTAGCAAACTAATTTGAATATGTAAACTTCATGCATTATATATCAATAAAATAGTTACATACATGAATATGAACGCCATTCCAACTTTGGTTTGGTGGTACAGGTTTTGTGCCTTTTGGGAGTTTAATTCTTAGAACATGTGTAGTGGGGGGTTTTATTTATAAAGCCCTTGTTTCTAATTGGTCTACGTGGCAGCTAAGTCAGCATGGAGAAATAAAGTGAAAAGGGAGTGTAGTGGGGGAAGAAAAAAGGGGGCGCTATTTATAAAAAAAAAAAAAAAAAAAAAAAAAAAAAAAACTGATAAACACATATTGTACACGTGGCAACTGAGGATTGGTTGGGCACTTTGGCATTTGGCGTTATATATATAACGCTTGGGCATGAATTTGTATTATGGAGCCCATGTGTTTTGGTGTTTGGGGCTTTATTTTATAAAATAAAGCCCCATATAACGCCCATTACACCCGGACTTAGCATGGGGTAAATTAAGTATGTGTAATTTGGTGTAATTTAGGAGTTGGAATTATGTAACATTCGCCGTTAAAAAACATGAGTATGAACAAGAACAACGCGAGTCATTGTCCTGTATGGATTGACTTTTATGGCTAAGAAACTTCGCGTCTGATGACGTGGGTACCTAAATGACCCAGTCAACAATAATTAAGAAAGAAAAAAGGTTAACTTCAGCAAGAGAAGCATGGGATAGAGAAGCACATTTACTCAGCACAAGGGGTCAGAGCTTATCGGACTAAGGCAGCTTCCCCTACGATGGTGCTATAATGATTAGGGTCAGAAAGTCAACATGATTTGACTTCAACACACTGAGCCATAAAGCACCCCATTAATGTCATTATTTGGCTTAGAAAAGATAAAAAGGTACTTACACCAAATAGGCAAGGTCTTCCCACACAAGCAAGGAAAGGAGAAAAGCAACTACCAGGTATGGAAGGGGAGTTGGCTCGAGTATGCTCGTAGGCTCGAACTTCCAGCCTATAAATAGGTGCCCTCATCAGCCATTTCTTCATCCCTCATTCTATCTCTCACTCTTAGAGCATTCACACCCCATCCGTCATTTTATACTCTATAATATAACAAAAAATCATACTTTTCAAAATTTATCTCTCATTTTAAAAAACCTCCCACGTCCCATCCACCATATTTACCTTTATCTTACTCACAAACACTTATTTTATTATATTCCTCGTTAAAATACACTCACAATAATTTGATGGGGGTGAATGGTAGTTTTTTATATATAAAAAACTAGAAGATGGATTTTTCAAAATATAAGGGCGGACGGGGCATTACCTGTGAGTTTTTTAAACTTCACTGATTTTAACCAATCCTACACTTCCACGTCACTTCACTGATTTCCTTCACTGAAACATTTTTTTTTGAAGGCAATGCTATATTGATTATTTACCAACAATCAATTAGAGAGAGATAGAGACAAAGAGGAGAGAGAAAGAGAAAAATCACGGGTACCAGCCCGTTAACTAGAACCAGAATTTGGCTCACGGGACCACTACCAGCATGGGTGGCGACGGTGTTACTGTGCTGGTAGTGAGGTACCCGTGCCCAATTCTGGTAGCGCCCCGTCTGCCCTAAAGATGGGGTATAAAATGGTGGATGGGATTTATGGTGTTTTTAGTAAGTTTTTTAAAATTTTAAAAATAGGGGGAGGTTTGATGGAGGGGATGTGAATGCTCTTATACTCTATACTTATATTCTCTCCATTCATTTCGTATCACCTTCTTGAAAAATCAATTCCTATTCTCACGTCGAAGGTTGATCGCGGGCGACCCCCTCGGTCAGACTAACGGTGTTCTTCTTCTTAGCAGGTTTCAGGAGACATCATGCTAGGACGTTTTTCTTTAACCTAATCCTGACCATTATCCTTGTTGTTGTAGCAACAACGTCTTACTTGTAATCGCGTATGAATCGGGTTACTTTTTTTAATACATTTATCATGACGTGTTTAGTACAAAATGTATCATGTTATGTTCTATTAGGGGTGTGCATGGGTCAGTTTGGTTCGGTTTTTACCATTAACCGTAACCATAACCATAAACGCTAGTTCGGTTATGGAATTTCATTAACCATAACCAAACTTCGTTTATGAATTCGGTTATGGTTATGTCGGTTATCAACCAACAAAATCAACTAAAACTAACTTTCGACTAAAGTATAAAAATCAAAGCCAATGGGTCTAAAAACCCGGAACCTACAATGTTGTACTTAGCTTAGCTATTTTTTATAAGGCAATCAAGAATACACTTTGTAGTTATACTACCAATGTAGGATCTTTTTTAATAAGATATTAACAAAAAATATACTTAAGCTGTTGATTACAAGTTTAACTCGTCATAAAAAAAGCACTACATTAAAATTATTTTGTTAATAACATACTTTTATTATAGTAAAAAACCTCTACATAGTTAATGTAAAACATAAATCTATTACATAAACTTAACATTAAAAGTTCGGTTCGGTTCGGTTCGTTAACCAAGCCTTCATAACCATAATCGCTCGGTCGGTTAAAGAAATTTCATAACCATAAACATTGGTTATGTCCAGTGGCGAGGCTTAGTTGGGGCGGGAGGGGGCGGCCGACCCCTCCGAATTTTCGTGCAGAAGTTCCGATTATATAGTATTCGTATAGAAAATTTTGTAAATATAGGGTTTCGACCCCCCGAAACTAGTGACTTCCGACCCCCCGGTGACTTCCGACCCCCCGAACCTTCGGGTCAAGCTTCGCCACTGGTTATGTCGGTTATTGGTTATGATGGTTAATTTGCTCACCCCTATGTTCTACCATATAAAAAGGTTATCTTTATATATTTTAAATATATAAAGTACAAAATTTCTCCAATATATTTAAATCATTTGTTTGAGATCATTGTAACAGTAGTAAAACATACATTGAAATTTAAGAATGTTGTTACATTCTTCAAATTATTCTGAGAACTTTAGTTAAAACTTCGTGAAAGTTTTGTATATTGATAAAACTACTTTTCGTTATAAATAGATAGATCTGTTTTGTGTTGTAAACTAGTTCGGTTTTATACATTTATATTAACTGTTTTTTTTCTTCTAATAAGTTGTTTATTATTATGTCCTTGGTTCCCAGCTCAGCTGGTTCCTTGGACACCGGGAAGTGACGGAAGACCCCTTCGGGCCGTAAGGCACGGGGGTTCGATTCTTGATCCCAGCTGGTTTTACCGATTCAATGCTGTCGTGCCTTCGGGCGGGTATTGAGCCGGGTTTTCCCAGGTTCGGTGCAGCTAGCCGGGTTCGGGGGGGGGGGGGGGGGGGGGCGATCCGCCGCGGGCTTGCCCGCCGCGAGATGACCGATGCCTTTGTCCACTGGGTCTGCGCGGTTTAGTTGGCCATTCAAAAAAAAAAAAAGTTGTTTATTATTTTTCTAAAACCGTTATAGAGTTTATATGTTTTTCTTATATCTACCGTTTTGGAATTAGTGTTTCTACGGAAATATGAGAATATAAGAAATTAAATTTGTAACTTAGACATGCTTAATTTACTACTCAAAAGACAAACGGTTTGCCTTGAAATCGATTTTTCAAAAGAATAACCGGGCAATAGAAGAGTAGAATTCGTTCCATCATATATTCCTTTAGATTTCGAAGAATTAGTCTCAAAAATCTTTTATTTAACGTGAATAAAAACACACAATGCATTACCAATCATGTAATTTAGTCCATCCCTGTGGAAAGGGATTAAGATTACCCCCCAAATAAAATCCATCTTCCCTAACTAACCAAAAACAACTTCTTGGTGAGCGATACTTTCCTGTTGTGCAGTATTTTTGACTTGTATCAAAATCGAAAACATCAAAAAAAGCAGTTTTTGAATTCCAATAGAAATGGGCATAAAATAGCGTGTTGTATGCGCTGCAAAAGCCCCAGTTTTCATTCTCGTTTAATGCAAGTGTATGATTTCCGAGATCATCGTCACCTGATTGTACATGAACGGAGATAGGATCTTTGATATTGTTGTAGATAAAAACATTCCAATGACTAAGCAAACAAAACTTATTTGTTGTGTCGGATATAGGAGATGCTTGTGGAGTGTTTGAAATTGTAGATGCATTTGTTATGATAACAAGGTAAAAGCACAATAAAGATAAACTCTTCATACTATTGATTGAGTATGTTACGAGCATATAAAAAAAACTTTGTTATATATACACCTAAAAAGTTGTTTATTTACTCCAAATTAATTAACATTCTATGAATGTAAAGGCAATTTTTGATAACTAAAACGCATAGTATTTCTATTTACTTTTTAGGGGATCCAATCAGTATATGCTTTCTCATTTCTTCACAATTAACTAAAGGCGATGGATGAAAAAACTTTGTTATATATACACCTAAAAAGTTGTTTAATTACTCCAAATTAATTAACATTCTATGAATGTAAAGGCAATTTACGATAACTAAAACGAATAGTATTTCTATTCACTTTTTAGGAGATCCATTTATTAGTATTTACTAGCTTATACCTCGGGAGCGTCCCGAGTTGAGAAATCTAAGTAAAGTGAATAAAATTAAAAGTATCTAAACTATAAAAATGACATCTATGTATCAACTTACATTAGATACTTTAAAAAAATACCAAAAGATCCATTTCACCTTACAACATCAACACCTAAAACAGAATATTAAGATCCCAAGCACTTTAAGGGGACATATATTGTTTAGCACCAATACATTCAGGCAAAGGTCTTTAACTGCATACAATAAGATTTGAGCTATTTCAGAATATGGTAGAAAAAGAAAACATAACAATTACCTGTTGGAGAGCGTCCCGGGTTGAAATATCTAATATGACATAATAAAATATCTAATATGACAACATAATTAATGACTTGCCAATATATGATTAATGAATATTATTATTATTATTATTATTATTATTATTATTATTATTATTATTATTTTAAACAAATCTCTGCAATAAGTTATCGTATTCTAATATAAAAAAAAGGTAATTGGGTCGGTGAAGGGACAGGGAGCCTAATCCGAAAGGCGTCCATATCCCCATGAAACAACCATTGCACCAGACCATGGCGGAGCAACGCACCCGCGCGACGACAAGTAATCAACATGCCTCGCGCGCCAAGACAGATGATAAGCAGCAGACATTACCTGGCACGCGCGTAAAATCACGCGCGGAATCTTCCCTTAGCACTTTTTCATACGAGGTACAAAGAACGACAAAAGGAAGATTCATAAAGATCTATGTCAGTGTACACACCAGCAGGAGAAGGACATGTGGCAGATAGTGCAATAGGAGAACGGCTACACTGTGCATACTGTCGTCGAACAGTGACCAGCAGGCATTACCTCGCCAACTGTCAGACATCACATCAGACGGCAGAGATAGCCTGAGCACTGTAGCAAGTACAGCATCACTATGCACCACCAGAAACCCGCCACGTGTCCAGCTACAACAACGACCACACTGTAGCGTGACGTCATCAACAGTGATCAGCCTTTCCCGCCAATTTCAGAAGGACCATGGACTTGGGCCTCAGTTGGGCCCAAGCCAATGGTGTCACCAGTGGGCCTTTCCATGCAGCCCACTTCGGTGCCTATAAATAGGATTAGGTGCAATCCTTGTATTCTCATTCAGAAATAGCCATAACAACCACATACAATCTTTGTAATCTCTCATTCTTAATAATACTCCGGTGTACTTACAGTGGACGTAGGTCATTAAAGACCGAACCACTTAAACCTCGTGTTCTCACACACTTCTTGCACACACTCACACACACACACACACACACACTAAATCTCCAAACGGGTTTACCATCACGGTTTGGGTAAAAGATTAAGCTTGTAGTTACATAAGTATAAACCACCCGGTGATTAGCATTAATCATCGTGTTACTTATTGTTTCTTCATTGGCGCCATCCAACGGTTAGAACAGCCCTATTAACTCATCTTTTAACCCACCCATGGCTGAACCCAACCCTAACACTTCTGCCCTTAACCAAACCGGGGACGTCGACACTCAGTCCCCGGAAAACCAAAACACACCACACACTGTCGTCAAACAACCCACTTCACGTCTCGAGCCGGACCTCGAGATCCGTGACGTAGACTCGGGTGATGACAGTGACGGCGGTTCCGAGGAGGACCCGGACCAGTGGCTCCTTCGTCAGAACGCCAAGAGTGCCGCGATATACCAACGCAAACTCTTGCAACAGGCCAAGAAGAAGGGCAAAACTCTCACTTATGACACCCCGTCCAAAAAGGGGTACAAGAAGAAAGACTCGGCCACTCACGACGACGGTCGTAGCGGGGAACCCGGCGGAGACGCCAGGGTTCGGGGCTGCGCGAAGTCACGTGAGGAGCCGGATGGCTATGAGTCGTCTAGCAGCGACTCTGACTACAATAGAAAGAAACACCGTCATCGCTCGCGTCATAACGACGAGGACGATGACTTGGTCAGGCCGTTTAGACCAAAAGCTTTCGCCGAAAAATCAAAGTTTGTCGCTCGCATCGCGACGGCCAAAATACCAAGGAAAGCTAAGCTTCCTAGCAGCATCGGTAGATACGATGGCCTGCGTGACCCGGATGACCATGTGCATGACTTTGAGTGCGCAGGTATGTCGGTAGACTGGCCCGTCCAGGTCTGGTGCCATCTGTTTGCACAGACTTTAACCGGCGCGGCCAGAGTCTGGTTCGACAACCTCCCCGCCGGGAGCGTTAAGGATTTCGACGACCTCACCGACAAGTTTGGAAATCACTTTTCACACTTGCGCAAGCACAAGAAGGACAAGGCGCATATTTTGTTATGTCGTCGACACGATCATGAATCCATCGAAGACTTCATAGATCGATTCAACAAGGAGGCCTTGCAAATAGGCTGCGGGGAAGACGGTATTCCGGAGTCCTGGGATGAACTCATCCACTCCGCGAAAATATATGCCTCCTCCGAAAAATCTTTCAACCAGATGCACGGTTTCCAGCTGCAACACCATAATAATAATAATAATAAACACAAAAACAAATCTGTCTGGAGCCGCATCTCAGGTACCGCCGACGAGGGAAAGTACTCCCCCGCGGGCGATGCCCGCCAACTCATCAATAACAAGCAATCGCGGGATCAGCGTGGACATTCAAAGAAAAACCACGATTGGACCCCGCTAACAAAAACACCATCCCAGGTCTTGAAAACAGAGCAAGTCACGCTGAAAGAAGCCAACCCCTTGGGGAAACGAAGGAACGTGGACCGAAGCAAGTTCTGTGAATACCACAATGACTTCGGTCATCTCACAGACAACTGTTATAGCCTAAAGATGGAGATCGAGGCCGCGCTAAAGTCGGGACAGCTGGGTCATTTGGTAAAGAACGTCCACCGCACTGGCAAGGGTAATGCGGGCGACGAAAATCAAGCGGAGGGGTCGCGAAAGAAAATCCGTGACCTCAACACTCATGCCGCCACACTCGTCCCTCGTCATCACTGCAACGTGACTAAGCGTGGCAAAAACACCCAGCACGGCAAGCGCACCCGTCTGCAACCACTCGATGACTCATGGAAGGAGGCCGACGTCCTCATGCCAAAAGTCAGAGGCGGCGCTTCCTGCACCGCCCCACTAGTCATAACCGCCGTTTTCGGACATTACCGCACGCGGTACATGTTCTTAGACGGCGGCAGCAGCACAAATATCATGTATGAGCAATGTTTCCAACAATTGGATGCAGAAGACAAAGCGAGGCTCGTACCAGTCAATGAGCCAATCTCAGGTTTCATTCATGAGACCATCATGCCGCGGGGCATGCTCTTCCTGCCGGTCACATGGTCCGATGGCACCCATGAGCGCACGGAGATATGTGACTTTATGGTTTTACCAGCCACTTCAAATCATGACATTCTACTGGGTCGGGAAGGCATCGCGCGCTTTAACGCCAACGCTTCAACGACGCACGCGATGGTCGGTTTTCCGACCAAGACAGGCATTGCCTTCATCAGAGCCAATAAAGACTGCCACACCACTGAAGCCGCCAAGCCTCCTAAGATGGTCAAAACAAACGCCCGCACCGAGCCGGAAAAATGGGCACTAAACCCTAAATTTCCGGAGCAAACGGTGATCATTGGCCATGAAATCTCCGAAACCATACGCAATCACTTGAAGCAACTTCTGATCAGCAATATGGATGTCTTCGCGTGGCAACCAGCAGACATGGTTGGTGTTCCCCGCGAAATAGCGGAACACAGGCTCAACGTCTACCACTCCGTAGAGCCCATAGTACAGAAGAAACGCAGTATGGGCCCGGAGAAAACGAAGGCCATGAATGAACAAGTCACCGAGCTGCTCAACGCGGGCATCCTTCGCCCTATCAGATATCAAACCTGGGTGGCCAATCCTGTCATGGTCGCCAAAGCTAACGGAGGCTGGCGCATGTGCGTCGATTACAAAGATATCAACAAGGCGTGTCCCAAAGATTGTTACCCTCTGCCAGAAATCGATCTAAAGGTGGATTCACTCGCCCCATATCGGTTCAAATGCTTCTTGGACGCGTACAAAGGTTACCACAAAATCCAAATGGCCAAAGAAGATGAAGACAAGACCGCGTTCCGAACGGACGCGGGCATCTTCTGCTACACCAAGATGCCTTTTGGTCTGAAAAACGCGGGCGCCACATACCAACGTCTCATGGACACGGCCTTCATCAATGAAATCGGCGTACGACTGGAAGTGTATGTTGATGACTTGGTCATCAAGAGCAAGGATGAAGGAGACATGCTTCGAGATATCCAACAGACGTTCAATCAATTGCGCAAAGTGCGCATGAAGTTGAACCCAAGCAAATGTTCATTCGGGATGGAAGAAGGCAAGTTTTTGGGCGTCATTGTAACGCGGGACGGTTTCCGCGCCAACCCAGAAAAAGTACAAGCAATCGAAAGAATGTCGTCTCCCGCCTCCGTCAAGGAAGTACAGACATTAATAGGTCGCCTCGTGGCCCTAAACCGATTCTTGTCAAACTACGCTTCAAAGTCATTCCCGTTCGTGGACACTTTGAAGAACTGCTTAAAGAAGAGCAACTTCCGCTGGACTCCAGAGGCGGAATCAGCATTCCAAGCAATGAAGCAGTGCCTAATGAACCTCCCAACACTAACAGCGCCGCTTCCTAAAGAACCACTTACGCTTTACCTCTCCGTCACGGAGCGAGCGATAGGCGCAGTTCTGATGGTCGAGCGCAAAGGAGTGCAAACGCCAATTTATTACGTTAGCCGCACATTGTTAGACGCGGAAACAAGGTACACAATTATGGAAAAGCTGGTTCTAGCGCTTGTTCATGCATCTAGAAGGCTCCGCAGGTACTTTCAAGGCCACCCGATAAACGTCCTCACGGACTATCAGATAAATGACATTCTCTCCAAACCCGAACTGTCCGGCCGCTTGGCCAAATGGGCTATCGAGCTGGGGGAACACACGATCAACTATAAACCCCGGCCCGCAATCAAAGGCCAGATACTCGCGGACTTCGCTACAGAGATACCGGCCGACAAAGTCCAAGAATGCAAAGCCGAAGAATCACCCGCGCCATCGCACGACCCGTCGCAAAAATGATCCCTATTCACAGACGGGGCCTCCAGCGACGACGGCGCCGGCGCAGGATTATGCCTCATCAGCCCAGATAAACACGAGTTCACGTACGCCATCCGCCTCGATTTTAAAAGCACAAACAACGAGGCGGAATACGAAGCGTTGCTGGCAGGCCTCCGCGTTGCGGAAAAAATGGGGGCCAGGCACGTTGAGGCACACGTCGACTCACTACTTGTCGTGCGACAGATCAACGGATCATACGACGCAAAGGACGAAACCATGGCCTTATATCTGGAGCAAGCCAAGCAACTCATGCGACGGTTCGACTCATGCACCGTCGAGCACATCCGGCGCAGTGAGAACAAACCAGCCGATGCGCTGAGTAAAATGGCGTCCACAATCTTCGCACACATGGCCAAAGAGGTGCGAGTTGAAGTCCTTGAAAAACCATCTGTCCCGCTGCGACAAGTCCATGTCATCTAAACAGGCAACGCGTCCTGGATGACCCCGATCAAAGCTTTCTTATCTTCCGGCATCCTGCCTGATGACAAATCAGAGGCCCGAAAAATCCAACACAAGGCCTTACATTACCAACTCATAGAAGGCACTCTGTACCGCCGATCTTACCTAGGGCCACTGTTACGATGCGTAGACTCCGCAGACACCGCTTCCCTCCTCAGAGACGTACATGAGGGAATATGCGGGATACACGCTGGCCCAAGGATGGTAGTAGCAAAATTGATGAACGCAGGGTACTACTAGCCCGGCATGCACATGGACGCAGTCAACGAGTTGCGCAAATGCGACAGTTGCCAGCACCACGCCCCGAACACCTTGCGCCCCAAGAACAACTTGGTGCCCGTTACAGCGGCATGGCCGTTCCAGAAATGGGCTGTTGATTTGGTTGGGCCATTCCCAACAGCCCCGGGTAACGTCAGATATTTAATCGTAGCCATCGACTACTTTACTAAGTGGGTCGAGGCAAAGCCTCTAGCCAAGATCGATGGCGCGCATGTCAAGAAATTTCTTTGGGAGTTCATTGTTTGCCGATTCGGTTTGCCGATGCAGCTGGTCAGCGACAATGGTACACAGTTCGAAGACCAATCCCTTCAAGAATGGTTGGCTCAAATGGGTGTAAAACAAATATTCACATCCGTCGCGCATCCGCAAGGCAACGGTCAAGTGGAAAGGGCCAATCGCACAATCGTTGAAGGTATCAAGACAAGGCTTGGAACCAAGAGGACAGGGTGGGTAGACGAACTGTCGCACGTTTTATGGGCCTACCGCACCCTCACAAAAACAAGTAACGGCGAAACGCCGTTCAGCCTAACGTACGGTTCCGAGGCAGTGATTCCCGCAGAAATGACTTATCCTACCGCACGAGTGCTAATGGCCGAAACAACAGACAATGACAAAGAGCTCCGCATGAACCTTGACCTGTTAGAAGAATGCCGCGATCTCGCGGCAATCAAAGAGGCAAGATATAAAACTCAACTAGAGCAATACTACAATAAGCAGGTCAAAGAGCTCACGTTCAAGATCGGGGACTACGTCTTCCGCAACAACGAAGCCTCTAACGACGAGAAGCTAGGGAAACTAGCTCCGACTTGGGAAGGGCCATACAAAATACAAGAGGTGCTAGGCAAAGGCGCCTATGCGTTGGAAAGACTAGATGGTACCCCCATCCCACGATCTTGAAACGGCGCACAGTTAAGACGCTGCTACTTGTAAAACTGTAACATGGCTACACACGCCATATCATTAATGAAAAAGTTTATATATGTGTTTCTACTTGTTTTTCCGCGCCAGGGTCTTCAAGACTTAGGCAAAATCCTGTCGGACCAAAAACCGCGAGCCAACGTAGTAAGATAAGCCTTCAAGACGCGCCTCAGGCACGTCGGGCTTATACATCTTACACTTGGACGACGCGCCATGGTCTTCAAGACAGATTTACTTGTCGGACCAATCAGCCCGCTTAGCACATGTGCGCGCACAATCCCTTGTCTTCAAGAACTTACAGTTCGGACAAGAGGAAGACGCGCCACATAAAACGCGGCCAAATGGTCTTCTAGGCAAGGCTCTTACGCGCCTAACTCGGACTCCATGGCACAAGTCGCGCTTCACTACAGTCTTCAAGGCAAAATGCATGTACAAAGCGCCGGACTGTCTAGCCCAGTGCGCGCCTAACTTACACTTACACACCGGGTGACGACTTGGTTAAATAAGTAAAAGTTGGAGCGAGAATAAACACAATATAACAAACTTACAATTTCATTAAAAAAGGGACTTAAAAACCCTTCACATTTACAAGATTAAAAAGAAAATTACAAGTGTAGCGCCTACTCATCATGCGCCCCAGAAGAGCCCCCGCCAGAAGGATCCCCGCCAGAAGCCCTCGCCAACTCATCAGATTTGTCGATAAAGTATTTCAAGGCAGCGAGGGGATCCGCGTTGTTGTTGCATTCAGCAATGACTTGGAGGATAGGAAAGTCAATCTCTTCAAATTTGGGCAGCTCCGCCTCATATTCCTCCTTTAGCGGCTTGCCATAATGCTCGGCGTCTTCAAGCCGCCCATCACCTTGGGCACTCAGGAAACCATCCGCATAACCCTCGCCATATCCAAAAGCTTGTGCGGCGGCAGCAATGGAAACGACCTGATCGCCCAACTTGGGCTCCTGCCAAAATCTTTTAAAGACCTGAAGAGAACACAAAGTTAACTACTTGCAAGCAACAAGAATCAATAACAAAGTAGGCGCAAAGACTTACCCCATTCATTCCATCCGTCATCAGCCAGTGGATAGAATTTTGCATCTGGGTCTGAGCAGTGACCGCCTCCTCTAGTAAGTGTTGGGCCGCCTGGCACTCCTTGACGGCCGCAACACGGGCTTGATCAGAAGAGTCAAGGTCCCGCTCCAAATCCTCCTTAGCGTTAAGGACCCGGACCTTCTCTTGTTCAAGAAGAGAAACATGCTCAGTAGCGGCAACAAGGGCCTCATCCTTGGATTCCAGCTCCTTGCGCATTTCCACATACAGTGCGGTCCTCTCAGTGAGCGCCTTACTCTTCTCTTCAAACTTGCGGGTCACCACTCGCCTCTCTTCTTGCGCCTCGGCCAGAGTCTCCTTCAGTCGCATGGTCTCATCATTAGCCTTCTTCCAAGACTCTGACCACCGGCGCCTCTCAGCAGCAGCATCCACTTCAAGCTTCGCCACCTTGGTCTCAGCTTCATGAGCACGGCGGCGATATTTCGAAATTTCTGCCTTGAAGGCAGCCTCTTTCTCAGCAAGGCCCGCCTTCTCCGCCTCAAGCTGCTCAAAATCCCGCTGCGCCGCCACATCCCGGCAGCGAAGCGAATCCATCAAAGATAGCTGAGTCGCCTGGTTAACACACAGAGCAGTTATGAGCTCAGGGCGACTCAGCAGATCCTGTTGGGTGCGCTCGTAGGGAGGCACCACCTCGCTAACAAATTCGAGGGCGGCCAAGGAGTTTGAAAATGAGGTATTCTCCCTGATCGCCCAGCGAGGCCGCCAGATGGCGTCACCACCAGCCCAACAGGAGCCATCATAAACTCCTGACGGCTCCTCACCAACCCTTGACAACTCACGCCGAGTCTGGCGTGAGCCACCGCTAGCACCAGCAGCGCCATGCTCCAAGAGCGCTCTTTCAAACCCATCAGACTCATGGGTCCTGTCTTGGGTCTCAGTAGCAGCGCGCTCACGGTCTTCGCGCTCCCTCAGAAGCCGAGCTTTCTCCTCAAGAAACCGTTGCTCTTGAAGACGAAGTCACTCCGCCTCTGCCTGCTTCTCCGCCTCAGCCTTTCGTTTGGCCTCATTGGCAGCAGCAACCTTCGCGGCCTCCGCCCTTCGAAGGGCTTCATCGGCCTCCGCCTGCTTCCTCGCAGCGGCGGCTACCCTCTCAGCCTCGGCCTTTTGCAAGGCTTCATCGGCTTCCACTTGCTTTCGAGCCGCCTCCTGTTCCCTCCAAAGCCTTTCCTCCTCTACCTGAGCTGCCTCCCCAGATGGAGACGCAGGAGGAGGGGTAGGAATTATCTTGGGCGACACTACAAAAGGAAAACAAGATATTAAGAGAATTCAAAGATAAAAAATGGGGGCTGTCGGGTCGGAGCAGCGCTGATCCCTACAGAAAAAACGGGGGTGCTCCCTCCTTGCTCCCCAGCAAAGCTGACTTTCTGCTTGCCAGCACCCTCAGCAGCAGTCTCTGAAGCCGCCACCGACTCAGAGATTTGAGTGGCATCCCCACTCTCGCCCCCACCAGCCGAGGCAGGAGACACACCCTCCGCAGCAGCAACACTGCTGGCCACAACGCTATCAGGACGAGCCCTCTTCCTCCTCTCTAGCTGAGAGGAGTCAGCTTCCTCTTCATCTTCCGAGGGCGACCCATCCTTCCGCCGTCGGCGCCCCTTTACAGCCTCTCCTGCTGAAACGGAAGAACCCGAGTCAGAAAGAGCAACCTTTGCTCAATACCCATGCCTCCGCGGCGCGTGTTTCCAACGTCCACGCCCCGCGGACGGGTTTAGAGGCGGAACGATCTCTACTGAAGACTCAGTAGAATCATCTCCAAAAATGCTAGTGTCGAAAGGATCCGAAGACTCGCCGGTTGTATAATAAGGCTTGGGCGCGGTGGTGAGGTCAAGATAGTAGAAGCGGTCAGCAAACGCCTCTATACAGGAAGTCTGACCCTCCGCCAAAGGCCTCCACTTGATACCCTTCTCTTTACGGGCAGCATAAAATTGGAACTTATCCACACCTGCAACAATAAACAATAAGGGAAACTACGCAGAAAACACAAAAGGAAAAAATAAAGTACATACCCTCCTCCGCAATATAGGGCTCTTTGTCCGCGCGGATACCAAGGCGGCTCATTCCAAGAAGGAAAAAGATGCCCTCTGTCAAATTGTTGAACTCCAGCTTGGTGGCATTGGAGGTAAGGGTAAGGAACCAGGCCTGCTTCTTGAAATCCTTGGGCACAGCCATGTCCGCCACACGCTGCCCATCCCCTATAACCTTCCAGGGGAGACTGATGGGGATCACACCCCTCTTCACAAAGAAAAATTTCTCCTTTGCCCAATGCAAGGACTTAGGAGTGTGAGTGGCCATAGGCGGCACCCTCGGGCGTGGCTTGAACGAGAACCACATCTCGTCTCGCGCCATAAATTAGAAGACATTGAACCGTTCAACGGTTGGCTCAATGTCTAAGGCGCGGCAGGAAACTTCAAAATGCACCAACCTCAGAAGCCCAAAGGCGGTTAGTTGTGTGGGCCCAACGCCATAAGCCACCATGGTATCAATTTGGAAGCGGGTACATGGCAGGCGGAATCCACACTTAGCAAAGTGGGCCTCATACAATGCCAACCGACCGCTACCGGCAGAAAGAACAGTGCTGGTCGGAGACGGAAGGGTGGGCTCCCACTCCGGCAGAATATTGTACATAATACAAAACCGGTTGAATGGCTCCTGACTCCAAACACAATAGGTATTGGACATCAGTTTCCTCTCCTTTATCTTGCCATGTTCGACAAGAATTTCTTCCTCCACCTCTTCCACAGCCGGCTCCATCCTAATATCCTCGGCGGATGGAGACGGACTAACAGGAACATCAGACATCTTCAAGATCAAAGTCGCCGGAAACTGGAAAAGATGACCGGAAAACTTGAAGACTTACCGGAATCTTCAAGGGGATATGAAGGTTTAACAAGCTTGAAAAACAGAAGACAACGATGCAAGAAATCAAACAAGAAGAAACTTGAAGTTTCAACAATGAATCTTCAAGATCAGTGAGATCTTTGAAGATTAAACGGAAACTTCAAAGAAAGAACGGTGGCCGGAAATTTGAGAGAAAAACGAGAGCAAAGAAGGAAGAAGAAGGATATATGAGTGTAACCGTTCATATGAGCCCTAATGGGGTTTATATACTCATCGCATTAATGACAGTGGGACCCACCAGGGAGGCACTAACCGTCACACCTTTTCAAATTCAAAGCACGAGATGACGACACGTGTCAATGACACAGACGGACGGTTCAGATGGTAGTGTGTGACAGTTATACACTACACACATACCAGATGATCGACACGTGTCGCAAGATCTCACATTATCTACAAGGTGAGCGCGTGAGAACCCACGCGCCTGACAGAAGGCACGTGCCCACTGACACGTGGCACGATCTCAACCATGAAGACAAAACGTCAAACGCGTGACGTCTCATGCTCCTGACACCAGGCGAAGTGTTGGTAACTACAACCACGATGTGACGTCCCTCAGTCTGCACAACCAGACAATCAAGGAACACGTCAGCAACAATTAAACTTCCATCAGAAGTCATTGATCATTCGAATTCCAGGCGCATTTACTCCAATTTATGAGAGACAAATGAATGTCAATGATTTAGAATTTATCACAAACTCCAGACCTGCATTAATCACTACAGCAGCATTTAATTTCAAGGCGGAAACTTGACGTAAATTCTCAAAAGACGTTCCCCGCCCAACTCCTGCAAAGGTAAGGCGGAGAACGTCCTTCTCAGCGGAAACTTGACGTAAATTCGCAAAAGACGTTCCCCGCCCAACTCCTGCAAAGGTAAGGCGGAGAACGTCCTTCTCAGCGGAAACTTGACGTAAACTTGCAAAAGACGTTCCCCGCCCTACTCCTGTAAAGGTAAGGCGGAGTACGTCCTCTCGGCGTAACTTTGACGTAAAATGGTAAAAGACGTTCCCCGCCGAGCTTTTCAAGAGGCCGCGGTGGAACACATTCAAGAGCTTCTAGACACAAGCATATGAGCTTTCATCCGCGACCAACATATTTCGAGTCTAGCACTCCACCTGCTCACCAGAGAGCAGGAGAAGTCCTAGACTAGGGGGACTTGAAGGGATAGGGAGCCTAATCCGAAAGGCGTCCCTATCCCCATGAAACAACCATTGCACCAGACCATGGCGGAGCAACGCACCCGCGCGAGGACAAGTAATCAACATGCCTCGCGCGCCAAGACAGATGATAAGCAGCAGACATTACCTGGCACGCGCGTAAAATCACGCGCGGAATCTTCCCTTAGCACTTTTTCATACGAGGTACAAAGAACGACAAAAGGAAGATTCATAAAGATCTATGTCAGTGTACACACCAGCAGGAGAAGGACATGTGGCAGATAGTGCAATAGGAGAACGGCTACACTATGCATACTGTCGTCGAACAGTGACCAGCAGGCATTACCTCGCTAACTGTCAGACATCACATCAGACGGCAGAGATAGCCTGAGCACTGTAGCAAGTACAGCATCACTATGCACCACCAGAAACCCGCCACGTGTCCAGCTACAACAACGACCACACTGTAGCGTGACGTCATCAACAGTGATCAGCCTTTCCCGCCAATTTCAGAAGGACCATGGACTTGGGCCTCGGTTGGGCCCAAGCCAATGGTGTCACCAGTGGGCCTTTCCATGCAGCCCACTTCGGTGCCTATAAATAGGATTAGGTGCAATCCTTGTATTCTCATTCAGAAATAGCCATAACAACCACATACAATCTTTGTAATCTCTCATTCTTAATAATACTCCGGTGTACTTACAGTGGACGTAGGTCATTAAAGACCGAACCACTTAAACCTCGTGTTCTCACACACTTCTTGCACACACTCACACACACACACACACACTAAATCTCCAAACGGGTTTACCATCACGGTTTGGGTAAAGGATTAAGCTTGTAGTTACATAAGTATAAACCACCCGGTGATTAGCATTAATCATCGTGTTACTTATTGTTTCTTCAGTCGGGTATCACCTAATCCCAGGCCCGACCCAAACCCACAATTTTTTTTAAACTAATTCCAAACCTACAAAATACCTGTCGGGTTACAAAAAATAGTCGTTTTTTTTCTCCGTTTTTATATAGCACTATGGTACTCGTTGGAAAGATAATAAAACGCTCGTTAATTTGGTGTAATTTTTTCTTTAAAAAATCTCGTGTATAAAAAATATTAACGTTTAAAAGTTATGGGAGGAAACATTAGAGATAAAAATCTAATTTTGTTTTTAAATTTTAAATTATTATTTTCTTAAAATAAAGCTCTTGCCACATGATGATACATGGCATACTCAATGAAGAGAATACCCTCTTTGAGTGTCATGTTATTAAAATGGTTTTGGTTTATTATACGTATAGATACATTATATGGGGCAATTATATATATCCCCCTATAAACTTCATAAATTACATATTTACCCAACCCAAAAAATAAATTACATATTTCCCCTTCTTAAAAACTAAAAATATCAAATATACCCATTTTATTGAAAATAGATTAAAAAATGACTATTCTACCCTTTTAATTAGTAATCTTTATTTTATTTATTTATTTATTTATTTTCTATGGCTTTCTACTTTCTTTTATTTTTGTTTGAAGATCGCTAAAGTTATACAAAACAAATTTGCTTTTCGTTATTATCGTTTTTTATGCCTTTTGTTTTTTTAGTTTATTTTATTTTCCCCTTGATTATTATTGTTGAAAAAGTAACAACTAAATAATCATGAATCACCCGTTTATCTTTCAAATTAATCATTCACAAATTTAAAATTATACAAAAATACATCATGATTATAAACAACAGATCATCTTCTATAGCAAGGAGGTCATTGAATATTACTAGGAGGGAGCGTGCTTCAAGGGGAAGTGGTAGGAGGGAATGAAAATTTTAGGGTTAAAAAGGGTATTTGTGTCAATTTGTTACAAGAAGGGGAAATATGTAATTAAATATTTGGGTTGGGTAAATATGTAATTTGGATTTTAAATAAGGGGATATATGTAATAACCTCTTATTATATTATCACTATATCACTAAACATTCAATCAATTAGTACATGCTTTTTCATTTCATCACAATTAACTAAAGGCGATGGATGAGTACTCATCACATCCATCACTAACCCTTTTTTATAAATAAACAATAATCAAGTTCGCCATTATATATGTTGTAGTTGATTTGTGCATCGGTCCTTGTTTTAAGGACCGGTTTGACGTCTTTTTTTGAATGAAAGTTTCTTTTCAAAAAAAAAAAAAAATACACTATGGCCACTAGGGGTGGCCATCACACTATCACCAGACTTTCAACCAATCAACATGTGCCACCTCATTTCATTACAATTCATCACATTTATCACTAAACACCAGGGGTGGTCATCACATCCATCATTAACCTTTCTAAAAAAATAAACAATAATTAAATATAGTAAATACCAACATTTTTCTGAATCAATATACAAATAAAATAGTAAAAATTAATAAAAAAAATACAACATAAAATAAAATTTAAGTAATAAGTTAAACAAACGGTACGTTTGGCTCGTTGAAATCGATATCTAAACCACCAACGTGTTCCGTTAGATCAATCGTAGTTGATAGTGGGTTTGGTTCATTCCTCAACTCCAAAATAATATCATCGGTAACGTTTACTTATGTCGGTGGGTCCATAACATAATAATGAGATATTGCATGCTCCTCTTCCTTTAAGATTATATTGTGAAACATGACACGCATACACAATAATCCATATTTTCGCTTGATTAGTCAAACGTACTGGTCGATGAATTATGTGCATCTAGTTTTCAAAACACCAAACCCTCGTTCAACGTCTTTTCTCGCAGGTTCCTGTAACTTCTTGAACAATATTTCTTTGCGGCATCGGAAACGAATAAGCTTTCACAAAAATAGACCAACTCGGGTAGATTCCATCAACAAGACATAAGTCGCGTCCATATTATCTCCCGTTCATCGTAAACGGACACGTCGAGGCGGTTTTCTGTAACTTGGTATCGAATAGTGGTGATGAATGTCATTGTTTAAGCTAGCAGGACCAAAGTAGGCATGCCAAATCCATAAATTATTCGACGCAACAACATCAAGCATGATCATCAGTTTTTTATGGTAACCTCTGACAAACTGGTCTCACAAGCTCTTCAGACAACTTCTACAAACGAAGTGCATATAGTCGATGCCATCGACCATCCATGGAAGGTTGCATCTAGCTTCATGGGCGGCGTACAAACGTGTTATGTCGTGTCTAGTTGGTATTCATATATACTTTTTCGTATAACTTAATAACAACATTACAAAAATAGTGAAATGACTCACTTGAAATTCTAGTAGACATAGCTATATATATTCATCAAATTCGCCAGGAACGTTACGTGTTGCAAGTTGATGAATCGCGGATGTGCATTTCTGTATCGCCGTAAACTCTTTTATATTATGGCGTCGTACCCTTATTAAAACCATTCAAACTCTTTTATAAGAAAAGGGGTGGGACACGTGCCACTTGGTGAGGTCACCACACCCCTTAATTTTCCTCCAAAAGTATTAAATTATTTTTCTCTCTCATGTGCATTGCATATGCACTTCCCTCATGATTTTTAAACGTTAATAATTTTTTGTACGACATTTTTTCTGAAAAAAATACACAAATTAATGAGCGTTTTATTATCTTTTAACGAGTACCATAGTGCTATACAAAAAAATGAAAAAAAAATGTATGGTTATATATTATTAAAATAAATACTTAAACTATGTATGAATAGAGAAAATAGTTAGGAGACATTAAAAGTTACCATCTTACAATCTTTTTAGTCCCTAACAGTTAAATCATTTTTATTGGCCTTCAAAATGGATCTTCACTACTAACCTATTGATTGTTTTATTTTGTGTCACCCAAGGTGATCGATTGTGTATCCATAATAAAGATTAAACATGCATGTCATTCTTTAACATATGCTCACTTTACACATCATAATAGCCTATCATCATGACATATCATTTTATACCAATTTGGTTGTTTTTTTTTTCCAGGTTCACATCACTGCCTTAGAGTATCTTGAGGAAGACTTCACTCGAACAATAGGTGCACACATAGAATTAGAAGTGGGTTCTATGAGTTATCGAGGGTTGATCCTTTTATGATACACACATTTTATCACTTCATATTAGATTTGTTTATCCGATAACGCTCTCTGAGGATAATCTAGTTTCTAAATATATGAAAGTTTGGAATGTGCTATGATTTGTGGTGTCTTTTTTTTTTTTTAATATTATATTTTTAGAAATAAATTGTGGCCCTACATTAACACTTGCCATTTTAATTAGTTTTTTTTTTCTTTTGGTTTGTATTCATTCACTAAAGAGTAGGGTATTTTGACCAGGGCTTTGGTTCAGACTGAGGTTCAAGCACCCAATCTTTTTGTATGCCTTTTTTGCTTTAGAGTTGAATACATCTACACCACCCACAAAACTTTTGATTCCAATAATATCTGGATTCTGGTGATGTGTCTTGATGGATATATCCTCAAACCACTCATGTATACATGAACCTCAACCACCTCTTTATGTCGGTAGATCTTTCACCTATTGCATGGCCCTCAAAAAATATTAACTTTTTATATAAAAATCCCAATGTGTTTAAATTGGAGTGAAGAAATATGAATCCTAGATAATCAGATTAGGGTTGATCTTGGTAGTGATTCTACGAGGTATTTATATAAATATGTGTTTATAAAAAGTGTGGGTCTAAGGACAAGACCAAGAATGTTAAGAGATTACAGATTAGAAGAGCCGAGCCTCAAAACATTAGTATATAAAACAAAGGGTTGGAAAAGATACGAGGAGCTTGTAGTCTTTTCGATGGAAGTTCAGTGAATATCGGATGCCAATGAAAGGAGAAGGGACTCCTCCTTTTATAGTACCTCGACGTTCGACTTCCTGAGCCCATCGTCTACCCTTTGTGGGGCCCAGCCTAGGTAGAGGTGTCTCTTGGTTTCCGACCTAAGTCCTCAAGCCCATTTGGTGCAAGTGGGTTTGATAAAAAAGAGGAGAAAGTGGGGATGTTACCCTCCTGAGGAAAATACATGTGACGTCCGTTAAGTGGACGCTGATGGGCGGCAGACACGTGGCGTTCGCCTGTTAGCTAATCCTGGGCGGTGGCCGTAGGGCTGCAAACGAACCGAACTTTCAGCGAACAGTTCATGAACCGTTCGGCGGGAAGTTCGTTTGTGTTCGTTCGTTTAATAAATGAACGAACACGAACAAAAATTTTCGTTCGTTTAGTTAAATGAACGAACACGAACAGAGGCCGCGTTCGTTCGTTTATGTTCGTGAACGTTCGGTAACGTGTTCGTTTGTGTTCAATAGTTTAATAGGGTTTTTAATTTTTATAATTTTTTATATTCTTTTATTTTTATTTATTTTACCCTAATAAATAAATAAACAATCCTAAGTATATGTTTCGTTCTTATTGAAAGTTAAAATAGATTTGTTTATGTTTGTTTCCGTTTATGAACACTTCTTTGTGTCTGTTTGTGTTCATAAACACTTGTTTGTGTTCATTAACGTTCGTGTGCGTTCGTGAACAAACTTAGCAAACGAACACAAACGAACATGAACACGAGTATTCTCTTAACAAACGAACACGGACAAAAAATCCCGTTCGGTAAGTGTTCATGAACTGTTCGTGAATACACAATTTCCTTAATGAACGAACACGAACAAGGCCTTGTTCGTGTTCGTTCGGTTCGTTTGCAGCCCTAGCGGTGGGTAATCATCCTTCATCTAGTGGTTGAGATAAGTGGGGGTCGAGAAAGTCTTCTGTAAAAGATATCTTGCCTGGGGAGCTGCCACATCATCGTCCTTTCCGGGTGTCAGGCAGAGCATGGCCTTTGATTGGTTGAGGACTCTGACGGACAGTCTGTTGCGTCAGGAACAGTTGCCCAAGGCAGACATGCCCTGGAGTGTGTGTCTCGATGTTGCCCTGAAAGGTACCTTTCAGTCGTGTCGACAAAGGTTCACTTATCTTGAAGAAGAAGCTTCGTCGTGCGTCCATTGGGTCATGGACGCGTGGTAGTCCGCCGACGTAAAACGGGCGGGAGAGCATGCGTCCATTAAGGTGTGGACGCATGGAAGTCCGCTGACGTAAAACGGGCGGGAGAGGGTGCGTCCGTTAGGTTATGGACGCATGGTAATCTGCTGACGTAGAACGGGCGGGAGGACCAACGTCATGTTTAATGGGCGCAACTCTGTGTGAGTTGATTTTTGATATGGTATTACTGGTTTTTGGTACCATATCCCTTCAAGTCCCCTAGTCCAGTGCTTTCGTGTTGCCTTGTCTAAAGGTAACGAGGGAGTGCGGGACTCCGTTAGGCGTTAGCCTGAGAGGGGTGAAATTGACATGTGTACTTTGAGCTACATCCAGTCGTCACTGGGTTTTCATGTATCAAAAAGTGTACATGTAGTTAACGATCATCGTCAACAGGTGCACGTATAGTGATCAATCTGTGAGGCGTATGACGGGATATGCGTTCGCACGAAACCCGATAAGGTGCCTGGCGAGTTTGCGCATTGTACTGGAAAGATGGAAAAAGGTCATTTTTTCATATGTTCCTTTAGCTTCAGGAAGATGGAGAAATCCTTCTTCCGTAGGTTCCTTTAGCTTCATGAAGAAGGGGCAAGTACAAGTGTTGGAAATCTTCTGAACGGATCATAGGAAGAGAAATGGTTTAGGATTATCAATGCCTTTAACCGAATATATGTTCGATGTTCCACTTACTTGTTTTTGTAATAAACTGCCAAAGATTTTCTGAAAATATAAGATAAAGGTGATGAAGGTCTGCTGACGTGGCTTGTCACCTGATTTTTGACTTTCTGCCTTTGAGCTCTTGTCTGCGTGACACCTGAGGGGGGCATCAAGCGTTGGAGCGCATGTAGATGTTGTAAATAGAGAAAAACGTAAAGTTTTTCCTTCCGGCGCCTACGTGATACCTGAGGAGGCTTCATGCATGGAAGCGCATATAGATGTAAATAAAGAAAAACCTAAAGTTTTTCCTTCCGACGCCTGCGTGACACCTGAGGAGGCATCAGGCGTGGAAGCGCATATAGATGTTGTAAATAAAGAAAATTGTAAAGTTTTTCCATCCGGTGCCTGCGTGACACCTGAGAAGGCGTCAGGCGTGGAAGCCCATATAGAAGATATAAAAAATAAAAAACATGTAGTTTTCCTTCGGATGCAGGCGTGATGCCCGAGAAGGCATCTGGCCTTTAAGTGCATGTAGAAGATATCAAAAATGAAAAGTGTGTAGTTTTTCCTTCGGATGCAGGCATGATGCCTGAGAAGGCGTCCGACCTTGAAGCGCATGCAGAAGATATAAATAATGATGAAACAAAAAGGTGGTTCTTGTCCGAGTCTGTGTTTGCTGAAGTGTAATTATTGCGCATTAAATTTGTCTTTTTGAATTCTGTGCGAATTAAATGGCGGGAATGTTTGGATATAAAGAGACGTGTCTGACGGTTCATACAATCGTGTTGGGGAACATGTCTGACAGCTGTTACGGTTGGGTTGTTAGTGGGTAGACACGTGTCGACTATCGGTGTTGTTTGACAACTGGTGGGTATTGCAACCGTCAGGCGAGTGAGCCACGCGCGACGCGTGTGCCGTCTGTCACGTGGGCCGTCTGACGTGTCGTTTGCTGATTGGACCTCCGTCGAAAAAGGTTGTCTGTCATCATTACCTGCTTTCCCATCTGAATTAATACGATGGGTATAAATAGGAGCTTCACCTTTGAGTTTTCTTCACTTTTTTCGTTTGCTTTCTTCTTCTCCGGAGAAAATTCTCTCAAGTTCCGATCAAAAAACCTCTAAAATCTTGCTTTGTTCTCTGTTTAGTTTTTTCCTTCTTGTTATCATGTCTAGTGACGATAAGAAGGCTGAGTTGGCGATGGTTGAGGCCCAGATAGGGTGGTCGAAGGAGAAGTTTAGGGCTCTGGTGCATAAGTATGACATTCTCCGAGAGTGGGAGCCTGAGTTCTCGGAGAAAGGGAAGACCCCCATGGACTGTCCGGCGGACAAGATTTGTCTGTATGAGTCCTTTTTTGTGAAGAGTCTTTTCAGAATTCCGGTGTCGAAGTTTCTGATGACTGTGTTGCAGGAGTATGGCATGCACATATCTCAGATGAGCCCCTTTGGGGTGATGAGGGTGATGCACTTTGAGTCCACTTGCTGGGCCTTGAGGATGGAGCCCCAGTTTGAGCAATTTAATATCTTCTACAAACTAGAGGTGAAGAATAGTGGGTGGATTTCCATTGTTGAAGGGTCGAAGTCTGTTACTATGGTGATGGCGAAGAGCTCTCTCAAGAGCCTTCGGGACTGGAAAAGGTGCTTCTTCTATCTTAAGAAGGAGGCTATCCCAATGGAGATGCGGTGGCTGAACCTTCGTTCCGGCCAGAAACCGCCATCCTTTGAAGTGGTCAAGGACTTTTAAGAAGAGGAGTGGTTCCAGGTGCTGTCTGGTCATCAAACTCGTTTGGATGATCTTGGTTGGTGTGACGAGGGCATGTTGAGATTGTTGGGAGTTAGCTGTCTGGGGATCCGAGAAGGCTATGATATGCTCCCGTATGGCGACGGAGGTATGGAGTAGGTGACAGGTAAACGTCTGGCTTTGAGCCTTTGCATTCCTCCATCGTTTTTTGTTGTGATTTTGATAGCGAATACCTTGTTCTGTATTTTTGCAGGTGAAAGGTTGTTTGATTTTTTTGCGGCGAGGGTGTCGCGCACTGCTTTTAAGCAGATTCCTGATGGTGAGGTTTCTGGGGTGGAGAAGATGCGGGGGAACTTCATATTCTCTACGTGGTTTGAAGGTGCACGGATTGATGGTGCGCAAGAAAATCCTCTAGCAGTTGGCTTTCTTGTTAATCCTAAGCCCATGTCTGCGCGTACTGCGGCAGGGGTTGATTATGTATTTTTGTCTGATGATGAGTCTAGCGGGTCATCATCTAATCTAATCCATCGTACGTGTCACCCTGTACTTGGTGGTTCCAGTGGTTCGGTGGCTGCGATCCATGGTGTGGCTACGAGTAGTGGTGGATCCGGGACTGGTGAAGGAGCGACGGGCAAAGGTAAGAGTAAGTATTTTCTTTAACGTTTTGAAGTGTCATGTCCGTCTTCGTTGCTGAGTGAAGTTTTTCTTGTGCAGGTGGGGCCCGTAAGCGCCGGTATCTGATACTGCCAAATCAGGAAGAGCCTAAGGAGCCCGCGCCAAAGAAGATGGCGACTGGTGAGGGAGTTGTTGCCCCGAATTTGGAGGGAGTTACCGCAGAGGGCGGCCATGCTGTTCAGCAGCCGCAATCTATGCAGCTGGATTTCGAGCCCCCTCCAAGGCGGGAACCGTTGGGGAAGAAGACTCTAAGGAAGTTGAGCAATAAGTGTTCTTTGCGTTTTCCTTTGAAGTTTCTTTAGTGATTTGATGGTTCTAACCTTTGGGTTTCTTCTTTGTTGCAACCTCTGTTCCGCCTGCTATTAGGGAGTTGCAGGAGGAGAGGAGGAAGAAGGCGGACGAAGATGAACGGGCCAAGGCTGAGGCCCGTCTGTTGGAAGAGAAGGTCACGTAGGAGGCTGAGGCTGCGTGGATCAGGGAAGACGAAGCGCGGGCAGCCCAGGCCGCGCAAAAGAAGAAGGAGGAAGAGGCGCGAACCGCTGCGGCTGCGCTGAAAAGGCAGGAGGAGGAGGAGGCCCGTCTGGCGGCTATTGCTGCCAAGGAGAAGGAGGCGGAGGAAACCCGTGTGACAACCAGCAAGTTCAGGTCAATGTTTAATTTGATCCCAATCACGTTTCAAATGAATTAACCTGTTTTATAGTTAATTTTAAATTAACTAAGCCGTTATGAGTCCTGCGATGTCCTTCTCGAAGTTCGTGGACGTCTGGAAACCTTGTAATAAAGATTTTGCGTGCGTTAAACTTTAACGATTTGACACTGGTAAATAATCATCACGATGGAGTAACATAGGGTTAATATATGTAAATACGACACGTGTTTGCTATCTATGCGATCGGATGTGAAATCGGTGCGAGAAACGACCAAAAACGTAGTGTTTCAGAGAACGCGTAAAGGAACTGACTTGGGATTCGGCCGCCGAAACGCGTAGTTTTAACCGTTATTGGACTCCCAGAATAATAATTTCCTATAAATAATATTACTTGTTAAGTTCGAAAGGAAACGGATCATATAAATAAGCGAAACAACGACCGACCGACCTAATTAACGCGATTTAAAATGCGTGTGTTGAACGCGCGAGTCTGATGTCGAAAATTATTATATTTTTCCTTGGTTTAGTTATGTTTTATATTACGAACATTTCCGAGTAGTTTTTGTGATAAGTCTTTGACCCTAAATACAAACCGAGACACGATACGTTAAACGGTTTCAACACGTGGTATACCCCAACCAACCCACAAACCCTAGCTATTTAAGCTTTCTACCTCTCCTTTCCTCTTCATTTTTGGCCGCCACACTTCCTCTCTCTAGTCTCTCTCTAGAAAACTCTCTCTCTAGAAAACTCCCCCTCTCTAGAAAATCCCCTCTCTACACTTCCTCTCTCTCGCGGCCCTTTCCCCCTCCCTCGTCCCTGCTACAACCTTTGCCAACCACCACCATGCTTCAGTGGTGGCGGCACTGCGTTTCCAGGCCCAAGTCGGGCATGAATAGTCAAGAATCAGAGGTGATGGGCCGGGTTTTGTTCCATTCATGGTGATGGTTCGTGGTTATGGTCCGATTGTGTCAAATCTGGTGGTCTCGGTGGTTTGGGCGTCAACTTGGTCTCAATTCTCAGTTGTTATGGTCGGGTTTTGGGCCGTGGAGACCGGATCCGGTTATGGTTGTGGTCGGGTCATGTTGTCCGATGGTGCTCGGGTCAGATCCGTCATGTTTGGGTGGCTGTGGTCGTGGTTCACGGTCGGGTCAGGTCTCGGGTGGCTGTAGGTGGTGGTTTTCGGGCTAGATTGGGTCAGTTTTGAGTCCGGTTCGGGTTTCATTGCAGATCCGGTCGATTCAGGTGCAGTTCGAGCCGATCTGGCTTGGTTCGGGTCAGATCTGGTTGGGTTCGCATCTCGGCTATGGATCAGGTTCTACTCGGTTTACCTTCGGTTGTTTACGGGTTCTAGTCGCGGGTCTAGCATGGAGATTTGAGTCCGATCCCTTTCAGTTCAGTCAGATCTGGTCAACCCAGTCAGATCTGGTCAAACCTTGAGTCACGGGTAGATCTGGTCAACTATGGTCAACTCAGACAACCTCAGTCAGGCATTTAGTATAACTAACTTGTGAATATTTTGTCGTATTACTATATATATATATATATATATATATGTATTGCTAAAATATAAAACTAATAAACGACTAACTCGCTAACGAACCGATATAAATAATAAATGATAAGTATAATCGGACGATTGGTAATAGTGACTAAAATGCGTGACTTATAATATCGCCATTGGACTAATATGTTGGACTATATATAACTATATATGTATATAGATATAAATAAATGTAGTAATTATATAAGTTTTCAAAACGTATAATGTTTGTCTCGATGTTTAGATTTCGGATATATAAGTTATTGTCTTGTGTTTGTCTATTGATTTGGGGAAAATTGTAGACAACTTGTATTGTCTGGTTCGTGCATAAACAGAGGAAACTCTGCCAAATTTTTATAAAATCCTAAGTGCAACAAAGGCGATATTGTTACTTATTTTTATAAATAAATTCTTCCAAGTGTTTTGACAAGTGTGTTGTGTACAAAATCAGAACGTTTTGCAAAGCCTTTATTTAAAGCACTAACGATTATTCTCAGACAATATTTCCAAAGCAAATACACAATATCTAGCAAGCGTCAAACGTGTCATTTCTAAAAGCTTTTCAATAATTAAACAATGTTTGTTGTTCGGATTTAAAGTACATAAATGTTTAATCGTTGGAAACAATTTTACGGAAAATAATGTTTTGAAAACCATAAAGTACTTGGATTTTGGGAAGAGAAGTAACAAATATTATTAACCATTCTAATAACTATATTGGTATTTTCTCAATGCAAGACAAACACATATATCCGGACTATGAGAAGTAACAAATATTATTAATCATTCTAATAACTATATTGGTATTTTCTCAATTTAAGACAAACACATGTATCCGGACTATGAGACGAACTACGGTTTAGGATAAGTTATACATTTCGCGATACTAGTCCAACATGGTTTATACACAATAAGTAACAAGTGCGCATATAATGTATTGGTGAGCATACCCTGTTTAAATACATTTAATAGAAAAAGAGTTCCGCAATTTTTGTGCTATGATATATGCATTATGTAAAAGGGTCAAAACCAACCCTAAGACAATGTAGAATATAGAATAAGACAAAAACCTTTTTAAAACATGCTTGAGTATATGAATCACATAACAATGACCAAAGACTTAACTCGTCCACGTAAGTCACAAGGGGTATATACCATAGTACTATTAATTGAGATGCCATGCCACAACGGTTAATGATTTTGACAAGCGTTTATACAACTCACACAAGCATCTCATGAAGCACATTGCGTTATAAAGAATATACATAAGTTTAATGATAATGGTACATGAGTCGCCCCAAAAGAGTAAAACTAGTAAAAAGGGGTTAGATGAACTCAACCTATAAGTATAAGAATACTAATGAGCAAAGTGACTTAGAAAGTCCAAGGCATCCAAAATCCAAGGCATTAGGTTTGCTAGGCTTATATAGGGAAGATGGAGTTTTATGATAACTCAAATCTAATAATAATTTTGAAAATAATATATCATGATTCAAGATCAAATATGTGGCTAAGAAAATGTAAACACTTATGTTTTCCATACTTGGTAATATTTATGTTTTATAAAAAATATTCATAAAACAGATTTTATAATTTATATTTAATTAAATAATTTATTATGAATAACTAAATATAAATAAGCTAGAAATACAAAATATGGTCCAAAAATAATTTTTTTATGAAAAATGATTATTTTCTGATGTAAAATAGTGAAAATAATTTTTTCATAATTTTTCACAATTTATTTGCATTTAAAACAAATTTATTGAATTTAAATAATATTTTAATGATTAAAAATGGTAAAAACAGCAAAAATAACTATTTTCTAAGTAAATAAATTTTATTTCAGTTTATCATTATTAGAAAAAATTTCCCAGAAATTTTGAGATTAACATCACTTAAAACGAATTTTTAATCAATTAATTATGATTAAAAAATTTTAAATCAATAAAAATACGAAAATAATTTATTTTCCGGAAAATAAAAATGTGATAATTTTCTTTAGGGTGTCAAGATATTACACCTAAATTTTCCTAATTTTGAAGCAAAAATGAATTTTCTATGAATATTATAAGATTAATGTATTTATATATTAATATATAGATATTAATAATAAAATGTAAAAAAATAGAAATGGGGCGCGGGTGTTGAGGATGGAACCCGGCCCTTCCTCTTTCACATACAAACATACAACCAATCCACCACTTGTCTAGTTTGTTAATTATTTGATTAAAAATAGTATATAAACAATTACCAAAAAGTCATCTGCTTCTCCATTTCATTCTTTTGAAACCCTAACCCTAGATTCAAAGCTAATAAACGAAATACAGAACTGATTCGATATCTTTTATATGGGGCTTTCATAGACTATGATATAAGGAATATAACACCATAAGAATTTGGGACTTACAATCACGAATTCTAGTTCAAAATGAAGCTTCAAAAATCGAAAGAAAAAGGCCCGATTGCACAACTTTCTGGACGCGTTTTTGAAGGTTTTATGTGTGTTTCTGCTATGAAAGGTTTAGTGAAAGATTTAGAATAGAGAATTTATAGGATTAAGGTTCAAACCGTTGAGTTTTAATGGGTTCTATAATGGCTGACGGTCACACTTATAAATTCGATAATTGCATGATTAAAACCGGATTAATTGCACAATAAAGACTAGGAATTGATTCATAGATGATGGAGAAACGTAACCCAACCATTTAATCGAGATAAAACGCGTTAAAAACCATAAGTTACCCTCGCCGGAATTTGGCTCCGGTGACCGAAAATAGAAGGAAGAGGGAAGGAGGGTTTGAGTTTTTAAAGTTTGGATATTTAGCATAATTGGTCCCTCCTTAACTAACTTGGTTAATATTATAACAACTTGGTTAAATTTTCCTTTGTAAGACTTTAACTTAGTTAAACTAAGTTAACTAAAATGTTTTTAAATTTTATAAATCTTAAACTTTTAAAACTCTTTATTAATTTCATTAAATAACTAATATTTTTCTATTTTTTTAAATGTCAAAATATATCTTGATTAAATCGTGTATTCATATACGCGTTCGGTTAAAATGTAAACATTTCCAAATAAAGAAAATAATAATCAAAAGAACTCAACTTTTGTTAGATTCAAACACATAGGAAGTACACGGATTAGATTTGACAACTTGCTAAAAGATAAGGGTGACGGTTGTCACAGTAGGTGACGATGGGGGTTTAGGGTGGTGGTGAACGATGATTTTAGGGTTTGTTGCAGGTGGTAGGTGACGATGGAGGTTTAGGGTTTTGGTTTCAAGTTGTTGATTTTGATTATAGATAAATTGGGGGTTGTGTGACGATGAAGATGGTGGTGTTTAGTGGTCTCAGCGAAGGCTGCGGTGGTTGTTGATGATGGATCTGGTGGTGTATGATGTTGACGATGGCGGAGGGTGGTTGTGTTAGATGGCGAGGGAAGGTCTGGTGGAGGCAACTAACGGTGGTGTGGTGGTGATTGGTGGTTTGGTGGGGTGGGGTTGATGGTGCTAGGGTGTTCTAGAGAGAAAAAAGAGAGATAGAGAGATAGAGAGAGAGTGTGTGTGTTTGACAATTTTTTTTTTATTAACATAATCATAGGAAGAAATGTCCAGATTGTCCCTCATTTAAGTAGGTAAAATGACAAGGCTACCCCTGACTTAACGTCAGTTTTTAACTGAGTTAGTGAAAAGGACGAAAATAGCAAAAAAAATCCAAACCTCAGATGTTGAATTGCAAAAAAAAAAAAAAAAAAAAAAAAAAAATAATAATTACTGAAGTGGCAAACTGGACCAAATCCTATGGAAGAAATTCGCATTTAACTACAACTTAAATGAGTTAAAACTTAAAAGTGGTTTTTTTCACACTTGATTAGAAGCAACTTTAAATCATAACAAATTAAACAATTTGTTATTCACAAAAGTAATTGAGGATTATATATCTGTATACCTCATTAAAGAAACTTGATAAATAGGATTGTAAATTTCTCACACTTTTAAAATAGTATATGAAAAGGCAAATGTATACATCTCTATATTTTAACCTTTTTGTTCATTTTATGCCCCTATCCTACATCTTTTTATGACAAATATACAAATACCTAATGTAGCTTAATTGATGACAATTGTGTTTCTAACCCCCAAATCATAATTTTTCATTCTTTACTTCAATGAGTTTCTCCCCAAAATTTGAGGGGTTCGTCCGTTTACATATCAATAAAGGCCTCCAATTAATTGTCACGAGCTTCTATATTCCACGTCTCTTCGTTTCCTTTCAAAACCCTACTACTTAAGACCTTAAGGTGCTGTTTGTTTTTTCTGAGCCAAAAGGTCTGTAGTCTGCGGACCACATCTGCAGACATCTGCAGGAGAAGAGGTGGACTAAAGGTCTGCAGTCTGCAGGAAGAAGACTGTTTGTTTGTTATTGTCCGCGTGACCTAACCATAACCATAACCAACCACAACCCACCATAACCCACAGTGGCGGATGCAGGATTTTTTTTCACTGGGTTCACGTTTTTAGTGCTAGAATTTCGGTCAACTCGACTTTAGAATTTTCGGGTTGGATCGGGTCGGGTCAGGTTGGGCTTTATCACTAAGGCATCCAGACGAACCATTTCTATTGCTTATTAGTTAAAAAGAGCGAAAAGTCAAAACTCAAAAACCAACTCAATTTGTTGAGAATCATTAATAATATGTACACAAGTTGCATATTGCTCCTTTCCTTTGGAAAATAGGAAAATGTAATACTGAGCGAACAACTTCACCCCCTTTGTGTCAATTTATCGGACAGGTTGTGTGCACTATCAATACAAAGAAATTTCAAGTTTACAATGCATATATCTAGGGTCCCTGCCAGGTAAAAGTGATAACATACAATTATGATATTGAATTAGTTGGTTAGATTGGGTCTCCAAACAACTGAAAATACTTGGTTTTAGATTAAAGCAACAGCAGGAATCTATTACCTGATGCCTTATACCTGGTGATTAAGTGCTTATGCTCTCTATCTTCTTCCTCAATAATTGTTGGTCTTTTTTTTTTCTTTTTTTTTGCCAAAAAACACTAAAAACAAAAGCTAATTAAAATTTTGAGTTGAGGTAAGTAGCGATTTAAGTCAAACAAGTCATTCTAACAGTAAAGTAACCAAATTAAAACACATCCAAATGAATGAATCTATCAATTCAGATAGAACTAATACATAGAATCAGAATAAATGAGCATAAAGAAGAAGCAACGTTGGTCAATAATGACGTTTTATTCTATAAAAAAACATATATCCAATCTATCAAAAATCATAGATTCGACAACTAATATGCTCAAATTTTAATCTCGAGTCGTTAAATAACTGTTACAATGTTTAGAGACGAGGTAAATGTAAAGATTAGGGATAATTGAAAAGGAACATACATGTTGAGAAACGATGTAATTGACATATATATTTGGTAACCCTACAAACTTCATTTGGGTTGTGTAAGAAAAAAAAGGGGGCTGCTGTGTTTTATTTAGATTAAGGCTCGAAGATGAGAAAACCCTAACAAGGTTGGGTGGCTTTTGTAATAAATACATAAAAAGAGAGAAAACCGTGTACACCATGTGTCGAACCGCAGACCTACACTTTAAAAGGTGGGATATTTAACCACTGAGACAGTCTCAAAGATATTGCAATGGGTTCATGCCAAATATTCTTATGGGTTCATGGCTCATTTTTCCTATATATTTCTATTAAAAATCAAAAACCCAATGGGTTCTCCTAAACCCGTACGGTTCTTACTAAATCCGCCCCTGATAACCCACCACAACCTACCATAACCATAACCAACCACAACCCACCATAACCATAACCAACCACAACATACCATAACAAACCACAACCCACTATAACCATAACCCACCTTAAACAACAATTTTGTATCAACAATAAAAATTAAGATCAACAAACCTGAACATAGATATGAAAATAATAGCATTATAACAAAATTCATCATGCAATCATATCAGCTATCGGATTCCTCATGATTAGCTAAACAGAACAGCAAATCAACTATCGTATATCAAATATAAACTATAGACTATTTCGTTATCACATTCAATGAATACAAGCAGACATATTACACATTTAGGTAAGATATTGTTAATAATAATACTAGAATTGAATGAATGAATGTAGCGTGAAAGAGGGATGAATAATAATAATAATAATACAACAAACATGAAACAACAAGAGGAGGGAGGGGGAGACTGGAGGGAGGAGGACGCCGGAGGGATAGAGGAGGAGGCTGGAGGCGGCATATTGGGGAAGGGAAGCTTTGGATCTGCTAGGGTTTGGAAGAGGAGGGAGAGGAGGTGTGTGTTTTGTGTAAAGTCTTTGGGAGAAGAGGTTTGAAGACCATTGTTCATGTCTGCATGAGGAAGAGCTCTGGAAGGGCTTCTTGAGTGATTTGTCTTCTAAAAACCAAAACACTCTGCGCGTCCCTTATGTCTGCCCGCGTCTGCACGGCGCAGACATAAGTGGTTAGAAGCTCTTTTCAGAAGATAACAAACACCACCTAAGCTTCTATATTTCATGTTGTGTGGAAGGTTTGTGAGCACTAGGGTTTAGGTGATTTTAGCATCTTATTAGTTGTTTAGAGTTAATTTTATCTTGTTTTTCTAGCCTATAATGCTCAAATGTAGTACGTGCTGGAGGAATCGGGTGAAGAAATCTACAAGGAAGTGACGAATTCAAATTAGAATGATGAAGTTTTGTTGGAGTTCCCTACACCTCTTGGCTGGAATGAAATGGTTTCCGTTTTTTCCTTTTATGCATCAAATATGATTACAAATTAATATTATATTAAAACAATAGAGATTATTTTGACATCAGATGGGTTACTCCAAGTCTTCAAAGGATGATGTATCATCTCTTATTAGGTATCACACCATTCACATGATTAATGATTAGTTGATTTGATAATATTGTTTAGTTCACTGTTCACTTGATTAACAAATTGATATTTTTGCTTCGACTTCTTTGAGATCCTTATTTTGGTTCAGCTTCCTTAAGTTCTCTCTATTGGTTCATATGATTAGTTCATACTATGCATATTTATTTACGTTTCTTAACCACAAGTATATATATGATAGTCTCTTCTATGCTGACTCTCCCAGGGTACAATTGCCGAAGCAGTCTGTACTGCCGGAGAAGGCTACGCACCCGAGGTTACACTAGGTAAAATTGTAGTGTATGACATTTGGAACGAATAAAAATAGTAAAGAGTATTCCTTTATACAATTAGTCTTCAAGTATCTCTCTTTCTCCAAGAACATCATATTTCATATATATGTTCTATTCTCTCTAGTATCACATGAGGCATATAACCTATTAAATATGCTAGACTTGAGGAAGAGTGAAAGGTCTCACTTAATTAGCCACTTAATTAGAGATTTAACACTCTAATTTAACTCATCAAGTGTTACAAAAGAAACTCTACTCAAGAGTCTCTCTTTTATTCACCACATGAAGACTCTATTTAATAATATCTCTAAATTAAATTTCCATTCAATATTCCAAAATTCCAACAATCCCCCACATGAATGGAGATTGATAAAAACACACTAATTTTCCAATGCAACCTCAACAGTTGAGTATTGCAGGATAGGTAGGTATTAGCTTTGAACCTTCCTTTGTGAAGCATACTTAGTCTCCTAGCGGTTTGTAGACTTGATGTCCTTGAACAAACCCCCATTTGTGTAGACGACAATACACTTCACACAATACTCTCCTTAGCCGGGCCATCCCCTCATTTTCGTATCCAATAATGGTCTTGGAACACTATCCTGGTTCTGCGAGAGCTCTAGGAATTGTGCCCCCAATTCCATTTGAAGCGACCTCACTTCTCTCTAATATAGGTGATTTTCCTCAAATCATTAATAGCATTATGGTTACATGATTTACCCACATCATTTACCATATATTATGCTTATCCTCACAATTTGTCACTGAATGTCATAGGAATGGACAAGGACGTATTTAAACACCCTTTTATAATTTAGGGGGGCGATATATATATAACCATATATACTAGCTTACACATATTAGCCATGCCCTCACAGTGACCACCCTTAGGCGTATGAATTAGTTGTCCTATTGAACTTAGATCTTGGGATCTCCAATTAACTAAGGTAGGTTTCCTTCACATGCCTTTTTTCCATGGGCTTTAGTCTCATTCCACAACTTGATCCTGATCAACCCTCAGGTTGTTGGATCCATAACATCATCTTTGACTTCGTCAAGTCACTACTTGATAATTTTGCAATTGAGATCAATTGTACTAACGTGTTATTGACTCGCAAGTCGTTCATGCCTTATTGTCAACTTGTAAGACTATAACTCATGATCTAAACTTTGATCTAGTTATAACGTCTTCTTTTTAGACTAAAACAAATCTTATTTCAATATGAACATGTATTCATTATGCATATGGCCGATATGCTCAATCATCAGGCATTAATATCAAACCGGTTGGCATCTGAGTCTAATCAATCAGATTAACTCCTTATCAAGTTGGCATTTGAGTCTAATCAACCAGATTAACTCCTTATGACCAATGTGTATTGAAGTTGACATTTGAGTCTAACTAAACAGATGGCTCGTTACAACCATAACCTTTATTACCAACTTTTAACTTCATATGATCAAATGCAAGATATCCCCCACATTTAAGAATTATTGGATTGAAATAATCCAACACAAGATAAAAGTAAATAATGATCATCTTTTTGTATGGATTGAGAGACTCCTCAAACACCATTTATACAAACATATGGCTGTTTATTTAATGTATATCTCCCCCACATTACTTGCACTTTGATCAAGTTTAAGTGATACTACTCATGATGACTACTAGAAACCTTGATTAGATAACAAATATCTACATCTTTGTGCCAGTCTAGTCATTCGAGTATACTGTTCACATCATATTCCACTTATGCACAAGAGGTTTTAAATCTAAACAAGGCAAAATATGCCTAAGCTTGAGATGCCAACACTTACGCGTATATGAGTTCTCATCACTACACTTAGAAAACCGGCTAGAATCATTATCAATGATATAGTTAATCGGTTTTTCTCGAGTTATTCCATTAGACTGAATGAAGTTATATTTTTAAACTTTGTTATACACCAAATTCGTTCTCATGTCATCTTATAATTTGAATGTTTAAAGTTAATTTAATCTCCACAGAGCATCTAAATTAACATGTACTAGTCTAGCATGCTTTAGACTACAATACTCTAGCATATGAGCAGAAGATGCATCATTCTGATTCTTCACAGTTTTAAGAGATAAACGCATCATCTCTTACCAACATTCATTCTTATTTTATACATGACCATGAGATTTTTTTTCATATAGTCTCATATGTATGTTACATAAACATGCATTTTCCATTATTCAGTCTAAGAATATAACATTTTTGCCTTTGTTCTCTAAGGCTTCACCATTAACTTATAAGTACTTGACTATAAGTCTTATCTCGAGTAACTTTGGTGACCACATTCATCACCCACAAAAGGTATGAATAATATAAGTGTACAATTACTTTTATGTTGATATGAAATCACTTAGATTCACACTCAACCAAACGACTTCAAAAATGCGTCTTTAAGTGAAATGCCTTGTTGTTTTCTTTTAAATCTATATATATTTAGGACACTCTCCTAATTTTAAAGTCAAAACATTTACATACTTCCAACAACTTGAAAGTGGTAGTCATAGCAACATGTCCTCCATTTCCAATCGTAAATCTTTTGGAACAAATCTTTCTTGATTCATTAAAAATTGGTATTTACATAAATTTTTTTCCATATGTTAAAATTCACCCTTGCGAATTTTCACGACAATCTTTAATGAAATATATCGATATGTAACATACTTGTGTATTTTATCTCAATACACTCACCATTTTCTTTCATGATTCTCTCATGATGTGGTTAGACATTTGATGTCTCGTCTCCAACTTTTAGTCAATGCAACAACTCTTAAGTTGTTTATGTCCAATTCTTTCCGTATACTATCCGTTTATAACAATGTTCTTTAACATTTTATCTTTGACGTTATAGTTATTTATTAAAAAAAAATAACATTCAAACGTCACAAACCTTACGGATTTATTTCTTTGTAAATAAAAATTGCATGTGTTATCCGAAGATCTTTGAACACAAAACAATAATAATATACATTCGAAACTAAATCATAAAGTGCAAAACACTTTTATAAGTTTAAATGGACAAGTAGACATATCTACACATCAAATCTCATAGTGTTATCATCTTCAACACTTTTATCATCCGATCAAATTCATCACAACAATATCGTCGTGCAACGTGTCTTGAGAACTCTATGCACTTATAAGTACAAGTTCCTCATTTGATCGTGAAATTCAAAAGTTGGACAGTCACAAATCTGTTCAAAACAACACCAAGTCGTTAAAAAGACTACAATTAAGTAGTAAAGCTTGAACAATTGATCTTGTTCTCAACAACACCAAGTTGTTTTCCACCATATAGTGTTAACAAGAACACTACTTTGGTTCAACATATGCTACATCTAGCAAAAGTAACGAACCGTTTGAATTATCAAAACTATGCAAAATCATTCTAAAACATTTCTTTAGTTTTGCAATATCAATACGGGTTTATGAAACAGTAAATCGAGACCAAAATAGCAAACTTTTTATATGGTTTCAGTTTAATACACTTGTACTATAACAGTTTCAAACACACATGGAAAAAAAATCATGTTATAACACGCACGTTATAAAATTGGACGTTTACATAAAACATTTTCCAATGATATAGTTCATAAAAGAATCCATTTATAATGAACATATTAGAAAAATAAAATGTTTACATAAAACATTTTCTTTTTCATTGTGGTTTACAAAATAAAACATTTCTAACAAACATGTTAGAACATAAATGATCATAACGCGTACGTTAGAGTCATTTTTTTTACATGAAATATTTCCAAATATTTCGTTTTATAAAATAAATCGTATCTAAACTCGTATCAGTGATAAAAATTTTCTAACACACATGTTAGAAAACTAAAACGAATTCTAACTCGCACATTTAGAAGTGGTAAAACTTCAATACGAAATATTTTAAACACATATGGTTCATAAATTAAACCATTTCTAACAAACATGTTAGAAGACAAATGATTACAAAAATCATTTTTGAAATTGAAGGTTCTATAAACCATTTCAAATATACTAGATAGTAATAAACGGTTACAAAAATCGTTATAAAACAGTTCTAACATGCTCGTTAGAATTAAACGATTACACAATCGTTATAAAACTTATCAATTTATATAAAATAAACAAATTCTAACACGCTCGTTAGAGATAAATGATTACAAAAATCATTATATGTTTATCCATTTATATAAAAAGAACTTTTTCTAACACGCTAGTTAGAAACCATCAATTACAAAAATCATTATAACACTTAGCGGTTTGTATAAAATAAACCGGTTCTAACACGCTTGTTAGAAATAAATGATTACAAAAATCATTATAAGCCTTTTTAGTGTATCAAAATAAAATATTTCCAACACCCATTATAAGAAACGGGACGTTTAGACAAACTTTTCAAATCAATATATTTTTTCTAATATAATCATTTCTAACGCACATGTTAAGAAATGAAACGTTTACAAAAAACGTATTGATTATAAAATAAACAAAGTCCTACGTGAACGTTATGGAATTCACCGTTTACAAAAAAACGTATAGTTTACACCAATAAACTTGGTCTAACATACATGTTAGAAAAATAACGATTAAAATCGTTATAAAACCAAATGGTTGAGTCAAAATACCATTTGTTTTGTATCACGGTGTAGGATTTAATATTATACCAAAATCTTTATAAATCCAAACCCAACAAATTGTACTACATACATATTTCCAAAAAAAAAAAAAACATTTACAAGATTATACAAAAATCTCTAATATATATATATATATATATATAACCATTTCGTGAACCCAAAATCCTTATGAATAAGGTTTTAAGATTGTAGCAACAATCTCACGAAATCTGTTTTAAGATTGTAGGACATGGGTCACGATTTTATTAAAATAATATTAATATAAATAATAGAGACACACTCTTTATACATTTGGAAACTTGTAGTACATGCACCGTGTACAAATTCAAACGAAAATAATATAAAATAAAACATAAAATGAGTCAAACCGAAGTTTTCATCAAGAGCTTCAACCGCGTCTTCTTATGTGATTTCTGCTTCGTCTTTAAGAAGGACTTGAACCGCGTCCTTTTGTATGATCCTTCTTGGCTGCAAGAATGAACAAACTAATGTTGACGGTTGAGGCTGAGGCACGTGTTCAACACGCTTCCCTTAAAAAAGATTTCACCCCTCTACCAAAGACAACGCGTCTGTCTCCCAGGGTACAATTGCCGAAGCAGTCTGTACTGCCGGAGAAGGCTACGCACCCAAGGTTACACTAGGTAAAATTGTAGTGTATGACATTTGGAACGAATAAAAATAGTAAAGAGTATTCCTTTACACAATTAGTCTTCAAGTATCTCTCTTTCTCCAAGAACATCATATTTCATATATATGTTCTATTCTTTCTAGTATCACATGAGGCATATAACCTACTAAATATACTAGACTTGAGGAAGAGTGAAAGGTCTCACTTAATTAGTCACTTAATTAGAGATTTTACACTCTAATTTAACTCATCAAGTGTTACAAAAGAAACTCTACTCAAGAGTCTCTCTTTTATTCACCACATGAAGACTCTATTTAATAATATCTCTAAATTAAATTTCCATTCAATATTCCAAAATTCCAACAAAATTTTCCAACCTCAATCTGATTATCGCCTGCCTGCCTGCCTGCCTGCTGGCCGGAAGTGGAAAGGTAACAAAAAATCTTTTACAATATAATTTATATATACGTTTTCTTTAAATCTCTATTTTTTTTTCTTTTTTTAAATATTGCAATCTACTTATTGCTCAAGTATGTGCCAACACTGTCAAGTTACTCGCCGAACAATTCATATTGTTATACTAGATCCTCCTGCATATATATACTTTTGATTAACATGTGGCCGGCCATGAGTAAATTTGTCTATTTCTTGCTTTTTTTTATTTTTATTTTTTTTGTCATTAATAGCTGCAATTATTGTTATGGCTTGTTTAAAGTTAATAAATCGTTTAAAAATATACTCATTGCTGTGTTACTTCAGTATATTCCTACATTTGCCTGCATCGTCCCTTTCACAACAGAGCTTAAAAAAAACTGCTGGTGTAATTGTTGCAAGTGGCATGGGCTTGCACTGGGAAGCTTAGTTGGGGCCGGCGGGGGCGGCCGACCCCCCGAATTTTCGCGTAGAAGTGCCGATTATATAGTATTCGTATAGAAAATTTTGGAAATATAGGGTTTCGACCCCCCGAACCTGGTTTTCGAACCTCCGAAACTAGTGACTTCCGACCCCCGGTGACTTCCGACCCCCCGAACTGTCGGGTCAAGCTTCGCCACTGTGGGCTTGCGCACCTTATCATTTGACAATTTAGACCAGTGGGTGTGGTGCCACTCCGGCAAAGAAGACGGGCCGCCACGAGTGGATAGTCTCGATTTCCAAGAAGACGGACCGGCATCAACGGCAAGCAAATGCCTCCCATTGCCGCTGCCGCCCCAGGGGGTGGTGTAGCGAGGCCCGGCATTTCATTGCCCACCCCTTGCCACCCCCCACACCTAATGGCCTTATTGATATACATGCTTACCCATCATGATGAAAAGAAGCAAATCATTGACATTTTAGGATTTAAATTTTCAATGTTTCATCAAAGCAAAATTGACTATAGTTGGGAGGTTGTGCTGGCCAATAAAACTGCAATTCATAGTCACTTGTGAAACTTGGGTATTGAGCCTGATAGATTTTCCAAGCATGCCAATGATTCACCTACATTACTAATATTCTAGATCCCATGTTAATGCTGTTACTTTCCTGTTTTGCCTTCATAATATACTTGGATTTGATGAACAATAATAAGATTGAGTATGCACATATAATAGTGTTGGGACTCTTGATGAACAGAGGGTGGGAGAGAGTTTGTGAAATACAAACTTAATAATATTATCCACACACATACAAATGATACAAATGTAACATATATAGATAACAATAGCACCGGCCATTGCTCTAATCAATGAGCAGTTTACGTGGGTGACAGTTATCACTAAAGAAGCTACCATATTTACATCAATCTACAATTAATATAATTAATATAGTTGACTGATTATATTTGACTAATACTCCCCCTCAGGTTGAGCGGGGGTTGCGACCAACGGTCAAACTGGTGCGAAAACTCTCAAAAAGTTGTCTAGACGGGCCCTTGGTGAAGATGTCCGTGTATTGATAAGAAGATGGTACATGAAGTACGCGCACTTGACCGAGTTGAACCTTCTCACGCACGAAATGTATGTCAAGCTCCACATGTTTCGTGCGTTGATGTTGCACTGGATTTTCTGTCAAGTAAATAGCCGAAATGTTATCGCAATAGACGATAGTGGCATGGCGAATAGGAATGTGCAGCTCTAAAAGTAAGTTGCGAAGCCATGTGGTCTCAGCCACAGCATTGGCGACTCCGCGATATTTAGCTTCGGCACTTGAACGAGAGACCGTATGTTGCCGTTTGGATGACCATGAGAGAAGGTTTGAGTCCATGTAAATACAATAGCCAGATGTCGAGCGACGTGAGTCTGGGCATCCGGCCCAATCGGCGTCTGAATAGGCAGTAAGAGATGGACTCGGGCTCGGCGTCAAGCGTAATCCATAATCACTAGTACCCTTAATATAGCGGAGAATCCGTTTCAGGAAGGCAAAATGTGGTTCTCTGGGAGCGTGCATAAACAAGCAAATTTGTTGAACCGCATAAGTGATATCAGGCCTGGTGAATGTTAAATACTGCAAAGCACCTGCTAAGCTACGATACAAGGTGCCATCAGAAAGTAACTCCCCGGTATCAGCACTTAGTTTTGCATTTGTGTCTACGGGAATTGAGCATGGCTTGCAGTCTGTCATGTTGGCACGGTGAAGAATATCTATTGCATATTGGGATTGAGACATGAATAGCCCGTGGGAGTCTCGTTGAACCGTAATGCCCAAGAAATGATGTAAAGCTCCCATATCTGTCATAGCAAACTCTCTCGAGAGAAGATTAATAATATTATGAAGCAATGTTGTAGAAGATGCAGTCAGTATAATATCATCAACATAAAGTAGTAAATAGGCAATATTATCACCTTTACGATAAATGAATAAAGAGGTGTCGCAAAGACTGCCTTTGAACCCGTGAGTTTTAATAAATGTGGAGAAGCGATGGAACCAAGCCCGTGGTGCTTGTTTAAGTCCATAAAGGGACTTGCACAAGCGACAAACATAGTTAGGCCGTGTTTGGTCAACAAAGCTTGGAGGTTGGTGCATAAAAACGGTCTCCTATAAGTCACCATGTAAGAAAGCATTTTTAACATCCAACTGATTGATTGGCCATCCTTTTGAGATAACAAGTGTGAGGACCGTGCGGATGGTAGCCGGTTTAACAACCGGACTGAAAGTGTCAGCACAATCTATGCCAACCGTCTGTGATTTTCCATTAACAACAAGGCGGGCTTTGTATCGGTCCAGGGAGCATCCGATTTAAATTTGTATCTAAAAAGCCACATACAGCAGATAATAGGATGTGTTTGTGGTCGAGGAACCAATTCCCAAGTACCGTTGTCTATTAGTGCTTTATACTCACAGTTCATAGCGTGTTGCCAATTTGGGTCGGCTAAGGCCTGTAGGTGTGATGTGGGAACGGGTGAAATGGTGGGCGGTATGGTTGTGGTAAGGTTGTATTTTGGGTTAGGTTTGGTGATACCGTCTTTTCCGTGGGTGGTCATGGGGTGCATGTTTTGGATGGGTGTGGGAGATGGCTGGGTGGATGAAGGTGGGCTAGGTGGGTTCGGAATGTGAGGTGGGGTAGTGGATTGGGCAGGGGAGGTGTAGTGGGCTGGTGAGGTGGGGTTTACGGGTGATTGGGCCGATGTTGAAGGAATATGATGTTGGGCCGTGGGTGGTATGGGGTCCGGGTATGTATGGGATGGTGGGAAGTTATATGTGATGTTTGGATTTGGGTCATCAGGCCCGGCTCAAGCCCAAGCCAAATGAGGCTTTTGCTTTGGGCCTCCAAGTTCTAAGGGCCCCATAATTTTCCTAATTTTAATGATATATAATAAAAATAAACCTTTATAAGGGCATATAGATTGAATAGCTCAATTGGTTAGTGCATGGGGTTGTTAATCACAAGGTCAGAAGTTCAATCCCTCCTTCCAGCAAATTTTGTAATTTTTTTTTCACTATTTTATTTTTTATAAATAGGGCCCCGGATTTTTATTTCGCTTTAGGCCCCCAATATGGTTGAGCCAGCCCTGTGGGTCATCATCGAGGAAGGTATAGGTGAGGTTTGTGTTTGTTTCGGCAAAAGGGAAGGTGGTTTCATCAAAATCCACGTGATGGGAAATATGAACCTTACCGGTAGAGGGATCAAGACAACGGTAGCCCTGGAAATTCGGGGGATAGCCAAGAAATATGCACCGGTGGGATCGGGGAAGAAGTTTGTTGGGTTGAGTGGCCGATTCATTAGGAAAGCAAGCGCATCCGAAAACACGTAGGTGATCATAGGTGGGATGACACAAGTACAAAGCAAAAGTGGGTGACTTAAAATTTAAATGTTTTGTTGGTAAAATGTTATGTAAATAAGCGGCGGTGTGAAGGGCTTCTACCCAAAAAGTTGGTGGGATGTGAGCATGAGTAAGAAGTGCCCGAATCATGTCATTGAGGCGTCTTATCATGCATTCGGAGCGGCCATTTTGTGAAGAGGTGTGTGGGCATGAGAAGCGAAATGTGAGACCTTGGTGGGAAGCAAATTGGTGAAAAGCATTGTTATCAAATTCTCCCCCTAGATCACATTGGAAAGCTTTAATATTTTTGTGAAATTGTGTTTGAATGTACTTGTGAAATTTTCGAAATGTGTCGAAGGTTTCAGATTTAAATTTTAAGGGGTAGACCCACACGTAGTTAGAATAGTTATCAACAAGAACCATATAATATTTGTAAGATGCATTGCTTAGGACCGGGGAGGTCCATAAGTCACAATGAATGATTGGTGCATAAGTAAATGAATTAGAATCACCAAATGGAAGCCTTTTACTTTTTGACAAGTGACAAGAGTCACAAAAACCAAAGGAATCCTTATTACATGCAAGATTAAAATTACTAGAAAGGAAATGCAGGACTTGAGAGCCTGGGTGGCCTAAACGATCATGCCACTTATTGGGAGATGTTGCCAAAAGGACTTGAGTTGGTGGTGTGAAAGGGTAGAGATCCCCGGTGCTATCATGACGCGAAAGGTGTTGTCCAGTCTTGAGATCCTTCAAAGTAAAACCGTTAGGATCAAATTCAATAGAAACAAGATTATCACGTGTAAATTTTCTAACTGAAATAAGGTTTTTAACAACGGTTGGGGCATATAAAATATTGTTTAGGTTGTAGGTGTGGTCATTGGTGGTGTGCGAGCCATGGCCCGAACCCAAAATTTGCAACGACTGTCCATTTCCTACAAGTATATTAACATTAATAGAGTTTGATAAATGGGAAGAGATCTGACCTGGATTAGCAGTGATATGAGACGAGGCACCCGTGTCCATGTTCCACGTGGGATCGGGCTGGTTCAGCGTGAGGGTAGAAAGAGCGGCTCCTAGTTCAGTTGGTTGGAGCGGGTAAACAGGTGGGCCATGATAGGTTGGCTGAGAGGGGTAGTTGGGATGTGGGCCTGGTGGATAGGATGGATTTGGTTGTTGGGCCGTAAAACCATAACCATGGGCTGAGGGTTGTGGGCTATTGTTTGTGGATGGAGGTGGCGTGTATGGGTTGTTGGGACGAGACCAGTTGGAGGCCCAAGGTGAGTGGGCTAGGTGGGGACACGGAGGAGGGGTGGGCCACCAGTGCATGGGCTGATGGTTTTGGTTATGTCCGTAGGTAGCATAGGGAGTGGTTTGGGATTGAGGATTATTGTAGTAGTGTGAGGAGCGTCCGCGTCCGCTGTAGACGTTGCCACGGCCTCCACGGTATCCGTTTCGGCCACGACCCCGACCACGCATTGGCGGACGGTTTGGGTTTTGATCATATTGTTGGGCTGGGTTGTAAGAAGGTGGTGGAGGTGGGTTTGTGTTGGGTGGTGGAGGTTGGGTAGGGATGTTAGGCGAAGGCCCACGAGGAGCGGCGAGAGCCGTTTGTTGACGGGCCGCTTGACGACGTTGTTCTCTTTCGACCATGTCCCGGGCCTCTTCCCACGAAGCATTGGACTGGGTGATAAACGCAATTGTGGTGTCGTACTCCTGCGGGAGTCCTTGGACCAGTTGCTACACGAGCCGGGATTCGGTAACGGGCTGATCTACATCTTGTAACTGCTCGGCAATATCTTTGAGTTTTTGGAAATACTCATTGAGGCCGGTACAGGAAGCAAGAGTGGTGGTAGTGAAGGCGTGTAATAGTAAGGATGCACGGGCATTTCGGTTGTTATGAAAGATCGATGCAAGGCTATCCCATGCCTGTTGTGTTGTGACTTCATCATTGAGAACACGTCTCCAGTACCCATCAGAAAGGGTTCCGTATATCCACTTGAGGACAACGGAATAAATTTTCATCCACGAGTCGTAACCCGCGTCAGTGGTGGCCGGAGGACCGGTACCATCGATGTGATCTAAAACATCGTAGCTTTTGGCGTGAAGCTTGAAAAGCTTCACCCATGAGGAGTAGGAGACTTTCTCGCCGTCTAGCATGCGAACTTTGTTTAGGATGTTCGTAACGGAATAAACTGGGTGAATGGTTTTGGATTCGGTCGAAACCGGTGGTGTAATTGTTGTGGATTCTTGGTCAGACATGGTTGTAACCAAGGAAGAGGAAGGTGGCTAGTGATGAAAGTGATCGGAAAAAAAATATTACGGATCTGATACCATAACAGTTTGTTATGATATCAATTGTATTTCCTTGAATGCCTTTTCAAAAGAGATGAGTACATATATAGATAACAATAGCACTGGCCATTGCTCTAATCAAGGAGCAGTTTACGTCGGTGATAGTTATCACTAAAGAAGCTACCATAATTAATATAGTTGACTAATTATATTTGACTAATAAAATGAACCTATTTATAGGTTGGGTTTTGGCGGTTAAATAACCGACTAATACTAACCGACATAAACAATCTTAACCGACACAACTGTTATGTTTTGCGCATAAACATGTTTGACTTTTTGAAGTCAAACTCTGACTTTTTGAAGTCAAACTCTGACTTTTGACATAATACAGATTTCTTGATTATAATTATTCTAACAAATGCCTTATTTAATTCAGAACTTTTGTAAATGGTCCCCCTATTTTTAAAGCATTATGTTCTAATTGTGCTATCTCCTGCTCAGGCACGTTCCCTTGTTGCTACCAGAGAAAGTTTGTCTTTTTTTGTTATATACTTGTGCATTTAGGACTTTCACATCCGAGATGGTAGGTCACTTAACATTTTAGTTTTTGTTGTTGTTAAGGAAATTGTTAGGATCGAAGAACACACACGCACACGAACACAAGTATTTACGTGGTTCGGTCTAAACTGACCTACGTCCACGGGGGCAACTGGGGTATTCTTATTATTGAGTGATACAAATATTAGAAGTACAAGAGAGTATTTATAGGCACAAATTAGGGTTAAACCCTATGTTAATCTTGCTCAACAAGTTAATCATACTGGGCTTCAAAACGACTGGGCCTATAGGTGGGCTGAAGGCAACATCTCTAACAATCTCCCACTTGGTGTCTTCGGACCACGAACTGCACCATCTCTTCTGTACTTCTGTAAATAAGATCTCCCCTTGATCTTCAATGCACCTCCAGTTACCCCGATCTTCTCAACACTATTCCTGGAGACCAGCTGAAGCTACAAACAGCTTCAGCTTATCCAACGTTACACAATTAGTTAACATGTCTGGTGGATTCTTAGCACCTGAGATATTCTTCAAGTTGATTGTGCCATCAGCAACCAATCCTCTCACGAAGTGATACCTTATCCCGATGTGCTTCGTCTTCTTATGATATACAGGATTCTTAGCAAGTTTTACTGCACTTTCATTATCACAATGCAACAAGTGCTCAGTCTGCTTCTTCCCTAACTCTTCTAGAAAAGCTTTCAACCATACTAGCTCCTTACTGGCCTCAGCTATAGCCATGTATTCTGCCTCTGTTGTGGACAAAGCCACACTTTTCTGAAGTCTGGACATCCAACTGACTGTAGTTCCTCCCACTATGAAAACGAAACCTGTGGTGCTTTTAAATGTATCTTTGCAGCCACCCAGGTCAGCATCTGTATAACCTCTGAGAACTGAATCCTTCCCTTTGAAACATAACCCCATCTTTGACGTTCCCTTCAAATAACGAAGCACCCATTTAACTGCTTCCCAATGTTCTCTTCCCGGATTTGACATAAACCGACTGACAACTCCGACTGCGTGTGCTATGTCAGGTCTTGTACACACCATAGCGTATACTAGACTACCTACTGCAGATGCATACGGAACTCTAGCCATATCAGCTTTTTCTTCTTCAGTTCTGGGACACTGATCTTTGGAAAGCTTGAGGTGACTCCCCAAGGGCGTGTTTCTTGGCTTGGTCTTCTCACTGTTAATACCGAATTTCTCTAACACTTTCCCGATGTACTTTTCCTAGGATAATGTCAAAGATCCATCTTTCTTGCTCCTGGTGATACTTATCCCGAGTATCTGTTTAGCTGCACCCAAATCCTTCATCTCGAATTCTTTGGACATTTGTTTCTTCAACTTGCTGATCTCATTCATATCTGATCCTGCAATCAACATATCATCTACATACAGAAGTAGAATGATATACGAACTCTTGAACTTCTTCAGATAACAACAGTGATCGGCTTCACATCTCTTGTAACCGGTCTTCACCATGAAATTATCAAACTTCAAGTACCACTGTCTTGGCGCTTGTTTCAGACCATACAAACTCTTCTTCAACTTGCACACCCAATTCTCTTTTCCAATAACCTGGAATCCCTCAGGCTGTGCCATGTAAATGTCTTCATCAAGGTCACCATGTAGAAATGCTGTTTTCACATCTAGCTGCTCTAGATGCAAATTCTCTGCTGCTACAATACTCAGAACTAACCTGATGGTGGTCATCTTCACCACTGGAGAGAAGATCTCATCATAATCAACTCCCTTCTTCTGCTGAAATCCCTTGACCACTAAACGGGCTTTATACCGTTTAGAACCATCATTCTCATCTTTGACCCTGAAAACCCATTTATTCTGAAGAGCTTTCTTGTCTCGCGGAAGCTTTACAAGAACCCAAGTCTTGTTCTTGTCTAGTGAACTCATTTCTTCTTTCATTGCTCGCTCCCACTGGAACGAGTCCTTCATCTTGACTGCTTCAGAGTAGCTCTCTGGTTCACCATTTTCTGTCAAGAGAATATAATTAACTGAGGGGCCGGTACGACTGGGACTGTACCTGTCCGGCGCTTTAGAAACTCTGGTGGATCTCCTGACCAAAGTATCAGTCTGGTCAGGCTGCTGTGGAGACTGTTCATCTTCAGACTCTGAACTCTCACTGTCAAAAACTCCCACTGACTCTTCATTCTCACCATCTTCAGTCTCAGGTTCTGTGTCATCTTCAGATTCTGTTACGGGCCCTGTGACATATTCTTTCTTCTGATTCTCAACACTAAACTCAACTGTTTATTTCTGAACCTTTGACTTATCCAAGTTTCTATCTTTGTACAATTCTTCTTCATTGAACTCAGCATGCTTGCTTCTGACTACCTTTCTGCTTTCAAAATCCCAAAGCCTGTAGCCCATTTGATCACCCCCATATCCAATAAAGATATACTTCTTTGCTTTTGCATCTAACTTGTCACCTTCAGGGTTGATATCATAAGCACTGCACACGAAGATTCTCAGGTGATCATACTCAACTGCTTTACCCTTCCATTCTTCTTGAGGAAGCTTGAATCCTAACGGTATTGAGGGTCCACGGTTGATAAGATGCGCTGCTGTGTTAACTGCATCAGCCCAGAACATCTTTGGGAGCCCTGCATTCAATCTCATGCTCCTGGCTCTTTCACATAATGTTCTGTTCATCCTCTCTGCAACTCCATTCTGTTGCGGAGTTCCTGGAACTGTATTTATCATCTTGATCCCTCTATCAGCACAATAATCTATAAACTCCTTGCTGATATATTCACCACCATTATCCGACTTCAAGCATTTCACCTTCAAATCAGTTTCAAGTTCAACAGCAGATTTCCATTTCTTAAAAGTATCAAAAACTTCAGATTTATGTTTAAGAAAGTAAACCCATACCTTGCGTGTTGAATCATCTATGAAGGTCACAAAGTAGCGAGAACCTCCAAGTGAAGCTACTGATGTCGGTCCGTATACATCTGAGTGAATAAGCTCCAATTTCTGAGCTTTCGGTGCTCTCCCAGTCTTCACAAAAGTCACCTTCTTTTTCTTGCCTAGGATGCACGGTTCACAAAATTCTGACTCGACCTTCTTCAACTCTGGAAGTTTTCCCCTGGCAACAAGCATCTTCATCCCCTTTTCACTCATGTGCCCGAGTCTTTGATGCCATAACTTTGTCTGGATCTGGTCACTCGATACTGCGTTCACTGCATCAGCTGATGCTTCAACCATGTATAAACTACCTCTCTTCTTGCCTCTAGCAACTACCATACTGCCCTTAACAACTCTCCATTGTCCACTACCAAAGTGAACATCATATCCCTGATCATCAAGTTGACCGATGGATATAAGCATCCTCTTCAAACCAGGAATGACCCGAACATTCTTCAAGGTCCAAATGGTTCACAATGGAGTTTTAAGGTCTATGTCTCCAATTCCTGTAATGTCAAGACTCTGATTATTAGCCAAACGAACTTTACCAAAGTTACCTGTTCGCAGATTCTTCATCTTCTTCGTGCTAAAAGTAGCATGGAAAGACGCTCCTGAATCCATAATCCAGTCTTCAACAGAACTCTCAATACAGCAAATAAGAACATCCTCTGAATCTGAGGATGTAGTAGCATTCACCTCCCTTTTATCTCTCGCAGGTTCAGAACACTGACTTCTGAAATGCCCAAACTCCTTACAGTTCCAACACTGTACGTCTTTCCTTGGCTTTCCAGGTCTCGACTTGCTGCTGCGTTTTGACTTTGACCTACCCTTATTTCCTCCTCTGTTACTACTTCTCCCTCTTCCTTCAGTACTGAGCAACGAGCTTGATTCTCCATTGTTCCTTCTTCTGGAATCCTCATTCAGTAACAAATCACGAACTCTTCCAAAACTCAGAGTCTCAACTGACCCTGTGACTGCTGTGATTATGCCTTACCAACTGTCAGGTAATGAGGATAACAATAGACAAGCCTGCAATTCATCATCTATCTTAAAATTCACAGAAGACAAACGTGTCAAATGTGATTTAAATAAATTAATATGCTCAGTAACAGAACTTCCCTCTTTCATACGAGTGTTGACTAACTCCCGAATCAGAAAAACTTTGTTAGCAGGAGACGGCTTCTCGTACATGTCTGACAAAGCTTCCATAATCCCACGCGCTGTGGTTTGTTCCAAAATGTTATAAGCTACATTCATGGAGAGAGTAAGCCGAATCGTTGACTGTGCTTTCTTGTCAAGATTCGTCCATTCTTTCGTTATGGTCTCAGGGGGAGGGTCTAGTGCAGCATCTAACTCATTCTGTATAAGCAAATCCTTGATTTGCATCTTCCACCAACCAAAGTTCTTCCCATCAAACTTCTCTACCTTGACTTTTCCTTCTTCAGACATTATCCCTTGTCTAAATGTCTAGGAAACTAGTCAAATAATAATATCACTTCCTTTGACCAAAAAGTCAAACTCCACAAATGATATTATATTATAATCCCTTTGTGCAAGAAAACAAGCCTAAAAGCTTTCTGTTGTTTCTTTTGACAGTCCACGCACAAGTCTTGTCTTCTCCACCCAAAATTCTTATCTTTCCTTCTTACACAAACAACAAACTAAAAAACACCCAACAAAAAAAAATCTGACCTTGCTCAACTAAAGAGAACAGCAAGAAAACCAAAGGTAGAACATGTCCCTTGGTTCTGTTCAGATTAGGACAGCAGCAGAGAAAACCCTAGACTAGGGTGTTGGGGTCGGTAGCGGCAGAAAAAGAAAGATAAAAGGGCGGCAGCAGGTAGTGGTGATGGTAGGGGATTATGGTGACAGCGGGAAACCCTAAAACGGGAAAGGTTTGTGCGGCGACAGAAGGGTTACGTGTGGCTGCAGGGTGACGCGCGGCTGCGCAGGAAGGAAGGTGGCGGCGTAGGGAGGAGTGTGGCGGCGGCGGATGGCTGAGTGGGTGACGGCTGTGGTGGTGGATGATAGCAGGTATGTGTTCCTTCTCTGATCTAGAGCCTGAGCTCTGATACCAGTTGTTAGGATCGAAGAACACACACGCACACGAACACAAGTATTTACGTGGTTCGGTCTAAACTGACCTACGTCCACGGGGGCAACTGGGGTATTCTTATTATTGAGTGATACAAATATTACAAGTACAAGAGAGTATTTATAGGGACAAATTAGGGTTAAACCCTATGTTAATCTTGCTCAACAAGTTAATCATACTGGGCTTCAAAACGACTGGGCCTATAGGTGGGCTGAAGGCAACATCTCCAACAGAAATGTTACAATGGTGCAATAACTTAAGACTATGGGGTGTGGAAACATAAGAAAGGTCATGTCTCCATGCCATGTAAGATGCCACATTGGATTGTTGGTGTCTCAACATTCTTGAGACGTGGGGAGAAAGAGGACGGGGAGGGGGATTGGGGACGGGGCAAAAAGAAAGGGACGGGGGAGGTGGGGCGTCTGTGCACCGTTCTGTCTAAGAGGCGTTTTCTACCCATTGTTAATTAACACATTTTTTTTATTCTTTCATTCTTTTAATGTATTGTTATTCCATTTATATGTACTTTGCTATAAGAGAGCACATACATGTTGGTTCGGCGAACTTTAATTTGTTCAGCAAGCAAAGTCAACACCTGCTTTACTAGGTTTTTTTTTTAACGGTCAACGAATCAATTTCCGAGCACTCTCGGGCATCATTTTGGCGAATCAGGTACTCGAGAGTACCCAGGCCACCAATTGCCACCAATTCCCGGGAAAACCCGACCACTCACCCGCCCGAATGCACGACAGTGAAATAATCGGTAAAACCGGTCGGATCAGAACTCGAACCCAAGCCAATGGTCTGGGTCATCCCTCATTTCCCCTTCACCAATGTCCTCCAAATGTAGCTAGTGGGAATTGAACCCAAACCTCCCATAGGAAACCTTAGGCTCTTAACCAACTAGGCTACAAGTGTTGGACTACTAGGTTTTATTTTTTGTTTTTCATTTTTACTTGTAGTATGAGTATAATCTATGATATTGATGGTACATTTGTTTTCTTTTTTATATTGATAGTTGGTTATCTAAATTTGCTAACTTGAAACTGGCACACGGTATATAAAAAAAATTAACAGACGTGAGTAGGGATGAGCATGTAGGTCGAATACCGATACCATACCGAAGGATTTCAGCATCGGTATCGATACCAATATTTAAGGATTTTCAGGATCGGTACGGTATTTAGTCGGTAATACCAACTAAGAGGGTGTTTGGGATTGTGTTTTGAATCTGATTATTAGATTATTGCGTTTTAAAAACGCAGATAATCAGTTTTTAGTGTTTGGATTGCGTTTTGAAAACGCAGATAATCCGTTTTTTAGGCTACCAAAACGCAATAATCTATAAGCAGCTCCACCCCTGCTTTTCCAAAACGCATAATCTGTTTTGAATAATCAATCCCAAACATCCCCTAAATACCGAAATATGAAGATGTGTGTATATGTTTTGAAAAATACCGAAATTTGAAGATGTATGTGTTTGTTTTCAAAGTATTTGTTTTCACTACAAACAAAACCACCATTTAGTCATCCTCAACCTCAAAAGTCAATGCAAATAAAAACCCATTATCTGTCATCCCAACCTCCCAAACAAAACCACCTTCGTCAACCTCCCAACAAACCAACCCAACACCGTACGCGTCCATCACCGTCTCCCGCCTCCACCGCCTCTCCACCACATCGTTCGCCTCTCTCCGCAAAGTCTGCAATCCCTACTGTACCCTTCATAATTCTCGCACACAAGATATCAAACTATCGGTCATAAGTTTTCGGTATAATACCGAAAATCCCGTACCGTACCGATACTGACCCGGTTTTATCGGGATCGGGATTGGATTTTGGATGAATTCGGTTTCAGTATTATCGGTATCGGTGCAGCTCATATACCATCTCTTATATTGTTAAAACGCAATAATACATTTTTGTGGGGTGTTGACCTCACTGGGGTGTCCCCACTGGTGGGGCTGAGAGATAGTGGATTCGTTCTGGGACAGGCGGTTTTGAAGGCGGAAGCTAGGAAGGTTGCTAAGCACGAGGCAGCATGTCTAGAGAATCAACATGTGTTCATTCCGTTTGCCTTCGATACTTTTGGATCCTTAGCCCCTGAGGCAGTTCGCTTTTTGGAGCGGGTGCAGAAGGTGGTTCACAATGATTCGCAAAGCCCGAGGAACCAAGGGTTTGTATTTAGTAGAATAGGCTTTGCGATTCAAAAGGGGATAGCGGCGCAGCTTGTTGCTCGCTTACCCATTATCCAGATGTAACTTGGTTTATTTCGTAATTTAATCACTACAATTTCTTGTATTTCAAAATATTGGATTCTAAATTTTCGTAATGATTTACGTACTAATAATGTCGTCTACCATTTCTTATATTGTTGTTTTTCCATGTCAATTATTTGGTTTATATTCAATCACTCCTTGTAAATTGATATATTAGTCTTAACAAAATGGTACTAAAATTTATTTACGTAAAACCGACCATAATGTGCAGCTAAAAAGCATAATGACCCGCGGCAACGCACAGAAATTCCAGCTAGTATGCAACAAAACAAACTCATTTAGGGGTGTTTGTTAGCCTCTTAATAAATCCTTAATCATTCAACTTTTATTCTCTTAATCATACTCATACAGTATTAAGAGTGTTTGTTTCAACTAAAAAAAGTATCTGAATGGTTCGATTAAGCTTTTAACCATTCAGCTAATAAGGAGTGTTTGAAACATTTAGACCATCTTAATGATTCAACACTTAATCAGACACTCCTACCAAACAACCCCTTAGCTAATCATTCCAATCAACTAATTAAACAGTTCAAAAAAAAAAAAAAAAAAAAAAAAAAAAACCATGGATATATTGGTGTGTAACCCGGATAATCGAACATATTGAATCCAAGAAACTAGTTATTAAGAGGCCACTAAAATAAAACAAAATAATTATTCGTTAAAAGTGGAGGGAGGAGCTCCAAAATAGGGCTGGCATAACGGGTTACACGAGCCTATTAAGACACGAACACGAAATCTAATCGTGCCATTTTTTCAAACACGAATACGAACCTGTGTATAACAGGTTAACACGATAAGACACAATAAGGAACACCTAGTAAAACAGGTTAACACAACGAGACACGACAAGACAAGACACGATAAAACATGACAAGACATGATAAGACACGACAAGACATGAAAAGAAACACAATAAGACCTATTAAGACACGAACATGAAACAGGTAAACACGAATACTACACGAAAATAAACATGTCTTAAGTGTCGACCTGTTATAGACACGAAACCTGTTAAGGCCAAACACAAAACCTGCTAAAATCGTGTAGGTTCGTGTCAGGTTATCATGTTCATGTCTGAATTGCCAGCCCTACTACCCCGAAAGGGAAAAAGCATAAAACAGAACGGACGGGGTTAATCTTAAGGAGAAAAGCAGCTAAAGGAGACCATAACATTTGTAGCTAGGGATGAGCACATAGCGTCGAATACTGATCCCGTCCCGTCCCGATCTCGTACCGAACTGATGGTGTTCGGTATCGGTATCGGTACCCACATTTAGAGGTTTTCGGTTTCGGTATTTTTGGTATCGGTACGGGATTGGTATTGTATCGGTATTTTAAGGTAAAATACCGATACCATATCGGTATCGTATCGATACCGAACCGATACTGTACCGTATCGTATGTTTTTGGTTTCGGTATCGGTTTAAGGTTTTGGGAGTTTTCGGGATCAGTATTTTCGGGATCGGTATCGGTTGGTGCCAATACCCTCCCGAGCTCATTCCTATTTGTAGCATGCAAACATTGTAATACTCTCCAATGCTAGCCCTTAGACGCCCTTAACTGCTATGTCATCCTCCACATTATATCCTTATAAATCATTAAAAACCCTCATTTCATCTCTAACCCTACAAATATCCTTACCCTTTTTAATTTTTCCGTCATCATCTACCAACTACATACAATATTTAAACAAAACATTTTTCTTTTTACTTTGGGACCACCCATGTACATAAACCAAGAAAAACCAATGCCCTTGTAGAAGGGGTTCCTAAGGCTAAATGGTGTGGACTCGGCCACATGGGTCGGGGAGTTGATGCGGCAGTCGAGGATTTTCGGGAACCCCTCCCCCCCCCCCCGAAATGAATTCGGCACAATCGGTGGAATTTCACCGTGTTCACGGAGGGAGATAATTGGCTCAATTATTTGAACGTTGGATGGAGAGAGGAGAAGGGAGAAGGGGAAAGTAGGAATTGAGGGAAACAATTTCTTTGGTTTGAGGAAGTGAATGAGGAAAATAAGATGACACTAATATGACATTTAGAAGAGTTGAAGGAAAAGCTTCCCAAACCATATAGAGTATAGACTAAAGACCTCTATGAATAAACTTTCACAACGCAAAGGCATGCAGGGGCGGACTTACAGCTTGCTTAAGGTGGGCGGGCGTCCCCCTTAAAAATAAATTTTTAGTGTAATAGATAGACAAAAAACCTGAGCGCCCCCTTTGAAATTTGTAATTCGCTCCCCTTGAACCGAAAAAAAGGAGAGTGAAAACAACTTGAAAAGCGAAAAAAAAGAGTAAAAATTTTCCGGTAACGGAACTTGCAGCGTTTCCATTCAAATGAAGAACATTTATTTATAAGAATAATATAAAAAACAAAAATATCGAGAAATGTGCAAAGCTAATGGACAGTTTTTTCTGTAACAGTTAGCCTTCAATTATTTTAGGCTCCGTCTATTGGCACCCCCCACCTTCTATTTTCACCCCCTCAAAGCGCCTCGCTTAGGCCTAAGCGAGGCGCTTTGAACTCATTCCGAGGAGGTCAGTACGAGGGGGCAGAAAAAGCTGATTTTTAATTCGAAGCGCCTCGCTTAGGCCTAAGCGAGGTGCTTCGAATCAAAAAAAAAAAATTTTGGTCTTTTGAGTTAGTTTTTTTGTTTTTTTTTAATATAATTATTATAAAAAATGTTCTTTTGACAAACGTCTGGCTAACCTGAATTTCCTTTGGATCAAAATGTCAACTTTTTCCTGCCACCCTCGTATGGTTTGACTAACCTGTCCAGTTATCAATCTCACTGTCCAACAACTGAATTTTACTTGCTTGCATGAAAAGTAATGATCAGGAACATTCCAAATAACCGTCCAATTTCAGCTTTTGTTTAACTCATGATAGATCCACCAAATTATTTCTTCAAGTTCATTTCACCAAAAAAGGCATAAATGTAATGATCAGAAACATTCTAAATAACTGTTCAATTTCAGCTTTTGTTTAACTATTGTAGCAACTTCCATAGAGAAGTTATCAATCTCACTGAGATGATATCTTCTCTTTAGGTTTTGGAATTAATGAGACAACTTTTCAGTTGTTATCCGAGAGATAGCGGTCAACGATGAAGATAACCTGAAAACAACCGGATACCATGGATCAGAGAGATTCAAGCTAATTAAACTCATATCTCAAGTCGGTGCAAGTTATGTTGTAGCTCATATGTTATTATCTCTTCTCTTATTCTCTCTTTCTCAAGTTCTCGATGGATTATTGCTCTCATATCATGGATCAGAGAGATTTAAGCTAATTAAACTCATATCTCAAGCCGGTGCAAGGTGGACTTAAGCACCTGAACGGGAAATTGGGGAGCTTTGATGTTATCGTGGGTATGGATTGGCTTTCTAAACATCATGCTGAAGTTGTCTGCTTTGAGAAATTTATTCGGTTTCCTCTCGTGTGACACCCGGCATATTCAGGTCAATACTTTTATACTTTACATACATGCATTTCATACTTTACATGTATACGAGTCTATCTCAACGAAAACATTTTAAATAACTACTTAATATCATACTTAACTGGGGTCAGTTAAGTCGTACTGATGATTCGGGAATCATCGGGAGTCGTTACAATGGTCCGAAGGACCATTGGGTGTCGGCCCATAACCATGTGTACAAGGATCGGTGATTCATGGAATCACCGGATTTAACGCACGTACGCAAGTCTCGAGTCCCGGGAATTGGTGATCGGGTGGGAACGTATTAGTTATCGTGCATTATATGTTAGTAATCATTATGTGGCTTGTCGGTATGTGAAAACGTGATTACATATGTTAAAATAGGGTTTAACGCGCCAAAAACACAAACGTTTGGACTATAGGCGATTAGGCTTGTGTGGGATAGCCTAATCGCCATATGTAAGGGCGAGTAGGGGGTGGTTAAGGGCGAATAGGGGCTATTCGCATGATGGTTCATGCGAATAGCAGCCCTACTCGCCTATACTGCTGCGTACTCGCTTGAAATGCATTGAACGATCAAAAATGCCTATAAATACCACCCTTGACCTCTAAAACATCATTTATACAACCCTAGCCGTCCCATAACCTATCTCAACCCACAAACACCCTCTGGAACCTATTTTCACATCAAAACAACCATTTCCAAGCTTATTCCATCATCTCCTCTTAAATATAAGGTGTGTTCTTCAAACCCAAACCTTTAAATGATTATGTTTTACTCCCTAAAAGTCCAGACCTGACTTATAAACGTTTTTGTGTTTGAAAATCCATTTAAAACCGTTTCTAAACAAACCCACACCTTTACATGTGTTATATGTGTTATATGTGATTAAAGATAGAATTTTTAGGATTAAATCATGATTGTTCTTGTGTTATTATGATGTTTATGGCTATTACAAGTTAGTATGATGATGTCCTAGGAGTTTGAATGGTTTTGGTTGTGTATTGTTGATACTTGATGTTTTGACCCATTTGAGGGATTTTGGACGATTAAGGATGATATGAGGTGTGTTGTTGATTATATGATGTTAGGGTTTGCTCTAGGATGATGCTAGAACAGTAGGATGCTATCGGATAACGTGGTTATGTGATTTAATCTGAATAATTGCTATTTAGGGTAAGTTCTTGCATGTTGATGTGATGTTTACATGCTAAGTTGCTATTTTGGGAAAACACTCGCATTCGGAACTGTTAGAACGATGAAAACTTAGGGGTTTTGCTTGAAATATGTTTGTTAATGTGTTAGGATGATTATTGAATGTTCTTACATGTTTCGGATCTGATTTGGAGTGTTCGGCGCGCAAAATTGCACTACAGAACAGTATAGGCGAGTAGGAACCTACTCGCATGAGGCTTTAGGCGAGTAGGCTCCTAAATGCCTGATGATCAGGCGAATACAAGCCTATTCGCCTATAGTATAAGCGAATAGGGGCCTATTCCCCTCAACTACTAGCATTTACAATCCTAAATGCCTATACTTAAGCATTTACAATCCTAAATGCCTATACTTAAGCATTTACAATCCTAAATGCCTATACATAAGGCATTTACAATCCTAAATGCCTATACATAAGGCATTTACAATCCTAAGTGCTAGTTTGATTCCTAATCGCGTATAATGCTGCCGTATGTATATTTTAACATCCCGGAACATGATTTAACGCCCAGGAACATGATAGGAACCCCGGGATACACCTAATGACTTTGTGACACGTGTTCGTACCTGTTTACGCGTTAATCGGACATTATGCTAGACTAGGTGGACTGTTACGCGTATTAAGTGATTAATTGCATATGTGGCATGATGTCTTGTATTTATCTAACACGTGGGATGTCGGGTCACCAATGGGATGTCGGGCATTGTCTGGTACGGTCGGTTAAACGTTTGAAACATCATTTCATATATACACGGTTATGGTCTGGACTACTAGGGACTAATCAACCTGCGGGTTGTTAGTCTAACACCTTATACGCTCGTCATGATAGGTCACCGGTATTAGGGGCCGTCTATTGAGCAGGTTTACTTGTCGTAGTGCGAAGAGCAGCATCAGGTGAGTTTCACGGCCCCGCCTTACGCTTTACATTTTGGGGGAGACACATGCTTACACTTATTACATAAATTATCATGTTATGCTAGTGATTGATTCATTTACATACTATACGATACGTAAAGTCCCGGGGAAACCATGAATATGCTGGATAGCATAACGGGGGAAATGTGGATAGATCTATTGGGATTGACAAACCCCACCCGTCGGCTGGGAGCCGGGCGGGTGCATATTGTCTCGGTCGTAAACTAAATCATTTCGGGCAAAAATCATATCTCGTTGTCTGTAATGGTTTCCGGTCGTGGTAGTATAACTCATGCGTCTAGCTAACGCTATTATTTCTGACATAGTGGTAACATGATGGCTTTTATTACTTAAAACGTTTAATGTAAAACCTGTGAACTCACCGGCATTATTTGCTGACGTTTTTAGCATGTTTGTCTCAGGTCGTTGAGGTAGCAGCTTATCATAGGCGCACGGAGTCACACGGCGTCTAGGATTCATATGCATTGTCTTATCTTTTTCAGACTTACGTACTTTTACATTTGGGTTGTAATAAAAGTTACGCTTCCGCAGCGAATGGATTTATGAAAACTTGATGGTTGCTTATTTCATTTTACGTATCATATAGTGTCGTTTATTGTGACCGTTGACTTAGATCCTGGTTTGTCATGCGCCTCGCGGTAAAACCCCGCACGTGGAATTTGAGGGTGTGACAGATTGGTATCAGAGCCAATGGTTATAGTGAACTAGGATTGCATGTTGAAGTCAAGTCTATAGCCGAGTCGCACACACTAGACGGTCACATTCATATAAGTCATGTCATATGGGAATTGCCGGGGTGTTCGTATTACATTCGTTATTATCATTTATGCTTACATCACCTATCTATTACTCTTATTTCCTATCTTGTTCTTCAACTTCGTGCTGGAAACGAGGAGCCTTACTACCCTTGCACGGCGGTGGCGTACGTTGGAGTGGCTTAGGCATCCTACGGAGATTTGTCCAAGATTCGGACATCTCCCATTTTTATACTCCAACGGACACACTTGCTTGCACACATTACCGCACACTTGTACTTGCTGTTTTATATCTTGAACATGGGTGCCTGGTGGTTTGAAGGTCAGGCTAGGAGCACGCCTCGGGGACCATGTAGAGCGACTTATCATTTCGGGTGCACACGAAATAATAAGTTGAGATGCATGGAAATCCTGGTGGACTCTGTGTTTGATCTAATGACTATGATGGGATCCAATTCTTTGATTAACTTTATTACTTATGGTTTCTTCATGATTCCTTGTTATCTGTTCTAGAATCTGATGTCTTGTCTTTGATCTTGACAGAAGATGGCAGGACGTCGTGGTGGTCGCGTTGGTGGTCGTGTTGGTGGCCGAAATGGCGGTGGACGTAATGGGGGTCGTGGTAACATTAGCATGACCCAGGCGGAGCTGAATAATCTGATCCAGGAGCACGTGGCAGCTGCTATTGCTGCGCAGCAGGCCGCCCACCAGGGCCATGGTGGTAATTTAATTACTCCTACCCTCATTCCTTATCTTTTGTCGTGTGATGATCGTTTTCTGACCATGTTGCTTTTTGGTAATAGGGGATGCTTTTCCTCCTCCACCTCCTCCAGTCCACTGTACTTATAAGATGTTCCAGGACTGCAAGCCCCATAACTTCAGTGGGACTGAGGGGGCTGTGGGACTACTCCGTTGGTTGGAGAAGGTTGAGTCTGCTTTCTCCATGTGCAACTGCCCTGAGGAGTTTCGTGTGAAGTATGCTTCGGGGACGTTTGAGGGAGCGCTTTGACTTGGTGGAATTCGACTGTACAGACTATTGGTTTACTGGAGGCCCATGCGTTGCCATGGACCGAGTTTGTGTTTCGTTTGAAGATGGAGTACTGTCTCAGGGATGAGATCAAGAGTTTGGAGCACGAGCTGTGGAATCATCAGATGGTGGGATCTGAGATAGAGGAGTATACCACTCGCTACCATGAGTTGGCACTTTTGTGCCCGGATTCTGTGACGCCTGAATATAAGGCTATTGAGTTCTACATCAGTGGGTTGGTGCCTGAGATTCGCGGGTTGGTGACCGCTAATGATGCTACTACACTTCGGGATACCATTCGATTGGCTCACAGGTTGACTAAACAGAAGGTTCAGGAGGGTCTTTTGCCTCCTAAGGGTACTGTGGTGAAGACCTCTGACAGCAACAAGAGGAAATGGGATAACACGGGTAAGGGTACGGCGCAGCCTCAGCAGCAGCAGCATAAGAAGTTTGAGACTACGGGTTCGTCTTCTAGGCAAAAGCAGGGTGGTTATACTGGTAGGCTGCCTAGGTGTGATCGTTGTGGGTATCATCATGTGGGAAATTGTAGCTTTTGTACCCGTTGCAAGAAGAACGGGCATCAGGCCCAGACGTGTAGGGTGAATCTTCAGACTCAGCAACAGGTGGTTGCCCCTACTACTACTACCACTGCTGCACCTAGGGGTAACCAGGGATGTTTCAACTGCGGGGAGACAGGGCACTTTAAGAAGGACTGCCCCAAACTGAAGCAAGGGAATGCTGGGAGGAATGGCAGGGGCAACGGGGGTGGCGGCAGGAACGCGCGCGCCTTCGTCATTGGGTCGGGCGAGGCCCGTCAGGATCCGGATACTGTTACTGGTACGTTTCTTCTTTGTGATCGTTATGCCTCCGTTTTATTTGATTCGGGTGCCGACAAGAGTTTTATATCTGTTGAGTTTAGCCGACTGTTAGACATTGTACCGACTCCCTTAGAGGTCAAATATCTTATAGAATTGGCTGATGGTAAGAATATTGAGGCAACTCATATTCTTAAAGGATGCCAGTTGGAACTATCGGGGTTATCTTTTCCTATCGACCTCATGCCGGTATCATTGGGTAGTTTCGACGTTGTAGTAGGTATGGATTGGTTGTCCTTATATCGCGCGGAGATCGTTTGCTTCGATAAAATCATTCGCCTCCCTCTCCCGGATGGAGAGATTCTTTTGGTTAATGGCGAGAAGAGTGGAGTTCCCTTGAGCATCATTTCATGTATGAAGGCGTATAAGTACTTACGTAAGGGGTATTCCGCAATCTTAGCTCTTGTTTCGGTTTCATCTAACGATGAGAAGAAGATCGAGGACATTCCTGTCGTTCGTGATTTTTCCGACGTATTTCCCGATGATTTGCCTGGTCTTCCACCTCACCGTCAGGTTGAATTTAGCATTGATCTTGCGCCCGGTGCGGCGCCTATTGCCCGAGCTCCTTACCGCCTTGCACCTCCCGAGATGCAAGAGTTATCTAACCAACTGTAGGAGTTGTTGGAAAAGGGGTTCATTAGACCTAGTTCGTCCCCGTGGGGAGCTCCTATCTTATTTGTCAAAAAGAAAGACGGGAGCCTTCGTATGTGTATTGATTACCGGGAACTGAACAAGGTGACCATCAAGAATCGTTACCCGCTTCCTCGAATTGATGATTTATTCGATCAGCTCCAAGGCTCCAGTTTTTATTCCAAGATAGATCTGAGGTCTGGGTATCATCAACTGCAGGTACAAGAAGCTGACATTCCAAAGACCGCCTTTCGTACACGTTATGGCCACTTCGAGTTTTTGGTCATGCCCTTCGGTCTTACGAATGCACCTGCCGTTTTCATGGACTTGATGAACCGCGTTTGCAAGCCCTATCTCGATAAATTCGTTATCGTGTTTATCGATGACATTTTGGTTTATTCTAAGAACGAGACGGATCATGAGGAACACTTACGATTGGTCTTGGAACTTTTGAGACGGGAGCAGTTGTATGCTAAGTTCTCAAAGTGTGATTTCTGGTTGCGTGAAGTACAATTCCTAGGGCATGTGGTTAATGAACTAGGAATTCATGTCGATCCGGCCAAGATTGAAGCTATTAAGGAATGGGAAGCACCAAAGACGCCATCTGAGGTGCGGCAATTCCTAGGCCTTGCGGGCTACTATCGTCGTTTCATTGAGGGATTTTCGAAGATCGCTCAACCCCTCACCACTCTTACCCAGAAAGACCGAAAGTTCGACTGGGGAGAACCGCAGGAATCAGCATTTCAGATGCTGAAACTTAAACTTTGCTCTGCGCCCATCTTATCCTTACCTAAGGGCACCGATGATTTTGTTGTGTACTGTGACGCTTCCATTCGTGGTCTCGGTTGTGTGTTAATGCAACGCGGGAAGGTTATTGCCTACGCCTCTCGCCAACTTAAAGTCCATGAAAAGAACTACACCACTCATGATTTAGAGTTGGGTGCAGTGATCTTTGCGTTGAAGATCTGGAGACATTACTTGTACGGTACCAAGTGCGAAGTATACACCGATCACAAGAGTCTTCAGCATATTTTCGACCAGAAAGTATTAAACATGCGGCAGCGACGTTGGGTTGAACTCCTGAACGACTATGACTGTGCCATCAAGTACCATCCTGGTAAGGCGAACGTTGTGGCAGACGCCTTGAGCAGGAAGGAGTCTGTGAAACCTCGTCGTGTTCGCGCCTTACAGCTCACCATTCATTCTTCGTTGCCTGACCAAATTCGTTCGGCTCAATTGGAAGCTTTGAAGGAGGAAAACCTTAAAGCTGAAACCATGCACGGTGCTGATAAACACCTCGAGCTTGGGTCTGATGGCCTGCATTACTTTGCCGAGCGCGTTTGGGTTCCTTTATTTGGGGGTTTGCGGGGGCTTGTCCTGGACGAAGCTCACAAATCCCGGTATTCTATTCATCCGGGATCCGATAAGATGTATCAGGACCTAAAGATACTCTATTGGTGGCCCAACATGAAGGCTGACATAGCTTCGTATGTCAGCAAATGTCTGACCTGTGCTAAGGTCAAGGTGGAGTACCAGAAGCCGTCTGGTCTCCTACAACAACCTGAAATTCCTGAATGGAAATGGGAACGGATTACCATGGATTTTGTGACCAAACTTCCGAAGTCTCCCAGTGGTTGTGACATGATCTGGGTGATTGTCGACCGGTTGACAAAGTCCGCACATTTCCTCGCTATTAAGGAAACCGACAGTCTGGAGCGGTTGTCTCGTATCTATATTAAGGAAGTGGTTTCCAAGCACGGGGTGCCCGTCTCTATCATCTCCGATCGTGATCCTCGTTTCGCTTCCCATTTCTGGAAACAATTACATAAAGCGTTGGGTACTCAACTGGACATGAGCACCGCATATCATCCGCAAACTGACGGTCAGAGCGAGCGGACGATTCAGACGCTTGAAGACATGCTTCGAGCATGTGTCATCGATTTCGGTAAGAGTTGGGAAGTTCACCTACCGTTGGTGGAGTTCTCTTACAACAATAGTTACCACTCCAGCATTAAGGCGGCACCGTTCGAGGCTCTGTATGGACGGAAGTGTCGGTCCCCTCTTTGCTGGGCCGAGGTGGGCGAAAGCCAACTCACTAGTCCAGAAATGGTGTACGAAACTTCCGAAAAGATCGTACAAATTCGTAATCGTATGGCGGCAGCTCGTGATCGTCAGAAGAGCTACGCTGATCGTCGTCGCAAACCTTTGGAGTTCCAGGTTGGCGACAAGGTTTTATTGAAGGTATCTCCATGGAAGGGCGTTATACGCTTCGGGAAGCGCGGCAAACTTAACCCTCGTTATGTCGGACCGTTCCCAATTCTGGACCGTATTGGGCCGGTGGCATACAGACTTGATTTACCATCCGAGCTTAGTGGCGTGCATAACGTCTTCCATGTCTCGAATCTTAAGAAGTGTTTGGTAGACGAATCTCTCGTAGTTCCTCTCGAAGAAATCAGGGTTGATGATCGTTTACGTATCGTGGAGGAACCAGTTGAAATCCTAGATTATAAGATTCGTAGCCTTCATCGGAGTAAAATCCGTATCGTTAAGGTTCGTTGGAATTCAAATCGTGGACCGGAGTTCACGTGGGAACGAGAAGATCAGATGAAGGCTAAGTACCCTCATCTATTTCCTAAGCGTGCGTTTGAATCGAACTATGTTGCCTCCAAAGATAAATGAATCTCGGGTCGAGATTCCTTTCAACTGGGGGATGATGTAACAACGGGAAAATTTTTCTTTTCTTTCTTCCTTTCGTCGCTTCATCTCCGGACTTCATTAAATTTTCGGGACGAAAATTCTTTCAACTGGGGGATGATGTGACACCCGGCATATTCAGGTCAATACTTTTATACTTTACATACATGCGTTTCATACTTTACATGCATACGAGTCTATCTCAACGAAAACATTTTAAATAACTACTTAATATCATACTTAACTGGGGTCAGTTAAGTCGTACTGATGATTCGGGAATCATCGGGAGTCGTTACAATGGTCCGAAGGACCATTGGGTGTCGGCCCATAACCATGTGTACAAGGATCGGTGATTCGTTGAATCACCGGATTTAACGCACGTACGCAAGTCTCGAGTCCCGGGAATTGGTGATCGGGTGGGAACGTATTAGTTATCGTGCATTATATGTTAGTAATCATTATGTGGCTTGTCGGTATGTGAAAACGTGATTACATATGTTAAAATAGGGTTTAACGCGCCAAAAACACAAACGTTTGGACTATGGGCGATTAGGCTTGTGTGGGATAGCCTAATCGCCATATGTAAGGGCGAGTAGGGGGTGGTTAAGGGCGAATAGGGGCTATTCGCATGATGGTTCATGCGAATAGCAGCCCTACTCGCCTATACTGCTGCGTACTCGCCTGAAATGCATTGAACGATCAAAAACGCCTATAAATACCACCCTTGACCTCTAAAACATCATTTATACAACCCTAGCCGTCCCATAACCTATCTCAACCCACAAACACCCTCTGGAACCTATTTTCACATCAAAACAACCATTTCCAAGTTTATTCCATCATCTCCTCTTAAATATAAGGTGTGTTCTTCAAACCCAAACCTTTAAATGATTATGTTTTACTCCCTAAAAGTCCAGACCTGACTTATAAACGTTTTTGTCTTTGAAAATCCATTTAAAACCGTTTCTAAACAAACCTACACCTTTACATGTGTTATATGTGTTATATGTGATTAAAGATAGAATTTTTAGGATTAAATCATGATTGTTCTTGTGTTATTATGATGTTTATGGCTATTACAAGTTAGTATGATGATGTCCTAGGAGTTTGAATGGTTTTGGTTGTGTATTGTTGATACTTGATGTTTTGACCCATTTGAGGGATTTTGGACGATTAAGGATGATATGAGGTGTGTTGTTGATTATATGATGTTAGGGTTTGCTCTAGGATGATGCTAGAACAGTAGGATGCTATCGGATAACGTGGTTATGTGATTTAATCTGAATAATTGCTATTTAGGGTAAGTTCTTGCATGTTGATGTGATGTTTACATGCTAAGTTGCTATTTTGGGAAAACACTCGCATTCGGAACTGTTAGAACGATGAAAACTTAGGGGTTTTGCTTGAAATATGTTTGTTAATGTGTTAGGATGATTATTGAATGTTCTTACATGTTTCGGATCTGATTTGGAGTGTTCGGCGCGCAAAATTGCACTACAGAACAGTATAGGCGAGTAGGAACCTACTCGCATGAGGCTTTAGGCGAGTAGGCTCCTAAATGCCTGATGATCAGGCGAATACAAGCCTATTCGCCTATAGTATAAGCGAATAGGGGCCTATTCCCCTCAACTACTAGCATTTACAATCCTAAATGCCTATACTTAAGCATTTACAATCCTAAATGCCTATACTTAAGCATTTACAATCCTAAATGCCTATACTTAAGCATTTACAATCCTAAATGCCTATACATAAGGCATTTACAATCCTAAATGCCTATACATAAGGCATTTACAATCCTAAGTGCTAGTTTGATTCCTAATCGCGTATAATGCTGCCGTATGTATATTTTAACATCCCGGAACATGATTTAACGCCTAGGAACATGATAGGAACCCCGGGATACACCTAATGACTTTGTGACACGTGTTCGTACCTGTTTACGCGTTAATCGGACATTATGCTAGACTAGGTGGACTGTTACGCGTATTAAGTGATTAATTGCATATGTGGCATGATGTCTTGTATTTATCTAACACGTGGGATGTCGGGTCACCAATGGGATGTCGGGCCTTGTCTGGTACGGTCGGTTAAACGTTTGAAACATCATTTCATATATACACGGTTATGGTCTGGACTACTAGGGACTAATCAACCTGCGGGTTGTTAGTCTAACACCTTATACGCTCGTCATGATAGGTCACCGGTATTAGGGGCCGTCTATTGAGCAGGTTTACTTGTCGTAGTGCGAAGAGCAGCATCAGGTGAGTTTCACGGCCCCGCCTTACGCTTTACATTTTGGGGGAGACACATGCTTACACTTATTACATAAATTATCATGTTATGCTAGTGATTGATTCATTTACATACTATACGATACGTAAAGTCCCGGGGAAACCATGAATATGCTGGATAGCATAACGGGGGAAATGTGGATAGATCTATTGGGATTGACAGACCCCACCCGTCGGCTGGGAGCCGGGCGGGTGCATATTGTCTCGGTCGTAAACTAAATCATTTCGGGCAAAAATCATATCTCGTTGTCTGTAATGGTTTCCGGTCGTGGTAGTATAACTCATGCGTCTAGCTAACGCTATTATTTCTGACATAGTGGTAACATGATGGCTTTTATTACTTAAAACGTTTAATATAAAACCTGTGAACTCACCGGCATTATTTGCTGACGTTTTTAGCATGTTTGTCTCAGGTCGTTGAGGTAGCAGCTTATCATAGGCGCACGGAGTCACGCGGCGTCTAGGATTCATATGCATTGTCTTATCTTTTTCAGACTTACGTACTTTTACATTTGGGTTGTAATAAAAGTTACGCTTCCGCAGCGAATGGATTTATGAAAACTTGATGGTTGTTTATTTCATTTTACGTATCATATAGTGTCGTTTATTGTGACCGTTGACTTAGATCCTGGTTTGTCATGCGCCTCGCGGTAAAACCCCGCACGTGGAATTTGAGGGTGTGACATCTCGCATCGGGTGACTTTTTACGGGTTTTTGGTGAGAAACCATCCAGTGGTCTTAACCTCATGTCCTGCACTCAAGCACAAAAATATCTACGTAAGAAATACGTAGCCTTCTTGGCCTATATCGTGGAAAAGAAAGGTAATGACAAGAGTATCCAAGATGTTCCTGTTGTTCGTGAATTTCCAGAAGTCTTTCCTCATGACTTACCAGGACTTCCACCGGTACGTCCTGTTGAATTTCGTATTGATCTGGTACCTGGTGCCACGCCCGTTGCAAAATCTCCATATCGTCTTGCACCTTCCGAGATGCAAGAACTTGCGAGTCAACTTCAAGAGTTGGCAGACAAGGGTTTCATTCGTCCCAGTTCATCAACTTGGGGAGCTCCAGTCTTATTTGTAAAGAAGAAGGATGGTTCTTTCCGAATGTGTATCGATTATCGTGAGCTTAATAAACTCACCATTAAAAACCGGTACCCTTTACCCCGCATTGATGATCTTTTTGATCAACTTCAAGGTTCGACTTGCTTCTCAAAGATCGATCTTTGTTCGGGATATCACCACTTCGAGTTCATGAAGACGATATTCCAAAGACAGCTTTTCGTACACGCTATGGTCATTACGAGTTCATGGTTATGCCTTTTGGACTAACGAATGCACCCGCTGTCTTCATAGATCTCATGAATCGCGTGTGCAAACCCTTCTTGGATAAATTCGTAATCGTTTTCATTGATGACGTTCTCATTTACTCCAAAACTAAATCAGCCCACGAACAACACCTTAGACAAATTTTGAGTCTTTTGAAGAATGAACAACTGTATGCCAAATTCTCCAAGTGCGAATTTTGGCTTAAGGAAGTTCAATTTTTGGGACACATTATCAGTGATAAGGGAATACACGTGGACCCAGCTAAGATTGAGGCTGTTAAAAATTGGATTACACCCAAGTCTCCCACGGAAGTTCGCTCTTTTCTTGGCTTAGCGAATTATTATCATCGCTTCATTCTCAACTTCTCCAAGATTGCCTTACCTCTCACTTCTTTGACCCATAAAGATAAACCATATGTATGGGGACCCAGTCAGGAAGAAGCATTCCAGACATTGAAGCAGAAACTGTGTGATGCTCCAATCCTCAATTTACCTGACGGCAATGAGGATTTCGTGGTTTATTGTGATGCCTCTAACCAAGGTCTTGGTTGTGTTCTCATGCAACGAGGCAAGGTTATAGCATATGCATCACGACAACTGAAAAACCATGAGAAAAATTACACTACCCATGATCTTGAACTCGGAGCGGTCGTTTTCGCACTTAAGATTTGGCGGCACTATTTATATGGTACCAAATGTGTGATTTTCACTGACCACAAGAGTCTTCAACACATTTTCAACCAGAAAGATCTGAATATACGACAGCGACGATGGGTCGAGTTGTTAAACGACTACGACTGCGAGATTCGCTACCATCCTGGCAAGGCGAATGTTGTAGCCGATGCCCTTAGTCGTAAAGGTCATGCCCAGCTTTATTGTGCTCAGGTCCAGTCTGATATCAAACTCCGCATCATTGAAGCCCAACATGTCTCTGTTACTGAAGGCAACATGTACGAAGAAATGTCGTGTGGAGCCGAGAATCAGTTGGAAACCAAAAATGGTTTACTTTACTTCATGAACCGTCTTTGGATCCCTGATCGTGACAACCTGCGTACCTTCCTCATGGACGAGTCCCATAAGTCTCGTTACTCCATTCACCCTGGTGCAGATAAGATGTATCAGGATCTGCATACCTTGTATTGGTGGCCCGGTATGAAGAAGGACATAGCTCTTTATGTGGCTAAATGCCTTACTTGTTCCAAGGTCAAAGCTGAGCACCAACGTCCATCTGGTTTACTTGTGCAACCAGAAATTCCTGTGTGGAAGTGGGAGAACATTGCTATGGAATTCATCACGAAGCTTCCACGCACCACTCGTGGGCATGACAGTATCTGGGTTATCGTCAATCGATTGACCAAATCTGCTCACTTTCTACCCATTCGTGAGACCTACACAGCTGAGAAACTGGCTAAAATCTACATCAGTGAGATTGTCAGCCGTCATGGTATTCCTCTAGACATCATTTCCGATCGTGATAGTTGGTTTACATCTCGCTTTTGGCAGACATATCAGTCCGCCCTTGGTACACAACTGAATCTTAGCACGGCTTATCACCCACAGACGGATGGTCAAACTGAACGAACCATCCAAACATTGGAGGATATGCTTAGAGCGTGCATCATCGACTTTGGTGGTAATTGGGACACGCATTTACCTTTGGTTGAGTTCTCGTATAATAACAGCTACCATTCCAGTATTAACATGGCACCGTTTGAGGCACTTTATGGTCGCAAATGTCGTTCCCCTGTTTGTTGGAGCGAGGTTGGTGAAACACAAATCACCGGTCCCAAACTAATACAGGAAACGACAGACAAAATTCTTCGCATTCGCGAGAACTTGCAAGTTTCTCGAAGCAAACAGAAGAGTTATGCCGATCAAAGGCGCAAGCCTCTAGAATTTCAAGTCGGAGACATGGTACTTCTCAAGGTTTCACCTTGGAAGGGTATATTTAGATTTGGAAAGAAAGGGAAACTTGCACCACGGTTTGTAGGCCCTTTTAAGATCCTTGAGCGAATTGGGAAGGTGGCTTACAAACTCGATTTACCACCAGAGCTCAGTAATGTCCACCCAACGTTTCACGTTTCAAATCTTAAGAAGTGTTTGGCTGAAGATAACCTCCATGTTCCTTTAGAGGATATCCAGATTGACGAGTCGATGAGCTTCATAGAAAAACCTGTGGAGATTATGGATCGAGATGTCAAGACGCTTAAGCGAAGCCGAATTCTAATTGTCAAAGTTCGTTGGGAATCCAAACGAGGCCCAGAGTTTACTTGGGAGCGTGAGGACCAAATGATGTCAAAGTATCCTCATCTTTTTCCAGAGACTACCACTTGAAGGAATTTCGGGACGAAATTTCTAAAAGTAGGGGATGCTGTGACATCCGTCACTTTTCTTTGTATTTTTAATAATTCTATGTACGTTAAACCTCAATAAATACGACGTTGCAATTTTATCATTTTCGGACGTTCAAAAAAAATATTCTATTACACATTCGGGTTCACATAACCATACCATAAGTTTTTAGCAACTCAAAAGTCAACGAATAAGGGTTAAAAAAATAAATGCTTGGGACGGGGTTCGAACCCGCGTCCCAAGCCGGTTCAAATGCACACCACACACAAACCAACTGATCTACCCAACACTTTATCAAATCTTCTGCACGTTTTATTTTTATAACGTCTTGATAAATCCACAGTTGACTTGGAAAGTCAACTGTGGTGATCGAACACCATAATCAAAGCAATTGCACACATGACTGATCTTAATACGACATGTTTGACTGATTAATACATACCTATTTTACACCCACACGCGTCATCGCATTCAATCCATGGTCAAACCATACCAAATCTTTAATCCGGGCTTCTCACTATAAATTGAACCTCCCAATCCTTCCTACAATCGCCGAAAAACATCTCTCCACCTTCAATTTCTGTTAACGAACCTGCAATCGAGGCCTTTTTGATCAAGTTGACGTTTTTCTTTGAACGAGCCTTCATACCCGATTACGGGTTCTTGTAAGTCTTTTTTTGTGGGTTATACTCTTCGGCACATGACGAACAATAGCCCCAAGAATCCAGGCGCTATTGGTCTCTAATTCTTGTGATTGAAGGATTAGGGCTCGATTGGTAGAAATTGGGGAAGAACACGATTATCAAACAGTGTATAAGTTTTTTTTAAAACGAAAACACAACAACCAACTGATGTAGCTCAGTTGGTTTACACGCGTGGATTAGGATCTGAACCGGCCTTTGGCCAAAATCGATCCCCACAAACAACACTTATTTTTTTTTTCATTTAAACCATTTATACAATTAAGCCTATATAATTAATTACAATCCAGTTTAACTCGTTCTCAGGGTGTGGCTCAGTTGGTGGCCACGCTTGTGATAAAACCCGAACCGGCCAGAGGCCCGGGTTCGATTCCCATAACCAACAAACATTTTTTTTTTGCCATTTTTATAAACATAATTAATATATTAAATCTTTTTAAATAGTTTTTAAATACTAAAAGTGGTTTATAAATTTTACAAAAATTACTGTATGACCTCCTAATGGTAAGGTTCATTGTACAATTTTTAGTTTTTCAAAAATAATTTATTTAATATATATTATAAATATTACAATTTTTTTCATTTATAATTGTAAAATTCAATAAAAATATCTAAACGATTTTATTAAATCCCACAAAAATTATTCTAAACTTGTATAGCCTTAAACATTTTAGAAATTATTTTTATTTCAGAAAAACCGTGCATTTTATATTTTTAATTAATTTTTGTTAGTTTTAATCATAAATAAATCATAATAAATTCATTTTTCAATATTTTTTCACCAAAATTTTATATAAATTATTTCTATTTATTTAGAACTGAAATACAAATTTTAATTTAGAAATTCTTTAATTTTAATATTTTTAGATATTAAAGTTATATTTTGACAATTTGAAATAAATAGATTAAACATTCTATTTTCAAGAAAATAATTTTATAAAAATTATTTTCATACTAAAAACTTTATATTGTGACCATCTTTTAACTTAAAATTTACAAAAAGACTTTTATTCATTTATTTATTAAATTTCTTATATTTAATAAACAATTTGATTATTAATCAAATAAATACTTATCCCTAATTCGAAACCCTAGAAATATTTGTATCCTAGAATTATTTCCCTTACACGTTATCAAATTCTTTAGGTTGATCATTTGGGGTAATCTCAATTCAAATTTTGTTGTTCAGTTAAATCTCAAGCTATTACGTGAACAGTGAGTACTTCCTATCCCCTTTTTGCTTTTATACATTTTTTGGGGTGTTTCATGTACACTATTACAATTTCAAATACAAGTTTACATTTTCACAATACAATTCTAGTACTATGTGCATTGCTTACAACGTGCTTTATGCTTAGACAATACATGTGGAATACATTTGTACTTAGTGAAATCATTTACATGGTACAAGCCGACCTTAACATTGGATAGCGCTATTTGGATTGACAACCCGCCTAGATTGATTCTCCCCCTTTTTCATCGGAGAATCCGTGGCCATTGTTAAGTTATTATCCATTTATTGGATAAAGTACACCGCCGTTCATTTAGTACATTTTACAGTCACAGGATTGATTTCGCTCATTTGTATGATACATAGTTTACATATTTGCACTGTAGCTTGCACTTGAATTGTATATCTTTTTAACTTACTATATATATCAAAACTAGGAATGCTCACCAACATTTCATATGTTGACCAAACCTATTTTTGTACATGTTTCAGGTGCAGTTTGATCTAGTGCTTTAGCAAGGGATATTTAGTGCTTTATTTTAATCAGTTATTTCAATATTTACGTTTCATTTAGACATTGTATTTTCCATTTCAATGTAAGACAATTTTGTATTATTCAATAATATTTACATTTTAGTACCATGTGCTTTTGAACAATCGTCACTACGTGACACCTCGATGATTCCGCCATCGGTTGGGGTGTTACATTGGATGTCTCTGATCTTTCCCTAAAGGGACTTCTTGTGGGAGGGACGGTCTAAGGGCCCAACATTTGTTAGACGCTCTTACTGGAGAAGGGAAAGTGACTTCCACGGGGTTGCTCTCAACTATTACTGAAGTCGTCAACCTTTGGCTAGGTGGTTTATGCCCAAGGGTTCTAGCTGAATTCATTTCTTCGGCCCCCTTACCCCTTTATTGAAACCTGATAACGGGATTCGGCCCATTGCAGTAGGGGCCATTTGGCGTAGATTAGTTTCTAAAGTGGCTATGAGGAAGGTTGGGAAGGAAATGGCTAAGTACCTTGGGGACTTTCAATTTGGGGTGGGAACTCCTAATGGGGCAGAGGCGGTGCTTCACAGCGCGAACAGGTTCTTAAGCTCTTTCCATGCGGACGGGTCTTTGGCTATGCTCACGGTGGATTTTTCGAACGCGTTTAATATGACTGACCGCACTGCCCTTCTTCGAGAGGTCCATCAACATTGTCCGTCTATTTATCCATGGGTCCAGTTCTTATATGCCCAGCCAGCTAGATTGTATGTTGGTAATGATTGTATAGGGACCACTACGGGGGTTCAGCAGGGGGACCCTTTAGGTCCCCCTCCTTTTCGCCCTTGCTTTACACCCTATGGTTCTCTGGGTACAAGAAAATTGTAAACTCCCATTTCATGCGTGGTATTTGGATGATGGGACGATTATATGCCACCGAAGTTGCTAAAGCCTTAGATATTATCCGGTTGGAGGGGCCATCCCTAGGGCTTCAGCTTAATATTAAGAAAATAGAGGTTTTTTGGCCGTCTTGTAATGGGGTGAAACTTCGGGACGGGCTTTTTCCTAGTGGGATTGGTGGGCCATAAAAGGGGGTGAAGCTCCTCGGAGGGGCCGTTAGCCGTGACTCTTATTTTATCCGCGAATTGGCAAGGAGGAGGGCATCGCTCGCGGTTGAACTTATGAAACTCTTGCCCTGCCTTAGAGATCCCCAGAGTGAACTCCTCTTGCTCAGGTCCTATATAGGGGTTGCTAAGTTGTTATTTGGGTTACGGACCTGCCAACCCCCCATGATGGATGAAGTAGTGTCATGTTTTGACAAGGGTCTAAGGAAAGCCATTGAAGACATTGTCGTATGTGGGGGGCCTTTTTTTGGTGACCTACAGTGGCGGATGGAATCTTTGCCGATGCGTATGGGAGGATTAGGGCTCCTCTCTGCGAAGGATGTCGGCATGTATGCGTTTGTGGCGTCGCGAGCTCAGTCCTGGAACCTTCAAGACCACATCCTATGAAATAGCGGGGTTTTCGGCGCAGACTTGAACTACGTGCAGGCCCTCGAAAAGTTAAATGACTATCTCCCAGGTTTTGATATTGGCGGTTTTTCTAACAAGGACACCCCCCTCCCAAAGCCTCAGAAAACTTTGGCGAATGCCCTTTTTGGCAAAATCGCTCAGAGCCTGGGTGAAGTTTTTGGTCTGTCCCCCCGTCAGAGGGCAGTTATTGAATGCTTGCAAAGCCCCCACGCCCAAGATTTCCTGAAGGTCATCCCGATCGCAGGTCTAGGCCAAAGCATGTCCGCTATTGAATACAGGGCCATTCTTAAATATCGTCTGATGATCCCCATGTACCAGGAGGATGAAATCTATCCGATTTGTCGTAAGCCCTGCCTGGATGAATACGGGGAACATGCGGTTCATTGTAAGGAGTTACCCAGTTTCAAATATCGTCATGATTGGGTTAGAGACATTCTGTGAGACATTTTAAGACGTGCTGGGATCTCAGCAAAAAAAAAGGAGGCCCCTGTGAACTTCCTCTCGGATCCAGCAGAAGGGAGATCCACCCTACGACCAGCAGATCTCCTTGTCTTTGGATGGGCCGGGGGGAAGCATGCCTGTGTTGGCCTGACAGGTGTATCTCCCCTAGTTGGGTTAAGGGATAGTGGCTTCGTAGCAGGGCAAGCGGTGCGGAAAGCAGAGGCAAAGAAGGTAGAAAAACATGCTAAAACATGCGAGGAGAACCAACACGTTTTTGTACCATTGGCTTTTGATACCTTTGGCTCATTGGCACCAGAGGCTACCCGTTTCCTGACCAGGGTACAACGGGTTATTTATAGCAGTGTCTCGGCTTCGGGTGGGTAGGGTTACGTTTTTAGTAGATTAGGATTTGCTATTCAGAAAGGGTTAGCGGCGCAGCTTGTTGCCCGCCTGCCCGTTATCTTAATGTAATTTTCTTTGTCTGGAAATGAAAGAAGTATCCCTTTTTAAATAGTTATTATTAAAATGATACTAAAAGTTCTCACAATATGTATGTGGTGCACTGATTGTGATAAAAAATAACTAAATTTGTTATTGGGTTACAGGGTTGAGATATAATAAAATGGGAGTTTGATGAATGTCAAGAATGATGAAAATTCAAGTTGCATGTTTGGTATGTAAGATATATATATAGAGAGAGAGAAAAAAGTTAGTTTAAATTGGGAATAATAAAAGAAAATAATCAAAGAAACAAAGAAATACTTTAACTCTATATTGATGTATCGTTTATTGAAACTAGCTCTTACATTACCTGTCGCTATTACAACCGTTGAAAGAAACTTTTTGGCAGTGAAGTTAATTGTGAAGAACGATTTGCTTAATAGGATCGGTGATGAGATTTAAACGATAATTGTATTGCTTTTATTGTAAAGGATTCGCTTAAAACGTGAAGATAGAAGATGTTATAGATAGATTTCAAAAAATGAAGACTCAAAGAAAACAATTTTTTATTTTATAATTTTGTTATGCATATATAATGACATTTATATGACTTTTGGGCTTTTGGTTTATTTTGTTGATTATATAATTTTAATATTATTAGCTTTTGTACATGACTGATTAGTCAACCCGACCCGACCCGCACCGGGCCACTGGATCGAATTTTATTTTATTGAATAGATAAATGACCTATATATAATCTATATGATTCCGCACCCCATAAAAAAGATTTCTGGATCCGGCACCGAAGGCATGCTAAGGATTTTGAAGAAGACTAAGGCCATGTTTGGCATTCCTTATTTCACCTCCTTATGATTTATCTCCTTAATCAAAAAGGAGATAAGGAGATAAGTTTGTTTGGGTAATAGGTTGAAAAGGAGGTTTTTGTGGGTTGAAAAAGAGATAAGTTATAAGTTAGAATTTGTGACTTTTTGAATAAAGAGATAAGGAGGTAGAAGAAGGAGATAAGGAGAAGTTTATCCAAACATGCCCTAAGTACGTAGTATGGTGGCCCCCTGCCTCTTACGTTAATTATCCTATAAATTTATAACTTTAATAATATTCTAAAGGTTATGATATTGAAATGGAATACCGTGACATATATGCATGAATGTTTTGATTGTAAATTTTTTATTGGGTTTTTAAAGTTTCTTGTGACATCAATAAATGTTTTATGAATTTAAATTTCCCTTAATAATAACAAAATATAGTTTAATGATTTGAAATTTTGAATGATAAAGAAAAGTAATAATTGTGCCTACAAACGAGTGATGAACAATTGTTTTTGTTTCATATTAAATCAGTCAGAAAGCATATACATGACACGTGAAAACATGACACGTGAAAGCAGATGGTTTGATGGAAATTGATTTTTAGCTTTTGAGGGATGTCGGCAGTTTGAATTATATTAGATCATGGGGTGTGGATCAGTGAGAGTCTTCGGTGGGGTGACGTGGAGGGCTTTCCCGTCGGGGAACACCGCTCCCCCGAGCTCATATCGGTACCATCGGCATATTTTCCCGTCCACCCCGTCCCTTTTATCGAGAAAAAAGTGACCGTTGCCATATGATTTTCAAAGGTTTTGGAGAGAGAGAGAGGGGGGTTTAAAAGAGAGAGAGAGAGAGAGAGAGAGAGAGAGAGAGAGAGAGAGAGATCTGTTGTTTTACCGGAGATGACGGTGGTTGCCGGAGACGACGGCGGTGGTGGTTTTGTTGCTGGAGACGACAGCGGTGGGGGTTCTGTTGCCGGAGACGACGGCGGTGGCCGGTGGTGCTTCTGTTTCCGGAGAAGACCACTAGAGGTGGTGGAGTTTTGTTGATTTTGTTTCTTTTGTTGGTTCTGTATAACACACACATATATTATTTTGCTTTTGTTTGTTCTGTATAACACACATATATATATATATATATATATTTAATTTTAATGGAATTTTTTTTAAAATATAATTATGTAATTAAATACATTAAATAAAATAATAAAAAAAGGAAGGGGGAATGGGGAACCATTTCCCTGGTTTGGGGGAGGGGAAGGGGGAAGGGTGACCACACCCCATAGCCTTAGGACCATTCTATTTACACCCCCGGGTTCTATTTCAACCCCCCTTCAAAGCGCCTCGATTTGCCTAAAGCGAGGCGTTTTGGGTCAAATCGTAGTACTAGGTTGACTGCTTTATCGGGAAAAGCAAAAAGCAACTTCAAAGCGTCTCGCTTAGGCCAAAGCGTCTCGCTTAGGCCAAAGCGAGGCGCTTTGGCCCCTTTTTCTAGGGGGGATGAATCTGGACATATTTTCTAGATTTACCCCCAAATCACCTCTCTTTGGCCAAAGCTAGGTGCTTTGGCCCTTTTATTAAAAAAAACATTGTTTTAATTAGATTTAAATGGTTTTACTTAATTAAAAAAATATTTTAATTCATTTTTAATTGTTTTAACTTGTTTCCAATCAAAGAAAAATTAGTTTGGCGTGTTTCGGTTCGTTTATTGCTCGTTTGTGATTTTCAAAACAAACAATCGAGAATGAACAACTTTCATAAATATATGTACGTAACACATGAAATGTGCAATCAATACCATGTATTACCAAATTTCAGATTTTACATCTCTAATCGATATACTAGACTTCCGGACATTGTTTAACGCGTTTTGGTTCTTTTAATTGCTCGTTTCAGAGCAAACAACCGAGTATGAACAACTTTCATAAATGAATATACGTAGCACATAAAGAGTGCAATCAATACCATGTCTTATCAAATTTCAAATTTTACATCTCTAATCGATATACTGGACTTTCGGACCTTGTTTGACGCAGTTTGGTTCGTCAAATTGCTCGTTTCTTAAGCACCTCAACGGGTGGATAATGGGCCGGTCAGTTCAAAACTGGTACGGTTCGTTACCGGACCTGATCGGGTCGATGCGGTCCGGGTGGATAACGAGCCGGTCAGTTCGAAACCGGTACTGTTCATTACCGGGTGGTCAGTTCGAAACGGTGCGATTCGTTACCGGACCTGATTGGGTTGATACATTTCCGGGTGGATAACGGGCCGGTCAGTTCGAAACTGGTACGGTTCGTTACCGGTCGGTCAGTTTGAAACCGGTACGGTTCGTTGCCGGACCTGATCGGGTCGATACAGTCTGGGTGGATAACGGGCCGGTCAGTTCGAAACCGGTACGTTCGTTACCGGGCGTTCAGTTCAAAACCGGTACGGTTCGTTACCGAAACTGATCGGGTCGATACGATACATGGTACCTTGAAGTATCAAGACTATGAAATTAGTAAAACAACTTTTCAGGCAAGCAAGTAAAATTCAGTTGTTATCGGACAGATAGCTGTCAACGATGAAGGCAACCTAATAAAGGTTGAACACGAGTGTAATATTTGAAAATTATCATTTCTTGACATGCTTGGTAACACCCTGATCTGCAATATTTGAAAATTATCATTTCTTGACATGTGGTTGTTCTAAATCCCATTTAATCTAAAATGTTACTAAAATGTGAGGACCTTCATTTATTGAAAAGTAATTAAAAACACTTAAAAATGAATTAAAACAAATTGTTGTGTGTTAGGTTTAGTCGGAGGACCACGAACAATGATTTATCAAAGTTGTACAAAGCTGGATGTTTCTACTGAAAACCCAAACGAGCAATAAACGAAGCGAAACGCCTCAAACAAATTTTCTTGGCTTGGAAACAACTTAAAAGAACTAAAAAATAATTAAAATTATTTTTTGGTCAATAACAGATAATTTTAAGGAATTAAAAGAAATTCATTTAAAAAAAAAAAGCCAAAGTGCCTAGCTTTGGTCAAAGCGCCTAGCTTTGGTCAAAGCTAGGCGCCTGTGGTCTAATCAAACCACTCAAGCGCCTAGCTTTGGCCAAAGCTAGGCGCTTTGGCCTTTTTTTTTTTTTAAATGAATTTCTTTTAATTATTTAAAATTATCTGTTATTGACCAAAAAATAATTTTAATTCATTTTTAGTTCTTTTAAGTTGTTTCCAAGTCAAGAAAATTTGTTTGAGGCGTTTCGCTTCGTTTATTGCTCGTTTGGGTTTTTTAGTAGAAAACATCCAGCTTTGTACAACTTTGATGAATCATTGTACGTGGTCCTCCGACTATACATTCGATACCCATATTTTTCAAAACATAATTTTTGCATGTTTAATTTATATGCTTGACTTCCGGACTATATTATAATTGATCGTTGGTGGTTTTCATAGCACCTTGTTTGATTACACTCGTGTTCAGCCTTTATCAGGTTGCCTTCATCGTTGACAACTATCTCTCCGATAACAACTGAAAAGTTGTTTTACTAATTTCATAGTCTTGATACTTTTAACAATCGGATCGGCGCTAACGCGCAAACCTTCAGAGTTCGTTGTACCGGTTGCAAAAAGAAATCAACAGTCGGATCGACTCTCACACTTATGCGTAGATCAAGGAGATTGATGAAGATATTCATCAAGATGAGCAGGAATTGTTTACCTTCCCATTGATTTCAAGTATGTTGCCTTGATCGTTGACAGCTATCTCTCCTCTCCGATAACAACTGACTTTTACTTATGGAATCTTTGTACGAAAATCGAAATCATCTCATTTCATGTTCTCCATATCCATACCTTGTTTCAACACACACCAGCTTTGTCATCACACTTTCCAACCACTAATACCAGATTGATGATGCTCAACGTAATATTATTGTAATATAATATTCAGATTCTAATTGCACTGAATCCAGTCTTCAAGTACGGTTCGTTACCGGACCTGATCGGATCGATACGATCCGGGTAGATAATGGGCCGGTCAGTTCGAAACCGGTACGGTTCCTTACCGGACCTGATCGGGTCAATATGATCCGGGTGGATAACGGGTCGGTCAGTTCAAAACCGATACGGTTCGTTACCGTGTGGTCAGTTTGAAACCGGTACGGTTCGTTACCGGACCTGATCAGGTCGATAAGATCTGGGTGCATAACGGGCCGGTTAGTTCGAAACCAGTACGGATCGTTACCGGACCTGATCAGGTCGATACGCTCCGGGTGGATAACGGGCCGGTCAGTTCAAAACCGGTACGGTTCGTTACCGGACCTGATCGGGTCGATACAATCTGGGTGGATAACGGGCCGGTCAGTTTGAAACCGGTACGGTTCGTATCCGGGCCTTATCAGGTCGATACGATCCGGGTGGATAACGGGCCGGTCAGTTCGAAACCGATACAGTTCGTTACCGGGCGGACAGTTCGAAACCGGTACGGTTTGTTACCGACCTGATCAGGTCGATACGGTCCGGGTGGATAACGGGCCGGTCAGTTCAAAACCGGTACGGTTCGTTACCGGACCTGATCGGGTCGATACAATCTGGGTGGATAACGGGCCGGTCAGTTCGAAACCGGTACGGTTCGTATGCGGGCCTGATCAGGTTGATACGATCCGGGTGGATAACGGGCCCGTCAGTTCAAAACCGGTACGGTTCGTTACCGGACCTGATCGGGTCGATACAATCTGGGTGGATAACGGGTCGGTCAGTTCGAAACCGGTACGGTTCGTTACCGGACCTGATCGGTCGATACAATCTGGGTGGATAACGGGCCGGTCAGTTCGAAATCGATACAGTTCGTTACCGGGCGGTCAGTTCAAAACCGGTACGGTTCGTTACCGGACCTGATCAGGTCGATACGATCCGGGTGGATAATGGTCCGGTCAGTTCAAAACCGGTACGGTTCGTTACCGGACCTGATCGGGTCGATACAATCTGGGTGGATAACGGGCCGGTCAGTTCGAAACCGGTAAGGTTCGTATCCGGGCCTGATCAGGTTGATTTGATCCGGGTGGATAACGGGCCGGTCAGTTCGAAATCGATACAGTTCGTTACCGGGCGGTCAGTTCGAAACCGGTACGGTTCATTACCAGACCTGATCAGGTCGATACGATCCGGGTGGATAACGGTCCGGTCAGTTCGAAACCGATACGGTTTGTTACCATACCTGATCAGTTCGATACGGTCCAGGTGGATAACGGGCCGGTCAGTTCAAAACCAATACGGTTCGTTACCGGGCGGTCAGTTTGAAACCGGTACGGTTTGTTACCGGACCTGATCAGGTAACGATAATTTAATTGGGGGTAAAGCACCTGACTTTAAAAGTTATATTATTATTTATGAAAGTTGTTCATTCACCGTTGTTTGTTCTGAAAACCACAAACGAGCAATTAAACGAACCAAACCGCGTCAAACAAGGTTCGAAAGTCCAGTATATCGATTAAAGATGTAAAATTTGAAATTTGATAAGATATGGTATTGGTTGCACTCTTCATGTGCTACGTACATTGATTTATGAAAGTTGTTCATACTCGGTTGTTTGCTCTGAAACGAGCAACTAAACGAACCAAAACGCGTTAAACAATGTCCGGAAGTCTAGTATATCGATTAGAGATGTAAAATTTGAAATTTGGTAAAACATGGTATTGATTGCACACTTCATGTGTTACGTACATATATTTATGAAAGTTGTTCATTCTCGGTTGTATGTTCTGAAAACTACAAACGAGCAATAAACGAAACGAAACACGCCAAACTAATTTTTCTTTGATTGGAAACTAGTTAAAACAATTATAAATGAATTAAAATATTTTTTTAATTAAGTAAAACCATTTAAATTTAATTAAAACAATATATATATTTTTTTAAATAAAAGGGCCAAAGCACCTAGCTTAGGCCTAAGCGAGGCGCTTCGCTTTTAAAATTTAAAACACCAAAAAACTACCAAAAAATAAATTTAGATTCGAAGCGCCTCGCTTAGGCCTAAGCGAGGCGCTTCGCTTTTAAAATTTCAGTTTTTTCTGACCTCGTACTGACCTCCTCGAAATGGGGGTAAAGCGCCTCGCTTAGGCCTAAGCGAGGCGCTTTGAGGGGGGTGAAAATAGAAGGTGGGGTGGTTGAAATAGACCGGGCCTTATATTATTACTAGCTTTTATCTCGGGAGCGTCCCGGATTTAAAAATATAACAATTTTAATAATACTAATACTAATAATTATTACCCTTGTAATTAAATAAATAAAAAAATAACCTTGTTATAAGGTGACACCATGTGTTGCGCGATTCTTTCTCCTAGCTTCTCTTGATGAAGCATACCTATGCATCTTTAAAAGAGTAAAATTCCAATGAAAGCATGGCGATTGAGCTGAATTTCAACATCGTAGATAAGAACCTGGTTTAAAAATAAAAAAAACATTATTAATGAATAACCTGAACACTTTGTGTTTTTTTTCCTGTATGAACAAAACCCCACAAAAAAATAGTTGTTTTTTCTCCGTTTTTTATATAAAACTATGGTACTCGTTGGAAAGATAATAAAACGCTCGTTAATTTGGTGTAACTTTTTTCTTTAAAAAATATCGTATATAAAAGATATTAACGTTTAAAAATTATGGGAGGAAAATAAGAGAGAAAATTTTAAATTTGTTTTTAAATTCTTTTTTCTAAAATAACTCAATTTAAATTTAGTAGATTTGGTTTTATATTATTATTTATTTATTTTTAATTTGTCACATGACATGACACATGGCACACTCAATGAGGAGAATGTCTCCTTGAATGTCATGTCATTAAAATAGCTTTCTTAGGCCTCCATTGAATGTCACCTCATCAATATTCAATTCTTTTCTTTTATTATAAGTTATAGATTATTATTATTATTATTATTATTATTATTATTATTATTATTATTATTATTATTTTAACAGGATATGGAGCATTTTTATTAAGGCCCCGGCTATTCAAACACCCCCATTTCTATTTAAACCCCCCCCAGCGCCTCGCTTAGGCCAAAGCGAGGCGTCTGGGGTCAAATCGTACGAGGTGGCAGAAAGGGGCAGACAAAGCTGATCCAAGGCGCCTAGCTTAGGCCAAAGCGAGGCGCTTTGGATCAAAGTTTTAATTTTGGGTATTTTTTTGGTGTTTTGAATTGGTTTTTTTATTTTTTTTTTATTTTTTAATATAATTATTTTAAAAAGTTAAAATAAAATAAAAAACAAAGGTCTTAACTCTAATCAAACGTCTATATAGGCGTTTTTGATTTCCAAATGAATCAACGAGTTAAACTTTACATCATCAACCACAAACAAAGGTCTTAACTCTAATCAAACGTCTATATAGGCGTTTTCGATTTCCAAATGAATCAACGACTTAAACCTGACATCATCAACCACGTATAGTCAAAGATTTTAACAAATATATTCAGTTAAGTACTAACGCGGACCTTGATCTGCAATATTTGAAAATTATCATTTCTTGACATGCTTGGTAACAGAGAGGAACACTTTCTTCTTTTGTTCTACAATATTTTTGTTAGTTGTTAATGTTTTTATAGTTTTTTCTACTTTTAGAAAAAATATAAAACCACGTATAGTCGAATGCGGTATGCGCGTTAAATTTCATTAAATAAGTGAATGATCAAGGGATCCGCTTGGAGTCTAAAGCTTCGCGTGTCATCTCAAAGTATTCAATTCCGATAATCCACACCTTTCTTCTGAAGCAAAACCTCTCTAGGTTTACCATCACCAAATGGATAAACCTTAGGCTTCGGTTTGTCCACTCCAATTCCTAACATTAATTCCAATTCAAATTCCAATTCCATCGGTGCAATTAGAATCTGAAGAGAGGTTATTATCATCATCATCCACAATGTTCTTACCTAGAGCTACCAACCAGCTGGCATGGGAGCCAAGCTTTGAGAACTGGTGGTAGAGGGAGTTCGTACATCTCCACCTATGGAACCGCTAGAAACAAAACCAGGCAAAACCATTTTCTTGTTACTGTTGATTAAAGCCTGGTTTTGAGAATTTGATGAGGCAGCAACAAAGCTGCTTTTGAACTGAGCCATAACTCCTGATTTAAGTGAGTTAACAGCTGAAGAGAAGTTTATTATCATCATCATCCACAATGTTCTTACCTAGAGCTACCAACCATCCGGTTGAAGAAGAAGATGATGACAGATATCACTAACATAACTTGCACCGGCTTGAGATATGAGTTTGATTAGCTTAAATCTCTCTGATCCATGGTATCCACTTTCAAAGGATCCAAGACACGCGGTAATCACTACGGTTAGTGGATACCATGGATCAAAGAGATTCAAGCTAATCAAACTCATATCTCAAGTTGGTCCAACAACTGAATTTGACTTGCTTGCATTGGAATCTTGTACGAAATCATCTCATTGCATATTCTCCATATCCATACCTTGTTTCAAGTATCTTGTAAAATTCATTTTGTCTTCAAGACTCCTAGGAGTCAACAAAGCGTCACGGAGTAACTTTCTTGACTCACGTGCGGCGACTTAGAATGCGTCTAAGTTAAGCCTTTGATCTGGTTATGTAGTAATTCACGTTAAGTGATGCGGAAGCGTTCAAGTTATGAAATATTAACTCTTTATATTGATACAAGAACAATATTACAAGAAGCTTTTACAAGTAGTGCAAGTTATGCAGGTTATGTTGGTGATGAACAAGTTGTGAGGGGTGATTACAAATGATGCCTTGATGACCTATTTATACTAGTGATGCTTGATCTAGATGCTTCTAGATACTTCTTACAAAATCTATCACCTAAGTTCTAGATAGATCCATCAACATATCTAATGTTTTGTGGTCATAATTGGTGAGTCTAGAAGGTTCTATGGCTGGATTTTTATGAGTGAAATGACCAGCCATTTCTAGCGTCTTCTAGATCCCTCATGGTTGGTGATGTATTGTAAAATACATCTATTTCCAGTGTAAAGTTTGTACAGTTTTTGAGTCGTTTAGATAGTACTTTTATTAGTTTTAGACTTGTACTGGTCTATTTTATTTAGTATAGGTTTTTTATAGATTTTTATTGGTTTTGTGTCTTTTGTAGTACTTATGTATTTTATTTTATATTTTGGTAGGTGTTCATAGACGTTGGAGCGTAAACGAGCAACTTTGGTCAAGTCAAGAACACCCGAGTTCAAGAGCACGGAGTTATACCACTATATATAATAATAATAATAATAATACACTCCCTTTATATTATTTTACTGATTACACTCCCCCTTAAAGTTTTTAAATAAACATAATTAAACCTTATATATATATATATATATATATTTATAGAATTTCCTCTTCTATCCTGATCTAAGTTTGTCTCAAACTATATTAATTAAATCATAAAGATTAAAACTAACAATATTTCAGATGGGGTTTTGTACCACCGAGATGATGACGAGATTCATGGGACGGTGATGCTTCAATTATGTGATGAAGATGATGTTCATGGGGTGAGTAACTTAAAAGTGGTTGATTACACGAAGAAGATGAGTTACTAAAATAATTTTTTTTAAGTAGAAGGATAGAATTTGATAACTTTTAATATGTTTTTTTAGAAGGGAGTGCAATTAGTAAAAAAGGGGAGTGCATTTAGCCAACCCCTAATAATAAGAATAATAATAATAATAGACAAAATAACGTGACTTTGGTCAAAGTCACATTGAAGCCCAAAACATGAAATAAGAATAATTGGAACCTATTATTTGAGGGTTACTTTTACACTATGTTCCCGAGTTTCATTAAAGGATGGAAGAGAAAGGATCTCCCTCCTCTTCCTTTCTCTCCCATTCCTTCCAAATTGGAAAGATTGAAAATCACACTAAAATCCTCTTTATTATCCCTCTCATTCCCTTCCTTTCCCTTACACAAAAAACTCTGGAACACATTTTTTCCCCACTTCCTTCCCAATCCTTTCTCTTCCATCCTTTAATGAAACTCTGGAACAGAGTGTTATTATCTACGATTGAAGGTGGCGCACGTTTTGGGGAAGAATATTAAAAGATAGTCAGCCGCATATTATTCTGGGGGAGCAAATATTATTCTAGGAACAGAGAAGGGCCGCATTGGTGGAAGTCTGTACAACAATTTCGATTAAGCAGAGCCATAGAAGATCGATTGGAGTTTAAATCAAGGTTGAAGCATTGGTGCGAGCATGGGTCGGTTCTAATCTATTTATTTATTATTACTCTATTTAAACCTGTTGTGAACACCATGAATTTGTCTTGCTTTTATTGTTTTGATTTTATCATGACTTTTATTGGCTAAACCTTGACGCTACCTAGGCGATGATGATTACGCTTGTTTGATTTATTTTCTTTTGGTTTTGGAATCTTTGGTTTGTGGGTGAATTTTAAAGTAAAGAACTTTTTATTTTCTGGTTTGATGTGTATGCATATTTAGTTTTATTTAAATAACTTTTATAAACTCCACTTGCGTTTTTGTGAATGTCTTTCATGTATGAATGCGGGTTAGGTTGCGGACTGGGTGTTAGCAGCTAGTTTATGGTTAATTTCTGCAGGTTATCCATAGGAGTTGTAATTGTTAGTTAGGTAATGTAAGGCCCTCATTTCCGACAGGTCGAACAGTTGGCATTCAAAGACTAAAACCATGTTAATAATTCAAAAGAAATCTTATTTTATTTCAGAAAATACGCAGCGGAATGTTAAAAGATGTTATTAAATTACCAAACATGGTTTTCCCGAGACAGGTCAAAAGAATATTTAATAAACAACTAAAATCTTTGGAAAATAATGTAAATAACGTTCGAGCAATCTCGTAGATGTCTTCTTAATTGAAATGTCAACCGCAACTGAGTAGCTCCACTGCATGCCAAGGCGTCCTTTATTCATCGACAACCTGAAATCAATCTAACGTGTATGCAAAAGTCAGCTACGCTGAGTGAGTTCAAGTTTTATAAGTTTTCAATAATAAGTAAGTTGTTAAAATAAATAATAACAAAATACTATAACTCTTAGAGTTAACAATACGCGCAATCCGCCTAATTGTTCCCTAAGCAATATTTAAAGTCTAGGATAAGCGCATTCCGCCTATTCAACCCAAGACTTTAGTTACAATCCATAATAAGCGCATCCCGCCTATTTAGCACAACATTACCAAGTCTGCATAAGCGTGTTTCGCCTACTCGACTCAAACCCTAACTGTAATTCATAGCAGACATATCACATAATATTATAGCTCAGTTTATATTCCCGATAACTGAGATACACAATTTATATATATATATATACATATAATAACCCATGTAACGTGGCCAATACATTAAGCGCATTCCGCTTGTTAAATAAAAACTTAAGCCACACTTTAATCAAGACAACAGTCTATGCATATATATGTATAATAACACATATAACTTAAACCATATAATAACACATTAGGCGCATTTCGCCTACTTACATTTCATGCCAAAATAATATATATATATGAGTTCACAAAAATATTTATAACTTTATAAAAATATTTTGTGACTTCATAAAAATAATAATTCTGGTTTAGCATGCACGTTAGCCCAAAATATTTAGAAACAAATATTAAATAAAAGAGTGGGCACAAGAACTCACCTTAAGGTAGTACCGTTTCCTTCACAACAAGCTACAGGGTTCCAAGATGGTGCCCCATATCAGTTTATGATAAAGTAGCCATAGCGCTATAAAAGTAATGAACCCGGTCGTATCACCATTTAAGCAACTCTCATTAGTTGCATGGTTGATTGGGTTTTGTTACTACTACTTCATGAATGCACAACCTTTAAATATCTCATGTTTCCTGATCATCACAAATTTCCTATCATATTCAAAACGTAGCCTTAACAGCAAGTCCAAAGAGCATTTTATATATCCACCCATTTTGTGAATTCCATGCATGAGCACCATATAAAATAACATGAATAATTGTCCATCCCTTCCCCCATGGTTTAGATTGAATTGCCAGATAACCCCACTTGCACATAGATAATATATCTCATCTAAATCAAGTTAGGAATATCGACAATTTCTAACCATGGTTCATTAATGCCATCGTCATCATCAACAACATAATTACATGATCTTTTCTGCCCATAATTTTCCACACCCAAACCATGACCTACCCCATAAACCCAAATCTGTTAACTTCTTTCACCTCAACCATAGTGGCATTCAATCGGTCCTGACAGAAAACTTAAACTAAAGCTTCCATGTACATCCAAACGAACCCGCCAAGACACGAGTAAGCGATGGCGTTCAACCATCTAATCCCGAACCGAGACCCAATCCAAACCGATCGAAAGGAAGTAAAAGATACCTGGAATGCATGTAGCGAATGCTACGAGGTCAATATAAGAATAACGACCTGTAATAATTACTATCTCTGCTTTGTTTCGTTGAAATGCTCTAATCCAAGATAGGAACCGTAGACCTCTAAGCCACGGATCTCCAACGTTGGGGTTTTGAACCGGTAGAGGGATTAGAATCCACTAACAAAGACTAGGTTTGATAATACATTAGGTTGGATGAGAGATCAAGAAGCAACTAAGAATCGTGTGACACCCGGCATGTTTGGCTTAAACATATTAGTAACATCTAAGTCTACCTTAGCGAGAAACGTTTATAAACAAACTTAACTGGGTTAGTTGAGTCGGGTCAAGTTAGGATTGTCCAGGGTACAATGATCTGGAAGATCATTGGGAGTCGTTTTGGTAATACACTAGTACCGGGTTCCGTTGTTGGTGACATTACATGAACTAATTAAGTATATGTGTAGATTATGGGTCGTGTGGTGGATTATATACATAGATGTGTCTAAATGATGTGTAAATGATTATCTATGCTTAAATATGTTAAATATAGACTAAGGATGCATGCTTATGTGTTAAGATGTGTTAGAATGCGTTAAACACGACAAACTGGAAAACTAGTCAAAAAGGAATCCTGGTTCGACCACTTCGAGTGGTCGAAAGAGAGAAATTGTCTGGTTCGACCCTTTGTAGATGGGCGAACCAGGGAAGTGGAATTGAAGGAATTCCCTTCGACCAGAACAGGGCTCATTCGAACCTGTGAAAGGGTCGAAGGAGACCACCTTCGACCATTGAAATGGTGCGAAGGAGAATTAGTATAAATACCAACCTTTGTCATTTTTCATCATTTCACAAACCCTAACCGTCCCAAAACTCTCTCAAACGATCTAAAACACTAAGGAAGGAGTTTTTGCTCTTCTTTTTCATAAATTAACCTATCTACAACATCTAAACAAGAATCCAAGGTGTGTTCATTATCCTAAACCTTTTTAAAAGCATTTTAATTCGTTTTCATCTAACCCTAATTGTCCGGATCTGTTCTAAGAGTGTTTTTATGATTAAAAACCTTTTAAACATCTTTCTAAATCAAAACATTATCATTTAACATAGGTTTCATGGTGAATAACATATGTAAATTGTATATTATGTGGTGTTGTGTGTTGTTCAATGATTTGCTGCTATATCTATGATACAAACATGATATAGGATTGTTATTGATGTTGGAATATTGTTGTTTAGGGTTAGGATTGGATATGATGATATTATGGGTATTTGGGGGTTTTATTGGATTTAAACTTGATGCATGATATTTATGATCAATAGAATTGACAAGAAAAGATCGAACACTCGACAAACTGAGCATTTCAAGTTGAATATGAATCGATTTCAAAAGTTTCCAAATTGGGTAAATTATTCATGCATGAAAGTGATGTTTCCATAATCTTTACCATTTTGGGAAAGGGCTGAAACGGACGTATTATCGGGGGAAATCAGTGGGGTTTTGTAGGAATAAGTTATCCATGCTTGACTGCTGTGTTTGATGATGTTTCGAGTCGTTTTGAATGTGTTTGAAGCATTTTTTAGGAAAAATTACACAACAGGGGCGAACCTGGCCTCCTTCGACCGATCGAAGGTGCGAAGGAGGAAAACCAGGGTCGAACCTGGGTTTTTGTTGGGCGAATGTGGTAAAACGGGCGAAGGAGGCATCAAACGGTCGAACGAAATGTAAAACGGGCGAAGGAGGCATCAAACGGTCGAACGAAATGTAAAACGGGCGAAGGAGACTGAAAAGGTGCGAAGGAGACATAAAACTGACTGGTTCGACCGTTCTGATGCAAAAATGAGATTTTTGATACAAACTAAGTATTTTATGCTTGAACCTTGTGTGTAATCTATGTGTACTTGATTAGTTAGGGTAATGGGTCACCAACGGGATGTCGGGTCGGTCTAGTGTGTCGGTTAAACATTTAAACACGTTTTAAAACATACTTGGTTACGATCTGGACAATCGGGGACTAGATAACCTTATGGTTATTAGTCGGAACACTTATGTGAACATTTTGATAGATCTCCGGTAGAGGGATTATCAAGGGCTTTACTTGTAACCGAAGAACGCTACTTAAGGTGAGTTCACGGCCCCACTTTCACTACTTTAACTTTTGGGGGAGAAAACATGCGCTAAACTGTTTTGGTAACATATGTCATACTATGGTTTTAACTTATATTGCTATACGATCTTTGGAAAGTCCCGGGGGAAACCATGAATGTGCGGGGATGCACAACGGGGGAAATGTGGATAGATCTATTGGGCGTGACCTGCCCCACTCGTCGGCTTGGAGGGCCGGGCGGGTGCATATTGTCTCGAACAGGAACATCATCATGCTGAACATACGGGCTGCTTAAACATGCTAAACATTGCTAAACGTGTCTAGTAATGGTTTCCAATCGTAGTAGTAATAAAACATACGCCTAGCTAGCGTACTTGGTAACATTGATATAGTATGGACATGGTAACGTTTTAGTAACATATTGAACAAACCTGTGAACTCACCAGCATTATATGTTGACATCTTTTTGGCCTGTTTTTCTCAGGTCGCTAAGGTAGCAATGAATGGAACTAGGCGCACGGGTCTGCATTGGCGTCTAGGCATAGTTGCACGTTTTGTAATAAAAGTATTTTGAATAACTTTTGAGATGATAGCATAGTTGATTAAATGCTACTTAAACGCTTCCGCTTATAAAATTAATTGTTATGTCTCTTTATGCTTTTCATATAGAGTTGTTTATTGTGATCGTTGACTTGGATCCTGGTTTGTCATGCGCCTCGCGGTAAAACCCCGCAAGTGGTAATTTGAGGGTGTGATAGATTGGTATCAGAGCCAATGGTTATAGTGAACTAGGACTGCATGTAGAGTCTGGTCTATAGCTGAGTCACACACACTAGACGGTCACATACCTTGGGTCTATTAGTGGGATACGTACTAACGTTGTCGGGGTGTTCTTACATCATCATCATGCTTCTCCGTTACATCATCCGCTTTTATTTGGGTTCTTACTTACTCTTGTTTTCTTCTTCTGGATTGAAGAAGGAGGGGTTGATTTGTTGGTCCTAGCACACACATGCCTTCTTACACTTGCACCTATCGTCACACGTTACTAGGCGGCGATATTCAGTGACTGGGGTCTGGATTAGGGGTACATCTGGAGGACCATGTGGAGCAGTTTATCATTTTGGGTGCACACGAAATAATAAACTGGAATGCATGAAAATCCCGATGGATTTCGAGTTTGGATGTATAGTCCTGGATTTGTCCCTAGGTTAACTCTTGTAAATTTCTAGTGGTTGACACTGGAAGTGAATCCGAATCCCTCGATTTCTTGATTTGTTAGATCATGTCTGGTGCTCGCGGTGGTGGACGTCGTGGTGGCGGCGGTGGCCGTGCTGGCGGTGGTGGTCGCGCTGGAGGCGGTGGTCGTGGTAACATCAACATGACCCAAGCTGAACTGAACAACTTGCTACAGCAGCAAGTGAACATGGCTATGGCTAATTTCCAGGCTGGGATTAATGCCATGGGTGGTGAGTTGATCTCTGTCAACCTTGCCTCATTTTCGGGTTTCGTGTCCTTTCGTTTGTGTTTTAATCGTGTACCGTGTTTCAGGTGCTGGTGCCAATCCACCCCCACCTCAGTGCTCTTATAAGAAGTTTAGGGACTGTCAGCCCCATAACTTCGCTGGAACTGAGGGAGCGGTGGGACTGCTCCGATGGCTGGAGAAGGTAGAATCTGTGTTTGTTATGTGTAACTGTCCTGCTGGGGACCGGGTAAAGTATGCTACTGCGACATTTGAGGGGCCTGCACTGTCGTGGTGGAATGCTACTGCTCAGAACGTGGGATTGGGGGAGGCTATTGCCATGCCTTGGGCGGAGTTCGTGCAGCTGTTGAGAGGTGAGTACTGTCCGAGAAAGGAGATACAGAAGTTGGAGCATGAGGTATGGAGTTACAAGATGGTCGGATCTGAGATTGAAGAGTACACAGTGAGGAGGAATGAGCTGGCGGTGTTGTGCCCTGATTTGCACACACCCGAGTACAGGAGGATCGAGCACTATGTGTCTGGACTAGTGCCCGAGATTGCTGGGTTGGTGGCTGCTGGGAATCTTCCCACTATTACTGAAGTTGTCCGATCAGCTCATCGGATGACTAACCTGAAGGTGGCGGAAGGCGTTTTGCCACCCAAGGGTGCTGCTGTGAAGGTTGCTGAGGGGAACAAGAGGAAGTGGGATAGTGTGGGGAAGAGTGTGGTGCCAGCTCAGCCGGCGAAGAAGTTTGAGTCATCTGGGTCTTCTTCTGGGCAGAAGACGAGTGGGTATGTTGGGAAGCATCCCAAGTGTAACAAGTGTGGTTTTCACCATTCTGGGGGTTGTGATAGGGCTCGTTGTCATCGGTGCCATCAGTTGGGGCACCATGCTAAGGATTGCAAGGTGGCACTCACCCCAACTCAGACTCCTGCGGCTACTCCTGCTCCTGCTGCTCAGGGGACTCAGGGGAGGCAGGGGTGTTATAACTGTGGTGACACGGGACATTTCAAGCGTGACTGTCCCAAACTGAAGCAGGGCGATAATGGGAGGGGCGAAAATGGTAACGGGAACAACGGCGGCGGAGGCAGGACTGCACGTGCTTTCGTCATTGGATCTGCGGAGGCTAGGCAGGATCCAGACACAGTTACCGGTACGTTCCTTCTTAATGATCGCTATGTTTCTGTCTTGTTTGATTCTGGTGCCGATAAGAGTTTCGTATCTTTGGATGTTAGTCGATTGCTAGATATAGTACCCACACCTTTAGAGGCTAAGTACTTAATAGAATTGGCTGATGGTAAGAAAATCAAAGCGACACACACCCTTAGGGAATGTCGCTTGGAACTGTCGGGTTTGTCTTTCCCCATTGACCTTATGCCGGTACCCCTGGGTAGTTTTGATGTCGTGGTCGGCATGGATTGGTTATCGTTGTATCGCGCGGAGATCGTTTGTTTTGACAAGGTTATTCGGATCCCTCTCCCTGATGGAGAGATTCTTTCGGTTCGTGGCGAGAAAAGCGGTGCTCCGCTGAGTATCATTTCTAGCATGAAAGCCCGTAAGTACCTTCGGAAGGGCTGTTCGGCCATTCTGGCGCTTGTTAACGTTTCTACTGACGATGAGAAGAAGATCGAGGACATTCCGGTGGTTCGTGACTTTTCTGATGTGTTTCCTGATGATTTACCTGGTCTTCCTCCCCATCTTCAGGTTGAGTTTGGTATTGATCTCACTCCGGGCGCAGCTCCTATTGCCCGAGCTCCGTATCGTCTTGCACCTCCCGAGATGCAAGAGTTGTCCAGCCAGTTACAGGAACTCTTGGAAAAGGGTTTCATCCGACCGAGTTCTTCCCCGTGGGGAGCTCCTATTTTGTTTGTGAAGAAGAAGGATGGAAGTCTTCGCATGTGTATTGATTATCGTGAGCTGAACAAAGTGACCATCAAGAATCGTTATCCTCTTCCTCGCATTGATGATCTCTTTGACCAGCTTCAGGGCTCCAGCTACTATTCGAAGATTGATTTGCGGTCCGGTTATCACCAGTTGCGCGTCAGGGAAGCTGACATTCAGAAGACTGCTTTTCGCACTCGTTATGGCCATTTTGAGTTCTTGGTCATGCCTTTTGGCCTCACTAACGCACCGGCGGTGTTCATGGATTTAATGAACCGCGTTTGCAAACCTTACCTTGATAAGTTCGTCATCGTGTTCATTGACGACATTCTGATTTATTCCAAGAACAAGGCGGATCATGAGGAACATCTGCGGTTGGTCTTGGAACTTTTGAGACAGGAGCAGTTGTATGCTAAGTTCTCAAAGTGTGATTTCTGGTTACGTGAAGTTCAATTCCTAGGACATGTGGTGAATGAACTGGGAATTCATGTCGATCCGGCTAAGATCGAAGCTATTAAAGACTGGGAAGCACCAAAGACGCCATCTGAGGTGCGGCAATTCCTTGGTCTTGCGGGTTACTATCGTCGCTTTATTGAGGGATTTTCGAAGATTGCTCAACCCCTCACTGCTCTTACCCAGAAGGACCGAAAGTTCGACTGGGATGAACCACAAGAATCAGTGTTTCAGATGCTGAAGCTTAAACTTTGTTCTGCTCCTATCTTATCCTTACCAGAGGGTACGGATGACTTTGTTGTGTACTGTGACGCTTCTATTCGTGGTCTCGGTTGTGTGTTGATGCAACGCGGGAAGGTTATTGCTTATGCTTCTCGCCAACTCAAAGTTCATGAGAAGAACTACACTACTCATGACTTGGAACTGGGTGCAGTAGTCTTTGCGTTGAAAATCTGGAGACATTACTTGTACTGTACCAAGTGTGAAGTATATACCGATCACAAGAGTCTTCAGCATATTTTCGACCAGAAGGTGTTGAACATGCGGCAGCGTCGCTGGGTTGAACTCCTGAACGATTATGACTGTGCCATCAAATACCATCCTGGCAAGGCGAACGTTGTGGCAGACGCCTTGAGCAGGAAGGAGTCTGCGAATCCTCGTCGTGTTTGAGCCTTACAGCTCACCATTCATTCGTCGTTGCCTGACCGAATCCGTTCAGCACAGTTGGAAGCTTTGAAGGAAGAAAACCTAAAGGCTGAAACTATGCACAGTGCTGACAAGCATCTTGAGCTCAGGACCGATGCCTTACACTATTTTGCGGGACGTGTTTGGGTCCCATTGTTCGGGGGATTGCGCGAGCTTGTTTTGGATGAAGCTCACAAATCCCGGTATTCTATTCACCCTGGCTCTGATAAGATGTATCAGGATTTGAAGATACTTTATTGGTGGCCGAACATGAAAGCTGATATAGCTTCTTACGTCAGCAAATGTTTGACTTGTGCTAAAGTCAAGGTGGAGTATCAGAGGCCGTCTGGTCTCCTGCAACAACCAGAGGTTCCGGAATGGAAGTGGGAGCGAATCACGATGGATTTTGTCACCAAGCTGCCAAGATCACCCAGTGGTTATGATATGATTTGGGTGATTGTTGACCGGCTGACAAAATTGGCACGTTTTATACCAATTAAGGAAACCGATAGGCTCGAGCGGTTGGCTCGACTTTACCTTAAGGAGGTGGTTGCTCGGCACGGGGTGCCTGTTTCCATTATCTCTGATCGTGATTCTCGTTTCGCTTCGCGTTTCTGGAAGGCTCTGCACAAGGCTTTGGGTACTCAGTTGGATATGAGTACGGCTTATCATCCGCAAACTGATGGACAGAGTGAGCGGACGATTCAAACCTTGGAAGACATGCTTCGGGCATGTGTTATCGATTTTGGCAAAAGTTGGGAGTTCCATCTGCCGTTAGTGGAGTTCTCTTACAACAACAGCTATCACTCAAGCATCAAGGCAGCTCCGTTCGAGGCTCTTTACGGACGGAAATGTCGATCACCACTTTGTTGGGCCGAGGTGGGCGAGAGCCAGCTCACTGGTCCGGAACTCGTGTACGAAACTTCAGAGAAAATCGTACAGATCCGTCAACGTTTGGCTGCTGCACGGGATCGTCAGAAGAGCTATGCCGATCGCCGTCGAAAACCTTTAGAGTTCCAGGTTGGGGACAAAGTACTTCTGAAAGTTTCACCATGGAAGGGCGTCATACGCTTTGGAAAGCGTGGCAAGCTTAACCCTCGTTATGTCGGACCATTCGCAATCCTGGATCGGATTGGACCGGTGGCATACAGACTCGACCTACCGGCGGAGCTCGGTAGTGTGCACAACGTCTTCCAAGTGTCTAACTTGAAGAAGTGTTTGGCTGATGAATCCCTCATTGTACCACTGGAAGAGATCAAGGTTGATGATCGTCTTCGCATTGTGGAGGAACCTGTCGAGATCCTCGACTACAAGATTCGTAGCCTTCGTCGGAGTAAAATCCGCATCGTTAAAGTCCGTTGGAACTCGAACCGTGGACCGGAGTTCACATGGGAACGGGAGGATCAGATGAAAGCTAAGTATCCTCATCTCTTTCCGAAGCGCGCGTTTGAATCGAGGCATGTTACTGCTGAAGCGGAATGAATCTCGGGTCAAGATTCCTTTCAACGTGGGGATGATGTGACATCCGGTAACCTTCTCTTCGTTCTGTTCTTTTCGATTCTTTCTTTTGGGACTTTGCGCAATTTTCAGGACGAAAATTCTTTCAACGTGGGGATGATGTGACACCCGGCATGTTTGGCTTAAACATATTAGTAACATCTAAGTCTACCTTAGCGAGAAACGTTTATAAACAAACTTAACTGGGTTAGTTGAGTCGGGTCAAGTTAGGATTGTCCATGGTACAATGATCTGGAGGATCATTGGGAGTCGTTTTGGTAATACACTAGTACCGGGTTCCGTTGTTGGTGACATTACATGAACTAATTAAGTATATGTGTAGATTATGGGTCGTGTGGTGGATTATATACATAGATGTGTCTAAATGATGTGTAAATGATTATCTATGCTTAAATATGTTAAATATAGACTAAGGATGCATGCTTATGTGTTAAGATGTGTTAGAATGCGTTAAACACGACAAACTGGAAAACTAGTCAAAAAGGAATCCTGGTTCGACCACTTCGAGTGGTCGAAAGAGAGAAATTGTCTGGTTCGATCCTTTGTAGATGGGCGAACCAGGGAAGTGGAATTGAAGGAATTCCCTTCGACCAGAACAGGACTCATTCGACCCTGTGAAAGGGTCGAAGGAGACCACCTTCGACCATTGAAATGGTGCGAAGGAGAATTAGTATAAATACCAACCTTTGTCATTTTTCATCATTTCACAAACCTTAACCGTCCCAAAACGCTCTCAAACGATCTAAAACACTAAGGAAGGAGTTTTTGCTCTTCTTTTTCATAATCTAACCTATCTACAACATCTAAACAAGAATCCAAGGTGTGTTCATTATCCTAAACCTTTTTAAAAGCATTTTAATTCGTTTTCATCTAACCCTAATTGTCCGGATCTGTTCTAAGGGTGTTTTTATGATTAAAAACCTTTTAAACATCTTTCTAAATCAAAACATTATCATTTAACATAGGTTTCATGGTGAATAACATATGTAAATTGTATATTATGTGGTGTTGTGTGTTGTTCAATGATTTGTTGCTATATCTATGATACAAACATGATATAGGATTGTTATTGATGTTGGAATATTGTTGTTTAGGGTTAGGATTGGATATGATGATATTATGGGTATTTGGGGGTTTTATTGGATTTAAACTTGATGCATGATATTTATGATCAATAGAATTGACAAGAAAAGATCGAACACTCGACAAACTGAGCATTTCAAGTTGAATATGAATCGATTTCAAAAGTTTCCAAATTGGGTAAATTATTCATGCATGAAAGTGATGTTTCCATAATCTTTACCATTTTGGGAAAGGGCTGAAACGGACGTATTATCGGGGGAAATCAGTGGGGTTTTGTAGGAATAAGTTATCCATGCTTGACTGCTGTGTTTGATGATGTTTCGAGTCGTTTTGAATGTGTTTGAAGCATTTTTTAGGAAAAATTACACAACAGGGGCGAACCTGGCCTCCTTCGACCGATCGAAGGTGCGAAGGAGGAAAACCAGGGTCGAACCTGGGTTTTTGTTGGGCGAATGTGGTAAAACGGGCGAAGGAGGCATCAAACGGTCGAACGAAATGTAAAACGGGCGAAGGAGGCATCAAACGGTCGAACGAAATGTAAAACGGGCGAAGGAGACTGAAAAGGTGCGAAGGAGACATAAAACTGACTGGTTCGACCGTTCTGATGCAAAAATGAGATTTTTGATACAAACTAAGTATTTTATGCTTGAACCTTGTGTGTAATCTATGTGTACTTGATTAGTTAGGGTAATGGGTCACCAACGGGATGTCGGGTCGGTCTAGTGTGTCGGTTAAACATTTAAACACGTTTTAAAACATACTTGGTTACGATCTGGACAATCGGGGACTAGATAACCTTATGGTTATTAGTCGGAACACTTATGTGAACATTTTGATAGATCTCCGGTAGAGGGATTATCAAGGGCTTTACTTGTAACCGAAGAACGCTACTTAAGGTGAGTTCACGGCCCCACTTTCACTGCTTTAACTTTTGGGGGAGAAAACATGCGCTAAACTGTTTTGGTAACATATGTCATACTATGGTTTTAACTTATATTGCTATACGATCTTTGGAAAGTCCCGGGGGAAACCATGAATGTGCGGGGATGCACAACGGGGGAAATGTGGATAGATCTATTGGGCGTGACCTGCCCCACTCGTCGGCTTGGAGGGCCGGGCGGGTGCATATTGTCTCGAACAGGAACATCATCATGCTGAACATACGGGCTGCTTAAACATGCTAAACATTGCTAAACGTGTCTAGTAATGGTTTCCAATCGTAGTAGTAATAAAACATACGCCTAGCTAGCGTACTTGGTAACATTGATATAGTATGGACATGGTAACGTTTTAGTAACATATTGAACAAACCTGTGAACTCACCAGCATTATATGTTGACATCTTTTTGGCATGTTTTTCTCAGGTCGCTAAGGTAGCAATGAATGGAACTAGGCGCACGGGTCTGCATTGGCGTCTATGCATAGTTGCACGTTTTGTAATAAAAGTATTTTGAATAACTTTTGAGATGATAGCATAGTTGATTAAATGCTACTTAAACGCTTCCGCTTATAAAATTAATGGTTATGTCTCTTTATGCTTTTCATATAGAGTTGTTTATTGTGATCGTTGACTTGGATCCTGGTTTGTCATGCGCCTCGCGGTAAAACCCCGCAAGTAGTAATTTGAGGGTGTGACAAATCTTCTGGGTGATTGATCGAATAAGGGGGCATGTTCCATGGGTGGTTGGCGGCATAGGGTTTTATAAAAAAAAAAATCATTAGCAAATTGCACAATCACCCCTCCTAACTTCCATATATTGTTGACTTGATAAGTATCATTAAAATATCTTTTGATAATGACACTCAGGTCCTCCTGTATTTTTAAGCCGTTTAATATGTAAAACCTGTTTATCAGTTCATAAATAGCATGGGACATGTCAATATCCATTAAGTTAATTACTTTAAAAGAACCGGGTATTAGTTTTTGTTTTAAAAAAATATTGGCAAATTTTCAGGATGTTACAGGTAATTCTAAGTGTTCTACCAATTCTCAATAGCTGTATGGTGCGAGATTGTTGGTCTATCTAGGGTGTTAAATTGCTAGATCTAGAGGCTTTGTAAGAAGATCTTCCTAGTTTCCCTAGCATTCCTTGTAGGCCAGGTCGTATCAGAAATATTGTAGTTACCCCTTGCACTTTTCGGGTGTATTGTGACTTTCGCGCTGTAAGGTAGACTGTCTAGCGGGTACTTTAAGATTCGAGTAGGTAAGCCAATTTTGACTCTTGTCCGGAAAATGAATACTATTATATCCCCGGGAATCTCTTTTGGGCTAAAACGCAATTAAACACCGATCCACAAAATATGTTTGACAATGTGGCTCCAGTAAAAAGGGGAAATAATCATTGCAGAGAGGACATGGAATGCGAGGCTAGATTCCTTTTAGGCATCTCATTTGAAAACCTAATGGTAAGGCTCGGGGATAGATCAAAAGTGAGAGGTTGGGACGTTCGAGTATTACACGCAATCATGTATGGTACACCACGCCTATCATTTAGGCATTTGGTCTTGATGAACATTTGGGATAGCCGAGAAAGCCAAGAGCGGAAAATGATCCCGCATGTTAGGCTATTGTCATACTTGATGGAGGCTCAAGGAGTGGTGACACGATCGACACCAGCTATTGAAGTAAACATCATGAAAATGAAATGGGAGAGTTTTAGCAAGGCCAAGTTTACATATGAAAGGACCGCGGAGTATCATGTCTTGCTCGATAAACAAGGCAACACACAGATAATGGCATTGCGAGAAGATGTGGAACATAGAGGTGATGAAGAGGTGCACATGGATGAAGCTGAGGAAGTAGAAGAGGAGGTGCAAGTTGTGAGAGAGCGGCCGGTTCGAGAGATGAGCAGACAAGAAATGGAGATGGTAGCAGGGATCAACCAGGCAAGACCTGGAGGTTTCCATGGTTGGACTTCATTCAAGAAGTCTATTTGGGATCGAGGGACGCGAAACATGGTACTGGCACGACAAAGAGAAGAAGCGGCAATCAAGAGGGAACAAGAGCGAATAGCAAGAGAGGAGCAACGGGAAAGAGATCAAGTGGCAAGAGAAGAGAGAAGAGAGGCGGAAAGAAAGGCAAGGGAGGACAAGCTTTGGTGGGCGGTTAATTATGCCCGAGAGATGGACACGGTTAACAAATTTTTGGAGACTGAGCAGATCAGACACCACCAGGACCTAATGGCGGGGCATCCTTATGTGCCAGTTGTTCCATACGTTGATTATTCAACCATAAGGGAACAACCATAGGAGGTGATCGATCAGGTCAGGTGGCCCCAAGGGATCTCATCCAGCTATCTTCCCACTCCGCAGCCGCCACCGCCACCACCACCAGCTGAAGGATCTTCCTTATCTGCCGACCCACTCAGTGACTACCATGGGTGGATGGATGCGATTTTCGGGCATCCGAATACTCCTTATCCACCACCGGGTCCGAACGACCCCTACTACCGCTGATGGATGGTTTTGGTAACATTTTATTTGTATCGTTGTAGACTATTTAATTTTTATTGTTTTTCTTTTATTTCGTGCTGGTTGACTTTATTTTGGCTTGTTTGAATATGTTAGAATTTATGTTTTGCATTCTAGTTTCTTTCTAGTTGTTGTGTATGTGTTGATGTTTTGAGTGTGAGCCTAGGATATGCATCACCGGTGAGTGTTCAGTGAAAAAGAGGAAAAATGAAGGATAGGAAGCATTCAAGTATGGAGAGCAAGGATTCACCGATGAAATAGAGACATCTTTTACTTATCAGGTGCTTTCTATTCTTTAATCTTATGTGTGTTGTTGAATAAGACTTGGTTGGATCTTTAGCTTTCGCTTTAGAAAAGGATGTAATGGGGTGGAACAAAAGCATCCTCACACATATTTTTGAAATAATTGGCTATTTGGTTCCCTTATTCGTGCAAGGACCCACATTGAGGACAATGTAAATTTTAAGTGTGGGGATGGGGGAATAGCCAATTAAAAAAAATAAAAATAAAATAAAATAAAAATAAAAATAAAAAAATAAAGACCCTCAAGCACCATGATATTGGATCACAAAATTCGACCCCTAGTCATGGTCATAATTCTTTAAGTTCCTTGATGTGTTTTTTCAAGGATGGTTTTTGCAAAATAGGGATTGCCTAGTTAGAAAAGACTAAGGAAGAATATAGCACTTTTGCATATCGGCAACCCATATTCCCTTTAGGTTCAGGAAGAGATTGTTGAGCCACCACAACATGCTAACACATTACAAATATCTGTTCCACATCTTCCGGCATGTTGTGTTCATTTGAATTGAGTGTACTATTATAGGCGCATAAGGTAGAACTTGCAATTTTTGATACGCCTACCACTCTAGACCGATTGTGGACACAAGAATGATTAAGGCATTAGGTTAAACCTTTTGTTTTTAAACCATTTTTATCATCCCTGACCCATTCCAATATCCCTTAGTTAACCAAGTTTGAGCCTTAAACATTTTTCAATTGACCACCCATATCAACCCAGTTGACCCATAAGCCTTTTTCACTTTAAACCCGAGTGATGAAAATTCGATTGTAGGTTGTTCCTTTGTGTTGTAAATAGTTTAAAGTTAATATTGTTAGTTGTTTGTTAAAAAAAATGCAAAAGCATTGAAAAAGAGCAAAGTCTCATAAAAAAAAAAAGAAAAAAAAAAGTTCTAGTTAGTCGTCGAATAAAAAGGCATATCCTTGCTTTATAGTTGAGTTAGGTTGTTGTTCCTTCTAGTTCGTTGGGTGTAATAAAAGTCGAATTTTCATCACCTTAGCCACTTAAAATATTCCTTTCCATACCCTTCGCCTAGCCCCATTACAACCCGTTTTAAAGACCTTTTGACTTGTGTTCACTTTTGAAAAATTTTGTGGAAGGTGATTGAATTGCAAGCTTATGCTAACATGCCCTATGATCGGTTTTGAGTGATTGATATGAAATACTAGCACATTACCTGCTAGCCGAGATAGTAAACTGAGTGGAGTGAACCATTGTGAGAGGTGTGCAAAAGTGTGAAATCGGATCTAGTTGGATTTAGCTAGGAATTTGTTTTAAACATATAAAAACCTTGGAATGTAAATCTACTGACAGGCGTAAGTCTTGTGAATTAGGGTATGACTAGGGGCCGTTTTTGAGAATCGATAAAATGGTTGGAAATTAGTTAAACTGTTGATTGAGCATGGTTTATTGATTTGCTTGAGGGCAAGCAAAAGACAAGTGTGGGGATGTGATGGGTTAGCTAAAAGATGTGAATAAAAACACCTTTAAGTGAACTTTAAAGAATGATAAGTTGTCAAAATGGTGTTGCTTTGATGATAGTATGTATTTCAGGATTTGATGATTAAAGGAGACAAATATGACGTTTTGGAGCGGTTCGGGCAAGAAACGGAAGCTTACGCGAGTTGGAAAACCGAAAACGAAGAGAAGCAGGTTTTTGGCGTAGGATACGCCAAAAATGGCGTACCCTACGCCATTGGCGTAGGCAGGATCCCCAAAGCTGGCGTAGGCCAGCAGAGAACAGCTCAGGCAAAAGTGGGTTGGCGTAGGATACGCCAAAAGTGGCGTAGCCTACGCCAAAAGTCAAACTCGGTCAAAACTTTCCTTTTTTCAAGTCAAAGCTAGTGGAATACATTTTAATGACGAATTTATGAAGGAGGACCCGGTTTTTGGCTGTTTCATGTTTCATTTTTCACTATATCATTCATCACCATTGAAGACAAATCAACACACAACATTCTCCAAGCTTAGTAACAATTCTTTGAAGATTGAAGAACCTCTTTTGAAGATGATGAACACCATAGCCATGCTTGGCTAAAAACACTTGTATTACACTAGGGATGTAAGTTCTTGATACCTAGGGCTTAAACATTTGGGTATTGTTTAAACTTTTGATTAATGTTTTTATGTACTTGAATTACTTGTGTTGATTAGTGATTAACCTTATGTTGAACTCATTTTTAGTTAATTGATCTTGTGCCAATTTCTAAATGTTATGAACATGGTTCCTTGCATCAACACTACCATAGGATTGTATGTTCTAAATGATAAAGTATAGTTTAGTCCATTGTGAATGTTGATGAAACTTGATACCTAAGTTTATTGAACAATCAACCCGTTAGTACCAATTGCATTATCTTTGTTTATCCAATTATGCCCAATTGTTGAAAGCCCTAGTGTTCAATTACCCAATCCTTAGTGTAATCATCTTTATCTTATTGTTTACAAGTATTATTAATTATTTCTTACAAATTTCATTTTAAGTTTCATATTAATCAATGAACTTTTCAATCAATTTCTAAATACCAATTCGTATATTGCATAATTAGCATCTTCATAAACAACAAATTCAAAGTTAACTAGGAAATACTCACTAACCACACGCTCCTTGGATTGATACCCTACTTACCCTATCTATTTAGGTTATTTAGGCTTTGTATGACCCGTAACGACCGAGGTCATCAAATGGCGCCGTTGCCGGGGAGCTAGTGCGCTTAGTGTTTGTTGAGTAGTTAATAGTGTGATAATCTGTTTAAATTATTGTTTGGTTTATTCTCTACTTTTCTTTGTTACGTGGGGTGTGTTACTTGTGCAGTTTACAGGTAGTGCATGCGTACGCGACATTCGGGGAGAACTTCTCCTTTAGTGTTTGAACCGGAAATCGAACGAGTAGCAAGAAGAAACCGACAACACCGGTTAGAGGAGCCGATTCCTTCTAACTCCCAATCACCACCCATAATTCAACCTTTGTCTTTTGAAACCGTTCAAATGGTAAGCTCAAACCCAAATCGCCGTTCAGGTGAAAATAGAAGACCACCCACTCCACCTCATCCAAATCAAAACCAACAAAACCCACCTCACCAACCAATTCACAACCGAAATCCCAACACCCGAAATTTAAACCAAGGCCCCTCCATGTCTAACCGTGGCAATCCCACATTTGATCCGGTCAATCGGTACAATGAAGCCGGATATGAAGATTATGTTGAGAATATTGAAGAATTGAGGGCGAACATTAATGAGGATGATCCATTCAGTGTACCAAGTTATCAATCATTAGACAGAGTTAGTGTTCATTCCTACCACTCGGGAGAAGATGAATATTCTGAAAGGGATTACAATGAGGATGATGAGGATTGGGGCTACAGAAATGTTAATGATGATTATGGGGATGTGGAAGAGTATCACGGTGATAATAGTTCTAACGTGGGTGCAAATTGAAACGGGGGTAATGACGGTTATTACAATCACGTCGTTAATAATCATCAACCAAGACAAAACCCAAGAAGGCATCAATTTCCCAACATTCACCAAAACCGGGGTGAAAATTTTGTGGGTCGAGCAGAAAGAAGACCTAATGAGGGAAGACAACCTAGAGGTGAAGAAGTTAATGCTCCAAGATGAAGGCCCCCAGTTCCAATGCAAGGAGTCAATGGTCGGTTTAGACCACTTGCATCTGAGAACGAATCACCTATTGTACCACCACCTCCAGGGAGAAGATCCTTTGATTGCAAGCCCAACTACATCAACATCATTCCTCATTTTCATGGAATGGCTAATGAAGACCCATATGATCACCTATCTGAATTCAAGGCAATGTGTGGTACTATGGGAGGTCATAACTTTTCGTTAGATGAAGTACAGTTGAGGCTATTCCGGTTTTCTCTCAAGGATAAAGCAAAGACGTGGTTCCTCACTTTACCCGCACACAGCATTTATACCTGGGGAGAAATGCAACAGGTATTCTTGGATGAATATTTCCCCAGTTTTAAAACAGATGCGGTGCGGCTAGAGATTCGTTCTTTTCAACAGTTACAAGGGGAACCACTTCATGAAGCTTTCACTCGCTTCAAGGAGTTAATTCGGAAATGCCTGCACCACAACATCGACATTTGGGAATTGGTTAGTAGTTTCGTGAATGGATTGAGCAAAGAGGAAAGAAAATATCTCAAGTCTACTAGCAATGGAACATTGTTATCTGATCCGGAGCAAGAAGATTGGGATTTTTTGGAGCTAATGGCGAAGAATTCAAAATCGGAGGAGGCAGCTGATCGAAGAACTAAACACCCGGTCTCTAAATCTCTTCCCGATGCAGATTCAAGCTCTAAGGACCGGATTGCTCAATTGGAGAAAGAGTTGGCAAGGATGAGGAAACGGGAGGTATCATCGGTGCAATACCCCGTGTGTGATAATTGTGGAGATTTGGGGCATAAAGCTAGTGAGTGCTCCAGTGATATGGGTCAAGCAACCGAAGAGGTAAATCAAGTGTATGGAGAAAGGAAGTATGACATGAACTCCAACACTTACCATGCAGGCTTGAGAAACCATCCTAACTTTAGGTATGGTAATTCCGCTAACCAAATGAACCCGAATTTCCAATCGGGAAATCAAAGCGGTGGTGGGCAATATCAAGGTCGCCAAGGTGGTAATCAAGGCGGTTACCAAAGAAACAACTACAATCAAGGTGGTAACCAAGGGTACAACAACAATTATCAAAGAGGTTACAACCAAGGCGGCTCCTCAAGCAATCAAGGAAACTCTTCGGGAAGTCAAGGTGGTGATGAGTCTTTGAGTTCGAAAATGGATGCTTTAATGAGCATGATGAAAGAGAACAACAAAGCAAATGAAGTGAGAGATAAGTCTCATGAGGCCTTGGCTAAGCAAGTGGGCCAATTAGCGGAAGAAATGACTCAATGGAGAGGAAGCATGGGGAAGCTTCCTAGTGATACCACTATCAACCCGCAACATCAAGGTTCGAATTCGAAGAACACTCGCAATGTTCCCATTAATAAGGTAACCGTTCTTCGTAGTGGTAAAATTATTGATAATAAAATTGAAAATAAAATTGAGCCACCATCTCCCCAATTTGTTGAAGGGGAGGTGGAAGATGTGAGTGATGAAAGTGAAAGTGAGGAGAAAACGGGTCAAAATAAAAGTAAACAAAATGTTGAAAATTCAAAACCCGTTGAGAACAAACAAGCTCCAAAGGCTAAGGAAAAGGGTATGGAGGGTAATACCGTCCCTTATCCCGAAGCATTGTTGGAGCCATCTAAAAAAGTGGTCAAGAAAAGAGGCCCGCAACAAGAAGAGTTGTGGGAAATTTTTAAACAAGTGAAAATTAATTTACCACTTTTAGATGCAATCAAACAAGTCCCCTCTTATGCAAAGTATCTAAAGGACATGTGTACCCAAAAGAGAACTCATAAAATACCCAAGAAAATTGATTTAACTGAAAATGTGAGTTCTATTCTTTCGGGTTCACTTCCACCTAAGTTACAAGATCCGGGAACACCTATCATATCCATCCAGGTTGGGGAATTTAAAATGACTCGGGCGCTCTTGGATCTTGGAGCTAGTGTAAGCATCTTGCCGGGTAGCCTTTATGACCAATACGAATTTGGTCCACTTCAAGAGTCTAATACCACGGTGGTATTAGCCGATTTGACTCCTAAGCTACCCCGCGGAATGGTTACCGATGTGATAGTAAAAGTTGAAGATTTTTATTATCCGGTGGATTTCTTAGTACTTGATTATGTTTCCATGGACCTAACCAAACAACCAACGGTTATTCTTGGTCGACCGTTTTTAGCCACATCTAATGCACAAATTAATTGCAAGACAGGCATGCTTGACATGACCTTTGGTAATCGTAGGGTCCGGTTAAATGTTTTTTCAAATGGGACTGACCCTCTAGTCAATGATGAATGCTATACGGCGGACATTGTTGATGAGTGTATACCTCTATACGACACTGTTGTAGATGAGGAAAACACAATAAAGGAGTGTTTTATGTTTGACAGGTCACAGGTGGAAATGTTGAAAAGCATAGCTGAGGAGGAGAAGAAGCAAGAAGCAAAGGCGGTACAGGAAGGAAGACCACCATGGACTCATCAAGTGGAAAGTCTTCTGGATCATATTGATACGAAATTGAAGCCATCATTAGTCGAGCCGCCACAAGTGGAGTTGAAGGAGTTGCCTAAGCATTTAAAGTATGCTTATGTTGGTGAAGGCAACACGCTCCCGGTTATCATAGCTTCAAATTTAACCGGGGAGCAAGAGGAAAAATTGATGAAGGTACTAGTGACCCATAGAGCAGCTATCGGGTGGACTATGGCGGATTTGAAAGGTATTAGTTTGTCGATTGTGATGCACAAGATCATCACAGATGAGAAGGTGACACTCGCAAGAGATGCCCAAAGGAGACTCAATCCTAATATGCGGGAGGTTGTGAAGAAAGAAGTCTTGAAGTGGTTAGATGCGGGTATCATTTACCCTATATCCGATAGCCAGTGGGTTAGCCCAACTCAAACTGTTCCAAAAAAGGCAGGTATTCAAGTCGTGAAAAACGAATCAGGTGAGGAGGTAGCCACCCGACCGGTAACCGGGTGGCGTATTTGTATCGATTATAGGAAGTTGAATGCTGCAACTTCTAAAGACCATTTTCCCTTACCTTTTATTGACCAAATAGTAGAAAAATTAGCCGGACAAAAATTTTATTGTTTCTTGGATGGGTATTCAGGTTACAATCAAATTGTTATTCATCCCGAGGATCAACAAAAGACCACGTTTACTTGTCCATATGGCACATTCGCATTTAGGCGAATGCCATTTGGCCTTTGTAATGCCCCCGCCACCTTTCAAAGGTGTATGATGAGTATCTTTTCAGATATGGTGGGGGAGTCTTTGGAAATCTTCATGGATGATTTTTCTATTTTCGGGTCATCATTTAATTCTTGCCTAGGTCAATTGGAAAAGGTTTTACAAAGGTGTGTTGAGACAAATCTGGTTTTGAGTTGGGAGAAAAGTCATTTTATGGTCCAAGAGGGGATAGTGTTGGGCCATGTGGTCTCTAGTCGTGGGATTGAGGTTGATCACGCTAAAATACAAGTCATTTCAACTTTACCTTATCCGACTAGTATTAAGGGCATTAGATCATTTTTGGGGCATGCCGGTTTTTATAGGAGATTCATTAAAGGTTTTAGCGACATAACAAAACCTTTATGTAATTTGTTATTGAAAGATGCTCCATTTAATTTTGATGAAAAATGTATTGAAGCCTTTAATATTTTGAAAGAAAAGTTAGTTGGGGCCCCAATTTTGCAATCACCCAATTGGTCTTTGCCTTTTGAAATCATGTGTGATGCAAGTGGGTATGCAGTTGGGGCCGTGTTGGGTCAACGGGTAGAAAAGAAACCTGTTGCTATATACTACGCAAGTAAGACTCTTTCGGAAGCACAATTGAATTACACAACTACCGAAAAAGAGCTACTTGCGGTGGTGTATGCGCTAGACAAGTTCCGGTCTTATGTATGGGGTAGTAAAATCATTATTTATACTGACCACAGTGCTGTCAGGTACTTAATGGACAAAAAGGATGCTAAGCCCCGGCTGATCAGATGGATACTCTTACTACAAGAGTTTGACTTGGAGATACGTGACAAGAAAGGCACGGAAAATGTGGTCGCAGACCATTTGTCTAGACTGATGATTGAGGAGGAAGACTCAACAAATGAAATTAATGAGTCGTTCCCAGACGAGCATCTATTAGCGGTTTCGACATTACCTTGGTTTGCTAACATTGTTAATTTTTTAGTGACAGGTACAATGCCGAAACATTGGGTGAGGAAGAAGAGGCTCCACTTTTTGTCCCAAGTGAAACACTACATTTGGGATGATCCTGATTTATTTAGAGTGGGAGCGGATCAAATCATTCGAAGATGTATCCCGGATGAGGAGATCATGAGTGTGTTGAAACATGTGCATTCTTATGCATGTGGAGGACATTTTAGTGGCCAAAAGACGGGTCACAAGGTTTTATCTAGTGGGTTGTATTGGCCAACAATTTTTAAGGATTCGTTTGAGTATGCTAAAAATTGCCTACATTGTCAACAATTAGGAAGCATCTCAAAACGTGATGAAATGCCAATGCAACCCATTTTGGTTGTTGATGTGTTCGATGTATGGGGGATTGACTTCATGGGACCATTTCCCAATTCTTTCGGTAATCTATACATTTTGGTGGCGGTAGATTATGTTTCTAAATGGGTTGAAGCTATCGCCACCAAAACCAATGACCATATTGTTGTTTGCAATTTTATACAAACATATATTTTTTCAAGGTTTGGGTTACCTCGCACAATCATAAGTGATGGGGGATCTCATTTTAAAAACCAAAAATTCGGAAAATTGCTTAAGCGATATGGTGTTGACCATAGAATTGCCACCCCATATCATCCACAAACTAGTGGACAAGTTGAGGTGTCCAATAGGCAAATTAAAGAAATTCTACAAAAAACGGTTCGTGCGGACCGAAAGGATTGGTCAACTAAGCTCAATGATGCTTTATGGGCCTACCGCACGGCCTACAAAACGCCTATTGGAACAACTCCTTATCGACTAGTGTATGGTAGGGATTGTCATCTCCCGGTCGAATTAGTTCACCGGGCATATTGGGCCATCAAAAATGTTAACTTACGATATGATGATGCAGGCCGAGAAAGGAAACTCAAATTGTGTGAGTTAGAAGAGCTAAGGGATGAAGCTTACGAAATCGCGTCAAAATACAAAGACCAAATGAAGAGAGCTCATGACGCAAAGATTCGCAAAAAGGAATTTCAAGTGGGTCAAAAGGTTTGGCTCTACAATTCCAAGTTGAAGCTCTTCCCAGGAAAGCTCAAGAGCAAATGGACTGGCCCATACATCATAACAAGGGTTGGAAAACTTGGTGAGGTAGACATCGAGGACCCGAAAGATGGGTCAAAACAAACTGTGAACGGGCATCGATTGAAGCCCTACGTGGAGCACCCCACAGAACATGGTAACATTGTTGAGTTGGTAAGTTTATTAGAAGGCTTACCAACTTATGAAATCAACTAAAATGCAGGTGCAAACTCCCATCCCAGGTACGTATTCTAATTAAAGTATTGGGGACAATACTATATTTTTTCGGGGGGTGGGAAGCGTTAGTTGTGTAAAATTTGTATAAAATTTCATAAGTCTTTTCTTAAAAAAAAAAAAAAAAAAAAAAAAAAAAAAAAAAAAAAAAACTGGGTGTTAGCGTAGCCTACGCCAAAAGTGGCGTAGGGTACGCCAAGGTCAAAATGCCTACGTCAACAGCTGCTGGCCTACGCCAACAAAGGAAGACTTGCCTACGCCAATAGCGTAGCCTACGCAAGAATTGGCGTAGGATACGCCAGAAAACGAAAAAAAAAATCTGCTCTAACCCAGCGTTGAACAAGGTTGACCGACCGGACCCACTTCTAAAAAAAAAAAAAAAAAGTTTTTTTAAAACCCTCCATCTACCTACCAACTCTCCAACACTTCACCTTCTTCATCCTCCAACCTTCTACACAACCCTCAACCATCCAAACCTTCATAACTCTTTCAATCTTTCACCAAACTTAACAAATTTTATATCAAAATCACCTAGTTTTTCAAGACCTACAAAACCCCTAACTTAGAATTTGTTAATTTTAACGTTTTGAGAGGCAAATCGAGGGCTGAAAAATCGGGTTTCGTTTGGTTCTTGTGTTATTTTCTTATTTCTTGCTTGTGGTTATTTCCCTACTCATTAATCATCATGAAGGTATGTATTCTTTCACTTTTACTCTTTGATTTTATCATTTATATATTAGGTGTTCATGAATGTCTAGGAAATCGATGATATGAGTATTAGTGTTTAGGATGATTATTACTTGGGTATAACACTTGTTGTTGAAAAAAAAACGAAATTTTTCAATAAAAGCAAGAAATAAGTGTGGGGAAGGGGTTGTGAAGATGTAGAACATATGGTTGTTGAATTTAGGCGATTAGTACAACATCCTTAATCGCTAGTGTATGTTCATAGCCGTAGGATGCCGTGTTTGGGTAGAATGTAGTTAAGGTACATGCTAGTCTTATTGGGATTAGACAACTAATGCTACATTATTGTTTTTGAATGCAGAACATCTTTAGAAAAAAGGGTAAGGAGCATGCTGAATCATCTTCTCAACCAAAAAGGAAAAAGGGGAAACGATCCAATTTACGGGACGAGTCTGACGACGAGGTTGATGAAATTCAACATGAATTGGATCGTAGCGAAAGGACGGAGCGTGCTGAAAGAATGGATGTGGACCTTCCTACATGGACAGAAAAATCTAAAAGGCTGTCAGCTTTCCCTGAAGCGATTAGACCAGCAATGTGGTACCAAAAAATGTCAACATTGGAACATGGTACCGAGGGAGTGTTGGTTTTTGAAAGATCATATGATAGGGAACAGTTGCGATTAGTGGGATTAACACAGAAATTTGAAAGAATTGGTTGGGAAGCAGCTTTAGACTATTGTGCGAATAGAGGAAGGAAGGTTTACATGAAAGCAATTGAGCAATGGATGTCTACGTTGGAGCAAGATCTTGGTAATAACCCACCTCTTACAATGAAGTTGATTGGTACTGTGGGGAAGAAAAAGATGACCCTATCATTTGAGACAATGCGTCAAATTGCCAATTTTGACTCTTGTCCGGAAAATGAATACTATTATATCCCCGAGAATCTCTTTTGGGCTAAAACGCAATTAAACACCGATCCACAAAATATGTTTGACAATGTGGCTCCAGTAAAAAGGGGAAATAATCATTGCAGAGAGGACATGGAATGCGAGGCTAGATTCCTTTTAGGCATCTCATTTGAAAACCTAATGGTAAGGCTCGGGGATAGATCAAAAGTGAGAGGTTAGGACGTTCGAGTATTACACGCAATCATGTATGGTACACCACGCCTATCATTTAGGCATTTGGTCTTGATGAACATTTGGGATAGCCGAGAAAGCCAAGAGCGGAAAATGATCCCGCATGTTAGGCTATTGTCATACTTGATGGAGGCTCAAGGAGTGGTGACACGATCGACACCAGCTATTGAAGTAAACATCATGAAAATGAAATGGGAGAGTTTTAGCAAGGCCAAGTTTACATATGAAAGGACCGCGGAGTATCATGTCTTGCTCGATAAACAAGGCAACACACAGATAATGGCATTGCGAGAAGATGTGGAACATAGAGGTGATGAAGAGGTGCACATGGATGAAGCTGAGGAAGTAGAAGAGGAGGTGCAAGTTGTGAGAGAGCGGCCGGTTCGAGAGATGAGCAGACAAGAAATGGAGATGGTAGCAGGGATCAACCAGGCAAGACCTGGAGGTTTCCATGGTTGGACTTCATTCAAGAAGTCTATTTGGGATCGAGGGACGCGAAACATGGTACTGGCACGACAAAGAGAAGAAGCGGCAATCAAGAGGGAACAAGAGCGAATAGCAAGAGAGGAGCAACGGGAAAGAGATCAAGTGGCAAGAGAAGAGAGAAGAGAGGCGGAAAGAAAGGCAAGGGAGGACAAGCTTTGGTGGGCGGTTAATTATGCCCGAGAGATGGACACGGTTAACAAATTTTTGGAGACTGAGCAGATCAGACACCACCAGGACCTAATGGCGGGACGTCCTTATGTGCCAGTTGTTCCATACGTTGATTATTCAACCATAAGGGAACAACCATAGGAGGTGATCGATCAGGTCAGGTGGCCCCAAGGGATCTCATCCAGCTATCTTCCCACTCCGCAGCCGCCACCGCCACCACCACCAGCTGAAGGATCTTCCTTATCTGCCGACCCACTCAGTGACTACCATGGGTGGATGGATGCGATTTTCGGGCATCCGAATACTCCTTATCCACCACCGGGTCCGAACGACCCCTACTACCGCTGATGGATGGTTTTGGTAACATTTTATTTGTATCGTTGTAGACTATTTAATTTTTATTGTTTTTCTTTTATTTCGTGCTGGTTGACTTTATTTTGGCTTGTTTGAATATGTTAGAATTTATGTTTTGCATTCTAGTTTCTTTCTAGTTGTTTTGTATGTGTTGATGTTTTGAGTGTGAGCCTAGGATATGCATCACCGGTGAGTGTTCAGTGAAAAAGAGGAAAAATGAAGGATAGGAAGCATTCAAGTATGGAGAGCAAGGATTCACCGATGAAATAGAGACATCTTTTACTTATCAGGTGCTTTCTATTCTTTAATCTTATGTGTGTTGTTGAATAAGACTTGGTTGGATCTTTAGCTTTCGCTTTAGAAAAGGATGTAATGGGGTGGAACAAAAGCATCCTCACACATATTTTTGAAATAATTGGCTATTTGGTTCCCTTATTCGTGCAAGGACCCACATTGAGGACAATGTAAATTTTAAGTGTGGGGATGGGGGAATAGCCAATTAAAAAAAATAAAAATAAAATAAAATAAAAATAAAAATAAAAAAATAAAGACCCTCAAGCACCATGATATTGGATCACAAAATTCGACCCCTAGTCATGGTCATAATTCTTTAAGTTCCTTGATGTGTTTTTTCAAGGATGGTTTTTGCAAAATAGGGATTGCCTAGTTAGAAAAGACTAAGGAAGAATATAGCACTTTTGCATATCGGCAACCCATATTCCCTTTAGGTTCAGGAAGAGATTGTTGAGCCACCACAACATGCTAACACATTACAAATATCTGTTCCACATCTTCCGGCATGTTGTGTTCATTTGAATTGAGTGTACTATTATAGGCGCATAAGGTAGAACTTGCAATTTTTGATACGCCTACCACTCTAGACCGATTGTGGACACAAGAATGATTAAGGCATTAGGTTAAACCTTTTATTTTTAAACCATTTTTATCATCCCTGACCCATTCCAATATCCCTTAGTTAACCAAGTTTGAGCCTTAAACATTTTTCAATTGACCACCCATATCAACCCAGTTGACCCATAAGCCTTTTTCACTTTAAACCCGAGTGATGAAAATTCGATTGTAGGTTGTTCCTTTGTGTTGTAAATAGTTTAAAGTTAATATTGTTAGTTGTTTGTTAAAAAAAATGCAAAAGCATTGAAAAAGAGCAAAGTCTCATAAAAAAAAAAGAAAAAAAAAAGTTCTAGTTAGTCGTCGAATAAAAAGGCATATCCTTGCTATATAGTTGAGTTAGGTTGTTGTTCCTTCTAGTTCGTTGGGTGTAATAAAAGTCGAATTTTCATCACCTTAGCCACTTAAAATATTCCTTTCCATACCCTTCGCCTAGCCCCATTACAACCCGTTTTAAAGACCTTTTGACTTGTGTTCACTTTTGAAAAATTTTGTGGAAGGTGATTGAATTGCAAGCTTATGCTAACATGCCCTATGATCGGTTTTGAGTGATTGATATGAAATACTAGCACATTACCTGCTAGCCGAGATAGTAAACTGAGTGGAGTGAACCATTGTGAGAGGTGTGCAAAAGTGTGAAATCGGATCTAGTTGGATTTAGCTAGGCATTTGTTTTAAACATATAAAAACCTTGGAATGTAAATCTACTGACAGGCGTAAGTCTTGTGAATTAGGGTATGACTAGGGGCCGTTTTTGAGAATCGATAAAATGGTTGGAAATTAGTTAAACTGTTGATTGAGCATGGTTTATTGATTTGCTTGAGGGCAAGCAAAAGACAAGTGTGGGGATGTGATGGGTTAGCTAAAAGATGTGAATAAAAACACCTTTAAGTGAACTTTAAAGAATGATAAGTTGTCAAAATGGTGTTGCTTTGATGATAGTATGTATTTCAGGATTTGATGATTAAACGAGACAAATATGACGTTTTGGAGCAGTTCGGGCAAGAAACGAAAGCTTACGCGAGTTGGAAAACCGAAAACGAAGAGAAGCAGGTTTTTGGCGTAGGATACGCCAAAAATGGCGTACCCTACGCCATTGGCGTAGGCAGGATCCCCAAAGCTGGCGTAGGCCAGCAGAGAACAGCTCAGGCAAAAGTGGGTTGGCGTAGGATACGCCAAAAGTGGCGTAGCCTACGCCAAAAGTCAAACTCGGTCAAAACTTTCCTTTTTTCAAGTCAAAGCTAGTGGAATACATTTTAATGACGAATTTATGAAGGAGGACCCGGTTTTTGGCTGTTTCATGTTTCATTTTTCACTATATCATTCATCACCATTGAAGACAAATCAACACACAACATTCTCCAAGCTTAGTAACAATTCTTTGAAGATTGAAGAACCTCTTTTGAAGATGATGAACACCATAGCCATGCTTGGCTAAAAACACTTGTATTACACTAGGGATGTAAGTTCTTGATACCTAGGGCTTAAACATTTGGGTATTGTTTAAACTTTTGATTAATGTTTTTATGTACTTGAATTACTTGTGTTGATTAGTGATTAACCTTATGTTGAACTCATTTTTAGTTAATTGATCTTGTGCCAATTTCTAAATGTTATGAACATGGTTCCTTGCATCAACACTACCATAGGATTGTATGTTCTAAATGATAAAGTATAGTTTAGTCCATTGTGAATGTTGATGAAACTTGATACCTAAGTTTATTGAACAATCAACCCGTTAGTACCAATTGCATTATCTTTGTTTATCCAATTATGCCCAATTGTTGAAAGCCCTAGTGTTCAATTACCCAATCCTTAGTGTAATCATCTTTATCTTATTGTTTACAAGTATTATTAATTATTTCTTACAAATTTCATTTTAAGTTTCATATTAATCAATGAACTTTTCAATCAATTTCTAAATACCAATTCGTATATTGCATAATTAGCATCTTCATAAACAACAAATTCAAAGTTAACTAGGAAATACTCACTAACCACACGCTCCTTGGATTGATACCCTACTTACCCTATCTATTTAGGTTATTTAGGCTTTGTATGACCCGTAACGACCGAGGTCATCATGTACTGCACTGACCGGTACACTTTCCGGTTGTGTGGTTTAGGTTTAGAGAGTCTTAGGTTATAAATTTAAAACTTAGAGTGTCTAGTTTAGGTTAATTTAGTTAGTTTTTATTAAACCACTTTTAGCACATCAAGTTTTTGGCGCCGTTGCCGGGGACCCTTGGCGATTGCGTTTACTAGCTTTGATTACACTTATCTGCTATATCTGTGCTACTTGTGTTTTGTGTTGAGTCTGTCTTTTTGTATAGTGAGTTGTAGGAGTCTAATTGTTTGTGTATTTTAATTTCTGTCGAGTCTGTAAATATGTTTGAAATTTGTGGAGGACCCTATTTTACCATTAGATTTCCACAAAATGTGGGGTCCTCTGCACATTATTGTGCTAATTCCTTTGTGCAGCCGCAGCCATATTATTCACAGGGTTGTCCTACAAATTATTATGATGACTCGTATCAGCAGCCAAATTATAATCAGTATCCTGATCAATTTTCTGGAAGCACTTCTTGTGAGGATAGTGGTAATGATTGGAGTGAAATCAAAAGTCTGTTGACATTATTAGTTGCTAAAGATGAAAATACCCAGAAAATGTTAGCAGAGCACGACATCCTCCTGAAAAACCGACAGGTTTCTATTTTGGATCTTCAACGAACATTAGAAGACATATCTAGGAGATTAGATGAAGAAGAAGAAGAAAAAGAAAAAGTTCCGCAAGAGCAGTCGCCGAAAGTCGGTTATACATATGATGAGGAGGGCAACTACCTCGGGTACATGAACGCTCGAGGGGAGTTGTTCCCAACGTTTCCAGAAGAAGGGAAAGAGCCGATCATGCAATACGCTGATGAGTCAGATGAAGAGATCATTCCAATCACGGAGACAAAAATGGACATTGGAGTCCCACCTCCGGTGCCACAGGTTACTATATATGATTTTGGGAGGGACTCTGATGAAGAGGACGACGAAGAAGAATGGGCGGCAGATCAGAGGTCGTTAGTGAAGAAAGAAGTGATAGAAAAAGAAGTGGAATTGGGGGACTCCATAGGTATGATGTTTGGTGCAGATGAAGACAATGAGGATAGTGAGGAGTCGTTGTCTGCGGAGGATGAGTTTTTAGATATGGAGTTAGAGGGTTTACCTGCTTATGAAGAAGTAGGGGAGTCTGATCCCGATAGGGATATAGCATACCTGGACGCCCTACTTGAAGGTGAACAGACAGACATGACAGAAACTGCACCAGTTGAAAGAAATAAGTGTGAGGATAATCCCATGGAAATGGTGGTAGATGAAGCACACCATAGCTGGCCCGTGGTATTGGTGATAGATGGAATTTCAAAATCTACAGCACCACGGGAGAGGGCAAAGAAGAGAGAAAGAAAAGATCGGAACCGGAAGAGGATCAATGGCTGGCACGATTTGGAGAAGAGGAAGGTAGTGGAAGTCAAGCACGATCAGTCTTCTTTCTACATGTCACGCATCCGGTTCAATCCAGGTAAGTTTAAATTTTGGTGGTTTGACCCGTTAAGAATGGTTAAATTATTTTTCAATTCCACAATAAAAATTTCAAATTTTAATAAGGACCGGGTGGAATTAAACGGGTTGGATCGGATCCAGATAAAAGAGAAGCCCCCTGATTAAGTTTAAGTGTGGGGAGGCTCTGTAGAGTTTGTAAATTTATATTTATACTTTTTTTTCTAGCTTTTCATTTTTTATTTGCGGTCTGTCCTTCGGTAGTGGTTAATAGGTTTTTATTTTTCTATTTTATCTTTGTTTTTGTGTCTTTGAGTCTGTTTGTAAGTTTGCGTGTTTGCTTAGGTAGAGGAAATTTCACCTTAAGCGGATCCCATGTATTATCTTTATATATATTTTATCATTGGGAGTTTTGGTAAAGGTTTGGGTAATAAAAAAAATAAAAAAAAAATTAGTTAACTTTCTGTGAAAAAAGACTTTTAACGTAATGAGAGGAGTCTGGGCTGACCTGTTCGCTTCATGCGACCAGCTATTACCCCGGAAAGTTATATTTTTTTCTCTTGCAACGCGTGTTGTGATCACCAGTGTCCTTCACGTTGAGCGAGAACCAGAATATTTTTTTTTTCTACCCATTTGGTTCTACCACCATTCACCGCCATTTTGCCAAGCAGGTACGTCTTCTTGTTTGTTATTATATTATGAGTCTAAGTTAGTGGTGTGAGTCTTTTTATTTTTGTGTGGTTCGGTATTATGCTCGGGTTTTGTTTGTTTCGTTTTGCGCAGGTTTGGATTGCACCACCCGTACTCAATCTCCATTCGGGTGATTTCAGAGCTGTTATCATTTATCAAGGCAAGCCTAGAGTTTACCATTATGTCAGAGCCGATCGCGAATGAAATGCTATACGATCGAGCTGGATTGGACTAGAGTTTTTGGAGCTTACGCGTTATTTTACCAGCTAAGTCCTTTCCAATTTGCCCTTATTTTTATAATTTTTGTATTCGGAATTTAGTTTTTTGTTTTGAGTCGTTTTCGATTCCTACATTGAGGGCGATGTAGAGTTTAAGTGTGGGGATGGAAACTGTCGTGTAGTCTGTATATAGAGTCGTTTTGAGTTCAAAAAAAAATCCAAAAAAAAAAGTCGAAAATTAAAAAAAAAAAGTCCCTGATTTTGAAGTTTGCATTATATAAAATATGGAAAATGATAGGTAAAGTTAGGTGTCCGGTTTTCAAATAGTATGTATAATAAGAGATTAAAATTGATTGAAAACGTGTCTGATTTGGGATATGTGGGTAGGCTCGGCCGGTATAAAGGTTTCCTTTGAAAATTAATAAATTAATTATGTTAGGCTATTTTGTGGGTTCTCATCTAGGAGAAACGGGGAGACCGAAACCGCCAAAAATAGTATAAGAAGCACCGTTATAAGTAGAAAACCGTTAGAATTTCTAATCACTTAAAAAAAATTAGAAATCAAAGCAAAAATGTTGAAGCTTAAGGTGCCTGACCACTGGGATAGCGACTTGGATTGGTCACACCCTCTGAGTTAAGTTTGCTGAGATGAAAAAAAATGTTGAAGCTTAAGGTGCCTGGCCACTGGGATAACGACTTGGATTGGTCACACCCTATGAGTTAAGTATGACGAAAAAAAAAGTGATTTTCAATTCTCTTGGTTTTCTACATAAGACGGTTGGGAAATGGTCAATTGGTCGTTCCTTTAGCTTCATAAACTTGAGGCGGGATTAAGAGGAACCGTGGTTTCCTTCGAGTGAGACCCTAGATAGACTAATCAACATGAACTTAACATAAATAAAAAGGGGCTTGGAAACCGGTGTGGGTTTAAGAGGATCAATATACCTGCAATCGCAATCAACACGTTAGTAGATTATTAATTAAGTAACCTATGTTTTGAAACTGGATGTAAACCTAACTGTGATTCCATAGCATATTTCTTTTTCAGGGACGAAAAAAAGATAAGTGTGGGGATATTTGATGTATTGTAAAATACATCTATTTCCAGTGTAAAGTTTGTACAGTTTTTGAGTCGTTTAGATAGTACTTTTATTAGTTTTAGGCTTGTACCGGTCTATTTTATTTAGTATAGGTTTTTTATAGATTTTTATTGGTTTTGTGTCTTTTGTAGTACTTATGTATTTTATTTTATATTTTGGTAGGTGTTCATAGACGTTGGAGCGTAAACGAGCAACTTTAGTCAAGTCAAGAACACCCGAGTTCAAGAGCACGGAGTTATACCACTACATATAATAATAATAATAATAATAATAATAATAATAATAGACAAAATAACGTGACTTTGGTCAAAGTCACATTGAAGCCCAAAACATGAAATAAGAATAATTGGAACCTATTATTTGAGGGTTATTTTTATTATCTACGATTGAAGGCGGCGCACGTTTTGGGGAAGAATATTATAAGATAGTCAGCCGCATATTATTCTGGGGGAGCAAATATTATTCTAGGAACAGAGAAGGGCCGCATTGGTGGAAGTCTGTACAACAATTTCGATTAAGCAGAGCCATAGAAGATCGATTGGAGTTTAAATCAAGGTTGAAGCATTGGTGCGAGCACGGGTCGGTTCTAATCTATTTATTTATTATTACTCTATTTAAACCTGTTGTGAACACCATGAATTTGTCTTGCTTTTATTGTTTTGATTTTATCATGACTTTTATTGGCTAAACCTTGACGCTACCTAGGCGATGATGATTACGCTTGTTTGATTTATTTTCTTTTGGTTTTGGAATCTTTGGTTTGTGGGTGAATTTTAAAGTAAAGAATTTTTTATTTTCTGGTTTGATGTGTATGCATATTTAGTTTTATTTAAATAACTTTTATAAACTCCACTTGCGTTTTTGTGAATGTCTTTCATGTATGAATGCAGGTTAGGTTACGGACTGGGTGTTAGCAGCTAGTTTATGGCTAATTTCTGCAGGTTATCCATAGGAGTTGTAATTGTTAGTTAGGTAATTCTAAGTGTTCTACCAATTCTCAATAGCTATAAGGTGCGAGATTGTTGGTCTGTCTAGGGTGTTAAATTGCTAGATCTAGAGGCTTTGTAAGAAGATCTTCTTAGTTTCCCTAGCATTCCTTGTAGGCCAAGTCGTATCAGAAATATTGTAGTTACCCCTTGCACTTTCGGGTGTATTGTGACTTTCGCGCTGTAAGGTAGACTGTCTAGCGGGTACTTTAAGATTCGAGTAGGTAAGCCTGTAAGGGTAACCTCTCAACCAGTGGTTTAACGGCTTATAGGTAACCTTAGGTTTCTCCTTGAGAAGGGTCGAGGGTCCTCTAGTTTATCCTGTAAGTTTAGTATTTTAAGATCCCGGTTCCACACCAGTTCCATGACCATTAGAAACTTATCATTCATGTGTAGGATTCTAGCCTAGGTAGTGCATTCCCATCATTTGATCCGAATTCCAGTTCCTAGATTGTGTCTCTAGTTATATTAGTTTTATTTTATTTATTTGTATTAGTTTGTTAGAAAACCCCCCAAACCATAAAAACAATTTAAGTCAGTTTGTAGATAAGTAATCGAGTCTAGTTTACGTTTTCAGTGGAGTCTCGTGGGTTCGATACTCGGACTTACTTTAGTTGTACTGCACTGACCGGTACACTTGTCGGTTGTGTGGTTTAGCTTTAGAGAGTCTTAGGTTATAAATTTAAAACTTAGAGTGTCTAGTTTAGGTTAATTTAGTTAGTTTTTATTAAACCACTTTTAGCACATCAGTTGGAACTTGGTACTTGAAGGTGCCTCATAATTGCTGGAATTTCGTAGGCTGTTCCGGAGACTCCCGGACGTCTCTAGAAGTGTCGAGATGGTCCCAGAAAGGCCTAAAAGCTAAAAATTTAGGGCTGATTTTAGGCGTGTCGTGACATTCTCCCCCACCTAAATCCACGACGTCCTCGTCGTGTTTGCGAGACACGCTCGTTTTTCCTTCCTTTCTGGTAATGATGGATGGTCCTAGTGATGAGCTTGTGCCTGAACATCCCTTGGAATCGATTTCAAGGCGCATTGATGTTATTGACACACCTTGTCTTGGATCAGACTCCATCTTGACTGTGTGGAGGTGATCTTCGATCATGATGCAAAACTTATTTGCGTAAGGCATGGGAAAAGCTGATTCCTTGTCGAGGAAATCTTGGCCAATCGCAAAGTTATGATCTTCCATTGGGATAACGAAAAGGTCTATCCTTCCCTTCCATTTCCCAATTGTGGCTTTAACGCCATATGCCATTCCAAGTATTGGTTGCATTCGTCCATTTGTGGCCTTCATTGTCGCGTTATGTTTGGTTACTCGGACACCGAGTCTTATGGCTTCATCAATTGAGATGAAGTTATGGCTTGCTCCTGTGTCAACAAGTGCTATTACGGGTCTTCCGTTTACCACCATGTTGACGAGTAGAAGTCTTTTCTCCAACTCCGTTCTTGGTTTTGAGTTTCTTTGGCTTGTCTTGCCATTGTTCATAACTCCTTTCTTTTTGTGTTTTGATTTGGTCTTTTCTTTTTGATGTAAAGTATTGGATTTTTGTAATTGTATTGACCCCAAACATGCTTCTGGTTTTGTCTTGTTGTTGTTTTCTTTTGCCTTCATTTCAGCAAAATTTGTGTATAATTCTTGGAGTTTGTTGTTTACCTCCTCTCGGAGCTTCGCAACCTCCTTTTCGATCGTGTCTTGCATCTCAAGACGTATGACTTCAATAGTATCTTTGAAGTCGGTTTTGAGTTCCTTTAACTCAACACGTAATGGTTCAAAAGCTTCTAGCTTTTTGAGGTGGCTATTGACTAAATTTCCAAGTTGTGTGGCCGATGCATCAACATTGGCCATCATTTTGTCTAAGGACTTAACTAAATCCATAGACGTACCTTTGCTTGTCTCAGCTTCTTGTGGAGTCTCGTTTTGATGTTGTGTTGTTCCTTTGCTAGCGGCGTTTTTCTTGTTCTTTTTGTTTGCCATCCCGATGAACCGACGCAGCTCTGATAACACTTGTCACGGAGTAACTTTCTTGACTCATGTGCGGCGACTTAGAATGCGTTTAAGTTAAGCCTTTGATCTGGTTATGTAGTAATTCACGTTAAGTGATGCGGAAGCGTTCAAGTTATGAAAGATTAACTCTTTATATTGATACAAGAACAATATTACAAGAAGCTTTTACAAGTAGTGCAAGTTATGCAGGTTATGTTGGTGATGAACAAGTTGTGAGGGGTGATTACAAATGATGCCTTGATGACCTATTTATACTAGTGATGCTTGATCTAGATGCTTCTAGATACTTCATACAAAATCTATCACCTAAGTTCTAGATAGATCCATCAACATATCTAATGTTTTGTGGTCATAATTGGTGAGTCTAGAAGGTTCTATGGCTGGATTTTTATGAGTGAAATGACCAGCCATTTCTAGCGTCTTTTAGATCCCTCATGGTTGGAACTTGGTACTTGAAGGTGCCTTATGATTGCTGGAATTTCGTAGGCTGTTCCGGAGACTCCCGGACGTCTCTAGAAGTGTCGAGATGGTCCCAGAAAGGCCTAAAAGCTGAAAATTTAGGGCTGATTTTAGGCGTGTCGTGACAAAAGGTTGACTTCTTTGAGCATTAACCATGACTATATTACATTATTATTATTAATATTATAATATTTTGTTATTATATTTGTAACTTAGTTCCTTTTTTTTATTATTATAATAATTTATTGTTATCAAGAATCGGAAATTAGTAAAACGATTTATGAAAGTATCAAGAATCGGGAATTAGTAAAATGATCGGATGTGACTTCTGAAAATCACAAACGATCAATTAAACATTACGAAACGCGTCAAACAGAGATCGGAAGTCCAAAATGTCGATTAGACATGCAAAAATCGTGTTTTGAAAAAATATGGGTATCGACTGTATAGTCGGAGCACCAAGTAGAATGATTCATGAAAGTTGAACAAACTTGGGTGTTTCAACCAAAACACACAAACGAGCAATAAACGACCCGTAACGCCTCAAACGATTTTTTTTTGTATTGGAAACAACTAAAAACATTTTAAAATGAATTAAAATTAATTTTTAATCAATAACAACTATTTAAAATGAATTAAAACAAGTTAAATTTTTTTTTAAAAAAAAGGCCAAAGCGCCTAGCTTTGGCCAAAGCTAGGCCTAATTTCCGAATGTTGATACTTTTCAAAAATCGTTTGTCAAATCATAACCATCATCATTATTACACCCTCAAAACAGAAATAAAATAACAATAAATAAAATAATAATAAAAAATCATTGCTCAGACGTTAGGGTTTGATAAACACAAAACTTATTATTTAAAAAGCAACAAAAACACAAATCGTACCGTGAAATAAAAGAGAGGCCCATTAGGAGTGCCGTGGAGGAAGATCGTCGGTTTGCTGTAGTCGATGATGGCGCAGAGGTTAGCGGTAACTTTAAATTTTTGAATGATCGTCGGTTTGCTCTCTATATACCAATCAACAGTCGATCCGATTGTTGATTTCTTTCTACAACTGGTACAACTTTTCAGGCAAGCAAGTAAAATTCAGTTGTTATCGGAGAGATATCTATCAACGATGATGGCAACCTAATAAAGGCTGAACAGTGAGATTGATAACTTCTCTATGGAAGTTGCTTAAATAGTTAAACAAAAGCTGAAATTATACAGTTATTTGGAATGTTCTTGATCATTACAGTGAGATTGATAACTTCTCTATGGAAGCAACAAATTCAAAACAAAGGTAGGTTTGCCAGAGTGACCCTCTATAAGGGTCTTGATGAATAGCTTCATCAATCTTCTTGATCTACGCATAAGTGTGAGAGTCGATTTTCCTATGAGGGTGACTGACAAAGAGATGGTCTTTTTGATGAATGTATTATTCACAAATACATTTGTTTAACTATTTTAGCAACTTCCATAAGATGGAAGGGTTTGAAAAGAAATAGCACAAGTCCTTCTTCAGGTAAGTCCACATAGTTAATCATCCGATTGTACCATTTTCCTGCAATATCATAAACAATGCTTTAGAACCTCAATATCTCATCCAATCCAAGTGTGTTATCACCACACTTGTTTCTCATAATCCTAGCTTATGAATCACCATAGTTAATATTTGAGTAAGTTATGAAGGTTAGAAGATTAGGGTTCATGGTGTTGATGTTAGGGAAGAAGATACTAGGTGAGAGAAGAATGAAGGGAGAGAGTGTGAGAATGTTATAAACCTGAAACTAATAAGTTATGTTGGAACAATGGTTGTGGAAAGAAATCAACAGTAGGATCGGCGCTAACAAGCAATCCATACAGAGTGATGATAGTCGTTTTTGGCATTGTAAAGCGATTGTTTTACTCATATAAAGTGTTCGATGTCACTATGAGTACACATTGTGCATGACATTACATTTTGCATGTGTCATTTCAATCAGCCAAACGTTTGTCAAAAGAATTTTGTACTATACATTCTCACATGAATATCCTTTGATGAATGTATTAGGGGTTGGAAACTCTGAAGACCAATGACCCTCTGGCAAACCTCCGTAAAGGTCTTTAGAGTTTCCATGGGAAGGTAAACATACTTGAAATCAATGGGAAGGTAAATAATTCCAGCAGTTGGATATCATACTTGAAATCAATGGAAAGGTAAACAATTCCAACAGTTGGATATCAGCCAGACGTTTGTCAAAAGAAATTTGTACTATGCATTCTCACATGAATATCCTTTGATGAATGTATTAGGGGTTGGAAACTATGAAGACCAATGACCCTCTGGCAAACCTCCGTAAAGGTCTTCAGAGTTTCCATGGGAAGGTAAACATACTTGAAATCAATGGGAAGGTAAACATATATAACATTCTCTTCTTTTCCCCTTACAAATCACTTTGCCATTAATACCAATGGACTACCCTCATGTCGATATGGCCATCACCTGATCCAGATTTCCTTCAGTTGTTGTCAGAGAGATATCTGACAACGATGAAGGCAACATACTTGAAATCAATGGGAAGGTAAACAATCCTCATCCACAATGTTCTTACCTATAGCTACCAACCATCCGGTTGTTTTTCAAGTTGCCTTCATCATTGACAGATAATGAGATTTGGTGTTAGATCATAAGCAAAAAGGTAGACCACACCACTGTTAGTGAACCCTGTGTTGGATGGAAAGTGTCTTCGGCTTAAATGTCTTGTTGAGTTGACTTTGAACAATCCCTGTGTTGGATGGAAAGTGTCTTCGGCTTAAATGTCTTGTTGAGTTGAGTTGGAGCAATGTCGATAAAAGTTGGTGGTTATTATTTTGTCTTTTAATTTTTATAATTTTTTTTAGAATAACTATATTAAAAAAATTAAATAAAAAACCAATCCAAAACACAAAAAATACCACAAAATTAATAGTTGGATTCCAGGCGTCTCGCTTAGGCCAAAGCGAGATGCCTGAGGTCAAATCAGAAAGAATAATTACCTCGGACCTAGGTAGTTAAAAAAGTAACCAAAGCGCCTCGTTTTGGGGGGGTGGGGTGGGGGCAATAGAAGGGGGGGTTTAATATCACCACCCTTTATTAATCATACCAAAGCAAGACCAACTAGTAAAAGATGCTAGAAGGGGAACCAAGCAATAGAAACTAATCTCCAGTTACATTTACCTCAAAATTGTACCAACTCTTTAAACTAAGCCAATTCGTTGTAGGGGATGTGGGTGTGGGTGCTTGGGATCACTAACAGGGACGGTGTGGGTACAAACAACAGAACCATCACCATGCTTCATAGCCTAATGTAGTCTGAGTTTGCTTTATGTTTGATGCATACAATCCGCACTTATTTAATCATACCAAAGCAAGACCCACTAGTAAAAGATGCTAGAAGGGGAACAAGCAATAAAAGCTAATATCCAATTACATTTACCTCAAAATTGTACCAACTCTTTAAACTAAGCCCATTCGTTGTAGGGGATGTGGGCGTGGGTGCTTGGGATCACTAACAGGGATGGTGTGGGTACAAACAACAGAACCATACCATGCTTCATAGCCTAATGTAGTCTAAGTTTGCTTTATGTTTGATGCATACAATCCGCACTTATTTAAATATATATTTAATTTATAATTATAATGATAATAGTATTTTCGAATTAAATCTTACCAAAAATAGATTTAATTTTATTTTTTTTAACCCATAAATCTTACCAAAAATAGATTTAATGATTTATAAAATTATAAAATTGCATTTAAATTTTTTATTATATAAACAAGTAGTAACATATTCTACTTGTCTTATTATGCTATGTAAATAAACAATTTTCATTATTCAACCTGTGTAATAACATTGATTATAACCTAACTAGCTTATACACCGGGAGTATCTCGGGTTGAGAAATCAAAATAAAGTGAATAAAATTAGAAGTATCTAAATTATAAGAATGACATCTATATAACAATTACCTGTTGGAGAGCGTTCCGGGTTGAAATATCTAATATGACATAATAAAATATCTAATATGACAACATAATTAATGACTTGCCAATATATGATTAATGAATATTATTATTATTATTATTATTATTATTTTAAACAAATCTCTGCCATAAGTTATCATCTATATATATATATATATATATATATATATATATATATATATTGCAAAGGGATTAATCCTACATGTCATACTCTTATGCAATCTCTCATTTGAGAGATGTCACATATGATGTGATGTGGCAAGTGTAAACCAATAAAAAAAAAGAAATAAATATGATTTAACCTAATCTATTATAATCTTTAACCTAATCTATTAAATACCTAATCTACTAAATCTAAATATTAAAACTTTATTATTTTTTCTCTCATGTTTCCTCCCATAACTTTTAAACGTTAATATCTTTTATATACGAGATTTTTTAAAGAAAAAAATTACACCAAATTAATGAGCGTTTTATTATCTTTCCAACGAGTACCATAGTGCTATATAAAAACGGAGAAAAAAAATGACTATTTTTTGTAACCCGACAGGTATTGTGTTGGGTTTGGGATTAGTTTAAAAAAATTGTGGGTTTGGGTCGGGTCTGGGAATAGGTGATACCCGACCCGATTACCCGAAACAACATACCCAAATACCCGAACTATATACCCAATCATATACCAATGAATTCTTTAACACATCACATAACCCTTAGACTAATGCGTTCAATATTTCAATAATTAACTTTTTTTTCTTATTTCATGTTAGTTCTTTTTAGAATGATCGATTACAAACTTCCGAATTCATTTGTAATGGCACTAGATTTATACCTCAGCGCAGAGATTCGTTTTTTTAATATTTGAATATGATAACTTATGGCAGATATTTGTTTAAAATAATAATAATAATAATAAAAATAATAATAATAATAATAATAATATATTTTATTATGTCATATTAGATATTTTAACCCGGGACGCTCCCGGGATAAAAACTAGTATTTTAATATAAAAAAAGGGGTAATTGGGTCGGGTATCACCTAATCCTAGGCCCGACCCAAACCCACAATTTTTTTTAAACTAATTCCAAACCTGACACAATACCTGTCGGGTTACAAAAAATAGTCGTTTTTTTCTCCGTTTTTTATATAGCATTATGGTACTCATTGGAAAGATAATAAAACGCTCGTTAATTTGGTGTAATTTTTTTCTTTAAAAAATCTCGTATATAAAAGATATTAACGTTTAAAAGTTATGAGAGGAAACATGATAGAGAAAATAATAAATTTTAATATTTACATTTAGTAGATTAGGTATTTAATAGATTATGTTAAATCATATTTAAACCATATTTATTCATTTTTTTAAATGGTCTAGAGTTGTCACATCACATCCTATGTGGCATCTCTCAAAAGAGAGATTACATAATATTATGACATGTCATTAAAAATGCTTTGGTTTATTATATACCACTAGCTGATTACCCCGGGTGGGTCCCGAGGTTGAAAAATCTAATTTTACGTGATAACCTATTGCAAATGGCTCAAGTTAACTAACCATAAAATCTCTCAATCATTGCATGTTCATAGTATTCTAATCAGTAATAACTCATATTCCCCACAAAATCTAATTTTACGTGATAACATGAACACTTTGTGTGTTTTTTTCCTGTATGAACGAAACCCCACAAAAAATAGTCGATTTTTTCTCCGTTTTTTATATAGCACTATAGTACTCGTTGGAAAGATAATAAAACGCTCGTTAATTTGGTGTAATTTTTTTCTTTAAAAAATCCCGTATATAAAAGATATAAACGTTTAAAAATTATGGGAGGAAATATAAGAGAGAAAATTTTAAATTTATTTTTAAATTCTTTTTTCCTAAAATAACTCAATTTAATTAAAAAGGAAACAATTCAAAAAGGCGGAATCAAAGAAAGTAGATAAACACGCTAAAGCTTGTGCAGATAACTAACATGTCTTTATCCCTCTGGCTTTCGACACCTTTGGCTCCCTGGCGCCAGAAGATATTCGTTTCTTGACCAGGGTCCAACGGGTCGTCCACAGCAATGTTTCATCCCCAGGAGGGCAAGGTTTTGTCTTTAGTAGACTAGGGTTTGCCATTCAAAACGGGGGTGGCGGCGCAGCTTGTTGCCCGTCTACCTGCTATTATGATGTAACTTTCGTATTTTGTTTTAATGAAAATAGACTCATATTAATTGCAAATAAAAAAAAAATTCAAAAACACCAAAAACTCTCCATTATGATGCCACGTGGCACTCTCAAGGAAAGGTTGAGGCCACCATTGCACGTCACGTCAGCATATACGTTTCCTTTTATATATATATAGATAGATTATATCCCGGGAGCGTCACGGGTTGAGAAATCTAATTTGAAATATCAATTTTACACCTGAAATAGACTGATGCGTTTTACAGTTACATGCAAGAAAGCTTCGGATAGCACTTAACCCAAAACAATTAACAATGTATCTCAATGTTAGTGCATAACCTTAAACAATGTATAACTCTAATATTAAAACCAACCACACAAAAAAATAGTCGTTTTTTTCTCCGTTTTTTATATAGCACTATGGTACCCGTTGGAAAGATAATAAAACGCTCGTTAATTTGGTGTAATTTTTTTCTTTAAAAAATCTCGTGTATAAAAGATATTAACGTTTAAAAGTTATGGGAGGAAACATTAGAGATAAAAAACTAATTTTGTTTTTAAATTTTAAATTATTATTTTCTTAAAATAAAGGTCTTGCCACATGGGATGACACATGGCACACTCAATAGAGAGAATACCCTCTTTAAATGTCATGTCATTAAAATGGCTTTGGTTTATTATATGTATAGATAGATAGATAGATATAGATAAATGTATAAATAAATATTTTCTATTTTAAAAAATAATTGTGTTAATTGATTTTTTAATTTACTTATCGAGCTTGAGCTTTTGTTGAGCATTCAAATTGGAGTCTCCATCTCTATCTATATAATTTTACTATCTAATTTTTAGATTATTGCGTTTTGAAAACGCAGATAATCAGTTTTTAGTGTTTGGATTGCGTTTTGAAAACGCAGATAATCAGTTTTTTAGGCTACCAAAACGCAATAATCTATAAGCAGCTCCACCCCTGCTTTTTCAAAACGCATAATCTATTTTGAATAATCAATCCCAAACACCCCCTAAATAAACATAGTTTCTTATTTTGTTTATTTTTCAAAAACCTGCCACATCCAACTTTCCATCTCTCTCAATCTAGAACACTTACAAACACCTATTTTTACATTTTTTTTCCCCTTTATTACATGCTTACACTAAAATATAAAGGGTTGAATATATAAGCCTCGAAAATTGAATATAGAGGTGTAGTATATTCTTCTATAAATTTTTCTCTCTTAATGTAGTAGTGTTTAACTGTTTAAGCTGTTTCCCTTACTTTTTCCTTATATTATAAAGAAAAAGTGGATATATAGCTCCAATGCAAGTTAAGGTTGAAACTTCTAAAAATGTAATATTATACAAACCACGATTAAAGGCTTAAAGCACATGAATAACTATTTAATTTACTCACATGAAAAACATGCATATTTAACACTACATTATATATATATTTTTAAGCAATACGCTACAAGAAATTAAAGCTTTAGCAGCGACACCAATACACTATATAGTTATTAGTTACTATACCCCGGGGCTTGCCGAAAGCCACCTTCTCTCAATAATTACATAGAAAAGGAAAAAAAAAAACAATAAAACACTCTTTTTTTTCTTCTTAATATCCATGTAACTAGAATATTTTTGGTAGAAAATTTGGATTATAATGTGACCAGCGGATGTGTATTTTGGTCACTAAATATGGTGGTGACATTATTATTGCATGGCCATGCAGACTGGTGTAACTCCGTTTGGGCTATTAGATGATGTAAATGGTACAACTTTTGTTGAAGCATCATTGACTCTTCCACAAGTCTTAGGTTTTCTTGCTGGACAATTAGCCCATTATGGTTCACAAATCGTAACCGGTTCATAAGTTGGTGGTTAACCATCTTATACCGTGTTACTTGGCTCTTCACATCCTCCAAATGCTTGTGTTTTCTCATTCTAGACCTTTGGGCTGACTCGCGGTTAGATAGCTTTCGGTTCTTTCTTGTTTCATCAGTAGGGCTGTTTGTGATTTTCGGGACCGGGTTTTGGAGAGGGGAATTGAGAAGAATGTTGTCGAGGAAAGTGGTGAAGGTGAGGTGATCACCGGTGGAGGAAAAGGTTGAAGAGGACATGGTATTGGTATGGTATGGGAATTAGAAGGTGTGAGGAAAGGGGAGAAGCAATGGATAGGGTCGGGGGTATTTATGGGCTAATGTGAGGTATGGGTCGGGCCCATTCGAGGGCATTCTTGTCGTGAAAGTTGGTTAGAGAGGGGGCCAGTTTAAAAGCTATATAGCCAAGACTTTTTAAGTCTTCGGCTTGGCAGAGTATTCACATCCTATTCATCGTATTATTAAGAGTATATACCCCATATGTTAAAAAGTGATTGTGAGTGACGAACAATGAGAAATGTTATTGTTTATCTGATTTTTTTTTTTTTTTTTTTTGGGGGGGGGGGGGGGGGGGGGGGGGGGGGGGGGGACTGTTTCCCTATATTTTTTTAATACTTTTTGAAAGTGATTGTAAATGAAGGAGAGAAAAAAAATATAAAAAAAGATTATTTAATTAAAAATAAGAGAGAAAATATAGTGATTTTTAATGTAATTGGTGAATAGGAATGAAGGATGAGATGTGAATGCTCTAAGAGTGTAGAGAATAACTTACAAAAAGGATTAGAGTAAATCACGAAAATGTTGACTTAACTTGTTTTTTTTTTAATCAAAATAGGCATTTACTTTATCTATTTTAGAAATAGTCGAGACAAACCCCACCAATCACATGAACACAAGTAAGCTCTGCAAACAGCAACGACGACAATTTAACCAGCACATAAGTACATTTGGTGTCCGAATCTCACCCAATTAGTCAATCAAATAATTACATGAATGAAAAACATTTAAAAACTTTTTCAAAAGGAAAAACGTTTTTTAAATCTATTAGGGATTAGTTTTTCAAAAGGAAATTGGCTAAATCCCAGATCAATGTTGTGTTCATGTCAGAGGCGAAAGATAATGCCATAATGGGGCCGAGGCAGTGTTTTTTGGCTCAGTGGTGAAAGTTTGCGATTTTCGTATATAATTTTTATAAGAATTGAATTCGGTCCTCACCAATCGGAAAAAAATTGGGACTTGTGATTTTCGACCCCACAACTATGTTTTTCAAGTTTTGCCACTGTCATGATTACTACTTTTTGTAGTGATTGAGGGTTACTTTTAATTTCAGGGTATCTAATCTAAAGAGTCTTGAATTTGTGTCTTGATTTCAACTCGAACGGTCATAAGTTGAGATCAAAGCAAGCAACAGTCCATAATTCTTAATATCCATGCTCTATATGTTGGCATTTTCAACACAAAATATTTGTCCACAGAGATAAAACACCAATATTTGTCTTATTTTAAGAATCTAATAAGCATCTAAATATCGGTTCGTTTAACGTTTTTTTATGGAACATCATTTACTATAACCATAACCGATTAATTGGTTAATCAAATAGCCTTAAGCCTAACCGTCGATTAATCTTGGTTATCAGTTAATTCGGTTCAGTATCAATGCGATTGTCAGTTAATTATTGCTAACAGTTAACATCTGCTCCCCTAATATGTGTGTATACGTCACGCATGGGCAAAATAAACATTAGTGTGTGCATCGTATGAGTTCGACACAGATAGTATTCAACCTAAAAAGAATAATAATTACTATTTTTATCCCGCGCATTGCGACGATAATTTAGTTGGCCATGGAGAAGACAGGGACGATTTGATGTGACCACAGGAGATAGTTTGATGAGGTGAGTATAAGTGGGATAAAGTGGAGAAGAGAGTACAGCGGCAGGGGAGTGGGTTGACCGGAGGTGGACATGGTGGCAGTAGGTAATCGGAAAAAAAAAAAAAAAGAAGAAGAAAGGGGTTTAGGGTTACAGAGAAGAAGACGGCAGAAAGAAGTTGGAATCGAAAAAAAAAAATCAAGAAGGGATCGATGTTTAGGGTGATACCATGTTAAGGTATATGATTCCAACTGGTATTTCATTGATGATAATAAGTTACAATATATACACCAAGATTACAAGTATAATAGGAAATACAATAGTTACTAATGATGCAGAAATAAATGTGAATCAATCAAGGATTTCATATCCTTGATTTATGTATGGTTGTTAGTAACAATACAGTATCGGCACTTGGTATAGCAACAACATGAGACAGCACAACATACGTAACTTAGCGAAACCTGGACGCCGTTGATAACCTTCGTAGATTAGAGTCTTTGAGAGGGTAAATAACTTTATTAAAGTTAAGGGATTATAGTGTAAATTGGTTAAAAGAAATAAAATCTTTTTAAAGTTGAGGGGGCCTAGTAACCTTGAGGGAACTTTTAATATAGTTGTGTAATAATAGTGCATTTGGTGATTTCTTGAATGTTCAATCATGTTATGTAAGGTTGTGCAGCCGATAATATCTACAAATGATACTATTTATGGCTTAGAGAAGCAAAGAGAAAAGCCACAATTGTCTTTTTTGTTTTCCTTGTGGATATCTACTTTCATTCACCACGATAAAAACAAACGGGGATCTAAAAACATAAACCCCGCCTACAAAACCCAATTACAACATGTATAAGGGATAAGAGCACCAGTCCTTCCATCTAATTGGATTACATTTGGATCTACTAGAAACCAACAAAACGAGAGGGACTTTATAATCAACATTATATCCAAAACCTTAATGCGCTTTCAGTTGAAAACTTTGTCATTCCTCACCCTCCAAATGCACGGAACCGTAACCATCAATATACCATGTAGGGTTGAGCAATTCACGGTTCGAAACCGCTAGAACAGAGGAACCGATACCGAACTGCTAGATCCAAACCGTATTCTTTTATTTAGGGCCCGGTTCCGGTTCTTAAATTTTGGTGAAAACGGTTCCTGGTTCGGTTCGGTTCAGAATTGTGGTTCTGTTTAAAGAACCACTAGAACCAGGTTAGGTTAAAACTTTTAATATTATATTTAAAACCTTATTAATTTAGTGGGCTTTTCCAAATAGTTTGTAAACGATTATCCACATTTTCGATTCCCAAGTTTAATCTTTATAAAGAATACTGTTCGAGTCATGTTAACGATTATCCACATTTTCGATTCCCAAGTTCCATTCGAATTATGTAATTTCTATAAAAACATATAGAGTAGAATCAGGATTATGTAGGCCTGTAAACGAACCAAACGTTTATGAACTGTTTGTGAACAGTTTGGTGGGAAATTCGTTTATTTAAATAATGAACGAACACGAACACACGTTTTGTTCGTTCATTTATGTTCATGAACGTTCGTTTATGTTTGTTTATGCTCGTTCATTTATGTTCTTACGTTTATTTTTGTTCGTTTAGTTAAACTTAACTTTATTTTTATTATTTGTTAAGTATATCTTAATTCATATGTTCTAAAAACTTAACCCTAACATTCTAACCATATCACTTATCAGCCGTTATCCACACTTTACAGCCCTACCTCCCTTCTTCTCCAATCTCCACATTCCACAGCCCTACCTTCTTCTGTTTCCGGCCGACCACCTCCACAGCTCCGCCTCCGGTCTCCACAGTCCCGTCTCCAGCCTTCCACAACCCCATCTCTAGCATCCACAGCCCCGTCTCCACTCTCCAGCCTCCACAGTGCCGTCGTCTTCCGGGCACATCCATGTCTCCACAGACCACAGCACCGCCGTATTTCTCACCCCCGTCATTTGGTTTTGGTTGCATTGTGATGTAATAGATTTTGTTGAATTGTGATGAATCATTATTAACTTGTTTTTGTTTGTCTTCGTTTATGTTTATTTGTGTTCCTTTATATTGATCATTTGTGTTCGTTTATGTTCATGAATTGTTCGTTTAGGTTTTGAACGAACGAACATAAACGAACACGACAAATTTCTTAACGAACGAACATGAACACAAAAATGTGTTTGATTATGTGTTCATGTTCGTTCGGTTCATTTACTGGCCTAGGATTATGTGACTTTGCTTTAGACCAAACATAATGAGCTTGTGAAATGGGTATTCCGCGCCCCCTTTTCACGGTAACAATGCCCCTACCTCGTGATCGGCCAAGTGAAACGTGAAGAGGGGGATTTGATTCATGCAATGCAAATGTGAAAATCTAGATGAAAGGGGTGATGATGGAGCGCAAAAGGAAAAACACCAAACGATCAAAATACACCATTAAAAAAAAGAACAAAAAACAAAATTAATAGGTCAAAAGCCCCACGCCCATGGAATTTGCATGCGGCAAGGGGCAACGCCTGATTGATGTGGTGGAGGTAGGGCTGCAAACGAACCGTATGAACACGAACAATGCCTTGTTCGTGTTCGTTTGTTAAGAAAATTATGTGTTCACGAACGGTTCATGAATACTTACCGAACGAGATTTTCTGTTCGTGTTCGTTTGTTAAGAAAACACTCATGTTCGTGTTCGTTTGTTAATTTTGTTCATGATGCACACAAACACAAACGGACATATATTACTTTTGAATAACATCGAATTCACATACATTAAAACATTAGCTAAATCCACCCAAAATATAACCTAATTGTCCAAACATACTTGGTATTGGAGAATTGCGTTGGAGGTGGAGGGCATCAACACTAGAACGTGAAAACATATATTGGATACAAAAAAAAAATATGTTTATTGATCGTATATAGTCACATATTTACCTCATGTATATTATTTATTTGGTAAAAAAATAAAAATAAAAGAATATAAAAAATGTATAAAAATTAAAAACCTTAATAAACTATTGAACACAAATGAACACGTTATCGAACGTTCACGAACATAAACGAACGAACGCGACCTCTGTTCATGTTCGTTTGTTCAACTAAACGAACAGAATTTTTTATTTGTGTTCGTTCATTTATTAAACGAACAAAACATAAACGAACTTCCCGCCAAACGGTTCATGAACTGTTCACTGAAAGTTCAGTTCGTTTGCAGCCCTAGATGAAGGGGTGGAGGCAGTGGCGGCTTGGAGGGCTTCCCCTCTAAAAAAAATGCACCACACCAAGGGGTCTTAGCATGATTTTATTTGTGATTTTGTTGAGACACCCTATATATATATACCAATTATATACAAAATTAATTTTAGTAAAAAATCACAATAACCACATGAACACTTATACACCACATGTGATGATAGAATCCACTTTTCCTTATTGCCGACAATGACCCACAAGTTGATCGTTAGGGGTCGTATACCCCGCTCAAAGGCTTTTAATAAACACACTTGTTTATACTAGTGGGTTGGTCCGCGCGATGCGACGGGTACACACTCTCTAATATAACGCTACTATATACAATCTAAAAGACATGTTATAAGATGCTAGTCGCACTCTAAAGCATTTAAGAAGTCGTTAATGTTCACTAAATATTTTTGTTTAATAAGAATAGGGGACCAAATTCCGGCTTAGTGATATGATAGTTATGAATGTGAAATATTTATGTTGTAAACTATGTCGTCAAGGCGAATAGGCGCACTTACGATAGCCAGAATGGCATGTAAAAAAGAAAATAAAAAAATTAATCACTTTATTCATCTATGCTTTAGTGATTGCATTAAATTGACTAAACACGATGTATCGATGGTTAATGATAGAGTTTATGAGTTGCATTATTATTTTGCATTGTCCATGATCGATCCGTGATAGATGTATCGTTGGTGAATGATAGAGTTTATGAGTTGCATTATTATTTTGCATTGTCCATGATCGATCCGTGATAGATGTCTCGATGGTTAATGATAGAGTTTATGAGTTGCATTATTATTTTGTACAATTGCTATTAAAAGTGGTACATAAGGGTATAAATGGAACAAAGAGAGTAAAAATTTGGAGATTACACTTGAGACTTTTGGTATGTCATCTTAATTTCGACATTTTAGACATTTTTGGCAATGGCTCCCCTTTTATAATGTAGTATAGTATAGATATAGCCATTGGGGTTGGTGGCCCAATGGTAGAAGCAAAACTTCTAGGAACACCTAAGAAGAGGTCATGGGTTCAAGTCCCATAAGGAGTAGAAATTTGCCGTTCAAAAAAAAAAAGTATAGTATAGATATAGATATAGATAAACATAAACATAAAGAGGGAGTAATTATAATAAAGAGGGATGAAATTAAAGAGGGATGAAATGATTTCTTTGGGTTACATGGTACAAGTATCTTAATGCATTGAAGGGTAAATTAGAGAAGATTTATATGACATTTGAGGGTTAGGCTATGGGGTATGGGCTCGGGGAAGGGGCTCGGCATCCCAGCTGGACCATTTTGCCGAAGGGGAACACCGCCCCCCCCCCCCCGACCCACCGACGGCAAAGGCGGGGATAATCTGCCGAGCATACCGATGATCTATTCAATATTATATATATATATATATATATATATATATATATATTTGTCTTTTTCTCACCATTAATATTATATATATATATATATTTTTTGTCCTTTTCCCTTTTAAAATATATTTAAAAAAAGGAAAGGGGAAGGGGGAAGAAAGGGGAACCATTTCCACTAGAAGGGGGAGAGGAAGGGGGAAATGACGTGGCGCTGACATGGACAAGGGGGAAGGAAAGGGGAAGGGTGACCACACCCCTTAGCCTTAAAGCACATGACTTTTCATATGTCATCTTAAGTTTACCAACTTGGACAATTTTACTCATCCCTCACTCTTTATAACGTAGTAAAGATAAAAAGATGAATATACTACAAGATCAAAAAGGACATGATAAATAACAAAATGGAACATCTATTGTCTTATTCAACAAACAATTGTCATGATCCTCAATTTGCAGTTGGATCAACAGACAAAACAACAATATATTATTGTTGATCAATTTCACAGGATTTAAAAATTGCATTATAAACCATTTCTTTTTTAAAAGAAAATACTAAAAGGTGCGAAAATTTGCATTATATTGTTCATGCTTAGTCAGTAAGAAATTAAGAAAAGAGGTGGGAAAGGTGGTGTGCACATGTCAGCACGTCTGTTGGCTTATGGCCTGTTGAGATATGGAATACGGTATATGTATATTATATACTAGATTATACTTCGGGAGTGTCTCGGGTTGAAAATTTTAGTATGATATATTAATTTTACATATGAAATAGACTGATGTATAACTCTAATATTAATATCTAACCTAAAACAAATTAACAATGTACAACTCCAATGCTAACACCTAACCTAAAAGAATGTAGAACTTTAATGTAACTCTAATATTAACACCTATCATAAAGACTAAAAAATGTACAACTATAACATACTTATATTGATACCTAACTTAAAACAACGTATAACTCTATTAACATATTCGGCTCTGGTTGAAAAAAAAATCATATTTACCGATTTGAATCTAATTAGTGACTTGCCTATACATGATTAATGATTTACCTGAATACTTTGTTTTTTTTTTTCCTGTATGAACAAAACCCCCACAATTTTTTTTTCGTTTTTTATATAGCACTATGGTACTTGTTGGAAAGATAATAAAACGCTCGTTAACTTGGTGTAATTTTTTTCTTTAAAAAATCTTGTATATTAAAGATATTAACGTTTAAAAATTGTGGGATGAAACATGAGGGTTAAAAATCCAATGTTGTTTTTAAATTATTTTTTTCCTAAAATATCTCAATGCCCAAGGAAGAGAATGCCTCTTTGAGTGTCATGTCATTAAAATGGCTTTGGTTTATTATATGTACTAGCTGATTACCCCGGGAAGGTCCCGGGGTTGAAAAATTTAATATGATTTAATAAAAAATCATAAAAAATGATAAAAGATGAAAACTCAAAACACGAAAAGAGTAAATAACTTAAACATAATCAATCTTAGTTAAAAAAAAAACATTTATTTAAAAAGTTAAAAAAATAAAAAGCATAAACCATATTAAACATAATATAGTATTAAAAGGATAACCTTCAACATATAATCATCTTCACGTAATTTAAAATATGTTACAATTTGACTTTGACTTATATAGATGTAGGATTCATGATGGGGGTTGAAAAAAATAACCATTCTAATAATACTAATACTAATAGTATTAATTATTACTCTTGTAATTAAATAAATAAAAAAATAACCTTGCTATAAGGTGACACCATGTGTTGCAGTGCACCATGTGTTGCAGTGTTGCGCGATTATTTCTCATACCTTCTCTTGATGAAGTATACCTATTGATCTTTAGAAGAGTAAAATTCCAATGATAGCATGGCGATTGGGCTGAATTCCAACATCGTAGATAAGAACCTGGTTAAAAAAAACATGATTAATGAATAACCTGAACAGTTTGTGTTTTTTTTTTTCTGTATGAACATAACCCCACAAAAAATAGTCGTTTTTTTCTCCGTTTTTTATATAGCACTATGGTACTCGTTGGAAAGATAATAAAATGCTCGTTAATTTGGTGTAATTTTTTTATTTAAAAAATCTCGAATATAAAAGATATTAGCGTTTAAAAATTATGGGAGGAATAAGAGAGAAAAATTTAAATTTGTTTTTAAATTCTTTTTTTCTAAAATAACTAAATTTAATTTTAGTAATTGAGAATTGAGAGATAGAGAGATAAATTTAGGGTTTTTTGTTTATATATTTTTTTTTAATTAAAAAAGGAAATAATTCAAAAACACTAAAATCTTCAATTATAATGTCACGTGGCAGTTTCATGGAGAGGTTGAAGGCACCATTGCACGCCATGTTAGCAATGTTCAATTCTTTTATATATATTAATAGATAATAGATAGATAGATAGATTGATGTCGGATACTTTTTAAACAATTTAAACACGATGGCCCGTCGATGGGTAAGACTTGCCTAATTCTCTGAATTGTATGAAAAATTGCTTCCATCATCTAAAAAACTACCCCTCTGGATGTGGTAAAATGTATATTCAGCCCCTTTGATTCAAGTAAATTGTAGATTAATTTTTTTTAATCTATTTGAATGATTATAAAATCTTTTCATATTTTTGATATATTACTCTTGTATTTTTTGGTTATATATAAATTTTAAATATGATTTTTTACATATTTCCCCCTGCTAAATCTCTTAATTACATATTTACCCAACCCTAAAAATCAATTACATATGACTTGCTACTTGTGTATGCTTTAGGAGGAGGAAATATGTAATTGGCTTTTTAAGTTGGGTAAATATGTAATAAATGATCTTAGCAAGGGGGAATATGTAAATAAATTAAATTAAATTAAAATAATTTACTTTTTAGGGAAAACTGAGATGACACCGTGCAATCTGGGAAAATCTAAGACTGTAAGGAGTTGAGAGAGTGTGTGTGTGTGTGGGGGGGGGGGGGGGGGGGGAGGGGCGTGATGCGTCATGTGACACTTTTGATGACCGTGTTTGAAGGGTGAAAATTGTGGGGAGTGAAAGGGGGGAAAGTGGAGTGAAGGGAATAATATTATATTGTGATAAAGTTAAAAAAAAAACGGCCAATCACAAGCCTCCACGTGGCCTTTCTCCTCCCCACGCTCGGCGAAATCTCCCCACCCAAACCCTTCCCGCCCCCTACCGGGGGCGGTGTTCCCGCATGTGAAGAGTTTCCCCGCCAATCATGTGACACTTTTGATGACCGTGTTTGAAGGGTGAAAATTGTGGGGAGTGAAAGGGGGGGAAAGCAGGGTGAAGGGAATAATATTATATTGTGATAAAGTTAAAAAAAAAACGGCCAATCGCAAGCCTCCACGTGGCCTTTCTCCTCCCCCACGCTCGGCGAAATCTCCCCACCCAAACCCTTCCCGCCCCCTTCCACGCCCAACCGGGGCAGTGTTCCCACATGTGAAGAGTTTCCCCGCCAATCATGTGACACTTTTGATGACCGTGTTTGAAGGGTGAAAATTGTGGGGAGTGAAAGGGGGAAAGTGGGGTGAAGGGAATAATATTATATTGTGATAAAGTTAAAAAAAAAAAAAAACGGTCAATCACAAGCCTCCACGTGGCCTTTCTCCTCCCCCACGCTCGGCGAAATCTCCCCACCCAAACCCTTCCCGCCCCCTTCCACGCGGGGCAATGTTCCCGCATGTGAAGAGTTTCCCCGCCCCCCCCCCCCCCCCCCCTTCTCTAAGAATAACTAAGAAAAGTAATTAAAAAGTTGATGTGGCACTGATATGTCACACGAGGAAAACAAGTGTTCTCGGACTACTCTTTGTGCCCTTATAAATAATATCTTCAAATAGTTTTATTAAACGAACATACTTATTGAATAGAGTGAGTTAATAAACATGATGAGTGATGGTATTAACGCACCCCAAAATTATTTCCACACTCCTATACGCCATGTATAGGACTATACTTGGCGTGTAGAGGTAAATACCAATCATTTGTAACCCTAGTAATAACATTGAGTACATAATGTTTAGAAAGGTACGCGGGTTAGGTTGGACGCATACATGTGTTACTTTTTTCGCGAAGTTAAGAATGCGGTGACAACTTGTAGTTTGAGGTCTATTTGTTGTGCGATATGATTCATGCTTTTATGCGGAAAATGAAGGCTTGGTGACAAAAGTGTTGGAGCATCACACAAATACATTTGATACTATGAACCCAACCCAACCCAACCCAGTATGGTATAAAAACCGGTGTTTAAAACTTTGGATATGGGCTAAATTTTGAGGGTTCGAATTCTATCCAATGAACATAACCTGCAAATGTGTGTTTTATTTGACAATTTAATCCTGTTGTAATCATGAACATGTAGAATCAACCCTTGTACATGAAAATAAGAACAAAGACAAATAAGCATGAAGTATGAAGCATCTTATTGTGGGACATTCATATATGCATCAAGTGATATTATATATGCAGAAACTGTAAACAGGATGGATATTCACAAATAACTTACACAAATAATACATGTTATCAATAAATGAGATAAAAACATATACTAAAACATCACCATGCCACTCACTAGATTCCTTCATTTTAGAGTTATAGGCACTTACCTGTCCAGCATGGTCGACAGTCAAAGAGCAACTGAACTTGATATCGTAAGTCTTTTGTTGACAAATCAGAGCAAGGTGTCATTTTTTGTAAGTTGTTGGAGCATCTTCATCGTCGTCCTCCTCAAGGTCACTGAACGACACGTCCTCGTCATTTTCAATGGGAATTGTAGTTGTACCAGTGACGTTTACGTTTTCTGAGCTATCTTCTTTCAACCAATCATCCTCATCTTTATCTTCAACTACATTAGCGATGGTCTTCGAAGACACCACCAGATCTTCGTGCCTAGTCTCCTTTCTTGGCTCCTCTTGGATGACGGCTTTGTCTACAATTTCAATTTCTTCAGCTGGGACCGGATGTATGTCAGTTTTCTCTGTTTCGACTGACACAGCAGAAGTGGTTAATGGACTTGTATATACTTCAACAGGCACCGCTTCTGACTGAGTATCACAAGGCACAGATGAATCCTTCTCCTGTGTCTGTGTGTTAGAACGGGCCTTCAACTCATGTGTTAACGATGCTCGGGCTTTTACAATCTGCACGTATGCAACTAAAAGTGTAACTCATGGTGTAAGAAATAGAAAACACTTCATAACAGCTTTCTGTAACTATATGCTTATCTCAAAGTGCACTACTGCGTTAATGTCAATATCATCGTTACATCAGTCGTATTGTCAAATGATTCAAATTGGTGTTTACGATATATACCAAACTATGAATGCTTCCTACAAAACTTACCTCGGGTGTCGAAAGAAGCTCAGCAGCCTGAGGTTCAAGCCTTGGATGCAAAAGTACAAAATATATCTTCCAAAAGGAACTTTCACTCATATAACCGGGACATAGTTCAATCCTAAGAGCAGACAATCTCGGTACCAAACTTTCAACAGCCAGAGCATGCTCTTGTTGCGTATCAGACAATTCAAAATCTGTAATATAATGAGAAAAAAAAAATAATAATAATTCAGGAACCAAACAATGTTTACAAAAATAGCCTATATCGTCAACTACATTATACAACCTTAGTTAGAAGCAAATTACAAAAATACAGTTCTTGTACACAATGGAAACATACGACCGTTGTTTTGAGCACAAAACGGCAGTTGATAACGTACCCCGAAGAGCAAAATACAAGGTCTATCAGTCGATCCATGATTCCATGCTTGGTTCTCAAAGGCCTCAAGGCGCAAAGGGTGAGCCATGGGCCTAGGCGCAGGGAGCTTAAAAAGTGAGGGCCCGAGATAAGCAAGACCCATATCATAAACATATCATTTTGGGATACTAGACATGTTTTAGGCTTGTTTAGGGATAATTTAAGTTGTTCCAGGCAATTTTTGGATGTTCCAAATTACAAACAGTTTGCACAAAATCCGCAGAATTTTGCCAGAATGTTTAGGATTTGGCCAAAATCTGGCTAGAATCTCGCCCAAAGGTCGCCGGAGGCCCGGAGCCCTTGGCTGGCAGCAAGGCGTTTTCCCTGCGTCGCGCCTCGCCTGAGGGCCTTTGAGTTATGACAACATAGATTCCATGATCAATGTCCTCTTTTACTTTATCAATCCAACCCTACCTGCTACCACTTTTCAATTCCATTAAAGATTTCCAGCTATAACCAGTATTGTAAGAATCGCTAGGAGCTAGTCGGACAGTAGGGTACTGACTAGCGATTAATCAGATTGATATTTTATATGTAACTTTCAGTTTTAAATGTACGCTCTCACCTTTTCTTCGACCCATATTTTGAAGTAGATAGTATAAATTTGCGGAATTTACAAGTTTTAGCCAGAAAGAACCTGACCGTAATTTACATGTTTTAGGTAGACATCGGAGGCTATAACCAAATAATTATCCAACTAAAAACTATTTTGATTCCAATGCTTACTTCAATTAACATCCTAATAATAAACCCTAAGCAAGTAAAAGCTTCAATCAAACGTTTACCTTCTTCACCCTCCTCATCCTGTAACGGAAAATCCATCCAAGTGTTCGGACACATGACAACCTCTCTAACAAACCCCAACACCTCATCCGTAACCCCAACAGCTTCCCCACCATCCAACGACACATTATTCATAATATTCGACGCCAGTTTCCTAATCTCCGACACGTCGATATTATCCTTCAGCTTCGATATCCCACTCCTAAACCTCCCTCCAATCTCTGCAAAGTCTCTCCGTATACCCAACACCCGACCCGGATCCACTTCTTCCGGATCTGACTGACCCGGGTGCTGATGTTGATCGGACGCTGGAGGAGCTAGGAACGATGCTACGCCCCAGATCTTGCTGGTTAGGCTTTTGGTTATCTCTGATAGGTCTTCTTTGACGCCTTGTTTTGGTGATTGAGGTGAATTGGTTTCTGGGTCGGGTTTTTGGGTGTCTTCATCGTCTAAGTTGAAGGTGTTGGCGATAGATCGAGCAAACCATGACATTGTGTGATATCGGAATAGGTTGAAGATTACAAGGTTTGCTTTAATAATTCTTCATGTAGAGTCGGTCTTTGGGATTGAGTTTGGAAATGTAAAATTGTTTTTGGTCAGACATGTTTATGACTTTTTAAAAATGAGTATTAAAAAAAGTGAATATTGGTTGTATGGGTGATAGATTTGTATTTTTTTTTTCCAAAAGCCAAAACAAAAAGTGTTTTTGAATTACACAAACACTTTATTGGCTTCTTGAAAAAGGCAATAAGTCAATAAATTGTTTTGAAACTCAATCCCAAACACCCTCTTATTTAGGGACTGGTCAGTAATATTTTTAAGTCAAGATTAAGCGTGTTTGGTTTATTTATTTTTTTTTTATTTTTTTTAAATGGCTAATTTGTTACATCCCTTTACACCTTTTTACACTTTTTTTTTGCACACCTTTGGAGTAGGGGTTTTCAGAATTCGATTCGATGATCAAGAATTCGAATTCAATTCAATTCGAGTTCAGTAAATCAAATACGAACTGAATACGAATTTATGATTTTAAATTCAATTCGATTCGAAATTCGAATAAAAATAATACATATTTATTATATATATAATTATATATTTTTTTTGATCGGCGAACTTTGTGGCAACCACCCTTGCGGAGCGCCGTGCCCAAGAATCGACTACTCGACCTCCAGCAGCCTCCGCCTTTTCCCGATGCGCGGAAACCCGAGCTCCACCCGCCTGAAGGCACGACAGTGTTATAGAACTCTGTAAAACCTCGCCACCCGTCAGATTCGAACCGGCGCCACTCGTATTCGATCTTCACCCGGATACCAAACCATAAATGTTGGAAGTGGGGATTGAACCTTTGATCACATATGTGAAACAAAAGTCACTCCACCACTATGGATGGATATATATATATATATATATATATATATATATATATATATATAATTATATACACACCTACAACTTTAGAACATGGTCTAATTTATGAATTTGACCTAAGTAATAAATTAGCCCATTACTAAGCCCAAGTCTAACTAAAGTCCATAACTTAAATCTTAACCTTAAACGAATTTATTTGAATTCGCTTCGAATTCGAGTTTCTTATACGAATTCGAATCGAATCGGTCAACTTTTAATCGAATTCGAATCGAATACGAATTCAGTAAAAAAATAAATTATTCGAAAAATTCGATTCGAATAATTCGAAAATTCGTTATTCGATTCGATGAACACCCCTACTTTGGAGTTGAAATCCTAACCTCGATTTCCTCTCTACCACTAGGCTATAATCCAAGTGGCGTGTTTGGTTTACTTATATGACACATTTGAATCAATCGGTAAACTTGTTATCCATTAAGTTTTAAAATGGTGCTTAATGAAAATTTGACCATCTATCTATTCATCTGTATTCATAACCCTTAGCTGCTACTTAAGCACAACCTCATCAACTCACAAACCACCTTCTCCACCACCAATTACTCAAACCGAGCCAAATTAGATTTCTTATTGGTTTAGAGTCTTTTACCCAATCATACATCTTAATGACGCAAAGGTTGCGAAACAGCCCCTTAAGGTTTATTTCTTTTATTACATTATGTCACAATGTAGTTTTGATTTGTTGTCATTTGAATTCTATCATGGTTAAGTGTAAAGTTACTAAGGAGATGGATTGCAATTTGAAGCTACCATAAATCATGTATTCTACTATTTTACACCTTATACCTACTACTTTTTCTATATCTCTCACCTACTAATAGATTTATATATAGTATATTGTAATTTGAATTGATTATGATTATCCCTTACCATAATTAAAGGGATAACATTGTATTATTTATAGTGGCCATATCAATGAAATCAATCAAGGGGTTTACATTATATCATGTGCTTAAAGCGCATCATCAGATACATTAAAGGCACTATTGATTTCGGATTATCTTTGGGTCCCTCCACCGCGACATCTTTGATTGCTTACACTGACGCTGATTGGGCCGGGTGCCCTGACACCCGTCGCTCAACAAGCGGATATTGAATTTACTTTGGTGAAAACTTAATTTCATGGTCCTCCAAGCGTCAGCCAACTGTCTCTCGTTCCAGCGCCGAAGCAGAATACCGCGGCGTAGCCAATGTTGTTGCTAAAATTTGTTGGATACGAAACCTGCTGCTTGAATTGTCCGTCCCAATATCGCGCGCAACAATGGTTTACTGCGACAATGTCAATGCCATTTACCTATCAGGAAACCCGGTGCAGCACCAGAGAACTAAGCATATAGAGCTGGACATTCACTTTGTTCGAGAGCAGGTACAACGGGGTCATGTCTGCATTCTTCATGTTCCATCCAGATATCAGATCGCAGACATTTTTACAAAGGGGTTGCCACGTGTTTTATTTGAAGACTTTAGATCCAGTCTCAGCATCCGGTCTCCTCCTGCTTCGACTGCGAGGGTGTAATAGATTTATATACAGTATATTGTAATTTGAATTGATTATGATTATCCCTTGCCATAATTAAGGGGATAACATTATATTATTTATAGTGGCCATATCAATGAAATCAATCAAGGGGTTTACATTCTATCACCTACACACAGAGAAACACCTTGATCTCCATCGGCTTGTATCACCCGAGAACCATATCTGCCTCACCTTACACGTGGCACCCGGAATGGTGTAGCCGCTCATGTACCTCCTACGTGAGAGGGGACCCGACCTCCACACCGCCTTCCCTTATGTTCTGTTGGTAAATAAATGGGTATTTTAGTTATGTTGATTTAGGTACAAGCTTTTAATGTATCTTCATACGGTTGTATACGTGGGAAAAGAGTCAGCCATGCAGGTGTATACATAAAATAAAACCTGTCATGTATTTTTGCATGTTGAAACGACCACTACTACAAAAGTGAGCTAAAGACGGGGTTAAAAAAACAAAAAGACGGGGTTTTTGGTTTGAACCCCGTCTTTTGCTCAATATAATAAAAATATCCCTGCCAACATAAAAAAATATTCTAAAAAAATCAACTTAACCCTGTCTTTTAATAAACAAAACCCGTCTATTAGTCTAACCCCGTCTTTAAAGAAAACCCCGTCTTCTAGCTAAGATAATAAAATATCAAAAAAATTCAACCCAACACCGTCTTTTAATAAAACACCCCGTCTATTAGTTCAACCCCGTCTTTAAATAAAACCCCGTCTTTAAACTAAGATAACAAAATATTAAAATAAATACAACCCAACCCTGTCTTTTGAATCAAAACCCCATCTTTTAAGAAAATCCCGTCTTTTGCTATTAGAATTTTATATATAAGCTCCAAAAAAAAATCTAACACCTCATCACCCCTCTCCAACGTCATCACCATCGACCACCCATATCTTCTTCTTCATTGATTTTCACCGTTAAAAAGCTTATTAAGGTTAATTTTGTTTATGATTGTGGTGTTAATTAATGTGTTTTTTTAGGCTTTAATGGATCACCATGAACAACAATAGATAATATATGTCTTAATAGATCATATTGGACCTTAAAGGATCACAATGGACAATAATAGATCAAATTAATAGATCAAATACGCCTTAATGGACCATAAAGGGCCTTAATGGACCAAAATGGGCCTTAATTGATCATATCGGTACTCAATGGATCATATTGGACCTTAAAGGATCACAATGGACAATAATAGATCAAAGTAATAGATCATATACGCCTTAATGGACCATAACGAGCCTTAATTGATCATATTGGTACTCAATGGATCACAATGGATGATGATTTATCACATACGTCTTAATGAATCATATTGGGCCTTAATGGATCATAATGGACAGTAGTAGATCATATTTGTCTTAATGCCTCATATTGAGCCTTAACCGATCACAAAAGACAATAGTAGATAATACATGTTTAAATGGACCATATTGAGCCTTAAGGAATTACAATGGACAATACTAGATCATAAATGTTCGTCTGAATGGACCATAATGGACAATAATAGATCATGCATGTCTTTATTGATGATAAAAGAGAAGTCTCAACTGTGTTGGGTGATGTGAGTGGAATAGACTAGAAGCGTAGATACGGGAAGAATGAGGATCATTATCGGATTGTCTATAGACTTTGTGTTCATTTCGTATAAAACACCAAAGCATAATTAATTAGATAAAGACAAGCAAACCACCACCTAGGGATGGCAACGTGTTGGGTATGGGTCGGGTTTGACTAATACTATATATATATATATATATATATTATTTTATAGTCTTATGTTTTAAGAAATCTAGAGTATATGAAATTGTAATAAGTAACATATATATTATAGTCATCATAATAATCTTTGAAATGAGGGTATTTATACTAGTAAGAAAAGTTGTACTTCTATAAGGTCCGGGGTTGTTGTACTTTCCATTGGAGTCTTTGACTTCCGAAGTAATATGTACTTGGTCCGGACCTTTTATGGTGAGGTGAATCCCCTCTGGACTCCGACTCAATTTCCTAAGCCGAAGCTATTAAGTCCCGGTATGTATGTAGTTACAAAGGGGAGTACGGTTGTATAAGAAGCATATTTCGTTATAGTCCTACACAGTGCTAAAGAAATAATGCAGGTATTAGAGCATTCACATTTGGTCCACTAAATTCCTTCATCAAATTACACTAAAAATCACTATTCCACATCTAAATCTTCTCTATCCTAATTAAAATAATAATATTTTTTTCATACTTTTATCATTATATTTTCTCTCTTCTTACTCACAACTACTTACAAAAATATTATAATATTTATAAGGGTGAACAGTGCTTCCACAAAATATTTTCTCTCTCCCCCACTCACAACCACTTATATCCACTCCATATAATTTGAGGGAAACACTCACATACATTTGGTAGACCAAATGTTAATGCTCTTATATCGACGATAATCTGGCCAACTAAAAAAACTACTTTGCATAAGAAAACAATCAACTAGAGCGTCCAAATCCTGTTAACCACCTATTACAAACAGTTGACTCGTTCATTGATTACTACAAGTTTAAACATTTTTTTTAAATTGCCCGTTATTATACCACTAAGTTAGAGACCCGTGAACTTCACGGGTGAATTTTTTTTTAAAATAAAACATGTTATCGACTAAATAAAATTAAAGACATTTTATAAGGGCAGTGCTCAAATAAAAATTTAAAACATAACATGAAAGAAAATAAAAGATGAAAAATTAATATTCTGTCCAAGGTTTTAAATAATTATATGTTAAAGTATGACGTAATATTTTAATCTTTTTTTTTTTGTACTCGTGAAATTTGTAAGTTGAAAAAAATAATCGATGCAAATAAATCTCGTAATACAAAAAAATCTTCCATTAAACAAAATAATATGATAATTTCCAAAAGAAAACATAAGTCGAAAGATAATGTTCACAAAACTTAATAATAATGCATCACAAAAGGAATTAAATCAAGTATGGAAAAAAGACTAATTATGAATACGTTCATAACATCCATTGCAGCATGGTAATTTCCTAGGATTTTCACATCGAACGTTGCAAGCAAACCACATCTCCTCATCATCTTCTTCAACGTATTTACCCTTCATCATGCTTACGTGATGCTTTCCTTTATTATGCATGTCAAGGTTTTTGAAACTTGTACAAAATACGTCGCACAATCCACAATAAAATACTGCTTCAGCCCTTGCTGCAGCAACCTGAAAATAATAAATTGTATGCATAAACATTGATACACAAAAGTTAAAAAAAAAACATATAAATATAAAAGATATAATTACAACATACAATTTTGTACCTTTTGATTGTGTTTTTGGAAACCAACATGGATTGCTTCCTATCAACACAAGTACGCTTACATAGTTTACAATGCACAAACTCATTTAGGCTTCAAACAAAAAAAAAATGCAAAATTATATTATTTGATAAACCCAGCTGTACAAAATTGCAACATCAACCAAAACCAATTACTACGGCTTTTGTAGCTTCCAGGTCACGGAAAGCAGTACAACTCACACAAAACACAAATTCAATCCGATGGCTCGAACCGATTTCTTCCTACAACTCTCTTCACACTGTTATGTTCGAGCCCTACCAAGCTTTTAATATCCAATTATCATATAAATAAGGTAATAATAATACTATTTGAACACATTAATAACATAAAAAACAATACCTGCATAGGTAACCACAAAACTATCCAAGAGTACACGAGAGTATTTTTTATTCTAATAATTAGAGATAAAATGTCCAACACTTGTAGCCTAGTTGGTTGAGGGACTAAAGTTTCCTATGGGAGGCTTGGGTTCAATTCTCACTAGCTACATTTGGAGAACATTGGTGGAGGGGAAATGAGGGATGATCCGGCCATTGATTTGGGTTCGAGTCCTAATCCCAACCGGTTTTACCGATTATCTCACTGTCGTGCCTTCGGGCGGGTGAGTGGTCGGTTTTTTCCCGGGAATTGGTGGCAATTGGTGGCCCGAGTACTCTCGAGTACCTGATTCGCCAAAAGGGTGCCCGAGAGTGCTCGGAAATTGATTCGTTGGCCGTTAAAAAAAAAAATTAGAGATAAAATGCTTAGCTAAAAAAGAAATAAGTTAAACCAGACAAACGTAGCCCAAGTGTATTCAAAGTGCGGTTCAATGTCCTAATAGTATGTGCGACTGAAATTTTGACAAAAAAGCGCCTGAGGCGCGCACCTTTAAGAAAAAAGATAGGTGCAAAGCCCTGAGGTGTCCTAGGCTACGCCTTGCGCCTAGGTGCGCTTTTTAAAACCCAGAGCATGAGAACCTTTTATCTGAACAACAACTAACACAAGAGGCAAAATATAAAACCATATAGGTTAAAAACTCATGTAAGGGTTCTCATTTTCTCAAATAAACAGCAACTCGACAATCTTTAAAGTTGCTGAATAATTACCAGCAGGTACAAAAAAAACTGATTCAAAACAACTTATTAAAATTACCTTAATTAGAAGCAGATTTCAAACTCATGCAGAGCTTCATTTTTTATATAAAAAAAACAATGACTCATATATAAAGCAAAACAATAGCAAATTAATTGTCGTAACATATACAATCAAAAGAGAGTGTAAACTTACAAATAACAAAAGCTACAAACAAAGATTGAAACCTGCATTCCAGAATTTCAAAACAACAATTAGTCAGCAAATCATAATCGAGGACGAAACAGTAGATGCAAACACCAAACAGCTAAAACCGAATTAAAATTAAGTCAACTTGTCTAACACATTGTGGGCGATCAGATCACAAAACACTAATTATAAAAATCAATTTGATAGACTAAGAAAGCAAAGATTACATATACATCTCCCAGAGTCCAAATACGCTTGAGATATATAATGAAATAAATTAGGGCATGAATAAGTTATTTATAAAGAAGATTTACCTAATAATGACAATATGGAAACTCTAACTGATAACCCTGGTTGCTGTGACGTTGGTGATCAGATGGAGAGCAATAACAATATAAACGGCGCAAGATGTGACTGAGATTGGATCTATAGAATGAAAGAAAGATAGTCGATTTAAAGGAAAATCATATTTAAAACCCTAACCAAAAGGAACAAAACAGACTTTGAAATAAAATTCGTAACCTATTCAACCGAAATCCAAAGCATACCTTGCGATTGAAGATGGAAGACAATGGGTAGAAGGGATTAGATCCGGTTTGCTCTTTTGATTGTTGATAGCAGAAGGGTTAATCAGAGAAAAGAGAAGAAAACATACGACTTTTAAGGAAGATGGAAGAGAACAGGTAGGTTTTCTGAATAGGTTTAACAAAAGTGAAGTTGGAATATGGATACATGGGTAAAAAGGGTCGGGTCCGCTTTTTTTTTTTTTTTTTTTTTTTTCTACTCATTGTATGGTTGACACGTGGATGCTAACATGGAGCATATGTGGAGGCTCTAGTAAAAGGAGAAGTGGCGCCCGAGTTACTCTTTTATTAGGTAGGGTAGATGGGTAGTTTAAACATTATAGTATCTATTAATTGTACGACACTTCTAGAGTGTCGTACAATTATCATAATAGAGAGTACAACATTTAGTGCATGTCCCCAAACCGCCCAAAAAAGTCCAAGAAGCACCCAGAAGTACCCCGCCCAAAAAAGTTCCAAGACCCGCCCAGAAAAAAGGGGTAACCGCCCAAAAAAGGGGTAACCGCCCAAATAAGGTCCAAGACCCGCCCAGAAAAAAGGTGTACCGCCCAAAAAATTGTTGTTTTCAATACTTTTTGTATAATTGTTGCTTTAATTTGCCTAGCTACATTCTATGGTACATGGATTACTATACTGTAATAAAGAATTTTTTTTTTAATAACTTTCTTGCTAGCTTATGTATTTTAATTTCTTATAATTTGACCACCAACATTTGACCATCAAACTTTTAGCTTTTAGGCTTTCAAACTTTGACCACCAAATTTTTAGCTTTTAGCTGCGAGTATTTTTTTTGAAGTCCACGCGAGAATAACATGTAAGTAATCGTCCGTCATTCATCTTTGATACAATTACATTATATAGAGGAATACAACAGCTATGAATGGAAAGCTAATTACAAGGAATAATCATAATAAAGAGGTGGTCAATACATTGACCAATACATTGAATATAGAGTAAATATAGTTGACTAACAGGCCCCCGCAGTTGGAGCCGTAGCCTGTCGAAGGCACAAACTGGTTCGAAACCGAGTGAAGAGATGCTTTGGAAGACCTTTAGTGAAAATATCTGCGTACTGGTAGTCAGCGGGGACATGAAGAACACGAACATCGCCCATGCGAACCTTATCCCGGACAAAGTGAATGTCGAGCTCCACGTGCTTAGTACGCTGATGTTGAACAGGAGTCTGGGTCAAGTAAACGGCGGAGACATTATCACAGTATACAATGGTAGCTTGTCGCGTAATGACTCCAAGCTCGAGAAGCAAGTTACGGATCCAGGATGTTTCGGCAACAGCATTTGCAACACCGCGATATTCAGCCTCAGCACTAGACCGGGAGATTGTGGGTTGTCGTTTCGAGCTCCACGAAATTAAATTACCGCCCATATAAACACAATAACCGGAAGTAGAGCGCCGTGAGTCCGGGCACCCTCCCCAGTCTGCATCAGAGTAAGCTGTGAGAGATGTAGAACTGGAGGGGGATATGGAAAGACCGAAGTCAATGGTTCCTTTAACATACCGAAGTATACGTTTGAGGAACGAAAAATGCGTCTCGCGCGGGTCGTGCATGAAGAGGCAAATCTGTTGAACAGCATATGAGATGTCTGGGCGAGTAATGGTGAGGTATTGCAGAGCGCCTGCTAAACTGCGGTACAGGGTACCATCCTGAACAGGAGGACCGGAATCGGCACTTAATTTGGAGCCGACTTCTACAGGAGTGTTGCAAGGCTTACAATCCGACATCTTTGCACGTTTTAGAATATCCAGGGCATAAGAGGTTTGAGACAAGAATAATCCTCTTTCCTTATGAGTTACTTTGATGCCAAGAAAGTGATGAAGGGAGCCGAGATCAGTCATGGCGAATTCTTTGGAAAGTAGCCGAATGAAATGTTGTAGGAGACTTGGTGTAGATGTGGTAAGGATGATGTCGTCGACATATAGAAGCAGGTAAGCCAAGTCGTTGCCGCGGCGGTAAATAAATAAAGAAGTGTCGCAGGTGCTGCCATGAAAACCACATGTGGTGATATAGGTGGCGAAGCGTTGATACCAGGCTCGAGGAGCTTGCTTGAGACCATATAGAGATTTTTTAAGTTTGCACACAAATCTAGGATTGGATGGGTCTACAAAACCTGGAGGCTGATGCATATAGACTGTCTCATTAAGGTTCCCGTGAAGAAAAGCGTTCTTGACGTCAAGTTGATGAATCGGCCAAGCCCGGGAGACTGCCAAGCTAAGGACAGTGCGAATGGTAGTGAGCTTAACAACAGGACTGAAAGTTTCATCACAATCAATGCCCACGGTTTGACTCTTGCCATTAACCACAAGGCGCGCTTTATAACGCTCCAAAGTCCCATCTGAATGAAATTTATGTTTATACAACCACATACACCTAATAATCGGAGCATCGGTAGGTCGCTGTACCAACTCCCACGTTTTATTATCTAATAGCGCTTTGTATTCAGCGGCCATGGCCTGTTTCCAGTTCGGATCGGACAGGGCGGACATGTGAGATTTTGGTAATGGGGAGGGGGAAGTGGAGGTCATGGCGGAAAGATTGAACGGGACCCGAGGTTTGGTGATGCCCGCACGTGCACGGGTGATCATAGGGTGGGCAGGTTGAGTAGTAGGAGGTGGGCTAGTATGCGATTGGGCTGAATTGGGTGTGTGGATGGAGGAGTGGGATGCGGTAGGTGTGGTTTGGGCCGAGGGAATGGTGTGGGTAGGGGACTGGGCTGGGGATTGGGCTGGAGAGGTGGGTATGGCAGAGGGAGAGGCCGCAGGTGGGGGAAAAGCAGTGGGGAAGAAAGGAGTGGGTGATGGTGGAGGGTCAAGGAAGGAATGGAGGGGTGGTGGTGTGGTGGGGGAATGAAATGGAAATTTGAGCTCGTCAAAGATGACGTGTCGGGAGAAGATAACCTTCCCGGTAGAGAGCTCGAGACATCGGTAGCCCCGGTAGTTGGCGGGGTAACCGAGGAAAACACAAAGAGTGGATTTATGGTCAAGTTTGTGTGGGCGGGTGTCGGTCGTGCTGGGGTAACAAGCACAACCAAAGACGCGTAGATGGTCGTATGAGGGGTGGCGTCTATAAAGCATGGCCAAAGGGGTGAGGTTGTGAATGACTTTGGAGGGCAAAATGTTATGGAGATAACAGGCGGTGTGAAGGGCTTCTACCCAAAAACGGGAGGGTAAAGAAGCGTGGGTTAAAAGGGACAACATGATGTCGTTGAGACGACGAATCATGCGCTCGGATTTACCGTTTTGTTGTGATGTATGAGGACATGAGAATCGAAATTCCATGCCATGTGTGGTGGCAAAGTTTTTAAAATTGTGATTGTTGAACTCGCCACCCATGTCACATTGGAAGGTTTGAATGGATAAGTGAAATTGGGTTTTGACAAAATTATAAAAGTTAACAAATTTACTAAAGACCTCGGATTTATATTTTAATGGGTATACCCATGCATATTGGGTGTAATCATCAATTAAGACCATGTAATATTTGTAACCTGCTGTGCTAAGAAGTGGTGAGGTCCAAAGGTCACAATGCACAATAGAAAAGGGTAAATGGGTACTAGTAACAGAATCATAAAAGGGTAGACGCTTATGTTTGGATAGTTGACAAGCATGACAAACAAAAGTAGCATCTACTTTATTACATGGAATTAAATGTTTTGAGGAAAGTAAATCAAGCACGTGTCGACCAGGGTGACCAAGTCGATCGTGCCAAAAAGTGGAAGAGGCAGTAGCAACAAAAGCAGCAGCAGATTCATTGGTGGTGAAGGGGTATAGATCACCAGGGCTATTGTGGCGGCTCAGGAGCATACCATCCTTGAAATCCTTCACAGAAAAACCATAAGGGTCAAATTCGACAGAAACAAGATTATCTCTAGTGAATTTACGAACCGAGATTAGATTTTTAATAAAGTTCGGGTTGTAAAGGATATCATTTCGTTTAAAGGGTCGGGATGGTGAGGGCAAGGTGGTGTGTCCGGATCCGAGAACTGGAATACGATTGCCATTGCCAACTAATACGGACGCTATTCGATTAGACGTAGAAGGGGTAGAAATATTACCTTGCTCTAACGTGATATGCGAAGTGGCCCCCGTGTCCATATTCCAAGTGGGCTGTGACTGCTCCATACCCATGACAGCAAAACCTTGGGCCAGGTCTGTGGGCTGTAAAGGGTCCAGTTCGGTCAAGTGGGCTTGGGCCGAATCTTTGGGCTGCTCCTGAGTGGGCTGAGATGGTTGTTGATTTGTGGTAGGGTTATTAGTAGGATAATTCCAAGGGAGCCATGTGCCTTGTGTTGGGAAAGGACAAGGTGGGACCATCCAAGGGTTACCATAAAAACCAAAGGGTGTAGGTGGGGGATAAGCAGAGGTCGCATTATGTTGGGAATAAGGAGAGGCCGCATGAGTTCTTCCAGATGACTGACTTCTGCCCCTGGATTGGCCACGGCGGTAACCACCACGGCGAGGCCGAGTATCACGTTCCCGGGTTTCGCGAGCATCACGTGGGTCAGTCCGAGGAGTAGGGGGGGCAGAAGAATCTATGGCTGCAGCGACCACCGGCGGTGAGGCAGCAGTCCGGGCCCGGTGACGGCTCTGTTCCCGGAGTAACATATCGTAGGCGTCGGTCCAGGATGGAAGGCGCTGAACGATGAGAGCCCCGGTCATGTCGAACTCCGGGGGTAAACCACGAACCAATTTCAGCACCAACCGTTTCTCCGGCACCGGACAATCCACGGCAGCGAGTTGGTCGGAAATTTCCTTCAATCGCTGGAAATAAGCTTCAAGGGAGGAGCAGGCTTGAAGGGTGAGGTTGGTGAAGTCTTCTTCAAGAGTAGCGGCCCGAGCATCCTTGTTGTTCAGGAAATGATTTTCCAACCGGAGCCAGGCTTGACGAGCCGTGGAGCCTGGTTGCATAATTTTCAGATACAAGTCATCAGATAACGTGCCGTAGATCCATTGAAGGACCACGGCATCGATTTCCGTCCAGGAGGGTAATGAGGGGTCATCAGCGGGTGGTGGTGGTGTGTCGTCGATGTGGTCGAGGACACGATAGGCAGTGGCATGAAGATGAAAGAGGTTGACCCATGACGAGTAGGAGACTTTTTCCCCGTCAAGGGTGCGGATTTTCTGCTGTATGTTGTTTACGGAGTATACAGGATGCAAGGTGGGGGTTTCAGTTTTTGGTGGTGGTGGTGGAATGATGGAGTCAGCCATTTGTTTTAGTATGCAGGGGATGACACCCGAAGGTGAAGACTGCAGAAGTGGAGACCGAGGCCTTAACAAGGACAACAGCAAGAATAAAGGTCCAGAGCGATTATAGCTCTGATACCATGTAAGTAATCGTCCGTCATTCATCTTTGATACAATTACATTATATAGAGGAATACAACAGCTATGAATGGAAAGCTAATTACAAGGAATAATCATAATAAAGAGGTGGTCAATACATTGACCAATACATTGAATATAGAGTAAATATAGTTGACTAACATAACAGTCACCTAATATTATATTTTATGTCCACGAAACCCTCCACGCAACAGGAACTCCCACAGTGACGCGTGATATTTAACGTCCACCAAACCCTCAACACAACAGGAGCTCCTGCCGCGAAACGCGGGGTAATAGAATTCTAGTTTACATTTAAGTTAGACACATTTGTTATTAGACAAGGAGACCGTTTAGCTATTAGCAAGTTGGAAGTTAGAATTTTATCATCACGACTTTACTCCTGCTCAATATGTGGGCCGCTATCAGCAAGGGACCAAAGACCAGGCCCATTCTAAGTTTGTGCTTAGAACTTCTTAATCTAGCCCATATTGTTAATATAATTTGGGTTGTTTATTTAGGGCCCTCATATCTAATAGACCAAAACTATTTTATTGTTTTTCAAGGCCGAAAACAAATAGAGTGTAGATTCAAGGGGGCGATTTCAGTACCATTCAACTCATGATTCCATGTTAAACGTGGATGGCTTAGTGATGCATTTGTGTTTGTTTGTTATCGCTTTGCATTATTTATCTTTTATTTATTGTAACTAGAGTATTGGGTTAGTGGGTGTTATGTTCCTATCTTTTAGTAGGCTCTCTGCTTTGAGAATAATTATAGATGTAAAATTGATTCAAGTTTCTCTCTAAGTTTCTTCCTTTTTTTTCTTTGGCCAATCGATTACCAGTTGGAACCTCATCGCAACAATATCATAGATCCATTCCACAACACGCCTACGGCAATACGATATCGACAACTTTGGAAATCGAATATTATTTTTGAAGCTAGTTCCCAAAATCGTAATTCTTGTGAAGTATGTTCACACAATTTCATGTTTGATCCAAAGTTAATTTTGATGGTTCGAACGTTTGAATCAATTAAATGCTTTATTTTGATGATTTGAATATGTGAATGCAAATTAGGTAAGAACTGATAGTTTTGGACTAAATATGTTTTTTTATGAAGTTAGTTCAATGTCACTAATCCCCCTATTGTTAGACTTTGTTTTAAATTCTAGATTCTTGAATTAATCTGTAAATTCATAAACCCTAACTTAGTAACTTATTTGCTTAGTTTACGAAATAGTGTTAAGTGTTAGGTAGATTATTAATCAACTTTTATGTGATAAAAGATAAGTAGAATCTAATTATAGTTCATGAAGATTGATAGATATAACGCACGACAAATAGGGCGAGTTGTTCAATCATTTGATCACTAGGATGAGTCATTAGGATAAGTCATTCATTTAACACTAATCAAGGTGCTTCGGAGTTCAGATTGATGCAGTTTGTTCTGGTTTTCAACTCGTGTTGATCGACCATTTTTGGTATTATCCATTTTCGCTCTCCATGACGACAAAATCTTAGATCCTTCCACTACACTCCAAATGGATGAACATGTTGCTTGTGATAATAAGATTGTGGGTCAACATTGCTCATATAATTGTTGGTGGCTCATACTTTTTCATAGTTTATTTGGCAAATTCAAATGAGTCTTAAGTTCTTTGTGCGCATTTTTTGTTGTTTGTCTTTTACCTTCAAGTGGTAATGTGTATATTAAATGTTGTAATGGACTATGTATTTATTGCTTATTGTCTACGGCAGTTTGTCCATGCTATGTAGGAGTGGACAATTAAGTGATTTGTCTATGTATCCATCCATAGTGGTGGAGTGGTGGAGAGGCCTTATGTTCACTTAGGTGATCAAGGGTTCAATTCCCACTTCCAACATTATGGTTTGGTATCCGGGTGAAGATCGAATACGGGTGGCGCCGATTCGAATCTGACGGGCGGCGAGGTTTTACCGAGTTCTATAACACTGTCGTGCCTTCGGGCGGGTGGGGCTCGGGTTTCCGCGCATCGGGAGAAGGCGGGGGCTGCTGGAGGTCGAGTAGTCGATTCTTGGGCACGGCGCCCCACAAGGGTGGTTGCCACACAGTTGTTCGCCGATAAAAAAAAGTGATTTGTCCATGTTATGTGTATATTAAATGTTGTGATGGAATAGTTTTAGTATACATTTAAAAAAAATGTTAACTATTTGCGGACAGGGTTAATATAACTCGGTTATATTTGCAAATAAAACATAGACAAAATATTATGTTTTTACCAGACTTAATTGACGACCTAATAGAGTCCTTTTGTTTGAGCCGAGTCTAATAGCCTAGTATTATATTAACCTAAGACTGAATTACAAGTTTTGTCCTTTAGGTATATACCTGATTGCAAAGAATGTCCTTTAACTTCAAAATTGATTGGTTTTGTCCTTTATCTTTTAAAATCTTGCACGTTATGTCCTTTATGGCTAACTCGGTTAGTTATCTCAGTTAAATCATGTCACGTGACCTGCACATGAGGGTATTATAGTAAAATCACCCACCCCTATTATGTTCTTCCCCAAATATGCAGATTATAAACCCTAGACTAGATTGCCACCATCACAACCACTCACCACCACCACCAACCCACAATCACTCAACTCAGATCCACTGTTGTCATCTCCTCCACCATTTCCATCACCTAAAACCATATCCTACGTTGCCACCACCTGTAACTACCCACCTCAGCCCCCACCTGCTACCACCCTCCACCACTTTCAACATCACCACATCCACCATCGCATTCCTCCATTTTTTACAAAAACCACCACCAACACAAAATGAAACAAGTTCATAAAAAACAGATAACAAAGACAACAAACCTCCCACCATTTAGCCACAAAAAATTGATTAGAGTGCCCTACTGCAAATCTGAATTGAGATGGCGATGAAGACGGCCCCCGGTTTTGACCCTCTACAGATTTAGCAAGTGTGATGGTTTATATTACAGTGCCCTAGTCCCCAAATCGATTTAGGGGTTTAACCCTTCACGGATCCAGTGCTCAATGGTGAGCTCTTAAAGGAAATTGGTTAGAAGAGAGAGATAGAGAGAGAGAGAGAGAGAGAGAGAGAGAGGGTGTGGTGGTGACCGCCGGAGGTGGTGTTGATGGTAGAAGGCAGCTTTGAGATATAAAGAGAGGGGTGATTGTGGCTGTGGCATATGGTGGTGGTGATGGTTGGTGGCGAGTTGTGGTGGTGATTGGTGGGTACTAGCTCTGTGAGAGAGAGGGGAATGGGCCAAGGTTAAAAGAGAGAGTGAGAGTATTTTATTATATATAATTAATGGTTTAATTTTGATTTTTTTATTTATTAAAATATTCTTTATTTTAAATAAACGAGTAAAAGACTAAACTACCCTCATGTGACATGCACATGACTTGACTTGACTTGACGAAAAAAATTAACTAGGTTAGGGCTAAAGGACAAACGGTGTAAGATTTTCAAACATAAAGGACAGAACTAATCAATTTTAAACTTAAAGGACATGCGTTGAAATCTGGTACAAACATAAAGGACAAAACTTGTAATTCAGTCTTAACCTAATAATGAACTTCTACAAAGAATAGTTAAAAGCTTACACGTTTGCACATTGAGGATATACCAATGCTTGAATATAAATCTTCTGCATTGAGGATAAGTGGACAACCTTGTATGTTTGCACATTGAGGATAAACTTGTAAGTTTCACGCATTATGGGTACTCGTATGTTATGGATATTGAGGATAAACCAATGTTTTGCACATTGAGGATAAACTCGTATAGATTAACAAAAGTCCGATAATATAAGTAGTATGAACCAGAATATACTGATATTTTGATATAAACATCTACCAAGAACTAGATGTATCATGTATCCACAAAAGAATATATAGTGTTAAAAACATCAAAATCAAGCTAAATTATAAATATGTTACTTGTAATCTTGAAAATCTTCACTAGACGCAGGGACGAAGGATAAGAAGGGCTAGAGGTGGCCCTGACCCCATGTTTTCTGGCGCTGTGGTATAAATTTGCGATTTTCATAGGTAAATTGAGTCCGGGTTGAGTTCGGCTCCCACCGATTTGCCACTACCGATCGAAAAAAATTAAGTCCGGCCCCCACCGATTCAGAAACCAAGCTTCGCCGCTGACTAGACGTCATTATGGTGCAATAGATTATAGAACAGCAATGTGACATCCGATCGACACTAAAATTTAGAAAATTTTACAAGGGGCTAATTTAGGGTAATGGAACCCGGGATGGCAAACGTCTCGAACATGACTAGCTAGCAAAATCGAAACCCAAACATATGGGGCTGGGAATGGAACAAGTATCAGGACATTGAACCAATATATGAGATTAGTTTGAAAATTTTTGCAGGTATGAGATGAGTATGGTATTACGTGCTAGGTGATATCTGGCCAATTACCTGAACGATTCATATTGTTTATCTGAATCATACCTGAATATCATATTTTATTTTTGTTATTGGTAATATAATAATATGCTTATTCACTCATTTTAGTTTTTATGTTTCTTTGGGTAATAAATTTTATAAATATTAAAATACAACTAAATGTATATAGAAATTTCAACTTTTAGATTTAAACAAACTAATGAGAATAACCAGTACCCGACAAATAATTACCAAACACATACTTGAAAAGAGATAGGCCGAGTATGGGACATAGTTTTAGAATTAGCAATAGAACTGAGATTACTAATACACGGCTCAAACCCGACCAATTTTCACGCCTAAATGAAACATAATTAATGTCGTAAGGTCGGTCAAAAATAAGTTTGTAATAAATTGCTAAATACCTTTACTAGTAAACGAAAGTCTAGTATTGAACCACGAGAAATCAATGGAAAGTGATATTCAAGTTGTAATTAACTAAACTAAGCATTAAAAGTAAAATTCAAAGGTTGATTGATTTGATTAATTCAAAATATAAGCACCACTAAAATTTGTTTGAAAACAATATATTAGATAAATAACTAATCTTCTAGTTTCAGTTTTACATAATAGGGACATATGACCAAATGACCTAGTTTCACCTATTTCGAAATCACATAGACATGATTTCGATAGTTTATTTGATTTATGTGAATGTTATAGAACAGATTGTAAACATTGGTAAACAGAAGCTAACCCCAAATTATTCCCGATGTAAAGAAACCAAAAACAGATTTCACAACAAAAGAAAGAAGGAATTTCAAAGATAGTCTCATGAAAGATAATACGACGAGAAGTAAAGGTACGAGATGAATGAGGATCATAACAGAGAAATCCAGTTGTTGACCAGCATTTCTAATTTCCAGCACTTATAGTCTTCTAAAACCATCTATTGCAAGTCCATTACTTTTAGAAACCAACAGTTTTGAATGTTGTTTGTTGAAGCTTTCAAGGGAGGATTGTTGCAGTAATCAGATTGATTTTTCTTCCTTATTCATCAAGTACTTTAATGAATGGATTCATGGGTTTTGGCTTTCATCACCAATCAGCAGTTCTTACATAACTCCAAAAGTAGTGGGGGTGGTAGGAGCAGGAGTAGCAGTAAATGTAGTTAAATACTTACATTGAAAAGTTGAGTTACTTTAATAAGTGCGGGCAAAACATTTGAATATATCGTTTCTTAGTAGTGATAGTGGTGGTCGTTAAATACTTATGTTGAAAAGTTGAATTATTTTTTTAAATGCGGATAAAGCATTTCAATATATCGGTTCTTAGGCAGGGGTGTGGTTTGAAGCCCCCCCTAATTTATTGCGCCACGTATGTGACAACCGGCAAATTCCGTACAACGATTAACGTGATTCTAATCATGTTTTAGAAGTAATTAACATGGTTTAAGGTTAATTATGGTTAGTTGAGCTGATATGAGTCCTACGATGTCCTTTTGAAAGTTCGTTGAAGCCTTGATGCCTTTAAAGAAAGACTTCGCGTATTTAACGTAACGAACTGACATCAGCGAAAATTTGTCAAACGGGAATAACATAAGCTTATTCTATGTAAATATGACACGTATTTACTATCGATGCGAACGGATGTGAAATCGACGCGAAAAACGGTCTAAAACGCAGCGTTTTGGAGAACGCGGAGAGGAACTGACGTGGGATTCGAACGTCAAAACGTGTGGTTTTAACCGTTATCGAACTTTCGGAATAATTATTTATTATAAATAATGTTTCTTATTAAGTTTCGAAGGTAAACAGATCGTTTAAATGAAGGATAACACAATCGATCTAATTAACGCGATTTAAACGTGTGGGTCGAACGTACATGTCTAATGTCGAATATAGTTATATTTTTGCTCGATTTAGTTATGTTTTACATTACGAACGTTTCCGACTTGTTTTATTATTATTTTTAGAGCCGGAAATAAAACCGAGCCTTAAGACGTTAAAACGAGTTCGATACGCGGAATACCCTACCTAACCCTAACCCTAGGTATATAAGCAACCTTATCTCATCTTCATCCCCATTTGTGCAGCCATACCCGCCCCCCTTTCTCTCTCTACTCTCTCTCATCCAGATCTCTCTCTCTCTCTACCCATACGCTCACCCACAACCTCCGTTCCACTCCTTATTGCAGCGATCGGCCATCACCACCCATGGTGATGGCTGTGCGGTGGTCGTAGGCCCCAAAACGGGCTGGAACAGATACGAAAAACGGGTGTTTAAGCCCGAATACGAGCAGAAACAGTCAAGAATCGGAGGTGACGGGTCGGATCTTGTTCCAGACGTGATGAGGGTTCGTGATTGCAGGTGGATCGTGTCTGATTTGAGGGTTTTGGTGGTAGGCGGCGCAGGTCTTAAGCCCAAACACGAGCTGAAACGGGTTTTGGTCGGGTTCCGGTGGCGCGCAGAGGAAGGACGACGGGGGTAGAGGTGGTCCGGCCATGGTGGTGGTGCCCGGCGGTTGCGGGTCCGGTCAGTTTTGGGTTCGGGACTCGGGGCTCGGGTCAAGATTGTGCTTCCGGGTCAGATTCAGTTTTGGTCGGGTCCTATTGCTTCGTTCGGGTCAAACCCGAGTTAAGAGTAGCTTCGTTTTCAGATTCTGTTTCTAGTTCGTGTTCGGTCTCGGTCAAACCGAGTCAACTCACTCAGGTTCAGATCTGGTTTGGCTCGAGATCTGAGTTCGGTTTGGGTTAGATCCGTGTGGTACGGGTCAGATCTGGCTGGTTCGTGGCCGGTCAACACGCGGTCAACTCTGGTCAGTTCGGTCAAAACCGATCAAACGTGGTCAACGATTCAGCACCGGTTAACGCGTAGATCAAGACGCGCGCATAATATCGGTATAAATTATGTTCGTATTATTTTGTTGATATCTTAGAAATATATTTATAAATATATCAATACGAACAAAGTAGCTTTAACTCGCGAAACGAACCGATAAAAATATTAACGAAAAGTATCGTAAGATAATATGTGTATATTGGTCGTGACTTGTGTTTTTGTTGGACTAAGTAGTTATATAAATATAAGTGTAAATTATATAGTCGTCAAAACGCATAAACGTCTAGTTTGAAATCGGAAATTGTATTGACGGATTAATTGTCTTGTGTTTAGAATGGATTTTGGGAAATTGTAGACAACTTGTGTTGTCTGGTTCTTGCAAAAACAGAGGAAACTCTGCCGAAATTTATAAAAATCCGAAGCATAACGAGGTTAATATTGTGGTGTATGTTTTCACAAATAAGCTTTCCAAGTGTTTTAAACAAATGGTTTTGTCCAAGGTTGTGACGTATTCGACAACTGGTTATTTACAACAATAAAAGTAAACATCGAACAATATTTGCAAAACAAATATATAGTTTTGTCGAGCGTCAATTGTGTCAACTTCAATGGTTTTTGGTAACCAAAACATTGTTAAAAATACGGATTTGAAATGCGTAGACGCTTAACTTATTTGGGAAAAATTATTTGAAAGTAATGCTTCGAAACACATAAAACACTCGGATTTTGGGAAGTGAAATAACAAATGTTACTAGTCAATTTTAATAATTATACTTATGTTTCTTCAAAGTATATTGTCCAAAAATAATAATACAAGGCAACTACATTTATCCGATTTACGAGACAAGCTATTACTCGGGATGAGTTATGCGTTTCGTAGTAGTAGTCCAACATGGTTTACACACGAATAGTAACAGGTGCGCGACTTGGGTACTATTTCGTATGTGAACACATGAATTATGATAAGTCACGATCGGTTCGTTGAGTTAAAACACTTAAGGACTCGGGTTAGTACACACGAGTCAAGATAGTTGAGTAAACTATCTTTTAACCGGAAAAATAAGCTAGATTTATATATGATAGACTTTAAGGTGTCCTTTATTGGTAATTAGGGCACGAGGAAGTCGGTCAAAGCTTTGGATTTTATTTGCTAGCTAAGCATGGAAATTAAGGTGAGTTTCACGGCCCCATTTTACTGTTTTAACTGGGGGAAAGATATGTTTGTCAAAAGTTATCACATGTTGAAATGTTTTCAAAGGTTAAAACGTGATAAGTGGCATGATGAGTACTTGAGTTTTTGGTCGCCACTCGGGGTTGGGTCCTCGCTACTGTAACCATTAATTCAGGTAAATGAAACCAAAGGAATATTTGGATAGTACTATTGGTGCCTGACGAGGCCCACCTCTGGTTGATAGCGTCAACCCGGTAAAGACAAGAGGTGCACATATTCTGAACTTAAGGCGTTGGGTTCCGAGAAACGACTTGGAGCGGGGCATATTTATTAGTCTTGGTTTGGTTATGGGACTCAGGGGATTGCTTATCATCATAGCTTGTAGGAGCTAGCTACTCCGTACAAAGGCCACAAAATGTGCTGGATTTGCACAGGATGTAAAAATGTGCTGGATTTGCACAGGATGTAAAAATATGCTGGATTTGCACAGGATGTAAAAATGTCGTATTTACGAAACTAAAACCTGTGAACTCACCAATATTTTATATATTGACGTCTTTTTAAACATATCTTTCAGGTAACTAAGTGCTGAACAGGTATGCGGCTAGTACGGTGGAATTTGGGATGTCGGACACTGGTTGGGGGTTTCATCTATTGTTACCTTCGGGTTGGGACATAAACGGAAACACCCCACTTTTAAACTTAATGTTTGTGGTTTAAAGTAATGTTTGAAACCAGGTACTCCTTCCCGACCTCTTAATATAATGATCTTTTCTAATTAAATATAGTTTGTGTTAATCTTGACTTTGATATACTTTCGAGCGTCGCGCCACGTGTTTCCGCCATTGGCGTGGTGTGACAACGTAGCCAGATGAGCTTTAAAGCCCCTTAACTTTAATAAATAAAAAGAAGAAAAAAGAAAGAAAAAAATAGAAATTTTGATTGATTGTAAATCTTGTGGCCCCACCAATTCAGTCATTCATGTCCGCTACGGACTTGGCGGAGGGGAATGTCTTGCCCCTTTTAGCAGAGGTGGAGCGGTGTTGGGGCATCTCTCAACTGAGGTGGTTGGAGGCATTAATGATTGGTTTAAAACCAAAATCTGAATTTTTATTAATCAACTAAAGGATCCAATTACAATAGAGAGGTAGGTAATGTAACACCCCAAAACCATTCGTTCGCCTAATTACGCTATTAGGCGTGATTAGAAATATATTAACACGAGACTTAGAGGATAATAATATGGGTTATATTCTACGATGGAAATAACCTAGTTAATAATATTATGTTTATAAATTAATAAAAGGTGTTTGAAACTAGCTTATGAGTTAGTTTTTATACGAAACTGACAGTGGGATAACTTGAGGGACTATAATTTCCATCTAGCCAAACAAGAAATATGTAATGGTAAATTGAGTGAGAACACACACACTTGTGTGTGTGTGTGTATGTCGATTAACATCAGGAGGTTTACCTCCTTGAACCTCAAATCCCAAAACACCAATTTCAAGCTCAAATCCAAGCCAAATCAAGGGGCTTTTTGATGCATTAGCAAGAAACGGGTTATCTAAAGCCTATAGAACATCAAGGTACCTTTTACTTGGTAGAAATTAATGTTACATTCGTTTTTGATTCTTATGAAAATCTAGGGTTTTGATAAAAACGTGGAATTGATGGTTAATATGGGTTGCTCTAGTCTTGGGGAGCCTTAAACATGTGTAATCCGATTGCAAATCACACTTAATATGTGTATTTGATTTTGATCATATGCTTATGTTAATGTGTAGAATTTGGGGTTTAGCCTTTAGGTTGAGTCCACTCATATCTAGTAATCTTTTGTGACTCTTAGAAGTTGTTGCATGAGAAATTTAGGTAAAAGGGGCCTAAATAACATGTTATGATCTCAATTGGACAATCGGTTATGCTTTGGTTAAACATAGAATGTTGAAAACTAAGTATATTAGTGGGTGCACACCAAATGTTTGATGAAATGCCTAAATGAGTTAATCTCAACTAGACATGTAAGAAAATGGCTATGGATTTAGCTAGAAATGATAATGAATACATGATGTTATGGATAGTGAACAAAATTCCATATTATGTATTCTAATAGACAAGTTTGACTCATCCTCAAGTTAGGTACAACAAAGAGGGAGCAAACGGGTCAAACGGATGCAAGGCAAATACTTATGGAAACAAGAATGGATGCGAGGTAAGTAATACTTACATTCACTAGATCACAAATATAACTTTTGTATTGATGTAATGATCTAAACCTTGATAAGGGATAAAGGTAGGACCCCGAGGGGTGAAACCTATTAAACGGACGATTTATGCGAATCCATGTCAAAACAGGATATATGGTAATAAACGAATCAAGAGTGTTGATCATATGATGGGAATCATCAATTGGGTTAATAAATAAAGCTATGTGGTAAGTCTAAACTCAAGTCTTGATAATAAAATCACTTGAATAAGAAAGCTATGCAATTTGGGTAAATGGGTCAAGTGGGATTGCCACTTCCCCCTAGTTAAAAGTTGGAATGCCATAAGGTTATGAACCATGAGACTTAATGGGTCAAATGGTGATTTTCTCACCATTTGAACCCGACCATCAAAGTCAATAATCTAAGCCTTAAGAACCTTGGGGATAACGGGTCAATGGGAAATGCATCACAATTGAGTCTTGAGGGACTAATGTGGTTAATCTAGAAAGGGTGCAGGAAAACACTTGGAAATTGGGCACATGATGCCTAAGTAAACAATGAGGGTGCAAGTATGGATCAACGCCACCCGGTAAGTGGTAGTTAGATAAACGCCTTCAGGCGAAGCAATAAGGGTACTAAAACTACCCACAAGAAATGTGGGTGCAAATCAAGTAAGTTATTTCCATAACTATGTCTAATGCGAGCTAATGCGCTTAGAATCTACTAAACAAGTGAAAACTCGAGAAAGGATGAAAATCTAAATCCGGAAGGACTTAGAGGTTTTTAAACAAGTCATTGAGTCCAAAACAATGGGTTTGAATCAAGAAGTGTCACCATGAATGGCTAAATCGAAAGATTTGGTTAGGAGGGGCATTTAGGGAATGTATAAAGATTTACTAAAGGATAAATCTAATAACGGAATCCTAATGAAAAAATCGGACAAGCACTTTAGTTGATCAAGTGTCCAATGACTTGACAACAAAACTATACACATTGCGCGTGGTCGAATGGTGTTTTGGTTAAGTTCAATGTCTAAATGGGTCGATTTGGGTAAGAGTCGCCATAAATATTCAAAACTAAGAACCGGATCATATGGTGACATAAACCGGACAATGATTTTAGTCAAACAAGTGTCAATTTAGTTGAAAATACGCTTTTTATGCCTTGCGAGTCGTCAAATGTGTTTGCGACATGATTCCCATGCTTAAAAATCACCAAACAAGCATCAGAAGCTGTGAGCGGCTGCTCGGGCTGAGTGAGCGGCCGCTCGGCCTTTACAGAGGGCTCAAAAGTGTCAGCGTCTAATCGAACGGCCGCTCACAGAGACCGAGCGGCCGCTCACAGAGAACAGCCTGACAACACGATTTTTAAAATTTCATATAAAATCGTAGAAAAATCGTTAGGAGGTGTTCTTTATATGCCTGGAAAGCTCTCGGAGCGTAGAACAATTCTTATTTGAAAGTCGAAGTCGGATTTTGGGTTTTAGAAGGGGTAAAAGCGATCCGAACAGCTGCTGCGCAAAAATTGCATCAATTTGTTCTCCTGATAAAGGGCCGTTTGGCCTGGTTCGTTCCGTTTCAACGTGTCACGACTATCGTACTAGTTTAAATGTATCATTAACAACCCACTAACCATTCTTTGTGTAATGGTGCTAGGTAAACAAGTGAAGGAAGTCCCGGAGCAAGGATCAAGTCGCGATAAGAGCCGAACACACCCGATCACTTACCAAGCTTCCGGATTAGAATTCAAAGAACTCCTGTTTAAACGCAAAATCTTAGAGTATGTTTTAACTATTAAAAAGTAAAAATTTGTGAGAATCAAATATGTATTTGATCCTAATGGTTTGAGTTTATAATAAATATCAAGTTTTAATCGGGAGTGGTTTAAGTAAGGTCAAAACTCGTAAGATTAGACGTTAATCACGTGATTACGGGTTAGGGTCTTACAGGTAAGCGGACAACAAGCTGCGTTTCAATCCCCTTTTGAATGCTAAAATCGATCCTACTGAAAACAAAGCTATGTTTCTTCGGCGCCGATGAGTTAATGTGCACAACTCGCTGAACTCTTTTCAGGAAACCAATAGCTTCGGCGACAAGGGACCTAAATATATCAAAGGCAAAGGAAATGAAAACGTGTTGATTTTTAGCATAGACTTTCTCATGCTTAGCCACTTTCCCTCATTCTACTTCTAACACGACCTGACCAACAACTAACCTATATCCCTGATCTTGACGAAAGGGAATACTCCTGTAAAACCTACACACAAGCATATTTCCGTCCTTACATCCAAATACAATAACGTCTGCTGGACGAAAATTATAGTTACATCACTATATAGTTAATATAAGGTTGCTGTTAAAAATATTCAAAAATTATCATCTCTACGTGTCTATGTCATAGCTATGTCATAGTATAGTTACGTTGTTTTATTATCTCAATTTATTATTGCTTTTGATTGATCAATATTCCCTATACCGAACGCCATCTTTTAAAACATAATCAAACGTCACGTAAAACCATAAATTAATTATATAAAATAAACATTAAGATGTAGGTTGGGACAGAAAAAAATTTGGTCAAAATATCACACTTGACCATACATTACAGTCACTATATATGACGTTAGCCGACGTAGAATAATTAACGAGATTATATATAATTTATGCTGGTAGCCTAATTTTAGTTTTGGTCAGATACAAAGTTAAAAAGTCTAATTCCTAAGCCAGTAAACGAACCGAACGTTCATGAACTTCGGCAGAAAGTTCGTTTATGTTTGTTTATTTAAATAAATGAACGAAAATGAACACACGTTTGTTCGTTCATTTATGTTCGTTTAATTAAACTTTACTTTATTTTTATTATTTATTTCTCTTTTTTAAGTAACTTTAATTCATATTATATTATATACAATGTATTTGATATATTCTAAAATTTAACCATACCGTTAACATTCTAAACATATCAGTCGCTCTCCACACTTCACAGCCCCACCTGCCTTCTTTTTGGTAGATACATGACAAATATTTTGAATGAATCATGTACATTCAAACTACAAATTTAGAGTTGGTTTAGGTTGTATTGTGATGTATTAGACTTGGTTGAATTGTGATGAATCATTATTAACTTGTTTTTGTTTGTGTTCGTTAATGTTTGTTTATGTTCATTTGTGTTCGTTTATATTGATCATTTGTGTTCGTTAAGGTTTTAAATGAACGAACATAAACGAATACGAACACGACAAATTTTTTAATGAACGAACACGAACACAAAAATGTGTTCGATTATGTGTTCGTGTTCGGTTAAAGTTAAATGAACAAACACGAACACGCCTGTGTTTGTGTTTGTTCAGTTCGTCTACAGGTCATTCCTAATTTAGATTATGTGATTTAAAAGATCATACGAGTATGTACAAGAATGTGCGGCTCAATTCAACAACAAGAAATATGGTTCGCGGCTTGATGATTATCGGATGTTGGAGAATTTGGAAAGCTCGAAATGATCGTATTCAATAACAAGAATACAAAGATTGACAAGGTCATTTCGGATGTTAAGACTTATGGTTTTTTGTGGTATAACAATAGGAATAGAAATTCAAAGTGTAGTTGGGAAGAATGGTGTAATTGTGACGCGATGTAATTTTTGGTTCGTCTTAGTCCCGCCTTGGGGATCAAGCGTCTTTGTTTTGTTATGAAATTTAACTTAAAAAAAAAAGTGAGAGTGAGACTATCATAAAAGATTTTCTCTAGTTTATTAGAAGTTTTGAATTTAGATTTAATGTAAGCATTGAAAATTAACCTAATAGGGTGAGTTTCATGCGCGGCTCCTACTTTATAGTTTTTCTGTTGGGAGGGAAACATGCTACGGACATTTTTAGATCACATGCTGCTATTATATCACATGTTTACTTAGCGCAAATACATCACTAAAGTCCTTACACCCCGAACTGTTATTATCTGGTTTACATAGCGAAGAAATTTGAATAGATCTATTGGGTTTGATAAGCCCACCCGTCTTGACTGGAAGTCAAGAGGGTGTGTAATTGTCCTAACACATTGCCATCGTTTGTGATGAATGTGGCGGAAGGCATTACATCAAACAGTCAGTTTCGGTTTTGAAACACTTAGTAACTTGTAACATTGTCTAAATAACAATAAATAAAATTAGTATATATGTGGGATACCTTGAACACTTACAGCTTTATTTACAAAACCTGTGAACTTATCAACCTATGTGTTAACATAATTTAGCATGCTTTTCTCAGGATACTAAGGTAGCTACAAATAGAATGCACTTGAAGTCCCACTCATGCATAACAAACATTTAATATTTTTAGACATTTCAATTTATTTACATTGTATTGTTTTGTGGTTTTTGGTTTTCGGGCCTTGTTTTGCGCATGACAACATTTTACTTTCATTTATACTTCCGCCGAACTATTTTTCAAGCTAATAATTTCTTATGTGAACTGAGAAAACGTTGTTTTAAATCATATCGTTCAACGTAACCGACGACTTGGTTTCTGATGTGTCATACGTCTCGCAATAAAACCGTGCATATAAAGATTCGAGGGTGTGACAGATATTAGCAAACCAAGTTTTTTTGTTCATCTTTCATTAGTGTGGTTGTGGGACTCTTTAGGTCATGACCTTTGTTCTTAGATTTACATATATCAATCTTTTTCTATTTATTATTGGCCATTTGTCTCTCCGCCCTCTTAGACTGATAGGAGTGGAGGGCGGGAAAGATGGCGTGGAGGGAGTTTAAGGCGGGAACACCGCCGCCAGGGGGGGGGGGAGAGATGGCGTGGCCCCTTGGGCGGGGAAGAATTCATGGGCGTGGGGCGGGGCTTGGGTGGGAGGTGGAGCATTCTGATTGGTCAGTTTTTTTTAACACAATATAATATTATTTCCTTCCCCCTTCCACTCCCCACAATTTTCACCCTTCACACACGGGTCCCACAAGTGTCACATGGCGCATCACGCCCCTCCTTCCCGCCCCTCCGCTCCGAGTAGTCTTAATATGAATACAATGAAATGAAAGGTACTATGAATCATAGGACTTTAACCGACTGACACATCCATTGGTTATCCCTTGATAAATGCATGGTGTTAGTAATCCATTAGATGTTTGTTCTCTTGGGAATCCATGGCTCAAATTCAGGCCAATCGTTAAGGTCCGGATCCGGTTTATCGGTTCAATAAAATCTCAATTCATATATTTTTAACAAAAATATTAAAAACACTTTATTAATATATTATTTACGCAAAAGCGTGTTAATACAAAACCGAATGAAATTCCGGATTCAGTGATCCAAATACTAATCCAATCAAATAATAATATAAATTACAACCATAGAGGTTTAGAATCGTGACCTTGGCAAAACACCAAAAACCTGCACGATGGATCAACGAACGGCTTCGCTAGATAGCCATATCACCAACTTCAAGATCTTATATTTTCAATCACTCGAGCTCCGGATACTCGACTTAATCTAGTAACACCAATATACGAATGGCACACAAAACGAGGCACCACAAAAGGAGGAAGGCAGGGGCAACTCTTGCGGCTGTTGTGGTGGCGCGTGGCCTCAGCTCTGACGGCGCGTGGAGGTGGGGCCGAGGAGTGTGGTGGTGTGTGCGCGCGTGTGGCCGACCGGGTAGGGCGGTGGGTGTAGGTGGTCGGACGAGTAGAGTAGCCGACGGTGGAAGGGTGGTGATAGTGGTGATATTGTAGTTTGGTTGTGGTGTTTTGATTACCTCTTAATCTCATTTGGTGGCTAGAGATTATAATTATGGCTTGACCATTAAGTTACAAACATTGAGTAATTAACTAGTAATTATTCTCCACTTTTTGTTTATATAATTAACTCTTTAGTTACATATATATTTACATTTATGTTTTATTATTTATCTTATAATAAAACATATTCTCATTTAACCCTCTAAACGATAAGCAATCACTTATAAAGTCCATGTCTATAATTGTGGTTCAACAATAATTCTCTAATCACCGTTAAAATCAAATAACGAGTAATTGATTATTTAATGCTATTTATATTTATTATCCAATAATAATTATTCTATTTTTCAATACTTTAAGCGATCTAATTAATTATAACAAATAATTAATCCGCTTTCCGAATATTGTTTCTCTAAACAATCATCACCGATTATTTCAAATAATATTTCCACTAAATTTCTCTAAATATGTATTCTACAATGAAGTTATTTGTGATTAATAATATTTAAACATCAAATAATATTTTTTGTTCGCAGTCTAAAGCGTAACTCTTTAGATGGTACTTTGATTGTCGCATTAAATAATCGATAGTTGGACACCTATTTCCAACAGGATCGTGGAGAAACCACATTGATGGATCAACGATGCATACTTAAGTGACTCGACTGGTCACGAAAACCTTCTACCCCGACAAAATAATAATGGATATCACCGGTAGATATAATGTGAACATAAATTTCAAAATATAAAGATTACAATGGTTTCATGAGTATCTATAATATAATACTACTTATAGATTCGTCAGTAGACTTCCGTCATTATTTTTTCTTACGTGAAAATTGCTGTAAAGCTAGGAAAGAAATCTTATCTGAAATCAAATCTTCAATAGTATGTTCAACGGATAAATGGAGCTCAATGTGCTACAAAATTACACCGTACAATGCTATTAAAATTACACCAATCTATCCATGAAAGACATTTATAGAGAGATCGGTTCTTAATCCAAAAGATAGCCCAAACATCATGTCTCTTCCATCATCCTCGAAACACTAGCATCCTTACCCAAAAAAAAAATCTTATCATTCTTAGCCTTCCAAATGCACCTTACACGCAGTGAGAATGATCCCATAAATCACCTTATCTTTTGATGTCCCAAGTTTAGAGAGTGTTATGATTCAACCTTAAGTCACGAGCCGAGAAGGCATAGGTAGGGAGGATGCGACACCAATTACTAACCCAAAGCCACACCCCGAGCTCTATATACCAAGAAACAAGGACATGGTCACTAGATTACTCATAATCACCGCAAAGCCTACATGTAGCTGACCCAGTTGAATGTTTCTACTCGCGCACCAACTCCATAGCTTTTAATAAACCACAAATACTATTTATGTAGCTTGATAATTAGTTGGATTGTGTTCAACATAATCGAAACTCAGTCAAAATAATTAAGAATTCCAATAAAACGTCAAACAACACAATAATTGACTTGGGACATGATTCCATCTCTCTATATAAACACATCCACCCAAAACACATTATACACAAACTATAAAACACAAAATGTATCAAATTACCTACTCATACCCTTCTTCATCATCTTCATCTTCATCATCATCTTCTTCCTCTTTAAACAACCATCCACCAAAAACAACTCGACCATCATACATCGATTCTCTTCATTCGGTCCGTAAACCGACCAAAAAACCTATGATCACCAAGCAATTCATTGCACCATTGCCCCCCACCCCATCTAAAGTCTACAAAGTCAGTTGTTCCAATTTTAAACAAGTTGTTCGTATGCTCACCAGCACCCCAGAGTTCCAATCTCCGCCTATACGCCGCCTGAAAGACATCGCTCCACCGCCTCTTACCCTTTCTTCGATACCAAAACCAACCATAATGCCGAAATCACAACAGGCACCACCACCAACCAAGTTTATTAATGCAAAGTCTCCTGTGATGGACTATTTTGAGAGTTTGAGTCCATTGGTGTCAACTCTACCACCTGCACCACCGTCTTTCGATCCCTTTGGTGCTGCACTCATTAGCCCATTAGGGTTTATGTCACCATCGTCGTTATCATGGTGTTCTTCACTGCTTCTTAGCCCCACCAACCTTTCTGGGTTCAATCAAAGCCCCATCCTCTAGCTTCATCTTGTTGTTTTGGATATTTTTTCTTCTTATTTCGAGACTTTTTTTATTTTTTATTAATGTTGATTCAAGGGAAAATCACGAAAATATCCATTTTGACATAAGAATTGTTAAAATATCCTTGAGCTTTTAGACTGAGTGGTAGACGAGAGCGTGACAAGTGTTTTTTTGGCGTAGCAGATATTTCATTATGGCGCATTAGATTTCAATCTGACTTGGTAGATCGGGATCTTTTGGCGCAACAGTGATTGGTGGCACATGTACTCGTGTGATTGGCGCGAATTAAAAAAAAAAGAAACTATTTTTCTAATTATTTCGTAAAAATCAACTTTACGGTGTTAATTTCCTCAGTTAAAATGGATGTTTTCGTGATTTTCTCTTGATGTAATCTTAGTAATCTACATTGGTTATCATCCCTAATAACAACTTAATGATTCGGATGTTTCATTGTCCAAAGCTGAAGTGGCCTGATCAGAAACCAACTGTTTGCTGAAACTTTAGATGCTATGTTGTATAGACTTTTATATGTCAAAGATTGGTACATTCCAATATTCAAGTCAAACAAGCATGATTATTGATAAATTAATATTTTAAGCATCAACACTGTCAACTAATTTTATTTAAATCGTGGTTACATTTCATACCAATTTTAGTGGACCATCTTAGTCACTCATACCTACAGTTGTTAGATACTTGAATTTTTAAGTAAAAAGCAGTTGTATATTACATACTATTAATTTGAAAACCTAATGAACAGTAAATACAAATGAATAGTAAAAATAATATTATTTTATTTATATTAACTATATTATTATTTTATAAATATAATAAACTATATTATTATTTTATTTATATTATTTTATTTAAAAACTTTATTATTTTATTTGATTTATTTGTGAATCATTAAAGATCTTAAGTACATAATATTGTTGGTATGAGCTTATCAATAACACACACTTACAAAGATGAACACTCAATAAATGCAATGCATGAATTATTATTAATCACTGATAATTGAGAGTACATAATTTTTTTTTAACGGCCAAAGAATCAATTCCGAGCACTCTCGGACACCCTTTTGGCAAATCAGGTACTCGAGAGTACCCGGGCCACCAAATGTCACCAATTCCCGGGAAAACCCGACCACTCACCCACCCGAAGGCACGCCAGTTAAATAATCGGTAAAACCGGTCGGGATCAGGACTCGAACCCAAGCCAATGGCCGGGTCATCCCTCATTTCCCCTCCACCAATGCCCTCCAAATGTAGCTAGTGGGAATTGAACCCAAGCCTCCCATAGGAAACTTTAGGCCCTCAACCAACTGGGCTACAAGTGTTGGACATTGAGAGTACATAATTGAAAAGGAAAACAAGACTGAACTTAAATAAGCAAATACATAACGGCTAAACAAGAAACTAGCTAACAACCCTTAATACCCGGACAAAGCAACAACCTTGTAAACAGCTTTATTGAATTCAAAACAACCATCACGTGCATGCATGAAAACAGGAGAAGAACTTCAATTACTTTCAACACCCTCCCTTAATTGAAGTTCTCTTAATCCCAGCATCTCTTTGAACTTTACAGACTTCCCTTTGCATAGTGCCTTAGTTAACAAGTCTGTCATTTGATCATTTGTTCCACAATATTCAAGAACCATTTGCTTCTGATTAACCATATCACGAATGAAGTGATGCTTAATTTCAATGTGCTTTGACTTCCCATCTAGAACTGGATTCTTGGACAATTGAATAGCTGAACGATTATCACACCAAATCACTGTAGGCTCATCCTGCACCATCTCCAAATCATTTAAAATTCTTATTAACCAGATTGCTTGGCATGCTACTCCAGTAGCTGAAATGTATTCAGCCTTAGTGCTGAACAGTGCAATGGACTGTTGTTTCTTGGTAGACCAGGATACTAAGCCACTTCCAAGAGAAAAAGTGTATGCTGATACACTCTTTCTATCATCCAAACAACCACCCCAATCACTATCAGTGTACCCCTACAACTTCACTTCCATATTCTTCTCATAACATAGTCCATAATGAAGAGTACCAACAACATACCTTAAGATCCTTTTAGCAGCTCCAAAGTGATTCTTACTAGGAGTTTGCATATACCCGGACAAGACATTTACTGCAAAACTGATATCAGGTCTTGTATGCTGCAAATACATAAGACCTCCAATTAAACTCCTGTTATTAATGCATCTGTAGACTCACTATCATCATCCTTCTTGTGCTTTTCATTCGTATTCATAGGAGTGCTTTCTTCCTTGCATCCAATCATCCCAAACCTTTCAAGGAGCCCTTCAGCATACTTACTTTGCCCAACAAACAACCTTTGATCATTCTGATACACTTCCAGTCCAAGAAAAAACTTGAGAAAGCCCATGTCAGTGTGACATCCGTCACTTTTTCATTATATATATATATATATATATTTTAATAATAATAATAATAATAATGAAAATAATAATAATAAAAATAATGATAATAAGTAATAAGCTTAGTCTAGTCCAACCCCTCTTAAACCCATAACCAAACCATAGCCCAAACCCAAATCCCTTTTGTAGGCTTCCAGCCCAAGCCTGATCCGGCCCAAGATAGCAGGCCCATCCACAAGCCGGCCCACATCCTCCTCCTTACCTCCCTTACCTGTTAAAAAGAAAAAAAAAAAAACTGCTCCTACCTAGGCTCGAACCCGGGCAGAAGCCACACAACACCCACGTCACAACCATTTGAGCTATGTCTCACACTTGAACTTATCCCAACCCAAATAATATATAAACCCACCTCGCTGCTCATCTTTCCCTCCTTCTTCCCTTGCTGTTCGACGCAGCAGCAACAAAAAAAAAAGAAAGTTTCTTTTTTTTATTGTTTGACCAATTAATTGGCTTAATCACGTATTAATATTAGTAAACGTCATTTAACCATGTCAACAATCAAAAGCAATTATCCTTTAAACAAGCCTGTTCGCGCGACTACCATTAAACGGGTCAAAACTTTCTAAAACGACTAATCCGTAGGCCTCACTATAAATTGATACCTTCTACACCTTCACAACTCGCCAAACAACCTCCCTTCACTCTCAATTTTTCTGTTTAAACGATCTGCGATTCAGTTCCTTGTCGCGTTTGACTTTTTCCTTGACCAAGCCTCGTACACGATTACGATCAGTAAGTATTCTTCTTTTTGGTGGGTTTCAATGTTCGGAACCTTGTGAACAATAGCCCCAAAGAATCAGGGGCTATTGAGCACGAATTGAATGGATTGAATAATTAGGGGTCGAATCGTTTGATAATTGGGGAAGAACACATGAGCTGGTTAACTTATATAATTTTATTTTAGAACAGAAATAAACAAAATGAATCCTAGATCAGTTGGTTGGGGCTTTTGGCTAAACTCATTGAACCGGATCAGGTCTGGGGTTCAATCCTTGCAACCTACAAACATTTTTTTCCTTTTTATATACATATATTTTTACATATTAAACCTTTAAAAATAGTTTTTAAATACTAAACGTAGTTTATAAATTCTATAAAAATTATTATGTGATCTCCAGATGATAAAGTTCATCATCCAATTTTTGGCTTTTCAAAAATAATTTATTTAATATATATTATTAATAATACAAGTTTATTCATTTAAATTTATTAAATTCTATAAAAATATCTAAACGATTTTATTAAATCTCACAAAAATTATCCTAAACTTGTATATTCTTAAACGTTAGAAAATATTTTTTTTTTTTCAGAAAAACCGTTTATTTTATATTTTTAATTAATTTTTGTTAGTTTTAATCATAAATAAATCATAATAAATTCATTTTTCAATATTTTTGCACCAAAATTTTATATAAATTATTTCTAACTATCTAGAACTGAAATACAAATTTTTATTCAGAAATTCTTTAATTTTAATATTTTTAGATATTAAAGTCATATTTTGACAATTTAAAATAATTAGATTAAATATTCTTTTCTCAAGAAAATAATTTTATAAAAATTATTTTCATAATAAAAATCTTATGTTGTGACTATATTTAACTTAAAATTTTACAAAAAGACTTTTATTCAGTTATTTATTAAATTTCTTATATTTAATAAACAATTTGTTCATTAATCAAATAAACGTTTATACCCAATTTGAAGCCCTAGAAATACATGTATCCTAGAGTTATTTCCCTTACACGTTATCAAAATCTTTAGGTTGATATTTTGGGATAATTTCCAACACATATTTCGTTGTCCAAGTTCAATTTCAAGCTATTACGTAAACAGTGAGTATTCCTACCCCTTTTTGCTTTTATACATTTTTGGGGTGTTACATGTACACTATTACAATTTCAAATACAAGTTTACATTTTTACAATACAATTCTAGTACTATGTGCATGGCTTACAACGTGCTTTATGCTTAGACAATACATGTGGATTACATTTGTACTTAGTGAAATCATTAACATGGTACAAGCCGACCTTAACATTGGATAGCGCTATTTGGATTGACAACCCGCCTAGATTGATTCCCCCCCTTTTTCATCGAAGAATCCGTGGCCAGTGTTAAGCTTTTATCCATTTATTGGATGAGTACACCACCGTTCATACAGTACATTATACAGTCACAGGGTTGATTTCGCTCATTTGTATGATACATAGTTTACATATTTGCACTGTAGCATGCACTTGAATTGTATATCTTTTTAACTTACTATACATATCAAAACTAGGAATGCTCACCAACATTTCATATGTTGACCAAACCTATTTTGTACATGTTTCAGGTGCAGTTCGATCTAGTGCTTTAGCAAGAGACATTTAGTGCTTTTCAATATTTACATTCATTTAGACAATGTATTTTTCATTTTCATGTAAGACAATTTTGGATTATTCAATAATATTTATATTTTAGTACCATGTGCTTTTGAACAATCGTCACTACGTGGCACCTCGATGATTCCGCCATCGGTTGGGGTGTTACAGTCAGTCATCTTAAACTCCTGCTTCATACCTTCTTTAAATTCCTGCAATAGACTTCTACTGGGACTTGTGTAAATGATATCATCTACATACAAACAAACATAAATGATCCCTTTACTCATTAACTTTTTAACATAAAGTGTTGGTTCATTATAACTTCTAATGAACCCATAAGAGACAAAATAAGCATCTATTATGGCATACCAAGCCCTTAGGGCTTGTTTTAAGCCATATAGAGCTTTATATAGTCTATGCACTTTACTTTCCTGCCATTCCACTTCAAGTCCCTTAGGTTCTTCAACATATATTTCTTCATCAAGCTTGCCATTCAGGAAGGCTGATTTAACATCCAGCTGATAAACCAACCTTCCCCGAGCAGCAGACACGGCAATAACAGTCCTAATAGTTTCAAACCTTGCTACAGGGGCAAATGTATCCTGAAAATCAACCCCTTTTCACTGAGAGTATCCCTTGGCGACCAACCTAGCTTTGTACTTTATAATTTCACCATCTAGCCCCAGTTTAGTCTTGAATAACCACTTTAAGCCAACCACATTCTTGTTTATAGGTGCCTCAACAAGCTGCCAAGTATCATTCTTCTCAATTGATTTAATTTCTTCTACCATAGCTTCTCTCCATTCTTTCTTTATCACTGCATCCTCAAAACACATAGGATCAATAATGTTTAGTGCAATTCACATACCATGTAATCCTACATAGGAGATGTCTGCTCATAGATTTCATTGAGCTGTTTTGTCTTCAGAAGTAATGATGATGCATCAACAGTTGTTTCAGCACCATTAGAACAGGAAGGACCAGGAGCTTCATTTGTCACATTGTTGTTTGCTGCTTCATGAGTTTCATTTGGTTCAGGATGTACTTCACCATCAGGGGCATTATTGTCATCTGGAATGTCAAGCAAATCATTAAAAACACTTAAGTCCCATAAGTGTTTGTTTTTCTCATTCTTTACTTGAGACCAGTCCCATTGCTTATCTTCAAAGCACTTAATAACTCTTCTGGAGATAATCTGTTTATTGATTGGATTGTACAATCTATACCCCTTTGAAGGGTAAGAAGGTACAATCAATATGCACTTTGCAGAAGTAGCATCAAACTCGTGCTTCAATTGACTAGGCTTCAATCCATAAGCAATACTTCCAAAGACTCTCAAGTCTTCCACTTCAGGTTTTTCACCTGACCACATATGCAATGGAGTCTTGACATCCAGTGCCTTTGTAGGTGGTATATTCAGTACGTGGATAGCAGTAGACACTCCTTCAACCCAGAAATAACTAGGCATTCCTTTCTTTTGCAACATACATTGTGCTATTTCAACAATAGACCTGTTTTTCCTCTCACTCACACCATTTTGCTCAGGTGTGTATGGAGTAGTGAGCTGTCTTTTGATACTATGTAACTCACAGAAGGACTGGAACTCCTGTGAGCAATACTCACCCCTATCACTTCTTAACACCTTTATATATTTCTCACTTTGCTTTCAACAAGAGATTTAAACACTTTAAATTTGGCAAAAACTTCAGACTTTCTTTCTATAAAATACACCCATGTCATTCTTGAATAATAATCTATAAAGATAAGGAAGTACCTGCTACCACCAAGGCTCCTCACTGGCATAGGGCCACAAACATCAGTATGTACAAGCTCAAGAGGTTGAGTAGCCCTCTTGGTGCTTGCCTGGAAAGGAAGTCCATGCATTTTACCCAAGGCACACCCTTCACACTGCTCATAATCTTTCATTGCAGGTAGGGGTGTACAAAAAGCTCGCGACTCGAGGCTCGCTCGAAACTCGCTCGAAAAAAGCTCGAAAAAAGCTCGGCTCGAAGAGGCTCGTTTTGTTTTCGAGCCGAGCCGAGCTGGCTCGTTTTGTAATCGAGCCGAGCTCGAGCCAGGGGTGTTCAGCTCGTGGCTCGGCTCGTGGCTCAGCTCGATGGCTCGACTCGTGGCTCGGCTCGATGGCTCGACATATGGCTCGACTTAGGCTTGTGTAATTTAGAAAAATAAAAAAAATATACATGATTATGTGTAATTTTATTGTTTTTTATTTAATAAATATTTGTAAAAAAAATAAAAAAAAATATATCGAGCTGGCTCGAGCCAGCTCGAGCTCGGCTCGAACATTTACGAGCCGAGCTCGAGCTCGACTTTTCAGCTCGATCAGAAAAACGAGCCGAGCCGAGCTGGCTCGGTTTAGGTTCGAGCTCGAGCTCAAGCTGGGCCTGGCTCGGCTCGACTCGGCTCGTGTACAGCCCTAATTGCAGGCAGCCCAATCACCATTTGTTTATTGTTTAGTTGTTGAAGAGCCTGAGAATGAAGGTGCCCATATCTACAATGCCACAGCTTTGTATCTTCATAAACCTTGGATCGACCACTTCCTTTGACTTTTGTTGCATCTAAAGGAAACATGTTGTTGGCAGCCAACTGCACCCTCATCAGTTTAGATTGAGTCTCCTTATGAATGATTGAACAAGCATCATCATCAAACAAAAGGGCATATACCTTTCTCATTAACTTTCCAACACTCATTAGATTGTATTCAAGGTTTGGTGCATAATAAACATCATCTAGATACTTATAATCACCATTTGAAATTCTAATTTTAATTGTACCTTTTCCTTCCACAACCAAATTCTTCTTGTCTCCCAACTTTACATTCAACTTGAAAGACTCATCTAAATTCACAAAGTTGGTTTTGGCACTTGTCATATGATTGGAACAACCTGAGTCTATAAACCAAAGACTCGGGTTTTCATGTACCACATCTGCACTCAAAGCCATAAACAAGTAAGGAGTTTCATCATTGTTACCTTCTTCTTCTTCTGTATTGGCTGCAACTTTGGCTTGACCTTCATCATTAAACCAACACTCTCTTTTGACATGTCCAAATCTATTGCAATTGTAACATTGGGGCCCTTTGTTCCTGTCTTCATTCATACGCCCCCTTCCTCTTCCTCTATAATTGCTTCTTCCATGTCCTCTATTGTTCTGTTCATAAGACAATCTCCTGTTTCGTTGATAGGCTTGCAAAGCCTGCTCATCAGGTCTCTCTTTGTCCACACTTTTACCTTCACCTAGCCTGCCATTCAATATCTCCTCTTGAGATTGTAAGGATCCCATCAACTTGACAGGAGTCAAGGTGCTGAGATCATATGCCACCTCAATAGATGGCACAACATAATCAAATCTGGCAGGTAAGGCTCCTCAAGATCTTTTCAACAATTTTATGATCAGAGATCTCCTCACCAATGGCTCTTTGTTGTCTGACTATTCCTATTACATGTGAGAAATAGTCACCAACAACTTCTCCTTTTTTTCATCATCAGGTTCTCAAATTCTCTCCTCAACCCTTGTAGTTTTACAGCCTGCACTTGGGAATCTCCTTGAAACTCCATTCGTAGTATCACCAATGCATCTTGGGAAGTTTCTGCAGCAGCAATATGTGAGAACAAGGTGTCATGAACACCTTGTTGAATGACAGCCAAAGCCTGAGCATCTCTTTTGAGTTCTTTCCTTGTTTCCTCCAAGTTTTCTCCATGATCTGTCATACCCAGGTTCACAAGGTCCCACGACCCTTTAGACCTGAGGATCGTCTTCATTCTAATACTCCAATGCTCATACCCTTCTCCCTTGAAAATAGGGAGAGGAGTTTAAGATGGATGTGACACATTGATTGCTTCGGCCATGATCAGATTCACCCAGAGCTCTGATACCACGTGTTGGTATGAGCTTATCAATAACACACACTCACAAAGATAAACACTCAATAAATGCAATGCACAAATTATTATTAATCACTAATAATTGAGAGTACATAATTGAAAAGGAAAACAAGACTGAACTTAAATAAGCAAATACATAACGATTAAACAAGAAACTAGCTAACAACCCTTAATACCCGGACAAAGCAACAACCTTGTAAAAAACTTTATTGAATTCAAAACAACCATCATGTGCATGCATGAAAACAGGAGAAGAACTTCAATTACTTTCAACAAATATTTTGGTATCTGGTGAATTTTCTTATTAAAAAGAAGAAACAAGTGACAAACACAAAAAAATAGATAGCTAAAAGTTTATGTAAATAAGAGGTTGATTGAGAGAACCTAGTGATTGAGCGCAACTATAAATAGGCTCACTCATTTAGGCATTTCCAAGCCTTCTTCCTCATTGTTATATCTCATACTCTCAATCACCCTCTCTCCCTCTCACTCTAGGAATTCGATCCTGTATTTTCATTGTCATATCATCTACATTCGATTAGTGATTGTGTGTGTTGGATTCCACACTTCACACACTGCACATTTCACACACGGTGTAGAATCTGAGATCCAATCTTGTCAGTCGAACCTACATAAAGCCTTAGCATTTGGACATTAAGCCTAATAGTTAAGCCCTTAAGAGTGTAAAAAAATTGAGCACGAGCATAACCCTTAACATATGTTAGAGATTAAATTGTGCTTAATTATATAAATTATATTATTGTTGAATTAAGAATTATTATTTATATTTAAAATTTACAAATTCGCCGGTTTTTGAAATTTCATGAGGAGCAATTTCAAAATTTTATGGGTGTAGTCGAGATTTTAATGCGTTATACACTAATTTCTTTTTAAGGTGGTGACTGCCCCCATGGGGCAACCATATGTACGCCTCTTGTTATCAAGGCGTTTAGTAAAGATGCTCATCCCTTCCCAACTGGTTGGAGGATTCTAGTCTTATGGTGAACATTGATATAGATTTGGGAGTAAGTTTACAACGTATACACGTTAGCCATTCTAAAATAATCTATAAAAATTTCTCAAGTTTTGCAATGGCTCCATTTTATATCAAACTTTTATAATTATTCAAATTGAATTCCTAAATCTAACAATTATGAAACCCGGTTATTAATTAGTGACTCTTTTTCTGCATAATTACATTAAAGTATGTTAAACCTGAAAAAAGAATCATTATATGGTAACCAAACCTCATATAAGGTACGCTAAGCCATTTTTTAAACTAATATTGCTAAAAGAAAATCATTAACAATGAAATAATATAAAAACCGATTGCTGCAATAGTGAAACTCAGGTGGTTTTTTGCAACTAAAAAAAGTTACGTACTTACTTTAATCAAACTTTAAAGAAGCTTTGTTAGACTATCAGGAGTGGGGGCGGGGAAAGAGGCGGGAATGACTTGAATGGGGGGAACACGCCGCCAGGGGGAAGAGGGCGGGAAGGGGGGTGGCGTGGAGCAGAGAAATGGCGTGGGGGCACTTTCTTTTGATTGTGATTGGTTGATTTTTTTTAACTTTAACACACACATAATTAATAATAATAATAATATTCATCCCCCCCCCCCCCCCCCCTTTTCCACTCCCCACAACTTTCATCCCCTCCACGTGAGACCCAAAAGTGCCACATAGTGTTTCATCCCCCTCTTTCCCCCACCACTCCTTATAGTCTTAGGATTACTATGGTGGAACATACCCTTTTTTTAAGGCTAGTGTAGCGGTAACCCAAGTAAAGTACAACCCCCGTGCCCAAGGTCAAATCCCCCGCTCGCACGACCCTTTTAACATTAATGGGTATGGTTTGCAGCAGCAAGGAACTTGAGTCGCCTTCAGACGGGAACCCTCCTAAGAGGTAAATCCTCCCACCTCAAACCAGCTGAACTGAAGATAATTGACTCGAACATTCCGTTTTGATATGTCATATATAAGTTATTTACATAGTATCAAAGATATACCATAAATAGGAAATGTATGAAGTCATCTATCAATAACATGTGTATGATAAAGCAAGAAATAGCTTTGTCTTAAAGAAAAAAATAAACTAAATATGAACATGTTTCTCACATGACAAGAAACATGTACATTCAAGTTACATGTTATTCCTCGCATTTTTAAATGTCCTAACTTTCAATATGTCATTAAAAAAGACCATAAATTAGAGAGTCTTATTATTTTTAATATAAATACCCTATTGTTATGGTGTTGAAAAAAATCGAAAACCCAATCACGTAAAACACAATGAGTATCAAACTAAAAATGCAATACACAATAGACTAAGGCCCTCTTTGGTTGGGTCTGAACGACTCTGACGGGTGCCCTCATCAGGTGACGTGTTCAGTCAAAAACGAAGCTGCAGCTCTCTCTTCTTCGATCTCCTCTGTCCAGCTCTCTCTCTCTCTCTCTCTCTCCCCTCTCTCTTTTTCGTCGCTTCTCTCTCTCTCTTGGCTCTTTCTCTCTCTCTAACCCTTTCTTTCTTCTTTTTAGTAGCGTGTGTTGTGTGTGCTGGTGTACATGTTTGCGTGTGTAGAGTTTATAAAACGGTGAGTGTTTTTGTGGGTGATGTGTGTTTTAAAGTTTAACCATTCAGATGTCCAACCAAACATCACTTACCCATTAGGCACTTAATCATTCAGAACCTCTTAACCATCTAGACATCTTATTGGGTCAGCACTTTATTCAGAAGTTGCCAAACGGCCCCTAAGACATAATTGACAACATACTCAAATATAATGGACAACAAACTAAAACACAATGAAAACCTATAGTTTTGAAAGAAAAAAAAAAATCATATACATAGTTGTGTAACACAATGAAAAGCAAACTAAAAACACAATAGAGAACAGAAAACAAGCTAACATCACAATAGATTAAATACACAATGAACTAACATATTTAAACCCATTTGAAAAACACACTTATAACACAATAGATAGAAAACCCACCAAAAGTGTAATTTAAAAAAATTACATAGCAATATCTTATTCATATCAAAGATATAAAACGCTCGTCATTATAGTAATTTTTTTTTTAAATTTCGTATGAATTTTTTTTTTTTTTTGACGTTTTAGAAAGAAAGTCAACAACTATGAGCTATTCCCTTTTTATTACATTCTCCCTCTGTTCTTATGATGCTTTTTCACAAATAAATCTCAACCCTCCAAATTCAGATAAATAAATTAGATTGGTTCATACACTAATCATCTTTCATATATTATCGTTGAACTATGTATGTAATCTAATCTAATTAAAATATTATTAATATGGGGATTTGGTTCAAATGAGAACCTTTGACTAATTAAGAACTCAGAGAACCATTTTGGATCACACATTTCTCTAAGTCAATTTTTTTTTTGCTAAATCGCTCATATTCCCACAAGTTTTTTTTTTTTTTTTTTTTTTTTTTTGCATTTATACATATATGTATATACGTGCCTAAAACTACAAAACTAGTATTGTACATATATGGACATGCATGTTTAGTAATGTACATACATGTGCAGATGTTGTAACACCTCTCCTCTAATATATTCTAATATTGTCCGTTTTGCCCAATAAAAGCTTATGGATTTGTTTTTGGTTGCTCGAGTGAAAACTTCCCAGGAGATCACCCATCCTAGTATTGCTTTCACCTGAGCACGCTTAACTGTGGAGTTTTCATGTGCTCCACAACCATCATCAACATCATACTCAGTTAATCCCACCAATAGCAAAGCTAAGGTGGGGTCTCAGGAAGGTAAGATGTAGACAGCCTTACCTCTACCCCTAGGAAAAGAGAGACTGCTTCCAGTGAGACCTCCAGCTCGATAGCGGTTTTGTATCAAGTTTTTGACATTACTTATGAACCAAGATCTCTCTTATCCACGGATGATGTGGGATATGCCTAGGGTATTACAGATGTGTTGAAATAATTTCAATTACATGTATAGAAAGAAATATTTTGGGTAAGAGCATGTTATTTTAATGTACAAACGTGTTATAACAGTGTACCGTAAATCACGTATGTCGTCTACAAAAGGCTCTCTACGGACCTCAACAAGCGCCACACGCTTGGTTTCAGCGACTTAGCCACTTCTTGGAGGGGCGGCTCAATCTTGTTGGGGGCCTAAAGCAAAATCTAAAATGGGGGCCTTGTTAAACATATTGTTTTACTTACAAGTCTAATAGATCGAGATAGTATAACTAATAAGTGATAAATTTTTGCAAATGTGAACCTCGAATATACTATGACAACAAAATTTATAAGTTCTTGTGAACAAACGAATATTGATTATGACCCTCTGTCCACACTTCTTGCACCTATTTCAAACCAATATTAATAAAATTGGGATTCTTCTCTTTTTGAAGGCTAGTTATGGATTGCCCTAATGCTAAATAAAAATGAGGGTCAAAAACAGATTTATTTCAGAGAAAAAAATGGGGGCCTAAAGCATGTGCTTGCTTTCACTTGGGTTGAAGTCGGACTTGCTTCTTGGTTAAACATGGCTTTATGTGTAGTCAAGCTGATACCTCCTTATTCATCTTCAAAAAAGGCACTGCAGCTGTTTATCTTCTTGTTTATGTTGATGATATAATCATCACTGGTAGTGATTCTTCCCTTATTCAGAATTTCATTGGTCGTCTCCACCAGGAATTTTCGATTAAAGATCTAGGTGCTCTTGGTTATTTTTTGGGTCTCGAGATTACTCGCTCCTCTAATGGTATTTTTCTCAGCCAAGCAAAGTATGCACACGATTTTGGCTAGAACAAGTCCCTTGGATTCAAAGGGTGTTGCGTTTCATGAGCCTACTTTTATAGGTCTTTGGTCAGAGCTTTCCAATATCTTACTATTACACGACCAAACCTCTCTTATGTTGTTAATCAAGCTAGTCAACACTTGCAGGCTCCTACAGTCTCTCACTTTCAATCAGTTAAACACATTCTTCGCTATGTTAAAGGCATCATCTCCTTTGGTTTTACTTTCTCCAGACCTGCTACTACTTCTATGGTTGGCTACTCTGATGCAGATTGGGCTAGATGTATTGAGACGAGACGATCTACTTATGGGTATTCTATTTATTTGGGTGGTAATCTTGTATCTTGGAGTGCGAAGAAACAACCTATGGTGTCTCGCTCCAGTTGTGAATCTGAGTATCTTGATATGGCTAACCTATCTGCTGAAATAATTTGGATTACTCATCTCCTTCGAGAGCTTCATGCATTACCTAAGGCTCGTCCTACCTTGCTCTGTGACAACAAAAGTGCTATCTTTCTTAGTCAAAATCCGGTTTCTCACAAACAAGCCAAGCATATCGACATTGATTATCATTTTGTTTGTGAGCTTGTGTCTTCAGGTCGCCTTCATACCAAGTTTGTTCCATCCAATCTCCATGCTGCAGACATCTTTACCAAAAGTCTTCCTCGCCCTCTCTTCGAAAGGTTTCATGGCTGGCTTCGTATTGGTCTGCCACCATTTTGATTGGCAGGGGATAACAATGTACCGTTATCATGTACTTGATTTACGGAAATCATGCTCACGAATATACTTTATTATTGTAATTACTATGTATATTTAGTTTCCTAGAAAAATGTAATATATACATATGTATAATAGAATATATAGGATTCGGATCAAACGAGAACTCCTTTGAGTTGTGAGAACTCGACGTAAAATGTGAATTTAATATTTTTTTTTGCAAACAGGCGTAAAAATGTCTAAACCTCTAAGTAAAAAAATGAAAAAATAAATAAATTATTAATGACGTTTTTACATTGGTGTAAAGAAATCTTGCCCCTATGTAACTAAATTAATATTTTATTCAATATTTTATTCTGGTTTAATTCACAACCACACATTCATTATCTATATCTATATCTATATCTATACTACTATATAGTGTGTTCTGGATGGGCAAAAATATCATTTCATATTCACCTACAAGGATAAAAGTGTAATTTCATTAAATTTGCAAGACAAATTTAATACAAAATTAAATAACTTATTAACTTATTATTTGAAGTCAAACAAATTATGATAAATAACTTATTAACATATAATAAAAATAATACATAAAAGTTTGACTAACATATTCAAACTCAAATAAAAGGAAGAGGCATCGTCTCATTCGTGACTGACCTGGTCATTAGAAAAACCAAAATAAATGTCAAACAAGAATACATGATGACTTTTAGTTTTAAAATTATTGTATATGTAATAAATGTTTAGGGTTGAAAATTACAATCAGACAAATGTTGTGTTGATCAAAAGCAACGTTATGGTTATTGTGTTAATTAAGAACAACGTCATGGTTTCTTTCGTCAAATGTCATGGTTTCTTTGATCCGCGCATACATCCCAAACTTCTCCTTTGCATCTAGAGGCGTCTCATTAGACGAAACAATCGCCAACATGAGAAATGACATATACATGTTTCGAACATATTAGGGAATATATCACAAATTCGACAAGTTAATACAACAAGATGATAAACCCATCCCATACGCCATTCTTTATTTTTGATGCTTCATTTAGAGTATTTAGTTTCTTTTTTTTTTACCTAAGAATAAAATCTTGTCTTCTGCTTCAAGTTTTCAGTATTCTTCTGCATCACTTTATATTTTCATACGTGCTTTCAATATTAAAGGACTTCCCTTACATATATTGTGTTAAGGAATATTTCTTTTAAAAATTATTTTTCACTTATGTTTTTTGTATTTAGAAAACTCTATGGTGTTATCTATTGTTTCACACTTTGGGTTACTATTACACCGATATTTATTAAAAACTTAACGTGTTATTATAATACAATATCTACATCTACTTCATACTAAAATTGTACACCATCCGATCATTACACATTATCAGTATGTTTGTATAATGTACAATATCAACAACGTGATTGACCAAACGCAACAGCCAAACATAGTGCAGCCCCGCCACAACGAGCGGGTTCCTGCTAGTTGAATAAAATAAGTGTATGGTTATAAAGTGAGTTCTCATGGTTCTCATAACTCAAAGGAATTCTCAAATGATCTCATCCCTATACTTATATACACATATGTATAAATGCAATATACACATATGTATAAATAATAAAAAAAAATTGTTCTTACAACAAAAGCTACAATTTAATAAAAACTAAAATTGTCTTATTGTTGTAAACAAGCCTAATAGCAAATATGAGAAGAGATAATAGGGAGAAAGAGAGGTTTTATTATTAATTGGTGTGTCTTTACAATGAGATACAATGAGGGTATATATAGGAGTACAAAACTTGGAGGATAAGCTAGTCTAATTAAGGAGGTAATAACCACATTAATACAATATATTTATAACACTCCCCCATGGTTATCAACTTAATACGCTTTGAGATGCTGCCTCGTTAAAAACCTTGCCAGGAAAACCCAGTGGGACAAAACCATAGCTAAGGGAAAAAAGAGTGCAACGCGTATTATCCCCCCTGATGATGTTGTCTCATTAAAAACCTTACTAAGAAAACCCAATGGGATAAAACTTAGTGAAGGGAAAAAGAGTGCAACTTGTCTGATACTCCCCCTCATTTGAATATGTATTCTCTAAATCACTGGTGTGGATCTTCTATAGAAGTTTCTCAAAACTTTTGTAGTTAATGATTTGTTACTTGATCCCTTGGGGTGCAATTTTTTGTGTTGAGCAATGTTGTATGATCTTCGTATGAGATTTCTGGTGCATTCTTGTATAAGCAATTACCATAATATCCACAACTATGTTGTATTACATTCTTGCATCTATAAGACTAGCCAAACTTGTTTTCATAGGTTAGTAAAATATAATTTCAAATCTTACATACCTTTGATGTAACAAAATAGTTCTAATAACCCATTCCAATGCCTCTTTGCTTGACACATACTAAACCATGACAATAAATTCAAATAAAAAATATTATAGTCATGCATAGCTAACAAGACATAAATGCACATATGAATTTAACTATGGTACATTTAGAGTGAGAATCTCTACAATGGTAGGAGATGAAAAAAATTTGTTTTCAATATCAAGTAATTGGACAACCTTTAATTTCTTTAATTATCAGCTTTGTCCATTATAAAATGTCCAAACATTTCTAGATATACTTTGATGGATTGATAAACATATCATTACACATATACTCAACTATAAGTCGAGCAACAACTAAACTGTGTCAAAGACTTTAAAAAGTTCCCTCTTCAAAAGTTCAAGGTATTGATATCAATGCTTGAGGCATCTTCAATCCATCAAGGACTTTTTCCATCTTGAGCAATTACGCAAGTGCATTCACTATTCAATTGGAAAATCAATAACATCTATTTGTCCAATCTATATTGTACCATTCTTATACATTGAGGTATTAATCATCGAGTTCAATTTATTCTCTGCGTGTGTGTTGGTGTGCAAGAATTACATCCTACGATGTTTCATATTATCTTTTAAGCACTCAAACGCTTTAGGACACTCATGAGGAGTTCCAGTTATATTCAACTCAATCATATAAGTATTCAGATCTAATTCTGTTCATAACAATCATAATGTTCTCGAGAACTTACTTTACATGATTTTGACAAGTTAAATCCCTCATTAGGTACTTCCATGTAAACTTTTAGTATCAAATGATACATAACATTTATAAGACGCATATCAATTTTATATTACCAGACTAATAAAATATTGGAAAGTGATTGCATCCACCACTGGAATATGTGTCTCATCATAATCAATAATGGGTCTTTGCGTAATTCTTGTGCTACCAATTTTGCCTTATATCATTTTCTTTTTTTTTTCTTTTTTTTAAATGTTGATTTGCACAAAAGATCTTTTCATATCAATATGTTTTACAACTTTTGTTGTACGGACTACTGGTCCAAAACATTCCTTTTCAATAGAGAATTCAACTCTGCCGTATTTACGTCTTTCCATTTTTTGGCCAATCATTTCATTGTATTCCTTAATAGGCGGATCTTACATCTTGATCCTCATTTCAAGCGCTACATTACATAAAATTTATAACGACGTCGGTTTTATTTCGATTCCATACATTTCATAGACATGATACTATATAACGAGATCTCTTTATTTTCAAGTACCTGAGGTTCTTCTGGAACCATCATGTCTAATGTCTCTTCAGGAGACTTTTTTTACTATAACCTCGACTTGACCATCTTTCTTACTTGCTTCAATTTCTCGAGGATTTTTATTCATGGAATCGAACAGTCTATCACACTTCAAGCGCGCAATAGACTTATAAGATTATTTGGAGCATTAGCAGTTGGTATATGTGACTTAATTTAGCTAGTCTACATATTTAGGTCAGCTAATGTGTCTGGTAAATGATTTATTAATCGTTGTAAATGAGTTATGCTTTGAAATTATGGTCGAACTTCATTTTTTAGGATCAATTGTAACTCATACCAACTCCTTTCGTTACCAACTACCTTTTATATCCCCCTGATGTTGGAAATGTTAATCCATTGAGATGGATAACAATTAATTGAGCCATAAATAAATACCTCATTAAAGGCTCTATTCATCATCGTATATTCCCAACCACCTTTTGAGGTTCCATCTTTGTGCGTCATGATGGATCAATTTCAATATATGTCGCAAAACAAAAATATTATATGGGCAATATTTGGTTTCTGACCAAAAACCAACTATAATGGGGAGAAACTATTACTACGTATTGGCTTGATGTGAATAAATTTTACTGCATGTAAAATCACATTTACTCAAATATAAACATGAACTTTTGCTCTCATGATCATTGACGTTGCAATCAATAGTAGATGTTTAGTGATCGTCTATATGTGTATGAACATAAGCTACTAGTATTTCAATACTTAGGAATTGAATTCACCAAATACGCCATTTAGGAATAATGTGCTTGATATCTTATTACCTACGCCATATATCACATAAACTTCAGGTTGCGCACTTGATAACCATTTACACGATGCATCGATTTCAAATACTAAATGCTATCATGTTAGGATATGTGTATCCTTTAATCAATTCCAAAATATGTAGTGATACTCATCCCACTTTATATGGCAAATATATAATTTTGCTTAAGAGCAAACATTAAATGGTATCATGCTATGTATCAGATTGAAGAATCTTTAAGTTCTTCATTATGTTCACATCATCATCAACTTGGTGTGGTCTTACCGGTCATGCCAACTAATTAAATAATTATGATCCATAAACTCCTGGTTTATGATCACATATGTATTACTTGCATGTATGTAATACAAACGTAAGATATGAGAGTATGTACAGAATCTTCAAACCATCATCTCATTATTAACATGACCATCATTACAATTCTAAATGGTCGATCTCATCATTACAAATTTCTCAATTATCTCCATGATCATTACCTTTACAATGATCAATATGTAGTCACATTCACTTCAGGGAATGGAGTATAAACGAAACAAGCTTCATAACTTTTCATTATTTACTCGATCACAAGAATATGAGATGATTTCAAACTTTTCATACTCACTTAATGATATGGTTATTTCATGAGCATATCTCATATGTGACAAATTATTACACATGTTGCACTCTTGCTTGTCTAATATACGACAAGAAATACGAGAGAATAATATATCTCATTCTTGCATAATTACTTCATTAGTATGCCACTTTTAGTGGTCGATTTCAATATTAACATCGTTGATCTTATTATCAACATGATGATCATTACAACTTCCTTATTTACTATGATCATAACCTCTATAATGATCATTTTGTGATCATCATTTTATTAACAAAGCTGATCTCATTAACATGAGCAACATAACAATTTTCACAATTACCATAATCACGGTTTTTTACACCAATTATTATAGCATCGCATTCACTTCAGAGAACGAGATAGAATCCGAAAACATTCATGGATATTCATTCGTTTTTTTATGGATATAAAGTCACTTCAAACATTTCACCCAATTTTAATGACATTGGTATTTCAAGAGCATATTTGAGGTTTGACAAACAAAGAAAACTTGTTTTTATCCAATTTCCGTCATATATAAACTTTTATTCACATAACATCCATGGAGAAGTAATTATATGTCCAAGTCATATAATATTATCGGCACAACATTTTACGGTCTTTATAACAAGATAATGAGATTCAAGATGTATGACACTTTGAATGTCAAATGTAAATCTTTCATGAGAGTGATAATAAACCGTAACTTTTATTCAATATCATCTGTATATATCCACTTATTAAAAAGGAAATAGTGTTAATCTTCCAATAACTATTAGACATCATTCTCTACTTAACCAACATCAGGTATGTCGTTTTCAATATATTATTGTTCAATAAATTACAAAATGTATATACGAAGAAAGCACCATTTTGTTATGCATCTTAAATCATAAACATCATTTATATATGTATGCATAAGAAATTCATACTTGAATCTTAACTAATTTCTTTCAAACAAATCATGTTAATACAAATGCAACCAATAGCTGACCTAAAGTTTTCACTTTTAATGAAACAAAGGATATCTAATTTTCAATTTGAATACTTAGAAATGTAGAAACAAAATGATGTAAATACTATAATCAACAAGTAAAAACTAAACCATACATATCGATAATACTTGCAGGTCATTTAATTTTTCTATAAGTATTGCTAAGTAGCTAATATTAAAGTCAAATAAAAATCGGAAGTCATGTAGACTTACTTAAAAAAAATCACCTGCTTTGTTATTTTATTTAAACCAACGTTTGATCTGTTTTCCTTATATACATAAATAATTAATAAAATAAACATAATTAATTATATAGATATAACTGATGTACCATATTTAACATGATGAACTAAAAATCATAATATGCGATATGATAGAACATAATTTGATTAAACAATAATAAATATCAATCTCGATTTAACCAAATATTGATAATCCCAACTTTGGGGGGTTGGAAGGCAGCAGTCCCAACTTGCAACTTGTACCACAGCAGTCCCAACTTGTCAACTATTTAACTTGGTTGGTCCCAGACTAACTGAGGTTAACTTTTTCTGTTAAATGCCACGTGGGCATCCCACGTGGCAGTCCATGTGGCATAGTATGTCCAGTTGGCAAAAAACGTGGGTCCCACTTGTTTTTTCAATTAAAAAAAACCTATGCATATATTATTTTATACCTTTTATATATCTACATCTGTGTATATATACAGAGAGAGAGAGAGAGAGAACCCACCCCCTTCTTCATCGTCCTCCTATCACCACCGTCCTCCACCACCATCTCCGACGACCACCAACCCACAACCGCCTGTCACCACCCTCCCTCCTCCTCCTTTGTCTACCCTCCCTCCTGCAACAACCCCCACCACCAACCTGCAACAACCCAAAGCCTAACCCGCCACCACCAACCAAAGCCCACAACCTGCAACAACCCGCCACCACCAACCAAAGCCCACCCACCATCATTCCCCTCAACCTCCACCCCATAATCACCACTCTACCATTCACCCCCACCAACCACCTGTAAAATTAGGGCTTTCCCCCAAATTTTAGGGTTCTTATTTCTAACCCTAACATCATAAATTGAAGAAGACGACAGCTCTGTGTTAGGGCTAGTTATTTTGATTTCTTGCAAAGACGAGGCGACGACCCCTACACAGGGTTCAACGGAAGCTTGGTTAACTTGTTTAATTGGGCTGGTTGATGGTGACGAAGGCAGTGGAGGTGGTTGATGGTGACGAAGGCAGTGGAGGTGGAGGTGGTTGATGGTGACGAAGGCAGTGGAGGTGGTTGATGGTGACGAAGGCAGTGGAGGTGGAGGTGGTTGATGGTGACGAAGGCAGTGGAGGTGGTTTGCAGATGGCGGCGGTGGCGGTGGAGAAGACGATCGGGTGGTGGTGGAGAAGACAACCACCTGTTCTTTCTCTCTCTACGTTCTCTCTCTCTCTCTCTCAGCTCTTTCTCTCTCTACGTTCTCTCTTTCTCAGCTCTTTCTCTCTCTGTATATGTGTATATATATTGTATATGTGTGTATATACATTGTATATGTGTGTGTATATATATATATAAATATTTTGATATAAAGATTAAAAAAAGACACATGTACATTGTGGGACCCACATTTTTTTTTTCCATCTAGACAGATTTTGCCACGTAGGACTGCCACGTGGGATGCCTACGTGGCACTTAACCGGAAAAACTAACCTCAGTTAGTCTGGGACCAACCAAGTTAAATAGTTGACAAGTTGGGACTGCTGTGGTACAAGTTGCAAGTTGGGACTGCTGCCTTCCAACCCCCCAAAGTTGGGATTATTAAATTCCATTTCCCCTTTGTTATAATAAGGGTTATTTGAAGAGATCAAAAAGAATAACAAAACAAGTCTCTAATACAACCCAAAATTGTATGAACTACGATATGGATTATATATGAGATAATAAAGAATAATGATAAAGTAACAAGACAATATGATATACCTTATGATGGTATGATTCTACTTTAAAAGTAACTCGTGCTGATAACGTGTTGTAAACAAGCCGAATAGCAAATATGAGACGAGATAATAGGGAGAAAGATAGGTTTTATTATTAATTGGTGTGTCTTAACAATGAGATACAATAAGGGTATATATAAGAGTACAAAACTTGGAGAATAAGCTAGTCTAATTAAGAAGGTGATAACCACATTAATACAATATATTTATAACACTTATAAAAATGTGTGGTCAAAATGATTCTCTCACATTTTAAAATAGAGATTGATTCTCTTAGACTGTCCGTTGTGGCCCGCGAGCCACAGCTTTATCCACGTGGGCTCCGCTAGCGACAACACACTGACGCGATGACTGCTGCGAGCGATTAGACGTGAGCTAGCTGGCGTCCGTTAGCGGCTGACCGAATGTATTAAATTCAAAATTTAATTACCTTTATTAAATTTTTTCACCCATCTCCCCTGTTTATTTAACCCTCAACTTCTTCTTCTTCAACAAACCTTCAAATAAAACCTCACAACCTTCAACCTTCAACCTTCAACCTTTTGTCTAGTGTAATTTTTTTTTTTATTCTAGTGTTATTTTCTTTTTTTTAGTGTAATGTTTGTGTTTTTATTTTAGTGTAATTTTTATTTTATTTTAGTTTAATGTTTTTTTTTAAATGTGGTAAATAATTAAATATATTTGCTAAAAAAAACCCCGCTGACCCTTACCCATAACACCCTCACGCGAGCAATCGCCGGCCGCTAACCAGTGCCACATAGCCATTAACGTGGTAAAATATTATTGGATAAATCCCTCACTCACCTCTACCCACAACGGATACTCTTAGAATCCATTTCATTTGTATTCTATTAAAGTCTAAATTAATTAAAATTTTAGGTAAAACTTGGAACTTGTATGCCACATTATTGACTAGGGGGGACACATTCTATATCTATATATGCACATCAACTAAATATCCAAAAACACAAACTCTAAAACACAAAATGGACCAAAGTATCTACTCACACTCTTCATCTTCTTCTTCTTCAACTTCAACCAATCGTCTACCAAAAACAACAAAATCTAGCCGATCATCATACACCCGTTCCCTCCATTCGGTTGGTAAACTGACCCAAAAACCGATCACCAAACCATTCATCGCACCATTGCCCCCAACTCCACATAAAGTTTACAACGTTAGTCCTTCCAATTTTAAAGAAGCCGTTCGGTTGCTAACCAGCACCCCTGAATTTCAATCTCCGAAACCACGACCGCCATCGCCACACCCACCTTCGTCATCTAGCCCATTATCGAATTTGTCTCCTGATTTTTCTGGCTTCTTGAACGAAACAGTGGATACTAATATGTTTATTTCATTGTCACCTGTGATGGACTATCCGTACGAATGTTTTATCATCTAAAGCAGAAGTGGATTAATGTGAAGCTTACTTAAGATGATATGTGATGTTGTTCTAGCTAATGAAGATGATACGAATCAGTTGTTGAACAGATATTAATTGTTGGCTAGCTCTCATGGTTTTACTAGCATTGTAATATTCAACGCAAAGTTAAAGATGTATTTGAGTTTTATATGTCAAATTATTATTATTAATTAAAATGAAAAATGGCTTCTTGCAAATAGTAATGTCAAATAAAGACGATTGTTGACTGTAAACTAGATTTATATTATATTTTTTATATAGTTGTATTGTATTATTTCGATATCTGAATCATGTTGATGATATTCATGAGGGTATTCTTTTTTTTTTTTAGATCAAGCATTTCTAGGTGATATTGGATTGATGGGAAATTACATGTAAAAATGTTTAAAAAAAAAAAAAGTATTTAGAAACCATACACCCTATAATTAGGATTCATACACCCTAGCCTACATCACAGACCAACAGGAAGCTGCCACATACTCAGAATATGATGTCATACCCTCCAAATGTGATGTCACATGATGTATGAATCCTAGAACCCTAAAAAAAGAATGAAAGAAAGAAAAAGAAAAAAACTAAAGTGAGTTTACTTCCAATATGAATGAGCGGACTACCTAGTTTTACACTGAATTGCTTGTTGGTTTCTTAGGTGGTGTTTGTTTTTTAATAGAAGCACTTCGTGACCTCTATTGTCTGCGCCGTACAAACACGCACAGACATTGAGGTGCTATAGATCGTTTGTTTTTTGGAACACATGGACCTAGAAAATGTCTATCCTTCCTCTTTTTAGGGTAGACATTTTCAAAACACTTCTGAAGTCTTCTTGCCTCTTCTCCATTCTCTCATCTCCCTCACAAAACCACAACCCTAGTTTTCCAATCTCCCTCCTGCACCACCACCCTCAGCCACCCTCCTCTTACCCCACAACGTCTCCCTCCTCCCTCTTCCCTCCCATGAAACAACTTTATCAGTGGACGGGTCATCAACCATATCGTAGGTTTTTACTAAAAACGGCGGCGGAGCATTGACACTGGACATCGGAAGTGGCGCAGGCGGTGGAACGGCGGCAACGCCACCGTTTGTGGTGGTTTCCATGAAGATGGATGTTGTGGTAAATTTAGGGTTGTGTGAGTACCATTTATAAACCCAATAAATGGAATTAGAGTGGAAGTGTGGAGAAAACTTTGGAAAAAAAAATGGTGATTTTTATTTTAAGAAGATGAAAGAGGGACACGAGGAGGTAGACAGATAGATTTTTATTTTATTAATATCATTTTGTGTTATAAATAGTAGATTCTTCAAATGTTGGGGCATAACATTGTGATGGGTTGTGGTGGTTCATGGTGGTTATGGTGGGTGTTGGTGATGGTGGGTTATGGTGGGTTGTGGTTGGTTATGGTTAGGTTATGCTACAGACGTTAATAAACAAATAGTTTTCTTTTTTGCAGACTGCAGACCTTTGGTCCATCTCTTCTCCTGCAGATGTGGTCCGCAGACTGCAGACATTTTACCTCTTCAAAAACAAACAACACCTTAAACACCTACTAATGCAAAAAAAAAAAAAAAAAAAAAAAACTATATTTCACACATGAGTTAAATGTTGATGTTTTAAACTAGCTGTTCTAATTCTTAATTTGTGGATCATCTAATTACATAAAGGTGAGCCTTAGATCCCAATTGTCTTGTAATTTAGAGATCATGGTTGGAGCCATGAAAACAATCACTTGCAAAACTATAACGTAAACATACAAATATCAGAACCAAATTAAGCTGACATCCCCAGAACCCGAGCATGCATGCTAGAGTCTCATGCACCTAGTGAAGAACAGTATGGATCAATGCTTGCCCTTTTCTCATTGATCTCATCATAATATATACAAATCCTTAAACTTGGGGAGAAAGAAATTACCAAAATTAATTACAAGATAATCTATCTGAATTACATTAGGAACATTTTAGATTTATACTCTTTTACACCCCCGTAGTCGAAACGGGAGGTTTCCGTATGTTGAGACTGGAACGAAAATTGTCGAACAACACTCTTGGGAGGCCTTTGGTGAATATGTCCGCAATTTGAAATCTTTTCAGAGTATGTAGAATTCGAACGGTTCCTCTCTGTACATGCTCCCGAACAAAGCGAATATCCAACTCAATATGTTTAGTACGTTGATGTTGAACCGGGTTACCAGACAAATAAATAACACCGATATTATCACAATAAACAAGAGTAGTAGATTTGACCGGGCGACACAGTTCAAGTAGAAGACTTCCTTTGCAGCTGATTTGTTTGAGTATTAATGTTACATAAGTAGCATACTAAGATCCTAATTATTTACAAATAATTACATGGGTCAATACACATATATACATACATATATTTACAATAAGAACTAAAGTTTAGTTTATAATTCAACAAAACTCTCTACGTTCATATTGTTTCACGATGGCCTTTATTGAGGAATGATTCAAATCTTTCCATGCAGCATGCACGTGTGGTGAACAAGTCATCCGAATTCTCAGGCTTCAGTTGAAAGTTTACGTTATCTAGTTTTGAATTATTCGAATAAGTTGTTTAGATCCTACTTTGTTGCATTTTCAGTTTATGTACGTTAGAAGGTGTGCCTATATAATGTGCAGCCTGTTCTTGTTTTGAGTATTCACAAAAGCAATAAAAGCCTTGAGATTCAATCATAATTCTGTCATTTATTTAGTGTTTATAATTCTTTCTTTGATCCAACAGTGGTATCAGAGCTTGAGTTCTATACATACCCTCTGAAAATCACCTCCTTCCTTCCATATGGTTAATCAAAACAATAACCTACCCACTACTTCTACCCCAATCCCTGTCTTTAAGGGCGAGGGATATAAGTATTGGAGTATACGTCTGAAAACCATTCTGAAAGCAAGATATTTATGGGACCTGGATCCAACAAACTTCAGCAACAACGTTGGCAACGGCTCGATATTCCGCCTCGATGCTTGAGCGGCATATAGTAGATTGACGCTTGGAGGACCAGGACAGTAGATTCGACCCCATGTACACGTAATAACACGAAGTAGACCGACGCGTGTCAGGACAGCCTGCCCAATCTGCATCTGTGTAGGCACGTAAAGATATATCCGAAGAGGTCGAAAGCGTAAGTCCATAATCAGCCGTTCCTTTGACATACCGAATGATGCGTTTCAATGCATTCCAATGGTCAATCAGTGGGTCATGCATATGAATACAAATTTGTTAAACTGGTGAACGTGAGGTACTGGAGAGCACCTGCAAGGCTTCTGTATAGAGTTGGATTGTCAAATGGCGGACTAGATGTGGCACTTAGCTTTGGTTTTGTATCAACCGGTGTTGCGACTGGATTGTATGAATCCATACCAGCGCGCGAGATGATATTCAAGGCATAAGATTGTTTTGATAAGAACATGCTGACATTAGAACGGGAAACCTGGATACCTAAGAAGTAGGTGAGAGGTCGAAGATCTTTCATAGTAAATTCAGCCATGAGGCTGCGAATAAGTCACACACGTAGGGAATCTGTGGAGGATGTGAGAATGATGTCATCCACATAGATGAGGAGGTAAGCAATGTCACCCTCGTGGTGAAAAGTAAATAGAGAATTATCACACTTGCTCTGAATAAAGCCAATAGAGAGCAAAAAATCGGTGAATCTTTAGTACCAAGCACGAGGAGCTTGTTTGAGGCTATAGAGAGATTTCCTAAGACGGCATACATGATCAGGATAATCTCTATGGCAAAAACTGTGACACCCGGCATGTTTGGGTCAACACTTTATGAACACATAAGTCTACCTTAGCGAAAAACGTTTATAAACAAACTTAACTGGGTTAGTTGAGTCGGGTCAAGTTAGGATGGTCCAGGGTACAATGATCTGGAGGATCATTGGGAGTCGTTTTGGTAATACACTAGTACCGGGTTCCGTTGTTGGTGACATTACATGAACTAATTAAGTATATGGGTAGATTATGGGTCGTGTGGTGGATTATATACATAGATGTGTTTAAATGATGTGTAAATGATTATCTGTGCTTAAATGTGGTAAATATAGACTAAGGATGCATGCTTGTGTGTTAAGATGTGTTAGAATGCGTTAAACACGACAAACTGGAAAAACTAGATAAAAGGGTTCTGGTTCGACCACTTCGAGTGGTCGAAGGAGGGATCTTGGTTGGTTCGACCCTTTGAAAAAGGGGCGAACCTGGGAGGTGAAATTTAAAGAATTTCATTCGACCAAATCAGAATACGTTCGACCCTGTGAAAGGGTCGAAGGAGGGCTCATTCGCCCATTGAGAAGGGGCGAATGTGGACATAGTATAAATACCACACTTTGTCATTTTTCACCATTTCACAAACCCTAACCGTCTCAAAACACTCTCTAGCAACTTTAAACATTGGGGAAGGAGTTTTTGCCCTTGTTTTCTATAATCTAACCTACAAACATCTTCTACACAAAGATCAAAGGTGTGTTCTTCATTCTAAATCATTTTTAAAGCATTTCAATTCGTTTTTATTAAACCCCAAGAGTCCAGATCTGATACAAACATGTTTTCATGAATAAAAACCTTCCTAATATCTTTCTAAACAAAACCTATTCATAAACAATGAGTTTTCATACAAAATAACATGTGTTAATGGTGTTTTATGTGATGTTATGTATTGTTTGATGATTGATTGCTGTATAGATGTTATAACAATGATCTAGGACTGTTATTGATGATGTTTTATGATTTAGATAGGTTACAATTGATTATTGATGATGTTTTGTCTATTTTGGGGATTTTGGATTAGATCTAGGGCTTGTTCATGATGATAGTGATGAGGATGGGATTGGGGGTTTATTGTGCATGATGATCTGAGCATATTAAGTTGAATATAGATTGATTTCATAAAGTTTCCTAATTGGGTAAAGATTACATGCATGATGATGTGACATCTCCATAACTTACTATTTTGGGAAAACTTGTAAAACGATTAGATTTTGGTGTAAAATCGGTAGGGTTTTGTAGGGATAAGTTATCCATGTTTGACTGCTGTGATTAATGATGTTTCGAGTCGTTTTGAATGTGTTTGAAGCGTTTTTAGGAAAAATTATGCAACAGGGGCGAACCTGGCCTCCTTCGACCAGTCGATGGTGCGAAGGAGGGATCCAGGGTCGAACCTGGGTTTATATTGGGCGAATGTGATAAAACGGGCGAAGGAAGCATCAAACGGTCGAACGAGATGTAAAAAGGGTGCGAAGGAGACAAAAAGGTGCGAAGGAGACTTAGAACTGACTGGTTCGACCGTTCTGATGCAGAAATGAGATTTTTGATACAAACTAAGTGTTTTATGCTTGAACCTTGTGTGTAATCTATGTGTACTTGATTAGTTAGGATAATGGATCACCAACGGGATGTCGGGTCGGTCTGGGATGTCCGGTTAACGTTTAAACACACTTTTTAGCACACGTAGTCAAGATCTAGACAATCGGGGACTAGTTAGCCTTCGGGTTAATAGTCATCACACTTATGTAAACTCATTGATAGGTTGTCATTAGTTGGGATTATCATACACGTGTTGGAATTCTAGTTACCAGAAGACGCACTCTAAGGTGAGTTTCACGGCCCCACTCTTTTACTGGTTTTACGTTTTCGGGGGGAAAAAACATGCTGTGTTCTTTAACGTGTGTCAAATGTGTTTTCCTAAAAGGCGTGACAACTATGTTTTTGGGTACTCACGTATTCACTACGTTTTGGGAATGTTCATTTGGGTTCAAAGTATTCATTTATGTTCCGTATTATATGGCCTATGTTGTGGCAGTACGTTAGCCGTGGTACGGTAGTTCGTTAGCCTCTATGTGGTAGTTCGTTAGCTATGTTATAGTAGTTCGTTGACCATGGGATGGTAGTTCGTTAGCTTTGGTATAGCAGTTCGTTGACCATGGGATGGTAGTTCGTTAACTGCGGTGGGCGATAGTTCGTTTGGGAGGTTCGTTATGGAGTCCAAACATTTAATGAGTGTTTTCATCGGTCGGTAGTATCATGATGGTCTTTCAAAAGTTCGTGAAACATTTTACTTAAAAACCTGTGAACTCACCGGCATTATTTGCTGACGTATTTTGCATGTTTGTCTCAGGTTGCTAAGGTAGCAGCTGTCGATAGGCGCACGGAGTCTCACGGCGTCTAGGAATCATATGCACGTTTTGCTAAACATTTCAGACTTTATATTTCATTTTGAGTTGTAATACATATTATGCTTCCGCTGTGTTGGAGCGGTTTCGAAACTCAATGGTTTACTTATGTCAGTTTTACGTATCATATAGTGTCGTTTATTGTGACCGTTGACTTGGATCCTGGTGTGTCACGCGCCTCGCGGTAAAACCCCGCACGTGGAATTTGAGGGTGTGACAAAAACCCATAGGCTGGTACATGTAAACCGTCTCCAATAAGTTACCATGCAAGAAGGCATTGGTGACGTCCAGCTGATGAATTGACCATGACTGTGAAAGGGCTAAGGTTAAAACAGTATGTATTGTGGCGGGTTTAACCACAGGACTGAAAGTTTCTCCACAGTCAATACGACCTCTTGATTTCTACCATCACGTACCAACCGAGCCTTATGACGTTTCAACATGCCATCAGACCTGTATTTGTGTCGAAAAAAGCCACATAGTACGAATCACATGCATATATTCCTGTCTCGGGAAAAGTTCCCAAGTCTTGTTTTTAATTAAAGCATTAAACTCGTTAGCCATGGCATCATACCACTCTGGTTTGGACAGGGCCTCATCGGGTTCGCATTGTTCGGGTGGGGGTGGTGGTACGGGTATGGGACTTGGTGATGAGACAAGTAGGGATGGTTGTGGGTGAATAGGGGAACCAGGTAACGATAATGTAGTCTGAGGTGGAAAGACGGCTGGTGAGGAAGTCGAGTTTGATTGGTCGGTCGAATAATTAAGGTGGTCAGGAGGTAAATTAGAGGTGTGAGGAAGTGGGTCTGATGGTGGGCTATTAGGAGGATGAGGTGAGGTAGCATCAATTGGGCCTGGGACATGGGTTATGTTTGGGCCGGTGGGATTGGGTGTAGGTGGAGTAGGGGTTGTAGGATGGGATTAGGCTAGGATGGGATTGGATTGGGAACATAAATTGAGGGTGGATGGGGTCATCAAGGAATTTATAATTTTGGAGGTGGGTTTCGGCTTTTTGGCAAATGGAAAAATGGTTTTGTTAAAGAGGACATGACGGTTAATGGTAATTTTGTTTGTTTTGAGGTCTAAACATTTGTAGCCGCGGTGGTTTGGTGGGTAACCAAGGAAGACGCATGGGGTGGAGCGGAATTCTAATTTATGAATGGTGGTGTGTGGGATAAGTGGGTAGCATAGGCAACCGAACACTCGAAGATGGTCATATGTTGGAAGGCATTTTTAAAGTCGTTGGGTGGGTGTTTGGAAGTGATGCATTTTTGTGGGATTGATATTGTGAAGGTAGGTTGCGGTTTCAAGGGCGTACATCGAAATTGATTTAGTGCATTTTCAACACAAGCTATACCATGTTGCAAACTAAATGAAACCATAAATGCATAACTGATTATTGATTAATGAATAATAAACATGTAGAAATGATTTAAACCCATCATTTCAACTTCATCAGTTCTTCCGTTTAAAATTTCCAAACGACCCACCAGCATTTATATAAAGCTTCATCATTTGTCAATTTCCTTACAACTTTTATTCATGGCAAACATAATATCATTAATCACCTTCACCACCTGCTTCATCTTGGCATATACTGCTTCATCAAGGGACATTTTCCTTCCGCTCGGTGATGGTGGAACAAACAATACTATTAACAATGGTACAAGGATAATTGGCGACTGTTGGGCGGCTCTATATGATGTTAGATCATGTAGCAATGAAATTGCGGCCTACTTCAACAATGGCACTATTGATATCGGGGTTTCTTGATGTCAAGCGATCAATACTATAACACGTGATTGTTGGCCGAACTTGTTGGCTGTTGTTGGTGTTACGGTAGAAGAAAGTAATGTTCTTCGCGGTTACTGTGATGTCAATCGTTCTTCGTCAACTCCAGGTTTTGATCCTGTGTTGTTTCAAGTTCTTAGTGAGCCAACTTCAGTTAATATCACTAGGTTTAGAATTCTTCCAATCACTTCAATTTTCACCAGTTTTGTGTTGTTAATTTTCTGGTCAGTTCAATGGCTAGAAAAGTCCACATGAATCTTTGCATCGATCATTCAGGTAAGCAATTCAAGCTCAGGATCGTTTACAAGTCTTTATCTGGATTATAGGGTAAACAATGACGACAACTTAGTCCGTTTTGGGTGGGATAGGAATTTGTTTATTATGCCCTGTATGGGAAAGATGATGACATTGATCAACAATCTGGTTACAAACAGTCCAATTATTATTAACAAGTTGGGTCTTTGCTTCACTCTCCCTTGTGTTTACTAAAACTTGGGTTTTATATTATTTTTCTTTAGAATCAAAGAAGTTCTGTAAATTTTAATATCTTCTATTAACATTTTTGTATAACAAAATATGTTCTAACTTAATTCCGACTAAATTGATTATTTAACTTTTCTATGAATACATTTTATGGTTATGGAAATCAGGTGGTATACTTCAATATTAATTATTGCTATGTTATATTGAATGAATAAGTTATTAGATCAAGAGTAAATCATTTAAGAGTCTAATTACGGATCTTTCCATTGGTTTGATATGCATTAGTTGGACTATTTATAGTTGAATCAACAGTTATTATTGAAATGACTAACAAGTACAAGAGCATATTTTAAACCCACGAGAAGTTGTCACTTGAGTGATTTTAACCAGAGAGGACAGGAACTGGAATGACGATATCGAAGAAGAATGTCAAGAGAGGCAGTTGAATATGTATTTCATAAAAAGGGTATGGTTACTGAACTTTACCATTCGTAATATGATTTGTTTGTATTTATAATTTTGTATGTTATGTAGTTTTAAAATCTGAAATTTATTATGATCTCATCCATGTTTTACAGCCTAACCGATTTCACAAGTGAATCATGAAAGTGGTAGGTTCGATAACCAGTTTAGTTTTTAGAACATTTATTTATATAATTGGATATTTAACTTTTCTATGAATACATTTTATGGTTATGGAAGTCAGGTGGCATACTTCAATATTAACTATTGCTATGTTATATTGAATAAATAAGTTATTAGATCAAGATCCTTGTTACAAAGGTCTAGCATTATTAATATTACTGGAGCTCAAGGTACCATGAACATCCAGGGAGAAGACCAGAAGAAACTTGATGTTATCTCCTATGAGGTTGTATATTCTTCACTTTTTAAATTGTGCATTATTGGACATGTTTAATTATAGTGTATTTCACTATTTTGAGCACTTGTTTTGCAGCTGCTTGAGGTCAATTGGCAGAACTGGGTTTTAGCGTCCGAGGAAGAAGACGTGCCTGTAGCGGTGGAAGAAACCGATCCGGGTAACTACATTGTTGTGTTTGACCCGATTGATGGATCAACTAATATCGACATTGCCTTGACCACAGGTTCTATATTTGCCTTGTTGATTATGATGAAGACACTGTATGTTGATCCTTCTTAAACTTTTAAAAAATAATGACACATTAAGATAGTTTGTTTTAGTTTAGCTCATTATTATTTGATTGTGATTGTTATATACGATGGTTGGTTCAATGGGGCAATTAGACCATGCTAAAGAGAAGTGTATCGTGTTCCTAAGCTACATAATACATACTAACACACACACAACTTACATGTAATTTTTCCTAAATCGTTTTTAAGATTTGAATTATGTATGCGCCCTATATTGTCAACCCCGCCGCAACGCGCGGGTTTCCCACTAGTTACTATATTAAAGAAACTCGACGGATACATATGTAATTTCACCATCATTTTAAGATGTCCTCCCACGAGCCTCAAGTGTAATCCCCAAAATTTTACCACATTTCTTCCATTTATACCCTTGTGTACCACTTTTGATAGCAATTGTATAAAATAATAATGCAACTCATTGCATTCAATTTCAATAAAACCCAATAAAAAAATCATACTGTTTGACTGACTTCATAATTGCCATTCAACAGAAAATCAGACGAAGATGGAACCACAGTCAGGGGCGGATGTAGTTAATGGGTAGGGGGTGCGGACGTTGCGGCTCAACTTCGCGCGTGTAGTGGAAAATTAGTGGAAAATTTAGTTTTTTTTACGAAATTTGAAAAACGTTGCTACTAAAATGAAAAAAATGAAAAACGTTACTACTGAAAAATGTTTCTAGATCCGCCACTGACCACAGTAATGGGATTCAATGCCATTCAAGCTTGCAAATGAAAGCGTCTCCCCTTCAAACGCAAATACCATTACGAATTTATTATTCGTTTCAATTAAATGTATTCTCCCTAAATTCTCTATTTAAACCACCTCAATTCTCATTATTCTCATCCGTCACTCTCATCCACCGCATCCATGGAAGACGATCCCGGGATGAACGTTGTTCATGTTTGACGTCATACTAATACCTTCTATTTAACTTCAATTGATTTTCCACATCCGTTTTCGTTTACTCGATTAGGTTTACTTTTTCAATTTTGTTTTCAGTGTTAATTGTTATCAAATTCAAGTTTTTTTGCTATAAAGATAGTTCCTCAATGTAATGTTTTTGAAGATCTTGATGTATGTAATTTTAGTGTCTTGCGCTGGAAGCAAAATGTCAGGAGTTTGTAAGTGAGTCCTCGACATCTGTTAATGTTTTTGAAGGTCTTGAATGAGTGAGTCCCAAACATGAAACAACCACAAAGCTGCAAAAGTTTACAAAAGAATTAGATCGACTTGCAAATTGTTCAGTTTACTAATGAAATGGTTGATTTTGTTATCGTTCATATAATACCTCAATTCTATAAACATGTTTTTATCCTTGATTGTTTTATTTGAAATATCAGAAAAGTCTGGTATGGTGGTAGTAAAATAGTTTATCTAATTAGATGTAGCACATTCATTTTTAGAAATAATTGCTATGTATTGATGAGTTAAGGCTGTTTCAAATTCATTAAGGATGTCATAACTTATAATATAGATACTTCAGTACGACACCATAGGCTCCGAACTTGTACAGTAATGAAATTTTATTTGTTTGAAAATGTTTAACAGGTTTTCGTGGCATTTTTTACCCTTTCAACAAGCGTCTCTTTACGCGGTACATAACTTTTGCCTCCCGATGTGAAACAATGTCGCAACCCATGCAGCGAAAATAAAAAATATGTTATGCAGATTATTTTGTCACTTTTAATTACGTATATTTTATCTCATTTGACCCATTATAGATAAAAGATAACCCAAATCTCGTATTGGTATGTACTTTATATAATGACTTTTAAGTTGGAAGATCATAAAAATGTACTCCAAATCTGTGTAAAATACTTATGTATTTTAGTGTTGTAATATGTAATCTTCTATGAAAGTGCAGGACTATATTTGGAATGGACAAGATCAAATTGGCAATAGATTCTTTGCTTGAAGCACACCTATCATGTACAACAACACTAATCTATTTACTTTATAACCCTTTTTAATCTTCGTTCAGTATGAAAGGTCACCATTTTCAGCTTATAGAAAAATAAATTAAAGGGTCATTTCCTTTCTTCAAATTTGAAAATCCTAACTTAAAGAAAAATATATTAGAAGGTTATTTACTTTCTTCGGTTTGCAAGATCACAACAATTATAGATGTAGCTTTGTCTCACTATGAACTGAACTTACATCCTACATCTTATTGCTTCTTCTGATTTAATTTTCCAGGAATGGCATCAAGTCATCAAAGTAGAACACAAGAATTTCCAACCTTATTCATGATGTCATTGCTATATCCGATAGATCCAGCAGCATTTAAAAAAAAAAAATTATCTTCACGCAACAAATCAAAACATGTGACAGGACCCACTTTGTTCTATCTTCATTTTTGTACAAGTAATCTTAACCAATTTTACTTTTGTGTCAAATTATTACATATTATAAAAAATGGTTAGGGGTTTTTGACAACAAATGCATCTAACAGAAGTGTACCTTAAGCATATAAGCACTTATGCAACTAAATATGATGTATATCTACATTTGTTTGCTTTTATTTTAGTTGTCCTGGATTTTACTCATTTGACTAACATTGGGTTGATAAGTGGTGACGAGTTGTCTCCAAAGGGCAGACGTATTCGGACCTGCATTAAAGATTATCCGTTTTGACTCGTTACACGCTCTACCTGTTTTGCCTTCATTTAATGGAAACGTCTATATGACATGCCGTTTTTCATATTTCTGAAAGGACACCCATATTTGAATGCCGGCTAGAAAAGTAGTTTTACTAATTTCACATTTCCGAAAGGTTACTCATATGTAAACGCCAATTGGAAATATAGTTTCGCTATGTGTGCTATAAACTTTTTGTTCTTTAGACATCCCCATTAGCCAAAGTTTATTGATTAGTATATTATACCTGATTAATATAATTATATTGTTGAATTGATATTTATATTTTTGTTATATTTAAACTAATTTTATTGTTTAAATGATCATAGATGTGCACTTTGGAATTCAACAAAGAAAGAGGAATTAAATGTGCCAGATTAACTCTTGTACTTGGGTGCACAAAACAATTAGATGGTGGGCTTTGTAAAATTCAATCTAGGTTTTTTTTTTAAAAGCCAACAAAGTCGACCCATTCCATCAACAGTCGAAAATGGAAAGAGGGTAGAATTATATGACTTGTATGTGTTAGTCAAAAAGGAAGGGGATCACCGAAGAGCTTCTAAGTATAATATTTGTGTTGTGATAGCAAAAGAATTAAGCCTAGAATATGAAGACAATGACATGGTAAGGATTTTTTATGCACAATATCTAGATGTCCTAGAATGGCAATATCGAGTGAAAATGGTAGCAAGGAAATCAGCTGAGAAAGAGATGTCAAACCAGAGTGAAAGCAACAGTCGTTGACAGATAGGAACATTGCCGAAGATGATGCCAATGCTGAATCACAATTCAAACTCCATAGAAGAGGACTATGCACTTTACATGGGTGGTGATTGGATTACAGCAAAGAAATTGACGAAGAAAAGAAAATACGACTTCTCAAGAGTTGAAAAGGCACTTCGAGAAGCAATTGAAACTCTGCCCAAGAATTCGAAGAACATAAGTTTAATTTAGGAGCGAGTGTAATTATCTATACTATATTATAAAGCATTTAAAAAAGACTTCTTAAAAGTTAAGAGGTACATGTTTAATTGCTTATAATACAACACATAATGCATAAAATAAATACTTTTGAGGGGCAAAGTTGTCTTTAAACACCATATTTAATTAATAAGAAATCAAAAGTCAAGAAATGTTTATGAGAGCTCATAACATTTAACTCTACAATTACTTTGAAGTTGAACACATTAAATAGAAACCATATAAAAAACCATTCATAATGGTTCATGCTTTGTTATAATCTTTTATATAAAATTAGCTACTTTATAAAAGTTAAAGTTTTATAAACTTGATAATACTATAAGAATATGAGAAATAAATATTGCGCTATCCAAAAGTAATACCAAATATAATCAGTGTTTACGACAGATCGGGTTAGATTGTGCTCTCCTAAAGAGACTCGATGACACCCGCCGCATTGCGCGGGCTAACCCACTAGTTTAGTATTAGTGTATGTTTGAAAAACAGTTTCAAATGTAATTATTTAGTATTAGTGTATGTTTGAAAAACGGTTTCAAATGGGTCAAGACAATCTGCAAATGGGTCAAGTTGGACTGCATCAAGGAAATCAAATTGGACGATAAAAAACAAATGACCATTCGATGGAGGGACAAGATCAAAACTTGTAAAGACACAACGGTTCAATGAAGAGGACATAACTCCCGGGAAAATAACCCTTTAACTGTTTTTTAAACCAGTGTATATAAGACTTGTATGTATCTTATGTTAGTCACCAAGATTTTTCTGAAAAGATCAATCCATAAACTAATTTCTGTCCATAATCTTCGATTATTATCTTTGTTATCATTGTTCCTTTGTTCTTTGTTAATCACAGTTTCAGTTTGTTCGATCATTCCGTTGTGTTTATTGTTCTAAATACCAACATATATTTGGGGATCGGTAACAAGATTAAATGTGTTTAAATTGGTAATAAGTGAACAAGATTAAAATTTTAGTGTTGATATTAAGGAGTTTGGAATAAAATCGAAGCAAAAAAGCATATTCAAAATTATTCCATGCAAGGTGAACGAATGTTGAAAAGTTCATTAGAGGTATAAGCTCCTTCAAGAGGTTACGCCATGGATATATGGGTCCAAGAAACACTTAGGGTTGTTATGTAACGCCTTTTAAGATTCTATTAAGAGACCATCTTTAATAACTAAGTATTTTGGTCACCTCTTAATCACTCAATAAGCCTCTTATCCATTAAGTTTTAGAACGATGTTGAATGAAAATTTACCCATTTATCTATTCACGTGTGTCAACAACCTTCAGTCGGCCACCCACGCACCACTTACTCGACCCAGCATCACCTCTTCCACCACCAACTAATCAAACCGAGCCAAGTCAGACATCTTACTGGTTCAAATTTTCTTACGAAATCAGAGCTCTTAATAGCTAATTACTTGCTGATGTTGCCAAACAGATGTAGCTCACGGCACAACAAATACTTGTTTTTTTTCAATATAACTTGGTTTTAAACAAAAGGGAAGAACACCAAGTAAACCTATATATGTCTATTAACTAAAGGTTTAATTTGTAATTTTATTAAAATTAATATTTAGTTTCAACCCTCCAAGTTTCTTGGAGGAGCGGTTTAATTACAAGGACTCAAGGAAAAGTAAATTTCTAAACAAATAGGGAAACATACCTTTTTTTAACGGCAAAATAACTTTTATTAGAACAACATACTTTAGATGGTCTAACATATAAACTAATAAAATAATCAAATAAGAAAACATGTTTTGTTTTTATTAACTAGATACAATTATTTGAAAGTGACAACATCTGGATTTATGCTAAATAATTATATATACGAGTTCACTTCAAACTCAGTAAATGTTTGAACTTTCAAGGATATTGATTTTAAAACAGTCAGAAACGCCACTTGCACATCCTCGACATCTATATCAAATAATGGCACAGTACTGTGATGCCAATATATAATGTCAATATATATAGCAGCCTCAAGTGGGCCATTTTTATGACTATCATGATATTTTTTCTTTAAATACATTGTTAACGAACATATTTATTTGTGAATTGTTTTCGATTAGTCGACCTCAAGTGGGCCATTTTTATGTCTGTCTTGATATTTTTTTTTAATTTGTTGTTAGCGAACGTTTATTTGTGAATTGTTTTTTATTAATCGAGCAACATTTTTCCCATTTAAGAAACTACTTTGGTATTTTCATTGTTCAAATGAGAAAACAAAGGTAACATAAAAGACATAATATCTTATTAATTTAATAAGGGTATAATGGGCATTCCATGAAAAATATTTTCTTTCACTGATTTTAACCAGTTATACACTTTCACATCACTTCACTGATTTACTTTACTGAAACACTTTTTTGTAGGCAGCACTCCATTGATTCTTTCATTATATTTCATTTAATTTTGAGAAAACTAACCATTGTATAGGCAGACGGTAATTAATTTTGTTAGCGTTACATTTAAACCATTGCAACCATTTGGAATCTGTACCGTTACGGTTTGGTCTATCAAAACACCTTAAACATCAATACAAAAAATCACACAATAAACCGGTTATACTTTAATCGTTTCGTAAAAATGGTCCCGTGGAATGCAAATGAGGATATCGCGTTAACGAGGGCATTCTTGATAGTGAGAAACGCATGGGTTCATGAAGTCGATAGCCCAATTTCGTTTTGGCACCGAGTGTCAGGGATATTCAATAATTTAACCGGCACAAATGACCGCTCCAAGGATTCGCTCGTTCGTAGGTGGATTCTTCTCTGGTACAGGTGTCTCCGTTGGAACGTCCTCTATGAAGCCACGATGGAGAGGCACCCTAATGTTCAAGAAGACATTGCAATCCAACTCACTCGCGGCGACTACTACCGTGCACAAATGACTAACTTCACCCATTTTGCGTCATGGCGAATGTTGCGAGATTTATTTAATAATTAATGTTTACGATTGTTTAATGTTATTGTGTAATGGTGTTTACATTTTTAATGAAAGTTAACCGTGACAATTATTTTATGTGAATGTATGTTTGTATAGGGGTAAAATAAAACACGGTCAAAAAATCAAGGTCAAAGGTGAAAGAAAAACGTGGCATATTATCATTGGTCAAGAAAATGACCGTTTCTTTGTACCAGCACGGTAACAAGAACCAGAAAACGGTTCACGAGAACCCTACCAGAACATGTGGCGGTGGTATTACCGTGCTAGTAATAGGGTACCCGTGCCTGATTCTGATGACGCCCCGTCCCCTAAGAAAGAATACATATGATTTGGTTGGTATAATATAGTGGTAAATCAACATTTTACTAAGCTCTTCTGACTCACCACACTTGATGAATAAGAAAATTGATATTTTTTTTTTTTACTTTTTATTATTTTTTTTTAAGAAGTAGCGATTTCGCATTTGCAAGAGTGTTTGTAAAATGGATACGTCTCTACTTGGAGTAGAGACCTTCAATTTTTTTTCAAGATCTTGGATTCGTTTGGCGACCTTCAATGATTGATTATCAAAGTCGCTTATTGATACAGAGACCTTCAGAAGGTCGCTGTTTGGTGTAGAGACCTTCACAAGGTCGCTTATTGGGTCAGCAAGGTCGCTGTCTAAGGCATGAGCTCCATGCAAGGTCACTGGTCCAGTTGGTGATCTTTGAAACAATGTTAATTCACGCATGTCGTCTGAATGTATATATAGCGCGCAATGCACCTCACACATAGTTTACATGCAACATATATATCAATGCACCACCTACACACACGTACACATACAAAAGATATATTACTCCCTCCGTCCCAATTTAAATGTCTTGGGTCCACAAACACACATATTAATAAATCTTTTGTTTGTATGTGGTAAAATGACAATAATATCCTTAAATTTTTTATTGTGTTTTGTCTTTTATGGGCAAAACTGGAAATTGCATTTCTATTTTTGAAAATGAACATTTAATTTGGGACAACCAAAAATAGAAAGATGGGCATTTAAATTGGGACGGAGGGAGTATTTTCCATTTAAGATTTACATGCAACATTATTTTCCCATACATGCTTTAAATATACATCCTTTTCCATACTCTTATATTGTTTTTCATACAACGTGTTATTGTATGTCGTATATGAAAAAGAAGAAGAAGAAGAAATGGTGGTGTTCAACAACTTTGAAAAACATTGTATGGAGGCTATGGGTTTTTAGTTTTGTTGGATAGGTGTTACATCTGTATGAAATTACTTGGACCGATGTTACATCTGCACGTAGTATAACACGTGTTAAATGGCAATCTGGTCATGTAATTTCAAATATATTAATGCTGGAGTTCCCCAAGTCAACAACTGACTAAAGGCAGCATCGTCATCAAGATTAAAAGTCTCTTCAAGATCTAAATTGACACCAACCCACCGTCGGACGTTCCAACACCACCGCCTGACATACCAAACCCACCGCCTGACGCACCAAACCCACCGCAGACGTACCAAACCCACCGGCGAACGCACCAAACCCACTGAGGAACGCACCAAACCCACCGGCAGACGAACCAACCCCACCGCCAGACGTATTAGTAAACCCACCGGCGAACGCATCAAACCCAACTGCAGACGTACAAACCCCACTGCCAAACGTACCAACCCCACCGCCGGACGTTCCAACCCCACCGCCAGACGTACCCTCAGGTTCATAACCCCCGGTCATCCCCCCCCCCTGTAGCGATTGAAGTTTGGTGATGGCGTCCCCTTCTTAACCTTTGAGCTCTAGGAGGCATTGAAAGGTTTACCGGGTCTGATGACAAATGCGTTTGATACTGTAAATATCCTTTTGCATCTGACATTTGCATAGTCTGATAGGCGACATTTTGAATGAACTGAAGATGGTCCGAGGCCTGGGTACCATCTCCCGCTCCAACTTGAGAGGATGATTTGTATGCCAAACCCAGTGAGTCCCTCTAAAAATGACAACAAAATTTATTAAATTAAATTGATCAATTAATAATAAGTCAACAGTTTTGAAAAAAAATACGAAAACAACGTATACCATCAACTGAAGTCTTGCCCCGTCATCTTGAAAACCATGAGCAAGCACGGGTGTTTCCCTCAGATCAGAAACGTATACAACAGTATGATCCATATACCACTCCATGTAACCCGGGCCAACGGAATGGTTCGTAAATATTTGACCGTTGACAATAGTATTGGCACAGTTGTTCCATCCCCGAACATACTTTATGTGCTTGCTGACCCAATTAATCCCATTTTTACCTATCCGGTTAACCTTGTGCAACTTTTTATGCTCACTAACCTCTATGCTGATAGAGGTTGGGTTCTGTTGCACCATCCCGAATTGTCTCATTACCCGTTGCAGATAATGATGCTCAACAATCTCCCAATATATCAAGGGGCAAGCACTCCTCCAGCTTTCCATACCACTTCTACATATTGGTGGCAGCCTTCCAATGACAGCATTGTAAGGGGTCAAGTTAAACTACAAAAAAAAATAGTTATGCAATAAGAAACAAATACAAATTTATTTTATATACTAAAAATTAAATATAATCACGTGGCCCCCTCGTAGCGATTGAAGTTGAGAACGATATGTTCTCAAACAGTGTGACGGGGCTTCAACAATGTTGAGTTCCCCCTGTTGCAACTTATATAATTGAACAATGAAAACATTTCAGTATTCCACAATGATGTTACTAACAATTAATATATGTTTTAAGTTGTAAATTACCGAGCTGCGAACGGCGTGGTGTAATCGAAATCTAGGTTAGGCTCGAGTGCAATACATTGAATTCTTTCCCATTCCCACATTTGCAAAATGAAGGCCGAGCCAGAAATGCTTATTGCATCGGGTGATGTGGCATCACACAGGTTTCTATAAAGGCAGGCTAAAACTGCACTACCCCAACTTTACTGTGAACATCTTCGTAAATCTTGTAAAAGTCTTAGAAGGTGTAACGAAATCCTATTGTTGGCATTATCAGGAAGTATTGTGCAACCAATAAGATAAAATATTATTAAATGTGCACGAAAAATGCACTATTCGTGCGTTATTTCAAGTTCAGAAAATGGTTTGTTTACTTCTCTCAAAATAGAAGCCGAACGAAGTGATTTCCCATGAAAATCAGTAGGCTCGAGGGTAAAACCTAACAAAGTTTCACACAAGACTATGGCATCAGCTTGTGTAATGCGAGTTTCCACACCCGATACCACAACACCCTCTACCAGTAATCCCCATAACACGTTAATATCCTTTAACGTGATGGTCGCTTCACCCACCGGTAGATGAAATGTGTGGGTTTCTGGCCTCCATCGCTCGACCAACGCGGTTATTAGTGCATGGTCGACGTATCGATAATCACAGCTTAAAATACCACCAAACCCGACGTGTTCTATGATACTTTTAACTTGTTCCCCTACAAGTTTTTCTTAAGTAGTTGCCAAATGCTTCTATCACCACGTTTCAAATTTATGCTATCCTTGTAATTTTCTGGATTCTTGAAAACACCCAACGCACGGTGCTCATTATGTAGAAACAACACATCGTTAACAAGAGGACCTGGGTGTAATTCGTTACTCATTTTCAAAAAAAGATTCAAAGTGATAACCAACCACAAACGATTGAGAAAGAAATTGTTTTGAAATACCCAACCTACAAAACACTTTGATAAACAAATGACCAGATTGTTTTGTGAATGTCTAATAGATGTCCTCATTGTGTCTTTATTTATAACATCAATATTATCATCAATCATGTCCATCTTCACAATTCAATACATTTTCCTGAAAAATTCATCTGCATATCACTATTACCTGCACATATCAAATCACTGCAATAACACTATTAGGCCTATGTATTAGTCTTGAATGGTATCCTATACACACACACTAATAAAACAATATCAACATATATATATTCACTCCATCATTTGAATGCATCATGTGAACTTGCAAAAAAAAAAAATAATAAAGCCAAAGCTGCATGCACTCTTCACGTGAAAAAAAAACAAACAAAAACCTGAAGCTCACCGATTGGACTAGCGACCTAGGAGGAGCTCGTGCCTTGGACCAACGACCTTGCATGGAGGTTGTGAATTGGATCAGCAACTTCTGAAGATAGCTACACCGACCAGCGATCTTCATAGAAGGTTGCTACTCGAAGTAGCGACCTGCCCATTTTCACATTTTTTGTCATTCAATGTAACACCCCAACCGATGGCGGAATAATCGAGGTGTCACGTAGTGACGATTGTTCAAAAGCACATGGTACTAAAATGTAAATATATTATTGAATAATTTAAATTGTCTTACATAGATGAAATGAAAAAAAAATACAAAGTCTGAATGAAACATGAAAATTGAAATAACTTATTAAAAGCAAGCACTAAAGTCCCATGCTATAGTACTAAGATCAAACTGCACCTGAAACATGTACAAAATAGGTTTGGTCAACATAAGAAATGTTGGTGAGCATTCCTAGTTTTAATACATATAGTAAGTTGAAAAAGGTATACAATTCAAGTGCAAAGCTACAGTGCAAATATGTAAACTATGTATCATACAAATGAGCGAAATCAACCCTGTGACTGTATAATGTACTAAATGAACGGCGGTGTACTTATCCAATAAATGGATAAAAACTTAACAATGACCATGGATTCTCCGATGAAAAAGGGGGAGAATCAACCTAGGCGAGTTGTCAATCCAATAGCGCTATCCAATGTTAAGGCCGGCTTGTACAATGTTAATGATTTCACTAAGTACAAATGTATTCTACATGTAGTGTCTAAGCATAAAGCACGTTTGTAAGCAAATGCACATAGTACTAGAATTATATTGTAAAAATGTGAACTTGTATTTGTAATTTGTATAAGTGTACATGTAACACCCCAAAAGTGAATAAAAGCAAAAAGGGGATAGGAAATACTCACTTTCGCCAAATGACTAGATGACTTAGCGAGCGTGAAAATGCGAGCAATCCAAAGATTTAACAACGAAACTAGTCCAATTTAGAAGAAAAGAAACCGAATAGGAAAAATATCAAGCTTCCAATTCGCCAATTACAAGAGCTTATAATCAAAGCTTCAAATGTAGAAGTAATATACTCTAGAAGAAAGGTATGAGGGAGAGTTTAATCGAATTGAAACATTCGATTTAGAGGTGCAAAGTGTAATGGGTCATAGGTGGGTTTTTATACTAGTTTTGGATTCAATTAGGCTTTAAAATTGGTCAACACAATAAAGTAAGGTTTTAAGATGAATTGACTATTTGACTAGGACTTTGACTAGGACTTTGACTGAGACTTTGACTAGGACTTTGACTAGGACTTTGACTGTTTGACTGTCTTAGCGGACCGCGATGGCTAAAAAAATAATTTTTCTAATTTAATCAATTTTAAGTTCTAGACTTGTTTTCTTCTGTTTCTAAGTTGTTTTAGGACCGAAAATTAAGGGCTTTGAGTATCAAGGTCTGAAACATACGTGCTCGGGTGTAGATGTGAGTATAAAACGTACATACTTTTACTTATAAAAATTATAAGTTTTATTAAATTGTGAATTTTGGTCCTATTAAAATACGAGGGTTAAAAATGAAAATTTTGAAATAGTTGAGGAACCAATTATGCACATTTATGAAAAGTGAAGGGTGCAGGTTGTCACAGTCTCCCCTACTTTAGAAAATTTCGTCCCGAAATTACTTTCAAGTGAAGGTTTCCATGAAACAAAAGGCGTTGTAACAGTCAACTGGATTTTTAAAAGAAAATTCCATCATTTATGATTTGACAAAATTTAAAATAGTTGTCTAATACCCAAAGTAAAAGGTTCAAAATCCTTGACAGTTGACCCAATGTTAGAAAGTTAAGAGTTTAAATGAGAAAGGTTTTGGAAACGTGTAACGGGTGAAGGCAGAGGCACTAATGAAAGTAGTCTCCCCTACTTTAGAAAGATTCCTGACCAAACTTTATTAAGGACATGCAACAGGATTTCGACTAACAGAGAGTGTAAGAGTATAGAAAGTTTGTGTTTTCTGTGTGGATGGTCCAGAGAAAGACTCTAGGAAGTCGAATTGAAGCTCGTGTAAGAACATTCTTATCGAAAATGTTAGCTATTAGTCAACGATCTAATAAAGAGATAGTAATGGGTAGGTTCTTGGTTAGACTCCTAGTCCGCTCCCGCAGTATCGCTCGTGCTTATATATAGGGTGTACCGCAGCTAACCCACCACACTACTGATACTTTGGACTCGTACTGATTGTCTACCAATAGCCTAAGTAGAATCACACACCACCCCCCATGTACCTGTAAATCCATGATTGCGTTCCGGACCGTAATCCTCGATTTACCTTACACTAGGGTGCTATGCTTTTCCATAACACTAACATAAGTAATACAAGAAACAATGCGTGCAACCAAAATGTGTTAAGTAGTAGATACTGCTCAAGTATAAGATGCGGTTAGAGGTTCTTTCCCTTTCAGGTTCACCTTTTAACCGTAATGAGATTAATGTGTAAGTATAAGACATGATTAGGGGTTCTTCACCTTTCGGGTTCACCCTTAACCGGTAAATTTCTGTTCACATCATTGGGCTCTAAACAACCATATTGATAAACTCTGAGGATTACACCGTTCCCCTCGGGTTAGAGGAATACTCTGAACCGAGTCGTACATGGGAACTGGCTTAGATCTCATACGAGCTATCAGTTAGTATGTTCGTTGGCCATGATGATGAACCAAATAATGTAAAGCATAACAGGATTTTGCTCACAACAAAAAAATATGCATACCAAATATGCGTTCATGTAAGTATATAAGTATAGCATAGAATTTCGATTGAAAGAATAGCATAACGTAAATCGAGTAAATCGCACAATTTGCACAAAATGAAAGTAAACGAGTTAAATTAATGCTCAAAACTAGTGTTGTAAGAATAACCACTAATAACTAGTGCGAGAATAGTTGCGAATAACGCGTGAAAATAACTACCAACAAAAGAATAATACAAAAATAATAAGATAATGTATGAACGTAACTATAAATAGAATGGTGTAAAAAAAAATAATGAAATTTACTGTAAATGAAAGTGCGCAGAACAGACGTATAGTCTACTGGTATGAGGATAACTTTTTGGAAACCAAAGAATGTTTTAAGTTCAAAATAGGTTCACTTGAAAAGATTTCGTAGGTACACATTTTCATGTGTTTACGAGAAGTCGAGTTTGAAAAGTGTTATAAGGTATATTATTAGTTGCAAATTCCTCCCGAAAACATATATTGGATACGTTATATGAAAACATGCGGATTTACATTTGATTTGTAAAATATGCAATGCAAGTTTATAAAATGCAAGATGAAACCATTTCATGAAGTGTGTGTAAATCTAATGTGTTTCGAAAGACCAAGATTTAAAATGATGTGAAGGTTGTGAATGATCCTAGATGCCTTGACGAATTTTGGAAAATAAAATTTTCTGTATTTAAACATTTCTTTAACTTGTGGGTTAAAAAGTCGGAAATTTTTAATTGTTATGAAATGTTGAGAAAAATAAAGTGTTACCCGTTAAGACTGGGTAAACTTGAAACCTTTTAAATTTTCAAACTTTTACGAAATTTATACATTGAAAGATCATTTATTTGCAGGATCGTTAAGGCATCTCTTTGGGCTCATAGCGGGCTATTTGTTTCAAGGCACAAGGTGTGAAAGTGTGTTCTAATTTGGCGAATAGGCTTTGTGAAAAGATTTATAGAATAAGTTGTCAAAGTAATCGTTTTAGAGAGTTGTGTACTAGTGCGTATCATGTAGGTAGGCATTTATGTATGAATTTAGTCTGACTAAGAAGTGCTAACTAATGGTAGTTGGCTATGGCTTGGACGACTGGGTGTGGCTATATTAGTATTAGATATATCAGAATATATTGTCTTGAAAGTATTGTGACTGTATAAAAAGATACAAAAGTCATAATTTAAGGATATACTGTGACTTCGATCAAGTAAGTTTGTAAACATGAAGATATAAGACAGGTTGAATAATAAGTTTTGGGAAAACATGTTTATTTTTAACTGTATGATGACACATTATTCCAAAAATCAGGATGTGGTCGAAGTTAAACACAGAGTTTAAAACTTAATTCGTGGGTAAAAATGTTTTAACTCAAAACGAGTAATACCTTATAGCGTAAAAGTCAAAAAGCATAAGTGGAATAGTGTAAGCTTTAATGCGATAATATAATGAACAAAAAGTTTTAATAATGATTATAAGAAATCCAAAAGCGAATGATCAATGAATAATGGCATATGAAACATCAAGTGATTAAATGGAATCTTCAAATGATAAACAAACATAAATATCAATGATATAAAACATTGGAATTGTTTCTATAGGAAACTTTGACCAACTTAAGTATTTGAAATTTTCTAGTGACTTGTGGGGGTGTACTTTAGCCTATAAGTGAATGCTCATCCCAAGAGTCCCAGGTAGGTATACGGGTCCCTCGTCTGATTGGGATTTATACGAAATACCAAGCCTAGACAGAAAACTCAGGATATGGGCGCTCACCCTTCCAGATTGCACGTGCCCCATCAATAGTGAATTCCAAAACTTTAGCGAGATTAAAAACGAGATGCAAAAATAGATCCTTGAGATTTGGATTTCACTCCTAACTCAAAGATATATTTCAAAATTGAAAACGATTGTGGAATGAAACCAATCGCTAAGTTAAGGATATCACTCCCAGCTTAGTGGTTAAGTTCCTTTTTGAAAAAAATACTCTTTGAGGTGTGAATGTCACTCCTATCTCAAAGATATATTCTTAAGATAAATAACATATAGAGGAGTGAAACTAATCACCAAGGTATGGATGTCACTCCTAACTTGGTGATATCGTTTCGTTTGTGAAATACGAGTATCTTCTTCTTTAAACAACACACCGAAAGAATAACGAGAAAGAATCATAACGAAAATATCTTGAAAGAAAATAATAGGATACAGAGAAATAAACACGAGAGGACTCGTGAATGTAAGCTTGGTTATAGACTAGGCTAAAAGGCATTCTAATAACCTGATTCCCTATAACCATGGCTCTGATACCAATCTGTAACACCCCAACCGATGGCGGAATAATAGAGGTGTCACGTAGTGACGATTGTTCAAAAGCACATGGTACTAAAATGTAAATATATTATTGAATAATTTAAATTGTCTTACATAGATGAAATGAAAAAAAAATACAAAGTCTGAATGAAACATGAAAATTGAAATAACTTATTAAAAGCAAGCACTAAAGTCCCATGCTATAGTACTAAGATCAAACTGCACCTGAAACATGTACAAAATAGGTTTGGTCAACATAAGAAATGTTGGTGAGCATTCTTAGTTTTAATACATATAGTAAGTTGAAAAAGGTATACAATTCAAGTGCAAAGCTACAGTGCAAATATGTAAACTATGTATCATACAAATGAGCGAAATCAACCCTGTGACTGTATAATGTACTAAATGAACGGCGGTGTACTTATCCAATAAATGGATAAAAACTTAACAATGACCATGGATTCTCCGATGAAAAATGGGGAGAATCAACCTAGGCGAGTTGTCAATCCAATAGCGCTATCCAATGTTAAGGCCGGCTTGTACAATGTTAATGATTTCACTAAGTACAAATGTATTCTACATGTAGTGTCTAAGCATAAAGCACGTTTGTAAGCAAATGCACATAGTACTAGAATTGTATTGTAAAAATGTGAACTTGTATTTGTAATTTGTATAAGTGTACATGTAACACCCCAAAAGTGAATAAAAGCAAAAAGGGGATAGGAAATACTCACTTTCGCCAAATGACTAGATGAATAAGCGAGCGTGAAAATGCGAGCAATCCAAAGATTCAACAACGAAACTAGTCCAATTTAGAAGAAAAGAAACCGAATAGGAAAAATATCAAGCTTCCAATTCGCCAATTACAAGAGCTTATAATCAAAGCTTCAAATGTAGAAGTAATATACTCTAGAAGAAAGGTATGAGGGAGAGTTTAATCGAATTGAAACATTCGATTTAGAGGTGCAAAGTGTAATGGGTCATAGGTGGGTTTTTATACTAGTTTTGGATTCAATTAGGCTTTAAAATTGGTCAACACAATAAAGTAAGGTTTTAAGATGAATTGACTATTTGACTAGGACTTTGACTAGGACTTTGACTGAGACTTTGACTAGGACTTTGACTAGGACTTTGACTGTTTGACTGTCTTAGCGGACCGCGATGGCTAAAAAAATAATTTTTCTAATTTAATCAATTTTAAGTTCTAGACTTGTTTTCTTCTGTTTCTAAGTTGTTTTAGGACCGAAAATTAAGGGCTTTGAGTATCAAGGTCTGAAACATACGTGCTCGGGTGTAGATGTGAGTATAAAACGTGCATACTTTTACTTATAAAAATTATAAGTTTTATTAAATTGTGAATTTTGGTCCTATTAAAATACGAGGGTTAAAAATGAAAATTTTGAAATAGTTGAGGAACCAATTATGCACATTTATGAAAAGTGAAGGGTGCAGGTTGTCACATTCAACCCCCCAAAAACACTCTTCAATTTTGAAACCCGCCTATTATTGAAAAAATTCAAGAATATTCCAGAAAGTTTTTCTTCTTATACCACATGTAATGGTACATCAAAAAATTCACGTCCTATCCACTTGAGCTCATGTGATTGGCTCCCAAATAAGAAACGATCCTCTCATAATTCCATGGCGTGAATAATAAAGCGCCATCATCAATTTCCTCAAAAAAAAACGCCCAATACACCCCACTATGGGTTATCTTAGTGTGTTCTTTTATGTATCCCCAATATATATAAATCATAAACACAGCCAGTTGTTGCATTTAGCATTTAAAAAATACCAAAAATTAGTCTCTAAGGTACTTTTATTTTGCTAAATTCAAAGGAATTAACTGGATTTGGAATCTCAATGGTATTTTTTTAACAATCATCTAAAGTATTGTCGGGTACTCTGTACGCGGCCCCCAATGGCCGAAAGGGCCCAGACGGGCTCTAGTCCGTACGGACAGAACCCTTCGGCCCACCCGTCTCCTGTTCCAGGGAAAACCCGGCCCACAAACCCGCCCAAAGGCACGACGGTAGTGAACCGGTAAAACCTGGAGGGATCAGGAGTCGAACCCATGACCACAAGGATCAAGGGTCTCTCCATCACTTCCCAACCACCTACCCCACCACAAGGGTGGGGGTATCCATCACATGCCTCCCGTGGGAATCGAACCCGGCTCCCCCAAAGAGAGAACCGACCCTTTTTGTAACACCCCAACCGATGGCGGAATCATCGAGGTGTCACGTAGTGACGATTGTTCAAAAGCACATGGTACTAAAATGTAAATATATTATTGAATAATTTAAATTGTCTTACATAGATGAAATGGAAAAAAAATACAAAAGTCTGAATGAAACATGAAATCTGAAATAACTAATTAAAAGCAAGCACTAAAGTCCAATGCTATAGTGCTAAGATTCAAACTGAACCTGAAACATGTACAAAATAAGTTTTGTCAACATATGAAATGTTGGTGAGCATTCCTAGATTTAATACATATAGTAAGTTGGAAAATGTTATACAATTCAAGTGCAAGCTACAGTGCAATTATGTAAATATGTAACATACAAATGAGCGAAATCAATCCTGTGACTGTATAATGTACTAAAGGAACGGCGGTGTACTTATCCAATAAATGGATAATAACTTAACAATGACCACGGATTCTCCGATGAAAAAGGGGGAGAATCAACCTATGCGGGTTGTCAATCCAATAGCGCTATCCAATGTTAAGGTCGGCTTATACAATTTTAATGATTTCACTAAGTACAAATGTATTCTACATGTAATGTCTAAGCATAAAGCACGTTTGTAAGCAAATGCACATAGTACTAGAATTGTATTGTAAAAATGTGAACTTGTATTTGTAATTTGTATAAGTGTACATGTAACACCCCAAAAGTGAATAAAAGCAAAAAGGGGATAGGAAATACTCACAGTTCGCGTAATAACTTGAAACTCTACCGAACAACGTGATGTGAATTAGGATTATCCCAAAGGATTACCTAATGAATTTGATAATTTGTAAGGGAATGAACTTTGAGTCTAAGTTACCTAGGATACAAATAGTTCTAGGGTTCCTAATTTGGGGATAAGTAATTATTTTATTAATTAGGTAAATTGTTAATAAATAAAGAAATTTGGTAAATAATTAAATAAAAGACTTTTGTAGGTTTTTGGTTAAGGATGATCATGTTATAAGGTTTTTAAGTATGAAAATAGTTTTTATAAAATTATTTTCTCAAAAATTCAATATTTAGTATATTTATTTCTATTTGTCAAAGATAAAATTTTAATATCTAAAAATATTAAAATTAAAGAAATTTCAAATTAAAATTTATATTTCTGTTCTAAATGAACAAAAATACTTTATGTAAAATTTTGGTATAAAAATATTGAAAAATGGATTTATTATAATTTATTTATGATTTAAAATAACAAAAATCAATTAAAAATATGAAACACACGATTTTTCTGAAATAAAATTTATTTCTGAAATGCTTATTGATCTACAAGTTTAAAATAATTTTTGTGGAATTTTAGAAAGTCGTTTAGATATTTTTATAGAATTTTAAAATTATAATTGAATAAAATTGTAATATTTATAATATATATAAAATAAATGATTTTTGAAAAACTAAAAACTATATAATAAAGTTTATCATTTTCAAATCATAAAATAATTTTTGTAGGATTTAAAAGTCATATTAAGTATTTTAAATATATTATAGAGTTTATTAACCAATATATATTTATAAAAGGAAAAAGAAAAGTTGATTTAAAAAAAATGTTGCTTCTGGGAATTGAACCAGTGATCTGATCCGGCCCAAGCCTTAACCAAAACGCTCCTGACCAACTGTTCTATGCATCTGTTGGTTTTATTTTGAACAGGTTTATATATAAAGATTAATTATGGAAATCCCCAAATTAGCATAAACCCTAAAAACGATTTCATCCAATTGCCCATCAAAACGTGTACGTTATACTAATCAGATATAGGGCTTTTAATCAGTAATAAAAATCAACCAAAAAGACCTTTCTAATTAGAACAAACCTGAGTCAATTGAGATGCACAGAAACGAACCAAAAACGAGCCAAATCTCCTCAGTTTTGAATCATAGAGGATATGAAAACGAATTTTTGTGTAGGGGTTCTCTAAATCGGCCCTATTAGGTTGAGAAGGAGGGCTCAATTTATAGATTAACATTCGGGTGGACGAATTAGAAAGTTTGACTTTGGTTTGATTAAAAGACGCGTAATTAACATAATGTTGGAAAGTTTTAATGATAATTGGCGTATATATTACGCGTACTGATCTGCAAATTAAACACCTTCCAAAAATCAGGCCATTGACGCGTTGGATTTGGATTCAAACAAGGAAGACAACTGGGTGTTTGACTTTTGATTGTTGACCATGTCTTTAAGGAATCATTCAAATATTAATGTGTTGAATATAGACATAAATGGTGCAATGGCCTAGTGGTCTGTGTGGGTTGGTGCTTGGCACTCTACCCGGGTTTGAGACCTGGGGTTGACATTTTTTTTAATCGCTGTAGAAAGGGAGGAGGAAGAAAAGTGAGTGGGCTGGTTACTGGGCTCAAACTTGATGGGCTTTGGTGGGCTCCGAAAATGGGTAAGGTTTTGGTTGGGTTGTGTTAATAGGTTAGGATAGATGGTTTGTTTAGTATAATGTTTAGAACTAACATTATTATTATTATCATTTATTATTATTATTATTATTATTATTATTATTATTATTTATTATTATAAAAAAACGAATTTCTCGGTTACGACAACGATTCGAGTAAATAGTTAAAAATCGCAAGAAGCAAGTTCGCAACTTTTATTATTGAATCGAAGCTTCGAATTACAAGGATTATAAATGTAAATACATGAAACGAGCGGGACTAAAGTCGGACAAAAGATAAAATGAAAGGTAACGGATGTCACACTTTTACCACTAGGCCACATAATCAGAATGAATCTCAATGGTATTGATTAATATATTTTGATCCTTTAAGTTGATGAAACTAGAATCACAATTCTATTCTTGATGGGTTTGTTGGGGAATGAAATTGGTATTGAAAACTAATTCCCTCCTATTATTTCATTTAAAGAAATTTAAAATCCTTACGGAATGTGAAAAAATACTTCGACCTTTAACTGTAGTCCCCGCCGCCACCCTGTCTACTGCTGCCACCCATCCACCTCACCACCCCCTCCTCAACCATCCACTCACATGGATTGGCAACGCCACCCTCGCCTGCTAGACACCGCCACCTGTCCCACACCCTTGAGGCGAAGGTCAGGTGTCCGAGAAGGGTTGATATGTGTTTGGTTAAAAATCTATAATAAGTGGAATGGAATGAGCTCCTTTGAAATATTGCACCCTCATCATCGCCGTCATCATCCTCCTTAGCATCACGATCATACGTGTTGAAACAACCTATATCTCTACAGGCTGCCGCCACCACCATTTTAGTCGATCTTGTCAACGTCGTTATCATCAACACATGCCACAGTCTTTTCCATTCCCACCGTTGCTTTATATTTTTCTATCGATAATGAAAACACCGATCTTAATATTTCTATGTGAATAGTCAACAAAACCTTGCTTCTAATAAAATAATGATAACTATATGATATTCTATGCCCATGTAATAAATAGTAAATTTAATTTTTGCACAACATAAGAACTTTAAAGTAGACATGACACATAGTCAAGATATAGCAAGTTGGATTTAATAATATAATAAAATAAAATATACACTTATACATCATGTGGCTTTGATAGTTGACTTTCAGTTTGATACTAAGACATGTCCAGTTTAAGCCTCTGTTTTTTATTGGTTTACGTGGCAACTGAGTCAGCATAGGACTTGAAGTGAAAATGGGGTGTAGTGGTAGTGAGAAAAAGATAAGGCCCTTATTTCTGATTGATTGTTTATTTTATTATTATTTTTTAAACTTTTTAACTAAAATGTATAAAAAAGACAAATGTCATAAAATAATTACAAATAATATTAAAACACACAACTAATATTAATTAAATTCAAACAACTAAAAAAATACAATAGCAAATTTAAAAAAAAAAAACACAACATAAAAAAAAACGAAACACACTAGAGGTTATATTTTGCAAGAATTTCTTGCCTATGAAGTTGTGCAAGGCGTAGGGCTTCTCCGTCGAGGTGGTCGATCGATCTAGACAAAAACTCAATGTCTTATTCCCTTTGCCTCGCCTCTTGGATGTCGACGAACCATTTATTCACAACCACTCTTTGGTGCATAGTTTCCAAACGTCTTTGACCAAGGTCGCGAATATCTTGTAGTCGTCGATTCATTTCCTCAAAATCTTCCTTCAAGTCACCACCTCCCGAAGACGACTCCACCTTGCCACCCTTTTCGATCTCCTACCGGGTGGTCTAGGAATATCCTCCTCCTCCTCAAAGCCATCCTCCAAGTTGATAGGATCACCTACGCTCACATAGCGAGCATCGGATGACGGTGTATCCGGATCTCGCGACAAGGAGGTTTTGCTTCGTTTTGCTCTCCCGATTTGGCGCCTATTACCAGACCCCATAGGCGGTACCTCAGCCCACTTAGGACTTTTCTTCAACATCTCCCAAATCCTCAAATACCCGAACTTCCCACGGGTTGCGTTCATTTCCTCCAATGCTCTTGCCAACACACCATCATCACCTTCCCCACTGCCCCCGTTGTCGCTACAACGTTGGTAAACCTCCGCAAAAGCATGACATCTATTATTTATATCCGTCCACTTTCCCGATATCGAATTGTTGTCTCGATACTCCCCTCTATTCATAGCGGCAAAAAATAGCTCTCGAATTCTTATCCAAAACAACGGCTTGTCTTGATAGTTCGCTACAAAAAAAATATTATATTAAAAAAAATAAAAAACCGATTAACAAAAAAAATCCGAAAAAAATACATATAAAAATATATACGAAAAAATGCATTTAAATATATATATATATATATATATATATATATATATACATGATTAAAAAATTGAACCGATTAAAAATACTAACCAACTTCGGGATCCTCCGAAATGTCGAGCCAAGCCCACGCTAAAGCAAACTCCTCGTCTTTCGACCAACGCTCATACTCCTTTTTTTGACGAGGCGCGTTAGTTTCTTTTTTTTTTTTTTTTTTTTGTACGAGCGTCCCCCCCCCCCCCCCCCCGCGTTGAGAACCCTCGGGTTGACGTGGTTGGTCGGGCTCGCCTTGAGTTTCAGGCATGACCTCGGGCTCCACCTGAGAACCTTGGCCATAGTTTACGTTCATATTTGGCGCAAACCCCATTGGCCTTTGAAAAAATTGACCCGGCATGCTAAGTAGTTGAGCGTATCCCATTGTGTTCGCGTCGAAATCGCCCCAATTAAAATTGGGTGGCGGTTGAGTAGTGTTTGGCCTCGCACCCGGGCGAGACGGGACCCAAAACGGTGAACCAAGTGGAAACATTTTTGTGTTTTGAAGTTGTGTTTGTTTGAATAATATGTTTGAGGTGTTGTTGTGTGTTTATATTTGTATAGTGTGTATATAAACTAAAAAAAAGTTACCGTTCAAAATCAACGGTCGATTTTTTTTGACCGTTTGATTTGTAATGCTTTGCAAGTCCCACATGTCACAAGCCGATTCGATGGTTCAACATGGTTCAGGTGTTATTAACATAAAGTTGGTTGAATTTTTGGAAGGATAGTCCCCCCCCCCCGGTAGCGGTGTGGGGGGCGCTATGTTTGTCTTTCATGTCAGGATACTGCCCCACTACACCCGATCTAAGAAGTTAATGTTGATCTTTTTTTACAAAACATGATAGAAAAAAATGGCAGAGAGAGATAGGTGAGTTCAAGTTCTCATTTAAATGTACGGTTAGAATGGCTTAGATGATCTTTATCCTTTAATGATCGCGAATTTAGAGAAAGGGGGAGAGGACAGATTTTATATGTGTGGTGTTATGATTCATCAATCTATAATCCTCTCTAGTTTTCTCTATCCATATACCTAATGAAAAATCCTATTTTATCTGGTAAGGATAAATTACGTCCATCGAATAATTACCGATTAATGATATATGAGTATTAAGGTCAATGATCATTTATTAAATAAATGATAACAATTGGCTAAAATAGTTACATATGTTGTGAAACTAGCCTAATAGCAAACCAATATGAGAAGAAGAATAGGGAGAGAGATCTAGAATTTTCATTAATCAAGTGTGTTTACAATGAGGTACAAGGAGGGTATATATAGAAGTACAAAACTTGGAGAATAAGCTAATCTAATTTAGGAGGTGATAACCACATTAATATAATATATTTATAACACTCCCCCCTCGTTAAAAACCTTGCTAGGAAAACCTAGTGGGATAAAACCATAGCTAAGGGAAAAAGAGTGCAGCGCGTATTGTCTCCCCCTGATGATGTTGCCTCGTTAAAAACCTTACTAAAAAAACCCAATGGGATAAAACTTAGTGAAGGGAAAAAGAGTGCAACTTGTATGATACTCCCCTTCATCTGAATATTTATTCTCTAAGTCACTAGTGTGGATATTCTATAGAAGTTTCTCAAACCTTTGTAGTTAATGATTTGTTGCTCGATCCCTTGGGATGCAATCCTTTGTGTTGAGCAATGTTGTATGATCTTCATATGAGATTTCTGGTGCATCCTCTTATAATCAAATACCATAATATCCACAACTATGTTGTATTACATTCCCTACATTTATAAGACAAGCCAAACTTGTTTTCATAGGTTAGTAAAATATAATTTCAAATCTTACATACCTTTGATGTAACAAAATAGTTCTAATAACCCATTCCAATGCCTCTTTGCTTGACACATACTAAACCATGACAATAAGTTCAAATAAAAAAATATTATAGTCATGCATAGCTAGCAAGACATAAATGCACATATGCATTTAACTATGGTACATTTAGAGTGAGAATCTCTACAATGGTAGGAGATGAAAAAATTCGTTTTCAATATCAAGTCATTGGACAACCTTTAATGCACTTTAAGTATGAGCTATGTCCACTGTAAAATGTCCCACCATCTTTTCAAGATATACTTTGATGGACTGATAAACATATCACAACACATATACTCGAATTGTAGGTCAAACAACAAGTGCACTATGTCAAGGACTTTCAAAAAAAATCCCCCCTTTAAAAGTTCTACAGAGTCTCTCGATAATGCTTAGACATCATCACTGTAAACTGCGAATGGACTTTTAAGAGAGAACCTTTGATAAAAGTTGGATAATACTATCAAACATATGTTGCTCTTTATTGGGATATCTTATGAGTTTTACAACACTCAACCCCCTTATTTTAGTCCATTTGTATTTTGACAACTTTACACAATACTTCTTAAGGTATTGATATCAATGCTTGAGGCATCCTCAATCCATCAAGGACTTTTTCCATCTTAACCAATTATGCAAGTGCATTCACTCTTCAATTGGAAAATCAATAACATCTATTTCTCCAATATATATTATACCATTCTTATACATTGAAGTGTCATAATCACCAGGTTCAATTTATTACTTGTGATGTATTGGTGCACAATCATTACATCCTACGATGTTTCATATTACCTTTTAAGCACTCAGTTGCTTTAGGATACTCATGAGGAGTTCCACTTATATTCAATTCAATCATATAACAAACATAACATATTCAAAATTGAATCCGTTTATTCCAATCATAATGTTCTCGAGAACTTACATTACAAGATTTTGACACATTAAATCATTCATCAGGTATTTTCATGTAAACTTTCAGTGTCAAGTGAATCATAATATTTATTAAAAATCATTGTATCCACCACTGGAGAATGCGTCTCCTCATATATAATCAATTATGGGTATTTGCGAAATTCTTGTGCCACCAATTTTACCTTATATCATTTTCTTTTCAAATGTTGATTCGCACAAAAGACCTTTTCGTATCTATATGTTTTACAACTTTTTTGTATGGACTTTTGGTCCAAAACTTTCCTTTTCAATAGAGAATTCAACTCTGCCGTATTTGCGTCTTTCCATTTTTGGCCAATCATTTCGTTGTATTCATTCATAGGCAGATCTTAAATCTTGATCCTCATTTCAAGCGCTACATTATATACAAATTTACAATGACGTCGATTTATTTCGATTCCATACATTTCATAGACATGATACTATATAATGAGATCTATTTATTTTCAGGTACCTGAGGTTCTTCTGGAACCATCATGTCTAATGTCTCTTCACGAAAACTTTTTACTATAACCTCGACTTGACCATCTTTATTACTTGCTCCAATTTCTCGAGGATTTTATTCTTTGGAATCGACTAGTCTACCACGCTGCAAGTGTGTAGTAGGCTTATTGCCAATATATGATTGTCATTCCTGGACACTCATCTTAAATGGAGCATTAGCAGTTGGTATATGTGACTTGATTAGCTATTCATCATATTTAGGTCAGTTAATGTGTCTGGTAATTAATTCGCTAATCTCTGTGAATGAATTATCCTTTGAACTTCTGGTTCACATTGTTTAGTACGAGGATCAATGATATTTCATCCTAACTCATTTCAATTTCCAACTGCCTTTTATCTCCCCCTGATGTTGGGAATGTTAATCCATTTAGATGATATCAATTAATTGAGATATAAATAAATCTCTTGTTTAAGGCTCTGTAAATCATCATATATTCCCAATCACCTTTTAAGGTCCCATCTCCGTGCGTCGTGGTGGATCAATTTCAACATATGTCGCACAACAAAAATCTTAGATTGGCAATATCTGGTTCCTGACCAAAAACCAACTATAATGGGGAGAAACTATTACCACGTATTGGCTTGATGTGAATAAATGCTGCTGCATGTAAAATCACATTTAATCAAACATAAACATTAACTTTTGCTCTCATGATCATTAATATTGCAATCAATAGTAGATGTTTAGTGATCATCTCAATGAAAGCAATATGTGTATGAACAAAAGCTATATGAAGTTCAACACTTATTCTAATTATAATTAGTATCTTAGGAATTGATTAAATATGCCAATCTAGAATAATATGATTGCTATCTTAATTGCTAAGCCATAAATCAGGCAATATTCAGGTTGCAAACGTGATAACCATTTTGACAATGCATTGATTTTAAATACTAAATGGTATCATGTTAGGATATGCGTAGCCTTAAATCAATTCCAAAATATATAGTGATATTCACCTTACTTTATATGGCAAATATATAATATCGCTTAAGAGCAAACATTACATGCTATGTATCAGATTGAAGAATCTTTAAGTTCTTCATTATGTTCACATCATCATCGACTCGGTGTGGTCTTACCGGTCCTACCAACTAATTAAATAATTATGATCCATAAACTAAACTTCTACTTTATGATTGAATATGTATTACTTGCACGTTTGAGTATTGTAACTTCAATATTCAAACCATCATGTTATATAATCACTCCTTTTATTTGCCACATGTGGTGGTCAATCTCATTAGTAACATGATCATTATTGCATTTTTATGATCGATCTCATTATTAACTTGGCTATCATTATAGTCATTGATGGTTGATCACATCATGACCATCATTATAACTTCTGATGGTCGATCTCATTATCAACATAACTATCACTGCAATTTTCTCAATTACGTCAAAGATCATGAAATTTTCAATGATCGTTATATAATCACATTCACTTCAAGAAATTGAGTAAAACCAACCAAGATTTATTATTTTCTTGGACACAAGAATATTAGTCACTTCAAGCCTTGCATACCACTTTAATGATATTGCTACATCAAGAGCATATTTCAGGTTTGACAAACAAAATTTGTTTTATCCAATTTCCGTCATATATAAACTTTTCTTCTCATAACATCCATGAAGAAGTAATTATATGTCAAGTCATATAATATTATTGGCTCAACATCTTACGGCCTTTTATAACATGATAATGAGATTCAATGTGTATGACACTTTGGATGCCAAATGTAAATCTTTGATGAGAGTGATAATAAACCATAAATTTACGTCTTCAATTCAATACCATTTATATATATGCACTTATTAAAAAAAACAATAGTGTTATTCTTCCAATAAAACCCATTAAGCATCATTATATAGGAAGAAAACGCCATGTTCTTGTGCATCATAAGTCATAAATACATGAGAAATTCACACTTGAACTTTTACTAATTCTCTCATACAAATCATGTTTCGTACAAATGCAATCAAATCTCATACAAACAGATATCGATGTTCTTACCAAAATTGGGATCAAAGTAACTTTGCAATAAAGACCTTAGGCATATTTTCAATGCCCATTGTGTCTATTGAAATTCACTGGTTTAAAGGATATAAACTTGAAAATCAATCAACAATTAAATAATAATAATAATGCAAATGAGTTATATGACCAAATAAAATTTAAAAGTATGTTAAATCAACTTTAGTAAGCAATCATAATAATAGTATATGTAGGCAACACCAATTTACAAAATGTGTACTATCGTAGCATGCACACCCATGCACAATTGTATATTATTAACACTAAACCATGTACACAATAAACCATTTAATCACTTTATATATTAGGTTTATTAGTATATCACACTACTTTTACTAAATCTTATAAGTAAAATACTATGGCAGTTAATCTTGTACATATATGCATGAGAAATTAAACAATATACATTTTATTATAATGCATAAAATGTTTAAGAAAAACCAAAATAAAAAAAAACAAGATAAAAGGAATATAAATGTTGAAGAATAAAAGTGAAACGGTGGATCATTAAATCATTAAAGTCATGGCGGTTCCTTTACGATACTTCGTAACCAAACAAAAAAAAACTCCATCATCTTTTGTACTTAATTTTTTTTTAGATTAACAAAAGCAGTCATAAAAAAACCTCACCAAAGTATTATACTCATGAAGATTTGATCAAATATTAAATAGCACTATATCATCATCATCAACATCATACTCAGTTAATCCCACCAATAGCAAAAGCTAAGGTAGGGTCTGAGGAGGGTAAGATGTCAATGAGATTAAATGGCACTAAATATAACACATTTTTTATCTGAATCTCACCGCCAATGAGATTAACATAATTCTAGATATAATAGAAGCCAATTTTTGCAAATAATCCAATGTTGGTTTGAATAAAAAAAATAACGTACCTCAATTATACATGGAATTCGATCAGGTGTGATTTCCTTCCTTATGATTTGAGCACGGTCAAGACCATCGATTATAATTCCAAAAAGTGAAACAAATAAATAAACAAAGAGCAACAAGCGAACTCGTGTTGATAACGTGTTGTGAAACTAGCCTAATATATAGCAAAGCAATATGAGAAGAAGAATAGGGAGAGAGATCTAGAATTTTCATTAATCAAGTGTGTTTACAATTAGGTATAAGGAGGGTATATATATATATATATATATATATATATATATATATATATATATATATATATGAGTACAAAACTTGGAGAATAAGCTAATATAATTTAGGAGGTGATAACCACATTAATATAATATATTTATAACAACATATGTATTAAATTGTGTTTACAAGGATAGGATGTTACATGGTTGTTACACGGTTTTTCACAACTTAAGTGAGTTTTAAAATAACCTATCCACAACCAATTTCATCTTTCCATCATGTCTCAACCGTCGGCCCTGTTTCTTCTTCGGGTAATCTGTCATCGGCACAGGCTAAGGGAAAACAAGTGATTGATGATACAGAAGTAACGATCGTTGCGTTTCAGTCACTCATCCATGGTGGGCCTTTTTCATCAGATGAAGTTGGTTCGTCGTGTAACCCCCTCAACAAGTCCCCTGTCAGCCAACTGACCGATGATGACAACCGTAAGTTTTTATATTTTTTTCGTCATGGGAAACGTGGAAGTGGCGGAGATCATCAAACTGTGAATTTTTTACAAAGAAATATTTTTTGTTGTTTTGGGTTATGAGAGGAGTGAATAAACTTTTTTTTGTTTTGTATTGTGAATCTCGGTACAGAAAAAAATGTTTATCAAACTGTGATGTTTTTTTACTAAGAAAAATGTTGAGGGGGTGGGGTCAACTTTTTTGTTTTTGGTATGGTGAAATGTCACAACCCGCCAAGGCGGAAACACGAGATGTAATTTCGAAAGGCTTTCAAGCATACAAGTCACGCAAGCATCAATTTCATAAAATAAGAGATATATTAAAAGACGTCATTGTTTAGCAAACACAACCAAAATATTGTCTTAAGAACCATAGTTAAAATGACAGTGTCTAGAATCATTTAATCAAAACAACGTTCAAGATATCCCCGAGATGCTCATGCGCGTCTCTAAGTTCCATGATACTCGATTAATTGCCTGAAAAACATGCAAATAAAATGTGTCAACAATTAAGTTGGTGAGGTCACGGGTTTTGGATTCTATGTAAACCATGGGTGACTGGATCATTGCCTAGCTAAGACAATAATCATTATGTGAATGTCATGAGCCCGTAACCAAACCTTGAAGAATGTGGTGCCTCGCCCATTGTACACTAAAGACAACGAATCTAATGTGAAATACAAGCACTCTTTTGATATCTGACATCTGATTAGAGCGACTAACTAAGAGTGGGGGTTTCAACCCAATAGATCTATTCTGGTGTTTCATGGCTAAGTCCATAGCTAATGGTTATAATGAATTGTATAACATGAGGGCTTATGAGTACTCTAAACCTTTTTGTCTCATGTTCACATAATAGTCAAAATGCAATTGAATTTATACGCAAGTTTTCCCCCAAAAGCATGAAAACAGTAAAAATGGGGCCTTGAGGACTCACTTGTAACACCCCAACAGATGGCGGAAACCTCGAGGTGTCACGAGGTAACAATTGTTCATAAGCTCGAGGTACTAAAACACAAATATTTATTTAATTACGATTAAGTGTCAAACATTACATTTCGAAACATTACATCAAATTACAAGAAACAAGCATAAATTTTATTCATGATGTCTAAGTCCAAGCCTTATGTGATAAACTTCAAGCATCTACTGAAACACGTACAAAATAGTATCTGTCAACACACATGATGTTGGTGAGTACACTTAGTTAGTGTACGTATGGTATAGGTATAAAAAGGTTTTACAATTCAAGTGTTATGGTTCACTCAAGGCAATATGCTAAACACGTAAGCACACAATTTGGGTCACACTCAAACATTTATGATTGACAAAGACTAAAGAATTAACAATGACCCAAGACTTCCCAAACGTATAGGTACTTTCCATTAGGCGGGTTGTCAATCCAAATAGCGCTATTCATTGTTAAAGTCGGCTAGCAAAGTTAATGATTATGTAACGATTGCAAGTATACTACGTTTATGTCTAATCATCAAGCACAAGAATTCAAAGCATAACACGTGTATGAATTGTATGAAAAAAGCGTTTATGAGTATGTGTAAGTGTAAGTATCATAGGTGTACATGAATCATCCCAAAGTGTAAGAAAAGATAAAAAGGGGATAAGTATACTCACTTTCGCAAATCTGTAATAAATCTCTAAGCGTCGTAAATGTATAAGAGGCGAATCCAACGACTCAACCTGAGTTCAAGTATCCAATATAAGCGTCTGATCTTTGAAAAGTGTCTAGGGTTCTTAATCTAAGGTATCTAGAATTTTTAGTTTAAATTTGGGGTTTTTAGAGTTTATAAATACAAAGGCGACGAGATTTATATATATAAATATATAAATTGTTTTAACTAATAAAATCGAACGATAAGTAAATAATCAATATTTGTTACTCAAGTCTTTATTACAAAATTTAGACTAAGTTATATAACCAAAAATATTAGTATTGATATTAATACGTTTTACTAATAACAATTTATATTTATTATATTAAACATAAATTATTAATTAGGTTATTAATATTCACGAAGTCTAATACATAAATTTTAGTTTTAAAACCATATACCTTTTGGAAATATATAATAATAAGATTTATTCAGAAAATATATTATGATTAATTGCAAGTTTATTTATTGAATTTATATTACTAAAACAAACATAAATTCATAAAAAAATATTAAAATCTTTGAAAATAAATATTTTTATGAGAACTTAACCTACTGATTTAAAAGATCACAAAATAATTTTTATATAATTTTTGTGATGAAAATCTATTTAATATAGATTTTACTTGATTAAAATCACATAAATTTGTAATTAAACTCAACACACCTTTAAAGATAAATATTTCTACAAAAACTTGTTATACTGATCTAAAAGGTCTCAGCATGATTTTATAGAATTTTTCTGATTAAGACCAATTTATTATGTATATTATTTTTTAAAACGAATTAAACAAATAAAAATGAGATAATATATAAAAACGTTTCAACACAGAGGTAAAATGTTATGAAAATTATTCTAACATAATGAAATGTATTTCCACCAATTTTCATGTTAAAATACATAATATACGATTTTATATGAATTAAACATGATTTAAGATATATAAAATGATTAAAAATATTAAACAGCGTCTAAAAATCCCAAAAATATTTATAAAACTTCTAATCAATAATATGATCATTCATACCAAGTTTCATAATTTTTAGATCAATAATGAATGAGTTATGGATTTTTAAATTTGTTTATACTTTTAATTCAAAATCCCCAATTAATCAAGAACACTCTAAACCTTAGATTTTTCAATTGGAACCCTTAACAATTATGTTTGCCAAATTAAACAGAGGGCTTTTGATCTATAAACATAAATGAAATAATATTCAAAAGGAATTTGAAAAACTCACGAGGTTTGATAATTTAATTTATAAGAAAACCGAAATTGAAAACCCGAATATACAAGCCTCCAATTCTTGAAAATAGCGAGATGTTAAGTTATGATTCTTATACAGACTTGATAGACCAAAAAGAAAGAGTATATGTGTGCGTTTAATTGTGATAGAAATAGATAGAAGTGGTGCAATTTTGATTGTGGTTAAAATGGATATTTATAAACAAAAATCTAATAACGTGAACAAAAAAAATGGATGATTGCAAGGTAACAGCTGTGGTAGGCGATTTTGGCTGGATATTTTTAGGTTATAGTCGGGTTTTTTTTTAATAGGGGACTAAAATGGTATATTTAGATAAAGTGAAAGGTGTAGTTGTCACAGTCTCCCCTACTTTTAGAAATTTTGTCTCGAAATTACTTCAAGTGGAGGATTCTGGAAATAGATAAGGATACTTTGTATTCATTTGGTCCTCACGTTCCCAAGTAAATTCTGGGCCACTTTTAGATTCCCAACAAATTTTAACTATAGGAATACGACTACGTTTAAGGGTCTTGACTTCACAATCCATGATTTCCACTGGTTTTTCAATGAAAAGCATCGATTCATCAACTTGGATACCTTCAAGTGGAACATGGAGATTTTCATCAGTCAAGCATTTATTGAGGTTAGAAACATGAAATGTTGGATGAATGTTACTAAGTTCTGGAGGTAGTTCGAGTTTATAAGCTACTCTTCCAATGCGTTCAAGAATTTTAAAAGGACCAACAAATCGAGGTGCAAGTTTTCCCTTCTTCCCAAATCGAAACATTCCTTTCCAAGGTGAAACCTTAAGAAGTACTAGATCCCCGACTTGAAATTTTAAAGGCTTGCGTCGTTGATTGGCATAACTCTTTTGCCTATTTCGAGCTATATGAAAATTATCACGAATACGAAAAATTTTGTCTGTTGTCTCTTGTATCAATTCAGGGCCGGTAATCTGAGTTTCACCAATCTCGTTCCAACAGACAGGGGAACGACATTTGCGACCATATAACGCTTCAAATGGTGCCATGTTAATGCTAGCATGGTAGCTGTTATTATATGAAAACACGACTAAAGGTAAATGCGTATCCCCGTTTCCACCAAAGTCAATAACACATGCTCTTAACATGTCTTCCAATGTCTGGATAGTTCTTTTAGTCTGACCATCCGTTTGAGGATGGTAAGTTGTGCTAAGATTAAGTTGAGTATCCAGTGCGGATTGAAGTGATTGCCAAAAGTGGGAAGTGAAACGACTGTCACGATCAGAAATGATGTTCAAAGGAATACCATGACGACTAACGATTTCATCAACATAAATTCTAGCCAATCTTTCAACTTGATAGGTCTCACGAATAGGTATGAAATGTGCGGATTTGGTTAGTCGGTCAACGATCACCCAAATGCTATCATAACTACGAGTAGTATGAGGAAGTTTAGTAACGAATTCCATAGCAATGTTCTCCCACTTCCAAACAGGAAACTCTAGTTGTTCAAGCAAAACCAGATGGACGTTGGTGTTCGGCCTTGACCTTGGAACATGTTAGGCATTTAGCTACATACAAAGCTATGTCTTTATTCATTCCAGGCCACCAATACAAGTTACGCAGATCCTGGTACATCTTATCTGCACCGGGGTGAATGGAATAACGACAATTGTGAGACTCGTCCATGAGAAACATACGAAGATTATCACGATCAAGAATCCAAAGACGATTCATAAACTAAAGTAACCCGTTCTTGGCTTCCAACTGACTTTCAGCACCACACGACATCTCCTCGTACAAGTTGCCTTCAGTGAGTGAAATGAATTGAGCTTCAAAGCTTTGAAGTTGAATGTCAGTTTGGACTTGGGCATAACAAAACTGGACATGATCCTTGCGACTAAGCGCATCAGCTACGACATTCGCTTTTCCAGGATGATAGCGAATCTCGCAATCATAGTCATTTAACAATTCAACCCAACGGCGTTGACGCATATTAAGATCCTTCTGGTTAAAGATATGTTGAAGGATTTTATGGTCAGTGAAAACCACACATTTGGTACCATAGAGGTAGTGCCTCCAAATTTTCAATACAAACACGACAGCACCAAGTTCAAGATTATGGGTGGTGTAGTTATTCACGTGGACTTTCAATTGACATGATGCGTAAGCTATAACGTTGCTTCGTTTCATAAGAACACAACCAAGACCTTGGCCAGAAGCATCACAATAGACTATGAAATCTTCAGTACCATCAGGAAGTGCAAGGATAGGAGCATCACAAAGTTTCTGTTTCATGGTTTGAAAGGCTTCCTCTTGATCAGGACCCCATTCATAAGGTTTATCTTTATGGGTTAAGGAAGTGAGGGGTAAAGCAATCTTGGAGAAATTGGAAATGAAGTGACGATAATAACCAGTTAGACCAAGAAAAGAACGAACTTCAGTAGGAGACTTAGGAGTAATCCAATCACGAATAGCGTCGATTTTAGCAGGATCCACGTGTATACCCTTATTATTGACAATGTACCTGAAAATTGAACTTCCTAAAGCCAAAATTTGTAATTGGAAAACTTGGCATACAGTTGTTCGCTTCTTAATAGACTCAATATCTGTTTTAGGTGTTTCTCGTGGTCAGATTTGGTTTTGGAATAGATGAGAATGTCATCAATGAAAATGATTACGAACTTATCCAAAAGTGGTTTGCACACACGATTCATGAGATCCATAAAACCAGCAGGGGCATTGGTTAACCCAAATGGCATAACCAAAAACTCAAATTGGCCATAACGAGTACGAAAAGCGGTTTTAGGAATATCATCTTCATGAACTCGAAGTTGGTGATATCCTGAACGAAGATCGATTTTTGAAAAGTACGTTGCACCTTGAAGTTGATCAAAGAGATCATCGATGCGAGGCAATGGATAACGGCTTTTGATCGTGAGTTTATTAAGTTCACGATAATCGATGCACATACGAAAAGATCCATCTTTCTTTTTCACGAATAAAATTGGAGCTCCCCAAGGAGATGAACTAGGACGAATGAAACCCTTGTCTACTAGTTCTTGAAGCTGACTCGCAAGTTCTTGCATCTCGGAAGGTGCAAGACGATAAGGAGATTTAGCCACAGGTGTAGCACCAGGCACCAGATCGATACGAAATTCAACAGGACACGCAGGAGGTAAACCAGATAAATCCTCAGGAAAAACTTCTGGAAAATCTCGAATAATTGGGACATCTTGAATACTCTTGTCCTTACCTTTCTTTTCCACTACGTGGGCTAAGAACGCCATGCATTTCTTGCATAAATATTTTCGAGCTTGAGTACAAGACATGAGCTTAAGGCCACTTGAATGTTTCTCACCATAGACATGCAAAAAGTTACCTGAGAGAGGTATTCGAATAAACTTCTTGAAACAAACAATTTCAGCATGGTACTTAGAAAGCCAATCCATGCCTACTATGATATCAAAGCTACCCAATTGCATAGGTATAAGATCAATGGAGAATTCATGATCATTACGGCTAAGTGTGAAATTAGGAATAACATACTTGATTGTAATGGGAGTACCATCAGCAACCTCGATAGTAAAGGGTCTTTCGAGTTTAGAACGAGAACGAGAAAGCAAAAGTTCGAAGGCTAATGACACGCAACTCTTGTCCACACCAGTATCAAACAAAATTGAAGCACAAAGACCATAGGTCTATGTTAGTGTATAATATAGATTGGGGTGATGTGAATGTGTGTATGTGATGTTTATGTATGCATATATCGTGTGTGTGTGTGTGTGTTTATGTATGTTTTGGATTGTTCTAATCACTAGACATATGTGTATGTAATCGTGTGTGTATATGTGCATACATATGGATTGTTTATCTTGTCCCAATCATACTTACATATGTGTGTGTATGTAGTGGAGATATATACATATATGTGTAAGAGATGTATGGTAATTTTGATCAACTTTAACATGTTAACTCACACCTATGCATCACATATATGATGGTTTGTTTGGTCTTGGTTATCCTTGTGTATGGCCGATCTATGTTCATGATCAAGTGTATATAATATGTTTATGGAAAAACATCTAGTGATCTTGTATTGAAATCGATTATTGTGTTTCCACATGGATATCCATAATCAAATTTGATAATGATGGCATTGTATTTGTTATATGATAATATTCACATGTTACGATTCCCATAGGTTAGTTATCTAAAACATGTATTGTTGGAGAGTTTTCAACTTATGTTTATTTAAGTGGGCATCTTGACGTGGATATGGGATGTTGTTCCATTGATTTTATATCCAATGTCCATAAATGCCTTAGGAATTGTTCAGGTTGATTATAGAATAGAATAATTTCCCAAATTAGGTATAATCTTGGGCGATTTGGTTTTACTTGCACGTTGTAATTGGACACTTGACTGCTCTCCCTGTTTAGCGTGTGATTGTCTTGACTGTCATTGTCAACTGTCCTATATTTGGTCGGGTGTTGCATGTGTAAATACAAAAATGTAATGAATCCTGAAGTTTCCTGGATCTTGCTAGACTCGGGGTGGCACATTTAATGTAATAAAATGTCTAATGCACAACTGAAAATGACAAAATGGTGTAAGTGTGTACAGATCATGACCTGTGAATCTGGCGGGTGTTACACGAAACTAGGTTAGAAAAAAAAAATGTTTTACACAAGTGTAAATGGTGCACACAAGTGTTATTAAAAACAACGGCTAAGCCTTGGTTTTTGTAGGTTCGCGTTGTTCTTACTGGTTTATGCCCAATGGTAGTCATTATTCGGCACCCGTTGTAGACGATTGTGTAAAACCAAACATGATGGCTAGGTTTAGGGAGTGGTAAGATGTGGTTGCAATGTATGAGTCATATGCTAAGAAGTGTGGGTTCTCTATTAGGATGGGAACTAAAAGGGTCAAAGGTATCATTACCTATAGGTACATTCTGTGCTCTAAGGCAGGTAAACCCCAAACTAAAAGGAATTTCGACTCATTAGATGATACCTTTTTAAAGATTAGGCAGTCAACTTTCCAAGTGTGTGAGTGTAAAGCATGCATTAGGGTTAAGTTATGTAATATTGTTACTTCATTGTGGGAGATTTATCACTTTGAAAAGTCACACAATCACATGTTGGTTCCTTCCTACAATAGAGACTTAACCAAAATAGGTAGGAAGTTGGATTTCGCAACAAAAGAATTCATTCATCGTGTAAGCCTCAACAAGGTAGGTCCCATGGTAGCTCACCTAAGCCAAGTTAGGTTAAAAGGTGGACACCACAATCTCAAGGATACCCCCCGTGGACTACAAGAACTTTTCTAGGAGTATCTGTATGTTCATTGGGGACATGTATTCGAAGATGGCGATGATAGAAAAGTTGAATGATGGGGTGAAACACTTGCCAAATTTTTCCTTCAAGTAAAGCCTCGTTAATGGTGAGCCCAGATATCTTTTCTAGGCGGATAAGATATTAAAGATAAACTATATGTGCTTGAATTTGATGCAACATACCAAACGAACAAATAAGGCGACATTCCTTTTTATACAAGTGTAAAATATTCAAAGTATCCCTTACTTTTGGGGGGTGTTAACATTTGTGTTTACAGTCGCTCAGGTACAATATTATATTTGTTCCTTTCACTGGTGTGGACAACAATAAACGTTGTGTTACGATTGGGGCTGGACTTCTGTTTAACGAGACTATAGAATCATATTGATGGTTGCTCAACACGTTTATCGGAGCACATGGGAAGCAACCCAATGTAACACCCCAAAATTCCTAAATCTTGTTTTATGATAATATAAGCACACGTGGCTTTTAATTGAACCGAATGAAACACGACGTATGCGAATTTCCTAATCTAGGGAATTAACCCCGTTAACCTTGTTAGCTAAACAAGGCTCTAACAATTACATGAGTCTGACTCGGTTACTGCCTTTAACAAGTAAATACTTGATAAAAGGTGAGAGGGGCTAAACTTGCCCAACAACCAAACTTGAGTTTGGGTTAAACAAAAAAAAAGGGGGATCAACCTATGCATATGCATATCTTGATCAAAACACACACACAAACATGCACTTAACCAAGAAACTCAAGAACAAGCTCAATTCAAGGCTAATTCAAAGGGGTTGTGCTTGCATTAGCCCTAAAACAAATCATCAAAGCATAATACACACCAAGGTAACCTTTTATTTGGCTAATTTTGATGTTATGTTCATGCTTGGTTATAATGAAAATCATGGGTTGTTGTAAAAAAATGAAATTAGTGACTAATAAAGGTTGATCTAGCATTAGGTAACCTTAATACATGTTAATTTGGTTAAGTTTGGCATAAACACATGTGTGATGATTATGTTTATATGAATACATGTTATGAAGGAAGTGGATTTTTCATATTCAAAAGAAACCCTCTTCTTTAAATGGCTAATATTGTTCATGAAGATGCAATAGTTGTAGCCATAACAAGTCTCATAACCAAATTGTGGTGATATGATGCAAATCTTGGTAAATCGTAAATAAGAGATGACAATTGGTCATAAAAAGTATGCTCGAATTGTTGTGCACACCAAGTGTTTGACAAAATGCCTAAGTGAAAGTTTATGTGTTAAGCATTAGCTAACGCATGAATTAGGCATAGGTTTATGCTAGAAAACTTGATTAATGGAAAAACACTACCTAGGTGTGTGTAATTATGTTCCAAATAGGTTTCTAACAACCTAAGCAAATATTCCCATATTAGGTGTGAATGCGAGTGGCTCCGGGTAGGCATGGAGCCATGTATGTGAGGCTAAGGAAGCTTGCGCGAGGCAAGTCACCCGGTGACTTAAATCTTGTTACATCCGTTTATAGATATATGCTAGAATTCTTTCTTCGTAACTTATGTTGATAATCTGAACTAGACATGTACATTGTTATTATATATCCTTAGTTGAAGGATAAGAATAGCCCTAATGTGATCAACCGGATCATATCTTGCGTGAGGTAAGTCACACGTGAGACCTTTTTTATTCTTAATTTTTTTTTTATAAAATTCGACGCAAATAGGATTGATGGTTTTGTGGGTTCATTGGTCTATTTGGAACCCAAGGAATGAACTCTTCTTTGTGGGAGGCGGTGGTGGTGGAGGGTTGAGGTACGGTGGTGGGTTAGAAGGTGAGGGTTTGTTAGGGTTGTTATTATTGGTGGTGGATTAGGGTTGAGATTTATGGTGGTGAGCAAATGAAGAGGAAGATGGGTGGTTGTTTTATTTGGGAAAATATTCTTTTATTAAAATTTTAAATTGCAGGTAAAAGGACAAAACGGCCTCTGACTTAACGTTAGTTTTTAACTAGGTTGGTGAAATGGACGAAAATAGCAAGAAAATCTAAAACTCATAGGTTCCATTGCAAAAAAAAAAAAAAAAAAAAAAAAAAAAAAACATTTTTGGACTAAAACAGCAAACTGGACCAAACCTTAAAGACGAAATTGGCATTTAACTTTTAATATAGATTTTAGTGGGTATTTGAGGAATTGAATATGCTAATTGTATATGTATGTAAACCTTAGCAATAAAGTGTATGACATTGTAATTGGGTTATTGGGGACCAAGAAAATGTCATGTTTCATTGTTTTCGCATTAACTAAGTGATGTGGGCCATAACACTGGGCCATCCCATACTGTTATTTTGTTTTCAGACAGTTATATTCATATCCATGAGACCATGAGACAATAAAAAGTGTTCTAAAATTACTATATTAAACTAAATATCCTAAATGTGCTTGTTAAGGTTCAAGCTAGCTCTAATCCCATCGATGTAATAATGTATATCAGTCGCTAGCAAGTTCACGGTCCAATTGTCCGATCATTATCATCAAAGCTCCCAAGTTTCGATTTCGATCTCTATGCTATTAGTTGTTTCGTTATTGATGATATCGTTCCCTTTTGGTTCCCAAGTTTCAATTGTTATAATGCTTTTTTTTTTTGTTAGGGAGGGAGGGACGCCACCTGCGGAGCATGAGTGGAGCCCTTCCACCGCACCAATCGCAGTCTGCCACCTAGACCACTACCCGTGATTCCCTCCCACCGACAGCACCACCCGTGGAGTTTTCTGGTTCCTCTCTCTCTCTCTCTCTCTCTCTCTCTCTCCCTCCCTCCCTCCCTCCCCCGCCCTCACTCCCTCCCTCCCTCCCTCTCTCTCTCTCTCTCTCTCTCTCTCTCTCTCTCTCTCTCTCTCTCTCTCTCCTCCCGTGACCACTTCCGTTAACTAAAACCCCTTTCTAGTTCACGAGATCACTACCCGTGCCACCGGCGACGGTATTACCATGAGGGTAGGGACCTAACTGTGAGCATTTCGTGAACTCCCCCGCCTTCCCTTATATATTTGATTTTAACTTATTGGAAACCCTCTAATGAAAGCCACTTTTCATCTTAGCAAAACACTTTAGTCGTTTGTTATTGAAACTTTTCTCCTGTATTTTATCAAAAGATTCCCAAATTGTTGCAATGTTACGTTAGGATTTTGGGTGAAAAAAAAGACATTGTTGCAAAAGTAGCTATGATCCTTTTTACTATAAAGGTTTGCTTTATTATATGTTTTGACTTGATTTTTATTTGTTTTTCTTTCACCACCACAGAGCATATAATGGGGTTTTGATTTTGTTGTTAATTAATGTTTAACTTTATCTTATGCATGCTATTTTACCCGTAGTTTACAATTATCAATTATAAATATTTATTTATGTGGTTGTTGCTTTGATTCTCTTAGTCACACTTTATGTTATTACCATACTATAATTGTTATTTTTATCACCATATTTTATTTAGGACACACGTAGCGGTTCGTAATGGCTGATCCGTGATGGTCATGATCATCGCGAACACCGTCCCGTTAATCTCGTGATGGAAAAAAATTGTCACGGTCGTGATTTACATTGTGACCGAGACAAATGCGTATAGCATTGGTGGTTTGTTTGGGGATGAGGTGTAATGTTGTGATTGGTTGGTTTTTTGATATTGATGGGGAATGATTTAGTAATGTTAGTGATGGATGTGATAAAATGTGAAAAATGAAATGACACAAAGTGATTGGGTGTAATAAATTTGACATGCACCGGATGTTGCTATTGTTTTAACTTACATGTCAGATGTTGTCTTGGTTTTAGGAAGGCTTCCATGTCACTAGCAATCCTAAATTTATCGTAATACTTTATTTAGGGTTTTTAAAGGTGGTCAGGATATCCTCGGCAAAGTTGTCGAGCACCATCTAATCCTCCCTTGTCATGTTAAATCCACACCAAAAATTATCATTACAATCCTCTATTGTTGATCGGTTACATGCTGTCGGGATAATTCAAAATTAAGGGTAGCCGAGAGGGTGATGGCAGTGTTACCGCCTGACAACGGTAACCACGCAGGTGTTTCCGTGGAGTGCCCTTGACCCGCTAAACCTATCTCTTTTATTTTTATAATTGTGTATAATATTAGATTACGTATTTGGTCCATTAGCATTTATTGTGAAACTAAAATAAGACAATACTGAAGCCAAGAGGATCTTCAACTTGGTCCACACCATACAAAGTTTAAATGTCGTTCAATTATGGATTTATGGCCAAGGCATAATTCTAACATAAGAGAAAATTTTAAAATGAGACTCGTATTTATACACTTATAGGCTTCTAGCTATAACGTTCACAACTCAAACTATATGTAATGGTTTAATTAAAAAATGATTGTCGCGTCATTGTCGCTCACGCCCAAAGGGGCTCACACCCTTCAAGTGACATATGAGAGAAATGGTGTGGCGGGAACCAAAATCTGAGGTGGAGTGGGGTCCTAGCCCACTACACATAGTCTCAGGCGGAGGCGTTCCACAACGAATCTACAATGTCATTGTTCCACCACTATACCACTCTACGGACAACAAATTCAAAGACACATGCAAGCAACGATTGCGCATCATTTGATGCAAGTATTTTTGTTGACTTTGCAAACTACATACATGTGTGTGTGTCGTATCTTTCTTGTTCATATGTATGACGAGTAATGAACGTATGCATATATCAAGACCTTCTCGTTTAGGGTTACATATATCATATATGGATTTTGTTGGTTATCTATGCGACTACGCATAGTGTTATATAAAGATGTACATACTTTAGTTTTTGTTACATGAGGCTAAACATTTTAAAATTTTAATTCAATGTGTATGACATACTGGTACACTTTTTTATTTTGAAAAATATTCATTTGTATGTTGTTTAAAGATTAAAAAAAAGGTATCCATTCTCACATATAAATATGATTATGAATTGAGATTTACCTTATATATCACATGCATTATTTATTTTCCAACATGGGCCCTCATACACATTAAAATTGGTCTAAAATTAATTTGTGCATGAAATTCTCATATTCCATAGGTCTTTAATGCCCTTCAGAACTTTCTTGACATGAATTTATTACTCACATTTACTATATCAAACCAATATCACAACAAAATTTAAATCATTATGTTTTCAATACCCCATAACTGTTTGTTTCCGGTACAAGATTGCTCTGTAAAAAATAGACATAACATATGTTTTCAAAACCCAAGAAAACTATCTTAAAATGAACCATGCATTTTGGAAGAAAGTTTAAAAAAATAATGGACATAAGGGTATAAGGGGCACTTCTAAAAAAATATTTTTTTTCACTGAGTTATACACTGCTACATCACTTCACTGATTTACTTTACTGAAACACTTTTTTGTAGGGAGCAACGCTCCACTGATTATTTCATTATATTCATTTAAATTTGAGAAAACTAACCGTTTTATAGTCAGACAGTAATTAATTTTGTTACCGTTACATTTAAGCCGTTGCAACCATTTGGAATCTGTACCGTTACGGTTTGGTCTATAAAAACACCTTAACCCAACACAAAAAAAGCACACAATAAACCGGTTATACTTTACTCGTTTCGTAAAAATGGTCCCGTGGAATGCAAATGAGGATATCGCGTTAATGAGGGCATACATGGTAGTGAGAAACGCATGGGTTCATGAAGTCGATACCCCAATTTCGTAGGTGGATTCTTCTCTGGTCCAGGTGTCTTCGTTGGAACGTCCTCTATGAAGCCACGATGGAGAGGCGCCCTAATGTTCAAGAAGACATTGGAATCCAACTCACTCGCGGCGACTACTACCGTGCACAAATGACTAACTTCACCTATTTTGCGTCATGGCGAATGTTACGAGATTTATTTAATAATTAATGTTTACGGTTGTTTAATGTTTATTATGTAATGGTTTTTAAATTTGGAATGAAAGTTAACCGTGACACTTATTTTATGTGAATGTATCATTTGTATAGGGGTAAAAGATAAAAAAGGGTCAAAATGTAAACGGTAAAAAAATAAAACACGGTAAAAAAATCACGGTCAAAGGTGAAAGAAAAACGTGGCATATTATCATTGGTCAAGAAAAGGACCGTTTCTTTGTACCAGCACGGTAACAAGCACCAAAAAACGGTTCACGAGAACCCTACCAGCACATGTGGCGGCGGTATTACCGTGCTGGTAATGGGATACACGTGCCCAATTCTGGTGGCGCCCCGTCCCCCTAACATATTCTTTCAATATAAAAGATAAAAAGGATTTACATCAAGGTGGTAGGTAAGCGGGCAACAACTTACACTGCCACCCCTTTCAGAATAGCAAACCGTATTCTACTGAGAACATAATCGTAACCATTCTTTCAATAGCCAAGAAAATCATCTCAAACGACGTGGGAAAAGTTAAATAAATTTAAAAATACGAGTATATTTACATATTATATTTGAGTTCACGTATTCAACATGTCAACGTGAAATCCTCTAACTTTTAACCAGACATGATTGACACCCCTAGTTTAATATCAGAAATTTTAATAATTCGTTTTCAATGAACTAAAGAATTAGATCATAAAAGTCTATTTTAAAATGCATTATTTGTGAAGTATGATTCTTTGGTCAGTTCTACAAACAAATGCACTAGTTGTGTCTTCTCAACACTCAAATCACTCTTAGACCAATCTTGACAAGAACTTATGAGCAAAGCAAAACTAGAGACTTTAACATGATAATGTGATATATGATATTAAAAACAGAAACATGAAACTGAATGGATCAAAAAACCTCTGTAACAAAATCATCTTTGCTCTGCCCAAATCTTGAACCGGATCAGCGGGCTGGGAATCCAAGCTAATCCATCGACTATACACGCGCTATCACCTCCATTCATCACTGGATGGTTCTTGTAAGCTTGCATTTGGAGAAGAAAATTGAATCTGAATAATTTAAGCTACACAACTTCAAAAGCTCTGCTGATTGTTGCTTCAATGATGGATCACAACCACTTTGTATAACAAGCAACAACTTTGCAGCAAGACCAACATCCACAGCCATCAATGAAGACTCATGTGGTGAAAGTTTGCATATAGACCATAAGATTGACAAAGCATGTTGTGTGCAGCTTTCCGAAACCCTCATTAACACTCGTACCATATTCGGTATGGTGCTTGAACACTCGCTTAAAGCGAGTTTACCTTCTGGGACACTTGACAAATCATCCAAGATAAAAAGGGCTAGCTCCAAACACTCGTGTTTAAAACTAGGTAACAATTCGACTAATTGAGGGACTGCGCCTGTGCTAACGATCAAGCTTCTAACTTGTATGTGTGAACATATTGATTTAATCAAGCTCAGCCCATGTACATTCCCACTTGGATGTCTCTTATCTTTCACAAGTCTCATTAGCGCAACTAGTAAACTGCGGCTCGACACAACTTCAACTTGAAAATCGCTTTCTTCCATCAAGAGTCTTATCAACAGTGTGCAATTAATCTTTGTTTCAATAGAACCTTCATTCAACATATCCACCATTAGCGATATCTTCGCAGGCTGCATAAGACTCAACCTTGCAGACGATTCAAGATTCAACTGAACAAGAATCGAAACCACCTCAGAACCAATGGCATGAGATGTGTAAGGACCTAATAAAGATGACAATAAACCCACTCCCCCTTTATCAACCACTGTTTTCCTAGCAACAACATGATTCATAACCACTCTCCTAAGCGCCTTAAGCGACTGCACACGCGCCTGGCCCTTAACCGACTTAAGCGTTTCGAGAATCTCACACGCAGTCCCTTGCACATCTTCTGATCTCTTCTTCATTTGAAAATACATTTGTGAAAACCAAGTGTGAATAAGCTTTTGCAAAGTGTTATTAGGTGTAACAGAATCATCCCAAAGCTCCTGCATTGTAGTGGGACATGTAAAATGACCCAAACTAAACCATTTCAAGATATTAGACCTTTCATATGTCTGCCCAGTGCAAAGGGTCACAGGGTCATCCATCGGCTCAAGCGAAATCGGACAAATGAACACCGATGGAATATCGGACAAATTCAGCTCTTCAATCATCTTTTTAAGATCAAGTTTCTCAGCAAACCCACCACCAAACCCAACCACATCACCCCCTAACACCCCATCTTTGACAGCAGTGTCTAGATCTAACACCTGCCCATTAACTGAACACATAGGCATATTTGTGCACAATAATAACACACCAACACAAAACACCCTTCAAACAAACAAACTAAACAAGCTCAACCCACATTCAAATATTAACCATACATTACCTCAACAAAAGCTTATCTCTTGTTTCCTTCTCTCTCCTCTGTTTAACAAGTCATTATCACCTTTTTAACTGATTCTTTTCTTCTATGGTCAAAAAGACTCATGACAATCATGAACATCATGATAATAAGCTGACCCATGACCCAAAATTCAAGGCATTTCACATCCCAGATACAGATACAGAACAATAACAGTCACTGAGTAATAGAAAACTGGACTGGTGCACAAAGATCTATGCACCTTTTCCAGTAAAGGGTTTAAACATATAATATAAAAGAATCAAAAAGTGTGACACTTGTATTTGAATGTTCAAAGATTATAAAAAGTTGATGATGAAACTGAGTAAAGAAATCAAGAAAAAGAGGAATAAGTGTACATCAAGGTATGGTTTGGGACAGTTGTTTTAAGTGTTTACATAGATTACAAAACAAACTTGTGATGAGAGATAAATTTTGTTGAAGTGTTTTTGTGTTTTGTTATTAATGCTTTGTTTGATGTAAACGATGAGAAGTGGGTCCATTGGGGCCGGATCACACGTGCTGGCCATTTTTTGTTTAGTTGAACTCATGAAATGGAATAATGTATTGGTGATATAAATGTATAGAATGTTTTGGGGAGTTTGATGAAAGTACGAGGGTGTAAAGTGTAAATGTTGTGGTTGGTGTGGATCTGGCTATTTCAGACTAGGGCTGTTCAAATCGTTCGCCGCTCGTGGATCGCTCGTCGCTCGTTCGGAAAATGCTCGAAAAATGGTCGCTCGATCTTCCGCTCGGTTGTATATGAGCCGATTGGCTTGGTTCGGTTTGTAAATGACTAAATGAGCCAAGCACGAGCAAAGCTCCGCTCGGAAAATTTGCACTCGAAGAATGCTCATTCAGTTTTCGGCTCGATTGTAAACGAGCCGCTCCGCTCAGTTCGGTTTGTAAACGAGCCACGCACGAGCAAAGCTCCGCTCGGATCGGCTCGGCTCGTGAACAGCCCTATTTCAGACACAAACACGAATACATGACACGAACCTACATGATCTTAACAGGTTCAGATATGACCTTAACAAGTTTTGTGTCCTAAACAGGTAGACACAAGTATACCTGTTAATTTTCGTGTCTAAATAGGTTAAGTACATGGTTACCTGTTTAGTACCCGTTAAGACAAGTTAAGGAATTTTTTTTTTTTTTTTTTTTAAATATAGGTTGTGGGGGTGGAGTACTGGAGTTATACGTTTTTGCTAGGTGGATTTCAATATTTTTAATGCTTGATGGTGCCCTTTATTATGTCGGGTTTGGGAAACAGGTTTGTGTCTTATTGTGTTAACTTAATATAAACAGGTATTATCGTGTCTTATTGTGTTAACCGGGTATAAACAGATATTATCATGTCTTATCGTGTTAACCTGGTATATACAGATTCATGTTCGGGTTTGGAAAAAATGACACGATAAGTTATCGTGTCGTGTTCATGTTTACATGTTTCGTGTTCGTATCTTATCGTGTTTATGTCTTAAAAGGTCGGGTATACACAATTTACCAACCCTAGGTTGGTGAGATGTTAAAATAAATAAATAAATGTTTTCGCGCGATGGTTTAACATGTCATCTTCTTGACAGAAATACAAATATTGTCTTTTGTTTATTCCGCAAATTGCATCTTATGCCATTTGTCTTTAATAAGTACACCCTATGGAAACGTTTGGTATTATGGAATGGATATGGGAATGGAATGGACTATTACGAGGTAATGAAAAATAGTGTGTTTGGTTGGTTAAAGGAATGGAATCATCTATTCCAAAAGTCATTCCATTCCCTCAAAATCATTTCATCCATATCCTATGTTTTTATTTCCATTTCATCCCTCATTCACCCATTAGTAACAACACCACCACCCACCACCATCGTCACCACCGTCGCCCACCACCTACCACCTCCACCACCACTGCGATCAACCACTGCCACCCACTACCTTCACCCACCCACCATCGCCGCCACTCACCACCGTCGCCAACAAACACCACCCAACGCCGCCTACCACCGTCACTCACCCACCGCCACCTCCACCATGTGCCACAGTCACTCACCACAATTTCCTTTACCCACCACTACCGCCGCTACCCCACCACTGCCGCCACCACCCACCACCGCCACTACTCACCATCGTCACCCACCCATCCACCATCAATCACCTCCATCCACCTCCACATATCGCCACTGTTGCCACCACCAAAGACGGTCGTCAACACCTACCACCACGCTACTGCCACACACCACCACCTTCCATCACCGCCACCAACCACCACCCGCCACCGCCACTACCCACCATTGTCGCCCACGCACTATCACGACCATCCACCTCTACCTTCCACCATTGCCGCCGCCATCCACCACCGCCGCTACCGCCACATATCACCACCCATCATCACCGCCACTGACCACCACCCACCACCTCCACTCACCACTGATTTTATTCCCTTGTCTTTTTCATGCCTATCCACCGATTTTATTCCCTCGCCACATATCACCACCCACCGTCACCGCCACTGACCACCACCCACCACCGCCACTTACCACCGATTTTATTCCCTCATCTTTTTCATGCCTATCCAACAATACAAAATAATGTTTTGTTTCATTCCATTACCTTGCCCATTCCATTACCTCGTTCATTCCATTCCCTCATCCATTTCATTACCTCATACTAAACAGACCCTATGTCCTTTATTCAACAAACTACATATTATGCCTATAAAAGTAAACGGCCATTTATAATTGTTCAAAACCGCTGTTTTCTTTACCCGTTAGGTGGCTTAAGATTTCGATTCTTGTCAAGAAAAATTCAGTTACCTAGATTATTGATCATGTGGCTGCCCAGATCGGTTCTAGCAGATAAAAAAAAACGGTTCACACGGTGATGCTCACAACTTTCTGGAGATTTTGGCTTGCTCGAAATGACAAGGTGTTTGTTGAAATATATATATATATATATATATATATATTTCTTTTATACAATTTTATTATTGAAGTTATAATATAACATTTTGCATAGGTATTTGGTTTTTTAGGTTTGGGCTTGGAGTTGTGCAGCTGTCTTTGGTGGGCTTATGTTTGTCCTCAGGCCCTAATTGAAGGCTGGGATTTGGTGTGTTCACCAGCCTATGTTGAGAGTCTTTGCCACGTCATTTATTCGTGTGGATTTGGAGCAGCTGATCTTGTTCGTTGAATGAGAAAACACAAAATGATCTCAACCATTCATTTTGTTCTCTCTCTCTCTCTCTCTCTCTCTCTCTCTCTCTCTCTCTCTCTCTCTCTCTCTCTCTCTCTCTCTCTCTCTCTCTCTCTCTTGCTTCTGCCTATATAAGAGCTTCCCTCTCTCTACTTTATAAGTTTACGTTCATTATCATTCTCTCTCACTTTTGTTCAGTCCTCGCATCTGCACAAGTATTAGGATTTATTCACGATCATCTTTATCTTGAATCTATATTGCTCTAGTGTGTTTTGTAGAGTGATTATTGTGTATAATCACTTCTGAGTGTTGAGAGTTCTTGATTTGTAGTGAGGTTTATTTGTATTTGTTGATTCAGATTTTGTTCTTGACTATTCGTATTAATAAAGTCAATCCGTGTCGACTATCTTAACAGTGTTTAATGGGAAGATGATTCTGATCCGTACGCTGGTGGATCTTATAAAAGAAGATTCGTTTTTGTGGGTCAAAAAATAGAGCATCGTTTTAGGTGATTGATTGGGCTAATTGGTTAGACTTCGACATTGTGTGTAACATCCGGCCCCTCTCACCACCAATATTGTCCGCTTTGCCCCGACGGGTTGCCCATCCAGAGCTCACGGATTTGTTTTTGGTCGCCCCGGTGGAGACTTCCCAGGAGGTCACCCATCCTGATACTACTCCCACCTGAGCACGCTTAACTGTGGAGTTCTCCTCTCAACCACTAGCATTAAGCCCAAAACGCGTTGGTGATTTAAGAGGCTTTGGATTACTTATGAACCAAGGATCTCTCCTGGCCACGGCCGATGTGGGATTTGCCTAGGGTGTCATACAAAGGTCCATGTTAATCTTCTCAGAAATCAGTATTGTTATAATCACCCCCCTTAGGGACTCATCGTCCTCGATGAGGTTTGTCCCACCATCCCGAATGGCACAGGAGTGGCTCTGATACCATTTGTAACATCCGGCCCGTCTCACCACCAATATTGTCCGCTTTGCCCCGACGGGTTGCCCATCCAGAGCTCACGGATTTGTTTTTTGTCGCCCCGGTGGAGACTTCCCAGGAGGTCACTGTGACATCCGTCACTTTTCTTTGTATTTTTTTCTTATAATTATATGTACGTTATACCGCAATTAATAAGACGTGACATTTTCATCATTCTCGAACGATTAAAAAATATTCTGTGATACCTTTGGGTTCGTTTAATCATTATATATATTAATTATAATAAAATAATAGCTAAAACCTTGTAAAAAAATAAATGTTTAGGACGGGGTTCGAACCCGCGTCCTAAACCGGTTCACAACACCACACGTATCAACCACTGGGCTACACCGATCCCTTGTTTAGAAACTCACTTGAAAATAATTATATTTCATAACTAAGTTCGAACAGTTGACTAACAGAAAGTTAATTGTTTTCGTCAATCATCATCAATCAACTTCTTTGACGCGTAATTGATCCAAATAAGGAATGGAATTGATTTGCTTGACCAACTCGCATCATTCACACGCAGGAATTCAGTCAAAACCTTCCAAACCTCGATCAATTGTCGCGTCATCTTCAAACCGAGTTAATAACTTACCAAATCTACAATCCGAGCCTTCCTTTATAAATTGGACGTGCCTAGACCATCTCAAATCGCCGATAATCATTTCTATACCCTCAATTTCTATTTTAAACCTGTTAATCAAAGCTTATTGAATCGCGTTTGATGTTTTTCCTTGACCAAGCCTCGAACCCGATCACGAGTTCTTTGTAAGTTCTTTTTCGTGGGTTCTAACTTTCGGCACTCTGTGATCATTAGCCCCAAAGATTCAGGGGCTAATGATCACCAATTATGATGATTTGAAAATTAGGGCACGAATTGATAGTAATTGGGGAAGAACACTGAGCGCTGTTAGTGTATTTATTTAATTTTGAACAGAGGATAAACAACCAACTGATCTAGATCAGTTGGTTTACCCTCCTTGTTGCAAAACTTGAACCGGCCTCTTGGCTAGGTTCGAACCCCACGAGAAACAATCTTTTTTTTCTTTTCATTTAACCATTAATCTAATAAACTATATAAACAATTCCAATCCAATATAATTCGTTCTCAGGGTGTGGCTCAGTTGGTGGCCACGCTTGTGATAAAACCCGAACCGGCCAGAGGCCCGGGTTCGATTCCCATAACCAACATATATTTTTTTTTTGCCATTTTATATATATACTTAACATATTTAATCTCTTAAAATAGTTTTTAAATACTAAAAGTGTTTTATAAATTCTACAAAAATTATCATATGATCTCCAAATGATAAAGTTCATCACCCAAATTTTAGTTTTTCAAAAATAATTTATTTAACATATATTATGAATAATACAAGTTTATTCATTTATATTTATTAAATTCTATAAAAATATCTAAACGATTTTATTAAATCTCACAAAAATTATCCTAAACTTGTATATTCTTAAACATTCCAGAAAATATTTTTATTTCAGAAAAACCGTTTATTTTATATTTTTAATTAATTTTTGTTTGTTTTAATCATAAATAAATCATAATAAATTCATTTTTCAATATTTTTGCACCAAAATTTTATATAAATTATTTCTAACTATCTAGAACTGAAATACAATTTTTAATTCAGAAATTCTTTAATTTTAATATTTTTAGATATTAAAGTCATATTTGGACAATTTGAAATAATTAAATGAAATATTCTATTTTCAAGAAAATAATTTTATAAAAATTATTTTCATACTCAAAATCTTATGTTGTGACTATATTCAACTTAAAATTTTACAAAGAGACTTTTATTTATTTATTTATTAAATTTCTTATATTTAATAAACAATTTGTTTATTAATCAAATAAATGTTTATCCCCAATTCGAAACCCTAGAATTTCATGTATCCTAGAGTTATTCCCTTACACATTATCAAATTCTTTAGGTTGATTCTTTGGGATAATTCCAACTCATATTTCGTTTTCCAAGTTCAATTTCAAGCTATTACGTAAACAGTGAGTACTTCCTATCCCCTTTTTACTTTTATTCATTTTTGGGGTGTTACATGTACATTATTACAAATTCAAATACAAGTTTACATTTTCACAATACAATTCTAGTACTATGTGCATTGCTTACAACGTGCTTTATGCTTAGACAATACATGTGGATTACATTTGTACTTAGTGAAATCATTAACATGGTACAAGCCGACCTTAACATTGGATAGCGCTATTTGGATTGACAACCCGCCTAGATTGATTCTCCCCCTTTTTCATCGGAGAATCCGTGGCCATTGTTAAGTTATCACCCATTTATTGGATGAGTACACCACCGTTCATACAGTACATTATACAGTCACAGGGTTGATTTCGCTCATTTGTATGATACATAGTTTACATATTTGCACTGTAGCTTGCACTTGAATTGTATATCTTTTTAACTTACTATATATATATCAAAACTTGGAATGCTCACCAACATTTCTTATGTTGACCAAACCTATTTTTGTACATGTTTCAGGTGCAGTTTGATCTAGTGCATTAGCAAGAGACATTTAGTGCTTATTTTAATTCAGTTATTTCAATATTTACATTTCATTTAGACAATGTATTTTCCATTTCCATGTAAGACAATTCTGGTTTATTCAATAATATTTACATTTTAGTACCATGTGCTTTTGAACAATCGTCACTACGTGGCACCTCGATGATTCCGCCATCGGTTGGGGTGTTACAGATTGGTATCAGAGCCATGGTTATAGGGAATTAGGTTATTAGAATGCCTTTTAGCCTAGACTATAACCGAATTTCAACTTTCAGGTACAACATTTCCTAAATTATCATTCCCCTCATTTCCCTCCACTTTCCTCCCTCAATCTTTCCCCTTCTTCTCCATTTCTCCTCATCTTTCATCATGGTGTATAGAGATGGTGTCCTACAAGGAGTGAAAAGACTACATCATCATGGAGCGGGAGCAGTACCTTTCATGAAGACGCTCTTAGGCATAATGCCTATTCTTATTTTTTGCTCCTTCAAAGTTGTTGAACTTTAATGAGTGTGATGAGGACACGTGCAATCTGGAAGGGTGGATGCCTGTACACTGGGTTTTCTAGCATAGGCAAGCATAGCGCATAAATCCATTTACGGACCTGTTATGCTTACCTGGGGATTCCTGGAGTGAGTGTCCACTTATAGGCTAAAGCATGTCTTCTTTGATCACCATTGAGCTCAATTTCTTTGAAAAGTCAACGTTCTTGTTGGGCTTTATAGCTAGACAAGGGCAATCCAAGCATGTTATGCAAATATTTCAAATGATATACTCCTATTTCACATACAATATCTTGTATTCATAATCCTTTATGCAATTATACACTTACATTTTTTAATCTCATAACTTTTCATTGACTGCCTTGTAGATGTCTGCTCGCCGTATGCTCCGTGATGCTAGCCAACGCACTGTTCGTGCTTCTGGACAACGTTCTGATCGTCGCCTTGCTTCTCTAGTCGCTGAGCAAATTGCTGCAGTGATTCCAAATCTTATTAGTGAGTTAACCCAAAACAGCAACAGTACCAAGACAGAGGGTGCAACTCAATTCCGATGCACATTCAAACACTTCAACTCATGCAACCCCACGAAGTTTACTGGGGAGGAGGGTGCTACTGGCCTCCTCCAATGGTTTGAAAGTATGGAAAGTACCTTCGTGAACAGCGAGTGTCCTGATAACCTCCGCGTTCGCTATGCTACCAGTGTCCTTCAAAAGGGGGCATTGACCTGGTGGAATGGTGAAAAGCGTAATCGGGGCGCTGATGTTGCTCTATCCTTGTCTTGGGCTGAGGTCAAGGAACTCATGATCGCCAAGTTCTGCCCTAGGAACGAAATGAGGAAACTAGAGGAAGAGTTCCATGGGTTGAAACAAGACAGTGGTGAAAATCTTGCGTACAACACTTGATATCATGAGCTCAGTATTTTGGTTCCACACATGGTTACCCCGGTCTCTCGAGCAATCGAGAAATATATTGAGGGATTGCCTGACCTAATTCAAGATGTAGTCACTGGAAGCAGACCCACTACGGTGGAAGAAGCCATCCAGCTTGCAGCCTCCTTGACTGACAAGCACGTCAAAAAGGGAAATTTGGTTAGGAAAGGAACCAAGAAACCAGCTGAGAAGACCCCCACCCCTACTACTGAATCGTCAAGAGTTGCTGTAGACAATACCGGTTCCAACACTAGGAAGCGGAAGTCCAGGGGTAGAAACTATGCTGTTGTGGCCCCAGTAACTCAGGCTCCAATAGCCCAGACTCCAATGGCTCAGGCTCCTCCTGTTAAGAAGGTTTATAGTGGAAACTTACCCAAGTGCGCCACCTGTCAGTACCATCACCCCGCAAATTTTCCTTGTCGCCACTGTACCACCTGTGGTAGGTACGGTTATGTAGCTGCCACATGTCGATCAATGTTTCGACCTCAACCAATCAATGCTCAACCTGTTAACCCTCAACCAGCCAACCCTCAACCAGCTCGCCAAAACCCACAACCTATAGCATATGGTCGAGCTTGCTTCAATTGTGGTGATCCAAACCACCTTAGAAATCAATGTCCAGCACTTGTCCCAGCAAACCGTGCAGCAAACCCAGTGGCTCGTGGTAGGGCTTTAAACATCAATGCAGCAGAAGCCCAGGAAGCAAATGATGTGATGAATGGTACGTTTTTACTTGATGGTCGATATGCTTCGATTTTATTTGATACTGGTGCGGATAAAAGTTTTGTGTCGTTAGCATTCGAACCTTTATTATCTCACACTCGCTCTAGATTAGGAGCGCCTTTCACTGTCGAGGTCGCGGATGGTAAACCCATCTCAATTGATTCCATCATCCAGGGTTGTACCCTTAGCCTAAACGAACATGACTTCACCATTGATCTCATACCCATGAAATTGGGAAGCTTTGATGTTATCGTGGGTATGGATTGGCTTTCTAAACATCATGCCGAAGTTGTCTGCTTTGAGAAATTTATTCGGTTTCCTCTCGCATCGGGTGACTTTTTACGGGTTTATGGTGAGAAACCATCCAGTGGTCTTAAACTCATGTCTTGCACTCAAGCACAGAGATATCTACGCAAGAAATACGTAGCTTTCTTGGCCCATATTATGGAAAAGAAAGGTAAAGACAAGAGTATCCAAGATGTTCCTGTTGTTCGTGAATTTCCCGAAGTCTTTCCTGATGACTTACCGGGACTACCATCGGTGCGTCCTGTTGAATTTCGTATTGATCTTGTACCTGGTGCTACGCCCGTTGCAAAATCTCCGTACCGCCTTGCACCTTCCGAGATGCAAGAACTTGCGAGTCAACTTCAAGAGTTGGCAGACAAGGGTTTCATTCGTCCCAGTTCATCACCTTGGGGAGCTCCAGTCTTATTTGTAAGGAAGAAGGATGGATCTTTCCGTATGTGTATTGATTATCGGGAGCTGAATAAACTCACCATTAAAAACCGGTACCCTTTACCCCGCATTGATGACCTTTTTGATCAACTTCAAGGTTCGACTTGCTTCTCAAAGATCGATCTTCGTTCGGGATATCATCAACTACGAGTCCATGAAGACGATATTCCAAAGACAGCTTTCCGTACACGCTATGGACATTACGAGTTCATGGTTATGCCTTTTGGACTAACGAATGCACCCGCTGTCTTCATGGATCTCATGAATCGCGTGTGCAAACCCTTCTTGGATAAGTTCGTAATCGTTTTCATCGATGACATTCTCATTTACTCTAAAACCAAATCAGCCCACGAACAACACCTTAGACAAATTTTGAGTCTTTTGAAGAATGAACAACTGTATGCCAAATTCTCCAAGTGTGAATTTTGGCTTAAGGAAGTTCAATTTTTGGGACACATTATCAGTGATAAGGGTATACACGTGGATCCAGCTAAGATTGAGGCTGTTAAGAATTGGATTACACCAGAGTCTCCCACGGAAATTCGCTCTTTTCTTGGCTTAGCAGGTTACTATCGTCGATTTATTCTCAATTTCTCCAAGATTGCCTTACCTCTCACTTCCTTGACCCATAAGGATAAACCATATGTATGGGGACCCAGTCAGGAAGAAGCATTCCAGACATTGAAGCAGAAACTGTGTGATGCTCCAATTCTCACCTTACCTGACGGCAATGAGGATTTCGTGGTTTACTGTGATGCCTCTAACCAAGGCCTTGGTTGTGTTCTCATGCAATGAGGCAAGGTTATAGCATATGCATCACGACAACTGAAAAACCATGAGAAAAATTACACTACCCATGATCTTGAACTCGGAGCGGTCGTTTTCGCACTTAAGATTTGGAGGCACTATTTATATGGTACAAAATGTGTGATCTTCACTGACCACAAGAGTCTTCAACACATTTTCAACCAGAAAGATCTGAATATACGACAACGACGATGGGTCGAGTTGTTAAACGACTACGACTGCGAGATTCGCTACCATCCTGGCAAGGCGAATGTTGTAGCCGATGCCCTTAGTCGTAAAGGTCATGCCCAGCTTTATTGTGCTCAAGTCCAGTCTGATATCAAACTCCGCATCATTGAAGCCCAACATGTCTCTGTTACTGAGGGCAACATGTACGAAGAAATGTCGTGTGGAGCCGAAAATCAGTTGGAAACCAAAAATGGTTTACTTTATTTCATGAACCGTCTTTGGATCCCTGATCGTGACAACCTGCGTACCTTCCTCATGGACGAGTCCCATAAGTCTCGTTACTCCATTCACCCTGGTGCAGATAAGATGTATCAGGATCTGCGTACTTTGTATTGGTGGCCCGGTATGAAGAAGGACATAGCTCTTTATGTGGCTAAATGCCTTACTTGTTCCAAAGTCAAAGCTGAGCACCAACGTCCATCTGGTTTACTTATGCAACCAGAAATTCCAATGTGGAAGTGGGAGAACATTGCTATGGACTTCATCACGAAGCTTCCACGCACCACTCGTGGGCATGACAGTATCTGGGTTATTGTCGATCGTTTGACCAAATCTGCTCACTTCCTACCCATTCGTGAGACCTACACAGCTGAGAAGCTGGCTAAGATCTACATCAGTGAGATTGTCAGCCGTCATGGTATTCCTCTAGACATTATTTCCGATCGTGATAGCTGTTTTACTTCTCGCTTCTGGCAGACATTTCAGTCCGCACTTGGTACACAACTGAATCTTAGCACGGCTTATCACCCGCAGACGGATGGTCAAACTAAACGAACCATCCAAACATTGGAGGATATGCTTCGAGCGTGCATCATCGACTTTGGTGGTAATTGGGACACGCACTTACCCTTGGTTGAGTTCTCGTATAATAGCAGCTACCATTCCAGTATTAACATGGCACCGTTTGGGGCACTTTATGGTCGCAAATGTCGTTCCCCTGTGTGTTGGAGCGAGGTTGGTGAAACACAAATCACCGGTCCCGAACTGATACAAGAAACGACAGACAAAATTCTTCGCATTCGTGAGAACTTACAAGTTGCTCAAAGCAGACAAAAGAGCTATGCCGATCAAAGGCGCAAGCCTCTAGAATTTCAAGTCGGAGACATGGTACTTGTCAAGGTTTCACCTTGGAAGGGTGTATTTCGGTTTGGAAAGAAATGGAAACTTGCACCACGGTTTGTAGGCCCTTTTAAGATCCTTGAGCGAGTTGGGAAAGTGGCTTACAAGCTCGATTTACCACCAGAGCTCAATAATGTCCATCCAACGTTTCATGTTTCTAATCTCAAGAAGTGTTTGGCTGAAGATAACCTCCATGTTCCTTTAGAGGATATCCAGATTGACGAGTCGATGCGCTTCATAGAGAAACCTGTGGAGATTATGGATCGAGACGTCAAGACGCTTAAGCGAAGCCGAATTCCTATTGTCAAAGTTCGTTGGGAATCCAAACGAGGCCCAGAGTTTACTTGGGAGCGTGAGGACCAAATGATGTCAAAGTATCCTCATCTTTTTCCAGAGACTACCACTTGAAGGAATTTCGGGACGAAATTTCTAAAAGTAGGGGATGTTGTGACATCCGTCACTTTTCTTTGTATTTTTTCTTATAATTATATGTACGTTATACCGCAATTAATAAGACGTGACATTTTCATCATTCTCGAACGATTAAAAAATATTCTGTGATACCTTTGGGTTCGTTTAATCATTATATATATTAATTATAATAAAATAATAGCTAAAACCTTGTAAAAAAATAAATGTTTAGGACGGGGTTCGAACCCGCGTCCTAAACCGGTTCACAACACCACACGTATCAACCACTGGGCTACACCGATCCCTTGTTTAGAAACTCACTTGAAAATAATTATATTTCATAACTAAGTTCGAACAGTTGACTAACAGAAAGTCAACTGTTTTCGTCAATCATCATCAATCAACTTCTTTGACGCGTAATTGATCCAAATAAGGAATGGAATTGATTTGCTTGACCAAATCGCATCATTCACACGCAGGAATTCAGTCAAAACCTTCCAAACCTCGATCAATTGCCGCGTCATCTTCAAACCGAGTTAATAACTTACCAAATCTACAATCCGAGCCTTCCTTTATAAATTGGACGTGCCTAGACCATCTCAAATCGCCGATAATCATTTCTATACCCTCAATTTCTGTTTTAAACCTGTTAATCAAAGCTTATTGAATCGCGTTTGACGTTTTTCCTTGACCAAGCCTCGAACCCGATCACGAGTTCTTTGTAAGTTCTTTTTCGTGGGTTCTAACTTTCGGCACTCTGTGATCATTAGCCCCAAAGATTCAGGGGCTAATGATCACCAATTATGATGATTTGAAAATTAGGGCACGAATTGATAGTAATTGGGGAAGAACACTGAGCGCTGTTAGTGTATTTATTTATTTTTGAACAGAGGATAAACAACCAACTGATCTAGATCAGTTGGTTTACCCTCCTTGTTGCAAAACTTGAACCGGCCTCTTGGCCAGGTTCGAACCCCACGAGAAACAATCTTTTTTTTTCTTTTCATTTAACCATTAATCTAATAAACCTATATAAACAATTCCAATCCAATATAATTCGTTCTCAGGGTGTGGCTCAGTTGGTGGCCACGCTTGTGATAAAACCCGAACCGGCCAGAGGCCCGGGTTCGATTCCCATAACCAACATATATTTTTTTTTTTGCCATTTTATATATATACTTAACATATTTAATCTCTTAAAATAGTTTTTAAATACTAAAAGTGTTTTATAAATTCTACAAAAATTATCATATGATCTCCAAATGATAAAGTTCATCACCCAAATTTTAGTTTTTCAAAAATAATTTATTTAACATATATTATTAATAATACAAGTTTATTCATTTATATTTATTAAATTCTATAAAAATATCTAAACGATTTTATTAAATCTCACAAAAATTATCCTAAACTTGTATATTCTTAAACATTCCAGAAAATATTTTTATTTCAGAAAAACCGTTTATTTTATATTTTTAATTAATTTTTGTTTGTTTTAATCATAAATAAATCATAATAAATTCATTTTTCAATATTTTTGCACCAAAATTTTATATAAATTATTTCTAACTATCTAGAACTGAAATACAATTTTTAATTCAGAAATTCTTTAATTTTAATATTTTTAGATATTAAAGTCATATTTGGACAATTTGAAATAATTAAATTAAATATTCTATTTTCAAGAAAATAATTTTATAAAAATTATTTTCATACTCAAAATCTTATGTTGTGACTATATTCAACTTAAAATTTTACAAAGAGACTTTTATTTATTTATTTATTAAATTTCTTATATTTAATAAACAATTTGTTTATTAATCAAATAAACGTTTATCCCCAATTCGAAACCCTAGAATTTCATGTATCCTAGAGTTATTCCCTTACACATTATCAAATTCTTTAGGTTGATTCTTTGGGATAATTCCAACTCATATTTCATTGTCCAAGTTCAATTTCAAGCTATTACGTAAACAGTGAGTACTTCCTATCCCCTTTTTACTTTTATTCATTTTTGGGGTGTTACATGTACATTATTACAAATTCAAATACAAGTTTACATTTTCACAATACAATTCTAGTACTATGTGCATTGCTTACAACGTGCTTTATGCTTAGACAATACATGTGGATTACATTTGTACTTAGTGAAATCATTAACATGGTACAAGCCGACCTTAACATTGGATAGCGCTATTTGGATTGACAACCCTCCTAGATTGATTCTCCCCCTTTTTCATCGGAGAATCCGTGACCATTGTTAAGTTATCACCCATTTATTGGATGAGTACACCACCGTTCATACAGTACATTATACAGTCACAGGGTTGATTTCGCTCATTTGTATGATACATAGTTTACATATTTGCACTGTAGCTTGCACTTGAATTTTATATCTTTTTAACTTACTATATATATCAAAACTAGGAATGCTCACCAACATTTCTTATGTTGACCAAACCTATTTTTGTACATGTTTCAGGTGCAGTTTGATCTAGTGCATTAGCAAGAGACATTTAGTGCTTATTTTAATTCAGTTATTTCAATATTTACATTTCATTTAGACAATGTATTTTCCATTTCCATGTAAGACAATTCTGGTTTATTCAATAATATTTACATTTTAGTACCATGTGCTTTTGAACAATCGTCACTACGTGGCACCTCGATGATTCCGCCATCGGTTGGGGTGTTACAGTCACCCATCCTGATACTACTCCCACCTGAGCACGCTTAACTGTGGAGTTCTCCTCTCATCCACTAGCATTAAGCCCAAAACGCGTTAGTGATTTAAGAGGCTTTGGATTACTTATGAACCAAAGATCTCCCCTGGCCACGGCCGATGTGGGATTTGCCTAGAGTGTCATACAAAGGTCCATGTTAATCTTCTCATAAATCAGTACTGTTACATTGTGGGTATGCTGTAATGTGTCGTCTGTTGTATGTATTCCCAACTCGTTGTTGGTGTTATATTTTTCCTTAATATAGTAACTAGTGATGCCGTTAAAAAAACTTTTTGTCTTCATTTTAGTAGTTAGCTTAAATTGAGGTGGTAAGTGTGTTGAAAAAGGTTTTACATCATGTTTTGAAGGTTGTACCTTTTTTTTGTAAAGTAACTTTCATTAAAAAAACGCCACAGGTGGTCCTCAAAGCAAGGACCTCTAGGTCAAAAACAACCGATACATCAATCCAAAGGGTACATACACCACTTATTCCATTCGACAATTTTTATTCTAGACCTATGACGAATCCAAAAAAACGTAGTTGACTTGACATTTTCCAATATCTCGACAGGTCTTCTGGATTTATCTTTAAAGACACGAGCGTTCCTTTCATTCCAAATCATCCACAAAGTTGTAAACACGATCCCACGCAGAATCAGCTTCTTTTCTTTTGGAAGCTTCTGAGACTCTACTAGGTTCAAGATATCCGCAACATCAAAGGCAAAAAAGACACCTAAAAGTCACCACTGACTAACCCGGTTCCATATCTCCATCGAAAACAGGCATCCGGAGAATAGATGTAATGCCGTCTCATCAATAGTGTTGCAGAAAACGCATGATACCTCCTGCAAGGGAATCCCTCTCTTCTGCAGCTCCAAATGCGTTGGGAGCCGATCGCATAACGCTCGCCAAACCATAACTTTGCATTTAAGAGGTACCCACCCTTTCCATTTGATCGTCGGAGCTCTGTTTGTATTGTAATTCGTCGTATATAGCAGGTCTTTAGCTGACTTAACTGTGAACAAGCCAGTCGAGTCTGCCTTCCATGACCAAGTATCTTGTCCACCTTTAAATTCGAAGTCAAATATGTCTGTCAATAGCTGAAATAATTCGGCTATTTCCTCCTCAGCCGATGGGTTGTATTTCCACCCCCATGTGAGCCTTTTAACCCCACTATCAATCTTCACTCTATCTCGGACAGAAACCCATTTATTCGTCTCAATCCGAAATAGGTTAGGATAAACCTCCCGTAAAGGTTGGTCATACAGCCAAATGTCACCCCAAAACAAAATATCGGCCCCATTGCCCACCGTCCCTTGAAAGAACTTATTGATAGGAACTCCATTTGATAACTTCATATCCGCCATCCGAACTATGTTTCTCCAGCAACCGCTAGACGAATAAGAACACGACATCACATTCCACGACCTAGAAGATCCATTGCATCCCAAAATAACTTTCTTCCACAATCCATTTCCTTCACTTTTGAATCTCCACGCCCATTTAAGAAGGAGAGCCTCATTGACCACTTGCAATTTTGAGACACCAAGGCCCCTTGTTTTTTAGAAGTGGTTATCACATCCCACGCCACCCATGGTATCTTTTTTTCCGCAATATTACCCCCCACAAGAATCTTCTCATCAATGACTCTATAACTTCAATGACGGTTTTCGGAGCTTTATAAAGAGATAGATAATAAATTGGAAGGCTTTCGAGAACCGACTTCAAGAGAATGAGACGACCCCCGATAGAAAGTGCTCTTGCCTTCCAAGATTCAAGTCTATTTTTTATAACTTCTACCACCGTGTTCCAATTACCAACCCGGGACATATTTGCGCCAACTTTGATACCAAGATACAAAAACGGGAGCTCACCCCTCCTACATCCCAAAATTTCCATCATATTCTCCACTTCCCCATCTCCCGTTCCAATCCCATACAAATTCGACTTGTGAATATTAATACGAAGACCGGAACAAATATGGAAAATACGTAGTATTCGCGTCGTGACATGGATGTTCTCCCGAGACCATTCTCCAAGAATCAATGCGTCGTCCGCATAGAAAAGGTGGGTGATATCCGGGCCATTCTCCAAAAAATTTATACCTTTGAGTTCTTTCAAACCATTCGCCTTGTTTAATAGGCAAGATAATACTTCCATGACCAAAAGGAAAAGAAAAGGAGACAGAGGGTCCCCTTGACGAAGACCTTTTTCACATTTAAACTCAAAAGTAGGCGAGCCATTTACCAAAACTGAAGCTCTAGCTAATGAGAGAATACCTTTTATCCATGAGCACCACTTAGAACAAAACCCCATCTGAGACAAAATAAACAATAGAAAACTCCAATTGACATTATTATAAGCTTTTTTCGAAATCTATTTTTAATATAAACGCCTTTCGTCGCCTCTTTTTCAACCATTCAAGCATCTCATTGACCATAAGAGGGCCATCAAGAATAAAACGATTAGCAAGGAACGCCGATTGAGATTCCGAAATAAGCTTACCCATAACCTTTTTGAGACGGTTAGCAAGAATTTTTGAAATGACTTTACTAACCATCCCAATTAATGTTATGGGTCTATAATCTTTGAGCCCCAAAGGGGTTTTAACCTTTGGAATTAAGGTAACCCGTCAGGGCCCGAGGCCTTGTTAGACCCACACTCGAACACTGCTTCTTTAATTTCCTGTTTCAAAAAATAAGAAATTAAAGCAATATTATCTTCAACCTCGATTTTCTTCACATCTGGACACATAAGGATCGGTCGGTTTTTCCATTCTTCTTTAAAGTGGTTACGAAAAAAGCTCATAACTTCTTTCTTGACGCGAGTAGGTTTAGCGATCCATTCCCCATTAATCATCAAGCCAGGAATCCCATTTCTCGCTTTTCTACCATTCACCACATGATGAAAATATGTGGTATTCTCATCCCCCCAAGACGCCCAATTGACCCGAGATTTTTGTTTCATGTCCCTTGCCTTAAAAAACTGGATCTCTTCAATATTTTTAGAACATTCCGACCAAATCCACAATTCCGCTTCATCCAAATCTTTCTCCTCCATAAGCACTTCCATCTCTTCTTTTTCCATGCGAAGTTTAGATTCAGCTTCTTTTTCATTGGCATTAACCTGCTTATACCAAGCCTTTAATTCCCCACGGAGTTTCTGTAGCATTACTTGTTTTTTTTTTTTCTTATTTTCCTTTTTTTTTTACCTTTAACTCTAATTGTTTTGATCTTTTACATTTAACTCTAACACTTTTTCATCTTTTATATTTAACAAATTTTAGTTTTAAGTTTCGGTATATTTTTTCGAATTAACACACCACAACATGCGTATTTGGTTTAACGTTTTTACGTCTATTTTTTCCGTTTAACGGTCACATTGTGTTTTACATTTCGGTCAAATATTTTTGCATTAACATGCCGTAACAGAGGTGCATGGTTCACCGTTCTAACGTCTACATGCCGTTTGGCTTTACTTTTTTTTTATTTCTTTTGTTTTACGAGCTTTTATTATGTTGGTGATCGCTAGCGACATCTTGACATTTATGCTACTTGACACAATTTTACGTTCCCGACAACAACGCGGAGCTTAATATATTTTTGTTGGCCAACTCACCCTGGTTGTCACGTACCTTGATTAAATTTATAAGAAAATCATATGTAGCTATGAGTACAACGATTAGTTGTCAACTCACATTCCCTTTTATAGCTAAATAATTCATAATTTTTCACAGTATCGTAATACAAACGCACTCATATCAATTTATGACATCTCGATCAAAAAGAATTGCTCCTAGTTTGTGACAACCATTGTTAGTATGTATAGTTAATTTCTTATATATTTAAAGATCGTTATGACATCTCAAGCTAAAAGGGTTGCTCCTAGTTTGTTAAACTCATTGTGTGTATGTATAGTTAATTTATTCATTCAAGTTTGATATGTTTAAAGATGGTAAGACATGTATTTAAGTAATTATAAGTGCTAAGGTATGATTAATCCAGTTGATAGAGATTTACGACTCTCAATTGGGTGGTCTCAGATTTAAATATAGGCAATATGAAATTTAAAATAATTTGTTGTGAAGTATGAATAACATCTGCTGTTTTAAATAGAGTAATTATGTAAATTGAAAATTGAGCTAATTGTATTTTTTTATTGGTAAGTTTTCTAAATTAGCTAAAGCTTTTTTTTTATTTTGTCTATTGGATTTCAATTGTCGCCACCCATTTCTGAATACAGAATGCTAAATTCGGATCTTAACTTTAGTGAAATGCATGTTAACACCTTTTAATATTTCAGAATAAATATAAGATTTCTGTATTTGAGAAGTTTTAATATGAAGAAGCTCTTTGATAGATAACTAAAAATATAGTCAAATAAATTTACTAATTATAATAAAGTTTTGGATTAGGACACGAGATTTAAAATAATGGAAAGCAGCTTGACCGTGACAGTGTCTGGTTTGACTCTGCCTTATCTGGTTTTTTGGTTTGACTGGCTGCTTTTTGCCTGCTCCAAGATGCTTAATTAACTTATTATATTATATGGGTTGGGTTATTCTATAAAAAGGCTACAAAAAATGAGAAGAATGAGAAGCAACTAGAAAATGACATGTGTCCAAAGGATTAATAAGTGGGAGAGGTAATTTTGTCAAAAACATATGCACATGCAAGTCACATGTCATTTCCACCTTCATTTTTAAATGCCCGTAACTTTTTTATACGTCATCCGTTTTAAAAAAAAAAAATTATACCATAAAATTGAGCGTCTTTTTATCTTTAATATGAGTATCATATTGCTATACTTTTGAAAAAAAATTTCAAAACCCACTTGCGTAAGACACAATGGAATGTAAAACACAATGAACACCAATTAAATATAGGGTATAAAACACAATCAAAAGTCTAGTAAAACACAATGGACGGCATACTAAAGACACAATGAATAGAAGACTAAAACACAATGAATACTTTTGAAAAAAAAAAAGTTGAAAACCCAGTTGCGTAAGACACAATGGATGACATACGAAAGACACGATGAACAGTAGACTAAAATACAATGAATACTTTTGAAAAAAAAAAGTTAAAAACCCAAATATGTAAAACACAATGGACGACATATAAAAGACACAATGAACAGAAGACTTAAACACAATGAATAATAGACTCTACACAATGAACAACATAATAAAACACAATGTACATCTAAATACAAAACTCATTTGCGTAAAACACAATTAAAAGCATACTAAAAACACAATGGACAAAGTTAAATCATGTGTAGACTAAAAAAACATAAATAACATATTTATAAAGCACACATGCATACTATAATACAATGAACGAGCAGAAAGACACAACGGAGAAGAAAACTCATTTAGCACAAAAAAAAATTTCAATTTTAATGTAGCAATGTGGTACTCATATTAAAGATAAAAAACGCTCGTTAATATGGTGAAATTTTTTTGAAAAAAAAAAATGTCGTATGAAAAAGTTATAGACGTTTTAAAATGATGGGGGAATTGACATGTGCATTGCATGTGGAGAGAGAAAGTCAACAAATGTGGTTTTCCTTTTATGTCCTTCTTCTAATTTATTATTTATTCTTTTCAAACAAACTAATCTCAACCCTTCAAATATATGATCAATGGATCACAATCCTTCTTACCCTTCCTAGAAAAAGTGTTTTGTGTATTTGATCCCAACCCTATATTATATTTCCCTGTTTTATATCTAAAGATAAAATTAGTTTATGGGAAAATTATTAAAATGGCCTGTTGACCGAGGGTTTTTTCTAAATGGCCCATTCCTGTCTTTTTGGAGAGACGGGTCACGGTTCTGAAAGAGACTGAACCATCTCCCGAGACGGTTTAGTCTACAACCAATACACACGCAACACGTGGTCGACCTGGATCCCGAAGCCTGTGTGTCGTCTCGGGAGATGTGTCAGAGCCGCCAAGACGGCTCCCGTGGGCCCTAGAGACGTCTCACTGACTACCGGGCTCAAGTCGTCTTCGTCTAGGCTTGAGCCGTCTCGGGAACCACACCGAAGACGTCTCCAGAGACGTCTCAGAGCTACAAAAGACGTTTTCGGTGGAGACGTTTCACATTTCTCCAGCCGTCTCCCGAGACGGCTTAGGGTCAAAGCCAATAATATAATGACACGTGGCCGGATTCGTCTTGGGTTTCTTCGTCTCCGGTAAGTCCCGAGACAGTCCGACGGTTCGGTTTTCCACCTCAGCCCTTTAAATACCAGTCTCCGTCGCACTCTCCGTCCCATACCACGTCCGGCTCCTCCACTACCACTACCACTTACCACCGTCGTCTCTTTCATACAAAAAAAATGGCACCCCAACGATGGACCGAAGAACAAGAAATTGCACTGGTTTCAGCGTGGCAACATGTCGAAGATAGCCCACACCAAATAAACAAGTGGTACCGTATTTTACACGAATACAATCGGCTGGTGGGTGGGTCTGACCGAACCATCGACACACTTAGCCGTAAATGGAACGACTTGAACACGAAGTGCCAGCTCTTCAACGGGTACCACTATCGAACACTTCAAGTGTTTCCTGCAGACATGCCGGAAGACGTCGCCATCATATATAACAAAGCAGAGTATCAATCCAAGCAGCGTAAAGAATTCAAACACGTGTCGGCTTGGCAAATGATGAGGGACCGTCTTAACGAGTAGTTATTTAACTTTTGTAATTTTACGTTTTTTTTATTAATCTTATGTTTTTATTAATCCAATGTTTATATATTATGTAATGAATCTGTTATGTTTTAAATATTTATGTTTTTATTAATCCAAATATTACAATATTGCAATTTCTAACACGACAAAATATTACAAAAACTGAATGACTACACGAACAATACACAAACTGGTTGCACACGTCGACCACAGAACGTAGTTAACACTAGGGGAGGGGAAGTTACAATATTACAATTTGTAACACGACAACAATTACAAAAACTGAACTATTACACGAAAAATACACAAACTCGTTGCACACGTCATCGACCGAGACCTATCCATTGCACACGTCACCCACAGTAGTTAGCACTAGGGGAGGGGAAATTACTTCCCAAATTTACTTGCTTTGAACCTTGTTTGAATGGTGTATGTGCTCTACATAGACAAAGAATCGAACTTGCCAATAATGTAGACCACCACATCATCGATACATTCTACACGGGTTAACCCACGCGCAAATGCAACAACGATCCAAGTAGCTGTACGCAGATGTAACAACGATCCAAGTATAACCGAACCGGACAATATATTCGTAAGCCGGTCGGCTTCGGTTGGAAAAGTGGAGGATTTAAAAATAAAAATGTCATTGGTTGGAAAGTTGTAAGGTTAGATGATTGAGAGATGGTGCAAATTTTGTGAAGTGAAGATGGGGTATTTATACGCATTGGAGAGACGTTTCCCAAGACGACTCAAAGTCGTTTCACGGTTCCCGAGACGTCTTTAAGACGTCTCACGGTTCCAGAGACGGCTCAAAGCCGGTTGACTTTGATGGTTCCCGAGACGGCTTTGGGGTAACCTCACGAATTTTCCCATTTATTTTGCATTAAAGTATTTCCCGATCCATGATATAAAGTCTAATTTATTTCTAAGTATTCTTATCTTTATCCGTGCACTCTATTTTTCTAAGTTCCTTTTATCATTGTACTTAAAAAAAAAAAAAAATCTTCAATCATGACATATGTCCTATCTTAATTCTATTTATAAAATCGTCATTTTATAAGACGGTGTTTTTTATTTTCTAATTCAAACTAATGATTTTTTTTTATTTCTTAAATAAAGCCTTGAGTCAAATGGTCAAAGTCCTAGTCAAAGTCTTAATCAAACAGTCAAAGTCCTAGTCAAATAGTCAATTCATCATAAAACCTTACTTTATGGTGTTGACCAATTTTAGTGGCTAATTGAATCCAAAACTAGTATAAAAACCCACCTATGAACCATTACACTTGCCACCTCTAAATCGATTGTTTCAATCCGATTAAACTTTCCCTCATACTTTTCTTCTATAGTCTATTACTTCTACAATTGAAGCTTTGATTATAAGCTCTTGTAATTGGCAACTTTGGGGCAACACATATTCTATTTTCGCGAGACATAACATTTTGCTAAGGTGAGTTTACATGGCCCCCTTTTTTTTTCTATTTATCACCATTTTTGGGGTGAAACATGTTACAACATTCTATAAGCAATTCAATCATAAAGTGTCTATGTGTTTTTCTATGTTGCATTATGTCTTAAACATGACTAGGGTAAGCACAATTCTAGCATAATCATTAACATTGATCAGCCGACGGTATACAATGATAGATCTATTGGACTAACAATCCCACCCGGATACGTGCCTCCTACATAGGTAGCGTGGGTGATTGTTATCGCATAACATAATCGAGTGAACCATGAGCGTATGGGATGGACCACAATATAACAGTCACAAGGGTTGATTATGCACTCGATTTACTTCTAGTATGTTTTCACATATGGACTAGACTTGCCATGACACTTGAATTGTACAAGCTTTATTCGATTATCAAAACCTATGTAATTCTCACCAACTTTTGTTGACCCAAAATATTTTCAAACTTAACATGTTTCAAGTTATAGCTAGCTTGAAGATTAGAGTTATTGCTTGAAGATGCGTAGATAGTATATTTTTTTTTTGATGTACAAAGTTTTAGAACAATTATATGTAATTTATTTAAATCATTTATTGAAACTTATTATTTACCATGAGCTACTGAACAATCATCAATACGTGACATCCCGATGTTTCCGCCATCGGTTGGGGTGTTACAGATTGGTATCAGAGCCATGGTTATAGGGAATTAGGTTATTAGAAAAATAATCTAGTCTATAACCCTAGGATTATAATCAGTACTTGCTCATTTTACTTGCAACCCTACTTGTTTCTATTCTCTATCTCCCTCCTACTTCTTATCCCTACTTTAGTTCCTACAAGAAGATTGTTCTCCATCACAAGATCTACTCTTAGACTAATAGGACAAATCCTCAGGTTTAGCCTGAACCACCTTGAAGATCTCGTCGAAGTTCTAGATTTTAATAACGAACACGTGCAATCTGGAAGGGTGAATGCCTGTATTCTGAGTTTTCTGTCTAGGACTGGCATTGCGCATAAATCCCAATCAGACGAGGGACCCGGATGCCTACCTGGGAATTCTCGGGATGAGTGTTCACTTATACGCTAAAGCATGTCTTCACTATGTTATTAGAATCTAGAAGTTTTGATAAGTCAACGTTTTCGTTTATTCGTTTTAATTAATGAATAAATGATTACACTCACTTTCCTTAAACTAAGCTCTAAAATCTCAAAATTTTATAGCTTAAATCAATATCATTTTATAACCATCTATGGATTTCACAATCACACTTCACCTTACCATCTTAGCCACTTTTTAAATATTCTACACCCTACCCAAATCATATTATTTCATTTCTCCACATGTTACTTATTTTTAAAAACTATAACCTCATACCTTAGCACAAACTAAAGATTTCTAAATCTTGTTGTATTTTCATTACCTAGTAACTTTACAAAGTACATATTTTTTTGTCAAAAGATGTCCTTGAACTTAAATTCAATTGTTTATTTATTGACGTAACAAACGATTTTCTATATAATGCTCTAAACTATTAAAAATCACTAATAGAACCTTGATCTTCAAAACCTAATGTCATGTTTGAAATCTCCAACTAACAGGAATATTTTAATCAAAGCCTACTTAGCTTGTACTATTTAACAACTTTTGCTTTATGTACAAAACCAATTTTGAAAATAATTTTTTTTAATCCATATGAATAATATCTAGTCTCTAGATTCTCCATCGACACTCACTCATTTTCAACTTGTTCAAATTTTTACAATATTTGGTATATACCACAATCATGTTTTCTTATATACTTGATTATAACCTTTGATCCAAACCCCAAAATTTACACTGCTACATAATCTCCTTACTATAAAATAAACTCTTTATCAACTATCTTCACATTCACTATCTCTCACAACCTTGATTCTGCTTCAAGATTTTTCATCATTCTCTCAAGAACTAAATTCATATCCTTCACCTTCTCACACATGAGCTAGTTACCCATGATAACCAAACTATTGAAACTTGATTGTGTGTTGCATCAAACTTAATCCTTAGTTATACATGAGGATTCGATTATCTACCATATTTGAACATTTGATACTAGAACTCATGAAATATAAACTATTTACTATAGACACCTAGAGTCATTAACCTTGTCTAGGGCAACTCTATTACAACTCACATGCTATACTTGATACTTGATTGCTTACATGTACATATTATCAATTTGCAATTTATGTGTGTGTGTAAATTGGTACACTTAATCAAACAACTGATAGAGGATGAAGTACTTGCTCAACAGTTAGTAGAGTACCAAATAACCTACTCAACGATTGGTAGAGGTCATCATGCCTGCTCAACAGTCGGTAGAGGCCCTACAACCTGCTCAACGACTGGTAGAGGCTATCGTACCTGCTCAACAATCGGTAGAGGTTCTTACTCACTGACTGGTAGAAGTCTTTTTCCTGCTCAACAGTTGGACTTTTTTTTTGGATACATTGTATACAATTCAATCACAAGGTTATTTTTCATTACTTACATGTGTGTTTAGAGTCATAGAATGACACAAAACCCTAATGTAAGGTAAATTGGTGATTGCGGTCCGGAACGTAATCATGAATTTACAGGTACGTTAAGGTGGTGTGAAATTCTATCAAGGTTTTCGGTAGAGAAACTAATTATAAACTCTAGTTACCTGGTAGTTCATTTAGCCTTTCTATAGTCCATCAACTCATGCTATTCTTTTAGGATTTCTAAAACTTAAGATTCTTATTCGCCTTGCGATTCCAAGACACACCTAATCCTACCCTTAAAACTCACAGATAACAAACCTCTTATCCAAAGTATTCGAAAGCATATTATTCTATAAATTCATGTCGTGCCTTAACCCAAAATTTTCAAAACCACGGCTGCCTTAATTTCTACCCAACCATCCTCAAACCTGTGTTTTTAAATAACTTCGGGACGAAGTTTCCAAAAGTAGGGGAGACTGTAACCTCACGAATTTTCCCATTTATTTTGCATTAAAGTATTTCCCGATCCATGATATAAAGTCTAATTTATTTCTAAGTATTCTTATCTTTATCCGTGTACTCTATTTTTCTAAGTTCCTTTTATCATTGTACTTAAAAAAAAAAATTCTTCAATCATGACATATGTCCTATCCTAATTCTATTTATAAAATCGTCATTTTATAAGACGATGTTTTTTATTTTCTAATTCAAACTAATGATTTTTTTTATTTCTTAAATAAAGCCTTGAGTCAAATAGTCAAAGTCCTGGTCAAAGTCCTGGTCAAAGTCCTAGTCAAAGTCTTAATCAAACAGTCAAAGTCCTAGTCAAATAGTCAATTCATCATAAAACCTTACTTTATGGTGTTGATCAATTTTAATGGCTAATTAAATCCAAAACTAGTATAAAAACCCACCTATGAACCATTACACTTGCCACCTCTAAATCGATTGTTTCAATCCGATTAAACTTTCCCTCATACTTTTTTTTTATAGTCTATTACTTCTACAATTGAAGCTTTGATTATAAGCTCTTGTAATTGGCAACTTTGGGGCAACACATATTCTATTTTCGCGAGACATAACATTTTGCTAAGGTGAGTTTACATAGCCCCCTTTTTTTTTTCTATTTATCACCATTTTTTGGGTGAAACATGTTACAACATTCTATATGCAATTCAATCATAAAGTGTCTATGTGTTTTTCTATGTTGCATTATGTCTTAAACATGACTAGGGTAAGCACAATTCTAGCATAATCATTAACATTGATCAGCCGACGGTATACAATGATAGATCTATTGGACTGACAATCCCACCCGGATACGTGCCTCCTACATAGGTAGCGTGGGTGATTGTTATCGCATAACATAATCGAGTGAACCATGAGCGTATGGGATGGACCACAATATAACAGTCACAAGAGTTGATTATGCACTCGATTTACTTCTAGTATGTTTTCACATATGGACTAGACTTGCCATGATACTTGAATTGTACAAGCTTTATTCGATTATCAAAACCTATGTAATTCTCACCAACTTTTGTTGACCCAAAATATTTTCAAACTTAACATGTTTCAGGTTATAGCTTGCTTGAAGATTAGAGTTATTGCTTGAAGATGCGTAGATAGTAAAATTTTTTTTCTTTTGATGTACAAAGTTTTAGAACAATTATATGTAATTTATTTAAATCATTTATTGAAACTTATTATTTACCATGAGCTACTGAACAATCATCAATACGTGACATCCCGATGTTTCCGCCATCGGTTGGGGTGTTACATTTGGAAACCGTCGCTTTATTTAATTTAACCTTATTTACCGTGCAAATTTTTTGGATATAAATAGAAGAAACCATGGTTAAAACTCACAACTCACACAAACGATAAAAACTTAAAAAACACACACCCGCCAAAAATATGATCACATGGACCGAAGAGGAAGAGATGGCCCTTGTGGTCTGCCACAAGGACGCCTCGAATGACCCAGAAATTCAACTCCTTCCCCCCGGGACGATGGGTCAGCCTTCCCCCCAGAGGGGTTTTGGGCTCGGGTGTTTAGCGACTTCGTTGAACACATTGGCATCAACACCACCAAGACCGTCCGTGACCTCCAGTTCAAGTGGGGCGACCTCAACATCAAATGTGAGAAGTGGAACACCATATACGAGCAACAAGTTACCGAAGACTCGGAGCTTGATGAAGAGTTGGCTATCGAATTCACTCAGTATGAGTATGGGGTTCGATACGACAACAATTTCGAACATGTCGAGGCATGGCGATTGTTGCGCCCCCAACTTTAAGTTTTTTTTCTTTGTTATGTATTTTTTTTATGTTTTCCTATTATTATGTTTAATTTTTAATGAAATGTTTTTATTTATGTTTTATATTTACTTTTAGAGTTGAAAGCAAAGAAAATTATTTAAAAATTATAAAATAAACGGTAAAAATTAAACCAAAGTCAAGGTTTCTCTTGGTAAAAACGGTAAAAACAAAGAAAATAAGTAAAAACATTAAAAAAACAGTAAAAACAAAAAAAAATAAGGGAAAAAAATAATTAAGGGAACCTGTCTCGTGAACCGTGTGAGAGACGGCTGCAGACTGGAGACGGTTCAGCTAGCCTTGGAGACGGCTCAAGCCAAGCCGAAGACGGCTTGAGCCCGGCTATGACACGTCTCCCGAGACGACACACAGGCTTTAGGATCAGGTCGGCCACGTGTTACGTATGTATTGGTTGTAGACTAAACCGTCTAGGGAGACGGTTCAGTCTCTTTGGGAACCGTGACCCGTCTCTTTGGAGAGACGGGAAGGGGCCATTTAGGGAAAACCCTCGGTCAACGGGCCATTTTGGTGATTTTCCCTTAGTTTAAACTTCGAACGCAAAGGTTCGAGTCTATGCTGGTTGAGTTGTCATTGAAGAAACTCTGGCAGTGGCACCTGCGATTGTTAGAGGTCAATAGTACAAAAAGACAATATTATGAAATAACAAAAAGAATTAAATGACAATTTTGTCCCTAAGATTTATCTAATTTGTCACTTCAGTATAAATTTTTTTTTTTGTAATTGAACCCCTGAGATTTGGATTTTATTGTTATTTTCGTCATTTTCACTAACTAATTTAAAAACTGACATTAAGCCAGGGTAGTTTTGTCTTTTTACCTACAATTTAAAATTTTAATAAAAAAAACTTTTTTTTTTCGTAAAAAATCAGCCTTATCCCACCCCACCCTTTCTCTCCCCCTCTCCCTCTCTCCCTCCCCCCCACCCCCACCCCTCTCTCTCTCTCCCTCTCTCTAGTCTTTTTCTTCTCTTATCTGCACACTCTTCACCAAACCAGAACACCCTCACAATCTCCCTCCTCCCACGCCACCACCCTACACCCACCATCTCCACCAACCGACCCCTACCTGTCTTCCTCTCCACCCTTGCCACCACTTTCCCTCACCACAACAATCATTTGCCGTCACAACCCCTCCCACCACCTACACCCCCGTCACAATCTCCTCCTCCCTCAACCCCGAAACCCATCTCCTCCACCACCGTCTTACGTTTCATAACCCCTCTACTTGAAACCCTCACCACCACCGCCTCACCCCCCTCTCTCTACCTCTCTATTCAGCAGCATATCCCCCACCTCCATCAACGATCTTCCTCAGTCACACAAATAATAACAACAATAATGTTGTTGATGCTCACACAAATCAGGCTACCAGATACAAATCAGTCACACAAATCGTCTTCCTCAGTCTCCCCTGAAACCCTCTTTTCGTATTTAGGGCTGCTGGTGGACGTGGTGGTTATGGTGGTGGATGGTGGAGTCAGGAAGAAGACAAAGCACTGATCAATTAATGGTTCTTATTTTTGTGGGGTTTAGTATTATTAAGGGACATAATAATGTAAGGCAGCGATTCATTTAACCTGAAATATAATAAGTGCTCCGATGATGGAGGTGGCGGAGAGAGGCTACAATTACAGTCCCGGATCAGTAGAAAGATGATTTGCATAGCAATGGAACATGGATTATTGGAGTATTATGTCAATGGGTCGGGTTTTTATTTCCTTCAATAAGCCCATGAATTGAGGGTGCCAGGGTATTCTAGAGAGAGAAACGGGGAGAGAGAGTGTGTGTGGGTGGGTGGTGACATTGTTAGGATTTTAACTTTTAAATGGGGAAAAGGGGGAAGATGACTGATGTGTTTTTTTTATTATAATAATAATAAGATGAAATGTCCATATTGTCCAGCATTAAGTAGGCAAAATGACAAGCCTACGCCTGACCTTAACGTCGGTTTTTAACTAAGTTAGTGAAAATGACGAAAATAGCAAGAAAATCCAAACCTCAGGGGTTCAATTGCAAAAAAAAAAAAAAAACTTTTTATACTGAAGTGGCAAACTGGACCAAACCTTAAGGATGAAATTGGCATTTAACTCTATTAAAAAAAAAAAAACTACCAAGGTTTGTAATTTTAAGTTTTATATTTATATGCTCTTTCTAGTAAGGGTTAAAATTTTCTTTTAAGAACATGTTACTAGAGGATTAGCCACTAAGATAGAGGATACATCTATTTTAAAGATGAAATTTGAGATTCAAAAATGAAGAAATTTAGAATAATTTGTGTAAACATATTTACAGTTAAACAAACATAATATAAAAGTAATGATAGTTTACTGTAGTTATGAATGTGGGACTGGAAAATAAGTAATAAATAAAAAGTTGTCTTTAGCTCATCTACCTATCATTCAATCTTGTAGTGTCATTTAAAATTTACCCCAAAGTACCCTATAACCACTAAAACACTAACAACAGCTACTCTAACCGTAGAAATGAAGTCTAAAAATCGTTGAATGGTCAAAACACACTAAAACAACAAAACAACATCTTGTCGGGGAAATGAAGCCCTAATGCCTGTCGGACATTTGACGACGGTGTTACTGCAAGGCTTTCAAGCCTAACACTTGAAGGTTGTGGTGCTTGTCCTCCTTTATTAGGACCCACACTCCTCTCTACGTCTCTATAGGATAATATGGAAACCCTATCTTTTGAAAAAAACTTTTTAAACTCTCTAGTGTCCATTGATCATATTTGATCAATGGTCCACAATTTTTGCTGCTTTTTTATTTAATTTAATATAATTTAATTCACTAAAGAACAAAAAAGGGCAATATGGTAATCTTAATTTAATTTAATATAATTTAATTTTCTGAAAAACATATTTAAAAAGGTTGATTTGACACTTGTCAAGTCACCTCTCTTCTACTTTATGACACTTTTTCCCACATGAATATTAACGTGTGTTAGTATTATGATATAAAATCCTGACCTCGTATGGACATGGCTAACATGTGTTAAAAGGCATATACTAAAAGAACAAAATAAAAGAAGACATTAAATGTATAGTTATTTAAGAAATGATAAAAACGATCATTACAATCAACACTAAAACGTATAAAAAAATGTTTCATACAAACATAATTATTTGTGAATGATAAAAAGACTATCATAACAACATAAAAATGATCTAGCTATGCTTCGTTCTTGATATCCATCTTTATCTTTAACATAAACATCTTTTCACCTACAAAAAAGATAACACGTGTTAGTGTATTTTATAACATATGTTTTCCTAAAATAACGTATGTCATATGAACCCTAACACATGTTATTTGTCCATATACTAACATGTGTTAGCATAACTAACATGTGTTAGGGCGTATACTAACATATGTTTTTCTGAAATAACGTATGTCAGTTTTCACAAAACCATAAACCAATTTGATCAAGCTAACATCACTTACCACATTTTTTAAAAACTCAACACCATCACTTACCACAGCCACATCACCAACGCTGCCTTCTTCCTATAGCCTATATATGAAAACCAACACTAGAACAGAAACACATGTTAGTTGGGATCCTCAAACACATAATGGGACATCACTAACATGTGTTAGCATGTACTAACATAAAAGACTACACATTTATTCATCAATCACATGTGATCTATTAACCTCATGTCCATAATCCAATAACAATCTAACATAAACAAAATAATAATAATAATAATAATAATAATAATAATAATAATAATAATAATAAAAGGTTAACATAAGTTTTTTTTTTCATTCAAGCATTTGATCAAACACTTGGTATACAAACAAAAACTATCCCCAAAACTGTCAACCTTAGGTTTATAAACTACTTGAAAATCTACAGTTTTAAAAAATCGTGAAAATAATTTAGTAATATTTGGTTAGTTTTCAAGTAATTACCTAAAATTATCCTTGCTTTACAAAATAACAAACACCCACAATATGTTACCTTTTTCTCTGTTTCCTTTTACAAAATAACAAACACCTACAATATATTACCTTACTCTTTGTTTCTTCTGGTCATGATCTGACCCTTGGATCATCATAGGAACATCTATGTTGTCATCAGCCACCTAGATAGTGTTTTGGCCAGCATCAATATCAAGATCAGCCATTTTGTTTCATAACAAACTACAATTCACAAGCATTCGTAACCATTTGCTATGGGTGTACTGATGTCGGATTGGGTACAGACCAATAATAATAATTATTATTTTTTACACACACACACTGACACATAAAAACACATAATTAGTCAATCCTAGGATTCTAAACTAATAATAATTATTAATATTATAAAAGTGAGACAGTTAGTTGTTAAGAAGAGGACCACCTGAAATGGCGTGACAAGTGAGTGTTAAAGGGTAAGTTGGGTCGATCTCAGTTCCTGGTGAGGTTGTGGTTGGTCGTTGTACTTTTGCAATCATTTAGGGTCGTCTGATGATGGTCATGGCTGGGTCAGTCTCGGTTCCTGGTGTCCTCACGGTGGTCGGGGGACAAGAATGGATGTGGTTGCCTCACGGTGGTTGGTCTCAGTTCCTGTTGATGATGGAGATCATAGTGGAAATGGGAGAGAAAGGGGGAGGCAGGATATTATTTGTTTGAATATTTAGGTGAGAGAATAAGTATTATATAGGGTGAGATGGAAAATTCAAAAATTTGAAAAAAGGGGGAATGGTATAAAGACAATTGTACCCTTCTAGAGTTTAAAGATAAAAGGTGATGTGACTGAATTGTGGCAATCTGATTAGTTTCCTAGAGTTTTTCCATTTGGGAGGGTTTCTTGTTTATACTTTCAATATATCTATAATCTATAATCTATATCTATAATATACATTTTAAAGGAGTAATGATGGCCAACATGGTCATTTTCATTTCCATACAACTTAAGAAGCAACATGTACAACATATTTAAGCAATAAATTTAAGGGTATAATAGGCATAGTTGTGACAATTAAGACACTTTGGAGGTTATGATAGTAATTTTGTGTTTTGTTTTTAGTTAAAAACTAAAATCGCATCCCCATAATACCCTTCCACCTTTCACCTTCCAAGAAATCAATGATCCATTGATGAAAAGTTATTGTTTCAATTTAATTTGATGACAACTATAAAATCATCATTTTTAATCATAATATTCACCTTTAATCCACCAACTTAAACATCTACTATCGGTTCTGAAATTCCACAAGCATTTTATGATTCTGATTATCAATCCTAGAAATCGCAGGCCTCAAATCCATGTTGTTAAATTGAACCTTTTTAGAGGTATTTCGTGAACTCAATAAATCTATTGTTTTTTAATCATTTAGTATGTTTTTTAGAGGTACTTTGTGCGTTTGTTTAATTGTTTGTGAAGTGATCATGTATGTTTTATGGAATTTTTACGTTTTGGACAGAGGATTTTTGTGAAATTAGTTGGGTTTTTCCTTCTAGTTAGGGCTTAATTTAGGTGTAGGTTAATCTATAATGGTGTTTGTTGTGCTTCTTATCAGATGTTTTGATATGCAACAAAAAAATGAAAAAAAAAACATGCTTGATTAATAATGGTCAAGGCATGAGTATTTAAGATATGCGTAAAATCTTGTTTGGTTCATTTGTTGCAGAGTGGTATTTGCAGATTGGTTTCACATCTACAAGAGTTGTAGAAAAAGAATTTAGAATTTGATGAAGCAAATAAAAGAATGACGTCAAAGGTTAAGAACTTTTTGATACATTCTTGTGGTTTAATCCATCTTATTAGTTTGTAATTGGTGATGTTCATATAACTTATGATCTTCTTTATTGTTAAGCTTAATTCATAATTTAATGAGTCGATCTCAACTTTTGTGTTTTTTTGTATTTCCAAGTATATACACGTTAGGCGTTCTCATGTTTATGGGTTCTTAAGGTGTGTCTCACTAAACTTGGAAAAGTTTGCGTAGACGTTTCCTTCATGTGGCATATGTTTCAACCAACTTATACCACATGCAAGCTACAAAACATATATTAAGATCCATATTCTTTTTTTTTTTTCAAGAAAAAATTGATTTAATATTTAGCCATTCATTAATATTTTCCATAGGTTACATCTTTGTTGAATAATTAATTAAAATTAAAGTAATTTATTGTAAATAAATTTTGGAGATTGGGCATGACTAACTTTATAAACCCAAGGTCGCTGATCGACTGATTCCTCAGTCACAGAGTGTGCAGTTTACTGGTGTGTGGAGGCGATCTGTGTTTACAATGGATGAGCAGGTGGAACTCGAAGGATTGCTGTTACTTTTGCAGCAAGTTGTCTTTTCTGCAGGTGATGACTCGTGGGTGTGTGCAGCTGATGAAGGGGCTGGTTTTTCGGTTTGTAGAGTAAAGCAGTGGCTATTTGATGCAAATAATTCGTTGCCGATTTCGTCTTTTGATTGGTGTAATCGGCTGCCAAAGAAAGTAGGCATAGTGGCTTGGCGTGCGTTCTTGGATCGCTTACCGACTGCTGAGGCGCTGTTAAAACGGAATATTGCAGTCGAGTTTCAACAGTGCAAATTCTGTGATTTATATGTTGAATCGGATGAACATCTCTTTACCGGTTGTCCGGTTATATCCGAAGTTTGGCAGGTGGTTTTTACTTGGTGTAAAGTCCCAAATATGTTCGCTTTTCATGTCAGGGATATTTTGTTATTCCATCATACGGCTAAGAATGGGATCCGGGCAAGGAAGGCTTTCTATGGGGTTGCCTTGGCGGTTTTCTGGAGTGTATGGCGGGTAAGAAACGACGCTGTGTTTAACCAAAAACAAGTGAGTATTCGGAAAATAGTGGAAGAAATAAAAGTCATGAGTTACTTGTGGATAACAAATCGAGCTAGAATGTCGGATATGCCTTGGACTTCTTGGTGCGCGTTTGATACTCTTAAGATGGATACTAATAGGAACTTAACGAGTATGGCAAAAAAAAGTTTGATTCAGAGGGAAAAGAAGAGGCAAAAATTGGAATAGAAATATCATTTGATTCGTCGATCCTCAAAAAAAGAAATAAGCAAAGTTCGATCGTTGAGTGACAAATGGGAAAGGTTTGGGTTGTTTGGGGTTGTTCTCTGTTTGGGTTCGTTTTGTTTTGTTTTTCGGATTTTATCCCGGATTTCCGTTCCGCTAGCTTCTTGCTGGCTATTGAATAAAGGTTTGTTGGCCGTTCAAAAAAAAAACAAGGGATCGTGTAACTATGAGGTAAGTATGTAGCACATGTATGTATATATTAAATTTCTTATCCTTTTCTAAACATTTGTTATCATAGTATTCATATGATTAAGCATTATGATGATGTAATTTAATGTTAATAAAATTTTCACTGAACTCATACAGAAAATAAGAGAGATGACATAAGGTGGGGTAGACTTCAGCTTCGAGTGTTGTGGAAATCTTGATGTACTTCGTGAAGCCTTCTTATATGCTTAAAATCTTGTTTGGTTCATTTGTTGCAGAGTGATATTTGCGGATTGGTATCACGGCTACAAAGTTGTAGAAAAAGAATCTAGAACTGGATGAAGCAAATAAAAGACTGGCGTCAAAGGTTAAGAACTTTTTGATACATTCTTATGGTTTAATCCATCTTATTAGTTTGTAATTGGTGATGTTAATATAGCTTATGATCTTCTTTATTGTTCATTCATAATTTAATGGGTCGATCTCAACTTTTGTATTTTTTGACCTAACTCATTTGAAAAACTTTTTATTTGGGGTTATGTTTCACTTTTTAATTTAAACAAAGTAGTTAGTATAAGGTGAAGTGTTAGTGTATAATCTATATAACATGTTCTTTTTTAATTAGAACACCATTTAGTTGTGCTATTGATCTACATCAGACTATAAAACTAAGCACCAATTAATTGTGATATTGATCTATCATCTATATTAGATTTAGGTACAGATAGTTGTTGAGTTGTTTTTTAATTTCATCTACATCAGATTTACGCAATATGATAATTAGTAACCCCATTAACAAAAAATGAGACAAAGCATGTTTCATAAGTCATAAGATTGTTCCTTCTAACAATTAGAATTCAACGTACAAAAAGTAGTAAATAAAAGAAAATAAGAGGAAGAAGTTATAGAAAATAGATAACTCTTTCTAGCACAGTTCGAACCGAGGACATGAAATTACCCGTCGAACGGAATTCTTTTCATGATATACGAGTGTAATGGTTTTACCTGCAGGCTAAACTTAATATCAGCCTAAAGCTGAACACATACTCTTTTTAATGCTCCTCATCCTCCAAAACATCCGTTAAATTTTATAAGAATTTTTTTTGTAGAAACGGAATTCGAGACTATTTGTTTGATTTTAGTAAAGTGTATATTGATAAGTCTGAAATACTTTATAAAATCTAATTCTTGTTGAATGGTGAGAACCATTTTGACTTATGAGCGCCAACGCCAATGATGTGCCCTTGGAAAATAGTCATACAAAAAAGCAACTCAACACAGAAGATGATGTTGGTATACTCAAAACTGGAGGGCACCATGCTGTCAAGCTTCTTGAATGCGAGGATACAATATGTAATTTTCTATGCCTGGAGGCAAATTCATAGCAATTTTTGATGTTGGGTGAGTGGTTAAATGTGAATGTTTGTTCGTTCTAGAGTTAATCAGGATCTGCAAGCCTTTTTTAGGAAGTCATCATGGTTGAGGCATAAAGCTACAAGATCAAACTCCAGGGAGATTATTTGACTTGCTACTGTTTGCTTTAGTTTCTCTTTTAAAGTAACTCTCCATAGTCCATAAATTCAATTGGTTTATTGTGCTATATTATATAGATAATGACATGTTAACTACGTAATCACAATAATTAAGGTACAGTTTGTCATGTTGAATGTGCATTAATTTTGTGTTTTATACATATCTAGTGTGTTACATGTATTGATTTATTTTGTTTTTCTAATAAAATGTTGTTTATGATAAAGTAAATGTCTTATTACACGGACATTTGAACATCATAGTTTAGCGAAGTTCTTCTTACCCATCTCCTTAATATACAACGTACATATTATTTTTATCTTTTTTTTTTTTTCCAAAAAACACAAATTTGATTTCTTTTCTTTAAGAAAACACCTGTGAATAATAGATGCTTTACGGTCCGTTCTAACGAAAAAGTTTGGCTGATAACTATGGTTTTGAATAACGGCAGCGTCAGATCACCAAATCAAGATGCTTTGGTTTGAAGCAATTTTATATGTGAAAGCCTTTTTTTAGGAACTCATCATGGTTGATGCCTAAAGCAAATAATATGGATGACACTAGGGGTGAGCAAATTAACCGCCATAACCGATAATCTAACCATAACCGACATAATCAAACCGATTTTAACCGATAACCAACATAACCAATGGTTACGGTTATTAAATTTCTTTAACCGACTGATCGCTTATGGTTATGGTTATGAAGTTTTGGTTATCCGATACAGGGCCGGCTCAACCCTTTAGGGGGCCTAAAGCGAATTATCAATTTGGGGCCCTTTTTCCGAAAGCATAAAATATTTTTTTAGTTCTTGTATAGGCCGTGTTGCGATACGTTGTGTCTAACGAGCCAAATCAAATCATAATTAAATGGAGGGTATTTGTAATTGTCACTTTCTTATGATCTGTTCCTCTACTTCCTGGAATTACACAACCCAATTCAGTGTTTCAAAATAAAAAATGATGGCCCTATAGATTTGGGGGCCCAAAGCCCTAGCCTCATTTCACTTGGGCTTCAGCCGGCCCTGCCAATATAACCAAACCGTACTTGTAATGTTAACTTTATGTTTTACATTAACTATGTAGAGGTTTTTACTATAATAAAAGTAAGTTATTAACAAAATGATCTTGACGTAACGCTCTTTTTGTGACGAATTAAAATTATAATCAAAGGCTAAGTATGTTTTTTGTTAATATCTTATTAAAAGGAATCACACATTGGTAGTATAACTAGAAAATGTAGTCTGATTGCCTTGTACAAAATAGCACAAACTAAGTAAAATATTGTAGGTTTCGGTTTTCCTAGACCCATTGACTTTTAATTTTATACTTTACCCTAAAGTTAGTTTTAATTTATTTTTTTGGTTAATAACCGAAATAACTATAACCGAATTCTTAACCGAATAACCATAACCGAAGTTTGTTATGGATATGGTTATGATTTTTTTTTTTGTAAAAACCGAACCAAGCCAAACCGACCCATGCACACCCTTAGATGACCAAAAATACCCGCAGTAACGCGCGGGCAATCCTACTAGTATAGATACAGAGAGAGAGGGTGTAGCAATAATAATACCCTAAAAATCAATAAAGGGAAAATAAATCATATCCATACCTTCTAATATGTACATATGATCAAAAGTGCAATTTAACCTTACCTAAATGGTTAAGTTACTAGATATCAAATATTTATCCATAACTTATAATAAAAGAATTGAATATTAATAAGATGACATTCAATGAAGGCTTAAAAAAATCATTTTAATAACATGGCATTCAAGGAGGCATTCTTATCCTTGAGTGTACCATGTGTCATGCCATGTGGCAAATTAAAAATAAATAAATAATAATATAAAACCTAATCTACTAAATTTAAATTGAGTTATTTTAGTAAAAAAGAATTTAAAAACAAATTAAAATTTTTCTCTCTTATTTTCCTACCATAATTTTTAAACGTTAATATATTTTATATACGATATTTTTTAAGGAAAAAGGTTACACCAAATTAACGAGCGTTTTATTATCTTTCTAACAAGTACCATAGTTCTATATAAAAAACGGAGAAAAAAACAACTATTTTTTGTGGGGTTTCGTTCATACAAGAAAAAAAACACAGTGTTCAGGTTATTCATTAATAATGTTTTTTTCTTTTAAACCAGGTTCTTATCTACGATGTTGAAATTCAGCACAATCGCCATGCTTTCATTGGAATTTTACTCTTTTAAAGATGCATAGGTATACTTCATCAAGAGAAGCTAGGAAAAAGAATCGGGCAACACTATAACACATGGTGTCACCTTATAGCAATGTTATTTTTTTATTTATTTAATTACAAGGGTAATAATTATTAGTATTAGTATTATTAGAATTGTTATATTTTTTAACCCCGGGACGCTGCCAGGATAAAAGCTAGTTAAGATATATAGGATTGTGGCTCGTTAGAAGCTTAAAGAGTAAATTGCAATTTGTGACCGTTTGGTTTTAGGGCAACATCAACATGCCTCTTCACTTTTTCAATATTAATTGCTTAGTCCGTCCACTTTATTTATCTTAACATCAAGTTGGATTGTTCTGCAAACTGAAGAATCTTAGTTACAAGCTTAAAGATTGGCATGGGGAGGTAATTAAGAAGGAAAACGTTGAAATTAATTTATGTGGTCTGGAAATTGATAAGTTAGAAAAGATTATGGAAGACAGGGAATTAGCTGAAGAAGAGGTTTGGATTTTGGAAGAGTGTAAAAACAGAATGAACGAGTTGAATGCGATTAAAACAAAAGATCTTAAGCAGCGTTCTAGAGTTAGTTGGGCAGTGTTGGGAGATGAGAATTCTGGATTCTTTCATCGGGATATCAATGGTCGAAGGGCTACCAACAATATAGCAGGGTTGGAGGTTAAGGGAGAATGGATTACTAAACCTACTCTAGTTAAGCGCGAGGTGTTACGGCACTTTCGTGATCACTTCAGCGAACAGTGCTCTACACGACCGGTGCTTAGGTGCGATAATGTGAATGAATTGTCAGAAGGTACGAGAGACAAGTTAATTCAGCCTTTTACGAAGGAAGAGATTAAAAGAGCGGCGTTTGATTGTGGTAAAGATAAGGCGGCCGGTCCTGACGGGTTTAATTTCCATTTCGTTCAGGAATTTTGGGATATGTTGGAGGAGGATTTCATCAGTATTCTTTCAGAATTCTATGAAACGGGGTTCATTAGTCCGGAATGTGGCCTTTCGTTTATCACTTTGGTCCCGAAGTGTAAAAATCCAACTAGCATGAAGGAATACCGTCCTATCAATTTAATCGGCATGGTGAACAAGGTGATCTCTAAACTTCTAGCAAATAGAATTAAAGAGGTTATGGATGAGGTTATATCGGATTCTCAATCGGCTTTTTTGAAGGATAGGTATATATTAGATGGTCCTTTGGTTGTGAATGAAGTTTTAGCTTGGTTGAAACGCAAAGATAAAAAGGCATTCTTGTTAAAAATTGATTTCGAAAAGGCGTATGATAACGTGAATTGGGGTTTTCTAATTAATATGCTAGAACAAATGAATTTTCCTCCTCGTTGGTGTATGTGGGTTATGGGAATTCTAAAGGCGGCTAGATCGTTGGTGTTGGTCAACGGGTCTCCGACGTTTGAGTTTGTGTGTAAAAAGGGTCTTAGGCAAGGGGACCCGCTTTCGCCATTTTTGTTCTTGGTGGTTATGGAAGCTCTTTCTTTGACCATTAAGAAAGCGATTCTTGTGGGGGAGTTTAAAGGGGTAAAGCTCGACAACGAAGGTATGATGGTTTCTCATCTTTTGTATGCCGATGACGCGCTCATTTTGGGCGATTGGTCTAAGGAAAATGTGGTTAACTTGGCGAGATTGTTGAGATGTTTTCACATATGTTCCGGTTTGAAAATTAATATCAATAAGTCGAATCTTTATGGGGTTGGGAGTAGTAATGAGGAAACGGATGTGTTGGCGGGTACTTTGGGATGCAAAAGTGATTCTCTCCCTTTCGATTACTTAGGGATTAAAGTGGGAGCTAATATGAATAGATGTGCTAGTTGGAAGAAAGTGGTCGATGTGTTTGAGTCTAGACTAGCTACTTGGAAGGCTAAGATGTTGTCCATTGGAGGTAGAGTGGTTCTTATTAAAGCGGTTCTAGAGAGCCTCCCTATCTATTATTTTTCATTGTATAAAGCTCCTAGTAAGGTGATTGAGATGCTTGAAAGAATAATGAGAAAATTTCTGTGGACGGGTTCAAATGTGGGTAATAAAGTACATTGGGTGTGTTGGGACAAAGTTACGACTCCGAAGAAACTTGGAGGGTTGGGGATAAAGAAATTAGAAGTAGTGAATGAGGCTCTTATATTTAAATGGGCTTGTAGATTTCGAAATAATAAGAATGCGTTGTGGACAAAGATTGTGGAAGTTTGTCACAAAAGTGGAAATATGTAGGAGGCGCTTCCGGTTAATAAATATGCGACGGGATGTTGGAAAGCTATAGTTAAAGTGGTGGCGGGCGTGAAGACTAATGATGTTGCAATTCACACGTTTATTAGAGCTAAGGTGGGTAATGGGGTTTCGGTGAGATTTTGGTTGGATGTTTGGCTTGGGGAATGTGCTCTTAGAGATAAATGGCCGTTAATATATCGTCTAGAAAATAATAAAACTTGTACAGTGGCCGAAAGAATCATTGTAGAAGGAAACGGTTTGGTTTTCACAGCGGATTGGATCAGGAATATTCGGACGACGGACGAATTTTCTCAGTGGCTGCAGTTGTGGGGAGCAGTGCACGGTTATGTGGTTGCAGCGGGTCAAGATGAGTGGCATTGGGCTGTTTCGGGTCAAGACACTTTCACTGTAAAGGGAGTCGCTGAGTTATTGATGCAGAGGTTACAGCATGGGTCAAATTATGTGATGAAATGGGTTAATTGGGTTCCTTTGAAGTGCTCGATTATGGCTTGGAGAGCGGAACAGAACAGGATTCCAACGAAGATGGCCTTAGTGCAGCGAAACATTGCCATTCAGGACAGATTATGTCCGTGGTGCAGAGAGGTAGACGAGACGGTGACGCATATTCTTGCCGATTGTTTGATTGCTTCAAGTGTGTGGGATTGTATTGGTTCTTGGTGTAGAATTCCTCCTATCTTCGTGTTCGACATTCAAGATCTGCTGCAACTTTACAAAACACTCCAAGGCTGCAAATGGAAAAAAAGGATAGTTCATGGGATCGTTATTGTGACTATGTGGGCGATTTGGATCCAAAGAAATGAGACGATTTTTAGAGGAAAAGAGCCTTGTGTGGTGAATATTGTGTCGTTGGTCAAATCGTTATCTTATCTTTGGGTGAAAAATAGAACGAAATTTAGTCGGATAGTTTGGAAAGAATGGAGTCGTTATCCGTTGTATATGTTGTAATGGTTTGAGCCGTCGGTCCCCGTTTTGAGGCCCGATTTTGGCGTTTGTTAATGAAAGTTTATCTTCAAAAAAAAAAAAAAAAAAAAAAAAAAAAAAAAAAAAATAGCCCCATTGTTAACTTCCATTATTACAATATATTAATGTAAGAAGTGATTGAACAGTAACTTACGAAATGAACAGTATTGAGACAGCCATATGTTAAATACAATTAGGTTTCAATCAATTTAACATTGTGTGTGTGTGGTGTAGTGGTTAGGTTGATCTTGTGTTAGAGGGAGAATGCAGGTTCGAGCCCGGCATGTGGCACTGGTTTTACAAATATGCGGGGTTTTTTTTTTTTTACTGATTTGGTTTATGGCCACGTGGCAGATGGTGGATAAAGACATCTGTTTTCCACTTTTTATTATCACTAGCATGCTTTCATCGCTGTAGAATTCTTCTTCGGCTTCTTCAGTGTCTTCTCCTCTCCTCGACGCTGGTAACAATCTTTTCTTTTTTCCCACTATAATTATGCTACATCTGTCTTTTCTTTCGGTTGTTTCTGGTTTTTAACTGATCATAGTTGCTTCGGTTAACTTATTTCATGTTTAAGTGTGTTTAAAATCTATGGTTTTCTTGAAATTTATTGGGTTTTGTATGTTGCACACCATGTGTTTGGTTAAATGTTAGATATTTTTTGGTTTGCATGTGAGTTTCCAATCACTTTTATTATTGTTTCCATGTTTTTGGCTGTTGATTTTTGTTTATATCCGGCTCATTAGCATGTTTGTTTGTGTTTTTAATTTTTCTGGGGTGTTTCATCAGTATTTCTGTTTGTATTTTATTTTCTTTTGCTGCTTGTGAATAAATTTGGGTTTTCTTTATTGTTTTTTTATTAGTTGTGGTTTTTGAACATGTTAGTTTCTGTAAATATGTATCATGTTTCATCTTGACTGTTTTTGACCAAATTTGTTTTCATTGTTTAACTGTTTATATATGTGGTTAGGTTCGTTTGGTTTAGGATCATTGTTTTATAATATTTTTGCCTCAAGCTAACACACGCTTTTGCCAACACATGTAGGTTTGAGTCTTCATTTGCAGTTATGTAGTGCTTATGCTTCGAACCCGAGTTGGGGGTTTTCTGTTGGCTTACGGGTGGTGGCTGGGGTTTCATTTCCTGAATCAGTTATCCGCGCATCCTAGGTGGCGTTGATGTTGTCGGTTAGCCGGTAGGAGAACTATGCTTTGCTTACGTTTATGACCGGTTTATGGTATGCATGTTTATTAGGGCTATTATGAGTAAGTATATATGAATATAAACGTGATGCGGACGTCGCTTTGGCATGGCAGGGGTTCAAGGATGGCACTTAATTTCGTGCAACCTGCCCTGCAGCTAAGGTCGTGTCGTTGTCTCGACTCTCTGAGCCTGTTTCGTTTGGTTACCTGTTAACTGTCTTTGGCTTATTTTGTTTTCATATTTATGGATTTGATATGTTTCCCCTTTAGTGTCAGTGATTTTTATGTTATATGTCGATATACAGTGGTTGGTAATGAGAATGATCTGGATGATTTGGCTAATGAATCTGAATCGATGATGAATCGGTAGCGCATACACTGCCTCGATACACGGAAAAAAGGTTTTTAGTGTTCCACTCAAAAAAGAAGATGAGTACATATAATTATGTCGTGACAGTTCATAAGCCTTCGAATATCACTGATTCATGTGTAGGGAACTTCACGTGTCCTCAAAAACTCAATCTCATCATCGTGTAAGTATTTATTCCGATTTTGATATCGTCTTTTTCACCGATTTTGATTTGTATTGGTTACGAGCCTCTGAGAATGACTGCGAGCCGTATGTTTTAGTTATTTATTTATTTATGTAATTTGACGTTTAGACGGTAATTTTGTTAAAGATTAATCGGTATGAAAATGTGACAACCGGCAAATTTCGTACAACGATTAACGTGATTCTAATCATGTTTTAGAAATAATTAACATGGTTTAAGGTTAATTATGGTTAGTTGAGCTAATATGAGTCCTACGATGTCCTTTTGAAAGTTCGTTGAAGTCTTGATGCCTCTAAAGAAAGACTTCGCGTGTTTAACGTAACGAACTGACACCAGCAAAAATTTGTCAAACTGGAATAACATAAGCTTATTCTATGAAAATACGACACGTATTTACTATCAATGCGATCGAATGAGAAATCGGCGCGGTAAACGGCCAAAAACGCAGCGTTTTGGAGAACGCGGAGAGGAACTGACGTGGGATTCGAACGTCAAAACGCGTGGTTTTAACCGTTATCGAACGTTCGGAATAATTATTTATTATAAATAATTTCAATTATCTAGTTTCGAAAGTGAACAGGTCGCCTAAATGAAGTATAGCTCGACCGGATCGATTAACGCGATTTTAACGTGTGTTCCGTTTTCACGCGTCGAGTTACGAAAATAACATTTAAATTGCTCGGTTTAGTTATGTTTTTCATTTCGAATAAAACCGACTAGTTTTTGTAATTAATGGTCGGGCCTAATAACAAACCGAGATGATTTACGTTAATACGAGTTCGAAACGCGGTGCACAACCCACCTACCTAACCCTAGGTATAAATAGCAACACCTTCTTCTTCCCTTCATTTTTTCAGCAGCCGCACCTCTCCCCTCTCTCTCTACTCTCTCTCTAGACCTGCAACTCCCTCTCTCTCTACCCTTACACATGCCCGTCACCTCCCTCCCCCTCCCTACGGCGGCGATCGGCCACCACCACCCACGGTGGTGGCTGTGCGGTGGTTCTGAAGCCCGAGACACACAGAAACAACACCAAAAAGGGGTGGTTTTTGGTGGTTTTCGTGGTCCGATCAGGACGGATCCGAGGTAGCTGGTGGTTTCGCGGCCCGATGTTGGTGATGGTGGATGGTTATGAAGGTAGGCGGCTACAAATGGTGGTTGTTAATGGAACGGAGACGCACGGATCGGGTCTGACCGGACCCGATTATGAAGGTGGTTGTGGTAGTGGTGAAAAGCAGTGGTGTGGTGGGCTGCGATTGTTCCAGATCCGGTTGTTCGGTTGCTCGGGTGATGTCGGGTCTTGGCTGTGGTGGCGGCAGAACATGGCGGTGATGGTTGGTGCGGTGGTTCGAAGGTGATTTCGTGTGGTGGTGGTTGATCCAGCGGGTTAGGTCTCGGGTCAGATCTGACCCGGTTTTGGTCGAGGTTCGGGTTCGTTTTGCGGGTTGGGTTCGGCTCGGGATCTCAGTTACGGGTCAGATCTAGTCAAAACAGGAGTCCGGTCAACACGCGGGCAAGCTCGGTCAGCTGGTCAACGGGTCAGACCGAGTCAACTCGGTCAAACATGTCGACTCGGTCGAACACGTCGTTCTAGACGCATCAAGTCGCGCGCACACGTTTTGGTATAATTATTTGTGTTACTTTGCATTTCATATTATAGATTATAAACACAAATAAAACCGGAGTTTAACTCGCGAACGGGCCTAAAATAATAAACAGAAAGTAAAAGACGGATGTTTGGTTTCGCGTATAAGCGTGACTTTACGTTGTCGTCGGACTAAAATATTGGACTATACTATATGTACATATTGTTCTATATATATTTATATAAATAAGTTTGGTATTTATATAAGTTATCGAAGCGTATAGTGTCTCGTTTTAATGGAATTGCGGATAAATGAAATTGTTGTCTTGTGATTTGGAGATTGATTTTTGGGAAATTGTAGACAACTTGTGTTGTCTGGTTTGTACAAAAACAGAGGAAACTCTGCCGAAATTTTTATAAAATCCGAAGCACAACGCGGTTAATATCGTTGTATATGTTTTCACAAATAAACTTTCCAAGTGTTTGACAAAGGTAGTCTTATACAAAGTCACGACGTTGTTTTGACAAAGATTATTTGTAACAATAATAGTCTATACCGGACAATATTTCAAAACAAGGATATGGTCTTTGTCGAGTGCCAAATATTAACAAGTTTTCGAAGGATTTCGGTAACTAAATAATGGTTATTGTTCGGACTCAAAAAGTATATAAACGTTCGACTTTACTTGGAAACTTTTATAAAAATTAATGTTTTGAAATCTTTAAAGGCAAACGGATTTGGGAAAAGGAGCAACAATTGAAGTTAATTGATTGTAATAACTACACTTATGGCCTTCAAAGTATATTTTTCCAAAAATATTATACAAGACAAATACAATTATCCGAGTTACGAGACGAGCTATGACTCGGATGAGTTATACAATTCGTGGTATTAGTCCAACATGGTTTACACACGAATAGTAACAGGTGCGCGACTTGGGTACTATGTCGTATGTGAACTCATGAATTATGATAAGTCACGATCGGTTCGTCGAGTTAAAACACTTAAGGACTCGGGTTAGTACACACGAGTCAAGATAGTTGAATAAACTATCTTTTAAACGGAAATTAATCTAGGTTTATATATGATAGACTTTAAGGTGTCCTTTATTGGTACTTAGGGCACGAGAAAGTCGGTCAAGGCTTTGGATTTTATTTGCTAGCTAAGCATGGAAATTAAGGTGAGTTTCACGGCCCCATTTTACTGTTTTAACTGGGGGAAAGATATGTTTGTCAAAAGTTATCACATATTGAAATGTTTTCAAAGGTTAAAACGTGATAAGTGGCATGATTAGTACTTGAGTTTTTGGTCGCCACTCGGGGTTGGGTCCTCGCTACTGTAACCATTAATTCAGGTAAATGAAACCAAAGGAATATTTGGATAGTACTATCGGTGCCTGACGAGGCCCACCTCTGGTTGATAGCGTCAACCCGGTAAAGACAAGAGGTGCACGTATTCTGAACTTAAGTCGTTGGTTTCCGAGAAACGACTTGGAGCGGGGCATATTTATTAGTCTTGGTTTGGTTATGGGACTCAGGGGATTGCTTATCATCATAGTTTGTAGGAGCTAGCTACTCCGTACAAAGGCCACAAAATGTGCTGGATTGCACAGGATGTAAAAATGTGTTGGATTTGCACAGGAAGTAAAAACGTGCTGGATTTGCACAGAATGTAAAAATGTCGTATTTACGAAACTAAAACCTGTGAACTCACCAATATTTTATATATTGACGTCTTTTTAAACATATCTTTCAGGTAACTAAGTGCTGAACAGGTATGCGGCTAGTACGGTGGAATTTGGGATGTCGGACACTGGTTGGGGGTTTCATCTATTGTTACCATCGGGTTGGGACATAAACGGAAACACCCCACTTTAAAACTTAATGTTTGTGGTTTAAGTAATGTTTGAAACCAGGTACCCCTTCCCGACATCTTAATATAATGATCTTTTCTAATTAAATATAGTTTGTGTTAATCTTGACTTTGATATGCTTTCGAGCGTCGCGCCACGTGTTTCCGCCATTGGCGTGGTGTGACAGAAGTGGTATCAGAGCCAAGGTTATAGCGAACTAGTGTTTTTGAAAAATCTAGACTATAACCGGTTTTGGCTCGAAAACGGAGTTTTCAAAAAAATAAAACACAACGAAATATTTTTAGAAAAGAAAGAAAATTGTACATGGATTGTACAAGGGGAAATTCCGACCGACTAGCCATGTGTGTCAATATATAAAATGTTAGAAAATAAGGATATGAATGTTTAAATTGTGTAGAGATCCGATTTTCTAACTAGTGCTAGTTAATGCATATAAGTAGTACAGATAGCTTGCCTGTAAGGATATCGTCTCACACTTCACTTTAGTCCGCACTTTTGCATCGGTTACCGACATCGACAAGCGGGAAGGACAAGCGGTGGTCTACGACGAACTCACCCGCTTACCTGCGGACGGGATGATCGGAAGGGCTAACCTTTATCGTGCTAGTGGACGTTGTCGTGTTGCTGATGATGGGAAGGCAAAGCTAGTCTAGGTCCTTTATTTGTGAAATCCTTGTTTTGGATCAGGAAGCTCGGAACTAGCGGGCACCAAAATTACCTGGCAACACCGATTATCATTGCGGGTGCACACGTAATAATAACTTGTGGTGCACGGTAACCTAGGTGGGCGCTAGGGCTGGGGTTGGTGATCACTCCTTGCCTTGTCTATTCTTGTACTGTAGGGTCAGTCTTAGCTTTTGATTGGCCAACGGGCTAAAAGGGAAGTCTTGTTGATATCCCTTGATTTTGATCCTCGCAAACTAAATGAGCTTTCTTCAGCATTACCTCTAAGGTACGAACACGGAAGAGCTCGGACGTCTACTTCATATGAGTAATCTGACGTAAACCCTCGCATCGGATAAGGACAGGAGACGAAAACTTCCTTGTATAGGAGTTTCATGCCTCCGCACGAAGTTCTTCGATGGAGCGGACATACGAGGATGCACTGCCTACCGAAGAGATGAATGCATGGTACGATGCGTGGAATGCTAAACCTGGAACCCAGTGAAGACTGAGGGTGCGTCCCTGCAAAACCAGTGCGTTTTGAGCACGGGACCCTGTGTGGATCGGTATTGAGATTAGTTGCCCGTGTGCTGCTATATTATTACTGTGAGTAAGTCATTCGTGATCTAACACATGCCCAAGTTGTCTTCGAGGGTCAGGCGTTCCTTCCCCTATCGGAGGGCAAGATCGTCCTTACGGAGTTAATAGGCTTGATCATCTTTATCTAGAAGGCATGATAGCCCGCGTCTAAATCAACAATGTCGAATCGGCAAGATCATAGTATATTTATTTAAATGGGAAAATAAATATATGGTAAAGTGAGCCGAGTCGGGTGTTGAAGACGAAATATCGATCGGCAAGATCCTAGTATATTTATTTAAATGGGAAAATAAATATATGGTAAAGTGAGCCGAGTCGGGTGTTGAAAATGAATTGTCGAATCGGCAAGATCCTAGTATATTTATTTAATGGGAAAATAAATATATGGTAAAGTGAGCCGAGTCGGGTGTTGAAAATGAAATATCGATCGGCAAGATCCTAGTATATTTATTTAATGGGAAAATAAATATATGGTAAGGTGAGCCGGGTCGGGTGCCGAAAACGAAATATCGACCGACAAGACCCTAGTATAATTATTTAATGGGAAAATAATTATACGGTAAAGTGAGTCGAGTCGATGGTCGTAAAATACAACGTCGAATCGACAAGACCCTAGTATAATTATTTAATGGGAAAATAATTATACGGTAAAGTGAGTCGAGTCGATGGTCGTAAAATACAACGTCGAATCGACAAGACCCTAGTATAATTATTTAAGGGGAAAATAATTATACGGTAAAGTGAGTCGAGTCGATGGTCGTAAAATACAACGTCGAATCGACAAGACCCTAGTATAATTATTTAATGGGAAAATAATTATACGGTAAAGTGAGTCGAGTCGATGGTCGTAAAATACAATGTCGAATCGACAAGACCCTAGTATAATTATTTAATGGGAAAATAATTATACGGTAAAGTGAATCGAGTTGATGATTGTAAAATGTAGTGTCGAGTCGACAAGATCCTAGTATAATGATTTAATGGGAAAATAATTATACGGTAAAGTGAGTCGAGTCGATGGTGGTAAAACGAAATGTCAAATCGACAAGATCCTAGTATAATTATTTAATGAGAAAATAATTATACGGTAAGGTGAGTCGAGTTGATGGTTGAGAAATGTAATATCGAATCGACAAGGTCATAGTATATTTATTTAATGGGAAAATAAATATATGGAAAGGTGAGTCGAGTCGATTACGGGAAAAATAAAATCTCGACTGACAAGATCCTAGTATGACTACTTAATGGGAAAGTAGTTATATGGTAAAGTGAGTCGAGTCGGAGATAATTTTACCCAAGTCAGTTAATATATATGGAGACATACATATATATTGAATATAGGATCACGACGTGCGTTTTGCGTCTGAATCCGTCATAATACTCGGGGGGTGAAACCACATTTCGGGAGCCGAAATCGTAAAGCGTGTGACACGTAATTGTCAAGTGTCACGAAACGCCCTGGCAGACATCGAAATTCCCCCTCGAAAATCAAATAACGGACTACTGGAAGTGGTCACGTTATCCTGTCAACTAAACTTACCCATGGGACGTCAATTCCATTGCTCATGTTGCAATGTTGAACGTCCGCTACCCTCGTCAGGACGACGAGACTGGTTGTTTATTTGGGGTGGCAATTGATGCGAGGTGTTTTCCATCAATCCCCATAGATATTGGGACGTTGCGTCCCTTTGTCACGGTGTTTTATAAACTAAGGTTGCGAGATCCATTCGTCATGGACAATGTGACATGTCTGATCTCTTGTCATATCTCGAAACTCTCACTGCGTAGCCTATCAGGAAGAAAGTTCGCTGGCCTTGCTTGAGTGTCGGAGAGGCATTTCAGTTGATGACTATCGGTGTTAGGACCAAAATAACATGCAAGAGGACCCTAAGGAGAAGGATGACTCGGCTGGATTGCCAGAGTCTGTATCGTTTTTATTTTATCATGGTGTCCCGATAAATTATGATCCTTCTACCTCTACCATTCTTGTTGTGACCAATATTTTAATATTGAAAAGGATGTAGTTTGGTTTCTAGGTCCTATGGATGCTAATTATTGAGGATGTTTCTATGGCTGTTGTCAAGTTTGATGTTGCTGTTGTTTCGAAGGCTCCTGCCAAGATCATTGCCATTGACATAGATATCTCTAAGACCCTTGCCAAGCCGCTATGATCATGTTTGTGTCACGATGGAGTTCGTTGCCATTAACTCCATTTTCTTTGAGGTTTCGTTGAACCGCTCGTTATCATTCCCTGGCTCCTGCCTAGAATGGTTCTCAAGCTTGGGTTAAGTCTGTCAATGATACAGTTGCTATTATTCAAGTGACTTATATCGAGCATACAGTCGTTCTCCCTAAGGACGATGTCGGCCTGATAAGTCTGCTAAATTATGTGGAACCCATCGTTCCCATTCCTGTTATGAAGGCGGATGCCTTTGGTGATCCAATCGCTCCTACTAATGAGCCTATGGAGTATAGGTTTATGGCTGAGGATACGAATAAGGATTCCGTCACCATAAGTGAGCTGAAACGCACCGGGGTGCGTGTTCACCGTAATGGAGCTTCTTGTAGTTATGTATAGTGGACTCGCTAGGTTGCGTGTCGTCCTGCTGTCGTGAATTCATGTAGTGGTGTTACCCCCAACGATGGTGCATTCTTGTAGTTGCACAGTTTTGCCGACTGCATATCCATGCGGTTGCGTTTCGCTGTCGACGGTGCATTCCTGTTGTTGTGCTGCTCCTGCAGTGGTGTAGCCTTGTTGTCGTATTTCTCTGTGTCATGCGGTCCATGTTGCGGTGTTGCCTTGTTGTCATGCTTCTTTGTCGTCGCGTTGTTCCTGTGCGGTGTTCCCTTGTGGATGTGTTGTCGTCATGTCATGTTATTTCTACTATCGTATTGCACTGTGAACATATTGCTACAATTGTTGGATTGACTTGATGATGTGATAACTTGTCGTTTGTTTCACTCTTGGTTCCCTCGGGATAAAGACACTACCCCAAACCCACGTAACCGTTGTTATGTTGCTGAATGGTTGTGTAGTGACGCCATGTCCAGCCTTAACCTTTTACGTGCATTTTGGTCGACTAACCACTCTCGAATCATGTCGAAAGGAAATCCCATGATCCACACATGACGGGGTGAGCCTCGTCTTTGCGATGAAGGGATTTCGAATACATCTCGAACTTGAAGGTATCGAGTAATTGTGAGCGATATTATGACCCATACCTTTGGGCTAGTAGGAGTTGAAAGACTCAATTTATTATTGCTCATCCCAGTGGATTCGTTTGACATCATACCCGCCAACGTGTCATGCCGATGACTGCGGGAATAACAGCGTGGACCCACCCACGGCGAGTGCATTGGTGGAGTTCCCGGTACATGATTCGGAGGTCTTATGAAACCCTGAATCTAGAAGGGCATGCAACATTGTTTACTCTGTGAGGGTGCTACCCTACCGCGATGAAATCTTCGATCAACTCAGCCCTGCGAATGGTGTTATCCTGCCAAGGGTAGGTTTATCTTGTCTTGGTGTCGTTACGTAGACTCTTGGGATAGTGGAACCCTTTCGACCTTGGGTCGATACGGGTGTTCCCAGCTATTTTTCAGTAGCATTGCTCGCGCCAGAGCAAAATCCCCCGTCCTTGGCAAACGCTGTTGGAGACACCATAGTAATGTGAGCTGCCTAGTTAGTGCGTTTAGTCCATGACTAATCAAGATGAGCACGAAAGCTTACATGTGGCACCTATACGTGTGACTACCTGAGTCGTTGAATGGGATGCCTTATTGGAAGGCTCAAGACTACTTCTTGTAGGGCGATCTCGGTCGTTTGTTGTTTTAAGTAACGATTTTGACACATGAAGCCGTCAAGCCCAAACGAGAGATCTATGCCAGATGCATTCATCTATGACTCAATTTCACCTCTTACCTCGAAAGATCCCGAAAGATGGAATATTCGGCGAGTGAGGATTCCGGGTCAGGACTCCTTTTACTCAGATCTCTGCATAGGAGCTGATAGTCAATTTAAGGAACGTGTGTCCTGTATTGTTCAGAATTGACCTACTAGGTTGCTAATAACGACAGGACACTAGTGCTCGTGAGGCACATATAGCAGGACAAGCACTGGGTACCCTTGTTTCGGGTAGTTACCAATGCTCTGCTTACCGTCTCGAGGAAACCAACATGTTGAAATGTTGTCGAGACCTTATCTTTTGTTTGTTGCTGCAACCATATCATGATGATTCATATACATCATCCTTATGTGACCAATGTGATGAGGTGATGCTAGCCTCTAGACATTTGTGTTTTAGTCGGCTTAAATTCTCGTGTATTGTGGAATTGTACGACCGTATGTTGAAGATACCCCGTCTACTGTCTGGGGAACTGAGGGGTGAAAGTGACGCAAAAACTTTCGACCACCATCAGTCCATATTAGGCGTCCTAGTACCACTAACCAAAATCGCTCATACGAAAAGGTTGTAAGTGGATGCATGGTGGATTTCGGTCCATGTGAGGACACAGGATTACCATCCGCTACTATAAACAACCTGGAGCGTCCTCGAGAACGTCGACTGCTTTGTAATCTGGTAAGATCACCCGATTAGTGAAATTCAACGAGCGAACCTAATGGTCATGTCGCCTGAGGTGTCCGGTGGCTGTGATGAGGCACAGGAATGATCGATCGCTATTTGGAACCTTCTCATTCCCCTACTCGTTTGTAGTTATAATATGAGGCATACGGATAGCCACCTATACTCTTGGAGGGTCGTGGCTAGACACTAGATGCCAACGTTCATAACCTTGGATTTTAGTAGTTATACTGCCCCAGGGTGTGCCAAACTTTGAACGCTAGTCTGGGATACTCAATTTGAGATGAGTATGGATTACCATTCTCGAACGAATGAATTATTGTTCTGGACGGAAGTGTCCTGTGTGATACGATTAGTGTCGGTGACAAATCAAACTCGTGTACCTCATCGCCAGAATTTCCTATGTGATAGGAATTAACACCCTAGTGTTCGGGGTGTACTGCTCGAAGTCCTCTGGGGTGCATACGTGTACGTCTCTAGTACGTTGAATGTCAGATAGAGATATACACATGATCTGGCGTGAGTTCAAGAGATGACCAACGAATCTGGTAGATTCAAATCTGCTTGAATAAGTGGCCAAACCGATCGGGAAGTTGTACTAACAAGGAGTTAGCCTAGGAACTTCAAATCGGTATAGGACTTTGTTGAGTGTTATACTCTGAAAGGGTGTTGTTAAGCACGAAAACGGTGAGGGAGTGACTTCGCTTAGTACTCCAGTGACTCGGATATGTCAGTTAAAATTTGGCCTTGCAACGAACAAGCTCGAACTATCGCAAGAGCTTAGTGGGACTCTCGACGAATCCCGCAGTTCTGGCTTGAGGAAGCATTGTCAATTCCTCAACCGACAGGATTCAGATTGACGCAAAGCTCTACTATTTCGGGAAAACCGATATTTGTGCCGGATTGCGATACCCAAGAGCTCGGCCGTAGCCGACTCATGACATTGTGTTCGTTAGGACGCTAAGCGTGAACTGGAGTTCGCGAAGAAAAGGGGTAATCGTGTGAGTTGCAAACATCCCGCCCTGTTCAAGGATACTAACGTATCGGATGACTTGAACTGAATTCCGGGACGGAATTCTCTTAACGGGGGGAGAATGTGACAACCGGCAAATTTCGTACAACGATTAACGTGATTCTAATCATGTTTTAGAAATAATTAACATGGTTTAAGGTTAATTATGGTTAGTTGAGCTAATATGAGTCCTACGATGTCCTTTTGAAAGTTCGCTGAAGTCTTGATGCCTCTAAAGAAAGACTTCGCGTGTTTAACGTAACGAACTGACACCAGCAAAAATTTGTCAAACTGGAATAACATAAGCTTATTCTATGAAAATACGACACGTATTTACTATCAATGCGATCGAATGAGAAATCGGCGCGGTAAACGGCCAAAAACGCAGCGTTTTGGAGAACGCGGAGAGGAACTGACGTGGGATTCGAACGTCAAAACGCGTGGTTTTAACCGTTATCGAACGTTCGGAATAATTATTTATTATAAATAATTTCAATTATCTAGTTTCGAAAGTGAACAGGTCGCCTAAATGAAGTATAGCTCGACCGGATCGATTAACGCGATTTTAACGTGTGTTCCGTTTTCACGCGTCGAGTTACGAAAATAACATTTAAATTGCTCGGTTTAGTTATGTTTTTCATTTCGAATAAAACCGACTAGTTTTTGTAATTAATGGTCGGGCCTAATAACAAACCGAGATGATTTACGTTAATACGAGTTCGAAACGCGGTGCACAACCCACCTACCTAACCCTAGGTATAAATAGCAACACCTTCTTCTTCCCTTCATTTTTTCAGCAGCCGCACCTCTCCCCTCTCTCTCTACTCTCTCTCTAGACCTGCAACTCCCTCTCTCTCTACCCTTACACATGCCCGTCACCTCCCTCCCCCTCCCTACGGCGGCGATCGGCCACCACCACCCACGGTGGTGGCTGTGCGGTGGTTCTGAAGCCCGAGACACACAGAAACAACACCAAAAAGGGGTGGTTTTTGGTGGTTTTCGTGGTCCGATCAGGACGGATCCGAGGTAGCTGGTGGTTTCGCGGCCCGATGTTGGTGATGGTGGATGGTTATGAAGGTAGGCGGCTACAAATGGTGGTTGTTAATGGAACGGAGACGCACGGATCGGGTCTGACCGGACCCGATTATGAAGGTGGTTGTGGTAGTGGTGAAAAGCAGTGGTGTGGTGGGCTGCGATTGTTCCAGATCCGGTTGTTCGGTTGCTCGGGTGATGTCGGGTCTTGGCTGTGGTGGCGGCAGAACATGGCGGTGATGGTTGGTGCGGTGGTTCGAAGGTGATTTCGTGTGGTGGTGGTTGATCCAGCGGGTTAGGTCTCGGGTCAGATCTGACCCGGTTTTGGTCGAGGTTCGGGTTCGTTTTGCGGGTTGGGTTCGGCTCGGGATCTCAGTTACGGGTCAGATCTAGTCAAAACAGGAGTCCGGTCAACACGCGGGCAAGCTCGGTCAGCTGGTCAACGGGTCAGACCGAGTCAACTCGGTCAAACATGTCGACTCGGTCGAACACGTCGTTCTAGACGCATCAAGTCGCGCGCACACGTTTTGGTATAATTATTTGTGTTACTTTGCATTTCATATTATAGATTATAAACACAAATAAAACCGGAGTTTAACTCGCGAACGGGCCGAAAATAATAAACAGAAAGTAAAAGACGGATGTTTGGTTTCGCGTATAAGCGTGACTTTACGTTGTCGTCGGACTAAAATATTGGACTATACTATATGTACATATTGTTCTATATATATTTATATAAATAAGTTTGGTATTTATATAAGTTATCGAAGCGTATAGTGTCTCGTTTTAATGGAATTGCGGATAAATGAAATTGTTGTCTTGTGATTTGGAGATTGATTTTTGGGAAATTGTAGACAACTTGTGTTGTCTGGTTTGTACAAAAACAGAGGAAACTCTGCCGAAATTTTTATAAAATCCGAAGCACAACGCGGTTAATATCGTTGTATATGTTTTCACAAATAAACTTTCCAAGTGTTTGACAAAGGTAGTCTTATACAAAGTCACGACGTTGTTTTGACAAAGATTATTTGTAACAATAATAGTCTATACCGGACAATATTTCAAAACAAGGATATGGTCTTTGTCGAGTGCCAAATATTAACAAGTTTTCGAAGGATTTCGGTAACTAAATAATGGTTATTGTTCGGACTCAAAAAGTATATAAACGTTCGACTTTACTTGGAAACTTTTATAAAAATTAATGTTTTGAAATCTTTAAAGGCAAACGGATTTGGGAAAAGGAGCAACAATTGAAGTTAATTGATTGTCATAACTACACTTATGGCCTTCAAAGTATATTTTTCCAAAAATATTATACAAGACAAATACAATTATCCGAGTTACGAGACGAGCTATGACTCGGATGAGTTATACAATTCGTGGTATTAGTCCAACATGGTTTACACACGAATAGTAACAGGTGCGCGACTTGGGTACTATGTCGTATGTGAACTCATGAATTATGATAAGTCACGATCGGTTCGTCGAGTTAAAACACTTAAGGACTCGGGTTAGTACACACGAGTCAAGATAGTTGAATAAACTATCTTTTAAACGAAAATTAATCTAGGTTTATATATGATAGACTTTAAGGTGTCCTTTATTGGTACTTAGGGCACGAGAAAGTCGGTCAAGGCTTTGGATTTTATTTGCTAGCTAAGCATGGAAATTAAGGTGAGTTTCACGGCCCCATTTTACTGTTTTAACTGGGGGAAAGATATGTTTGTCAAAAGTTATCACATATTGAAATGTTTTCAAAGGTTAAAACGTGATAAGTGGCATGATTAGTACTTGAGTTTTTGGTCGCCACTCGGGGTTGGGTCCTCGCTACTGTAACCATTAATTCAGGTAAATGAAACCAAAGGAATATTTGGATAGTACTATCGGTGCCTGACGAGGCCCACCTCTGGTTGATAGCGTCAACCCGGTAAAGACAAGAGGTGCACGTATTCTGAACTTAAGTCGTTGGTTTCCGAGAAACGACTTGGAGCGGGGCATATTTATTAGTCTTGGTTTGGTTATGGGACTCAGGGGATTGCTTATCATCATAGTTTGTAGGAGCTAGCTACTCCGTACAAAGGCCACAAAATGTGCTGGATTGCACAGGATGTAAAAATGTGCTGGATTTGCACAGGAAGTAAAAACGTGCTGGATTTGCACAGAATGTAAAAATGTCGTATTTACGAAACTAAAACCTGTGAACTCACCAATATTTTATATATTGACGTCTTTTTAAACATATCTTTCAGGTAACTAAGTGCTGAACAGGTATGCGGCTAGTACGGTGGAATTTGGGATGTCGGACACTGGTTGGGGGTTTCATCTATTGTTACCATCGGGTTGGGACATAAACGGAAACACCCCACTTTAAAACTTAATGTTTGTGGTTTAAGTAATGTTTGAAACCAGGTACCCCTTCCCGACATCTTAATATAATGATCTTTTCTAATTAAATATAGTTTGTGTTAATCTTGACTTTGATATGCTTTCGAGCGTCGCGCCACGTGTTTCCGCCATTGGCGTGGTGTGACAGAAAACTTTGAATTGCCGTTGCTTTCTGTCAGATCTTTAGTTGCTATGTGTTATAGTTGTATAATTATAGTTATTATATTAGAAGTGTGTACCATTCTACTCAATTCGTATTGTTTTACTATGGATTAGATGCATGTTGTTTATGAGCATCCGCCATCAACCACCGACTGAACACCGCGAAGGAGGCTGAATAGGTGGAAGCAGCAAAAACCAACCACCATTGACCAATCGTAGCGAAAGAGTCGGAGTAATACACTTTAATTTGGAACTATTCAAAGAACTACTTGCTTATGGTCAAAAAGTAAATAATGTAAATTCAAATCGTCCAGCACTTGAAGAGGTGTTGGAAATCCAATTGAAACATGGAAATGATGTAAGGTCATCAAATCTTTTGTTTATGTTCTTTCTTCCTTTTTTTGTTATTAATATTATCTTTACAATTTTTTTTTCCACTTGACAGATTGTATTGAAGTATCACTCAATAACTGCAGACGATGGTACCTCATCCGAGCTAAGTACTTTATTTTAAGACCTAACTTCTTTCTAAGGCCGTTTGGTAATTTTAACCAGTTGAGTCGAAAACTATGTTAGAAATTTCCAGGTTATATTAAAAGATAATAATAGTAAACTTATTTTTCGTCACTAAAATATTAGAACACCATTTCTCTCCATTCTTTCAGACTTTTGTAATTTAAAACAGTATGTACATGCTCCAGTTAAACACATTTAAAATCCCACTAGCGAAATCTTGGTTTAAAAAAGCGCGAGGCGCTCCGAGGCGTTTTGGTTCCAAAATCCGAAGCGCGGGGCTTAAAGCGCGAGGCGAGAGCTTCACGTATAGTATTAAAAATATTATAAAAAAATATTTATATATGTCAATATGACATTTTCTACATGTTAATCGATCATATGCACAAAAACATGATTATAAAACACCCTTGAACACTTAAAAAGCATATTCAAAACATAAAAACGACGAGGCACTACTGTAGCGGGCCAATTAAAACCGTTTAAAAGGGTTTTTGGGGCTGAGGCGCTACTGTAGCGCGCGCCTCAAGCGCTCGAGGCGGCGCTTCATGTAGTCCAGCGCTTTTTGGCAAAAAAAGTGTTTTCCTAAACGCCTCGCGCCTCAAACGCTCAAAGCGCGCTCGAGGCGCGCTTTTTAAACGAAGAGCGAAATAAGGCTTACCATGAATAATTTTAATAATCATACTTTGTTTGGTCTGGTGGGTATGGTGAAGTGTACAGAGCAAAACTTGAACTGAACAATATACGCAAAATGATAGCTATAACCAAGGTGAACAAGGGTGTTATACAGAAGTTGAGTTGCCCAAGTGTTGTAAGCATCAAAGTTAGTCTGATCATGAAATACGACTTTATTGAAATTGCATTTTACAGATTCAACCAAATAATCCATTGGCTGAAATGTCAATCGCCTACATTTTACATGACTTTCTGCATGCCATTGAATATGTCCATATAGAAGGGAAGATTCACAGAGGTACCAAAGGTATAAAGTTGATACTCTTTTTTAAGTTACATGCTTATGTTCTTTCTTCGCATGGGTATAATATTTCTAAAAGTATCTGCATTTCTTGCACTGACAGCTGCAAACATGTTGTTGACTTCAAAGAGTCATGTTAAGGTGCATTAATTGTGTTTACTTGTATCAATTATGATTATAATCTATGGAATAAGGTGGTTCATTTGTTGTTTTTAGGGGTGCTGTAATTGTATTGATAGTGTTTGTTTTTAATGGTTTAGGTCTTTAGGATAAAGTGGGGAAGGCTGGGTCGAAATGGAAGCTATGGAGGAGTTCCTCACCTGCAATCGGTTTGGGCTGGAAGGGGTCTAAGAGAACTACATGGGAGCGAGAATTAAATCGAATTCGGGCATGGTTTGTTGGTTCTGATTTGTAGCCAATGTTGCACTCGCGCAACGCGCGACGGTTTAAAACGCTAGTTGACATTAAATATCGAATAACATGTTTACGCTAGCTAAGTTTAACAGGAATCAATTGGAGCCCTATTTTTGCCTCCTTTTTATGTCGGCAAGCTCACATACCAAAGTAATCATCTTTACATTGAAATCTGATTCTTAGAACTTGTGATCCAATAACCTCTGTTGCCGCTATTGCACCATCACTAATGCCACGTAACCACTTCACCGATAATTCCCCAAGCAACAAATAATTAGGCTAAACAGTATGGTCACTCACTCCCCCATCTCCTACATTCTTCACCTCGGCGTCACTCCCTCCATCCTCAGCAAAGGGGTGGTCCACTTCCCGTTTCAATTTTTTTATTTATATAAATTAAAAGAGAGACAAAGAATAGAGAGTTAAAATTTAGTCAAGGAGTTCGGTGGTCTTTCCTCCCCTTTCACCGATTTACGTTAGGGGCAGGGGGTACAATCTTCAAACCTTTACGGATTTTAGAAAACCAAGCCATACCTAGAGATAAGCAAATGATACTCGGTAACGAAACTGAACTGATACTGAACTTACCGTACCAAACAATTTCCAGTACCCACTTTTTGCATGTTTCGAGATCGGTACTTTCAGGTAGGTGGCAGTATTTTGGGTTGATTTACCTTCAAACACCGTAACCGCCATTAATCTGCAAATGTAATTATCAGCGTTATCACAATGGCGATTTGAGTCTTTGTTGTTGATTGAGTGTTATTGGCCCATACATGGTGTGTTGGAATAAATATACGTAACGTTTGTATATTTATTGATAGCCATTATAATCATTTATATAATGATGATCAATTATTAATATTATCCTAAGCCCAATAACAGATATGTCTTTGATGGGCGGACTATCATTAGATGGGCCTTATTAGGGTGTCCCCTGGGTATGTATAAATATGAAGAGATATTATGAGATTAGGGTTGACACATTCATAACACCATTAGCCATCCCATATCTCTCTCTCTCTCTCAATGTGTTCATAACTCAAGAACACATAAACCATCATAACTGCATACCCTAAAGGGAACCCGATCAAGATGATGGTGTCTTCCATTACTGAAGTTCCTGAACGGTTATGCAAATCAGGTACACTTGATTAAATCTTATGTTTATTCCTTATGTTCTCATTGATATAATCAACATGTGGTATCAGAGCTATGTTGATTACATCAATTTTAATTTGATTTGCATAATTAAATCGCAAATTGTGAATCACGTAATGGTTCAAATATTGAAAAAAAATTAATGTGAGGATTGCAAGATAATGATTCTTGTCTAATATTGAAACTCACGGAAAAAAAAAAAGGAAAAAAATTGTGGTTTGAAAAACTAATTGATTTGATGATAATGTTTTCGGACCATGTGCATAATTAATATGTATTTTTTTTTTCGGTTGAGGTTCTTCAAGAACATCATAAGAAAACCGAAAATTCTTATGATTTTGGTTTAAAATTGGATTGAAATTCTGTTTCCGATTATTTAAGACATAACTTTATCTCCAAGAAATTTTTCGAAATCAATTATGATAAAGTCAATTATTTCGAAATCTTATGATATCTTAGGAGATAGTCATCATTTAAAATTGGAAATAGATATTATGTAAATCCCTAAAATTTCGAACCACATTTATTTATTATTAGTTCTTGAATAATAAGTTTTCGGTTTTAAGGTTAACGAATTTAGTTCTCGAATTATTAGTTAAGTTTTGGATAATGGTCCTCGGTGTATAAGTTCTCGGTTTTAAAGCTTTCGATCAGGTTCACGGACAGGAGTTCTCGGTTAAGGTCTTCATCTTCGAAAAACCATAATGTTTTTTCGAGAACCCATAATGTTTCCAAGAACCCATCTTATTTATCGAGAACTATCATGTATTCGAGAACCAATATTTTTTCGAGAACTATTAAAGAATCCGAGAACTATTAAAGTTATCCGAAAACATAAGTTATTCGAGTACTCATAATATTCGAGAACTCATCAGTAAATCGAGAACTAATTCTGATATTCGAGAACTCATCATGACATTCGAGAACTCATTATGATATTTGAGAACTCATTAACTCTTCAAGTACTCATGATTTATTTGAGATCTCATAAGTCTTCTGGGAACTCATCATTTTCGAGAACTCATTAAGTCTTTGAGAACTCATAATTTCGAGAACCCCTTATGTTATTCGAGATCTCATAGGTTTTTCGGGAACTCATTATTTTTCCGAGAACCCCTTATGCTATTCGAGAACTCATATAATTTTTTTGAGAACTCAATTCTTTGAGAACCCATTATTTCGAGAACTCATAAGCTAATTCGAGAACTCTTTATTTTTGGGATCTCTAAGAAAATTACAGTTTTGATAAAACCTAATGTATCAAGTTTATTCAAAACATTATAAAACCTTGCTTAACTTGCAATAACATTTTGAGGTGTCACTTCTGCCCAAAGGTGATGTGTCACATTAGTTCGTTATAAAGATCTCGTTAAGCATTGTAGCTCGTTCACATAAGTGTCATAAGGTTTCACTTCTGCCCAAAGGTAATGTGTAACAGATTATGTTGGTGAACTGAGCGTATTGCATTAGGACTTTGAATGTCTCACTTCTGCCCAAAGGTGATGGGTTACATTCACTGTTAGCAGCTTAATACTTAAATAAATAGGGTATAGCCAAAGCTAGAGCATGTTATTTAAGTAGCTTATGTTGGTGTTATGATATTATCACGTCTTCATTACAAAATTGATCCTCACAATTAATGATCCTTCATTAATATAACGATCATAATCTAAGTCTGCCTTACATCAATACCCGTAACTCGAAACTAATCTCACATTCTTCTATAAATTACTATCTCAACTAAATAATCCACTCTTATTATCAAAACTAAGAAGAGTTTTCTCAACTTTTAGTTCTTATTAAGTTACCTCTTAAGACATGACATTCCTACGCTCTATCTGATAAAGTATTACAGAATAACATATGAGCATAAGAAGGGGAATAAAATGTCTCTTATGGTAATTAAGAACTTCTTTTACTGATTCCTATCAGGTGAGCTACTAAAGATTCTGAAATTCCTAAGACTAATGTATTATCTATGGAATGAAAGAATATAACGAATTCCTAAGAAGCATGAAATAAATAAATCTAACTTTATGGTTAAATGGCATCTGTGAATACATCCTAATATTGAATAACATGACCCATAAAGCTAAGGGGTTATACATGGAAATCAATAAAACTTCTAGTGCATTATGACTTTTCCATTAGTACGACTAGATGCATTATGAATCAACTATAACACTCAGAAATATCAAAGTAAAACGAGTGTGTTGATAGCGAATTATGTACAGGAAAAGAAACGCATTAAACTAGAAAAGTTGATGTTATTCACCTTACTACCATTAAACCTAAAAGAGGAAGAATAATTACCATAGAGAGGATAATTATAAGGTATGGAAACAAGATACAAGTACTACTTTCAGCTATAAGTTTTCTCCAAAGGGAAAGTCTTACTAAGCAAAACTGTGCCATTAAGAATAGGCATAAGCAATGAGATTACCCATAAGTAAAGAGAACAGCTGGCTAAGATGTGTAGTGCCTAATTAAAGATATTTAACTCCACAAATGCTAATGAATTCCAGTTAACACATGATGGTTGAGTCCAGTTTTATACGTTTCCTTACCATAATACAACAAATACTTAAGATGAGAGTTGGTGGCAAAATTAAGGGTCTATTAACCATTAATAACTGATCTTAGAGTTGAAGCTTTATGATACCTTACGATATTCTTGAGATTACTCAGAATTTAGTATCAATACTAAAAGCTACAATTTTTTGATAGTTACAAGGTTTTAATGACCAAACCAAAGCCACTATTAAGTTAAACTCTTATATTGTTTGTTGTCATTATCTGAATAGAAACCTTATGAAATAAAACTAGATGATCCAATAACGTTTTCACAACTTTGTTATCATGAAAATGAGAATTTAACAAAGGAAAATGAGACCCGTGCAATTCATCCACTAAGACCAAAATTTCACGAGAAATCATGATCAGGTCACTAAAGGATGCTTGGCTATCAAATCTCATTCCCAGTGACTTTAAAGCATGTGTTAAACGCCCTAAACATTAAATGGCGAAAGGAATAAATGGGTTTCCAACATAATTCATAACTAATTGGCATCAGTGGAGCTTAGATAAATATCTAACTGTATCTATTCTGTTTCCTACAGACCAAAAGTATTAAAGAAATCAATTCATATATACTTAATAAGATTCCCTCTAAGTATGTCCTTAAAATTTCTTATGAAATTTGGACGATAAGGGAAATCAAGCATAAAATATATGAAGTATTCTCGTTCACACGCATCGTTAAAACTTATTATGTGGAGATACTAAGAGACCTAAAAGATTAGTGGGAGCATTAGATGTCCTACTTATGACTTGCAAAAGTTACAGAGGTGGGGGGAACGGAAATTTGATATATCCTCAAATTACACCTCCTGCACTGGACAACGCTCTATCACAACTTGTCTCCTTTGCACTTAACGTACTCCTAACAAAGTTTTGTGGATGCCTAAATATGGGCGAGGTTAGATTTCTTACTAAAGTAATCCTCATAAAGAGAAACGACAATAAACATCATTAGGTTGTTTTCTCTATTAAAATCTATGGATCTTCCAAATGTTAGACCTTAAGCATGCTAAATTCATTAAGATTTCTAAGCTAGGTGGGAGCAGTAAAAGTCCTTATTATGACTTTTCGGAAGTACAAGATGCGGGGGAGAGACTCATTAAAATTCGAGACTCATTAAGTTTAACTTCGAATTTAACTTCGATTATTCCTCTTGTACACCTTACTGCACCAACTCTTACACACTTAGAAACTAATGTTGCTCCTTATATACCTGAAAATAAAAAACACCTAACTAAAGTTAAGTTTGTATCATAATAAACCCAATGTTCAACTCAGGAGGTCATCTGGGTCTAAAAGCCCATTAAATTTGATGATTATGTAACCTGCCTGACTAACACAAAAATGGATGTTTGGAAAGTTTACCGATCCTACCTCTTCTAATTAAATCATTAGTATCAATCAATCTTCTAAATGGAATAAAGCTATTATTAGCAAAATTTAATTCCATAAATTAGAATAATGTTTAGGATTTGGTTGAATAACCTAAAGGTATTCATAATTGAACCAGATCCGAATGGGAACGTTGTAAGATAAGATTGATTGTAAAAGATTATACTCAAGGAGGGATTAGATTATCAAAGAAACTTCTTATCTGTATTACAAAAGATTTCTTTGAGGATCATTACCGTCCTAGTAGCTCATAATAACTAAGAGCTACATTAGATGGACATTAAGACAACTTTCCATAACAATGACCTACATGTTCATTAAGCAACCTGAAAGTTCTAAACTGAAGGTTAAGAACACTTAGTCTGTAAGTCAATAAGATCCATGTATGGGTTGATGCAAGCATAAAATGTGTTGGAATCATAATGAAATTCTCTTCATCAAGAACTAAGTGGATTAAAGAACCTACCTCAAGATGAGTGGGAGCAACTAATGAAAACTTGTCCTTACATAGATGATGTTTCTCCTGACAAGTATATGTTACCTAAGTCAAAGCATTATTCATGCATACTTTTGACATGATGAATATCGGGGATTCCTCTTACGTGATAGGAATCAAAATATACCGAGATAGACCCAACGGGATATTAGTTTTATCCCATAAGTTTTACTCTAAGTGGGTCCTTAAGTAGGTAACATACAACATTGCTCTCTTTTAGAGGATAATAGGATAATTTGAGATTATCACCTTATGCTTCATTAATTAGAAGACTGATGTAAATTTAAGTGTATGCTTGTTTATGATATTGTTCGTATTGCTTGATACTAGACTTGTCTAGATTGATGAAAAGCATCTAATGGAACATTACAATATCTTTAAGAAACAAGAGACTATAATCTAAAGAAGAAGTGAGAACCTAAAGTGATTGACTACTCTTATTCTAACTTTGTTATATTCAAAGGAAATCAGGTGTTAATTTCGGGGTATATCATAAGGTCAACAGACGTAACTATCTTATGGAGGAGTCATAAGGAACTGTTAACAACAACCTAAGTTATCATGACATAATGTGTTGCTGATCACAACAGAATGGTCATTAAATGTTGTTGCTAAATTTATTAGTTGACTCATAACTTATTAACTCCATTTAAATATTATGTTGAAGACTTACTGTGATAAAGTCAGCTACCATAATTTCTCAAACAGTAACAGTTTGAGAGGAGCTGCATTAGAGTTCGATACGAAATTATTGTTCGCTTATGATTAAGAACAAATAGAGGAAATCAGAATTTTGTATCGAATGCATTCATGATATGCTTATGGATCCAATAACTAAAGGTCTATCACCCATAAGTCTCACTAACGGGCCAACTAAGAGAAAAGGGTATTACTAATGACCATGTACAACTGCATATCGTACTATGAATGACTTATGACTAATGACTAATGATTAATTTTCCTCATTATGATTTGTTTGTCTATTAGTATGCTAAGCTAGCATAATGGCATAAAGACAATAATATAACAAATCAACTAAGGGCATAACGTTAATTGATCCTAATGTTAAGTTTTAAATTTGGGTGTAGTATGATTAATGGGGGTCCTAAGTCGAATAAAGACTTAACGGCTGTATTTCTCTGCTACATTTTGGGTTTAGAACTAAAATGAGTATTAATCACTGCAGACTTACGTAATACTCATAATAAATGATTACTCGGCTAAGTGGGAGAATGTTGGAATAAATATACGTAACGTTTGTATATTTATTGATAGCCATTATAATCATTTATATAATGATGATCAATTATTAATATTATCCTAAGCCCAATAACAGATATGTCTTTGATGGGCGGACTATCATTAGATGGGCCTTATTAGGGTGTCCCCTGGGTATGTATAAATATGAAGAGATATTATGAGATTAGGGTTGACACATTCATAACACCATTAGCCATCCCATATCTCTCTCTCTCTCTCTCTCAATGTGTTCATAACTCAAGAACACATAAACCATCATAACTGCATACCCTAAAGGGAACCCGATCAAGATGATGGTGTCTTCCATTACTGAAGTTCCTGAACGGTTATGCAAATCAGGTACACTTGATTAAATCTTATGTTTATTCCTTATGTTCTCATTGATATTATCAACATGGTGGAGACAGTTGTCTACGTCGGGGTAATTGCCCCAATCGACGCAGACGCGGTATTTGCGTTGGATACCAAGATTACCAAAATATCATATTGTCTAACGTTCATTGTGACAGAAGTTACCAAAAAGGACGCAAAGTGTTAGTAAAATAATTTAAAGGGACTCAATATGCAAGATTTAGAATGCGAGAGCTCGGGTTGACAACACCTCTTAACCACAAGCACACAAATTGCACTTTACCTAAGCTTAAATAAAGTCGAGCTTAAGTAAGCTCAAGCTTAAATAAACTATGCTTAGCTTATTTGATAAAAGGGTCTGAACCCGAGCTTTACGTCTTGAGCTTGAGCCAACTCATGAGCCTAAATGGGCCCCTTTGTTCAGATAACCTTTATTTTATTTATTGAATATATAACTATTATAATAAAGATAACTATATAATATATAATATATTGCAGGGGTGCTAAACATGTCATGTCCGCAGATTGGATGGTCCAACTTGACCCGAACTTGAAAATTTTAGACGAACCAGAACCTAAAAATTGTGTCACACATATGAACCCGAACACGACCCGTTCAACCCACATTTTTTATATTTTAAATATTTTTCACAGACTAATGTATTAAAAATAAAATTTTACTAAAAAATCACGTGCGTATATAAAGTATTTACGTTTTAGTTATAAAATCTTGTGCCAATTTATAATTTAAGTTAAAAGTATAGCATAAAATACGTAACCAATATAATATATAAAATAAAACATATTGTAAAAAATAAATAAAATATAGTATAAGTGGGCTAAACATGTCAACCCGCCCGGGTTGACTCAAACTCGACCCGTTTAGTTAAACGGGTTCGCAGGTTCGACCTGGAACTGACTTGAACCCGTTTAGACTAAACCCATACCCGTAAATTTGATGTTAGGTTCGGATCGTGTCAAAAATTCACACCCATAATATGTTGTGTCATATATAAAAATTATAATTTATAAATATCTAAAAAAATTAGTTACAAATAATATAATCAATAATAACCAAACCGAATTCAAGCTTAAGTGACTATCTATAAGACACGACGAGTTGAGACTTTAGAAATAGAGCTCAATCCAAACTCATTTTAAGCCCTCAAAGGTTAAACGAGCCCAAGCTTGGATTGGAATATTTACACCTATAACTTACGGCTTTCCACTATGCAATCAACATTCAACAATAATTTCGGTGAACCTTTTGTTTCCAGTAAAACCCACCCTCATGTCCTCAACCGTTAACGTCTGCTTTCCAGCCCAATAAAGGCCCAAACTGTTTCATTCGGTGAACCTTTTGTTTACAGTAAATTGTTCGAATGTTGATTAATTTAATTGATTAAAGTTTGTATGAATAATATTTTTTTTAGATGGTTGATTCAAATTTCAAAACTGTGGAAAGTAAAGTAGAAATTAAAAAGATATACTTCGATTCTTCTAAATGAGTATAACAATTATAAAGTTATATAATAACAAATAATATAAGCTTTGTTTTAGGGAAATTAAACAAATAAGAAATTTTATGAACTTAGTTAAAAAAAAAAAAAAAAAAAAAAATACAAATAAATAAAGAGAACTGTGTAACCAAGGTAAAAATTGATTGTAACCAAACGTGGAACTATGGAACTTTTCCAACACTCCCAACAGTCTCAGCCCAACTATTAAGGCCCAATAGATATCCGAAATTCTAATGTAAAATCGGAGGTGGGTTTTAGCTCCCGGAGTTAGACGTGAGCAAAAAAACCGGTTTCCGAACCGGAACCGAAGAAACCGGCCCGAACCAGTTCGTCTTAAAACCGGTTCCTACACGAACCGGTGTGGTTCATTATCAAAACCGCCGGTCCTAGAATCGATTCCCCCTTTCTGGCTGCCAACCCGAACCGAACCGGTTCCTGAACCGGTCTGAGAAACCGGTTTGAAACCGGTTTTTAACGTTAAAAAATCTGACCGTTAGAAATCGAACGTTGGGCCTTTTATGACCATTTTTTGACCGTTTTTTTGTTCCAAAAATCACCATTTTGCCATCCCAAGTTAGTATAAATAGGTTTAGATGTTTTGGGTTGATCACAACACTCAAAAACGCAAAAAACGAACCCGAAAACCGAAAAAACGCAATAGTATTCGCTCGTTTTTTTCGCTTTGCTTCTTTGCTACATTCCATGGCTTCATCAAACCAATCTCAAACCGGTTCCTCAAACCAACCCACCATTGTTAGTATTCTTAAAACGACACGAAACGCCGAATTATTTGGACAAGAAACCGGTTTTTTCGACTTGTGTCTTTTGTCGAATGGAGAAAAAAAGGCGCGTTGTAGAAAGTGTGGTATCTTTCTCCAACCAAACGCAAACTCTACCTTGAGAAATCATAAAGCTAAGTATTGCAAGATTGTTAAAGAAAATCCGCTCGAAAGTTTGCAAACGACCATTGATACTCAAGGTGGGATTTTTCTTTACGACTTTAACAAGGTTCAAGACCGAATGGCAAAGTTTGTTATTCAAAAAGCTTTACCTTTCAACCACTTCGACGATCCCGAGTTGACAAGCTTGATTCGTGACACGCTCCAACCTCGATATAAACACGTAAGTCGATTTACTCTAAAACGCTATTGTTTGAAATTATGGAAATAAGCAAGAAAAGATTTAATTGTATTTTTTTCAAACTCACAAACCGGTGTGAACTTAACCACCGATGTTTGGTCGGCACCTCACGGTTTACCGGAATCGTAGCTTTGCGTCACCGCTCATTGGATCGATCCCGGTACGTGGCAAATGATGAAACGTACGATTGCGTTTGAGTTATTTGAGTATCCACACACCGGCGAAAATATATTTTATGTTTTAGACCATGTAATACAAACTTTTCACTTACAAAACAAAATATTTTCAATGTCGTTCGACAACGCATCAAACAATAATGTCGCGGTTGAAAAATTAAAATTAAAATATAATCCGATTTGCAATGGTATTTTTTTTCATACTCGATGTGTTGCACACATTATTAACTTATGTGTGCAAGATGGGCTTGGAATTCCCATTGTTGAAGATTTCAAAAAAAAAAATTTGATTTATGTTACATGAAATTTTTAAAACAAGTTGCGAAAGATATAGAAAATATAAAAAATATTGTAACGATACGAACCGTCCCTTTTTAGATCCGAATTGGGACGTGTCGACTTGGTGGAATTCAACTTTTATAATGTTTGAAAGTGCCTTGAAACAAAGAGAAACTTTACAACATTTTCATAATAGGCTTGCTAGGCATGGTAAAGTAACGGAATTTCCTAATGAGGGTTGGGATTGTATTGAACAACTTACGGAATATCTTGATGTTTTTAAAAACGCTACTACAAAAGTATCGGGGGTTTATTATCCAACTAGTAATGAAGCATTGCAAGAAATATATTTAATGGTTCAAACAATATATAATTTTGATGAAAAAAATGAGTTGTTTGAGAAAATTATACCACCAATGGTTGAAAATTTTCTTAAATATTTTGAAGAAATCCCACATGTTTTTATGTGTGCATTGGCTTTAAACCCGGGCTTAAATGCTACGGGGGTTTATACTATAATCGATGAAATAAATATGGCTTTACGTTTTTATATTTCAAAACCAAGTTGGTCACAACTCATGAAAGATACTTTTGATAAAGATTTCCAAGCATTGTATGATACTTATTTAGATAAATATGGTCCCGGTTTGCAAATGGGATCAATGGGAGGGGAAGGAAGTCGTGCTAGCTCGAGCCGGGGTAACCTTAAAATTAATTTGTTTAATATTGTCAAAGACCAAACGGCTAAAAGACAAAGGGGTGAGGCCCCAAATAGCGAGCTTGCAAGGTATAAAGGTTCGAATTTTACGGCAACTTTCACCGCCAACGAATTTGAAATTTTTGATATCTTGGCTTGGTGGAAAGGAAAACAAACTGAATTTCCTATCCTTTCCGCTATAGCCCGTGATCTACTAAGTGTCCAAGCTTCTACGGTAGCTTCGGAATCGGCTATTTCTCTCAGTGGCAAGGTGCTATCGATACGAAGAACAAAATTAAATCCCGAATCGTTGGAGATGTGCATATGCTTAAAAGATCACTTGGACGCGGTGGATCGAGTACAACATATAACTTCTCTTGAAGACCAACCCGAACTTGAACAAAGAATACATGAGGAAGAGGTCGACGAAGGAATAAGTGAACCCCTATCGGACGAGGAACTCGCATACGATGCTTCATTGCGTCAAAGTAGTTCGGACGAAGCTTTAAAAAATTGATTGTAGTATTTTAAATTATGTTTTTATGTATTTCATTTTCCTAGTTTCTTATTTCGAAAACCGAAAAAAATAATAAAAGTCGAATTTTTATGTTTATATTTTTTCTTATCACATTTTTTTTTAAATTGTGCGCGAAAGAACCGATTAAGAACCGAAACCAAAATGAACCGAAACCAAAATGAACCGAAACCGGTCTTACGAATCGACAAAACCGGTCCAAAACCGAACCGGTTTGGAACCGAAACCGGTTCGGCAAAAAAAACCGGTTTGCTCACGTCTACCAGGAGTGTTGTAGCGGATCCGTATATGTTAAACTAGCTTATACTCCGGGAGCGTCCCGGGTTGAGAAATCTAAGTAAAGTGATTAAAATTAGAAGTATTTAAACTATAAAAATGGCACCTATGTATCAACTTACATTAGATACTTTAAAAAAAATACCAAAAGATCCATTTCACCTTACAACATCAACACCTAAAACAGAATATTAAGATCCCAAGCACTTCAAGGGGACAGAGATTGTTTAGCACCAATACATTCAATCAAAGGTCTTTAACTGCATACAATAAGATTTGAGCTATTTCAGAATATGGTAGAAAAAGAAAACATAGCAATTACCTGTTGGAGAGCGTCCCGGGTTGAAATATCTAATATGACATAATAAAATATCTAATATGACAACATAATTAATGACTTGCCAATATATTATTATTATTATTATTATTATTATTATTATTATTATTATTATTATTATTTTAAACAAATCTTTGCCATAAGTTATCATATTCTAATATAAAAAGGGATAATTGGGTCGGGTATCACCTAATCCCAGGCCCGACCCAAACCCACAATTTTTTTTAAACTAATTCCAAACCTGATACAAAACCTGTCGGGTTACAAAAAATAGTCGTTTTTTATCTTCGTTTTTTATATAGCACTATGGTACTCGTTGGAAATATAATAAAACGCTCGTTAATTTGGTGTAATTTTTTTCTTTAAAAAATCTCGTATATAAAATATATTAACGTTTAAAAGTTATGAGAGGAAACATGAGAGAAAAAATAATAAAATTTTAATATTTAGATTTAGTAGATTATGTATTTAATAGATTATGTTAAATCATATTTATTCCTTTTTTAATTGGTCTAAAGTTGCTACATCACATCCTATGTGGCATCTCTCAAAAGAGAGATTGCATAATATTATGACATGTCATAAAAAATGCTTTGGTTTATTATATACTAGATTATATCCCGGGAGCGTCCCGGTTGAGAAATTTAATATGATACGTCAATTTTACATATGAAATAGACTGATGTATAACTCTAATATTAATATCTAACCTAAAACAAATTAATAATGTACAACTCCAATGCTAACACCTAACCTAAAAGAATGTAGAACTTTTATGTAACTCTAATATTAACACCGATCCTAAAGACTAAACAAATGTACAACTCTAACATACTAATATTGATACCTAACTTAAAACAACGTATAACTCTATTAACCTATTCGGCTCTGGTTGAAAAAAAAATTATATTTACTGATTTAAACATAATTAATGACTTGTCTATACATGATTAATGATTTACCTGAACACTCTGTGTTTTTTTTCCTATATGAACAAAACCCCACAAAAAAATTTCCCCGTTTTTTATATAGCACTATGGTACTCGTTGGAAAGATAATAAAACGTTCGTTAATTTGGTGTAATTTTTTTTCTTTAAAAAATCTCGTATATTAAAGATATTAACGTTTAAAAATTATGGGAGGAAACATGAGGGTGAAAAATCCAATTTTGTTTTTAAATTATTTTTTTCCTAAAATATCTCAATGCCACATGAGATGACACATGACACACTCAAGAAAGAGAATGTCTTTTTGAGTGTCATGTCATTAAAATGGCTTTGGTTTATTATATGTATAGATAGATATAGACTAGAAAAAATAGAACAACTTGTTAACTAGCCAATTTAGTTTGAAGCGTAAAACATTATCATAGAAAAGAATAACTAAGTCGATGTTGAACGTAATTCTCCAGCACATTGGGCGGTCAACGGTTGGGCAAACTGACCCAAACAACTAGATTAGTACGGTTATTTGGTCGGCAAAACTGAACTGAGCAACTAGAAGTTGCGTCATACTCTAATAGTAACCAAGTCAGGTCATATATAACTTGATCAAACTTGTGATTAAGGTTAAGAGAAGAGTAATGAGTTATTTTTGAATTTATAAATATTAAATGTTATTCAATTTAAATTCTTTGCTACTACTTTTCTATTCTGTTTGATCGTCGATTACGACTTGAGTTGAAATGCAAAACATTATCTTAAAAAAAAGAATTTGATAAGAGAGACCTTTTTTTATATTTAATCAGCCTCTCAATTTATGGACACATGTACTTTTTAATTGAAGTTTGCTAAACAAATTGCACTCTATGAAGATGGTCGAGAATTTATTGTGTTATAAAAGTCGGGGATGTTACATATGTTTTGTGATGATGTAGGGTACTCAATTGGGCCAAGCCCAATAGCCCAAGAAGCTAAAATCACTAAATATAATATTGGGTCAAGCACAAGCCCAACAAGGAAGCCCATTAGGGTTTAACCCATCCCCCCTCTATAAATAGAGGGGCAAACCACACATCTAGGGCAGATCGGTCTGAGTACAAGACCTCTCTCACTCTCTCTCTCTCTCTCTAAAACTCTCTCTAGAGTTATTCTCTCTAATAAGACTTTCAGCAGCAGCAGGCTGAAGCCTTGAAGCCTTCGAGCTGCTGATATGCATTCTTAACAATCTACAACCATGCTGATTCCACAACCATGCTGGCTCCAACAGCCACCTCATGTCGAATCACGCTCTGTTACTCGCAGGTCTCAGCCCTCATCAGGCTTACGTGGATGGTCCTTAGTTGTAACTTGGGATCAAGAGTTCCTCTCTTCAAGATCATACTCTTATGTTATATCTTTTCTTAAGTTAACTCATAATAATAACATTCTGACTTTGGGTTAATCCCAAATCAGAATCATAACAACTAAAATATCAAAACTCTTGAACCTCCCATCTACGTTTACAACGTAGAGGGACACCACGACCTGCGTTTGGTGAACCGAAACCCTTTAACCCTTTTACCCCTTCTGACGAGTTCTTCCATGCTGCTGGTCCAACCCTTTAAGCAGCAGACGAGGTCAGAGGCTTGACGACCTTGGAACGTTCAGACCCTCTCCGGACACATATTTTTTGTAGCAACAAGTTGGCGCCCACCGTGGGGCCGTGCTACTTAGAAATGAAAATCTCTTTGTAGTTCGGCTCCGTCGATCTATTTTCTAAGTTCTCTCTATGTTTGGAGAAAATGTTTCTAAGAATGTCACTTCTACACCTCCTACACGTGATGGCAAGATTTGTGGTAACTACTTCTGTGACTACATCCTTCTCACCATGAGATATATAAACTTTCTTTGCTTTAAAAAAAAGGGTTACGCACAAAATCGCATATGGCAAAAACATCTTCGTGGTTTAAAAATGATTAAACCGTAACTTTGAACTAATAGAGAAAGCAAACATACATATATCTCATTGGTCTATCATTTACATGAACAACATACTCTCTTGCTGAGAAGCCTAAATGGGAAACAACTTGATTGTGATATTTGGTTTAAAAAATAATAATAATAAAATAATAATAATGAGAAGACACTACCTTTTTAATTGTGGGGCCCAAGGTAACTTTACTGTACATTTAGTCAACTTTGGCAAAAGTAAATGCCAAAAGATTATGTCAGAAAGTGTACCATAGCTATTACAGTACCACATTTTCACACAAGTTAATAGTCAAACCCTACTTTACTAGGTGACAACTCGTGTCTATTAAAAAGGTGACTATATTTTTTCTTTTTTACGACCCATTAAATAAATACTTCTTAGTATGCCCATGGTACAAATACTAAAGCATGAAGTACAAGCATCTTTATAGGTGAAAGTGAATGACAAAACATCATATCACAAAAGTAAAGTATACTTTTATACAAAAGATAAAAGATGGGTCCATTAAAAAAAAAAGGTTTACTAGTCTTTTTGATATATTCCCAATACGTTTTCCTCAGACATTTTTCAACAGTTACAAAAGTAATATTGGATAGGTTAACAATCTTGGGAAAGTAAATTTACACAAAAAGACAAAAACACATGCTTTTATCCAATGGACAAAAGCATGGAACCCTTTAACCTTACTGTGCACAGAGCATCTTGCTTTTACCCAGCGGATAAACGTCTGAACCCTTTAACCTTACTGTGCACAGAACATCTTGCTTTTACCCAGCGGATAAACGTCTGAACCCTTTAACCTTACTGTGCACAGAGCATCTTGCTTTTACCCAACGGATAAACGTCTGAACCTTTCAACCTTACTGTGCACAGAGCATCTTTCAGCTTTTCAGAGTAGGCTTATAGGTCTACTGTACACAGCTTTATAGCTTACTGACCTACTACAACCTTTTAAGCTTTCAAGCTACTGTTCAGCTTTGCAGGTGCATAGATCTACTATACATCAAAACTTTTTAACGTTTTCAGATTATGCATACCATACATTGCTCCTTGAAGCTTTATAGACGTTTAACACAATGTCCAACGAAGTTTTCTAGCTTTCAAGGCTACTGGTCACAAAATCTCCACAACCTTATAAGCTACCGTTCTACGAAGCTTTAAAGCCTTTTGGGCTATTATTCGTCAAAATTTTACAGAACTTTTAGGCTACTGGTCATCAAAGCCTTTAAGCCTTTTAGGCTACTACTCATCAAAGCTTTCAAGCCTTTTAGGCTACTGATCATCAAAGTCTTCAAGCCTTTTAGGCTACTAACCATCAAAGCCTTCAAGCCTTGTAGGCTACTACTCATCAAAGCCTTCAAGCCTTTTAGATTACTACTCATCGAAGCCTTGAATCCTTTCAGGCTAGTGACCATCGAAGCCTTAAATCCTTTCAGGTTATTGCTCATCGAAGCCTTCAAGCCTTTCAGGCTACTGTTCTCTAAAGCCTTCCAGGCTATTGCTCACTCAAGCTTTAAAGTCATTTCGGCTACTAACCATGGAAGCTTTAAAGCTTTCCAAACTACTATTCCCTAAAGCCTTATAACCTTTTAGGCTATTCAAGCTTTAAGGCCATCTAAAACATTGTCTAATAAAGGTTTCTAATACCTTACAGCCTTTAAGGCTACTCCAGCGGAAGCTCCAAAGACGCTAAGCTATCATTCATCAAAGCTTCACAGCCTTTTGGCCAAGTATCCAATGAAGTGTTTAACCTTTTTAGGCTATTTTCATGGAAGTTTTATATCAGTTCTGACCACTAACTCTTGAAACTTTACAGCCTTAAAAAGTCGCTACTCATAAAAGGTTTACAACCTTTTAGGCTACGGGATTCATTAAAGCCTTATAGCTTTTTAGACCACCGTGCGTTGAAGCTTCACAACAATTTAGCTTCACAACGTTCAAATCAATCATTCGCGAAGCTTTGCTATTACCAACTTCAACTTCAAAACAGCTTCAAAAGCTACACATAAACCATTTAAACTAACGACCAAGTCAACAAAGCAAACACATTTCCTAACCAATAGCCACAAATACATTCATGATGCAAACATTGTAACATTATTTTAAGTCTAACATAAGGAAATGTCAAAATAAGCATACGGTTCAACATATCAACCTATGGATCTTTAAATCGCCAACGTCGCAAGCTTTCAAACAAGCTTCTATAGATCCGAAATGACAACAACTTCAATCAAGAAGTTATATCTCGCAAGCAAAAGAATCAAATAAACCAGTAAAACGCGCCTCTAGTCACAAACACCTTTTACCAAGGGCTGATACGAGTAAGCTGACATGCTTAAATAAAGCAACCCCCGAAGCAAATAAGCATATCAGCTCATAGGGTTAAAGCATAAAAGGGCACAACGTATCTGGGTAAAAAACCCAAATGGTCGAAAAACAACATAACCAACGTCATCTCTTAATGACTCCAGTGGTTAAATGGTAACAAGGCAAAAGGCTTCCCCTAACAGCAACCTATATAGCAACATATCTTCGAAAAAGGAATAAAGAGGTAAGATGTATAACAACACTTTGATATCAGTCAGAATCACTCATCACCACGTCATGACCACTTCTGACTGGGGGGATGGTGGCTCGTGTGGACAAACCCACATTCGAAAGAAGTCAAGAATCAAAGAAGCAAAACAGTTACACACGTCAACTTATTTACTCAAACGCTGAGATGCCTTCAAGCATCTTACCATAGCAAAGAAACACGATAACTCAAAACAACAACCTAGCTACTTTTCTTTCGCAGAAGTTAAGAAGCTTAAAGGCTTACTATATTGGGTCAACATTATTCAAGGAAAGACGAACCTCTTATCAAGACTAACCTTGTGTTCAAACAACCTAACGTCTCAATGGGACACGCATGCCACCTAAAGCATATGCTTTTCTCCCCTTGAAAAGATAAACAACTCAAGGAAGAAAAAGCCTCCCCATGCCAACAAGGCCACTTCAAAGGAATGAAAGAAGAGATCATTGTGTACACAAATCAATACCTCCCATACATCCTCCTTTAACACCGCTTTAGCTACAATGAGTCAACAAAGGTAACCACTTTCTTCAATTAGTGAACAAAGTTAGAATTGTTCATCCAAAAGGCTATAAACCGCAAAGGTCATTAAAAACTCTAACAAACACAAGAAGTTTTAAGCTTTATAGGTCCTCACAAACTGTAACCTCAGAAGCTTAGAAGGTTTAAACCTCACTGGTCTCCATAAGCCGTGACCTCAGAAGCTTAGAAGGTTTAAACATCACTCGTCTCCATAAGCGATGGCCTCCAATGCTTAGAAGGTTTAAGCCTCACAGGTCCTCATAAGCCATAACCTCCAATGCTTAGAAGGTTATGGACTTCAAAGGTTATCACCCCGGAAGCCAGGAAGATTATAAGCTTCACAACGTATCACCTCTTTTGACTACAAAAGCTCGACAACAAGTTAAACTCGTTACCAACACAAGTTTTATACCTCAAGGATGACAAAAGTCAAAATACATCACATGTTCATGATAACATTGGTAGACTTGACATGATTTTTACATAAACTCCTCCGAACATGTCATTAAAAGCTTCAAATACTTAGAAGTTTCAAAATAGTTCAGAAGCTTCAAAATAAACAAAACAAGCTTAAAAGCTTAAAAGCTTCAAAAAGACATTAAAAGAAGCTCAAAAGCTTAAACGCTTCAACTACCACATGCTTAAAAGCTTACAAGCTTCAAATACAACAACTGAAGCTCCAAAATTTAGAAGTTTCAGATACGAAAACTGAGGCTTACAAGCTTGAAGGCTATACAATAAGCATAGGAGGACAAATAAGCTATACATGTCATCACTTCTGCTCTAAAGCTGAAACGGATACAAGCATCTTGCTAATATGCAACAACTTATCAATCCTTGAACAAAAACCACGGTTAGAACAAGGCATACGTCCGCCTCCAGTACGAACACCACTTCTCGCAATTTAAAAAGCAGAAGAATGACTTAACTAAAGGAAGAAGCTATCAAACTAGCTATAGTGAAAGTGTCCTTGTAACAAATAAGTCCTATTCTAAGAGCTCCCAACTAGGTGAACCACCTATAATAACACTTGTCTTCTACTAAGGCTCTAGCATGAACAAAAAATATACCAACAAAGATTATCCAAAGCAACTTGCTCAATCGTCGAAGCTCTTGCTAAAACATCAATGCTTCTCATTCACACTAAGCGCAAACGCTTGCCCAAAAAATCTCCATCAAAAGAATGTTACCTAAGCTAAACATGAATACAAATTTTGAAGCTTCTAAGCCTTCAACCATCTCTGGAGATTTAGCAACTACAAAGACTACAAAGTCAAGACAAGCTAACCCAAACCAACCTGAGAAGCAAGGCTACAAAATAGCCGTAGTAAAAAGGATCAAGCCTTATAGAAGCAAGAAACTAGAAACGTAGAAGCATTGAAGCATCCTGCTATACATAAAAGAAGATTAAGGACGAATCAAACCGCAATGCTAAGGCGTTGAAGCTGTTGGCAAAATAACAATGCAAGCTACTTAGCAACCAAAGTAGATTTGTTAAAACACCAACACCTTGCCAAAACACTTTACACAACACATGAGTGTCTTCCTAAAAGACAGCTTACATGTTACAAAAACAAAACCTTGGAAAGCTTGGTCCAAAATAGGAAGGACTACACATTGTGCTCGAAACTCACAACGGTGATTCCTACAAGCTCAATCAACCAAGAAGGAAAGAAAGTCCCAAGACATTGGGATGACAATCACCTTAAAAGGTTCAACGTAACCACAAACGGCCAAGAGATTTCTACTACTTCTTTGTGTAAACATTTAGTTATCATGAAATGAATGAATCATAGCATTTTCCATCAAGATTTGTCTTTCTATCCTATAATCAGGTTGAGAACCTAGCAAGAAACTCCATGGCAAGGGCCATGTAAGGGGATGAGCTCCCAGGCCATTTCGCTCAATAGGTTCGAGGGATAAACGGACCTATATAAGGGGTGAGTTCCTAAATCAATCCAACTCCATGAGATAAACAAAAAACACTTTTATAAATCTCATTGACAGGCTTGAACAACCTACACCAAACGTTCCTTAAGTTTAGAAAACAAACTTACGAAAACATATTAAAACACTTATGTAAGTGTATATAAGATAGATGGTGACATGTTTGCCTAGACTACCTTAAGGATGAATGACTGCAGCATTCAACCTTTGAAGGTGCTACCGGTAAAACATTTCCCAACAAATACAAAGACAAAACATCCAAACATGCAAGCATCCAAACATGCAAACATGCAAGCATCCAAACACGATCACAAAAATACACCAAGGTACAATTCAAAAGTGAAACAATCTCACAAGGCCATACATACAACAAAATATATGAAAGCTAACATAAAAGGCCATGATCGACAATCATAACATGTCAAGCCCAATGGCTTGAAAGGTTCATAATACCACAACCACATGTTAATATTCTAGCCATACAAGGCTAACACCAAATGGAACCCTACAAGGTTTCCCAAACAACACAACGATTGATACTTTACCAAAATGGTGCTAAACGTTCTCGTGTCGAACATCGTCCATTATCACAAAGAAATATTGTTGCAACTAATGCAAAAAGAAACAAATCAATAGATTTGGACACTTAGTCATGTCAACAAAAGAAGCTCAACTTCATACGAACGAAGCTTATAGACATGCTCTATATATCAAGCTTTGAGCAAAGGAAGCTCATATCAATCTCCAAACAAAAGAAGCTTACAAGCATAAGTCATACGTCAAGTTTCGCATCAAAGAAGCTCGCTAGCAAGGTCACACACTCAACGTCTTATGAACAAGGCTCCTGAATGAGAATAAAAAGCGAACGTTCGTAAACAAAGAAATTCGCTATTTAACCTTGTTTGCTTCCGTCTACTTGATTCCATCGCTTGTACCATAAGAAAGAATTTATCACAAAACCTTGATAGCACAAAAATTAGGCTAGTGATGGATTTCATCCATAAGCTTAAAGGAGGAAGTCCACGAGCTTTTCAGCTATCAAGCCAAGCCACTTTGCTTAAAGGATGAAATCTATAGGCTTTAGTCAACAAAAACAATAACTTTGCTTAAAGCCTTCAAAGTTTAGAACGCATACAAGCTTTTTATCAAGTCAGGTCATATCAAGTCAGCCTTCAAGGCAATGTGCTTCACCTTCATGTGCAAGAGGCCTTCCTTCATACACATGCAACTTTCCTTCTGTCATATGAAGCTCATTTGCTATCTTGCTCAGAAATCGACCATTCGGTCAATATAATAATCCACTATATATCGGATTAACTTCCCAACATTTGTTCAAAAACGTGACTTGCTAAAAACCTCTGTAAGTGCACCTAGCTACAATCATTTAGTGATACTTAGCTACTTTGTTGATACTTACAAGCATTTAAACTGCCATAGTCATTTGATAAATGAACCATCTTCTAAAGGCTTGTGCCCAAAACAAAGATATTTCCAAAAAATATTTTACAAAATCATGGGAATATCGTCCAAAGGAGCATACATGTGGGATATAGATGGTTTTAATCACACAACTCGAGATAACTTCGCCAATACAACCAACAAGCTTAGAAAATTAAGCTCAAAAGGCGAAAACTTAAAAGGTCAATAGCCGATATGTTGAAGCTAATACAAGCTAACAAGGAAAGAAGCAAGTAATGGAGAAATATCCAGCTCCATAGCTTCCATCCAAATAAGGGCTTAGCAAGCTGCAAAGCTTATCAGCTTAAATCCTTATAAGCTTTCAAGCTCATCAGCTGCTTCCACCAAACTAAGGGCTTATTAGCTTCAATGCCAATAAGCTTTCAAGCTCATCAGCTGCTTCCACCAAACTAAGGGCTTATCAGCTTCAATGCCAATAAGCTTGCAAGCTCATCAGCTTAAACCCCCTAATAAGCTTTCAAGATCATCAACTTAAACAAGTTTCAAATTTTATCGGTTTAAACCCTAACACATTCCAAAACTCATTATGCTAAGGTTTGTTTGTTGATATTTATCCCACTTACACGAAGGTATCTACAAATAACAAAGGTTGGAAGAAAGCGCAAAGATAATGAATAGTTTGAGTCTAGTATAATGTACATGCATATATACATTAAACTAGACTGGGGGGCTGATGATGTAGGGTACTCAATTGGGCCAAGCCCAATAGCCCAAGAAGCCAAAATCACTAAATATAATATTGGGTCAAGCCTAAGCCCAACAAGGAAGCCCATTAGGGTTTAACCCATCCCCCCTCTATAAATAGAGGGGCAAACCACACATCTAGGGCAGATTGGTCTGAGTACAAGACCTCTCTCTCTCTCTCTCTCTCTCTCTCTCTCTCTCTCTAAAACTCTCTCTAGAGTTATTCTCTCTAATAAGACTTTCAGCAGCAGCAGGCTGAAGCCTTGAAGCCTTCGAGCTGCTGATATGCATTCTTAACAATCTACAACCATGCTGATTCCACAACCATGCTGGCTCCAACAGCCACCCCATGTCGAATCACGCTTTGTTACTCGCAGGTCTCAGCCCTCATCAGGCTTACGTGGATGGTCCTTAGTTGTAACTTGGGATCAAGAGTTCCTCTCTTCAAGATCATACTCTTATGTTTTATCTTTTCTTAAGTTAACTCATAATAATAATATTCTGACTTTGGGTTAATCCCAAATCAGAATCATAACAACTAAAATATCAAAACTCTTGAACCTCCCATCTACGTTTACAACGTAGAGGGACACCACGACATGCGTTTGGTGAACCGAAACCCTTTAACCCTTTTGACGAGTTCTTCCATGCTGCTGGTCCAACCCTTTAAGCAGCAGACGAGGTCAGAGGCTTGACGACCTTGGAACGTTCAGACCCTCTCCGGACACATATTTGTTGTAGCAACACTTTGCATCTTCGTTTTTAAATTTAGAACACACTAAATTATGATAAATGTCCCTGGACGGTCAAATCAATCAACTAACATTAAAGCACTAGTTGAAATTTTGCCATTGTTTAATCTCAATTACCCTTTAATTCATGCAATGGCCCTAAACACTTTTTATTCTTCTTAGGAAACCCTCACTTGAGTTATGGGAACTCTTGGAAATTCTTGTTAAATACTTTTTTTTTATCGAAAATATTACATGATGTAAAATACTTTTTAAAGAGTTTTGAGTAAAAAAAAAAAGTGTCGCTACATTTATTTTTAAAAATTATGTAACTTTGTTGTAACAAATATGTTGCAGTGGTGTTAATCGAAGTTACAAATGTTCGACATAAGATCTTACGTTATTTTGACCTTACTGGGGTATCCCCATTGGTGGGACTTCGGGATTCGGGTTTTGTGGCTGGGCAGGCAGTTTTGAAAGCTGATAGCAAAAGAGTGGATAAACATGAAGCGGCTTGTCTAGAGAACCAGCATGTGTTTGTGCCCTTCGCTTTTGATACTTTTGGAGCGCTGGCCCCGCAAGCAATCAAGCTCCTTGATCGCATGAAGAAAGTTGTGCAAAGTAATTCCCCAGCTGCTAAGGGCCAATGTTTTATTTTCAATAGAGTAGGTTTTGCAATACAAAAAGGGGCAGCGGCGCAACTTGTGGCCCGTTTACCTACGAATCACTTGTAATTAGCTGTATTTGGTTTAATGGAATCAATTTCACGTTAAAAAAAATAATAAAAAAATTATTAGACTAATTGGTGTGGTTTCGGGGAAAGGTTTAGGGGTGATGATGTGTACAATTCCCCCAAGGGGAACACCGCCCCTCTCCTTTCATTTTCGGTGACTTCGGTGAATTTTCCCCTCTCTCCCCTTTAACATGTGATTGGCTCTTTTTTTTTCTTTTTTTTAATTAAACTTTATATAATAAAAAAAATGAGGGGGAGTGGGGGAATTAGGGGAATACCATTTTCAAACTTTGGGGGAAGAAATGGGGAAAATGAGGTGACGCTGATGTGGCATTTGGGGGAGTTGGGGTCTTAGTAGTATGAACAGAAATATGTTTATCTCTATGATAATTAGTAGGAAATAAAAAGGCAATCGATGTGGAGTAGCAAATCGTAGTAAGCAAATGAGGCAAGTCTCAAATATGTGTGATGGTTGCGTAAAGGATAAGTTGCAGACCTTGTAAATTAGAAGGTTGGAATTTGGTCATACGAGTTCATAAAGAGGGTTTTGAGTCAAAGACAGATAAATGGATTATTTTGCTCTTTGGTAGATTGAAGTAACTGAGTTTATTAACCGGGTTTTTTTTAATAAGCTCAACTATTAGAAACACTGATTAAAGTTTATAAAATCTATAACTAGGTAAGAAAATTTCATTTTCCGTTTTGGCGTTTTCATAGTTACTAAAACAAGGGAAAATGAGGTGGCGCTGATGTGGCATTTGGGGGAGTTGGGGTCTTAGTAGTAGGAACAGAAATCTGTTTATCTCTATGATAATTAGTAGGAAATAAAAAGGCAATCGATGTGGAGTAGCAAATCGTAGTAAGCAAATGAGGCAAGTCTCAAATATGTGTGATGGTTGCGTAAAGGATAAGTTGCAGACCTTGTAAATTAGAAGGTTGGAATTTGGTCATACGAGTTCATAAAGAGGGTTTTGAGTCAAAGACAGATAAATGGATTATTTTGCTCTTTGGTAGATTGAGGTAACTGAGTTTATTAACCGGGTTTTTTTTTAATAAGCTCAACTATTAGAAACACTGATTAAAGTTTATAAAATCTATAACTAGGTAAGAAAATTTCATTTTCCGTTTTGGCGTTTTCATAGTTACTAAACTTTTTTTTTTTTGAACGGCAAGTGGTGCAATCGGTGGAGCTCCGGCTAACACCCTGGGCCAGCCTGTACTGATTACCCATTCCACCTGGATTGGGGATCTCTCCAGGTGGAACCCCCACATGTGGTAAATATGGTTCCAACAAGAATCAAACCCTCAACATCCACATGACCTCCACTCTAGCTCTCCCAATTTTCACCAATTGAGCTAGGCTTCAGTTACTAAACTTTTTAAAGTTGTTTTTTTCTATATGGTCGCTAATTGTCATCCAATTCTCAAAAATCAATTCCACAAACCACAACTACAAATAGTATGTCCAAAAAAACTAAGAGAACAAATACAAATGGACAAAATGGAAGGAGGGGATCTTATAATAACGGTTTCTCCTCTACGTTTCTCAATTTAATATTATCAAAATATATGATTAAAAACAAAAAGTTTGGTTGGTCTTAAAATGTGAGCGGAAAGAATCCTCATACGTCAAATATTCATGAAATACATTTGGACCGTCATCTGTCAAAATCGTCCCTACTTAGTTATCAACTTGGCCGGCTGGAACTACTCATAAAAATATAAAAAAAGAAAAAAATAGACCACAATGAATCATTCCATGTGATTCACATTCGAATATTCCGACTGCCTCTCAAGTAATAAACATGAAAAACAGAAATGGTATATTAAAGTATATATGTTTTAGATACTCCTATGATATATTAAGGCATATAAGAAACCTGCATTATTAATATCTATTACACACAAAATATTCTTGGGTAAGAGTGAGTTACTGTCACACCCTCAAATTGCACGTGCGGGGTTTTACCGCGAGCCGCGCGACACATTAGGATCTCAATCAACGGTCACAATAAACGACAACTATACGTAAAAGATACGTAAACCAAACCATAAGTTAATAACATAAAACCGCCAGCGAAAGCTTTAAAATCTTGTTTACAACCCGACAAAAGTAAATAAGTCTGAAACAGTTTAACATTTCTGAGACTATGACTCTAGACGCCGTGTGAGACTCCGTGCGCCTAAATCCATATGTAGCTACCTTAGCGACCTAAGAAAACATACCAAAAATGTCAACATATAATGCTGGTGAGTTCACAGGTTTTTATAAAACATTTCGTAAGTTCCAAAGATCATCCCTGTTACTACTCTGTTATGCAACGTTAGCTAGACGTCAAGTTCGAGTACTACTACGGTGGGAAACCCATTACTAAACATGTACCAGTATGTAAACAGCCCAGATTGATTGGGCTACCGAATTCACGGTAAACCCGAAGTTAGAGACAATATGCACCCGCCCGGCTCCCAGCCGACGAGTGGGGTTTGTGAGGCCCAATAGATCTATCCATATTTCCCCTGTTGTGCATCCTACACATTCATGGTTTCCCCCGGGACTTTGTGCAAAACGTCGTATAGTAATCTAAAGTAACCATAGTATAACATGATCTTTATAAATCCGTGTATGTAGCATGTTTCTCTCCCAAAAGTAAAACCGGTAAAAGTGGGGCTGTGACACTTACCTTAGATTGCATACTTCAATGACAAAATATCAACACAGCTAATAGTCCCAACTAATAGCGACCTATCATAAAGTTTGTATAAGTGTTGTGACTACTAACCCATAGGTTAACTAGTCCCCGATTGTCCAGATCATGACTAAGTATGTTTGAAAATGTGTTTGACTGTTGACCCGACACACTAGACAGACCCAACATCCCGTTGGTGACCCGTTACATCAATTAATCAAGTATATAACGTTAACACACAAGTTTCAAGCATAAAACACTTAGTTTGCATCAAAAATTGCACATATGAAGTCGTAGGGTCGAATCTGCATGTTTTCAAGTTGGTTCGACCTATATGGGTCTTGCTTCAACCCATGTGAAGTTCATTCGACCTATACACAAGTTCATTCGACCTAACACATGTTAATTCGACCTAAACACATGTTCATTCAACCTAACACATGTTTATACGACCTTAACACATGTTAATTCGGCCAAACTGAAGTTCATTCGACCGAGTTGAAGTTCATTCGAACCCCATGATATTGGTTCGACCCTTCGACTGGTCGAACCAATATCTGGTTCGACCTAAATCCTACAACAACACATAAAACGCACCAAATCGCATCTAAACAGTCCGAAAACATCACGAAACATCATCATTCACAGCAGTCAACTATCATTAACCTATCCCTACAATTAACCTATCCCCACAAAACCCTACAATTTTTACTCCAAAATCAATCCGTTTCACAACTTTCCCAAAATGGAAACTTATCAAAATCATCTAACAATTAGCTCAATACGCTTAGATCATCATGTATATGAAAACGCCTAATCATTTCATCAACAATAACATCTTGAACAAACCCTAGATCTAACACAAAACCCCCAAAATGGGCAAAACATCAACATCCATCAACTTGTAACCTATGATAATCATAAACCATCATCTATAATAGTCCTAGATCATTGTTATAACATCTACATATCATTCAATCATCAAACAACACATAACACATCATTAGACACCATTAACACATGTTATTTTGCATAAAACTCGTTATAAAGGATAAGGTTTTGTTTAGAAAGATGTTAGGAAGGTTTTTATTCATGAAAACCATCTTAGAACATATCTGGACCTTTGGGGTTTGATAAAAACGAATGAAAAATGCTTAAAAAGGTTTTAGATCAAGAACACACCTTAGATCTTCTCTTGTTTATGATATAGAAGGTGTTTGTAGGTTAGAATCTGAAAAACAAGGTCAAAAACTCCTCTCCAAGGGTTTAAGGTTGAGAGAGAGCACTTAGAGGCGTTTAGGGTTTGTAAATGATAAAATTTGCAAAGTATGGTATTTATACCCCATCTTCATTCGCACCTTACAGGGGTCGAATGAAGATCTTGGAGGGTCGAATGAATGACCAGGATATTGGTTCGCACCCCCTAAGGGTCGAACCAAAACCCTGAAATTCAACATGTGATGGTTTTATCATTTAAACACGTTTTAACACATCCTAACACATGAACATGCAATCCTAACATATGTTAACAATGTATAATCATATAAACACCATTTAAACATGTATTTGCACATTATATAACATATATGGATCAATCTACGTTTGTCACTTAATTTAATTCATGTAACTCACCAACAACGGGACTCAAGACTCGTGTGTGCATGTGATAACCCAAATGATCTTCCAAATCATTGAACCATGGACAATACGTAATGTAAATCAACTCCCGATGATTCCCCGAATCATCAACTCAATTCAACTGACTCAGTTAAATGTAACGTATGCATGACTTGCTAAGGTAGACTGACTAGTTGATGAAAAGTTACTAACCTGAGTTTGCCGGGTGCCACATCATCCCCCTGTTGAAAGAATTTTTGTCCCGAAAATTGCTCAAAGCCGAAAAGGAAAAAGACGAAAAGAAGAAAAATTTTATGGTTGCTACAGTTACTATTAGTTGACTTATTATAACTACCATTATTTTTTATTGCATGTTGTGCAGTTAATCATCGTGTGTTATTTTTTTTTTTAAGGTAACTTCATTCAAATCACGCAAAACTCACTCTCCAAGGCGGAGAATGAGCCGCGCCAACCAAGATTACACCATATCAAAACTACACATGACTTTTAATCTATACATCCATATTTGTATCTATTTCTTAATCAAAGAAAACTAATAGCTTTGATTTCCAAAACCAAATCCGCGACCGATTGCTCTTTAGTCGAAAAGATTCGATTATTTCTAGCATGCCAGATACTCCATAGCGACGTGTAAAATAGTTATCAAATAAATGCTTAATTGCCGATCAAAAATAATAATAATAATAATAATAATAATAATAATAATAATAATAATAATAATAATAATAATAATAATAAACACTTAATTAATTTGTTGTGGAGGTGTAGCTTTTTCTGGACAATATATATTTTTTTTGAACGCCTACTTTCTTACACCTTTTACATCTTTTTTTACATCTTTGAAGTTGAACTCCCAACCTCATCAAGAGAGGATTTCCTCTCTACCACTAGGCTATAACCTAAGTGACTTTTTCAAACAATATATTAGAAATACGAATCTTAAAAAAAAAAAAAAAAAAAAAAAAAAAACAAAACAAAAACAAAATTTGAGCAGTTAAGAGAGAACATGAAACGTAAGCTATCTTTACATAAATACATGTCAATCAATTGTTTATATGTTTTTTTTTTCTCATAAAATGGTAGTTTATATTTTCTATTAGGCTATCTTCAATACCAAGAGTGCCTTTAGACGTCCTTAACTGCCTATTTAGCTGTCAAGTCATATCCATGGGCGTAGCTAAGTACAACCTAAGGTATGCGGGCGCACACCTTAAAAAAAATAGTGTATTTTGTAGGCGAAAATCTCGATCGCACCCTTTGAAAGTTTGGAAAAAGCATCCGATCGCACCCAAAGCCCACCGGTCGCACCCTTTGAAAAACAATCCTGGATCCGTCACTGGTCATATTATATCGTTACAAATCCTTAAAAATCTTAATTTTACCTCCAACCATACAAACATTCTTACATATTCTTACATTTTCCATTTCATCACTCATTTAATTGAAATCCCATTTAATTCTTTGTTGACAAAGAATAAAATATATATATATATATATATATATATAGGAAATTAGTGGCACAAGAACCGATATTTTCTTGGCCCTTGCAGACGGACATTCCACATAATTCAGATGGGCTTTAATGCGCCTACAAGTATGGATGACCTCCACGTCATCTCGGGCGACCACCGTATGGGTGCAATAGAGATGGTCTTAGAGCATTCACATCTTCTCCACCAAATTTCCTCCATTAAATTACACTAAAAATCACTATTCCACCCTAAAATTTTCTCTCTCATTTTTTAAAATAATAATACTTTTTCATACTTTTGTCATTATGTTTTCTTTCTCCTCACTCACAAGCACTTTCAAAAATATTAAAATATTTTTAAGGGTGAACAGTGACTTTTCAAATATAGGGGTGAACAGTGACTCCACCAAATATTTTCTCTCTCCTTAACTCACAACCACTTACACTCACCCCATATAATTTGGTGGACACACTCACATATATTTGGTTCCCCAAATGTAAATGCTCTTAAGCTAGTTGGTGTGGATGAGGTCCATCCTTTGAGTATGGTCCTCCACGTCACCCATCACGTCAGTGTAGGGTAGGTTCATCTTGTTAGGCTATTAGTTATGGGGACATCCCAAAAGGAATTTTCTCTTGCCATATCATCCTCCACACAAGCATAGTGGGTTGTCCTCCTTTTTGGAACAACCCAAGAATGTAGAGACAACCACCCTTTTATTATTAATTATTATTATTTAATTCTATTTCAAATTAATATATAATTAATATAAAATTAAAATAAATACTAAATTTAATAAAAAAAAGTTACAATAAAAAAAGCTAAAAAAATTACAAGACTACATAACATTTAAAAAAATAACATATTACATAACAATAAAAAAACATATAGTCGTCGTGTCCATTGTTCCAAATGTAGTCAATCAAATCCGCTTGAAGATGATAATGTATGTGCTCGTTACGTAATGAGAATTCGTTTAACTCTTGCTGTTCCGGGCTAACCGGAATAGTATTCTCCTCCACTGCATTTTCGTCGAACTCACAAATAACTCGCTCTTCGTCTTCGAGGATCATGTCATGCAGCAAGATACAAGCATGAATATAATAACACAGTTTTTTTTGGTTCAAAAGCATGTGTCGGGTTTGCGATGACATGCCATCTTGATTATAGAATCCCAAATACTCGTTCATTGTCCTTTCTCGCCGATTCTTGATAGTTGGCAAATTTCTTTCTTTTTTCGTCGACAAGGTGCTAATCAGTTTTAACAATTGTGGAGTATGTTGGTTATATTTCATCAGCAAGATGATACTCGTGCTTGTATTCCACCCCCGAAACTGTAAAGCTAGTATATGGACCGGTTCCTTTTACATTATCGTCGAAAACCAGTGATTGATGTATCACGTTAATGTCGTTATTCGAACCGGGATCTCCAAAGAAAGCATGACAAATCCATAAATCTTGGGACGTAGCAGCCTCTAGGATTATTGATGGATGTCCTTGATCGCCTCGCATAAACTGCCCGCACCATGTATTCAGGCAATTCCGCCACAACCAATGCATGCAATCAATGCTTCCAAGCAATCCTGGAAAACTATGCTTTTGTAAGTGGAATTAATATGTGACACCCACACCCAGAAAAGGATGCACCATACACAATTGATACCAACTTACAAAGGAAATACTTATTTCATTAGTATAAATTGTGGGGTACAAAATATGGAACTTAAAAAGTACAAATGTAACACCCCAACCGATGGCGGAATCATCGAGGTGCCACGTAGTGACGATTGTTCAAAAGCTCATGGTACTAAAATGTAAATATTATTTGAATAATCCAAAATTGTCTTACATGGAAATGGAAATTACATTGTTTAAATGAAATGTAAATATTGAAATAACTGAATTGTAATAAAGCACTAAATATCTCTTGCTAAAGCACTAGATCAAACTGCACCTGAAACATGTACAAAATAGATTTGGTCAACATATGAAATGTTGGTGAGCATTCCTAGTGTTGATATATATAGTAGGTTAAAAAGTTATACAATTCAAGTGCAAGCTACAGTGCAAATATGTAAACCATGTATCAAACAAATGAGCGAAATCAACCCTGTGACTGTATAATGTACTGTATGAACTGTAGTGTACTCAACCAATAAATGGATGATAACTTAACACTGGCCACGGATTCTCCGATGAAAAAGGGGGAGAATCAATCTAGGCGGGTTGTCAATCCAAATAGCGCTATCCAATGTTAAGGTCGGCTTGTACCATGTTAATGATTTCACTAAGTACAAATGTAATCCACATGTATTGTCTAAGCATAAAGCACGTTGTAAGCAATGCACATAGTACTAGAATTGTATTGTAAAAATGTAAACTTGTATTGAAATTGTAATAGTGTACATGTAACACCCCAAAAATGTATAAAAGCAAAAAGGGGTAGGAATACTCACTGTTCACGTAGTAACTTGAGATTTAACTGGACAACGAGATATGAATTTAGATTACTCCCAAATGATCAACCTAAAGTATTCGATAATGTGTAAGGGAAATAACTCTAGGATACATGTATTTCTAGGGCTTCGCATTGGGGATAAACGTTTATTTGATTAACAAACAATTTGTTTATTAAATATAAGAAATTTAATGAATAAATAAATAAAAGTCTCTTTGTACAATTTTAAGATGAATATAGTCACAACATAAGGTTTTAAGTATGAAAATAATTTTTATAAAATTATTTTCTTGAAAATAGAATATTTAATCTAATTATTTCAAATTGTCAAAATACGACTTTAATATTTAAAAATATTAAAATTAAAGAAATTTTATATTAAAAATTGTATTTCTGTTCTAAATGGATAGAAATAATTTATGTAAAATTTTGGTGCAAAAATATTGTAAAATGAATTTATTATGAATTATTTATGATTAAAACTAACAAAAATTAATTAAAAATATAAAATAAACGGTTTTTCTGAAATAAAAATATTTTCTGGAATGTTTAAGAATATACAAGTTTAGGATAATTTTTGTGAGATTTTATAAAATCGTTTAGATATTTTTATAGAATTTAATAAATATAAATGAATAAACTTGTATTATTAATAATATATATTAAATAAATTGTTTTTGAAAAACTAAAAATTGGGTAATGAACTTTATCAGTGGAATAGCATAAAATAAATTTTGTAGAATTTATAAAGGTGTTTTAGTATTTTAAAATGATTTTTAAAAAAAAATGAAGATAATATATGTATAAATGACAACCAAAAAAATACTTGTTCAATGTGGGACTCGAACCCTTGGCCACTGGCCGGTTCAGTCTCATCTTAAGGTGCATAAACCAACTGGTCTATACCAGTTGGTTGTGTGTTTACTGATTCAAAATAATTAAATATCTAATCTGTTTCAAGTGTTCTTCCCCAATTTATATAAATCGAGCCCTAGCTTTAATAATAATCAAATCTAACAAACAATAACCCGATTAAACATAGGGTTATTGTTTGTAGATGGCCGATGAACAAAGCCTAACAAAGATTTGAAACTTACAAAAACGATCTCGTGGTAATTGTACGGTCAACAAAAAAGTCAAACCCGTATAAGAAATGCTTCAAATCGTGAAATGCAGAGAGTTTTAGGAATAATTGGGGAATGGTTTGTGTTAATCGCACCTATATGTGGTTGTGTGTAGATTTAATTGTGTTAAAAATGCTTTTATAGGTGAATTGATGCAAGCTTGTTTGGAAAGGTTGAATGGTTTCGCAAATTTGGAATAATTAGATCAAATTTAACGCGTGGTATTGATTTAGGAAGGGGAGGTGATTAGGGTGCATTAAATCCGGGATTGGGTTTGATGATGGAGGTGTTTGTGGCAGAAATCACGGCTGCCTTTGGTTGCAGCGCGCGAGTTCAGCAGAGAAGAAGAGTCAGACGCGATAGGGTTTATATATAATCTGGGTTGGAATCAAATCAGATGTGAGCCGTAGCTCAACTGGCTTGGGCGCTTGTAGGTTGTGTCTGACCCGGCTCCCTGCCCGGGTTCGAGTCCCGGCAGGAGCCCTTTTCTCTTCTTCTTTTTTTTTTTTTTAGTTGAAACATAAGGAAGGGGATGGTGGGCTGGGTATTGATGTTGGGCCAGCAGTTTGGGCTGCACACTAGTGGGCTTCAGGTTAAAAGAAAAAGGGTGGGTTTGGGGTTGGCTATGGTATATGGGCTAGCATGGTTGTGATTTTTTTTTGTATATATATATATAGAATCTGAATTTTATTATGTATAATTTATTTATTTATTATTATTATTACTATAAAAAAATATTTATATATATATATATAATGAAAAAGTGACGGATGTCACAGCATCCCCTACTTTTAGAAACTTCGTCCCGAAGTTATCAGAAACATAGGGTTATGGATGCTTGGGTAAGAATTTAAAATAACAGTGGTTTGGAAAATTTGGGTTAAGGCACGACGTAAATTTATAGGTAACAAAGTAAACTGTTTCAAATGATTTGGATGGTAGGTTTGATAGGTGTGGGTTAAGGATTTGGATTAGGTTTGTCTCGAAGGGGTAAAGAGAGTAAGAATCTAGTAAATCAATAATTTCAAGTTTTAGGAATCCTATGATAATGTACGGGTTGACTATAGTAACACTAAATGAACTACCAAGTAAGCATAGCTTGTTCCTGGTCCGACTTCCAGTCTCACTTTCAATGCATCATTAGTGTTTGTATACAGGGTGTACCGCAGCTAACCCACCACACCTTTGATACCTTGAAAACGTACTGGACATCTTCCCAGAAACTCTAATAGAATTTCACACTACTCTAATGTACCTGTAAATTCATGATTACGTTCCGGACCGGAATCATCAATTTACCTTACATTAAAGTTTTATGTCCTTCTATGATCCCACCGATTGTTGAGCAGGTTCGATAGCCTCCACCAGCCGTGGAGTAGGTTGTAGGGCCTCTCCCGACTGTTTGAAAGGCATAGTGACCTCTACCAATCGTTGAGTATGTTCGATAGCCTCCACCAGTCGTGGAGCAGGTTGTAGGGCCTCTCCCGACTGTTGAAAAAGGCATGATGACCTCTATTAAGTGCAACAATTATTATTCACATAGATTGCAAATTGATAGCATGTTTATGCAAGCAAGTTTGTAAGTACTACAACCATTAAGTGTAAGTATTATCATGAATAATTAAATGTTTACGAGTATCATGAATAATTGATGAATAGTCAAGTTAAAGGAAAAATCAAGTTTCATAAACAATGATGTTTTGGGAAAATCCTGTAGAATCAAGTATCAGGTTTTTAGTAGTTTGATTATCATGGGTAACTAGTTCATGTGTGAGAAGGTGAAAAATATGAATTTAGTTCTTGAGAGGATGATGAAAAATCTTGAAGCAGAATCAAGGTTGTGAGCGATATTGAATGTGAAGATAGTTGATAAAGGGTTTATTTTATAGTAAGGAGATTATATAGCAGTGTAAATTTTGGGGTTTGGATCAAAGGTTATAATCAAGTGTATAAGAAAACATAACTGTGGTATATGCAAAATATTGTAAAAATTTGAACAAGTTGAAAATGGGTGAGTGTTGATGGAGAATCTAGAGACTAGATATTATTCCAAAAAAAATAAATATTTTCAAAATTTGGTTTTGTACAATAGGCAAGAGTTGTTAAATAGTACAACCTAAGTAGGCTTTGTAATAGTTTAAAACATTATATACAAAATCGTTTGTTACGTCAATAAATAATCAATTGAATTTAAGTTCGAGGAGAATATGTATTTTGTAAAGTTACTAGGTAATACAACTAGTTTTAGAAATCTTTAGTTTGTGCTAAAGTATGAGGTTATAGTTTTTAAAATAAATAACATGTGGAGAAAAGAAATAATATGATTTGGGTAGGGTGTTGAATATTTAAAAAGTGGCTAGGAGGGTAAGGTGAAGTGTGATTGTGAAATCCATAGATGGTTATGAAGGTATGAACTTGTAAACAATATATGAAAATCATGAAATACAAAATATTGTATATGAACCGAGAGAGTATTATTGAAAAAGCTTGCATAAAATACTTGGAGTGCCCTTGTCTAGCTGTAAAGCCCAACAAGAACGTTGACTTTTCAAAGGAATTGAACCCAATGGTGATCAAAGAAGACGTGCTTTAGCCTATAAGTGGACACTCACTCCAGGAATCCCCAGGTAAGCATAACAGGTCCGTAAATGGATTTATGCGCTATGCTTGCCTATGCCAGAAAACCCAGTGTACAGGCGTCCACCCTTCCAGATTGCACGTGTCCTTATCACACTCATTAAGGTTCAACAACTTCGAAGGAGTAATAATAAGAGTAGATATTGTATCTAAGAGTGTCTTCATAAAAGGTACTGTTCCCGTTCCATGATGATGTAAACTTTCCACTCTCTGTAGGACTCCATCTCTATGCACCATGATGAAAGATAAGAAGAATAGAGAGAGAAGAAGGGAAAGATAGAAGGAGGAAAGTAGGGAGAAATGAGGAGTAAGGTAATTCAGGAAATATTATGCATGCAAGTTGTAGTTCGGTTATAGTCTAGGCCTTTTTATCTAATAACCTAGTTCCCTATAACCATGGCTCTGATACCAATCTGTAACACCCCAACCGATGGCGGAATCATCGAGGTGCCACGTAGTGACGATTGTTCAAAAGCTCATGGTACTAAAATGTAAATATTATTTGAATAATCCAAAATTGTCTTACATGGAAATGGAAATTACATTGTTTAAATGAAATGTAAATATTGAAATAACTGAATTGTAATAAAGCACTAAATATCTCTTGCTAAAGCACTAGATCAAACTGCACCTGAAACATGTACAAAATAGATTTGGTCAACATATGAAATGTTGGTGAGCATTCCTAGTGTTGATATATATAGTAGGTTAAAAAGTTATACAATTCAAGTGCAAGCTACAGTGCAAATATGTAAACCATGTATCAAACAAATGAGCGAAATCAACCCTGTGACTGTATAATGTACTGTATGAACTGTAGTGTACTCAACCAATAAATGGATGATAACTTAACACTGGCCACGGATTCTCCGATGAAAAAGGGGGAGAATCAATCTAGGCGGGTTGTCAATCCAAATAGCGCTATCCAATGTTAAGGTCGGCTTGTACCATGTTAATGATTTCACTAAGTACAAATGTAATCCACATGTATTGTCTAAGCATAAAGCACGTTGTAAGCAATGCACATAGTACTAGAATTGTATTGTAAAAATGTAAACTTGTATTGAAATTGTAATAGTGTACATGTAACACCCCAAAAATGTATAAAAGCAAAAAGGGGTAGGAATACTCACTGTTCACGTAGTAACTTGAGATTTAACTGGACAACGAGATATGAATTTAGATTACTCCCAAATGATCAACCTAAAGTATTCGATAATGTGTAAGGGAAATAACTCTAGGATACATGTATTTCTAGGGCTTCGCATTGGGGATAAACGTTTATTTGATTAACAAACAATTTGTTTATTAAATATAAGAAATTTAATGAATAAATAAATAAAAGTCTCTTTGTACAATTTTAAGATGAATATAGTCACAACATAAGGTTTTAAGTATGAAAATAATTTTTATAAAATTATTTTCTTGAAAATAGAATATTTAATCTAATTATTTCAAATTGTCAAAATACGACTTTAATATTTAAAAATATTAAAATTAAAGAAATTTTATATTAAAAATTGTATTTCTGTTCTAAATGGATAGAAATAATTTATGTAAAATTTTGGTGCAAAAATATTGTAAAATGAATTTATTATGAATTATTTATGATTAAAACTAACAAAAATTAATTAAAAATATAAAATAAACGGTTTTTCTGAAATAAAAATATTTTCTGGAATGTTTAAGAATATACAAGTTTAGGATAATTTTTGTGAGATTTTATAAAATCGTTTAGATATTTTTATAGAATTTAATAAATATAAATGAATAAACTTGTATTATTAATAATATATATTAAATAAATTGTTTTTGAAAAACTAAAAATTGGGTAATGAACTTTATCAGTGGAATAGCATAAAATAAATTTTGTAGAATTTATAAAGGTGTTTTAGTATTTTAAAATGATTTTTAAAAAAAAATGAAGATAATATATGTATAAATGACAACCAAAAAAATACTTGTTCAATGTGGGACTCGAACCCTTGGCCACTGGCCGGTTCAGTCTCATCTTAAGGTGCATAAACCAACTGGTCTATACCAGTTGGTTGTGTGTTTACTGATTCAAAATAATTAAATATCTAATCTGTTTCAAGTGTTCTTCCCCAATTTATATAAATCGAGCCCTAGCTTTAATAATAATCAAATCTAACAAACAATAACCCGATTAAACATAGGGTTATTGTTTGTAGATGGCCGATGAACAAAGCCTAACAAAGATTTGAAACTTACAAAAACGATCTCGTGGTAATTGTACGGTCAACAAAAAAGTCAAACCCGTATAAGAAATGCTTCAAATCGTGAAATGCAGAGAGTTTTAGGAATAATTGGGGAATGGTTTGTGTTAATCGCACCTATATGTGGTTGTGTGTAGATTTAATTGTGTTAAAAATGCTTTTATAGGTGAATTGATGCAAGCTTGTTTGGAAAGGTTGAATGGTTTCGCAAATTTGGAATAATTAGATCAAATTTAACGCGTGGTATTGATTTAGGAAGGGGAGGTGATTAGGGTGCATTAAATCCGGGATTGGGTTTGATGATGGAGGTGTTTGTGGCAGAAATCACGGCTGCCTTTGGTTGCAGCGCGCGAGTTCAGCAGAGAAGAAGAGTCAGACGCGATAGGGTTTATATATAATCTGGGTTGGAATCAAATCAGATGTGAGCCGTAGCTCAACTGGCTTGGGCGCTTGTAGGTTGTGTCTGACCCGGCTCCCTGCCCGGGTTCGAGTCCCGGCAGGAGCCCTTTTCTCTTCTTCTTTTTTTTTTTTTTAGTTGAAACATAAGGAAGGGGATGGTGGGCTGGGTATTGATGTTGGGCCAGCAGTTTGGGCTGCACACTAGTGGGCTTCAGGTTAAAAGAAAAAGGGTGGGTTTGGGGTTGGCTATGGTATATGGGCTAGCATGGTTGTGATTTTTTTTTGTATATATATATATAGAATCTGAATTTTATTATGTATAATTTATTTATTTATTATTATTATTACTATAAAAAAATATTTATATATATATATATAATGAAAAAGTGACGGATGTCACAACAAAGCTTAATCAACTATTCTTAGCCGGAGATATACTTTTCCATTGAATTACACGAACTAGCATATCCTATTCCACTGGTCACATAGCTTCCAGCTAAATAGCATGCACAAGAACTAGTCATCACTACCTGTGACACATGCTTAAAAATGACGTCAGACAATGCTGGTGAGTTCATGAATATACACAAGTTATAAACCACATTATTTCAATTATTCATGACTTATACTCGCCCATGTCATCATAACCCTGTGTCAATCTGGCACCCTCACCGGGTCCTTGACACCTGATGTCAATCTGGCACCCTCATCGGGTCCTTAACATTTTACGTCAATCTGGTACCCTCACCGGGTCCTTGACTTACATTACCATACAGTTAATGCCAGCTACACCGCAGCGTAGTACTGACAAATCCCACCGCAGCGGCACGTATAAAGGTCCCCATATATCATGTGTATGTATGTGCAGATTATATGCATGCGTACAACAGTCATGAATACAATTATAACAATTACCAGTTAGGACAAGCATGCTCACATTTGAAAACATTGATACAACTCACATGTTTAATAGCTGCTTAACACTTGCTATTCCAATCAGAACTATATCAGGGTCCTGATACAATTACATTATCCTGGGTTAGGTAATGATACACCTAACTAGTTATTATCATGATTGGATATTGGTTAACACTGTCTTGTTTAAACATGGGTGATCAGTCCATGCCTAATTAAGGCTAGGCTACCCAATACCCGCCCTTAATAATAATCCTAATACCTAATAATAATACTAAACTACCACTAATAATACTAATAAGAATAATAATGAACTAAACATAACTTAAACGGAAACATACCTCTAAACTATCTACGGCAAGCTGATGTAGAGTCTCCATACCTAGGCTCCTACTCGTGCTCCAAAAACGACTAATAACAACACCCAACGGAGTATCGTAGGTTAGGAATTCTCTTATACTATAGAGCGTTCCCCAAACTTTTTAGAGCATTCACAATAGCTCCCCCATTTTTATGTGAGAGTAGCCCCCAAATTATATGGGGTGGTTTTGAGGGTTTGTGAGTGAAGAAAAATGGGGAATCTACTGTTGATCGGTATATTTGGGGTTATTTGGAAATCTTTTGAGGAAAACTGGAAAATGTATTTATTTTTTAATATTTGTTAAAAGTGGTTGTGAGTGAAGGAGAGAGAAACTGTAATAATTTTTAATGTAATATGTGGTTGTGATTGGTTGTGAGTAAATGGGGGATGGGGAAGCTACAGTAAATGCTCTTAGTGTACTGACTTGACCTACTGAGCTTCCAATTTATAAGGCAAGGTCACGTACTTGTTCTCTTCTCACTTTCGATGTGGGATAAAATGCTTTCTATTTATTGTAGCTTTTAACCTGCTTCGTCGACAGCTTTGATGAGAGTATTCTTAGTCAGTAAGGTTTCCATTAAGATTTGTGGCACTACAACCACACGTGGCCTTGCAAGAATTACAACAATTCTTATATCACATATTTCTATTATATTTATAACTTGATGTTTATCTAACAATTTATAGATTAAATTTACGAATACATGTTGTATTCTAGGTGTTGAATAAATATCTTATAACTTATGTCATAATTAGTTTAGTTTAAATCTCGTTTTTCAGCCATGATTTTTAAACTATAACGTTTTACTAACTTTCAAATATACCCTTCAAACGAGTAAATTTTTATCTATGCGTCAACCTAAGTTTTATTAAAAACATAGTAGGGTTCAAATATAATATATATTACTAGTTTTTATCCCGGGAGCGTCCCGGGTTGAAATATCTAATGTGACATAATAAAATATATTATTATTATTATTATTATTATTATTATTATTTTAAACAAATCTCTGTCATAAGTTATCATATTCAAATATTAAAAAAACGAATCTCTGCGCCGGGTATAAATCTAGTGCCACTACAAATGAATTCGGAAGTTTGTAATCGATCATTCTAAAAAGAACTAACATGAAATAAGAAAAAAAGTTATTTATTGAAATATCGAACGCATTAGTCTAAGGGTTATGTGATGCGTTAAAAAATTCATGGGTATATGATCGGGTATATAGTTCGCGTATTTGGGTATGTTGTTTCGGGTAATCGGGTCGGGTATCACCTAATCCCAGACCCGACCCAAACCCACAATTTTTTTAAAACTAATATCAAACCCGACACAATACCTGTCGGGTTACAAAAAATAGTCATTTTTTTCTCCGTTTTTATATAGCACTATGGTACTCGTTGGAAAGATAATAAAACGCTCGTTAATTTGGTGTAATTTTTTTCTTTAAAAAATCTCGTATATAAAAGATATTAACGTTTAAAAGTTATGGGAGGAAACACGAGAGATAAAATAATAAAGTTTTAATATTTAAATTTAGTAGATTAGGTATTTAATAGATTAGGTTAAAGATTATTTATTTCTTTTTTTTTAATTGGTTTACACTTGCCACATCACATCCTATGTGGCATCTCTCAAAAGAGAGATTGCATAAGAGTATGACATGTAAGATTAATCCCTTTGCAATATATATATATATATATATATATATATATATATTATTGCTACTAAACGGACTCTTATAATACTAAGGGTTCGACTAGATTCTTATATCTCAATTAGTCGTGTTATCCATTATTCAACAACCCAATTTCATAAACATTTTTTTTATTTTATTTAATTGCAAAACGGGGTGTTACATAATACAACTTTTAGACGTCACCCGAGTTTGGTTTTCGCAAATATCTTTTGCTGTATATCTTCACAACACGTTTGCAAAACTTATAAAAACATTCTCGTGCAGTTCTATCAGACATCTTTAAATACTCGTTCCACGAATCGGATGTGGTCCCGTAAGCTAGTTGATGCAATGCTGATGTGCATTTTTGTGAGGTGGTGAACCCCCTTTTGCCTCTAGCATCGTATCGTAAAGTAAAAAACGGGTCACGACTCGACGAGTCATCGGCTATACGTAGGAACAGTCGACGACTCATTCGAAACTGGTGCCTAAACATCTCATCTGTGTACGACGGCTGATCAGCAAAGTAATCGGCTACTAATCTCTTGTGGGCACCTACACATATGTTGTAAATAAAAATAAATATTGTGGCAAAATAAATTCTAAAAAAATATAGTGGCGATATAACTTTTTAAAAAAATATAAACTAACCTTCCCGGTCTCTGTTAATTATGGCCACTTTTCTAGTATGTGGTTGCGAGTTGATTTCTTCCTCCTCTTCATCCGCCACAATGATCTGTGTCGCTTCCCAAACGGTATTTATAAAAAGTTGGTTTTCCTCGCTCGACGAAGATGAAGAATCATACCAAGGTAAATACGACATGGTTGGGTATGTTTTTTTAGATAATTAGATTGTTTTAAAAAGACTTAGAGAGAATTGAGTTAAGGTAGAGAGAGTTTTTATGAAAAAAAAAATGTAGTGTTAAATGATTAGTATTTATAATTTGAAAAAAAAAACGGGTTTTTTTTTTAAGTCATCGTTAAAGGCAACAGTCAAAAAATATCCCACTACGCCAAAAAGGGGCTATGGCCACACTAGAAAACTGTGACCGTATGCCTTTCGCCACACTTATTTTTTCCAGGTCAAGTGTGACCAAAGGTCGAGTCATCGTATGTATGATACGGCCACATTCACGTTTAGTGGCCGTAGCTACTAAAAGGTGTGGCTAAAGGCTACCAACATTTCTTGTTGGAATCAAGCATTCTCTCCATTAAGTATGACTAAACGGTAGCAACGACCACATAAAGTTACTTTAAGTGTGACTATTTATGTTATATAGTCACATGAATTTACTAAAAAAATTGTTTTAGCCACATCAATTAAAAAAAAAAGCATGGCAATAAGGATTGTTATTGTCATGCATTTTGCCCATTAAGTATGGCTAAAGAATAGTAACGTCCACGTGTTCTTGTAAGTGTGGCTGATTCTACTATATAGTCGCATCAATTAAGTATAGTATGGCCAAAACTATTTGTAAACATACAAAGAAATTTTTAAATTTTAAGTGTGGCTATTGTCTAACCTTTGATAACACATAATGTTTTTTTCCATGACGTTTGTTATCATTCCGTCGCACAACAAAAAAAAAACAACCAAATATAGTGTGGCTAATGGGTAACTAAAGCCACGTGAAATTTGTTACTTTTAAGTGTGACTATTAGTTAACCTTTGGTCACACATTATTTTTTTACCATGACGTTAGCTATCATTTCATCACACAATACAAAACAAAATGACGATACCGTGACTAATGGATATGTAGAGCCACATGAAATTTTGGAAGTTTTAAGTGTAGCTATTTTTTAACATTTAGCCACAAATAATTTTGTTTCACGTGACGTTTGCTGGTTATTCCGTCACACAAACAAAACAACAAAGTGACGTTTGTGTGGCTATCATTCCTCACCAAAAAAAAAAAAAAGTGAAAGTGTGGCAAACGGTTTTGTAAAGCTACATAAAATTTTGTAATTTAAGTGTGGCAATTATCTTTCTTTTGTCACAATAATTGTTTTGCTATGACATATCTACTACCATTCCGTCACATAAAACAAAAACACTAATAGGATAGGAACCAAATAAAAATTTAAATAAATTAAAAAAACAAGGAGTATATGATAATCTGTAACATCTTTGAATCTTATACATGATCAAACACACAAAATATAGAGCCAATTTATATATTTCAATATAATGAAAAAAAAAACTAAGAGCTCCCTAAAGCATTCACAATCAAGCAGCCTACAGCAAAACGTAATTTTAGTAAGAAAGTTTTGTAAATTGGATTTTGATGTCTTTTGTAACCAACAGCTCAACGTTGAAACTGGCGTTTTGGTAGGTGTTACTTCTTCAGCTGAGTTTCTCAGCTCAATTTTTGCACCTGCAGCAAGCTCCTTCGCATATGAGCCTTAAAGTAAACTGATCATAAGTTGGTCCAGCAGACGTATTTGAATTTTCTTTCCTTTAACCGCATATATTAACCTATGCATTTGTTCCAAACAAAAAAGAGAACCACTAAAGATCAGCCTAACATTTAGCTGAAAAACTTTCAACTTATGGTAAAACACATGTAGTGAAAGGGTACATATAATGGTAAGCTAGAATGTCATACCATGATACAGACGAGCCATTAAAAAAAGTAAACTAACAATTCAAACCCTTCTTGGTACTCTGTAAACAAGTTGAAGCTTCCAGTTCTGGTTGGTTGGCGACACGGTACTATAACAAATAGGTACACATGATAAACATATACATATGAAATGTAACAAAACATTACCATGATGAGCAGAAAGACAGGATTAATTTGCTATTATATTAATTATTCCTTTACAAGAATATCAATAAGAGACTATAAGCCGGAATTCCCAAATATTTGCTTACAGTTAATTTGAAAAGTAAAATGTTCATTTACAATATGGAATATTTATAAACAATTACAAAAGTATGTTTTCTCAAGAATATCTTCACTAAACATATATTGGAGTAATACCATTCGGTAACTTCTACAGTTCTACTTCTCATATATTGGATGATAAAATATGTAGCAAGATGTAATGCGGTAAACTATTATCTACTATTGCATGTTGTGATTCGTGGAGATCCAATATTGTTCATTATGACATAAACGATTTGTTATTGTCCATTATGATCTACTAAGACCTAATATGGTTATATGGCCCATTAAAACATATGATCTACTATTCTCCCTTGTAATCCATTAGGGCCCAATGTGGTCTATTAAGACATACAGGATATACTATTTCCCATTGTGATAAATTAAGGCCCAATATTGTCCATTAAGACATAGATGACCTATTATTGCCTATTGTGATCCATTAAGGCTTAATATGTTTCATTAAGACATATAGTATCTTCTATTGTCAATTGTGATCCATTATGACCCATATGGTATATTAAGACATATATAATACACTACTGTCCATTGTGATCCAATAAGGCATAATATGGTCCATTAAGACATTTATAGTCTATTATCGCCACTTGATACTCACAGGGAACAATATGATCTATTAAGACTTACATGATCTACTATTATCCATCATGATCCATTAAGGCCATTATGTTCCTTTAAGATATATATTATCTACTATTGTCCATTATGATCCGTTAAGGCCCAAGCTGGTTCGTTAAGACATATATGATCTACTGTTATTCATTGGCTCCATTAAGCCCCAATATGGTCCATTAAGACATATATGATCTACTATTTCCACTTGTAACCCACTAAGGCCCAATATGGTTGATTAAGAAATAATTTATCTTATTTCACATGGTGACCAATTAAGGCCCAATACTGTCCAATAGAACATATACAATATACTATTGTCCATTGTGATTTATTAAGACCAAATACGGTCCGTTAAGACATATATGATCTACGGTTCCCTGTTGTGACCCGTTAAAGCTTAGTATGGTCCATTAAAAGACATATATGACCTACAATATCATATTGTGACCCATTAAGGCCCAATATGTTCTACTAAGACATATATGATCTACTATTGTCCAATGTGATCCATTAAGGCTCAATATTGCCTATTAAGACATATATGATTTACTATTATCCATCCATTATGATCCATTAAGGCTCAATATTGCCTATTAAGACATACATGATTTACTATTATCCATCCATTATGATCCATTAAGCCCTAATATGGTCTATTAAAAATATATGATTTATTGTTGCCCATTATGACCCACTATGGCCTAGTATGGTCTATTAAGACATATATGTTTTACTAGTGTGTCTTGTGATCTATTTAGGCCGAATATGGTCCATTAAGACATATATGGTCTATTATTATATATTATGATCCATTAAGACAGAGTTGTGGCAGGTGGTTGGCGGAGGAGTTTAGTGGCTCGGGTGGTTGTTGTTGTTGGTGGTGTCACGTCACAGCGAAGAAAAAAAAGGATCGCCGGTTATTGAAGAAAAAGGGGAAGGATGAGGTTAATGATGAGGGTGGCTTGGATGTGATTGCTGGTGGCTCAGGTGGTGGGCGGCGGCTCGGGTCGTTGTGGTTGGTGGTGGTGATGATGAATGATGATGATGAACTAATCAGTTATGCTTCTAGAGTGAATTGCTTTCTATATCCATTTATATATCTATCAAACTATATATCCGTATCCATATCCTTATCTGGAAATCGAGGAGGGCTATTGATTTAGAGGGAGGGCTTAGGTGATGGTGAAGAAGAAGATATAGGGGCTAGGGTTTATGTTGATGAAGATGAGATGAAAAGAAGAAGATGGGTTAGGATATTATATAGATAGGGTTTTGGTGTAGGATGGATGGTGTCCGTTTGAGTGATTGGTCCGGTGATGGTGGTCTCGCTTCGTTGCAGATTCTGCTTAGTCATGGTGATGCCGAGTTGGTCAGATGCAAAACGAGGCAGGCCAACCAAAGTGAAACCTGGCCAAGGTTATGGTCAACTTTGGTCCACGGTCAAAGCTAGTTAACACATATTTCTATGCGAGTACGCGTCAGATCGCGAGGTTGTTCACAGGAAGGTATAACGCGCGCCAAGACCCTAGTTTATTCTTTTCGTGTATATTGTATATAAATATTTATTTTAAAAGTGTAAGCGAACCGAACCGAGTTGTAACAAAAACTATTTTTATTGTTAAACGAACTGAGTCGACTTATAACGAAAATAATTAATCTTGTTGTTAAGCTTGGACGAGTCGAGTAATGACTACCCTACATCAATATATATTTTTACAAGAATTATCTAAATGGCGAACTATATAAATATATGTATTAATTGTCGAAGCGTTTCATTTTTAGCTTTAGAAAGTTAATCACTTGTCACGAGTAAAAGATTTGTTAGATCATGAGGTGTATTGTAAATTTTGGACGATTGATTGTTGGAAAAATATAGACAACATTAGTTATCGGTTTTATACAAAAACAGAGGAAACTCTGCCCAATTTTTTTATAAAATATAGGGAACATATCGGACATTCCAATCTATAATTTCGTGCAAGTGAAGCTACGTTTTACCAATAAGTTCTAACTCCCAAATCTTACATCGTCGAAATAAGAATATTTGTATATATTTTTGAGTATTCGAAACAAGCTAAAACGCGAATCAAGTTACATATACATTTATTCTCGCTACTTTTAAGTGTTTCCTTCTAACAAATTTCAAATCACGAAATCCTATCATAATAAAGTATATGTTTTATATAATTATGCATTCGCATATATTTTCAAGAATCCAAATCAGATTACTATCGGTTCGTTAAGTCATACACACATTAAGACCCGTATTGTTTACAATACGAATCTAGGTAGTTGAATCAACTATCTTTACAACTAAGAAACGAAGCAAGCTTACTTGCATTAGAATTTAAGACGTCATTTATTTGTAATAGGATACCAGAGTTCAATTAATCCAAGTTCAGACTTGTTGCTACTTGCTAGCACTTACATAGTGAATTTCAGGTGAGTTTACGTAACCTTATTTATGCAATTCTTTATACTTGAAACTTTATACTTAAGCAATTCTACATACATGTCTAGTTGTAAACTTTAATGCCTCATGACTTAGACAAAGACTATTAGACTTAAACTTCAACTTGCATAATCATTAACCCTGATCAAGCCGGCGGTATACAATGATAGATCTATTGGATTGACAACCCCACCTAGATTCGTTGACCATTTCTATGGGGAGCACGGGTGATTGTTATTGTTCCAAACTTTATAAGGAGAACCGTGAATGCGGGATGGACCTAAACTTTATAAGGAGAACCGTGAATACGGGATGGACCTAAACTTTATAAGGAGAACCGTGAATGCGGGATGGACCTAAACTTTATAAGGAGAACCGTGAATACGGGATGGACCTAAACTTTATAAGGAGAACAGTGGATGCGGGATGGACCTAAACTTTGTCGGAGGATTGATTATGTGCATACTATACTTCTTGTTTATTCATGTAGACTTAAACTCACAATAGACATATGAATTGCTAAACTTTTATTCTAAAACTTAATTGCTTGACTTGGCTTATGTATTCTCACCAACTTCTAGTTGACCCCCCCCCCCCCCCATTTTTTCAAACTCAACAGGAAATACTGATGCTTGAAGTCTAGAGCTAGCATGAGGAGACATTTGAAGTTTTAAGCTTTGTTTGATTATTTGATGTAGACTTTAATGTAATTCAATTTTGTAATGAAATACAGGATTATTTAAACATATGTATTACCATGAGCTACTGAACAATCATTCATACGTGACACCTCGATGTTTCCGCCATCGGTTGGGGTGTTACAGATTTGATTGTTATCGTTCCAAACTTTATAAGGAGAACCGTGAATGCGGGATGGACCTAAACTTTATAAGGAGAACCGTGAATACGGGATGGACCTAAACTTTATAAGGAGAACCGTGAATGCGGGACGGACCTAAACTTTATAAGGAGAACCGTGAATACGGGATGGACCTAAACTTTATAAGGAGAACCGTGAATGCGGGATGGACCTAAACTTTATAAGGAGAACCGTGAATGCGGGATGGACCTAAACTTTATAAGGAGAACAGTGGATGCGGGATGGACCTAAACTTTGTCGGAGGATTGATTATGTGCATACTATACTTCTTGTTTATTCATGTAGACTTAAACTCACAATAGACATATGAATTGCTAAACTTTTGTTCTAAAACTTAATTGCTTGACTTGGCTTATGTATTCTCACCAACTTCTAGTTGACCCCCCCCCCCCCCCATTTTTCCAAACTCAACAGGAAATACTGATGCTTGAAGTCTAGAGCTAGCATGAGGAGACATTTGAAGTTTTAAGCTTTGTTTGATTTTTTGATGTAGACTTTAATGTAATTCAATTTTGTAATGAAATAAAGGATTATTTAAACATATGTATTACCATAAGCTCTGATACCAATCTGTAATGGTATATTTCTTAGATGCGCTTTGCTTGGTCTGCAATGGTGGTCTTAATTAGATATAATATTGGTCAAGAGGCCAAGACTACACTTATAATGGGTTTAATCTCATGTTTTAATCGATTTGCTTGGTGAATGTTGTGGATTCATGCTCAAAGAAGCTAAACCAAAAAAAAAAAAAAAGAGGCGTCAAGGTGCTCGTGTGATCATCACTATGAATTTTTTTTTTTTGCTGATGCACGCACATGTTCAATTGTTCAAATATACGCACAACACTCACTAATGGCTGTTGTTTTCTGGTTTCTTAATATTTTTGCAATCATAAATCAACAGCTTCTGCTTTTGCTATAGGTACCGCAATATCCTTCACCATCATATCATTTGGTACACTAAACTTCTTCACTTTAATAAATATCCATTTTATATTTATAATAACTATATGTAAGTTTGTAGAAATTTTATGATGTGTGTTGTTGAAGTGTGTATGGCTGCACTTTTGCATCTGCTCCACTATGGTCTTTGTAAGAAACAATAAGTCATTAGCAAAATAGTACAATATATTCTGATATACTTATGCAACATAAATGATAAATGCAATTGTTTAATTTCCTAAAATGCCAATCGTGGAAAAGTGGGAGTACGACTTCAATGGTGCCAGATCAGAGTGGCAAAGTGGGAGTTAGAATGGCTGCTAATCCTTGTCGTTTCTTACTCCTAGACCAGAACACAGGCATCCTGATTCACGATGAAGTTGATATCCAATTTCTCAGACGCATGTAGATTTTTATTAGAACATGTGATTCACTTTCGGATTGTAACCTCTTTCGGATTGTGTTATATTCTTGGCATTTTTAAGATGGTTACGCATTCGAGTATCATTCCTTATGGAGATAGAATGGTAGCTGGTCCAATGTTTTCAGTGTAATTAGTTTGTATTATATATTTACAGGACATATGAATATGTACTTGAATTAGAGTATATAATGATATGTTTAGCTATTGCTCTCATGTGAAATCACTATTTACCATGTACCCTAACGTGACCTGATCGCCTTTTAGGAAATTTGAAGACCAAAAGAGTTGCTAAATATCACTATTAGTTTTACTGAAAGATGTAGGGATGAATCATAATGTTGTGAACTTGTGATTATGTAATACAAAGGTTAAATTTTGGTATTTACAACACAACACATGAAAAAGATAATAAAAAAAATTGTGAAAAATCGTCAAGTGACAACATAGGTTCCAAGGCATCATCTTATAGCCGTTTTTTTGTGCGTGTGTGATTTCACGGGAATTAAGGATGTAAAGACACATGTTAATTTGTGGTCTCGTATGATATTTTACTTTACATGTTTAGGATAAAGGATTTGTTGCTATATTCATATCTCAAAATCTCCTTGTTGAACCATTTTCTATTTTTTTTCTCTATTATTGTTTTTTTTCCCCTAAATATGTATGATAGCAAATGCTAACTTGTTCTAAATGGTGTTGTGGGGAGAGGGCAGATCGTCCTTTCCGATTCCTTGACCGTCAATATAGGAGAGAACTTGTAAGGGTATATTTGTCAAATGTAGAACAGATTTGTCGCCGCTTTGTTGAAGATAAAAGATGAAGGCTTGGGAAGTTGATAGAAGATAAGGCTAGATGGTCTGGGTATGTAATTCTTAGTAGAGATTAATACGGGTGGCAAACTGGGTAATTTTTGGTATGTGCTGGGCCGGATTTGATTAGGGTTTAGTTAACTGTCTAGGTCCTAACTTTTATTTTATTTATTATAAATAATTTATGTGTCAAAAAATACGATTACATCATTTGTATTATTCTTATAGTAAGCTATTTATTTTCATTAAAATGATTCAGGAGGTAAAATCTAGGTTTTAAAAAGCGCTAGGCGCACAAAAGCGACGAGGTCTAAGCATGAAGCGTAAAAAGCGTGGGATTTTCGTACCCGAAGCGCATACTAATTATATAATTTTTTTTTATATATCCCATATATTCCATGAGTTTTTAGCTTCATTTACCCAAAATATAGTTATTAATAAGGTTTTTATGTGATTTTACCTATATGTACAAGCCAAAAACACCAAGGTACATTTTTATGCATAAAAAATACCATGTGTACGTGAGACGCGCGCCTCAGGTGAAAAGCGACTGAAATTTTGACTAAAAAATGCCTGAGGCGCGCGCCTTTGGGAAAAAGGATAGGCGCAAAGCTCTGAGGCGCCCTAGGTTGCGCCTTGATGCGCCTAGGCGCGCTTTTTAAAACCTAGGGTAAAATACACTTTGGGTGACTTTGGACTTGTTCGACCCATTTGACCCAAGTGCTTTTTAATTTATTTATTTATATTCGACTCATTTATGTGCAAACAGTGCATTGTTGGCGTCTTTAGAGTTTAGGCTATTTCTTTTATTTTTTGTAACACTATTTTTTTTATATTTTCTTATGTTTCAGCTTCTGTAATTTCTGGTCGAGGATTGATAAAAATCTTAGGCAACAAATGTCAACGGAGAAATCAGATTCAGTATTGAAAGTTGTTGTCAAGCATTTCTTTGTAGAAAAGGAAGTGTTGTCAACTTTGGTGATGGATTCCTTGTACAGTGGATTAAAAGCCGTTGAAGAGCAGTCCAAAAATAAAGGAAAATGTGATGCAGAAGAAGTACCAATAACGCCCATTGTTCATATGGAAAATGACATATTTCTTCTGGTTGATGATGTTCTGCTATTGCTTGAGAGGGCGGCTGTTGAACCGTTACCCCCCTAAAGATGAAAAAGGCTCTCAAAATCAAAACCGTACCAAGGTCAGAATCATTTTATAGTAATGCTTTATTTGAGTTGTTCATCTCAAACTGGTCACTTAAAAAAGTTTAGCTAAAATAGGAACGGTCCAAAGTCTATGACCCATATTAACCCTTGTCACTTTTAGTATGTCTAAGAGAAGTGTTTGTAGGAAGAGGATCTTTGCATATTTTTATTGGTTTGGGTGTTTGTCGCATATTATCCTACATCTTAACGGACTATATCAGGATATAATGTGTTGTAACATATTATAATGGGCATGCGTAAGTTTGTCTTGAGTTAACATGTCATAATTGTTGACATGTTATAATGGGTCTTGTAGGTCTTAACTATCACTGTTCCATCTTAGCAAAGAACAAATCATTAAGTTGTGATGTCTGCTTTATGGGATCAACTGTCGGGAGAAGCAAGGTTCCTACTCTTTAGAATGACATGTGTAGCAGTTGCAGGACCAAATGGACATGGGTTTGAGCTGTGGTATGCAACTAATTAAGAAAAGCTTCAAATTCTTTTGACTTTGATACACTTTACAGTTAGTTTTATGATTTTAAAAATCATTCAACACTGGAAGTCAACTGTTGTAATTTTCACATAGTGATTGCTATAGTCTACAACATTTTGAGTAAGAATATAATACCAAATGGATGAATAATGAACTGATGTTATATTTTGTCATAATTGTAGTGATCATATATTTGAGCTGGTCCATGCACTTCAAACAGTGACAAGTAATGTGCAATTATGATCAATATTTGCTTTGTTTGTGTGGTTGTTTGAACACTTATGTTTTAACAATTTAAACTATTATGTGTGTTAAACTGGTTGTGTGACTCATTTTAGCAAAACATTTTTCAAGAGATACTATTTTAATATGTTTTTTTTTCTATTTGAACATGTATTAAGTTTAACTTGCAATACTTCATGTATAATAATAATAATAATAATAATAATAATAATAATAATAATAATAATAATAATAATAATAATAATAATAATAATGGTTTGGTTGTTAACACACACCGTATTTGGTTCTCTTTCAGGTGCTAAATCAAGTTCCGGTATCAAACAAACCAAATGGCACGACTAAATTTTCCTTGCGTAATGAACCCGCTGCAACGTGCGGGCATCACCACTAGTTGCCTATTAAGACATATATGATTTACTATTATCCATCCATTATGATCCATTAAGGCTCAATATTGCCTATTAAGACATATATGATTTACTATTATCCATCCATTATGATCCATTAAGCCCCAATATGGTCTATTAAAAAATATATGATTTATTGTTGCCCATTATGACCCACTATGGCCTAGTATGGTCTATTAAGACATATATGTTTTACTAGTGTGTCTTGTGATCTATTTAGGCCGAATATGGTCCATTAAGACATATATGGTCTATTATTATATATTATGATCCATTAAGACACATACAACCATTTTCGGTACCGACGCTCAGTTTTTCTGGTTTTTTCGAGAGGTATTTTTGGTAATTGTTTGGTACGGTTCGATATTTTAGGTTAATTTACTTTCAAATATATGTACCATAACGATCATTTTTGGTACCTGTAGCAGTTCCCATTTTTTCCATTTTCAGGATCGGTATTTCCGTTACCGGTTCTATACCAAGCTGATCCATACTCATCAAAACTCAAGCGTACTATTTTCCACCAAATATGACATGATAAAACCCATTAACTTTAAATTTGATGCATTTAATATATATTCTTACCTAAACTAATTATAATGACACACCCCTATATATATATATATATATTCTATATAACAATAATTTAAATTGACTTTAACTGTGTCACCCTTTCTAGGATTGATCCACGTGTTGGTTTCTTACATCTCCACCGTTTATTTTTTTTTTATCAAAAATACAATACTTTATTAATTAATTTGCTACATTTGATTTGCATTGGACTTTTGCTCACAAATTCTATGTTTCTGAGCTAAATAAACTAAAAGTCAAGAATAAAAATCTATGACGGGTATATAAGTGGGATTGTCTTTGTAAAAAATCAAAAGTTTATTTATCACATTGTTCATATGAATTACTAGCTGATTACAATTTCCCTAGCTACATTTTATGATACATGGATTACTACACTATAATAAAGAAATTTTTTTTAATAACTTTCTTACTAGCACTTTAATTTCTTATAATTTGAACATCAAACATTTAGCTTTTAGTCTTTCAAACTTTGACCACCAAACTTTTAGCTTTTAGCTGCGAGTATTTTTTTGAAGTCCACACGAAAATAATAGTCACTTAATATTATCTTTTATGTCCACGAAACCCTCCACACAACAAGAACTCCCACACGCGTGATCTTAAACGTCCAACAAATTTTCAACACAACAGGAGCTCCCGCCGCGAAACACGGGGTAATAGAATGCTAGTTGTGTACAAAACAAATCGGTTCGGAAAATTGAACTAGCGTTGAAACTAGTATATATACACATATGTTTGAAAAGAACTTACTAATATAATTAAAATTAAAATTTACAATTTTGTTTATTTATGCTAAATAATGTATTATATTAATTAGGATTGCCATTAAAGAGGGAAATTTTAAAATGAAGTATTTTTAGAAGGGAATTTAAAATTTTGTAATTTTAAGAGGGAAATATGTTGAGAGGGAAATTGTAGAATATTTAGCCACATTAAGTGTGGCTATTGTCTAATCTTTGGTCACACATAAAAAACAAAGTGACGATGGTGTGGCTAATAGTTATATAAAGGCACACGAAATTTTGTAGTTTTACTTGTGACTATTGTCTCTCATTTGGTCCTACATATTTTTTTTTATTACAATTTTTATCATTTTGTCACAAAAAAAATAGACAATGACAATAGTGTGGCTAATAGTTATATAAAGCCACATGAATTTTTGTAACTTTAAGTGTAACTATTATATAACCTTTGGTCACACGTATTTTTCCATGACATATGCTATCATTCCGTCACACAAATATAAACAAAGTAACGATGGTGTGACAAATGTTTTATGTAAAGCCACATGAAATTTTGTAATTTTAAGTGTGGCTATTGTCTAACCTTTGGTCACACAATAATATATGTGGCCATATGTATTAGCATTTAGCCACACAATCAAACAAATACCGTGGCTGTAAATCACATTTAGCCACACTTTTTTGTGCGACTATTAAAGTGTGGCTAAAGGTTTCGAGCTGATGTGTTTTGGGTCACATTAAACAAATACCGTGGCCGTAGATTATAAATGGCTACACTTTTTCTTGTGTGGCTAAGAAATGTCACAGTTTTTCTTAAAGTGTGGCTTAAGGTTTTGAATTATTATGCATTGGTCACATAAATACATAACATCTATGGCTAAAAGTAGGCTAGAAGTTTTTCAAATGTGATAAATGACCTTTTGCCACACATTTAAGCAAAAGTGTGGCATGGCGATTTGAGGATACGTGTGGCCGTAACCACTTTTTCACTTAGTGTCCCCACAAGGCACGTCTTGGATGTTCTCTGGAGGACGGCGAGGACGGGGACAGTCATGGGGGCGTGTAGCTCTTTCGTCTTCAAGGGTCATGTTATGCAACAAGATACAAGCATACATACGATAACGCAACTTTTTATTGTTCAAAGGCACGTGCTGGGTTTTTAATGATGTGCCATCTTGATTGTATAAACCCAAAACACTGTTCAATATCCTTTCTTGTCGCTTCTTGATACTTGACAAATTTCTTTCTTTTATCGTCGGACGGGTGCGGAATAGTTTTAACAATTGTAGTGTAGGGTGGGTATATTCCATTAGCAAGATAATACCCCCGTCTGTATTCCACCCCCGAAATCATAAACCTGGTATATGGATCGGTTCCTTTTATGACCTCGTTGAAAATATCTGATTGATTGATGACATTAACGTCCTTATTCGAACCAGGAACACCAAAGAAAGCATTTTAAATCTATAGATATTGGGACGCAACAATTTGTAGGATTATTGTTGGATATTCTTGATCGCCTCGCATAAACATTTCCCGCCATGCATTCGGGCAATTCTGTGATGGCCAATGCATGCAATTAATGTTTCCGATCATTCTTGAAAACCATGTTTTGCTTCGTGGAATTGATACAATTTTTGGACGTCACTGAAGTTCGGTTTTCGCAAATATTTTTTCCCTATATAGCTTCACCACACATTTGTAAAACTTGTATAGACATTTTCGTGTAGTTATTTCGGACATCTTTAAATATTCGTCTCACGCATCAGTTGTCGTCCCGTAAGCTATTTGGGTAAGTGCCACTGTGCATTTTTGTAAGGTAAAAAACAGGTGAAAACTCGACATGTTATTGACTATACGTAAGAACAGTCGACTACTCATTCAGAACTGACGCCTAACCATTGTTGAAGATTGTTGAAGATCATCATATATTGTTAAAGATTGTTGAAGACTTAAGAAATATACATGTGTGGATTAGCAGTTAAAAACATTTGAAAAACAACGACAACAAATCTATATGGCACAACCAAATCTCCAACTTCTGAATTTACAAAAAATTATATATCATCTCGAGAATATGTTAGTAATAGCGTTTATACCACGTTCAATTCATGTCAAAAACAATAAATTGATTTTTTGTTTGTGAGTTGAGTACTTATCCATACTTTTTATCTTCCATATTTATTTTGATTGTTTATTTGATTACTTTAATAAGCAATCTAATTACCGTTTTATATGCCATGTTAGAATGATGTGCATTACACAAGTAAATACTTAATAGCAAACAAAAGTTATGTCTTTAATTAAAAACCACGTGTATTGCTCGGGTCGAATAAACGTGTATATTACACCAACATGACTATCAAATACTATAAAAACCTTGTGCATCGCTAGGTTGAATACATGTGTGTATTATTACACCAACATGCCTAACTTGAATAGACAAATAAAATCGGTCGGAATTATTTGTCACACAAAATATTGAAACAATTAAACCATTGTAGTGGTTTATCTAGGAGTGAAAGGGTTTATGTCACATCACTACAATGTAGGCAGTAAGGATTTAACTAACTAACCTTAAAATATGTGTGGTGATTTAACTAAAATTTAAATAAATTAATTTAAATGATGTGATTGGTTAAAAACTTATGAGTCATGTTATTTGTACAACAACAGTTTTCAAGTCTGCACAACCCTATATGGCATGTAGAGGTCTATATGGGCCGTAGGGGTGAGCAAAATTAACCGCCATAATCAATAACCGAACCATAACCAACATAACCGAACAGATTTTAACCGATAACCAACATAACCAATGGTTATGGTTATGAAATTTCTTTAACCGACCGAGCGGTTATGGTTATGGTTTTGAAACTTTGGTTAACCAATATAACCATAACCGAACCGAACTTCTAGTTTTAAGACTATGTATTATGTTTTACACTAACCATGTAAATGTTTCTATTAAAATAAAAGTATGCTAGTAACAACACAATCTTGATGTAGGTGACCTTTATTGTAATAAAGAATTAAACTTAGGCTTAAATAAGTTTTTTATTATCTAAAAAAAATCTTATTAATAAGGATCATCCATTCGCAGTTTAACAAAAAAAAAATGTAATCTTGTTAGTGTTATTAAAAAAAAAAAACTTAAGTTAAGTTCACCATCGTAGGTTCCATTTTTTATTTTGTAGACCCATACGATTTTAATTTTTAAACTTTAGATGAAAGCTAATTTTTGTTGAAGTTTATGGTTAATAACCGAAATAACCATAACCGAATTCACAACCGATTAACCATAACCGAAGTTTGGTTATGGTTATGGTTATGGTTATGGTTATGGTTAAGGAAATCCCATAACTGAAATAGTGGTTATAGTTATGATTAATGGTAAAAATCGAACCAAACCGACCCATGCACACCCCTAATGGGCCGTATAGGGTGTCAGTGCAATATATGCTCTCTAAAAAGCAAATATATACAACCCGTAGGCCTATATGGGTCGTAGAGGGGTTGTTGTCATTTAGCATTAAACCCAATATGGGTTGTAGAGGGCTTTACGACCCGTATATGTTTCCTAATCATTGGGAAATCAATCATTGGCAATGATTGCCAATCATTGGTTGGGTAAATATGAATCGTATAGGGCTGAATGGGTCGTATAGACAAAGAACATTTTCACTTTGGTACATATGGGTTGTCTAGGCTATATGGGTCTATACGGCCGTAGATAAGCCACTTCTACGACCCATAAAGGTCCTTTGCAGCCCTTCCCCAAACCATCTACTACCTGTTTGTAAGCACCCCTTTACAGGCTATATAGCCCTATACGACTTGTAATAATGTTTTTTAAGTGTTGTTTATTAGTTTTAAGCATGTTATTTTAGTTTTTTATAATTTTTTTATTATTTCCTATTATAAAGGTAAAATAGCATAAACAACATTTTTTTTCATTTAATATGTAACATATGGGCCGTAGATCCCTTTATGGGTCTAAAGGTCCAACTAAACACATCATTCCAACACAATACCAAGGTGAGAATATTTTTTTTTGTGTCTGTACGGCCTATATAACCCTATACGACCCATATGTACCCGACCAATGATTAGTAATGATTGTCAATGATTGGGAAACATATACGACCCGTATAGGGCTATACAGGTCGTATAGATCCATCTACGGCCCATATTGGGTTGTGCAGATAAAATACAGGATTGTGTGAATAACCAGCGACAAACTAATAAGCTCATCTCTCATTTATCCTTCACGCGTGTTAATGGATAAATGCTGAAAAAAACTATACAAGATTTGACAGGATATAATCTTGTCACCGAATAATTAGATGATCTTCATATATATATATATATATATATTGCAAAGGGATTAATCATACATGACACTCATACATGCATTCTTCCATTTGAGAGTGCCATATAGGAGGTGATGTGGCATGAGTGATTGTAGGAAAAAATAATTTAAAAACAAAATATGATTTTTCTCTCTCGTGTTTTCTCCCATAATTTTTAAACGTTAATATCTTTTTTATACGAGATTTCTTAAAGAAAAAAATTACACCAAATTAACGAGTGTTTTATTATCTTTCCAACAAGTACCATAGTGCTAAATAAAAAACTGAGAGAAAAAAACGACTATTTTTTGTAGGGTTTTGTTCATACATAAAAAAAAACACAAAGTGATCAGATTATTCATTAATCATGTATAGACAAGTCATTAATTATGTTCAAACGAGTAAATATGAATTCTATTTACAACTGGTGTTAGCATTGGAGTTGTACATTGTTTTAGGTTAAGTATTAATATTAGAGTTATACATTATTTTAGGTTATATGTTAACATTAGAGTTATATATTGTTTAAGGTTAGCGTTAACATTAGAGATACATTGTTAATTGTTTTAGGTTAGGTGCTACCCGAAAATGTTTTCACTTCACTGATTTTTACCAATCCTACACTGTCACATCACTTCACTGAAACACTTTTTTTTTGGAGACAGCACTCCATTAATTCTTTACCCAACTATCAATTATTTTCACACATAATAATAATAATAATAATAATAATAATAATAATAATAATAATAATAATAATAATAATAGATCGAGTGGCCCCAAATTAAACACATATTTCTTTCCCAAATAATTCAAAAACCCAACTCTTTGTGGCTCACGTGCTTTCTCAGCTTTTATATTATTATTATTTATATTATTCATCTTCTCCCTTCTTCTAAAAGCTTCTTCTCCTTCATTCTTTGTTCTTTGTTCTTTGTTCTTGGTTCTTCATTGATCTGACTGGATTCTAGAAGGATGACAAGTATGTAATTTATAAAAGGCATAGTTTTTTAATTAATGAGGAGAGATCAATTCAGTGAGGTCGTCCGTTAACTACAACCAGGAAACGGTTCCCGGATCCACTACCAGCACTAGGGGTGCAAACGAGCCGAGCGGCTCGCGAGCTGCTCGAGATCGGCTCGATAAAAAGCTCGAACGAGCCGAGTCTTATCGAGCTCGAGCCCGAACTCGAGCCTGAAATAAAGCTCATTTGGTTATCGAGCTCGAGCCTCGAATGTAAAGCTCGGTTGGGCTCGTCGAGCCTTATCGAGCTTTTCTTATTTATGTCAATTAATACTATATAGCCCAAAACAAGCTCCTTAATGGTCCAAAACGAGCTTGAGCCGAGCTTGGGCTCGTTTAAACTCTTGCCACATACATTTTGATCGAGCTTTCGAGCCGAGCTCGAGTTTTTAAATATACTATCGAACCGAGCTCGAGCCCAAAATACAAGGCTCGAATCGAACTCGAGCTTCTGAAAATTTTAACGAGCCTAGCTCGATAATGCAAGGCTCGAGCTCGGCTCGGCTCGTTTGCACCCCTAACCAGCACCACCGGCGGCGGTGTTACCGTGCTGTTAGTAGGGTACCCGTGACCAATTCTGGTTTTACCCTGTCCCCCCCCCCCCCTTACATTTTCTGTTTAGTATACATTTTCATTCTTAGTCACATGATTAAAATTGTTGTTTTCTCATATTGTAGTACATAAGTACATTATTTTTTATGTTAAATCATAACACACATTTTATCACTTCATATTAGATTGGTATATCTCAGAAACTTTTTAAGATATAATCTAGTTATATTATCTATTAATATATATAAAAGAATTGAACATTGCTGACGTGGCGTGCAATGGTGTCTTCAACCTCTTCATGAAACTGCCACGTGGCATCATCATTGAAAGATTTTAGTGTTTTTGATTTATTTCCTTTTTTAATTAAAAAAAGATAAACATAAAACCCTAAATTTATCTCTCTATCTCTCAATTCTCAATTACTAAAATTAAATTGAGTTATTTTGGAAAAAAAAAAGAATTTAAAAACAAATTTAAATTTTTCTCTCTTATGTTTCCTCCCATAATTTTTAAACGTTAATATTTTTTATATTCGAGATTTTTTAAATAAAAAAATTACACCAAATTAACGAGCGTTTCATTATCTTTCCAACGAGTACCATAGTGCTATATAAAAAACGGAGAAAAAAACGACTATTTTTTGTGGGGTTTTGTTCATACAGGAAAAAAAACACAAAGTGTTCAGGTTATTCATTAATCATGTTTTTTCTTTTAAACCAAGTTCTTATATACGATGTTGAAATTCAGCCCAATCGCCATGCTATAATTGGAATTTTACTCTTCTAAAGATGGATAGGTGTACTTCATCCAGAGAAGATAGGAAAAAGAATCGCGCAACACTGCAACACATGGTGTCACCTTATAGCAAGGTTATTTTGTATTTATTTAATTACAAGAGTAATAATTATTAATATTAGTATTATTAAAATGGTTATATTTTTCAACCCCGGGACACTCCCGGGATAAAAGCTAGTAACCTATAAAAATATTAATGCGTGAATCATGATGCAGAATTATATAAGACTTTTCTTTTTATCAATAATTCATTTGTTTGACGTTTTCCATACGTACTTTACAATCACGGCAATTAATAAATTACTATAATAAGCAAGACTTTTAAATTCAAGAAAACCATCTATAAAAAAGCGTTGTTCCTTCAAAAATTATACAATACGGCAATAACCCAATTATTATTCAATCATCACCTCCTTACTCTTATTTCTTGATCAAAAACTAATGGCCACAAAAAAGGTTCAAAAACCTTCAATTGCAACTAGAGTTCTAAAGGCACCAGGAAGAGTTATCTCAAAGATCCGAGACTTGTACATCTCTAGCATGTACTCATGTGCCTCGGGCATGGGCGGCCCGACGGGTCCTTACACGTCGGGCCTGCCAAAAAGCTACAGCACCACGTCATCAAGAGCGAGCGAGGATTACGCCGAGCTGATGAGGATTGCTTCCACCAAAAGTTTGGGTAATAAGTTGGATCATCCTGACTATCTTGGTAGGCAACAGTCCACGTCTACGGTGGTGCCTCGTAGTCAAAGCGTGGCGATCGGACGAATCGATGAAGAGGGGTCTTGTCGATTCCCGGATGATTTTCGGTTAACTTCAGATATGTTTCCAAGGAGCAGAAGTCATGCAGTTTCAAGTAGTTATGCATGAGACTATATATGTATGTAGGTTTAATATTTTTTTCCTTGTCTAATTGGTGACTTTAAATTGTAATACGAATTTTAAGAACCCTTGTTGTGATTTTAATTTCATTGTGTATATTGAAAATAATTCATTGTAAATTTGCAATGGGATATATCTTTTTGATTAATTCAATACAAAAAGATCGGTTTTTTCTTTGTTGACTGGCTATTTTTCCCTTTTTCATATTGTTAATGTGACCAATAATCATAAGTTGGTAGTTAAGGGCATATAAATCATAAAGCAGCCACCTGTTTTGTCTCTAGTCTTGAATTATTCAAACATTTGATTAATATTTGCAATTTTATAGTTGGACTTGGTCTTATCTCTTTAGAGTTTTGGGCAACAGAAGCTTTGTATATGTTTAAATGTTTGATGTAACATGTAGTTTTTAAAATATGAGGTGGGACTAGGAAAATTGTCGCAAGTAGGAGTTCAAAATAATTTTGATTGAATTTAATCAATATATTACGGGATATGTATGAGAACTAGTATTTGACCCGCGGGTATTACCTCATAGACACGTATCTAACCCGGTAAGAATAAATACGACGGGGAAAAACATCATGCATGAGACTCGAACCCACGAACGCGGTTAAAAGGTAGGTTTCTCTACCAACTAAACTAGAACGATTTTCTCGCATCCATGTAAGAAAAATGGTAGCTGACACACAATTCGTTATATAACAAAAAATATAAAATTTCAAAGAGAAGTTAGTTTTGAAATTTAGTTTCATATAATTATTTATAGTATTCTATCTCAACTTTGATACGTGTCTTTTTTTCTAGATTTTATTATTTAATGTTGATGGTGACATATTGGACTGATGAGGAGCAGTGGTGCCCTCTCTCAACTAGTAGTGCAGGGTTTTTGTGTGGTTGTGATATTCTGGTTATTCAGTGCTAAAAAAGTGACATTTTGCTATAAAATTTTCTTACGTTAAAAAATGCGTCACAAATTTTAACAAAGTTGCTACTCATTTGAGACGAAAAAAAATCTATAATTTTTTTAGCAAATTTGCGACACAAATATATCCACAAATTCAATGCGTCACAAATTTCCTACACCATTTTTTGTAGAAAATGCGTTGAAAATTGTGTTACAAATATGTAGTAATTAGTTTGCGACGAGGGTTTTTCTAACATCAAGGTTTTGTTGAAAATGCATTTGTGACGCATTTTTCAACGCATTTTCTACAAAAGGTGAGAAAGAATGTTGCCGGCTGGGCGGCATAGGCCATAGGGTGGAGTCCACTAGTCCAGTAGTGGGAGTAAGGGTTTTGCCATTGATTGTAAGTGTCGCGGCCCCAAGACTGGTGACTGCGTCCCCTTCCACGTCCCCGGAACCGGCCACTAGAGCCACGTCCCCGAGAGCGGTCAGGGTAAGTGTCCGATGGTGTGGGTGAGGGATTGGCTTTTGATGTGGTGTTTAGGGTGGTATTAGCGGTTTTGAAGGCGTGCAGCCGTGAAGGGTTGTTCAGCTTTACTGGATTCCACCATACACAGTTTAGATCGGGCTTTATAAAAAGGCAGGAGAGGATCTTGACCCTGAAGAATAGTGCCCATGCTTTCATATTGTTCTGTAAGACCGGCGATGAGTTGTAGGACAAGGCCGTCGTTATCGACAGGGTGACCGACACTGGCTAATTGATCGGAAATGGGTTTAAGCTCTTGACAATAGGCTGACATGTTTTGAAAATTTTCTAGGCGGGTATTAGTGAACCGGTGACGAAGGTATAAGGCACGGGCACTCTTCTTATCTTGAAAAAGATTTTCAAGGGTGGTCCATGCCTCATAATTATGCAGTTTTGTTATGGCCGGGTTCGATTATGGTATGGACAAGGTTTTTAGAGATCGTGCCAACGATCCATTGAAGGACAATGGCGTCGAGTCTCTCCCAAACCTCATTCGGGGATGAAGAGGTGGCGGGTGATTTATCTTTGTCAGTGGCGAGTGGAGGAGTGGTGGGTGATTTATCTTTGTCAGTGGCGGGTGGAGGAGTGGCGGGTGGAGGGCGGGGTAAAAGGTGGTCATAAACTTGATAAGCCTTGTAGTGGATTTTAAAGAGCTCCGACCATGTGGGCCAGTGACCGGTGTCCATCTCGAGGGTGATGGGTATAAAATTGGTGATACTGGAGACGGTGACCGCGGGATGAATTTTATTATCCATAGGTGGGATCCGAATAACGAACAGAAGGTTAGGCAGATGCGAATGAGAAGAAAAGGAGGGGTATAATTCGGAAAAGAAGGAGAAGAAAAATCGGGAGGTTTAGGGCGGCAGAAGGGTGATGGGATGGCAGCAGTGGGCAGCCGTAGATGGAGGATCAATGATGGTTTCGTGATACCATATTAGAGATTAATCCTTGAGATCTTTCATTGAAACATACAAAGTATTTATACAAGAATATGCCTGTCGCTAATATGGAAGGTGCAACAACCTTTCCAATAATTTCTCAATTACAATTAATCACAATTAATCTACATAAATGTATATTATCTATTAGTGACGCATTTTTTTCCGTAAGAAAATTTTGTAGCAAAATGCTACTTTTCTAGTTGTGAGTATGGTAGTAGGGTGTCATCTGCTTTGGAAAAAAGAATAAAAAACGCAGTCACCACATGGCCCAATCATACGATGCCATGTGGTCTAGTTAGAGAATGGTCCGCTATGCGTTAGGAATTCGGTTGATATCATTTTGATTCGTTACAGTTTCAATATAGTATTGGATGTTAGCAGTTAGCAGAATAATTAGTTTAACCTAAGCCGTCATTCCAAAGAGTTGTTACATTTGTTTTACATAGAGTTAATAGCTAAAATTGTCCCTGAGGTTTGGTCACTTTTGCCATTTCAGTCCAAAACCAAAACCAAAATCTTTTACATCTGAGTCCTTTAGTTTTACGTTTTTTTTTTTTTTTGCCAAAATCGTCCCTGACATTAACCCAGTTAAATTATTTTGTTAAGTTGAGGGGCATTTATGTCTTTTTGCATACCTATTTATTTTTTAATATTTTTATTTGCCAAAATCGTCCCTGCTGCCAAACGCTCCTTATTTTCCTTTATCTTCTGCTAAATTCGTTACCAAACACCTCTCTAGTTAGTCTTATCCTTACACCCAAACACCCTTTATTTAAATTTTAAACCCTCCTCTTTGCCTTCCACCCAAACACCCTCTATATGTGTGTTCATCGTGTATTAGCCAACAACAATTATACCACCACCGCCACAACCTCCTGGCGCCGACGACAACCACTAAAATGTCGCCTTTCAAGAAAATAGTACCAATAAATTGCATTTTCTTCTCTATATTCCTGTGTGACATGGTGATGGGCTCTGACAATTCAGTTTTGAGTTTTTTAACTTTTACTGAACTAAAAATTGCATTTTTTTTGGTTGGACAAGGGATGGGCCCCAACAAATCTACACACAATTAATCTCCCTGTGGGTTGTTGGCCCTTACGGTGCTCGGAGTGGGGCGGGAATGAGGGCGGGAAGGGGGGAACACCGCCGCAAGGTGGCGTGTGAGGGGCGGGAATGGAGCGGGCGTGGGGAGGTGACCGGCGTGGGGTTTGGGTGGGGGTGAGGTGGCATGGTATGATTGGGTATGGTTTAATTATTAGTTTATATGTATAAAAAAAAATCTTATACTTTTGATTTTTTGGCCGGTTAGTTTAAAACAAAAAAAAAATTAAATAAAAAAATTAAATAAATAAATTAAATAAAAAAAATTAAATAAATAAAAAAACATTACATAATTAAATTACTTAAATAACCATTACATAATTACTTAAACAACCATTACATAATCCTAATTCCTAAATTAATTATTTAAACACTAGATAATTCTTAAAGGCTCCGTCTATTTCACTCCCCCCCCCCCCCCCCCCTTCTATTTTCACCCCCCTGAAAGCGCCTCGCTTAGGCCTAAGCGAGACGCTTTCTTTACTTTTTAACTACCTCGGTACGAGGTCAGAAAAAGCTGATTTTTGACTCGAAGCGCCTCGCTTAGGCCTAAGCGAGGCGCTTCGGATCAAAAAAAAAAAAATTTTGGTCTTTTGAGTTGGTTTTTTTTTTTTTTTTTTTTTTTGCAGTCAGACGTTTTTCAAAAGAACATTTTTTATGTCAATGGGAGGGTAAACAAAATCGTCAATCCGACTGTTGATTTCTTTCTGCAACAAGGAACAAAATGTCAGCTTTTTCCTGCCACCTTTCAATCTCACTGTCCAACAACTGAATTTTATTTGCTTGCATGAAATGTTTATTTTAATTGTCCGTTTGACAAACGCCTGGCTAACCTGTCCAGTTATCAATCTCATTGTCCAACAACTGAATTTTACTTGCTTGCATGAAAAGTTTATTTTAACGATGATCCATGGTCAACGATAGCGGTCAACGATGAAGACAACCTGAAAGTGGATACCATGGATCAGAGAGATTTAAGCTAATCAAACTCATATCTCAAGCCGGGGCAAGTTATGTTGTAGCATCTTTGACCATCTTCTTGTAATTACTTTCAAGTTTCTTTATAATCATTGAAGACAACTTTTCAGTTGTTATCCGAGAGATAGCGGTCAACGATGAAGACAACCTGAAAACAACCGGATGGTTGGTAGCTATAGGTAAGAACATTGTGGATGAGGATTGTTTATCTTCCCATTGATTTCAAGTATGTTGCCTTCATCGTTGACACACAAGACGAATGTTGCAACATGAGTTCGACCAAGATGACACACGAAGCTTTAGACTCCAACCGGATCCAAGTATTACTGTAATGATCAGGAACATTCCAAATAACTGTTCAATTTCAGCTTTTGTTTAACTATTTTAGCAACTTCCATAGAGAAGTTATCAATCTCACTTCTCACTGTCCATGTTTACCTTCAGCGTCCAACGGTAATGAGTAACCTAGTAACCTCTACAATGATGTGATTTGTTTTAGATAAGGAGGTATATGTACAATGAACTTTTCATGCAAGCGAGTAAAATTCAGTTGTTTTACTAATTTCATAGTCTTGATACTTTTAACAATCGGATCGGCGCTAACGATGAGTTTGATGAATCATTGTACGTGGTCTAATCAGGTATATATACAATGATGTGATTTGTTTTAGATAAGGAGGTATATGTACAATGAACTTTTTACGCTAAATAAAACCGATTAATGTTCTTTATATATGAATAGTGACCCTCTGGAAATCATCGTTGGTATTAATGGCAAGATATGTGGCTTTAGTCCTTTACGCAGGTTTGCCAGAGGGTCACTATTCATACACACAACTTTTTGCTCTAGTGGTGTGCTCTACCTTTTTGACAAACACCTGGCTAACCTGTCCAGTTATCAATCTCACTGGCAATCATCGTTGGTATTAATGGCAAGATATTTGGCTTTAGTCCTTTACGCAGGTTTGCCAGAGGGTCACTATTCATACACACAACTTTTATGTTCTTTATATATGAATAGTGACCCTCTGGCAAACCTGCGTAAAGGACTATATGTGGCTTTAGTCCTTTATATGAGTAATGTCATGCACAATGTGTACTCACAGTGACATAGAACACTTTATATGAGTAAAACGATCGCTTTACCTGAAAACAACCGGGTGGTTGGTAGCTATAGGTAAGAACATTGTGGATGAGGATTGTTTATCTTCCCATTGATTTCAAAGGATATTCATGTGAGAATGATTTCGTTACTGTAATGATCAGAAACATTCCAAATAACTGTAATGATCGCTACGGTTAGTGGATACCATGGATCAGAGAGATTCAAGCTAATCAAACTCATGGCAACCTTTGTTTGATTATACTCGTGTACACCTTTATCAGGTTCTTTTGGCCCTAGGTACAAAAAGGTTATAAATGTTCATATCGTTTCAGGTTGCCTTCATCGTTGACCGATATCTCTCCGATAACAATTGAATTTTACTTGCTTGCCTGAAAAGTTGTACCGGGTATAGAGCAATTATACGCAGGTTTTCCAGAGGGTCATTATTCATACATAAAGAACATTAATCGGTTTCATCTTTGTTTCTTGAGTTCAACTTTTCATGATCTACCTTTACATTATTATTATTATTATTTACATTATTATCGTATTTGCAACTTAGTTCCTCATTTCTCAAAAAGTAATTAAAAACACTTAAAAATGAATTAAAAACAATTGTTGCGAGTTAGGTTTAGTTGGAGGACCACGTACAATGATTCATCAAAGTTGTACAAAGCTGGATGTTTTTACTGGAAAACCAAAACGAGCAATTAACGAAGCGAAACAGAGAGATATAATTTTCTTGGCTTGGAAACAACTTAAAAGAACAAAAAATGAATTAAAATTATTTTTTGGTGATTAACAGATAATTTTAAAGAATTAAAAGAAATTCAATTTTTTTTTAAAAAAAAGGCCAAAGCGCCTCGCTGGTGGTGGGGGGTGGGGGTGGCAGTCCGAGGGTGGGGGCCGACAACATTAGTCGGTCCATTTCGTTAACAGCCATGACATAATCCATGGTCCAGACCATTTCCTCATCCGTCCAGTCATCATCGGCTTCAGGAGGAGGAAAGGTTGGTTGTGCAGCAGCAGCAGGAGGAGGGGGATATAACCAATGTTGTGGAGAAGGAAGAGGAGGTTGTGCAGCAGTAGGAGGAGGAGAGGAGGTGAATGGTAGTCTCCGGGGGCGGCCCCGTCCCCGGACCCGGCGAGAGTACTGCCAGACATTAGACGGTCCGGCAGCTCCTGGTTGAAAACCGGCCATATTATTCATTGTTTGGAGGATGAGGAATTGGAGGTGTGACTGAAAAATCAGTTTTGGTGTTGTAGAAATATGACCGTTTGGGGGGGAAAACGTTTGAAATTTAAAGTTTGAAATTTAAACGTTTGGGGGGGGGGGGGGAATTGAAATTCAAACGTTTGGGGGGGGGGGGGGGAGGGATTTATAGGGTTAGAAATATAATTTTTTATATTATTTTTTAATATTAATTATTTTTTTATTAATTTAATATATTTTATGTTTAAATTATTATTATTATTATTATTATTTTATTAATCTATGAAAGTTTTTTATAAAAAAAAAAAGAAAAAAGAAATGTCACATGTCACTTCCTCCCCCCCCCCCCCCCCCCCCACACACACACAAGGGGCCCACAAGTGCCACATGACGTTTCATCCCCCTCTTTCCCCACCACTCCGAATAATCTTAACAATTGATTTTTAATAAAGAAACAAACCTATCATATTCCTAAGTTTTATCAATTACACTTGCAATCATACCCATGTAATTATAACCATTTGCCTACAACGACAACCAACTTTTTTTTCTTTAGAAAGCCAAAAAGAAAAAAAAAAACATATTTTACTTTTAATCTCAAGCAGGATAATCAAACGGCAGAGGAACCACCGAGCCCGAATCCCCTAAACTCGGGTGAACGAACCCATAGCTACGCAACACCTGATTATCCCCAAAGTTCAATGCCTTTTGCATAGCGTCCCAACACCCTTGCCTAGAATACATTTCATTATGCGTACCACTACACGGCTGACACCCCGTAAAATGTGTCATAAACGGCCGTCTCCACCCCTCCCTCCCATACCCCGCGTCCTTCAAATACTCCTCCCACGTTGTAACATACGCCCCCCTCACCTTCTCCGCATGCCTCCTCCTTAACTTACGCACCCGCCTCTCAACGCCGTTATACCTCTCCGTTATGTTCTCCAACTTCCCCACTATATCCATCCAATAACCCTCAAAATAATACCCATCTTCCACATAAATTTTACTCCCCCATTTTTCTTTTTCTTCTAATAATAAATAAACCAAACCCGTTTGATCATCGGACTCAGGAAAAAACTTGTCTTTACATGTTTTTCTTAACAACTCGCCCCATTTTTCATAATTCGGAGTTTGGGGCCCCATACCCGACCAAACATCCATAAAATCCAAAGCCCATTGACTATTTCGGATCAAAAACACACCTGCATTTAAACTAGTCCAACTTTTCTTTTTATAAATTAATTCGGGCCAACCATGTACAACAAAATTATAATCTTTGTAACGGTGTAACGGAAGTTTAAAATCCATATCAGTGAATGTGGCGTCCGAGTCGACCCACCAGATCCACTCGGCCTCTGGGTGGGCCAACATTGTCGCGCGTACCGCGGGAATCTTGGCCCAATAGGTGAACATTTTTGGGTGGAGGAGGACATTATTGTAGAATATGTCGTATCCGTGGATACGACAATAGTCTACTTTGTTTTTGAAAAAACGTAATAGTAAATGGTCTCCTATTGGGTTTTGGCATGGGGTGGATTGTGACCCCGTTACTAACATGACCCGGGTTTCTAACCCGGGTATGCAAGAAGGGTGGAGCCAAAGCCACTCTTTTCTTTTTTGGTCCCAGTTTGTTATGGGCTTTTCTATGGTGTAGGTTAGATTTGGGTCGTCATAGAATGTTGATTCGGGTGGGTCATGGGTTACATTAAAGTTAAACCCATGACCACCCGACTCACCTGGAGTAACAGTGTATTCTGTTACTCCGGGTTTAAAAGTGATGGTGGAGTTGGGGGATGGGAAAGTGAAACTGATAATGGGCCAAAAGGCCCATAGAAGTGAGAGGGCAACAACGGCTCCCCCAACAAGGGGTATTCCGGTGGAGACAAACGATGAAGTTTTTCTGTGATTTGGCATATTGATAGTGGCTATTTGATCAAAATGGCTCGCGAGACGCCATTTTAATAGAAGAAAATTTGACGAAAATTTGTGAGATCAGCTTAGAAGAAAAATTGAATAGAAGGGTGTGAAAATACTATATTAAGGAGTGATGGACTGGATACAGTTATTGATGAGGTTAATGGTGACGGTAGTGATAAACATATTTAGTTGTGGACTTGTGATTTTAAGGCTTTCGGCTGGGTTGGTCATTGGCATACTGTTTTTAGAAGGTTGATTAATTGCCTGGGTCACACGGTTGCGTATAGCTGACTAGTGTCATACTGATTTTAAGGCTTTTGCATGAAATGGAAATAATAAGTAGATATTTAATTGTTTTTTTTTTTCTAATAAATTTTTATCGTTCTAACTTTTTTTATAGTAAAACGAAGACACAAGTATATGTCTTAGTGGTTGATATAAAGATTTTTTATTGGTAGTATAAATTTTAATGAAAATGGTCCTATGGTATGGTGGCATCAAAAGATAACCAAGTGGTTCCTATTGCCGGTTTGAGTACTTTTTCCCCAGCGATTATGTACTTTGACTACACGATGACGATGAAAAGTATATAACTATTTTCAAGGTTGTACTTTGGCCGGAAATTGGTCCGACTAGGGTCGATCTGGTCCGATTTGGGCCGACTAACACCGCCTTTGACCGGCTTTGATTTTTTGAGTGATTAACTGAAAATTACTCAGTAGAGCTCCGATCAGCGATTAATTGCCGATTGTTCGCGATTTTTACAACAATGACTATTTTACATTTATGTTTTGTATGGTAAACTAAACCAGCACACGTTTGGATCGGTAACTTCGTGAAATATTATTACGCACTTCGACTAATTGGCAATGATGAAGTTTCTTTTTTCTTTTCTTTTTTTTGTTGTATTTTACGTTTATGTTTAGTGAATATAGTATTTTATTATTCTTTTTTCTATTTAAATATGTAAGATAAGATACATGTTTCCCAGTTCATTGCGAGAGAAAATCTCATATTGGTAATAAGTGAATACCGCAAATACATATATACAAAGCCTCGCTGCATCGCGTGATCCAACCCATTGATTACCAACAATTTGCTTTTCCTAAGTAAAAGTATGACCATATAATCACAATATAATCACAATATTTAATTTGAATTATGTCAAGTAATTAATTGCATGCTTTTAACAATAAAATCACAATTTTGAGGTATATCTTGCATGAAAAGTTCTTTTGCTTACCTTAGCCACTCATGCGTTGCAATCTCACTATTCTTGCCACACTCACAGTCACATTGGTTACTTATTTTCACACTACCCATACTGTCCAAGTATGGATCAAATACACACAAAGGTTTTTTAATCACCTTGTCACTTTAAGGGAATTTTGACACTCGATATCACTATCCTAATATCTCATCTTAATCAGTCATTAAAAGGCTACCTCTTATGATTCATAGCTTGGTCATTAAGAGGCTACCTCTTAAGTCTTAATGACTATTAAGATGCTATCAAACAGTCCCTTAGACTAACCCATTTGTTACAACTTGCTATTACGGCTTCATAACCAAATTATATTTTCATAACATTTTTAGAAGCAATTTGTATAATTAAAAACTATTGTTAACCATCTAGAAAGTTTTAATAATATAAACAATTCATTTTAACACTTAATTCATGTCTTAAACATAATTATGTACAAAACTTATCTTTTAACGCAAAGGTGTAAAGATAGATACATGTCCAGGTAGAAGGTTTAAGAAGCTGTTAACATTAGTAAGCCACCTTGCAGAGCTATCACATCAAAGTGTTAAGGTTTTAAAGTTCAATACATACAATAGTAATAGTGTAAAGTTGGATATCTTTTTGCAGCTTGCACATACATGTGTGCGCGCACACAGCGGCGTGTATGACAACTCATGCACGACTCAAAACCAATTGCAAAAATCAAATCACTACGCTACTGGTTGGGGTTCATGTACACATTATGCCGTGTAGTTGGCAAAATCAGCAAAAGTTAAAAGACCAACCTTAGAGCTTTAAAAAATATTAGTTTAGCGGGTAACACGCACAATACTTTCAAAGGCTTGGAGAGCCAATTTTGGAAGTACAAACACCCGAGGGTGCGGTTAATCATACAAAGCGGCAGAAATAAATGAGGGAAGTAACACCAACACTTTGATTTATTGAAATGAAAGAAAAAGTAGCTTCAGACTTTAATTATCCACTAATTCTCGGTTGTTTTTGGAAGTCCCTTCCATTTGAAGTTGTCTGCATATGCCTTTGCCTGCATTAGAACAAACAATATAACATTATAAGGCCATTACCAAGTAATGACAGTCGTGCAAAAATTCTTTATCTGGGCTAGTCTAAACGTGGCAAACCAAGCACGTTGGACATCTACTATCTAGTAAAAACAAGCTATATATAAAAATAATTGATGGTCGTGCGCAAAACAACAAATCAAGTCTTTGACATGTAAGATAATTAAACCAGTACATATATTTAAGGTTGAGAGACAAACCTTCAATAGGGGCGTCTGGTGCTTCTTGACCTGCACATAAGAGTCACTTAAACGATTAACTAATAAACAAAATTGAAGAGCAAAAGATCAGAAACTATAACCAACTTAAAGTGGAACGAACAAGCACCACCTAATACAACAACATAAACAGTTGTGTAGGTTAAAACATATAGTACACTTAATAATATCAAACGTACATGAGTTGTCTAAGTTACAACATACAGGTGAAAACCTTAAAGGAAATAATTTCTTTAATAAAACCTTTGAGGGAGTTGTAAACCTATGACCTTAGAATACTGTGGGGGTGCGCTTTTAAACAGTTTCCAAGGGCGTGATGATTTTGTAAGAGGAAAACAGCACTGAATGGAAATACATACACAAGACATCCAAAAGCAAGAACATGACAGATGAAACTTATAAAAACCATAGAGAAAACGATCTAAATATTTACAGAGTAAAATACATATGTTCAACAGACTTGGTAAATTAATATGTCCAAAAGCATATATGATAACAAACACGAAGTTATAACAATATAGCTTATATAGTTCTCACCGTATAGTCCCAACCATGCCTTTCTGCAAATGCTTTTGCGTCTGCTTCACTACCGAAACTAAGTGCTGAGTCACCAACATTTGCATACGGATCCCCTGTGGATGTCCAACCCATCAATGGATTTTCCCACCTACATAAAACAAAACAACAATAAGCCCACTATCCTTCGCATGTCAAATAATTAGGCATAAGATGGTTTCCAGCAAACAATGCAATATGTGAGCCCATACAAACAGGAAAAATCAACCCGTTTATAGATAGAAATGGCTTGGTTTGAGTAATTGGGCTATACTTAATCTATTACAGGTCAGATAGGTATAATTAGAATTTAGAAGAAACGAACAGAATAGAAACTTTGGGTTGAAAGTCACCCATAGCGTACTTTAATGCACAGAAACTTCATCGTTTTTGTAATCCCTTTGGCATGTCACTTCATGCTTAAAGTAAATCAGGCATGGGATTGTCTCTGGAAAACAATGCAATATGTTTTGCCATACAGGTGGCAAACTTGACCCATTCATAGGTAAAAGTGGCAAAATTATAGTAGCTGGATTATAGTTTATCTATTACAGGTCAAATGGTGAGATGAGCATAATTACAAAACAGCTACAACAAAACTGCGGGTTAAGAGTAAACCCACGGTGTATATAAATGCATAAAACCTCCTAGGCTCCTCTATCATTTTTGTAATCCTCCTTAAATTGTCGATTATTACTAAATTTCAAAATAGAATCAGAGAACCAAACCACTTACCAACCTGACTAATTTGCCACATCTAGTAATATAGCCTACTAATTAGAAACAAGTGAAGACATATTTAAAGCTCCGTGTTTTCTTGGCTTTCCAAATTACATAATGAATTTAACTTGCTTAACAGTAAAGCCACTAAACAAGATACAAATAGTAACATAGTTTTAGCAGTGTGTTTTTAAGAAAGTTTCAAACCAAGGTTAGGAGTCTTCTTTTAACTTCACTTTAAACATCTAAAACAATTCTAAAGTGTAAGAGAGATCTATGAAGTAAGATGTATTGAGCTGATGAACATAGACTGCTATTAACATACGTTTTCAAGCAGCTAGCTATCTAAATGAATGAAGCTACTTCCTAGACTTGTAATGTTAGTACAATTTAAACTTTTAAAGTAGACAAGAAAGAATCTTTACTTCTGTGTGGACATAAAATTGATTTTCCATTTTCCAACTTTTCCAGCTCCTTGCTGCGAAGCTGTCCGGGCAGGTGAATAGATAATAACCTGACATTCATTGAAGTTATATCATTATTTTATCATCGCAAAGTAAACATGTTAACACCAATTCAAAATATTTTTCCCCAAGAGCGAACAAATCTTAAATCCATGTATATAGAACATGAAACAAATAGCAACAAATAAAATGGTGTGAACATCAAGTCATCGACTAGACAGCAAGGGAAAAGTAGTTACATGTAAAAGCTCTTCAAGACTTTTAGTATATCACTTTTCCTACAAGTATGTGCACTGCTTTTTTTTTTGCTTTTTTTTTTTTTGATCGGCTAGCTCAACTGGTCACAGACACTGCTGAGACTGACGCGGACCCTGGTTCGAGACGGCGCCAAAGCGTCTTACCTCTTAACTGAGATATTACCCCGAAAGATAATCATACCACCCAGGCCAGCCAAGGTTGCTGGGGGCTACCAGGAATCGAACCGGTGACCTCTATGAGGATGGGAACCCTTTAGGGAAAACCCACCCCCACATCAAACCAGCTGGGCTGGAGATCATCGGCAGTATGTGCACTGCTTACATGCCTGACATTCAACACAGCTAACAATACTAATGATTAAAAGAATGACTAGTGAGGTGAGAGAGTTGCTAATACTACACTCACTAATCTCATCCTTGATGACTAACGGCCATTAATCTTAAAAGAAATACACTTGACATCTTCGATGTGTGCACAAATTCCGGCAAAAAAAAAATGCCCACGTTCTCCGTCAACTAGCATTTCACATTTTCTTTGTTTAAGCCATTATCACGTAGTATGATAATATAATGGAAATAGTTTTCTAGAGTTGCTTCTCGTTTGTTTAAGCCAAGTTCTTACCGATTCGGTACATAACAACCTTCCATACATTTGTAAACTGACCTAACTCTCAAAACAACACATTTCACATCGCGCACAGCATGCCGAAAACAATACACAACTACAAAGATTTTTAAAAAAAAAAAAAAAGTCAAGTAAATATAAAAAAGTTCACAACAAGGTATCAATCACAATTTTATAACTGACAACAGTCAACAAACGCATATAGCTGGCAATCAACTCCACCATATAACAGACATGTATAACCAGAGTGATATAAAACGACATCGTTCTAAACAAAACCCTAGATTCGAAATCCGGCTAATCGAGGAACCAAAATAAACATAAAATCATGTTCTAATAAGTTTGAAATAAAGAAAATGAATAATAATAATAATAATAATAGAAGGGAGTGAAAGAGATGGGATCTTACCCTCCTTTTAAGATGTTGGTCAGGAATACCGGAAACGGTACCGATTTCGCCTGCTTTGTACTCGACAGATAAAGCGTCTGTGGAGAATCGATTGAGGAGTTGAGGGATTACTGATCGATGAGCATTATTGGTTCCCAGACGACGGAGAGAGGTCGCCATTTTTTGTTCACGTTTTGGGGGCGTATGGAATGCGGAGGAGACTTTACCCTCAAAAAAACAATGCTTTAATTTTTTATTTTATTCTTTTTAACCAACAATTTCTTCTAAATTTAATCAAGTACACTTAAAAAAAAACAATTTTTTTTCTAAATTTTTTAAGAGATATATGGTACATCATCAAATGCTGCCGTGAGGAAATGGTACGCAATGATGGTGACAAACCCACCAAGGCTGACAAGCTGGCACGGATCTGATAGAACACGGAGTTCGGTCAACCTTAACGGGGTGACGACTTCGATTAGCATTGTGACAATAGGTCACTCATAAGAAAGTCACCGTTCAAAATTTTTTTTTTTTAACTCTTAACTCTTTAATTGTGAAATACACCAATTATTATAGAAATTTTCCCTTAGACAATTATTAGAATATAATTTAGTGACTCCTACTAATGCTTCTAATGTAAAAGGTGGTGCATGTTGACTCCTACTAATGCTTCTAATGTAAAAGATTTGCTGATTCTTTCAGATTCGGTACATGGTTCAAAGTGGGCAAAGAAGATTATCTGAGGTATCGTTATGACTAGGGGTAAGCAGAATTGGGCCGGACCGAAAAATACCCGAGGACTGAACCGAAAATCCATCAAAACCGACCCGAGTATGGTTTTTAGGTTCTTTAGTCGGTCCAAGAATATTACACCAGCCGGTTCTCGGGTCGGGTTGGTCCAGGAGCACATGGATACCGAGAAAAACCGATGGACCGAAGTAATATTATAAAATAACGACCTGCTATATATTAGGCGGAAAATCTTGGGCCTAAATAACAATTTTGAAACAGTAATATTCTGAACTGATGATATCAATTAACAAATTATCAATCCTTAATGAAACAGTTGCTGATTACGAAACTGTGGTCATACATTTGTAATCAGCCTGTGGCTGCTACTGCAGACCTGCAGTAACTTAATGGGTCAATCAAAAAACCATGTTGCTACAGTAACTTAATGAGTTAATGGGTCAAAAAAAAACCATGTGGCTGCACTAACTTAGATTCTTAATATTTTATCAACTAATTCTCGAAACCTATATTGGATTGCCTCCATCTTTCATGTTACATATTGAATTAAAATACAAGTATCTAATACTATTACTTTTACATCAAAATGAACACCAACACTAAGTAACTAAACACTAATAGCATATATGCTTGTTGATGTTTATGCAAATATGACGTATGTTTCAGATATTATATTTGAAAATTTTCTAAGCATATTGTTGCGACAGTGAAGGCCAACTCTATCTGCAAGAGCTTTGAATTGCAAAAACCATGTTTTGCTTGACCCAACACTTGATTGGTACAGTCTCCTTAGAGAAAATGCAACAAATGTTTTAGTTTTTCACTTAGGAATTCTATCGAACACCTGGTGTGCAAACATATTGTACATACCAATCAAACACAATCAACCCAACTAATTAGCAAACAACACACCATCAACATATAAAATCAACAATATACAAAGTTACAAGTTACAACAACACAGATTAACCATCACCATCCAAAATCAAGATAAAAAGTTCAAAAAAGAAATCTAACCTGAAATTTTTTGGTTCAGAAGACAAATCGTAACAGAATAGATGGATTTTTTGATGTTGATTGTAACAAATCGAAGGTTTTTTGATGTTGGATACGATGTTGCAGATCGGGTTCGGGTATAGAATCCTGGACCGATGGAACCGGGTGTGAAGGGACCGAAGACCGAACCTAATCTTAGGGTTTGAATTCGGTTCTTGTTTTATGTAAGGATCGGGTCTCGGTTCGGATCGGGTTTGGTCGGGTCGGGTCGGGTTTGGACCATTGCTCACCCCTAGTTATGACTACTTGTTGGGAGGTCTGGAGAGTGAGAAATGCCAAGGCTTTTGAAGGGGTGACTCCGAAAGTTCATTAGGTTTTTGCGACTATAAAGTCTTTGTCCTTTTTGTGGCTTCGTAGTCGATCTAAATTTAAAACCATACAGTGGAAGGGTTGGAACGTTTAACCATTGTATATGATGTGATGATGTAACGGTTTGTTTTGCTAGTCCTTGTTTTGAGACTATCCGAAGTGGGCGTGGAAAAGGGGCTTGAAGGGGGGGGGGGGGGGGGGGGGGAACACTGCTGCCAAGGGGCTTGGAAGAGGGGCGGGAAGGGGGAGGCGGGGAGAAGAGGCATGGCGTGGGGGCACTTGCTTTTGGTTGTGATTGACTGATTTTTTTAAACTTTAACACACACACTCATAATAATAATAATAATAATAATAATAATAATAATAATAATAATAATAATAATAATAATAATAATAATAATAATAATATTCCTTTCCCCCTCCTCCCCCCCCCCCCCCCCTCCACTCCCCACAATTTTTATCCCCTCCACGAGGGACCCAAAAGTGTCACATGACGCTTCACCCCCCCCCCCCCACTCCTTATAGTCTGAGAGCGCGTCTATTTTTTAATGAAGTTAACGGTTCAATTTTTTTTTTTAAGTTTACACGAGTTTTTACACTTTTAAAAAATATAATTAAATCTTTTTTTTGCTTTAATCCACAATTTAAACAATGACGTCTATGTTTGTTACGATATACGTTTAAAGACAAGTACTTTAAACGTGATTGTCCTGAATGGAAGAAAAAGAAATCTCAATACCATAACTTAAAGAAGCATGGAACTGGATCTCCTAAAAGCTCTTATGGTGTCAAGTGTTGAATCTAAGCCTTGTTGGGTAATGGATTTTTGGTGCTTACCACATGCCTCCAAACAAAGATCATCCATGTTACTTTAAAGATAGAGAATGGAACTATGGTTGAATGGCATGATGTTAGATACATTCCCATCGATTAAAAAGAAATTTGATATCGTTGGGAACTTTTGAAAGGAAATGATATCCTATTAGTCTAAGGGATGGGAAAGCTAAAGGTCATAAAGGGTTCTTTAGTGGTTGTAACTGGTACAAGGAAGAAAACAATAAAAATGGGGTAGTGGTGGAGTGGTTTGTGGTGCATGTGTGTGTTTTGAGGTCTTGGGTTCGAGACCCATTTGTTTCTTTTTCCGTTCAAAAAAAAAAATATATATCTATGTATTAGATGGAAGTTTGATCAAGTGTTCTGTATTTGTAGCAGAAGGTAATTCAGATAGCATTGCCATGAAATGGCGTAAAAGACTTGGTCATATGGAGCAAGGATGAGCATTTCGGTATTAATTATCGAAAATACCGATTCTGATACCGAAAATACCGATTCGTTTTCGGTACCAAGTTTTGACGAAAATCGGTATCGATAGTTTTGGTTCGGTATCGGTATTTTACCTTAAAAAACCGATAGCGTACCTATACTGATGTCGTACTATATATTTCCAGTATTAGAATCAAATTTTGGCAAAAATCGGTATCGGTATTTTCAGCAGGATCGGTTCAGTATTAGAATCAAACTTTTAGACCATGAAAGGGGCTTGAAATGGGCAAGGGTGTAATGGTGGGTGAAATGAGTATTTTTAAAAAAATAAAAACAAAAAAAAATGATTGGTGCCTTCATTGCTTTGGACACTTGGCAGAAAATTATTGGCCCATCAAAAATTTCACCTACGCAAAATATTTCGCTTGGGGCAGGTTAACGCCTCTTTAACATGGAGGGGGACGGTGTAGCTAGGTGAATGGGGCGCTAAAATGCTCATTTCACGCCCAATTCACTAGCCATTACACATGGTCTAAAAGAGATAATGGTGCATTATATTTCTTGTCATTATTATATATGATGATTATTCAAGAAGGATATGGACATCTATTCTATTAATTAATATATATAAAAGAATTGAACATTGCTGATGTGGCGTGCAATGGTGCTTTCAACCTCTCCATGAAACTGCCACGTGGCATCATAATTGAAATATTTTAGTGTTTTTGAATTATTTCCCCTTTTAATTAAATTGAGTTATTTTAGGAAAAAAGAATTTAAAAATAAATTTAAAATTTGTTCTCTCATGTTACCTCCCATAATTTTAAACATTTATATCTTTTATATACGAGATTTTTTAAAGAAAAAAATTACACCAAATTAACGAGCGTTTTATTATCTTTCCAACGAGTACCATAGTGCTATATAAAGAACGAAGAAAAAATCGACTATTTTTTGTGGGGCTTCGTTCATACAGGAAAAAAACACACAAAATGTTCATGTTATTCATTAATCATGTTTTTTTTCTTTTAAACTAGGTTCTTAACTACGATGTTGAAAATCAGCCCAATCGCCATGTTATCATTGGAATTTTACTATGTATACTTAATCAAGAGAAGCTAGGAGAAAAAATCGCGCAACACTGCAACACATGGTGTCACCTTATAGCAAGGTTATTTTTTTATTTATTTAATTACAAGAATATTAATTATTACTATTAGTATTAGTATTATTAGAATGGTTATATTTTTCAACCCCAGGACGCTCCCAGGAAGAATTGATAGTTGTTGTCGTGGCGTTCAATGGTGGCCACAACCATCTCTTGATTATGCCACGTGACATAATGAAATGCAATGGTTACAACTTTCAACTTAAGTGTTTGTTTAGTTGATTAGGTTAGGAATTATAAGAGCCATTAGAATGTGAGAAATTAGAGAGATGTGATGAGTTTTTGAATAGTTGCAGCTTACATAAGTGATTCTTTACATGATTACTGATTCGGTTTTAGATTAGGGAATATGAGTTATTACTGATTAGAATACTATGAACATGCAATGATTGAGAGATTTTGTGGTTAGTTAACTTGAGCCATTTGCAATAGGTTATGACGTAAAATTAGATTTTTCAACCCCGGGACCCTCCCGGGGTAACCAGCTAGTTCATAATAAAGCATAATATGAAGCATTTGATGGGGTAGACTGTAGAGTATGCTAGATTATCCAATTTTAATCACCAAAACATGTAAGCACAAAACTACATGTCACCGTCCATTTTTTATTAATTATATTACATATTTTATAAAACTAGCAACCAATTTCGTCAATAAAATGGTCAGCACTCGGATCACAAAAATACAATCACTAATTGGTCACTTTTCCCAATTTACCCTCACCCCTATTACGACCCAAACCCGATTTCCTAAACACACTTTTTAACCCATCCATGACCCGTTTCCCAAACCGTCTCGGACTCTCCTCATCACCCGAATAATCCGACCCGTTACCCGTATCCACCGTCCGAAAACTACCCGAAGAAACCGACCCTCTTTGCCCCCTTTCAACCCGCCTCTCAGAACTAAACCGAAAACTCTCGGACTTGACCTGACCCGAATCCGAGTTGTTCAAAATCTTTCTAAGCCCATTTATCTCGTCTTCCAAACTTTGGATACGTGAGCTCGTGTAATACATGGTGTTTCTTAGGTCCGTCACCTGGCGGATTGCAGCGTCACGTTGGAGGATTGCTCCAAGGGTGATAGAGGTGGCGGGGGCGGGTCGTTTGGTTGGGGGGTTACTAGTGGTTTTTATGGTTTGAGCGGCGCAGAAAACGGATCGACGAGTGTTGAGTTGCTCGATGAACATGGCTTGTACCACGAACCTTAGTGGCATTCTCGGGTTTTGAACTGCGTGCATTAGCATTTGCGGCGAGAGATTTGAACAGTCGATGTAGTTGCAGATTTTGCTTCCTTCTTCTTCCGTCATCTTCTCGCCTTCTGCCTACATGTAGAATTGAATAAAAAGATGTTATGCAACTAAAATCATATAAAATGACATAACTAAACCAAAATTGCAAAAAATAATAATAATAATAATAATAATAATAATAAATAAATAAATAAATAAATAAATAATAAACCGAAAGTTTTGTTTAATGAGTTATGCAAACAAATTTTAATGTTCAGTTTTGTATTTTCTAAACATCTAACTGAATAAGAAAAAATCGTTTATTTTGATATTTTGATTTTTTTTTATTGAATTTTTAAAATATATTTTATATTAATTCATAACACTTTAAAAAATTAATAAATAGTGTACCATATCTTCACAGAGCTATTTAGGGTCATGACAATATGCTACAAATGTTAGACAAAAATGTACGTATAATTTTTCAAAAATTCAAAAACCAATTTTCATGTTTTTGTCAGGTTTAAACCTAAAACCGACGCAAACTGACCAATGTACACCCCAGTTTTACCCAATTAATTATCACATGCTTACCTTGAAATAGAAGTCGATGATTCTATATAGCAAATCATGACTACCATTCAACCTCTTGTGCAAACACTCAACCACCAACCGAAACTCCTCACTAGAAACCTCCTCAACACCATCAAACAAACTCATATCATCTCCAACACCATCACAGTTCAACTTCATAGCCTCAATACACCTACTCACCACGCCCGTCCTCGTCTCAACCTCAGGCAAAAGCCCCATACACGACTTTAGCACCACCGCGGCATAGTTCCTGTCCACAGCAACCGTCCGACAGAAGTAAGCATCCGTCTTTTGCCTTAGATTCTCATAAACATTCGTATCACACGTTAATTCCAACAACTCGGACGCTAGCAAAAGAGATGCCACGTTAAACGGAGTTATGAACAAGTGACCTCCGTAACAGTGATCGACTACTAGAGTGAATGTGTGGGCCGTTATCTTTAACGGTGGAGAGATTGTAACGTCCGAGGATCCTGTTAACTGTTGTTTTAAATAACCGCTGCATCGTGCCAGGAGATCCTATGAAACACACAATATTAATAAGTTGTGTGGTTTTAATACAATATTGTAACTTGTAACAACTTTTGTATATTAATTTTTGACACCGACCTTTTGTGCAGACTAATAAATTTAATGATGTGTTTGTTGATTATTAATTTTGGGCATTTAATTCGTGAATGGAATGGCTAAAACGTAATGTTTCAATGTGTTATTGCTGTAGCAATTAATTTGTGTATATCTTTTTATATCCCTATGTTTGAAAAAACTGAGTTCGTTTTTTAATTACAAAAGTACAAGAATATTATATAATCAAATGTACCCAATTTTGACAGGATAAATATTTAAAAAAAACACGATTATGTCCATAGTGTGGGGACTCCCCTGGTTAGTTGGGCGAAAATATTTGTTGGCCGTTCAAAAAAAATGTAGTTTTGATAGTTTAAATGATTATGCATTTAAGATTTAACGGCCTTTATATAATATGTATAAAAGTTTAGGATCATTAAAAAATAAAATTATAACACATTAAAAACTTGAAATTTTCTTATACAATTTTCAAGTTTTGTTGCAATTTTTGGAATGTGATTTGAAATTTTTTGCTAACGATACATTTTTTTACTGTGAATGTTCAGAGCATTCAGAGAAAAAGACTAATGAAAGTTTCATGCATATGTAATCAACTTTCTTAACTTCTTTTTTTTAGCTTACAGATTGAAAAAACTAGATGGTGATTTATATAAACCATCTTGTGAAAGTTCATAATTTCATAAAATTTACCTAAACCTCTTATAAATTTATACCTTGAAATAAAAAATGTTAATTTGAACTTTGAACAACAAACTAAATAAGAAATAAAAACATGTAATTATATACTGAATTATAATTCAAGATTAATAAGTAAGATATTGTTTATTATTTCTAATATTATACATACCTTGTGTAATCGAAAACTTGAACCTTGAACACGTATGATCACATTAGTTTCAACTCCATTATTTTGGGACCTAAACCATATCATAAAAATGTTAGAATAAACTACAAATCCTTAAAATAAGTGTAATATTTGAATTTACAAACATTTATTTAGTTATAAATTAAAATCTTTAAAAAATGCTTAATAGACAATTAATAAGAGCACTTAATTGTTGGTTTCAACTTTCAAATACGTTACTTCTAAACTCCAAAATCTTTCCAATCTCTCAAGAAAAAAAAAAAATCTTTAGCAATTGATATAAAAACACACAATTCTAACATATTATTTTTTTTAAGTAGGATATTATATATTTATTTCTTAAACTTGTTAAATTACATTAGAATTATTTTTCACCTATCATTTTTAGATCTAAATATGTGGTATTGATTTGAACTCACATCACTCTTGTGAGCGTCAAACACCATACTACTAGATCAATATGTCAGTATTACAGATGTTAAAATATAGAATTATTAAATTTGAACTTTTGGAACGAAAGACTTACCATAGTTTAACTCGGGAGCGGAGAGAGGTGGCGGATGGGGAGGAGGGAGGCAACGGAGAAGACGGTGCGGTGGACGAGTCTTCGCAGGAATCCTCCTCATAGATGGTTTCCACCACCCTTAGATTTTGCCAATCCTCCGATTCAGAAACTAAGGAGTTCATGGTGGAGAGTATAGAAGGTGACCAAACACTATTGATTTGCATTTATAAATGAGATTTAATATTAATTCTTTGGACATTTGGGGGGATTGATAAGCTAGGTTTGGCCCATTCATGGCGTTGCATGTGATGAAACTTAAATGCCCTTACACCTTCCTACTGTACCGGTTTTGTCCTTAAGTTTTTTGTTTTTTTGAATTTGAGTTATTTGATTTTGGGCGGTATATTTATATTTTAAGAAGTGAAACTAGACTTAATTTGCCAATGATCTCCAGCCCAGCTGGTTTGAGGTAGGGTGGGTTTTCTCTTAAGGGTTCCCATCCTGGGGTAGGTCACAAGTTCGATTCATGCACACCACAAAAAAATTCCCCGTGATGGTTTGAGCTTAGGCAAGGAGGACACCAGTGTGTGGGTAGGGATTCGAACTTGAGATCGCTAGGTTAGGGTTGTACAAGGATTTCCACTGAACTAAGCCTTTCAAAAAAAAAACTAGACTTAATTTTCTTTTAACATTATTTGTGTTTCATAAGAAATTCTATCTAAAACCGCAAACCCGTGAGAATAGAGGAAATATATAACCGATTTTTTCTTAAATGAAATAGATCATTCAAAAAGCAATCGGGACAATCCAAAATATATCTTTATCAGATAAATTTTGGATGATAATGACACATATTTTAAAGGGTTAACCTACATGTGTGTATACTATAAATGTATATCACATTTATACAGAAATATATACGAATTTCATAAAATCTTAGTTTTATAAATATAACTAATATAATTAAAAAAACATGAAACTTTTAACAAACAATAAACATGTAAAACACACTTATAGTTACAATAATAAAATTTAAAACATACTAATTACCTTAAAGCTTTTTAATGGTGAAATTTGATGAAGAAGATGAGATGAGATTGTTATGTTATTATGGTTGAAAACTGGTTTTAATTAAGAGATTATATAAAAAAATTGAATATCAAGAGAAGTGGTTCAAAGTAAAAGACACGGCTGGGTATCAAGAGACAAGGCGAAAAAATATTTTATTATATAGGCTACAATGGTTACCAAGGCATTGGGCTAAAGACACGGTTCAAACCCAAAACCACATCTTTTGATTTTTTAACTGTCTTTTACGCGTAATTGTAGTAGTGCCCTTAGGCTATGGAGTGTGGTCACCGACCCCCCATAGCTCCCCCAAGTCCACCTCATCTTCTCCCTCCTCTTCCCCATTAAGAGGGTGGTGTTCCCCCTTCCCTTTTCACCCTTCCCTCCTTTTCACACATACACATTAATTAAAACCCATCAGTGCAGGCGATGGATTTCTCCCAATTGTGCCGAAATCAAAACCGGGGGGGGGGGGGGGGGGGGGGGGGGGTGTTCCCTGTGAGGGAGGCCTACCACCTCAGCCCACCGAGCCCCTTCCTCAATCCACACCCCATAATCTCATGCCAAGATGGCCTTTCATTATCACATAACTGTTACTATTATTGTCAAACTCCATAATGCATCACGCATGGCCTAGGTACGAAACTCTTTAGGGTAAATCAAATGTACCCGCACTACAATATTAAAAACCACATAAAACTTCATTTATATTAAAAAGTCGCATCATACAATTTTCGACGATAACTAACGTTTCTATCATGTTCTAGTAGAAGGACAAAGAGCTCCCGTCATATTCTTCTAACTACTATATTCATGTAAGTACATGCAAAATAATGTACATATGGCCGGACTAGAACACAAAAGTCATGCAACATATACACAAAAGTGGTTGACGTGATTAAATAGTTTTGAATCATATGTTGGGGTATGGAATAAAGACTACTCTGGCTTTAAAGTGTCGCATCCATGTTACATCAACGACATGTTGATAGATGGGTTTTAAATCCCACACTCTTAACTAAGGTGTTATCTATAATACATTATAAAGGAGGAGTTATGTACAACAAGGTAATTTGCATTTCCGTACAACTTAACAAGCAACATGTACAACATATTTAAGCAAGAAATTTAAGGGTATTATGGGCATAATTGGGACAATTAAGACACTTAAGAGGGTAATATAGACATTTCATCCACCTCCTCCTTTACAATATCAAAAGACTTTTACAATACTACCCTCCTTCTTCCATCCATACCCTTCAATCCTTTGCCTTCTTCCTTCATCAATTTAGATCATTAACCTCTTGTCCCTTCAAGTTCCGTAACCTTAAGGATCAAATTGAATGAGATTGATTGTGAAATTCAAGTCCTCCTCTTATAACATTCAATTGAAGGCCACATGAACTATCTTGCCTAAAAAAATGCTTTTGTAAGAACTATTACTTATTTTACTATTTGCATTTTCTTTGTTTGTTGCACAAAGTTTGCAATGTTTTATATTGTTTTTTTTTATTTATGCACCTAGATTTGGACAAGCACATTGCAACGAACAATTTTGACTGCAAATCAAATTGCTGGATTCCCCAAGGTTAGTTTTACATGTCACATAAATTGCTTCTTTGATCATTTATCATTTGTAAAATTTGTGTACTTTCTTTACGTTATAGATACAATGGCGTGCACTTGATGAGATAAATGCTGGTGTATGTGACGGTATGACGTATGAAAAACTAAAGAAGAACATGCCTGAAGAATACGAGTATGTTAAATATGAAATATTCGATTTTTTTTTTTTTTTTTTTTTGTAATTTTATACCTTTCCATTCAATGGTCTTTTGTTTATAGGTCAAGGAAGAAAGACAAACCCAGGTATCGATATCCTCGTGGAGAGTCGTATCTCGATGTGATACAAAGGTATTGAATTCAAATACAAGGAAAAATCTCTGTTGAAAATATAGTAAGTAAATAATTAAAGTTTTGGTATTTTAAGCAACGTCAAAAGTTTGCAGTTGTGCATATAACAGGTTGGAGCAGGTTATTATTGAGTTAGAACGACAACGCGCGCTTGTTGTAGTCGTATCTCACCAGGTAAGACAAGGCAACCACAAAATTTTACCTCCACAAATGGGTAAAAAAAACTAAAAATAAAACGGGTTAAACGTGTTTGTAAAGTGTATTTTAATACATGTGTATGTATCAATATAGCTTTTGAATAATATTTAGGGCATTAGTTTTTTATTAACATTTTTAAATCAAATGAATATTATTTTTGGTGGGCGTGGCCCAAACCGTATGTAAATTACCTGTTACCCAACTCATCCATTGAAAGATTTGTGCAATGCAAACATGAGTTTAATGAATTTGTGCATTGCAGGCTGTTATAAGAGCTTTATATGCCTATTTTGCTGATATGTCATTGAAAGAAATTTAACACATAGAGGTAAACAACAAAACATTAGATCAATCTTTTCAGTCTTTTAATCTTTGAAAACACATTAACACGTTTGAATATCGGGAATTTCAAATGCCGCTTCATAGGAAGTTCTGGTACCAAAAAAAGATACTGACTATATTTTCCTCGCGTAACGAACCCGCTGCAACGCGCGGGCATTACCACTAGTGAATTATGAAATAAAACCTCTTTAATAATTTCTCAATCATGTTTTTTTTTAATTTAATTTAAATCTATTTTTACTTTATAAACATTATAAATTTAAATAAAAATTACATAATTAAAATAAAAATATATTATTAAAATAAAATTACATAACTAAAATAAGAACGACTTAAAGATTGTTATTCCACTCGGCATAGTTTCTCAAGATTTGCCACGCCGAAACGTGAACAAATTGCTAGTCATTGCGGTGTTGGTACTTTTGACGGGCTGCCTTAATTGCACCATCCTCTGTTGGAACTCCTCGATGTTCATTGCCTGATTGAAGAGTGCCTCAAATCTTATAGACGTAAGTCGGATGACATTAAATCTTATTAAGCGGTGATTAATAAACTTGAAACTATCGTTAAAAGATTCCTTTGGGGTGGCAATGATGAAAAGAATAAGGTTCATTAGGTTGCTTGGGAAACGGTTACGAAGCCAAAAAGAGATGGTGGTTTGCGGCTTAGCAAGCTTGAGGAATGTAATAATGCGTTAGTATTAAAATGGTTATGGAGATATCGATTAGAATACGATGCACTTTGGAGGAAGATTATTGATGCAGTTCATGGGACCAAAAGAAGATGGGAAGCATTTCCTTGCAATAAACGTTTCACTAGTACTTGGACTAAATTGGTGACTTTCGGATATCGTTTGAGGAAAACATTGGATCAGAACAAAACAAAACACAACAAGAATACTGAATAATGCTTGACTCTTATTATCAAATAACTTGTGAAAGTGATGAAAACAAATGAAGAACAACCTAGCTATATAAAGGAAAAGTTGCAACGGCTAACCATAAGACTAGGACCTAACTCAAACATAAACATTTCAAATAAAACTGGAAACTAGGAACTGCATAACCACTTGAGCCAATCTCGGATAATCACACGTGCATTGTGCATGCATGTGCATGGACCACGTACGTTTGAATCATCTTTCAACACTCCCCCTTGATTCAAACTCCTTCACCCCAAGAAGATTTCTGAACCATATGAACTTCTCTTTGCTTAGAGCCTTAGTTAAAACATCAGCCAACTGATCTTCAGTTGAACAGAACTCCAATGATACTTGTCCTTCTTCAACCATTTCTCGAACAAAATGATGCTTCATCTCTACATGCTTTGAATTGTTGTTCAAAATTGGATTCTTGCTAAGCTTAATGGTTGACTGATTGTCACAGAACAAAACAGTTGCTTCACTTTGAACTAGCTTCAACTCATCCATAATTCTTCTAAGCCACACAGCCTGACAAGTGGCTGTGGTAGCAGAAATGTATTCTGCTTCTGTACTTGAAAGAGCCACAGTCGTTTGCTTCTTAGAACTCCATGTTATGACACCACTTCCTAGAGTAAATACATTAGCTGAAATACTCTTCCTATCATCAATACAGCTGGCCTAATCACTGTCAGTGTAGCCCATCAGTTGCACATTAATACCCCTTTCATACCAAATGCCATGCCCTAATGTTCCTGCAACATACCTCAAGATCCTTTTAGCTGCTCCCCAATGAAGCATAGATGGTTCTTGCATATATCTTGAAACAATTCCCACAGAGTATGCTAGATCAGGCCTAGTATGGGTCAAGTAGATCAATCCACCAACCAAAATTCTATAAGTGACTGCATTGGACTTTTCTGCATGATCAACTAACCTTAACTTCTTATTAATCTGCATAGGAGTAGCTTCTGTGTTGCATCCCAACATTCCAAACTTGACTAGCAGATTCTTGGCATACTTCTTTTGAGACAAAAATATCCCTGACTTGGTCTGCACAACTTCTAAACTCAAGAAATACTTTAGAAGTCCGATGTCAGACATTTCAAACTCTTCCTTCATATCTTCTTTGAATTCAGCAATCAATCTTGATGAGGAACTAGTACAAACAATATCATCTACATATATGCATACATAGATGATATGATTTGATTCAGCTTGTTTAACATAAAGTGTTGGTTCATTATGGCTTCTCTTGTATCCAAGCTTCAAAAAATGACTATCTACCTTGGCATACCAGGCTCTAGGAGCCTGTTTAAGCCCATACAAGGCTTTCTTCAGCTTGTACACTTTGTCTTCATTATCTTTTACTTCAAAGCCCTCAGGTTGCTGTACATAGATATCTTCACTTAAATCTCCATTCAAGAAGGCTGACTTTACATCCAATTGATGTAATTGCCATCCTAATTGAGCTGCCACAGCTATCACAACTCTAATTGTTTCAAATCTTGCTACAGAAGCAAAAGTTTCTTGATAATCAATGCCTTGCTGTTGAGAGTAGCCTTTTACAACAAGTCTTGCTTTGTATCTGAGTATCTCCCCATTTGGCCCTACTTTGGTTTTGAAAATCCATTTCAAGCCAACCAAATTCTTTCCATTTGAAAGATTAACTAGCTCCCATGTATTGTTCTTCTCAATTGCTTCAATTTCTTCTTTCATGGCAATCTTCTATTCAGGCTTTTTAACTGCTTCTTGATAATTCATTGGATCTACAACATTTAATGCAAACTGACAAGCAGTGAGATCAAGAATAATATTATTTTCATAGTCAACCTGAACCTGTTTGGCATTTTGATACACCTCATCCAAAACTTTTAACTTTGGAGATGGTGAATAAGACTAACTTGATGCTGACCCTTGTCCATTAGTACCACCAGTTGAGTTGTCACTCTCTTGATTTGATTCAGCATTTGATCCTGAAGGCATAGGATCAGAATCATTTCCACTTGACTCACCAAGATATTCCATATTAGGAAATGGATCAACTTATGCAGCAATGTAACTCTTCTTGTCTCCATTATCACCCCAGTTCCACTTGGTACCTTCATGTACCTCAACATCCCTTCTAGTGAAAACTCTTTTTGTCTTGGGATTGTACAACCTGTAGCCATCAGTCTCATTAATATACCCAATAAATATAGAGGCTTCTGACTTGTCATAAAGCTTCCTTCGGCCTTGAGTAGGTGTAACAACATATGCTAAACTCCCAAAGATCCTCAGATGATCTACCTTTGGCTTCTTGTTGTACCAAGCCTCATATGGTGTTGTTTCTAAGGGACTTTGTTGTCACAATATTAATCAAATACACTGCAGTTGCCACTCCTTCTGCCCAGAAGTAATTAGGCATATGTTTTTGCTTAATCATACTCCTAGTAAGGCCCATGATGGTTCTGTTTTTCCTCTCTACAACACCGTTATGTTGTGGTGTGTAGGGAGGAGTGAGTTCATGTTTAATACCATTCAACTCACAAAAGGAGTTGAACTCATTTGAACAAAACTCACCCCCTCTATCAGTTTTTAGTGTTTTGATTGAAAATTCACCATCCTTTTCCACCATAGCCTTAAACACTTTAAATTAATGAAAAACTTCTGACTTCTCTTTATGAAATATACCCAGCACATCCTAGTGAAATCATCAACAAACAATAAATAATAATAACAACCTCCCAGGCTTGGCACTTGCATTGGACCACACACATCTGAGGATACAAGTTCAAGCTTCTTCTGAGCTCTCTAAAGCTTGGAACTGAAGGCAGCCTTGGTTTGCTTTCCAAAGATACAACCAGTGCAGTCATCATCTATCACATGAATTCTGGGCAACCCAATCACCATTCCTTTATCATGAAGTGTCTTTATTGACTGCAAGTTGTAGTGCCCATATCTGAGATGCCAAAGTCTTGATTCTTCATCACCTGGTTGTGTGGTAGCTGATGCAGGATTTGGGGAGAACTCAGCATGAGTGGCATCCATCAAAAACATGTTGTTTTTAGCCACCATAATAGTCATGAGGGTTGCACCCGATCTCTTGTTTTTAATAACACATTTTCCATCATCAAACAATAATGAGTAACTCTTCCTCATCAGCTGTCCCACACTAAGTAGATTGTATTCCAGGGTGGGAGCATAGTACACATCATCAAGGAGTCTACATCCTCCATTCTTGATATCAATTTTAACTGTACCCTTACCTTCCACAGCCATATTTTTCTTGTCCCCTAACTTTACACCCAACTTAAAGTTTTCATCTAAATCAACAAAACTGTTTTTGTTACCTATCATGTGGTTTGAGCACCCAGAGTCTAGAAACCATAAACATCCAGAATTAGTATTTGAACTGTTGTGCCCACTTTCATCAGCCATTAAAGCCTAATGATCCATGGGAACAAAAGCAATGAACAGGTGTTGATCATCTCCTGCATTCCCATCATCTTAGCCTTCATTATCAACCACATTTGCATGCCCCTCATCAACATACCAACAATCTCTCTTGATGTGTCCAAATCTGTTACACTGGTAACATTGAGGACCCCTGTTGGTCCTCCCTCTACCTCTTCCTCTACTATAACTTCTGCCTCTTCCTCTACCATAACCTTGATGACTCCTTGAAGTATCTTGAAAAACCTGTAATGCCTGTTCATCACTTCTCTCTACTTTGTCTTTGTCTTGACCGTTGCTATTGATTATCTCTTCTTGTGATTGTAAAGATCCCATCAACCTCACAGGTGTGAGAGTTGACAGATCATTAGAAACTTCAATAGAGGGAACCACGTAGTCAAACTTTGGAGTCAAGCTTCTTAGTATCTTCTCCACCACTGTCTTATCAGCCATAACTTCACCAAATGACCTTTGTTGGCTCACAATCCCCATGACCCTAGAGAAGTAATCACCAATGGTCTCAGATTCCTTCATACTGAGATTTTCAAAATCTCTCCTGAGACCCTGCAACTTAATATCTTGTACTTGAGAATCACCTTGAAACTCCATCTTCAATATCTCCCATGTTTCTTTAGCAGAAGCAGCAGCAGAGATTCTGGAAAACAATTGATCATGAACAGCTTGTTGAATAACTGCCATGGCATGTGCATCCTTCTTCCTGTTTGTCTTCAACCTGGTTTGATCAGCATCAGCCTCATTCACTCCATTCTCAATCAATTCCCAGAGATCTTGAGATCTCAGAATTGTTTTATCATGATGCTCCAGAACTCATAGCCCTCTCCCTTGTAAATAGGAATTGTACTAGGAACCATGGGCACCGCATTTACTTGTTCTGCCATTGATTGAGAAAGAACCTCACACGCTCAAAAGAATTTTAATAAAGAGCATGACCTATGCTCTGATACCACTGTTGGATCAAAACAAAACAAAACACAATAGGGATACCGAATAATGCTTGGCTCTTATTATCAAATAACTTGTGAAAGTGATGAAAACAAATGAAGAACAACCTAGCTATATAAAGGAAAAGTTGCAACGGCTAACCATAAGACTAGGACCTAACTCAAACGTAAACATTTCAAATAAAACTGGAATCTAGGAACTGCATAACCACTTGAGCCAATCTCGGATAATCACACGTGCATTGTGCATGCATGTGCATAGACCACATACGTTTGAATCATCTTTCAACAACATGGTAATAGTTTTGTTAATATGATTCGGGGTATTGTGGGTAATGGTATGATGGTGAGGTTTTGGATTGATCCTTGGTTAGTATTCAAACCATTAAAGATGTTGTATCCAGCTTTGTTTCGGCTCGAGGAAGACAAATGGTGTATGGTAGCAGAAAGAATTAATACTGGAAGTCACCACAATGTTATACAATGGAAATGGAAGGAATATCGACGCTCGGCTGAAGAGGTTGATGAACTAGTTGCTTGTCACGGGAGGCTCTCGATTGTCCATCTAGAAGATAAAAATGATTCATGGTCTTGGAATCAATGCATGGCGGTTGATTTTTCAGTGAAGGAAACAAGGAAGTGGTTAAAAGGCGATGACTCGAATGATGCTAAATCTGTTTTTAGTTGGTGCAAGTGGATACCGATTACCGAATAAATTTAACATATTTATGTGGAGGGCGAGCATGGATAGAATTCCAAATTATTGTGCTCTTCGAAGGAGAAACATTTATGTCGGTGACGGGTTGTGTGTATTTTGTGGAGAAACAGAAGAAACATTGGATCACTTGTTTTCGGCTTGTAGATTGGCGGGTGGAGTATGAAATGTTATCGCTAATTCATGCAAGATTACACCTTTTTTTGTGTTGTCGACTACTGATGTGCTTCACTTGGTTGATTACTTGGGCGGCTCAGAGGCTAAAAAAGGGATTCTATACAATATTCTTATTTTAACGTGTTGGCGAATATCGAAGGCTAGGAACGATAAGGTGTTTAATGGGAATGAAGCGAATGTAGTTCAAATCATTTCGGATATAAAATCGTTGGGGTATCTTTGGTATAGGAGTAGACATAAGGAGGGTACAGTAGAATGGAAGAATTGGTGTAACTTTTCTTTTTCTTTGATGTAACCATTGTATAGGAGGGTCATCTCTAGCTTGGGGATGTCCGTGCTTTTTAGTGTTTAATGAAGTTTACCTTTCAAAAAAAAAATGATTGACCTAATTGGTACACTTTTGAAAGGTGGTTACTATTATACAAAGTTATCCCAGTAATATAATATATATTATAACAGGTTTGGTTTTTGTAAAATTGTGGGGGAATTTTAATTTTTTAAATTAGAAAAAATAAACATTGTGTAAATTAAATTACAACCAAAAAACATTAACTTAAATTAAAATTTACAAACAACAAACATTACAAAAGTTAATTTAGGTTATATCTAGTCGAATCATATTGCACATTTTTTTTTCCATGGGTTGCAAGTTGTATGGGTTCATATGGCTTGTATACATTTTTTTCTTCTGGTGTTCATGTGATCATTGAAGTGTGTATATACTTGTGATTTTTGTCTGAACGTTTTGCTAATTTCTTTGACAAGCTCGCCTTTGGTATTCGCATTGGCTTTAGCCTTTGCCTTATTTAGTCCCATTTGAAGACACGGTTCTTCATCAACATCAACAAAGATTCCATGATCTTAATCGATATGAGGATTATCAGCATTAAGGCGCGTTAGAAGCATACGCGATGTAGTCATTTGAAGCAGATGCCTTTGTTCTATTCGTTAATCGGGATATGTAGATTTGGGTTGGTCCCGGTCACTTCAATTGATCCTTCACAATGTGCCACGCATGTAGGTATACAAATGACCTACTAGCAATCGTGGGATTGCTGATGTAGGCGTCCTAAACAAACGGCATAATTTTTTTCTTTATCATAACAACCACTTACCCTTTGTGATTTTAGACGTGTGTAGTGTTTAATGACTTTATTCACCTTCAATTTGACCATGTGCCAATGCAGTGACGGATTTAGAATTTTCTGTTACGGGAGGCACATATTAGTTGGGATAAAACAAGACAGGTCAAAACAATTCAGCCAAAATAGGTTGGGTAAAATCGATTCATACTTGTCCACTTAATGATATTGTAAAAGTATTCATACTTATTTACTTAAATTAATACGATAAACATAATAATAGTTTCCGATTAAAGTCAAACATGTATGATACTAATGAAAACCATATTACCAGAAAACCAGAAACGCTTATAAATCAAGTGACTAATCGAGCATTAAAACTGTGAAGATTATAAGTCAAAATCAGAAGTCAAGATGATAAAGTCAAAGGCCAAAGTTGGAAGATAAAAGTCTAGGGGGTGTTCTGTCATTTGTTGAAAGTTCATTTGTTCTCAATGTTTTGTTTTGAATGTAATAAAGTCTCAATAGTATAGGGGCTAATAATGTCAAGTTCTAATCTGGTTAGTTAGAAGTCGTTAAGCTTGTGATTAGGGTTATAAAGAGATGGTCAGGGGATCAATTAGGGTTGATCATTGTAATTCATTTTCGTTCAATTCCTTTTGTTCATAGTTTCGATTGATAATAAAGAAGTTAATCGTTGGTTGATCGTATTTGATTGTGTTCTTTTCTAGGTGTTTTTATAGAAATTGGTATCAGAGCCAGATTGGCTCGAATCAGAGAAGAAGGTGGTGATCAAGAACAGTATACGGTGACAAAAGAAAGAAGATGGTGTCTACTAAGTTTGAATGAGAGAAATTCGATGGGAAGAACGATTTTAGTTTGTGGAGGGTCAAGATGAAGGCTCTTCTTGTTCATCAGGGGATTAGTGATGCCTTAAGAGGAGAAGCTAATCTTCCTGGTGGTCTTACAGACAAGGAGAAGAAACGTATCTTGGAGAAGGCCCACAGTGCAATAATCCTGAGTTTTGGCGATAGAGTTCTCATGGAGGTCTCTAAAGAAACCTCTGCAGCAGGGGTTTGGAACAAGTTAGAGACGTTGTACATGACAAAGTCACTTGCTAATCGTTTGTATCTTAAGAAAAGATTGTATACTTTTCATATGGGAATAGGGAAGACACTAGAAGATCATACAGACGAATTCAACAAGTTAATTCTTGATTTAGAGAATATTGAAGTTGAATTGGATGAGGAGGATGAGGCTATTATCTTTCTCACCTCCTTACCATCAAGTTATGAGCACTTTGTTGATATCTTGATGTATGGGAGGGATACTCTGACCATGGAAGAAGTGTTAGCAGCCCTGAATTCAAAGGAACTGAAGAAGAGAACAGATCCTAAGGAAGAAGGTGGAGAGCGCTTAGTGGTTAGAGGAAGACCTGATCACATATCTGAAAACAAGAGTTTTAAGCATAGAAGTCAATCAAGAAACAAGTCAAAGTTTAAAAGAAAATGTTTTATTTGTAATTCTAATAAACATTTGAAAAATGATTGTCCTGAGTGGAAAAAGAGAAAGGGAAATCAGAATTCTTACAAGAATCACACTAGTCATGATAATCATAGTCAATAGGATGATTCATCAGATGGTTATGAAAGTTCTGATGTGTTGACATTGACTAATGGTGGATTTAATGAAAAATGGGTGATGGATTCTGGTTGTTCATTTGAGATGTCCCCTGTAAGAGAATATTTCAAGAATCTAAAGTTTGGAAGTTTTGGTATAGTCAAATTGGGAGATGACAGGCCCTGTGAGATCTTGGGAATTGGAGCAGTGACATTCAAGATGGATAATGGCATGTTGGTGGATGTTCATGATGTAAGGTACATTCCTGATCTTAAAACAAACTTGTTGTCTTTGGGATCTTTTGAAAAGAAAGGGTATCATGTTAGTCTTAGAGATGGAAAGGCTAAAATAATGAAAGGTTCCATGGTAGTTTTGACTGGTACTAGACAAGAAAACAACACTTATTTGTTAAATGGTAAAGTTGTTGTGGGATCAGTGTCTATAGCAGAAGAAGATGTAAGTAAAGAAGCTCTTGAATGGCACAAAAGGTTAGGCCACATTAGTAATCAAGGTCTTGTTGAGTTAAAGAAGCAACAAGTCATTGAAGGTCTTGCTAATTGTGATTTTGGATTCTGTGAATTCTGTGTAATGGGAAAACATAAGAGGGTGAAATTTAGTAGAAGTAAACAATCCACTAAAGGGATCCTTGATTATGTCCATTCAGATCTTTGGGGGCCTGCTAGAACTGAGTCATTGGGAGGGGCTAAGTATTTTCTGTCTATAATTGATGGCCACTCAAGAAGGGTTTGGGTCTATGTGATTAAACACAAAAGTGATGCCTTTAACAAGTTCAAAGAATGGAAAGTGTTGGTTGAAAATCAAACTAGTACAAAGATTAAGAAACTAAGGACTGATAATGGGTTGGAGTTTTGTAGTAGGGAGTTTAATCAATTATGCAAAGATCATGGTATAGCTAGACACTTAACTATACCAAGAAATCCTCTAACAGAATGGGCTTGTAGAAAGGATGAATATGACCTTATTAGAAAGGGTCGGGTGCATGTTGTCAAGTTCTGGACTGCCAAATAGTTTTTGGGCAGAGGCTGTGTCCACTGCAGCCTACTTGATAAACAGATCCCCTTCAATTGCACTTTAACATGAAGACACCTATGGAGGTTTGGACTGGTAAGAAGTCAGACTATAGTGATTTAAAGGTGTTTGGCTCAGTTATGTATGCCCATACTAGTGATGATAAGTTGGATTCAAGGGCCATAAAATGTATGTTCTTAGGATATCCTGAAGGTGTGAAAAGGGTTCAGGGTATGGAGACTAGATGGGGTTAAACCAAGAGCTTTTAACCGTAGAAATGTCAAGTGTAGGGAAGAAGTGATGTATAAAGAAGTTATGGGGAAAGCAGTGGAAGAACAAGCTGAAAAGGAGGCTCAAGTTGAGGTGGAGCCCATTAAAGTAGTGCAGAAAGATGATCAGGCTCATTATGCAAGTCCAAGTTCTGGTAGATGGACTGAAGTATACAGTTTAGCAAAAGATAGGTCAAGAAGGCAAGTTGTAAAGCCTTTGAGGTTTAGACAAGATGATAACATCCCAGCAGTGGCCTTTAATGCTGCTGAGGATGAAAATATTTTGGAACCATTGACTTATGAAGAGGCAGTGAGTTCAGCTGACAAAGAAAAGTGGAAGATTGCAATGGATGAAGAAATGGATTCATTGTACAAGAATGAAACTTGGGTGTTAGCTGATAAGCCTAAAGATAAGAAGTTGGTGACTTGCAAGTGGATATACAAGGTCAAAGAGGGCATGAAACCTGGTGATGATCCTAGATTCAAAGCCAGGTTGGTTGCAAAAGGGTTTACACAAAGGGCTGGGTTGATTACAATGAGATATTTTCTCCTGTAGTCAAACATTCATCTATAACGGTAATTCTGTCATTAATAGTAGGATTAGACCTTGAGTTGGAACAACTTGATGTTAAAACAGCTTTCCTTCATGGGAATTTGGAGGAAGAAATTTATATGATGCAGCCAAAAGGGTATGAAGTAAAGGGTCAAGAGGAGAAAGCATGTTTGCTGAAGAGATCTTTGTATGGATTGAAGCAGTCTCCAAGGCAATGGTACAAAAGGTTTGATGAGTTCATGGTGACTAATGGATTCAAGAGAAGTGCCTATGATAGCTGTGTTTACATCAGAGAATATGGTAAGGGCAAATTTGTCTATTTGCTATTATATGTTGATGATACGTTGGTTGCTTGCAAAGACAGGGAGGTTATTGAAGAAACAAGAGGCTCTTGATGTCTGAGTTTGATATGAAGGAGCTTGGGGAAGCTAAGAAGATATTGGGCATGGAAATAGTGAGAGACAGAAGTAAAAGAGAATTGAAACTAACTCAGAGCTCATATGTTGATAAGATTCTGAAGAATTATTCTATGGAAAGTTGTAAGCCAGTGAAGACACCAATAGCTGCTCATCTCAAGTTGTCATGTGATGATTGTCCCAAATCAGAGGAAGAAAGAAATTATATGGAGAAAGTTCCTTATGCAAGAGTTGTTGGCAGCTTAATGTACTTGATGGACTGTACAAGGCCTGATTTGGGTTATGCTGTAAGTATGGTTAGTAGATACTTATCTGATCCAGGAAAAAGGCATCGGGAAGCTATAAAATGGATTCTGAGATATTTAAATGGGTCAAGACATGTGGGGTTGGTGTTTAGTGATAAAACAGTGGTTAGGGGCAAAATGGTCACTGGTTTTGTTGATTCAGATTATGCAAAGGATATGGATAGGGCAGGTCCATAACAGGTTATGCATTTAAAGTGATGGGAAATATTGTTAGTTGGAAGGCACAATTGCAGCATTGTCTTCAACAGAAGCATAATATATTGCTTTGATAGAAGCAATAAAGGAATCTTTGTGGCTGAAAGGTTTTGTTACAGATTTGGGAATTGATCTGGATGATACAGAAGTTTATTGTGATAATCAGGGTGTTGTGCAGTTGTCTAAAAATGGAGTTTTTCATGAAAGGACAAAGCACATCAATGTTAAACTTCATTTCATTAGAGAGGTTGTCAATTTTGGACAAGCCAAAGTTATCCAGATTAGTACTGATTTGAATTCAGCTGATATGTTCACAAAGTCACTTCCTGGAACTAAGTTTGATTATTGTTTAGGTGATCTTGGAGTTGGATAGATCTTGATTATTGACTTAAGGTGGATATCGTGAAGATTATAAGTCAAAATTAGAAGTGAAGCTGATAAAGTCAAAGGCCAAAGTTGGATAATAAAAGTCCAGGGAGTGTTCTGTCATTGGTTGAAAGTTTATTTGTTCTCATTTTAATGTTTTGTTCTGAATGTAATAAAGTCTCAATAGTATAGGGGCTAATAATGTCAAATTCTAATCTGGTTAGTTAGAAGTCGTTAAGCTTGTGATTAGGGCTATAAAGAGATGGTCAGGGGATCAATTAGGGTTGATCATTGTAATTCGTTCTCGTTCAATTCCTTTTATTCATAGTTTCGATTGATAACAAAGAAGTTAATCGTTGGTTGATCGTATTTGATTGTGTTCTTTTCTGGGTGTTTTTATAGCTAAAACACGTTACTTATCCACTCAATTGAACTTTTTTTTTTTTTTGAGAATAGTGTTTCAGCGGTAAATCCTTTGTTGCAACCCAACCACTGCCCAGGATCGAATCCCATGGCACCACACGAGTTTCTCCTTTAAACCCAAGCGGTTATTTTTTCGGTGGAGCGTGAGATTCGAACCTGAGACCAAAACCGGGCAGGAACCCTCCAAGGAGGTAAACCTTCCAACCTCAAACTAGCTAGGCTGGAGATCATTGGCATCTACTCAATTGAACTAGTAATAAACATATAAATAATACATACCATGAAATGTTTAGGGTTGTTTAAAGTTGAAACCAGGGGGTATTATGATAAATGACTTTTAATATTGAATTACCATTTAGCAATATCACTAACTTATATACTTATTCACATATTCTTTTAACCAGTGTTTTTCTACCCGAAGCGGACTGGCCGGTCAGACTAGTCGTATCAGAACCGGTGCCTTCACCGGTTCGGGTCAAGGGTTGAACCGGGATTACATCGAACCGGTGAGCCAGGTGGTCAAACTGGGAAACTGGCCAGCCGGACCAAGAAAAAGGAGGTTGGACCAGAAGTTTAACATTTTTGTTGGGTTTTTATTTTATTTTTTGGCCGGTAGGTTGGACCTCATCATCTCTGCAGATATATGTATCAATCACGCGTTCTAGTCCATGAATTGTCAGTCAATTTTACTCATTTATAAACCGTTTCGAAACCAAAAAATTTAAAACCTTCTATTACGAAACCATCTACAAAATTGATGATACCACATCATTCAGAAGTCCCTCGACTCTCATTACCCTCTTATAATTAGCTCGCACACACGCTTAATCTCTCGGTTTTGGAGCTCTCTTTCTTGGTTTCATATTTTCTTTTTCTAGAACCACACACAACCGGTACGTACCAATAAAACACATATTCATGGACGTTTTATTATTCTCTATAATAGATTGATCTGCATTGGATTTATTTGGGTTGGATAGAAACCTAGGGTTTGTGCTAAGATAACTGGGATAGGTTTAAAGTTTATGCCTACATCTGTATCTGACGTGTGCGTATATACACATAATTTTACAATAAAATAACACACGTTTTACTTTAATATTTATAAAAATGGTTTAGACCTTAATATTAAAACACACACAATAGGGCAAGTGTACCCTGTCATATATGTAGTAATGTGTAGATAAGAACCAGATATCGATCCATGGACGCGCGCGGAGCAATGGTACTAAAACTTTATCCCCGATTTACCAGTAAGAAAAGATAGTGAAAGTTTGTTGTTTTTAACTAGATTAATTCTAAAATATCTAAATAACATATATAAGACTCCAAATACAAAATATAACTATATAAACTATAATATACCAATCCTAGCATGTCATCTACATATAATAAGTAATACAGGCGTGTGATCAACATTCCCATTTTCCGACAGTTAGGGTCCCTTTCAGGCATCCTAACATGACAACTATACAGAAAGCTAACACTAATACACACGTTAACCACTTCAAGTCGTTTACTAGCGAGCAACTGATATGATCTCATGCAGATCTTCTAAAGATAAGTTAGTCATCTGTTAAGAGTATTCTAACCTCACTAATTAAAGAAAGCGATACCGAATACACAATACAGCCACCTAAACTAGCATAAAGTAGAGCATTTCACAACCTATTCCATTTTACCAACTTTGAACTCAGATCTACTAAGATCGCTATTTTTACCAAAATAACTACCAAAGATCATTAACCGTGTCAAAGACCAGTAACGACACCATTAGGCTTTTAAAACCCTTTTACGTGCCGGTAAGCATTTTTAACCGTTATTCGACTAACTTTAACCAAACCAATACCCGGTTACAGTTTCATGGTGTAAACTATTTAACAAGTTAACTAGTCTACCACCGGACGATTAAACGGACGGTTTTTCAACATTTATCCACCTAACACATTCGACAATCGCCAAAGTCATCCGAATACAACTATCAATCCAACAACAACGAAACAAGGTTGCGCTATGATCATCAAGATCTAAACATGAAAAACGCCAAATTTATATAAAACATGATTACATACAAACGATTGTTTTTACTACTAACGATTACTAATGTTCTTGCCCGTAGGCGTACGATTAACTAAAACAACATCAAAATAGCATAATCAGATTTGGATCATAAAAAGCTTAAAGGATCAAACCATAAGAATGCTAAAAAGATGGATTGGATGATGAAGGATGGATTGGACGGATTCCCGAGCTCGTTCCACGCCTATGCAGCATTTCGTTAGCCCATAAAATCGCCCTAAATCGCCGGGAAGCACCCAATTTCATCCAATATCTGATCAGTAAGTTTTGCTCTGTTTTTATACAAGTTTTGATTTTGTGCACGACCGTGCACATAAAGTGCACTGCCGTGCACTTTAACTTTTGATGCGACAGGCAAGTGGGCATTTGGTTCCTGAAAATATCTTGGGTTGCGCACGGCCGTGCACCTGGGGTGCACGGCCGTGTGGGTCTGGTGGTGTCCGGGTACAAGGTGTGCACGGGAGTGCTGATCAAGGTGCCCGAGAATCTGATGTGCACTAGCAGCTGCACTGCCGTGCCACATGAGCCCGCACGGCCGTGCGCTTGGGGGTGCACGGCCGTGCACATCTTCCAGATTTGCCTGATTGTGCAGAAACTGTCAGTTCAGTCCAGATTTTGTCTGATTTCTTCGACTTTGTCTTTGGGGCGTCGTTTAAGACCTGCAATAAACATATGAATCGGTTAAGTACCGAATTCGTGCAATTATGGTCGAAAACACGTAATTTGGGAGTTTAATTGGGGATTTATATATGTATATTTTAACGTATATCAAACCTCCCCACACTTGAACTTTGCTTGTCCTCAAGCAAACAACTAAACAGAAATAAATGAAAAACTCGCCAAGTGGCAACAAAGACAAAATATAACCTGTACAGAAGATAATAGACAAGCCAACAAAGATATAAAAACAGGCGACAAAACCACTAAAAAGCAACGACTCACTTCCGATCCACAAAGCATGCTAACCCGTACACGACTCACAATGTTCACACACACTCGGTTTTATTTATGATACATACGTGTACTGTGTATGTGTAAATCGCTCCATTGCCAAGACAATGAATCGTGCAATATAATAAGCTTGTCAAAAGATCTAATCTTCACCAACTAACGTGTGAAAAAGCACAAATCAAGAGGTCTTATAAGGGTTGTAATGTTAGGCAAAGGTAAGGGTGCGAAAGGGATATTTACAGTGACGAAACGGCTAAAACTCGGCGGTTATGTCCAACTAATAGAAGCAAATGCAAACTGTACAAAACACATGTGGACATAGGCGAATTTTATTTAATTCAAGCTAACCATGAAATTCTAACCTTCAAGCTCTGAAAACTGCTCAAACATTGCTAATTCACCCTATTTTAGGGTATACTATTTTTCTGGATTTTTCTGATTTTTTTTTCTTTTTCTTTTTTTTTCTTTTTTTTCTTTTTAATAACAAGCTTACAATACTGAATATAACTGAAAACTATAACGAGAATATACACAAAACAAGGGATCTAAAAGCCCGAACATGAACTATAACACAAAACGAGTCAAACAATAACCTAAACCGAGTTCCAACACAAAAGGTTTAAAAGAAAAAGGCTAAATTTGGTTTAGTGGTGAAATGGTGGGTTAAGTAAGAAAAAACACGGATATAGGCTCAACATGGTTAACTAGTGGATAACATTTGGGTGCGGGAAACAGATAAAACGAAAAGAAAAGGCTAAAACAAAAGGGTATCCTAAATGCCTCAATCATATTCATACAGTCTCACACGTTTCTGATCTAAACAAGTATGCTAGTGACAAGTTCTAAATTACACAAAACATCCGGCTCACTCGAAATCATGTCAAAGAAATGAAAATCTATTCTAAGGCTCAAATGTTCACGTAACCGGAAGGAAATGGGTGCAAGTGTACGAATCTAACACGCTCGTATCTCATCTGTTTGTCGCGCCTCAAGTTATCTTTATCAAAAATTAGTTAGGCTTGATGTTTATCTATAATCTATAATACATTATAAAGGAAGAGTGATGTACCATATTGGAATTTTGACATGGGTACAATTTTTAAAGCAACAAGTATAAGAGAATAAAGCTTATTTCATAAGGGTATTATAGGGATATTAGGGACAATTAAGACACTTAGGAGGGCAATATAGACATTTCACCTACCTCATCCTTTACAATATCAAAACATTTTTACAATCCTACCCTCCCTTTCCATTACTGCCCTCACAACAGTCTCTTTGCCTTCCCTTAACCGACATCGTCTCCCCTTCCATCTCTTTTAATACCTTCTTGTCTCTCTTTAATATTCAAGCTTCTCAAACTCTCTAAACTCCCTCCCTCTTCATCATTAAGCTACGGTTTCATTGCTTTAACAACAAATTAACTATTAGCTCCAAGGTGAATGAACAAACTGGTATGTTGGTGGGTGTGGCAGTGTCGATAAATGGTGGTGATGTTGGATGGTGGTTGTCGTAGTGGCGGTTGGCGATGGACTGTATATGAGAGGAAAGCTTCTCCTATTTCTCCATCTCTCTTTCAATACGTGGATGGTTACCCTAGCTTTTTCAATACGTGGTTCGGTGGTTCGATTATTGTTTGTGTTGTTGAATGTAAACCCCGATGTGTGAAAAACTTGAATCTCATAATCATTCTTCAAGTTCAAAACCTGGTAAGAATCGTATCAGTGTATCACATTCTGATTAACTGTTAATACCCCTAATCAATCTTCTAAACGATTTCATCATTCGGTATTTCATCCCTTTCACATTTCTTGGTTCTTTAGTTGCAGTTATTTGTTGGGTCATTCGGATTCTTACACCTAATTTCCCCCCTGCTTACATATTCATTGTGCAGAATTTGCTGCATTTATTTCTCGCCAATTGGTGTTAAACGGTATGTGTTTTTCTTGCTTTTACTTGATTTTGTATTGTGCCAATTAGGGCTCTATTTTCTTTTTTATTTTTCTTCCCTACCTGGGATTTAGACTTTCAATTTGTTGAGCTCGTCAAAATTTTGTGTTACAATTAGGGCATAGTTAAAGGGGCAAAGCTATCTTTAAGGGTTAAACCAGAGCTGCAAAGGTACATAGTTCTTCCTAAAAGTGACAAATTGGAGAGATTTTATATATAACTGGTCACATAGGTCGGCTCTTCCTTTTTTATCTAATTAATTCTTATAAGATTATAGAAACTATAATGTCCAAATAATAATCTAATTTTGTGAATAAAATGATTAATGATGGTTAAATCACTTGAGATGGGTAATAAATGACCGTGTGACATGGTCAACCCATTTGACCCGTTTTCTTGTTGGTTATGTTTCATAATTTTGCAGGTAGGAAAAGGCTCATCACAACATGTAAAGGCATGTAAACTTGCTTTACAGCATTGGCTTGAAGCAGTAAGTCTTTACGTTCTTGATTACTTGAAGTTGAAGTGTCTTTTTGGAATTTGATTTTAGTGATATAAAACAACTTCTTTATGAAACAGATTGATCCCCGGCATCGCTACGGTCATAATCTTCATTTTTATTATGTCAAATGGCTTCATTGCCAAAGTAGACAGCCCTTTTTCTACTGGTAAGATTAGATCTGACTGTGCAAAATATAAACGCCGGATAGATATGGGTTGCGTATTATCTCAAATGAGTCAAGTCAAAAAGTTTAGATAAATGTGGAACAGTTGAATGGGCTGACACGTACCAAAAAGACTACATTTCTATTTATAAAAACATAAGACTCGACAGAAAAGTGTTTGCACTTGCAGGTCAACCAAGCCTAGCTCGTTTGACCGAGACTAAGAATACTCGTTTCAAGCGAAGTTTGTGTTGACCTGTTACCCAACTCACATGACTTGTCTATCTAGCCACCTCTAAAAAACATATCAAGTTGACTAAACTGCATATTTTATGACACAATTTTAGGCTTGACATAGGGGAAGGCAAAGAAGTGAGTCTTGACAAATGCCCGCATCCAAAGCTTCTACAACAATGCATCAAGTTTTTAAGTCCGGTAAGTTGTATATACTTTGAGCTTCCGCATGTGCTTTCTTTTAGAAAGATACGCTAAACCCAAAACAAAACCTAACTTTTTTTTATTTATAAAATTCAGATAGAGCGGGAGGATTATGAGGTTAATGTGGAAGATGGGAAGTTTATATACAAATTAAGCAGGAAACTTATCGATACCCGAAAGGGGCCCGCTAATACTAAGTGGATATTTGTGCTTAGCACATCAAATATTTTGTATGTTGGGAAGAAACACAAGGGCAAATTTCAACACTCGAGTTTTTTGGCTGGTGGTGCTACGTTGTCCGCTGAACATTTGGTGGTTATACACAGGATCTTGAAGGTGTGTTTGCATAATGCATGTGGCAGAATTGTGCGGATTGGGTAATGCGTTTAAACGGGTCGTTGTTTTGTAATGGTGGTAACGGGCGGGATGACCTAAAACACTTTTTTTTATCCAAATTTAATAATTGTTTGTAGATAATTTGAGGTTAACTAAAGATAAAACCCAACAGGCTCAGATTTTCAGAAGTTTAATACATCGAAAGTATGCATTGGTTGACTTTCGACTTTTTAAGCCTTTTCTTTTTGCTTAACCCGCTAGAAAAAAAAATAACCCGAACTGACCCAAGTAAATGGATTAAGAGCATAATCTTAAAAAGTGCTCAATATCAATTTCATGTTAAAAGGTTGCCTGGCCTCACAGTGGACATTACCTTCCAACCAAAGAAAACTTTGACGCCTACATGTCGTTTATCGAGCAACATCAAATTGATGTCCAGACTATGAAGGTAAGATAATTATGCATACCAAAGATAATGTCTTTTTTAATTTTTATCCAAGGAAATAATCAAACCAATATAGTGACTTATACTTCATGCTCTAGGGGTGTTAATGATCTAAAATATATGTTGATCATGCAGAAAAGCCCAGGTGATGAGGATGAAGTTTCCAATGAAAAAGTGTCCGGATATGAGATGCGAAACTGTGTATCTGAGCCTGATATCTCTTCGTTTACAGAAGAAACCGGGACCAGATGCAACAACCGCAGAGACTCTAGACCATCAAGATTGTCAAAAAGTTTGAAGCCAACGGGTGTTGAAAACAACTAATAAGGATTATTAAGAGATTGAGGTAAAAAAAATGATTCTCATACATGAAGAAATTTATACTTAATCTAACAAAAACGGTTTGTTTCACCACCAAAAAACCAATAAGTCGCTTTCTTAACAAAAGATTCTACTAGCTGTTACATGACCAAACCAAAACTAATGAATGTGATACAATTTGATTAGTTATTTGTAATTTAATGGGTTGTACTTACTAGAGGCGGGCAGGCGGCAAAATAAGCATATTGGGTAACGGGTCAAAACAGCCAAATGATATTCTTTGAGGGCGTGTTGGGTTGACTTTAAACACTTTAAGCAAGATAATGTTACTGGTTATAGTGAGTGAGTCCAACTTTTCTGAACAATTCAACTTAGGAAGTTGCATGCCTCAAAAAAGTACTTTGGATGATTTTAACCTGCATCATTTGAGCTATTTTATATTTTCTCATGTGATTGTTGAAGATGAACCTTAATCAAATCATACATTTACCTGAAATCAAATTTAGGGGATCTACAGTAACTTATGAGTTCGTAATGTCTTTTAAAGTGAATGTGACGATAAAGTTTCATGTTATATTTTCTTAAAATTTCTATTTATGGATCTTCACTTCGTGAGTCTTTTTAGGATATCTCAATGACCAATTCCCACAACTTCAAAAGATGAGACATGAGAGCAACTTGGGCCTTGTTCTTGAGGTATCGGTAGTGTGCCTGTACTTTAAAGGCTTAGAAAAGCCTTAACAATTTGGCAATTGCTAAATAAGCTTTAAATAGTACTTTAAAGGCTTAGACCTTTGCTAATTTTTAACCTGGTGTATGCCAGTTACAGGTCTCTTTCGTGGTAAGCAAATGCAATTTCTGAAATGTGTGTAAATTACCAACAATGGTATATATGCCGTAGGATAACACGATCCTGAAATGTGACTTTTTTAGGTGCTTGATTAAAAAAACGGATGCTTGATATCGGATCCGAACCAGAAGTCCATTTCATTCTAACAAAACAAGTTCATGTACAAGGCCAATTTTCATTTCCAAACATAATACCCGCAGCAACGCGCGGGCACACCCACTAGTAAGAAAATATATACATATATGTACTTAAAAGACTTTTTTTTAGAGTAAATATATACATATATATATATACAAGAGGACAAACAAGATATAATCCCTCCCCACACTTGAAACTCACATTGTCCCCAATGTGACAATAGAAAGCGTTGATGAATTAGCTATCTATAATGTGAAAAAGGAGAATAATACTCCCCTCGTGTCGAAGAAACAGTGGAGTAATGAACGGCAAGAGCATCGACAACGGTGCTCGCCAATTACCTGCAAAGTCAACATTCTTGACACAACAAACACATCAAACCCACTCATCATCATCACAAACTAAATTAAAATTTTAAATACTGAAATCAAAGTACAATACAAACCGAAATGTTAAAAATAAAAGTACTGAAAGCAGATAAAAATAAAATACTAACAAACGCTGGAAATGCAGTGGAATCGGCTACTGGTCATCCCCGTCCCTGTGGTGGTGACTGGAGCTGCCTGGTCGCCACGTGGTGCTCCATATGGGAACGAGGGCGGGTTCCTGAAAGAACCCGGATGAACTGACTCCAAGCCAGCAAAAAGGTACAAAAACAAAGTCGTGGGCCATCTACATACAAAAAACAAAGTTCCAGCTGTTAGTAATATCAAAAATGAGGTCCTGGTTGTGCAAAACGGACCTGCGCAAGTTCTGACCTGATTCTAGTTAACCTGCACGGCCGTGCATGTAGCATTCACCATTTTTTTTTTCAATAATTTAATTATAACTTTAGGGATTTAAAGTGACATGATCAAAAGTAGTAAAACGTCTAAACCGTAGTTGAACCATAACGTTTGGGGTAAAACTATAATACTCGAATTTTCGTAACTCTAACAAAAATTGATTGATTGATTTATTTATTAAATATAATTGGACATATTATTGAGAATTTATAAAATAATATTGTTATTATCCTAGAAATCAACATTTAAACTCTATAGTTCTCTTATTACCATTTAACTATTATTTTATTTAAATGTAAACATATTCTACATTTTAATAGAAGATTATAATGGAAACCAATTATTTTACAATTATCATTAAAAAAAAATTAATGTGTAACGATTTAAAACGGTAAGTTCGTAAATTAGAGGTTAATAAAATTGTTTATTGTTTCATAAACATAAGGGTATACCAATTGCATACTTAAATTAGTGGAATTGATTACATGAAACCGACAAATAATTACTCTTAACAATAATGTATCCTTTAAATAAAAGGAAGAGTTTTATATGAAAAGCCATAACCAATTGGAACTCATGATTGATTGTATATAATATAATAATGGTGGTTCTCTTATATACATCCACTCATGAACTAATCAACAAAGCATTTCTATATTACATCACTATAATTCATATGACGAGTTAAACTTCTGTTAACCACGTCACAAAACGCCACATACTGCCAGATTGTTTTCATTTTTCTTCGACGACACACTTCCGACTGAATCGGGAGCCGCGTTAGCTTCTTGGGTTGCTATGTGATCTTGCCTAATTGAAGGTAACAAATACGTTTCAAATGTTTGAATAGAACCATTTTTTTTTGTTAATATTTAAGATTAAAGAAAACTTTAACAATACTTTGAAGCACATGAATTACGATTTAAGAAATCAATCTTATTTTAGAATATTGCTAAATGATTATTAAAAATGTTTCTTGTGATAAAAAAAAAGTGTATAACACAAGGTAAATTAAGCTTAATGTTGCGATGATAAATGAAGATTATGGCAACAACTATTTCATGTTGCTTTATTAGAGTTTTTATAGAAGTTATTAATAGATTAAATCTATGAAACTTAACTCCAAATAAATTATATGAGTTATGTACATACACATACATATGAAATATTTTCAATAAAGGTGATGTTTGTATGAATGTTAATTTGGATGATCGTATGTTTTCTAAACAATGATGCGCAACAAACAACTTGTGTGAGACACACAACTATATTAATAACAATATGATAATTACGTAAATCAAAAGTGTTATATATATATATATATATTACATGAACACGATAGAAATATAATGGCATTAATAGACGCTAAATGATCATTCTTTTATTTAGGTCAAACATAAATCATTGATTCTCATTGATTTCTTGCAAGTTCATATTCATAAGCAAAGTGAGTATATCTTTCCCATTTTTACTGTTTTACTACTTTCGGGTGACTCATGTACCTATATATTAATCAAGTTTCAATTTCTTATACTTAATGCAATTCTCATGTGTGTTTGCTTTATGTTAATTGGTGTGTCTATGGCTTGTCAAAATCATTAACCGCTGGGCGGCCTAGCTTTTCAATGAATAGTACTATGGTATACCCCCTTGAGACTCTGTTGAGAGAATCTTGGTCATTGTCTTGTTAATTCATTATTCAGTTGGTTAGTCATGTGTTAGTCATTATTCTCAGGTTTGGTTTTGAACGGATATTACTTATTACATAATTGCAAATGGTACCGCACATGAATTGCTAAACACTTTTCTACTATATTTATTTAAACAGGGTATGCTCACCAATACATTTTTGTATTGACCAAATTATTTTGTACATGTTTCAGGTTGTTTTGAGATGCATTCTTTAAGCTTTCGGATTTATATTTAGATTTTGATTCATTGTATTTCAATTTAGTTGGCAGTTAGAATCGTTGTATTTCATTTCAATGTAATAAATTATTTAATCAATGTATTCAAAAATTTACACTTTAGTCCATGAGCTATTGAACAATCGTCACTACGTGACACCTCGATGTTTCCACCATCGGTTGGGGTGTTACAGATTGGTATCAGAGCCATGGTTATAGGGAATTAGGTTATTAGAATGCCTTTTAGCCTAGTCTATAACTAAGCTTACTTTCACGAGTCCTCTCGTATATATTTCTCTTTATTCTTATATTTTCTTTTAAGATATTTTCGTTATGATTCTTTCATTCTTTCGGTATTTTGCTTGGAGAAGAAGACACTCGTATTTCACAAACGAAACGATATCACCAAGTCAGGAGTGGCATCCATACCTTGGTGATTAGTTTCATTCTTCTATATGTTATACATCTTTGGAATATACCTTTGGGATAGGAGTGACATCCACACCTCAAAGAGTATTTCCTTTAAAAAGAAACTTAACCACTAAGCTGGGAGTGATATCCTTAACTTAGTGATTGGTTTCATTCCACAATAGTTTTCAAATTTTGAAATACATCTTTGAGTTAGGAGTGAAATCCACATCTCAAGGATCTGTTTCTACATCTCGTTTTAAAGTCTCGCTAAAGGTTTTGAAATTTACCAGTGACGGGGTATGTGCAATCAGGACAAATGACCATTCACTCATAGGTTCAAGTACGCTCCTCACAAGTCACTAATAATATTTCAATCTCTTTGGTCAGTCACCAGTTTCATTAGAAATATTTTCAGTATCACATTTTTGATATATTTTTCATTTGTTGTTTGAAACTCTTATCATAAATTTTTATAATGAAGTTATTATGTCTTTTGAGTTTTCTCTATTAATAGTTATCGCTATTTGTGCATCTTTCCGTTTTTCATTATTGACTCTTAAGTTTTGTTTAACATTTGGATTTTAAGTTCCATCTCTTGATGTTTTATATACTCATTAATTATTCGCTTTTGGATTTTTTTTTTCATCATCATTATTAAAACTTTTATCTGCTTTAAAACTTACACTATTTTCATTTATAATTTGTGACTTCTACATTCACGTCATTTGTAAATCTTGGTCTTTTGAAAACACATCTGATTTATATGGTTTTCAAAAAAAAAAAAAAAAAACTTGCGACTGATAATATGTATTATGACAATTTCAACTCGACTTCTTGTGAACACATGAAAGTATGTACTTACGAAGTCTTTTCATGTGAAGCTGTTTTGAATCTAAAAAGTTATTCTCATACATCACTACTATACTTTCAACTATATCACAAAGTTCGAGTAAAACTACATTTTGTTTTATAAACAATAATTTATCTTTTACATTTACACTCTTTCAGTCGCAAAACTTTTGGTCTAAACATTGGACATATCCTTATCGAAATGTCGTTAAATGTCTTTTAACATATAGTGCATATATTTTAAACCCGCATGGCCAGTAGACTATACGTATGTTCCGTCCACCCTCAATTGCAGTAAATATCATTATCTTTGTGACACCCGGCATATTCAGGTCAATACTTTTATACTTTACATACATGCGTTTCATACTTTACATGCATACGAGTCTATCTCAACGAAAACATTTTAAACAACTACTTAATATCATACTTAACTGGGGTCAGTTAAGTCGTACTGATGATTCGGGAATCATCGGGAGTCGTTACAATGGTCGGAAGGACCATTGGGTGTCGGCCCATAACCATGTGTACAAGGATCGGTGATTCGTGGAATCACCGGATTTAACGCACGTACGCAAGTCTCGAGTCCCGGGAATTGGTGATCGGGTGGGAACGTATTAGTTATCGTGCATTATATGTTAGTAATCATTATGTGGCTTGTCGGTATGTGAAAACGTGATTACATATGTTAAAATAGGGTTTAACGCGCCAAAAACACAAACATTTGGACTATGGGCGATTAGGCTTGTGTGTGATAGCCTAATCGCCATTAGTAAGGGCGAGTAGGAGGTTATTAAGGGCAAATAGGGGCTATTCGCATGATGGTTCATGCGAATAGCAGCCCTACTCGCCTATACTGCTGCGTACTCGCCTGAAATGCCTTGAACGATCAAAAACGCCTATAAATACCATGTACGGTACCAAGTGCGAAGTATACACCGATCACAAGAGTCTCCAGCATATTTTTGACCAGAAAGTTTTAAACATGCGGCAGCGACGCTGGGTTGAACTCCTGAACGACTATGACTGTGCCATCAAGTACCATCCTGGTAAGGCGAACGTTGTGGCAGATGCCTTGAGCAGGAAGGAGTCTGTGAAACCTCGTCGTGTTCGAGCCTTACAGCTCACTATTCATTCTTCGCTGCCTGACCAAATCCGCTCTGCACAATCGGAAGCTTTGAAGGAGGAAAACCTTAAAGCTGAAACCATGCACGGTGCTGATAAACACCTCGAGCTTGGGTCGGATGGCCTGCATTACTTTGCCGAGCGCGTTTGGGTTCCTTTATTTGGGGGTCTGCGGGAGCTTGTGATGGACGAAGCTCACAAATCCCGGTATTCTATTCATCCGGGTTCCGATAAGATGTATCAGGACCTAAAGATACTCTATTGGTGGCCCAACATGAAGGCTGACATAGCTTCGTATGTCAGCAAATGTCTGACCTGTGCTAAGGTCAAGGTGGAGTACCAGAAGCCGTCTGGTCTCCTACAGCAACCTGAAATTCCTGAATGGAAATGGGAACGGATTACCATGGATTTTGTGACCAAACTTCCGAAGTCGCCCAGTGGTTGTGACATGATCTGGGTGATTGTCGACCGGTTGACAAAGTCCGCACACTTCCTCGCTATTAAGGAAACCGACAGTCTGGAGCGGTTGTCTCGTATCTATATTAAGGAGGTGGTCTCCAAGCACGGGGTGCCTGTCTCTATCATCTCCGATCGTGATCCCCGTTTCGCTTCCCGTTTCTGGAAACAATTACATAAAGCGTTGGGTACTCAATTGGACATGAGCACCGCATATCATCCGCAAACTGACGGTCAGAGCGAGCGGACGATTCAGACGCTTGAAGACATGCTTCGAGCATGTGTCATCGATTTCGGTAAGAGTTGGGAGGTTCACCTACCGTTGGTGGAGTTCTCTTACAACAATAGTTACCACTCCAGCATTAAGGCGGCACCGTTCGAGGCTCTGTATGGACGGAAGTGCCGGTCCCCTCTTTGTTGGGCCGAGGTGGGCGAAAGCCAACTCACTGGTCCAGAAATGGTGTACGAAACTTCCGAAAAGATCGTACAAATTCGTAATCGTATGGCGGCGGCTCGTGATCGTCAGAAGAGCTACGCTGATCGTCGTCGCAAACCTTTGGAGTTCCAGGTTGGCGACAGGGTTTTATTGAAGGTATCTCCATGGAAGGGCGTTATACGCTTTGGGAAGCGCGGCAAACTTAACCCTCGTTATGTCGGACCGTTCCCAATTCTGGACCGTATTGGGCCGGTGGCATACAGACTTGATTTACCAGCCGAGCTTAGTGGCGTGCATAACGTCTTCCATGTCTCGAATCTTAAGAAGTGTTTGGCAGACGAATCTCTTGTAGTTCCTCTCGAAGAAATCAGAGTCAATGATCGTTTACGTATCGTGGAGGAACCAGTTGAAATCCTAGATTATAAGATTCGTAGCCTTCGTCGGAGTAAAATCCGTATCGTTAAGGTTCGTTGGAATTCAAATCGTGGACCGGAGTTCACGTGGGAACGAGAAGATCAGATGAAGGCTAAGTACCCTCATCTATTTCCTAAGCGTGCGTTTGAATCGAACTATGTTGCCTCCAAAGATAAATGAATCTCGGGTCGAGATTCCTTTCAACTGGGGGATGATGTAACAACGGGAAAATTTTTCTTTTCTTTCTTCCTTTCGTCTCTTCATCTCCGGACTTCATTAAATTTTCGGGACGAAAATTCTATCAACTGGGGGATGATGTGACACCCGGCATATTCAGGTCAATACTTTTATACTTTACATACATGCGTTTCATACTTTACATGCATACGAGTCTATCTCAACGAAAACATTTTAAACAACTACTTAATATCATACTTAACTGGGGTCAGTTAAGTCGTACTGATGATTCGGGAATCATCGGGAGTCGTTACAATGGTCCGAAGGACCATTGGGTGTCGGCCCATAACCATGTGTACAAGGATCGGTGATTCTTGGAATCACCGGATTTAACGCACGTACGCAAGTCTCGAGTCCCGGGAATTGGTGATCGGGTGGGAACGTATTAGTTATCGTGCATTATATGTTAGTAATCATTATGTGGCTTGTCGGTATGTGAAAACGTGATTACATATGTTAAAATAGGGTTTAACGCGCCAAAAACACAAACATTTGGACTATGGGCGATTAGGCTTGTGTGTGATAGCCTAATCGCCATTAGTAAGGGCGAGTAGGAGGTTATTAAGGGCGAATAGGGGCTATTCGCATGATGGTTCATGCGAATAGCAGCCCTACTCGCCTATACTGCTGCGTACTCGCCTGAAATGCCTTGAACGATCAAAAACGCCTATAAATACCACCCTTGACCTCTAAAACATCATTTATACAACCCTAGCCGTCCCATAACCTATCTCAACCCACAAACACCCTCTGGAACCTATTTTCACATCAAAACAACCATTTCCAAGCTTATTCCATCATCTCCTCTTAAATATAAGGTGTGTTCTTCAAACCCAAACCTTTAAATGATTATGTTTTACTCCCTAAAGGTCCAGACCTGACTTATAAACGTTTTTGTCCTTGAAAATCCATTTAAAACCGTTTTTAAACAAACCCACACCTTTACATGTGTTATATGTGTTATATGTGATTAAAGATAGAATTTTTAGGATTAAATCATGATTGTTTTTGTGTTATTATGATGTTTATGGCTATTACAAGTTAGTATGATGATGTCCTAGGAGTTTGAATGGTTTTGGTTGTGTATTGTTGATACTTGATGTTTTTACCCATTTGAAGGATTTTGGATGATTAAGGATGATATGAGGTGTGTTGTTGATTGTATGATGTTAGGGTTTGCTCTAGGATGATGCTAGAACAGTAGGATGCTATCGGATAACGTGGTTATGTGATTTAATCTGAATAATTGCTATTTAGGGTAAGTTCTTGCATGTTGATGTGATGTTTACATGCTAAGTTGCTATTTTGGGAAAACGCTCGCATTCGGAACGGTTAGAACGATGAAAACTTAGGGGTTTTGCTTGAAATATGTTTGTTAATGTGTTAGGATGATTATTGAATGTTCTTACATGTTTCGGATCTGATTTGGAGTGTTCGGCGCGCGAAATTGCACTACAGAACTGTATAGGCGAGTAGGATCCTACTCGCATGAGGCTTTAGGCGAGTAGAATCCTAAATGCCTGATGTTCAGGCGAATACAAGCTTATTCGCCTATAGTATATGCGAATAGGGGCCTATTCCCCTCAACTACTAGCATTTACAATCCTAAATGCCTATACTTAAGCATTTACAATCCTAAATGCCTATACTTAGGCATTTACAATCCTAAATGCCTATACATAAGGCATTTACAATCCTAAATGCCTATACATTAGGCATTTACAATCCTAAATGCCTATACATAAGGCATTTACAATCCTAAGTGCTAGTTTGATTCCTAATCGCGTATAATGCTGCTGTATGTATATTTTAACATCCCGGAACATGATTTAACGCCTAGGAACATGATAGGAACCCCGGGATACACCTAATGACTTTGTGACACGTGTTCGGACCCGTTTACACGTTAATCGGACATTATGCTAGACTAGGTGGACTGTTGCGCATATTAAGTGATTAATTGCATATGTGGCATGATGTCTTGTATTTATCTAACACGTGGAATGCCGGGTCACCAATGGCATGTCGGGCCTTGTCTGGTACGGTCGGTTAAACGTTTGAAACATCATTTCATGTATACACGGTTATGGTCTGGACTACTAGGGACTAATCAACCTGCGGGTTGTTAGTCTAACACCTTATACGCTCGTCATGATAGGTCACCGGTATTAGGGGCCGTCTATTGAGCAGGTTTACTTGTCGTAGTGCGAAGAGCAGCATCAGGTGAGTTTCACGGCCCCGCCTTACGCTTTACATTTTGGGGGAGACACATGCTTATACTTATTACATAAATTATCATGTTATGCTAGTGTTGATTCATTTACATACTATACGATACGTAAAGTCCCGGGGAAACCATGAATATGCTGGATAGCATAACGGGGGAAATGTGGATAGATCTATTGGGATTGACAGACCCCACCCGTCGGCTGGGAGCCGGGCGGGTGCATATTGTCTCGGTCATAAGCTAAATCATTTCGGGCAAAAATCATATTTCATTGTCTGTAATGGTTTCTGGTCGTGGTAGTATAACTCATGCGTCTAGCTAACGCTATCATTTCTGACATAGTGGTAACATGATGGCTTTTATTACTTAAAACGTTTAATATAAAACCTGTGAACTCACCGGCATTATTTGCTGACGTTTTTAGCATGTTTGTCTCAGGTCGTTGAGGTAGCAGCTTATCATAGGCGCACGGAGTCACACGGCGACTAGGATTCATATGCATTATCTTATCTTTTTCAGACTTACGTACTTTTACATTTTGGGTTGTAATAAAAGTTACGCTTCCGCAGCGAATGGATTTATGAAAACTTGATGGTTGTTTGTTTCATTTTACGTATCATATAGTGTCGTTTATTGTGACCGTTGACTTAGATCCTGGTTTGTCATGCGCCTCGCGGTAAAACCCCGCACGTGGAATTTGAGGGTGTGACAGATGGTATCAGAGCCACTCCTGTGCCGTTCGGGATGGTGGGTGCACACCTCATCAGGGACGATGAGACTCTAACAGGGGGTGAATGTGACATCCCAGGAACACACCTCATCAGGGACGATGAGACTTTAACAGGGGGTGAATGTGACACCCCAGGAAAATCCCACATCGGCCGTGGCCAGGAGAGATCCTTGGTTCATAAGTAATGTCTTGCCTCTTAAATCACCAACGCGTTTTGGGGCTTAATGTTAGTGGATGAGAGGAGAACTCCACAGTTAAGCGTGCTCAGGTGGGAGAAATTTTAGGATGGGTGACCTCCTGGGAAGTCTCCACTTGGGCAACCAAAAACAAATCCGTGAGTTCTGGATGGGCAAAGCGGACAATATTGGTGATGAGAGGGGCGGGTGGATTCGCGGGTTGGTGACCGCTAATGATGCTACTACACTTCGGGATACCATTCGATTGGCTCACAGGTTGACTAAACAGAAGGTTCAGGAGGGTCTTTTGCCTCCTAAGGGTACTGTGGTGAAGACCTCTGACAGCAACAAGAGGAAATGGGATAACACGGGTAAGGGTACGGCGCAGCCTCAGCAGCAGCAGCAGCATAAGAAGTTTGAGACTACGGGTTCGTCTTCTGGGCAAAAGCAGGGTGGTTATACTGGTAGGCTGCCTAGGTGTGATCGTTGTGGGTATCATCATGTGGGAAATTGTAGCTTTTGTACCCGTTGCAAGAAGAACGGGCATCAGGCCCAGACATGTAGGGTGAATCTTCAGACTCAGTAACAGGTGGTTGCCCCTACTACTACTACCACTGCTGCACCTAGGGGTAACCAGGGATGTTTCAACTGTGGGGAGACAGGACACTTTAAGAAGGACTGCCCCAAACTGAAGCAAGGGAATGTTGGGAGGAATGACAGGGGCAACGGGGGGTGGCGGCAGGAACGCGCGCGCCTTCGTCATTGGGTCGGGCGAGGCCCGTCAGGATCCGGATACTGTTACTGGTACGTTTCTTCTTTGTGATCGTTATGCCTCCGTTTTATATGATTCGGGTGCCGACAAGAGTTTTATATCTGTTGAGTTTAGCCGACTGTTAGACATAGTACCGACTCCCTTAGAGGTCAAGTATCTTATAGAATTGGCTGATGGTAAGAATATTGAGGCAACTCATATTCTTAAAGGATGTCAGTTGGAACTATCGGGGTTATCTTTTCCTATCGACCTCATGCCGGTATCATTGGGTAGTTTCGACGTTGTAGTAGGTATGGATTGGTTGTCCTTATATCGCGCGGAGATCGTTTGCTTCGATAAAATCATTCGCCTCCCTCTCCCGGATGGAGAGATTCTTTTTGTTCATGGCGAGAAGAGTGGAGTTCCCTTGAGCATCATTTCATGTATGAAGGCGTATAAGTACTTACGTAAGGGGTATTCCGCAATCCTAGCTCTTGTTTCGGTTTCATCCAACGATGAGAAGAGGATCGAGGACATTCCTGTTGTTCGTGATTTTCCCGACGTATTTCCCGATGATTTGCCTGGTCTTCCACCTCACCGTCAGGTTGAATTTAGCATTGATCTTACGCCCGGTGCGGCGCCTATTGCCCGAGCTCCTTACCGCCTTGCACCTCCCGAGATGCAAGAGTTATCTAACCAACTGCAGGAGTTGCTGGAAAAGGGGTTCATTAGACCTAGTTCATCCCCGTGGGGAGCTCCTATCTTATTTGTCAAAAAGAAAGACGGGAGCCTTCGTATGTGTATTGATTACCGGGAACTGAACAAGGTGACCATCAAGAATCGTTACCCGCTTCCTCGAATTGATGATTTATTCGATCAGCTCCAAGGCTCCAGTTTTTATTCCAAGATAGATCTGAGGTCTGGGTATCATCAACTGCGGGTACAAGAAGCTGACATTCCAAAGACCGCCTTTCGTACACGTTATGGCCACTTTGAGTTCCTGGTCATGCCCTTCGGTCTTACGAACGCACCTGTCGTTTTCATGGACTTGATGAACCGCGTTTGCAAGCCCTATCTCGATAAATTCGTTATCGTGTTTATCGATGAAATTTTGGTTTATTCTAAGAACGAGACGGATCATGAGGAACACTTACGATTGGTCTTGGAACTTTTGAGACGGGAGCAGTTGTATGCTAAGTTCTCAAAGTGTGATTTCTGGTTACGTGAAGTGCAATTCCTAGGGCATGTGGTTAATGAACTAGGAATTCATGTCGATCCGGACAAGATTGAAGCTATTAAGGAATGGGAAGCACCAAAGACGCCATCTGAGGTGCGGCAATTCCTAGGCCTTGCGGGTTACTATCGCCGTTTCATTGAGGGATTTTCGAAGATCGCTCAACCCCTCACCACTCTTACCCAGAAGGACCGAAAGTTTGACTGGGGAGAACCGCAGGAATCAGCATTTCAGATGCTGAAACTTAAACTTTGCTCTGCGCCCATCTTATCCTTACCTGAGGGTACGGATGATTTTGTTGTGTACTGTGATGCTTCCATTCGTGGTCTCGGTTGTGTGTTAATGCAACGCGGGAAGGTTATTGCCTACGCCTCTCGCCAACTTAAAGTCCATGAAAAGAACTACACCACTCATGATTTAGAGTTGGGTGCAGTGATCTTTGCGTTGATGTTCTGGAGACATTACTTGTACGGTACCAAGTGCGAAGTATACACCGATCACAAGAGTCTCCAGCATATTTTCGACCAGAAAGTTTTAAACATGCGGCAGCGACGCTGGGTTGAACTCCTGAACGACTATGACTGTGCCATCAAGTACCATCCTGGTAAGGCGAACGTTGTGGCAGATGCCTTGAGCAGGAAGGAGTCTGTGAAACCTCGTCGTGTTCGAGCCTTACAGCTCACTATTCATTCTTCGCTGCCTGACCAAATCCGCTCTGCACAATCGGAAGCTTTGAAGGAGGAAAACCTTAAAGCTGAAACCATGCACGGTGCTGATAAACACCTCGAGCTTGGGTCGGATGGCCTGCATTACTTTGCCGAGCGCGTTTGGGTTCCTTTATTTGGGGGTCTGCGGGAGCTTGTGATGGACGAAGCTCACAAATCCCGGTATTCTATTCATCCGGGTTCCGATAAGATGTATCAGGACCTAAAGATACTCTATTGGTGGCCCAACATGAAGGCTGACATAGCTTCGTATGTCAGCAAATGTCTGACCTGTGCTAAGGTCAAGGTGGAGTACCAGAAGCCGTCTGGTCTCCTACAGCAACCTGAAATTCCTGAATGGAAATGGGAACGGATTACCATGGATTTTGTGACCAAACTTCCGAAGTCGCCCAGTGGTTGTGACATGATCTGGGTGATTGTCGACCGGTTGACAAAGTCCGCACACTTCCTCGCTATTAAGGAAACCGACAGTCTGGAGCGGTTGTCTCGTATCTATATTAAGGAGGTGGTCTCCAAGCACGGGGTGCCTGTCTCTATCATCTCCGATCGTGATCCCCGTTTCGCTTCCCGTTTCTGGAAACAATTACATAAAGCGTTGGGTACTCAATTGGACATGAGCACCGCATATCATCCGCAAACTGACGGTCAGAGCGAGCGGACGATTCAGACGCTTGAAGACATGCTTCGAGCATGTGTCATCGATTTCGGTAAGAGTTGGGAGGTTCACCTACCGTTGGTGGAGTTCTCTTACAACAATAGTTACCACTCCAGCATTAAGGCGGCACCGTTCGAGGCTCTGTATGGACGGAAGTGCCGGTCCCCTCTTTGTTGGGCCGAGGTGGGCGAAAGCCAACTCACTGGTCCAGAAATGGTGTACGAAACTTCCGAAAAGATCGTACAAATTCGTAATCGTATGGCGGCGGCTCGTGATCGTCAGAAGAGCTACGCTGATCGTCGTCGCAAACCTTTGGAGTTCCAGGTTGGCGACAGGGTTTTATTGAAGGTATCTCCATGGAAGGGCGTTATACGCTTTGGGAAGCGCGGCAAACTTAACCCTCGTTATGTCGGACCGTTCCCAATTCTGGACCGTATTGGGCCGGTGGCATACAGACTTGATTTACCAGCCGAGCTTAGTGGCGTGCATAACGTCTTCCATGTCTCGAATCTTAAGAAGTGTTTGGCAGACGAATCTCTTGTAGTTCCTCTCGAAGAAATCAGAGTCAATGATCGTTTACGTATCGTGGAGGAACCAGTTGAAATCCTAGATTATAAGATTCGTAGCCTTCGTCGGAGTAAAATCCGTATCGTTAAGGTTCGTTGGAATTCAAATCGTGGACCGGAGTTCACGTGGGAACGAGAAGATCAGATGAAGGCTAAGTACCCTCATCTATTTCCTAAGCGTGCGTTTGAATCGAACTATGTTGCCTCCAAAGATAAATGAATCTCGGGTCGAGATTCCTTTCAACTGGGGGATGATGTAACAACGGGAAAATTTTTCTTTTCTTTCTTCCTTTCGTCTCTTCATCTCCGGACTTCATTAAATTTTCGGGACGAAAATTCTATCAACTGGGGGATGATGTGACACCCGGCATATTCAGGTCAATACTTTTATACTTTACATACATGCGTTTCATACTTTACATGCATACGAGTCTATCTCAACGAAAACATTTTAAACAACTACTTAATATCATACTTAACTGGGGTCAGTTAAGTCGTACTGATGATTCGGGAATCATCGGGAGTCGTTACAATGGTCCGAAGGACCATTGGGTGTCGGCCCATAACCATGTGTACAAGGATCGGTGATTCTTGGAATCACCGGATTTAACGCACGTACGCAAGTCTCGAGTCCCGGGAATTGGTGATCGGGTGGGAACGTATTAGTTATCGTGCATTATATGTTAGTAATCATTATGTGGCTTGTCGGTATGTGAAAACGTGATTACATATGTTAAAATAGGGTTTAACGCGCCAAAAACACAAACATTTGGACTATGGGCGATTAGGCTTGTGTGTGATAGCCTAATCGCCATTAGTAAGGGCGAGTAGGAGGTTATTAAGGGCGAATAGGGGCTATTCGCATGATGGTTCATGCGAATAGCAGCCCTACTCGCCTATACTGCTGCGTACTCGCCTGAAATGCCTTGAACGATCAAAAACGCCTATAAATACCACCCTTGACCTCTAAAACATCATTTATACAACCCTAGCCGTCCCATAACCTATCTCAACCCACAAACACCCTCTGGAACCTATTTTCACATCAAAACAACCATTTCCAAGCTTATTCCATCATCTCCTCTTAAATATAAGGTGTGTTCTTCAAACCCAAACCTTTAAATGATTATGTTTTACTCCCTAAAGGTCCAGACCTGACTTATAAACGTTTTTGTCCTTGAAAATCCATTTAAAACCGTTTTTAAACAAACCCACACCTTTACATGTGTTATATGTGTTATATAGGGCTGAGCAATAAACGGTTCCGAACCGCGAAAACCGAGGAACCGACACCGAACCGCTAGAACCGAACCGAATTAATGTTATAGGTTCCGGTTCCGGTTCTCATAATTTGGCATAATCGGTTCCCGGTTCGGTTCCGGTTAAAACCGACGGGTCCGGTTAAGAACCGCTAGAACCGGTTTGAATTAAAATAAATATTTAAAGACCTATTTATTTCATGGGCCATTAGAAGTCTAACCATCCACATTCCACCTTCTAATGCATACGTATATATAGAATCCACAACCCTAATTATATACCATCCACAAAATACTTCATCTCTCAACTCTTACCCTAATCACTAATCACCCAACCTTCAAGTTAGGCTTTCCAACTTCTAACATAAACAACCAACAGGTATGTAATCGATTTTATGTTTGATATTAAAAAGATACAGTAGTATTGAAGCGTAATCGAGGATTAATAGTGACGGCTTATAGTAAAAATTCAATAGTATTAATGGATTGTTTGTCTAATGTGGGTCATTTGTAAGCATTAAAAATTTAGTAGTATTAATGGATTGTAAAAACTCCAAGGGGACGGAGTGGGTTAGGGGATACACTTGGGTAACAGCCTCTTCGAAGTATGGTGGAGAAACAAATAATCAATCAAAGTTTAGCTTTTGGAAATTTTTCGACATGGTTGTTAATAGACTGTTGACACAAATTGTTGCTAATATGTTAATGTTAATATTATTAAAAACCAATTTTGCTATAAAAAATTAAACAATAAGCTAGATAATAAATGAGATTTCTTCGTATGTGGGTCGTTTGTAAGCATATATCAAGCTCAGTTTGGATGAACCTTAAAAAGGTGGGCTTAATGTCATGATGTGTTCTTGTTTAAATCTTTAACTATATATGTGATATGAAATATTAAAAAAAAATATAGGGCTTATTCGTGTCAATTTAATAAAGAGTTTCATCTTTTAACAGAATGGATGATACAAAAAATGTTTCTGGTGACGAGAATGGCGAAAACGAAACTACTGATGAAATGCAAACCGGGAATCAAAAAGTGACAACAAGAAAAAGGAAGCTCGTAGGTGAATGCTGGAAACATTTTGATGAATTTTATGATGAGGATGGCAATAGAAAGGGAAGATGCAGATACTGTCAAAAAGAATTGTATGGGTCAGGCAAGAACGGGACATCATCAATGAATAAGCATTATAAAAAATGCGAAAAGAATCCAGCTAACCAAAGAGAAGATCAACCTAACTTGGTTTTTAACAAAAGCGATGACGCCCAAGGTACATTAAAAACATGGAAGTTTGACCCGATTAAGGTTAGACAGTTATTAATTAGAATGATTATTATAGATGAGCTTCCGTTCTTGTTCGTTGAACGACCAGGGTTTAGGGAGTTCATGGAAGCCTTGTGTCCTAATTTTAATGTCCCTTCGCGTTTCACTGTGGCCCGTGATATACTAGACTTGTATTTGGAAGAGAAAAGAAAGCTAAGAAATTATTTTGTTAAAAATAAGCAAAGGGTTTCGTTTACAACAGATACTTGGACATCAAACCAACGTATTAATTACATGTGTTTGACTGCACATTTCATTGATGAAAACTGGCAATTTCATAAAAGAATAATAAGCTTTAAACCGATCCTTAGTCATAAGGGTGATGATATAGCTAGGGCTATTCAGGAATGTCTAGATGAATGGGGGATAGAGCGGGTGATGACATTCACCATGGATAATGCCTCGTCAAACAATGCTGCGGTTTCCATATTGAAAGCAAAGTTAAAAAATCTACTAAATGAAGGTAAGTATCTACATGTTAGATGTGTGGCGCACATAATTAATCTCATAGTTCAGGATGGTTTGAAAGTGACTAATAAAACCATTGAATGCATTCGTAGTGCTGTTAAACACATAAGAGCCTCACCGGCTAGGCTAGCTGCATTTAAAGCGTGTGTTATTGAGAAAAAAATAGAGACGAAAGGGTTGTTGTGTTTGGATGTTTCAACCAGATGGAATAGCACTTTTGATATGTTGGAGAGAGCTCTTGAACTTGAACAAGCTTTGGAATTGTATGCTCGTAGGAATAGCAGCTTTAGGCAAGAATTAGATGATGTTCCGGATAATAGTGATTGGAAGTTTGCAAGAAAAATGACAGATATACTTGAATTTTTTAAAACAAAAACAGTAGATTTGTCTTGTTCTAATTATGTGATAGCACATGAAGTGTTTGCTGAGGTTATGGTTATTGGCGAGAACTTAAAAAAAATGTTATATGAATCGGGACAACCATTTGAAATCATTCAGATGCTTGGGTTGATGAAAAATAAGTTCGAAAAATATTTTGAAGATGAGGGTAGGAGTAATAAGTTATTCGAGTTTGCCTCTATCTTGGATCCGCGAGTGAAGCTTACTATGGTAGAGTATGAGATTACACAAACTTGTAAGTTGATGAGAAAATCAGGGGAGTTGAAGACAAATGAAGCATTTAAAGTTAGGGTACATGAGTTGGTTGAGGATGTGAAATCAGAGATGCAGTTACTTGTAGTAGAGTATGATGCTTTGGATGATATTGCTTCAAGCGTTCCGGTTACTACAGGAAACAAAGTTGGACAAGGTCATGGTAAAAAATTATGGATGGATAAGCTTCAAGACTTTCGGGGTGGTACTAGTCAATTGTCAAATAAGAGGACAGAACTTGAAAAGTATCTGTTAGAAGATGTTGAAGAAATGAGAGAGAAGTTTAATATCTTACTGTGGTGGAAAGTTAATTCAAGTAGATATCCAACTCTAGCACGTATGGCGAAAGGTAATAATTGTTATTCTAAAAGATAATATATTTTATAAATATACAGTTAATTCATTAGTTTTATTTTCCAGATATCTTAGCTATCCCGGTTTCGACTGTGGCTTCTGAGTCTGCTTTCAGTACAGGCGGGCGAGTAGTAGATTCATATAGAAGTTCGTTATCCCCTATCATAGTTGAGGCATTAATTTGCACGCAAGATTGGATTCGAACCGGGAGAAAACATATATACGAAGAAGAGGAATCTGAAAAATTTGATGAGATCACAACGGGTAAATATTATTATTTTGTTAATTCTATTCATTTCTTTTTTATAATTGCTAACACTTGGTTCTATTTAGATGTTTATGAGAAGATCGAGAAGATGAAGATCGAATGAAGTTTGAAGATAATTTATTTGAACAATTTGTTGGAACGGGTTTATTTATATTTCTTTTTATCGTTTAAAACATTTTATCGTTGCTACTTTTAGTTTTGATGGTTTGAACTTTGAATGTTGCAATTGTGATATGTTTTGGTTTGTTTGTTTGATTGTATTTGTTCGTTTTTTTTTTAATTTTTTTGGTATAAACGGTTATGGTTCTTATATTTTGGTTTTGATGGTTTGAACTTTGATTGTTTTGGTTGGTTTTATTTAATTTTTAATCTTAGGATTTTATTGACAACCGGTTCCAGCCTAGAACCGTTACATGAGAACCGTTTTACCCGGGACCGAACCGAACCGATTAGTAATTATCGGTTCCGGTTCCGGTTCCCATATTTTGGTATAAACGGTTCCCGGTTCGGTCCGGTTCGGTTCGGTTCGGTCCGGTTCTGAACCGTTGCACAGCCCTAGTGTTATATGTGATTAAAGATAGAATTTTTAGGATTAAATCATGATTGTTTTTGTGTTATTATGATGTTTATGGCTATTACAAGTTAGTATGATGATGTCCTAGGAGTTTGAATGGTTTTGGTTGTGTATTGTTGATACTTGATGTTTTTACCCATTTGAAGGATTTTGGATGATTAAGGATGATATGAGGTGTGTTGTTGATTGTATGATGTTAGGGTTTGCTCTAGGATGATGCTAGAACAGTAGGATGCTATCGGATAACGTGGTTATGTGATTTAATCTGAATAATTGCTATTTAGGGTAAGTTCTTGCATGTTGATGTGATGTTTACATGCTAAGTTGCTATTTTGGGAAAACGCTCGCATTCGGAACGGTTAGAACGATGAAAACTTAGGGGTTTTGCTTGAAATATGTTTGTTAATGTGTTAGGATGATTATTGAATGTTCTTACATGTTTCGGATCTGATTTGGAGTGTTCGGCGCGCGAAATTGCACTACAGAACTGTATAGGCGAGTAGGATCCTACTCGCATGAGGCTTTAGGCGAGTAGAATCCTAAATGCCTGATGTTCAGGCGAATACAAGCCTATTCGCCTATAGTATATGCGAATAGGGGCCTATTCCCCTCAACTACTAGCATTTACAATCCTAAATGCCTATACTTAAGCATTTACAATCCTAAATGCCTATACTTAGGCATTTACAATCCTAAATGCCTATACATAAGGCATTTACAATCCTAAATGCCTATACATTAGGCATTTACAATCCTAAATGCCTATACATAAGGCATTTACAATCCTAAGTGCTAGTTTGATTCCTAATCGCGTATAATGCTGCTGTATGTATATTTTAACATCCCGGAACATGATTTAACGCCTAGGAACATGATAGGAACCCCGGGATACACCTAATGACTTTGTGACACGTGTTCGGACCCGTTTACACGTTAATCGGACATTATGCTAGACTAGGTGGACTGTTGCGCATATTAAGTGATTAATTGCATATGTGGCATGATGTCTTGTATTTATCTAACACGTGGAATGCCGGGTCACCAATGGCATGTCGGGCCTTGTCTGGTACGGTCGGTTAAACGTTTGAAACATCATTTCATGTATACACGGTTATGGTCTGGACTACTAGGGACTAATCAACCTGCGGGTTGTTAGTCTAACACCTTATACGCTCGTCATGATAGGTCACCGGTATTAGGGGCCGTCTATTGAGCAGGTTTACTTGTCGTAGTGCGAAGAGCAGCATCAGGTGAGTTTCACGGCCCCGCCTTACGCTTTACATTTTGGGGGAGACACATGCTTATACTTATTACATAAATTATCATGTTATGCTAGTGTTGATTCATTTACATACTATACGATACGTAAAGTCCCGGGGAAACCATGAATATGCTGGATAGCATAACGGGGGAAATGTGGATAGATCTATTGGGATTGACAGACCCCACCCGTCGGCTGGGAGCCGGGCGGGTGCATATTGTCTCGGTCATAAGCTAAATCATTTCGGGCAAAAATCATATTTCATTGTCTGTAATGGTTTCTGGTCGTGGTAGTATAACTCATGCGTCTAGCTAACGCTATCATTTCTGACATAGTGGTAACATGATGGCTTTTATTACTTAAAACGTTTAATATAAAACCTGTGAACTCACCGGCATTATTTGCTGACGTTTTTAGCATGTTTGTCTCAGGTCGTTGAGGTAGCAGCTTATCATAGGCGCACGGAGTCACACGGCGACTAGGATTCATATGCATTATCTTATCTTTTTCAGACTTACGTACTTTTACATTTTGGGTTGTAATAAAAGTTACGCTTCCGCAGCGAATGGATTTATGAAAACTTGATGGTTGTTTGTTTCATTTTACGTATCATATAGTGTCGTTTATTGTGACCGTTGACTTAGATCCTGGTTTGTCATGCGCCTCGCGGTAAAACCCCGCACGTGGAATTTGAGGGTGTGACAGATGGTATCAGAGCCACTCCTGTGCCGTTCGGGATGGTGGGTGCACACCTCATCAGGGACGATGAGACTCTAACAGGGGGTGAATGTGACATCCCAGGAACACACCTCATCAGGGACGATGAGACTTTAACAGGGGGTGAATGTGACACCCCAGGAAAATCCCACATCGGCCGTGGCCAGGAGAGATCCTTGGTTCATAAGTAATGTCTTGCCTCTTAAATCACCAACGCGTTTTGGGGCTTAATGTTAGTGGATGAGAGGAGAACTCCACAGTTAAGCGTGCTCAGGTGGGAGAAATTTTAGGATGGGTGACCTCCTGGGAAGTCTCCACTTGGGCAACCAAAAACAAATCCGTGAGTTCTGGATGGGCAAAGCGGACAATATTGGTGATGAGAGGGGCGGGTGGATTCGCGGGTTGGTGACCGCTAATGATGCTACTACACTTCGGGATACCATTCGATTGGCTCACAGGTTGACTAAACAGAAGGTTCAGGAGGGTCTTTTGCCTCCTAAGGGTACTGTGGTGAAGACCTCTGACAGCAACAAGAGGAAATGGGATAACACGGGTAAGGGTACGGCGCAGCCTCAGCAGCAGCAGCAGCATAAGAAGTTTGAGACTACGGGTTCGTCTTCTGGGCAAAAGCAGGGTGGTTATACTGGTAGGCTGCCTAGGTGTGATCGTTGTGGGTATCATCATGTGGGAAATTGTAGCTTTTGTACCCGTTGCAAGAAGAACGGGCATCAGGCCCAGACATGTAGGGTGAATCTTCAGACTCAGCAACAGGTGGTTGCCCCTACTACTACTACCACTGCTGCACCTAGGGGTAACCAGGGATGTTTCAACTGTGGGGAGACAGGACACTTTAAGAAGGACTGCCCCAAACTGAAGCAAGGGAATGTTGGGAGGAATGACAGGGGCAACGGGGGTGGCGGCAGGAACGCGCGCGCCTTCGTCATTGGGTCGGGCGAGGCCCGTCAGGATCCGGATACTGTTACTGGTACGTTTCTTCTTTGTGATCGTTATGCCTCCGTTTTATATGATTCGGGTGCCGACAAGAGTTTTATATCTGTTGAGTTTAGCCGACTGTTAGACATAGTACCGACTCCCTTAGAGGTCAAGTATCTTATAGAATTGGCTGATGGTAAGAATATTGAGGCAACTCATATTCTTAAAGGATGTCAGTTGGAACTATCGGGGTTATCTTTTCCTATCGACCTCATGCCGGTATCATTGGGTAGTTTCGACGTTGTAGTAGGTATGGATTGGTTGTCCTTATATCGCGCGGAGATCGTTTGCTTCGATAAAATCATTCGCCTCCCTCTCCCGGATGGAGAGATTCTTTTGGTTCATGGCGAGAAGAGTGGAGTTCCCTTGAGCATCATTTCATGTATGAAGGCGTATAAGTACTTACGTAAGGGGTATTCCGCAATCCTAGCTCTTGTTTCGGTTTCATCCAACGATGAGAAGAGGATCGAGGACATTCCTGTTGTTCGTGATTTTCCCGACGTATTTCCCGATGATTTGCCTGGTCTTCCACCTCACCGTCAGGTTGAATTTAGCATTGATCTTACGCCCGGTGCGGCGCCTATTGCCCGAGCTCCTTACCGCCTTGCACCTCCCGAGATGTAAGAGTTATCTAACCAACTGCAGGAGTTGCTGGAAAAGGGGTTCATTAGACCTAGTTCATCCCCGTGGGGAGCTCCTATCTTATTTGTCAAAAAGAAAGACGGGAGCCTTCGTATGTGTATTGATTACCGGGAACTGAACAAGGTGACCATCAAGAATCGTTACCCGCTTCCTCGAATTGATGATTTATTCGATCAGCTCCAAGGCTCCAGTTTTTATTCCAAGATAGATCTGAGGTCTGGGTATCATCAACTGCGGGTACAAGAAGCTGACATTCCAAAGACCGCCTTTCGTACACGTTATGGCCACTTTGAGTTCCTGGTCATGCCCTTCGGTCTTACGAACGCACCTGTCGTTTTCATGGACTTGATGAACCGCGTTTGCAAGCCCTATCTCGATAAATTCGTTATCGTGTTTATCGATGAAATTTTGGTTTATTCTAAGAACGAGACGGATCATGAGGAACACTTACGATTGGTCTTGGAACTTTTGAGACGGGAGCAGTTGTATGCTAAGTTCTCAAAGTGTGATTTCTGGTTACGTGAAGTGCAATTCCTAGGGCATGTGGTTAATGAACTAGGAATTCATGTCGATCCGGACAAGATTGAAGCTATTAAGGAATGGGAAGCACCAAAGACGCCATCTGAGGTGCGGCAATTCCTAGGCCTTGCGGGTTACTATCGCCGTTTCATTGAGGGATTTTCGAAGATCGCTCAACCCCTCACCACTCTTACCCAGAAGGACCGAAAGTTTGACTGGGGAGAACCGCAGGAATCAGCATTTCAGATGCTGAAACTTAAACTTTGCTCTGCGCCCATCTTATCCTTACCTGAGGGTACGGATGATTTTGTTGTGTACTGTGATGCTTCCATTCGTGGTCTCGGTTGTGTGTTAATGCAACGCGGGAAGGTTATTGCCTACGCCTCTCGCCAACTTAAAGTCCATGAAAAGAACTACACCACTCATGATTTAGAGTTGGGTGCAGTGATCTTTGCGTTGATGTTCTGGAGACATTACTTGTACGGTACCAAGTGCGAAGTATACACCGATCACAAGAGTCTCCAGCATATTTTCGACCAGAAAGTTTTAAACATGCGGCAGCGACGCTGGGTTGAACTCCTGAACGACTATGACTGTGCCATCAAGTACCATCCTGGTAAGGCGAACGTTGTGGCAGATGCCTTGAGCAGGAAGGAGTCTGTGAAACCTCGTCGTGTTCGAGCCTTACAGCTCACTATTCATTCTTCGCTGCCTGACCAAATCCGCTCTGCACAATCGGAAGCTTTGAAGGAGGAAAACCTTAAAGCTGAAACCATGCACGGTGCTGATAAACACCTCGAGCTTGGGTCGGATGGCCTGCATTACTTTGCCGAGCGCGTTTGGGTTCCTTTATTTGGGGGTCTGCGGGAGCTTGTGATGGACGAAGCTCACAAATCCCGGTATTCTATTCATCCGGGTTCCGATAAGATGTATCAGGACCTAAAGATACTCTATTGGTGGCCCAACATGAAGGCTGACATAGCTTCGTATGTCAGCAAATGTCTGACCTGTGCTAAGGTCAAGGTGGAGTACCAGAAGCCGTCTGGTCTCCTACAGCAACCTGAAATTCCTGAATGGAAATGGGAACGGATTACCATGGATTTTGTGACCAAACTTCCGAAGTCGCCCAGTGGTTGTGACATGATCTGGGTGATTGTCGACCGGTTGACAAAGTCCGCACACTTCCTCGCTATTAAGGAAACCGACAGTCTGGAGCGGTTGTCTCGTATCTATATTAAGGAGGTGGTCTCCAAGCACGGGGTGCCTGTCTCTATCATCTCCGATCGTGATCCCCGTTTCGCTTCCCGTTTCTGGAAACAATTACATAAAGCGTTGGGTACTCAATTGGACATGAGCACCGCATATCATCCGCAAACTGACGGTCAGAGCGAGCGGACGATTCAGACGCTTGAAGACATGCTTCGAGCATGTGTCATCGATTTCGGTAAGAGTTGGGAGGTTCACCTACCGTTGGTGGAGTTCTCTTACAACAATAGTTACCACTCCAGCATTAAGGCGGCACCGTTCGAGGCTCTGTATGGACGGAAGTGCCGGTCCCCTCTTTGTTGGGCCGAGGTGGGCGAAAGCCAACTCACTGGTCCAGAAATGGTGTACGAAACTTCCGAAAAGATCGTACAAATTCGTAATCGTATGGCGGCGGCTCGTGATCGTCAGAAGAGCTACGCTGATCGTCGTCGCAAACCTTTGGAGTTCCAGGTTGGCGACAGGGTTTTATTGAAGGTATCTCCATGGAAGGGCGTTATACGCTTTGGGAAGCGCGGCAAACTTAACCCTCGTTATGTCGGACCGTTCCCAATTCTGGACCGTATTGGGCCGGTGGCATACAGACTTGATTTACCAGCCGAGCTTAGTGGCGTGCATAACGTCTTCCATGTCTCGAATCTTAAGAAGTGTTTGGCAGACGAATCTCTTGTAGTTCCTCTCGAAGAAATCAGAGTCAATGATCGTTTACGTATCGTGGAGGAACCAGTTGAAATCCTAGATTATAAGATTCGTAGCCTTCGTCGGAGTAAAATCCGTATCGTTAAGGTTCGTTGGAATTCAAATCGTGGACCGGAGTTCACGTGGGAACGAGAAGATCAGATGAAGGCTAAGTACCCTCATCTATTTCCTAAGCGTGCGTTTGAATCGAACTATGTTGCCTCCAAAGATAAATGAATCTCGGGTCGAGATTCCTTTCAACTGGGGGATGATGTAACAACGGGAAAATTTTTCTTTTCTTTCTTCCTTTCGTCTCTTCATCTCCGGACTTCATTAAATTTTCGGGACGAAAATTCTATCAACTGGGGGATGATGTGACACCCGGCATATTCAGGTCAATACTTTTATACTTTACATACATGCGTTTCATACTTTACATGCATACGAGTCTATCTCAACGAAAACATTTTAAACAACTACTTAATATCATACTTAACTGGGGTCAGTTAAGTCGTACTGATGATTCGGGAATCATCGGGAGTCGTTACAATGGTCCGAAGGACCATTGGGTGTCGGCCCATAACCATGTGTACAAGGATCGGTGATTCTTGGAATCACCGGATTTAACGCACGTACGCAAGTCTCGAGTCCCGGGAATTGGTGATCGGGTGGGAACGTATTAGTTATCGTGCATTATATGTTAGTAATCATTATGTGGCTTGTCGGTATGTGAAAACGTGATTACATATGTTAAAATAGGGTTTAACGCGCCAAAAACACAAACATTTGGACTATGGGCGATTAGGCTTGTGTGTGATAGCCTAATCGCCATTAGTAAGGGCGAGTAGGAGGTTATTAAGGGCGAATAGGGGCTATTCGCATGATGGTTCATGCGAATAGCAGCCCTACTCGCCTATACTGCTGCGTACTCGCCTGAAATGCCTTGAACGATCAAAAACGCCTATAAATACCACCCTTGACCTCTAAAACATCATTTATACAACCCTAGCCGTCCCATAACCTATCTCAACCCACAAACACCCTCTGGAACCTATTTTCACATCAAAACAACCATTTCCAAGCTTATTCCATCATCTCCTCTTAAATATAAGGTGTGTTCTTCAAACCCAAACCTTTAAATGATTATGTTTTACTCCCTAAAGGTCCAGACCTGACTTATAAACGTTTTTGTCCTTGAAAATCCATTTAAAACCGTTTTTAAACAAACCCACACCTTTACATGTGTTATATGTGTTATATGTGATTAAAGATAGAATTTTTAGGATTAAATCATGATTGTTTTTGTGTTATTATGATGTTTATGGCTATTACAAGTTAGTATGATGATGTCCTAGGAGTTTGAATGGTTTTGGTTGTGTATTGTTGATACTTGATGTTTTTACCCATTTGAAGGATTTTGGATGATTAAGGATGATATGAGGTGTGTTGTTGATTGTATGATGTTAGGGTTTGCTCTAGGATGATGCTAGAACAGTAGGATGCTATCGGATAACGTGGTTATGTGATTTAATCTGAATAATTGCTATTTAGGGTAAGTTCTTGCATGTTGATGTGATGTTTACATGCTAAGTTGCTATTTTGGGAAAACGCTCGCATTCGGAACGGTTAGAACGATGAAAACTTAGGGGTTTTGCTTGAAATATGTTTGTTAATGTGTTAGGATGATTATTGAATGTTCTTACATGTTTCGGATCTGATTTGGAGTGTTCGGCGCGCGAAATTGCACTACAGAACTGTATAGGCGAGTAGAATCCTAAATGCCTGATGTTCAGGCGAATACAAGCCTATTCGCCTATAGTATATGCGAATAGGGGCCTATTCCCCTCAACTACTAGCATTTACAATCCTAAATGCCTATACTTAAGCATTTACAATCCTAAATGCCTATACTTAGGCATTTACAATCCTAAATGCCTATACATAAGGCATTTACAATCCTAAATGCCTATACATTAGGCATTTACAATCCTAAATGCCTATACATAAGGCATTTACAATCCTAAGTGCTAGTTTGATTCCTAATCGCGTATAATGCTGCTGTATGTATATTTTAACATCCCGGAACATGATTTAACGCCTAGGAACATGATAGGAACCCCGGGATACACCTAATGACTTTGTGACACGTGTTCGGACCCGTTTACACGTTAATCGGACATTATGCTAGACTAGGTGGACTGTTGCGCATATTAAGTGATTAATTGCATATGTGGCATGATGTCTTGTATTTATCTAACACGTGGAATGCCGGGTCACCAATGGCATGTCGGGCCTTGTCTGGTACGGTCGGTTAAACGTTTGAAACATCATTTCATGTATACACGGTTATGGTCTGGACTACTAGGGACTAATCAACCTGCGGGTTGTTAGTCTAACACCTTATACGCTCGTCATGATAGGTCACCGGTATTAGGGGCCGTCTATTGAGCAGGTTTACTTGTCGTAGTGCGAAGAGCAGCATCAGGTGAGTTTCACGGCCCCGCCTTACGCTTTACATTTTGGGGGAGACACATGCTTATACTTATTACATAAATTATCATGTTATGCTAGTGTTGATTCATTTACATACTATACGATACGTAAAGTCCCGGGGAAACCATGAATATGCTGGATAGCATAACGGGGGAAATGTGGATAGATCTATTGGGATTGACAGACCCCACCCGTCGGCTGGGAGCCGGGCGGGTGCATATTGTCTCGGTCATAAGCTAAATCATTTCGGGCAAAAATCATATTTCGTTGTCTGTAATGGTTTCTGGTCGTGGTAGTATAACTCATGCGTCTAGCTAACGCTATCATTTCTGACATAGTGGTAACATGATGGCTTTTATTACTTAAAACGTTTAATATAAAACCTGTGAACTCACCGGCATTATTTGCTGACGTTTTTAGCATGTTTGTCTCAGGTCGTTGAGGTAGCAGCTTATCATAGGCGCACGGAGTCACACGGCGACTAGGATTCATATGCATTATCTTATCTTTTTCAGACTTACGTACTTTTACATTTTGGGTTGTAATAAAAGTTACGCTTCCGCAGCGAATGGATTTATGAAAACTTGATGGTTGTTTGTTTCATTTTACGTATCATATAGTGTCGTTTATTGTGACCGTTGACTTAGATCCTGGTTTGTCATGCGCCTCGCGGTAAAACCCCGCACGTGGAATTTGAGGGTGTGACAATCTTATTCTTACATCATTTTATTTTATTATATTCGCGTATTATCTTATTTATGATTATTCTCGTATTACTATTGTATTGGTGGCTATCCCCACGCGTTATTTACAATTATTCTCTCACTAATTATTAGTAGTCATTCTTACAACACTGGTTTTGAGCCTTAATTTAACTCGTTTACTTTCATTTTGTGAAAAATTGTGCGATTTACTTGATTTATATTATACCATTTTTTTAATCGAAGTTTTATGCTATATTTATGTACTTGACGCATATTTGGTATGCATATTTTTTTTCTGTTTTTGAGCAAAACCCTGTTATACATTACATTATTTTGTTCATCATCATGGCCAATGAACATACTAGTTGATAACTCGTATGAGATCTAAGCCAGTGCCCACATACGACTTGGATTAGAGTATTTCTTTAATCCGAGGGGAACGGTGTAAACCTCTGAGTTTATCAATATGAGTGTTTAAAGCCCAACGATGTGAACAGAAATTTACCGGTTAAAGGTGAACCCGAAAGGGAAGAATCTCTAACCATGTCTATTACATACATGTGACTCTTATTACAGTTAAAGGGTAAACCCGAAAGGGAAGAACCTCTAACCATGTCATTGTTTCATTGTAATATCAATTACTTAGCATATCCTGACTGCACTCATTTGTTTCTGGTATTACTTAGGATAGGGTTACGGAAAAGCATAACACCCTTGTGTAAGGTAAATCGATGATTACGGTCCGGAACGCAATCATGGATTTACAGGTACATAAGGGGAGTGTTATTCTATTTAGGCTATTGTTAGACAATCAGTACGAGTCCAAAGTATCGGGAGTGTGGTGGGTTAGCTGCGGTACACCCTATATATAAGCATAAACTTTAAACATCATGTTGATTTAAACTCCTATCCCTTGAGCCTTGTGTTAGGCTATGCGAAATTCTTAGCGTTCTTTCTAAATCTTGAGTATTCTTTGCTAAGTGGAGCAACTTAATTTAAACCTCTAAAATTTCTTCAACGTTCGTTAGAGAATCCATGATTATCCTTAAGTCTTTCTTCTTCTTAAACCGTGAAAATATTTTAACTCTTGCTCAACTCAACTTAAATTGTTTCCCGTAAACAAATTTCGAGACGAAATTTCTAAAAGTAGGGGAGACTGTAGCATTCACCATTTTTTTTTTCAATAATTTAATTATAACTTTAGGGATTTAAAGTGACATGATCAAAAGTAGTAAAACGTCTAAACCGTAGTTGAACCATAACGTTTGGGGTAAAACTATAATACTCGAATTTTCGTAACTCTAACAAAAATTGATTGATTTATTTATTTATTAAATATAATTGGACATATTATTGAGAATTTATAAAATAATATTGTTATTATCCTAGAAATCAACATTTAAACTCTATAGTTCTCTTATTACCATTTAACTATTATTTTATTTAAATGTAAACATATTCTACATTTTGATAGAAGATTATAATGGAAACCAATTACTTTACAATTATCATTAAAAAAAATTAATGTGTAACGATTTAAAACGGTAAGTTCGTAAATTAGAGGTTAATAAAATTGTTTATTATTTCATAAATATAAGGGTATACCAATTGCATACTTAAATTAGTGGAATTGATTACATGAAACCGACAAACAATTACTCTTAACAATAATGTATCCTTTAAATAAAAGGAAGAGTTTTATATGAAAAGCCATAACCAATTGTAACTCATGATTGATTGTATATAATATAATAATGGTGGTTCTCTTATATACATCCACTCATGAACTAATCAACAAAGCATTTCTATATTACATCACTATAATTCATATGACGAGTTAAACTTCTGTTAACCACGTCACAAAACGCCACATACTGCCAGATTGTTTTCATTTTTCTTCGACGACACACTTCCGACTGAATCGGGAGCTGCGTTAGCTTCTTGGGTTGCTATGTGATCTTGCCTAATTGAAGGTAACAAATACGTTTCAAATGTTTGAATAGAACCATTTTTTTTTGTTAATATTTAAGATTAAAGAAAACTTTAACAATACTTTGAAGCACATGAATTACGATTTAAGAAATCAATCTTATTTTAGAATATTGCTAAATGATTATTAAAAATGTTTCTTGTGATAAAAAAAAAGTGTATAACACAAAGTAAATTAAGCTTAATGTTGCGATGATAAATGAAGATTATGGCAACAACTATTTCATGTTGCTTTATTAGAGTTTTTATAGAAGTTATTAATAGATTAAATCTATGAAACTTAACTCCAAATAAATTATATGAGTTATGTACATACACATACATATGAAATATTTTCAATAAAGGTGATGTTTGTATGAATGTTAATTTGGATGATCGTATGTTTTCTAAACAATGATGCGCAACAAACAACTTGTGTGAGACACACAACTATATTAATAACAATATGATAATTACGTAAATCAAAAGTGTTATATATATATATATATATATATTACATGAACACGATAGAAATATAATGGCATTAATAGACGCTAAATGATCATTCTTTTATTTAGGTCAAACATAAATCATTGATTCTCATTGATTTCTTGCAAGTTCATATTCATAAGCAAAGTGAGTATATCTTTCCCCTTTTTACTGTTTTACTACTTTGGGGTGACTCATGTACCTATATATTAATCAAGTTTCAATTTCTTATACTTAATGCAATTCTCATGTGTGTTTGCTTTATGTTAATTGGTGTGTCTATGGCTTGTCAAAATCATTAACCGCTGGGCGGCCTAGCTTTTCAATGAATAGTACTATGGTATACCCCCTTGAGACTCTGTTGAGAGAATCTTGGTCATTGTCTTGTTAATTCATTATTCAGTTGGTTAGTCATGTGTTAGTCATTATTCTCAGGTTTGGTTTTGAACGGATATTACTTATTACATAATTGCAAATGGTACCGCACATGAATTGCTAAACACTTTTCTACTATATTTATTTAAACAGGGTATGCTCACCAATACATTTTTGTATTGACTAAATTATTTTGTACATGTTTCAGGTTGTTTTGAGATGCATTCTTTAAGCTTTCGGATTTATATTTAGATTTTGATTCATTGTATTTCAATTTAGTTGGCAGTTAGAATCGTTGTATTTCATTTCAATGTAATAAATTATTTAATCAATGTATTCAAAAATTTACACTTTAGTCCATGAGCTATTGAACAATCGTCACTACGTGACACCTCGATGTTTCCGCCATCGGTTGGGGTGTTACAGTGCACCTGAGGGGCACGGCCGTGCACCTGAGGTGCACGGTCGTGCGGGTCTGTTTGGTTTGCAGGTCAGAGGCTGCACTGCCTTGTGCACTGGCAGTGCTGCCTGGTTTTCCCGGCACGCACGGTCGTGCACCAAGGTCGCACAACCGTGCAGGTCAGTTCAACTCAGTGATTCCGAGCTATAGTGCCAGTGCCTGAGCCAGTGCACCTCACCCTGCACGGTCGTGTGGGTTAGGTGCACGGGCGTGCACTCCCTGCAGATTTTCAAAATTTTTCAACAACAATCACCCAAATCATCTACATTAAAACTCATAAAACAACAGATTTAGGTGGGGAAGTGCACGATTTCAACAAAAATCAAAAGAAAATAACAAACTTAAAACTAAAACAATAAGATTTGTGGGTTTGTTAATGATTTATGAAGAAAAACCCCCAAATCTTGACCTAGAAATCAGAAAACATACGGATTCAAAACCAAAAACATGTAAAAGATGTGCAATATTATGAAGGGGATCATACCTTGAAGGATTAGCAAGTGAGGAGTGAAGAATCTAGACCAAAAGATGATGTTCTCGGCCAAAAAGAGGTGGAATGAGGGTGCAGCCGGGTGTGCAGGGGTTAGGGTTATGTTTTAGAAGTTAAAGATGCTTATATAGGCCCATTTCTGGGCTGGGCTTTTTGGCCCGCACGGTCGTGCACAAAGGTCGCACGGCCGTGCACCAGCTCTGCACTACCCCTTGCACCCCAGTGTTGATCAGGCATGCTGATCAGCTCGGCCCGCACGGCCGTACACAAAGGTCGCACGGCCGTGCACAAGCTCTGCACTACCACTTGCACCTCAGTGCTGATCAGGCATGCTGATCAGCTCGGCCTGCACGGCCGTGCACAAAGGTCGCACGGCCGTGCACAACCTGCAGACTTGCAGAAATGCAGCCTGCAGCTGCATTTTTCCGCGCAGCGGCCCTCTTTTGTCTGAAAACATCATTTTAAGTAAATATAACCTGTTTGTAGACCCTTTTCGCTCCATTGCTCATTCCCGCTCCGCTCAAAACCGGTACGAACCTGCACAAGACTCGAAAAAACGTTAAACTACGAAATTTGAAATAAACAAAGAAATATTAACACTATTTACATATTTACCCTTTGGCGCGCCCATACACGCCGCGCTAATTTTATTAACGAGTCGCTAGCTAGACTCACTTCCCCACACTTGTTTAGGCGCGCAGAGCGTGGAGTTCAAGTACCTCCACAGCCGGGTCAACCGGTCCATCAATGTAAGCTTTTAAGCGATGACCGATGACTTTCAAACTTAGTCCATTTTGATTTGTGGACTCGTCCATATGGACTTTAAATTTCTTGGAATAGCCGTTTTCATAAAAGACTTTCTTTAAGATCGCTTTCGCCCGAATGGAGATTGAGTACGGGCGAGAAGATCGATCGAGCAATGAACAGACATCGGCCATCCCCACACTTAAACTGACGCAATGTACGAAATAATTACAGAAGAAATAATTACAGACTCGATTTAAGAAAAATGGAAGAGATATACACAAATCAATATACCAAAAACTATACAATAAACTTAAATTATGATAATATATAAAATATGAAAATATACAATATTTTCAGTGAAATCTGAGTCGCTCGCGCATCGCGAAGAAGTATAGACCGCTTCTCGCGTGGCGCAAGTGACTGCAATGATTCAAGGCGCTCGCGCGTCGCAACAAGATAAAGACCGTCTTTTTGCTTGCGCGAAAACAACCCTTTTTCACCGAAAAATAATATAACGGAAGTTGATGGATAGAAACCATGATGGATGCTAATGAAATGAGTTAAAAACGGAAGATAGCGGCTATTCACATTACGCGAAGGACTCTGGTGATCCTGTTCGCGTATCGCGAAAAATAAAAGATAAAAACCCGGGGTAATTAGGAACTCGCTAAAGGCGGAACCATAAGCCCAGCTTCTTTGCGAATCGCAAGGGAGCATTTTTCACAGAAAATTATTTTTATTAAAACCACTTCTATATTAAATAAATTTGCCAGTTTTTCTTAACCCAAACCTTTTATAAAAGCATCCGTACTATCAAATTCAAACGTAACATACCCAGACTTCCATTATATATTTACATAAAAACTATAAATACATAAAAATTAAAATTATATAAATAGATAAACATATGAACACATGGTCAATAAATAAAGAATTTAACTTTTCAAATCTAAAAATTAACAATTAGTCCGAATCCGGACAAATAAATCAAATAATAAATCAATCAAATTCATAGACAAACCAATAAATCCAATATTTAATAAATTAAATCTATCAACATCCTAATGAATGGATAATAATCAATTCAATCCAATAAGCATAAAATAAATGAACAAATATATATGCAAACCTATGAACCAATCTAAAATCAATCCAATATATCAACAGACAGATAAATCTAATAAATAATCAAATAATCAAATATGCAAATAAATGAATCAAATAAAGAATCAACGAAGTATAAACAAGTATTCACAAGAATGTACACTGGTAAAAAGTTGACTCGGTTCGTTCCTAAAGCTCGTTGCGTCCCCGGCAACGGCGCCAAAAACTTGACGTGTGCGTATATACACATAATTTTACAATGAAATAACACACGTTTTGCTTTAATATTTATAAAAATGGTTTAGACCTTAATATTAAGACACACACAATAGGGCACGTGTACCCTGTCATATATGTAGTAATGTGTAGATAAGAACCAGATATCGATCCATGGACGCGCGCGGAGCAATGGTACTAAAACTTTATCCCCGATTTACCAGTAAGAAAAGATAGTGAAAGTTTGTTGTTTTTAACTAGATTAATTCTAAAATATCTAAATAACATATATAAGACTCCAAATACAAAATATAACTATATAAACTATAATATACCAATCCTAGCATGTCATCTACATATAATAAGTAATACAGGCATGTGATCAACATTCCCATTTTCCGACAGTTAGTGTCCCTTTCGGGCATCCTAACATGACAACTATACAGAAAGCTAACACGAATACACACGTTAACCACTTCAAGTCGTTTACTAGCGAGCAACTGATATGATCTCATGCAGATCTTCTAAAGATAAGTTAGTCATCTGTTAAGAGTATTCTAACCTCACTAATTCAGGAAAGCGATACCGAATACACAATACAGCCACCTAAACTAGCATAAAGTAGAGCATTTCACAACCTATTACATTTTAACAACTTTGAACTCAGATCTACTAAGATCACTATTTTTACCAAAATAACTACCAAAGATCATTAACCGTGTCAAAGACCAGTAACGACACCATTAGGCTTTTAAAACCCTTTTACGTGCCGGTAAGCATTTTTAACCGTTATTCGACTAACTTTAACCAAACCAATACCCGGTTACAGTTTCATGGTGTAAACTATTTAACAAGTTAACTAGTCTACTACCGGACGATTAAACGGACGGTTTTTCAACATTTATCCGCCTAACACATTCGACAATCGCCAAAGTCATCCGAATACAACTATCAATCCAACAACAACGAAACAAGGTTGCGCTATGATCATCAAGATCTAAACATGAAAAACGCCAAATTTATACAAAACATGATTACATACAAACGATTGTTTTTACTACTAACGATTACTAATGTTCTTGCCCGTAGGCATACGATTAACTAAAACAACATCAAAATAGCATACAAAATCAGATTTGGATCATAAAAAGCTTAAAGGATCAAACCATAAGAATGCTAAAAAGATGGATTGGATGATGAAGGATGGATCTGACGGATTCCCGAGCTCGTTCCACGCCTATGCAGCATTTCGTTAGCCCAGAAAATCGCTGGGAAGCACCCAATTTCACCCAATATCTGATCAGTAAGTTTTGCTCTGTTTTTATACAAGTTTTGATTTTGTGCACGGCCGTGCACATAAAGTGCACTGCCGTGCACTTTAACTTTTGATGTGACAGGCAAGTGGGCATTTGGTTCCTGAAAATATCTTGGGTTGCGCACGGCCGTGCACCTAGGGTGCACGGCCGTGTGGGTCTGGTGGTGTCCGGGTACAAGGTGTGCACTGGCTGGTGCACTGGCAGTGCAGCCGAGGAACTGGGTTAGCTTAAATCTGGATCGACGGTCTGATCCATGGTATCCACTAACCGTAGCGACAACAATATCCATAATTCGAACAAGGAGCTAAACAATATGGATCGACGGTCGGACCAACGCTAACGGAGTTCGTATGTCGTAAATGTCACTTGACGCAGGATGTGGTACGACCACCGCCACGTGTCAGTCACCTTTAACTCCCATGCGTTAATTGTAAAGTGAACGGTGGTGAGACTTGGTGTTGAACATTATTGGTTTTACTGTTTGGATATTGTTGGTGAATATCACCAAACGTTACCACTAGAAGCTGAAATGACTTCTGTCATGATAAAGAACATTTGAAGTCTTAGTTTAAACAAGGGTACTATTGGTATTGCTTATTTCTGTTTGATTGTTTATGTTTTTTGTGTAACATATGCTTTGTGTCTTGATAGCCATTGAAGATGAGATGGGAAGCCTCGGTTCAAAAAATGGATCGGGTACGGAGGAAGTTGTTATCGGAGAGATATCTTTCAGTGATGAAGGCAAGCTGAAACAACTTCTGATATGATCAAGAACATTCCAAACAAATATATGTAATAATAGTTTTCCTGATGAAACGGGAGTTGTTATCTCTGTTGTTCAGTACTTCCGTGATATATACAAGATTTAGCGATCGTTACTGTTCCTCTTGGTTTATCTCAAAACTTATTATTGAAAAGCAAAGAAAAACAAAATTGAAACCCTAACAACTGTTCAGTTATGGATCTTTTTATCAGAAAATATATTCTCAAACAACTCTTCAGTGTATGTAATACATGAACTGTACAATCAATACAATGTTTAATATTTTTACAAATTTTACATATCTAATCTATATCTTGTACTTCCAGATTTACATTGGGGTCGGGTTTCGGGTAAACAATGTCTATGTACGTATTGATTCGATCCCTGTATAAATCTTCCAAACCCGCAACTACTGGACTTCAATGAAAAGTCCAAGTTGGGTTCGGGGGAGGCATTGGCTATGATCCTCTAAGCTCTAAATGGATGTAATGGTCTGGGTACACGAACATAACTACTACCACCAGATGAGGTTCTTTAGAAGCTTCCGAGCCTAATAATAGAGGGAAAATTGTATCATTGCCACGAGGGTCGATTGTATGAACAATAACACCCCACCTCTGTGCAACGAGAAATCCCGCCTCCGACGTTGTCATCCAATTTTTTTCCTCGGCTTTTCCCACCCCTTTAAATTGTATCCTCTATATCAGACGACCCCCCCCCCCCCCCCAGAGTGCATTGAAATATAACCTTCACGAAATAAGTTTATTATAAAATACATTTTTTTAACTGTTTAAATAATTAATTATAAATTCAGTCTTTTGTAAATTTTTAAATAAAAAATTATAAAATACGTTTTTAGTAAGTTTTTAAATAATTAATTATAAGTTAACTTTTAAGTAATAAATTAAAAAATACGTTTTTTACTAACAATTGTAAGAATGTATTATAAAACAACTTTGTTAATTACTTTTAAAATAATAAATTAAAAATACGTACTTATTAATTTATTAAAAACAACCGTGACTGAAATATACCTTCACGAAATCTTCTCATTTTTTCTTCGATCTTTTTACAACAATGACGTAACCATTTTTCCTTCCCGTATTTTGTACCCAGTTGATCAACTCCTTGCGTGACGAAATGTCCGGTCAGTCTTAAATGAAACTTTGACCGGGTAAGAGCCTTACTCCTGATTTTCTACTGGCTTCTCCTCACTACCACTGTCTTACTGGTGCGTATAGCCTTGTTGACTAAATGGTGGCTCACCACTGTAACCGTAGCTGGTTTGACAGGGATAGTATTGTGCATACGGGTCCTCCAAGGGAGTATTCAAGTTCAGTTGCACCGTATTGTCACGGTAACGAATGCTCGATTGACCCTCCTCGACATTATCTTGTTTAGACTCGTTGTAAGAATCACCGAAAATGAAGTCGTAATACGACATCTTGTATATTGTGGATAATATTTTTATATCATGGGTAAGGATGTAAATGTTTAGATGTGAAACGAGAACAAACGATATGATAGTGAACGAATCGAATGAACTTATGAGCGCAATCTGATGGACTAAAGCGTCTCGCTATGGCTATAGCGACACGCTTTAAGGGGGTGAAAATAACTTTGGGGGGTTTAATTATAAGCACCCTATATTTATTTCATTTCAAGTTAAAGTTATACTATTTATTTTAAAATAAATATTTTTATCGTGTGAGATATGACAAGGTTACGGACTTAAGGAAAAGAAATTGATTTCGACAAGCCCATTTTCTCATAGTGGGCCAGCATCGTCATCAATATTCCGCGTTGTTTCTTTTTCCGGATATGGCCGGGCCGGCAACCCTCGACCCTCGTGGGGCGGTTGCAGAACTAAAGAGTGGGTCTAGGGGCGTCTTTGGGGAGGTCCGATTAGGCCAACCGGACAGGTCCATAAATTTTGAAGGTATAATTTAAAAAAAAAATCCTATATATATGTATATATTTTTTTTTATATAACTTATTTAACACTTAAACCTAAAGGGCTTATTTTTTAACAATTCGAATAGGACATGTAAATTTTTAAAGATTTTTAGGGACGACTTCTGCGTGAGCTCAAACTTGATTGTCCAATTTGGATAGTAAACTAAAAAAAAAAAAGAAGTCATAAGATTATTGATTGTGGTTATTAAGAATTGTATAGTTATACTGTAATATAGGTATGTTTGACTTGGTATTTTACCAAGTTAAACAATCGCATAATCATTGTTACGGCTGTAAACGAACCGAACAAATATAAACAATGCTTTGTTCGTGTTAGTTTGTTAAGGAAATTATGTGTTCACGAACAGTTTATTAACACTTGCCGAACGAGATTTTTTGTTCGTGTTCGTTTGTTAAGAAAACACTTGTGTTCGTATCCGTTTGTTAATTTTGTTTATGACCGCACACGAACACAAATGAGCATTAACGAACACAAACAAGTGTGCATGAACACAAACGAATACAAAGAAGTGTTCATGTACGGAAACAAACTCGAAGGAATAACCGATGTCGGGGTCTGGGATATGGGGAATGACGATGCGGGTGAACGTGATATATTTGTTATTATCATTTTTTTTAATTTTGACTCATCCTAAGACTAAAGGGTGTGAAGCCGACATAGGGCCGGCAATGCCACGCCGGACCGGCGTACACCGCCCCTATGCCGGCAACGGCATGGGCGTCACAATCTTGCCAGGTATGACGGGCCAAAATGAACATTGAAGGAGGGACTTGTAACACCCCAACCGATGGCGGAAACATCGGGATGTTACGTATTGATGATTGTTCAGTAGCTCATGGTGAATAATAAATTCCATTAAATAATTTAAATGAATTACATACAATTGTTCTAGAATTTGTACATCAAATTGAATAAAACTATACACATATCTTCAAGCATCAATTCAAATCTTCAAGCAAATAGAACCTGAAACATATTAAGTTGAAAAGGTTTTGGGTCAACAAAAGTTGGTGAGAATTACATAGGTTTTTGATAATTGAATAAAAATGTTGTGCAATTCATGTGTCATGTCAATCTAGTCCATATGTGAGAACATACTAGAAATAAATCGAGTGCATAATCAACCCTGATGACTGTTATAATATGATACATACCATACGCTCATGGTCCACTTGAATATGTTATACGATAACAAACACCCACGCTACCTTTGTAGGAGGCACGTATCCGGGTGGGATTGTCAGTCCAATAGATCTATCAATGTATACCGCCGGCTTGTACGGAGTTAATGATTATGCTAGAATGGTGCTTACTCTAATCATGCTCAAGACATAATGCAACATAGAAAACACATAGACACATTGATGATTGAATTGCATAAATGATGTTGTAACATGTTTCACCCCAAAAACGGTGATAAATAGAAAAGGGGCTATGTAAAACTCACCTTGGTAAAATGTTATATCTGTTGAGAAATTTGGATAATTGTGTTGCCCAAATATATCAAGTATCACCCTATAATGAGGTAATAAATATGTCTAAGTCTATCAATCCTAAAAATGTATAAGTTTCTAGGGCTTCGAATTGGGGATAAATGCTTGTTTGATTAATGTGAAAAATGAGAGAATATTAGTAAATAAATAACCAAAAATCTTTTTATGAAATTTAAATTTAGGATGATCACAATAATGTGTTTAAAGTATAAAAATAATTTTTGCAAAATTATTTCCTTTAAAATAGATTTTTAAATCTATTTATTACAAATTGCCAAAACTTAACTTTAATATTCAAAAATACTAAAATTAAAGAATTATTATTTTAAAAATCATATTTCTGTTCTAAATATTTAAAAATAAATTGTATAAAATTTTGGTGCAAAAATACCAAAAATTGGATTTATTATGATTTAATTATGATTAAATCTAACAAAAATTGCTTAAAAAAATTAAATAAATGATTTTTCAGAAATAAAAATCATTTCTGAATAGCTTAATGTTATAAAAACTTAGGATAATTTTTGTGGAAATTTATAAGATCGTTTTGATATTTTTATAGATTTTTATAAATAAAATAGAATAAATTTGATTTATTTATTATAAATATTAAATAAATGAATTTCAGAAAAATAAAAATTGTAGATAAAGCTTTGACATCAGATTTGCTAAAAATAATTTTTTTAGAATTTATAAAAGGGTTTTGATATTTAAAAAGGAATTTACGAAATTTAAGTGTAATTTATATATATATATATAATGGTTTGTTTTGAAATGAAACATAAATGAAAAAAAGGGGTTCAAGCCGGGACTCGAACCCGCGTGACTCTGCTGTGGGACACCAGACACAACCAGCTGGTCCAAGCCAGTGGTTGTGTTTGGTTATTGTCAATATAAAATAAATACAGAAGGTGTTCATCCCCAAAACTTCAATTACGAGCCCTAGATCTACAATCAGGCAAATCTCACAACGTTAACCCAATTAAACATGGGGCTAATGTTGCGCAGAGGCCGATTAACAAAACCCACAATAAAGATTACACTTACAATGCTGATTCGTATACGATTGGCCAGTCAAAGATAAAAGTCAACTGTGTAATCGTGAGGCACAATCAGAGTGTTTTGAAGACAATTGGGGGTTGGGAAAAGATTATGAGCGAGTTGTGAAGGTTGAGGAGCGTTCAATTTATAGTATAACGATCTGGGATGAATAATTGGTAAGGTTGACTTGCTATTGAATGTTATACGCGTACTAGACTTAATTGGGTATAAATTGATTGATGTTAATCGTGCATCATGGTCAATCAAGGCCGGTAATCACGTTTCCTAGTCAATCCCTTGATTATTACGCGTTAATCGTGCCAATTAATTGGTCAAAGGTGGATGTTAGGCTGCTGCTGCTGTTCGCTGTTTTAGGAAGGGAAGAAAAACAGACGCGAAAAGGGTTAAATATAATTAGTGTTAGGATTAGTTCAAAAGAAATAGGTAGATCAAGTGGTGTTGTGTGTGTGTGTGGTAGTGTTTGAGCCGGCTTCTGCTCGGGTTCGAATCCCGGCAGGAGCAGGTTTTATTTATTTTTTTTTAACTGAAATGGGAAGGAGGGACAAGTGGGCCTGGTTGCCAGTTGGGCCTGGTGGATGCTTGGATCTGGGTGGGCCGCTGATTGGGTTGGGTTAACAATAGATTAGTTATAGTTATAGGCTATTATTATTATTACTATTATTATTATTATTATTATTATTATTATTATTAGAAAAAAATGCATTATATATGTGTATATATATATATATATATTGTGAGTTAGGAAAAGTAAATATAGACTTGGGAACCTTAGTATAGAATTAAGGATAATAAGGGCCTTTTCGTATAAAAGTTCCGTGAAAATTTTGCGATGTTACAGGACTTGATTGATTAAAATAATAATAATAATATGGATGATGAGTCTCCTAAGACCCCCCGTAGTGGGGCTTGAAATATAAAGCCCCTGCTGATGTGGACTAAAATGGCGCCCCCCACCATTACGGGGGGGCTCCATTTTTCAAAATCAAGCTTGGGCTTTATAAATATAGCGCCGGATGTTTAAAAGCCCCACCAATCAACAGCTGCCACATCATACTCTCTCTCTATATATTATTAGTTTATTATTTTTTTAATTTAAAACATATAATAAAATATTAATAGAGGCTTTATTTATTAAGCCCCACCACTACACCCCTTTTTCAATTTATCTCTCCATACAGACTCAGCTGCCACATGGACCAATCAGAAAGGGGGGCTTTATATATAAAGTCCCCCACTACGCATGGTCTAACACACCCTTGGACCATCATCATCATGATGCTCCTACCCCACGATGATGTGACATCTGAGGTGAAGGACCATCATGGATGATGGGCCTCCCCCACACCCTTTAGTCTAACTCGAACCCATCATAATCCAAACTCGTCCCGTCCCATACCCATCTTAATCCTTTCTCTAAGTTGTCAATCCTGACTCAAACCCATCCTAACCCAAATATGTCCTGACCTGACAACCAATTCAACCCGCCCGTTTTACCACCTCTAATTTTAACTATTGATTTAATCATATTTGGTGTCATGACATGAACAAAATATTAACACTATACAGTAAATTATATGGTTATATAATTTTCTGGAACGGTCAATAGATTATAATTTAGTTGTTTATAATTGTAAACAAACGAGTTGATGCAACCCCGTGCGTTGCTGCGGGATGCTGATTATAATTTTTTATTTTAATACAACAATACTATATATGATATGAAAACTTTGTTATTTATACAAAACATTTTCTCTATTTTTGCTGTACCCTCAACACCAATCACCACACGAAAACAACTATTATCGACAAAGTTGAAGTAGTGGAGAGAGATCTTTCGTTATGCACTTGAATAAATTAAAGGTGTTCTCATACCAAGTTATAAACCGATGTATGATGTAAAACATTCATATAATGTGTTTCAATATATGGCCATCTTAGGAAGTATATATGTTTATAGTAAAGCAAAATTGCAAAATAAATATTGTAAATAAGTCAACAGGTTAACCATTCAATGTGAAAAACTTTCACTATTAGTTTCTTAACCGAAAGATTATTACATATCATTATTGACCAATATATAAAAAGTAATAAAGAGAATATAGAGTTTCCTTAAGATGGTCATATGTCCATTCTATTTTATTAATCATAACAGAAAAAATTAAGAAAACATGGAAAAACACTAAATCAACACCATGACACACAAAGGAATATATTAAAAATGCATCTAGTTATCCACCACAAAGGAAATAATAAATTACAAGAAAAGCAAGCAACAAAAATGGAAAAAAAAATTTGATTGTTGTCAAGAGAACAACATAAATCATAACAAAGGTTTTAGTGTTTGCTAAATGTATAAACATAAACATAAGCGTTACTGTCCCAAAATAAATACATACAAAGTGTAAAAAACGTATTTATCATGCTCTAACGAAAAAAGTAATAGTCAGCAAAGAGAAAGAAGGAAGCATTAACACAATCTGGAAAAAAAAAATGGTCTTAATAAGTTGGATAATTAATCCTTAAAAAACTGAATTTGGCTTCATACATAAACACGCATTAATGGACATATAAGAATCAGATGTAAAAAAATTACCCTAAATATTATCAGACGTAGGTTTTACCCTAACTGTTATTCAAGTGGAGTGGTTGTTATTCAAGTTAAGTGATTGAACCGTAAATATTATATAATAGATTATTCGAAGGAACAAAGTCAAAAGAGACATACGTACCTTTAATGACGAACTTGAATAACGGATGGTTTTGGATGAAGATAGATTGAAGGCCTCAGAAAGGGAAATAGGGAAGGGTAAGAATGTAAAGAAAGGGATTTTGATGCATGAAGAAGAAAACGGTTTTTAGGGAATAAAAGAGGATTTTGTAAAAAAAAAGATTCATTAAAAAGAAATATTTCGTAAAAGGCAGAATGTTGTGTTGTTTTTTTGTGTAGATACATATATAATTTGAATTTTATTAATAAGGTGTATTAAAAAAAATAGAAGGTGGGAGTGAAAAGTTAGGTGTTAGATTATGAAAAGGTGTGATGGTTGAATGAGCCTAAAAATATTAGAAGTGGGCTGTAAAAAAATATTAGACGGTGGGAGTGAAAAGTTGGGTGTTAGATTATGAAAGGGTGTGATGGTTGAAGGAGACTCAAGTTGCTATATGTATTAAAAAAATATTAGAAGGTGGAGTGAAAAGTTGGGTGTTAGATTATGAAAGGGTGTGATGGTTGAAGGAGACTAAAAAAATATTAGAAGTGGAGTGAAAAGTTGAGTGTTAGATTATGAAAGGGTGTGATGGTTGAAGGAGGCCCAAGTTTCTAATCTATAATCTATAACTATTAATAAAAGAATTAAATTATGATGATGTGGCATTCAATGGAGGTCTCAACCCCCCCCCCCCCCCCCATTGAATGTGCCACGTGGCACGTTGAGATGAGAGGTTTAATAAAATATTTATTTAAAAATAAATAAAAGAAGATATGTATATCTTCTAATTGAAAATATTTAAAATTTAAATATTATTTTCGATATATACTATATATAAATATTGTTTTCGAATTATGTATAAGGATTAACATAAAAATTTAAATATTTATTTGTTTACATTAAGTTTAATAAAATATTTATTTAAAAATAAATAAAAGAAGATATGCATATCTTCTAATTTAAAATAGAAGATTTTATTTACAAATTAATTTAATATAGAATTATTGAGTAGCCACCTATAATCTATACATATAATAAACCAAAGCCATTTTAATGACATGTCACTTAAAGAGTCATTCTCTTCCTTGAGTGTGTCATGTGTCATCCCATATGGCATTGAGATATTTTAGTAAAAAAAAAATTTAAAAACAAAATTGGATTTTTCACCCTCATGTTTCCTCCCATAATTTTTAAACGTTAATATCTTTAATATACGAGATTTTTTAAAGAAAAAAATTACACCAAATTAACGAGCGTTTTATTATCTTTCCAATGAGTACCGTAGTGCTTTATAAATAACAGAGAAATTTTTTTGTGGGGTTTTTTGTTCATACAGGAAAAATACACAAAGTGTTCAGGTAAATCATTAATCATGTATAGGCAAGTCACTAATTATGTTCAAATCAGTAAATATGAATTTTTTTTCAACCAGAGTCGAATAGATTAATAGAGTTATACGTTATTTTAAGTTAGGTATCAATATTAGTATGTAAGAGTTGTATATTTGTTTAGTCTTTAGGATATGTGTTAATATTAGAGTTACATTAAAGTTCTACATTCTTTTAGGTAAGGTGTTAGCATTGGAGTTGTATGCTGTACATTGTTTTAGGTTAGATATTAATATTAGAGTTATACATCAGTCTATTTCATATGTAAAATTGATGTATCATATTAAATTTCTCAACCCGGGACGCTCCCGGGGTATAATCTAGCTTATAATAAAATAATTGAGTTTGTATGATGTGGCATTCAATGGAGGCCTCAACCCCCTATTGAATGTGTCATGTGGCATCATGTGAAGCTTTCTTTTAAATTTATTTATTTTGTATTTTTAAATAAAATCTATATCTATATTATCTTGAAATTTCAAATATGTTAATTAATATCTTTTCCTTATTTTCTTCTCACATTTTTTAAATGTTAGTGAACTATTAATTATTTTAAAATTTCAAATATGTTAATTAATATTTTTATCTTTATTTTTTTTCTTATTTTCCGCTCACAATTTTTAAACATTAGTAACTTTTATGTATGACATTTTTTTGAAAAAAAAATTACACCAAGTTAAAGATCGCTTTATTATCTTTCCAACGAGTACCATATATAGTGCTATACAAAAACGAAAAAAATGTTTTTTAGTAAGTTTTTGTTCATGCAGAAAAAAACACAATGTATTTAGGTAATTTCTTAATCATATATTGGCAAGTCACTAATCATGTTATGATAGTATATATGATTTTGAACCTACTATTACATATATGAATTGCCCATGTTCATGTGCTATAACGATATACTTAGCATTAAAAGAGGTTGAGATTTTTTAATCTGCTGGGAACGCATCATGAGAACCCCTTATGATAGTATAAACATTAGAACAACTTTCTTTAACATTAAAAGAGCTTGAGACTGTTTACTTCTTTTATCTTTTTTTATTAAGTAATATTAGATTTTTCAACCCCGGGACACTCCCGGGCTAATCAGCTAGTTATAAATATATGATTACATTAACATCAAACCATTCATTTTTAAAAAGTTTCTGAATTCTCCTTCTGTTCATTAAGAAGTAAGTGTTAAAATTTTTTAAAAGACTCTGAAGTTTTTTCTTCTTCGTTGATTATTGAAAGTGATTTATGTTTAGATTAATAAACATTTATTAATCTATATTTATGTATTCAAAGAAAATTCGTATATGCTTTTCTTTATAAAGTCACTGAATTGAAATACGTGTTTTTGTTTTCAATGTGATCATGAATTCTACATCTATATAATTCAAAGTCAAAGTCAAATTGTAACCTATTTTAAATTACGTGAAAATGATTATATGTTGAAGGTTATCCTTTTAATACCGCATTATGTTTAATATGGTTTATGCTTTTTATTTTTTAACTTTTTAAATAAACGTTTTTTTAACTAAGATTGATTATGTTTAAGTTATTTACTCTTTTGTGATTTAAGTTTTCTTCTTTTATCATTTTTATTAAATGTTAGGATCTGAGTTTGATTGTTTTGATTATGTTTAACTAAGAATGATAAGATTGATATGAATATAGATGGAAAGTGCAGCGGAATGATAAACTATTAATCAAAACATGAGAGTAATTGTTTTCTGATCGAATGCTTTCATTTATCTAAAAGATTACAATCATACAAGTACTCCCCCTCAGCCTGATCACACAGTGATTGTTTGTCTGAGAGAATGTTTGTGTGTGTGATACCATAGAACAGTACAAGCACTGTTCTATTTATAGACAAACCTAAACCACTGATGACCTAGGCTGATGTCACCTAAGACAGTGACCTCTAACAGAATAACAAACATAAAACATCTGCCTATTACAAACTACTGTTACATTGAAATCACTGAAGGTAAACTACTGTTGTAGGAAAACTCTGATGGTCTTGTATCCTCTGCTGGAGCCTAAGTGCTGTTGGCTCCAGCAGTGCTTTAGTCTTCAGTACTTGGATCAGCAGTTGTTCTTCATCAGACCTTTGGTCAGCAGTTGTTCTTCATCAGTGTTTATTCAGCAGTCCTTTGTATCAGCAGTTGTCATAACAGTTGTTTGGATAGAACAGTTGTTAGAGTCAGCAGTCTTTTGGGAGAAGCATGTTGTAAGGACTGTTTATTGTGTGGATCAACTGTTAGCATGTTTTGGCTTTTCAATCATCTGTTCTTCTCCAGGTCAGCAGACCCAACAATCTCCCCCTAGAACAGATGATGCCAAAACTCAGCTTTATTTACTGATCTTTATTCCTCATCAGACTTTCTCTGATTTGACCTTTGAATTGTAGTTCAAAGTCCAGAGCAAATAAGTCTTCTTCATCTCTTTCAAGTTCTAGATTTAGCAATGTTTGAAGATCTTCTGCACATAGGCTGTATGCATCATCCATGCTAATCTTCTGAACCCTTCCATCTGACCTGAGCAGAGTCAATTCATGGTTGTCTTTGTTGATTTTCCATTTTAGAATTTTTGAGTCAGTGGATTTGCTGAGATGAACTTTTGTTTGGGATGAGTTAGGTGATGGAGGTCTTCCAATGAGTTCCCTGAGTTTCTCTGTTGTAGGATCAGAGAAAAAGTGTATCTGATTGAAGAGCCCTTCCTTGATAAATGTATCAGCAAACTTCTTCTGATCTTCTTCTGACATTTCCTTCTGTTTCTTGAACTGTCTTCTTGCAGCAGCTGAAAGATCAGAAGTTTCAAGTAAGCTGTCCAAGGTAAAAGTCTGCTGGGGTCTCTTCATCAGTGGCTCATCAGTATAGACAGGTTTTCTAGGTAGGCTGGGATCCTTCTTTCTGTTTTCTTCAAGACTCTTGTATGTCTCAACCAGCCTCAGCTCAGACCATCTAGAGACAGACCTCATTTCCCCATAGTTAGCAGCTACTATCTCTTGTCTCATTCTTTTAAACTTTAAGGCTCTGATTGGGTCTCTGCCTTTGCCAAAATTAGGAGTAGAGACTTTAGCCTTGGGGTCTTTGGCCAATTCTTCTATTCTGAGAAGTTCTTCTCTTAGTGCATGTGTGGTCCAACCATTAAACTGCTTTTTGGTTGCTTTATATGGCTTGGTTGCCAAGATCTGTTCCAGAAGAGAATCCCTAACCTCCTTTTCCAAGTCAACACTGAGAGGCATGGAAGACATGGAGTTGCTCAGGGTCTTAGCAAAATCCTCAATCCTTCTGAGTTTGCTAAGCTCTGCTGAATGGATGCCCTGAGCAGTCCTGTCATCCTTCCCTTTGCATTTCTCCTTAATGATGGCATCTACCTGTTCACCCTTGTATTTAAGATATGTATCAATGTTTAGGGGAACAGGGAAATTTGGGAGAGATGGGAAAGATCTGTCAGATGGTTGTTCAGTATTGTAGAAGGATTGTAATTCCCCCTTGAGTAGATCAAGTTCAAGGGGATACTGAACAACCAATGGTGTAATGGTTGGTGGTGGTCTATGGGAACTGAATTTGGATGTGTGTGGTGAGAATGATGAAATTGGAATAGCTGTGATAGGAGTGGATTGTGCAGTTGATGTGGTGTTTGGTGATGTGTGTATGTTTTCATCATGTACAACAAAGGTTGATTTTCTCTTCCTTGTGTACAAGATTTTAGGGGATGGTGATTTGGTAGCAGTGGTTGGATTAACATCTGTTGGCCTTTTAGTAGGTCCAGCAGATGTTTGGGATTTGGTTGGTGATGTAGGTTTGGGTGTAGGTTTGGTGGTTGTATGTTCAGATGTGCTTGTAGGTTTAGGTGCAGTGGTTTGGGAAGCAGTGTTTTGGGTGGTTTCAGTGTTTTGAGTGGCAGTGGTTTCAGCAGCAGTGGTTTTGTCAACAGAGGTGTTTAGCTTGGATGGTGGTTTTCTGACATGTCTAGCAGGCCTTTTCATCCTTTTTGAGGATCCCACATCTTCAATCTCCTGCTGTTGTTCTTTCTTGAGATTCACCAGCAACTCTGCTTTAGCTTCCAAGGTGTCAGCCCTTTTTTGTTTGGCCTGAGCAGCCTTTTCAGCTTCTATGTTTGCAGAGTTGTCTACTGCTTTGCTTTTGTCAGTGGTTTGTTGTGGTGCTGTTGGTGTTGCTTGTTGTTGTTGTGGTGTTGTTTGTGTTGCTTGTTGTTGTTGTGGTGCTGTTTGACTAGCCTCTGGTTTGTTGGCAGACTTGGCTTTGCCCTTTTTAGAAGGTGGACAACCAAAGGGATCTAGCTTTGGTAGCCTATCTCTGCCACTCTCCCCCTTTTTGGCATCATCAGCCGTGAAGACATCATCATCTTCATCCCTGAGAATGGTGGTAGGGGCAGAGCCAGTGGTCTTCAGCAGGTGATCTTTGATGGCTTTAATGTCTGCATGTGTATCTTTGTACCTTGCATCCACCATGTTTCTGATCTCAGCCATATATGTTTCATGTGTCTGAACAGCTAGTTTCCTGTGGGCTATGATGATGGGGGAAACGGATTTCCATAGCTCACTAGCTATATCAGCTGTTGATGGTTGACTTTTGGAAAGGTCTGCTATGGAACCCAGTATAAGCTTGACATCAGATTTGATGTCTACTACAGAGGTTTCAATTGCATGAACTCTGTCCGTCAATTCTTGGTATTTTGACCCATCTCCTAAGTTAATAGGATAATCTGAGTCCCTACCAGTGGTAGTTCTACCTGATTCAGTCCTAATAGGAGAATCAGATGCCCCTTTTTCTTGGTACTGGGGACTTCCAACTGATTTTGGAGACACTATGGTGGCTGCATCAGTTGTTGCCTTCAAGGGAGTCTTAGCAATGTAATCACTGTCCTGGTGTGAGACAATGGTCTCTACATCAGTAGTGACTGCTCCACTTGAAAACTCACCTAGAGTTGCATTGAACTCAGGTGGTGTAACCTCCTCTACTGTTTGTTGGATAGCAGATTGAATGTTCTCAGGACCAGTCACTTGTGGGGGTATGCTCTCAGTGATAGGTGGAAGAGAGGAACTGGGATCTTCCTGAGATTTCTCAATTGCCTCAAACAGAGGTTGCATGGTTTGTGGAACATGATGTGATGGGGAGGGTGGAGGAGTAACAAGAGAATTAGCCCTGGGAGAGGGGCTTGTGAACATTTGGCCAAGTGACTCAAATGTATCATGATGTGTTTCCCCTTGGCTTACAACATGATCCTTTTGGGAGGATTCATGAGGAGTTTGGTCAGGTGGAGGTATGTCCAACTGTTGTGAGGAAGTAACAACAGTGGTTTCAGGTTGCTTTGGTGGTGCAACAGAGTTTTCTTCTGGTACCTCATCATCCAGAAGTCTCATTTGTGGTTGAGTGGTGGTTTTTGTGGATGGATGTTTCTTTTTGGAAGTGGCTGGTGTGGGTTTCACAGCACTGGATGTAGTGCCATGATCACCAGGAGCAGTGGGCTCAACAACAGAGGTTTTGACAACAGTTGTTGTCTTTGTCCTCTTTGTTTGTGTTTTAGAAACTTTGGACACTTTTGACACTTTTTCTTGGGTGCTTCCACCCAGCATTCTAGTGAAAGTTTCATCAGTTAAGCTTTTCATTTGCATTGCCTCACCCTTTTTGAAAACCTTTTCTGGTAAGACCTTTTGTAGGATTACACTAAGAATTCTTGGGTAAATTAGAAAAGCATTGTTAGACCCAGACTTAATTGCTTTCACATTTGACACTAAGTCCATGAACAATCCCTGGGAAAGATTGAAGTCAGAGTTTGACAACATGGCATAACCCAGATATTGCATCCTTAATGGGATTTCATTGAAGGATGTGGACTTAGCGGAGACACACAGAAGAAGGGTATGGAAGAAAAATTTCATGACTGGTGGAAAAAACTTTTTGAAAAGAGTTGATCCAGTCATCTGACCATCATACCCTCTTTCTTGGAACTCAGTGTGAAGCTCTGTTTTTGTGAAGGAGTCCTTACCTGCCAGGTCATTTAGTGAGAAGGTTGTGGATATGATTTCAGGGGTAATGACGATACTTGTTTCTCCAATTTTGGAAATAATGGAAGTAGGCTTTTTGTCTTGCAATAGAAACTCAGCATTCAACCAGAACTCTTGGAGAGTATCGATATAGATGGGGGCGTCAGCGGTTAAGATGGGTAGGTATTTGGAACTTAGAAGAATGTCGATGGTGGAATGGAATGATATGTTATCATCTGTTTTAACCAGATATGGGAGACAATTGTGGGTGGCTTTGGCTTGAAGATCCATTTTAATGGATTCCGAGAGTGAAAATGAATGAAATCTGATTGAGGGTTTGAGAATGGAGAAGGCGGTTTCAGTATTTTGAATACAATGAGACAGTGTAACATCTGTTGTGGTAAAACAGGGTTTTTATAGGCTCAAAAGAAGCCGCTGATGTGGCCAAACCTCTGCTTGTATGAGCAGACGTGGCAATCATCTGATGGATGAAACATCTGGTGGAGAACAGCTGTTTTGGCAAACAACTGATACAAACAGCTGATGGAACCAACTGTTGTGATTTTTTTTAGATATAGTATAGATATATAGTGAAACAGTTGTTTTATCTGATCAGATGTTTTGAAACAGATTTTTCAACCAACAGTGGATATGAATGAAACAGTGGTTGTTTTATCTGATCAGATGTTGGAAACAGATTTTTCAACCAAGCAGCTATTTTTAAGAAATTTTGATTTTCTGAAACATTTTATTATTTAAAAAAAAATTATTTGTTTAATCCATGTTTAACATGCCAATTCTGGAAATCAGATTTGTAAAGGTAGATGTGTCTAAAGCTTTTGTTAACACATCTGCCAACTGATCCTCTGTTGGAACATGGTGCAGAGAAATCAAACCTTTTTCATAGCTGTCTCTGACAAAATGATGTCTGATGTCAATGTGTTTGGTAGTGGAATGAGAGACTGGATTCTTGATGATATTTTCAGCAGCTTGACTGTCCAACATGAGTGGAGTCTGTAGTGCAGTTATCCCAAAATCCAGTAATTGATTTTGAAGCCACATGAGTTGGGCTGTACAGCTTGCAGCAGCAATGTATTCAGCTTCAGCTGTTGAGGTTGAAACAGCTGCCTGCTTTTTGCTTTGCCAAGAAACTAAGGCATTCCCTAGAAATTGGCACCCTCCTGATGTGGACTTTCTTGTGGTGTGACAGCCAGCAAAGTCACTATCTGAATAACCTGAAAGCTCAATGTTTCCATTAGCAGGATACCAAATACCAAGTGTGGGAGCACCTTTGAGGTATCTGAATATCCTTTTCACAGCAATAAGGTTTGACTTTCTGGGTGAAGCCTGGGATCTTGCACAGACACAGGTAGCAAACATAATGTCTGGCCTAGATGCAGTTAAGTACAGTAAAGACCCAATCATGCATCTATAATGTGTTTGATCAACCAGATCATCCTTGTCATCAATAGTGAGCAGCTTGACTGTACTCATGGGTGTACTACATGGCTTACAATCATTCATCTCAAATCTGGTTAATAAATTCTTTACATATTTGTTTTGGTGAATGAATGTGCCATTTTGCAGTTGTTTCACTTGAAGACCAAGGAAACACTGAAGCTCACCCATGGCACTCATCTCAAACTCTGCTGTCATGAGTTTTCTGAACTCTTCACACATTTGGTTACATGTGGATCCAAAAATGATGTCATCCACATATATTTGAACAATCATTAAGTGTTTCCCTTTCCATTTAAGAAATAAAGTTTTGTCTATTTTACCTCTTGTGAAGCCAATGGATAAGAGAAATGTGGAAAGAGTTTCATACCAGGCCCTTGGTGCTTGTTTGAGACCATACAAAGCTTTGTTGAGCTTGTAGACATAGTCAGGATGGAATGTGTCTTCAAAACCAGGTGGCTGACATACATTTTGCCATAAAGGAAAGCACATTTGATGTCCATCTGATACACCTTTATTTTGTGGTTGACAGCAAAGGCTAAAAATAGTCTGATGGCTTCTAGTCTTGCTACAGGAGCCAAAGTTTCATCATAATCTATTCCTTCTTCTTGTCTGAAGCCTTGAACCACAAGCCTGCCTTTATTCTTGACAACAATACCCCTTTCATCAGTTTTGTTTTTGAAGACCCACTTTGTTCCTATAGGACAAACATCCTTAGGTAGTGGTACAAGCTCCCATACTTGTTGTCTTTTAAATTGAAGGAGTTCTTCTTGCATAGCTTCTACCCAACTATTGTCTTTTAGTGCCTCTTGGTACTTGACAGGTTGTGTGAGAGATAGGAAACCTGCAAAAAGACAGATATTGGAGGATTGGCTTCTTGTGAGCACACCCTCTCTGATGTTGCCAATGATCTGGTCTGGTGGATGAGCTCTCAAGTAAATAAGATCTCCCTGATATGGTATGATGGCATTTTGAGGTGATGGACAGAGGTTTGATGACTCTGTTGGTGTAACATCTGTTGGTACTTCTGTAGTGCCATCAGATGTTTGGAATGGTAATGGAGGAATGGGTCCAAGTGGTGTGAAACTGGACTGACTTTTGTCAACAGATGATTGACTTTTGTCAACAGATGATTGTTCAGTGGTTGTGAGAGGTGAGACAGTGGTTTGAGGATAAGACTGGCCAACAGTGGTTGACACAGCTGTGGCAGAGTTTTGACAATTGTTTTGAACAGCTGCTTCCTCTGAGGCAGAATAGATTTTGTAGTGACTGGGGATCACAACATCTGTTCTGTAATCTTGTTGTGGAGACTGTGGAATACCTGCATTGTTAGTTTTAACAATGATATCTTCAAATTTGAATTTATCTAAATCAAATAGTTCAGCAGGATTTGCAGGGATTTTTAGAGATGAAAGTTCATTGAACTTTACATTCAGAGTTTCTTCTATTGTCTTGGTTTTTGTGTTAAACACTTTATAAGCCTTGGCAGTAGAAGAATATCCCAGAAAATAACCACAATCTACTTTGGCTGCAAATTTTGAAATGGAATCTTTGAGGTTTAAGATGAAACATGGGCAGCCAAAGATTTTGAAAAATGAAATTAGTGGTTTGATTTTGAACAAAATTTCATAAGCAGTTTTTTGATGTCTGGGGTTGATCAAAACTCTGTTTTGAACATAGCAAGCAGTGTTTACAGCTTCTACCCAGAAGGACAGTGGCAAACCAGAATCTGCTAGCATGGTTCTTGCAGCTTCTATAAGAGTTCTATTTTTCCTTTCAACCACCCCATTTTGTTCAGGTGTTCTTGGGATGCTATACTGCCTTACAATCCCTTTTGACACACAGAAATCATCCAACTCCTTATTTTTAAACTCTGTTCCATTGTCACTCCTGAAGACTTTTACTGGCAAGTCATATTGTTTTTCAACTTTGGTGACAAAGTCCTTCAATATACCTGCAGTCTCATCCTTAGAATGTAAAAAGTAAGTCCATGTAAACCTAGAAAAATCATCAACTATGACAAGACAAAATCTTTTTCTTCTTAGACTCATGATTTTAACAGGGCCAAACAAGTCCATGTGCAATAATTGTAGACATTGACTGGTTTTGGACTCATCAATGGATTTGTAAGAGCTTTTATGTTGTTTCCCTTTTAAACAAGAAACACAATGCTCATCACATTTGAATTCTTTTGATGGTAAACCTCTGACAAGGCTTTGTTTGGAGAGTGTGTTGATAGTGTTAAGGTTGGTGTGACCCAATCTCCTATGCCACAATTCTGTCTCCTTTGTAGAGGCAGCAGAAAACAGACAGACATTTGCCATAGGATTGTCCTTTAACATATCAACAACATACACATTGCCACTTCTATGAGCAACAAGTTGTGATTTGCTCTCAGCAATGATGGTATCAATCTTTTTCACCACTTTTGGCCCAATAATCTTGCAAGTTTTCTTTGTGAAGAATGAGCCATAACCTTTGTCACTCATTTGTGAAACACTCAGAAGATTAAACTTGAGATTATCAATAAGATTGACATTTTCAAACTTGAGTTTTCCAGCTTGTACAGTCCCTGACCCCAACACCTTACCTTTAGAATCATTACCAAAGGATATATCACCCCCTCCATGAGCCAAGAAGTCCAGAAGAAGGGCTCTACATCCTGTCATGTGCCTGGAGCCTCCACTATCTACATACCAAAGACTATCTAAACAAGCAGAAGCTCCCTGCACATCAGTAATGGATTAGTTTTGGTGAGTGTCCAAAGCCAAGTTGGCTTTGGATGGGTCCTCAGACCTTTCAGACTCAAGCTTTGGAAGGTGATCAGTGGTTTGAACTAATTTTTGAATTAAGTTCAACAACTGCTGCTGACCATTTGCCAGTGCTTGAATGTCAACACTTGGGGCAACAGTTGTTTGATCACTTCCAGACAGATGATAATACCCATATGGATTTCTGTTCACTCTTGGTTTAGAGGGTCTTTTTGGCTCCTCATAAACATGTGGCAGACTATGACATGGTGGTTGTCCATAACCTCTTGGGTATTTGCTTGTGGGTGGAGCATCTGTTACTTGGACATCCCTAGAAGCAAATGTTTCAAGTCTTTTAGTAACAGATGTTTGGACAGGGGTGAAAGTCTGTTTGGGCTTTCCTTTTGAAGTACTAACCACAGGGTTTGCAAGAGTTTTAGCTTTGTATTCTTGTATTTTTACATCAAAATTTTTTAGATACAAGCACTCTTTGGTCTTGTGATTCTTTTTCCCACATATTGAACATGTGGCTTTGGAATCACATTCACTTGTTCCTTTGTTAATGTCATATGCTTTTAGAAGAAAACAGTTTTTAGTGACATGATTCTTCTTCTCACAGAAATCACAGAACAAGTGGACAGTCTTTTCTTTCTTCTTCCCTTTTTCAGCCTTCTTTTCAGCAGATGTTTGAGCATCTGCTGGAAGGTTTTTTAAGGGAATGACTTTTGCTTGAGGAGCTGTCTTTCCTTCAGGTGTTTTAAAATCAACAGGTTTAAAATTCTCAAGAGTATCACACTCATCAGAGCAGGTAGGTTTAAATTCATACTTTTCAAGTTCAGTAAAAGATGAGGAATGATGCGTGCTAATGTATATATAAAAATGTGCACAAGTTAAAACCCTAGACTCAACTAAACCACGCACAACCGGCAAGTGTACCGTTCGTTTGTAGCAAGCAAATAAGACCAGGTATCGAACCAAAGGACTCAATTAAACACAGAAGATTAAACTGTCACTGAATTGCTTGTTTAAATTAATAACTAAGGGGGGTTTTAAATTGAAAATATAAAAATTGATTAACTATTAATTAACTAAATTACCCTAAATTAAATTAAATTAAAAACTAATTAGAACTAAAATAAAAACCGAACTAAAGTGATGGAAAAATCAAGCAAGGGAAAGACTGGCTACCTAGGTAAGAATCCTTAGACATAATACTCAATCCTGACGAAGAAACCCGTTTGGAGACCCTAATTTCATCCAATTACTCTCCTCCTGCAGGTAAGGCTAGTAAGCTAGAATCAAGGCGGGACAAGTGTAGAAATGCTAAAATGGATCCGGATCGCCCTAGCGTACCAAAATCCCACAGAAATCAAGTCAAAACCTCTCCTGGATTAAAACCCTCAAACTATGAAGCAGACTTAAACTCTACTGAAAGAAACCTAGGAAAACTCTAAACACGGACAAGTAGCGACTCCCGCCCTAGCGCTTGCCAACTACCGAACAATGCCTAGTTAGTTACCTAGCAAACTCGAGTTAGATTTCTCACCCTCAAGAATGGACTGCACGTTTTAGTTAATTTATTATATTAGTTTGTTATACTTGTGTCGTACTCCAACTCCAAATACTAGCACGCTAACCTAAGTTGACGAACTAGATTGATTTATAGACCTAGGGGGTATCTCTACATGCCTAGCTCCACAAAATCAATAAACAAACTTCAAATAAAATAACGCCAACACACATATATCAAATCCAACAATAAAAATAAAAATCATGTAATTCTACACATCCAAACGGAAACCAAACGTCATTCAATCATATTATTATCTAAATCATCATCCTAAGTAGCCATGAAAATGTCTAGCCACTCATAATATTAAAAAATACCATCACAAAATAATTAAACATAGTTTTAAGTATGTCTAGAGAAAAATTAATAAAAATTAAACCTAACCCAAGGATCGTTGGCTCTTGATCTTTAACGTGCCCGTGGCCTTTTCTCCTTCCGTGCCCGTTCGATCGTCACCGCTGCTGACCGGTCTACTTCGTGCGACGTGCGATTGAAAATTGCTAATTGGAGTTGTGAATATGAATGATTGTCGAATTTTTGAATATTGATTGAATGAATCAATATATTTTGTTTTCTGCCGTCCAATAAGTCGGTTGACTTATTTTGTGATAATATTTTAGGCTTGGGCTTCGGCCCAAGTCACTACCCCTTTTTTATTATTATTATTATTATTATTTATAGTATTATAGCTTCGTGCTCTGGACTCGGGTGTTCTTGAGTTGATCAAAGTTAGTCGTTCACGCTCCAACGTCCACACGAACACCTATCAAATAAAAATAAAATAGATAAATACTAAAAAATGACCTAAAACTAATAAAAATCTATAAAAACCTATACTAAATAAAATAGACCGGTACAAGCCTAAAACTAATAAAAACACTATCTAAATGACTCGAAAATTATACAAACTTTACACTGGAAATAGATGTATTTTACAATACATCAAGGAACCTTCTGGTTTTTCAAGAACAATTTTCTTACCATTTGGTTCAGAGATTTTAATCTCTTGACCCTGCAGGTTTGTTGGAACTATCTCAACAGACTTTTGACTCCTTTTGTCAGTGTTTTCAAAAGCTGGAGCAGTGGTTTCAAAACCAAAACCAAATTTCACATGACTTTTGGTTTGTTTGTTGAGTAGCATCTCAAAACCTCTACATGATTCCACCCATTTCTCACATTCAACTTGGGTGGACTCAAGCTCACTTTTACAACTCTGATATTTTGCTATCATAGTTTGGAGCTGGTCTTTGGTTATGGTTGCTTCATGTTTTAAGCTGCTTAGTTCAGATTCCTTTTCAGTTAAACTTGTTTTTAAATCTTTTGAAAGTTTCTCAAATTTAACTTCATCATCTATAATTTCCTTTCTAAGGTTTTCATTCACCTCTTTGATGTTAGCAAATGCAATTACACATCTGTCAGAACACAACTCTTTAAGAATTTGAGGAGATACCTTAGCAGCAGCCATCAATGCACAATCACACTTGCATTCACAATCATCAGATGCACCCCAGGGATCTGAGAGATTCACAACCTCTTCTTCAGGTTTTTCACCTGTAACAACTTCATCAACAACATCATTAGTCACAACATCAGATTCAGTCACCACCTCCTCAGACTCAACCTCATCAGCCATAGCCATGAAACAAAAGTTTTCTGGTTCATTTTCAGCTTTGGCAACTAATGCAAAATTTTCATCTGTTAACTCATCTGGTAGACTGCTCCAATCAACAAAGCCTTGTGTAAAGAAGCTCTGTTGACTGGTCTCTGCAGGAGCAGAGGTTGAAGCAACAGTCGTTTGCACAGGTGCTTGAGTAACAGGTGTTTGCACATAGTGGATCTGAGGAACAGTGGTTTGGACATACTGGACAGGAACAGTGTTTGAGGACTGTGCAAAATGAGCAGTGTTTTGCACATTTGGTCCAGGGGTATTATAGGAATTCTGATAAGTGTTGGTCTGAGGTCTTTGATTTGGATAGGTGATTATAGGTGTACCATGTTGACTCCTACATTCCCTAGCAAAATGACCAAGTCTATGACATTTGTAACACTTTATCTTTGATTTATCCAATCCCACCTTTGATCTGCCAGTTAACCCTGGAAACCTTCTTCCAGTTTTCTTGTAAAAATTGTTAGTTCTTACACTGAGAAAAGACAATTGGTGCATAATGTCCATTTCTTCCAAATCATCAGGGTCAAAGTATTTCAGGTCATCATACTCAAAGGATATGTTATCAGATGCCTGGATATCACCACCACTTGCTGTGAATGCATAGTTTGGTGAATAAGAATCAGAGTTATAACTTGAGTTAAAACCTGAAGTTATGTCAATGAAATGATCATAACTCTGATCCTAAGTATTTCCAGGCACCTCATCATGACCCAAAAGTGTTGTATTCCCAAATACATAATCATCAGACACTTTTCCAGAGTCCTGGAGCTTCTTTTTCTGGTTAAGCTCTCTCTCATAGGTCAAGAGCTTACCATGAAGCTGGGTCAGTGATAGGTCCTTAAATCCAATCGAGTTTCTCATCACAATAGCAATAGTGTCCCATTTGTCTGGTAATGATCTTAAAAACCTATGGTTCAGGGTTGAATGAGGGTAAGTAAGACCAACCAGTTTTAGTTCACTAATTAAACAATTAAACCTCTCAAACTGTTGAGTTAATGACTCTCCTTTGACATGACTAAATGTTTCATATTGTTGGTTAAGTATTTCACGATTGTTTTCAATAACCTCCTCAGTCCCACCAAATTGTTCTTTCAGTGCATCCCACAACTCCTTTGCACTGTTACAGTGTAACAGCCCAGCATATATATCATTGGGTAGAGCCATGGCCACAATACTGAAGGCCTTAGCATCTAACTCAATTTTCTGAAAATCCTGGTCGGAGTAGTTTTCAAGTTTCTTTGGCTCTTGAACCTTGGGATCTTCAGTACTCGGCACCGTCGGAACATGTGGTCCGAAGATAACCGACTTCCAACACCCAGTGTTCTGTTGAGCTAGAACATGGCTCATCCGACGTTGCCAGATATTGTATTCAGATCTGACAAGCATCGGTGGCTTGTTGTTCGTGCCAGTGTTATGTAGTTAATTAATATCTTTTCCTTATTTTCTTCTCACATTTTTTAAATGTTAGTGAACTATTAATTATTTTAAAATTTCAAATATGTTAATTAATATTTTTATCTTTATTTTTTTTCTTATTTTCCGCTCACAATTTTTAAACATTAGTAACTTTTATGTATGACATTTTTTTGAAAAAAAAATTACACCAAGTTAAAGATCGCTTTATTATCTTTCCAACGAGTACCATATATAGTGCTATACAAAAACGAAAAAAATGTTTTTTAGTAAGTTTTTGTTCATGCAGAAAAAAACACAATGTATTTAGGTAATTTCTTAATCATATATTGGCAAGTCACTAATCATGTTATGATAGTATATATGATTTTGAACCTACTATTACATATATGAATTGCCCATGTTCATGTGTTATAACGATATACTTAGCATTAAAAGAGGTTGAGATTTTTTAATCTGCTGGGAACGCATCATGAGAACCCCTTATGATAGTATAAACATTAGAACAACTTTCTTTAACATTAAAAGAGCTTGAGACTGTTTACTTCTTTTATCTTTTTTTATTAAGTAATATTAGATTTTTCAACCCCGGGACACTCCCGGGCTAATCAGCTAGTTATAAATATATGATTACATTAACATCAAACCATTCATTTTTAAAAAGTTTCTGAATTCTCCTTCTGTTCATTAAGAAGTAAGTGTTAAAATTTTTTAAAAGACTCTGAAGTTTTTTCTTCTTCGTTGATTATTGAAAGTGATTTATGTTTAGATTAATAAACATTTATTAATCTATATTTATGTATTCAAAGAATATTCGTATATGCTTTTCTTTATAAAGTCACTGAATTGAAATACGTGTTTTTGTTTTCAATGTGATCATGAATTCTACATCTATATAATTCAAAGTCAAAGTCAAATTGTAACCTATTTTAAATTACGTGAAAATGATTATATGTTGAAGGTTATCCTTTTAATACCGCATTATGTTTAATATGGTTTATGCTTTTTATTTTTTAACTTTTTAAATAAACGTTTTTTTAACTAAGATTGATTATGTTTAAGTTATTTACTCTTTTGTGATTTAAGTTTTCTTCTTTTATCATTTTTATTAAATGTTAGGATCTGAGTTTGATTGTTTTGATTATGTTTAACTAAGAATGATAAGATTGATATGAATATAGATGGAAAGTGCAGCGGAATGATAAACTATTAATCAAAACATGAGAGTAATTGTTTTCTGATCGAATGCTTTCATTTATCTAAAAGATTACAATCATACAAGTACTCCCCCTCAGCCTGATCACACAGTGATTGTTTGTCTGAGAGAATGTTTGTGTGTGTGATACCATAGAACAGTACAAGCACTGTTCTATTTATAGACAAACCTAAACCACTGATGACCTAGGCTGATGTCACCTAAGACAGTGACCTCTAACAGAATAACAAACATAAAACATCTGCCTATTACAAACTACTGTTACATTGAAAACACTGAAGGTAAACTACTGTTGTAGGAAAACTCTGATGGTCTTGTATCCTCTGCTGGAGCCTAAGTGCTGTTGGCTCCAGCAGTGCTTTAGTCTTCAGTACTTGGATCAGCAGTTGTTCTTCATCAGACCTTTGGTCAGCAGTTGTTCTTCATCAGTGTTTATTCAGCAGTCCTTTGTATCAGCAGTTGTCATAACAGTTGTTTGGATAGAACAGTTGTTAGAGTCAGCAGTCTTTTGGGAGAAGCATGTTGTAAGGACTGTTTATTGTGTGGATCAACTGTTAGCATGTTTTGGCTTTTCAATCATCTGTTCTTCTCCAGGTCAGCAGACCCAACAATCTCCCCCTAGAACAGATGATGCCAAAACTCAGCTTTATTTACTGATCTTTATTCCTCATCAGACTTTCTCTGATTTGACCTTTGAATTGTAGTTCAAAGTCCAGAGCAAATAAGTCTTCTTCATCTCTTTCAAGTTCTAGATTTAGCAATGTTTGAAGATCTTCTGCACATAGGCTGTATGCATCATCCATGCTAATCTTCTGAACCCTTCCATCTGACTTGAGCAGAGTCAATTCATGGTTGTCTTTGTTGACTTTCCATTTTAGAATTTTTGAGTCAGTGGATTTGCTGAGATGAACTTTTATTTGGGATGAGTTAGGTGATGGAGGTCTTCCAATGAGTTCCCTGAGTTTCTCTGTTGTAGGATCAGAGAAAAAGTGTATCTGATTGAAGAGCCCTTCCTTGATAAATGTATCAGCAAACTTCTTCTGATCTTCTTCTGACATTTCCTTCTGTTTCTTGAACTGTCTTCTTGCAGCAGCTGAAAGATCAGAAGTTTCAAGTAAGCTGTCCAAGGTAAAAGTCTGCTGGGGTCTCTTCATCAGTGGCTCATCAGTATAGACAGGTTTTCTAGGTAGGCTGGGATCCTTCTTTCTGTTTTCTTCAAGACTCTTGTATGTCTCAACCAGCCTCAGCTCAGACCATCTAGAGACAGACCTCATTTCCCCATAGTTAGCAGCTACTATCTCTTGTCTCATTCTTTTAAACTTTAAGGCTCTGACTGGGTCTCTGCCTTTGCCAAAATTAGGAGTAGAGACTTTAGCCTTGGGGTCTTTGGCCAATTCTTCTATTCTGAGAAGTTCTTCTCTTAGTGCATGTGTGGTCCAACCATTAAACTGCTTTTTGGTTGCTTTATATGGCTTGGTTGCCAAGATCTGTTCCAGAAGAGAATCCCTAACCTCCTTTTCCAAGTCAACACTGAGAGGCATGGAAGACATGGAGTTGCTCAGGGTCTTAGCAAAATCCTCAATCCTTCTGAGTTTGCTAAGCTCTGCTGAATGGATGCCCTGAGCAGTCCTGTCATCCTTCCCTTTGCATTTCTCCTTAATGATGGCATCTACCTGTTCACCCTTGTATTTAAGATATGTATCAATGTTTAGGGGAACAGGGAAATTTGGGAGAGATGGGAAAGATCTGTCAGATGGTTGTTCAGTATTGTAGAAGGATTGTAATTCCCCCTTGAGTAGATCAAGTTCAAGGGGATACTGAACAACCAATGGTGTAATGGTTGGTGGTGGTCTATGGGAACTGAATTTGGATGTGTGTGGTGAGAATGATGAAATTGGAATAGCAGTGATAGGAGTGGATTGTGCAGTTCATGTAACACAAAAAACTTATTTATTTTTTTTAAAAATATCCACTCGGCGCTTTTTTGTTTTTTTTTGGCTCAAAACTCTTAAAAACATGTATATTACATACCCTAATTTTTTCAGATGATAAAAAGTTTGGGAAGTCAAAGTTTACCGAGTTTCTTCAATTTGAGTGGGTTTTTATTTAATCCTCCCCTATATATATATATATATATATATAGGTTTAGGATCCTATACAAAGTATATTTTTCGTGAGAAGTGTGAGAAGGACTAAGAATTGACATGTAGACATCATGTTTTGGATTTAGAAATGATGTTTTAGGTTGTTTTAACTTGAAAAACACCAAACACAACAATCTAAAACACAATACAATGTATTATAGTCATTAAATTTAAAAAAACAGCTAAAACACACTACTTAACACTTAAAACACACTGCTAATGTTCTTAGCATGATGTTTTAAGTTTTAAGCCTAAAATATATTGTTTTCGGTTTTTAATTGTTATGTTTGGTGTTTTTATAGGCAAAACAATCCATAACATGACTAAGTTCAAAAAATAATGCCTAATTATCAATTTTTAATACTTCTCACACTTTTCACAAAAAAACCACTTTGTACACGATCTTAACCCTATATATATATATATATATATATATATATATATATATATATATATATATATATATTTATATATAGATAATAATATGTTAGTCTCCTGATCGCACAATAATCACAGAAGGGATAAACACTAAAATTTGTAACAATAAGGTTTTTCAAACTTGCAACCGTTTGTTGTCTATTTACATTTTTTTTTTGTTATCGCACATTATCACTTGAAATATATATGTTTTGAAGCTATTTCGTTATTATTTTTTTTTCCTTATAAGTTTCTGGATTTTACAAAACGAAGTAAAGATGTTATATTATGCGTACTAAATAACAAAATTTGAATTAATATGTATGGGAATTAACCAACCTATGGGTCTACTAATCCCAGTTAGATAAGATGTTATTAGGATCTTCAACATACACATAATTGGAATGCTGGAAAATTTAAGAACCCGTTCCAGCGGACGAGTACACTATTAGTTAAGTGTTGATTCACATGAATCTATAAAATTCTTTTATTATGCTGTACTTATTATTTTTTAATTTTATTTATATCTACTTTTACTCATGTATGGTAAAAAAAATTCAAGAATTGTATAGTATATATTGAAGGGATTGGGTACCGAATCAGAATATGGATCGGGTCAACCCAAACCTCTAACACGCGTGGGCAGAGCCCACACACGTATCTCCCCTCGCGCAGCACAAGATCCCCGGGTCAGTCGCTGCAACCTTAACATGGCTCGCACAAGGTAAGACACATTGTAAGACCCTACCTCTAAGTTGTTACAATTAGTGGATTTAAGTGGGTGTAAACATGATTTGAACACTAGTTACCAATTATCAAATAAGTTCAAAACATAATTCATACCCAAAAATCGGATGGGGTTAAGTTTTACAAAACAACCAAGTAGTTAATATTAGTTAGACAAAGCGGAAACAAAGTGATTTAGTTCAACTAAGCTATGTTATGGCTAGTTCCTACAAACGAAGATCCATAGAACGCGTTCGGTTTGTTTTGATTGCTTGATCCTTCATCCGGATGTCCATCTTATCCCCAACCTGCCACACATACATCGAATAGGGTTAGTTAGCATTAAAAAGCGTTAAAATCGGAAAAACGGTCTAAAATCCCAAGCTGGGTGCTGTGCGCGACCGCTCCCCAGCGCGCGGGCCGCTCACAATGTTTACAGAAGCTGTGCTCGGCCGCTCATAAGGAGTGAGCGACCGCGCGCAGCCCCCTAATGCTGTTTTCTTGCTTTTTCCGAGCCTAACTCTTGGTTAAGGCTGCAAATTCACTACCTCGGCCCCTACAATCCTTTCGGATCTCTTTTACCTTGATTTATGAATGTATAAGGATGCCTCGGGCTCTACAAATTCGCACGGGATCTCTTGTGCCTTGGTCCTATTCTCTGGTTCACTTTTCTAGACTCTTTTCTTACCTATTTGACCCACTTGAGTCTTTAAAGGTTAGCATATCATTATAGTCGTTTAGACTCATTCGCATTCGTACAAGTCGCGAACATGGCTTCATTTCCTAAGCAAACGTTATCCCGGGAGTTCTTTCGGACTACCTAGTTCTTGGTAAATCCATATTTGTCTAACTTGTCATCATATCAAAATCTCTCAACTCATTTCTTCACAATAACATTGCAAGTATTCAACACAAATTTTGTATAACAAGTGACTACAACCATAAACATACTAACGATATATATATATATATCCTAAATATATATATATATATATATATATATATATATATATATATAAAGGAGATTAAAGTCATCGAGTGACTTACCTCACGCAAGCTTCCTTAGCCTCGCATCCGTGGCTCCATGCCTATCCAAAGCCACTCTTATTTACACCTAATACGTGTAATCCACATAGGTGATCAAAACTTGTTCTTAGGTATGATTTACCTAACCACACAAATGTTTCATCGAATTTATCAATATCAATATTTGATCGAGTTTATTGTGGCATTTTATCAAACACCTTGTAGGCGTTATTTTCATAGAGTTATCTTTAGAACTTGGGGAATCTAATGGATCCTCCATGGTTAAGATTTATTATCTCAAGCAAGTTAATATTACTTCTTAGTTCACAATTTCCCAATTTCACACTTAGGAGATACTACCATTATAATTTAGGTGTGGTCCTCATGTTATCATTAAAACCCACCTTTCACATATCCAATCATCTTCACATGAATCACACCAATCTTGTATGTATTGCCATTCTTTTGACTAGATTAAACATGATTAAAGTCCCCTAATGCAAGAGCAACCTCTAATAATCACTAAACAAACATTTACAAAACACTCAAGAAATATCACCATGATCATACATGAAGCATATATCAAATTAAACCAATTAATTGATACCTTTGGGTGTGTTGGACCTTGGATGATCCCTTTTTGCTTCATGCACGAATTTCCTCTTTGGATTTGGCTTGATTTTGAGTAGGATTGGAGGTTTTAGGTTTGTGTGTGTGTTGTGTGTGTGTGTGGATCGACATATGCTCTGCATATGTTGATCATCCCTTTTTTGTTTTATAATTCACCAAACAATAGTTTGGTGTTATGGCAGAATTGGTCCTTCCAACTTTTGGCCAAGCATTTAGTAGTTAATTTGCTACTCGATCGGGTGATTAAACTTCGAAGTTTCCATCTTAGCATAAGGCACGGTTCAGGACTACGAGGTGTTACAAAGACCCATACAATGGGTTTTTAGCCTTGTTTAGATAATAAAGTTGACAAGGCTACTTCCTTATGTTAGGAATTTCGTAAATTTCGTATTTCATTCGGATAAATAAAAGTCACATGTGCTCTTATTAGTGAAAAAGCAAGGTTTAAGAATTTTGGGGTGTTACACACATGTAGTACAGAAGGCTACCAGCTGATAGTACGACAAGGACATGAGTGTACGAACCACTCACTATCATGGGACATGTGCACAATGCATGGCACATGCCCACCCCATCCTAACGTGACACCTAACATAGTCAGTAGCCACAATCTTGTAGGCTGCAGAGGAGACAACAAGTATATCACCAAAATTCTTCATTTACCACCACTAGAGTGACGCCACGTGGCACATGGTTAAGGCGGTACATGTTCCTAATTTCTTATTGGTAACTTTATTAATAACTATTATACTAACTTGGGTTAGGGTAGTGGAGATACCCCTAATCGGGCATGTGCCTACAACGATTAGGGTTCAGTGATGTTGGCATATCTAGCGTCACCCAGTTTTGGCCATAAACAACTACGAAAGTAGTCATCTCCCTACCCAAACATCTTTTCATTGTTTTAGGTTTTGTCTGGAGAGATCAGTGAAGGATCGCTTTTGTGGATTAATAATCTGGTCGACCATAATAGAAGGTTAGACTTATTATTTCTTCACACATTTACACGAATCAAATGCTATTAGGTGTTTTCTTTATCTCATGTCCTCATGTATTGTCTATTAAAAATAAAAAATGTCTTTTCGTCTCTCATAATAAATGATCCATAAACTAGATTTGGATATCGTCTTTTCCTTTTTTGGACTTGAAAACATTAAGCGAAAAATAAATACGTGGCTATAAATTCAATAATTCTTGTATCTCATCGCTGCGAATATGAATTTGTTTTGGCATAACAATAGTTGTATAATACATTATGAAAATTGACCCTTTCGGATTTAAGTTTATATAATCCATGAATTTATTTATGTAATTTTGTTTAAACTTAGTAAAGGCAAAGTAAACTCTATGTTTCTCGATAGAATCATGTTAGTATACAACACGAACGTCTCCTCTATATATAAGAGAAGGAATCAGCATCTACTGAACTAACGAATCTAACTAGGCTAACTAACAATAACCGATTGATCCATACACACACATACACTAATATGACCCTCAAGTTGAACGTAGCGTAGCCACGTGAAGTTTGAACCGAAGAGTGTCAAAACGAGATGACGATAACCAGTGGCGAAGCTTGACCCGAAACTTCGGGGGGTCAGAAGTCACCGGGGGGTCGGAAATCACTAGTTTTGGGGGGTTGAAAACCAATTTCGGGGGGTCGAAACTGTATATACAAAAAAAATTTCTATACGAATACTATATAATCGAAACTTTTGAGCGAAAATTCGGGGGGGTCGGCCGCCCCTCCCCGCCCTTTAAAAGCTACCCCATTGACGACAACCCTTTTGTCAAAATGTAAGCAAGGTAGGTAGATGTAGAGATATAATGTACACATAGAGTCCAAGCTAAAACCACATCACAAATGAAGTGCAAGTCAATCTCTAAGTGTTTCATATGCTGATGAAATATTGAGTTGACCGCAAGAAAAGGGGGCCCAACGTTGTCACATCAAAAAGTGAGTGTACAAGGTAAAGTAAGATGTAAGCTTCTGTAATAGTGACATAATCCATCTGAGTTCAGCAGTGGCATGACCTAAAGCATGATACTCAACATCAGTGCTAGAACGAGCAATAGTATGCTGATTCTTCGAGCTCCAACTAATGAGGTTAGCCCAAGAAAAACAATCATCAGGGAATCCGGCCCAATCAGCATCAGATGAAAAAAAAAAAACCTTTAAAACAAAACGCATAAAAACAAACAAACCATAGGGACAAAAATTACAGTTTAATAATAATCACGTAGATGAAATATTCAAAGTAGAGATTGACATGACAAACGCACAAAAACAAACAAACCACATAAACAAAAATCATAGTTTACTCTAATAATAATAATAATAATAATAATAATAAACACGTAGTTGAAATATTCAAAGTAGATTGACATGACGTGAAGAAAGGTTGAAGCAAACTAATTCCTTTATGAAACCCTGTTGCACCTAGTGATATTGACGGAAATCTACTTTGATTTTTCTGTGATACCAAACTAGGTAAAGGGAGGACTAGTTTATGACTTTATGTAGTTCAAATCCTTGATTTTGTACATGCTATAAAACAACTGGAGGTGACCCTGCGCTATGCGACAAGATAAACTAATTTTAGATGAAAGTTAAATGGAAATGTAGACAAATTAGTAATAATAACACTAATAAAAAAAACCTAAAACTAAAATATTGTAAAAATTAAAAAATGCTTTAGTTTACTCCAACGCTAGTCGGTTCTAGGAGGTTTGGTTTAATTTTAGCCCATCCTGATTTCTAGCCTGTGTTGATTTAGCCAAAACCAGTTCTATTCCCTTTTAAAAGAACCCAAACATGTTTTCAACGTGAACTGGTTTAAGAAAAAAAAAACGGGTTATCTTTAGGCTAAATTAATGTAATGGACACTTTACAGGTAAACAGTTATTTTGGTTTTACTAATATATTAAATAGTTTTAAGATTTATAATAAAAAGTATATTTAAATCGTTAGAAACTTGAATTTTTTATAGAGTAAACTACTATTTTCGTCCCTGAGGTTTGACATTTTTTTGCCAGTTTCATCCAAAAGTTTATTTTTTCTCAACTGGATCCAATAGTTTTCAAATAGTTGCTTGTTTCATCCAACTCGTTAACACCGTTAGTTGAAGTCAGTTAACTAAGGGCAATTTTGTCATTTTGTCTTTTTAGTGAAGGACATTTATATCAATTCGTATGTTAAAAGACGAAATGACAAAATTAAAAACATACGAATTGACATAAATGCCCTTCACTTAAAAGACGAAATGACAAATTTGCCCTTAGTTAACTGACTTCAACTAACAGTGTTAACGAGTTGGATAAAACGAGCAACTATTTGAAAACTATTGGATCCAGTTGAGAAAAAATAAACTTTTGGATGAAACTGGCAAAAAGTGCCAAACCTCAGGGACGAAAATGGCAGTTTACTCTTTTTTATATTTATATTTTTTATTTGAAACTGGTGTCTAAATATTTATATTTCTGTTTATATTTATACGTTTATATACTTGCTCATTTGTTCACGTCATGGGGTGCATAATTATATGTCTGATGAGTCAATTTATAATAATATTTTTAATTTTATTGTTGATCAATTCCATTGACACTTTTTTACAACTCAGGTAACTTTTAGTATTCCATGTGCTCTGGCTTCAATTTTTTCTAATGATTCGGGAATGGGACAAGGTAAAAGTCACTAATTTTGTTTATTAATTTGTACCGTTCACAACTCCTTATACAATAAAAAGTTCATATGTACAACTAGTGAGCTTAAAAACGCATATTTTTAAAAAGAGAGGATATTTGACAAGAGATATTTTTTTGCATGAAATTTTACGTTTGTTGATATCTTCAATGTCGGGGTTGCTTAACAATGTACTGCATCTTTCTTATTATCATGTAGAAATGTTTAAGTAGTTTATTTGAATGCTTATTTGTTTTTGTTCTTAAAAGTTCATTGATGTGGTTGAGTCAAAGAAATCGTGGGGACCTGTTTCTTTTTTACCAAGATCACCTTGTAGGACTAATATTAAATGTGAAATTATGCCTTTAATTGAATTGATATGTACAAGTAAGTTTTGCAAATAGGGGTAGTATTGAAAAGTTTTTCATGACATTTTAGGTGTAAAAAATAAAACTCTTCATATGCCATCTTAAAAAAGAGAGCAATTTTACCTTATTGCCCATCTTTTTTTTTTTGAACGACAAATTTTTTATACCACCTTAATTTCACCCAACCTTGCATTTGCAAGGATTTAAACCCACAACCTCACATTTGTAAGGGGGACACCATACCACTAGACCAAGAGATCATGGATACCTTGTTGCCCATCTAGAATGTATTATATAGTAGTATAGATAGATTATTAAACACAGGGAAACTCTAAAGTCAAGTTAACACACTATTTGGTTTATTCACTAATACGACTAGTTATTCCAAATGCTTGTCAAATCGAAAAAAAATATGTAATTTTCAAAAGGGAAACTATAAAGTCAAGTTAACGCACTATTTGGTGTATTCACTAATACGACTAGTTTATTCCAAATGCTTGTCAAATCGGAAAAAAAAGATGTAATTTTCAAAAGGTGTGAATGTGAATATATATGTATGTATGTATGTATGGGAAGGTTAGGTTAATCTGAGAATACATATATTTCGTGCGAACCGCAAGAACGCTATTTAAAACCGTTCAGATTCAAAATTTCTTTATACACTTGTCTTTATTACTAAAGTAAAATCTCAAAAACACAATTTACGCGTAAAATTTTAAACGTATACGAAAATAAATTATTCTTACACATGCGTAAAAGTTAAATTTAGAGTGATTTTGTAAGAAATGAGAAGAAACTTAAAGTGAGGTTTTAATCATCGTTTCCAATCACACAGGAAGTAAAATAACGTCATTTAATTAAAAAATGGAAAAAAATAAGAAAAAAGAAAAAAATTGATTGGTTGAATCAAATAGGCCCCACCACACCATCCAGTTAGCGCTCGTTATTGCATTCACAATTGATCAATGGCGCCACACGATGGCTTCTAAGAAATAGGGGATGGGCGCCATTGATGGAAAAAAATGCTTAGGTGACAGGGGCACCACCCTCTGCACCGTCCAACCTTAGGCCAAACATAGTGGCAACACCCCGTGAAAATTTTCACGCCAAATGGAAGAAGGAGATTGGCCCCTCAATCATTGTGCCAATTCACGCCGTGAAATTTTCCACGCCAAAACCAATTTCAGCTATTCCACGCTGGTGAGAGCGATATGCTTCTGCGTTATGGGGTGTTTTTACCCCTTTTCACGCCTAATCGATCACCACTATATCCAGTCTTAATGTTGTAATATAGTGATTCAGATATGTGTTATAGCTGACATTATGGGGTTCTGTGACCTTTTACACTTTAGAGCATTCTTATCAACTCCACTAAATCATTTTCATTAAATTACATTAAAAATTACTATTTCACCTTAAAATTTTCTCTCTCATTCTTAAACAAATAATATTTTTTGATACTGTTATCATTACATTTTCTCTTTCCTCACTCACAACCACTTACAAAATATTAAAATATTTTTAGGGGTTAATAGTGTCCCCCAAATATAGAGGTGAACAGTGTTTTCATCAAATATTTTTTCTCTTCTCTACTAACAACCACTTACACATTACACCCACCCTATATAAATTGAGGAAAACACTCACATACATTTGATAGACCAAATGTCAATGCTTTTAGTTTAGCAAGCGTAAAAAAAAAAATTCACTGGTTGCGGACTTGCGGTATTTTAATTTCCTTTATATGTAATTTCATTTGTTATATCATTCATGTGTAATTTGACATGTAATTTTTATATGCAATTTTCAATTAATTAGTTCTGTTTTGGTAAAAAAACTATTAAGTAAAAAACAATTTTGTATTCTAAATTATAAATGTGAGGTAGAGTGCTAAAAGTGTTTGTTATATTTATAAATTAGTTATATCTTAAGGATGTCACGTTTAAGATGTAAAAAGAATAAGTTTGACAACTATGTTCAGGATAACAAAGGAAACGATAAGGATGGACAGTTATATCCTGAGGATGGAACTGTCTAAGAAAAAAAATGAAATGCTTGATTATAAATGTAATGTAATAATGCAAGAACACTTTATGTACGAGGAAAACCCTTGATCAGTGATGATCACCGACACAAAACCTCGAAGGAGTTTTAGCCTCTACCTTTGCTTGTTTGGTTTTTTTTTTTTTTTTTTTTTGAAAAGAGAACTTCATTAACCACAAACTCGCAGGGCCTCAAAGCGAGGACCTACGAGCCAAAACAAACGAAGCATACATCAGTTTAACGGATACAAACACCAAGTTTTCCAATCCAAATCTTTCCATCTAGTCCTATTACGAATCCAAAAATAAGCCGTCAATTTGATGTTTTCCACAATCTGAATAGGACTTCGTCTCTTGTTGTTAAAGACCCGATCGTTACGCTCGTTCCATAACACCCAAATCGCCGTGTATATAATACCTCTAAGAATGTGTTTCTTCTCTTTGGACAGTGAATGAGACTTTGGCAAACGCAACAGGTCCGGAATATCGAAAAAGAACGAGTGACTTAGCTTACACCAATGTTCCACACAAAACCAAACTTTATTTGAATACGGGTAGCCTGTAAATATGTGCAATGTCGTCTCCGAATCTACCTGACAGAATTTACAGCCGCTATGTTGGATAAAAACACCACGTTTGATTAATTCTGACGTCGTAGGGATGCGATTCCTAACAACCCGCCAAACCAAGATCTTGCACTTAATCGGAGTCCAACCCTTCCACTTGATCACCGGGATGCTTTCTGTAGCAGAGCTGTTAGCCAACAACCTCTTAACAGAGGCAACCGAGAAGCAACCATCCTTCTCCCCTGACCACTTCCAAGAATCTTGGCCACCATGCCAATCAAACTCGTGAATGTCTTCTAACAATTGGAATAATTCCGTGACCTGTTCATGTGTAGCAGGACTAGTTCTCCAATCCCAAACCATGGTCTTGTTATTCTTAGCAAAAAGAATTCGGCCCGACAACTTAACCCATTTGTCTTTTTCAAGTCTAAAAAGGTTAGGGTATATAGTACGAAGAGGGGCATCTCGTAACCATGTATCTCCTCAAAAGCTTATAGAATCCCCATCCCCAAGATTGCCAATAAAAAACGAGTTAAGCGTCATACCGATATTGACTATTGTGTCTCCAACTTTGACTGTGTATCTCCAACACCCACTAGACGACGCGTTGCAAGGCAGCATCGCCCACGGTCTACTCGACCCATGACAACCCATAATGATCTTTTTCCATAACGTATTACCTTTTATTTTAAATCTCCATGTCCACTTTAATAAAAGTGCGATATTGACCTCTAGAAGCTTCAAGATACACAAACCACCTTTCTTCTTAGGGGAAGTGACCACGTCCCACGCAACCCTGGATATTTTATTCTCAACACAACAACTGGCCCAAAGGAAACGCCTCATCAACGACTCAATAGAAGCTAACACGGCCTTAGGAGCTTTGTAAAGAGAAAGGTAGTACACCGGTAAGCTCTTTAGCACCGATTTAATCATCACTAACCGGCCACCTATCGACAAATGCCTCGCTTTCCAAGAAGCCAACCGGTTTCTAACCAGCTCCAAAACCGGCTCCCAGTTTCTAATACGCATCATTTTAGCCCCAACTTGGATCCCGAGGTAAGTAAACGGAAACCACCACGCTTACATCCTAGGAGATCCATCATAACATCCACCTCGCGATCATCCGTACAAACTCCATAAATATTAGATTTGTGGAGATTTATCCGGAGACCCGAACACACATAAAATATTCAAAGAATCCTAGCCATGCAATTGATATTTTCATGCGACCACTCCCCTAAAATAAGAGCATCGTCCGCATAAAAAAGGTGAGTCAACTCCGTATCGTCTCTCGCAAAACAAATACCTTTAAAAGCCCCAATCTCTCTAGCTTTATTAATAATCCACGATAAAGCTTCCATCACGATAAGAAAGAGAAAAGGCGAAAGAGGATCGCCTTGACGAAGACCTTTTTCACAACTAAAATCATAAGTCGGGGAACCGTTAACCAAAACAGCGACTCTAGAAGAATAACAAATCCCTTTAATCCATTCACACCATCTCTGCGGGAAACCCATTTGAGCCAAAATAGAAATAAAAAAGTTCCAATTTACGTTGTCGTAGGCCTTTTCAAAATCTATTTTCAACATGAAAGCCTTTCTGTTTCTTTTCCTCAACCACGCTAAGACTTCATTGACCATAAGCGGCCCGTCAAGAATAAACCGATCAGTAAGGAAAGCCGATTGAGTTTTAGATATGACTTGCCCCATCACCCTTTTGATACGATTAGCAAGAATTTTTGAAATTACTTTACTCACCATACCAATAAGTGTAATAGGCCTATAATCTTTAAGCCCCAAAGGAGTTTTGACTTTAGGGATTAAAGTAATAAACGAAGACCCACAACCCGAACTGATAGACCCTGAGGCATGAAACTCCAGCATGATTTTGAAAAAATCTTCTTCAAAGAGATCCCAAAAACGTTTGAGGAACCGAAAATTAAAACCATCTGGACCCGGGGCCTTGTTAGATCCGCAACCGAAAACCGCTTCTTTAATCTCCTATTTTGAAAATAGAGCCACCAAAGAGTTTTGATCCTCCTCACGCAAAGACTTTAAACCCGTGCAATTAAGGATCGGCTGTAAAGGACAATGCTCCTTAAAATGAGATCTAAAAAAACGAAGAACCTCTCTTTTGACCAAAGCCAGTTTAGTAACCCATTCACCATCAATCATAACACCCGGGATAGAGTTGCGCGCCTTTCTACCATTAACGACACCATGGAAAAAACTGGAGTTTTCATCGCCCAAAGAAGCCCATTTAACACGCGATTTTTGTCTGAGGTCCCGTGCCTTGTGTCGCTCAATATCTTCAATCGCTGTCTTACATTCAGACCAAATCCACAAGTCCGTTTCATCCAGGTCCTTCGATTCCATTTGAAGCTCATACTCTTCTTTTTTTTCTGCCCGAATACGAGCCTCCTCGACTTGTTCACCGGAACTATACTCACGGAACCAAGATCTCAAACAGCCCCGTAGTTTCTTAAGCTTCCGCAATAGATTGAGATCAGCCGGCTCCTGATTCACCCACCCGTCGAAAGCGGATACAATCAACTCAATAAACCCAGGACGATCTAGCCACGAATCAAACAACCTAAACGGTTTAGCCCCAAAGTTCGAGTCTATAACCGAAAAAACCAAAGGCGTATGATCCGAACTATTCCTGTTTAAAGCACGAACATATGCAGTTGGCCATCGATTAAAAACGTTATCACATACAAGGAGTCTGTCGATTTTGCTCCAAGTACAAACACCTTTCCGACTAGACATGAAAGTAAACCGAAAACCTTTTTGATGATATTCACGCAAACCTGTGTTATCAATAAACTCATTAAAATCCTGGGCACAAACCGGGTCAAATTTAGAATTCTTCCTTTCATTCCGATCTCTCACTGCATTAAAATCTCCAAGAAAAATCCACCAACCTTGGTTCGAACTCATGAGGCTATCTATTTTCGCCCACAACTGTCTTTTGTCAACATTATTTTGGGGAGCGTAGACGTTAACCAAATTAATCCGAACCAATCCAGCCAAGATAGTACCCGCAAGATGAAGGAAATTCCGGTCTTTAGTCACTTTGTCCTTCACGAAGACTTTGGGGTCCCAAATGCTCACAATCCCACCCGAAGAGCCCACAGAACTAACATACTCAAAATCAAAACCCGTACCACCCCAGTGCCTAGAAACCAAAGTCGAATGAATGTCACCCACCAAAGTTTCTTGTATACCAATAAACGAGATACCCGAATCATTTTTTATCTTCTTAATCCACTCTGGTTTACCACAACCCCCTATCCCCCGAATATTAATCGAGAGACAATTCATTTCTTCATTCCTTGTAAACCTTCACTGGCGATGGATTCCTGGATTAAAAGATGCGACTTGGACAAATCAGCGCCAAGTTGTTCCCCCAAAGCAATGGTTGCTTCTACCTCATCTAACTGTGGCTTATCAATATTGGCATTATCCCCTGATATTCTTACACATTCGTCCACAGTATCAGGTTGCGAATTCAGGTCCAAGCCTTGGTCCACATTAAACAGGCCTAACAATATTATCTTGGTCCAATAAAGCGTCCAGTCCGAACATGTCTTCATCAGGCCTAAATTTTTTTTACCCACGTTTCCTTTTTCCAGGCTGCTAGAATAACAAGGAGTTGGCTGGCCCAAAGAGCCCACTAACCCTTTTTTCTAACGTTTGTTAACCCCAAGCCCAGAAACATCATCCACCCCTACTTGATTTAAATCTTTGTCAAAGTCAAATAAAACTCCCGGGATAAACTCCTATCTAATCGCAGAATCTTCCACAATTATAGGAGTTTCACAATCAACATTAATGCCATTATTACTTACCAAAAAAGGGTCGACCGTTTCATCCCTATCATTGACCGGAATTTCCACCCCTGAATGCCTGACTTTTTCCGGTGACTCATCCATACCATCGTTAACATCCTCCTTCTCTGACGGCTCTGGATTTGAAATCTTATAAAATTCTGGAACCCAAACCCTGGGTTCTTCCGAAACCCAAACATTAAATTTCTTATCCCTCCAAGAAAGCGAGACTTCTTCGTTAATCCTTTTCCCTTCCCCAACGAGAACTCCAATATAGTCGAAGGACAGATCATCATCGTCATTCGACTTGTTCGGCTTGTGCACAACCTTCCCAAACGAACTGCCTACAACATCTAACACCACTCCGTTCAAAAGCTGCAGCGGGACACCCGTTACTTTTAACCATGCAAGACGATCAAAAGCGAAAACCTGGCCTTCCCAAAGATCCACCGACGTGAATCTACCATCAACTCCTTTGACTGCTTCAATAACCCTAGACGTAACCAACTCATCTTCAAACGTAAGAAGTACGGATAAACCACCAATGTATTGTATCTTAACAAAGCCTGGACAAACATCATTTAAAATGATGTATATACTTTTTAAAGCTTCTAAATCAACCATCCTTTCCACACAAGCCTTTCCATGCAACTCGTAAAAACTGTCAAGTTGGTCGTCAACAACCACCGTTTTAACATCATTTGAAGTTCCTTGTTTCCCCAACAGAGTGTCTGAATACGATCTAGAACCGTTGAAAAACAACGTTGGACGAAGGTCCACTTTCCGGGCTACGTCTTCGTTAACTATCTTCTTCTTGGTCTTCACTGGTTCCGGGCGAATTTCGCCTTCTTCAAGAATGAATCTAGCAATATTCGCCTTCAACCAGCAATCTCCAATGCGAGTGTTACAAATCTTTCTGAGCAAATCCCTGTGATCTTTGACATCGAGAAAGGAAACGAATCCAAAACGGTTCCCAGCTTTATCCCTTTTGCGAGCTATGTAGAGATCGTAAATATCCCCGTAACCTCGAATGAATTCCGATAAATCGTTGTCGCTGCATTTGTCTAGCAAATTCGTAACGAATACCTTTGTTATTCTGCTTAGTATAGTTGCCGGAATATTAGGATTCTGGCCAGTCATACCGTAGGTTTATTTCCCTTTGGTTAATAGTCTTTGCGTTTGTTTGTTAATATTAATAGAAAAGAATGATTACAACTTTGAAAATGGAATGGATGAGTTACTATGATTACAAGTGAGTGTTGTGTGTGGTTTATTATAGAAATTATGAATAACTAAAGACTCAGTGTCCTATTCTTGTCCATGACATCCCTTTATATAGTGCAAGTAATTAACAAAGATCCCTATTGTAACATCCGGCAAAAATCGATATGTTTCCGTACGTAATTAGTATATGTAATTAACGGTTTAGGTGCATGTTTAAATTAATTGGATTAATTTAACTGATTCCGTAGAGAATAGCAAATTCCCCATAAGATGCATAGGAATGCACATGTTTAATGTTGAAGCACGACGAAATCGCGTGCGAATAAACTTGTCCAGAACGGACGTTGGTGATTACCCGGTAAAAATTAAATAAATGAAAAGGATCCCGGACACCCAGGATATAAAATAAAGGGTATTTTCACAAAATATAATGTTTTTTGGAACTCCAAAACCATAAGTGAAAACTTTACATACAAATCTCCCGGTAACGAATAAAGTGCGCGTACCGCACCCGGTACGCGTATAACTTATAATTTCACCCAACAAGAGCCTAATTAATCAACCAACACTTAAACTAGGCTATGTTTAAGGGTTATTAGAGGCTATTATAATGCCCGAATAACGCGTGAATAAAATCCGATTAATACCCGAACGGGACCCGAATGCTAAGTGTGAAGCATAACCAATTAACTAGCAAATATATTATGTTGTGGACCCCACTAAACTACCCAACCCAACCGTCCCAACTCTTTAACCATACCATGATCTTTTTCTTTTTTTGTACAAATAATCCAAAAAAATCTAATAGAGATCATGAGGATATGGATGTAAGATTGGATGATGGATTGTGTGTCCTTATAATATCTACAAATCCTCCATTTCCTTGTTAAGAATTCGGCCCAAACACCCCCATAAAATCTATCAAGATCACCTATAGTACCCTTGTTCCATATTATAAGGGATTTGTAATCCAAATTAGATATTGTGTGATCTTTTCAAGATCATGGATGGATCTATATAAGATATGAGATATACAACACATGTTAAACAACAAAAGAAAAAAAAACTTCTTCTTTCTTCCTCCTTGGAGCCGTGGATATACACACACACATACACACATCCACTTTCAAGTTTTAAACTCTCTAAATCATCCATAAACTTCCATTTTTTTCAAACCCCATTTGTGTATTTCAAGCTTGGAGCTTAACCACATAGGAAGAACACACTAAACCCCATCAAAATCAAGTACTTTTAGCTTCCCTAGCCTTGTGCTAGTTGTAAGTATTCTTGATCTTGTTGTCTTTAAAAGTTTATGTTTAATAGCTTGAAACAAGTTGTACAAGGGGTGAACTTGAATAAGCTTTACATAATAAAACATATGATTTTAAAGACTAAAATGGTGTTAAAATAGTGTGAATAGGCCAAAAATTTGGTGATGGATGTAAAGTATTCTTGTAGTTTTTATAAAGATCATGAATACTTGAAGAAAATGGTGATTTAAATATAACTTGTTATTAGAACTTGAATGAACTAAAAAATGGTTTTAATCATTTTAACATAAGCATATAAGACTTGTTATAATGTTATTTTTGTTAGAAAATAAGTATTGTAAAAATTGCATTATCAAAGTCTACAACTTGAAATATATAATTTGGACATGTTGGACAAAATACACAAATTACACTTATTAGTAGCCTTAATAAGATGATATAAGACTATTAAAAGTGTTGAAACATGAAAATAAACTAATATGACAAAAATGATCCATTAAAGTCTACTAGTTTAGTAGGAAATAATATTGCTAATCTTGAAAGATATAATGGAAAAATGCAACTTTTATAAGTTAAAGTGACTATTTTAGTAACTTTAAAAGTCGAGGGACTAAAAAGGATATTTTTAGAAACTTGGGTCTAAAAATATAACTATGGAAAGTTTGGTGTCAAATGTGTACATAGTAATTTTCCAAGGTAGATTTGGTAAATACTAGTAATTATACACATGTATTTTGTATAAAAGTGTATTTTTATAAAATAGAGTTTTATAAAAATATGAACTTTCTAACATATGGATATGTATAAAAACAAAGGTCTTTATAAAAATGTTAGATAAAATAAAAGCTTGGTGGAAACTTATATAAAAATGAACACTTTTATATAAATGGGAATATAAAAGTGTTGGAGCATTTTTATACATAAGTTACCGAGTCTTGTGTTAAAAATACAAAGGTATTTATAAAACTTCCAAGTAATATGTGTAGGAAATTTAAGAGGTGAATAACTTTCCTAGAGTACACATATTGGAAAACTTGGGAAAAAAAAGTAACTATATATATAAGTTAAGTAATCGGACTTTGACGTGTTAACAAACTAAGACGTAAAAACGGACGGACAAGAAAAGTATCATTACGTCAAGATAAGTATTAATATATTTTAAGGATTTAAAATATATGATTTGGGTGAAAAATACATAACACTTTCCTAAGTGTTGGAAAATATTCGTGGGAGAAAAGTAACGTAAATAATCTAACGATTAAACGTTAAACAAGTGTATGGACTTAACAAGGAAAATATATATATTCGACTCGACGAAATCTTAGTATATTTATTTATTGGGAAAGTAAATATATGGGGAGGTAAGTCGAGTCGAGTGCAGAAAACAATATATATATATATATATATATATATATATCGAATCGACGAGATCATAGTGTATTTACTTAATGTGAAAGTAAATATACGGTATGGTGAGTCGAGTCGAGCGTAGAAAACATATTATCGAACGACAAGACCTTACTATATTTATTTGAATGGGAAAATAAATATACGGTAAAGTGAGTCGTGTCGAGTGGTAAAGATATTATATCGAACGACGAGATCTTAAGTATAATTATTTAATGGGAAAATAATTATACGTTAAGTGAAGTTGAGTCGAGAATAATATTATACACGTTAATTAATATACATGAAAGTATAAATGTAACTTGTAACGAGGGTAATCCATCACCAACGGACCTAGGACATATGTTTAATTAAACGGGGAATCTTATGTAAATGGTGGTGTTGGGAGTTGGGTGTACAACTTGCCGGAAAAACACACGCTATAGACTTAGTGGCTTACACGCACTAGGACGTTCTTAGGTGCTTGACCTCGGACTTGCTATTCTCTGCTATTTGAATGTACGTTGTACATCAGGTGAGTTTCACGGCCCCATTTTACTGTTTTAACTGGGGGAAAGATATGTTTGTCAAAAGTTATCACATGTTGAAATGTTTTCAAAGGTTAAAATGTGATGAGTGGCATGATGAGTACTTGAGTTTTTGTTATGTGTTCGCCACTCGGGGTTGAGTCCTCGCTACTGTAACCATTAATTCAGGTAAATGAAACCGAAGGAATATTTGGATAGTACTATTGGTGCCTGACAAGGTCCACCCCTAATCGATAGCGTCGATTATGCATCGGCGTATGCCAGGGGTGCACGTATTCTGAACTTAAGTCGTTGGGTTCCGAGAAACGACTTGGAGCGGGGCATATTATTAGTCTTGGTTTGGTTATGGACCTCAGGGGATTGCTCATCATCATAGTTTGTAGGAGTTAGCTACTCCTTACAAAGGCCACAAATTGTGCTGGATCTGCACAGGATGTAAAAATGTTGTTATTACGAAACTAAAACCTGTGAACTCACCAATATTTTATATATTGACGTCTTTTTAAACATATCTTTCAGGTAACTAAGTGCTGAATAGATATGGGGCTAGTGCGGTGGAATTCGGGATGTCGGATACTGGTCGGGGTTTCATCGATTGTTACCATCGGGTTGGAACATAAACGGAAATACCCCCACATCGAAGCTTAATGTTCATTGTTTTATGTCATGCCTTGTGCAATATTGTAACGAGATACTCATTTTCGACATCCTAATAAATTGATCTTTTCTAATAAAATATAGTTTGTGTTAATCTTGACTTTGATATGCTTTCGAGCGTTGCGCCACGTGTTTCCGCCATTGAGTGGTCTGACACCTATAAATCTGCCATCCTTCACTGTTTCAGCTCAACGTCTCTATTGCTTGATTTAGTTGATACAGCCGTTACATAACTTATTCCTACATTCTAACCTGATATTAACTTTGGACGGTTACACTTGGACCTCTTCTTCATCAATGACCTTTTCCACACGTTTTCTTCTCCTCTTTGGATTAGAGTAATTCAATAGAGCCGTTCTTAGGATGCACATATAAAAATATACAGTTACATCCTGAATCCTGTTCAGCCTTTAGTATCCTGAGACTGTCATATAGTAAATACAAGTTAGTAATATTCTAAGAATTTCACCACCAAGAAGTTCCTTCATGAGTAATTACTTTTTACAATTTGTGAGTCAAGTGTGCGTTGTACATTAACTCATCTCATATTATATATATATATATATATATATATATATATTTATGATCAAATAAAATGTTGATTTTGCAGGATAATAAGTCATTTTAATGGGTTGTATTTCTATAACTTTTCCACACGTTGATTTTGTACAAGTAGGATAATAAGTCATTTTCACATAAGTAGGGTATTTTTGGAATAACCTATTTGTTGACTCTCTCTTTATATGTACAACACATGCAAATCCCATCTCTCTCGTTTTTTTAAACGGCTATAACTTTTTCACACAACCTTATTTTTTTAAAGATTGAACCATAAAATCGAGCAATTTGAGTACCATATCGTTATAAAAAATATCAACTGCAAACACCCAAAATAATGGGTTGTATTTCTGTGTTGTATAATATTTTTGTGTGCTAAATTTTTTGTACTACATTTTTTATACTAGATTTATTACACTATTTTTTGGGCTGGATATGTGTGTGTATATATATATATATAGTGTAAAGTTCAATGGGGAACCTCAAAAAAGTAGGGAACTGGGGAACTATGCATTTAACATGTTAAATATATTTTAAAAATTCAATTTAACATGCCAAAAAAATATTTTTTTCAAAAATTTCTTTAGAGCTTTTCCATATAAAGATGTGTAAAAGCTATTCCAATAAAAAAAATTATTTTTTCTAATTTTTTTTTACCTTTTTTAACTAATTTTAAGCATTTTTTAATTATTTTATTTTTCGATTTTTTTTTTGTCAAAAAAGCTTCTACATACATTTATATACAAAATCTCCAATTAAAATTTTTGATAAAAAATGATTTTTTATATGTTAAATTAATTATTTTTTATATAATTAACATGTTAAATGCATGGTTTCCCGGTTCCCCACTTTTTTATGTTCCCCATTGAACCCACCCCTATATATATATATATATATATATATATATATATATATATATATATATATATAGAGAGAGAGAGAGAGAGAGAGAGAGAGAATGAATTTGACTTTAGTCCATTTGTTTCCGAAGTAACTCGCATCAACTAGCATTAGTTATCATTTATTACGACCCAATTCTTGAAATTTGGGACGAGAGAGAGAGAGAGATTGACTTTAGTCCGTTTGTTTCTGAAGTAACTCACATCAACTAGCATTAGTTATCCTTTATTATGACCCAGTTCTTGAAATTTGGGACAAGAGAGAGGGGGAGATTGGGAGAGAGAGGGAGAGAGAGAGGGGGGGAGGGGATGGATAGGGAGAGAGAGAAGGGGAGGGAGAGAGAGAGAGGGGGGAGGGTGAGAGAGAGAGAGGTGGGTTTTTTTTCCTCTAGTAACATGTTATAAAATACCATAGTGGTATGAAAGTATGAGATTTTGTGTAGATGGTTGGATAGATGTAACACCCCAACCGATGGCGGAATCATCGAGGTGCCACGTAGTGACGATTGTTCAAAAGCTCATGGTACTAAAATGTAAATATTATTGAATAATCCAAAATTGTCTTACATGGAAATGGAAAATACAAAGTCTTAAATGAAATGTAAATAATGAAATAACTGATTAAAATAATGCACTAAGTATCTCTTGTTAAAGCACTAGATCAAACTGCACCTGAAACATGTACAAAATAGATTTGGTCAAAATATGGAATGTTGGTGAGCATTCCTAGTTTTGATATATATAGTAGGTTAAAAAGTTATACAATTCAAGTGCAAGCTACAGTGCAAATATGTAAACCATGTATCATACAAATGAGCGAAATCAACCCTGTGACTGTATAATGTACTGTATGAACTGTAGTGTACTTATCCAATAAATGAATAAAAGGCTTAACACTAGCCACGGATTCTCCGATGAAAAAGGGGGAGAATCAATCTAGGCGGGTTGTCAATCCAAATAGCGCTATCCAATGTTAAGGTCGGCTTGTACAATGTTAATGATTTCACTAAGTACAAATGTAATCCACATGTATTGTCTAAGCATAAAGCACGTTGTAAGCAATGCACATAGTACTAGAATTGTATTGTAAAAATGTAAACTTGTATTTGAAATTGTAATAGTGTACATGTAACACCCCAAAAATGTATAAAAGCAAAAAGGGGGTAGGAATACTCACTGTTTTCGTAATAGCTTGTAATTGAACTGGACAACGAGATATGAATTGAGATTACTCCCAAATGATCAACCTAAAGCATTTGATAATGTGTAAGGGAAATAACTCTAGGATACATGTATTTCTTGGGCTTCGAATTGGGGATAAACGTTTATTTGATCAATAAATAAATTGTTTATTAAATATAAGAAATTTAATGAATAAATAAATAAAAGTCTCTTTGTACAATTTTAAGATGAATATAGTCACAACATAAGGTTCTAAGTATGAAAATAATTTTTATAAAATTATTTTCTTGAAAATAGAATATTTAATCTAATTATTTTAAATTGTCAAAAATATGACTTTAATATCTAAAAATATTAAAATCAAAGAATTTCTGAATTAAAAATTGTATTTCAGTTCTAGATAGTTAGAAATAATTTATAAAAAATTTTGGTGCAAAAATATTAAAAATTGGATTTATTATGATTTAATTATGATTAAAACTAACAAAAATTGGTTAAAAATATTAAATAAATGATTTTTCAGAAATAAAAATCATTTCTGAAAAGCTTAATGTTATAAAAACTCAGGATAATTTTTGTGGAAATTAATAAGATCGTTTTGATATTTTTATAGATTTTTATAAATAAAATAGAATAAACTTGTTTTATTTATTATATATATTAAATAAATAAATTTTTGAAAACTAAAAATTGTAAGTTGAACTTTTTCATCAGATTAATATAAGATAATTTTTGTAGAATTTTAAAAAAATGTTTTAGTATTTTTAAATGAATTTATAAGATATAAAAATCATATATATAAAGTTGATAAAGGAACAAAAAGAAAAAAATAAAAAGGGGTGTGCAGCCGGGTTTCGAACCCGCGTCTGCTGGGTAACCAAGCAACAACACAACCACTTGGTCTAGACCTGTGGTTGTGTTAGGATTCAGTTGGTTTAATTATATACGTTAACTGTGTTGATGTTCTTCCCCAAATTATAGTTTCGAGCCCTAGATTTTCCAATCAAACGATTTACTCAATGTTAATCTAATTAATCATAGGGTAACTACTGGGCAAATGCCGATTAATGAAACCCACAAACAAAATTAGACTTACAATTACGTTTCAAGCTCGATTGATCAGTCAACCAAAATGTCAAACACCCGATCGCAAATCAAGAACAGAAGCTTATAAGTATAAATTGGAGGTGTAGGAAGGATTAGTGGCGAGTCGTGAAGGTTCGAAGAGGTTCAATTTATAGTGTTTAGGTCCGGTTGTGGATTAGGCAAGGTTTGACTCGTTTTAATGTTAAACGCATGAATTGATGATGATAGACTAAATTGGTTGTTGTTTGACGTGTAACGGATGCGAAATAATTAATATAATAGGTCAACGACAATAATCAGTTCAATCATTCCAAAAAAAAAAAATCAGCGAATTAGTTGATAAAATATAAATTCTGCTGTTGTTGCTGTTCGCGAAGGAAGAAAGGGAAAAAGACAGACGCGAAACAAGGTATAATTATAATTAGGATTGGGATAGAAACAGGTTAGAGACATAGCTCAGATGGTTAAGTGTGGTGTTGTGTTGTGGCTCCTGCCCGGGTTCGAGTCCCGGCAGGGGCACTATATTTTTTTTTTCTTAAACAGATTAAAGGGGAAGGAAGAGTGGGCTTCATGCTGGGCCAGCTGTTGGGCTCAGGTAGACTGGGCCGAAACAAACAAGGATAAGGAAGTTGGGTTTTGGGGCTTGGGTTAAAGGTTATATATATAGTTTGTTATAGTTTTAAAAAATTTACATAACTATAAATCTGAATTTTTTTATTTTTATTTTTATTATTATTATTATTATTATTATTATTATTATTATTATTATTATTATAATATAAAAGAATAAAAGTGACGGATGTCACAGCATCCCCTACTTTTAGAAACTTCGTCCCGAAGTTAATAGTAACATAGGGTTGTGGATGTTTGGGTAAAAATTAAGATAGCTGTGGTTTGGAAAATTCGAATGATTTGGATAAGAGGTTTGATAGGTGTGAGTTAAGGATTGGATTAGGTTCGTCTTGAATAATAAGAATTTAATAAAACACTAAGCTTAGAAATCCTAAAATAATTGTATGAGTTGATTGATTATGAAAAGATCAAATGAACTACCAAATAACCAGAGTTCGTTCCTGGACCGACTTCCAGTCTCACTTTCAATGCATCATTAGTGTTTGTATACAGGGTGTACCGCAGCTAACCCACCACACCTTTGATACCTTGAAAACGTACTGGACGCCTACCAAAAACTCTAATAGAATTTCACACTACCCTAACGCACCTGTAAATTCATGATTACGTTCCGGACCGGAATCATCAATTTACCTTACATTAGGGTTTTATGTCCTTCTATGATCCTATTCTAACAACACATTAACGCAAATAAATTTCACAAGAAGATGACACAACAAACACGTTGAGTTACAATGAGATGTTATCAATGAAATGAGGCCATGTAATAATGAGGTCAATCGCATGGGTTTGCAATGACTTGTAAGCATAATAGTATTTTAGCTATGGTCTACCACTCGTCCGAGGAGCCCTTTAAATGAAATGTTTATCTGAGTTGCGTGGATGATACATACACGCAAGCAAGTTTGTAAGTACTAAACCATTAAGTGTAAGTGTGGCCTATTGAAATAGTTTACGAGTATCATGAATAATTAGATGTTCAATGGATAGTCAAACTAAGGGAAGAATCAAGTTTCATGTAATAACCAATGATGTTTTGAGAAAAATTCTGTAGGATCAAGTAAATGTTTCAAATGAATGTAAGGTAGAGTCTTGTATGATTAAACGTAATCAATATGATAAATTCCCAAATCTGTGTTCGTACACAATAGTATGCAAGGAAACTTCTAGATGTTGTATGCTAATGAGTGCGACAAAATTGGGTACAAAATGAAAATAGAATTATGAAAATGAAAACACAAGTATTGGATTCTCGAGGCTTGGAAGATTTCATCCATGGCTTAACCAGTGGGATTAACGTCATCCTGATCAGTTGTTTCGTTGGTATTGATATTGAAAGCTTGTCCATGTGCCACCAGGTTTACATTGTTCAATTTGGGACATTGAGGTAGCATGTGATTAGGGTCTCTACAATGATAACATGCCCGACCGTTAGTAATCTGTAGTGGTTTCTGGGCAGCTGTTTGATGATTATCTTGCGTCCAATCTGTTACACGACAAGTAGTGACAAAGTGTCCAAACCTTCCACATCTAGTGCATTGACGGCATGGAAGATTTGCAGGGTGATGATACTTGCAGGTGTTGCATTGAGGATGGATTCCCGTGTAGGCTTTCTTGATAGGAGGCTGAGCCACCGGATCAACAACAGCATGGTTCTGATTATCGCCCATTCGTTTCTTAGAGTTCGAAGCAGTAGTGGCGGCCTTTGCTAAAATAGTCTTAGATTGTTCAACAACATTGGTGGTTTTCTCAGTAGGTGTCTTGGTGCCCTTCCTAACCAAGTTTCCTTTCCTTACGTGTTTGTCTGTTAATGTGGCTGCAAGTTGGATGGCTTCTTCTACCGTAGTGGCTTTGCCTCCAGTGACAACGTCTTGAATCAGGTCAGGTAATCCCTCGATATATTTTTCAATTGCTCGAGAGACTGGGGTGACCATGTGTGGAACCAGTATGCTAAGTTCGTGATATCGAGTATTATACGCAAGATTCTCACCACTGTCTTGTTTCAGTCCATGGAACTCTTCCTCCAGTTTCCTGATTTCGTTCCTAGGGCAGAATTTGACGATCATGAGTTCCTTAACATCTGCCCAAGATAATGATAAAGCAACATCAGCTCCTCGATTGCGCTTTTCGCCATTCCACCAGGTTAGCGCCCCCTTTTGAAGGACACTAGTAGCATAGCGAACGCGGAGTTCATCAGGACATTCACTGTTCACAAAAGTACTCTCCATGCTTTCAAACCATTGGAGGAGGCCAGTAGCACCCTCCTCACCAGTGAATTTTGTGGGGTTGCAGGAGTTAAAGTGTTTGAAAGTGCACCGAAATTGAGTCGTACTCCCTGTGTTGGCACTGTTACTATTCTGGGTTATCTCACTGACAAGGTTTGGGATCACTGCAGCAATTTGCTCGGTGACTAAAGATGCGAGGCGACGATCAGAACGTCGTCCAGAAGCACGAACAGGGCGTTGGCTGGCATCACGGAGCATGCGGCGAGCAGACATCTATGAGGTAGTTAATTAATAATCATGAGATTAGAAAATGTAAGCGTATAATCGTACAGATGATTATGGAGATATGATCTTGTAAGCAATCATGATATGCAAAGTATTGTATATGAAACGAGAGGGTATTATTGGAAAAACTTTGTACAAAATGCTTGGAGTGCCCTTGTCTAGCTGTAAAGCTCAACAAGGACGTTGACTTTTCAAAGGAATTGAACCCAATGGTGATCAAAGAAGACATGCTTTAGCCTATAAGTGGACACTCACTCCAGGAATCCCCAGGTAAGCATAACAGGTCCGTAAATGGATTTATGCGCTATGCTTGCCTATGCCAGAAAACCCAGTGTACAGGCGTCCACTCTTCCAGATTGCACGTGTCCTTATCACACTCATTAAAGTTCAACAACTTCGAAGGAGTAAAATAAGAGTAGGTATTATGTCTAAGAGTGTCTTCATAAAAGGTAATGTTCCCGTTCCATGATGATGTAAACTTTCCACTCTCTGTAGGACACCATCTCTATGCACCATGATGAAGGATAAGAAGAATAGAGAGAGGGAAGAAGGGAAAGATAGAAGGAGGAAAGTAGGGAGAAATGAGGGGTAGGGTAATTCAGGAAATATTATGCATGCAAGTTAAAGTTCGGTTATAGTCTAGGCCATTTTATCTAATAACCTAATTCCCTATAACCATGGCTCTGATACCAATCTGTAACACCCCAACCGATGGCGGAATCATCGAGGTGCCACGTAGTGACGATTGTTCAAAAGCTCATGGTACTAAAATGTAAATATTATTGAATAATCCAAAATTGTCTTACATGGAAATGGAAAATACAAAGTCTTAAATGAAATGTAAATAATGAAATAACTGATTAAAATAATGCACTAAGTATCTCTTGTTAAAGCACTAGATCAAACTGCACCTGAAACATGTACAAAATAGATTTGGTCAACATATGGAATGTTGGTGAGCATTCCTAGTTTTGATATATATAGTAGGTTAAAAAGTTATACAATTCAAGTGCAAGCTACAGTGCAAATATGTAAACCATGTATCATACAAATGAGCGAAATCAACCCTGTGACTGTATAATGTACTGTATGAACTGTAGTGTACTTATCCAATAAATGAATAAAAGGCTTAACACTGGCCACGGATTCTCCGATGAAAAAGGGGGAGAATCAATCTAGGCGGGTTGTCAATCCAAATAGCGCTATCCAATGTTAAGGTCGGCTTGTACAATGTTAATGATTTCACTAAGTACAAATGTAATCCACATGTATTGTCTAAGCATAAAGCACGTTGTAAGCAATGCACATAGTACTAGAATTGTATTGTAAAAATGTAAACTTGTATTTGAAATTGTAATAGTGTACATGTAACACCCCAAAAATGTATAAAAGCAAAAAGGGGGTAGGAATACTCACTGTTTTCGTAATAGCTTGTAATTGAACTGGACAACGAGATATGAATTGAGATTACTCCCAAATGATCAACCTAAAGCATTTGATAATGTGTAAGGGAAATAACTCTAGGATACATGTATTTCTTGGGCTTCGAATTGGGGATAAACGTTTATTTGATCAATAAATAAATTGTTTATTAAATATAAGAAATTTAATGAATAAATAAATAAAAGTCTCTTTGTACAATTTTAAGATGAATATAGTCACAACATAAGGTTCTAAGTATGAAAATAATTTTTATAAAATTATTTTCTTGAAAATAGAATATTTAATCTAATTATTTTAAATTGTCAAAAATATGACTTTAATATCTAAAAATATTAAAATCAAAGAATTTCTGAATTAAAAATTGTATTTCAGTTCTAGATAGTTAGAAATAATTTATAAAAAAATTTGGTGCAAAAATATTAAAAATTGGATTTATTATGATTTAATTATGATTAAAACTAACAAAAATTGGTTAAAAATATTAAATAAATGATTTTTCAGAAATAAAAATCATTTCTGAAAAGCTTAATGTTATAAAAACTCAGGATAATTTTTGTGGAAATTAATAAGATCGTTTTGATATTTTTATAGATTTTTATAAATAAAATAGAATAAACTTGATTTATTTATTATATATATTAAATAAATAAATTTTTGAAAACTAAAAATTGTAAGTTGAACTTTTTCATCAGATTAATATAAGATAATTTTTGTAGAATTTTAAAAAAATGTTTTAGTATTTTTAAATGAATTTATAAGATATAAAAATCATATATATAAAGTTGATAAAGGAACAAAAAGAAAAAATAAAAAGGGGTGTGCAGCCGGGTTTCGAACCCGCGTCTGCTGGGTAACCAAGCAACAACACAACCACTTGGTCTAGACCTGTGGTTGTGTTAGGATTCAGTTGGTTTAATTATATACGTTAACTGTGTTGATGTTCTTCCCCAAATTATAGTTTCGAGCCCTAGATTTTCCAATCAAACGATTTACTCAATGTTAATCTAATTAATCATAGGGTAACTACTGGGCAAATGCCGATTAACGAAACCCACAAACAAAATTAGACTTACAATTACGTTTCAAGCTCGATTGATCAGTCAACCAAAATGTCAAACACCCGATCGCAAATCAAGAACAGAAGCTTATAAGTATAAATTGGAGGTGTAGGAAGGATTAGTGGCGAGTCGTGAAGGTTCGAAGAGGTTCAATTTATAGTGTTTAGGTCCGGTTGTGGATTAGGCAAGGTTTGACTCGTTTTAATGTTAAACGCGTGAATTGATGATGATAGACTAAATTGGTTGTTGTTTGACGTGTAACGGATGCGAAATAATTAATATAATAGGTCAACGACAATAATCAGTTCAATCATTCCAAAAAAAAAAAATCAGCGAATTAGTTGATAAAATATAAATTCTGCTGTTGTTGCTGTTCGCGAAGGAAGAAAGGGAAAAAGACAGAGCGAAACAAGGTATAATTATAATTAGGATTGGGATAGAAACAGGTTAGAGACATAGCTCAGATGGTTAAGTGTGGTGTTGTGTTGTGGCTCCTGCCCGGGTTCGAGTCCCGGCAGGGGCACTATATTTTTTTTTTCTTAAACAGATTAAAGGGGAAGGAAGAGTGGGCTGCATGCTGGGCCAGCTGTTGGGCTCAGGTAGACTAGGCCGAAACAAACAAGGATAAGGAAGTTGGGTTTTGGGGCTTGGGTTAAAGGTTATATATATAGTTTGTTATAGTTTTAAAAAATTTACATAACTATAAATCTGAATTTTTTTATTTTTATTATTATTATTATTATTATTATTATTATTATTATTATTATTATTATTATAATATAAAAGAATAAAAAGTGACGGATGTCACAATAGAACTCTGGTACATAACACTCCGCTAAATATGAGAAACGGTATTGATTTTATACCGTTGGTAAAATCCGGTATACCGGTTTGAACCGCTATACCGGTACCGGCATAGGTTAGTTTTTGGTTATTTTTAGATTGTTTTTTATTATGGAATAACTTTTAAAAAACTAAAAACTTTAGATTATCTTTTGGATTATTTTTAATTATTGATTAACTTTTTGATAGTATTTTAGTATGTAATTATGTACTTTTAGATTATTTTTTGTGTTAGTGTTATAATTTATGAAATTATATAACTAACTAATCAACCCGGTTGAACCGCTCGATACAATGCGGTTTAACCGGTTGAACCATGTTTTAGCCAAATCCGATATAATTAAAAAACCGGTTTTTAAAACATTGGTTTAACTTTAACAAGACCCTAAATCCCTATATGCAAGGCAAGATGTTGAATTCAAACATCAAGATTTCAGCTTGTTTTTCAAATCAATCCGTTATAAGGTAAAATTACAACAATAATCTTTTTTTTTTTTTGGAAAATAAACTTCATTAAAAACACCGAACCGGCCACTAATAACAATGACCGCTCCGTCACAGATTACAACATATACAACGGGTACTTTACCCAATCATTCCACTCTATCTTTTTACAACTCGATCTATACTTCAACCACAAAAACGCCAAAGACTTAACGGACGACACCGCTTCCTCCACCTTAGGATTAATATTCTGAAAAATCGCCTTATTTCTTTCCAACCAAAGAGACCAGCAGACAATCATACTTATTCCTCTAAGTATCTTCTTACCTTTTGCAGTAGCCGTAGCCGAATCTTGCCAAGACAGAAGGTCCTCAAGAGAGTCAAAACAAGCAGGGACCAACCGGCACCACCTCCAAATGTTGCTCCAAACACCAAACGCAAAACCGCACTTTGCGAAAATGTGAACTACAGTCTCCTCATCCACTCTACAAAGTCCGCATCTAGTGTCAAGCAAGTCTACCCGCCTTTTAACAAGTTCAACACAAGTAGGGATCCTTTCTTTTTCAAGACGCCATATAAAAATGTTAACCTTTATCGGCACCCAACCCACCCATTTCATTCGTTGAGTAGGCAGCCCAAATACCTTCTGTCTCAAAGTCTTCTTCACTGCTGCAACTGAAAAACCCCTACCCGAGTTATCGTCCCAGACCCAATTATCCTGGCTGCTTTTGAGACGAACTTCAGACAGCAAATAAAACAGGTCTTGTGTCTCCGAAATCCCTTCAACAGTAATCGCACGCTGGAACCAATTGTCTGTAATCGTAGTGTTACCCCCCCTCTTGCTTAAGACGATCACTAACTGAGCAATTCTTGTTCGAGTCCAACGAAAATAACGTCGGTCATCTAACACTAAGAGGTGTCAAACCAAACCATTTATCCTTCCAAAAACTGATACTTTTACCATTCCCAAGCTGACAAGAAATCATATCTTCTACACCTCTCCCTTCAATCCGAATAGAACCAACCCCCGACACTATAGCCTTCCACGCTCCTGGAATCGTTTTTTTAACCGGAAGAAAGCTCCATTTGTTCCTGCCCCCGTGTATACTGATAATAACGCTCCTCCACAGCCCTTTAAACTCGGTTTTGAATCTCCAAACCCATTTAACTAACAAAGCCAAATTGACCTCCGAGATCTTGGATATACCCAAACCCCCATACCGTTTTGGTCTCGTCACCACCTCCCAAGAAACCCAATGAATCCCTTTTCCATCTTTACAACCCAACCAAAGGAATCTTCTCATAATCTTCTCAATTTCTTCGATCACTTGGCAAGGCACTTTGAAAAGAGATAGATAATAAACTGGAAGACTAGACAAGACCGCTTTAATCAAAGTCAACCGGCCCCCAATGGACAACAATTTCGCCTTCCACGATTGCAATCTACTCCGAACGGAATCCACAACCGGTTCCCAATGGCTAACCCGGTTCATATTCGCTCCAACTTTAATACCGAGGTACTTAAAAGGCAACTCACCTCTGTTACAACCCAATCCCTCAGCCATCGAACACAATTCAGCATCGTTAATTCCCAGCCCAAACAAAAAAGACTTCTGAACGTTTATCTTCATTCCTGAACATAAATTAAAAATACGGAGCACCCTCATTAACCTCCGGATGTTTGATCTATCCCATTTTCCCATAATTAACGCGTCATCCGCGTATAGCATATGAGAGATGGTTAGACCGGAGCTCGGCAATGTAACACCTTCGAAATCTCCCAACCGAACAGCTTTAGAGATCATGCAAGCCAAGGCTTCCATAACTATTAAAAACAAAAATGGCGAAACCGGGTCCCCTTGCCTTAGCCCTTTTTGACACTCGAACGCAAAAGTAGGTGAGCCGTTTACAAGCACCGCGGACCGAGCAGACTTAATGATACCTCGGATCCACCCACACCATTTCGAAGGAAAACCCATTTGTTCCATGATAGAAATCAGAAAAGCCCAATTCACGTTGTCGTAAGCTTTCTCGAAATCTATTTTGAACATGAACATCTTTTCGCCACTCTTCTTAGCCCAACTAATAATCTCGTTAAGCACAAGCGGCCCATCCAATATGTACCTCTCCTTGAGAAAAGCCGACTGGGAATATGAGATCACATCGCCCATAACCTTCTTGATTCTAGTAGCTATCACTTTTGAGATCACTTTATTTATGACACCCACTAGATTTATAGGACGGTAGTCCTTTAAACCCATAGGCGTTTTTGTTTTAGCGATTAAAGTAATATAGGACATACTGCACTCCTTATTTATGTGACCTGAGCCGTGGAATTCTTCAAAGATCTTACTAAAATCCTCCTCCAAACAATCCCAAAAGTGCTTAATAAAATGGAAATTAAAACCATCCGGCCCCGGGGCCTTGTCAGACCCGCACTCGAACACCGCTTCCTTTATCTCCGTCTTTGAAAAAGGCGCCACCAAATCTTCTTTTTTATCCACAGGAACTTGGAGCAGATCGGTGCTAACAAACTTCGGTCTTCTATCGTGCTTCTCCCTGAACAGATCCCTATAAAATCGAAGGATCTCTTTTTTAACTAGAGCCGGTTTAGAGACCCAATCCCCATTTATCATAACCCCCGGGATAATGTTCGCCGCCTTTCTACCATTGATACATCGATGAAAAAACGCGGAGTTCTCATCCCCCATAGAAGCCCAACTCACACGGGACTTTTGTTTCAGGTCTTTATTTTTTAGGAGATTCAATCTATCCCTTTCCTTTTTACTTTCCTCCCAGACCCACTCCTCTTCTTCCTCCAGCTCCCCTTCTTCGATTTTATTCTCAAGACGCGTTATGTTCTCCTGTAAAGAAGCCGCATCCTCCCCTTCTTTTAATGAAATCTGCTTCCACCAATCTATTAATGCCTTCTTTGCAACACCCAACTTTTTAGACAAGTATATATCCGAGGGACCAACATACGTAACTTTTTCAAAAGCTTTCTTAACCACTTCTTCACACCCTTCCCTTAGTAACCATGAATCAAACCATTTAAATGGTTTAGCACCATAATTCAGCTCACTTATCGTCAAAAGAAGGGGACAATGATCAGAGAGCTCCCTAGGAAGTGCCCGTAGAGTAGCCCCATTCCACCTGGAAAAGAACTCCTGACACATCAATAAACGATCTATTTTGCTCATTTTAGCCGAGTTTCCAACCCCCGTTAAAAACGTGTACTTACTACCCTGCATAAAGTACTCTTGCAAAACCGCTTCATCTATAAATCTATTAAACTCCTCCGCTGCCCTCTTATTAAATTTGGAATTTTTTCTTTCTTCGCTCCGTCTGACCGAGTTAAAATCTCCAACGAAAACCCACATCCCCAATTTCCCTTGCATAAGATTCAATAATCGATTCCAGAGATCTCTTTTTTCCCCGACCTTCTGTGGCGCATACACATTAACAATATTCATTAAAGACCCGTCTTCAACCAAACTGCCCGATACAAGCAGGAAGTTACAGTCACTGACAACGGATTCCTTCTTGAACTTTCTAGGATTCCACAAACTAATAATCCCACCCGATTTCCCCCTAGCCTCCACCGCCTCAAACTCAACGTCCCCATTATTCCACAAAACAGCGAAATCAAATCTGTCGTAGTCCACAACCATCGACTCTTGGAGACCCAAGAAATCGACTTTATTTTTTGTTACCAACCCCTTGACCCAGGCCGGTTTCCCACCCGAGCCAATACCACGAACATTTAAAGACAAAACATTCATCGCAAACCTGATTGTACGCCTTCACCTTCAATAGTGTCTTCAATTAAACTTTCAAAACCTTGTAATTGTACCCCCAATCGGCTACCGAAATCAATCGTAGCTTCAACTTCTTCAGCGTTGCATCGAACTTCTTCCGGCTGAGGTGTACTAAAAATTCCTCCCATGTTTCCTTCCCCCTGCTTGAAGTTTCCATTCTCTTCATAATCTTCGGTATTATCACCCAGAGCTTGAAAGGAATTACCCAATGTCACTGGGTCGGACCCACGAGTTTTGACTACATTGCAGTCCAAGCCCAAGATAATTGGTTCTAAGCCAAAGGGGTCATCATCAGTCTTGGGCCCTTTAATGGGCCTATCATTGCTGCTGAAGTATGCTCCACCAGACCCTTGGCCCATATCCACCTTTTTCTTATTTTCTTTTTTACGTTTATTAGTTTTAATAAAAACAGAATCTTCAGCATTAACACCACCTACATCACCTTCCAATTTATTGACCGTAACATTCTCCTCCAAATTAGCACCATTAATGTGACCATTAACACCTTCATTAATTCCTTCCGTAAGATTCTCCTCTTCCAAAATTACCTCCACCGGATTGAATTCCGGTACCACCATGGGACTCGAACTCCGATCGTCTTTCCCCTGAGAATCCCCGTCCAACGGAAGCATGAACTCCGATATCCACTCTTTGTCTTCCTCTTCTACCCAGATCTTATACGTCTTCCCTCTCCACTTCAGAAACATAATTTCTTGGAGCCTAGAACCGTGACCAACTAATACCCCGACATATTGGAAAGAGGCATCCAACTCCAAAATATCCACCGCCGGCTTCTGCACCACCTCTCCAAAGAAGCTTCCAATATTTTCAATAACTCGATCTTCTAGGATAGAAAGAGGAATACCAAAGATTTTTAACCACGCCACACGTTCGAAGTTGAAATCCTGTCCTTCCCAGATCACCACCGAACTAAATAATTCAGGTCTTCCGGTCATTTCATCTCTAGCCATCAGTGCATGTTCCTTCGTCTTGAACGAGATCAGTACCAACAGCCCTCCCATACAGTTTATAACACCTTCCCCTAGCCCCATATCCTTCAAGATACCCTTCATCCTCCTTAACACATCCAAAGAGGTAACCCTTACAGCTATAGAACGCCCATGCAGATTAACAAAAGAGCAAACCTCATCTTCAACGGTAATAGTTTTCCCTTTTGCAACCCCAGAGAATGCATCCTTAAAAGACATCCCATTAGTTGCATACGTAAACTGTGTGCCATGCTTTGGAGTACCATTGCCCGAACCACCTTGTGAATCCTGTGACTGTTTCTTGTTCGGCTCATACGTCTTCCGAGTATTAACCTCGCCTTCCTCCATAACGAATCTAGCAACGTTAACCTTAAGCTTGTAATCTCCCAATCGAATAGAGGATAACACCCTCTCCATCTCTCTCTGATCTTTAACATCAATCAGAGAGATAAAACCAAAACGTCTTCCGACCTTGTCTCTTTTTTTGGTGATGTAGATATCAAAGATGGTTCCAAAATTCCTCACTTCTTTCGCTAAATCAGCCCCACTACATCTTTCTGGTAGATTTGTAACGTAAAACTTCGTTATTCTTGACAATACCTCCACCGGAATAGGTTTCCGGCGGGTTCCCATTTCTTTCTAAGTACTAGGATGACGTTTTAGATGTGTACCATAGTTTGATATAAAAATTACAACAATAATCATACAAAAAACGTTATCAAGAGCATAAATCATAAAAAATAAAAACCTAAATCCCTAAATGAAGGACATCTGACATCTTGAATTCAAGAATCAAGATTTCAGCTCGTGTTTTTTTAATGTCTGACTAAGGGGGGACGGGGCGTTACCAGATTTGGTCACGGGTACTCAACTACCAGCACGGTAACATCGCCGCCATCAGTGCTGGTAGGGGTCCCGTGAACCAAATATGGGTTCTATAACAGGCTGGTAGATGGAACTAATTATTGCAACGGTCGAAATTTTATTACCTTTTTGACCGTCTGAATGTATTTAATATAAAAACGGTAACATTTTTTTTTATCGTTATTTTCAAATTGTATAAAAACGGGGACGGTTTAAATAAAAAAAACACAAACAAACTAGTTGATTAACAAACTAAAGCACAAACAAACACAAGTGGATCCAAGAAAATCAAAGAGTGTTTCGAAGGGTGGACGGGGAACCTCGAAATCTAGGGGTTCTAGTAGCCGAGGGAGAGGTACGGGTTCGAGATCGGCTACGGTTGAAGGATATATAGGCCCGTGATCAATTTTTCACAATCCCAACCCCAACAACAACCGTTTTTCTCACAATACTCACCATTCCAACAATTCCCACAAACCCAATGTAACATTTCACATTTAATTTTGTGTACGTTACGTCAGTTATTAATAAAACGTCAATTTTTATCATTTTCGTACCCTTTAAAAAAATGTTTCGTAACACTTTTGAACCCCTAGTACCATACTATAAGCATATATTGTTTATATATTAGTGGAATAATTGTTTAAAAAATAATTGCCTAGGCCGGGGTTCGAATCCGTGCCCTAGGCCGGTCCAATCACACACACAGCCAACCAACTGGGCTACACCACTTATCTGTTTATTATCCACGCGTTTTAATTTTATGATGTGCCTAAATCATAACAGTTGACTTGGAAAGTCAACTGCAATGATAATCATCCACAATTACCATTAATCCGCGTTTTAATCCAATTATGGTAAACAAGAATTGATGTGTCTGACCCATTTCGCGTATTATAGAAGGTCAATTGTCACACCCCAACCGATGGCGGAAACATCGAGGTGAGACTTGTGATAGATTGTTCAAAGACTTCATGACACTAGAATTCGTGACAATATGATTTAAAGATAAAATTTCATTCATAGCATAATCATCGTCTAAAAAGATAACATAATACAAATTGTTTTCATTAAAAGAGAAATACGACATCAAAATATAGAACTTAAACTAGCGTGAGTTTCTAGTCCAATCCTAAGTAGATTTCTTGAATATCTTGCATCAAACATTTCCTGCAACATGTATAAAATATCCGTCAACACATAAAGCATTGGTGAGCATACTAGTTTGAGTCTAAGTACATAGTATAGAAAAGTCTACTCGAATCATCATGTTATAGGGATATGCACATAGAACCATACAAACGGAAACAACACTCGATACACAAAAGACTTCATCTTATCATGACCCATAAGGGGGCGGCGTGTCAACCTATAGCGCTATACATGTAAGGTGGGTTGTTAACTAATCGTACATTTGTATGTAAGACTTTGAATTCTAGCATGGCATAGCATAATAGCATTTAGATTGAGCATAATAGTTTAAGAGTATGAAATTGATTAAGTTTTGATAGTGATACATGTTGAGCCCCAAAGAATAAAGAATAAAAAGGGGGACAAGTATGAACTCACCTTTAGGTGCGTTTGATAGAGTTCCAAAAAGGTAAGTCTTGGAAGGTTTAGCTTTAGCCTTGGTTATCTAGAATTAAAGAATAAAGGGTCTTAGGTTCGGGTTTAGATTACAGATTCACGAGAGTCATGCAAGCCTTTTAGGCGAACCAAAACACAAACCACCATGAAGGTGATTCGGATGGTCATAAGAGTCAAGCAAGCCTTTTAGGCGAACCAAAACACAAACCACCATAGAGGTGATTCGGATGGTTATGAGAGTCAAGCATTGGTAAGGTAGGGATGTATCCACAAACCTTTCTGAGTTATTAAATTAGTAGAGTTTATATAATTTAGTATTTATATAATATAACTTAAGAAGTAGGGTATGGTGACTTAGTTTGGATGAGCCTTGGCCTTCCTTTTGTCAACCATGAACCATAACACAAGTCCCTCCATCATTGAGTTGTTGGTGAACTTGGTTGGTATTATTAACAACCTAGTGCATAAAAGATAATAGAAGATGACCACATTTGAGGCCTCAAATTGGTGCCCTACTCATGTTTATTTGCCATGGCAAATAGGAGAGAGGTCCTAGAGGTTTCCTCAAAGGGTTTGAAGAAGAGGAGAGTGAAGAAAGTAGAAGAGAGGTTGAAGGTGAAGTGAGAAACTCACTTATTTTTGAGAGAATTCTTAAGAGATTAGAGAGGATTTAGAAATGAGCAAGTGTTAGAATGGGTACGAGTGGTGTATTTATAGTTGGAGTGAGAGGGTTGGGTATTTAATGAATTAATTAGGGTGGTTAGAAGTTAATTAGTGGTAAATATATATTAAAAAGAAAAAGAAAAAAAATAAATAAAATCATAAAAAAACGGACGAACATTTTTTGAAATTGTGTATCTTTTGACTAAAGTCAAATTCCATTTTTTTTTCACATTATGTTTTTTTTTAAGTATTATTATTATATATATATATATATATGTTTTATTAATAATAAGTATATAATAAGATCTTAACTAAATAAGTTTCTTGTTATAACGCCTAAACCGAATAGGATAGATTATAATGACGACCCGTCAAGAATTGGTAGGCGTAACCTAAACGAAACGAATAAAGGCGAACTTAGAATTTGTTAAATATAGCATTTATAATACAAGAAAATTAAGAATCACGCGACGTTATATAAAGTAGCATCGCGTAGAATTTATAGAATAAATGAAATAGATTAAGATTAAATGTAATTGATAAAATACTTTTCCATTGATCATAAGCTCGGGATTACAAGGGTACAAAATTGAAAGATACAAGAATACAAGGACTAGAATGGAAAATACGAAAAATACGAATGTTACAGTCTCCCCTACTTTAGGAAATTTCGTCTCGAAATTTATTCAAGTGGCTTGACTGAAAAGATGTGGGTACTTTTTCTTCATTTGTTCTTCATGTTCCCAAGTGAATTCGGGTCCATTCTTTGATTCCCAACGAACTTTAACTAGCGGAATACGTTTTCGTTTGAGTTGTTTGACTTCACGATCCGTTATTTCCACTGGTTTTTCGACGAAATGCATAGTCTCGTCAATTCGTACATCATCAAGAGGAATGTGTATGTTCCCTTCGGCTAAACACTTCTTCAAATTTGAAACATGAAAGGTGGGATGGACATTGTTGAGTTCTTGGGGTAACTCGAGCTTGTAAGCCACTTTCCCGATTCGCTCAATGATCTTGAACGGTCCAACGTACCGTGGAGCTAACTTTCCTTTCTTTCCAAATCTGACTACTCCTTTCCAAGGAGAGACCTTGAGGAGTACTTGATCACCAACATTGAATTCAAGGGGTTTTCGCCGCTTGTCAGCATAGCTTTTCTGACGGCTTCGAGCAGCTAAGAGATTATCACGGATCTGGATGATTTTGTTGGTCGTTTCCTGGATGATTTCGGGACCAGTGATTTGTGCTTCACCAATCTCGTGCCAACATATAGGAGAACGACACTTTCGGCCATAGAGAGCTTCGAATGGAGCCATTTGGATGCTGGTATGGTAACTGTTATTGTACGAGAACTCGACCAATGGTAGATGAGCATCCCAGTTTCCACCAAAGTCGATTACACAAGATCGTAGCATGTCCTCAAGAGTCTGGATCGTACGTTTAGTTTGACCATCAGATTGAGGATGAAAAGCTGTACTAAGATTAAGCTGAGTTCCCATGGCAGCCTGAAATGTTTCCCAAAGACGGGAGGTGAATCGACCATCACGGTCTGAGATGATGTCAAGAGGAATACCATGACGACAAATGATTTCCTTGGTGTAGATATGGGCTAGCTTCTCAACTTTGTAATCTTCCCGAATGGGAAGGAAGTGAGCTGACTTGGTTAAACGATCAATGATTACCCAAATACTATCATGTCCAGATGATGTTCGAGGGAGCTTGGTAATAAAATCCATAGCAATAATTTCCCACTTCCACATGGGGACTTCGGGTTGTTCAAGCAAACCCGACGGTCGTTGGTGCTCGGCTTTTACTTTGGAGCAAGTGAGACATTTGGACACAAAGAGAGCAATGTCCTTTTTCATACCGGGCCACCAATAATTGCGACGGAGATCTTGATACATTTTATCCGCACCGGGATGAATGGAGTATCGAGATTTATGCGCTTCATTCATTATAAGAGCACGAAGATCATCACGATTGGGAACCCAAATACGATCAAGATAATAAAGAATCCCATTTGCCTTTGATTCCAAGTGTAACTCGGCCCCACAAGACATTTCTTCATATAGAGTATTTTCATTGACCGATGTGTGCTGAGCGTCTCGAATACGATTGAAGAGATCATTTTGGAATTGGGAGCTACGATCAAGATAATAAAGAATCCCATTTGCCTTTGATTCCAAGTGTAACTCGGCCCCACAAGACATTTCTTCATATAGAGTATTTTCATTGACCGATGTGTGCTGAGCGTCTCGAATACGATTGAAGAGATCATTTTGGAATTGGGAGCTACGAAGACGGTCGATTTCTCGGATGTTGCATAGAACTGCATGACTTTTTCGACTAAGAGCATCGGCTACTACATTCGCTTTACCAGGATGATAGCGAATTTCGTAGTCGTAGTCGTTTAACAATTCGACCCATCGTCGTTGTCGTATGTTAAGATCTTTTTGATTAAAAATGTGTTGGAGGCTTTTGTGGTCGGTAAAAACAACACATTTCGTACCATAGAGGTAATGTCTCCAGATTTTTAAGGCAAAAACCACGGCACCAAGTTCGAGATTGTGAGTAGTGTAGTTCTTCTCGTGGATTTTGAGTTGCCTTGATGCATAGGCAATGACTTTGCCTCGTTGCATAAGAACGCAACCAAGACCTTGATTCGATGCATCACAATAAACCACGAAATCATCATTCCCCTCGGGAAGAGCTAGAATAGGAGCATCACAAAGCATAGACTTGAGGGTTTCAAAGGCTTCTTCTTGCTTAGGACCCCAAATGAAAGGTAGGGATTTTTGAGTCAAAGCGGTGAGTGGTGTAGCAATTTTGGAAAAGTTGGAGATGAACCGACGGTAGTAACCCGCCAATCCTAGAAAGGAACGAACTTCGGTAGGAGATTTTGGTGCAATCCAATTTTTAACGGCTTCAATTTTGGCAGGATCAACATGAATACCCCTATCGTTCACAATATGCCCAAGGAATTGAACTTCCTTTAACCAAAATTCACATTTAGAGAACTTGGCATAAAGTCGTTCGGCACGTAGGAGTTCTAGAATCAAACGGAGATGTCGTTTATGGTCGTCTTCGGATTTGGAATAGATCAAGATGTCATCAATGAAGACAATCACAAAACGATCCAAATAAGGTTTACACACTCGATTCATTAGATCCATGAATACTGCGGGTGCATTGGTTAAACCGAAAGGCATCACCATGAACTCGTAGTGACCATATCTTGTGCGAAAGGTAGTTTTTGGAATATCTTCTTCGTGGATTTGAAGTTGATGGTATCCCGAACGAAGACCGATTTTTGAGAAACAAGTAGCTCCTTGGAGCTGGTCAAAGAGATCATCAATGCGTGGAAGAGGGTATCGGTTTTTGATAGTGAGTTTGTTAAGCTCACGATAATCGATGCACATACGGAAGGATCCGTCTTTCTTTTCGACAAATAAAACAGGAGCACCCCAGGGAGAAGTACTCGGGCGTATGAAGCCTTTTTCAAGCAAGTCTTGGAGTTGACTAGCAAGTTCTTACATTTCGGAAGGTGCAAGACGATAAGGAGCTTTTGCAACAGGTGTAGCACCGGGTATGAGGTCAATGCGAAGTTCAACAGAACGAGCAGGAGGAAGACCGGGTAGATCTTCGGGAAAAACCTCGGGAAAGTCACAAACGACAGGTATGTCTTTTATGCCTTTTTCCTTGTCTTTGGTTGTTACCACATGAGCCAAGAATGCAACATATTCCTTACGGAGATACTTTCGAGCTTTGGTACAAGACATGAGCTTGAGTCCTTTGGAGGCTTTTTCACCATAGATTTGTAAAGTGTCACCGCTAGGAATCGGTATACGGATAAATTTTTCGAAACAAATAACTTCGGCACGATGTTTTGCAAGCCAATCCATGCCTACTATGATGTCAAAACTTCCCAATTGCATAGGATTTAGATCTATGGAGAAATCATGGTCATTAAGACTTAAGGTGCAGTTTTTGATAATGAAATCAATAGAGATGGGTTCACCATTTGCGACTTCAACGGTGAATGGTTCCGATAATTTAGATCGTGCACAAGCAAGTAAGGGTTCAAATCCTAGAGACACAAAGCTCTTATCCGCACCAGTATCAAAGAGTATAGAAGCATAAGATCTATTAACAAGGAACATACCGTTCACAACATCATTTTCGGTTTGAGCTTGGGCCACATTGAGGTTGAAAGCGCGACCCCTTGGTGGTTGATTTTGAGCCGGAGCTTGAACTTGAGCTTGGTTGTTGCGGGTACATTGAGGAGCAAAATGATTAGGATCACCACACTTGAAACATGCACGCCCATTGCCGATGGCTAGAGGAGGTTGGTTAGCAGCTCGGGGTTGGTTGGCAACTTGAGGTTGGTTGTTTTGGGTTCTAGGGGCAACCTTGCAGTTTTGGACAAAGTGTCCATAGTGGTTACAATTGGTGCATAGACGACAAGCTACATTAGTTGGGTGGTGAAAAGGGCATATGGCACATTTTGGGTGTACTCTAGTATAAGGTTTCTTGGCAGGCACTTGGTTAAGAGGGGTTGGAGCTTGAGCTTCGGTGGATGGAGTGGTAACGGCATAGTTTTGGTTTCGGGATTTGCGTTTGCGGTTATTGCTATGGGTTGATGGGGTTTTGGCTTCCTTTGGTTTGTCGGTGGGAATGGTGGTGGTTTGATTGACGGTTTTGGTGGTGTTTGGGATAGTTAAGGTTCCATCTTTCACTTGGTTATCCGAGATTTTGGAAGCTAAACGAATGGCTTTTTCTAGGGTGGTGGGTTCGGCTCCTTCAACGATATCACGAACACTCATTGGCAGGCCTTTGAGATACTTAGCTATGATTCTCTTAGTGGTGTTGAATTGGTGAGGTACAAGGACAAGGAGTTGCTTGAAACGATTGGTACAGGTTGGGTTATCACCACTGTTTTGCTTGAGTTTCCAAAACTCATCTTCGAGTCGCTCAATCTCTTGCGCGTGGCAGAACTCCTCAATCATGAGTTGCTTAAGTTCCTCCCACGGCAGAGCTAAAGCGGCTTCGTTTCCACGGGTGGCTCTCTCGCTTTTCCACCACTCGAGTGCCCTTGATTTGAAGACACTAGTGGCGTGACGAGTGCGGAGATCCTCGGGGCATTCGCTATTGATGAAAACTAGCTCGATGTGGTCGAACCATTCGAGCATAGCGGTAGCACCATCGTTTCCCGTAAAAGAGTCGGGTCGATGCAGGTTAAATTGCTTAAAGGTGAAGGAGGTAGTTTTGGAGGATTCGGCTCTTGAGTCAACTGAACCGTGAGGGCTTACGGAGGCTTGGATTTTGCTAACCACATCGGGTATGACCTTGGCCATTTGCTTGTCCATGAAAGATAGCATTTTCTTGTTGGTGCTTTGCTTAGAGTTCTTGCTTGACATACGGTTTGACATGGAAGACATCTATAGAATAAACAAAAGGATTATGAGCTTTGATCAATGGTTTATTTGTATAAAGATTGCATTTTGTCTTTGTTTTTAGATGTGAATTAAGCATACAATGCACATAGTGTCAAATAGTTCAAGTAGCATGTAGTTTCACATTGTGTATAAAGGATAACACATAAGTATAAGCAAGTATAGTGCATTTGGACAATATAAAGGAGCTTGATTAATGTTGGTTTGCGATTATTAATATTGTTTGGAGATTGCTAGAGTACTTGAGATGCGAGTCTTGAGAGCCTTTGCGAGTAGTAAAAAAAATCGAATATATGTAGTGAAAACATAGCATGAAAACAACATTGAAAATATTATTAACATAAAATGAGGGGCTTGTTTTAAGCAAGCCATTGGAGTGTTCCGGAACGGAACTAAGACTAACCAAAGTGGTTCGAATTTACCTTTGAGTTTGAAACATGCTTTGGCCTAATAGGTGGAAATACTCTCGCCGACTTGCGGTTAACGGTATTCACCCTTCCAGTTACTACATGTTTCTTGTCATTAGTAAATTTGAGACTTTGGAGAGATTTTAGAAAAAAATATATCAAGAATTGAAACTAGTCGCTAAGTTGTGGATTTCACTCCTATCTTAGCGAGGTCGTTTCTTTGAGTGTGGTTTGTACACTTTGTCCAATGTGGTAAGAAAATTAATTCTAACTTTCAATTGGTAAGTGTCCACTAGAACGAGAATTGTGAAATTTCCACCAAGGTGAGGATATCACTCCTATCTTGATGTAGTTTCAAAAACATAAAGAATTTACGCGGATTGAAAGTTATCACCAAAGTGAGGGTTTCACGCCTATTTTGGTGATTTCCTTTCATTTGTGTTATACGAGCGTCTTCGCGTGTAGAGTAATCCACAAATAGGAAGGGAAATTTTTTAAGTCCAAAAGAATGGAGTAGAAACAAGATAAGGAGAACAAGTATTTTAAGCAAGATAAAAGGAATGGTCAAAAGGGTTCTTAACTATAGTCTAGGTCAAACATGGCAATTTTTCCTAATTCCCTATAGTCATGGCTCTGATACCAATCTGTTACACCCCAACCGATGGCGGAAACATCGAGGTGAGACTTGTGATAGATTGTTCAAAGACTTCATGACACTAGAATTCGTGACAATATGATTTAAAGATAAAATTTCATTCATAGCATAATCATCGTCTAAAAAGATAACATAATACAAATTGTTTTCATGAAAAGAGAAATACGACATCAAAATATAGAACTTAAACTAGCGTGAGTTTCTAGTCCAATCCTAAGTAGATTTCTTGAATATCTTGCATCAAACATTTCCTGCAACATGTATAAAATATCCGTCAACACATAAAGCATTGGTGAGCATACTAGTTTGAGTCTAAGTACATAGTATAGAAAAGTCTACTCGAATCATCATGTTATAGGCATATGCACGTAGAACCATACAAACGGCAACAACACTCGATACACAAAAGACTTCATCTTATCATGACCCATAAGGGGGCGGCGTGTCAACCTATAGCGCTATACATGTAAGGTGGGTTGTTAACTAATCGTACATTTGTATGTAAGACTTTGAATTCTAGCATGGCATAGCATAATAGCATTTAGATTGAGCATAATAGTTTAAGAGTATAAAATCGTTTAAGTTTTGATAGTGATACATGTTGAGCCCCAAAGAATAAAGAATAAAAAGGGGGACAAGTATGAACTCACCTTTAGGTGCGTTTGATAGAGTTCCAAAAAGGTAAGTCTTGGAAGGTTTAGCTTTAGCCTTGGTTATCTAGAATTAAAGAATAAAGGGTCTTAGGTTCGGGTTTAGATTACAGATTCACGAGAGTCATGCAAGCCTTTTAGGCGAACCAAAACACAAACCACCATGAAGGTGATTCGGATGGTCATAAGAGTCAAGCAAGCCTTTTAGGCGAACCAAAACACAAACCACCATAGAGGTGATTCGGATGGTTATGAGAGTCAAGCATTGGTAAGGTAGGGATGTATCCACAAACCTTTCTGAGTTATTAAATTAGTAGAGTTTATATAATTTAGTATTTATATAATATAACTTAAGAAGTAGGGTATGGTGACTTAGTTTGGATGAGCCTTGGCCTTCCTTTTGTCAACCATGAACCATAACACAAGTCCCTCCATCATTGAGTTGTTGGTGAACTTGGTTGGTATTATTAACAACCTAGTGCATAAAAGATAATAGAAGATGACCACATTTGAGGCCTCAAATTGGTGCCCTACTCATGTTTATTTGCCATGGCAAATAGGAGAGAGGTCCTAGAGGTTTCCTCAAAGGGTTTGAAGAAGAGGAGAGTGAAGAAAGTAGAAGAGAGGTTGAAGGTGAAGTGAGAAACTCACTTATTTTTGAGAGAATTCTTAAGAGATTAGAGAGGATTTAGAAATGAGCAAGTGTTAGAATGGGTACGAGTGGTGTATTTATAGTTGGAGTGAGAGGGTTGGGTATTTAATGAATTAATTAGGGTGGTTAGAAGTTAATTAGTGGTAAATATATATTAAAAAGAAAAAGAAAAAAAATAAATAAAATCATAAAAAAACGGACGAACATTTTTTGAAATTGTGTATCTTTTGACTAAAGTCAAATTCCATTTTTTTTTCACATTATGTTTTTTTTTAAGTATTATTATTATATATATATATATATGTTTTATTAATAATAAGTATATAATAAGATCTTAACTAAATAAGTTTCTTGTTATAACGCCTAAACCGAATAGGATAGATTATAATGACGACCCGTCAAGAATTGGTAGGCGTAACCTAAACGAAACGAATAAAGGCGAACTTAGAATTTGTTAAATATAGCATTTATAATACAAGAAAATTAAGAATCACGCGACGTTATTGTGACATCCGTCATTTTTCATTATATATACGTATATATATATATACACATTTTTAATAATAATAATAATAATAATAATAATAATAATCACTAAATCTCTAAACCTTACAAACCATCCATCATAAACTATCTTACCTAGCCCCTTGTCCAAACATTTAGCCCAAGACTAATCCACAAACTGGCCCAAGAACCGGCCCAGCAGCCACCTAAGCCCAAGCCTGCTCCCTCCCTTCCTTCCCCTTCGAACTGTAAAAAAAAATAAATACATTGCTGCTGCCCGGCCTCGAACCCGGGTCAGCAGCATAGCTACACAAGTGTTTGACCAACTGAGCCAAGGCTCGTTCTTGGAATAAACCTGAACCTAATTATATTTATATTGTTTTTCGCTGCCTTCCTTTTCCTTTTCCTTTCCACGATCAACAGCAGCAGTAGCAGACTTTTTTTTTATATTTTTTTTTTCTTCTTCTTTTGACCAACAAATTAGTGAAGTTAATGTGTAATTAAGCCATGTTTAATTATGGTTGACCATTGACTCGTGATATCCGGCCTAATCTCCATCAATTACACGTTAATTATCAGTTAATCGTTACCATATTAACCCAAACGCGTATAACATTCAAAATATAGTCAATCCTTACCATTTCAACAATTCAGTGTTCAAACCTATAAATTGGTCATTTGCGAGCCATCCCAACTCGCCAATCTTCCCCTCTTAATCCCTCAATTCTTCACTTAATCGCTGTTTCTTGTTCAAACGATATAGTTTGACTTTTTGGTTGACCGGCTAATCGAGCATCAAAACAATCTTGTAAGCATAATTATTGTTGTGGGTTTTTATCTTCGGCATCCACACATCAATAGCCCTAAGGTTAATTGGGTTATTGATGTGTGGATTAATCAATTTGAAGGTTAGGGCTCGTATGAATGTAAATTGGGGAAGAACACTTTCTGAACGTGTATATATAATTATAACAGACTAGAACCAAACACAACCACTGATCTAGATCAAGTGGTTGTGTCTGGTGCACTATACCCAACCCACGCGGGTTCAATACCCGGCTCAACCCAAGTTTTCATTTTTTTTTCAACATTTATATATATATAATTATTTGTATTTTAAAATTTGTTTTAAAATACTAAAACAACTTTATAAAGTCTACAAAAAGTTTTTTATGTTATTCTAGTAGTAAAGTTTAACATAAAATTTTTAGTTTTCAAAATTTATTTATTTAATATATATAATAAATAAATCAAGTTTATTCCATTTTATTTATAAAAATCCATAAAAATATCAAAACGATCTTATTAATTTCCACAAAAATTATCCTAAGTTTTTATAACTTTAAACTTTTCAGAAATGATTTTTATTTCTGAAAAATCATTTATTTAGTATTTTTAATCAGTTTTTGTTAGTTTTAAACATAATTAAATCATAATAAATCCAATTTTTAATATTTTTGCACCAAAATTTTATACAAATTATTTCTGATCATTTAGAACAGAAATATGAATTTTAAACTTATAATTCTTTAATTTTAATATTTTTAAATATTAAAGTTAACTTTTGACAATCTGTTATAAATAGAATTAATATTCTATTTTAAAGAAAATAATTTTATAAAAATTATTTTTATACTTTAAACATATTATTGTGACCATCTTAAATTTAAATTTCATAAAAAGATTTTTGGTTATTTATTTACTAAATTTCTCTCAATTGGCGAATATTTTTAATATTAATCAAACGAGCAATTATCCTCAATTCGAAGCCCTAGAAATACATATATCCTAGAGTTATTTCCCTTACACATTATCGAATACTTTAGGTTGATCATTTGGGAGTAATCTCAATTCATATTTCGTTGTCCAAGTCCAATTTCAAGTTATTACGTGAACTGTGAGTATTCCTACCCCTTTTTGCTTTTATACATTTTTGGGGTGTTACATGTACACTATTACAATTTCAAATACAAGTTTACATTTTTACAAATACAATTCTAGTACTATGTGCATTGCTTACAACGTGCTTTATGCTTAGACAATACATGTGGATTACATTTGTACTTAGTGAAATCATTAACATGGTACAAGCCGACCTTAACATTGGATAGCGCTATTTGGATTGACAACCCGCCTAGATTGATTCTCCCCCTTTTTCATCGGAGAATCCGTGGCCAGTGTTAAGCTTTTATCCATTTATTGGATAAGTACACTACAGTTCATACAGTACATTATACAGTCACAGGGTTGATTTCGCTCATTTGTATGATACATGGTTTACATATTTGCACTGTAGTTTGCACTTGAATTGTATAACTTTTTAACCTACTATATATATCAAAACTAGGAATGCTCACCAACATTTCATATGTTGACCAAATCTATTTTGTACATGTTTCAGGTGCAGTTTGATCTAGTACTTTAGCAAGGAACATTTAGTGCTTTATTTTAATTCAGTTATTTCAATATTTACATTTCATTTAGACAATGTATTTTCCATTTCCATGTAATACAATTTTGGATTATTCAATAATATTTACATTTTAGTACCATGAGCTTTTGAACAATCGTCACTACGTGGCACCTCGATGATTCCGCCATCGGTTGGGGTGTTACAGTTATATAAAGTTTGCGTCGCGTAGAATTTATAGAATAAATGAAATAGATTAAGATTAAATGTAATTGATAAAATACTTTTCCATTGATCATAAGCTCGGGATTACAAGGGTATAAAAATGGAAAGATACAAGAATACAGGGACTAGAATGGAAAATACGAAAAATACGAATGTTACATCAATCATCATTATAACATACCATAATGTTGTCAATCACGCGTTTATGCTTTAAAAACGAGTCAACACTTACCAAATTGAACACCCGAGCACCTCACTATAAATTGAACCCTCACTTTTCATCTACACTCGCCAAATACTCTTTCCCCTCTCAAATTTTCTGCTAAAAACTCCTTTTCAAGCTTCAATTGTTCACGTGTTGACTTTTCGTTTAACTGCTCTAAATCACGAGGAACAGTTGTAAGTCTTGATATTTTTGTTTGGTTTTGCTCATCAGCCCCTTGACAACAATAACTCCATGTTTAATCGGGTTACTGTTCGCCAATTCTGTTTATTGTAAAATCTAGGGCTCGACATCTTTGATTTGGGGATAATTGTTCTGCAGACCTTGATATATAATTAAAACAAAATCAATTTCATCACCAACTGATCAACAGATCAGTTGGTGTGACTACCTTTCACAAGAACGCGAACCGGCCTCAAGGCCAGGGTTCGAGTCCCGCGTTGATGATTCTTTTTTTTTTCTTATTAATTAAAAACAGATTTGATAACATATATAATTAATTTCAAACCAAGAATATTCGTTCTCAGGGTCCAGACCAACTGGTCTGGGCTTGTGATTTAAAGACTCTGACCCGGGTTTAACGCGGGTTCGAGCCTCACCATATGCAAACCTTTTTTTTAGAACCCTTTAATACTTATACATTCTTTAATATTTTAAAAAAAATGGTTTTAAAATACTAAAATTCCTTTATAAATTCTACAAAAATTATTTTATGATGTTCTAATAAAAAAGTCATCATACAATTTTTAGTTTTCCAAAAATTATTTATTTATTATATATAATAAATATTTTAAATTTATTCCATTATAATTATAAAATTCTATAAAAATATCAAAACGATTTTATAAACTTTCACAAAAATTATTCTGAGTTTATAAAACAATAAACATTCCAGAAATGATTTTTATTTTCGAAAAATCATTAATTTAATATTTTTAATCGATTTTTGTTATTTTTAATCATAAATAAATCATAATAAATTTATTTTTTTAATATTTTTGCACCAAAATTTTATATAAATTATTTCTGTCCATTTAGAACAGAAATACAAATTTTAATTTAAAAATTCTTTAATTTTAATATTTTTAGATATTAAAGTTATATTTTGGCAAAATAGAAATAAATAGACAAAATATTTTATTTTTAAGAAAATAATTTTATAAAAATTATTTTTATACATAAAACCTTATAATGTGACCATCTTTAATCTAAAGTCTACAAAAAGACTTTTGTTTATTTATTTATCGAATTTCTTTTATTTATTAAGCAATTTAATTAATAATTAAACGAATACCTATCCCCAAATTCGAAACCCTAGAAAATATTTGTAGAACTAGAAAGACTTAGACATATTTATTACCTTAAATATAGGGTAACACTTGGCATCGTTGGGCTACACTTATTCTATTTTTACGAGACATAACATTTTGCTAAGGTGAGTTTTACATAGCCCCTTTTCTATTTCACTATTTTTGGGGTGAAACATGTTACAACATTCTATATACAATTCAATCATAAAGTGTCTATGTGTTTTTCTATGTTGCATTATGTCTTAAACATGACTAGGGTAAGCACAATATTCTAGCATAATCATTAACATTGATCAGCCGACGGTATACAATGATAGATCTATTGGACTGACAATCCCACCCGGATACGTGTACCTCCTACATAGGTAGCGTGGATGATTGTTATCGCATAACATAATCGAGTGAACCATGAGCGTATGGGATGGACCACAATATTCTAGTCACAAGGCTTGATTATGCACTCGATTTACCTACTAATATGTTTTCACATATGGACTAGACTTGCCATGACACTTGAATTGTACAAGCTTTATTCAATTATCAAAACCTATGTAATTCTCACCAACTTTTGTTGACCCAAAATATTTTCAAACTTAACATGTTTCAGGTTATAGCTTGCTCGAAGATTAGAGTTAATGCTTGAAGATGCGTAGCTAGTATTTTTTTATCTTGATGTACAAATTCTTAGAACAATTGTATGTAATTTATTTAAATCATATATTGAAACTTGTTATTTACCATGAGCTACTGAACAATCATCGATACGTGACATCCCGATGTTTCCGCCATCGGTTGGGGTGTTACACCCAACAACCCATTCTATATCCACAATATTTTACGCCGCCTCAATTAACAACTTCCCAACTAGACGACTTCGAGCTCAACCTAGAAGACGAGGATGATGACGGGGAAGAAACTGTGCCAGAGACACAGTTCGAGCAACATGGAGATGAACAATTAGACGATGATGCGGAGGAGGCGCTTGAACTTGAAGTTGAAGAAGTTGATGCAGGGGGGGGGGGAGAAATATGCAAAGCGAACAAAAGCTGTGAAGTGGAATACGGCACAAGAGGTTGCTTTGGCAAAAGCTTGGTGCTATGTGTCGGAGAACAGAGAGAAGAGTAACCAAAGAAGCAAGGGAAGTTTTTGGAAAGCCGTCCAAAAACATTATGCGTCACTGTTGGGCGGATCCACCCGAACAGTTGATCAAATTACTTCTAAATGGACCGCCATGAACCCACAAATGAATGCGTTCAATGGCCTTCATCAACAAGCGATAACAACTATGATATATTAAACTGACCGTTTCATTTAATTATACAAATTATTTCTCTAAATTACATTTAATTTACGGTTTTATTTAATTATATAGGAGCGCCTACGAGAGAGTGGATGTAGTGATCTAAAAGTCTTGCAAACGGCGTTGAACGATTACAGGAAAAGTCATCCTTCCGGTTTTAATCATCAAGCGGCATGGGAGATTGTAAAAGACCACGACAAGTGGAAAAAGCAAGTGCTGATAGGTGAAGAACCATCCGACAGTCATTCCGACAAGAGACGGAAGTCCTCGGAAAGCGGCAACTATCAGGCGACTGCATTTTCCACACCAGACGATACCACCCCCACTAGCCACATGCCAGATCTCAATGAAGATACCAACCCAACGAGGCCCAAACGAAAAAATAAGAAAGCCCCCGCCGCCGAGTCTTCAAGCAAAACGTCGTGGGTTGACGAATTTGGTTCATACCGGGCGATGAAAGAAGAGAAACTGAACCAGTTGGTCACCCTACAATCTCAACAAGGCGAAAAAAACTTTAGCGTTTTTAGAGGAATAACTCGACTTGTTGAGACAAAGGCAGTATGACCACGACCTGAGTATGTATTCAAAACCGTACGACCACCTCAAAGGTAAATCATTGGAGTTGGTTTTGAAACGTAAAGAAGAAATCGCGGCGAAACACAATTGGGAGCGTTATTTGGTTGAAGGCGACGAGGATGATGAAGGCGACGACTAGGATGAAGTTTCTTCTAACATATATATTTTTTTAATTTTAATGGAATGGTTGTTTTTAAGTTTTACAAACAGTTCTTTTAATTCAAACGGTCATTTAAAAAAAACGGTAATTAACAAAAAAGAAAACTAAAAAATAAAGATTTCAGTGAAGTGAATCAGTTAAGTGCTGCCTCCAAAAAAGTGATTAAGTAAAGTAAATCAGTGAAGTGATGTGACAGTGCAGGATTGGTTAAAATCAGTTAAGTGAAAAAAGAAACATGGTAGTGCCCCTTCCCCCTATTAACATGATGACAATTTACAAGTAGAAAACATCCAATATTTTTCCTTCATTATCATTCATCTATATTTCCTTTTCCTTGTGTTTAGTTACATATCATCATTTCCTGAATGCAAGATAAGATCTTGAATTCAAGAGTTTTTTCTTAAACGCTGGTATCAGTATCGTTTAAATATAGAGTTTTTCTCTTAACTTAAAAGCTTCAAACTCTTTTAGCTAAACAAATTTTTTTTTATTGAGTATGAGTTTTTTCTTAAAAACTTGAGCTAGAAGCTCATAAAAGCTTCTAAAAGCTCTTGACAAACATACAATTAGGGTATGTTTGGCAAAACTAGCAGATGGCTGGAAGCTGATAGCTGAAAGATGGTAGCTTTTTATATTTTGATGTTCAGCAAAGTAATTGGAGATTTTAATAAAATGACTAAAATGGACATTAACTAAAAGTTTGTATGCATGTGTTTTTTTTTTTTTTTTTTTTTTTGATAGAATGAGTATTTGTGTCGTTTACTCATTAAAAGTTTGTAGCTAGTAGGAGTTTTTTCTTAGACGCTAGTACTAGTAGCTTTTCAATATAAAGTTTTTTCGCCTAACCTAAAAGCTTTAATCTCTTTCAACCAAACAAAGTTTTTTATTGAGTAGAAGTTTTTTCCTAAAATTGAAGCTTGAAATTCATAAAAACTTTTTGCCAAACATACCCTAAAGAAGGGTTTTTTTTTTTTTTTTTTTTTTTTTTTTTAATTGAGTAGGAACTTTTTTTTAAAAGCTTGAAGTGAGAAGCTACTTGCTAACCATAACCTTAAAAGTGGGTGTAGTGAGGCATGATAGGCAGCGCTAAAACCAAATTAGCCTCGGGAACACCATCAAACCCAGGCGCTAATTTGGTTTTTGGGGTGGGGGCTTTAAAATTTTAACGCCGGTGCACAGAAGCTTTTGACCAATAACCGCTCGCCACCTCATCCCCTTCCTTCCCTTCCATTTTGAACAGTCAAACATTTAACCCCCCCCCCCCCCCCCAACGTTAATTTTTATTAGCGGTCAAAAATTTTTATTTTTTTTTTCAATTTTAACTATATATATAAACCACACTACAAACCATAATTTTATACCCACTGTCAAATAAAAACAAAACTATAAACCACACAAAACCAATTATCTCAAACATTCAAACATGTGGGTGGTGGTTATCCTAACGAACCTGTCGGACATTCCAATCTCCGGCGATACTCTCGCCGCAGACGTCGTTAACCAGTGTCCTCTCCTCCTCAATCAATGTCATCTCCTCCTCCCTCTCAATCAATGTCATCTCCTCCTCCTCAATCAATGTCATCTCCTCATCCTCCTCGTCAACCAGTGTACACTCCTACTCGTCCACCAATGTACACTCCTCGTCGAGTAACCACCATTCCTCCTTTACGAGGTTACACTCCTATCGATCCAGATGCTCCTCTTACAGATGAGGAATATATCTGGACTCTTGACTACACCATAGCTGTCATGGGATTGGGGCAGCTACGACTGGTGGAGACCCAACCCAACCTCACCCCAAACCCTCCTGCTCCGGAGCCAAATGAGGAAGTGTACGAAGCAGATATTGGTGGGGATTATATGAGTATAGATGATGAATCATACTATATTTCAAGTCCTGACTATGGCTGCATCCGCTCGGATGCTAGGTCGGACGGTCGTGATAGCGATCGTTCTGTGTCGTCGCCGGAGTATACACTGGAAGATTCGGATAACTATTCTCACTAGGTGTTTTTAAGTAAGTTTTTGGCCCCTGCCCCTTCATTTAGGTTTAATAAATGTTTTAATTTAGGATTATATTTAGGATTATGTAATGTTTTAATATTATTTGTGTGGTTTTAATATTATTTGTGTTTTTTTTATTACTTTTATTTGATTAATTAAAAAAATAATAATAACAACCAATAGGGCTGCAAACGAACCGAACTTTCAGCGAACAGTTCATGAACCGTTCGGCGGGAAGTTCGTTTGTGTTCGTTCGTTTAATAAATGAACGAACACGAACAAAAAAATTTGTTCGTTTAGTTAAACGAACGAACATGAATAGAGGCCGCGTTCGTTCGTTTATGTTCGTGAACGTTCGGTAACGTGTTCGTTAATGTTCTATAGTTTAATAGGGTTTATAATTTTTATAATTTTTTTTCTTTTATTTACCCAAATAAATAATATATGTGAGGTAAATATGTTTGGATAATTTAGTTATATTTTGGGTGAATCTAGATGATATCCTAAGAATTATATCTTATTTCAAAGTTAATATATGTTCGTTTGTGTTTGTTTGTGTTCATGAACATTTCTTTGTGTTCGTTTGTGTTCATGAACACTTGTTTGTGTTCATTAATGTTTGTTTGTGTTCGTGTGCGTTTACGAACAAAATTAACAAACGAATACAAATGAACACAAGTATTTTCTTAACGAACGAACACGAACAAAAAATCTTGTTCGGCAAGTGTTCATGAACTGTTCGTGAATACATGATTTTCTTAACAAACGAACACGAACAAGGCCTTGTTCGTGTTCATTCGATTTGTTTGCACCCCTAACAACCAATCATTGGATGGCGCCTTAAATTTAAGCCCACACACTACACCCTATTTTTTTTTGAACGGCCAACGAATCAATTTCCGAGCACTCTCGGGCACCCTTTTGGCGAATCAGGTACTCGAGAGTACCCGGCCCACCAATTGCCACCAATTCCCGGGAAAACCCGACCACTCACCCGCCCGAAGGCACGACAGTGAAATAATCGATAAAACCGGTCGGGATCAGGACTCGAACCCAAGCCAATGGCTGGGTCATCCCTCATTTCCCCTCCACCAATGTCCTCCAAATGTAGCTAGTGGGAATTGAACCCAAACCTCCCATAGAAAACTTTAGGCACTCAACCAACTGAGCTACAAGTGTTAGACACACCCTATTTTAAATTAAAGCCCAATACTAACTCATCTAACACCTAAACCAATCACTGAAGGTGACCTTAAATTTAAAGCCCTCCGCTACCTATCGTCTACTTAGATAAAGTCACAATCAACAGATCAACTAACATCTTTATATTCGTTATGGGTGGTACCGTTGGCCGTTAAAAAAAAAAAAATCATCTTTATAATACTTAATTCAATAAATAAATAAATAAATTATCTCTACACTTTACAAAAGCATTCAAAACTCGTCAACAAATCTACTCGGTGTTTCACGCGTTTTAGCAAACACGTCGTGCAGGACCACCAATTGACCTTCATTCATTATATATACATCGGAACCTTCCCGCCAATTTCCTCAGAATATATCTTTTTCTCTTTCCACTCTGCAAAAGTTGTCTCATATTTTATTTTTTACTTTTATTTGTAATTCCAAATAAGTTGTTTCCTTGATCGTTCGTTTATTATGTCGCCTACTTAACTTGATTTTTTCTCTGTCATTTCTTTTCCATTGGTTATATATACATACATACATCTAGTGTATCTGTTTTAAGAAGAAGCAATAATAATAAATAAAATAAAATAAAATAAAAGCAAAGAAGAAGGAAGAGCTGATTTTGTTGTATTTGTGAAGGAAGGGTAGTTTGGTAATTATGATGGAGGATTATTTGAATCAAAATTTCGGTGGAGTGAAGCCCAAGCATTCGTCGGATGAGGTGTTGAAGAGATGGAGGGATGCCTGTGGTCTTGTGAAGAACCCGAAACGACGCTTTCGCTTCACTGCTAATATTGAGAAGCGGAATGAAGCTGCTGCTATGCGCCGTGCGAATCAGGTTCGTCACGATACGATAAAACCTGTTGTTAACTGTTAAAAAACAAATGAATTAGGAGGCTACGTTTCGTTATTTCTAATTTTTGATACATAAAATATATAACCGTCTTATTGTCTCATAGATATTAGAGCATTCGCATGTGAGTGGAGTAGAGACAAAATATTACTGTTTGTCTTTATATTTTTATATTTATGTTTAAGGGTGAGGGAGAGAGAATATATAATGATAAAGGTATAAAAATTAATTATTATATAATTGAAAAGGAGAGATAAAATTTAATGATTTTTAGTGTAATTTGGCGGATGAACTTGATGTGAATGCTCTTAGATATAAGGTATAAAGTAGTTAAAATGTCGTATTCATGTTTGATACTTTTGTTAATCGCGCCGGCTTTTGCCTGTTTTGTTAAAAACGATAAGACCTATTTTGCCAACCCTCTGAACAACTGATTGATTAAGTAGTATATGTTTATGTGTATGATAATTTTGTGCAAGTTTGTTAGAAAACACAATAGTACCTAATTTTAGGTTTTGTGTGGGCAAATTGGTGTTATGTTTGCCCCAATTTTTTTTGTAAAAACTGTATTTACTATTTAGTCTTAGTTCTGTAATAAATTAATAGTGTATATTAGCTACTTTAAAATGATTTCGTCTTGATAGTTACAAACTAGTGGAGTTATTGATTGTACCTTTTATGATTACAGAAGTTGAGGGTTGCTGTCTTGGTATCAAAGGCTGCTTTTCATCTTCTCAATGGTGAGTTCTTAATTTATACAACATTTCTTCATTTCTCTATCATGTATGACTATCAGCATAGCAGTGGCGAAGCTTGAAAATAATAGTGGCTGGGGCCAAAAAATCATGAGACAAAAAAACGGTGGGGGCCGGGGCACCCCTGGCCCCCATAATCCTTCGCCAATGTGACTGTGTGTATTGGTCTTACTAAAAAGTGAAAAATGCCTTGCAATGTGCCAATGTAGGCATGAATGGCTTTACTAACCATATTCACTAAAATGTGTAATGGTTTGCTAACTGATTTAAATAAAGAAATTTTTTTAAAGAAAATGAGTGTGTTGTGGTTGATTGTGATTGGGTGAAAAAAATAAATAAATAAGGTTTGCGTGTGAGAGATGCGCCACATGAGCGTGAATCGCCCCATCTATCTGCTTTTCATGCCCGGGCGGGGGCGGTGTTCCACACTTTTTTGGGCTTACATGGAGGTGGGCGTTGTCCCATTACAGTTAGCTTCACGAGTAATGTTATTCTTATAAACATTATGATACGTGCAGGCGCAGATGTCAGCAGCGATACTCTACCTGAGGAATACAAGGCAGCTGGTTTTGGCATCAGCGCTGATGATGCAAGCTCCCTTGTTGAAAGCCATAATCCCAAAAACCTAAAAAGCCATGGCGGGGTAGATGGAGTTGCAAAAGAACTTAAAACATGTACCACCAATGGGCTTGCTATGGATGACAAAGATTTGAGTTGCAGACAGCAGCTTTATGGAACCAATGAGTTCACTGAACGCGAACAACGAAGCTTTTGGGTGTTTGTGTTCGAAGCCCTTCAAGATATGACACTTATGGTCCTTGCTGTCTGCGCCTTTGTCTCATTGATTGTTGGCATAGCAACAGAAGGCTGGCCAATGGGAGCTCATGACGGTCTTGGCATTGTGGCTAGTATTATGTTAGTCGTGTTTGTAACCGCAACAAGTGATTATCGCCAATCACTACAATTTAGGGATTTAGATAAAGAGAAAAAGAAAATATCCATTCAAGTTACAAGGAATGGGTACAGACAAAAGTTATCGATATATGAGCTACTCCCCGGTGACATTGTTCATCTTGGCATTGGAGACCAGGTTCCTGCAGATGGGCTTTTTCTTTCCGGGTTTGCAGTCTCAATTGATGAATCAAGTTTGACCGGAGAAAGCGAGCCCGTAAAAGTCAATGCTGAAAATCCTTACTTGCTGTCTGGAACTAAGGTTCAAGATGGTTCGTGTAAGATGTTAGTTGCGACAGTTGGAATGAGAACTCAGTGGGGAAAACTGATGGCAACTCTGACTGAAGGGGGGAATGACGAAACACCGTTGCAGGTTAAGTTGAACGGAGTGGCGACTATCATTGGAAAGATAGGGCTTTTATTTGCTATAGTGACTTTTGCGGTTTTGGTTCAAAAGTTATTTGCTAGTAAGATTGTTGAAGGAAGTCAATGGAGCTGGTCTGGTGATGATGCCTTGCTGTTGTTGGAATATTTTGCTATTGCTGTCACCATTGTTGTGGTTGCGGTTCCGGAAGGGCTACCATTGGCTGTCACATTGAGCCTTGCATTTGCCATGAAGAAGATGATGAATGACAAAGCACTTGTCAGAAATCTAGCCGCCTGCGAGACCATGGGGTCTGCCACAACTATATGCAGTGATAAAACCGGGACGCTAACCACCAACCACATGACGGTTGTCAAATCATGCATTTGTTTGAATGTCAACAAAGAAGAAATTCCGGATAGTGCTAAAAAGATACTTGTACAATCGATATTCACTAATACAGGTGGTGAAGTTGTGGTTAACAAAGAAGGAAAGCGTGAGATACTCGGGTCACCAACAGACACAGCCATATTGGAGTTTGGGTTGTCACTTGGTGGTGATTTTCAGTCTGAACGTCAGTCAACGAAAGTTCTTAGAGTCGAGCCGTTTAACTCTACAAAGAAGCAGATGGGGGTGGTATTGGAGCTTCCGGAAGGTGGTGTAAGAGCTCACTGTAAAGGTGCTTCAGAAATTGTTTTGGCTGCTTGTGACAAAGTGATCAATGAAAACGGCGAAGTTGTTGCTCTTGATGAAGAATCTCTAAACCGTTTAAAGAGCACAATTGATTCTTTTGCTGGTGAAGCCCTTAGAACTCTATGTCTTGCCTATATCGACCTGGAAAGCGGTTTCTCAGCTGAAACTCCAATTCCATCAAATGGGTATACTTGTATAGGAATTGTGGGTATTAAAGATCCTGTCCGTCCAGGTGTCAAGGAGTCGGTGGCTCTTTGTAGATCAGCTGGTATAACTGTCCGTATGGTTACAGGAGACAACATAACCACTGCAAAGGCCATTGCCAGAGAATGTGGAATACTTACAGACGATGGAATCGCGATCGAGGGTCCAGTTTTCCGCGAGATGAGTCTGGAAGAACTAATCAAAGTAATTCCCAAGATCCAGGTTATGGCTCGATCTTCACCTCTAGATAAGCATACACTCGTGAAACACTTGAGAACAACGTTCGGTGAGGTTGTGGCGGTTACTGGAGATGGAACTAACGACGCCCCGGCTCTTCATGAAGCCGACATAGGCCTTGCCATGGGCATTGCTGGAACTGAAGTCGCCAAGGAGAGTGCAGATGTTATTATTCTGGACGACAATTTCTCCACTATTGTCACTGTGGCCAAATGGGGACGATCAGTCTACGTCAACATTCAAAAATTCGTACAGTTTCAGCTCACTGTCAATATTGTTGCTTTGATAGTGAACTTCACTTCAGCATGTTTGACAGGTACATTGGTTCAAAATTTGCCGATTTCAACTCATTATACTTAGAAAGTTAAAACCACCCATATCTTGTTTTCTAAATGTTCTTTATTGTTTATTTAGGGAGTGCGCCCCTCACGGCGGTTCAACTTTTGTGGGTGAATATGATCATGGATACATTGGGAGCACTGGCACTGGCAACCGAACCACCAAACGACGAGTTAATGAAGAGAGCTCCTGTTGGAAGGAAGGGAAATTTTATAAGCAATGTCATGTGGAGGAACATATTCGGGCAGGCTGTGTACCAATTTGCAGTGATATGGCTACTTCAGTCAAAAGGGAAATCATTTTTCGGCCTTGATGGAGACAATTCTGATCTCATCCTCAACACACTCATTTTCAATTCCTTCGTCTTCTGTCAGGTAACTTCATCTTAAATAATACCCGAGTTCCAAATTTCCAACATCATGACCATGAGCTGATATTTGACATATGAATTTTGCAGCTTTTTAACGAGGTGAACTCTCGGGAAATGGAGAAAGAAGACGTGTTAGATGGCATACTGAAGAACAAGGTTTTTGTAAGCGTTATTGCTGCAACTGTCATTTTCCAGGTTATAATAGTCGAGTACCTGGGTACGTTTGCTAACACATCGCCACTTACAGCCTCACAATGGCTGTTTAGTGTTGTTACTGGATTTTTAAGCATGCCAATTGCTGTGTTCTTGAAGAGAATCCCTGTTTAAGAGTAAAGTCCTACTTAGAAAGCCGTTAGATGTTGTAGATAATCTCTGTGATCCGCAATTTGGCATTCCATTCACCCGACCAGAAACTTTATCCATAATCCATTTTAGTTTTTCAGGGGATTTTAGAGTCATGTATATGCTGCAACATGTCTTGATTTGTTATTTGTAAAGCACATATCAGGACAGCTATCTACTTCATTTGCCTTTTTATTAATTTGAATGCATTATCATTGTAAAACTTTATTTTAATTCTAATTGTAATGTACATTATGTGCAATTATTTTGTTAATCATTGAGGTTATTCGTTATTATCAAGAAATTATTAGTGATGGAGTATTATTTACTATTCGAAGGAAAAACATACCACTGGAAATAAGTCTAGCAAAACAGGCAGGGGTTGGTTTGGTTGAATGTTGGGTTGGGTCAAACCCGGACATTTAAAAAAAGTGTCTATCTGGTTCTAGTCAAAATTTGCTCTGATCAAAATTTAGACCAGGTTGATATCGGTCGCTTTAGAAACAAACCAGTATCAAAATGGTAACTATAGAATAGATGTGCATTGGGTCAGAAGCAGACCAGTTCTCCAAATAAGTTCAAACCATGCTCTTGCTGTTTCATGTACATTTCCAAGTTCTTGAGCCGTAGTCTCCATCCAGTCGGAGAGATTCCATCATCAGTTTCAGGTCTGATGGGATTGGGTACTGAATACACCATTTTGCGTACCCAAACCCGGCACAATACTAGCACGCGGAAGAAAGCCACGCGCAGGACCTGGTCAAAGCTCATTAAATGCTCAGTCAACAGTCAAAGATTGGTCATATACCGGTCAAGGCGAATATCATGCATGGTCAATAGCCATGCATGAATCACGTAACTATACTAATTAAGGCGGTACTCGATTCCACTATTCCCTTCAATTTAGCTTTCCATATATCACCTTATTAACATAATTAAGGGTGATGGAGACAACCTAACCACGGTTAGGACTTGGGTAATGGTGGCATACGGACTCTCCTATAAAAGGGGTCACACCCCCAATAGGAGAGGACACTTTCTACTGACCTGGAGAGCTATCATACTAGATAGTATCCCCATTCACCCCGTTTTTGTTATAAACAACTGCCTCGTGTAGTCGTCTCCACACCCACACCTACATTCTCTTTTGCAGGTCCTTTGTTCCATAAGCTGCTAGTGAAGGATCAACTCTGTGGATACTAGTAATCTTATCATCCCTAACAGGTGGTAAGACTATTTGTTTCTTCAAGGTCAAAAGGCAAGAAGCAAAACCACATTTTGTTGAAAAAGTTGGATGATGATAAGGCTACTTTCTCATCATTGTCATCCACCCGAAGGAGAACCAAATTTTGTTTCAGCAAACGAACTTGACAACGACGATGATGGTTTCTTATTTGCAAGGATCAGATCAGGCAATTATAGCTTTGCTGCAGAAAAAAAAACAAGTGAACAGTGGGGTAAGATTTCGAGGAACTTGTGACGACAGCTAGATTTAGTAACTTGGCTGCATAAGTGAAGGAACTCTTGAGGCATAAAAATCTTGGGTGTTGGACGCTTACATTTGACTGAAACTTTAGTACCATGTATATTCTTTCTCATCATTCCCCACAGAAAATCATGTCATGTTTCTATCTACGTCATATACGTCCACACATCTATTGGTAGTCTTTTGCAAACGATTTGTCAGTTCTTCGAGCATATAGCCAATACAACCACATGACATCAATTTATGGACCAACCTCACTTGTGCTTGTTTTCCTTATCATCACAGCCCAAGATTGCTGCAGTCATTAGCAGCGGCGCCATCAATCTGATCTGAACCCATGTCAACTGGTGAGCGAACCAAATTGAAGCTTAAATTCATTTCCACATATAGCAAGTGAGCAAAATCCATTCAACTTAAAATTTCTTGTTCTTTCTTCCATTATCTTATTTTCCATTGGACACTGTTTCTCCATTTGCAAGACACTGTTCAACTCTAGAACTTGGGCAATGTTTTTCTTAAACAGACACAGCCAACTCTGTATTGAAATTCATCACTAACTTGACCAATGAGATTTCTTTCAAATCGATTTTCATATTGTTGGACCAATGAGAAGCGAACATGCGTTTTATTTTAATAATGCCCTGTTGTCACTATCAGGCCATTGGGTATACTCTCACCCCTTTCATTCCACAATCTACACAGGCATTTTTTATAGTCACATTACCTATAACGTCCTTAACGCCCCTAAAAGATATGACCCCTCCCCCTCTTCCCCCTTAACGACCATAAAAATAAATATTAAATTGATTGTGTGTGTGACCCACCCAAGATTCTTTCACGCTTATTGACCTGCTAACGAGTTGTACTTTTAACGTATCCTCTATATAATCTCTTTCTTCTATATATCTAAATTGTAAATTTAACTATCACCTTGCAAAAACAAAAATGGTTGTTGCATGATTTGTACTTGGTACCTTTTGATATGTTTAACCGTTTTCATTCCCCTATGCTTTCCAACAACATTCCTCAAAAAGCTTTTTCAGCATCTCAAAAAGTACAACCCTCAAAACACACAGTACAACTCAAATCCTTCACCATGCAGCAAGAATACCTTCTTCTCCACTCAAACCATAAATTCCCCACACATCTCCACCATATAAACACCAAATCCCACCTTTCCCTTTCAAACCATTCCTCATTACTTCTAACCATCACATCACAATATGTTCAAGATCACTATCCTCTTACTTTCCCTCTTCTTCCACTCTTCTTCAGGTAATAATTTAGTTGCGGCACAACTTATTACCCGTTTACCTGTCACTTTATTTTATTCATTTTACTAAATATTATATAAGGCCGGGTGGTATGGGTTCAGGCCCCTCTCCACTCCACCTCAGCTCAATAGCGACCCCACCCCATTGCCTGGGCGCCATTCTCTCATTCGCCAACCAAATAGCTAAGGTTAACAGATTGGATGGCGGGCCCTACTTAAAAAATTATAAGGGGCGCTATTGGGCTTTAAACCATTTCTTGAATGTTAAGGGGGCTATTGAAACATGACGCTGATGTGGCGCAATGCCGTACCACCTGGCCTAAGCATCACATTTTTTTTTATAATAATAATATTAATAAATGGCAAATTACATACGGATAGCAGGTAGACGAACAACAAACTGCGCCGCTATCCCTTCTTAATAGAAAACCTTAATCTATTGAAAACAAAGTATCACTCCTGAGGGGTCGAAAAGTTTTTGTGTACCACACGTTGAACTCTAGCATCACATATATATGTTCATAATTATTGCTTACTTATTGTTATTTTTTTTACAGTTTTATGTCAAGAATCATTGCATATGCTGTCTCTTCATGTCTCTGATTCATCATATACAACTCCATTTCAAACAATTGGAGTCTCAGTTGATGAAGACAAACTTACTAAGGTTTCAAACAATATTATTTCTGCAGAACGTTGGTTAAGGACTCATGTTTTATCTTATTATCCTTCTAGAAAAATAAACTATATTATTATAGCTAACAAACATCTTTGCAATGATGAGAATGTCATACACAGAGAAGATGTTGTTATGGCTTCCATGAAGAATCTGTTTTATTCTCTCACTAGATGGGGTTTAGAGAGAGAGATTAAAGTGTCTGTTTCTGTCACTTATGATTGTTTACATCAATCATATCTTAAGCCTGTGTTTAGCTTGTTGGAGATGATAAACTCAACTTTTACTGTATACCCAACCCGGTTTTCTGATGAAGTTGTTGAATTGGTGAGTTCTGAGTTGAAATCGATGAATGGTTTGGGCGGTTTTCGATCGGTTAATGTGGTGTCTCCGACATTAAATCAAGCGAAATCGGCGTCGAGAAAGCTTTCGTTTATTGATGATTTGTGGTCGGTTTCAGCTCCACCGCCGCCATCACCGGCGGCGGCGGTGGTTGAGTTCTCGCCGGCGCCGGAGATCCACCCGCCAGCGCCGGCGAGTAGCCCGTCGCATCCGTACGGGTACAGTTTGCCGCCTTGTAATCCGTACCCTAACAGATACCATGCGGTTCCGCCGGTGGTCGGTGGTGGGCCGGTGGCGGCGCCGCCGATGGTCGGAAAAGTTGGTGTACCGATGGCGGCTCCGCCGATGGCTAAGGAAGAACTGTGGTGTGTGGCTAAGCCGAGTGTGCCGTCGGAGAAGTTGCAAGTGGCGTTGGATTATGCGTGTGGGGCCGGTGGGGCGGATTGCGGTCCGATCAGGCCGAATGGAAGTTGTTACTCGCCGGACTCGGTGGTGGCTCATGCGTCATATGCTTTTAATAGTTACTGGCAGAAGAACAAGAATAATGGCGGAATTTGCGGGTTTGAAGGGACTGCAATGCTCATTAGTTCCAACCCAAGTAAGACCCTTACTAGTTACTATTACTATTACTGTTATTATTATTGCAATGCTCGTTGGCCTCGGCCCAAATAAAATCACCTTTACTATTGTTACTGTCCTTTTTACTAATACTATTACTATTACAATTACCGCAATGCTCATTATTTTGACCCAAATAAGATCAGTGTTACTATTACTATTACTGTAATGCAGTCGACCCAATCGGTGGGGGCCGAACTCAACCCAGACTCAATTTACCTATGAAAATCGCAAATTTATACCACTGCGCCAGAAAACAGGGGGCCCTGGCCCTTCTTATCCTTCGTCCCTGGACCCAAACAAGAGTACTATTATTTTATTAGTAACATTACTAATACTATAACTATTAGTTAGTGTTACTAATTAATTTTTTTTTTTTTTATCCAGGAATGCGTATCTAATTTTGATGTTTACACGTTTGATATAATTATATATGCAGGTTTTCTTCACTGTCGTTTCATTCTTGCTTGAGTTTTGATGTTTTGGGGCGAATTTGGAGGAGAAGCTGCTTTATTTTCTGGGCAAGTTTTGCAATCCAATGCAGGAATGAGTTATGTATGATGCATTAGAAGTTATACTATTTATTTATTTAATAATAATGGAAACAGTTATATATCATGTTATATGGATGTGTATAATGATGCCATGGTTACAAATTACAATACATGTATATTTTTTTTAGAATATTTGTTACATGACTTTACATTTTTTATACGCGTATAGAGTAATATTATCTAGGCTTAGCCATATGATATGCGGCAGTATGTCGCATTTAGATTTGTGTGTGCATTGTTTTATACGCGTATAGAGTAATATTATCTAGGGTTTAACAGCTAAATATCGACACGTAACAAAACGTTCACATATTCATGACTGTATACATGAAAATGTGGAATGTTGCCTTTGATGTATAACACGACTGGTCTAAATTTTATGAGTTATCACGCGTTTTTTGCGGTAATATTTTACATTTTGCTCTAAATTTTGCGAAATAACATGCTTAGTGCGTTTGTGGTTCAAGGTTTTACGTCTATTTTTTGCGGTTTAAGGAACCCGTCACAACACGCAAGTCCTAAGTTGATTTAGTTACTTTTTCTATGTCTTATGTATGGTCTAATTTTTGCTAGTTAACGCACCACACTACGTGTGCATGATTCAACATTGTCACGTAAAGATAGTCCCATTGTAAAATGCAAATCTTAAATACTAGTTTAAAATTAAAATTTAAACTACATACATTATTTTAGTTTCTAAACTATCACTTTTTATGTTTAAGTAATCATTGTCAATACTTCATTACTAATTAAGTAATAAGTATTAATATAAATCATTACAAATTTTAAAATTTAAAAATATAAAGTAACCATAACTGGTAACATATATTTATATACAATAGACTAGAAACTTATATATTACACGAAATGAATAAAAAAATATTAAATACTTCTCACTAAAGGTTTATATAATGATATTTTTTAAATTAAGAAATATAATACGAATCGATGAAATAAGAGAAACGAAAGTTGGTCTCGTAACTTCTTACTTATTTGTTATTGTATAGATAGATATCGCTGCTATAGTGCTATGTTTAAAGCTTTTTATGTTATTAAAGGGAAAAGTTAGTTACATTCCAAGTTCATAAACTGGGCAAAGAATATATTTCTTTCCTAATGATTACTTCAAGTTATTAAATATATTTTATGGTTTGGTGAATATTCTCATTAAAGTAAGAAGCATCTAATTTTTTTAGATGTTTTCAATTCCTTTAGCAAACAAATTATCATATATTTTGCATTGAATTTATTAAGTTGATTATAAGAAATAAGAAATAAAATCCAAAGCTTAATGAATATTATCGAAACCTGAACCGGTACTGGTATTCAAACATGTGTCGTTATCTTTTGGGCATATAACGATTGTCTTTTACTTGGTTACTCTTTTGGTTGCACTACTAACTGTCGGCGTTGTAACGAACCGAATTATACCGACCAAAAGTGAATTTCTAACCGCATTAAGAGGAGGAATCCCACTATCTTGATGTATTACAATGAAGTTTATATCTAAGTAATTAATAACTTTATATTAAATTGTAAGAAATTGTAATCATGAGGGAAGGATGTCGGTAAAATTTAAGTAATTACAAATTTCATTGACTAAAGTACAAACACTTAATGCATTTGTAAAAGGGTAAATTAGTCTTTTACTCATCAATATTAAGTTTAATGATTATAAACAATAGGGCAAGTTCAAGAGCTCCAATTTTCACTTTATATTGTCTCATTTAATTAACCTTCTACTCCTCTCTAAACATTAAACCACCACCCCTTCATTTCCTGTCCTCACAACTACATATTGTAACCGTTCGGCCAAGAATCCCTACACCTCATGTGCTTTTTACCCCAGAACACTATGTTTTTCTACTGCCTGCTCTTCCATCCATCCTATCAGTCCAAAAGCTTACATAGGAAACAAGAAAAGAGATGGATGGTTCAATCAGTAATGGTTTTATTTGGTCTACTATATAACGATGGTGTGATGGTTGGCCAACTTGGTGTAGCGGAGGTAAGGCAAAATAGTCATTTAAGGTTTGAGAATCATCAACCATGATATAATTCCTTTCTTTCTGATTGTTCATTGTTGTGTTTATCTTGGTATCAAGGTCATCAATCATGATTGTTTTTTTATTTAGTCTTTTGTGGCTTTGTTGGCTTTCTGTATGTTTCGATTGAGCCTAAAATTGTTGTTGCGTGGCTATGGAAGCGGATGATCGTCAGATTCATAATCATTTTTTATAGGTGACTGTGAGCATTGCTATTTGGCTTTTTGTTTCGGTTTTGAATTGAAATGGGATAGAAGAAGGCATGCTTTGATTTTAAGAAGGAATACTTGGGTGCATTTTTTTAAATTCGTTTTTACTTTTGAAGCAATAAAAGAATTTTAATCATCGCTCGCTCTAAATTGGTATGAAGATGTACCAGTTAATACAACAACGAATCAAATTAAGGGATGGAAGGTATGCTTCAACTATGCATCTGTGGTTCAACAGTATATATTTGTGTTAATTTGCTAATCCTTACTTTGGGTATTTTTCTTAAAATTTCATAAGGTCAACCTCCAAAAAAGATAAATGCTATGCACACCAGAAATTAAAGGCTCATGTTGAAGATGCAAAAATGTTGTCATAGAAATTAAAGGAGGTTAAACAGAAACTACACGGAGGATAAGAGAAGTCGGAGGAGACAAAGACCGAAAATATTATCTTATTTTTTTATTTTGGATTTTGATGAAAGTACTATTACTATGTAAAGGAGTCCAAGTTTCTTTTTAGTGCTCAAACTGAATCAAGACTGATTGAACCAATCTGTAGAGACCTCTAAGTGTAGCGTTTGTCGCTGCATCGTGCGGGTCTCCCACTAGTATATAGAGAAACACGAAGACTTATAATGGGCATGTATGATTGTATCAAATCAAGGGCATCATTTATTATAGACAAGATGGGCTTTAGGCCTTTAGAGGTGGGCTTTATATCAATCACAAATTTAAAACTTGAGCTCAAGCCCAACTGTAAAACACTTGTCTCGAAGTCAATGAGCCTTTTTTTTTTTCTACGTTGTAGATCGACGAAGTTTTTTTTTTTTTTTTTTCATTCATACTAGCAAAGGAGAGTAATTAAAGAATAATAAAACTAAATGATAAATTAAAAAGTGTGTATATTATATAAAAAATAAATATAATGGTTACAATTAAAATAGAAAAAGACATTGCATACCCGTTTTATTAACTCGTAGCTCATCACCGGTATAATACTATTCATTAGCAACACATTTGTTAGTACACGCTATTAATCTACTATTGTTTAAGTTTTAAGTTGAGTTTGTATCAAAATGATGTAACATATATAAATAAAAATACAAAAGTAAAATAACATTGCAACTAGGAAACCTAGAGGTAAATTAGCAAACCTTGTGCATGCACCATGCGCGATAGATATATGTAACGTTTTGATCAGTGGATCTAGAAATAATTTTGAGTAGCAACATTCAAATTTTTTTTTTCGCCATAGTTTCATACAATGTAAAGGAAATAAAGATAACAACATGATAATAGATAATGTTAGACACATACTTAATAGATTCCGCCCCTTCGGTTCTTGAAAGCTTAAAATCGAGCCATTATATCATCTTCTTTTACTTTATCAAAAGTGTCTCTTTCAACCGCACAAATCAAAGCATTGTTTAAATAGTCCTCACCCATTTTATTGCGTAAATCCGTCTTGATAAGTCTCATCTTAGAAAAACACCTCTTAACGGTTGCGGTTGCAACCGGCAAAACTAATGCTAATTTCAACACCCGATAAACCAAAGGAAAAGTTTTATGTTTTCCGGTTTCCACCATTACACGAGCAAGATCACACATTCCATTTAGTTTAGCAAATTTATCATCTTCCTTTAATGTGTGATAAAATACCGAAAGATCACCCGAAAGACATCCTCTTTCCTCTTCACTAAAATCATTCGGATACATCTCACAAAATGCTAGGATCTTAGGTATGTCAAACTTAGAAAACGAATCACAAGGATTTAAACCCGACATATTTTCTATCAAAGTAGTTGATACCTCACTGAATCGACTTCCAAGTTCTTGAATTTGCAAATCCAAAACCGTATTAAAAACTTCAACTTCAAAATGATGTCGGTTAGTACGTAACGACATTCTTAAGGTTTATTTAATTACCACAACTTTTCGACATTTCTACCATTTCAATCTTATTTTTTTTTCACAAAAAGATGTCACCTTTGCCAACATTCCATCAAACCCGTTTTGTCTTAAATTATTCAATGCTCGTTTCGTTCCGTTTATCAATTTAGCCGCTTCTAACAAATCTTGACTCTTTTTTTGAAGATGTTTTGATAGAGCATTTGTGAGGCCTAGAATATCATCTAACAAGTGTGTATAAAACACAAATTCAAGCTTCTTAAAATATAATAAAATACCTCTTGCATTAGATCGTTGTTGAATACTCTCCTTCTTCTTTAATAAAAGCAAGTACTTCGACAACTTCCGGAATTAATTTAAGCAAAATCATAATTGTTCTATGATGAGAACCCCATCGATGGGCTGGGGTTAGGGTTTGGGTTGGTTGAGTTCTGTCCAATTCTGCTGTGCTCGATGAGTTGCTGCTGTCTTTTTTATTTATTTATTTATTTATTTTTTTGTCACAAAACAATAATCGTGGGCTTTGTGAGTTTGTGGTTTTGGATTTGGGTTAAGGGGTGAGGTGGGCTTGGGTAGTTGGGTTAAAATGTTAAATAGATGATAGGTATTAGATAAATAATGGTGGGCTTTTAGTATTGTAGGATAGGTATTAGATTAGTTAATTGTTTTTTGAGTTATCATTAGTCGAGTTCGGTAAATATTTTTTCGAGTAACGTATAATTTCATTTAGTAGTAACGTATATTAAATTTTAGTAGCAACGTAAATTTTATTTCAGTAGTAACGTTTTTGAAAAATCGTAAAAAAAAATTCCACTATGGGCGCGCGTTTCAGGAGCCGCGGGCGCGGCACCTAGTATAACACTAGGTCCGCCCCTGGTTTTGATGGTACACTTCACCAATTTGTGAGAGGTGGCAACCTTGTCTCGTTTGAATTGTGATCAATCATTCATTTTAACTTCGTTTTGGACACAGTTTGATTCGCTGCAAAGCTCTCACATAATATAACACAAACACAATATAATAACTACACTACAACATATAATAACTATACTACTTACATAATCATTCATTCATTTGTGCCTATAGTTAGTGGAACAACACATTTTCCACTTGGTTTAAACAAACAAAATTTCACCAATTTTTCCACCATAATACACATTCATGCTGTGTTGTTCAAAGAGCTCATAATTTTGCCCATCAAAAACAAAGTCCCATAATTTCGAATCTTGTACTATAAAAGCCCATATGGGCCAGAGACAAAATAAAGAAGATAAAAGTAGAGAGGTTGTGGGGGCTGATTGTAAACTATAAAGCGATGAATAACAAGCAAGCACCGATCAATGTTACCGTGAGTGTGCGACAGTCTGATCAAACCTTGGCTTTTTGAGACAACACACTGTTCTTAAGTCTATATCTAATCTCCAGCCAATATTATGCCACAAGTTTCCATCTTTTGTTTTTCCTTTTATGTTTGTGATCAATCCAAACCATTCATTTTTAGCCTTCACATTGGTCTCAGTCAGTCAATGTAAAAAGATCACGTCAATTTAGTGGAGTGTGGGGTTTCTTTTATCTTGTTTTGTCCCTATAATCTTTTTCTCCAATCCTAAGAAGATTGCAGCTCTACTGGTTGTTTTTTATTTAGTAGTGTATCTCGCTCATGAACTACTAGAGATTAGTTAACTAGTACAGATTATAGACTAAAGACGGGGTGAATAAGGCTTTAAGACGGGGTTTTGAACCCCTTCTTAAGCCATCGCGTCTTTTGGTCAATTCAGCAAGAGACGGGTTATTGAACCCCGTCTTTTGTCACTGAACCCCGTCTTTAAGGCTATACTTATATTATATCACATATAACAAAACCGCGTCTTTAACATGTTTGACCTCGTCTTTTTAGCACTTTTCAATATAATATTCATAAAAAATAACCCGTCTTTAGCACAATTTATAAAATAAATAAAAAAAATATTACAGAACTTGCTGTACAAGCATATATCAACCCAATACGTTTCGGTTTTCATACCAAATCAAAACATGCACATTGATTCAATCAACCTAATACATCATTCCGAACTTGTTCAAAACGATCCAATATACATTCAATCCGAAAACACAAAGCTAATCTAGCTAATATTTAAATACACATTCATCCACAAAGCTAATCAAACGAGTTAAACCTAAAATCAATGTCTAAAGCTAACCCTAAATAGAAATATCTAACTCAAAGTAAAGTAAAATCGGGATCAACAATTACCGATCACCTTCTTGTCTTGCTCACAACCACAACCAAACCGGACCATAAACGAACGTTCGTTAAAAGCTTGAATCAAGGTGCGCTTAAGTCAAAAAAATAAGTATGATTAATAAATGTGCCCGAGTCCATGAGGAACTTAACTTATTGTTATATCTATTGTTATTATTTTATGAATAACCACGGACCCCGCTGACGGGAGATCCACTCTACGTCCAGCAGACCTGTTTGTCTTTGGGTGGGCCGGGGGGAAACACGCTTGCGTCGACCTAACAGGTGTATCTCCCCTGGTTGGTTTGAGGGATAGTGGTTTTTTAGCAGGGCAAGCGATGCGGAAAGCGGAGGCGAAGAAAGTTGAGAAGCATGCTAAAGCTTGCGAGGATAACCAACACGTTTTCGTTCCCCTGGCATTTGATACCTTTGACTCTTTGGCACTGGAAGCCATCCGTTTCCTGACCAGAGTCCAACGGGTTATTCATAGCAGTGTCTCGACTCCGGGGGGCATGGTTTCATTTTTAGTAGGTTAGGGTTTACCGTCCAGAAAGGGGTGGCGGCGCAGCTTGTTGCCCGCCTGCCCGCTATCTTGATGTAATTAGTTGCGTTTATGTGTTTATGAAAAAAGAAAAATTAAATTAAAATGATAAAAATAACTAAATAATATATAACTAACTATACACACACAAATTAATTAAGTAATAAATAATAAACAATTTGAACCGGAGTTGAGTTTGAGCCTTAAAATCTACTCACGAGCTCTCGCTCACGCTCATGTGGTATATTTAAAGGAGTTCAACTTTTTTATTTCATCACTACTTGATTCAAATTAAAAATATAAAATACGAGAATACACGGTTCATTAAATCCTGGTATTATCCTATATATATCCTATATATTAATATTCCATCGTTCATGAATAGTGTTTTAAGAGTTATCCTAGCGACTGCCACGTTTGTGCTTCTGCTGCTGGACAGGTGCTGTGTTTGCAAAGCTTGTCATCATGCAGCTCATCTCTTAACCTCCTCTCTCCCTCACCCTTCTCTCTGTTCTTATCTTACCCACCGTGACTGCTCTCTCCCTCTCTCAAACCTAATCTCTTTACCTAATAAACCCTGATCTATTCTCTTTCCTCTTCATTTGCTCCGCACCCTAGCCCCTCACACCCACACCCACACTCTCTCTCTCTCAAATTGCTACATTCTGTTCCCGTGGGCCCACAGACTTCGCCTTTCCGAGGACGTTTACCGAAAAATGGGCTGCGACAGTTAGCGAAACATGGGCTGCGGCAGGAAGCTCTGGTGGTGACGATCTGGGTTGTCAATTGTCAAGCGAAGATGGTACGGTGGTTCAGGGGGCACAACCGCCATGTCATCGACGGTGATGCGTCGGTGTTTCTCTATCTCTCGCTTTTTTATTGATTGTGAGATTTGGTTTACTTTTTTTTTGGGTTTGTTGGACTGTGATTCTTCCTAGGGAATAGCTTATGGGTGATGAGGCTCTGGTTGTTAATTTGACTTGCAATGGATTTAGTTTTCGGTTTCTTATATTTTAACTTTCAAAGATGATGTGGTTGACTCGAATTATTTAAACAAATTTGAATATCGTACCAGCTTTATTTATTTTGATACTGTACAAACTTGATTTGATTGTATTTTTCAGGGTAGTTAGTTTCGCTTTCATGGATTGTGATTTAATTCGTATTTAGAGTCTGTTAGGGTTGTTGATTAAGATTATGTTGGTTTTGACTTTGTTTGTTGTAGTGTATTGAGTTCTTTGTATCTGTTTTGTGTGTGTTTTCTCACCTTTTGGTGTGTGTTTGTTGATGATTCTTGATTGTGATCGTTGTTGTTGGTTAATTACAGAATATTGGTTAGTGACCGAATGTTTTGGATCAATTGATGTAGGCAATTTTTTACTTAATTCAATTAGCAGTTATATTTGAGGTTTGAAAATTACAAAAGGTATACCTTTAAGGAAAAAAAATAGTGACATTTTGAATTGCATGTGAATTTGATTGTTTTTTAGAGCTATTGTTGTCATTTAGAGAGAAAAGTAAGCATAGGCGGTAGTTACCATATTGAGAATACTTGACGATGCACTGAAGAGATTCAATCTCGCTGAAGAGATTAAATCTCGACAAACAGAAGAGAGCGCCAGTGCATTTATATGATAAGATTAGTTTATTTGCGTCCTTTTGCTGATGCTTTCATGGGTTTGTTGCAGATCGGCTTCTTGAATTCGTGTTTGAGAGTTATATGGACAAAAATTTGAATTGTAAGTGTTGGTTTTATGTTTATGAATTGTTATTGATGGATTTGGTATTTGTTTTTTTAAGCTTACAGGTCAATTTTATTTGGAAAATAGAAGTATTTGATTGGGCATTTTCACATGGACATTGAGGAACATATATGGTTTTTTTATTTGGCGATTGTCTTTTGCCTGTTTTTTTATCGCCATTATTTCGCGGCTTCAGATTAGTGGTTTTCATCGGCATTAGGTGTGGCTGTGGAGGTCGGAGTTGCATTGTTGCTGACTTGCTGTTTCGCTCACGGATGTATGCTGCTTAGTGCTTACTTATGGGTTAGTGCTTTACCAAGTTCTAAGCATATTTCCTCTCCTTTTTTCCTGCGATTGCTGTTCTCACAAATGGTATCTTGAAATTATGTGTTCTTTTCTGCTACTATATTGAGCATTTACGTCAAAGTTAATAAACATGCCTTTGTTTTAAATGATTCATATTTTGTCCTTTTTGATGATTCGTATTTTTTACATGGTTTGCTAAGTTAATAAACATACCTTTATTTTGATGATCCATATTTGATACATGGCTTGCTGTTGTCTCTTCCTTAATGTGACCAAATGTAACTAATAAATGTGACTCAATTAATTAATGCTTATAACATAACTAGAAGCTTTTGATTTATTTGTTGTGCCATATGCTTCTCTGATTGCCTTTCAAATAATAACAATAATAATAATATGCTTATCTACCTATGTTTCTTATATCATCATTCGTGTCTACATAGTATGATTTCCATAATTTTTGTTATACAGGATCATCTCAGAGTCATTGAAGACATGGTGACATTTAGCTTTTCGGTTTCGCTTTAATTGCATTTGCTTAGGATGCTATCCAAATATTGTTAGTATGCTATGTGAATTTTTTAAATTGATATTTCTTTTGCCTGATTTATGTTATTATTTGTTAGAAGTGAAATTACATGAGTTTCTAATTGGTTTGGATTGTTGGTGGCAATAACGATGGAAGCCGACAGGTTAAGTGTTTGTGGCGCTGAGATGAATACGTCATCAAAGCCTCGAATAATCCAACGCTCAACGTTATCTTCCAGATTTATGCGATTACATGAGACATTGTAATTTTAATTTGCTCAAGGTTTTCTTTTGAGTCCTTTAGATTATCATGGTTAGTTGCATTTTATCTAACCTAATCATTTTTTTAGTGTTTAGATAAATAAGTTATGTTTTTTATGTTGTTTATTATTTTCTTAAGTAATCTAATTTGCCAAACACTCAGACATCATTATATGTTGATCCTCCTAAGATGATAACATACTGCACACCTTATGAAAATTTTAAATATTTCTTACACACTTCTATTTGTTGTTATCCATTGGTGACATTTGATTATATGTTTTTGATACTTAAATATGATAGATAGCCACTTTCAAATCACACATCCAGGTTGCTTAAAACATTTCACACTATTTTAGGGCTTTCATCCTTGATGAATTTTCGTAAAAGCTATCTAAGTATCATGAGACCTTTTGCTATATCTGTGTTAAAAAGGTATGACATAGTTTAGTTGTTTGACTCACTACCCATTCTCTAATCATAATTATTTTACTAGCTATTAGTCTGTTTCAGAGATATGAACCATGGACCATCCACAAATCCAAAAGGGGTATACGACAGCCCAGTGCATTCTGATGTTGAGGCGAAGCTGAGACATTTTTTTTATTGGCTTAGGGAATGCTGATAGAATACTTGGAATCCAGGGGTGCATCACTATCAACAATACTTTTTATACTATATGCTTTTGATCGATTTTGTACGCACTACAACAAATGTTCAGTTGTATGATGTATTTATGTTATGTTTTTCTTAGTTTTGTGCATACAAAAATGGGAAAGAGATGATTGTTACAACAAGTGCTAGGAAAATATGATCCCATTCCTGTGCAGCCTGACATTTAAATGTGTACGCCCTGTAATGCAAAGGCTGCAACTGTTGTTGGTGGGCTGTTGAGGTGTTGTCCCTGCAACCCAAGATCGGACAAAGAAAGAGGGATTCATAAAACAAGAAAAAAGATATTAAAAGAGAAACCAAAGTTTATGAGGTTGTCAATTGTCTTAAGAAGTGCACCGTTTTGCCGACGCAACGCGAGGCTGGGCAAACCACTAGTTGGTATTGATTGTTTTCATTCTATATTCATATTGTCAAGTGACGTTTGAAGATAATGAGGTTTAATTTGTCTTCTCTTTTAATCATATATTGTAATGCATGTACTCGAACTTTCAATTCTAGGTTTTTTTTTATGTATATCCCCTTACTAAGGGGCTGTTTGGTAGCATCTTAATGAGGCTCTTAACCATTCAGTGCTGAATGATTCAGCATTCAGTGTGTTTGTTTCAGCTTCTGAATGAAATGGTTAAGTCTGAATCATTAAGATTTGGGATGTTGCTGAACCATTAAGCACTGAACTATTAAGCACTGAACTAGGCTGAACCTTAATGAGGCTCCCCTACCAACGTGGGACAAGAAAACTAACCATTAAGAGGTCCAACTTAATGATTCAGCGCTTAACCATTCAGACCTCTTAATGATTCAGCACTTAATCAACAAAACATCCCCTAAGACAATGAATTACATATTTACCCAACCTCTAAAATTAATAACATATGTCCTCTCGGGAAGGATAAATATGTAATTGACATTTTACATTTATATGTTTTTTTTTTTTTTTTTTTTTTTTTTGGGGGGGGTGGGGTATGTAATTGACTTTTTAACTATATCTATTAAATGATTTAGCAAGGGAAAATATGTAAATGACCCTTCATTCTAATTATTAGTTTGATATCTTCATGTAAAAGGATTCATTATATGTTTCAAAGAAGACATTTTCATTATCAGTATGCTTTGCAATGACTAATCATAAAAGCCATGGACTATCGTTATCTAGGGTTGGTTTATTTCTAAAAGATCATCTTTTCAGGACAAGTGTATCTGATATTATCAAGAGTTAAAAAAAAGAGACGAAGTTAAAGGACTAACATTATATATAGAGATGGTAGCGTGACAAAAAAAACAACAAATGTTGTATAAAAAAAAATATTTAGAGAGTCATGAATTACTTTGTAGTTTTTATCCAATGTTTTATATAATTTTATTCAAAACATCTATTATAAATAATTTCATTGTAAAAATCATTATAAATGAAAAGTGGTAAACAACATTTAAAATGCAAAAGATGTTACGTGTGACAGATAACATCACGATTGTAACTTGTTAGATTAAATAATATACAAAAGGTTATTTTATTAATGGTAAAAGACCAAATTATCCCTTAAAAGAATTCAGATTCGAGGTGCTACCCTTTGTCATCATGATCCAAATTAGTGAATTAATTAATAGTTAGTCTCTGTCATTTGTCTCATGATATTGATGCATCCCGTGAATCATGCTCATTATAAAACAAGAAATGCAAAATTAAAAATAACTAAGTGCAATAAGCAATCAGCAAGGGATTTTAACTTTTTGTGTGATCAATGATTTGGCGCAATAAATTATAAGTTTTATAATTCGAAGCTCTCGATCCAACCAATTAAAATAAAAAAAAGTATCAACACAATGTATCGTGTATAATTGTTAAAATAGGTAATATTATTATTTTCTATCAATCTATTTAATATTAAGGTAAATTAGTTAAGTATTATTGTTTTGCGGACGATATTTTGTTAGTAGCGGAAAATAAACAAGACTTGAATGTAAGGTTAGAGGAGTTATGAGTAGATTTAGAAGGTAAAGGTTTAAGGATTAGTAGTTTTAAGACTGAATACCTTTACAAGTGATTTCAGTGGTGCAGATGACGATGAGGGCACCCAGATCAACATTGAGGGTCAAGTGGTGTCGAAAGTCAGGAAGTTCAAGTATTTAGCATCATATGTACAAAGGGATGAGGAGCTAGATAGTGACATGGAGCACCGAAAACGGGTTGGATGGTGCAAGTAGAAAGCAGTCACTAGGGTTTTGTGCGACAAGATGTTCCTGGCTAAGTAAAAGGAAAGTTTTATACAGTTGCAGTTAGATTTGCTATGTTATATGGAACAAATTTTTAAGCCATTAAGAAGACATATACTTGTAAAATGGAAGTAGCAGAGAGAGGATGCTAAAGATGGATATGTGGGCATACAAAGTTGGATAGGATAAGAAATAAGGTTTTTAGGGATAAATTTGAAGTGACTATATCGAATATAAGAGATGGGAGGTTGAGATGGTATGGGCATGTTAGGAGGAGACATAGGACAGCCACGGTTTGAACCGTGGAAACTCTTAGAGTGAAGGGGATGAGAGGTAGAGGCAGACCGTAACTAATTTAGGAAAAGCAAATTAGGCATGATTTGTTACACTTCCTCTATTGTTTACGTGCTTAGCTTTGTAGTGCTTGTTGGGGTTTATTGCATGTTATTGCTTGTTGTGTGTCTATAGGATGTAGTATTTGTAATATCATTCATTTTCAAAGTTATCTTCCCGCTTACCTTCTAAGTGATTTTTGGGTCCTTACATGTTATTACTCGTTGTGTGTGTTTGTATGAGACGTACATCTTTTTTTATCTATGTCTGGTCTCGACTTTAGAGCTGAGGATCTCACTAGAAGCAATTTCTCTACCTCTTGGGGTAGAGGTAAGACTTGCATACATCCCACCCTCTTCAAACCCGGCCAATAGCTTCGCTATGAGTGAGAATTTATTGGGTATATTATTTTTGTTGATAAATCAGAAGCGCACTACTTTTTTTTTTTTAATAAAGTAATAAAGTCTGTTAAGTTATTTTTTTAAACTTGAGCAACAAAGAGATAAACTTAGATAACTTTAGGGTGCGGAAAGCCCCACCCTTGTGGTGGAGTGGTATTAGGCATCCCATAATATATGCCTCACATCTCTCCATCTAGTCAAGTCAACACATTCCTCTTCATCTAGTCAAGTCAACACATTCATAATATATGCCCCACATCTCTCCATCTAGTCAAGTCAACACATTCAATGTCATTATGTATAAAATTATTTTATAGGAGGATTTGTCTCCTTAATTGTTGTACCTCTTCTTGTATATACATCCTTGTATTATCTCCATTCCAATCAATCAAAGTTGTTACACTTTCATGGTATCAAGCTTTGATCCATTGAATCCTAAAGTTCCCTTGCACTTCTTGCTTCTTTTTTTTTTCCTCAATTCTGCCCACCCGCCTATTTTTTACTGTTCTAGTAACACCTTTCCATGTCTACCTCAACCGAATTATCCACAATCCCTCTCCATTCCCTTAGCCATCTTATTAACATCAAACTCAATTCTACCAATTACCTTCCTTGGGAAAAGCAAATCACTCCGGTTCTATCGTACCTAAACCTACTCAGCCATGTTGATGGTTCGAAAATCTGTCCATCCCAAACCATCATCACAAACAACCAAACCGTCCCAAATCCTGCCTTCACCGAATGGAAAGCGGCCGATCAAAAAGTGCTCCTCCTCATAAACTCTACTCTAACCGAGGAGGCCATGGCCGAAACCATAGGCCATACCACCGCCTTATCGGTTTGGAAAGCATTAGCAAATGCTTATAACCATTGCTCAATTGAGCGTATTCACAATCTTAAGGATTCCCTTCGAAATCTTCAAAACGGAAACGGATCGGTTGCCGAATATGGTCGAAAATTCAAACTTATATCCGACCAACTTGCTTCAATTGGTCACCAAATCAGTGATGAAGATAAGCGCCATTGGTTTCTTTGTGGATTAGGCGCTTCATTTGAAAATTTCTCCACTTCCCAACGCACCATACATCCCGCGCCTCCGTTTCGTGATCTCCTCGCGAATGCGGAAAATCAAGAACTCTTTGTCCAAAACTTCATGGGACAACACCCACTGAAGCCGCATTTTACTCCAAACAAAATCGGCCCTCTTCGTCTTTCCGTGGACGAGGTCGTTCATACTCCTCAAGGGGTCGTGGTAATTCCTACAACAAATGTCCTCTCACTTGTCAACTTTGTCGCAAAGAAGGCTACTACACTAGTACTTTTCCCACTCTAGCCTCTTATGCGCAAAAAGCTCTCACTCTAGATGCCAATCTAGCTCAAGCTTTTAATGCGCAATGCAATCTTGATTCCGAAAATCCGGATTGGACGGCCGATTCAGGTGCAACACATATGCTAAATAATATCCTTGGTCTAAAGGTTTCTAAACCTCACAAGGGTAGCATGCGTGTTACCTTTGGTAATAGGCAATCATTACCCGTTACTCACATTGGGAACACGTCTTTAAATAATTCTATACCTTTACAAAATGTTCTTGTTGTTCCCAGCCTTACATAAAATCTTCTATCCATTAGTAGACTCACAAATGATTCTCCCGTTGATGTTTTATTTTCTAACAACTTTTTTCATATTCATGTCGTGCTTCGTTCAATAAATGGTATAGTCGCTTAGGACATGTTTCCTTTGAGACTATATCTACTTTGAATAAACTTGGTCACGTTTTTGTTACCTCTTTATTACTTAAACTGGGTTTATGCAACTCTTGTGAGTTATCTAAAGCTAAACATCTACCATTTATTGAAAACAACAAACGTGCTCAACAAGTTTTAGACTTAATTCATTGTGACCTTTGGGGACCCGCGCCAATTGCCACAACTGATGGATATTTTTATATTATGTAATATTTGTAGATGACTATTCTCGATTCACATGGTTTTATCCTCTAAAGGCAAAATCCGATTTCTACAATGTTCTTACCATTTTTCTAAACTTTGTACAAAATCAATTTTCAACAAGTGTCAAAGTTTTTCAAAGTGATGGTGGAACCGAGTTTACAAATAATCGAGTTCAAACTTGTTTTCAAAAACATGGCATACATCATCGCTTATCTTGTCCTTATACACCAGAACAAAATGGTCGGGCCAAACGTAAACATCGTCACATCACAGAAACCGGTTTAGCAATGATGGTTAATGCACATGCACCACCAAAATGATGGCTTGATGCTTTCACTTCGGCGACTTACATCATAAATCGCCTTCCAACAGAGCTTCTTGAAAACAAGACACCTTTTGAATTTGTTTTTAAACAACCTCCATCATACTCCAACCTTCGCATTTTTGGGTGTCTTGTATATCCATATCTTCGTGACTATACCAAAAACAAATTATTACCACGAAGTGCTCCTTGTATTTTTATTGGTTATAGTTCAAGATATAAAGGTTTTAGATGTCTTGATCCTTCAACGGGTCGAATCTATACGACTCGACATGCCAAATTTGACGAAGATGTGTTTCTCTTTCTTACCTCCTCCACAAACTCCGACACCACAAATCTTCCTTTCACAAATTTTGAAGATTTTTTACCTACCCCAACACCTCATAACCATCCTAACCCTACTACATCTCCCACCAAACCAACACCAACACCCACATGCTCTCAATGTCCTTTTACCCAACCCCATCACACTGACCCCTCACCTCACAGTCCCTCACCCGAACCCTCATCCCCAACCTCACCAAACACATCAACCGACCACTCACCTCTAAGCCCACCATCGGCCCAATGCTCTACAAATGAAACACCTTCACTCCCTACTGACCAAACACCCTCTTCGGTCCAACAGTCCAACTCGGCCCAACCTTCCAGCCCAGCTCAATCCTCTTCTTCAACTCAAACTCAATGCCCACCAAACTTACCGATTCCAAATACCAACAATCATCCCATAACCACTCGCTCCAAAAACGGTATTTTCAAACCAAAACACTTTGCTAACTTATCTCAATTTTCCACCCACCCTCTTCATCATTCCCTTTTATCATCCCACGTACCCAAAGGCATAAAAACCGCTTTGAAAGATGTCAAATGGGTTCGTGCAATGAATGAGGAACTCAAAGCCTTACATTCCAACAACACATGGCACCTTGTTCCTCGTCCCGCTTCCACTAATATCATCGGCTCTAAATGGATCTATCAGATAAAATACAAGTCTGATGGTTCTATTGATCACTACAAAGCTCGACTTGTGGCGCAAGGTTTCAATCAAATTCCGGGTCTAGATTGTTCTCATACTTTTAGCCCCGTTGTCAAGTCTTCCACAATTCGAGTTGTCCTAAGTCTTGCTACCATTCATCATTGGAACTTACGACAACTTGATGTCAACAATGCTTTTCTAAATGGCAAACTTACAGAAACGGTGTTCATGGAACAACCACCCGGCTTCCAAGATCAAAACTATCCGACTCATGTTTGTAAACTAAATCGTGTCATTTATGGCCTTAAAAAGCTCCACGGGCTTGGTTTCAACGATTAAGCTCATTTTTAACCACTCTTGGTTTCACATGTAGTCGAGTCGATCCATCATTATTTATTTTCAACAATAATGGTACTTTTATTTACATCCTTGTCTATGTAGATGACATAATCATCACGGGTAACAATGAAAATTTTATAAACAACTTTACTCGTCAACTACACAAGGAATTCAAAATTAAAGATCTTGGTTCCCTAAGTTTCTTTCTTGGTTTAGAAGTCACCCACACAAAAACCGGCCTCTTTCTCAATCAATCTAAGTATGCCTATGACATACTTTCTCGAGCCGGCCTTCTTGACTCCAAACCAGTTGCCACACCGCTCACACCCAAAGACATCTTCAACTCTACCGGTGAACCTTTTCATGATCCAACCCTTTATCGCTCTCTTGTTGGTGCCCTCCAATACTTAACTATAACCCGTCCAGATCTTTCCTTCACTATCAATCAAGCTAGTCAATATCTTCATAATCCTACCACTACTCATTTTCAACTTGTCAAACGCATTCTTCGTTACGTCAAGGGAACTTTATCTCATGGATTAACGTTTGATAGGCCACCTAACACTATTTTATTAGGTTTTTCTGTTGCAGACTGGACTCGTTGCATTGACACACGCAGATCAACATACGGTTATTGCATTTATTTGGGAGGGAATTTGGTATCTTGGAGCACAAAGAAGCAACCCACCGTTGCTCGTTCAAGTTGTGAATCGGAATATAGGGCCATGGCGAATACCGCTTCGGAACTTATTTGGATAACCCATCTACTACGTGAACTACATGCCTTGCCACCGGGACCGCCAACTCTATTGTGTGACAACAAAAGTGCTGTTTTTCTTAGTCAAAATCCGATATCACATAAGAGAGCAAAACACATTGATCTTGACTATTACTTCATTCGAGAGTTAGTTGCTGCAGGTCGGCTCCACACAAAGTTTATATCGACAGATCAACAAGTAGCCGACATCTTCACAAAAAGTCTCCCCAAGCCACTATTCGAAAAATTCAGAACAATGTTTCGTCTTCGACCGCCTCCGGACTCGCATTGACGGGGGGTATTAGGCATCCCATAATATATGCCTCACATCTCTCCATCTAGTCAAGTCAACACATTCCTCTCCATCTAGTCAAGTCAACACATTCATAATACATGCCTCACATCTCTCCATCTAGTCAAGTCAACACATTCAATGTCATTATGTATAGAATTATTTTATAGGAGGATTTGTCTCCTCAATTGTTGTACCTCTTCTTGTATATATATCCTTGTAATATCTCCATTCCAATCAATCAAAGTTGTTACACATTCAAGTGGCATTCAGGTGAAAAACGAATACAGGTTGTGCCGGTTTGACTCGGATGATAGGCGAGGTTTTACCGATTATTCCACTGTCGTGCCTTCGGGCGGGTGGAGGTCGGGGTTCCGCGCATCTGGGAGAGCCAAAGGGCTGACAGTAGTCGAGTAGTCGACCTCGACCACAACGCCTGGTGTCAAGGTGGTTGGCACGTCGTTCCTTGTCGTTCAAAAAAAAATTTAAGCTGCGGAAAAGTTTACTCTTATTTTAGACAAAGTATTTTAAACAAATTTACATTGCACGAACTTAATCAACTTTCATGTTATCATTTCTAATATGTTTTTATAAATAATTTGTTTTGTTGTTAACTTGTTTAATCAGTTTAATAATGTTAACCTAGTTGATTCAATAATCGTTTAAAATTAGTATTAAACAATAATGTGTGTATAATTTCTAAGTTCAACGTGCAAATTACCCGTTTACAACTCTATTATAGCTTGTCTATTCATTTACAACTTGATTAAAACTCACTTATAGAGCGTTAAGCTGTTAAGATAAATTTGTTGTACGATTTTAAATGTGTCTATAATAAGGATTAATGTCTTTAATACAAATAAACGTGTAACTTTTATTTGGGTTTAACATTCTCATTTCAGTCAGGTGATATGAACCTATTAGCCTAATAAGATCACCACCCTAGTTAAATTTAGCACATTAAACTAAGAATCACTATTAAAAGATCAATTTAGTCCATAAACTTTTTGGTGTACTTGTTTTTCTTTCTTTAATTTGCAAATCCGGATGCATATAGGGGTGAGCATTTAAGAAAAACCAACCCGACCCGAAGGATACCCGAACCGACCCGAAAACCGAAACATCTATAAATCTGGAACCGAAAAACAGAACCTATATTACAGTTCGGTTTCGGTCCGTTTCCCAGGGGTTCCTCGGTCCATTCCTTAAAAAACCGACCCGACCCGGCCAAATTTATACATGGCTGCAGTGCATGAGGATGACGTAATATTATATATCAATATATCATATCATCATAATATTACATACGGCTCCATTGTTTGTGATCGTCTCAATGATTCATATTCATATACTAAAGAATCTGATATAGAAATCTTTAATCTAAACAATATACTCCAAACAATATGATACCAATATCTTAACTAATTTAGTTATCATCTACAATAGAATAGTGTATTTATATCATCTACTTTGTATTTGTGGAGTGTAAGTGTGTAGTGATTGATTAGAGGCAATAACATATGCCTGGATGCCAAATACAACAACAATCAATTGAAGATAAAAAGGCTTGGATGCTTGTAAAATAGAGGAGCGCAACTTTTGTTCAAGTTATTGAATTTTATGTAGATCATCAACATAGGGTATGTTTGGCAAGGAGCTTTTAAGAGCTTTTAGGAGCTTCAAGCTTCAAGCTTTTAAGAAAAAGCTCCTACTTAATAAAAGCCTTGTTTGGTTGAAAGGGCTGGAAGCTTTTAAGTTAGAGAAAAAGCTCTACAGTAGTAGCTTTTCAGAAAAAGCTCTACTAGCTACAAGCTTTTAATTATTAAATGACACAAATACCCATTCTATTTTAAAAATAAAATAAAAACCTTCTTTACAAGCTTTTAATTATGACCATTTTGGTCATTTTATACATTTTATTAAAAGCTCCAGCTACTCTGCCAAACACCAAAATATATTTAAAAAGCTTCCAGCTAACAGCTTCCAGCTACCAGCTTCCAGCTTCCAGCTACCAGCCTCCAGCTAATTTTGCCAAACATACCCATAACATGTAATGTTATTAAAAGTCATGTCCAGGGGTTGTGTTATTTAATATATTGGATTGTTATTGTTAATAACCTGGGCTAGGCTCATATTTGTGTTTAATTTTGGGTCGGTCCAGAAACATTCGGTTTTTATATATATAGAACCGACCCGACCCAAAGAAACTATTATATTCAGAACCGAAAAGAAACCCGACCATATGTCATCGGCCCGAGTCTCGGTTTTTTTTTCGGTCCGTACCTTTTTTTTGCTCACCCCTAGATGTATATTCATCACGTGGATCTCTTATTAGAAAGTCAAGGTAAGTTTTTGTATAAAAATAGATCTTAATGTAAGAAGTGAGCAAGAGAATTTTATATTACTTTTGGTTTGAAATTTTCCTCCATCTTATTAAACATGTTTTTAGTTTGCAAATCTAAAAACAATTGTTTGATTACTCTAGCAGAGTAATTGTAGTAATTACTCTATCTATAGAAACTCTAGAATAATTATTGTAATTACACTGTGTTAAGAATGTGTGTCAAAATCATAGGTCAAATAAAGTCAAACTGGTTAGTCAACATAAGTCAACATGGACACGAAAGTTTCTAATAAGTCCAGGGACCCGTTATGACAAATTTACAAAGTTTTTTATGCTTTATAATAGTTTAGTCGAATAAGTAAAAGGCTGATAAAGTTGGAGGGCCTGTTTTGTCATCTGTGAATTCTCTAACAGACTTTTAACCGTCTGATTGGGAATTAGGGCTATATAACTAGGGTTTGATCCATTTAGCTTAGTCAGTCAAAATTACATTTCAATTCCTTTGTAATTTCTTTTCTGTTTTCATTAATAATAATCATTTGAAGCTTTTGATTACAATTCTTGATTCAATTTCATAGATTGTTTTACAACAATTAGTATCAGAGCCTCATTGCTCGATTTCTGTGAAATTGGAGTTTGTTATCTACAATTAAGATCAAGAATGGTGACCACCAAATTCGAATTGGAGAAATTTGATGGGAAGAACGACTTTAGCCTGTGGAGATTGAAGATGCGGGCTCTTCTTGTTCATCAGGGGGTTGTAGATGCCTTGTTGGGAGAAGCCAACTTGTCTGCTGATTTGTCTGATAAAGAGAAGAAGGATATCTTGGAAAAGGCTCACAGTGCTATTGTTTTGAATCTGGGTGACAGGGTCTTGAGAGAGGTGTCAAAGGAACAGTCTGCAGCAGGGGTTTGGGCCAAGTTAGAGAGTCTCTACATGACCAAATCCTTGGCTAATCGACTGTATCTGAAGAAGAGGTTGTACACTTTTCAGATGACACCAGAGAAATCCATTGAAGACCATACAGATGAGTTTAACAAGCTTGTTTTTGATCTTGAGAATATAGAAGTGACTGTTGATGAGGAAGATCATGCTATTCTGTTCTTGACATCACTTCCACAGAGTTTTGAACACTTTGTGGATACGTTGATGTATGGAAGAGACACTCTTACCATGGAAGAAGTCTTAGCAGCCTTGAATTCAAGATAGTTGAAGAGAAGGTTTGAGCCTAAAGAAGAAGGTGGAGAAGGACTCTTAGTAAGAGGGAAATCTGATCAGAAAGGTTCAAGGTTTAAAGGTGAATCAAGATTCAAAAGTAGGTGTTTCATTTGTAACTCAGAAGATCACTTGAAAAGAGATTGCCCTGAATTGAAGAAAAGAAGGAATGAACAGAGGATGGATAATCATAGGCAGCAAGAAGGTGATTCATCTGATGAATGTGATGTTTGTGATGTTCTTGCAGTGACTTGTGAAGATTTCTGTTCAGAGAAATGGATTATGGACTCAGGGGGGGGGGGGGTCATATGGTATGACATATGATCAAGGGTACTTTAGGAATTTGAAGTATGGTGACTTTGGTAAAGTCAAGGTTGCTGATGGTAGGATTTTTGAGATAAAGGGTATAGGATCAGTGACATTCAAGATGGACAGTGGCTTATTGGTGAATGTGCATGGTGTGAGGTATGTACCAGATCTTACAATGAGTTTATTGTCATTAGGTTATCTTTAAAAAGATGGATGTCATGTGATTCTTAAGGATGGTAAGGCCATTGTTATGAAAGAACACATGATGGTATTATCATGAACTAGACAGAAGTGTGATGTTTATGTTCTTGGTGGATTTGTGATGAAATCTTAAGAGATAGAGTCCAGTTGTCATGGTGATGAACAATGGTTAAGCAGATCCTGTGATGTTGGACAGGTTAGTGTCTTAGAGTTGTGTATGATTGGTGATGATCATAGTGTTTCTAAGGTGAAAGAATCAGTTTTTTATGGTGATAAGTTTGATATGACAATGGGTTGGATTCTAGGAGAAGGAGATGGAAATCTTTTGATTAATAAAGATGTTGTTTCTGGAAGGGTATTTCTGGAAAAGTTTAAGAGGATAAGTGGCTTAAGTTTGCATAAGTGTTCTAGTCAGAAAGATTGTATGGTTTCAAGAGCAGGGGAATGGTTGCTCTTGAGAAATCCTGAAGATGTAAAGGTAATCAAGATAAAAGGACTAGAGGATGGGAAGCCAAGTTTGAAAGATAACACGTATATGCTATGGTTGAAGGATGTTTTGACTAAGGTGGAGTGTGCACATGTGAATGTTCAAATTGAGGTGGAGGTGTCTGATGGATGTGCAGGAAAAGGTGCTCATTGGGTCAGTGATTTATTATGTGAAAGGCAGGACTGTTGTGATAGTGACAGGACCAGAAAAGTTGCAGCTGTGAAGTGTTTGGCCTTTTGTGAAGATTCTGGTTTAGCATCTGAATTAGTCAAATGGGTGAAGATAATGAATTTTGAAACAGATTCATTATGGGTTGATGATGCTTGGTTAGCTGTGATCCGGTCTGAACTGGTTGAGAAGGTCAAAAATTGTTGTAGGGGTAAAACTGTCATGTTATGTGGTGGTTCTGTGTGTGCAGAGTTGGTTGACTGTGAATGGGTCAAAACTGTGAGTGTTTCTCAGGTCTTGGAGTATTGTTTGAAGTTAGAAAACAATGTGCCATGTGGGTTAGTTATGGAGACTGCAGAAGCATTAGGAACAGTTAAGGAAAAATGTTTGAAGGAGGGCATTATGGTCCAAAGTGATGATAAAGAGAATTCAGCAGGTTATGGTGATCTAGATAGTGCTTGATTGATGTTAGATTCATGTTTGGATGGTTGAATAGATGGCTGGATCATGATTGTTGGCACAAGGTGGAGATTGTTAGAAATGTGTGTCAAAATCATAGGTCAAATAAAGTCAAACTGGTTAGTCAACAGAAGTCAACATGGACAGGAAAGTTTCTAATAAGTCCAGGGACCAGTTATGACAAAGTTACAAAGTTCTTTTATGCTTTATAATAGTTTAGTCGAATAAGTAAATGGCTGATAAAGTTGGAGGGCCTGTTTTGTCATCTGTGAATTCTCTAACAGACTTTTAACCGTCTGATTGGGAATTAGGGCTATATAACTAGGGTTTGATCCATTTAGTGTCGGTCAAAATTACATTTCAATTCCTTTGTAATTTCTTTTTTGTTTTCATCAATAATAATCATTTGAAGCTTTTAATTACAATTCTTGATTCAATCTCATAGATTGTTTTACAACATACTGCTAGAGTAATTATACAAAAAATAAATATTTTTTTATAACAAATTGAAAAAAATTAAAAAATAAAAAATCTACATTCACTTTTCATATTTAGTATATAGTATATTAAAACACATTTGATTATTACCCTACATATAATTTAAGGGTGGAACCCATTACACTATCACACTCAATCACCATTTTTTTTTAATGGTAAATTTCTACTCAATCACCATTTGACATCTCGTTTTATCACATTTTATCACTAAATTACTATCACATTGTGGACACCCATCACATTCCATCACTAAATCATTCCACACCAATCACAAAAAAGCAATTAATCACATTATTCCATCACATCCCAAACAAAACAACCACGCCACCATCCTCCTTTCACAATCTTGATGTGCATCAAGAAAAATTGAGTTTTTCACCTTGAAATTTGTACTTAGAGTGGTGTTTCACACTATCACCTATCACGCCCCATCCAGCCTAATTATATAAAATGTTAAATTAAATCACGTTTGATTCCTATATTTTTTTTCTTCATAAAATAAAATTTTATAAGTAGAGTAAAGATCAAATACAAAGTGTTTTTTTTGTAAGAACTGTGAGAATCAAAGAGGTAAAAAAATTTTATTTTTTTTAGAATTTTTTTTTCATGTGCTTAAACATACATTCTAGATGAATAATACAAAAAAAAAAATTAAATTTTTTTAGTGTAATTACGTCATTAAAGTAAATACATTAATTTACACTAAAGTAATTATGTAATTACTCTACACGTAATTACTCTACACCATTTTTTTAGATGAATAATACAAAAAAAAAATTAAATTTTTTTTAGTGTAATTACGTCATTAAAGTAAATACATTAATTTACACTAAAGTAATTATGTAATTACTCTACACGTAATTACTCTACACCATTTTTTTTTAGTTTTCAATACTATAATACATGTTTAACAATATGGGAAAAAAAAATTTGAATTTTTTTTAAAAAAATACTTTCCTTTAATTCTCACAGTTCTTACGAAAAAACACTTTGTACCGGATCTTTCCCCTTTATAAGTATTTAAGTGGACTATAATTGTTTTTTAACGAAACTCATATTTGAAGGAATTGAAGGATTTTCTTTTCCTTTTTTGTTTGGTTGAAAAGAAAATCATTTATGTTTTTTAAATTTGTTAAAGTTATATAGATATCGAAATATTGTGATAGTGACAACGATCATGAAAATGGTGTGGAGTGTGACTAGGGGTGCTAAAAAAAATTGGATTTGAAACCGAACTTAAAATATCTTAAACTTCCATATCCAAAATACCCAAAAATTAGATAATCTGAATTTTCATATTCTTATTCGAAGGTGGATTTATAAAACGTTTGGATACTTACTAGGATATTCAATATCCTAAAACTTAAAAAATAGTAAAGATATATTATATGGGCACTAAGTTAGTTTAAATATAATAAAAAAATAGTAAATAATCGGATTTAGATGTGAATTTCTAATTATATTTTGTTTTCAGTGTTACAAACTTGAAAAATCGAATACATGTAAAGTATTTAGACTATGCACGAAAAATGAATTTATATTCACTGTTTGAAACTTTCTCAATATTTGAAAACTAGATAATCTGATCTTGAACACTCTTGTGACCATGGCGGTGGTTGTAAAGTCACCTCTCTTGTTGAAACCCTCCACCATATATCATTTAAAATTTTATAAAAACTAAAATATCAAAATATAATATATACTACTAGCTGATTACCTCGAGAATGTTCCGGGTTGAAAAATCTAATATTACTTAATAAAAAAAGGATAAAAGAAGTAAACAGTCTCAACCTCTTTTAATGTTAAAGAAAGTTGTTCTAATGTTTATACTATCAAAAGTGGTTCTCATGCTGCGTTCTTAAAAAATCTCAACCTCTTTTAATGCTAAGCATGTCGTTATAGCACATGAACATGGACAATTCATATATGTAATAGTAGGTTCAAAAACATATATACTATCATAACATGATTACTGACTTGTCTATATATGATTAAGAAATTACCTAAATACATTGTGTTTTTTCTGCATGAACAAAAACTCACTAAAAAAACATTTTTTTCGTTTTTGTATAGCACTATATATGGTTATGGTTGGAAAGATAATAAAGCGATCGTTAATTTGGTGTAATTTTTTTTTTCAAAAAAATGTCATACATAAAAGTTACTAACGTTTAAAAATTGTGAGCGGAAAATAAGAAAAAAATAAAGATAAAAATATTAATTAACATTTTTGAAATTTTAAAATAATTAATAGTTTACTAACATTTAAAAAATGTGAGAGGAAAATAAGGAAAATATATTAATTAATATATTTGAAATTTTTAGATAATATAGATATAGATCTTATTTAAAAATACAAAATAAATAAATTTAAAAGAAAGCTTCACATGATGCCACATAGCACATTCAATGAGGGTTGAAGCCTCCATTGAATGCCACCTCATACAAACTCAATTCTTTTATTATAAGTTACTAGACTTTTGCCCGCGTTTACATGCGGTTCAATAACGTACAATTATTTTGAGAGGTTAGACGTAAAAAAAAAGTAGTAGAAATATTTTATTAAAATGTAAAAGAAGACAACACACATTTTAGTCAAATATCACTAAATATTTCTTTATACACCGATTTTTGTGTTTTAGTCTTCACCTTCTCATCATATGTAACCTCGGGCCGTTACACAAGCCATTTTGTTGATCTATGTTTTAAACAACATAACGGGAACAACGATCTCTAGTGCTAATCAAAGATTAGGAAATATATAAATTTTTAAACAATTAAGGACATCACAAAAATATAAATATTCCTGTGAACAGTTATTAGCATTTAAAATTTTAGAAATAATAAAATTTTAATTTTATAAATGTATACTAAATCGAATTTAAAATTTTCAAATTTTATGTAATTCGAAATTTTTAAATTTCCAATTTTTTATTATAATTAGTATAAATATGTATAATTGATATTAATTGTAACAATTTGCTTAATTTATGGTAACAACTTAATTTGGTTTTATTAATATGTTGTAAATCATAAAGTTATAATTTTAATATTATTAAATTTTTTTCAAAATTGTTTTATTAATATTATTGACTTTATTAAAAATCTTCAAAAAAAAAAATTTGTAATAATAATGTTACCTCCTAAAAATATATTCTATAATTAAAATTTTTAACCAAATAACAAATTAAAAAAATAAAATGCAAACAAACAAATTATTTAAATGAAATTTGTCCAAAAAACCAAACAAACCATAAACAAAACGAAATTATCCAAAAAACCCAACCAAGCATAAAAAAAAACAAAATTGTCCAAAAAACCAAACGAAGCATAAATGTTTAAAGAAATTGTTCATTGTTCCTATTTCTCAACCTTAGGAACCAAAAGGGGGATCTCAGGTGATTTCTTTGCAGCTTTTGTTGTAGATTCACTTGCATCATCATCAAGGTCATACACTTTGTCCAGGCTACGCTTCATTTCCTCATCATCACGTACAACACAAACTCTAGAAGATGACTCTGGAGTAGTGTTATCTCCAACAGAATCCTACAATATTAAATGAAATGTAAAAATTGTTAGAATAAACTACATTAAAAACTTAATTATAATATATGATTAAATAAGTCAAAGAACAACCTTCAAAGACAATGCATTCTGTGTTGAAGAGTCATCTATATCAATGTTTTCAAAAACAGTTTGATCGAGCTGAAAAAAAAACATGTAATACTTCAAAGGAAACGTTGATAATAAAAACAAAAAAAATTAATAAGAACAATAATAAACATGTACTAATGATTCATAAGAGTAATAATAAAGGAATATTTCAATGATAATAATAACCTGAATGTCAGGGAACCTTTGTTCCAGCGAAGCAACTATTGAAGAATCATCGGTAAGTTTGCGTATACCATAACCATCCAGATTCTTATCAATGTTAAATTGCCCAATTTTAATCTTGAATGCAAACTTTTTATCTTCAAATGAAGCAAATTTAGCAGGAGTTATTTTGTCTTCAACACAAACCTACATAAAAATTTTCATAGGTAACATTAGGTATAATAAAATATATTGTTTAAGGCAGAAAAAAATAAATTACCTGCTTGGATTTTTCTAGCAGCCGCATCGCTGACATGCCCAACATTTTTTTCGCTTCTCAATCAAACAATGTGAGTGATGTTATTCCAGTACAATCTTGTACCCTTATTGGAATTCTAAACCTAAAGTAAGTAATAACAACAAATTATTTACTAAATAATATCGTAAAATTTTAACTTATGTTTATGAAAAATAATTCTTACACAGGATCAGCAGATACAATATGCTTGGGACAGTCATTGTTGGTGCAAACCAAAACCTGCTTAAATGAATTAACATCTTTTTCATCTTCATCATCAGGTAACATAAGAGTTGGCTCAACCTTGCGATTACATCCCTCACAACCTAGGTAATACCAATCATTGTTGGCATCCAGACCCTTCACTGTACCAACAACAATGACTTGTTTGTTGACATGCAAAATAAAATAATATTAATGTCAACATTTAATAAAAAAATAATTCCACACAAAATGACTATTAGTGTATACATTAAAATACATAAGTGATAATCTTTTGAATGGAATATAAACATTCATATTAGATTATTATAAGTTGAAACTGATGTACCTCTGTTATTAACGGAAGATCATGAATACTGCTAAAATGGGTCTTGTTCAGAAATTCATCTGCCAAATTCATGCTTCCAGAAGATCCGAGAGATCGTTGAGCAGAAGATGATCAACAGATATCAACTTTTCAATATAACTGTAAATAAAAATAAATACATAAAACAAATAACACAATAAGTATATTACCTTTTCTTAAAAGCCCGAATATCATCAATGTCTTCATTAATAAATAGTCGAGTGATATAGAAGCCATTTTGAACGCTGACATTGCCTTTAAATATAAAAAATAATTAAAATGTATAAATAACCATAAAAGTAAAAATATTTAGTGTATTAAAAAAAACTTAATATATGACAAACCTTTATAATTGTTAAAACTACCGAATTGAACAATCAGGACAACATGAACTTCATCTTCATTTTGCTTGATGTACCCAAACATCTGCTCACTATACTCATCCCACAAAGAACAACTGATTTTGATCCCTCTGCATATAAACATAAAGTTGGTTAAAATAAAACTATCTTTTGTATAACAATTTATTGATTGTATAATATAAGAAAAAAAAAAGCAGAAATCATTATCAAATAATAAAAGATGATTTGTAAAGATGAAACACATACTCTAAATCAATCAACATAAGGGTCATCTTGTTTTTCAAACCGGCTTTTGTTTCGGTCGGTTCTGGTGGAGTCCATTCATCAACATAGCCAATGAAATCTAAAAAAAAATTATTAATTTATACAAATACATTATTAAAAAATTTAAAGAGTAATACAAAATATATTAAGTGTGATTAAACAAACCAATTCTTTGTTCCTGAGGAAGGTTGCCACTCTTAATTGACTCAAAAGAAGAAAAATTAAAACCATACTGACTTCCTTCAAACCTGTTACATTTCGTAATGCTTGTTTCAAAAGTAAACGGAAGAATATCGTTTTTATCAAAATGTTTAGTAGATTTGTTTTCAGCCAATTGGGAGTTATAGATATAGTAAGCTTGATTTTCATGTAAAAATTTTTCATGTTTTTTCATGTATCTACTCCACACAATAGCTTGCATTTTGGAGCCCTGTTTAAAAATTATAATGAAACAAAATAAAGTTAATCAGAATTATTATTAACAATAATATGTTAACAACATAAATGAAAAAAATCAATACGTTAAACACTAACCTGCTCATCCATCAGAACCATATATAGACAAAGAGTTTCTGCAAGATTCTTGCGGTTTGGTCGCTTCCAAATCCTAAGCACCTTAGCTTTGATTGTATATTGAGACATCCTCCAATTGATGTCATTCAAAAACGTAATGTTATTCGGATCCATAAAGCTGCAAGTTAATAGAATGTAAGTACTAAAACATTACATGCATAAAAAAATAACTGAATGATTATGTAAAATTTGATAGACATACCTGATAGAGTTGAAGGAAATAGTTATACTATACTCCACTTACAAAATCTGTATTTATAATCTAAATTGCCAGATTTATTTATGTTAAGCAATTAATAATATTAAAAAGGAAATTATAAAATGGAAATCAGAATTAATTTAGATTTAAATGTTGCTATAATTAAAAAATCAATTTTTTTATTTAAATTACATACCACTTTAAAATCTAAAGCTATCAAATATAAAGATTTCAAATACCTAAAATAAATGTAAACATATATAAAATTTAATTAACATATTTATATAATTAGTATAATCGATTTTTTTAATATATACGATTTTTAATATATACCAAAAATTAAGTTTATTGTTTGTTTATAAAACATAAAGATTTCAAATGCGTGTAAAACAATTACTTTTAGCGGTCTTAATTTGATTCTTAGTCTAAATCTATTGATAGTTGTTAACGGTGGAAAAATTATTTTATTGTTTGTTACTATGTAAAGTTTTTAAAAAGTAAAACCGTAACAAAAAATGGAATTTGTTAAAGAAGTCAACCATTCTTAATAGTATAAAATCAATTGAAACAATGTTACAGTTATGAACAAAAATATAACAAACTGATGTTTAAAAAAGTTGTTGAATGTTTTATTAGAAAATTTAAAGGTTTTAAATTTACGAAAGAATTGTTTAATTGTTTCTTTTTAAAACTTAAATCTACCAAATTTACTTTGCATGTTGGTTAAATTTAGTTGAAAGAATTGTTAAGTGTTTGTTTTTAAAAATTGGATGCTTGGGTATAAAACGAATTGTTTAAGTATACCTAATTTACCTTAAATATAATAGTTAAATTTGTTTCATTTTTACTAATAATGGAATTTTGTTTTAAACGAAAAACGATTGTTTTTCAATTTACCAAAATTTGAAAAGAATATGTTTTGAATTTTTTAAATGAAAACCGTTTAATCTTATTGTGTTTCAATTTACCAAAATTTGAGTCAAATCCAAACCTTTAAAAATCAACCAAATTTAATAAAAAGTCAAAGGTTGCCAAACCTAAAAAAACGAATATGTTTTGAAGTTTTTAAATCAAAACCGTTTAATCTTATTGTGTTTCAATTTACCAAAAACGGTTTCAATTTCAAACATTTAAAAATCAACCAAATTTAATAAAAAGTCAAAGGTTGACAAAAATAAAAAAACGAATATGGTTTGTATTTTTTAAATGAAAACAGTTTAATCTTAGTGTGTTTCAATTTACCAAAAATTGAGTAAAATTCAAGACTTTATTATTTAAAAAAAGTCAAACATCCATTCTTTAATTCATAGTATTAAACTTTTCAATTTACAAAAAATAGACATAAACAAACAAATAACATTCAAAGATATAAGTAAGTTTGTAACACAAAATGCAAAATATAGTCTTTTTTTACTAATAAAGATAACCGATAATAATAGTAATTGTAAACACAAAACAACCCAAAATTCACGAATGACTACATCAGTAGTAAACGTGCAAAACTTTGTGATTACAAAGGATTAAATATGTCCAAAAGTTACCCACCTAAAGTTTTTATCAAACCTAAACCATGTCAACAACTAAAGCAACTAATTACCATCACCAACCATCAATTATGTTCAAAACTTACCCACCAAAAATATTATCAGTATACCAAAAAACCACCACCAATAACCCCACTAATTACCATTACCCTTAACAACATTAGAAAGCTTGAACACACCTTGATTCTGGAAAAACAGGAAATGAATTTCATCACCAGCCTGGAGTTCCTTATCAGCTACAAAAGCTGACATACCTCTTATGTAGTAACGGGGATATCTTGACTCATCTTCAATCCCAACCGACACTCCCCAAGTGTGACACCCCAGGAAAATCCCACATCGGCCGTGGCCAGGAGAGATCCTTGGTTCATAAGTAATGTCTTGCCTCTTAAATCACCAACGCGTTTTGGGGCTTAATGTTAGTGGATGAGAGGAGAACTCCACAGTTAAGCGTGCTCAGGTGGGGGAAATTCCAGGATGAGTGACTTCCTAGGAAGTCTCCACTGGGCAACCAAAAACAAATCCGTGAGCACTGGATGGACGACCCATCGGGGCAAAGCGGACAATATTGGTGGTGAGAGGGGCGGGGTGTTACAGATGGTATCAGAGCCACTCCTGTGCCGTTCGGGATGGTGGGTGCATACCTCATCAGGGACGATGAGACTCTAACCTCATCAGGGACGATGAGACTCTAACTGGGGGTGAATGTGACACCCCAGGAAAATCCCACATCGGCCGTGGCCAGGAGAGATCCTTGGTTCATAAGCAATGTCTTGCCTCTTAAATCACCAACGCGTTTTGGGGCTTAATGTTAGTGGATGAGAGGAGAACTCCACAGTTAAGCGTGCTCAGGTGGGGGAAATTCCAGGATGTGTGACCTCCTGGGAAGTCTCCACTGGGCAACCAAAAACAAATCCGTGAGCACTGGATGGACGACCCATCGGGGCAAAGCGGACAATATTGGTGGTGAGAGGGGCGGGGTGTTACACCAAGTAAAGCCCTCCTCATCACGAATGGTCAAAGCCCTCCTCCTGTTCAACTGGTTTTCCTTTGCCCAATTTGTGTTCATACGCTACCACAAAAAATAAAGAATGGAACGTCATCACTTACAAGCTAGTAATTGTAATTTACAACTCATGGGATATGTAATTTTAATTGATGTCTAACAATGTTTGGTATATTGTCTAACATAGTATGTTACCTAGATAAGCAGCTGTTGACATTAATACTGTCAACAGCCACTACTGTTAACAGTTGATAGGGAAGGCTATGCACATAAGTTATGTACCATAAAAGTCTATATCAGTTCACGTAACTAATACAAATACACTAAAGTATAAAGACATTCATTCAAATTAGCGACTACCATCCACATAACTTATATATCTAATCGAGGAAATAATTTTACTTACAAAGTGTCTATCAACTTTGAAAACCACCGGTACACCTACATCTTCGACATCATCGGACTCATCATCTTCCACCGTTGGATCCTCTTCACTGTCATCATCAGAAAGGATAACGACATCTTCCTCATTATAATAATCATCACCAGTCTCTTCACTGTCATCATCATCCTCATCATTAAATTCAGCTTTCGAAACATGACCGGGAGGAAGAGTAAGCTTGTTTTTTAAAAAAAACGTCATATTGTAGGTGGTCTGAATAAATTAATAGAAAGTATCGTTATTAAAGTATAAAAAATTATAAAAAGCAAACAATAACAAAAATTATATAAACATTTCAAAATCAATAAATAAAATCAGAGGATACCTCATTAATGATCTCGAACACAAGTAGATGATCAGCAGTAATTGAAAAAGCTTCCTTAATAATTGGCCATCCTTCAGTCACATAAATAGTACCACCATCAACTGCTAGTTGTATCTGAAAGTGTGCAATTGACTGAGCAATTATGTCAATTGGATCCATTGGAACTGTTCGGTTGAATAATCCATGAAGAACGAAACAACTGATATGCTGGAAAAAAGACAAACAATATTAACACAATACAATCAGTTGGTGTATAAATTTTTTTTTTTATAATGTTTTATTTAGATTTATGTTATAAAAAAACATACCAAACGTTTATCAGTTGTAAGTGGATCGCCCAATCTGCAGTAGAAGAAGGTACCAGGTGCACACACAGCATCCTGATGGAATGTAATCATACTGAAAGACTTGAGATTTTCATCATACTGAAATATAAAGTTACATCCAGAAGGGTACTTTAATTCAGTAATCATAGTTCTCCAACCATTGTAGAAGAACCATTTGCCTGCAATGTTTAAAACTTTAATGTCATAGACTTTATCATCCAATGTTCGGATCTTGGTATTCCCAGAAGGATAACCATACTTGTCGATCCAACCATCATAGTCACTTGGTATCCCCTGAATACAAACATTAAAACCATGATTCATATCTTACCAAACAAATACGACCGTTATTTTCCGACTTAACCCAAAATCCGTAAACCATTGTAACACGGATGTGTATGCACCTGTACCAATCCACAAAAAATAGTAAATAATACATAAGTTGAAAATCTGTACATATAATCGATAAATAAAACATAAACCCCAATAGAAACCTAAATCATAACAATAAATTCGTACCTTTCTTTAAACATCAATTGAACCATAAATTGAAACCTAAAACATAAACAACTAAATACCAGATTTTTCAAACATATTCAATATTGTGACACTGTTTTAGCTATAATCTTTATATCCTAACTGTTATTAGTAGAATACAACCCCAAATCAATCCATATGTAGGTATCTTAAAATATCAATTGAACCCTAAATCGAAAGCTAAAACATCAACCCCTAAATCGAAACCTAAAACATATATCCATTGGTATTTATCTTAAAACATTAACTTTTTTTTAAATCAAAACCTAAAACATAAAGCCCTAAATCGAAACATAAAACATATATCCATTCGTATCTATCTTAAAACATCAATTGAACCCAAAATCAAAACCTAAAACATAAAGCCCTAAATCGAAACCTAAAACACATATCCATTCGTATCTATCTTTAAAACATCAATTGAACCCTAAATCAAAACCTAAAACATAAAGCCCTAAATCAAAACATGAAACATAAACCCCTAAATCAAAACTTAAAACATACTCATCATAAATCGAAACCTAAAACATAAAAACCTAATAAGGCTGAACAATAATAAACCGAAACAATGATTAATCTATAAACGACTCACTGTCACAATTCCGTAAAACAGAATTGAAATAAATCAAACCCTAAAACATCAATCGAACCCTAAAACACAAACCCAACATCAATCAAAAATCAAAACAATTAATAATACTGAACAATAATACACGCAAACTAAAGAACAATCAAGATATATAATTTAAATCAGCCAAAATAGATATAACAGACCTTAATCGACACACAAATCAGGTAAAACACGGAAAAAATAAAGAAAAAAGAACCACATGAAGAAAGATTGATTAATATAGAATGGTAGAGATTAAATCTTGGAGAAGAAGAGATTAAAACAATCGTTGTAGTGGAATCGCCTCAAGATCGCCTGCTTAGGGTTTGAGGTCGATGAAGAGGATCTCGTCTGATTTGGTGATTAGGTTAACACGCGTGTTTTTTTATTACCTTATATATTTTTGGGATTTTTGATTAAAAAAAAACGATTTTTTTATAAAAAACCACAAGGTGACATGTGGCATATTGAGGTGAAGAGAGATAATTGAAGTTGCAATGTGGGAATGACAAGTGTCCCACATTGCTTTAAAATATTAGATGTATAGATAGATTCCTTTGGTCACACTAGTAAGTGGGTAAAATAGTTAAAATTTAAGAATGGATAAAAATGCAAACCTTTGGTGGACCTGCAAGAATATGAAATCTAACTAGCTACTTAGACATATGTAATGGTTAGTTAAATGGGCGTGAATTGGTGAATTTCACCCCTTATTCACCTTGGAACCCCCCCCCCCCCTTGGGTTAAAGGGGCGTGAATGCTTGCCAGGCGAAATATTTCGCGTGAGAGGGGCAAAGGTTATCCAATGGGAGTCTGACACTTCATTTTTATTTTTATTTTCTTTTTTTAATTCAGATGTAATACCATTATATATTCACCTCCTTTCATCCACCAAATTTCACCCACTATTACATGTCTCGTCCATTTCAAGCCCCTTCACCCACCAAGTGGCCCCACATTGCCAAGTGTCAAAAAAAATGCCCCTTTCACCCACCAATTTCACCAATCATTACACATGGTCTTATTGAATATTTAAGAGTTTAGATTTTAATTTTTCAGTCTTTAGTGTATGACCTTAAAAAGGATTATAATTTAATTTTCATTTCCATAAAACCAACAATGTCTTTATATCATTTGAAATGGACCCAAGTTAATAAATTTGTAATACAAATTCGTTTATTTTCATTTATAACTTATTTTTACATAATATAGTTAAGTTTATTCCATCATATTCATATGGATATTTAAATGCTTACAACAATTAGACTATATTAATTTATCAAGGCATTTGAACAGTATTTTAATTATTATTATATTAATAGCTGGGGGTGTCATCGTGGTAATATTTGTTCCAAGACTGGGCATTTTCGTACTTTGTGGTTGAAGTCCCATCCTAAGAGACGCGTTGATACGTGTCTTTATTTATGCACTTCGAAGACACGCGTTACAAACCCTAGGCCAGCTTGTCCCGCCACCACTATCTGCTCAATCAATTTGTGAGAAAGAAGAGAAGCAAACGGAGTTGCAGAGGCAATGATGACATGTTGCTGGAAAGTACGTGTTCTTCCCTAATCCTCTCTCCTTCTTATGTTCTTCAACTTCGATCACAATCATTGATTCTGTCAAGGTTAGTTATGGCTTCTAATGTTTTTCCTTAGTCTCCAATTTGAGTATTTTGTTTAGGTTTTTGTTAATCGTAATTATCATGCATAAAACTGTACCTCAATTGAGTGTTCCTGATTAGAATGGGTTTTCTGATTATCGATGGTTTGAGTTCTTCCGCCAATCACCGATATGTCATGTGTTTCTGATTATTCATCGACTTCTTCACTTAAGCTTATCGCTGGTTCGAGTTCTTCAGCAAATCGCCGATAAGAGTTCCCAGGTAGACTTTCAAGTTTCAAGGGGTGCTACATTGTTGTGTAGTAGTGAATCGGTGTTTAAATTCTTAATGGTTATTTTTTATTTCTGCTAACATACACCTTCTTTTGTAGGAAACGATCTCATCGTCTTACAAACAAGAACACTGGATCACAATTTTTAGGTGGCATCTGCCAATAGCTTCACTCTTTAAAATGGGTTATTTATAACTTTTAGTTTGTTCTACATTCGGTTACATTATATAGTTTTATAGTATTATAATCTTTATGTTTTTGGCGTTTTTTCATGTTGGCAAATAGTTTGGGTGCGCTGATGCTTCTTGGCAGCTGACATCAGATGGGCAATTGAGATGTCTTTTAACTAATAGATTTTTTTTAAATGCAATTAACGAACTTTTTTTATACAACCTTTTATTGTCTACCTGATAACGGGTCGAAACCTTTGTATGGTATAGAGACTAGATTAGAGAATGGGATGCATTAGTGTTTGATTTGATTCTCTTCTCACATACTAGGCACAAATTTTTAAGAGTTAGGTGATACGGCAGTGCCAAGCCTACAAGGAGAGCTCGCTAAAACAAGAAGGGACTAAAAAATGTTAAACAAGTCGTCATGTGATAAAACATCCCAAGAAAACATAAGAGGTAATTGTTTTGTACGTCTAAAGTTGATCCAACTTAGGTTCTTATGTCAATATAGAATAATTTCTAATCGGATTTTCCATGTTACTAGCTTATGTTGTAGCCTTGGCTTTATATTCTTTTGTTTGGATTGTGTGTCTTAAGGTAAAAAGGAAACACATTGCTTGGTTTGTGGAATTCTGTCTCCTTAGGTGTAAGCATTGGTGTGTGGTTATTTGGAAAAGCTTATATAGTTCGAGTCGTAGTTGCAGCTCTCAAGTTTTATGCTTTATTTATATTGCTTTTGCTGTAAGTTTATATTACATATTTTCTTTGTATCAATTTCATGATGTGTAAATGTTTGTGCTTATTGAAGCTAATCGTGTTGTGTGTTTCATTTCCATTCATCCCGTAGAAAGATTCACGTTTAGGCAAGTGGTGCCGCCGAGGTTGTCTTGCAATGAAGATACGGGGATATGTTTCCCAGTAGGGGTGTTTTAGCAATTATCAAATCTTCGGGGAGGTGATTTCATGGCATTCCAGGTTTACTTTGATCATATTATTATTGTTATTATGGACGTATTCTTGATTTTATTATTTATGTTAAATTTGTGATCTTTTTCAGGGCGTTTTTGTATCGGATTTTTTAACGGATTCAGAGTGTGATCATCTTATTCAACTCGTGGGTAAATTTATTATTATTATAATTATATGATATTTGATTATTTAAGGATTAGGGTTTGGTGCAACTTAGGGTTAATTTTGGGGGATTCAGATTATTAGATGAAGATTTAGTGAAGGAAATTGAGATGGTATTTGAAAATTTGATAACACTTTAACAATCCTATGAATATGAATATATTAATATGATGCTGATTTGTGATTAGGCGAAAGATAAAATCGAGAAATTGACAATGGCTGACAATGAATCCGGTAAGAGTATTGAAAATGAGGTCCGAACGACCTCGGGCATGTTTCTTAACAAAGCTGAGGTAAAAGACCGATGTGTCGGATCGTGCCTCAGTCGTCAAAATAACAAGCACGCATTTAGCTTAAAACCCGTCATCTTTGCTTGACTCGACCAATTTGGCTGTTGGTTACGTCGGATAAAGGCCCATTCTTTTAGTCATCAGACCATCAACCTTCATGTTTGAGATTCTTTCTGAAATACTTTGTGATTCCAAATGTTTCATCAGGTAAACTTTCGCCTTTAATTCACTTATATCCTTCCATTTACCTGATTTTGTTTTGCTAACTTCTTTCTTCTATAGTTTCCTTCTTTCGTTTTGTATGGCTTTTCTTTATGACGATTCCTCTACTTTTTCCTCCTACTGACAATACTTCACCGATCCTCTTTTTACGACCTTTCGAATGAAGGTATATTTTATATAATCCTCATGGCTGTAGTTTTGTTATTATGTGGCTTTTTAAAACTTCATTTATCTCTTAACACGTCAGGGTTCGAAAAATTTATTATTACGGTTATTGTGACTGGTAGTCTCTTTTTAACCTTCTTTACCTTGCAAATTAGCTGGCGCTATCCACTTTAGTAGCTTTTTTTATGAAAGTTTTAGACCAATTTTTTGGTATGCTTCTGTTCATTAATTTTCATAGATTATCTAGCATTTCAATCACTATGGATTTGATTTGAAGAAAGTTAAACTAAATAGAATTTCCTAGGTAACAGGACCTGGTGAAGTTTGTGGAATGAATGTGAAGTAATTTTGTTGGATTCATTGTTGCTATTGAATTATAAAATTGGTTTTTTACATGTCTGAACCTTATGGTTATTTGATCTCCATTTCTAACCACTCATAATGTTGGATTGAAAAGTTTTGTTTGTGCTGTTTTTATACAGTATGAGTTAGCAAGCAACACGGCTGAGGTTCTGACTTAGTCCAACTTCTCTAGCGGTAACATCTTCAGCAAGAAATAATGCCAATGTGTGTGATATCATATAGAGCGTAGTGGTTTCCTTTGCAGTTTCCAGTAGGCAAAGTTTTAGCTGTTGGATAAGATATGACACCATGAAGTAAGTTTCTAAAGTTTTAGCTGGTTTCCTTTGCAGTTTTACCTGTAAGTTTATGTTCACATGAAGTATTACTTAAATGTTTTGAGGTTGTAATGATGTAACCTAGGTGTGGTTGCTCGATGATGATGTATTCTTGGCGTAGAGCTGTGATGGTTGGATACAGGCAACCAGAGGGTCTTTTGTCTCTTTTTCTTTATATATATATATAAAATCTTTAGTCGAGGATGGTGCTACATTAGTTGAATTGATTTTTTTCTTCGTTTGTAGCAATGTTTTTTTACCGGATTTTCTCATGCCTTTGTATTGGAGGTTTTGTTTGGCTGTTCAAAATTTTGGTCGTTTTAAAGATATGTGTAAACTTCGTAACACAACATATTCCATTTGCAGGTTGTAAATGCTATATGCAAGTAATATGCTTTTATTTGTTGGTGTTTACGCTTATAAACATACATAGCATTTGATAGTGAAGAAGGTAGAACAAATAATTGTGTGCAGTGAAATAACCATTGCATTTTGGTTGCTATAGCGTATATCTATACCACTGCTTTTCGGTTGTTATGGCATATACCTCTATGCTTTTCGATTGTTATGGCGGATACCTGTATCTTAACGCCGCAAGAACCCGCGCAACGCGCGGTAGAATACTACTAGTTATAATAGTAATAATCAAGTGAAATACAGATATGTCAAATCAGATATCATTTTGGTATATAAGAGTATCAAAATAGACGAATTTGTCTTCTATTTATCTAGACCAAGATGATAGGAGATGCACATGGTGTTAGAGGAAGATGCCAAGCAAATCATGAACACTTAAAATGATACTTATGCCAACTTAAACCCCACCGTGACATGACCTATCTCTTTTCTCTCATGTGGTTCACAACGTTACACAATTTAAGTACATGATCACAAACTCATCAAATAAACATGTCCAATTCTCTTATTTGGGACAATAATTCTCCCAAAGAGTTAAATCTAAAAAAAAAGGGCATTTTCCCTTCACTACTACAAAAATACCCCTCATTACACTTTTTTTATGACATACCATATTTAATGATTAAACATGCAAAAGTGCATGTCATAAAAAATGTCATATTTGGAAACAAATGATAATTTATTGACATTTTTTATGCATGTCAATAATTTTCCGTCATAAAATAAAAAAAGCATGACGGTTTTGAAATTGCGTGTCATGGTTTTGTGTCACCTAAAATCTCAAATCATTTCACTTCCCGCACGCTTTTCCATAAGTCTTCCCTCCACCCTCTTTCAAATCAACCCCTCCCTCTCTCTCAAATCAAACCCTAATGAAACCTACCTCTCTCTCTCTCTCTCTCTCTCATAACCTTCCCACCTAGCATCGTTCCAAACCTGTGTCTCGAGTAAAACCTGTGTCTCCTGCTTGTTCCAAAATTCTGAAAAATCATATTCTGACCTGTGCTCGTTCCAAACCTGTGTCTTCTGCTCGTTGTACGGAAATCAACGATCGATGAAGCTCCTGCTCTTCGGCTCCTGCTCGTTCATCTAGGAATCCACATTACACTCTTCGGCTCCTGCTCGTTCATCGTTCCGAACCTGTGTCTCGAGGATAAATTCTAACCTGTTTGTGCTCGTGTATACACTCTTCGGCTGGTAAGTTCCAATTCCTTCTGTATAGTAGTGCTTGATGGCATTAACGGTGTGCGAGGGTAATGAATAAGAGTGGATAAGATAAATAGAAAGATTGAAAATAGTGATATTGGGGATTGGTATGCATAACATTGGTCTGATGTTGATTTAGGGCAAAATTAGAAGCGATTTAACAATAGTCCAAACTTAAACTAGCGGACTTGTGATTTGATCGATGTAGTTTGGTTGGTCCAAAACTATGATTTATAGTATAGTAAAGTAAGGTCGTCTCCACACAAAATTGGTAAACAGTTATTGCTTTTAAAACTAAATTAACTAAATACTAAAGTATTTATTTAGTGTACAACTCATTGAGAACTCATTGAGAACGCTGACTAATTGGTTGAATGTATTGCGATGTATAAAACATGTGTGGACAAATGTTTATATATAATAATGAGTTGACATATTTGTATATAATGTACCGATTGTTAAAGTCAATTCGACGAGCTAAAAGGGGCCCATAAAATATGGTCACATATATTATTGATACGGATGCTTGATTAAATAACCATGGCAAATTTCAACTTTAGCGGTGCTTAATCGTACCTCTCTTTCAGAGAGCCCACTGCCCCACTCCGACCAGAATATATTGTCTTAACCAGGCCCATATTATCATCAGAATTTGACCTGGCGTATACCGAAAAAACTCCAGAAAGACCAACTCCACACAAGGGGAGAGTTAGCCATGTTCCTTGACAATCAGCCACGATTTGGCTTTGCAGCCGTCCTCAATTTTTAAATTTTTTCTTTTATTTATTTAATTTTAGTTGTAAAATGCGTAAATAACCATGTGTTTACTAGTGGAAAACTTGCGTGTTGCTGTGGGATGGTTAAGATAATCATATTTTTTTTTTGAACAATGCACAAGCGTAGCCGTGTTAGCCCACCAAGTTGTAGGAAAAGTGTAAAAACATACTGTATTCCTTCCATTGTCTTTGAATGCAAAACGATATATATGAAATTAATCTATTTCTCTTTATTGTTTAAACTTTGAAAAGAAACTATATTTTTTTTAGATCCAACATATAAGTTCTTATAACTTTTCATGCCACACTATCTAAATTGTCCAACCACATGTACTTTAACTTCCAACATATAAGGGATGATGTGTACACAAGATACCCAAGTATAAAAAAAGATTTCACTATATATAAAAATGAATTTCTTTAACCATCAAAATTTAGTCATCAGCACTGTTCTCAAAACCAAATATGAGCATAGATAATTTTTATTCCCAAATCTTTCTATATAATTTTCCACAAATTTAGACCAAACCACCATATGAATACGTATTGTTAAGCATGAACTCAAAACCAAATATGAGCATAGAAACCAAAACAGAGCAGATAAACCAAAACACAAACATTCGATATCAGTATAAACAAGTAAACAGAGAATTAAAGAAGTATCAACAAGACATTTATTTTAATAAATAAATCAAATTTAACCTGGAAGATGAACTTGCAGATACAGTCCACTTTCGGATTTTGTCGACGTTTTGCCATATTCGTTACAACATGATTACTCTTTTCAGCGTCTTCGGTCGCACCTTGTCGTTCTTATTAAATAATTAAAATAAAAAAAACCTTATCAACAAAAAATCAAAACGTACCGCACTACTTGGTGTTGTGTGTGCGTCACTTCGTACCACCATTAACACTCTGGAAATCAAAACGTACCGTACTACTTGGCGTTGTGTGTGCGTCATTTCGTACCATCACTAACGCTTTGCAAAGTTGTTTCGTTTATCTTTCTGCGTGTTCTTCTGACCATCACAAGAAAAAATAAAGTAGCCGTATATGTCAATGGTTGGAACAAAAACCTTGTAAAGATAAGGAGTTAATTTTTAATATAAGTGATTATCTTCTAGGGGCATTTAAGGAAGAAAAGTGGTAAAATTTAGAAAATTGTGAAGAAACCCTTAGTATACGATCTTTATTTTGGACAATTTAGACATATTTACCAATGTCTCATCATCCTTTATAATGTAGTATAGATTAGTTGTAAAAAAATGAATTAATACATTCATATGTTTATTTAGTTGTTGAAATAGATTATTATTTTTTGTTATCATTTTTATTTTCTAGATTTGATGTTACCTAATGCAACATCTATATATATATATATATATATATATATATATATATATATATATATATATATATATATATATAGGGTAAGGATAATGTGGAAACCCATCCTTAGACGGTAAACTCTGAAAACTCTGACTTCCCAAAATTTTTTTTGAAAAAAATAGGGCAAGTAATATACATGATTTTAAGCATTTTAAGCCAAAAAATCAACAAAGCGCCAAGTACATTTTTTTAAAAAAATAAACTTTTGACTAACACATGTTAAGCGAAACTAACACGTGTTAACCATTTGTTACCCGAAGACGGTTTTATATTTTTTTTTTAAAAATCGGCTTGGCGCTTTTTTGATTTCTTTGGCCCAAAATGCTTAAAATCATGTATATTACATACCCTAAAATTTTCATATAAAAAAAAGTCGGGAAGTTAGAGTTTTCAGAGTTTACCATATAATAAGGGTTTCCAATATAACCTTATACTATATATATATATATATATATATATATATATATATATATATATATATATATATATGGGGATGATCAAATGAGAAGAAAGTTAATGCGGGAACAAAAAAAAAGAAATGATATTATGAGAAAAATACTATAACTCCTTTTACAGTAATTATTCACTTTGTCCTACACATATCATAATCCATCCAACATAGATATAGTCTACACATATCGATATGTATTCTACACATATTAATATTCATCATACACATTAAAATCTGCCCTACATTTATCATACACGTCTCGAATTAATCCTACACATATTAAAATTCATCCTAAATAATTCCTACATTTGTTTTGTAATGATATATTTTGAAAAGGATTTATGAATTTCATTTATAAAGCTAGTTTAGAGGAGTTACAAATATTTAATACTAGTATCAAATGAAGCTTTTTTATTGGTTCAAACTTCTTTTTCTTCTTAGAAAATAATTTATTCTCATTTGAACTCTCCACTATATATATATTCCAAAGGGCTAAATCCTACATGGTATTCATATAGTCATTCTCCTCCTTGAGAGTGCCATCTAGGATGCCATGTGACATTAAGGGTATGTTTGGCTATGAGCTTTTAAGAGCTTCAAACTTTTAAGAAAAAACTCATACTCAATAAAAAGCCTTGTTTGGTTGAAGGAGCTAGAAGCTTTTACATTAGAGAAAAAGCTCTATAGTGAAAAGCTACTAGTACTAGCGTTTAAGAAAAAGCCCTACTAGCTACAAGCTTTTAATTAGTAAATGACACAAATACACATTCTATTTTAAAAATAAAATAAAAATCTTCTTTATAAGCTTTTAATTATGCCCATTTTGGTCATTTTATGCATTTTATTAAAAGCTCATGTTACTCTGCCAAACACTAAAATATATTTTAAAATCTTGCAGCTACCAGCCACCAGCTAGTCTTGCCAAACATCATTATCAGCATCATACTCAGTTAATCCCACCTATAGCAAAGCTAAGGTAGGGTCTGAGGAGGGTAAGATGTAGACAGCCTTACCTCTACCCCTAAGAATAGAGAGGCTGCTTCCAGTGAGACCCCCGGCTCGATGTGGTTTGGTATCAAGCCTTGGACATAAGGCACAGAAAACTTAGCAATCGAGACAAACTCGATCGGTGCATGTACCCCTTTGTCTTTTGGCTATCCACGCCACCACATGATGCATGATTAACCGTCCGTCATTTTTAGCGTTATTTTCACGAAATTAGTAAAATAATGTTAAAACTAGTGCAACTTTACTTTTGCCCCCCAATGGCCACACATATATACATTATATGCGCACACCGTAAGTGGGGCTTAGTCTTGCCAAACATACCCTAAGTAATTTTAGGAAAAAAAAAGTTTAAAAACAAAATTGAATTTTTCTCTCTCATGTTTCCACTCATAATTTTTAAACGTTAATATCTTTATCTATGAGATTTTTTAAAGAAAAAAATTGCACCAAATTAACGAGCGTTTTATTATCTTTCCAAAGAGTACCATAGTGCTATATAAAAAACGGAGAAAAGAACGACTATTTTTTCGTGGGGTTTTATTCATACAGAAAAAAACACACCTGTTCAGGTAATTCATTAATCATGTATATACGGGTTACTAATTATTTTCAAACCAGTAAATATGAATTCTATTTTCAATCAGAGCAGAATAGGTTACTAGTGTTATAAATTGTTTTTGGTTAGGTATCAATATTAGTATGTTAAAGTTGTACAATATTTAGCCTTTAGGATATGTGTTAATATTAGAGTTACATTGCAGTTATACATTGTTTTAGGTTATGTGTTAGCATTGGAGCTGTACATTGTTTTAGGTTAGGTATTAATATTAGAGTTATACACTGTTTTAGGTTAGATGTTAACATTAGAATTATACATTGTTTAACGTTAGGCATTAACATTGGAGATACATTGTTAATTGTTTTAGGTTAGGTGCTACCTGAAGCTTTCCTGCATGTAACTGTAAAACACATCAGTCTATTTCATATGTAAAATTGATATGTCATATTAAATTTCTCAACCCCGGGACACTCCCGGGGAATAATCTAGCTATACATAAAAGAATAACCTCTTGATGACATGGCATTCAACGGGGCAACCCTCCACCCCTTGAACGTACCATGTGGCATCATGTGGAGCTTTCTTTTAAAATTTTTTTATTTTGTTTTTTTAAATAAAATTAAATCACATAAATTAAAAATATTAAAATAATAAAACCCTCTCTGACTAGGTATTCTTTTTTATTACGCCTCTCATATCTTTCCTTCTATTCTACATCTTCAATGAAACCCATTATCTCCTTTTTTCGATAAAAAAAATGCAGAGAACTTTCTTCTCTTTACTAAATCATAAATGTGAAGTAGCAACATATTAGATTTTTTATTTCTATTCGTAACTCTAATTCAAATCATATATACTTTTGCTTATATAATTTTGATAATAGGGGTTTTATATACAAACAATTGTATTATATGTTGTAAATTGGTGAATAATATACTTTCTGAAATTGTAAAATGATTGGAGCTAGAGTTATTGATCTTCATTTGTTTGTATTATGTTTCTTTGCAGCCGTATTTGGATGAGTTTTTCTTGTGCAAATCATAAATTGAATATTTTATTAAGTCATATTAGATATTTTAAACACGGGACGTTCTCGAGGCAAAAGCTAATCGTTATTATAAAATGAATATCTTAGTCTTATTTTAAATATGTTGATGAAGTGCTTCCAAACTTTTTAAATTGAAACAGTTAGGTATAACTTTTCTTATCTTACATTCAATCTTATCTTTATGCTAAGTAATCAACAATAGACATCTATAATCTATAACTATTAATAAAAGAATTGACTTATGATGATGTGGCATTCAATGGATGCCTCAACCTCCCATTGAATGTGCCACATGGCACGTTAAGGTGAGAGGTTTAATAGAATATTTATTTAAAAATAAATAAAAGAAGATATGCATATCTTCTAATTGAAAATATTTAAAATTTAAATATTATTTTCGATATATACTACATATAAATATTGTTTTCGAATTATGTATAAGGATAAACATAAAAATTTAAATATTTATTTATTTATAGTAAGTTTAATAAAATATTTATTTAAAAATAAATAAAAGAAGATATGCATATCTTCTAATTTAAAATAGAAGATTTTATTTACAAATTAATTTAATATAGAATTATTGAGTAGCCTTATAAATATATGATTACATTAACATCAAACCATTCATTCTTAAAATGTTTCTGAATTCTCATTTTGTTCATCAAGAAGTAGGTGTTAAAATTTTTTAAAAGACTTTGAAGTTTTTTTCTTCTTCGTTGATTATTGAAAGTGATTTATGTTTAGATTAATAAACATTTATTAATCTAAATTCATGTATTCAAAGAAAATTCGTATTAAAAGTGTTTTTTTAATGTGATCATGAATTCTACATCTATATAAGTCAAAGTCAAATTGTAACATATTTTAAATTACGTAAAGATGATTATATGTTGAAGGTTATCCTTTCAATACAGTATTATGTTTAATATGGTTTATGCTTTTTATTTTTTTTAACTTTTTAAATAAATGTTTTTAACTAAGATTTATTGTGTTTAAGTTATTTACTCTTTTCTTGATTTGAGTTTTCTTCTTTTATCATTTTTTATTAAATCATATTAAATTTTTCAACCCCGGTACCTTCCGGGGTAATCAGCTAGTTAAACATAAAGTGAAAGCTAATCGTATCTGAAATAACAATAATTAATTAACTCTAATCTAATTACTTAAAACTTAATTTTAAATTCACACATCTATATCTATATCTATACTATATTATAAAGCATGAGGGAATGATTCCAACAAAATTTAAGTAATTACAACATATAATGCATATGGTACAATAACTTAATGAAGGTAGCAAATGGGTGAAATTGTCTTTTTACATTAACAATTAAGTTGATTATGAAATAATAAAGTTATTAGTGACTATCCATGTTTTTAACTCCTTTATAAATTACTAGTGGGTTTACCCGCACGTTGCAGCGGGATCTACAAATGAGTTGCAATACAACATTATGATACTTAGGTTTTTTGCCGCAAGTTACGCAAAAAGAATAGAAATGGGCACACTATCTTTTAACAAGTATTCGTAGAAAGAAAAGAAAAGAAATGTGCACCGCCACTTACAACTGATTGCAGTTCACCACAAAAACCATGTACTCATTATTGAACAAGTCTTAATAAGCCAAAGGTATGTTACTGTAACTGACCAATATGAACATAGACATCACTCTTGTGTAAGTTGTCCTGTCATTGCATATATACATACCGTGCCATTGAAGACACCTTGTTAAATGATAAAGTTCCTTTACATGACAAAAGCATGTAGTAATAATATGATATTGTATGCACTATCATATGATGGTCATTGTCCATTTAGAAATTAAAAGTTGTGATTTGCAAGTTTGTAATAGACTTGCCCAACCTAACCCAGTAGCTAAAAAATGCCCAATGTAGCCAGTGAGCCGAACCATCCCGTCCACTTTGACGCTTGGTAGACGCATATATATGAAAAGGGTTTATAATATAAGTATTATTATGGCACACGATAGCCAAAAATTCCCAAAACAAGAGTAGAATTCAATTGTGTAGCCATATCAGGGTGATTGTTTTGAATGGTTGAAAATCGGCAATCTTGGCTCTTAAATCCTCAAATCTCAACACATTGCTAGAACTAATATCTCAGAATTATTTAAGGATGGACCTTGTCATGCAAATAATCCAGTCCCTTTGCTGCATCAACAAAAATCTTTACTCGCTGCACCCAATCAAGCACGTGCCCCGGTTGTGCTCCTTGCAGACCCTTGCTACCTGCATGTATATATGCATATTATATAGATTTTAAAACCAACACCAATTATATTTCAACTTATATATCCGTTAGTTTAAACACAAAAACAAAAATGCAAACAAATGTTCATGTAATGCAATATGTATTATAGAGATCCTGTGGTTGCAAATTCATAAGCCAAGACACGTGTATTTCATTCCACACAACTCAACAGGATTTTTGTGCTTCAATGTTGAGACTTGACAATCTTAAACAGGAAGACAAACATTATAAAGAAAAGAAAATAATAACCTCAATTTGAATAGAAATAAATATACATATATGAGCAAATAGCCAAGTCGTAGTTATGCTTTATTATGGGTCAAACGGTGCCTTTGCCCCTTGGATCTTGGCAACAAGTGAACCCATTGCGCATAGGGTGCACACTAAATACTATTAATTAATTTGTCAATTACAATAAAAGAAGTTATAGGGTCAACCTCTAGCTAGATATCCCAGTACTTTTCAAATGAAAAGTTACATGCTGGTAGATAATCCTTTAATTATAGGGTCAACCTCTAGATACGTATCCCCAACCACCACTCCTCCAGCTAAAGCTCCAGTTAGGATGTTTTCACAATTCCACCTAAAATTTTGAACATTTAAGGATCATTTGGATATGTATTTGCAAAAGTGATATTGTTATAATAAATACCCAAAATCAAATAATCAGATAATAACTTGGAAAAAGCACATCCAAACACCCTCATAAAGCTAATGGTGGATTTTTTCTTAGCGAGATTGTATGAACTGGAAATAAGACTTTGGGAGACGTTATGCTCGTTAGAAAAAGCACATCCAAACACCCTCATATGTGTTAACAAACCATTAGAAGCTAAATGATTTATTAATTACCTTCTTTGCGGAACCTTTCGCGGTGGACCCTCATGGTAGAAGCTTGGCATTGAGTTTGCCTTAAATAATAAACTCTTTCTGAGTTGCTTCAGGTTTGCTTCCTTTTCTTTATTTTTAACACAAAATATGAACTTCAATCTGAAAATAGATGAAAAAAATTAACTAATAAAGGTCATAGAAATTTTACCTTGGTTCTTGCCTCTCATTGAATTCTCTACCTCCAACTCTAATTGTTTTTCTAATTTGAAATAAAACTGAAGCAAAAAAGAACAAATATATATATATATGTATATATAGTGAGGGGGGGGGGGGGGAGTTGGCATCCTTATAACATCTTTAAGAGATCTTAATAGGCCAAAAAATGTTATAGTACATGTTGAAATTGGTTGATCAAGTAGATTAAAAACATTTTTGTTAATAATTGGTGTAGCATTCCACAATGCCCACATCGTAGTAAAGATGATACCTCTTAAATTGTATTTCGTCTGCTTCGTCTTAGCTTGAATATTCACCATCTTCAATAGATCCGACACATCGAAAGCAAATATTGGAGACAAACGACACTGTTAAAAAACGATCCTCTCAATCTCTCAAATATCAAACATACAATCACAACACAAGAACACCAGAAATAGTGACAAAACAGGTGACAAAATCTATTATTAAACCAACCCAAAAAAGTACCCAAACCAACCCAGAATCTCAGCAAATCACTGAGATTCAAATAAGAGTACAATACAAAGATCTACTGCTGATTGATAAGATCAGCAGTTGATCTTGATGATCAAATGAACAATAATACAAACTTACAAAAGACTAATGAACAGACGAATGAATACAGACGTAAAGGATTCCAGAGAGAAACCCTAGACAACAAAGAGAAAAGAAAAAATGAGACGACTGATGATGTAGAGAGAGAGACATAAAGCTTTTATATCCAGCTGACACGATCCGTGTGACCTCCAATCTCAGCCATTGATCATAAAGTGCAAATGATCTCAGCCACACACAACAAACACATCTCGTAAATATCACACGAGACTGGACCATCAAGAGACTGGGCTGACGAACACATTAGAAGCCCACATAGCCCATATACATATCCTGCATAAATAAAACAACATAACACAGGCCAAGGCCCAATAGCCCAATAGCCAACCAGGCTTGAATTACAAGAAAATAAATGCTATATTTTTAACATCCCCCCATAATTCAAGCCTTAAACATGTCAAATAATCCCAGTTTTTCACACAAAGCATGATGTTGCACAACACTAACTCCTTTAGTAAACAAGTCTGCTATTTGTTGATCAGAACTGATCTTCTCAGTTTTGACCACACCCTTAGCAATCTTTTCCCTTAAGAAGTGTAAATCAATTTCAAAATGCTTTGCCCTATCATGAAACACAGGGTTTGCTGCTATGGAAATAGCAGCTTTACTATCATTATATAAACAAACTGGTAACTTGCAGGAAACACCTAACTCTTCTAACAGATTTATAAGCCATATGATCTCATAGGTTGCAGAACACATTGATCTATATTCTGCCTCAGCTGTGGACCTGGCAATGGTGTTTTGTTTCTTGCTCTTCCAAGAAATCAAACAATTTCCAAGATAAATACAAAAACCAGTTACAGATTTCCTTGTAGCTAAACACTTAGCCCAATCAGCATCTGCATAACCTTGCAAGTCAAAGTTGTCACTCTTCCTGAACAAGAGTCCTTTTCCAGGAGACAACTTTAGGTATCTTAGTAGCCTGAGAGCTACTTTAAGATGCCCTTGACTTGGCCTATGCATAAACTGACTAAGGAATTGAACTGCATAGCTTATGTCAGGCCTAGTTAAGGAAAGATAAATCAGTTTACCAATTAATTTCTGGTAACCTGTTATATTCTCTAACAAGGCATCTGACTTACTATTCTTATTCATCACTATATGATTTGGTTCAATAGGTGTGTTAACAGGTTTACACCCAAGATATCCAAAATCATTTAACAGTTCCATACAATACTTTCTCTGTGACAGGCAAATGCCTTCATCAGAGTATAAGACCTCAATACCTAGAAAGTACTTAAGTTTTCCAAGATCTTTGATCTGAAAACTAGTACTTAACATACTTTTAACATTGTTAATTTCCTTTTCACAGTTTCCTGTGATAACAATGTCATCCACATACACTAACAAAACAATAAAGACATTTTCCTCAGACTTAATGAACAAAGAATAGTCACAAATACTTTGTTTGAAACCCATCTGTATCAATACATCAGTTAATTTTTCATTCCACTTCCTAGGGGCCTGTTTAAGCCCATACAAAGACCTAACAAGTTTACAAACCTTTGTTTCACCTTTTGAATAATACCCTTCAGGTAGGCTCATGTAAACATCCTCAGTTAATGAACCATACAGAAAAGCATTATTAATATCTAGTTGAAACAAGGTCCAACTGTTTTGGACAGCAAGACTAATTACAGTTCTAACTGTAACCATCTTGACAACAGGTGAGAAGGTCTCTCCAAAATCAAGACCTTCTCTTTGGTTGTAGCCTTTGGCTACAAGCCTAGCCTTAAACCTTTCTACTTCACCATTGGCTTTGTATTTGACTTTATACACCCATTTACAGCCAATGGCTTTCCTATCCTTAGGTAAATCACATAAGGTCCAGGTATTATTTCTATGGAGAGCCTCCATTTCATTATTCATAGCCTCAACCCATCTGGGATCTTTAGAGGCTTCTGAATAACTACTAGGCTCAATACACTTATTTAGACTTGAAACAAGACAGTAGTTATCAACAGACAGTTTAGAATAATTAACTACTTTATCAATACCATATTTAACTTTTCCTTCTAACACAAAATCATTAAACCTTTTTGGAAGAACAGACTCTCTACCAGACCTCCTAGGACTAATCCTATTTCCCTCAGGAGTACTGTTCTCATCATCAGAACCCTCAACTCTGTGAAGGTCTGTCCCTCTATCACCTATACTACCAGGTTGCTGATCAGGGAGGGACTGATCAGCCTCTCTGGCAGCTCTGGGAGAGTCCTCAAACTCTTCACCAGAGGAGTGTTCTTGAGACACTTTGATTCCCCCTTCATCATTGGGAAGACCACCTTGTTCAGAAAGTTTGTTGCTTATTTGATCAAAAAAATTCAAGTTGTCAAGATTTTCAAAAACTTGTTTATCATGTTTAAACTTAAATGGATATATTTCTTCAAAAAACTTTACATCTCTTGAAAATTCAAATTGTTTTTTGCTTAAATTCCAAATTTTATATCCCTTTTTAAAAACAGAATATCCAATTAAAACACTCTTATCAGACCTACTTGACAACTTATCATCCTCATCTAAAATAGTTTTAAAACATAAGCAACCAAAATTCCTTAAATGACTCATAACTGGGGGGAACCCATACACTTTTTCAAAAGGACTCTTACCATTTAACACAGAAGAAGGAAGCCTGTTAATCAAATAAGTGGCAGTTAGAACACATTCAGACCAAAAATTTAGAGGCACCTGACTTTGGAATAACAAAGCTCTAGCAATGTTAAGCAGGTGTCTATGTTTTCTCTCCACAACACCATTTTGTTGTGGAGTGTGAATGCAAGATGTTTGATGTATAATGCCCTTATGATTACAAAAATTATGAAACTGTTGATTTACAAACTCAGTTCCATTATCACTTCGAAAAACTTTAACATGTTTTTTGAACTGAGTTTTAAGCAACTTATAAAAAATTACCAAATTCTCAAAAACTTCTCCTTTATTCTTTAGCATATAACACCAAACAGTCCTTGAGAAATCATCCACAATAGTAAGAAAGTATCTATATCCTTCCTTACTAGTCACCCTATAAGGACCCCAGACATCAAGGTGAACCAGATCACCAACTTCCCTAGACTTATGATCACTAAGAGGAAAGGGTTCTCTTATTTGCTTAGCCTTATGACACACATCACAAGGCTGAGAGTTAACCTTCCCAATTCCTAAAGATCCTTTTAACACAGCAAGCACTTGGTCAGATGGATGCCCAAGCCTGCTGTGCCACAAGTTGGATTCAACTACACTATTAAAACAAACATTAGTAGTACTCACACTGTCTCCTAAGAAATAGAGACCATCATGAGCTCTACCAGTCACCAGGACATTCTTGGACTTGGAATCCTGAACATAACACTGGTACTCATCAAACAAGACATTCAACTTATTATCCTTTGCTAACTTATTCACAGATATTAAGTTGACACAATAATCAGGAACATAGAAGACATCATACAATACAACATCCTTACTTAACTGAATGTCACCAATCTTTTTTACTTTAGTATTGGTTCCATTTGGATGTTTAACAGACATGTTATACTGAGAAACATCAAATGCATTAATCATGTGTTCATCAGTGCTAACCATATGTTGGTTAGCACCTGAATCCATGATCCACTTTAATAGTAAAGCAGTCAATGCATCTTTAGTCTCAGCAGAACAATTAGACAGGTTTTTAAACACATTACAAACTCTAGACAGAACAGACATACTACAAAAGCCATTAACAGAAATACTCTCACCTCCAGAGTTGGAGCTTTGAGGATCTGTTCCACTCTTGTCACTTATAAGACTCATAAGCTTGGCAATCTGTTCAGAAGTAAAAGGAACAGAAGGACTAGCAGTAACATTATTACTGGCTACATTCACTTTTCCAGTAGAAGCAACTGTAGCATTACTTCTAATTGGTTGAGTGTTAGGCCTCTTCTTAAACCCTGGTGGATAGCCAACTAATTCATAGCACCTATCCACAGTATGCCCAAGCATATTACAGTGAGTACATTTTAGATTGGGATTAGGTCCCCTATTTGTGTTGTTAACAGGTCTTCTATTAACAACATTATTTCCTTTTGCAGCAAAGGAAACATTGGAACCCTTAACAACACTATTAGGTTTTCTATGTGACTCCTCCCTAGACACAACAGAAAAGGCATGTTTGACAGAGGGTAGTGGATCTAGCATCAAGAGATTTGTTCTAACAGGTTGATATATTTCATCTAATCCCATTAAAAATTGCATAAGTTTTATTAATCCATTGAAACTATTATAATCTCTTGATGCATCACATGTACAAGGTGGTAACTGAACAATTGAATCAAATTCTTTCCACATAGTATTTAACTTGTGATAGTACTCAGAAACAGTACTACCATTTTGACTGATAGAACATATCTTTTGATGCAAGTTAAACACTACAGACCCATCCACCTTGTCATATGTTTCCTTAAGATCCAACCATACATCCCTAGCATTCTTAGAGAATACTTGACCTAAATACAACTCATCACTCACAGAATTAAGCAACCATGACAACACAACAGAATTACATCTATCCCATTGCTTTCCTAAGACATCATCCTCTACAGACTTGACAGTAGTACCATCAATAAAACCATACTTGTTTTTAGTTTCAAGAGCAAGTTTCATAGCTTTAGACCACACATTATAATTTTCAGTCCCTTTTAGTTTTATACTAATAATAGTCAAAGTACTAGTGTCACTAGGATGAATGTACAATGGGTCTCCTATATCCAACTTACTGATCAAAGTACCTGCTGGAGGTGCATTACCTCCTCCAGCATTCTGATCAACAATAGCATCACCCATGTTTTAAACAAATACAGACCACAGAAGTAAACAATCAAGAAAAGAATTGATAACAACAACCTAGAAGGACGAAGCTGTGTCAGTGTAAGGATAGTGGGTTCATCACTCAAGGGTGCCCACCCAATTCTTAACACAGGAGTCCTTTTTAATAACTAGTATGTATATACCTTTAGATATATGTAAACAACAACAAGAACCACAAACAAACAAGAACAATTAAACAATCAATCAACAGACACTCAGATAGTTGGCACAATACCGGTCCACCTAACCCGGTCAGTTGCCCTAGACACAAGACAAAACAATAAACCAAAGAATAGGAACAATCTCACCGAGAGGGGTTCCCAAGTTAGGGTTCTCCAAATCTCACAACCTATACCTTCACTTAGGGTATAGAATTGTGAGAGCAATTGAAGCAATTAACTCCTCTCCAATATCACCAGCTACCAGCAGCTCCTCAACAGCCAACAATTAGTTGACCAGAAACCCTAATCTGTACATACAACGCCCAGAACAAGAGACAGACAAGATCTACAAAGATCAGATCTGAATCGTATATCACAAACCCTAGATCTATATCAGAGATCTGAGTTTGATGATATAATAGACCAAGAACCCTAGATCTGATGAACAATCAACAGATCTAGTAAACAAATACACCAAGACAAACAGATACAGCGGAAGACTAGAAATAATCCACAGGATCTAGAGCATGAGCTCTGATACCATGTTAAAAAACGATCCTCTCAATCTCTCAAATATCAAACATACAATCACAACACAAGAACACCAGAAATAGTGACAAAACAGGTGACAAAATCTATTATTAAACCAACCCAAAAAAGTACCCAAACCAACCCAGAATCTCAGCAAATCACTGAGATTCAAATAAGAGTACAATACAAAGATCTACTGCTGATTGATAAGATCAGCAGTTGATCTTGATGATCAAATGAACAATAATACAAACTTACAAAAGACTAATGAACAGACGAATGAATACAGACGTAAAGGATTCCAGAGAGAAACCCTAGACAACAAAGAGAAAAGAAAAAATGAGACGACTGATGATGTAGAGAGAGAGACATAAAGCTTTTATATCCAGCTGACACGATCCGTGTGACCTCCAATCTCAGCCATTGATCATAAAGTGCAAATGATCTCAGCCACACACAACAAACACATCTCGTAAATATCACACGAGACTGGACCATCAAGAGACTGGGCTGACGAACACATTAGAAGCCCACATAGCCCATATACATATCCTGCATAAATAAAACAACATAACACAGGCCAAGGCCCAATAGCCCAATAGCCAACCAGGCTTGAATTACAAGAAAATAAATGCTATATTTTTAACAGACACCAAGCTCCAATTCTAAACCAATGAATGAATGTCTACTATATTCTTGGTATTTAGGAACCATACACCATATAATTAGGATTCATACACCCTGGCCTACATCACAGACCAACAGAAAGCTGCCACATACTTAAAATGTGATGTCATACCCCCCAAATGTGATGTCACATGGTGTATGAATCCTATAACCCTTAATAAAAGACAAGATAAAAGAACTTAAGAATCCAATAATTTCAAATAGCAATTGAATTAATGGAGACGCACTAGTATAACTTTTACATTAACCAATCTACAGAAAATGATTTCGATAGGCAAATAAAAGAAAACGGTGACATTAAGTACCTATTAGCATAGGAAATTTGGTTGCTCCCGAATAAAAAGGTCTTAGCCGTGATCCTCCCGGCCGCCCTAAAAGTCTCGTATTACAAGATAGATAATAAAATATAGCAAAACTTAAAAAAAAAAAAAAACGTTTAGTATTGTATTTTTCTTACTAGATGAAAAAGGTATTTATTTATGAAATATCCAATAGTTTTTAATTTTCTTGCAAATCTAGGTGTCTGTGTATTTTATGTTAAATATAGGGAAAAAAAAGTAGGAACATGGAGCAGGGTGTTAGATTCCATAAGCGAGCCCTTGGTAGGACCAATACGAGCCCTTAGCTCAGCCTTTTCGCCAAAAACCCCACAAGACCCGCACCCATGTGCTCTTCCTCACGCGTGCTTTGCTTTCATGTCCCCATACATCTACTCCAATATATTATATATATACATAGTTACTTCCTGTAACAAGTTAGAATATTGTTCCAAGTCGTTGATCTTACTTTATTTACAGATAAAATAAGCACGATGGGAAATTCGTAAATGATGATATACACATAAGTACTTTTGTCTCTTTTAAAGGTTTCTAGCCTGATTAAAAAGTTGATAAGAGCGATTGTGTTGGCGTCTCATTGGTGCATTTGGAAGGTCTAGAATGATAAGATTTTCAAGAACAATAACAGTCATCCGCTTCTTAAGGTAGCGTACAGGGCCGTCTCCGAAAATTTTAAAATATGTTTGGATCCTCGGCAAAATAAAAATCGGGCCTTACCCCACAATATAATTAACTAAACCTACAATTTTGTTATTGGGTTAAAAATTTAAAATTTGGATTGGCCTAGATATTGAGTTAATTACGGTTGTGAACAAATATAGCAATAGTGGAATATTAGGTCTAATAGAAACTACAATTATAAAATCTGAAATCACAATGGGTCTAGTTATTTTTTTTAATATAAAATTTTAAAAAAAATCAGGCCTACTTGAGGGTCGGGCTCTTGCGCTGGTAACCACCCGGCCCATGCTCAGGGCCAGCCATGGTAGCATAGGAGATTAAGACGGTCACATTCCTATGGATCTAATGCAGAGTGAAACCCCATACTATAGGCTGGAATTTGGTGTAATAACGCTCTTTATTTTAACAATGACTGGATGGCAATTGTGTAATATAATGTACTTTAGTCTGCCTCCTTGCTAGTTTCTTTTAATTACTAATCTACCAACTTTAAAAAACAACCACGCAAGTTTTTTCTCAAACACATGATTTTTTTTTCTATATATAAGATGAATTAGACTCAGCCTATGCTGGTGTTATACATCCATAAATGATTTCTACGAGGCCCTCCCCTTTAACCCGAATAGGCATATTCATTACAGCTCATCCCCTATCTCTGAATCCTTTGTCAAACACCAAAGAACTTAGTTCTTCACCTATCACATTGGTCGACTCAAACTTCCCTCTAGTCCTAGAATCACTATTTAAACCTCTAATGAGAAAGTCGTATGTGAAAGCATTTTGGACCGGATATGGTTCAAGTCTATGGGGTGGCTTGAATAGCTAGTCTGGTCAACAAAAGATTGTTCAAATGCCAACAATTATAGGAATTCATTTCCATTGAATTCAGCAAGTACTTACGAATGCATTTCAGACAGTGATTACGAACTGAATTCAGAATTTTTACTGGTTCCGCTCATGATTAAATACAAGGATTGTGTGCTTTGTTGAACACACACACAAAGAAACCTACTTGATCGAAAACCAACACATATTGTATGATGAATTTCCTATTTTTTTTCCTCTTGTGCTCTTGTTTCAGGTGTTAGGTTAATCTTGGTAGTACAATCTGTTTATGCTGTTGTACAATAGGAGACAAACACGTCCACCTGGGTGGCACGGAATTTGTTTTATGGGACCTCTGTTGAACATAATCTTCTGGCATCATCCTCTTATTTTATTTAATTTTCGTTTACTGCATTGTTTTTTCAGAATTTTATTTATGTAAATTTATTAATTTGTAATAAGAATATGTTTTATTTCGTTTTGTATTGTATTAAGACCCTTTAATTCCTATTATTATGTTTATGTTCTTTATTTTATGCAAGGATCTCCTACAGTGATTAAGAATATAATGTAGTAGTTAAGCGATTAATAGATGATAAACCATACTCAAACTTTAAACAAAACGACCTCAAGCTCTATTAATCCAAAATTAGCAGAGCTAGAGTTTGAACTCATCTTATACACTAATTCCTTCTAACAAATGAGTGATAAAAATTTAAGTACATAGTATAAAAATAGGTAAATTTGTTTTAAACATGGACGGTTCTTTTCATGGGTCAGGTTGGGCCCTCCTACACCCACACCCACATAGTTTTTTTCGTAGTGTAAATTTTACCCGTAAAATTTTCAAAATTTTTATCTATTGAGTTCAGATACCAATATTTTATTTAAAATACAAGCTAACAATAGAAGCAGGCAAAAATTGAAAATACAGCACCATAGAAACACAAGTGATGAGATGTTTGTGTAGAAGGTACATGGGAGTACAAAGACATAGATCCGGAAAGAGATCCTTATATCTAGTGAACACTATGTGTACCTTCCCACCTCTTTTAGATTTTTTTTTAAATGGTGACTTTCTCTAGACGGATTTATGGCAGAGATTATCACACTTGCCAACTCGGCAGGCCCTAACTCTTTCCACACGCCTAGACTGTGTTGTCTGAACCGGGCCCACGCTAGCACGGTGGGGGCTTCAGTCTTCCGCCCGAAAACTGTACTGCCTCCACACGAGTATAATTTGTTGGAGTAACAGCCGGGTAAAAACCGAGATACCTCAGGATCAAACCCACATTGCATGGCCATGGCAGGGAGTTTACCACCTTCATTGACATGCCCCTCCAAAATAATGGTAGAAGGGATTGAACCCAAGGTCTCACAAGGAAAACATTGCTCCACCTACCACTACACCACAGGTGAAAGCGCTCCCACCTCTTTTAGATAATTCCATATCTTTTATAAGTTATTATTATTTTTACTTGATAAAATTGTTATTATTACTTCATAAAAATGTTCACGTGGGTGAATGGAGGAAAAAGATAATAAGGGGTATCGTCATGATTACTACTTGGGTGATATGGACCGCAATGAACAAAAAGGTTTTCCAAGACTCGTCCAAGAAGGTGATAGAAGTGGTGGCGGAAGTTAAATCGAGGTCTTTCTTGTGGTTGAAATATATAACAAAATATAAGGATATTGTTTGGAAAAATTGGTTGGATTATCCGTTGCATATGTGTATGTAATGTTTGACGGTTCTCGTTTTGAGGGCTAGCCGGTTTTAATGAAAGTAAATGTTCAAAAAAAAAAAAAATTGTTATTCAGAATTTAAAATATGTCATTAATTTAGTTATTAAGAAAACATTAAGTATATTAGAGATACAGTTTTAATTTGCAGTAGTTACATGTTTATAGAAATATTAGTAAATGATTATAGCGCAATAGATTCCAACATTGCTTAAGTGACAGAGAAGACTGTTTTATTCTTCAAGTTATTTTAACGCTAAACATATTTTAATGCTAAACATGTTGCTGCTGTTAAAAAGATGTATTTTGCATGTGAAAATGAATCTTTAGGGGCCTGTTTGGTATCCTCCTATTGAGGCTCTAAACCATTTAGTTGTGAATGGTTCAGTATTCAGACTTTTTGTTTCAATCTAAAAAAGGTTCCGAATGAAATGGTTAAAAGCTGAACCATTCAGACTTGATGCATATTTGAATCATTCAACACTTAATCATTCAGAGCTTCTAACTATTCAGACATCTAAATGATCAGCACTTAATCAACCAAACACCCCTAAGCCTTAGAGACTAATTTATTAATGATTTGGTTTAATGAAGGATGTTTATTTAATATTTTAGTCCTCCCCTTATCCCACATGGTTGATTAATGCTAAAAACGGATTAATTGGATCTTCATCGAATCAAAGGAAATCAAGGGAACATGAGTTCATTTGTCAATATACCGAATTTAAAATAGATTTTTTTTTTTTTGGAAGCTGAATTTAAAATAAATATAAGGTCATAATAATCTGTTTTGTTATAATTTTTAACATTAAAATATTAGTAAATCAAAAAAATATCAACAATTTTCAGGAAAAAAAAACTTACAAAAATTTGATAACCGTAAAAAAGTATGAATCTATAACTAATATACTCAAACTCAAGAACAAACACAAGAACAACGATGTAGCGACAAAAAACGGTGACAAAATCTTATTATAACCAACCCAAAACTGTTACCCACCAAACCCTAGATCTCTACAATCGTAGAGATCTTAATACGATACAATGTTAGGGATCTTCTGATTATCAAGATCAGATGATCTCCTAACTAAGGAAACAATACAAAGAAATGAGTAACGTACAGATTAAACCCTAATCTAGACAGAGGATACAAGACGAATACAAAGAAAATCTGAGCTAAAAGAGCTCATGAATAAAGTACATAAGTATTTATAGCTGAGATACATCGAAGCTAGAGAAAGCACACTCGTATACATTCTCCACCATCAGATCAAAAGCACACGGATCGTTCACAAATGAACGACCAAGATCAAAGCCTTTAAGGCTTTACATATTCCAGGCTTAAAAGCCTTCTTCAATTATAAGCCCAACATGAGACAAGGTTATAAGGCCCAAACTGATTCCCTGCACAAAAATACGAGCCCAATAGACATAACACCTGGACTAATATTAGCCCAATAATAATAACATTTGATTTACTTATTTCAACATGCCCCCATAAATCAAATGCCAAACATGTCATACAACCCAAGCTTATCACAAAGTATCTTATGTTGTGTAACATTAAGACCCTTAGTAAAGATATCAGCTATCTGGTTTTCAGAGCTGATCTTTAGAGCTTGTATAACACCATTTGAAATTTTTTCTCGTATAAAATGTAAATCCACCTCAAAATGTTTAGTTTTCTCATGGAAAACTGGATTTGAGGCAATAGACAAAGCAGCTTTACTATCACTGAAAAGTTTAACAGGAAGTTTAATATTTACATTCAATTCATTCAACAGGTTAATCAACCAAATAACCTCACACGAAGCTGAGCACATAGCCCTATATTCAGCCTCGGCACTAGACCTGGAAATAGTGCTTTGTTTCTTTGATTTCCAGGAAATCAAAGACTCACCCAGAAACACACAAAATCCTGTAACTAACTTCCTGGATACAAGGCATTTTGCCCAGTCAGAATCAACATATGTACATAAGTTGAACTGATCAGACTGTTTAAACAAAACACCTTTTCCTGGAGACAGTTTTAAATACCTCAACAATCTAAGTGCAACTTTTAAATGGTACTTAGATGGTTTGTGCATGAACTGGCTTAAAAACTGGACAATATAGCTAATATCAGGCCTTGTCAAAGACAAGTATATTAGCTTACCAATAAGCTTTTGATAACCAGTTATGCTTTCTAAAAAATCAGTTTCTTTGGAATGCTTAGCACTCACAATAAAACTTTGTTCAATTGGAGTGTTAATTGGTTTACATCCCAAATAACCAAATTCACTAAGTAACTCTAGACAATATTTTCTTTGGGATAGACAAATACCCTTTTGAGAATAAAGGACTTCTATTCCAAGAAAATATTTTAATTTTCCTAAATCTTTTATTTGAAAATTTGATTTAAGAAGTTGTTTAACATTATCTATATCACTCTCATTGTTACCTGTGATGACAATGTCATCAACATAAACTAATAAAACAGTAAACATTTCACCAGATTTTTTTACAAACAGAGAATAGTCACATAGACTTTGCACAAAACCAATTTTAACTAATACATCTACTAACTTCTCATTCCACTTCCTAGGAGCTTGTTTAAGCCCATAGAGTGATTTGACAAGTTTACACACTTTAGACTCATTCTTATTTGAGTAACCTTCTGGTAAAATCATATAAACATCCTTAGAAATTGACCCATATAAGAATGCATTATTCACATCCAACTGATATAATGGCCAAGAATTTTGCACAGCAAGACTTATTATACACCTAACTGTGACCATTTTTACCACAGGAGAGAAGGTCTCTCCAAAATCAAGACCTTCTCTTTGGTTGTAACCTTTGGCTACTAACCTGGCCTTATATCTTTCAACCTCACCATTGGATTTATATTTGATCTTATAAATCCATTTACATCCTATTGGTTTTCTTCCAATAGGTAAGTCAGTGATGACCCATGTATTGTTCCTATATAAGGCTTCCATTTCTGAGTTCATAGCCTCAACCCACATAGGATTTTTGGCAGCCTCAACATAGGAACTGGGTTCAACAGACTTATTTAACACAGAAACTAAAGACAAATTTTCACTAGACAAACAAGAATAATTCACAACTTTTTCTAGACCATACTTAACCTTTCCTTCAATGACATAGTCATTGAAGTGTCTTGGTACACTAGAGACCCTATCAGATCTTCTAAGATTTCCCTCAGATTGGAGTTGTTCAACATTTCCTAGACCCTCATCATGGTTTGCCATACTACAGTCCCTACAACCTGGGCTGCCAGGCTGCTGACTGCGACTGCTGTCTACCCCCCCAGCAGCCCTGGGAGGAGACCCTAGTTGCAAACTAGAAGGACCAGGATTAGACAAGTTTGGATCCCCTTCATCATTGGGAAGATCTGGACTCTCAACCCCATTAGACTCTTGACTACTAGGTTCAACACTATCAAAGAAGTTTAAGTGATTTATAGTTTTATCAAAAAATTTTAACTCTTTATCAACAACAAAGGATTGTTTAAAAGGAAAAATTTCCTCATAACATCTAACATCCCTGGAAAATATAACTTGTTTAGACTCTAAACACCACAATTTATACCCTTTTTTGAAATTTGAATACCCAATCAAGACACACTTTTCAGACTTAAAAGACAGTTTATCAAAATTGTTTAAGACTGTGTTGAAACACAAGCAACCAAAATTCTTAATGTGATCAAGTTTAGGGGGGAACCCATATACTAACTCATAGGGACTTTTACCTAGAAGAACTGAAGAAGGGATCCTGTTAATCAAATAGGTTGCAGTTAGAACACAATCATCCCAAAACCTAAGAGGCAATCCACTCTGAAATAACAAAGCTCTAGCTGTATTCAGTAAGTGCCTATGCTTCCTTTCAGCAATTCCATTTTGCTGTGGAGTATAGGCACATGAGGTTTGGTGTATAATACCTTTTGATTTACAAAACTGTTCCATTTGTTTGTTTACAAATTCTGTTCCATTATCACTCCTGAACAGTTTTATTTTAGACTTGAACTGAGTTAATATTAACTCATAGAATACAGTTATGTTTTCAAAAACTTCAGTTTTATTCTTCAACATATAACACCAAACAGACCTAGAAAAGTCATCCACAACTGTAAGAAAGTACTTAAACCCTTCCCTACTAGTGACCTTATAAGGCCCCCAAACATCAAGGTGAACAAGGTCCCCAATGTGTTTGGACTTATGATCACTAATGGGAAATGGAACTCTAACTTGCTTGGCTTTGTGACATATCTCACAAGGCTGAGAGTTCCTATGACCAATGTTTAAGTTCTTTCTTAAAACATACAGAACTTGGTCAGAGAGATGCCCTAACCTACTATGCCACAAATTGGCATCATTAATACTATTAAAACAAGAATTATTAACACTCACAGTAGTGCCAACAAAATAGAGACCATCACTTTGATTACCAGTCACCAGGACTCTCTTGGATTTGGAACCCTGGATATAACAATGCTCTTCATCAAATAATACACTAAGTTTATTATCTCTAGACAACTTATGAACCGACAACAGATTCACACAATAATCAGGAACTAAGAAGACATCATACAGGACAACACCATCAGCCAACTTGATATCTCCTATCTTAGTTACCTTGGCACTTGTCCCATTTGGATGTTTAACCTGAATATTGTATTCAGAGACATCAACACAATTGACCATTTCCTTTTCATTGCTGGTCATGTGTTGATTTGCTCCTGAATCAGTTATCCATCCTTTACTAAGTGCATACTTGACAAAAGTTGAACAACTACTGAAGTTTTCTAATACTTTTGCCAAGTTTGAAATCTTAGTAAGACATGAAAAACCATTAATGAAAACACTTTTACCTCCTGTGTTGGAGTTTTGTGCTTCATTGACCCCTTTATCACTGATCAGATTCATAAGCTTTGATATCTGTTCAGGTGAGAAAGGAAAAACAGAAGAAGAGCTACTAGGCAAGGCAGTAGAGGTACTAGCTTGCTTAGGGTTAGACATATTACAAGACATATTAGACCTAGGCATCTGTCCTCCTGGTTTCTTTTTGAACCCAGGAGGATAACCAACCAACTCATAACATCTGTCAATGGTATGACCTAACATGTTACAGTGACTACATTTTAAGTTTGGATTAGGACCCCTATTAGTAACTTTCTTTCTTTCTACAGTTTGATTAGTTTTAGAAAAGAAAGCAACATTCTGCCCTTTTGCTGTTGTTCCTGAACGTCTATGAGATTCTTCTCTGGAAACAATAGCAAAGGCATTTTTAATAGATGGTAATGGATCCTGCATTAACAGATTAGTTCTGACTGGTTGGTATACATCATCCAAACCCATGAGGAATTGCATTAACTTTATTAGACTATTAAAGTCATTAAAGTCTTTTGATGCTTGACAAGTGCAGGAAGGCAACTGCACTGTAGCATCAAACTGCTTCCACATGGTGTTCAGTTTATGGTAGTATTCAGCAACTGAACTACCATTTTGACTCACAGAGTTAATCTTCTGATAAAGATTAAACACAACAGACCCATCTACTTTGTCATAGGTCTCTTTTAAGTCTGTCCACACTTCTGTGGCAAGCTTAGAAAAGACCTGACCAAGATACAACTCTTCACTAACAGAGTTTAACAACCAATTTAAGACCACAGAATTACATCTATCCCATTGTTTTCCTAACACCTCATCATCAATGGGTCTAATACATGTACCATCTATAAATCCAGCCTTATTTTTTGTTTCTAAAGCAAGTTTCATAGAGTTAGACCAGACAGAATAATTTTCAGTTCCTTTTAACTTCATACTAATGATAGACAGACTAGAGGTGTCACTTGGATGTAAGAACACGGGATCACTTATATCCAATTTACTGATGAGTGTAGCATCAGCACCTCCATTGTTGGCACCCCCTCCTCCGGGGTTCACAACATCACCCATGACAACACAACAAAAAACAAAGACAGAAACAACAAACAGAAAGCAATTCCAAAGAAAACCACAGACAGAATAGTCCTAAGAGGTCGAAGCTGTGTCAGGGGTCAGATAGTGGGTTCATCACTCAAAAGGTGCCCACCCAGATCTTAACACAGGAGACCTTTATAACTATATGTATAGTATAGACAAGACACAAAGGAACAAATAAATCACACAGACAAATACCACACAACAAGACAATCAAACAAGACACCACAGAGTTGGCCCAATACCGGTCCACCTAACCCGGTCAGTGGCCCTAGACACAACAAACAATACAAAAGAATAAGAACGATCTCACGGTGAGGTGGAACCCAAGTTAGGGTTTCGCCAATCTCACAACCTATACCTTCACTTAGGGTATAGAGTTGTGAGTGCAATTGAAGCTATATTTCACTTCCAAATACAAGAGTCCAAGAACCAAGCCAACAATGGTTGACCACTCACAAACCCTGTAAAACAAAAAACCAACAAGATAAAAGACACAAGATAATAGATCAGATCTATTAAGAAGATCGAATCTATTTTATACAATACCCAAGAAGAACCAGATCTACAAATCAGATCAGATCCTTTACACAGACTCTTTTGAAAGTGAGATCTAGACCTAGACAGCTCAGATTAGCAGCGGAAGACACCAGAATCAACACAAGACAGTGATAACAGAGCCGTGGCTCTGATACCATGTAAAAAAGTATGAATCTATAACTAATATACTCAAACTCAAGAACAAACACAAGAACAACGATGTAGCGACAAAAAACGGTGACAAAATCTTATTATAACCAACCCAAAACTGTTACCCACCAAACCCTAGATCTCTACAATCGTAGAGATCTTAATACGATACAATGTTAGGGATCTTCTGATTATCAAGATCAGATGATCTCCTAACTAAGGAAACAATACAAAGAAATGAGTAACGTACAGATTAAACCCTAATCTAGACAGAGGATACAAGACGAATACAAAGAAAATCTGAGCTAAAAGAGCTCATGAATAAAGTACATAAGTATTTATAGCTGAGATACATCGAAGCCAGAGAAAGCACACTCGTATACATTCTCCACCATCAGATCAAAAGCACACGGATCGTTCACAAATGAACGACCAAGATCAAAGCCTTTAAGGCTTTACATATTCCAGGCTTAAAAGCCTTCTTCAATTATAAGCCCAACATGAGACAAGGTTATAAGGCCCAAACTGATTCCCTGCACAAAAATACGAGCCCAATAAACATAACACCTGGACTAATATTAGCCCAATAATAATAACATTTGATTTACTTATTTCAACAATAACCTTATCATCTTGTTGGTATGCCTACTTTTCACTGTAATGTTCTTCAACTAATTAACTTATCTTGAAACCTCATTATTTATTTATGTTAAAATCAAGAACCTATTGTTATAAACACATCATGGATCGTCATCGCCAGAATCCTATACCGGAGAACATCTAACGTCGTATTACAAAGATTTTTGTCACGAATCTTCCAGAGGGAATTAGCGGAGTAGATTTAGCAACTCAAGTTCGGTCGTTTGGGCATATCTATGATCTGTATATTGCGAGAAAAAGAGATAGGTCGATTCGGTTTTGTATCGATGCTGGATGTGAAAGATAAGGACGAGACGCTCACAAACTCACGTAGTATTCATATGGGTGAGTATAAAGTTTGGTTTAATATTGCTCGATTTGTTTTAGAAGACGGTGAAATTAATAGCTATGGGGACAAGCCGGTTCATTCGAAGAGTGATAACTTGAAGAAGAAAGACGGTGATCAAGGTCTAGCAGATTCTAAGTCAGGTTCTACTGAGATGGGTGATCGATCTTTTAGAGACATGCTTGTGGGGAAATCAATCACCATTGATAACCATGTTAATTCTTTCTTGTCGGTGCATGGGAGGGCTCTAGTGGCTAAGATGTTTGATTTTAAAGCTTTGAAAAACATTTTAGTTACGTTGAATGGGATTTTCCATGGGCTAGGGAAGATACAATATCTTGGAGGTCTTGTGGTTTTAATCACGTTCGAAGATTCGAAGACGGCTGGTTTAGTTCTTGATGCTGTAAAAAATATGGTGGAATTTTCTTTGATCCGTTTTTGGGAGGGACAATCGTTAGGCTTTGAGAGAATGGCGTGGTTGAAAGTGCAAGGAATACCCTTGCATTTGCTAACCAACGAAGTTATATATGCGGTTGGTGGAATGTTCGGAAAGGTGGTGCACAAGGCAAACCGATCGGAAAAGGATCCAGACGTATCTTTTGAGTATGCCGGAGTTTTGGTTGGTGATAGGAAGCGAGTGTCGGACGAGATTGTTATGAATTGGAGAAACCGTAAGTTATGTGTTTGAGTGATGGAGGAACTAGGCGATTGGATTCCGGATTTTACAGAAGTTATGGGGGTTTAGAAGGAGGGTGACTCGGTGTCCAGTGATTCATTGATCGGGGAATCGTCGGAAGGGGATCCGATTGAAGAAGACATGCCGGAGAAACCGATAGGTAACGTCAATGATGTCAGCAGTGATGCAGCTCCGGGTATCTTGGAAAGGAATGTTTGTGATAATGATGGCATTAATGACAGCCAATCATTACCAAAGTTGGGGTGATAATTTGAATTTGGTAACTGACAACGACTGTTTTGTTCCAGCAGTCAATTTTGACTTTGACCGTGATATTAATAATAACATTTGCAATGATACGTCGAATGTTAACAAGTGAAAAAAATTTAAGAAAGCCAGTAGCCAAGAAAGTCTTAAAGTTGTTAAGAAATCAAAAAATGATGAAGACATTTTTGTTGCTCAACAGTTTACTAGGCCTAAATAGGGAAGCAACAAGTGAGCCTGTTAAAGAGGAAAGGGATTCGGTGCAATCTGTTATCGGGGATATAGTCGATCAGGAACAGGTTAATGTCACGAATAACAATACTCAAGTTAATTCTGAATGTCGAAGTCTTATTGAGGAGGTTGAAGCTACCAAAGTGATGGGGGGGGGGGGGGAAAGTTAGGTGTAAAACTCATCAATTGTGATGGCCTGACTAGTAATTCCATCGTCCAAGAAGGATTACAATTCGGTAACACGTGAATTGTTTGTCTTTAAATATACATGGGATTGGGGTGAATGGGAGGACGGGGTGGATTAAGAGGTTAAAAGATGATTTTGGGGTGTCGTTTATTGGTATACAAGAAACTATGTTGAGTAACAATTATCAAGGCTTGGTGTCGAATTGTTAGGGAGGGTTGGGTTTTGATTTTGAGGTTTTAATGCTATTGGGAACTCAGGCGGGTTGATTAGTATGTAGGACCCAAAGTATTTGTTGAAAAATGCCGTGGTGAAAGATGATAATTTCCTTCTTGTTTCGGGTATACTATCTGATGGCAATATTCGGATTAATCTGATTAATGTTTATGCTCCACAAAACAATGTCGAAAAAAGAAGCCTGTGGGAGGAAATACTTCATGTTATTTAATGTGGGCAAGGGTGGTGGATTGTTTTTGGGGATTTTAATGCAGTTAGAGACCCGGGGGAAAGGAAAAACTCTATTTTTGATCCAGTTTGTTCTAGAGATTTTAATGATTTTCTGGATGAAGCAGGTCTTCGGGAATATAGTTTGAAAGGGATGAAATATACTTATTTGGCCAATCGAAGGGGGGGGGGGGGTTGCAAGTTGAGTAAAATTGACAGGATGTTTGTGTGTGATAATGTTTTAATAAATGGCAAAATGCTTGTGTTAGAGCCCTTAAAAGAGAATTTTCAGATCATGCACCATTGGTTCTTACTTTACATGACACAAATTTTGGGCCTAAACCGTTTAGTTGGTTTGACTCTTGGATGGATAGACCGGGTTGTGAAGATGTGATAAAGTCTACCTTAGTAGGTTGGAATAATGATGGTCCAGCAGATATGAATTTGATGAAAAAGTTGAAAAGACTAAGGGATAGACTTAAAGTTTTGATTAAATAGTGTAGGTTAAAATAGGCTGAAGAAGGAAAAAGATTGAAACAAGAAAAGGAAGAAATGGAATTATTAATGGAACAAAGAGAGTTGGAAGAATCAGAATTATGGGTTTGGTCAGAATACAAAAAGAATATTGAGGAGTTAGAGCTTTATAAATCTCGTGATATGAAACAGAAATCTCGGGTAAAATGGGCGGCGCTTGGAGTTGAAAATACGAGTTTCTTTCATGGGGCTGTCAATGGTAGAAAAGCGAGAAATGTGATTCCGGGTCTAGAGGTTAATGGTGAATGGGTTTCAAAGCCATCTCTTGTTAAGAGAGAAGTTCTTCGATTTTTTAGAAAACATTTCCAAGAAGATGTTGTTATTAGGCCGATATTTGATGGTACGGGTTTGCGTCGTATTAATACTCAAGATGGCGATTATGTTGGTGTCTATGTTTTCTAAACAGGAGATTAAAGATGCGGTTTTTTATTGTGGTTCAAACAAAGCGCCAGGCCCCGATGGTTTTAATTTCCGTTTTGTTAAACGGTTTTGGAATCTTTTGGAAGATGATTTTTATCGTATTAATGAGGAATTTCATGAGACAGGTATTATTAATTCGGGTTGTGGTTCATCTTTTATTACTTTAATCCTGAAGGTAAAATCGCCTTTCGGACTTAATGATTATAGACCTATTACTCTCATTGGGATGATTAGCAAAGTTATTTCTAAATTTCTTGCTTATCGTCTTAAGAAGGTATTGGGTAAGGTGATTTCTGAATCTCAATCGACTTTCTTGTCTGACCGTTTTATTCTTGATGGCCCCTTAGTTATTAATGAGGTTATGGAATGGTTGAAAAAAGGAAGAAAAAAACGTTTTTGTTGAAGATAGATTTTAGAAAGCCTACGACAATGTCAATTCGCATTTCTTATTATCTATTATGAATCATATGGGTTTTCCATCTAATTGGTGTTCGTGGATTAAAGGTATTCATGTTTCGTCTCGAGCTTCGGTTCTTGTTAATGGCTCGCATACATTTAAATTTAAATGCGAGAGGGGTCTTAGACAAGGTGATCCCATTTCTCCTTTTTTATTATTGATTGTTATGGAATCCCTTTCGTGTATGTTGGAGAAAGCGAAAGCGATTGGTAATCTTAAAGGCATTAGTCTCTCGGATAGTGAAGTGGCGATTAATCATCTTTTCTATGCGGATGATGCTCTTATTTTGGGAGAGTGGTCTCATGAAAATCTTCTGAGTACAGCTCGGATCCTTAGAGTTTTTTTTATTTATGTTCGGGCTTACGTATCAATCTACATAAATCTAATTTATTCGGGGTTGGAACCGGAGATAATGAGGTGGATTTGATGATGGAGGTCTTGGGATGTAAACGAGGTGCTTTTCCTTTCGTCTACTTGGGAATTAAGGTGGGAGCAAACATGTCTCGAGTTAGTAATTGAAATCCGGTTATTGAAGTCATAAAGAATCGCCTTGCTTCATGGAAAGCGAAGACATTATCTATGGGGGGTCGATAAAATTTAATTAAAACGGTTCTAGAAAATTTACCAATTTATTATTTTTCTCTCTACAAAGCTCCAAGGGCGGTTATTGACAGTATAGACTATAGAGGCTATTATGAGACGCTTTTTATGGGCGGGTTCGAGTGATGAAAGGAAGGTCAATCGGGTTGCTTGGGAAGTCATAACAAAACCAAAGAAGGCGGGTGGTCTTGGGATCAATAAGTTGCAAGAGGTTAATGATGTGCTCCTTCTTAAATGGGTTTGGCGGTTCAAAAAAGAAGGTAATATTTTACGGAAGAAAGTCGTTATGGGATGCCACGGGTCGAGTAGGGTATGGACTATGTTACCATGCACTTCTTCGGCTAGTGGATGTTGGAAGCAAATTGTCAAGTTAGGTGAAAAAAAGATTTGGAATGATCGAACGCACAATAGTTATTTCTTTGGTGTTGTTGGTGACGGGTCAACTATAAACTTTTGGACCGACTCTTGGATCCGTGATGAACCGCTTCGGTTAACTTATCCACATTTATTCTGGCTCGAAAAGCACAAATGGGTCCCGGTGGCGTCAAGGTTAAAAATAGTAAACAGTAACAAGATTGTTTCGTGGGAATGGAAATCGGCCCCAACCACTTTTGAAGAAGTTAGCGAGTTGTTTCTTCTGCTATCGGATATTGATAATTATTCTTGGCAAGGGGAGAACGACAATTGGCTTTGGAAGGGAGACACACAGGGAGTTTATACGGTTCATAAAGCTAAACAATTGATTAATAATGATCCTCAACCGAGCCCCCACACGTTAATGAAGTGGAAAGGGTGGGTGCCATTGAAATGTAACCTTATGGTTTGGAGAGCACTTCTTAATTGCCTCCCATCAAGAATGGAGATGATAAAAAGAGGGATTGTTTTGCCGAGTGACTCATGTGTTTTTTGTAACTTAGATCCGGAGACTACTCTTCACTTGTGCACGGGTTGTATTTTTTGCTGCAGAAGTTTGGTCGAGAATCGAATCTTGGTGCAGATTGTCCCCAATTTTTGCCTTTGAGGTTTCGGATTTAGTGAAGACGGCTGATATTAAGGCGAAGACGAAGCAGACGAAACACGTTCTAAGAGATATTATTTTTACCACGATGTGGGCAATATGGAATAAACGAAATGATAGGATCTTCAAAGGTAAAAGTCGGAAAGCTATTGAAGTTGTAGAAAGTATTAAATCAACATCGTATTTTTGGTTTCGTAATAGATCTAGATTAAAAGTTTTACATTGGTTTGTTTGGTGTAAATATCATTTGGATTTGATGTAATTGTTGTTGCCCGGAGGTCCTTGTTTTGAGGAGCGTCTTGTGGCGCTTTTTTTTTTAATGAAATTTACCTTTTAAAAAAATATTAGCAAATCAAACTTTGTTTTTTGGGAAGTCAGATTTAAATTGTATTTTCTTTTTAGTATTTGTTTGTAACACTAGTTGGTTATCACTTGTGCTTGCAACGGTTCAAAATGTAGATAAACATAAGCAAATTGTGAACGTGCCGACAAAAAACCGCGTTACAACGGCATATTCAAAAGTCATGAAAAGTTACGTCATTGTATATCAAGTGATTTCTCGATTCATAAACATCGCACAAGTGCTTACAAATGAGATCTGATCATCCAATATACAAAACACTCTCCAAAACTTAGAAAACTCTACCTAGGTTTTGGCAAGAAACATATACATACTGCTGCCATTCGCCCCATGAAGGCGACATGAATCGGTTAGGGTGGCCGAATGGGTTGGAGCGAGTGGATAGCTATCCATTCGCCCTGGTGTCACAATAAGCCATTCGCCCTAACTAATTACGAAACTACCCTTGGTCTATAAAACGAGCTAAACAGCATACAAACACCTATACTAGGCTGGGGACAACATAAATACATGTATTAACAAACTCCCCATTAGACCTAGCTAGTATGTCTTTAAAAACTTGTATGTTCACCACAATTAGAAACTTAATCTTTATTCAGTAGTCAGCAACACGAACCCAACCTAGCTTTGACCAGTCACATACAGCGTAGATCTTAAAAGCCAAACAGAATCGAATCACAGGCTGGAACTTTAAAGCTTGATAAATATCCACCACGTCGTAATGAATTAAATGATAGTATAATGTAGCCAGATCTTTTTCAGAACAGTTGTTAGCCACATAGAATTGAAAACCCTGAGCTTTCTGCAAATCTTTGGCTCGTTGTCCAGAACAATGATAGCTTCAGTTGTCACATAGTTGTAGTATTAGAATAGAAACCTGTCATGAAATATTTGTTCAGTTGGAGCGATCGGGATCTTCGACATGCACTTCGGGGGCTTGATCTTGTGTACCTAACTAGGTTTACAAGTTTTAGGATGTAACTCCCCGGACTTTTAAGACTTAGGGTATTGTGCGTGAGAGTTCCCCATCCTTCCGCGTTTTCTCTTCTCAGAATACTGACAAAAGTATCAAACGACGAACACTTCTCCATATACAAAGGTCTAAATTTTTTCAAGTCACACATGTACCAAAATGGAAGGCTCTTCAGACGAATACAATGATTGAAGTATAGAAGATCGACCGTCCTCCCACTTGATCCCAATGACCTTTGCGTGCGGTATGTAAGTCCAACTCAGAATATTTCCATACATCCTTGTTAATTTCTTCTTGAAACACGATGCTTGGGGAACTAGTTTGTTACCAAGGCGCTCTTTCAAGGTAGGGTACCATTTGGCACACATTTCTTAAATCCGAGCAGATATGACTTGGATTCTACAAGGTTTTATCAAATTCAACTTTCTTAAACATATCCTTATCCAAATCTGGTATCCTGACATCATCATTCACGCAATATTCTGTATACTCCTCACGCATAACGTCTTCAATTTCAATTTCATTTGACCGTGGATCAAACTACGAAAGAGATGTGAGTAAATATGCTATTGTGCTTTATCTGGTAGAGGTGAAAGGCCTCAGCAATTGCTTCAACCTTTGTTCCGCCAGCATCGCGAGCCACCACAATGTTGAAGAGTTGGTTGAACGAAGTAAGCTTCATTCTCAAAAGACTAAACCTTTCACAGCTTGGACTGAAGAGCGATTGGTTTTACCTACACATTGTTGGAATTCTTGAAATAGGGTTTCGACAAACCTTCCATTTCGTCGTAACTCGTTCTCAGAGAGGTGAATCCAATAGTTTACCAAAGCTATGTCTTCAAACCTTCCATTGGGAATTTAAATATTATTTTTATTATTTAAGTTTTATTTTTTACTTAATATACTTTTATATAAATAATAAAATACTTGTTTATTTATTTTCTTTAAAAAATAAATAACATATTATTTATTGAAACGTAAATAATATTCTTAATTAAATGAAATGGAAAAGCAGACAACGAGGTAAAAAATGAGATAGAAGTTTAGAATGATTTATTGTCGTAAAAAATTTTAGTATAAAATAGTTTTAGTTTAATTAGAAGGGTTGAGTTATTCTACAAAGGCTATAAAAAATGAGAAGGGTGAGAAGGATACAAAAAACCCAATAGATCATGAAATATGACACAATAAGCTACAAAATATAACACAGTGCCAAAAAATATGACACAATACTTAAAAAAAAGACACAATGAATTGAAAAAAATGAAACAATGATGAAAATAAGAAAAAGACACAATGGTACATAAACTGATAAAAGACACAATGATATAACGCATATTCTAAAAACTACAAGCTAAAACCCCAAAAAACGAACACCTAAAAACTAACGTCGTAAGGTTCGATAAGATGATTCCAATGCCGTTTGAATGAGTTTAATCGGAGTCTGTTTGATACCCTTCCTACGACTTCCTATTTTTCTTTCCCTATGTATTTAATCATAACCCTTAATTAAAATGATATTACATGCTAATTTAGCCGTTTGTAATTTCAATCTTTCAATGTTTATCACATGTGTCGTAAATTTTGAATATATCTCACTATTTTTTTGTAGCAGAGAGAGAGAGAGAGAGAGAGAGAGAGAGAGAGAGAGAGAGAGAGAGAGAGAGAGAGAGAGAGAGAGAGAGAGAGAGAGAGAGAGAGAGAGAGAGAGAGAGAGAGAGGGTGCACTTTAAACCTTAATAAAAAACAATACATATTTTGAATTTATTTTAGTAAACTTATTCTGCAGTTTTCAGTTAAAACAAAAGTTTGTACATGTAATTTTATAAGACCCACCGTAGCGGGAAGGTTTGTGGGCGCTATACATAAAAATGGAGCCCCCAACACCATTACATGGGGGCTCTATTTTTCAAAATCATGCCTTGGCGTTATATTTATGGCGCCGGAACAAAACTCCCCCCTCCAATCATCCTTTGCCACATCAGACTCTCTCTCTCTCTTATTATTTTATTATTTTTTTATTTAAAAGATAAAATAAAATATTAATAGGGGCTTTATTGGCTTTATAAATAAAGCCCCTACCACTACACCCCTTTTTCAGTTTCTCTCTCCATGCTGACTCAGCAGTCACGTGTATCAATCAGGAAGGGGGGCTTTATAGATAAAGCCCCACACCATATTCTAAGATTTTAAAAATTATGCAAAGACGTTGGAGTATTAATTTGTCGCTACTCCATTATCTCATATCTGATAACAATTAAAAGTGGATAACTGAATGATTGGTGTATTAAACGGCCAGTCTAATATAACTGCACTATTTCTGTCAAATCTGGATCCAGATTTGCTTTGTCACTCACAGTTATCGGTCCAAACAACAATATTTGTTTCAAAACAATATATATAATTTCACATATGAAGCAAAGAAAAACATGAATAAAAATTGGGATGGTATAACCAAAATGATCTGACCCAATCAGTTAGCTTGATTCATCTTACCTTTTTTTTAATCATCTAAAATACACGTGCATGTGAATACGAGTAGTTACAAATCCTTAATACTATTATCAACATATGATATGTTAGTTAATGGGTAGTTACAAGTTAGAGGGTCAAGATTGTAATAGAATAATAATGTAGAGACTGATTGTGTCAAGTCTGTAACTTGAGTTTGAAAGGTTGTTAAATAGCAGTTAGAGCTCCCGCCTTGGGTAGCTTATTGTTTGGGTAATTCTCTCTCTCTCTCTCTCTAGATTCTCTCTCTAAACATTAAGCCCTATCATTGGTATCAGAGCCACCGACCCTCGTCGGAGCTCTTGTAACCGCCACTCAACCACCATCCGTCACCGATAACCACCGTAATAGTCGTCTTCTCCGGCAATAACTTTCATTCTGTTTTCATTTCTTTTATGTTCTTAATTCATTTCAAACCCTGGATTAATCATTGTTGATAATCTACTCCTGGACTTGATTGATTTGTGATTCGGTCCATCTGAATCGTCTTTCTTGATTCATTTGTGTTCCTTCAATTCTTCAATTTCATTATGACGACTGGTACTAGACAACAAGAATTGGAAAAGCAAATTAAAGATAACCAAATGTCCATTGGAAAAATTGAGATTATCATGCAAGATTTGCAAGCTAATTCTCAATTAATCAATGATAACATGCAAACAGTTAATCAAAATGCTGAGGAAAACAAAGCAGCTGTGGCTCAGATTCAATTGCAAATTCAATCGTTAATTGATAAGATGCAAGGAATGGAAAACAATAGAATGGTTACTGGAGGCAATCAAGAACCAAGATTAGCAAGATTGGGCAGATTAGATTTTCCAAAGTTTAATGGAGAGGATGTAGAAGGCTGGATCTATAAATGTAATCATTTCTTTGAAGTGGATCGTACTCCTGATAATCTCAAGATGTGATATGCAGTTGTTAACCTAGAGGGTAAGGCCTTACAATGGCATCAGGGTTATCTGAAGAGTAATAATCTGACCATTGACACTATAAGTTGGTAAGATTATAGTAGGTCAGCCATTGCTAGGTTTTCTATAAATCTTTTAGAAGATGCCATGGAAGAATTAGAAAAACCTACATCAAACAGGTACCTTACAAGAATATTGTGATGCTTTTGATATTTTGTTAAATAAAGTAACCCTGTCTCAAGCCTATGCTGTGAGCTTGTTTGTGGGTGGTTTGAAAATGGAATTGAGATGTTTGGTAAGGGCTTTTAAACCAACCAATTTAAGAGAGGCTTATGCAATTGCAAAACAACAAGAAAACCTTCATAACACCCTATTTGGATCCATTCCTAAAAAGAAATACAGTTCCAATCCTTCTTATAACCCTAAACCTTTTAATAGTCAATTGAAACCACCACCTACTATGAATGCAAATGCATTACCATTACTTCCTAGTCCAAAACCTGTAAGCAATGTACCTGTTAAAACCACAAGAAGGTTAATGTAACATCGCAAAATTTTCCCCAAAATTTTAATACATAAAAAGCCTTTATATATATATATATATTTTTTTTTATTACACCTTTATCATTAATATTATACAAATGTGCCTAAGTCTTTATTTATCCTAACTCACAACTTATATACATACATAAATGTATATAAATAATAATAATAATAATAATATGATTCTAAATTCTTTTTTTTTTTCACATACAAGATTTTTTTTTTTTAAAATAAAGCCTTGAGTCAAATAGTCAAAGTCCTAGTCAAAGTCTTAGTCAAACAGTCAAAGTCTTAGTCAAATAGTCAATTCATCATAAAACCTTACTTTATGGTGTTGACCAATTTTAATGGCTAATTGACTCCAAAACTAGTATAAAAACCCACCTATGACCCATCATACTTTGCACCTCAAAATCGATTGTTTCAATCCGATTAAACTTTCCCTCATACCTTTCTTCTATAGTCTATTACTTCTACAATTGAATCTTTGATTATAAGCTCTTGTAATTGGCGAATTGGAAGCTTGATATTCTTTCTTTTTCGTTTTCTTCAATTTGGACTAGCTACGTTGTTGAGTCTTTGGGATTCGCCTCACATACATTCACAACACATTATTCTATTTTTTTACGAGACATAACATTTTGCTAAGGTGAGTTTTACATAGCCCCTTTTCTATTTATCACCATTTTTTGGGTGAAACATGTTACAACATTATTTATGCAATTCAATCATCAATGTGTCTATGTGTATTTCTATGTTGCATTATGTCTTGAACATGACTAGGGTAAGCACAATTCTAGCATAAACATTCATCAGCCAAACGGTATACATTGATAGATCTATTGGACTGACAATCCCACCCGGATACATGCCTCCTACAAAGGTAGCGTGGGTGTTTGTTACTGCAATATAAACGAGTGAACCATGAGCGTATGGGATGTACCACAATACAACAGTCACAATGGTTGATTATGCACTCGATTTACTTCTAGTATGTTTTCGCATATGGACTAGATTGCCATGACACATGAATTGCACAACAATTTTATTCGATTATCAAAACCTATGTAATTCTCACCAACTTTTGTTGACCCAAAATATTTTCAACTTAACATGTTTCAGGTTCTACTTGTTTGAAGATTCGAATTAATGCTTGAAGATGTGTGCATAGTTTTATTCAATTTGATGTACGAATTCTTGTAGAACAATTGTATGTAATTTATTTAAATCATTTAATGAAATTTATTATTCACCATGAGCTACTGAACAATCATCAATACGTGACATCCCGATGTTTCCGCCATCGGTTGGGGTGTTACAGATTGGTATCAGAGCCATGGTTATAGGGAATTAGGTTATTAGAAAAATAATCTAGTCTATAACCATAGGATTTAACCAGTACTTGCTTCTTTTACTTGCTATTCTCTATCTCCCTCCTACTTCTTATCCCTACATTAATCCCTACGAGAAGGTTGCTCTCCATTACTAGATCCACTCTTAGACTAATAAGGCAAAACCCTCAGGTTTAACCTGAACCACCTTGAGATCTCGTCGAAGTTCTAGATTTTAATAACAAACACGTGCAATCTGGAAGGGTGAACGCCTGTATTCTGAGTCTTCTGTCTAGGTTGGCATTGCGCATATATCCCAATCAGACGAGGGACCCGGATGCCTACCTGGGAATTCTCGGGATGAGTGTTCACTTATAGGCTAAAGCATGTCTTCACTATGTTGTTGGAATCTGGAGTCTTTGATACGTCAACGTTTTCGTTTATTCGTTTTAATTAATGAATAAATGATTACATTCCTTATATCACCTCATTCATTTCATGCCACATTGAACCTTCATTGTGTCCCTTACAGATCATGTCTCCACATCGCAGCACTCGCAATAACAGTGGTGAAAACCAAGAGGAAAGTAACAACAACCACAACACCAACCACAACAACAACAAAAACAACAAAGGTGTTGATGCCCAACTGGCTGCGATTATTTCCCAACAAATGGCACAACAAATCACAACTCTGGTTTCTAACTTGTTGGCTCAAGTCATCCCAATGAATGGGAACGGCAATGGAAATGGAAATGGCGATGGAAATCACATAAAGAACGGGACCTTAGTTCGGAAAGGCGAGAAAACAAGTATTGTGGCCGCGGTAACTACCGAGAACCAGAAGCGCAAGACCAGGGATCCTAATGTAAACCTCACTACACAAGCTTCTAACAAGAAACCCTATACAAGAAACTTTCCATTGTGTAACACATGCAAACGACATCACCCCACTGTTTCAGTGTGTCGCCTGTGCACCAATTGTGGTAGGTATGGCCATCTGGTCAACACATGTCGTGATTCCCCAAACCCTAACACCAACCAACCAACCAACCCTGCTCAGGTTGCTAATCTTAATCGTCCTGGTAAATACAACTATGGTCAATGCTATGAATGTGGAAACCCAAATCATTTCCATAACCGATGCCCTAAACTAAATCGAGATCAAGACCCTCCAACTTAACAGCAAACCCCACCATTTGAATGATGTCTACTTTTTAATTCTATGTATTGACACTTTTTGATTCAAGTAATAAATTCAAGTATTATCATAACATCTGAGTGCATGCTTGTTTGAATGTGAACTAATTGCTATATCTATAATCATACCTGCTTACTTGTACAACAATTAGTTGACTACTAAACAACCTACTCAACGATTGGTAGAGGTCATCATGTCTTTCCAACAGTCGGGAGAGGCCCTACAACCTGCTCAACGACTGGTGGAGACTATCGAACCTGCTCAACAATCGGTAGAGTCATAAAAGGACGCAAAACCCTAATGTAAGGTAAATTGATAATTACGGTCCGGAACGTAATCATGAATTTACAGGTACGTTAAGGTAGTGAGAAATTTTATCAAGGTTTTCGGTAGTCGACCAATTGTATACCTGGTGTTTTTCTTTTAACTTCGGGACGAAGTTCCTAAAAGTAGGGGAGACTGTAACATCGCAAAATTTTCCCCAAAATTTTAATACATAAAAAGCCCTTATATATATATATATATTTTTTTTTTATTACACCTTTATCATTAATATTATACAAATGTGCCTAAGTCTTTATTTATCCTAACTCACAACTTATATACATACATAAATGTATATAAATAATAATAATAATAATATGATTCTAAATTCTTTTTTTTTCACATACAAGATTTTTTTTTTTAAATAAAGCCTTGAGTCAAATAGTCAAAGTCCTAGTCAAAGTCTTAGTCAAACAGTCAAAGTCTTAGTCAAATAGTCAATTCATCATAAAACCTTACTTTATGGTGTTGACCAATTTTAATGGCTAATTGACTCCAAAACTAGTATAAAAACCCACCTATGACCCATCATACTTTGCACCTCAAAATTGATTGTTTCAATCCGATTAAACTTTCCCTCATACCTTTCTTCTATAGTCTATTACTTCTACAATTGAAGCTTTGATTATAAGCTCTTGTAATTGGCGAATTGGAAGCTTGATATTCTTTCTTTTTCGTTTTCTTCAATTTGGACTAGCTACGTTGTTGAGTCTTTGGGATTCGCCTCACATACATTCACAACACATTATTCTATTTTTTTTACGAGACATAACATTTTGCTAAGGTGAGTTTTACATAGCCCCTTTTCTATTTATCACCATTTTTTTGGGTGAAACATGTTACAACATTATTTATGCAATTCAATCATCAATGTGTCTATGTGTATTTCTATGTTGCATTATGTCTTGAACATGACTAGGGTAAGCACAATTCTAGCATAAACATTCATCAGCCAAACGGTATACATTGATAGATCTATTGGACTGACGATCCCACCCGGATACATGCCTCCTACAAAGGTAGCGTGGGTGTTTGTTACTGCAATATAAACGAGTGAACCATGAGCGTATGGGATGTACCACAATACAACAGTCACAATGGTTGATTATGCACTCGATTTACTTCTAGTATGTTTTCGCATATGGACTAGATTGCCATGACACATGAATTGCACAACAATTTTATTCGATTATCAAAACCTATGTAATTCTCACCAACTTTTGTTGACCCAAAATATTTTCAACTTAACATGTTTCAGGTTCTACTTGTTTGAAGATTCGAATTAATGCTTGAAGATGTGTGCATAGTTTTATTCAATTTGATGTACGAATTCTTGTAGAACAATTGTATGTAATTTATTTAAATCATTTAATGAAATTTATTATTCACCATGAGCTACTGAACAATCATCAATACGTGACATCCCGATGTTTCCGCCATCGGTTGGGGTGTTACAGTTAACAACAAAAGAGATGGCTGACAAGAGGGAAAAGGGGGGAGTGTTTTTGGTGTAATGAAAAGTTTACCCCCAACCACAACTGCAGAAATAAGCAACTGTTTAACGTGGAACTCTATGATGATCAAGAAGAGGAGATTATTACAGAAGAAGAAATTGTAGAAGAAACTCCTCATATTTCCTTTCATGCAATCACAGGTATCCCTTCTTTTTCTACAATGAAGATTACAGGCTCCATTGGGACCAGGACACTGTTAATTTTAACAGATTTTGGGTCAACTCACAACTTCATTGACATTAAGTTGATTATGAAGTTGAAGTTTGACTTACAAAAGGTCAAACCAATGAAGGTCACTGTGGCCAATGGTAATCAGCTAGAATGTGGTTTGAGGTGTAAAAATTTTAAATGGAAGATGCAAGGGGTATGGTTTATGGCTGATGTTTTGGTTTTACCACTTGAGAATTAAGATATGGTATTGGGGGTGCAATGGTTGGCCACCTTAGGGGATATTGTGTGGAACTTTACTGATCTAACCATGAAGTTTACAGTTGATCAGAAAGAATATGTGTTAAAGGGGACTGAGAATAATAAAATGAAACTGTGCTCAAATGAAAAGATGTCAAGCATGTTACACACCATGACAGGGGTAGTTCAGTCTTAGATTTATGGGCTGCAACTATGCCAAATAGAAGGGGAAGAAACATTTGGATCAGTTGTATCTGATCCAATGGTAGATGACAAGTTACAAGCAGTTTTGGAAGACTATGATGATGTCTTTCAGGTACCTAAGTCCATACCCCCTAAGAGAGATTGTGACCATCAAATATCCCTTGTTAATGAGCAGAAGCCTATCAATTTGAGATCATACAGATATCAAGCTCTGCAGAAAGATGTCATTGAAAAAATGACACAAGAATTGCTTGATTCAGGGGTGATTAGGAGTAGTAAAAGTTCATTTGCTGCACCTGTTGTGTTGGTGAAGAAGAAGGATGGTAGTTGGAGGATGTGTATTGACTACAAACAGTTAAATGAAGCTACAATAAAGAATAGATTTCCCATTCCATTGATAGATGAATTGTTGGAAGAATTAGGGGGGGGGGTGATATACGTTAAATTACACATATAAAAGTCCCCGTTTAACTCCCTTTTTCATACGTTTTTGACCTCATACATAGGAATTGGTACTTATTTGGGTATCTTTACGATTTCAGGTCTTAAACGATGTCCCGGAAACACAAGGAAGGAAAAAACGAAGAGTTCGGCGCGAAAACGGGCCATCAGGCCCTTCGAGCGGCCGCTCCATGCCTTCGCGCGGCCGCGCGCCCCTCCCAGATATTTCTGGGGACCTTCCAGAAGGCCTACGTCACGTCTGCAGCAATTGGTCCACTTGGTGATAAAGCGAGCGGCCGCTCCAAGGCTTCGCGCGGCCGCTCGAAACATCTGCTCTGCTATAAAATCCCCATTTCAGCTCACTGATCAACATTGGGTCTTGAGGGAAGCTTTTCTGGGCGATTTTTGGACGATCCAAGCTGCTGGAAAGCCGTTTAACAAGCTCGGAAGTCCATCCGTTCCATCCTTCATCATCCGATCCATCTATTTAGCATTCTTATGGTTTGATCCTTGAAGCTTTTTATGATTCAAATCTGATTTTTGTATGCTATTTTGATGTTATTATAGTTATTCGTACGCCTACGGGCAAGAACAATAGTATTTAGTACGTAAAACAATCGTTTAGTATGTAATCATGTTTTGTATAAATTTGGCGTTTTTCACGGATTAGATCTTGATGATCATAGCGCAACCTTGTTTCGTTGTTGATGGATTTGTAGCTGTATTTGGATGACTTTAGCGATTGTCGAATGTGTTAGGCGGATACATGTTGAAAAACCGTCCGTTTAATCGTCCGGTAGTAGACTAGTTAACTTGTTAAATAGTTTATGCCATGAAACTGTAACCGGGTATTGGTTTGGTTAAAGTCAGTCGAATAACGGTTAAAAATGCTTACCGGCACGTAAAAGGGTTTAAAAAGCCTAATGGTGCCGTTACTAGTCTTTGACACGGTTAATGATCTTTGGTAGTTATTTTGGTAAAAATAGCGATCTTAGTAGATCTGGGGTCAAAGTTGGTAAAATGGAATAGGTTGTGAAATGCTCTACTTTATGCTAGTTTAGGTGGCTGTGTTGTGTATTCGGTATCGCTTCCCTAAATTAGTGAGGTTAGAATACTCTTAACGGATGACTAACTTATCTTTAGAAGATCTGCGTGAGATCATATCAGCTGCTCGCTAATGAACGACTTGAAGCGGTTAACGTGTGTATTCGTGTTAGCTTTCTGTATAGTTGTCATGTTAGGATGCCCGAAAGGGACACTAACTGTCGGAAAATGGGAATGTTGATCACGCGCCTATAGTACTTATTATATTTAGATAACATGCTAGGATTGGCAAAAATATAGTTTATATAGTTATATTTTCTATTTGGAGTCGTAGTTAAGTTATTTACATGTTTTAGAATTAATTTAGTTTTAAACAAAACTCAAACTTATCTTTTCCTACTGGTAAATCGGGGACAGAGTTTTAGTACAATTGCTCCGCGCGCGTCCATGGATCGATACTTGGTTCTTATCTGTACTTACTACATATATGACAGGGTACACTTGCCCTAGTGTGTGTGTTTTAATATGAAGGTCGAAACCATTTTTTATAAATATTAAAGCAAAAACGTGTGTTAAAATCCATTGTAAAATATGTATAGTTACGCACACGTCAAGTTTTTGGCGCCGTTGCCGGGGACGCGACGAGCTTTAGGAACGAACCGAGTCAACTTTTTACCAGTGTACATGCTTGTGAATACTTGTTTATACTTCTTTGATTCGTTATTCCATTGATTTATTTGCATAAATGATTATTTGAATTTTTATTAGATTTATCTGTCTGTTGATATATTGGATTAATTTTAGATTGGTTTATAGGTTGCATATAGATTCGTTCATTTATCTGCTTATAGGATTGTTTGATTTGATTTTTCGTTCATTAGGATGTTGATAGATTTAATTTATTGAATATTGGATTAATTGGTTTGTCTATGAATTTGATTTGTTTGTTATTTGATTAATTAGATTTATTTGTTCGTATTTGGACTAATTATTAATTTCATTCTTTGTATAGTTTTAGGCTTAGTCTGCTTATTTCTGTTCATTTTATTGATTCTATTTGTTTATGTTTGATTTTCTTGAATATATTTGCGCTCTGTTATTTTCGCATGAATTTATTGATTCTTTATTTCATTTATTTATTTTTCTGTCTTTTATCGCCTTTTTGGGTTTGTCATATATTCGCCTGTTGCAACTATATCATTCTTACATGCAGGTTGATGTCCACAAACCCAGGGTCTTCTGGTGATCTTTCTGACGAGGAGCTAAGGCGCCTGAGGAGAAGCGAGCGGATTAGACTTCATAAATTGCGTCTTGTTTCTGATATTCTTATTACTGCTCCTATTGTTGAGGTCCCAATTGAGGAGGCGAGGCACGATCTGGCCGACGACAACGGGTCGGACGCCCACAGCGACATTATCATGGCGGATGACGACATTCCGCTGAATGATAGTGGTCGTCCAGGAGGAGATGGACTCGCGCCGAGTATTGTCCGTCCGGCTATTTTGGCGGACCATTTCGAGATCAAATCTAGTATCGTGAATATGATACAAAACTCGGTGCAATTCGGTGGACTGGAGCACGAGGATCCAGGCCGACATATTGCTGCATTCTTAGAGGTTTTAGCCACCTTTAAGATGACGGGCATCTCCGATGATGCTATCCGTCTCCGACTCTTCCCATTCTCACTGCGGGACAAAGCCCGGACTTGGCTTCTGTCACAACCCGCAGGGTCGATCACGACTTGGGCAGAGTTGTCACAACAATTCATGCAGCAGTATTTTCCTCCTGAAAAGACACAAAAACTGAGGAATCGCATCATGACATTTCGTCAAGATGACGATGAATCATTATACACAGCCTGGGAAAGGTTTAAAGACCTACTCTTGAGTTGCCCGCACCATGAGCTTTCGAAAAGGCATTTGGTGCAAACTTTTTATCAGGGACTCGGGTATGCGTCTCAGGAACGCCTTGATGTATACGCTGGGGGAGACATCGGAACAAAGTCCCCTAGGGAAGCGTGGAGCATTATTGAGAAGGCGTCCCTAAAATCTAAATCCCGGCAGAATGATAGATCTAGGTCTTCATCTGCCAAGGCTGGTGTGCATGCCGTGGATAACTATACGGCGATTTCGGCACAGATAGCGGCTCTGGCTACGAGATTCGATAACTCTCAGCAACCGTAGCGCAGTCCGATTGTTTGTGTGTGGAGTGCGGGGTATCTCACGAGCCTGGCTCGTGTGCTCAGGGGGTGATGTATACAGGCCACGAGGAAGTGGACTACATGGGTAATCAAACGAGACCCCAGAATAACCCTTACAGCAACACTTATAATCCGGGTTGGAGAAATCACCCGAACTTCGGGTGGAGATCTGATACTTCCAATCAGAACCCTCTCGGATTCCAGCAGAGAGCCGCCGCGCCACAACAGTCCTATCAGTCCCAACAGCCTTACCAGTCCAACCAACAGTCCTACCAGTCCAACCAACAGCCATACCAGGGTCGTGGTCAATCGTCCCAGCAGAGACCGAACCAATACCAGAACCAGGGCGCCGGGAGCAGCTCCCAGCAGCACGCCCCTCATGGTATGTCTAAGCTGGAGGAGATGATGTCTCAGCTCCTTACCAACACCTCTAATTCCAATCAGATCGCTGAGCAGCGCTACCAGCAGCATGAGGAGCGCTTCACGAATTATGAGGGAGAGATGAGAGGCCAAAAGGCGTCGATGCAGGCCATAGAGAACCAGGTTGGCCAGATGGCAAAGATGATGTCTGAGAGACAGCAAGGTGGTCTCCCAGGCAACACTGAGCCGAACCCAAGAGGGCATGTTAATGCCATTATGACGAGGAGTGGTAAAACCACGGGACCAGACACATCGGGCTCACCACCGATCACTGAGACGGTCCAGACTGAGTCTTCGGACGAGGTGCACGCTAGGCGAGTCCCAGCAAGTACAGCACAGCTACCGAAGCCAGTCACAGACTACACTCCTCCTGTTCCATATCCTGGTAGACTTAGGAAGCAGAAAGACGAGGCGCAATACGGGAAATTTCTCGAGCTGTTCAAGCAGCTACATATAAACATCCCGTTTGTTGAGGCCTTAGCACAGATGCCTAAGTATGCCAAATTCTTGAAGGACATCCTCACCAATAAACAAAAACTTGAGGACCTGTCCTGCGTTCTGTTGAACGAGAACTGCTCTGCAATTCTGCAGAATAGACTGCCCATGAAAATGGGCGATCCTGGTAGCTTTACCATCCCTTGTCTGATAGGTGATATGACTGTCAGTAATGCACTCGCAGACTTGGGGGCCAGCATAAACCTTATGCCTTATAAGGTTTTCGAGAAGTTGGATCTGGGTGAACCTTCACCCACCAGGATGAGTATTCGCCTCGCTGATCGTTCGATCAAGTATCCACGGGGGTTTGTAGAAAATATGCTTGTCAAGATTGACAAATTCGTTTTCCCTGTGGACTTTGTCATCCTAGATATGGATGAGGACTCTAAAGTCCCTTTGATTCTCGGACGTCCTTTCCTTAACACGGCAAGGACGATTGTTGACGTGGCTGCGGGCCAGATCACACTCCGAGTCAATGATGAGCACGTGACTTTTGACATTCAGAGGTCGATGCGCCATCCTGAGAGCCAAGACGATACACTATACTATCTTGACATAGTAGACCAGTGTGTCAGCTCTCGTATCAGAGGTGCTTGGGAGAGAGATGTTTCGGACACACATCTGTTGTGTGGGAGCCTAGATGGCATTATGCAGGAGGGCCATGTAGATGAGCAGCCGGTCTATCAGATCGGTGATGATGGTTCCCAAAGTCCGGAGCGTTTTGTGGAAATTGAGCGAGAGGAAGAGGAGAAGGCGAAGCCGTCTGTTGAGGATCCACCGTCTTTTGAGCTGAAGGAGCTCCCGCCGCATCTCGAGTATGCATTTCTGGATGAGGAGGGACGTCTACCGGTGATCATATCGTCTTTATTGACTGTGGAAGAAAAGAGCGAGTTGTTGAGGGTTTTAAAACTTCATAAACGGGCAATTGCCTGGAAGATCGTAGACATCAAGGGGATTAATCCCTCTTTCTGCACTCATAAAATCTTGATGGAGGATGTCTACAAGCCTTGTGCGCAGCACCAGAGGCGTCTGAACCCGAACATGCAAGATGTTGTTAAATTCGAGGTGATTAAACTGCTTGATGCTGGATTGATATATCCCATCTCGGACTCTGTTTGGGTTAGTCCTGTGCACGTCGTGCCCAAGAAGGGTGGCATGACGGTGGTCACAAATGATAGGAATGAACTGATTCCTACGAGGACCGTCACGGGGTGGAGAGTTTGCATTGACTATCGCAAGCTCAATGACGCCACCCGCAAAGATCACTTCCCGCTTCCATTCATCGATTAGATGTTGGAACGACTGTCGGGGAAGTTGTATTACTGTTTCCTTGATGGTTTCTCTGGATACTTTCAGATCCCTATCGATCCTGTGGACCAGGATAAGACGACCTTCACATGCCCTTTTGGCACATTCGCCTACAGGCGTATGCCATTTGGGCTGTGCAATGCGCCGGCGACCTTCCAGCGTTGCATGGTTGCCATTTTCCATGACATGATCGAGGACTCCATGGAGGTGTTCATGGATGATTTTTCTGTTTTTGGGAGTTCGTTCGATCATTGTCTGGGGAACCTGGAGCGGATGCTTCAGAGGTGTGAGGAGACCAGTCTTGTGCTGAATTGGGAGAAATGCCACTTCATGGTGAAGGAAGGAATAGTCCTCGGGCACAAGGTCTCCCAAAGTGGGTTGGAGGTTGATCCTGCCAAAGTAGATATCATTTCTAGGCTCCCTCCACCCTCCTCTGTCAGAGCGATCCGCAGCTTTTTGGGTCATGCGGGATTTTACAGGCGATTCATCAAAGATTTTTCAAAAATCGCCCGTCCGATGACCCGATTGTTGGAGAAGGATGCACCGTTTGTGTTTGGTGCAGAGTGTGTGAAGGCATTTGGCCTTCTTAAGCGTTTGCTTGTTGAGGCCCCTATATTGGTAGCACCCGACTGGGAGCTGCCATTCGAGATTATGTGCGACGCGAGTGACTTCGCGATAGGGGCGGTCTTGGGACAGCGGAAGGACAAGCACTTCCACCCGATCTACTACGCGAGTAAGACTCTACATGATGCTCAAGAGCATTACACCACGACTGAAAAAGAGCTTCTTGCTGTAGTATTTGCGTTCGACAAGTTTAGATCATATTTGGTGCTGTCGAAGACCATCGTCTATACGGACCATGCAGCGATCCGATACCTATTCAGCAAACAGGACGCGAAACCGCGCCTGATTAGGTGGATCTTGCTGCTGCAAGAGTTCGATATAGAGATTCAGGACAAGAAGGGTGCCCTGAATGTTGCTGCTGATCATCTGTCCAGGCTCGAGCATGATGATGCCGAGAACTGCGCGTGGGATACCATCAATGACAACTTTCCCCACGAGTTCTTGATGAGCGTCGAGTCGGTGGAAGATGTATCACCATGGTTCGCGGATTTTGCGAACTACCTCGCGTGCGGGATCCTCATCAAAGGATTGTCGCACCAGCAAAAGAGGAAGTTCTTCGCGGACCTTAAGCATTACTTCTGGGATGACCCATTTTTGTTCCGGGTCGGGGCGGATCAGTTGATTCGCCGTTGTGTGTTTGGGGTGGAGGCGGCGCAGATCTTGCGCGATTGTCACGAGGGGCCTACCGGAGGTCACCATGGAGCGAATTACACTGCTAAGAAAGTGTTAGACTCCGGGTTTTACTGGCCCACACTCTTTCGTGACGCCCAGATACTGGTTGGTGCTTGTGATTCGTGCCAGAGGGCGACGAACATATCGGCACGCGACCAAATGCCGCAAAACCCGATTCAAGTCTGTGAGGTCTTTGACATTTGGGGCATAGACTTCATGGGACCGTTCCCCTCCTCACGGGGCAATAGATATATACTCGTGGCTGTTGATTACGTATCAAAGTGGGCCGAGGCGCAAGCCTTGCCCACAAATGATGCCCGAGTTGTAGTGAGGTTTGTTAGGAGCTTGTTCTCACGGTTTGGTGCCCCAAAGGCATTGATTAGTGACCGTGGCACGCATTTCTGCAATGCGCAGCTTGATCGCGCGTTAGCACGTTATGGTGTCCACCACAGGTTATCCACCCCGTATCATCCACAGACAAGTGGACAGGTGGAGGTCACAAACCGTGGATTGAAGCGAATCCTTGAGCGGTCAGTTAATCAAAACCGCAAGGATTGGGCGGACAAGCTTGATGACGCGCTGTGGGCCTTTAGGACGGCTTACAAGACGCCTATTGGGACGACTCCCTTTAGGCTTGTCTATGGCAAAGCGTGTCATCTCCCAGTCGAGCTGGAGCATAGGGCATTCTGGGCTCTTAAAACGGCAAATTTGGATCTTAAGACCGGCGGTGAGACCCGTTTCTTACAGATTCACGAGCTGGAGGAGCTTAGGCAACAAGCCTATGAGAGCTCGATATTGTACAAAGAGCGCACGAAGAAGTTGCACGACAGTCGCCTGAAACACCGAGAAAATTTTCAGGTAGGCGACTTGGTCCTGCTTTACAACTCGCGCCTGCGTCTCTTTCCAGGAAAGTTGAAATCTCGGTGGACAGGACCGTACACTGTTAAGGAAGTATATCCTTACGGAACTGTCTCGATTGAAAATTCGGAGGGTGTGACTTTCAAAGTCAACGGTCATCGCCTCAAAGTTTACATTGATGGACCGGTTGACAAATCCGTGGAGATGATCGATCTCTACGACCCGCGCGCCTAATAAGTGCGGGGAAGTGAGTCTAGCTAGCGACTCGTTAATAAATATAGCACGGCGTGTATGGGCGCGCCAAATTGTATATATGTTCATAGTGTAGTTTAATTTGTAGTTAAGTTGTTTAATTTTAACTTGTTGTTGTATTGTGTTTTTAGTCTTTGCAGGTTTGATTCGCACCTTGTGATTGTATGGATAGTCGCTTCAAACCCATGGTATTATGATAGAAAGCGTCTAAAAACAGGTATGTTGGTTGTTCGGGTCAAAACGGATAAGCGCAGGCATGTTTGGGTGAAAAGTGCAGAAAAAAAAGCACATCAGTAGCTTCGAGCGGCCGCTCGAATATTCCGAGCGGCCCGCTCCAAACACCCAGTAAAAAAAAAAAAAAAAAAAAAAAAAAAAAAAAATCCGAGCGGCCGCGCGAAGGGGCCGAGCGGCCGCGCGAGGCTCCTGAATTAAAATTCTGCAAAGGGCAAAAGGGGTATTTCACCTAAAAACTGAAAAATTAAAACCCTACATCTTGTAAGCGGCCGCTCATTCACCATAACTCACCATTTTGTTCACTTTGCTCTCAAGAACACCAACCAAACCCTTCAATTCTACCTTCAAATCTTCAAGAACAAGGTATGAATCTCTAGTTTTCTTGTAATTTCTCTTGTTCTAGTGTAAAATAGTTTAGTTTCTTTAATCTTTTTCTGAATTTTTAGGGTTCTTCCATAATGTTTAACAAACCCTAATGTTCTTGAATGAATTGTTTGCTTGGATAATGTAGATTAGTGGTTGATTATTGTTCAAATCTTTGAGTTTTTGGGTTTTCTTCATAAGGTTTAAATAAGGTCCGAATTCATTTAAGGATTTGAATGATTTTGTAACCTCTTGTTTGGTATAGTTTAGTATGTTTGTAAATTAATTTCATTATAGGATTGTATGCTAGTATATATGTTAATGTAGTTAGGATTGTTGTTGAATTTTGGGGACCTTTCATAATTGTTCAATCAATCCCCAAATTCATCATGTTTAGGTTATATAATTGTATTGTTTTCTTAATTTTTGGGGATTCTTCATAACGTTTAACAAATCCCCAAATTTTAAGGATTCTAGTTATTAGATTGTAGTTTAAAGTTGGGATATTCATGAGTTTTGGGGCGTTCTTCATAACTAAACAAACGCGCCCCAAATTCGATGATTATGCCATAAATGTTTGGGCTTTAAACACCTTGCGCTAAATGACTCAAAGTAAAGGTGATTTGCAAAGTGAAGGCGCGTAGGTGTTAAAATCCCAACATCACTTTACAACTTCATAATTGCGCAAGTTCGGACATTCAAGCGCCAAAGTTAATAATTTTTCAAAAATCAAGTGCTTGAATGGCCGCTTGTGGAGTGCATTTGGCTAAAACACTGGAAACCGGGCAAACGCCAATGCACAGGATCGAAAAACAGGGCTGCAGAGCGAAAATTGGCGCGCAGACCCCTTCGAGCGGCCGCTCCAAGAGGCCGCGCGGCCGCTCGAATCCTCTGATGTTATTTTTAACTTTTTTGTTTCGCGTGTTTTGGGTCCGGGTCTTATTCCTTCGATTATAACTGACATATTTTAGCATTTTAATGCAGATGGTGCACCGTTTCCTTCAGTTTAATTCCGCGGACCCGCGAGAACGCGGGTGCATAGAGACCTTTACAGAACTGTGGGGGCGCAGGCGTTCTATCGCCCCGCCTAGAAGGATTTGCTTTGATACATTAGCTGAGCTCAACCAAGAAGAAAGATTCCGGGAAATGATGGACGGGCATATGGAGAACCTGCTCCTAATAGAGGAACCAGTTTATGAGGAACTCACCCTCGAGTTCTTCTCCACATTGCACTACCAGAGGCCGTGAAAATATGATCAGCCGGACTTCCAAAGTAGCGTTAGGCGCTTTGGATTACAGTTCCGTCTGTGCGGGGAGTGGCGCGACATCTCAGTCGCTGAGCTTGGTGTCCACTTAGGAATCTACACGGACGAGGAAGTTGAGGATGAGAGCTTCAACGAACTAATGTACAAATTCCCAAATGACAACGTTCTGAGAGACTCTTTTTGGGCACAATTAACGGGGGAGCAACAGTATAACCCCCAAGGTGCCAAAGCAAGCCAGCTCATTGACCCACTGCTGCGGGTTTTTCAAAAGGTCCTATGCGGGACCGCTGCTGCCAAAAAGGACGATTCAACCGGCTGCCCCACACCTGATTTGTTATTTCTATATGCTCTAGTAAGTGGTGTTCAAGTTAACCTTGCTGCACTTGTTGCTTCTTTTCTTAGTACAGCATCAGGTATGAGACCCGGGAGCGGGATATACGGGGGGGAGTACGTGACAAAAATCGCAAAGGGGATGGGTATTTTGAAGAATGTGCGAAGGGGACTGACCAAGGTTCCCGGCGACTCGTGGGTAAACATGGATGTCCTCAGACACATGAGGATTGTCCACGAGTACGCAAGCGGGGTAATAAGGCTAAAAGGTAAAAATAATACGATCTGGGACCCGCTACCAGCAGTGCACATGCCACCTCCCGACCAGCAGCAGCCAGAGCAGCCAGAGCAGCCAGAGCAGCCACAGCAGCCACAGCAGCCACATGAGCACATGCCACCCCAGGAGCCTCTACTGCCTCACCAGCAGCAGTACTACTATCAGCATCCTCAGAGCTTCTATGATGAGTTTGGCGCGTTCCGAACAGAAACGCGCGACACTCTATACCAGCACGGCGAGTCCCTACAACATCAAGGGGCGACCCTAGACTACCTTGTCTCTGAATTTCATGCTTGTTTCCCAAACCATTTTGGGAATCCCCCACAAAGGGGATACCCGGGGGACAAGCGGAGGCGAGGTGGTGATGCAGCGGGATCATCAGGGACTCGCCATGATGACGAGGATTGAGAAATTGCTGGTAAGATGGTACTATTTTGTTTATGTTATTCCTGTTGGTACTGTATATGGGCGCAAGCACCCATGGATTTATTTTGTTTTTATTTGTACTTGAACTATTTACTTTTCCGCATTTTAATTTTCATTAATGTTTGGTTTGATTGAATAAGTGTGACGATGAATGGGTGTATTTGATGAGTTTGTTTTGTCAAGAATGTTCATGTTGCAGGGAACTGGCGAGCACCGTTATCGGGGCTCATGCCGTCCAAAAAAAACCCGGGCGTTTCTTCGATACCAGGGGAGTATTATTCTCCTTTTTCCCACTATAGATAGCTAATTAATAAACGCTTTCTATTGTCACATTGGGGACAATGTGAAGTTCAAGTGTGGGGAGGGATTATAATCTTGTTTGTCCTCTTGTATATATATATATATATGTTAAAAAAAAAAAAAAAAAAAAAAAAAAAAAAAAAAAACCTTTTAAAGTACATATATGTATATATTTTCATATAAACATCAAGCCTAACTAAATTTTGATAAAGACAACTCGAGGCGCGACAAACAGATGAGATACGAGCGTGTTATATTCGTACACTTGCACCCATTTCCCTCCGGTTACGTGAGCGTTTGAGCCTTAGAGTATATTATATTTCTTTGACATGCTTGCGAGTGAGCCGGATGTTTTGTGCAGTTTAGAACTTGTCACTAGTATACTTGTTTAGACCAGATACGTGTGAGATTGTACGAACATGATTGAGGCAATTAGGATACCCTTTTGATTTAGCCTTTTCTTTTCGTTCTATCTGTTTCCCGCACCAATATATTATCCACTAGTTAACCATGTTGAACCTAATCCCGTGTTTTTTCTTATTTACCACACCATTTCACCACTAAACCAAATAACCTTTTTCTTTTAAACCTTTTGTGTTAAAACTCGGTTTAGGTTATTGTTCTACTAGTTTATATGTTGTAAATAGTTCGTGTTCGGGTTTTTATGTTTAGAACCCGTTTGTCGATTATATTATCCGTTTCAGTTAATTATATATATCATAGATATATATATGTAAAAAAAAAAAAAAAAAAAATCCAGAAAAATAGAACACCCTAAAATAGGGTGAATTAGCAGCATTCGAGCAGTTTTTAGAGCTTTAAAGTTAATAATTATAAGTTAGCTCGATTTAAAATAAAAATCGCCTATATTCGCGTTTGTTTTGTACAGTTGTGTTGGTTGATATTATTTAGACATAAACCGCCGAGTTTTAGCCGATTTGTCACTTTAAATATCCATTCCGCACCCTTACCTTTGCCTAACATTACAACCCGTAAAAGACCTCTTGATTTGTGCTTTTTCACACGTTAGTTGGTGAAGACTAGATCTTTTGACAAGCTTATGATATTGCACGATTCGTTGTCTTGGCAATGGAGCGATTTACACATACACATTACACGTATGTATCATAAATAAAACCGAGTGTGAGTGAACATTGTGAGTCGTGTACGGGTTAGCGTGCTTGTAAGATCGGAAGTGAGTCGTTGCTTTTTAGTTATCTTATCACCTGTTTATAAATCTTTGTTGGCTTGTCTATTATCGTCTGTACAGGCTATATTTTGCCTTTGTTGCCACTTGGCGAGTTTTTCGGTTATTTTCTGTTTAAGTGTTTGCTTGAGGACAAGCAAAGTTCAAGTGTGGGGAGGTTTGATATACGTTAAATTACACATATAAAAGTCCCCGTTTAACTCCCTTTTTCATACGTTTTTGACCTCATACATAGGAATTGGTACTTATTTGGGTATCTTTACGATTTCAGGTCTTAAACGATGTCCCGGAAACACAAGGAAGGAAAAAACGAAGAGTTCGGCGCGAAAACGGGCCATCAGGCCCTTCGAGCGGCCGCTCCATGCCTTCGCGCGGCCGCGCGCCCCTCCCAGATATTTCTGGGGACCTTCCAGAAGGCCTACGTCACGTCTGCAGCAATTGGTCCACTTGGTGATAAAGCGAGCGGCCGCTCCAAGGCTTCGCGCGGCCGCTCGAAACATCTGCTCTGCTATAAAATCCCCATTTCAGCTCACTGATCAACATTGGGTCTTGAGGGAAGCTTTTCTGGGCGATTTTTGGACGATCCAAGCTGCTGGAAAGCCGTTTAACAAGCTCGGAAGTCCATCCGTTCCATCCTTCATCATCCGATCCATCTATTTAGCATTCTTATGGTTTGATCCTTGAAGCTTTTTATGATTCAAATCTGATTTTTGTATGCTATTTTGATGTTATTATAGTTATTCGTACGCCTACGGGCAAGAACAATAGTATTTAGTACGTAAAACAATCGTTTAGTATGTAATCATGTTTTGTATAAATTTGGCGTTTTTCACGGATTAGATCTTGATGATCATAGCGCAACCTTGTTTCGTTGTTGATGGATTTGTAGCTGTATTTGGATGACTTTAGCGATTGTCGAATGTGTTAGGCGGATACATGTTGAAAAACCGTCCGTTTAATCGTCCGGTAGTAGACTAGTTAACTTGTTAAATAGTTTATGCCATGAAACTGTAACCGGGTATTGGTTTGGTTAAAGTCAGTCGAATAACGGTTAAAAATGCTTACCGGCACGTAAAAGGGTTTAAAAAGTCTAATGGTGCCGTTACTAGTCTTTGACACGGTTAATGATCTTTGGTAGTTATTTTGGTAAAAATAGCGATCTTAGTAGATCTGGGGTCAAAGTTGGTAAAATGGAATAGGTTGTGAAATGCTCTACTTTATGCTAGTTTAGGTGGCTGTGTTGTGTATTCGGTATCGCTTCCCTAAATTAGTGAGGTTAGAATACTCTTAACGGATGACTAACTTATCTTTAGAAGATCTGCGTGAGATCATATCAGCTGCTCGCTAATGAACGACTTGAAGCGGTTAACGTGTGTATTCGTGTTAGCTTTCTGTATAGTTGTCATGTTAGGATGCCCGAAAGGGACACTAACTGTCGGAAAATGGGAATGTTGATCACGCGCCTATAGTACTTATTATATTTAGATAACATGCTAGGATTGGCAAAAATATAGTTTATATAGTTATATTTTCTATTTGGAGTCGTAGTTAAGTTATTTACATGTTTTAGAATTAATTTAGTTTTAAACAAAACTCAAACTTATCTTTTCCTACTGGTAAATCGGGGACAGAGTTTTAGTACAATTGCTCCGCGCGCGTCCATGGATCGATACTTGGTTCTTATCTGTACTTACTACATATATGACAGGGTACACTTGCCCTAGTGTGTGTGTTTTAATATGAAGGTCGAAACCATTTTTTATAAATATTAAAGCAAAAACGTGTGTTAAAATCCATTGTAAAATATGTATAGTTACGCACACGTCAGGGGGCCACTGTGTTTTTTAAACTAGATTTGAGGTCTGGATATCATCAGGTAAGAATGTTTGAGAATGATATCCATAAGACTGCCTTCAGGACACACCAAGGATTGTTTGAATTTTTGGTGATGCCATTTGGTTTAACAAATGCACCAGCAACTTTTCAGGCCCCATGAATCAAACTTTCAAGCAGTTCCTTAGGAAGTTTGTGTTGGTGTTTTATGATGACATTTTGGTGTACAGCAAGAATATGCACCAACATGTGGATCATTTAAGAACAGTTTTGGACACATTGAGAAGCCAGCAGTTGTATGCTAAGAAGTCTAAGTGCAGCTTTGGGGGGCAAAGAGTGGAATATTTGGGTCATGTTATAACAGCTACAAGGGTGTCTACTGATCCATCAAAGATAGAAGCAGTCTCTCAGTGGCCTGTTCCAGCAAATGTCAAACAGTTGAAGGGTTTTTTTGGGTCTAGCAGGGTATTATAGGAGATTTATTAGATCCTATGGGGTGATAGCTAAACCACTGACTGATATGTTAAAGAAGGATGCATTCAAATGGTCTGAACCTGCTCAGATGTCCTTCCAGCAGCTTAAGAATGCTCTAAGCACTGCCCCAGTTTTAGCTCTCCCTGACCTTCAACAAACATTTGTTGTTGAGACTGATGCCTCTTCAATGGGCATTGGTGCTGTTTTGATGCAAAACCAACACCCCTTGGCCTTTATCAGCAAAGCTTTGTCCCCTAGACAACAAGCTATGTTTGTGTATGATAAAGAGCTATTAGCCATATTGTTTGCAGTGAAACAATGGCATTACTACCTCATTGCCAATCATTTTATCATTAAAACTGACCAGAAAAGCCTCAAGTACTTGATTGATCAGAAGATTACCACCCCTCTTCAGCATTCTTGGATGGTCAAATTGATGCACTATGACTATGAAATCCAATATAAAAAGGTGTTGACAATGTAGCTGCTGATGCCCTCTCTAGAATGCAAGGTTCTGCTTTATTCACCTTGTCTATTTCTACTTTTGAACCCTTAATGATAGCAAGAATTAAACAGTCTTGGGAAAGTGATGATACTGTTAAGGGTATATTGGGAAAATTAAAAAATGGGGAACAAGTGAATCATTACAACTGGGAACAGGATCTGTTGAAAAGAAAGGGCAAGCTAGTGATTGGGAATGATGTACAACTTAGAAAAGACTTAATAGGCCATTGTCATGGTTCAACAGTTGGTGGACATTCAGGGTACCATGCTACTCTTCAAAGACTTAAAGGGTTCTTTTATTGGAAGGGTCAGTCCAAGGCAGTGAGGGAATGGGTCAGAAATTGTACTATTTGCCAGCAATCTAAATATGAGACAGTGGCTTCCCCTGGTTTGATTCAACCACTTCCTATTCCTACTTGCATTTTCTCTGATATAAGCATGGATTTCATTACAGGTCTTCCTAAATCAAAGGGCAAAAATGTCATCTTTGTAGTTGTTGATAGACTTACAAAGTATGCACATTTTATGGGCATGACTCACCCTATATCAGCAAGTTCTGTGGCCAGGATGTTTGTGGACAATGTTTATAAGCTACATGGGTGGCCCACAACTATAGTCTTTGATAGAGATTCAATTTTTCTCAACAGCTTCTGGCAAGAGTTTACAAGAATTCAAGGTATAGCTGTCAATATGTCCACCTCATACCACCCACAGACTGATGGCCAGACAGAGTTGGTTAATAGGTGTTTGGAGACCTATTTGATATGTATGATCTTGCACTATGCTGATTCTTGGGCCAACTGGTTGTCTCTTGCTGAATGGTGGTATAATACAAACTACCACACTTCAATGAAAACCACTCCTTTCCAAGCCCTTTATGACATTCCACCACCAATTCATGTTCCCTATATTCATAGAGACACTAAGGTAGCTGCTTTGGATGAAGAAATGTGTTCAAGAGAGGAAGCTATCAGCATTCTAAGGGAAACTTTAGTAATGGCTCAGAACAGGCTTAAGCAGCAGGCAAATAAAAAGAGAAGTGATAGACAGTTTCAAGAGGGATCTTGGGTTTATTTGAAATTAAGGCCCTATATACAGTCAACACTAAGGGGTGCTTAGTATAATAAGTTTTCTCCAAAGTTCTATGGACCTTATCTGATAATTGGTAAGATTGGGGAAGTAGCTTATAAGTTGGATTTGCCACCTGATTCACAGCTTCATCCTGTATTTCATGTTTCTCTTTTAAAGGCTGCAAATGGTCCTCCTACTCATGTTACTCCTATTCCACAAGTTCCCAGATTCTCTTTACAACCTGCTAAGGTGTTGGATCAACGAGTTATAAGAAGGGGTAATAGGGCAGTTTCTCAGGTGCTAGTACAGTGGATGGGTCAGTCTTTGATTGATGCCACTTGGGAGGTGAAGCATGATTTTCTGCTGAGATTTCCAGATTTTCCCATTGACTGAGTTTGATTGTCATTCTGATCTTGTACTTCCTTGTGGACAAGGAATTTTTCATATGGGGGGGGGGGGGGGTATTGATATGTTAGTTAATGGGTAGTTACAAGTTAGAGGGTCAAGATTGTAATAGGATAATAATGTAGGGACTAATTGTGTCAAGTCTGTAACTTGAGTTTGAAAGGTTGTTAAATAGCAGTTAGAGCTCCCGCCTTGAGTAGCTTATTGTTTAGGTAATTCTCTCTCTCTTTAGATTCTCTCTCTAAACATTAAGCCCTATCAACATATCATGTTATTTTTTTGCTTTACAGTTAATAGTTTGCTTTAAGATAGGTTATTTACTTATTGATATACTTGAGAAGTTACATAGCTTTGACTTATTTTTGCAAGATCACAGTTTGAAGAGAAACCTAATTTTGCATAATTACATTTAAAAGCGAACTCATAAGACATAATCACATTTAATAATAAAAATGTACGTTAAATGTTTCATGAAAAAACTTGTTTAGAGAAAAACTAATGCTCACATGATTAACAATTAATTCAAGGGAAACTCATGTGGTAAAGAATAGTTGAGCTTAGAGGCGAAGCTTGGTTCTCGAATCGGGGGGTCGGACTCAATTTTTTTCGATCGGCGGGGGCTAGACTCAACTCGGACTTAAATTACCTACGAAAATCACAAATTTTCACTACTGCGCCAAAAAAACAAGAGGGGGGGGGGGGGGGGGGAGGGCCACCTCTGGCCCTATATATCCTTCGCCCTTGGTTGAGCTGCCGATATTGATCAATATGTTTTCTTTAACGGCTAACGTTACTTTTTTACACCGATAATCCTAGCTTGTACACTCTTGTTTAAGTTTGAATCTGAAACCTCTTCTCTAAAATATTATTAAACACATGAGCTGCTGATATTGATCAATATGTTTTCTTTAACGGCTAACGTTACTTTTTTACACCAATAATCCTAACTTGTACACTCTTGTTTAAGTTTGAATCTGAAACCTCTCCTCTAAAATATTACTCCCTCCGTCCCATTTTAAATGTCCTCCTTTCCTTTTTTGTTTGTCCCAAATTAAATGTCCCTTTCCAAAAATGGAAATGTAATTTCCAGTTTTGCCCATAAAAGACAAAACACAATCACCACTTTTGAGGATATTATTGTCATTTTACCACATACAAACAAAAAATTTCTTAAAATGTGTGTTTTTGGAAGTGGGACATTTAAAATGGGACGGAGGGAGTATTAAACACATGAGGATTGTAAGATGTCACCCGAAAGCTACTACCATGCGTATCAAACAAACAAACAAACTGATTTGCTGTTTGTGGCTATTTTATATTACACATCTGAGTTGTAAGCGACACAAAGAAAGAGACACCCTCTACCCCACCCCCTACCCTATCCCCCACTCACCCCATTATTTCTTCTTCTAGCTTGTTGCAACAATCACTAGAAACTCTTTTTAAGCTGAAAACTTAAAACCTCCTCGATCGTGTTTAAAATCGGATTATCCGAATTTCGAAAAGGTTAGAAACCCTAATAATTCTTCCTCTTCTTCCCAAGTTTTGCAAATTATTTTCCACAAAAGGTCAAAAAATTGTTCATATAGTTACATATGGTTTTCCACTAACTTATGATTGAATTTGTGTTCTTTGTCAGTCATTTGCTTCAAGAAATGAATCTTTAACATTTGATGCGTTCATAAACTATATATATTCTGTATATATATATATATATGTATCTTTCAAAAAATTCTTTTTGTCATGATAATTATCACAGTGAAGATGACATATGAATAAAACAAATATATATATGGACTTCAATTCTTTCTTAAGGTTTTGTGTTACATTGAAGCCATGCAATAATTTTAAATCTGTATATATTTATATGCTCTACAAATTATGCAGGTCTTAGCAGCACAAAGTTCGTTAGAATTTCCAGAAGAAAAAAATGGACAAGTTTGTTCAACCCTATGATAAAGAATGCATGAAGATGGCTATGTTAAAACATGAAGAAACCTTCAGAGAGCAGGTATACATACATATATAAATTTAAGATTGTGTCATAAATTTCTGATTATATAATTATATTGATTAGTTTTTATTTTTTTTATAAGGTATATGAACTTCATAGATTGTATCAAATCCAGAAGATGCTAATGAAGAACATACAAAGTAGCAGATCACATAACTATAAAGAAAACATATGCTTCAATAGTTATCAAGAACAGAAGAACAAGACTGATATGGAACAGCCTGCAACAACTAAAGATTATGATCATCATGTTACAAAAACATCAAACAATGATCAAGAAATTGAGGAAGACGATTGCGAAATCGAGCTTACTTTGGCCCCAACAAGTTTTAACCGGAGGAGGAGCATGACTAAGAAGCCCGAATCATCTGATTCGGGACGGGCCTTTTCCTCGTCTTCATCGGGCTCGAGTGATGCAAAGAAAGTAGAGATAATTACAAGAGAGAATTCAAGTTTTATGAATGGCAACAGGAAAACCAACACTTCTTCAGATAGATCACTCAAACAACCTCCATGGATGTATCAAGTTCTAAGTTTAAACATGACTTGACAATAAAAGAAAAAAAGAACAGAAAAGTTGAAATCAAGAAAATGCATGATCGGTATAGTTCAAGATCTTTTAATTTCTAGGGTTTTACTTTTCTAATCATGAACTAGTTGTTTGTTATGTGTGATAATATTCTAGTTTTCTTTTCTCATTTTAGCTTTTAATATCGACCATGAAAGTCACTAAATTAGTCAAAGTTGAGCGAAAAACTTCAAAAATAGACGAAGAATTTAGCCGTTTACCAAAGTAATTACCAGAAGGACGGGCTAAACCGGCAATTTTCACTAAAAGAGCAGGTTTAGCTGACACTTTTAACCGGTTGTGTATGGTAAATCCTAGCCGTCTTAGCGGGCGAAGCTAATATGGCAACTTTTTTTTTTTTGGAAGGTAACTTGAGGAAATAAGGGGTAATTACTTTGGCAAAGGCTATAAAATGCTATATCTATTTTTAAAAACTTTTGGTCAAATTTGACTATTTTATCAATCTTCCCATAAGATATTTCTAGTCCATCTCATGCTACTATAACTTGTACACCTAGTGCATTAACACTTGTAACACTTGTACATTGACTAAATTGGCCTTTTGCTATGATGGTTGTCTCTTTAATCTTTTGTGTGAAAAAAACACATTTCATATCTTTAGAAAAAAAAAGGTGTCTTTTTTGTAACTGAGCCCCTCTTTATGATGTACGGTGATAAAGTGATATGATTTATGGCATGCGTTGTTATCCATAACAGATATTTTTGTCGAAGTGTTTACGTTTTTCTCGTATTATTGATGAAAGTAATTGATGATGCATGAATGGGACCCTACTCAAGACCACATCTCATGATGCAACACAAGTACAAAAAAAGATGTCACCTATCTATCTAGATAAGTGGAATCTATAAGTTTCCAAAGGGCCAAATTTTTTGTTCAATTTATGAATGGTTGTAGATTGGTATTTCTATTAATCTTATAAGATATTTTTGTAAAATTGTTTACCCTTTTATCTTTATTGGTTACGTTACATGGTAAACGAAAACTGTTAACGTGTTACATAGTGTCTCATACTTGTTTTTTATATATGTTATATGGGTAAAAAAAAAATTTAATACTTAATATAAATTCATACATATCATAAAGGGTAATTTACATAAGAATAGCAGGTAGGCGGGCAACAAATTGTGCCGCCACCCCTTCCTAGATATTGCATCTCTATTAATAACCCCACACTTCTACCAAACCTTTACTAAAAGTAACACCGGTAAAAACAAAAAAAAAAATCTTGAATTCATGTTAATTTTTATTCATTCATGTTTATCTAAATTTGTCCTTCATATTAAAGAGTTGTTGAAAGCAAAACGTTGTTTCTTGAAACGTTTTATCAGCCATTCTTCAAATATCTGCAGTGAATCGAAGTTGATACTTTTTTTGTATTACAAATCAAAAAAGCAAGTTTTGGATACTACTTAATAAAAAAAAAATATTCCAGGTAATTTAACCGATATCTAAGACTTTAATCTGTCCCTCTTGTATTTTATCATGTTTCCAGAAGGGCAAAATGGTGAAACAGCTAATTACTAATGTTTTTATGTTTGGGAAGACCTCATCTTCCATGTGTTTCCAGGAAGAAATAGAAAATAAAGCTTGAAGTCAATTATTGTTTCCCTTTTTTAAAATCATGGAGACAGGTTTGGGGAGTTTCTTGTATATTAGATTGCTTTTGAATTAAGTACTCAAATGGGAAAGCAAGGGGGAAGAATCATATCCAAAGACAAAAAAAAAAAAAATATGTATGTCATCTTTCAAGTACATATTCAATTCATTGGTTGATTGAGTTTTAAAAACCATCATTGGAATCTCATTCGTAACAAATAATATTTAACAAAAAACTATATCTTTTTATAATTCATAAATGGCCATACTTTAACATTGATTTGTCATACTGATTGTTAACTTTATATTTAAAGTTGAGGGAAAGGTTATATTCTTCTAAGACTTTAGTAAGTTACAGGAAGAGTATCATATGGACGTACTCTGATTGAACTTATTCTAATGACATTGTAATTGTCGCATCGAATTCTAGCTATGATTTTAGATTATATGTTTTTGTTTTTGGCTTTTTAGCTTGTAGATTTTAGTTTTTTGTTAGATCATTGTGCCTTTTAATTTGGTATTGTGTCTTTCTTTTTTTATCATTATGTCATTTTTGCTATTCATTGTGTTTTTTTCTTGACATTGTGTTATATTGTTGAACCTATAAAAGAACAGATGATTGGAAAGCCAAAATATGCTATTTTTAATCCTATAATAAAGTCAAGTAAAAGTTTGCTGAGCTCAATGGACTGTTGAAAATGCTGAAGGGAAGATCTGTTGAAGCCTTGGTAGAGTTTAGGTTTAACAGATGATAATAATGCAAGGGCAGATGTTTAGATAATGAGAGGTTACAATCTCTTAGAATCCCTGTAGTGGAAGCGCTAAAGGGCGTGAGACACAAAAATAGCGCCCCCCCACACTGTTACGAGGGGCGCTATTGGGCCAAAGGGGGGGGGGGCATTTTAAAAATAACGTTGTGCACTATAGCTTGTTACCAATCAATTGTTGCCACGTGTTAAATATGAAATGTTTGTGTTTTATCAGGGTTTTTTTTTTTTTTTTTATAAATAGCGCCCCTTTTTTCTTCCCCCCACTACACCCCTTTTTCACTTCAAGCCCCATGCTGACACAGCTGCCACTTGGACCAATCAGAATCAGGGGCATTATATTTAACCCCCTCCACTACACATGGTCTTAGAATCATTTTGTTAAGGTTGTTAGCTGTCACTAAAAATCCAAAAACGAAGTAGATTTGTCTAGTACAGATTGTCAGCATTGATTAGTCAACAGAGGTTTTATACTGTCTAGAAATAGATTTGTCTAGTAGAGGTTTAGGCATCACTTTTCTTAGATATTGTTTGAGATATAGTTAATTTCGTTACACTTCATTTATATCTACTTCATAATATCACTGTTTTATTGATAACAAACTCACATCCTAACATGTATTTTGTAATTCATTATGTCTTTTGTATACTTCCCAGCCTTATCATATTTTGTACCTTTTCTAGAATAACTTGACTCTTAAGTTGATACTTTTACTAAAATAACATTTGTTGGAAATTTAGAAGGTGAATGGAGATTTAATTTAATGAAATTATAATTATTGGTAAAACTCCTTATGTGGTGAATTGAAGAGAAACTCTTTAGTAGAGTTAATTTATTTATGACACTTGATTGTAGTTTTAAGACTAAATTAAGTGTATAATTGAAACTCTTGAGTAGAGTTCTTAATGCCATTTGCTGAGGTTTTATTAGAGTCTTAATTAGAGTCTTAAGTCTCTATTTACGTGTCTAATAAAGTGAAACATTTCACCATTCTAACTCTTATATAATTAGTAGGCTATGTGTCTAATTTGTGAGAAGAAAACAATATATATGAGAAACACACACAACAGAAACTGACTTAAATACATTGATCGATTGCTGCAGCAAAACCTTTTCAGAAATAGTCTTGTTCCGGTTTCTTTTCAGGCAAGTGGGATAGTCCACAGTGCACCGCGCCGCACTGTTGAACCGGTGTACCCTGGGAACAGACGACAAATCTGTTTAAGGGAATTGTGTCAAACACAAGCCCGGTTCCTTTTTCTATTATGTTACAGTTTATTGCAGAAGTACAGAGACTCGGAAACCATGCGAGCTTCATATACTAGAGGCGTAGCGGCTACTACTATGTAAGTTTTTCTAACAAACTTAAACAGATTAGTAATACAAACTTTCGTGTAGATTAAAAACCGATCTTAGGAGTTTTGGTTCGCGAAAGTTTGTAGATGTTTTCCTTTTGGTATATCGAATCGGATTAGATTAGATTCATGATGGGAATGCAATATTTAATCCGAAATAATGTGTTACAAAAGAAGTTTTAGATACGGGATTTTTCGGATTCATGGGTTTTTATGTCATGTTTAGATAACTGGATTATTAACAAGTCTTGAAATACTAAATTTCTAATGAAAGTATTAGAAAAGACAAATTTTTGTAAACCCATGTAAATTGTTTGATAACGTGTTCTTTCTAGTAAGCGTATTAGAAAGATAATTTCAAACTATTTGAAATGTATACATTTTCTAATAAGAGTATTGGAAAATAAAGGGTTTCAAAATATAAGGTTTTGAAACATGTAGTTCTAACAAGCGTGTTAGAATTGACGACATTAAAAGAATAACGTGTCATGATACATTTCTAATAAGTGTATTAGAAATTATTATTTACAAAATCATATGTTTAATTTGGAAACTTATATATTGATTTCTCTAACGGGTGTGTTAGAAATTGATGATTTTGTAAAGACAAAATAAGGTGTTTATATTTTCTAATAAGTGTGTTAGAAAAGATTATTGTAAGAATACCATTAAGTTGAAACTCCAAAGTTGAAACTTAAAAAATAATAAGAATTCCATTAAGTTGGGTCAAATATTCTTAAAGGTTTTAATGTGGTGTTTCAACTCATGGGTTTATGGAGAATTGGGTCTTTTAACCTTTTCCAACATTAAACCAGTTTGATTAAATTTGACGGTTTCTAACGAGTGAGTTTGAAACGGGTATATTTTGGAAAATCCAAAGTTAATACCATTTATGTAAATGGTTTAATTTTCTAACGAGGGTGTTAGAAACTGTTTATTTTATATAAATCAACAAGGTTTAAAATGATTGTCATAATCGTGTATTTCTAACAAACAGGTTAGAAACGGTTGAGAATATAAACCAATGACCTTTAAAATGATTTTGGTAATCGTTTATTTCTAACGGGTGTGTTAGAAAAAAAAGGTTTATTTGATATAACCAAACTATATATGATGAAACGTGTAATCGTTTGCAGCCAAACAAGTATGTTAGAAATGGTTAATTTTGAAACCGTATATGTTTATATGGTACACGTATAGTTTCTAATGAACGAACTAGAAACGGTTAATCATGAAAACCATATACTCTAACAAGTGAGTTAGGAATGGTTTAAATAATAAAACTATATTAGAGTTTATGGTTTTGATGTGTAATCAAAACATAAATATGTATAGTTTATGGAAAATACTTGTAAAAGTAGAAATGTTTGTATAAATACACATATCTTTTGCAAATTATATATGGTTTGATACATGTATGAGAAGTATGATGACTTGAACCATATAATAGTCTAGAGAGACTATTTAGTGTAAAACAACTTGATGTTGTTTTGGACATATTTACCTGTTCGACTACTTGTGAGTAGTTAAGTATAAGCAACTTTGTTGTTTTTGAACAGTGTATTGAGGGAGTACCTTGAAACATGCCACGAGACGATATAATTGCTATTATTTCGTCGAACGATAAAGTGTTGAAGAGAATAACACTTTGAGATTTGATGTTTATATATCCTTATATGAATCCGTTTAAATATATATGTTATATATATTTTGGATTATATTGAAATTATAATTTGGTAAATTATAATTATTAATTGGAATTTTAATGTGGTGAATAAAGAGTAAACTCTTGGGTAGAGTTTCATGTTTTCTAATTAAAGTTGTTATGTTACTTTATTAGAGTTTTTATGTCAATTTATTAGAGCCTTTTTTTTTATAAAATTAAGTCTCTAATTAAGTGACTAAGAAGAAAAAACTCTTCATCCATCCCCCTTAAGATAATCATAATCAACGTGGCAAGTGTATTAAAGTTAAATACGCGAAAACGAGATATGTCATCTAATGTTGAGAGCATTTACGTAGAAATGCACAATTGTAGTTTTGATGACTAGAACATATGATAGAAATATATGTTATTATTCATAAGTCTTTGATAAATATTGCGAGATTTATTATAAAAGACTTAGAGTAGTGATGGACGTGTAGAGTCTCTATAAACCATCAATGTTGGTTGAATTATATGGAGGATTCGTGATATATTTTGGGAGAGTTACCCAATAAATAGTTTCAACAAAATATATACATATCACTTAAGCATATGTGAAAGTCATGTCGTTGAGTGTCAATCTAATTGACTTGTTGATGTTAAATATGTTCATCAAAGTGACTTATATTAAGACTTATGTTTAAGTCCTAAAGAGTCAATGGTGAAGCCTTGGAGATTAAAGGCAAACGAGTCTTGATCCTAATGGATGGAATTAATTATGGTTTTGAATCATTATTTAAACCAATGTATTGGAATGATAAACAAAATCTCATTTTGTGTCTAAATTAAGAGGTGAATGTTAGGAAGAGATAGTGAGTTATCTCTTAAGGTTGTGAAGAATCAGAATGAGGCTCTTCTGTTCACATGCTAAGTATTCGTAGTCTAAAGCATGCTAGACTAATACTTGTTAATTTAGATGCTCCACGGAGAATAAATTAATTTTGAACATTCAAACATATGTGACGACACAAGAATGAATTTTGTAAAAGCAAATATATAATTCATTAAAAAGGATGACTCGAAAGGACCGAATAAATAGTTCATTGGTTATGATACTATTTAGCTGAATATGAGGAGAACTCATATAGCTTAGAAAACGGTTCGTGTGAGAAATATGGGTTGAGTAATATAATGGATGACCTCTATAACACAAAGATATAGATAGTCTCTATCTTATCACGGGTGTCTAATGTCATCATGAGTGATATTACTCAAACTTAATCAAAGTGCAAGCAATGTGGGGGGGGGGGGGGGGGGGAAGAGCCATTTAAGAAACAATTCGTAGGGATGTAAAAATGGTACTTGAGAAGTTGTCAAGCTACATATGAAAGGAATAAACTTTCATCACCCCATTTGATAGTTATCCAATAACACTTAAGTGTGGAGGTGACTTGCATTTGAAAATAGAAGGTTTGATATGAACGAATGTGATTTTAGGAAGTACAAATCACATGAACCTAGAACAGACTTAGTATAAGTCAGTCCTATTATGTGGACAAAATTCTTGAGAAGTTAAATGGAAGTGACTCTAATGTAGCTAGAACTTTCATTGACACGAGTCAACGTCTAGCTAAGAATCGAGATAAGTTTGTTAACCAATTAGAGTACTCAAGAATTATTGGCAGCCTGATGTATCTGATGAGGTGTATCAGACCGGACTTAGCAAGCAAGCTAAGTAGATACACGGGCAACTTAAGTTCAATTCATTGGAATTACGTGATGTGGGTGCTTTGGTAATTAGGATACATACGAGACTACGGGCTGCAATATAAAGATATCCAACAGTTATTGAAGGTTACTATGATGCGAATTGGATATCTGACACGAATGATTCCAAGGAAACGAGTGGGTATTTATTCACACTTGGAGGTGTTGCGATAATGTGGAAATTACCTAAGCAAACGTTTATTGCTAGAACGACGATGGAATCATAATTCATCGCTTTAGATAAAGAGGATGAATAGGAAGAATGACTACGTAAATTTGTTAAAGATATACCTAGGTGGCCGAAGCCGGCATTGGCCTAATGCATACGTTGTGATAGTCAATCGGTAATTGGCAGATCTCATATCACAATATGTATCAGTAAGAACAGGTATATAAGACGTAGGCATAATACGGTACGACAACTAATCTCTATAAGAGTTATCACTATTGACTATGTGAAGTCAAAGGATAACATCGCGGATCCGCTAAACAAAAGGCTTAAGAAGAGAGTTAGTTCAGAAGTCGTTAATGGGAATGGGGCTAAAGCCCATTAAAGGCTAGGTTTATGCGAAGGAAACCTAACTCAGCTGACTGGAGATCCCAAGATCTGAGTTCAATAGCACAACCTAATTGTATGAATTGGCGAAGGTCACTGTGGGGGAGAGTTGGTGGAAACCCCACATATTAAAAAGGGAGTTTACTATAAGATTTAATAAGCTTCCTAGTCCATTCCTAAAAAGTGACAAGGTTGAGGTTAAGCTTATAGCTTTTAATGATCTGACTGAGGTAACCAGTCCCAGTAGATCACCTATGTGAGAGAGAAGTGGGGTCGCTTCGAAGGGTATTGTTGGGGCACAATACTTAATAGCTCTTGCAGAACCAGGCACGTGTCCATGACCATAACAGACACAACAATGAGGACTTGACGTTGTCAAGGAGAGTTTTGTGTGAAGCGTATTGTTATCCACACAAACGGCAAACGAGTTCAAAAACATCGCGTTCTACTCAGAGCCAGTGGGCTAAGTGCGTTTCATAAGCGAAGGTTCAAAGGGTCACACCTACCTATCGTATGCAAAACTCAACTGTTGAAATTTAATCGGAATGAGGTTGTTTCTGAGAATAACTCCCTTTCATGTGGGGGTTTGTTGAAAATTTTGTGTGTTTTGATCAATCTCCATTCATGTGGGGGATTGTTGGAAATTTAGAAGGTGAATGGAGATTTAATTTAATGAAATTATAACTATTGGTAAAACTCCTCATGTGGTGAATTGAAGAGAAACTCTTTAGTAGAGTAATTTATTTATGACACTTGATTATAGTTTTAAGACTAAATTAAGTGTATAATTGAAACTCTTGAGTAGAGTTCTTAATGCCATTTGATGAGGTTTTATTAGAGTCTTAATTAGAGTCTTAAGTCTCTATTTAAGTGTCTAATAAAGTAAAACATTTCACCATTCTAACTCTTATATAATTAGTAGGCTATGTGCCTAATTTGTGAGAAAAAGACAATATATATGAGAAACACACACAACAGAAACTGACTCAAATACATTGATCGATTGCTGCAGCAAAACCTTTTCAGAAATAGTCTTGTTCCGGTTTCTTTTCAGGCAAGTGGGATAGTCCACAGTGCACCGCGCCGCACTGTTGAACCGGTGTACCCTGGGAACAGACGACGAATCTGTTTAAGGGAATTGTGTCAAACACAAGCCCGGTTCCTTTTTCTATTCTATTACAGTTTATTGCAACAAGTACAGAGACTCAAAAACCATGCGAGCTTCATATACTAAAGGCGTAGCGGCTGCTACTATCTAAGTTTTTCTAACAACATTTTCATGGCAAAATATGTAATAAATATTAGTGAAAATAAAAATTCAATGTTAAGTTGATTGTTTTGTTAAATACGAATTTAGCATGTATCTATATTATATACAATCTATTAAAATAATTTTAAGGATAAGCATACGCAGCTAATACCTAATATTCTTGAAATATCACCAACCAAGTTGATTATTAATTTATTTTATTATTTATTGTTTCTCCAACATTACGGAGAGTTGCCCTCAAACTTTGTCTGCCACTATATCACCATTAGATTCCCCTTATATATGAGTGACACACCCTGTTCGATCTCTATATGTTATCTATGCAACCAAATTGTCTTTGTGAATATTTGTTGTTATTATAAGAACACATCTTGGTCAATAATCGACAAATAAAGATTGTGAAAACACATGTTGATAGTATATTTTTAAAGTTCGTATTAGTGTGATAATCAATTTTTAATTGATTGTTAAGATATGTTCAAAGGAAAAATAACTGTAAAGAAGTTCGAAATTTGAAATTAGCAATATAAATATCTTTATTCTAAGTCATATGAATATGTGTGCGCGTGTGTTTATATATTGACAGGTAGGGCTGCAAACGAACTGAACTTTCGGCGAACAGTTTATGAACCGTTCGGCGGGAAGTTCGTTTGTGTTCGTTCGTTTAATAAAGGAACGAACACGAACAAAAAATTTTGTTCGTTTAGTTAAACGAATGGACATGAACAGAGGCCGCGTTCGTTCGTTTATGTTCGTTAACATTCGGTAACGTGTTCGTTTATGTTCGATAGTTTAATAGGGTTTATTTTTATAATTTTTTTATTTTCTTTTATTTACCCAAATAAAAAATATATGTGAGGTAAATATGTTTGGATAATTTAGTTATATTTTGGCTGGATCTAGCTGATATCTTAAGAATTATATTTTATTCCAAAGTTAATATATGTTCGTTTGTGTTTGTTTATGTTCATGAACACTTCTTTGTGTTCGTTTGTGTTCATGAACACTTGTTTGTGTTCATTAATGTTCGTTTGTGTTCGTGTGCGTTCATGAACAAAATTAACAAACGAACACAAACGAACACGAACATAAGTGTTTTCTTAACAAACGAACATGAACAAAAAATCTCGTTCGGCAAGTGTTCATGAACTGTTCGTGAACACATGATTTCCTTAGCAAACGAACACGAACAAGGCCTTGTTCGTGTTCGTTCGGTTCGTTTGCAGCCCTATTGGCAGGTTTAGTAAGGAATCGATTTAACTTGTTAAAGATATCATAAAAATAAATCAATTTAACATATAATTTTTTTTAAGATTTAGCATATAAAGATGTAGGGAAGCAATTTTAATTAAAATAAACATTATTTTTTGGAAAAACATTACCTATTTTTAACTGATTTTAAGCATTGTTTTATTATTTTAGTTTTTTAATTTTTATTGAAAAAGCTTCTACATATATGCAAAAGCTCCAAAATCTAACAAAAGAATTCATTTTTACATGTTAACATCTGCACCTTCATTTCTCGATTCTAATCTTCTTCGGCTTCGATTGTTGGAGCTCTACCCTATCTGGTGTCTCTGAAGATGGAATACTGGGTTCTTGTTGCTTAAGATGACATGTTGTTCAGGTTTTGGTCTTGTTCAGCTTCAAGCTTTGTCATTTGGATCAAGATTAGCACACTCGTTGTGTTTGTTCCTACAGAAAAAATTAATAAAAACTGCACACAAACCACAACTTGTATTAGATACGACAAATAATCTGGACTCAATCAAACTTTTGAAGTTTATCATTTGATAAACTTTCAAGATTTGTCCATTTGGAGAAACGAATCGTTATCCCCATGAACATTTAAATCTTTTAAAATTTCACCCTGAACTTTCAAAATTGTCAATTTAAACCCTTTAATTTATGAAAGTTGCATTTTGACCCTTGAAATTTGAAAGATTTTATTTTATCGTGTTTCGGCTTCAGATCTGAGATTCCAATTGAAGAATTTAGTATTCCAACATCGGTTAGTCGAAAATGAATCGAAAATAAAAGCTTTTTGTATTTTTTAGAAATTTAAGCTAAAACACACCTAAAATATATTTGGATTTTCGAATTTTCAATATCTAAGAACTTTAAAGCAGCAAACTAATATTCACAGACAATAATTTTGCAAGCTTGCCGATAAGAGAATCATATCAGTATTCGGACTTTTCATGATAACCATTGTTCGACTAGATTAAGTTAGGATAACCAGTAAACAAAACAATTATCGATATTGGGGTCCACTTAAACCTATAAAATCAAGAGTACTTGCCGACACTTTTGATACGGTTAATTGGTAAGATTTATACTTGCGGACAATGGTCCCCACGCAAACGACACATTCCTGTATCAGGCATTGCGCAAAGCTTCGTCGTAACGGGTGAGTAAGCCATGACCATCCGTTTACAAGACACGAAATTGGTTGAATCTTGGTTAGGATGGGGGCAGATACCGGAAACCATTTTTATGGGAAACTTTCTTTAGAGGGTGTGTGCAATCCGAATCACTATCCCAGTGCATAGTCGCCATAAGATCCGTATCGCTTATAGTACGTGTGTTCAATCCAGGTCACCATCCCAGTGAACAATCACCATAAGCTTCATAATTAGATATATTACATACACTCCACAATGCACAATGGTTTACCAGTACGAGTATCTGGAGACGAAAAGTGCTCACACTCCTCAGCTAGAATTCTCTTATATTTTGTACGGGAATTAGGGTTTGGCTTATGATGGATCTTTTAGCACATTTTAGGAACGCCTGGTCGATTTAATCGAATTTGCAGTAAATCTAAGATTCGACCAATTGTTCCCGGATGAATCATAGGCTTAAAGACCCGAAACCTCATATTTTGGCAACCTATCAATCGAGATTTCGGTACTAAGACCATATGCCAATGAGGCGGGATAACCACTCGACTTTAAGTCGTTAATGTTTATATCACCATGCCAACTTTGAAATGATTTTTAGGCCTACCGGTATATCACTTGTAAAACTGATTATCATTTGCAATTTAGGTTTTGGGAAATCAGACAGTCCACTGATGTACTATCATATTTCTTACAGCAAAAAGTCAATTTTCAATTTTTTTTTATAATGTTTTTGTGTTTTTCTGGAATCTTTCTACCCCTAAAATTCAAAAAGTTTAAAGAAATTGAAATCTTTTTGGATTTTTTGATAGAAAAACGGTTAATCAAAAACTGATTTTCCGATGTGGTTTACTCAGATTTTCCCAAAATGCCTTTTACCTTTCAAAGATAGTCAAATTTGGATTTGTCAAATGATTTGGTAAAATTTTGGCAATTTAGTAGTTAGTATGGACATTAGTAATCACTTGATCCTTAGTGATTGCTATGAAAGTTACATTATCAACAGAAACAAAGGAGGTGATAAGGAAATGCAAACCATAGTTAGTTATGTGTGTTGACGTATCCAATGAACCTGGAAACAGCAGCTTGGTGCAACTACCTAATTCGGCTTCGCAGGTTGCAATGATGACACACATGATGACCTCCCATGAACCGACATCCACCCATTGTAGATTCAGCTTCAATTTTGTAACCAACATTGACATAATCACTTAGGCCAACGAGATCAAGTTTATCGCCATTAGGGTACCATATATGTAACACCCCAACCGATGGCGGAAACATCGAGGTGTCACGTAGTGACGATTGTTCAATAGCTCATGGACTAAAGTGTAAATTTGAATACATTGATTAAATAATTTATTACATTGAAATGAAATACAACGATACTAACTGTCAACTAAATTGAAATACAATGAATCAAAATCTAAACATAAATCCGAAAGCTTAAAGGATGCATCTTAAAACAACCTGAAACATGCACAAAATCATTTGGTCAATACAAAAATTGTATTGGTGAGCATACCCTGTTTGAATAAATATAGTAGGAAAAGTGTTTAGCAATTCATGTGCGGTACCATTTGCAATTATGTAATAAGTAATATCCGTTCAAAACCAAACCTGAGAATAATGAATTAACAAGACAATGACCAAGATTCTCTCAACAGAGTCTCAAGGGGGTATACCATAGTACTATTCATTGAAAAGCTAGGCCGCCCATCGGTTAATGATTTTGACAAGTCATAGACACACCAATTAACATAAAGCAAACACACATGAGAATTGCATTAAGTATAAGAAGTTGAAACTTGATTAATATATAGGTACATGAGTCACCCCAAAGTAGTAAAACAGTAAAAAGGGGAAAGATATACTCACAGTTTGCGAAAGCGATCAAAATCCACTTAAGCGGTCGTGAGCTAAGTAATGGGAATTCCGATGAATTCAACCTATAATGTGTAAGAATACTAATAAGGAAATGTCTAAAAAGTCTAAGGTAACTAGGTCCTAAGGCATTAGGGTTTGCTAAGTCGATTTGGGGAATTAGAGTTTTTATGATAAGTCGCGTTAATGTAAAAGTTGTATATCACAAATAATATATGAAAGGTTGTAAATGTGGTTTGAATAATATAATTATTACCTATTGAATATTTAGATAAAAATATGTTTGAATAATTAAGACAAAATGATTTAGTTAGTTACTTTAACTAAATTAAAATAAATACAATAATCATAAACATATAAATAAATAATTTTGAGTTACACAATGATTCAACAAAAGATAATAAAGACATTAAACCATATGAGTATTTCTATTTTATAAGAAAAATATTTATAAAATAGATGTTTAAATTGTATAAATAAATAAATGTTTTATTATGTCTAATTAAACGTAAATGAGACTAATAATACCATACATGATCCAAAAATACTAGTTTTATAGAAAATGGATGATTTCTGATGTAAACAAATTAGAATAATTTTCCCATAATTTATATAAACTTATTTATATTTAAAACTGATTTAACGAGATTAAATTATGTTTAAATGATTAAAAATAGGAAAGTCAATAAAATTAAATGTTTTCTGAACCAAAAATTTTTATATCAGTTCATGATGATGAGAAATAATTACCCAAAAAGTTTGAGATTAAAATCATTAAAAATGAATTTTTTATCAATTAAATATGATTAAAATAAATAAATTCGATAAAAATATAAAAATATGAGATTTTCCAGAAAATAAAAGTATAATAATTTTCTATAAGTTATCAAGAAGCTACACCTAAATTTTCATAATTTTTGGAGCAAAAATGAATTAGTTATGAATATTTCAAGTTTAAATGGATTTTAAATGATTAAAATAAAAGAAATATAAAAAGAAAGAAAGAGAAAAAAAAAAGATATCAAAATAGTGGGGCTGCTTGGGTTCGAACCCGTGACCTGTGATCAAGAAGACAAATGACTCAACCACTAGGCCATCCATTGCATTTGTTATTTTGATTGAATCAGATTATATTTAAACAATAAGTAGAGCTCATCTTCTTCTCCAAATAGACAAGAACCCTAACCCTAACCTTAAATTCAATAACTTAAGTTAAACATGATTAAGGATCTGTAATAGAGGGCTATTAGTCGGACATGAACAAGAAACAAAACGGCAAAGAAAAGATTGACTCACAACATGTTTTTTGATTGGAAACGAGGGCCGAACACGAGGGTTAATACTCGACTGAAGCTCGCAATTTGGGCACTATTCTGAACGAATTTTGAAGGTTTAAAAGTGTTTTTATGACGCTAGTTGCTGCAGAAATGAAATGGCACGATCATAATATATAGTTGTTGACAAAACGAGCGTTTTTGAAGGTGTCTTAAAATCCGGTCGGTTACCCTCAATAAGTCCGAATTAAAACCCATTAAACTCATGATTTCGTACGTTTAAATGATGGGTATTCGAAGTTAAGGGTGAAGAAACGTTTGGGGAAGCATTTAATTGAGCCTTAAGCGTTAAAAACGGCCCTTTTGAATTCGCCGGAAAAACCGCTGCCGGCGAAGCCCTCTGCCGGAAAATGCAGGGAACAAGGGTAGGAGACAAAACAGATTTTAGACGTTCAATGTTTGGCAAATTCAGTCCCTGCAGTTAGTTTTTTTTGATATACTAGTTAGTTTTATTCAAATTTAGTTAGTTTTCCCTTTATAAAACTTAACCAAGTTAACTAATGTTAACCAAAATGTTTTAAACTTTATAAAAGTTAAATTTTTTTATTAATTTCATAAAATAACTAATATATTTTTTTTATAAATGCCAAAATAATATCATGCGTTCGGTTAAAATGTAAACGTGTCCAAACAATAATTGAAAGAACTCAATTTTTTTTATTAGATTTACAAACATAGAAAGTACATGGACTAGATTTGACAACTTGTTAAAAGATAAAGGTGACGGTTGTCACAATATACCTTCGGTCGGTAACCCTTTAGAAAATTAAGGAACCGTTCTACAGCAATCACCCAGTCCACTCATATTCATTACTGGGTCATGAATTCAAACTAATCAGACATTCTCTCTTTCTTTTTTACTTCCTTAACAACAAACTCCCTCCTTTGATTGTCTAAGGTTACATATTGTAAGACCCTAACCCATAAACACACAATTAGCGTTTAAATCCACAAGTTTAAACCTTACTTAAAACCACTCCCGATTAAAATCTTAATGTTTATGAAAAACTTAATCATTTAGATCAAATACATTTCTCATTCCCTCAAATTTTACATTTTAATTATTTAAACACATACTAAGATTTCTCGATTTTTAACGGGAGTCTCTTGAATCTATTGCGGAAGCTTGATGAGTGTTCGGGTGTGTTCGGTTCTTCTCGCGACTTAATCCTTGCTCCGGGACTTCCATCACATGTTTACCTAGCACCATTACACAAATAATGGTTAGTGAGTTGTCAATAATACATTTAAAATAGTATGAGAGTCATTACACATCAAAACGGAACGAACCAGGCCAAACAACCCCATATCAGGAGAACAAACAACTGCACTTTCTGCGCAGCAGCTGTTCGGGTCGCTTTTACCCCTTCTAAAACCCATAATCTGACTTAGACTTTCAAATAAGAAATATTCTTCGTTCAAAGACCTTTCCAGGCATATAAAGAACACATCCTAACGATTTTTATATGATTTTATATGAATTTTTGAAAATCAGCCTGTCCAACCGAACGGTCGTTCACTGCTGCTAGTGCTTGTTTGGTGATTTTACAGCATGGGAATCATGTCACAAACGCATTTGATGATTCCCAAATCCTGAATATTGACTTGTCGACTAAATAAACCTTTGCTTGACTAAAATTATAGCCCGGATCATGATGCCATGACCCGGTTCATAGTTTTAAGTGTTTATGTCGATTTTTATCCAAATCAACCCGTTAAGGCCTTGAATCAAACAAGGCACTTTTTGACCGCACAAAATGCATATAATTTATGTTTTCAGGTCATTAGACACTTGATCAACTAAAGCATTTGTCCGATTTATTTCATTATGATTTAGGTTCTTAATTTCAACCTTTAGTAAACTTTTAATTCCCAAAATGCCCCTTATAGCCAAATCTTCTAATTTAGCCATCCATGGCGACACTTCTTGTATCAAATCCAACGTTTCTAACTTAATGACTTGTTTAAAAACCTCTAAGTCCTTCCGGACTTAGATTTCCACCATTTCTCAAGTTTTCTCGTATTTAGACAATTCTAAGCGCATTAGCGCGCACTAGACATAGTTATGGAAATAACGTACTTGATTGGCACCCACACTTCACGTGAGTAGTTTTAGTACCCATGTTGCTTCGCCTGAAGGCGTTTATTTAGCTACGGACTTACCGGGTGGCTTTGACCCATATCCATACCTTGTGCTAATCCTCCATGATTCCTAGCATTAAGTGTGCATGTGCACATGCATTTACCTGTATGCCTTCTAAATAGACAACATTAGTTTCTCGGAACTCAAATGGTTATACTTTGCCACTTCATCCGTTGACCTCATGAATCTTAATGCTTGGAATACAAGCATCAAGTGTTGGACTCAAATGATGAGGACTTCACCATTTGACCCGTTTAGACCCATAGTTCATGATACTATATTACCCAAGTTTTTACCTATGGTTAAAGTGACATAAACTTGACCCATTTAACATCATGCTTAACAATTTCATTCAAATGATTTCATTTGGATTAAAAACATCATTTCTCGTATATCTTTCTTAATTGACCCGTTAACCATGAGGTTTCTAAAGCTTAGATTACTGACTTTAAATGTCGGGTTCGAATGATGAGAAAATCACCATTTGACCCATTAAGTCTCACGGTTCCTAAACTTATGACATTCCAACTTTTAACTATGGGAAAGTGACAATTCCACTTGACCCGTTTACCCAAATTAGCATAGCTTACTTATTCAAGTGAATTGTTCATCATAACTTGATTTTAGACTCTTGCTTACCTCATAGCTTTTTATTTATTGACCCAATTGATGGTTTCCATCATGTGATCAACACTCTCTGATTTATTTAATACCATAAATCATGTTTTGAAATGAATTAGCATAAATGGTCCGTTTAATAGATTTCACCCCTCGAGGTCCTATCTTTATCTCACAACAAGGTTTAGATCATTACATCAATACAAGAGTTATAATTGTGGTCTAGTGATTGTAAGTATTACTTACCTCGCATCTATTCTTGTTTGCCTAAGTATCTGCCTTGCACCCGTTTAGACCCATAGTTCATGATACTATTTGACCCGTTTAGACCCATAGTTCATGATACTATATTACCCAAGTTTTTACCTATGGTTAAAGTGACATAAACTTGACCCATTTAACATCATGCTTAACAATTTCATTCAAATGATTTCATTTGGATTAAAAACATCATTACTCGTATATCTTTCTTAATTGACCCGTTAACCATGAGGTTTCTAAAGCTTAGATTACTGACTTTAAATGTCGGGTTCGAATGATGAGAAAATCACCATTTGACCCATTAAGTCTCACGGTTCCTAAACTTATGACATTCCAACTTTTAACTATGGGAAAGTGACAATTCCACTTGACCCGTTTACCCAAATTAGCATAGCTTACTTATTCAAGTGAATTGTTCATCATAACTTGATTTTAGACTCTTGCTTACCTCATAGCTTTTTATTTATTGACCCAATTGATGGTTTCCATCATGTGATCAACACTCTCTGATTTATTTAATACCATAAATCATGTTTTGACATGAATTAGGATAAATGGTCCGTTTAATAGATTTCACCCCTCGAGGTCCTATCTTTATCTCACAACAAGGTTTAGATCATTACATCAATACAAGAGTTATAATTGTGGTCTAGTGATTGTAAGTATTACTTACCTCGCATCTATTCTTGTTTGCCTAAGTATCTGCCTTGCACCCGTTTGACCCGTTTGCTCCTTCTTGGTCGTACCTAACTTAGGGATGAGTCAAACTGGTTTATTAGAATATATAATATGGAATTATTTCTCTATCCATAACATCATGTATTAGAACAAGTGTATATGAGAAGCAGAGAAGTAAATGATAAAACAGTTGTGTTTTTCTAAATGGTTCTCATATATTAGAAAGTGGAAATATGTCTATGTAGTAGATGGTGTGAACCTATCTATTTATAGACAATAGTAAACGTACATAGGAAGTATAATGCTAATACTAAAATACTACAACAGACTGTAGTATTGGAACTTGTAGAGAAATTAGCTATAAAGTAAACAAAATAATAATATTAAAACAAACTACTGAAGTATAAGGCGGTGGGAAGCTTCTACTGAAACTGCTGAAGAGTAAACAACCTCTGATGAGTTAATCATCAAAGTTGTTCATCAGATGTTTGTTTGGTTCATCACCAGGATTTTATTCTTCAGTACTTTCAGCTTCTTCTTCTTCAGTACTTTCCCTTCTGGTCTTCAGTACTTTGTCTGGTTCAAAATGCAGAGAGGATATTGGACTAAGGTTGAAATGCTTATTAATCCTCTTTGACCCAACACACCCTCTACGAGCGTACAATGAGGGAGGACCCGGACCTCGATCATGAGTTGGCTATCGAGTTCATTCATGTGGACTATGAGGCTCGATACGACAGCATTTTCGACCATGTCGAGACATGGCAATTGTTGCGCAACCTTAAGTTTATTTTTCTTTAATTTAATGTATTTTTATTTTATTTTTAAATATTAATGAAATTATGTTTTTATGTTCTTCTTTATTTTTTATGCTTTAATTAAATTTATACAATATTAAAACAAACGGTTAAATTTATACAATATTAAAACAACGGTTAAAAATGAGACAATGTTTAAACAAATGGTTAACATAATAAAACAATAAACAAACGGTTAAAATTATTATTTTAAATCAAAAAATAAAAAAAAAACCACTATACCACCCCATTAGAAAGAATTAGGAAACGGTTCACGGGACCCCTACCAGCACTGGTGGCGCCGGTGTTACGGTGCTGGTAGTGGGGTACCCATGACCATTTCTGGTGGCGCCCCGTCCCCCCTTAGTTGAGGTAACCGTACTTCCCATAGCGTTAACTTTACCATACTCTCTTATAATCATACCCTTGACCTTGGAAACTGTCAGGTAGGGTGTCCAACAAATCGAATAATGAATTTTTGAATTAATCAAATCGAATTTTTCGAATCTTTATTCTTTTAACCAGAATTCGTATTCGATTCATATTCTCTTTAAATTTGATTTAATCAATTCGTATTTGAAACTCGAATTTGAATACATTCAATTTAATTCAAATTTATCCTAAATAATAAGTTATTTTACTATTATTTTCATAACTACTACAAACTAATTACTTTTAACATCAAAAATACTAATTTACAAAATTATAAACTATCAATATGTCAAAAGGCCAAAATCATAATCATAACATAACACCTGAATACAAATTTAAAGTAGCCACATTGCTACATTATGTAAAGCTCAAAATAATATAGGAATAGTCTAAGATTTAAAATGAGACCGTCGACTTTACAAGTTAATAAAGTATGTATAGTCTAACATTCAAAATGGAAACTTTCAAGGTTCACGAATTCAATGGTCCGTTCCAAACAACAATTTTGAACTCAAGCTAAATGAACAAAATATACCATACTGTAAAATACAGAATGGTAAAAGTAGTAGAGACTATGGCCTTTTATAGTTTAACCAAAATTTAGAAGGTTTTTTTTTTAATTTATGTGTGTGTATAAAATATATATGTATACATTGAATTCGAATTTCGAATCAAATTGAAAATCCTAAATTTGTATTTGCTTCAAATTCTAATTTTATAAACCCAAATTCAAACCTTAAAAATCGAATTCAAATGGAGTCGAATTTTGATTTTTTTTTAATTTGATAAAAGCCTGTTTGGATAGATTTGGTGAGCATGCCCTCCACTGTAAGGAATTGCCGGGGTTCAAGTATCGTCATGACTGGGTTCGAGATGTTTTGTGGGATGTGCTTAGGCGTTCCGGGATCTCAGCCAAGAAAGAAGACGTGTTAAGTTTCTGAATGACCCACGAGAGGAAAGATCTACCCTGTGTCTTGCAGACGTCCTTGTGTTTGGCTGGGCGGGGGGTAAGCACGCGTGTGTCGACCTCACTGGGGTGTCCCCATTGGTGGGGGCTGAGAGATAGTGGATTCGTTCCGGAACAAGCGGAATCTAGGAAGTTTGCTAAGCACGAGGTAGCGTTTTAAGAGAATGTGACACCCGGCATGTTCAGCTTAAACATTTTGCAAAACATATGAGTCTACCTTAGCGAAAAACATTTATTAACGTACTTAACTATGTCAGTTGAGTCGGGTCATGTTAGGATTGTCCAGGGTTCAATGATCTGGAGGATAATTGGGAGTTGTTTTGTGTATACACTAGTCTTGAGTCCTGTTGTTGGTGAAATTACATGAATTTAATTAAGTGTTATACATAGATTGATACATAAATGTGATATAATGTGCAAATACGTGTTTTAACAGTGTAAACATGATGGTACATGATTCTATATGTTTAACATATGTTAGGATTGCATGTTCATGTGTTAGGATGTGCTAAAACGCATTTAAACGACAAAACTGGAAAATCTGGAAAACATGGGATCTAGTTCGACCTTAAGGGGGATCGAACCAGGATAATGAGCCTTGTAAAAAGTCCATTCGACCACACAAAAACCCATTCGACCCTTGCAGGGGTCGAATGATCAGTATGTATAAATACCATACTTTTGCAATTTTTCATCATTTCACAAACCCTAGTCGCCTCTAAACACTCTCTCTCGACTTTAATCACTGGGGAAGGAGTTTTTGACCTTGTTTTTCATAATCTAACCTACAAATATCCTCCATATCATTAACAAGAGAAGATCTAAGGTGTGTTCTTGATCTAAAACCTTTTTTAAGCATTTTTTATTCGTTTTTATTAAACCCCAAAGGTCCATATCTATTCTAAGGAGGGTTTTATGATTAAAAACCTTTCAAACATCTTTCTAAACAAAACCCTATCATTAAACATGAATTTTCATACAAATAAACATGTGTTAATGGTGTTTTATGTTGTGTTATGTGTTGTTTAATGGTTAAATGTTGTTTAGATGATAGAATCATGATCAAGGGCTGCTATTGGTACTGGTTTATGATTGTTTTAGGTTACAATTGGATGAATGATGATGTTATGTCTATTTTAGGGATTTTTGTTAGATCTAGGGCTTGATTCACGTTGTTATTGTTAATAAAACGATTGGGGGTTTTCATGAACACCTTAAACTGAGCATTTTGAGATGATTATGAAAGAATTTCAACAAGATTCCAAATTGGGTAAAGTTTTCATGCATGATGTGACATTTCCATAATTTTGCCATTTTGGGTAAGTTATAAAACAGACTGATTTTGGAGCAAAATTAGTAGGGTTTTGTAGGAATATGTTATTCATGTTGGACTGCTGTGATTCATGATGTTTCGTGATGTTTTCGGACTGTTTAGATGCGATTTGATGCGTTTTAGAGTGTTTGCAGCAGAGTGGGTCGAACCAGAGTCTCATTCGACCCATCGTGATGTCGAATGGAGACCTTTGGGGTCGAACCAGATTTGTAACAGGTTGAATGAACTTTAATTTGGTCGAACGAACATGATTTAGATCAAATTAACACGTGTAAGGGTCGAATTAACATGTATTAGGGTCGAATGAACATGTTTAGGTTCAATGAACTTGTGTGTGGGTCGAATGCACCTTATAGAGGTCGAACCAAGGGTTCTTGGGGTCGAATGAACCTCCAAAGATGCTGATTCGACCTTGTATCTTCGTATGTGCGATTCGTGATGCAAACTAAGTATTTTATGCTTAAACCTTATGTGTAATCTATGTGTACTTGATTAGTTTATGTAATGGGTCACCAACGGGATGACGGGTCAGTCTGGTGTGTTGGTTAAACAGTTAAACACGTTTTAAACATAATTGGTCACGATCTGGACAATCGGGGACTAGATAACCTTATGGTTATTAGTCAAAACACTTATACGAACTTTTGTGATAGATTCCTGGTAATAGGAACTATCAAGAACTGTTGGTAACACTTTTATTTGGAAGAAGCAATTTAAGGTAAGTTTCACAGCCCCACTTTTACTAGTTTTACTGTGGGGGGAGAAAACATGCTCTGAACTTATGTTTTGGAACTTGTGTCATACTATGGGTTACTTTTTGGGTTACTATACGATCTTTGATCTTTGGAAGTCCCGGGGAAAACCATGAATGTGCGGGGTTGCACAACGGGGGAATGCGGATAGATCTATTGGGCGTGACCTGCCCCACTCGTCGACTGGAGGTCGGACGGGTGCATGTTGTCTCGACTTTTGCTAAACTTGCTAAACATTATTCGGGCGGCTTAAACATATGCTAAACTTGCTAAACGTGTCCAGTAATGGTTTTCCGATCGTAGTAGTAGCAAAACTTACGCCTAGCTAGCATACTTTGGCTTACACTTGACATAGTATTGACAGGCTTGAACTTGGTACACTTTGGTAACATTTTGGTAACGTTTTATGAAAACCTGTGAACTCACCAACATTATATGTTGACACCTTTTTTGCATGTTTTTCTCAGGTCGCTAAGGTTGCATCACATGGACTAGGCGCACGGGTCTTGCATGGCGTCTAGGGCTCTTAGTTCACGTTTTTGAATAAAAACATTTGAGACTATGTTGGTCTTTTGAGCATGTAAACTTGATTATGCTTCCGCTACTATTTTGAGTTATTAAAGTTTTATGTTTTGAGTCCACGTATCTTTCATATAGTTATTGTTTATTGAGATCGTTGACTTGGATCCTGGTTTGTCACGCGTCTCGTGGTAAAACCCCGCCTGTGGAATTTGAGGGTGTGGCAGAGAATCAGCATGTGTTCATTCCGTTTGCCTTCGACACTTTTGGATCCCTAGCCCCTGAGGCAGTTCGCTTTTTGGAGCGGGTGCAGAAGGTGGTCCACAATGACTCGCAAAGCCCGATGAACCAAGGGTTTGTATTTAGTAGAATAGGCTTTGCGATTCAAAAGGGGATAGCGGCACAACTTGTTGCTTGCTTACCCATTATCCAGATGTAACTTGGTTATTATATAAATAAAATATAAAAGATAAATGAGTAAATAAACGTATTAATTTGAATCGAATTTTGAACACCCCTGTATCGGCAACCAAAGGCTGAATAGAGAGTACTTTAACAAACCACATTCAATTCCAAAAGTTGTGTATAGCACATACAAGAATTAGTAAGAAAAGCTGTATATATGAGCCAACTAGGAATGATATTAGTATTAAGCGGAATCCTTTGAAAAGATTATACATCATTAGTCCACTTAAATATCAAGGAAAAAACATTGGTCCATCATCGTGATATGTTTAAATTGCACAACCATAACTTCTCTATGTTGATTTATACTATTTTGATGTTTTTCTGTTGCATTTGGATATATATTTTTATGTACTGTAGATTGTTTTTTAACAAACTTGTTTTTTCAAAGGTTTTTATACATTTTTTGGACAGTTCATTTTATACACATTTTGGTCAGGTTTTCTAGACTCTATTGAGTTTTGGTACCAATGACATTATGTTAAAAGATGACTTTAAATTACAGTAGGCTCTTAATCGTTAACGTTATTTAAACCTAAGATGCTAGAAAGTTAACACGAAAATACCCGACACTAACCACCATAGCTGATACGCTTTATTTGACTAACGACACTTTTTAAGTTAAAATGAAAAAAAAAAAACCTTATTTCCCGGTGTTGACCCACATGCTATCTATTGGTGTGTGTTGAGCTCACTTATTCGCTTTCAGGCTCGAGCTGAAGCTGGTTCAACTCAGCTCGTTGAACAGCCCTAACCCAAATTGAATGAGAACGTGGCTGAACCATAAGGACTGGCTCATGGGAGTAAAACCTTTCAGACTTCTTTTTTCCTAATTTGTAGGGAGATTTACAATAGTTTAAATCTCAATGTGGTAAAAAAAGACATCGAATAGACGATGAATAAGCAACAAAAATTTAATCGAATTCTTCTTCGTTCCTTAGCCATTTTGTTGCCACCCATTTCTGGCCTTTGATTACAGGGCAGCTCCCATGAAGTGACGTCTGCAATCAGAAACCATTACACTTTATTAAATTTCACTTCAATGACTTCATTTTAGAGCTCACAAAGAAAATAACAAGCCAACAGAATAACTTACCGGGTCAATAGTACCATTCGGGTATAAGGAATAAAACAAAAGCCCGTCACCCTTCCGTGGCTTTACTTTCAAACCTATACACTTTCTGAAATCATAACTTGAAGCCATATTTTCGCCATTCTAAAAATCAGGGAAACGGAACGAATCAAAAACCATGCACAGGATTTGACATAGATCAGGAAAAGTAGTTAATAAGCAATCCTGAAACTTACCTCAAATGGAAACATGGTTTCTCCACCTTCTTCAACATCAGATAAATATAGCAAGAAAGAGGCAATCTGTAAGCAAATCATATTGAAGTTATAATTAATAACGGGAGTCTAAAATTAAGAAACTGTAGAACATGTATTTGCATAGGTAGAAGGTTATCAGAAAGTTTTTAAGCAGAAAAGGACAGAAATGTTCTTGGTTTTAGGAAGCACGAGTCAAGTGCACCCAGGGTCAGGGTCCAGAGGCGGCGCGCTTCTTGCACATGTGGGTCAAAACGGGTCAAAATTAGGGTCTGGAAAAAGTTGATATGTTAAAGGACCAGAAGAATGAAAAGATTATGAATTGTTTACTTGAAGAAGAAGGCTTGTATGTTAAAGAAAGAAAGAGACGTTTTTTGGTTGTACGTAAACCTTATTTGGTTGTACATAGGGCAACACCTCGCTCGTCAGCTTTCAAGACCAAAACACCTCGAGAGCGCGTCACGCTTTTTTAAACCAAGCTATTACAGGTAGTGATTATTATACATATAGCAACCTTTCAATAATACGCTTCCTGACCTTTAATAATACATATATTTTTCATTTGTAATTACAATAACTTCTTCTTCTTGTGTGGTGTGCCTAACCAAGTATTACTATTTTCTTGTTTTGATTTTTTGTTTTTGCAATACGGCAGATGATACAGGTGTAGAATCGCTAGGTCGATTTTGACCAGATTTGACCACTGTAAATCGCCTACTGATTAATTGACTGATTAGCTGAAAATTACTCAGTGAACAACCAACTAGCGATTAATCGGCGACTAATAGGAGGCTAGGCGGAAATTTTACAAAAATGGATTTAAGAGCTACCAATTAATGATGCATAAAGACAAAAGGTTCATATACACATGTAGGCATATAGAAATATGGTTTAGTAAGGCATGTACCCGCTGGCTCTTCTGAGGACCATACTCGGTAGGGTTGAAAGCATCATAATGTGAATTATATCTTTGCCCAGTCTCATACCTTAGAACATTGAATGCCTGAAAAATAGTGACATTCTTACATCAAACTATGATTACCACATAGACAATAACCAGTAATTCACATATCCGGAGGTAAATAGCAAAAGAAAGCATATTCAAAGGACCATGAAACGTCAATAACTGGTGAGTTTTAACAAGATTAAACCCGATTTGCAGTATTGAGATGGTAATGGAAGAATACCTCTCCGTGACCTCTGGGGATCATTGTAGCCCGTTCTATTTTCTTCTCAATTTGATGCAAGATCCCTGTTTTGTCTTCAGATGCACTTATGAACATGCCAGAACTGATTCATTTAGAAAAAGATAAAAGAATAAGACAGTTAATTGTATATGGCATCAATAATATAATCTCTCTAACTTGCTAATCTAGCTTTTCTCAGACAATTTATGAATGTTGTTATACGAATACCTTGTTCTAATCCCCTTGGTATTTTCAGCCGTTTCTCCCTTACGTAAAGCCAAGGTTGAAGGCGCAAGTTTTACCTTCGCCATTTTGATTATACTTTCACATTGTTCCGCTGTTGCAAAACCCGGAAAGTATAGTGCCCGAGGAGTCCAGCTTAATACCTAATAACCACATTAGTCATACAACAACACAACCACTTACCAGAAAAACCATTCATTACAAAACCTAAAACTAAACTTTAAAAGAACGGAAACGAGTCTCGAGGCGTTTTCTTTACGCCTCATGAGGCGTATGCCTCGAGGCGAACCGAGGCGTAAGCTCGAGGCGCAGACAAAAAATAAATATAAAAATTATGTGTCTATAAAAAATAAAATACTTGACCTAGAAAAGTCTAAAACATCAAAAACACACATCAAAAATAAAATAATTGACCCAAAAAGTCTTGACACCAAAAAAAAACACATAAAAAACACCTTAAACCACCTGAGGCGCACGTTTTCTTAGCGCCTCAGCCCTTATAGGCGTATGTACAATCTAAACCCCATGGGGCGCGCCTCAGACTCGTTTTCTTAAAGTTTCGCCTCGAGGCGCACCTCGAGGCGTACGCCTCACCCGTTTTTTTAAACCATGCCTAAAACAACCCATGTTTAAAACACAAGTTCACTGTTGGAACTAATGTTGTCAATACTCAAAAGTTGGAGGATGTAAATGTTTATTTTATTATAGGAGGAAGATTAGGATTTATATTAGTTTAGTTTTATTATTGTTTGGTTTCCTAATTCTAGTCTAAGTAGATTTCTTGGTCATCAAAGGTTGTTTAGTATAAATAGGGATTATATGTTTAGGTTTTATGTACCTTCAAGTTTAATCAAATAGTTTCTTTTTGTTAAATTCATTGTATGATTATTAAGTTGAAGAAGGCCTGGTTTCCCACATTCACACTCATTTTCATCCTCTACCCTAACCCAGGGGCGAATCTAGCAAGCTTGAGCAGTTGAGCGTGTGCGGTGTGCCCATGCTTAGGCCTGTAAATGAACTGAATGAACAAAGGCATGTTCGTGTTTGTTCATTTAACTTTAACCAAACACGAACACATAATCTAACACATTTTTGTGTTCGTCCATTAAGAAATTTGTCATGTTTGTGTTTGTTTGTTTAAAACCCAAAAACCTAAAGGAACAGTTCATGAACGAACATAAACAAACGTTAACGAACATAATAAATGTAAACGCTTTTGTATTACTAAAAAACCCAATTACTGATTGTTATATTTATACAAGTAGCTAAAGCCAATTTATGTTTATATTTATATAAATATAAATCTAAATGAACATAAATAAACGAACATAAATGAACGAATGTTTATATTTATATAAATATAACTACTTATGTTATTAATAAAATGTAAACGAACATAAATAAACGACACAAATGAACAATCACAAACGGACGTTCATGAACATGAATGAACTTCCTGCCTAACACGTTCACGAAGAGTTCATGAACGTTCATTTCGTTTACAGCCTTACAGGCCTACCTGTGACACCCCTCAACTTTTTCCCCGAAGTGCAAAAGTAATTCATTTATTTACTTTTTCCCGTTTTATGTTACAGGATACCCCCTATCAGATGTTGTCTAGCACAAAAGGGACAAAATTTGATTTTAGGTTAGTGTTAATGCACATTTGATTGTACTAACAGAAAGATTACATTGTATAAAAGTAGGAAAAAAAAAAATATTTTTCCCCCACTGCTGAAACCAAAAGTTTTAACCTAAACCTATATGTTCACTCACATCACTACATACATTAGCAAACACCAATTCCCCAATCAATCAAAAAACATATATCATATTCCTATACCTGAAAAGGAATAGTGGTGAAAGAATCATCACCGGAATCGCCTTGAGGCATCGGATCATATTCATACTCTTTCTCCTTAAGAACCCTAGGTCTAGAACTCAAACTATAATCATTCTCAACCTGCCAATCATTACACTCACAATAATCAAATCAAATCAAATCACAGTCAAGTACCAGTAAATTATTAAAACCATTTAATAATAATATATAAATTAAAAGGAAAAAAAAAGAAACCTGTTGAGATAATAAAGAGGAACCAAAGAAGCCAATGAAGAAGAAAAAGATGCATAAGAGGAAGACAGCAGGTAGGCCGAGAGTAGACCAGCTGGTGCTGGTGCTGGTGATGGTTTTTCCTCTGGATTTCATGTTTTCTGATGATCGGATCGGTTGAAACGAATTAAAGTCAAAAGTGTATAGTAAAGAACTTAAGTGGATGATTGAGGATTAATAATAATAATAATAATAGAGGGGATGGGTGTAGGCGGGAATTAGAGGTGTGAACGGAGAAAAAAACGGGGAGAGGAATTGGAATTGTGTGTACGGATGGACGCTGGATTTTAGGCTTTTTGTGGGGAAGGATAGATTTGGGGTTTGGAGTTTGATTCACCCGACCCCGATGGAAGAAAAAGTGCTCTAAGATTTTCATGCTATTTTTTACAGGCTCCGGTTATTTGCACAACTATGGTTTTTATTTGCACAACCCCTCCACGGGTCGTCGAGGCTTGGACGGCCCGTGGAGGGCCAAAAAGGCAAAAGGACGGGTCGTCCAGGCCCAGACGGCCCGTCTAAAGGTTTAAATCCAATCCAATCATTGGTAATCATTGGCAATGATTAGGTGATGATTATTTGGTTTTTTTATAAGTGTAGTGTGGATGTTTAAAATGGGTTTGAATGTTTGGTTTTTATAGATGTTTGGTTTTTAATAAATGTTTGGTTTTTTATAAATGTTTTTTTTTTATTTGTATAATATGATCTTTTTTATATAATTGTGTATATGAATATGAACGAATGTCGTTTATGTTGCCGAACTAAACAAAACCAAGATACGAACAATAAAGCATAAATAAGCATAATATTCCAAAAATTTACATAAACTAAGAGTTCAAATGTACAACCAAGAATATAACCCACCCGTCTAACCCGACCCACCCGGCTGATCCGACCCACCCGGCTGATCCGACCCACCCGGCTGACTGGTGGACGCCCCACCATGCTGACTGCTGGACGCCCAATCCGGAAGTGGACGCGGCTCCAAACCAGCTTCCCGTCGTCTCTCATTCTCGCTCTCTAACAGCCACCGCATGTCACCCCGCAACGACCCCAACTGATCCAGGATCTGCTGAAGTACCTGGGTCGTGCTATCATGCAACCTGACAGCATGATAAACGCGGCCAGGACGCTGTAGCTCATCAACGTCGGGGCCTGGACGGCCCGTCCTAATGCACCTTTTTCAGACTTTTCAGTCTGAACTGCCTGCTTTTGTAGGAGTTCAGACTGATCACCTCGTACTTCTACGGGCCGTCTGGGCCTCGACGGCCCGTGGTTTTTGTCTTTTCTTTAAACAAACGGCCCATCAAGGCCTGGACGACCCGTCCTGAAACCCTAATTTTTCTTAACAGCCCATCTAGGCCTCGACGACCCGTCCTAGGGTTGTTTAGGGTTTTTTGTTGGTTGTGTAGATAGTATCACCCTTTTTTACACCCTTGGAAAGCTACAATTTTCCATGTTCAACACTAGCTTTACCAAAATTCACATTTTAGCCACAAGTTTTCAAAATGACATTTTACACCTTTTAACTTCTAAAGTTATCAAATGACATCCTCAACTTTTAAAAGTTACATTTGTATCCTTATTATTTCAAGAATGATAAATTCTTACTAAACTAGTAACTTAGTTTTGTCAATTTTGTCAATATGGTTTATTATTATGATCCAACATTATCACTAGTCCATAATAATTTTATTAAGGATAATAATAAGTGTATTTGGTATTTTTAGTCCAACATGTCCACTTTCGATGTTTTAAAGTTAATAACTTTGAATATGGAACTTCTAGATCTTGTAACAATTCATGGATTCATCATAATATTGTGTCTGAGATGGTTATTTTAAGATGATTAAAGTCACTTAGAAGTGTGTTCAAGTTATTTTTATAGAAACCATCCAAAACATCTTTGAACATATGTTTATGTGAATTTCAAAATTGTAAAAAATCACTAACAAATTTATATAAACTCACGACCATTATCATCTTTTTATATAAACATATGACATTTCATGTTTACAACGCATGTTGCTTATTATGTTTAGATCTTTAACATGTGTAAGATTATGTTTATCTTTTTAACTTACAAAAATAATAACAAACACCTTTACAATCCACGGCCCATAACATCATTCACACACCCATTTTAGTTTGTAATAACATGTGTTTTATTATGTTAGAATCCATAATCCTACCACATGTACAACTTGCTTTTAACACATGAAAACATAAACTTTCAAGATTAAAAAGACAAGATAAAGAAGCTTACTACTAGCACAAGGCTAGGGAAGACAAAAACTCTTGATTTGGATAGGGTTTAGTGTGTTCTTCCAAGGGTTAAGCTCCAAGCTTCCAAACACACTTGATTTAAGGATGGAATGAAGGTGATTATAAGTGTTCTTGTTAGAAAACAAAGGGTGTTGGTGGTGATGGCCTCATGGCCGTAACTTTTAGGGGGTGGGTGGGAAGGTTGTTTTGTTTTGTTGAAGTATGAATACTATGGCTTATAAGGTGTTAATTAACCATGTGTTAACAACATATATATTATAATATTGCGAGCATGCCAAGGCACCATGATTATGGCATGGGGTGAAAGCATCCATATGGTGGTTATGGCCACCACCTAGGCCTATGGAGCATGTATGGTGCATCATGATTAAAAATCTTTAACATATGTGCTCAAGACAAGATAAGACATGTCATAAGCATGCCTTACATAATTATTTTGCTCACCAAAAGAAGGAAGGATAGGGTGGCTTTGAGCCATACCATTGGGCCGGCCTATAAGGCCTTTATGGGTCTCACATTTGCCAAAAAGGTCTCTTAATCATTTAGTTAGAATTCAAACGTTTCAATTAGGGTTTTCGGGGTTTTAACGCATGTTTATTACGAGCTATTCCGGACATATACTTGACTTCCAATTACCCTTAAACATGGACTAGTTTGGGCATTGGTAAGTTATTTAGGTTTTAATTTGGTGAATTTATAAGTTTCGCGCGTATCGGGTGCGATACGCGAACTTTGTTTGATACCGGGAGATTTTTATTTAGAGTTTTCATTTATGGTTTTGGAGTTCCAAAACACATAATATTTCATGAAAATACCCTTTATTTTATATCCTGGTGTTCGGGATCATTTTCGGTTAATTAATTGTTACCGGGTAATCACCAATGTCCGTTCCGAACAAGTTTATTTGCATGCGATTTCGCCGTACTTTCAATTAAACAAATGCATTCCTATGCATTCTATGGGGAATTTGCTATTATCTAAAGGCTAAATTAATACAATTAATTTAGAATTGCACTTAGTTATCGTTACTTACATATACTAATTACGTACGAAAGCACGCTATTTTTTTTTTGATGATATCGCAAATACCACGTGTTGGCAAGAGCTCAAGAACAAAACAAGAAGGTAAATTAAACAAAGAAACTAGTCGACACAGATTATGATCTCTTATTCAATACTTGAATGAAATAACACATCAATCACCATAAGCAGCTACAACTTAAATAGGAAGATCACACCCTGAAAAAGTGCATCCCAAAACAGACTCAACAAACTTGACCTGGCTGGCTATACCGCCTTATTTTAATTCAAAATACTACCAACTCAACAAACTTGACCTGGCTATACCGCCTTATTTGAATTCAGTGGCGCAGTTTAGTTGGGGCGGGCGGGGGCGGCCGACCCCCCTGAATTTTCGCGCAGAAGTTCCGATTATACACTACTAGAAAAGTGCCTCTTTTGCTACAAAATTTTCTTACGGAAAAAAATGCGTCACAAATTTTGACAAATTTGCTACTAATTTGTGATGAAAAAACAACCTTATTTTTGTGACAAATTTGCTACACAATACTTTGAAAATTGCGTAAGAAATGCATAGGAATTGCGTCACAAATTTCCTACACCATATTTTCGTAAACTTTGATGTTAGAAAAACCCTCGTCGCAAACCAATTACTACACATTTGCTACGCAATTTTCAACCCGTTTTCTTACGAAAATATGGTGTAGGAAATTTATGACGCAATTCATACGCATTTCTTACGCAATTTTCAAAGTATTGCGTAGCTATTGTGTAGCAAATTTGTCACAAAAATAAGGGTGTTTTTCGTCACAAATTAGTAGCAAATTTGTCAAAATTTGTGACGCATTTTTTTCCGTAAGAAAATTTTGTAGCAAAATAGCTACTTTTCTAGTAGTGTATATAGTACTAGGTTAGAGACCCGTGTTTACACATGGCAGATCCCAAAGTCAAATGAAAAATTGTATAACATGACGTTTAATGATATTTTATAACATAAATATAACTATTTGTTCGATAGTAGTAGTTAATATGTTAGATGACAACTAGGGGTGCAAACGAGCCGAGCCGAGCCGAGCCGAGCCGAGCCCGAGCTATACACTACTCGAGCTCGGCTCGCCACAATGTTCAGAAGCTCGAGCTCGAGCTCGGATCGAGCTATAGAATTTGGGCTCGAGCTCGGCTCGCTAGTAAAACTAAGAGCTCGAGCTCGGCTCGCAAGCTCGATTGAAGTTTTTGTGCCACTACGTTTACACAAGCTAAGCTCAGTTCGAGCTCGTTTATATGTCATTAATGAGCTTAGGCTCGGCTCGACAGTTTGTGAACTAAAAAAACATTTAAACCATTTACAAATAATACAAAAATCCCAACTTCTTGCAAATAAAAACTGGACAAGTCTACTTGAATAACTGAAACAATGTATGATTACAAAACCAAATGAAAATAACTAAATATCATACTAAGTTACTAAATAACTTTAACCCATATAAAGTTTTGAAACAGTTAATATTTATAACAAAATATTGCATCTTCACTTTCATAGCTAATACTCCACAAAAGTCATATAATCCACAAAAGTCAGACCTGGAAGCTGGAACAAACAAAACAAAACATAAATCAGCAATTCAGCACTTAAGTTCAAACAAACATTATTTATACTTGAAGGTTCAAACATATATTTGCATTACTTCTATGTAATACTTTTATCTTCCATAATATGCATAAAAATACTAACCTGAAAATATAAACCATCTAATTTGCACCTTCTATCTCCAAAACATACAACTCAAACCTGCAAATTAAATTATGCAAATGATGACATTGCATTAGGTGAATGATGACATTGTAATTTTATTAGTACATACTGGTTTGTCTTACCCGAAATCCATACTCATAAATATAAAAAAAAAAAAAAATGAATCCTAAAAAACAAAACCATTAAAAGCATAGAACATGCTAACACCAAATTAGTTGGTCATGAATTCTTTTCTATCAGTAAATTTGAACTCAAAAAGTCTTTAGGAATAATGATAAAAAATCAATGCAAATAAGCCATTCATACTATCCTTTCAAAAAAAAAAAAAAAAAAAGCCATTCATACTAAATTAATTAAAAGCTTGTATAATCCAAATCTTAATAAAGTGAACATATTACTTATAGCAGATTATCAAAGAACAAGAAAATAAATCAAACTTAAAGAATTAGATGATGATGTAGGACAAACCTGGTAGTGCGTCGACCGTCGATTGTCCGTCAGTCCAATTTGAATTTAGTAATTTTGAGTTTTTAACCTAGGGAGGATATGAAACGACATCAGGCTGTATTACGGTAAATTTGATGGATAACTTAAATAACTCATGGTCATGGAGTAATAAATTCAGTAGAAGGCTAAAAGCCCAAAAGGCTTAAATCAACTCATTAGATACATGGGCTAAGAAAGACATTTGGGCTGGTTAATATTATAAATGGCTTAAAATACACTTAGCTCGTTAAGGCTCGACGAGCCTAATCGATCCTTATATTCGAGGCTCCAGCTCGAGCTCGAAAACTAAATGAGCCTTGTTTCAGGCTCGAGCTCGGTAAAGCTCGGCTCGTTCGAGCTTTTTATCGATCTGAGCTCGAGTAGCTCGCGAGCTTGCCGGCTCATTTGCACCCCTAATGACAACGTACAATATAACATTTTTTATTTGTAACATGTAAAATATATATATATGAACAACTATATGTTTGTAGAATCGGTTATAAACACTTTGTGTAATATGCTGCAACCAAATCATGAAATGGATAATGAATTTGAAGAATCTGTTAACTTACAAATAATATATTCAAAATATAACGCATGGATGTATTAGTTTAAAATAACAGAGTTGTAAAACAATTAATCTACCATTGTTAGAAATTTAGATGTCCATTTAAATATCTCTAACCTTACTATATGTTTTATGATTTTTGGTTTTTTCTTTTCAAGTTAATGTTGTTATGTATTGTAAGCAACTTATGTACTGTTTGACCTTGTATAAGTCAAACATAGTTTATAACTTATGGTAAGGTTTGGCCTTATATAATTAATAAAACTACACTTCTCATCAGCCAATCCAAAAAATATTAGGGAATTTCGTCTAGTTTATGAGTCATCTATCCAACCAAAAGTTAATAGTCAAACATTGATATACTTAGGATGAAGCATTTAAAATAATACAATAGTAAAATTTGTACATTTCATTAATAAAACTAACTTATTTACATTTCTAAGATAAGTCAAAATCATATTGTTTATAACGATAGGTGAACAAAAAACCACGAAATACTACATTAACCGGTAGTTGTGCAAAAGTAGTTAACATATAGCCATATCTTCAAAAGTTAGCCACCAACTATTGTATATTGTCTAAACATCATAAAAGACCAACCAACAAAGTAACCTAATTACCACCTCCCCTAACAACGGTAGACAGCATGAACACACTTTTTTTCTTGAAGAACATGAAATGCATTTCGCCACCAGAATTCAGTTGCATAGCAGCAACCACAGACATCATACCTTTAATGAAGTAACAATTGTTTCCACCCGACTGCTCAACACCAACACCAACAGCTACATCCCAACTGCCACCATCATCGTCAGTAACTTTTAAGTTCTTCTTCATGTTCAAGCAATTCTTAGCAGCCCAAATCTTCTTCATACGCTAAAATAATAAACATATATGGAATATAAATAAAAAAATATTCCGCTAAAATAATAATCTAAAGGTGTAATTTGGACCTTTTCAATCTAAATGTTGAGTTTAACACGTTTATTAGAAATGGTAACTTTGACATGCTTAATAAAAATAATAACATTGATCTTTGTTTTGTTTACTAAATATGGTAATCTAACCTGCTTACTAAAGTGGTAATCTGACCCATTTACAAAATAGGAAAATTTTACCCATTTAATAAAATTGGTAAATATACGGGAGCCATATTTACTATATATGCAGTGTTTCTTCCGCCTCCTCAACGCCAATTTAGTTGGAAACCTATCTTGTTCCGCTCGCCAAATAAAAATGTTACACTTGCTCGAAATCCATTTGCACCACTTATAAAAACTGAACAGTCCTTAAATCAAGCAAAAAATGTGCAATTCGGCCTGGTTACTAAAATCAGTAACCTTGACCCGTTTACTAAAGGTGTAATTTGGACCCGTTTAATCTAAATGTTGAGTTTGACCCGTTTATTACAAATGGTAACTTTGACCCGCTTAATAAAAATAATAACATTGATCTTTATTTTGTTTACTAAATATGGTAATCCTACCTGCTTACTAAAGTGGTAATCCTGACCCGTTTACAAAATAGGAAATTTTACCCATTTAATAAAATTGGTAGATATGCGGGAGCCATGTTTATTATATATGTAGTGTTTCTTTGCCAACAAAGTGGTGCTTACATTACTAAAAAAAACCCAACCTCTTAGCAATAAGAGAAACAACACCTACTAAAGAGGATTTTTTTTTTCCTAAAAATCAACTTTCATTAAAAGAGAAGCCAGCAAACTATCTCCAAGGTGGAGATATCTCTAACCCTAAAACAAAAATTACACAAATTCGAACTTACACCAATTCTCCGAATCAACTATTACAGGAACTAAATCAATTTTATACCACAAATACCCTGTCGCTTTTATTTCTAAAACAACTTCGACCACCTTTTTGTTATTATTTGAGAAGTGCTTCTCATTTCTTGGCTTTCATATACACTAAGATGTGATAATAATAATCCCCTTGAAGACCTTCTTCACCCGCAACCCATTTATATGTTTATGTTCTTCAAACAAATCCTTTACCGAGAAACCATATATCATAGGGAAACCATTTCGATACCAACTGCCACACCTCTGCAGAAAAGCCGCATGCAGTTAAGAGATGCTCGATGGATTCTTCCCCCTCCTCGCATAACACACAACTCACATCTTCAATAAAAATATTCCGCCTCCTCAACGCCATTTTAGTTGGAAGCCTATCTTGTTCCGCTCGCCAAATAAAAATGTTACACTTGCTCGAAATCCATTTGCACCACTTATAAAAACTGAACAGTCCTTAAATCAGGTAAAAATGTGCAATTCGACTTGATTACTAAAATCAGTAACCTTGACCCGTTTACTAAATGTGTAATTTGGACCCGTTCAATCTAAATGTTGAGTTTGACTCGTTTATTAGAAATGGTGACTTTGACTCGCTTAATAAAAATAATAACATTGATTTTTGTTTTGTTTACTAAATAGAGTAATCCGACCTGCTTACTAAACTGGTAATCCTAAATCGTTTACAAAATAGGAAATTTTACCCATTTAATAAAATTGGTAGATATGCGGGAGCCATGTTTACTATATATGCAGTGTTTCTTTGCTAGCAAAGTAGTGCTTACATTACTAAAAAAACACAACCTCTTAGCAAGAAGAGAAAATCAGATACAAAACCTACAAAAGAGATTTTGTTTTTTGAAAATCAACTATCATTAAAAAAGAAGCTAGCAAACTATCTCCCAGGTGAAGATATCGCTGACCTTAAAACAAACATTAAGCAAATTCGAACTTACACCAATTCTCCTAATCAACTATACCGGAACTAAATCTATTTTATACCACAAGTACTCTATCGCTTTTATTTCTGAAACAACTTCTACCACCTTCTTGTTATTATTTGAGAAGTGCTTCTCATTTCTTGTCTTCCATATACACCAAGATATGATAATAATAATCCCCTTGAAGACCTTCTTCACCCGCGACCCATTTATATGTTTATGCTCTTCAAGCAAATCCTTTACCGTGAAACCATATATCATAGGGAACCCGCGCCATTTCAATACCAAGTGCCACACCCTGCAGAAAAGCCGCACATAGTTAAGAGATGCTTGATGGATTCTTCCCCCTCCTCGCATAACACACAACTCACATCTTCAATAGAAATATTCCGCCTTCTCAACGCCATTTTAGTTGGAAGCCTATCTTGTTCTGCTTGCCAAATAAAAATGTTACACTTGCTCGAAATCCATTTGCACCACTTATAAAAACTAAATAGTCTTTAAATCAGGCAAAAATGTGCAATTCGACCTGGTTACTAAAATCAGTAACCTTGACCCGTTTACTAAAGGTGTAATTTGGATCATTTCAATCTAAATGTTGAGTTTAACCCATTTATTAGAAATGGTAACTTTGACCCGCTTAATAAAAATAATAACATTGATCTTTGTTTTCTAAATATGGTAATCCGACCTTCTTACTAAAGTGGTAATCCTAACCCGTTTACAAAATAGGAAATTTTAGCCATTTAATAAAATTGGTAGATATGCGGGAACTGTCACACCCCAACCGATGGCGGAATACATCGGGGCGAGACTCGTGGTAGATTGTTCAAAGACTTCACGACACTAATTGTGACAATATGATTTAAAGATAAAAATTTCGTTCATAGCATAATCATCGTCTAAAAAGATAACAGAATACAAATTGTTTTCATGAAAAGAGAAATACGACATCAAAATATATAACTTAAACTAGCGTGAGTTTCTAGTCCAATCCTAAGTAGATTTCTTGAATATCCTGCATCAAACATTTCCTGCAACATGTATAAAATATTCGTCAACACATAAAGCATTGGTGAGCATACTAGTTTTGGTTTACATACGTAGTAATTAGAATGATTTACTCGAATCTCATACTATAGCATCGCACATACATACCATACAAAGAACATAACTCAAACCCGTGAGTACCACTGCATATACCTAACATATTCATGCTAGGTCCGTTTCTTTCTTAACAATGACCCATAAAGGGGGCGGGGTGCTACTCCTATAGCGCTATACATGCTAAGTGGGCTAATAATAGTTAATGAATTGTGTTTAAGTATCAAGAATCGTAAGCATGGCAAATAGCATATAAGTATGTTTAATAGATTGAGCATGATAGTTTAAGAGTATGAAATCGTTTAAGTTTTGATAGTGATACATGTTGAGCCCCAAAGGATAAAGAATAAAAGGGGGACAAGTATGAACTCACCTTTGGGTGCGTCTTGATATAGTTCCAAAGATAAGTCTTGGAAGTCTAAGCTTTAGCCCCGATTAACTAGAATTAAGAATTAGAGTCTTAGGTTCGAGTTTAGATTATAGTTTCAAGAGATTCATGCAAGCCTTTTAGGCAAACCAAGCACAAATTGCCTTTAGGGCAATCCGGATGGTCATGAGATTAAGTTAGACCAAGCACAAAATCATCATAGATGATTCGGATGGTATAAGGTTAGGAATGTGAATCCGATTGATAAGTTCATGTCATAACCACTTCGCTTATGAGATAAACGTGGGTTTTGGACACGGGATTTCCCCTTTCTAGTGTGGATTAATCCATATCACAAGAAGGGTCAAGAGGGTTGGTAAGGTAGGGTGTAACCACAAACCTTCCAAGAGATTGTTACTAGAGTAATAGGATAAAAGATTAAAAAGTATACTTATAATAATACATAATATAGCTATAAGGTTTAAGTAGAGTATGGTGACTTGTTTGGATGAGCCTTGGCTCTCCTTTGCCAACCATTATCATACCACAAATCCATCCAACATTGAGTTGTTGGTGGACTTGGTTGGTATCTCTACAAGAAAGATCCTAGAACATAAAAGAACAATAGGAAAACAATCGCCTTTGAGGCCTCTTTGTGGTGCTCTATCCATTTATATTGCTGTGGAAAAGCAAGGGATAGGTCCTAGAGGTTTCTCCAAGGAGATTTGAGAAGAAAAGAAGTGAAAGATTAGAAAGAAAGGTGAAGTTTTAAGCCTAAAAACTTACTGATGCAATGCAGAAAGTTTGGCTTGAAAACTTGAATATTTGGGAGGTTTAGAGAGTGATTGGAGTGAATAAATGATTAGAGAGTGTAGGGAATGGAGTATTTATAGTTGAGGTAGAGTGGTTGGGTATTTAATGCATTAATTAGAGTGGTTAGGAGGTGTTTAGGTGGGGGTTAAACTTGATGATTAAGGGATGCTCATATGGTTAGCATTATGCTGTTGTGTTCTGCCTACTGGACATCGAATAAATAATAAAAAAAAACACGACAACAAGAATGTGGTTGTTGTTAGTTGTTTTCCAAAGTCAAAGATGACATAATTAACCTCACGTTTTTTTCCTTTTTTTTAGGAAAGTATTAGTATTAAATATATTTATATATGTATATGTTTTATTTTAAAAATAAAATAAATATGTATTACATTTTAACTAAATGAGTTTCTAGTTATAATGCCTAAATTGAATAGGATAAATTATATTGACGACTCAACAAGAATTGGTAGGAGTAACATAAAAGAAGCGAATAAAAGGCGAACTTGGAATTTGTTAAATATAGAATTTAAAACATATGTAAAAGTAAAAAAAATCACGTGATGTTACAGTCTCCCATACTTTAGGAAATTTCGTCGCGAAATTTAATTAAGAGTCAAACTTTTGAAAAATAGGTAAGTGGTTTGATAAGGGTTTAAATAAAACAAAACTAATTAGTTTATTATGCTTAACTCAAATACTGTATCTAGTCGCTGTGAGATAATATGCTCGTAAGAAAAATACTTTTAAAATTTTAACGCAAGGCTATACGTAGAAATTTGAAAGTTTTACGGACTAAAGCATTTTTTTTCTAAGGTGAGTGGATAAAATTCGCAAGTTAAACCAACTAAAGCATTTTTTTTGGGAAGATAAGTAACTATACTGTATAACATATAAGAAGTAGTAGAAATTTTGGCTTGTAAAAAAAATGTCACTTGGTAATTGGGTGGGATAGTAAATATGTGGGCATAAAAAGTGACTAGATGTCGGAAATAGGTAGTTTTTTTTTTTTTTTTTTTTTTTTTTTGTAAAAGATATTTGATTTGCACAAGGTCAAAAATTTCACTAGATTTTTTTTAGGCGAATAACATAAACGAGAAATTTGGACTATTAGAAAACAGCTTCTTGGTGATATAAATAGTATTTATTTAGTTTAGTTTTGAAATCTAGTATATAAGTAGTCAAGAAAATATATGAAAGCGAGGAACAAATCTTGTTTTAAATGCATCAATGCCTTAAGGGATTAAGGATGGAGGTTACGGGACTTAGAACGAGATTCTTGATAATGATAGGATTGCTGATGAAGCAAGGAAAGGCAAGAGGAAGGAAGCGAAGTTGATGGAGATTACAAGTATAGATTATTCATGGCAAAGGATAATGTTGCATAGTAGAAAGTGTGGTTTAAAACAAGGTTATAATATGCATAAAAGATAAATAATGCCAGCGTAATTAGACTAGTAAACTATAACATAAACGGTATCGCAAAAGATAAATACGTAAGTGTTGGTCAAAATTTAAACTCGACGCCCAAACTTCTCATGGAATGAATAACTCTACTTTTGGTAGTATGACAGGACATTTATGTATAGGATGTACCGACGGCGTATCCACCATGCCGTTATCATACCTCATACCTGTTGTTATTCAAGTCATGATAGGTTACACATTGGGACTTGTAATGTTTTCCATACGCCCAATTTTTGTAATTACGTGTGCACCCATAATTATTCCAATTGTCGTATGGTCCACATAATTCGTCTTAGTTATGTGTGGGTTGACGCAAAATATTTATACAAGGAAACGACATTAAACTAAGACATTAAACAGTTTCGATGTTGTAAACATAGCAAGCAATGTGACATGCAAACACATAATTTGAAAAGGCATTAAGAAGGTTTTTGATGTTGTTACTGTACGTGTTTTTAGCGTAGATATATGGTTTCATGACATAATGGTGTAGACTTGTGTATATGTGGTTACGTTTAGTGGTAAAAAAAAACAAGCAAAAGTATGGACAATTGGATTTTAAATGAAAACGTTCACGCGTGAAAAAGAATGTTTTGACTAAGAGTAAAATAAAATTAGAGTTCATTACAAATTTAGTTTATGGGTATGCGAGCGATTTTTAGCTTTTCGAGGCTAAGGGTCAGGTTTGATGGCAGAAGATTTTAGTCCGTTGGATGTTAAGGAAAAACAGATTTAATTGGAGTGGGAAAATTTAGTGTAAAGGTTTTATCGAAGATGGTCGTTTGATATATGAAAAATCCATTTTATTAAGCGAGAAAAAATAGTTTATTGACAATTTTAGTTTGGCATTGATGAATATTTTGACTCGTGATACGATTTCAAGAGAAAAGGTTTTGGGATTATAAAGAAGTAGATGATTTGATTTAGCGTGTCTTTGCTCACAAGTCCTGTTTACAAAAGAATTCTTTTTTAAACACTTTTACCATTTAGAATCTTGTTTGTCATACAGACTCGATGCACACATTCGTTAGTGGTTTGAAAGTGAGGATTTTATAGAAGAATAGGCATCCTCTTAGAAATAGTAGGAAGAATTTTGTTCAAAAATTTCGAAAAAAATTGCACGCGAGAAGGAAAGGGTTTTGGATTGAATTATGATTGTAACCTAAGATAATGATGGTATTTCATAATTTATAAAAGAAAATTTCACATCTGAATAATTTCTTGAAAACATTACATAAGGAAATTCTCATTTTTTTTTTATAAAAAAAAAAGAAAAATCAATCTTCTTTAGTGTGGTGAGTGGGTCTTCCAGCATCGTAGATCACCAAGGCAAGTCTTGGACATTGGTTGCGTACATGGGTTGGGTCGTTGCGCTTGGAGCATATCCATCCATTGGCTTTAGTGAATAAGGTAGTGCTAGAAGGTTTTTCGGGTCGTGGTTTAGTGGTGTGGCAACATGTTTTGGCTAAATGACCATATGCACCACAGTTGGCGAATATGCGGCATTGTGTGTGAGTGGGATGGTGATATTTACAACTGTCGCATAGCGGAAAGGTTCCACGGTACTGCTTTTTGTTGGAATTCGGAGTCTCGGGAGTTGTCGAAGTGTGGTTTCGTTTGAGGGTTTTGCATTTTCGGTTACCCTTTTTCGTTTGCTTGGTAGGGGTATGGGTGGATGGTTTAGTACCTAGATGGTTTGGGTTGTCTAGGATGGTATCGCCAGAGTTTGGAATTGGATTTGTTGAGGTCTCTAGGTTAAGGAGAATCTTGATTAATTTTTGGGCAATAAGACTCGCCAGTTGGTTGAGATCGATGCTGTTGAGACGGGAAGACATCTACGAGAATCATACATAAGAAGATTTGTATAAGCGTTTTTAAACAAAGTGACTTTTGAATTTAGTAAATAAGTTACTAGAATTTTGGTTAACAATGAAAAGCTTGTGGGTAAGATTAGATCATTGAAATTGATGCAAATTTAGATAAGCAAAATACATAAGCTTAAGTTGTTCTCATAGACTTAGTATACAAGTTAAAGTTACACGTATAGTATGCAAGTTTCACATTGTTCAAATAGCGTAACACATATGTATAAGCAAGTATAGAGCACATAGTTAATCATAAGGAAGTTTCGATTCGTGTTAGTTTTGCGATTATTAGTATTGTTTGGAGATCGCGAGAGTAGATTGTAAATGCGAGTCTTGAGATTGTATGCGAGTGAAATAAATCAAATATATAATGAAAACATAGCATGAAAACATAATTGAAAGTAGTATTAGCATAAAAAGAGAGGCTTGTTTAAACAAGCAATTGGAGTGTTCCGGAACGGAACTAAGACTAACCAAAGTGATTCGAATTTACCTTTGAGTTTGGAAACATGCTTTGGCCTAATAGGTGGAAATACTCTCGCCGAAGCTTTCGGTTAACGGTATTCACCCTTCCAGTTACTACATGTTCCTTGTCATTAGTAAATTTGAGACTTTGGCGAGATTAAAAAAAAAATATCAAGGATTGAAACTAGTCGCTAAGTTGCGGATTTCACTCCTATCTTAGCGAGGTCGTTTCTTTGAGTGTGGTTTGTACACTTTTTCCAACGTAGTAAGAAAATTAATTCTAACCTTCAATTGGTAAGTGTCCACTAGAACGAGAATTGTGAAATTTCCACCAAGGTGAGGATATCACTCCTATCTTGATGTAGTTTCAAAAACACAAAGATTTTACGCGGATTGAAAGTTATCACCAAAGTGAGGGTTTCACTCCTATTTCGGTGATTTCCTTTCGTTTGTGTTATACGAACGTCTTCGAGTGTAGAGTAATCCACAAATAGGAAGGTAAATTTTAAGGACCAAAAGAATTGAGTAGAAGTAAGATATGGAGAACAAGTATATTAAGCATGATAAAAGGAATGGTCAAAAAGGTTCTTAACTATAATCTAGGTCAAACATGGCAATTTTTCCTAGATCCCTATAGTCATGGCTCTGATACCAATCTGTCACACCCCAACCGATGGCGGAATACATCGGGGCGAGACTCGTGGTAGATTGTTCAAAGACTTCACGACACTAATTGTGACAATATGATTTAAAGATAAAAATTTCGTTCATAGCATAATCATCGTCTAAAAAGATAACAGAATACAAATTGTTTTCATGAAAAGAGAAATACGACATCAAAATATAGAACTTAAACTAGCGTGAGTTTCTAGTCCAATCCTAAGTAGATTTCTTGAATATCCTGCATCAAACATTTCCTGCAACATGAATAAAATATTCGTCAACACATAAAGCATTGGTGAGCATACTAGTTTTGGTTTACATACGTAGTAATTAGAATGATTTACTCGAATCTCATACTATAGCATCGCACATACATACCATACAAAGAACATAACTCAAACCCGTGAGTACCACTGCATATACCTAACATATTCATGCTAGGTCAGTTTCTTTCTTAACAATGACCCATAAAGGGGGCGGGGTGCTACTCCTATAGCGCTATACATGTTAAGTGGGCTAATAATAGTTAATGAATTATGTTTAAGTATCAAGAATCGTAAGCATGACAAATAGCATATAAGTATGTTTAATAGATTGAGCATGATAGTTTAAGAGTATGAAATCGTTTAAGTTTTGATAGTGATACATGTTGAGCCCCAAAGGATAAAGAATAAAAGGGGGACAAGTATGAACTCACCTTTGGGTGCGTCTTGATATAGTTCCAAAGATAAGTCTTGGAAGTCTAAGCTTTAGCCCCGATTAACTAGAATTAAGAATTAGAGTCTTAGGTTCGAGTTTAGATTATAGTTTCAAGAGATTCATGCAAGCCTTTTAGGCAAACCAAGCACAAATTGCCTTTAGGGCAATTCGGATGGTCATGAGATTAAGTTAGACCAAGCACAAAATCATCATAGATGATTCGGATGGTATAAGGTTAGGAATGTGAATCCGATTGATAAGTTCATGTCATAACCACTTCGCTTATGAGATAAACGTGGGTTTTGGACACGGGATTTCCCCTTTCTAGTGTGGATTAATCCATATCACAAGAAGGGTCAAGAGGGTTGGTAAGGTAGGGTGTAACCACAAACCTTCCAAGAGATTGTTACTAGAGTAATAGGATAAAAGATTAAAAAGTATACTTATAATAATACATAATATAGCTATAAGGTTTAAGTAGAGTATGGTGACTTGTTTGGATGAGCCTTGGCTCTCCTTTGCCAACCATTATCATACCACAAATCCATCCAACATTGAGTTGTTGGTGGACTTGGTTGGTATCTCTACAAGAAAGATCCTAGAACATAAAAGAACAATAGGAAAACAATCGCCTTTGAGGCCTCTTTGTGGTGCTCTATCCATTTATATTGCTGTGGAAAAGCAAGGGATAGGTCCTAGAGGTTTCTCCAAGGAGATTTGAGAAGAAAAGAAGTGAAAGATTAGAAAGAAAGGTGAAGTTTTAAGCCCAAAAACTTACTGATGCAATGCAGAAAGTTTGGCTTGAAAACTTGAATATTTGGGAGGTTTAGAGAGTGATTGGAGTGAATAAAGGATTAGAGAGTGTAGGGAAGGGAGTATTTATAGTTGAGGTAGAGTGGTTGGGTATTTAATGCATTAATTAGAGTTGTTAGGAGGTGTTTAGGTGGGGGTTAAACTTGATGATTAAGGGATGCTCATATGGTTAGCATTATGCTGTTGTGTTCTGCCTACTGGACATCGAATAAATAATAAAAAAAAACACGACAACAAGAATGTGGTTGTTGTTAGTTGTTTAAAAAGTTGGAGATGTAAGCTTTATAAATTCTTAAAATAATTGTATAACTGTGATTAAGATTGTTTATATAGTGAGAATTTGAATTAGTTTAAAAAATTGCAAAATAGAAATTTAATAATTTTATTTAATTGATTTAAGATTAAATATATATTATTAATGATGATTGAATTATTTTAAGGAAGTTATTAATCTAAATTGGGAGAATTAATATAAATTCAAATTTAAAAGTTTGAATTCAAAATTCAAATAAATTAAATGTGACACCCCAGGAACACACCTCATCAGGGACGATGAGACTCTAACAGGGGGTGAATGTGACACCCCAGTAAAATTCCACATCGGCCGTGGCCAGGAGAGATCCTTGGTTCATAAGTAATGTCTTGCCTCTTAAATCACCAACGCGTTTTGGGGCTTAATGTTAGTGGATGAGAGGAGAACTCCACAGTTAAGCGTGCTCAGGTTGGAGAAATTTCAGGATGGGTGACCTCCTGGGAAGTCTCCACTTGGGCAACCAAATACAAATCCGTGAGCTCTGGATGGGCAAAGCGAACAATATTGGTGATGAGAGGGGCGGGGTGTTACATTAAAACTGAAAATTTAAAAATTTTGAAATATTATTTTATAATTTGTATACATTAATGGTTATGGTTTATATTTTTAAATTTTTATAACTTATAAACAGTTGAGGAAATATGAGTTATCATATATATGTCGATTTATGACTAAACATAATTTAAATAAAAATGACAAATTCAAGAAATGAAACATATAATGAAAATCACATATTAAATAAACTAAACATGTAATAATAAATTTAATTAATTTAGTGTTTTGAATTCATATTTACAGTTTTCATCAAAAAATTTATACATTTATTGAATTGATTTACAGTCTAAGTTCTATATTAATAATGATAATTGGTTTATTTAAAGTAAGTTATTAATAATTGATACAATTTAAAATAAAGAAAAAAAATATAAAATTTGTATTCAAAAATTTGAAAAATTGAAACTGAATATTAAAAAGTTTTGAAACTTTATAGTTGAAAACATTTACATTAATTTTTATGAATTTTATTTAATTATTACCATTTAAAACACAGTTTATTTTTAGAAACACAGCTTTAATAATTCAATGATTAAATTTATATAATAGTTTTATACTTTATTTTTTACTAAAATTTAATAAAAATCGTAACGGTGTAAGTACCCTGTAATAAAAAATATATTGCATATTTTTTTGTTCAAACATAAATTATATTAATTAAAAAGTCCTTTGAAGATTAAAAAATATATAATAAAGTAATTATATAAATACCTTATTTTCTGAAAGTAAGGTTTTAGTAGACATTGGTATAATCTTTGAAGCTTCTTAATGAAACAAAATGAGTCTTACACCTGTACCGAAAACAAACACGTAATTAAGATTGTTTATATAGTGAAACTTTGAATTAGTTTAAAAAATTGGTAAATAGAAATTTAATAATTTTATTTAATTAATTTTTGGTTAAATATATATTATTAATGATGATTGAACTATTTTAAGGAACTTATTAATCTATATTGGGAGAATTAATATAAATTCGAATTTAAAAGTTAATTTAAAATTCAAATTAATTCAAACTGAAAATTTAAAAATTTCAAAATATTATTTAAAAAAAAAAAAATCAGCTTGGCGCCTAAGTTTCTTGGCCAATCAATAATTAATGCAATCAAGGATATTTACTACCTTTCCAAATATGTGGTACAATTTTAGGAAACCAATTCTTCGAAATTAAAAGCTCCATAATTATTTCAGATCCATATCCAGAATCCGAACTGAGGTTTGGCTCTTTATTCGATCAAATCATATTAACATAACAATCAACTGTTTAACACCAAACCATATGAGATCTTCAAAAACAATTATGAACAATATATGAACTTCATATCTCAACCTTAAAAGACATGCATCCAATCGAACATAACAGACTCGGCCAAAACAAAAAAAGGATTATGTTGATTAAACAAAAGTTAGCCAAAACAATGATTAATTAGGGAGTTTGATCCATTATCAATGTAGCAAATGAATCTTCAAACCAACATAAAATATAGTTGGACTCGAAAAAACAACCCTCAAGCATTCAAAAACATCAAAACCCATACCAAACTCAATACCGAATATAAACATTCATGAATAAACAGCCACGATTCCCATAAAATATTACTAACCTCTTGGAACCGGAAGATCTCTCTTTACTCATCTCTATATGCGACCATGGTTGTATAGCACCGAATCAAAACATATTCACAATGATAAAATACCCGAATGAAGATTAAGAAACAAAAAATCGTCCATTCAAAAGTATTATAAATTGCATATTAAAAACATGAAGAAATAGATCAAAGAACACCCGACTGTTACATGTGGCGAGATCTATAAACAATATTATATAGTGCACCACCAAAGATTGAACCTTAATGATTGATGAATCACAGACATAAACAAATCTTCAAATATAATTTGATTTAGGGTTTTTGAATATCTAAATGTGAAATATTAGAATCGAAGAAATATAATATACATGCAGCGAAATAGAGAAGAGAGTACCTGATGTCGATTATAGAGGTTAGATTTAGAGTTTCTAATGTCAATTATAGAGGATAGATATGAAGTTTAGGTTTTAATGAGAATGAGAATGAGAATGAGAGGTGCATCCTTAGTTCTATATGGATATTATTATAGAAATAGACTATTTATATGCGGGTATTTGGGTAAGAAAATAGGGTCATGAGTCGAGTTAGAATACCCATACCCAAGTTAAATGGTTAGAATGGAGACCATCTAGAGGTGCCACCTCAGCTCTAGTTAATCCTTTATTAGAAGATATAGATATAGATTCGTATAGAAATTTTTGAAAATATAGGGTTTCGACCCTCCGAAACTAGTAACTACCGACCCCTCGGTGACTTCTGACCCCCTAGACCTTTGGGTCAAGCTTCGCCACTATTTGAATTCAATATACTACCAACGTAAACTTAGAGATCATGTGCCATGCATGAATGATGAATTAGGATTATAATTTAACATTTAATTCTCTTCGAACCAGCCATGAATTAATTGATTTTTTTGCCAAAATGGAGGTATAGTAAAAAAAAAATTGTACATTTGGGGTCTGTCAGAAGTGAATTTGGTCTTTTGGTGAAACCGCAAAATGGTGTTGCGGTTTAGGCTGAGGTGGAGGTGACTGGGAGGGAGGGTGTTGGTGTAACACCTCAACCGATGGCGGAAACATCGGGATGTCACGTATTGATGATTGTTCAGTAGCTCATGGTAAATAATAAATTTCAATAAATGATTTAAATAAATTACATACAATTGTTCTAAGAATTTTGGACATCAAAATGAAAAATACTAGCTACGCATCTTCAAGCAATAACTCTAATCTTCAAGCAAGCTATAACCTGAAACATGTTAAGTTTGAAAATATTTTGGGTCAACAAAAGTTGGTGAAAATTACATAGGTTTTAATAATCGAATAAAACTTGTACAATTCAAGTGTCATGGCAAGTCTAGTCCATATGTGAAAACATACTTGAAGTAAATCGAGTGCATAATCAACCCTTGTGACTGTTATAATGTGGTACATCCCATACGCTCATGGTTCACTCGAATATGTTATGCGATAACAATCACCCACGCTACCTTTGTAGGAGGCACGTATCCGGGTGGGATTGTCAGTCCCATGGTTGCAGAACTCGCTAGGCGCTACCAACTCGGGCGACTGGGGAGTTGCGAGTACTCGGCCTAGTCGGGCGAGTACTCGGGGGTCGAATCGGCCTATGCGGGGAGTAATCGGAATATTCGGCCAACTCGGCTATACTCGGTAACCCACCCTGTAGCGAGTACTCGGCGAGTAATCGGTCAACTCGGACGACTTTTGCAACAATGGTCAGTCCAATAGATCTATCATTGTATACCGTCGGCTGATCAATGTTAATGATTATGCTAGAATTGTGCTTACCCTAGTCATGTTCAAGACATAATGCAACATAGAAAAACACATAGACACTTTGATGATTGAATTGCATGTAGAATGTTGTAACATGTTTCACCCCAAAAACGGTGATAAATAGAAAAGGGGCTATGTAAAACTCACCCTAGCAAAATGTTATGTCTCGTGAAAAAAAAATAGAATAATGTGTTGTGAATGTATGCGAGGCGAATCCCAAAGACTCAACAACGTAGCTAGTCCAAATTGAAGAAAACGAAAAAGAAAGAATATCAAGCTTCCAATTCGCCAATTACAAGAGCTTATAATCAAAGCTTCAATTGTAGAAGTAATAGACTATAGAAGAAAGGTATGAGGGTAAGTTTAATCGGATTGAAACAATCGATTTAGATGTGCAAAGTATAATGGGTCATAGGTGGGTTTTTATACTAGTTTTGGAGTCAATTAGCCATTAAAATTGGTCAACACCATAAAGTAAGGTTTTATGATGAATTGACTATTTGACTAAGACTTTGACTGTTTGACTAAGACTTTGATTGTTTGACTAAGACTTTGACTTATCAATTTAAGGAATGTGTTAAGTTTATTTTCTTCTGAAATACTACACAAGATGATAGTTGGCTCAGTTGGTTGTCACTGTCTGTTGGTTGGCTGTGGACGCGGGTTCGAGTCCCGGTCCACACAAATCTTTTTTTTTTTGGCAATTATATCCCTAAAACTATATTATTCTAAATTCATAATATGATTATATAAGCCTGAAAGTGACTCGAAATATTTTTAAAACGTACAAAAGTGTCGAGATACAAATAATTATTAGTTTAAGGTAGTTAAAACATATATTGTTTAAAACAATACATTCTTTTTATCAAAAAGAAATTAGGGGAAATTCGCGATGTTACAGTCTCCCCTACTTTTGGAAACTTCGTCCCGAAGTTATTAAAAAACACAGGTTTGAGGTTGATTAGGTAGAAATTAAGGCAGCTGTGGTTTGGGTTAAGGCACGACATGAATTTATAGGTAATAGAATAATTTGTTTCGAATAATTTGGATAAGAGGATTGAGATGTGAGTTTTAAGGATTGGATTAGGTTCGTCTGAAGTAGCAAGAAGCATAAGAATCTAGCAAAATACTAAACTTATGTTTTAGGAATCTTATAAGAAATGCATGAATTGATTGGCTATATGAAAACCAAATGAACTACTAAAACCTTATTAGAATTTCACACTACCTTAACGTACCTGTAAATTCATGATTACGTTCCGGACCGCAATCACCAATTTACCTTACATTAGGGTTTTTTGTCCTTCTATGACTCTAAACACACATGTAAGTAATGCAAAATAACCTTGTGATTGAATCGTTTACAATGTATCCAAAAATGAGTCCAAGTGTTGAGCAGGAAAAAGACTTCTACCAGTCAGTGAGTAAGAACCTCTACTGATTGTTGAGCAGGTGCGATAGCCTCTACCAGTCGTTGAGCAGGTTGTAGGGCCTCTACCGACTGTTGAGCAGGCATGATGACCTCTACCAATCGTTGAGTAGGTTATTTGGTACCCAACTAACTGTTGAGCAAGTACTTCATCCTCTACCAGTTGTTTGATTAAGTGTACCAATTATTTCACACATAAATTGCAAATTGATAATATGTACATATAAACAATCAAGTATCAAGCATATCATGCGAGTTGTAATAGTGTTTTCCTACACAAGGTTAATGACTCTAGGTGTGTCTATAGCAAATAGTTTATATTCCATGATTTCTAGTATCAAATGTTTAAATATGGTAGATAATCGAATCCTCATGTATAACTAAGGATTAAGTTTGATGCAACACACAACCAAGTTTCAATAGTTTGGTTATCATGGGTAACTAGTTCATGTTTGAGAAGGTGAAGGATATGAATTTAGTTCTTGAGAGGATGATGAAAAATCTTGAAGCAGAATCAAGGTTGTGAAGATAGTTGATAAAGAGTTTATTTTATAGTAAGGAGATTATGTAGCAGTGTAAATTTTGGGGTTTGGTTCAAAGGTTATAATCAAGTGTATAAGAAAACATGATTGTGATATATGCCAAATATTGTAAAAATTTGAACAAGTTGAAAATGAGTGAGTGTCGATGGAGAATTTAGAGACTAGATATTATTCCTATGGATAAAAAAAATCTTATTTTCAAAAATGGTTTTATACATAAAGCAAAAGTTGTTAAATAGTACAAGCTAAGTGGGCTTTTGATTAAAATATTCCCGTTAGTTGGAGATTTCAAACATGACATTAGGTTTTGAAGATCAAGGTTCTATTAAGTGATTTTTGATAGTTTAAAGCATTATATAGAAAATTGTTTGTTACGTCAATAAATAAACAATTGAATTTAAGTTCGAGGACATCTTTTGACAAAAATATGTACTTTGTAAAGTTACTAGGTAATGAAAATACAACAGGATTTAGAAATCTTTAGTTTGTGCTAAGGTATGAGGTTATAGTTTTTAAAAATAAGTAACATGTGGAGAAATGAAATAATATGATTTGGGTAGGGTGTTGAATATTTAAAAAGTGTCTAAGATGGTAAGGTGAAGTGTGATTGTGAAATCCATAGATGGTTATGAAATGAGATTGATTTAAGCTGTAAAATTTTGAGATTTTAGAGCTTAGTTTAGGGGAAGTGAGTGTAATCATTTATTCATTAATTAAAACGAATAAACAAAAACGTTGACTTATCAAAACTTCTAGATTCTAATAACATAGTGAAGACATGCTTTAGCCTATAAGTGAACACTCATCTCGAGAATTCCCAGATAGGCATCCGGGTCCCTCGTCTGATTGGGATTTATGCGCAATGCCAGTCCTAGACAGAAAACTCAGAATACAGGCGTTCACCCTTCCAGATTGCACGTGTTCGTTATTAGAATATAGAGCTTCGACGAGATTTATAAGGTATTTTATGTTAGGATCTGAGAATTTTGTTCCAGTTATGGAGAGCAAACATCTTGTAGGGACTAAAGTAGGGATAAGAAGTAGGATAGAGGTAGAGAATAGAAACAAGTAGAGTTGCAAGTAAAAGGAGCAAGTACTGGTTATAATCCTATGGTTATAGACTAGATTATTTTTCTAATAACCTAATTCCCTATAACCATGGCTCTGATACCAATCTGTAACACCCCAACCGATGGCGGAAACATCGGGATGTCACGTATTGATGATTGTTCAGTAGCTCATGGTAAATAATAAATTTCAATAAATGATTTAAATAAATTACATACAATTGTTCTAAGAATTTTGTACATCAAAATGAAAAATACTAGCTACGCATCTTCAAGCAATAACTCTAATCTTCAAGCAAGCTATAACCTGAAACATGATAAGTTTGAAAATATTTTGGGTCAACAAAAGTTGGTGAGAATTACACAGGTTTTGATAATCGAATAAAACTTGTACAATTCAAGTGTCATGGCAAGTCTAGTCCATATGTGAAAACATACTAGAAGTAAATCGAGTGCATAATCAACCCTTGTGACTGTTATAATGTGGTACATCCCATACGCTCATGGTTCACTCGAATATGTTATGCGATAACAATCACCCACGCTACCTTTGTAGGAGGCACGTATCCGGGTGAGATTGTCAGTCCAATAGATCTATCATTGTATACCGTCAGCTGATCAATGTTAATGATTATGCTAGAATTGTGCTTACCCTAGTCATGTTCAAGACATAATGCAACATAGAAAAACACATAGACACTTTGATGATTGAATTGCATATAGAATGTTGTAACATGTTTCACCCCAAAAACGGTGATAAATAGAAAAGGGGCTATGTAAAACTCACCCTAGCAAAATGTTATGTCTCGTGAAAAAAAAATAGAATAATGTGTTGTGAATGTATGCGAGGCGAATCCCAAAGACTCAACAACGTAGCTAGTCCAAATTGAAGAAAACGAAAAAAAAAGAATATCAAGCTTCCAATTCGCCAATTACAAGAGCTTATAATCAAAGCTTCAATTGTAGAAGTAATAGACTATAGAAGAAAGGTATGAGGGAAAGTTTAATCGGATTGAAACAATCGATTTAGAGGTGCAAAGTATAATGGGTCATAGGTGGGTTTTTATACTAGTTTTGGAGTCAATTAGCCATTAAAATTGGTCAACACCATAAAGTAAGGTTTTATGATGAATTGACTATTTGACTAAGACTTTGACTGTTTGACTAAGACTTTGATTGTTTGACTAAGACTTTGACTAATTAATTTAAGGAATGTGTTAAGTTTATTTTCTTCTGAAATACTACACAAGATGATAGTTGGCTCAGTTGGTTGTCACTGTGTGTTGGTTGGCTGTGGACGCGGGTTCGAGTCCCGGTCCACACAAATCTTTTTTTTTGGCAATTATATCCCTAAAACTATATTATTCTAAATTCATAATATGATTATATAAGCCCGAAAGTGACTCGAAATATTTTTAAAACGTACAAAAGTGTCGAGATACAAATAATTATTAGTTTAAGGTAGTTAAAACATATATTGTTTAAAACAATACATTCTTTTTATCAAAAAGAAATTAGGGGAAATTCGCGATGTTACAGTCTCCCCTACTTTTGGAAACTTCGTCCCGAAGTTATTAAAAAACACAGGTTTGAGGTTGATTAGGTAGAAATTAAGGCAGCTGTGGTTTGGGTTAAGGCACGACATGAATTTATAGGTAATAGAATATTTTGTTTCGAATAATTTGGATAAGAGGTTTGAGATGTGAGTTTTAAGGATTGGATTAGGTTCGTCTGAAGTAGCAAGAAGCATAAGAATCTAGCAAAATACTAAACTTATGTTTTAGGAATCTTATAAGAAATGCATGAATTGATTGGCTATATGAAAACCAAATGAACTACTAAAACCTTATTAGAATTTCACACTACCTTAACGTACCTGTAAATTCATGATTACGTTCCGGACCGCAATCACCAATTTACCTTACATTAGGGTTTTTTGTCCTTCTATGACTCTAAACACACATGTAAGTAATGCAAAATAACCTTGTGATTGAATCGTTTACAATGTATCCAAAAATGAGTCCAACTGTTGAGCAGGAAAAAGACTTCTACCAGTCAGTGAGTAAGAACCTCTACCGATTGTTGAGCAGGTGCGATAGCCTCTACCAGTCGTTGAGCAGGTTGTAGGGCCTCTACCGACTGTTGAGCAGGCATGATGACCTCTACCAATCGTTGAGTAGGTTATTTGGTACTCAACTAACTGTTGAGCAAGTACTTCATCCTCTACCAGTTGTTTGATTAAGTGTACCAATTATTTCACACATAAATTGCAAATTGATAATATGTACATATAAACAATCAAGTATCAAGCATATCATGCGAGTTGTAATAGTGTTGTCCTAGACAAGGTTAATGACTCTAGGTGTGTCTATAGCAAATAGTTTATATTCCATGATTTCTAGTATCAAATGTTTAAATATGGTAGATAATCGAATCCTCATGTATAACTAAGGATTAAGTTTGATGCAACACACAACCAAGTTTCAATAGTTTGGTTATCATGGGTAACTAGTTCATGTTTGAGAAGGTGAAGGATATGAATTTAGTTCTTGAGAGGATGATGAAAAATCTTGAAGCAGAATCAAGGTTGTGAGAGATAGTGAATGTGAAGATAGTTGATAAAGAGTTTATTTTATAGTAAGGAGATTATGTAGCAGTGTAAATTTTGGGGTTTGGTTCAAATGTTATAATCAAGTGTGTAACACCCCAACCGATGGCGGAAACATCGGGATGTCACGTATTGATGATTGTTCAGTAGCTCATGGTAAATAATAAATTTCATTATATGATTTAGATAAATTACATACAATTGTTCTACAAGAATTCGTACATCAAATTAAATAAAACTATGCACACATCTTCAAGCATTAATTCAAATCTTCAAGTAAGTAGAACCTGAAACATGTTAAGTTGAAAATATTTTGGGTCAACAAAAGTTGGTGAGAATTACATAGGTTTTGATAATCGAATGAAATTGTTGAGCAATTCATGTGTCATGGCAATCTAGTCCATATGTGAAAACATACTAGAAGTAAATCGAGTGCATAATCAACCATTGTGACTGTTGTATTGTGGTACATCCCATACGCTCATGGTTCACTCGTTTATATCGCAGTAACAAACACCCACGCAACCTTTGTAGGAGGCACGTATCCGGGTGGGATTGTCAGTCCAATAGATCTATCAATGTATACCGTTGGCTGATAAATGTTTATGTTAGAATTGTGCTTACCCTAGTCATGTTCAAGACATAATGCAACATAGAAAAACACATAGACACATTGATGATTGAATTGCATAAATGATGTTGTAACATGTTTCACCCCAAAAATGGTGATAAATAGAAAAGGGCTATGTAAAACTCACCTTAGCAAAATGTTATATCTGTTGAAAAATTGAATAATGGTGTTGCCCAAATGTGTCAAGTATCACCCTATAATAAGGTAATAAATATGTCTAAGTCTATCAAGTCTACAAATGTATAAGTTTCTAGGCCTTCGAATTTGGGGATAAATGCTCGTTTAATATCAAAAATGTTTGATATTTGAGAGAATATTAGTAAATAAATAACCAAAAATCTTTTTATGAAATTTAAATTTAAGATGGTCACAATAATGTGTTTAAAGTGTAAAAATAATTTTTACAAAATTATTTTCTTAAAAATAGAATATTAATTCTATTTATAACAAATTGTCAAAATTTAACTTTAATATTTAAAAATATTAAAATTTAAGAATTATAAGTTTAAAATTCATATTTCTGTTCTAAATAATTAGAAATAATTTGTATAAAATTTTGGTGCAAAAATATTAAAAATTGAATTTATTATGATTAAAACTAACAAAAATTGATTAAAAATATTAAATAAATGATTTTTCAGAAATAAAAATCATTTCAAAAAAGTGTATTGTTATATAAACTCAGAATAATTTTTGTGGAAATTTATAAAATTGTTTTGATATTTTAATGGAATTTTATAAATATAATAGAATAAAATTGATTTAATTATTATATATATTAAATAAATTAATTTTTGGAAACTAAAAATTGTGAGTGAAACTTTTTCATCAGATTATCTTAAAATAATTTTTTTAGAATTTTTAAAAGAGTTTTAATATTTAAAAATGAATTTATAAAATTATATGTATTATATATAATTATTGGGATTTGTTTGTTTAAAAACAAAATAAAAGAAAAAGGGATGCCATAGCCGGGACTCGAACCCGGGTGGCTCAGGAAGTTAGCACCAGACACAACCACTTGGTCCAGACCAGTGGTTGTGTTGGTTTCTTGTTGATTAAAAATAAATAACAATACAACATTCGTGTTCATCCCCAAATACAAGCCTACGAGCCCTAGATTTGCAATCAAGCAATTCACACAACATTAACCCAATTAATCATGGGGTTAATGTTGTCTATGTTCCGAATAACAAAACCCATAATATAAATCACACTTACAAATACGATTCAGATACGATTTGGTCAGTCAAACGTATAAGTTAAAAACGCGATCTAAAACCAAGAACAGAGGACTTTTAAGTGAAATTGGGGGTTGAGAGAGATTGTTCGGCGAGATGAGGATGTGGTATGAGGTCCAATTTATAGGGATGATGCCTGGAACGATGAATTGGTAAGGTTGACTTTGGTATTTAAAGTTTGACGCGTCGTGGTTAATTATAGGAACAATTGAATGACAATTGACGAAGGTATGAATCATATTAGGCCGGATATCACGTTGTGTGACAATTCCATCTTCAATCACGAGTTAAAGCTGTTGATTTTGGTAAGTCTTGATGCACAGTTGACTTTCTAAGTCAACTGTGAGAGTTGTAAGCTAGTGTTATAATTATAAAGATCCGGATTTGAAACAAGTGAGACGGCCAGAGCAGTTGGTTTGTGTGTTTGAGTGTGATGGAACCGGCTCTCTGCCCGGGTTCGAGTCCCGGCAAAAGCCATTATATATTTTTGTTTTTATTTAAAAGGGGATGATGGCTAATGGGCTCAGCTTCTTGGGCCTGGCCAGTGTTGGGCTGCATCTCATGGGCTCAGGTAGGGTTTAAAGGGGGGTTGGGCTTGTTTCAAAGGTGTAGTTCAAAAACGTGGGTATTATTATTATTATGATTATTATTATTATTGTTACATATATGTATATATAAAGGTGTATAAAGTAAGACTTTTACTTATAAAACTTTGGGGAAATTTTGCGATGTTACAGTCTCCCCTACTTTAAGAAACTTCGTCCCGAAGTTAAAAGAAAACACCAAGTTTATAATTGGTCGACTACTGAAAACCTTGATAAAATTTCACACTACCTTAACGTACCTGTAAATTCATGATTACGTTCCGGACCGTAATTACCAATTTACCTTACATTAGGGCTTTGCGTCCTTTTATGACTCTACCGATTGTTGAGCAGGTTCGATAGTCTCCACCAGTCGTTGAGCAGGTGGTAGGGCCTCTCTCGACTATTGAAAAGACATGATGACCTCTACCAATCGTTGAGTAGGTTGTTTGGTAGTTAAATAATTGTTGTACAAGTAAGCAAGTATGATTATAGATATAGCAATTAGTTCACATTCAAACAAGCATGCACTCAGATGTTATGATAATACTTGAATTTATTACTTGAATCAAAAAGTGTCAATACATAGAATTGAAGAGAAAATAGACATCATTCAAATGGTGGGGTTTGCTGTTAAGTAGCTGGAGGGTCTCAAGCGAGGTTATTTGGAGCATCAAGAGCGTTTGTAGCAGGGATTCGACAAGCATCCGCAAGATGCCCATACCTTTGACAATTGGTGCACTGTCGGCAGGGTATTTGAGTTGGATGGTGATACTGGCAGGTGTCACACTTAGGTAGCTTCCCGTTGTATTGTTTCTTGTTGGGTGGGGCAGTGGTGTCTATTGCAAAATTCCTGACCTTGCACTTTCCGTTGGTTGAGGCCTCGGTTTTGATATCAACGGCAGGTTGGGGAGTATCCTTTTTCTTTTCCCCTTTACGAGTCAGGGTTCCTGCCTTCACATGGTTATCTGTTAGGGTGGCAGCCAAACGCTTTGCTTCCTCCAAAGTAGCAGGGTTCTTTCCCCACACCGTGTCTTGAATTTGCATCGGTAAGCCACCAATGTATTTCTCGATCGCAATAGGCAAAGGGGTGACCTTGTGGGGTAGTAGTAGGCTAAGTTCGTGAAATCGAGTGTTGTAAGCAAGGTTTTCTACACTATCTTGAGCAAGATCATGAAATTCATCTTCCAGCTTCTTAATTTCATTACGAGGACAGAACTCTGCCTTCATAATGTCTTTAGCTTGATCCCAAGTTAAGGCTAGTGCAGCTTCAGCTCCGCGAGTGCGTTTTTCTTCATTCCACTAAGTGAGTGCTCGTTTGTGAAGAACACTCATGGCATAACGGACTTTAAAGTTGTCGGGGCACTCACTGTTGAAGAAGGTATTCTCAATACCCTCAAACCATTGTAGGAGTCCTGTAGCTCCTTCTTCTCCACTGAACTTTGGGGGATTACAGGAATTAAAGTGTAACACCCCAACCGATGGCGGAAACATCGAGGTGTCACGTAGTGACGATTGTTCAATAGCTCATGGACTAAAGTGTAAATTTGAATACATTGATTAAATAATTTATTACATTGAAATGAAATACAACGATTCTAACTGCCAACTAAATTGAAATACAATGAATCAAAATCTAAATATAAATCCGAAACCTTAAAGAATGCATCTCAAAACAACCTGAAACATGTACAAAATATTTTGGTCAATACAAAAATTGTATTGGTGAGCATACCCTGTTTAAATAAATATAGTAGAAAAGTGTTTAGCAATTCATGTGTCGTATACTGTTTGCAATTTATGTAATAAGTGGTATCCGGGTCAAATCAACCCTAAGAAAAAGAAAGCAGATATATATAGTATGCGCTAGTAGTAATGTAATACATAGCAATGACGAGGACTCTCAACAGAGTCACAAGGGTATATACCATAGTACTAATTATTGAAATGCCAGGCCGCAACGGTTAATGATTTGACAGGTCATAGATACACAAAATGACACAAGCAAACACACATAAGAACTGCTATTTTAGTAAAAGGAAATATAAACTTGATAGTAAGTACATGAGTCACCCCAAAATAGTAAAACGGTAAAAAGGGGAAAAGATATACTCACAGTTTGCGAAAGCGATCAAAATCCACTTACGCGGTCGTGAGCTAAGTAATGGGAATTCCAAAGAATTCAACCTATAATGTATAAGAGTACTAGTAAGGAAGTGTCTAAAAAGTCTAAGGTCACTAAGGTCTATGGCATTAGGGTTTGCTAAGTCGATTTGGGGAATTAGAGTTTTTTTATGATAAGTCGCGTTAATGTAAAAGTTATATATCACAAACAATATATGAAAGATTGTAAAAGTGGTTTAGGTGATATAATTATTACCTATTGAATATTTATATAAAAATATGTTTGAATAATTAAGACGAAATAACGTAGTTAATTACTTTAACTAATTTATTGTAAATAAATTCAATAGTTATAAATGTATAAATAAATGATTATGAGTTACTCAATGATCCAACAAATAATAACTAAGGCTTTCCAGCATAAAATATTTCTATTTTATAAAAAAAATATTTATAAAATAGGTGTTAATTAGTATAGATAAATAAATAATTAATTATGTCTAATTAAACATAATTAAGTCCAAAAATACAAGACATGATCCAAAAATGCTATTTTTTATAGAAAATGAATGATTTCTGATGTAAGTTAATGAAAATAATTTTCCCACCTCGATGTTTCCGCCATCGGTTGGGGTGTTACATAAAGTGCTTGAGAGTGCAGGCTGGAAGACCATTCCCATTCCCGTTGTGGTTTCCATTTCCATTCCCGTTGCCGTTACCGTTCCCGTTGCCATTAAACTGGATGACTTGAGCTAGTAAGTTGGGAACCAGAGTTGCGATTTGTTGCGCCATTTGTTGAGAAATGATTGCAGCCAGTTGAGCATCGACACCATTGTTGTTGTTGTTGTTGTGGTTAGTGTCGTGGTTATGGTTGTGATTGCTACTTCCTTCATCATGATTGTCACCACTGTTAAGACGAGCGCTGCGACGTGGAGGCATGATCTGTAAGAGACACAATGAAATGAATGAGGTTATACAAGGAATGTAATCATTTATTCATTAATTAAAACGAATAAACGAAAACGTTGACTTATCAAAGATTCTAAATTTTAATAACATATGAAGACATGCTTTAGCCTATAAGTGAACACTCATCCCGAGAATTCCCAGGTAGGCATCCGGGTCCCTCGTCTGATTGGGATATATGCGCAATGCCAGCCTAGACAGAAGACTCAGAATACAGGCGTTCACCCTTCCAGATTGCACGTGTTCGTTATTAAAAATCTAGAGCTTCGATGAGATCTCAAGGGGGGTTCAGGTTAAACCTGAGGATTTTGTCCTATTATTCTAAGGGTAGTTCCAGTGATGGAGAGCAGCCTTCTTGTACGGATGAAAGTAGGGATGAGCAGTAGGAGGGAGATAGACAATAGCAAGTAAAAGAAGCAAATACTGGTTAAATCCTATGGTTATAGACTAGATTATTTTTCTAATAACCTAATTCCCTATAACCATGGCTCTGATACCAATCTGTAACACCCCAACCGATGGCGGAAACATCGGGATGTCACGTATTGATGATTGTTCAGTAGCTCATGGTAAATAATAAATTTCATTATATGATTTAGATAAATTACATACAATTGTTCTACAAGAATTCGTACATCAAATTAAATAAAACTATGCACACATCTTCAAGCATTAATTCAAATCTTCAAGCAAGTAGAACCTGAAACATGTTAAGTTGAAAATATTTTGGGTCAACAAAAGTTGGTGAGAATTACATAGGTTTTGATAATCGAATGAAATTGTTGAGCAATTCATGTGTCATGGCAATCTAGTCCATATGTGAAAACATACTAGAAGTAAATCGCGTGCATAATCAACCATTGTGACTGTTGTATTGTGGTACATCCCATACGCTCATGGTTCACTCGTTTATATCGCAGTAACAAACACCCACGCAACCTTTGTAGAAGGCACGTATCCGGGTGGGATTGTCAGTCCAATAGATCTATCAATGTATACCGTTGGCTGATAAATGTTTATGCTAGAATTGTGCTTACCCTGGTCATGTTCAAGACATAATGCAACATAGAAAAACACATAGACACATTGATGATTGAATTGCATAAATGATGTTGTAACATGTTTCACCCCAAAAATGGTGATAAATAGAAAAGGGCTATGTAAAACTCACCTTAGCAAAATGTTATATCTGTTGAAAAATTGAATAATGGTGTTGCCCAAATGTGTCAAGTATCACCCTATAATAAAGTAATAAATATGTCTAAGTCTATCAAGTCTACAAATGTATAAGTTTCTAGGGCTTCGAATTTGGGGATAAATGCTCGTTTAATATAAAAAATGTTTGATAATTGAGAGAATATTAGTAAATAAATAACCAAAAATCTTTTTATGAAATTTAAATTTAAGATGGTCACAATAATGTGTTTAAAGTGTAAAAATAATTTTTACAAAATTATTTTCTTAAAAATAGAATATTAATTCTATTTATAACAAATTGTCAAAATTTAACTTTAATATTTAAAAATATTAAAATTTAAGAATTATAAGTTTAAAATTCATATTTCTGTTCTAAATAATTAGAAATAATTTGTATAAAATTTTGGTGCAAAAATATTAAAAATTGAATTTATTATGATTTAATTATGATTAAAACTAACAAAAATTGATTAAAAATATTAAATAAATGATTTTTCAGAAATAAAAATCATTTCAGAAAAGTGTATTGTTGTATAAACTCAGAATAATTTTTGTGGAAATTTATAAAATTGTTTTGATATTTTAATGGAATTTTATAAATATAATAGAATAAAATTGATTTAATTATTATATATATTAAATAAATTAATTTTTGGAAACTAAAAATTGTGAATGAAACTTTTTCATCAGATTATCATAAAATAATTTTTTTAGAATTTTTAAACGAGTTTTAATATTTAAAAATGAATTTATAAAATTATATGTATTATATATAATTATTGGGATTTGTTTGTTTAAAAACAAAATAAAAGAAAAAGGGATGCCATAGCCGGGACTCGAACCCGAGTGGCTCAGGAAGTTAGCACCAGACCCAACCACTTGGTCCAGACCAGTGGTTGTGTTGGTTTCTTGTTGATTAAAAATAAATAACAATACAACATTCGTGTTCATCCCCAAATACAAGCCTACGAGCCCTAGATTTGCAATCAAGCAATTCACACAACATTAACCCAATTAATCATGGGGTTAATGTTGTCTATGTTCCGAATAACAAAACCCATAATATAAATCACACTTACAAATACGATTCAGATACGATTTGGTCAGTCAAACGTATAAGTCAAAAACGCGATCTAAAACCAAGAACAGAGAACTTTTAAGTGAAATTGGGGGTTGAGAGAGATTGTTCGGCGAGATGAGGATGTGGTATGAGGTCCAATTTATAGGGATGATGCCTGGAACGATGAATTGGTAAGGTTGACTTTGGTATTTAAAGTTTGACGCGTCGTGGTTAATTATAGGAACAATTGAATGACAATTAACGAAGGTATGAATCATATTAGGCCGGATATCACGTTGTGTGACAATTCCATCTTCAATCACGAGTTAAAGCTGATGATTTTGGTAAGTCTTGATGCACAGTTGACTTTCTAAGTCAAATGTGAGAGTTGTAAGCTAGTGTTATAATTATAAAGATCCGGATTTGAAACAAGTGAGACGGCCAGAGCAGTTGGTTTGTGTGTTTGAGTGTGATGGAACCGGCTCTCTGCCCGGGTTCGAGTCCCGGCAGAAGCCATTATATATTTTTGTTTTTATTTAAAAGGGGATGATGGCTAATGGGCTCAGCTTCTTGGGCCTGGCCAGTGTTGGGCCGCATCTCATGGGCTCAGGTAGGGTTTAAAGGGGGGTTGGGCTTGTTTCAAAGGTGTAGTTAAAAAACGTGGGTATTATTATTATTATGATTATTATTATTATTATTACATATATGTATATATAAAGGTGTATAAAGTAAGACTTTTACTTATAAAACTTTGGGGAAATTTTGCGATGTTACAATCTCCCCTACTTTAAGAAACTTCGTCCCGAAGTTAAAAGAAAACACCAAGTTTATAATTGGTCGACTACTGAAAACCTTGATAAAATTTCACACTACCTTAACGTACCTGTAAATTCATGATTACGTTCCGGACCGTAATTACCAATTTACCTTACATTAGGGCTTTGCGTCCTTTTATGACTTTACCGATTGTTGAGCAGGTTCGATAGTCTCCACCAGTCGTTGAGCAGGTGGTAGGGCCTCTCCCGACTGTTGAAAAGACATGATGACCTCTACCAATCGTTGAGTAGGTTGTTAGGTAGTTAACTAATTTTTGTACAAGTAAGCAAGTATGATTATAGATATAGCAATTAGTTCACATTTAAACAAGCATGCACTCAGATGTTATGATAATACTTGAATTTATTACTTGAATCAAAAAGTGTCAATACATAGAATTGAAGAGAAAATAGACATCATTCAAATGGTGGGGTTTGCTGTTAAGTAGCTGGAGGGTCTCAAGCGAGGTTATTTGGAGCATCAAGAGCGTTTGTAGCAGGGATTCGACAAGCATCCGCAAGATGCCCATACCTTTGACAATTGGTGCACTGTCGGCAGGGTATTTGAGTTGGATGGTGATACTGGCAGGTGTCACACTTAGGTAGCTTCCCGTTGTATTTAGAAATCTTTAGTTTTTAAAAATATGTAACATGTGGAGAAATGAAATAATATGATTTGGGTAGGGTGTTGAATATTTAAAAAGTGTCTAAGATGGTAAGGTGAAGTGTGATTGTGAAATCCATAGATGGTTATGAAATGAGATTGATTTAAGCTGTAAAATTTTGAGATTTTAGAGCTTAGTTTAAGGGAAGTGAGTGTAATCATTTATTCATTAATTAAAACGAATAAACGAAAACGTTGACTTATCAAAACTTCTAGATTTTAATAACATAGTGAAGACATGCTTTAGCCTATAAGTGAACACTCATCCCGAGAATTCCGAGGTAGGCATCCGGGTCCCTCGTCTGATTGGGATTTATGCGCAATGCCAGTCCTAGACAGAAAACTCAGAATACAGGCGTTCACCCTTCCAGATTGCACGTGTTCGTTATTAGAATATAGAGCTTCGACGAGATTTATAAGGTATTTCATGTTAGGATCTGAGAATTTTGTTCCAGTTATGGAGAGAAAACATCTTGTAGGGACTAAAGTAGGGATAAGAAGTAGGATAGAGGTAGAGAATAGAAATAAGTAGAGTTGCAAGTAAAAGGAGCAAGTACTGGTTATAATCCTATGGTTATAGACTAGATTATTTTTCTAATAACCTAATTCCCTATAACCACGGCTCTGATACCAATCTGTAACACCCCAACCGATGGCGGAAACATCGGGATGTCACGTATTGATGATTGTTCAGTAGCTCATGGTAAATAATAAATTTCAATAAATGATTTAAATAAATTACATACAATTGTTCTAAGAATTTTGTACATCAAAATGAAAAATACTAGCTACGCATCTTCAAGCAATAACTCTAATCTTCAAGCAAGCTATAACCTGAAACATGTTAAGTTTGAAAATATTTTGGGTCAACAAAAGTTGGTGAGAATTACATAGGTTTTGATAATCGAATAAAACTTGTACAATTCAAGTGTCATGGCAAGTCTAGTCCATATGTGAAAACATACTAGAAGTAAATCGAGTGCATAATCAACCCTTGTGACTGTTATAATGTGGTACATCCCATACGCTCATGGTTCACTCGAATATGTTATGCGATAACAATCACCCACGCTACCTTTGTAGGAGGCACGTATCCGGGTGGGATTGTCAGTCCAATAGATCTATCATTGTATACCGTCGGCTGATCAATGTTAATGATTATGCTAGAATTGTGCTTACCCTAGTCATGTTCAAGACATAATGCAACATAGAAAAACACATAGACACTTTGATGATTGAATTGCATATAGAATGTTGTAACATGTTTCACCCCAAAAACGGTGATAAATAGAAAAGGGGCTATGTAAAACTCACCTTAGCAAAATGTTATGTCTCGTGAAAAAAAATAGAATAATGTGTTGTGAATGTATGCGAGGCGAATCCCAAAGACTCAACAACGTAGCTAGTCCAAATTGAAGAAAACGAAAAAGAAAGAATATCAAGCTTCCAATTCGCCAATTACAAGAGCTTATAATCAAAGCTTCAATTGTAGAAGTAATAGACTATAGAAGAAAGGTATGAGGGAAAGTTTAATAGGATTGAAACAATCGATTTAGAGGTGCAAAGTATAATGGGTCATAGGTGTGTTTTTATACTAGTTTTGGAGTCAATTAGCCATTAAAATTGGTCAACACCATAAAGTAAGGTTTTATGATGAATTGACTATTTGACTAAGACTTTGACTGTTTGACTAAGACTTTGATTGTTTGACTAAGACTTTGACTAATCAATTTAAGGAATGTGTTAAGTTTATTTTCTTCTGAAATACTACACAAAATGATAGTTGGCTCAGTTGGTTGTCACTGTGTGTTGGTTGGCTGTGGACGCGGTTTCGAGTCCCGGTCCACACAAATCTTTTTTTTGGCAATTATATCCCTAAAACTATATTATTCTAAATTCATAATATGATCATATAAGCCCGAAAGTGACTCGAAATATTTTTAAAACGTACAAAAGTGTCGAGATACAAATAATTATTAGTTTAAGGTATTTAAAACATATATTGTTTAAAACAATACATTCTTTTTATCAAAAAGAAATTAGGGGAAATTCGCGATGTTATAGTTGGTGAGTAGGAAAGAGGAAGGAGAAACCGCAAGATGGTCTTGCGGTTTAGTTGTCAGCCCTTCTTCATAAACCGCAAGACCATCTTGCGGTTTCTCCTTCCTCTTTCCTACTCATCGTCCACCTCAGCCTAAACTGCAACACTATCTTGCGGTTTCACCAAAAGACCAAATTCACTTCTGACGTCCTCCAATTGCACAAAGTTTATGTACTGTAGCACCAAAAAGGCAAAAAAATCGAATTAATTATACATAATATATACTTTATAAGGCTTTTACTATTTTGTATGGCCTTAGAATCTTAGTGTTTTGCGCTCCCCCTCCCCCCCCTTTTACTAATTTCATCCATTCATGCGCCACTAAATCTTCGTTGGATGAAGGCCTTCTATTCCCATCGTTCTTCTTACGTGACAACTTTTAATTTTTCTCTTTTCTCTGTGTCCTTTCCGATCCGGTGCCACTTTACAATTCACTCGGCTACGCAACCGCCAAGCAACCTATTCCACTAGTAAACCATAACCAACTACTATTGTTGAACAACAGTCAGTTGTCTCTGTCAATCCAGCTGCTGCACAACAAGCCTCTGTCGAAAATCCCACTATCAACCCGCAACATTTTGCTACCAACAACAGCTTTATGCTACCACTCCATAGCCAGCTTCCGTTGTTTTGCAGCTTCCGTTGTATCTTTAATCCTCGTCATGTTGAAAATCTAGATCACCTTGCCACTAACAGTCTTCATCTTGCCTTTTTGCTATCAATTATCTCAACAGATTCAAGTAAGCCTCCAAAACACCTGCAATGGCTTTGTGATTTGCATGGCTAGAGAAAACACTTGGGATCTTCTACCACAATCACATCTGTACAATGTTGTGGGGTTCTAAATGCGCTTTGCATGCATACTAAGTTTCACTCAAATGGCTCGTCGAATGACTAAAGGTTTTTTCTTGTGGCTCAAGATTTCACTCAAATTTTAGGTTTGGCCTACTCTCAAATATTTAGCCACAGTAGTGCACTTGCGATATCTACCACTATACCAAAGAAACGAGAAATGTTGTATCTCCTACAGCATCGTCATATTGTTATTATTGTATATATGTGTGGTCCTTGGGGGGCAAAAGCAAAGTTGCACTACTTTTAACGTTATTTTACTAATTTCGTGAAAATAACGTTAAAAACGACCGACGGTTAATCATGCATCATGTGGTGGCGTGGATAGCCAAAAGACAAAAGGGTACATGCACTGATCGGGTTTGTCCAAATTGCTAAGTGTTTTGTGCCTTATGTCCAAGGCTTGATACCAAACCACATTGAGCCGGGGGTCTCACTGGAAGCAGGCTCTCTATTCTTAGGGGTAGAGGTAAGGCTGTCTACATCTTACCCTCCTCAGACCCTACCTTAACTTTGCTATAAGTGGGATTAACTAAGTATGATGATGATGAATCTGTGTGTAAATGGTGCTTAGTTTTGAGTCTTTAATGAACACTTCATATCATTTGCCATCATGATTTTGCATATGGGTTTTGTAAGCTATATTTTCTTTATTGTTGCAACTTTAAATTAGATCAATAGTTTTTTGTCTAGTAACTATTAGAATAAAAATAATAGAGAGATGCAGAATTTTCCATCGCATGATTAAGCTAGTGTGAGTCTACATTGATCATTTGTCATGATTAATATTATAATGTTTCCTAGATTTGCGTTGTCTATAGTGTTAAGTTCATGATTAATAAATTAGGAGAGAGGCTAACGTACAAAGTTCCTTAACGTACAAAGTGTAAGAAACATTCTCAGCCATTAGATTAAGGCGGTGGCAAGATGGTAATTAACAATCCTAATCATATTTGGGTTAATCTAACCAAGGGTAAATTAGGAAAAAACACGTTTAAATTTCTGTGAAATCATAACAGACATAATCGATGCAAAAATTTTCAATGATTGAACCTGATTTTTCATCGTTTTCAACTCGATTAAAATGTAGAGAATGATTAAACAATCAAAAACATTCGATTACAAACAAAATCAAAATGTATTTGCAGAAATAGAAAAAAACAGAGTATGAAAATTCAATTGATAAAATTAGTAGAATCATATTCAAAAATCACCATCAATGCATGTATTATTCACAGAAACGAACGATGTTGATAATAGAAGAAGAATTAAAGAAAAAAATGGCTTTTAAAAAAGTTTCAGACGCGAAGATCAGAAACTGTTAAACAGAAAATCATAAAACGCATTTGGTTTTTTATAAAACGCATTTGGTTTTTTATAAAACGCATTTGATTTTTTTTATAAAACGCATTTGGTTTTTTAAACACTATTTAAACTGGTTTTTACAAAAACGTACTTGGTTTTTTTATAAAACGCACTTGTTTTTTGTAAAACGCACTTGGTTTTTGTAAAACTCACTTGGTTTTGTAAAACACATTTGGTTTTTTGTAAAACGCACTTGTATTTTGTAAAACGTATTTGGTTTTGTAAAAAGCATTTAGTATAAATAAAAACTCACATTTTCCTCACTTTTCCCCCTATTTTACTCTCACATTCAAACACTTTAAAACGCACCTTTATAATATGTCCTCGAAGGCACCAGTATTCACATCTTATACCAAGAAATTTGGACGCACTCTTGAAACTTTTCTCCAATACGTAAAGCTCTTCGGCTCCCCTTTAATTTCTTATGCAGTAGAATAATTATTATGGAGTAGAATCCATAGCTACTCTCAGCCCATACAGGAACTCCATTGGCCTACTTTGTTTAATTTCCTGTTGTACTTCTTTCACTTCACTATACTACAAATATAACACATTGATTTGATGTTATAAAGATAAAATTAGCTTGAACGAGTTTAAGGGAGACTTGTTATTCAACTCATAAAACTTGACCAGTCAGCTTCCTTTGTGGGTTCGGTGAAATTTGCAGGTTATATGGGATTATGAGGAATCAAGTGAACACTTGATGACAAACTTGTCTTGTAGCTACATGGTTTGGCAGATCAATTAGAAAGAAAAGGATAAAGAAATGTGAAAGGTAGTAGTAACTGATGAGGAACAATTTAGAGAAGTCGTGTATCGGCTGTAGGTGGTGGTGGTGGGGGTAGTGGCTAGATCTCGATCGATGAACTTCAAAGGATGAGTAGTTAGGTTTATGTTTTGTGTTTAGATCAGGGAAGAAGATAATAGGTTTAACTGTGGTTAGATTAAATTGATAGGTGGCAAGTTCTAGTGACTTCCTACACTTCTTATGTTAAGGGACTTTGTACCCAATACTTTCTCATAAATTAGATGCCATATCTAAGTTCTAAATTATTTATGTTATCATGGCTTGTAAATGATTATTTTTAAATAAAGATAATATTTTTTTTAACGAACAATGCCTAGAGTTTTCGATTATGTTACAAGCAGTTTCTAATTTAAAACAATTAAAAAAAAAACTTTTTGAAGGGATTGATTTTCATATACAGTTATGAAAAATAATGCGAGTATATGTTAATACCATTTTCTCAGTTACCATCACCATCCATCACTAGAGATGCACAAATAGGACATCGGTTCCGGGTTAAAAGAGGTTACGGGTATGACCAACAAGATAAAAAAATTGGGTATGGTAATACCGGAGTCGGGTATGTAATCCTGGCGAGATGAAGTGATGATGTTTTTTGGTTTTTGTTTTGAATTTTTTTGAGTTTTGACCGATTAAGGTAAGAATACAATCAGGTTGGAGACGGTTCCAAATCATAAAGTATGGAACTCTATATTACTATATATACCCAGCGGGTAGGATTACGGGTAGGATTAGTGTATGTCTAGGTTTTCTAATACCCGGTTGCGAGTATTTTTCTTTTCGAATAAAGGTTAAAATGTGGTTTTTGTGCACCTCTATTAATAACTAAGCTTCGTACCAAATGGGTCGATGGCATACAAGATTCAACCCATCCCCTGTCCCTCTGAATGAATCTATACTTACTATATAGTGTATCCTGGACGGCTAAAATGGTCATTTCACATTCATTTTCATGGGTAAAATAGTAATTTTATTAAATTGGTAAGACACATTTAAGAGAACAATTAAATCTTTATCAATACAATAAATAATAATAACATAACCATACAATAAATCTCATATATGTGGTGTCCATCCATTTGCATTCTTTATTAAATTTGTAAGACACATTTAAAAGAACAATTCAATATTTATTAATACAATAAGTAATAATAACATAACCATATAATAAATATCATATAGGGTGAAGACTTTTTTAAATATTAATATTCATAATGTATACACAAGACATCATACAATATGAAGGCCTAGATAAGTAATAAAGAAGATTTGATTCAAACTAAACGAAGGAAAGACAGGTAGATAACAACTATACTTCTTGTCAGGGTAGCATAACTTTAAAGTAAGATAACAAGATTAAGCAACGAATTTCATATAGCATGAAAGTCGATTGTTAGAGCCTTATTCCTGCAAAAATCATCTATACTATATTATAAAGCATCTAGCAATGATTCCAACCAAATTTAAGTAATTACAATATTTTATACTTTTGGTACATGAACTTAATGAATTTAGTAAGGGGTAAAATGGTATTTCTACATGATAAATTAATTGATTGATAAATATAATGTATATAATGAATATGCATGATTTAAAGCCATAGATCCTTCATGAACTTGTAACCGTTGAGTTTTTATCCCATATCCAACAAAAACCTTTAAGCTTCAATAAACTTCCAAACAAAAATCTTTTAGAATATAAACAGTCACACATTAATTCTTATATGAACACAATTATGGAGTACTATTAACCAAATTTAATAGATGATCTGCATATATATATACACCACCAAGCACTCTCATATTCTCTGTATCAATGTTTGTCTTTCAGTTTCGTTTACGTTTGAGAAGAATCTCCGCAACATGCCATCTTTCTCTTTAGTCGCCCTACGATCAGATATTGTTTGGTAGCAATGCACCACCTAAAACGAAGAAACAAACAGACCACCATTTCAATGTACATATGAAGATTCCTTTTGAGGTAACAATATGAACTAGAATCATGTGTATGTAATATGAGTATTTGATTAAAATGGTGGGCAGAACCAAGCTTTGGAATAATTAGTATATGTGAAAACCAGATTCAGGTTAGAACATAGCAATTAAATCTTAAACTCCACATTGGTCGGTTGAATCTTCTCCGAACGATTATACATCTCCACCCACACACCCCTATGTTTTTATATTTTTATACCACTGTTGTTACGCGAACCAATGATTAGTGGCCATAATCGTGCACCACATCACCGTCAGTGACTCTTCTTTATGTTTCGGTTCAGTTCATCTTTACAAAGAAACAAGGTAAGAATTTCCATCTTATGACTTGACAAATAGAGCCATCACGTGAATCCAAAAGTTAATTCATATTTGAGGTTTGGGATGTAAACGGGCCAAACCACGACTGGTTTGATTAGAGTTAATACATAAGAGAATGATTAACTAGCTATTTGTTAAAAGAAACAAAAAAATGGGTTTTGAATCAGAAATGGCTGAACAGTCTACTGATCACTCGTTTGCCTTCTTTACTATAACCGAAGTTCATGTGTTAGACCTATACCTCCCCTTGGTTTCATATTAATTTGTCACATTTTTATTACTTTTATAGTGAGTTAATATTTTGTGTGTACTTTTTAAAATTTATACTTTGTATTTATCTTAAGAATCTAACTAGACAATATTTATTTGGTTGTAAATTGCTATTGTGACTTTAAATAGTCAAATATGGTTTGTTTTGAAAGGAATAACAATAAACTACATTAGTATTTGATCTTGGTTTGGTATGTTTGAAAACTCAGATGAATATATTATGGACAATCAAGGATTAGAGTGATGTTTTTGAATTGAATATATAAACATGTTAGTGTAACATTCACAATTTTTCTAATGATTTAGTTACCACTTTAAGTACCTAAAGTGACAAGAATCTAAAGTTGATATACCAAAAATAATAATAATAATCGTTGTAAGTCTAATATAGCAAATGTTGATTGTGGCGGATCTTAAACAAACTTAATATGTTGTAAATCAATTAACTGTTAGTGGCTTTGACCAAAACGTTTATTTACTTATTATTATTTGATGTTTTGTATTTTATTTTATGAATAAATGATTAAATAATAATAACATTGTAGAAAACTGTTATAGATCATGGCTTGGTTTTTATTAAAATAAATAAATAAATAAATAAATAAAAAGGATTTAATGTTTTCCTTCTTCCTCACCACCTTATTGAGAGTTTCTTTTGTAACAGTCAAAAAGAAAACCAAATATTCAATCATGGAGATTAAAAGCTATCATAAACTCTAATTAATTTTATATAAAATAACCGATCAGAACAATCATGGTTAAAAACTCAAAAACCCATTACTTTTTTTTCATCTCCCTCTCGACTCTCTCTCTCTCTCTCTCTCTCTCTGCGTTTTGCAGACCAAAATCCGGTCCCGGCCGTCTTCGTCGTCGTACATCGCCATTAAACCGCCTTGTTCCTCAAAGTCAAGCGACAGTTTCATTCACCGCATCTCCATTTGGTTTTCCTGATTAAGGTATTGATGTTGTTACATTATCTTTTCAAACACACTTAAGATCATATAATGAATTAAATTAGCTAAAGTGGCTAGAGTTCATACATTTTTTTAAAAGACATGATTGTCTTGACTAGTTGCACAGTATCACACACTCACGCACACTATTTAAACTGCTTCTTATCTATTGTCTGAATCTGTATATCAATTTAAATATGAGATAAAAAAAAACATTCATTATTTTGAAAGAAATATAAATCGAGGCATAATAAAAGATAAGAAAATGTTTCTCTTTTGTTTAGTTCTTTTGAAACTCACGAAAACAAGATCTAGCCATTTTAAAGCTTTGGTTAAAGTGAAAAATACCATATAGAAAACCTTATGCAAAATGTTTCTTTAATGTATGCACTGTACAACACAAATGTGCATCCAAATATGGATTTTTATTGGCATCATGAATAAAATAATCCCACTATTACTTTAGTAATATTTGAGGAAAGTTCATGAAGTAAATTCAATACCAAATCGTACATATGCTTTGGAACTCAATTATTTATGTTAGTGATGTCTATTTTATCTCACTTATAGTAAAAAAAAAATGTTCACAAATAATTATAATAAATCAAAAGTTATATATTTTCCACGAACACTCAGTAACTATAAAATAATAGACACTGAATCATTATTATTCTTAATTTACTAAGGTTCAAGCATAACTCATTGATTATTGTTGATTTCTCGCGAGTTCATCATCATAATTAAGGTGAGTATATCTTTCTCTTTTTACTGTTCTACTACTTTGGGGTGACTCATGTACCTATATATTAATCAAGTTTCAATTTCTTATACTTAATGCAATTCTCATGTGTGTTTGCTTTATGTTAATTGGTGTGTCTATGACTTGTCAAAATCATTAACCGCTGGGCGGCCTAGCTTTTCAATGAATAGTACTATGGTATACCCCCTTGAGACTCTGTTGAGAGAATCTTGGTCATTGTCTTGTTAATTCATTATTCAGTTGGTTAGTAATGTGTTAGTCATTATTCTCAGGTTTGGTTTTGAACGGATATTACTTATTACATAATTGCAAATGGTACCACACATGAATTGCTAAACACTTTTCTTACTATATGTATTCAAATCAGGGTATGCTCACCAATACATTTTTGTATTGACATATACTATTTTCGTACATGTTTCAGGTTATTTTGCGACGCTTCTTTTTAGCTTTTGGATTTATATTTAAGCTTTGACTTTATTGTATTTTAGTTAGATTTGACGCTTTAGAACTATTGTATACTGTAATTTCATTTCAATGTAAAATTATTCAAATCAATGTATTCAAATTTACACTTTAGTACCATGAGCTATTGAACAATCGTCACTACGTGACACCTCGATGTTTCCGCCATCGGTTGGGGTGTTACAGTTAGTCACCTAAATTTGATACAATATATTCCTCTTCATCTTAAGGCACCGTGCGATGGCCTTTCATAATATTGATAGTAATATTAGTTTCCACTATTTTTGATGGTACTAAACGTGTTGTACTTGTATCTTAATTAAATATAGTCTTGCGAATATGTAATTAAATTATACGAATAAAACTACTAACAAAAGTACTACGTGATGCATCACGAGAGGATTGATAAACTAACATAAACGAATATCACGCTTAAATTGTCACCCTCGCAGCAACGCGTGGGTTCCCCACTAGTTAATTAATAGTAGTGACTGGTTTATAAATGCTTAATCTTTGGCCCAACATTCAGCCCAAAAGATTTATCATCCCAACTTGTTATAATTGCCCCAAAATGTTTATCAGCCCAGCTTGTTATAGTTTTTATCTTGACCGAATAATTAAATTTAATTTCTTAATTAACATTATTAAATTAATCAACATTTAATTTGAGTAGTTCATTGCTATTGTTTTCTTTTTAATGTAAAAAAAACACTTACAAGCTATGTGAATACGTGATTACATAACATTACGTCATTCGTATATGCATTATATTTAGTAACAAGTATAACGTTATGTGGTTGTGTACTAATACATGATTACATAATATACATTTTATTCATAAACAAGTATTTACATTACGTGATTTTGTACTAGTACGTAATTACATTATGTGCATCTTATTCAGAAACAAGCATGACGTTACATGATTTAGTACAGTACATAATCACATAACACTATGTGATTATCTGACTTTGAATACCGACTACGTGATTATGTGATTTTGATTATAAAATTATGTGAATACTCACTAAATAATTTACATACTGGTACTGTAACACCCCAACCGATGGCGGAAACATCGAGGTGTCACGTAGTGATGATTGCTCAATAGCTCATGGTACTAAAGTGTAAATATTGATACATTGATTAAATATTTTATTACATTGAAATGAGATACAAAATACAATACTGAAAATACAGTAAATCTCAAATCTAAGTCTATGTTCCAAAAGCTTAAAAGTGATCTCAGAACAACCTGAAACATGTACGAAAATAATTTTGTCAATACAAAATGTATTGGTGAGCATATCCTGTTTTGAATACATATAGTAGATAAAGAGTTTTGTAGTTCACGTGTTATATTATCTACAATTTAGTGTTCAAACTATGTACAAATGTCACCCAAAATCAAGCCTTAGAGTATAAATGATATCCGAGAATAATGGGATATCTAGTATATATGTATAGTAGTCGCCCAATAGTATGATTATATATAGTATGCGACAAGACAAAGTAGTTTACACATAACAATAATCAAGTACTATTTATTGCTATGCTAGGCCCACACCGGGTTAATGATTAAAGTCATAAGTACACACTATCAGCGATCAACAAGTAAAACACATACAGGAATTGCGATTGTGAATATAGAATAAAGCATGATTAAGTGAGTGAAGTAATAAGCGTACATGAGTCACCCCAAAAGTGTAAAACATGAAAAATGAGAAAGATATACTCACAATTTGCGAAAGCGATCAAAATCCAACTTAAGCGGTCGTGAGCTAAGTAATGGGAATTCTGAGGAATTCAACATATAATGTATAAGAATACTAATAAGGAAAAAGTCTAAGAGTCTAAGGTATCTAGGGTTCTAAGGCATTAGGGTTTGCTAAGTCGATTTGGGGAATTAGAGTTTTTATGATAAATCGCATTAATGAAAAAGTTGTATGTCAAAAAATAATATATCAAAGTTTGTAAATGTGGTTTAGGTAATATAATTATTACCAATTGAATATTTAGATAAAAATATGTTTTGAATAATTAAGGCAAAATAATTTAGTTAATTACTTTAACTAATTATTGTAAATATATACAATAATCATAAATATTGAAACAAATAATTATGAGTTACACAATGATCCAACAAATGGTAATTAAAACTTTCAAACATAAGAATATGAATATTTCTATTTTATAGGAAAAGTATTTATAAAATAGATGTTAAATAGTATAAATAAATAAATGATTAATTATGTCTAATTAAACATAAATAAGACTAAAAATACAAGACATGATCCAAAAATATTATTTTTATAGAAAATGAATGTTTTCTGATGTAAATCAATGAAAATAATTTTTTCATAAATTTTCTCAATTTATTTGCATTTAAAACTGATTTAATGAATTTAAATCATGTTTAAATGATTAAAAATAGGAAAGTCAATAAAAATAAACGTTTTCTGAACCAATAATTTTTATTTCAGTTCATGATGATTAGAAATAATTTCCCCAAAAGGTTGAGATTAAAATCATTAAAAATGGATTTTTAATCAATTAAATATGTCACACCCTCAAATTACCACTTGCGGGGTTTTACCGCGAGGCGCATGACAAACCAGGATCCAAGTCAATGATCACAATAAACAACTCTATATGAAAACGTAAATAGACATAACCATTAATTTAATAAGCGGAAGCGTTTCAGTAGCATTTAATCAACTATGCTATCATCTCAAAAGTTGTTCAAAATACTTTTATTACAAAACGTGCACTAAGTCTAGACGCCAATGCAGACCCGTGCGCCTAGTTCCGTTCATTGCTACCTTAGCGACCTGAGAAAAACATGCCAAAAAGATGTTAACATATAATGCTGGTGAGTTCACAGGTTTGTTCAAAACGTTACCAAAACGTTACCATGTCCATACTATATCAATGTTACCAAGTACGCTAGCTAGGCGTATGTTTCATTACTACTACGATTGGAAACCATTACTAGACACGTTTAGCAATGTTCGGCATGTTTAAGCAGCCCGTATGTTCAGCATGATACCAATGTACCTGTTCGAGACAATATGCACCCGCCCGGCCCTCCAAGCCGACGAGTGGGGCAGGTCACGCCCAATAGATCTATCCACATTTCCCCCGTTGTGCAACCCCGCACATTCATGGTTTCCCCCGGGACTTTCCAAAAGATCGTATAGCAATATAAAGTTAAAACCATAGTATGACATATGTTACCAAAACCGTTTAGCGCATGTTTTCTCCCCCGAAAGTTAAAACAGTAAAAGTGGGGCCGTGAACTCACCTTAAGTAGCGTTCTTCAAATACAAGTAAAGATGTTTAGCCCTTGATAATCCCTATACCGGAGATCTATCAAAATGTTCACATAAGTGTTCTGACTAATAACCATAAGGTTATCTAGTCCCCGATTGTCCAGATCGTAACCAAGTATGTTTTAAAACGTGTTTAAATGTTTAACCGACACACTAGACCGACCCGACATCCCGATGGTGACCCATTACCCTAACTAATCAAGTACACATAGATTACACACAAGGTTCAAGCATAAAACACTTAGTTTGTATCAAAAATCTCATTTCTGCATCAGAACGGTCGAACCAGTCAGTTTTAAGTCTCCTTCGCACCTTTTCGTCTCCTTCGCCCGTTTTACATCTCGTTCGACCGTTTGATGCTTCCTTCGCCCGTTCTTCCACATTCGTCCAATATAAACCCAGGTTCGACCCTGGATCCCTCCTTCGCACCTTCGACTGGTCGAAGGAGGCCAGGTTCGCACCTGTTGTATAATTTTTCCTAAAAACGCTTCAAACACACTCAAAACGACTCGAAACATCATCAATCACAGCAGTCAAGCATAGATAACTTACTCCTACAAAACCCCACCGATTTCCCCCGATAATACGTCCGTTTCAGCCCTTTCCCAAAATGGTAAAAATTATGGAAACATCACTTTCATGCATAAATAATTTACCCAATTTGGAAACTTTTGAAATCGATTCATGCTTAGCTTAAAATACTCAGTTTGTCGATTATCCGATCTTTCTTATCCATTCTATTGATCATAAATATTCATACATCAAGTTTTAATCCAATAAAACCCCAAATATCATTATATCCAATCCTAACCCTAGACAACAATAATCCAATATTAATAACAATCCTATATCATGTTTCTATCATAGATATAGCAGCAAATCATTGAACAACACATAACACCACATAATACACAATTTACATATGTTATTCATCATAAAAACCTATGTTAAATGATCATGTTTTGATTTAGAAAGATGTTTAAAAAGGTTTTTAATCATAAAAACACCCTTAGAACAGATCCGGACAATTAGGGTTAGATGAAAACAGATTAAAATGCTTTTAAAAAGGTTTAGGATTATGAACACACCTTGGATTCTTGTTTAGATGTTGTAGATGGGTTAGATTATGAAAAAGAAGAGCAAAAACTCCTTCCTTAGTGTTTAAGATCGTTTGAGAGCGTTTTGAGACGGTTAGGGTTTGTGAAATGATGAAAAATGACAAAGGTTGGTATTTATACTAATCCTCCTTCGCACCAATTCATTGGTCGAAGGTGGTCTCCTTCGCCCCTTTCACAGGGTCGAATGAGCCCTGTCTGGTCGAAGGGAATTCCTCAAATTCCACTTCCCTGGTTCGCCCATTTACCAGGGTCGAACCAGGCAATTTCTTCTCCTTCGACCACTCGAAGTGGTCGAACCAAGATCCCTTTTTAATTAGTTTTCCAGTTTGTCGTGTTTAACGCATTCTAACACATCTTAACACATAAGCATGCATCCTTAGTCTATATTTAACACATTTAAGCACAGATAATCATTTACACATCATTTAAACACATCTATGTATATAATCCACCACACGACCCATAATCTACACATATATTTAATTATTCATGTAATGTCACCAACAACGGAACCCGGTACTAGTGTGTTATCAAAACGACTCCCAATGATCCTCCAGATCATTGTACCCTGGACAATCCTAACTTGACCCGACTCAACTAACCCAGTTAAGTTTGTTTATAAACGTTTCTCGCTAAGGTAGACTTAGATGTTACTAATATGTTTAAGCCGAACATACCGGGTGTCACATCATCCCCACGTTGAAAGAATTTTCGTCCCGAAAATTGCGCAAAGCCCCAAAAAGAACGAAACGAAAAGAACAGAATGAAAAGAAAATTACCGGATGTCACATCATCCCAACGTTGAAAGGAATCTCGACCCGAGATTCATTCCGCTTCAGCAGTAACATGCCTTGATTCAAACGCGCGCTTCGGAAAAAGATGAGGATACTTAGCTTTCATCTGATCCTCCCGTTCCCATGTGAACTCCGGTCCACGGTTAGAGTTCCAACGGACTTTAACGATGCGGATTTTACTCCGACGAAGGCTACGAATCTTGTAGTCGAGAATCTCGACAGGTTCCTCCACAATGCGAAGACGATCATCAACCTTGATCTCTTCCAGTGGTACAATGAGAGATTCATCAGCCAAACACTTCTTCAAGTTAGACACATGGAAGACGTTGTGTACACTACCGAGCTCCGCCGGTAAGTCAAGTCTGTATGCCACTGGTCCAATCCGATCCAAGTCTGTATGCCACTGGTCCAATCCGATCCAACTTTTTATTGTGACCATATTCAATTTGAAAATTTACAAAAAGACTTTTGTTCATTTATTTATCAAATTTCTATTATTTATTAAACGTTTAATTTATTAATCAAACGAATACTTATCCCCAATTCGGAGCCCTAGAAAATACTTATAGACCAAATAGACTTAGACTTATTTGTTACATTATACATAGGGTGATACTTGGCAACATTGGATTATACTTATTCAATTACACAAGACTTACCACCTTGCTAAGGTGAGTATTACTTATCCCCCTTTTCGCTTTTACAACTTTTGGGGTGATTCATGCACAAGTATACAAACTTTCATACTCATTTACACATACATTTTTATTCATTTACAATTCATATATGTGTCTTGATTATCTTTGTGCTTATGCTTGAACATGAACGTAGCTTACATACAAAATCATACATACAGACATAACTTTGTGTTATGGTGCTCTTTACATACAGACATAACTTTGTGTTATGGTGCTCTTTACATACAGACATAATTTATGTTATGGTGCTCTTTACATACAGACATAACTTGGTGTTATGGTGCTCTTTTAGACTCACACGTGTTGAGGTGCTCATTATCAATTTCATTGTACAACTTTACATGTGATCTTTGTCTTGTTTGGTTACTTGCGTGTTTACATAATGCCTTGGTGATGCTAGACACATGAATTGTACTACTTTTCAAAACTTATACTATACGTACAAAACTAAGTAGTACTCACCAACATTCATATGTTGACAAAATTATTTTCATGCATGTTTCAGGATAAGCTGCTTGACGCTTCACATAGGACTTTGGGCTTAGATTAGATCAATCAATTATCTTTATCTTTGTTGTCTTGTATTTACTTTCACATGTTGTAAAACAATATTCAATAATCATATATTTACATTTTAGTACCATGAGCTTTTGAACAATCGTCACTACGTGGCACCTCGATGATTCCGCCATCGGTTGGGGTGTTACAGATTGGTATCAGAGCCATAGTTATAGGGAACTAGGTTACTAGATGAAATAGGCCTAGACTATAACCGAACTTTCATACATAATTTTTCCTAAATTGCCTTACCCTCATTTCCCTCTACTTTCCTTCCTCTATCTTTCTCTTCTTCTCCATTTCTCCTCATCTTTCATCCTGGTGCATAGAGATGGTGTCCTACAAGGAGTGGAAAGCCTACATCACCATGGAACGGGAGCAGTACCTTTCATGAAGACACTCTTAGGCATAATACCTACTCTTATTCTGCTCCTTCAAAGTTGTTGAACTTTAATGAGTGTGATAAGGACACGTGCAATCTGGAAGGGTGGACGCCTGTACACTGGGTTTTCTGGCATAGGCAAGCATAGCGCATAAATCCATTTACGGACCTGTTATGCTTACCTGGGGATTCCTGGAGTGAGTGTCCACTTATAGGCTAAAGCATGTCTTCTTTGATCACCATTGGGTTCAACTCCTTTGAAAATTCAACGTTCTTGTTGGGCTTTACAGCTAGACAAGGGCACTCCAAGCATTTATGCAAAGTTTTTCAATAATACTCTCTCGTTTCGTATACAATATCCTGTATATCATGATTTTCATATATTGCTTACAAGTTCATACTTTCATAATCATTTGTACAGTTATACACCCACATTTTCTAAACTCATGATTATTCATTGACTACCTCATAGATGTCTGCTCGCCGCATGCTCCGTGATGTCCGCCGACGCCCTGTTCATGCTTCTGGACAACGTTCTGATCGTCGCCTCGCATCTTTAGTCGCTAAGGAAATTGCTGCAGTAATCCCAAACCTTGTCAGTGAGATAACCCAGAATAGTAACAGTGCCAACACATGGAGTACGACTCAATTTCGGTGCACTTTCAAACACTTTAATTCATGCAACCCCACAAAATTCACTGGTGAGGAGGGTGCTACTGGCCTCCTCCAATGGTTTGAAAGCATGGAGAGCACCTTTGTGAACAGTGAATGTCCTGATGAACTCCGCGTTCGCTATGCTACTAGTGTCCTTCAAAAGGGGGCGCTAACCTGGTGGAATGGCGAAAAGCGCAATCGAGGAGCTGATGTTGCTTTATCATTATCTTGGGCTGAAGTTAAGGAACTCATGATCGCCAAATTCTGTCCTAGGAACGAAATCAGGAAGCTGGAGGATGAATTTCGTGAGCTCAAACAAGACAGTGGTGAGAATCTTGCGTATAATACCCGATATCATGAACTCAGCGTACTAGTTCCACACATGGTCACCCTGGTCTCTCGAGCAATCGAGAAATATATCGAGGGATTACCTGACCTGATACAAGACGTAGTCACTGGGAGCAAATCTACTACGGTGGAGGAAGCCATTCAGCTTGCAGCCACTTTAACAGACAAACACGTAAGGAAAGGAAACTTGGTTAGGAAGGGCACCAAGACGTCTGCTGAGAAAACCACCCATGTTGTTGAACAATCTAAGACTGTTTTAGCAAAGGCCGCCACTACTTCTTCGAACTCCAAGAAACGAATGGGCGATAACCAGAACCATACTGTTGTGGATCCTGTGACTCAACCCCCCTATCAAGAAAGCCTACACGGGAATCCATCCTCAATGCAACACTTGCAAGTATCATCACCCTGCAAGTCTTCCATGTCGTCAATGCACTAGATGTGGAAGGTTTGGACGCTTTGTCACCACTTGTCGTGTAATGGATAGGACACAGGGTAATCATCAAACAGCTGCCCAGGAACCACTACAGATTACTAACGGTCGGGCATGTTATCATTGTAGAGACCCTAACCACATGCGACCTCAATGCCCTAAATTGAATAATGTAAACCTGGTGGCACATGGACGAGCTTTCGATATCAATATCAACGAAGCAAATGGTCAGGATGACGTTAATCCCACTGGTTAAGCCATGGATGAAATCTTCCCAAGACTCGGGAATCCAACACTTGCGTTTTCATTTTCTTGATACTATTATCATTTTGTACCCAATTTTGTCGTACTCATAAGCATATAAATTCTTTGCATACTATTGTGTACGAACGCAGATTGGAAATTTATCATATTCGGTTACGTTTATTTTATATCATATAAGTTTCAGACTCTACCTTACATTTTATTTGAAACATTTGGACTTGACACTTGATCTTACAGAGCTTTTCTAAGAAAAACATCATTGCTTGATTGAAACCTGATCCATTGAACATTTAATTATTCATGATACTCGTAAACTATTTCTATAGGCCACAAAGATAACACTTACACTTAATGGTTGTAGTACTTACAAACTTGCTTGCGTGTGTGTATTTTCCACGCAACTCAGATAAACATTTCATTTAAAGGACTCCTCGGACGGGTGGTAGCCCATACTTAAATACTATTATGCTTACAAGTCATTGCAAACCAATGCAATTGACCTCATTATTACATGGCCTCATTTCATTGATAACATCTCATTGTAACTCAACGTGCTTGTTGTGTCATCTACTAGTGGAACTTAATTGTTTAATGTGTGTTACATTAGGATCATAGAAGGACATAAGACCCTAATGTAAGGTAAATTGATGATTCCGGTCCGGAACGTAATCATGAATTTACAGGTGCGTTAGGGTAGTGTGAAATTCTATTAGAGTTTTTGGTAGGCGACCAGTACGCTTTCAAGGTATCAAAGGTGTGGTGGTTAGCTGCGGTACACCCTGTATACAAACACTAATGATGCATTGAAAGTGAGACTGGAAGTCGGACCAGGAACAAACTCTAGTTACTTGGTAGTTCATTTAGTCTTTCTATAGTCAATCAACTCATGCACTTTTAGGAGTCCTAAAACTCGAAGTTTAGTGTTACTAGATTCTTATTCTCCTTACTATTTGAGACAAACCTAATCCAAATCCTTAGCTCACATCTATCAAACCTCTTATCCAAATCACTCCAATTTTTCCAAACCACGGCTACCTTAATTTTTACCCAAACATCCATAACCCTATGTTTCTAATAACTTCGGGACGAAGTTTCTAAAAGTAGGGGATGCTGTGACATCCGTCACTTTTTATTTTTATAATAATAATAATAATAATAATAATAATAATAATAATAATAATAATAATAATAATAATAATAATAATAATAATAATAATAATAATAATGAAAGCCTAGTCCAAACCCAACACCTCTAAACCAAACCCAACCCAACCATAACCCAACCATCTTCCTTTGTTTTTTTTTCCTGAAGCCCAAGAAGCAGGCCCATACACGAGCCCAACCCATTAGCCCCCCTTATCTGCTTTAAACAAAAAAAAAAGATTATTGCCTCTGCCAAGGATCGAACTCGTGACAGAACCCGGCTCAACCTTTAAACACACACGCACAAACCAGTTGAGCTACAAGCTCATTATTGATTTCATCCCAACCCATATTATATTTAACCCTTTCTAAAAACCAAAACCTTCCATTCATATCTGCTGCTGCTATGCGACTCTGATACAAGAAAAAGAGAGAAACAGTCAACAAGCTGACTAAGAAAATTGATGATTATGATGATGCGTTTTTCACTTATGGTAAACTCCACATGATTCTCGGCCAATTACAAGGATCAAGTCGTAATAATTATCCTTTAAACGAGCCTATTCACGCGTATGTGTCATTAACGAGTCAAAACATACCATATACATCAACCCGAGCTTAACACTATATATTGAACGTACTACCTCAGTCACAACTCGCCGATAAACATCCCTTTACCTCCAATTTCTGTTATCAAACACACATTCGAAGCCAATCGTTCACGTTTGACTTTTGGTTTGACCGAGCATAAAATCACGATTACGTATCTTGTAAATTGTTTTCTTCGTTGGGTTTCAACCATCGGCCACTCACAAACAATAGCCCCATCATATCAGGGGCTATTGCTTGTTAAATCGACCTATTGTTGATTTAGGGCTTGAAACATTCGAATTGGGGAAGAACACCATTGTAACTTGTGTATATAATTATTTCAAAACTAAAATCAACATCAATGGACCAACAGACCAGTTGGTTGGCCACTTTTCACAACCTGAACCGGCGTGGGTTCGAGTCCCACTGAACCCGTTTTTTTTAACATTCTTTTTAAACAATTATAAACCAATATCTCTTATAGTATATAACTAATCTAATCCGAAATCATTCGTTCTCAGGGTGTGGCTCAGTTGGTGGCCACGCTTGTGATAAAACTCGAACCGGCCAGAGGCCCGGGTTCGATTCCCATAACCAACAAACATTCTTTTTACATTTTTATAAATATACTTAATACATTAAACCTTTTAAAATAGTTTTTAAATACAAAAAGTGATTTAGAAATTCTATAAAAATTATTATATGATCTCCTAATGGTAAAGTTCATCATCCAATTTTTAGTTTTTCAAAAATATTTATTCAATATATATTATAAATATTACAAGTTTATTTATTTAAAATTTATAAAATTCAATAAAAATATCTAAACGATTTTATAAAATTCCACAAAAATTATCCTACACTTGTACAATGATAAACATTTCAGAAATTATTTTTATTCCAGAAAAACCGGCCATTTTATATTTTTAATTAATTTTTGTTTATTTTAATCATAAATAATTCATAATAAATTCATTTTTCAATATTTTTTGTACCAAAATTTTACATAAATTATTTCTATTCATTTGGAACAGAAATACAATTTTTAATTCAATAATTCTTTAATTTTAATATTTTTAGATATTAAAGTCATATTTTGACAATTTGAAATAATTAGATTAAATATTCTATTTTCAAGAAAATAATTTTATAAAAATTATTTTCACACTTAAAACTTTTTATTGTGACCCTATTCAATTTGAAAATTTACAAAAAGACTTTTGTTCATTTATTTATCAAATTTCTATTATTTATTAAACGTTTAATTTATTAATCAAACGAATACTTATCCCCAATTCGGAGCCCTAGAAAATACTTATAGACCAAATAGACTTAGACTTATTTGTTACATTATACATAGGGTGATACTTTGCAACATTGGATTATACTTATTCAATTACACAAGACTTACCACCTTGCTAAGGTGAGTATTACTTATCCCCCTTTTCGCTTTTACAACTTTTGGGGTGATTCATGCACAAGTATACAAACTTTCATACTCATTTACACATACATTTTTATTCATTTACAATTCATATATGTGTCTTGATTATCTTTGTGCTTAAGCTTGAACATGAACGTAGCTTACATACAAAATCATACTGTGACATCCGTCACCTTAGACTTTCATCTAATTTACAATATTAGTCATTCAAATATTTTCATTATAGTCCCTGTAAGTTTCGCCGCTTTCAAGTTTAATTTTAGAGCGAACTAAAATTTAGTCATTCATGTTTATTATGGATCGGGTATACATTTTTTTAGCAAATGCGTATCTTGAAATGTTTTCGGAACGGATTTTATGAAAATTTCAAGTTTTGTAAAGATTTAGAAACTTTTGGGTTAAGTTAAGTTAACTTAGTTAGTTGTTATTTTATTTTTTTTTTAGAAAATTTAACCAAGTTACAATAAAATTAGTTATGTTAAACTAGAGGGACTAACTTTGCCAAACACTGAAAGTTCAAAATTTTTGTTGTCCCTCTTCCCTGCTGAACCGCTTTTCCGGCGAAGTTCAGTTCCGACGACCGGAAATTAATCCGGCGAACCCATTTAATGAGTGTTAACGCGTTTTTATCATTGGGTTACATTTCTCCATTACTATTCAACGTATTTCAATCATTTAATTGGGTTAATGACAAGCTTTAAACAAGTTTTAATCGAGGGTAAAGGTAACCGATCGGAATTTTTTTTCTTTACAAAACGCTTATTCACGAGTTCATTATAAATATGGGTTGGGGGAAAACTCTTTCTGCATCCATTTCCATCATAAACCCACAAACAAACTAAGCAAAACACGTCTAGAAACCTACCAAATCGGGGCAAGGAGTTCGGCTCTTGTTTTTCAATTTCAAGTGTCTAAACGTTGTTGTAAGTCTCATTTCTTCATGCCATTTTGTTATTCGGCCACCTCTTTACAAAAGCCCTTTGTTACAGATCATTAATCCTCTCTTAATCGGATTATTATAAAACTTAGGGTTAGGGTTTCTTAATTGATTGATTTGGGGAAGAATATGACTTTGAATATAATGTTTATATAGTTTATAAATCAAATATTAACAACACATAGATCAAGGGGTGTAGTGGTTAGTGTTGCTTGTTTACACAAAGGGGAACCCGGGTTCGAACCAGGCAACCCCATCCCTTTCTTTTTTTTCGTTTTTTTTTTACTATTTTAGTTGTTTATTCATTTTAAGAATAATATTATATTATATAAACTTAGAATATTCATAATAAATCCATCTTTTGCCCAAAAATTATGAAAATTTAGGAGTAGCTTCTTGACACCTCATAGAACATTTCCACAATTTTATTTTCTGAAAAATGTTTTATTTTTATATTTTTATTGAATTAAATTGATTTAATCATAATTAATTGATAAAAAATTCATTTTTAATGATTTTAACCTCAAACTTTTTGGCTAATTATTTCCAACCATTCTAATCTGAAATAAAAAATATTTGGTTCAGAAAACACTTATTTTTATTATTTTTCCTATTTTTATCATTTAAACATGATTTAATCTCATTAAATCAGTTTTAAATAGAAATAAGTTTATAAAAATTATGAGAAAATTATTTTCATTAAATTACACCAGAAATCATCCATTTTCTGTAAAAATAGCATTTTTGGATCATGTCTTGAATTATTAGTCTTATTTAAGATTAATTAGACATAATTAATAATTTATTTATTTGTACTATTAAATATCTATTTTATGAAAATTTTTCTTATAAAATAGAAATGTTTTATGTTTGAAAATCTTATTTACCATTTGTAGATCATTGTGAAACACATAATTATTTATTTCTACATTTATAATTATTGCATTTATTTATAATAATTAGTTAAAGTAATTAACTAAATTATTTTGTCATAATTATGCAAATATATTTTGATCTAAATATTTAATTGGTAATAATTATATTACCTAAATCATATTTACTTTGGCATATTATTTTTAATACAACTTTTACATTAATTCGACTAATCATAAAAACTCTAATTTCCCAAATCGACTTAGCAAATCCTAATGCCTTAGACCCTAGTTACTTTAGACTCTTAGACATTTCCTTATTAGTATTCTTACACATTATAGGTTGAATTCCTCGGAATTCCCATTACTTAGCTCACGACCGCTTAAGTGGATTTTGATCGCTTTCGCAAACTGTGAGTATATCTTTCCCCTTTTTACTATTTAATCTTTTGGGGTGATTCATGTACCATTATTATTAAACTTACGTATATTATTTACAAAGCAATGTGCTCTTTGATATGTTTTGTGTGAATTGTATGAACGATTTGTCAAAGTCATTAACCTTTGGGCCGCTCCTAAGAATGAGTAGTACTACAAATTATATCCCTTGGTTACTTACGTGAACGAGTTAAGTCCTTGGTCATTGTTATGGTTTTTCTTGAACGATGGGTGAACAATTATTGAACGATGGGAGGCTTGATTTTGACCCTTTTACATATTACAAACATCAAGGCACATAAATTGCAAATTACTGGTTGAACGAAAATGGATATACTCACCAATGCATTATATGTGTTGACAAATTATTTTGTACATGTTTCAGGTGAAGTTTGATCTTGCATGCTTTTCACGCTTAGGCTGGACCTAGTGCTTAAATAAAAGTTGAACATTTATTATTTATGTTTGAGATTTATATTAAGACTCTTTGTATTTCGTTTTGAACAATGGAAGTTATTTGCTATTAATATTTACAATTTAGTCCATGTGCTATTGAACAATCGTCACTACGTGACACCTCGATGTTTCCGCCATCGGTTGGGGTGTTACAGATTGGTATCAGAGCCATGGTTATAGGGAATTAGGTTATTAGTAAATGCTTTTGACCTAGACTATAACTAAGCTACCCATTATATGCTTTCTTTTATCCTCATATTTCTTTAGATATATTTTCTCCTTTTACTTTTCATTATATTCGAGGAATATTTTATTTTACAAATGAAACGAAAACACCAAGTTAGGAGTGATATCTATACCTTGGTGAATAGTTTCACTCTTTATATGATTTAGTTATTTAATTATTTATTTATCTTGGAATATTTTCCTTTCGAGATAGGAGACGTCCAAATCTCAAGGAATCTATCCCTCCAAAAGAAACTTAAATCATTAAGCTAGGAGTGATATCCTTATCTTAGTGACCAGTTTCACTCCATCGTATTTGTACTTTTGGAAGTATATCTTTGAGTTAGGAGTGAAATCCACATCTCAAAGATATATATATATATATATATATATTTCCACATTTCAAGATCCGCTAAAGTTTTGGAAATTATTTGTGATGGGGCACGTGCAATTTGGAAGGGTGAGCGCCCGTATTCTGAGTTTTCTGTCTAGGTTGGTAATTCGCATAAATCCCAATCAGACGAGGGACCCGTTTACCTACCTAGGAATTCTCGGGATGAGCATTCACTTATAGGCTAAAGTACGCCCCCACAAGTCAATAATAACATTTCAATTACTTTAGTTAGTCAACAGTTTCCTTGGAAACACTCTTATATCTCGTTTTATACTTGGTATTGTTTTTCATTTGAAGTTTTATCATGATTTTCTTTATGATATTCATAATTTTTCTTATATCAATTTATAATTACTATATCTCATGTTATGTGTTACCTGTTCTCATATAAACTATGACATTTCCAAGATTTTTTTTTTTTGAATCAAATCTCATAATTATTGTTGCATTTTTGTAGATGTCTGATCGCGAATCTCGTAAGAGAGCCTCGGAGCGTCAGGCTAAACTGAAATCTGATCAGCGTATCGCGACCATGCTCAATGACAAGTTGGAAACACTTGTTCCTAACATCATTAATGCTATTATTCCAAACCTTAACCTGAACGGTAGCTCGAATGGGAACTCTAACGGGAATGCAAGTGGAAATGGTGGGGCTAGTGAGAATAAGTGCACTTTCAAGCACTTCAACTCTTGCCATCCCAACAAGTTTAATGGCACTGAGGGAGCCACTGGGTTACTTGAATGGTTCGAAAGTATGGAGAATACGTTCATTAATAGCGACTGTCCAGACAACCTACGTGTTCGTCATGCCACGGGTGTTCTTCAAAAGAGAGCGCTTACTTGGTGGAATGGTGAAAAACATGCTCGAGGGATGGAAGCTGCTTTAGCTATGTCTTGGGATGATTTCAAAATCGCCATGACTACTGAATTCTGTCCTCGTAGTGAGATGAAGAAATTGGAGGATGAGTTCTATCACCTCAAGCAGGATAGTGGAAACAATGTTCCCTACAACAACCGTTACCACGAGTTAAGCTTACTGATTCCTCGTATGGTAACCCCGGTATCCTTGGCTATTGAGAAGTATATTGAGGGACTGCCACCTCAGATCCATGATTCGGTTATGGGAAGTAAACCTGCTACTGTAGAGGATGCCATTCGTCTCGCAGCATCTCTTACTGACAAGCATGTCAAGGATGGTACTCTAACTCGTAAGGGTACTAAAAGGCCTACTGAAACCACTTCAAACCCTGCTATCACTGAACCTTCCCAAGAAAACTCTGCCTCTGCCTCTAGTTCCAATAAGAAACGAAAAGGTGGAAACCAAAACTATGCTGTTGTTGCACCTCTTAACCAAGTTCCTGTTGCAAACCCACCTGCTGCACCCCAAACTCAAAAGGTTCAAGGGAACTATGCAGGTGTGCACCCTAAGTGCACCACATGCAACTCTCACCACCCTACCAACCGACCCTGCTGGAAATGTGACACGTGTGGTCGACGGGGTCATACCACCCCTTTCTGTCGTGTTGCTAATCGACCCGTGAATAACCCACAGACTGCTACCCAAAACCAGGGAGTTGGTCAACCCAGAGGTTGTTACGCTTGTGGTGATCCCGACCATATGCTAAATAGATGCCCTCATCTCACGGCTTTTATCCAGACCCGTCAACAAAACCCAGCAGCCCCGGCAGTTCCAGCAATTCAAGCAGCTCCAGCTCGTGGTCGTGCTTTCAACATCAATGCTAACCAAGATCAAGCTATCAACGACGTTGTCAATGGTACATTTCTTATTACTAACTTATATGCTTCGATTTTTACCGGTGCGGATAGGAGTTTTGTCTCGTTAGAATTTGAACCTTTGCTTGCTCGTACTTGTCCTCACTTTACCCATCCATTTACTGTGGAGGTTGCTAATGGCAATCTTATTCTTATAAAATTTATGCTCCATAATTGCACGTTGAACTTAAACGATTATAATTTTTATGTAGATCGTATATCTGTAATTAGGAATATTATGAATCGAGTTTGTAAACCTTTCTTGAACCAATACGTAAGTGTTTTTCGTCGATAATATACTCATATATTCCACAACCAGAAATCTTCACTTGAAAGAAATTTCGAGACGAAATTTTCTAAAGTAGGGGAGACTGTGACATCCGTCACCTTAGACTTTCATCTAATTTACAATATTAGTCCTTCAAATATTTTCATTATAGTCCCTGTAAGTTTCGCCGCTTTCAAGTTTAATTTTAGAGCGAACTAAAATTTAGTCATTCATGTTTATTATGGATCGGGTATACATTTTTTTAGCAAATGCGTATCTTGAAATGTTTTCGGAACGGATTTTATGAAAATTTCAAGTTTTGTAAAGATTTAGAAACTTTTGGGTTAAGTTAAGTTAACTTAGTTAGTTGTTATTTTATTTCTTTTTAGAAAATTTAACCAAGTTACAATAAAATTAGTTATGTTAAACTAGAGGGACTAACTTTGCCAAACACTGAAAGTTCAAAATTTTTGTTGTCCCTCTTCCCTGCTGAACCGCTTTTCCGGCGAAGTTCAGTTCGGGCGACCGAAAATTAATCCGGCGAACCCATTTAATGAGTGTTAACGCGTTTTTATCATTGGGTTACATTTCTCCATTACTATTCAACGTATTTCAATCATTTAATTGGGTTAATGACAAGCTTTAAACAAGTTTTAATCGAGGGTAAAGGTAACCGATCGGAATTTTTTTTTCTTTACAAAACGCTTATTCACGAGTTCATTATAAATATGGGTTGGGGGAAAACTCTTTCTGCATCCATTTCCATCATAAACCCACAAACAAACTAAGCAAAACACGTCTAGAAACCTACCAAATCGGGGCAAGGAGTTCGGCTCTTGTTTTTCAATTTCAAGTGTCTAAACGTTGTTGTAAGTCTCATTTCTTCATGCCATTTTGTTATTCGGCCACCTCTTTACAAAAGCCCTTTGTTACAGATCATTAATCCTCTCTTAATCGGATTATTATAAAACTTAGGGTTAGGGTTTCTTAATTGATTGATTTGGGGAAGAAGATGACTTTGAATATAATGTTTATATAGTTTATAAATCAAATATTAAGAACACATAGATCAAGGGGTGTAGTGGTTAGTGTTGCTTGTTTACACAAAGGGGAACCCGGGTTCGAACCCAGGCAACCCCATCCCTTTCTTTTTTTTCGTTTTTTTTTTTTTTTTACTATTTTAGTTGTTTATACATTTTAAGAATAATATTATATTATATAAACTTAGAATATTCATAATAAATCCATCTTTTGCCCAAAAATTATGAAAATTTAGGAGTAGCTTCTTGACACCTCATAGAACATTTCCACAATTTTATTTTCTGAAAAATGTTTTATTTTTATATTTTTATTGAATTAAATTGATTTAATCATAATTAATTGATAAAAAAATCATTTTTAATGATTTTAACCTCAAACTTTTTGGCTAATTATTTCCAACCATTCTAATCTGAAATAAAAATATTTGGTTCAGAAAACACTTATTTTTATTATTTTTCCTATTTTTTATCATTTAAACATGATTTAATCTCATTAAATCAGTTTTAAATAGAAATAAGTTTATAAAAATTATGGGAAAATTATTTTCATTAAATTACACCAGAAATCATCCATTTTCTGTAAAAATAGCATTTTTGGATCATGTCTTGAATTATTAGTCTTATTTATAATTAATTAGACATAATTAATAATTTATTTATTTGTACTATTAAATATCTATTTTATGAATATTTTTCTTATAAAATAGAAATGTTTTATGTTTGAAAATCTTATTTACCATTTGTAGATCATTGTGAAACACATAATTATTTATTTCTACATTTATAATTATTGCATTTATTTATAATAATTAGTTAAAGTAATTAACTAAATTATTTTGTCATAATTATGCAAATATATTTTGATCTAAATATTTAATTGGTAATAATTATATTACCTAAATCATATTTACTTTGGCATATTATTTTTAATACAACTTTTACATTAATTCGACTAATCATAAAAACTCTAATTTCCCAAATCGACTTAGCAAATCCCAATGCCTTAGACCCTAGTTACTTTAGACTCTTAGACATTTCCTTATTAGTATTCTTACACATTATAGGTTGAATTCCTCGGAATTCCCATTACTTAGCTCACGACCGCTTAAGTGGATTTTGATCGCTTTCGCAAACTGTGAGTATATCTTTCCCCTTTTTGCTATTTAATCTTTTGGGGTGATTCATGTACCATTATTATTAAACTTACGTATATTATTTACAAAGCAATGTGCTCTTTGATATGTTTTGTGTGAATTGTATGAACGATTTGTCAAAGTCATTAACCTTTGGGCCGCGCCTAGCAATGAGTAGTACTACAAATTATATCCCTTGGTTACTTACGTGAACGAGTTAAGTCCTTGGTCATTGTTATGGTTTTTCTTGAACGATGGGTGAACGATTATTGAATGATGGGAGGCTTGATTTTGACCCTTTTTCATATTACAAACATCAAGGCACATAAATTGCAAATTACTGGTTGAACGAAAATGGATATACTCACCAATGCATTATATGTGTTGACAAATTATTTTGTACATGTTTCAGGTGAAGTTTGATCTTGCATGCTTTTCACGCTTAGGCTGGACCTAGTGCTTAAATAAAAGTTGAACATTTATTATTTATGTTTGAGATTTATATTAAGACTCTTTGTATTTCATTTTGAACAATGGAAGTTATTTGCTATTAATATTTACAATTTAGTCCATGTGCTATTGAACAATCGTCACTACGTGACACCTCGATGTTTCCGCCATCGGTTGGGGTGTTACACATACATACAGACATAACTTTGTGTTATGGTGCTCTTTACATACAGACATAACTTTGTGTTATGGTGCTCTTTACATACAGACATAACTTTGTGTTATGGTGCTCTTTACATACAGACATAACTTATGTTATGGTGCTCTTTACATACAGACATAACTTGGTGTTATGGTGCTCTTTTAGACTCACACGTGTTGAGGTGCTCATTATCAATTTCATTGTACAACTTTACATGTGATCTTTGTCTTGTTTGGTTACTTGCGTGTTTACATAATGCCTTGGTGATGCTAGACACATGAATTGTACTACTTTTCAAAACTTATACTATACGTACAAAACTAAGTAGTACTCACCAACATTCATATGTTGACAAAATTATTTTCATGCATGTTTCAGGATAAGCTGCTTGACGCTTCACATAGGACATTGGGCTTAGATTAGATCAATCAATTATCTTTATCTTTGTTGTCTTGTATTTAATTTCACATGTTGTAAAACAATATTCAATAATCATATATTTACATTTTAGTACCATGAGCTTTTGAACAATCGTCACTACGTGGCACCTCGATGATTCCGCCATCGGTTGGGGTGTTACAACGCTGTTAGTTGTGATAAAACACTATGCAAAGAAATAAACACTGGTAAAACACTATACGAAGAAATAAACATTTGATAAAACACAATGCGAAGAAATAAACAACGGTATGCAAACCTTATACAAAAAAAAATACATGATAAAATATCGTTTGATCGTTGTAAATTCATACAAAAATACTACAAAGTTGAATTGATCAATCATTCACGTTGATTATTGTAAGTGTTTTTTTAGTTTATTGGTGCTAAACTTTGAGAGAATATATACTGAGTCAACAATGAAAAGGATTTACAATTATGTTTCGTATCTTGTTTCCTATAGAAGAGGGTTTTGAAAGATGGAAATGATCAAGAAATTTTTTTTAACAAAGGAAAGTAGCGTGAATTGTAACACCCCAACCGATGGCGGAAACATCGGGATGTCACGTAATGATGATTGTTCAGTAGCTCATGGTGAATATTAACTTCCATTAAATAATTTAAATGAATTACATACAATAGTTCTAGAATTTGTACATCAAATTAAATAAAACTATACACGTATCTTCAAGCATCAATTCAAATCTTCAAGCAAATAGAACCTGAAACATGTTAAGTTGAAAATGTTTTGGGTCAACAAAAGTTGGTGAGAATTACATAGGTTTTTGATAATTGAATAAAAACGTTGTGCAATTCATGTGTCATGTCAATCTAGTCCATATGTGAGAACATACTAGAAATAAATCGAGTGCATAACCAACCCTGATGACTGTTATAATATGATACATACCATACGCTCATGGTCCACTTGAATATGTTATACGATAACAAACACCCACGCTACCTTTGTAGGAGGCACGTATCCGGGTGGGATTGTCAGTCCAATAGATCTATCAATGTTTACCGCCGGCTTGTACGGAGTTAATGATTATGCTAGAATGGTGCTTACTCTAATCATGCTCAAGACATAATGCAACATAGAAAACACATAGACACATTGATGATTGAATTGCATAAATGATGTTGTAACATGTTTCACCCCAAAAATGGTGATAAATAGAAAAGGGGCTATGTAAAACTCACCTTGGTAAAATGTTATATCTGTTGAGAAATTTGGATAATTGTGTTGACCAAATGTATCAAGTATCACCCTATAATAAAGTAATAAATATGTCTAAGTCTATCTAGTATATAAATGTATATGTTCTAGGGCTTCGAATTGGGGATAAATGCTTGTTTGATTATTAAAAATATTCGCCAATTGAGAGAAATTTAGTAAATAAATAACCAAAAATCTTTTTATGGAATTTAAATTTAAGATGGTCACAATAATGTGTTTGAAGTATAAAAATAATTTTTATAAAATTATTTTCTTTAAAATAGATTATTAAATCTATTTATTACAAATTGTCAAACTTTAACTTTAATAATTAAAAATACTAAAATTAAAGAATTATTATTTTAAAAATCATATTTCTGTTCTAAATGATCAGAAATAATTTGTATAAAATTTTGGTGCAAAAATATTAAAAATTGGATTTATTATGATTTAATTATGACTAAAACTAACAAAAATTGATTAAAAATACTAAATAAATGATTTTTCAGAAATAAAAATCATTTCTGAAAAGTTTAATGTTATAAAAACTTAAAATAATTTTTGTGGAAATTAATAAGATCGTTTTGATATTTTTATAGATTTTTATAAATAACATGGAATAAACTTGATTTATTTATTATATATATTAAATAAATAAATTTTTGAAAACTAAAAATTGGGTGTTGAACTTTTTCATCAGATCAACATAATATAATTTTTGTAGAATTTATAAAAGGGTTTTGGTATTTTAAAATGAATTTTACATATATAAATGGATGTATATAAAAGTTAAGCTTTTAAAAAAAAAGATGGTGCTTGTGGGATTTGAACCTGCATCTGCAGTGTATCAAACCAACAACACAACCACTTGGTCTAGACCAGTGGTTGTGATTGTTCTCTGTTCTTAAAATATTAATATGTTATGCAAATTAGTGTTCTTCCCCAAATTATGATTACGAGCCCTAGCATTCTCAATTGAACAAATTACACAATGTTAATCTAATTAACCATAGGGGAAACACTGGGTAGATGCCGATGATCAAAACCCATCAAAAACATTTCACTTACAAAGTTGTTTCGAGCTTGATTGATCGGTCAACCAAAAAGTCAAACTGCGATCGTGAACACGTACAAATGATTTTTAAGAAGAATTGGAGGTTAAGAAGAGGAGTATTGGCGAGTGTAGCAGGCTTGGGAGCGTTCAATTTATAGGATAGATCACAGGTTTGAAGATTGGAAGGTTTGACCAACGAGTTAATGTTAAACGCGTTTAAATCAATTGTTTTGGTTAATTAGATTGAAATCATACGTGTATTAGGTGAATGTTAGGCCGGTAATCACGATTCAATGGTCAAGGATAATTAAACATGGCCAATTATAGCAATTCATGATTTAAAAATAAAAAAAAAAACTCGTTTTTGCAGCTGCTGCGCGTCCACAGGGAAGAACAAGGAGGGCTAAAGTGTGCTTAAATAGAATTAAGGTTGATATAAAACCAACAAATGTGTGTGGCTCAAGTGGTGGAGTGCGTGTGTGTTTGTATGTCTGGCTCCGGTTCGAGCCTCGGCGAGAACAAAAAAATTCTTTTTTTTTGTTTTTAATCAGGCACAAGGGGGAGAGGGGAGGAGAAGGGAGTTGGGCTGGGCCTAAAGGGCTTCTTGCTGGGCTTTTGGGGTTGGGTGATGGGCTGCAGAAGGTGGGCTTAGGTGGGGTAAAGGGTTTAATAATAATAGTGTTGGGTTGTAGGATAAAACTAAACATGTATAAATATATAAAATCTTGAAGAAAGATATATATATTTTTTTTATTATTACTATATATACACACACACATATATATATATATATGAATAATTATCATTGTTTTGGGGTTCAGAATATCACTAAAAATAATAGTAATAAGGCTTGTGGTTTTAATCCGTAACGTATATTCATTTAGTGCGAAATGTTACAGTCTCCCCTACTTTTAGGAACTTCGTCCCGAAGTTAAAAGGAAACCAGGGTTACAATTGGTCAACTACCAGAAACCTTGATAAAATTTCACACTACCTTATTGTACCTGTAAATTCATGATTACGTTCCGGACCGTAATTACCAATTTACCTTACATTAGGGTTTTGCGTCCTTTTATGACTATACTGATTGTTGAGCAGGTCTGATAGTCTCCACCAGTCGTTGAGCAGGTGGTAGGGCCTCTCCCCGACTGTTGGAAAGACATGATGACCTCCACCAATCGTTGAGTAGATTGTTTGGTAGTCGACTAATTGTGGTACAAGTAAGCAAGTATGATTATAGATATAGCAATTAGTTCACATTCAAACAAGCATGCACACAGATGTTATGATAATACTAGAATTTATTACTTGAATCAAAAGCGTCGATACATAGAATCAAAAGCAAACAACATTCAAATGGTGGGACTTGCTGTTAAGTAGCTGGAGAGTCTTGATCTTGGTTTAGTTTAGGGCATCGGTTACGGTAGTGATTTGGGTCCCCACATTCATAGCATTGACCATAGTTGTATCGATTAGGATTATCAGCCTGAGCAGGGTTGGTGGGTTGATTGGCATTAGGGTTTGGGGTCTCGCGACATGTGTTGACCAGATGGCCATACCTACCACAATTGGTGCACACGCGACATGCTGAAATAGTGGGATGATGTCGATTGCATGTGTTACACAATGGAAAGTTTCTGGTATAAGGCTTCTTGTTAGAGGCTTGTGTAGTAAGGTTTACATTAGGATTCCTGGTCTTACGCTTCTGGTTCTTGGTAGTTACCGCGGCCACGATACTTGTTTTCTTGCCTTTCCGAACTAAGGTTCCGTTTATGTGATTTCCATCGCCATTTCTATTGCCGTTCCCATTCATTGGGATGACTTGAGCCAACAAGTTAGAAACCAGAGTTGTGATTTGTTGTGCCAATTGTTGAGAAATAATCTTAGCTAGTTGGGCATCACCTCCATTGTTAGTGTTGTGGTCGGGATTGTGGTTGCTGCTCTCTTCTTCATGATTGTCACCACTGTCAATGCGAGTGCTGTGGCGTGGAGACATGATCTGTAAGGGACACAATGAAGTCTCAATGAGGTATGAAATGAATGAGGTAATATAAGGAATGTAATCATTTATTCATTAATTAAAACGAATAAACGAAAACGTTGACTTATCAAAGATTCCAAATTCTAATAACATATGAAGACATGCTTTAGCCTATAAGTGAACACTCATCCCGAGAATTCCCAGGTAGGCATCCGGGTCCCTCGTCTGATTGGGATATATGCGCAATGCCAGCCTAGACAGAAGACTCAGAATACAGGCGTTCACCCTTCCAGATTGCACGTGTTCGTTATTAAAATCTAGAACTTCGACGAGATCTCAAGGTGGTTCAGGTTAAACCTGAGGATTTTACCCTATTAGTCTAAGAGTAGATCCACTGTTGGAGAGCAGCCTTCATGTAAGGATGAAGGTAGGGATAAGAAGTAGGAGGGAGATAGAGTATAGCAAGTAAAAGAAGCAAGTACTTGTTAAATCCTATGGTTATAGACTAGATTATTTTTCTAATAACCTAATTCCCTATAACCATGGCTCTGATACCAATCTGTAACACCCCAACCGATGGCGGAAACATCGGGATGTCACGTAATGATGATTGTTCAGTAGCTCATGGTGAATATTAACTTCCATTAAATAATTTAAATGAATTACATACAATAGTTCTAGAATTTGTACATCAAATTAAATAAAACTATACACGTATCTTCAAGCATCAATTCAAATCTTCAAGCAAATAGAACCTGAAACATGTTAAGTTGAAAATGTTTTGGGTCAACAAAAGTTGGTGAGAATTACATAGGTTTTTGATAATTGAATAAAAACGTTGTGCAATTCATGTGTCATGTCAATCTAGTCCATATGTGAGAACATACTAGAAATAAATCGAGTGCATAACCAACCCTGATGACTGTTATAATATGATACATACCATACGCTCATGGTCCACTTGAATATGTTATACGATAACAAACACCCACGCTACCTTTGTAGGAGGCACGTATCCGGGTGGGATTGTCAGTCCAATAGATCTATCAATGTTTACCGCCGGCTTGTACGGAGTTAATGATTATGCTAGAATGGTGCTTACTCTAATCATGCTCAAGACATAATGCAACATAGAAAACACATAGACACATTGATGATTGAATTGCATAAATGATGTTGTAACATGTTTCACCCCAAAAATGGTGATAAATAGAAAAGGGGCTATGTAAAACTCACCTTGGTAAAATGTTATATCTGTTGAGAAATTTGGATAATTGTGTTGACCAAATGTATCAAGTATCACCCTATAATAAAGTAATAAATATGTCTAAGTCTATCTAGTATATAAATGTATATGTTCTAGGGCTTCGAATTGGGGATAAATGCTTGTTTGATTATTAAAAATATTCGCCAATTGAGAGAAATTTAGTAAATAAATAACCAAAAATCTTTTTATGGAATTTAAATTTAAGATGGTCACAATAATGTGTTTGAAGTATAAAAATAATTTTTATAAAATTATTTTCTTTAAAATAGATTATTAAATCTATTTATTACAAATTGTCAAACTTTAACTTTAATAATTAAAAATACTAAAATTAAAGAATTATTATTTTAAAAATCATATTTCTGTTCTAAATGATCAGAAATAATTTGTATAAAATTTTGGTGCAAAAATATTAAAAATTGGATTTATTATGATTTAATTATGACTAAAACTAACAAAAATTGATTAAAATATTAAATAAATGATTTTTCAGAAATAAAAATCATTTCTGAAAAGTTTAATGTTATAAAAACTTAAAATAATTTTTGTGGAAATTAATAAGATCGTTTTGATATTTTTATAGATTTTTATAAATAACATGGAATAAACTTGATTTATTTATTATATATATTAAATAAATAAATTTTTGAAAACTAAAAATTGGGTGTTGAACTTTTTCATCAGATCAACATAATATAATTTTTGTAGAATTTATAAAAGGGTTTTGGTATTTTAAAATGAATTTTACATATATAAATGGATGTATATAAAAGTTAAGCTTTTAAAAAAAAAGATGGTGCTTGTGGGATTTGAACCTGCATCTGCAGTGTATCAAACCAACAACACAACCAATTGGTCTAGACCAGTGGTTGTGATTGTTCTCTGTTCTTAAAATATTAATATGTTATGCAAATTAGTGTTCTTCCCCAAATTATGATTACGAGCCCTAGCATTCTCAATTGAACAAATTACACAATGTTAATCTAATTAATCATAGGGGAAACACTGGGTAGATGCCGATGATCAAAACCCATCAAAAACATTTCACTTACAAAGTTGTTTCGAGCTTGATTGATCGGTCAACCAAAAAGTCAAACTGCGATCGTGAACACGTACAAATGATTTTTAAGAAGAAATGGAGGTTAAGAAGAGGAGTATTGGCGAGTGTAGCAGGCTTGGGAGCGTTCAATTTATAGGATAGATCACAGGTTTGAAGATTGGAAGGTTTGACCAACGAGTTAATGTTAAACGCGTTTAAATCAATTGTTTTGGTTAATTAGATTGAAATCATACGTGTATTAGGTGAATGTTAGGCCGGTAATCACGATTCAATGGTCAAGGATAATTAAACATGGCCAATTATAGCAATTCATGATTTAAAAATAAAAAAAAACTCGTTTTTGCAGCTGCTGCGCGTCCACAGGGAAGAACAAGGAGGGCTAAAGTGTGCTTAAATAGAATTAAGGTTGATATAAAACCAACAAATGTGTGTGGCTCAAGTGGTGGAGTGCGTGTGTGTTTGTATGTCTGGCTCCGGTTCGAGCCTCGGCGAGAACAAAAAAATTCTTTTTTTTTTTGTTTTTAATCAGGCACAAGGGGGAGAGGGGAGGAGAAGTGAGTTGGGCTGGGCCTAAAGGGCTTCTTGCTGGGCTTCTGGGGTTGGGTGATGGGCTGCAGAAGGTGGGCTTAGGTGGGGTAAAGGGTTCAATAATAATAGTGTTGGGTTGTAGGATAAAACTAAACATGTATAAATATATAAAATCTTGAAGTAAGATATATATATTTTTTTTTATTATTACTATATATACACACACACACACATATATATATATATATATGAATAATTATCATTGTTTTGGGGTTCAGAATATCACTAAAAATAATAGTAATAAGGCTTGTGGTTTTAATCCGTAACGTATATTCATTTAGTGCGAAATGTTACATGAATGTAGGGGTGTTGTTCAACCGTTTTTTATTTTTTCCATTTAACACACTAGTGACTTTACAAGAATACCCCCACATGTTCTAGTTAACTAATGATTATGAAACACTAATTACATAAGTGTCACTCATGTAATCCACACCATTAAAAATGTAATCCAATGGTTGTAAATACTTCCTAGACTTCGTAGGAAAACACTACTTTCTACACGAACCCCACCCTATATATATATATATATATATATATATATATGGGAAAAAATTTAGAAAACAAAAAGGAGGGATGCCAGGGATCGAACCCCGTTCCTCAACCAAAAATAAGCAGGATTAACCACTACACTACAGCAATTATGTTTATTTGTTTGCAACTTTAATATATATAAACTATGGGTATATAGGGTTGGGTTAAAATGAGAACTCCATTGAGTTGTGAGAATTAGAGAACCCTTATGGACCATTTGATCTTAATGATCCAATGGTTAAGATTAAATCTTGAGATTTTTTGTCTTTACTTGTTAATTAATATATTTTAATAAAATAAAAGTACATTAAGGGGTATTTAAATAAAACCACCATGAAAGAGAAATAATTAATATAATATTATTTTAATTTTTATTCAATTATTCCAAAAAATCATTTTTGAAAGGAAAATCTGATGAGGATGATCTACGATGATTTACACTGGTGTAATTATTTACACCAGTGTAAATCTGTCATACACAAACTTCTAAGAAATACGTTAGTGTAAAAAACCAAACAAACATATGATGAGGATGATTTAGACTGGTGTAATTACACCAGTGTAAATCTGCCATACATAAATTATTCAAAATTCGTAATTTTTACATTTGCTACTATGTCATCTGTCCCCCCGAGTTTTACACTTTTGTCAAATTTACGTTGGTGTAAAACAACACAAAAACATCGTAAAAAAAACTTGAACACGCGAACTTGCTCCCCAAAATGTTGATCATCATCGACCTCTCTTCATTGTCCACCCTACCGAATTTAATAAAACCACGAACTCAAAAAACTTGAAGATCGTCATCATTCGCCTCTCTTCGTTGACCTGCGCTACGCCCACCCAAAAAACACACAATTTCTTTACCTACATTCACATTACATCAAAAACATCTATTACTATCAAAAAGACCAAATTTGATCAAGCGTATATTTAACCAACAAAAATCAAACCTAAAAATGTATAAAAAATAACAACCAGTTTTTTCCAAAACATGTAATATGTATATAAATACGTATTACGCCGGTGTAAATAACCAACAAAAAACTCAAATTTCATCAAGCATATATTTAACCAGCAAAAATCAAACCTAAAAATGTATAAAAAAACAACCAGTTTTTTCCAAACATGTTATACGTATGTAAATACGTATTACACCGGTGTAAATTACCAATAAAAAACTCCATTATTAAAAATATTCATTTATTAATTTAATTTTATTTTTTTTAATTGATTTACTTTTTTAAAACAAAAAATCAAATTGTACTAACCATCCATAAAATTTGTATGATTTACACTGGATTAATTACACCAGTGTAAATCTGCAACACACAAATTTCTACAAAAATACAGTACTGTAAAAAACAAACTAGAAAGATGATAGTTTGTGGAATATGAAAAAACTACAACCAGTGTTTTACACCAGTGTTTTCTTACATCAAACTATGTATACATTCATATTTACGCTGGTGTAAAGTGGTGTTTAACATCATCATCTTCACAGGTCTCCTGACAAAACCCAAATTTTCAACATAAATATCTTATCTTTTCACCAATAATAATAATAATAATAATAATAATAATAATAATAATAATAATAATAATAATAATAATAACAGAAATAATAAATACATACTAATATACCAATGGTTCCATTTCTGAAGGAAAAAAAAATGCTTACAATTCATGTTTCCAAAAAATAGCACTTCCCCTGTACGAGCCTAGCACAAAAAATGAGATTTAAACAACATTTTGAGGAAAAAAAAAAAAAGATGCAGCAGGGAAGTGCATTTAAACCTGGTAAACTCCTTTAAATCCATCTTTGTGTAGCATTTTACTCAGATCCTTAAACCGATCAACCGCCCAAGAACCACCATCGACCCCCTCTGGACCACCATCATCAGCCCACCATCACCATCATCAAACCACCATCATCATCAACCCACAAATCACCATATCAACCCACCATCATCATCAAACCCACAGCCCCATGGAAACCCGTCGACCACCCCTCAACCACCCATTCGAACCACCCCCTGAAACCCACCCAAACAAACCATCCTAAACCGTCGAAACCACCGCCATCGACCACCACCATCACCTCTGAACCCACCAGATCTGTGTGTTTTTATAGAGAGAGAGACAGTTAGAGAGAGAGAGAGAGAGGTAGAGAGAGAGAGAGCCGGACCAGCTCCTCCCCCTGTCACCATCATCGGACCACCTTCCCCTTGGACCACCATCCAAGAACAGATCTGTTCTTGTGTGTTTTTTAGAGAGAGAGAACTGTGAGAGAGAGAGAGAGGTGAAAAATATTATTATTATTATTATTATTATTATTATTATTATTATTTAAACTCTTACTTGGGGTGGGGGTGGGGTGAGGTGTGATGGAGTGTTATTATTACTACAATGTCCCCAAGTGAATGTGTATAAAAGACTTTATTGCCCTTAATTAAAAAAAATACAAATAATTATAAAGATGATGGTGTGTCATTATGTGATTGGTCTACAGGAGTTCTCTAGTTCTCACAACTCAGTGGAGTTTTCATTTGAACCCAATCCTATAAACTATAACCCTTCTTCATCTTCTTCTTCCCCAAATGTTCTAAACAAGAACCCTAACCCTAGGCTTTTTTTCAATTAAGCCCAATGCATACAAATTATACTTCGATTCGATGGGGCTATTGCTCGACAATAATCATCAAACAAAATGGCAACAAAACAAAGTACTTACAAACACGTTCATTGAAGAAATTGAAGAACTAAAAACTGAGCATAAGGTCCGAAAATTATGAACTTCCCTTCACGATTTCTCAACGTTTCTGGTGAGTTTAGAACGATAAATGGTGCAGAAAAATGATGGTTCGCTTGATTTATAGAATTGTGGGTAAAAAAAACGGCTTGAATGACTAAAGATTATTCCAACCGTTACAAACCTTTAAGGTTCGATTAAACTCGTTTTAGACTTGTTTATTATCGCTTTTAAGACCCGAAACGGTTAGAAACACATGGATAAATGATAGGGCGTAATTAAAAACGGTTACAAGCCTTGAAATGGATGTATACTACTTGACCGGAATTTTAATCCAGTGATCGGAATGTGTGACCGGAAAAACGCAGGTAAGGAAAGAGAGGAGGGAAGGTTAATTTGAAACTTTCTGACTTTGGCAAAACAGGGCCCTTAAGTTCTAACTAGGTTACTTTATTAAAGTCTTGGTTAGTTTTTCTTTGTAAAAACTTAACTAGACTAACCAACTTTAAATCGAAACTTTATCTTTTAAACTAAAATAAATTGAACTTTTATAATATCACATGATTATACGATTTTGGTACGTTTTATATGTCAACACGTACGTCTAAAAAATGTATTCATACACCATTTTAAAAGACAAGTTAAAATAAAATAAAATAATAATTGTTGAGAACTAGATATGAACATCCAAATTTATGAAAGGCTAAAATTGACAACCCATTAATCATTAAGGATGTAGGTTGTTACATGTACATAATCATCATGTAATGTAACAAAACCACGTAAGGTAATACAAAAATACACATAGCTTGCAAAATATTTTTTTTTTATAATTTAATAAAACTATAACATTATCCTGCTCAAATTAAAAAGAATGAAATGCTCGTTAATATGGTGTAATTTAAAAAAAGAATATTAAGGTATAAAAAAGTTATGGGCGTTTGAAAATCGTGAGGGAAGTGAATTTATAAGCTAACAATAGGTATGTTTGGCAAAATTAGCTGATGGCTGATAGCTGAAAGCTGGAAGCTGTAGCTTTTTAAATATATTTTGGTATTTGGTAGAGTAACTAGAGCTTTTAATAAAGGGAGAGGCTAACGTAAAAAAGTGAGTTATTGTAAAAAGTGTAAGAAGCAATATGGAGCGTAGGATTAAATTTGATAATCAGAGGCACGATGGTAATTTCTTAGCGTTATTAATGTTCCACCCTCATTTTTAAAACGGCCATAACTTTTTTCATACGACATTATTTAAAAAAAAAAAATACACCATAAAAACAAGCTTTTCATCATCTTTCATTTCCATATCATATTGCTATACCTTTAAGAAAAAAAAAAATTGTTGGGTTGATAGTACTTGCGTTTTATTGAGGGTATACTTGCGTTTTAGAAATGCAAGTTATAAATGATAAAACGCAAGTTATACATGCTAAAACACAAGTACCTAATATCAAGTTTTTACATTTAGACGCAAGTTATTATTGTTTAAACGCAAGTATGTAATATCAAGTTTTGAGAATATGGGATTCTTGGACTGAAGGAAAGACCTGCATAACACCAACAAGTGGAGATGAAGGCACATCTCCAAAGACATAAATACACACAGTAGACATAGTTATCAAAAAGTATGACGCACTTTTTGTGATCCAAAAAGCACAAAGCATAAAAAAAAGCATAAAAACACATCACACAGCAACAAACTCAAATCAATCAACCAAACTATGATCCAAATAATTAACAAACAACAACAATAATAATAAAGACCAATGAAGAAAAGAAAACTGACTAGTGATTACAAGAACTCTGGGCTTTGCCATCTGACCCTTGCCAATTGTGGCTGGTTTCCCCCAAATTCCTTGACTTTTTGCCACCCGAATCCATAACACAACCTTCTGTCTACTTCCCTCCATTGCACTTTTACATGCTCGCCGGAGTTCAGCATCGTCTGACTTCCCCATGATATTAGAAACAAACTAAAAAACAAAAAAAGCTATTATTACATTCAGAATGTTTAAACGCAAGTAATAATATCAGCTGTTTACATTTAGACGCAAGTACTATCAACCCAGCAAATTTTTTTTAAAGTATAGCAATATGGTATGCAAATGAAAGAGGATAAACTGTTTGTTTTTATGGTGTTTTTTTTTTTAAAAAACAATGTCGTATGAAAAAACTATGGACGTTAAAAAATGGGGGTGGAACTCAACCATTGTGGGTTATACCTATTTTGCCCTGCTCCTCCTTTTTTAGAAACTCAACGTATACTTTTCCCATTTCAATCCCATCCATTGATTTATTTTTGATCAAAGGCCCAAAATACTTTTTACATTTTGTACGTTAAATTACTTTGTACTCTAAACTTTCTCTTTAATAAAATGTATAAAATGACCACAACGAGCATTAGCTAAAAACTTGTACGCATGTTTTTTTTTATTTTTATTTTGTATGATAGAATGGGTATTTATGTCATTTATTTATTAAAAGCTTGTAGCTAGCATGAATTTTTTCTATTAACCTAAAAGCTTGAAGCTTCTTCAACCAAACACGGCTTTTTATTAAGTAAAAGTTTTTTCTTAAAAGCTTGAAGCTTGAAGCTCTTAAAAGCTCATTGTCAAACATACCCAATATTAGATCTTCCTATAATACCACAAACTTTGAATGTCTCCTACACATTGTACGAATTAGATCTCTTGCACAGTAATCCTCCCATTTTCTCTTTATATATATACACACACGCCATCAGCTCACTGATTTATACAGTAAATGGGTATTTTTGTATGGCAGCACAGTTTACACCTTTTGTCACGGCTTAAGACTAATTATGTTTATAATGCCATAGAATTATCTGGATACGATTAAGGTTTAAAGAATGGGATGCGGACCATTTTAACCCACAACCTTTTTTTTCTTATTTGTAAATGTAAGGTTTAATATACCATATCCAATGTGAATGCTTTTAGAGGGTGTTTGGGATTGAGTTTGGAAATGTAAAAGTGCTTTTGGTCAAAAGTGCTTATTGGTTTATGACTTTTTGAAAAAGAGTTTTAAAAAAGTGTTTGGATTAACTTTTGGATGAGAAACGTCAAAAAGTCAATAAATTGTCTTTTTTTAAGTGTTTCGCTTAACTTATTGTGAATATTGGTTGTATAGGTGGTAAATTTGTAATTTTTTTTCCAAAAGCCAAAAGCCAGGATTTCTAACTTTTCAAATACAGCTTTTCCACCCTTAAAAGGCAAAAGCCAAAAGTCAAAACAAAAAGTACTTTTTAGTTACACAAACAGCTTATTGACTTATTTGCTTTTTGTAAAAGCCAATAAGTCAATAAGTTGTTTTGAAACTCAATCCCAAACACCCTCTTAACCATTGTTTTAAGAATCGGATCAGATGTCAAACTGGTCTCCTTACCAATCCATTGGTCAAACCAGTTCAACCAGATATAAAAACCGGATGATATCCTAAATAATATAAAAGGTAAAATAGGAATATTTTAATTAAAATCCGATTCCACCCCCTCAAAATCTCGGTCCGGCCAACCAGTTCTCGGTCCAAACTCCCAGTTCTCATCCCAACTGTCCAACACCCTAGACCGGACCATCTTAGGTTCTGGTTCTAGATCCGACTGGCTTGTTTGGTCCGGTTTTAAAACATTGCTCTTAAGTAAATGAGTAAAAGTAGAAAATGAACGAAATAAAAAGGTTCTAACTTCTAACATTTCCAACTTTAGACTAAACAAATTCCATAAAACCTTATAAATTATATTATATTTGAGTAACACGTATATGTCATCTAAATTGTCATCTTCATAACTTTTTTAGGTTATTATAAATTAAAACTCAAATGATATATAAATGCCACACATTGTTTGTTAAAAAAACAATACCAAGTTAATTTCTAGCAAAAACGTCAATGACACACATTTTCTTAAAGCAAATTTCCCAAAAGGTTCAGAAACATAGAGAATATGCAAATGCCATTGTTAGAGTCACATGAAATCCACTTTGTGGTGTGTGGTGTACACGAAATACAATTAATACTAGGTTATAGCTAGTTATAGAAACAGGCTGGTTACAATGTAGTAATAATTAAGTGACAAAAGAAAAGGAAAGAATTAAACATATATAGGGGTCATTTTCACCTTCACAAGCGTCCCATGATACCACATTAAAGACAACCTTCTTTACAACCTCTCCAAACGAATAATTATTTTATAATCTAAGATTATATTTTAATAGATAACTACGTGTTTTTAGATTAATCGTGACTTTTTTGTTCAATAAGTGGTCACCACCAAAAAGTAGATACTTTAGTTCCTAATTTGGTAATGATTTTTATACAAAAGACAAAAGAACTATTAGGACATACAAAGAGACTAAGGTTAGGCTATTGGGTATACAGACGAGGAAAAGCTTGCCACATAGGAAAAATGTGACTTGGGACGGGGCAGGGGGCGGTGTTGGTGTCCAGGACGGGGGCACGTGATTGGTGGAGGCATTGGTGGGTGATGGTGATTGGTCCGTCTCCAATGTTTCGGAGAGGACATAAGGGACGGGGGGGGGGGGGGGGGGGGGGGACATGAGACGGGGGGAGGACATGGGAGAGGGGTGGTGTTGGTGTCCAGGACATAGCAAAATGTGAAGAACGGGGGTGTACCCTGTCTGTTTACCTGTTAACCTTATGGGTTTGGTTTCCCCTTCCCTTTTTGTCTATCTTTTAGTCACCTCACTTTCTCATTCCCTTTCCTCCTTCCATTTTTTTTAAAGGGTGCAACGATCAAATAATAATGTTCACATTTGAACGGGAGGACAGGGAGGTTTCCCCGATTACACCGAATCAACATAAGATATGAGTTTTACGGTTCAATGACTTTAAGTTCTTGAATGGTTATTATTAAAGCACAATCATTAATAATTTAATAAAAAAGTTAAACCATGTCTTTATAAATAAGATTTTGTACTAATCACGTTGTTCGTTCTCCAAGAGAAAAAGTTTTCTATTAAAGATCATGTTCCAAGAAACAAGCAAATCAAACCACGATATTTGTTATTGCGGTAGTCTCCGTAAGACTATATTATTATTATTATCTATTATATTACGTTGACTCTAATGTGCTAAATTGTTTCCATTCTCATTTTCTTCATTCATGAATATCAGCGGCACTAGCATGACAAAATATTTGTGCTCTTTAGTATCTAACTATAACTCCTTTAGATGGTGTATTTTTCATCAAGACATGCAACGCATCATCAAACTTCCAAGCACTTTGGCTACTTTGGTTACTAACATGTCTTGACATGTATCTTAGAAGAATACTCAGACGACCTCTTTATTAGACGGAACACCCCCACCCCATTTGATGCCTTCATGTGTGAGTTATTATGATGCATTGGATTGTATACCGGAATGGATATTAAATATGTTAACACCCAATCAAAATCATGGGCTATAGAGTTTTGTTAACTTTATGGTGTACATAAATATCTTGTATTATCGTGTCCTTATGCATCAATAAGGTTGCAATCATATACCACAATACTACAAAGTTAATACATGAACATGAAAATATGACATGAAAGATGTGAAAATGATATTTCATGCCACATGCATGACCTAGTTTTGTGAACAAATTGACCACACATTAAATTGCTATTCTTTTACTTCAAAATGATTGAAGGTTTTGTACTTAACATAATCATACAAAGTTTGTTTTTTCACCTACTAAGTGTGATTTGGTAAAATTTAAGTATGCAAATTAATCATCCAAATTTCCATGACACTTATAGTATACACACACATATATATATATATATATATATATATATATATATATATATATATATATATATATATATATATATATATATATATATATTACTCATCTTTTATAGAATAATTAATGATTTCATTTTTTATGTGGGATGGCCGATTGTCCAAACTGGGAACATTTTTATTCACTAGAAGTTAAATCCAAGTTTTATTTTATTATAGAGGTGAATAAAGATGGTATGAAAACGAAACATATGGCCTCGGCAGGCCGCCCTCTTTCTCAACGTGTAAAAAATTGGTCCCCTCAAAATTGGTGGTAAAAATAAATAAATAAACAGTTTGTAATTTGAAGCGAAACTGGTTCCAACTAGGTTTGTCCAAATCGCTTGTCGTTCGCTCAGAAAATGCTCGTTAGATTTTACGCTCGGTTATAAATGAGCCAAACGGCTCGGTTCGATTTGTAAACGAGCCAATTACGCTTGGCTCGGTTCGGCTCGAATTATTTTTTAGAAATTTCTTATATATATGTAATGTAATTGGAGGTATATACAGAAATTACAATTATATTTATAGTTTTATACATACCACTTTATTAGGGTTGACTAAATATTTGCAAATATACAATTATATTTATACGTACAAGTCCAATATGACCAAACTAACCTGTCAAAAAACGACACAACCCGAACCAGTTTGAACCCGAATCATGTTTTAACATTTTTGTGGACCAATCCAAACCGGTTTAAATCCAAATTGCTTTTAATTTTAACCTGATTTGCGCACCTCTACCTCAAATTACAACGGTCCCTCAAGTACAACTTCAATGACATTATTGAACTATACTTGTAAGTTGTAACTAACATTCTAACAAAAACTAAAGGACCAATTATGTAAATTTAACCTCATTGGTGCTCTCTGTTTCCACTCACCACCTATATAAAAACCCACACATTCATCATTTGTCAATACTTAATAGTAGCCATCAAAACAATGACAACAATTCGTTGCAAAGATAATTGGGTCCAATTCAATTCTCATGAAAACCAATGTTTTGAAGAAGAAGAAGATGAAGAAGCATTATCTTTATCTGATCTTCCCACCACCAACCATAATATTAATATCGAGACACATCCGAACAAAGAAGACAATGATCAAGAAGACTTTGAATTCGGGTCGGGTCACACTGGTGGGGACTTGCGGGCACAGGAAAACATGTGCACAGCAGACGAAGTCTTCTTTCAAGGTCAGATTCTACCACTACGCCACTCCGTTAACACCGTTAGTGTTATCAGCAGTAGTAGTAACAGTAATAGTAATAACAGCAGAAGCAACGAAAATGACATGAAAAAGACCCGATGGAATGGGCCCGAGTACCGGGTTAAACCCAGGGTCCGAAACCAGTTCCATTCACACCCGAGTCCTTCACCGCAGATCCGAACACAAAGTTTTCGGACGTTTTCACGTTCTAAATCGAAAGCGACGTCGTTATGGAGCTTTTTACAAGTGGGGTTGGTTAAACCACAAGAAATCGAGTTGTCGGATTTGAAAAACCGGAGTAAGAGATCCGGTAGTCATAACAGCAATAGTAGTAGTAATAGTAATAGCAGCAGCATGAAGAGTACTAAGGATCAAAACCAAAACCAATGGAATAATGCTAGTAAAAGATCCGGAAGCTATAACAGTAACAGTAGCAGTAATAGTAGCAGTATGAATAGCATCAAAAATCAAAACCAAAACCAAAGGAAGAATACAAAAAACATGAAGAATACGAAAAACATGAAGAAGAAACAAAGGATGTTTTTGGGTGGGTGTAATTGTGCAACTGATTCAATCGAACGTACGATAAAAGAAAGAGTTCCAAAGGAGAAAACAATGGTCGGTGACGGGAGACAAACGGCGTCACGTCATAGGACGTTTGAATGGTTAAAGCAGCTTTCAATAGCTGCTACTACAAGTGAAGTTAATTGATTAATTGAGATGATTATTATTCAGCATGCTTAACTGGTTATCTATCATCAATCATGATTCATCAATCTTTCTTTCCGACAACTTTTTTTTGGAGAGATTAATATGACACTTTCTGAATTTTTTTTTTTTTTTAACTATAGGTTTTTTTTTATGGGTATTATTATTGACTATTGATTATGTAAAGATTGTAAACAAGGATTATGACTCATTCATGTAGTAGTAATGTTGTTTAGAAATCATTGCAACTAAATGTATGTTTTAGTATATCTAGTTTTCTTTGAAGAAATGTGTAAACAACAACAACAACCTTACTCGGTAAATCCCACGCTTAGCAAAGCTAAGAGTAGGGTCTTGGGAGGGTGAAATGTAGGCACAACTTTACCCTTATCCTATCAGATAAAGAGACTGCTTTTAGAGAGACACCAAACTCGACAATACACAATCGACAAGCAAACACCACTAAAAAGTAAATGGTATAAGAAAAAAACATTGTATCTATATTTATTTTAATGAAATTACACGACAAAATCCATTAACTCAATCTTGATTAAGATCGAATGCATGTACATGTGAGGAAAAGAGATGAAAATGACTTGTTACTTTTAAAATTTTGTTAAAAATTTATACATATCATTTAATGTCTATATATAACATACTGCTATTTCATGTTGAACATTTTAATATGTAATAAGTCATTACTTTAAACACTTTTTTTAAGAATACGAATGTTTAATTTTTTTTTTTTTAGAGATCGAGTTTAATATAAAAAAAACTAGCTTTAGTGACTTTGTTTTTTAATAAGTCACTCTTTTAGTGTGAATTAACACAGTTAAGGTATTTTTGTACTATTTTAATTATATATGTAAGTCAAGAAAATTAGTAACTATATGTTAAGTCTGTCAACTTTATAATCTTGCATATTATTTAATGAAACTTGTTATTTTGAAATAAGAGGACATGTAACAAAATGGTTTGAGGAAACTAAGATTAACATGTATATAACTAAATAGAACTATACTATTTAATATGATTATAACCTTAGTAAGTGTATGGTTCATAGATTAATATATAATAGTTTATAGAAAAATATAACGTCATATAGCTTTATTGATAAGCACATTTTTAATTAAAATTATCCTAGCTAATCAGTGCATTTTGTTCTTATTACTTTTAGCTTGCAAGACCCACTTTTCAACTAAAAAAATATTTCTATGTAAGGCCGTAAGGGCGGACCTAACTTTCTCTATATATGGCTTGGTTGGGGAAACAATATTGTTTTTAAAAAATAAAAATAGAAAAAACAAGGAAGCACCCCAAACATAAAACATGTACTTGCTTAAATTTTAGAAGAAAAAAGTTTACAATTCAATATAGATATACACATTTTTACTATAATATATAAGTTAGACTACATGTAGTTTTCTTTAAGACCATATTGGATTCTCATTATCATCTTTAAGCTAAAAACATGGTTATCCATAAAATTTGCTAAAATAACCCGTCTTATATTTCTATTCATTTAAATACTATATATATATTTTTTTAATTTTTCTTCTACTCATAACCACTATAACACAAACAAAATATAGGGTAGGGAACAAATATATGAAGTGTATATTCACTTCCTCTATTTATTTTCTATTTTACATCATTGGATGTAAAAATTGACAAAAACATTAAATTATTTTATAAATTATAGGAATTTGTATGATATAAGGGTTTTGATATGAATGGTCGTGTACCCGAGTGATCACAAAAGTTGCAAGAAATCATACATGAAAAACTAGACAACAACCCCCGCCCCCCCCCCCCCCCAACCCACCCCATGAGATACATTAGAGGGGCGTCTGCGTACACACAATCATTATAACCCAAACAAAATATAAGGAACAAATATATGAATGTTGTATAACAACGACCTATTAACAACTAACATACAAGATATGTAGATATAAGAACATGGATTAGAAAGAATGGAATGATTCATTCTTATTGATGTGTATCATAACAATTACATGAAGCCTCTATTTATAAGGCTCTTACATTAATAAATAGGATACAAAGAGATGGGAGTTGGAATGTGGATAGTCATCATAATAACTTATTTATAACACTCCTCCTTGACTATCCACATGATGATATAAGAAAATAATAAAGTATACGCTTGGTGACGCTGCCTCGTTAAAAACCTTGCCAGGAAAACCCAGTGGGACAAAACCTCAGCTAAGGGAAAAAGAGTGCAGGGCGTATTACTCTTCCCGATACTTATGGATCAGGTATGTTGCCTCATTAAAAACCTTACTAAGAAAACCCAATGGGACAAAACTTAGTTAAGGGAAAAAGAGTGCAACTTGTATGATACTCCCCCTCATTTGAATATGTATCATTTGAATGATGGTGTCGATCTTCTAAGAAAGTTGCTCAAAGTTTTGTAGTCAGATGATTTGCATTCTTGATTACTTGACATGAAAATCTTTAAGTTGAATCATTGATGTATGATCTTCATTCCAGAATTTTAGTCCCTGCTCTCGTAAGTGCAATTCTTTATATTGAACTAATGCTGCATCCTCTCGTAAATAAATGTCACAAGATCAACAAATGTGATGTGTTATATTTCCTGCATCTACAAGACTAACCAAACTTGTTTTCATGGGTTAGTAAAATATAATCAAATATCGCTCATACCTGAAGTATTTGTTTTAACCCATTCCGGTGTCTCCTCGCTTGACATAGGCTATGTTATGATAATAAGTTCATGTGGAAGATATAATAATCATGCATAACTAGCAAGACATATACTAATGTACATGTATATTTAACTATGGTACTTGTAGAGTGAAAATTTCTACTTTGGTAGGAGATAAAATGAATAATTTTCCATATCAAGTAATTGGACAACCTTTAATGCACTTTAAATATGAGCTATGTCCATTGTAAAATGTCCCACCATCTTTTCAAGATATACTTTGATGGATTGGTAAACATATCATTACATATATACTCGAATTATAGGTCAAGCAATAAGTGCACTATGTTAAGGACTTTCAAAAATCCCCCTTTTAAAAGTTCTACAGAGTCTCTTGATAATGCTAAGACATTATCACTGTAAACTGCGAGTGAACTTTTAAAAGAAAACTTTTGATACAAGCTGGATAATACAATCAAACTTATGTTGCTTTTTATCGGGATATCTCATGAGTTTTATAACACTCATCCCCCTTATTTTAGTCCATACATATTATATTACCTTTACATAATACTTCTTAAGGTATTGATATCAATGCTGCAGGCATCATTAATCCATCATGGACTTTTCCATCTTGACCAATAACGCAAGTGCATTAACTCTTCAATCAGAAGAACAATAACATCTATTTCTCCAATATATATTGTACCATTCTTATTCATTAAAGTATCATAATCACCAGGTTCAGTTTATCACCTGTGGTGTATTGGTGCACAATAATTACATCCTACGATGTTTCATATTACATTTTAAGCACTCAGTTGCTTTAGGATACTCATGAGGAGTTCCACTTATATTCAATTCAATCATATAACAAACATAACATATTCAGAATTGAATCTATTTATTCCGATTATAACGTTCTCAAGAACTTACGTTACAAGATTTTGATACATTAAATCCTTCATCAGGTATTTTCATGTAAACTTTTAGTGTCAAGTAAATCATGATATTTATTAGACGCATTTCAATTCTCTGTTTGCATTACCAGGCTAATAAAATATTGAAAAGTCATTGCATCCACCACTGGAGAATGTGTCTCCTCATAATCAATTACGGGTCTTTGCGAAATTCTTGTGCCACCAATTTTACCATATATCATTTTCTTTTCAAATGTTTATTCGCACAAAAAACCTTTTCGTGTCTATATGTTTTACAACTTTTGTTGTATGGACTGCTGGTCTAAAACTTTCCTTTTCAATAGAGAATTCAACTCTGCCGTATTTGCGTCTTTCCATTTTGGCCAATCATTTCTTTGTATTCATTCATAGGCAGATCTTGATCCTCATTTTAAGCGCTACATTACATAAAATTTATAACGACGTCGATTTTATTTCGATTCCATACATTTTGTAGACATGATACTACATAACGAGATCTATTTATTTTCAGGTACCTGAGGTTCTTCTGGAACCATCATGTTTAATGTCTCTTCAGGAGACTTTTTTACTGTAACCTCGACTTGACCATCTTTATTACTTGCTCCAATTTCTCGAGTATTTTTTTTATTCTTTGGAATCAACTAGTCTACCACGCTTTAGGCGTGCAAAAGGCTTATTGCCAATATACGATTGTCCTTCTTGGACACTCATCTTAAATGGAGCATTAGCAGTTAGTATATGTGACTTGATTAGCTATTCATCATATTTAGATCAATAAATGCGTCTGGTAATTAATTTTCTAATCTCCGTGAATGAATTATCCTTTAAACTTTTGGTCCACATTGTTTAGTACGAGGATCAATGATATTCATTCTAATTCATTTCTATTTCCAACTGCCTTTTATCTCCCCCTGATTTTCGGAATGTTAATCCATTGAGATGGATATCAATTAACTGAGATGTAAATAAATCTCTTGTTGAAAGCTCTATAAATCATCATATATTCCCAATCACCTTTTAAGGTCCCATCTCCCTGCGTCGTGGTGGATCAATTTCAATATATGTCGCACAACAAAAATCTTAGATGGACAATATTTGGTTCCTGATCAAAAACCAACTATAATGGGGATAAACTATTACCATGTATTGGCTTGATGTGAATAAATGTTACTGCATGTAAAATCAAATGTAAACATGAACTTTTGCTTTCATGATCATTGACATTGCAATCAATAGTAGACGTTTTAGTGACCATCTCAATGAAAGCAATATTTTTATGAACATAAGCTATATGAAGTTCAACGCTTATTCCAATGATCATTATTATCTTGGGAATTGATTAAATATGCCAATCTAGAATAATATGCTTGTTATCTTATTAGCTAAGCAATAAATCAAGCAAACTTCAGGTTGCAAACTTGATAACCATTTGGACGATGCATCGATTTTAAATACTAAATGGTATCATGTTAGGATATGCGTATCCTTTAATCAATTCCAAAATATATAGTGATACTCACCCTACTTTATATGGCAAATATATAATTTTGCTTAAGAGCAAACATTACATGCTATGTATGTGACATCCGTCACCCTCGACTTTCATCTAACTGACAATAATATGTTCACATCATGATCGACTCGGCGTGGTCTTACCGGTCACGCCAATTAATTAAATAATTATGATCCATAAACTAAACTTCTAGTTTATGATCGAATATGTATTACTTGCACTTATGTAATACAAAACATATGATATGAAAGAATGTATTGTAACTTCAATATTCGAACCATCATGTTATATAATCATTCCTTTTATTTGCCACATATGGTGGTCAATCTCATTAGTAACATGATCATTATTGCATTTTTGATGATCAATCTCATTAGTAACTTGGCTATTATTATAATCTTTGATGGTTGATCACATTATGACCATCATTGCAACTTTCTCAATTATCTCCATGATCATGGCAATTTCAATTATTATTATATAATCCCATTCACTTCAAGAAATGGAGTAAAACCAACCAAGCTTTATTACTTTCTTGGACATAAGAATATAAAGTCATTTCAAACTTTTCATACCCTTTCAATGGTATTGCTACTTCAGGAGCGTATTTGAGGTATGAAAAGTGAAATTCATTCTATCCAATTTTCCCATATAAAATTGAGAAGTAATTATATTTCCTCAATTACCATGATCATGGACTTTACACTGATCATTATATCATCACATTCACTTCATGGAATGGATTATAACCACAAAATGTTCATGGTGGAATCATTACAACTTCCTTAGTTATATACATGATCTTTAACCTTTATACCGATCAATTTCATCACATTCACTTCAGGGAATGAAATAGAATCTGAAAACATTCATGGATATTCATTCCTTTTGGACGGATATAAAGTCACTTCAAACCTTTTACCCAATTTTAATGACATTGCTACTTTAAGAGCATATTTGAGGTTTGATAAACAAACAAAATTTGTTTTATCCAATTTCCGTCATATATAAACTTTTCTTCACATAACATCCGTGGATAAGTAATTATATGTCCAAGTCATATAATATTATCGGCCCAACATCTTACGACTTTTATAACATGATAAAGAGATACAGTGAGCATGGCACTTTGATGTCAAATCTAAGCAAATTTCTACTCTTTATGGAGGGTGACAATAAACCACAACTTTAGTTTAATTGTTATATTTGATATTATGAATATAAAGAAATAATAGCATGTATATAATACATAATGTTATAGCATGTCACCATATAAAAACGAGTTAGAATAAGCCTTCATGCCTTTATGAAATAAGAAACTTTTCATCACCAATAAACAAACATAGATAATTTATGTAATAACTTATAACGGTATAACTAATCATAAGAATATGATACATACAAATTAATGTTTGCCCTTATTTTAAACATATCTCTGTAAAGTCACCATGATAAAAGTATGACCAATAACTCTTTTTGTATGATATGTTTGTTCTACAAATATACATATATCTTTTTCCATACAAATATTTCAAATCTAAACATGGATACAATAATGTTTACAAATATCATGGTAATTAAAACGATGATGCCATCAGTTGATTTAAGAGTACTACTTTATAGATAAAAAAAAATGTATACATTCAGTTTTTTATACCACAATCAATGAATTTATAATATTATGTGATACTAACCATGTCAATGTAAATAACTAAATGTGAAAGGTCACGCGAGTCCAACATAACTTTTATACTTACTTTAGGGTCAAATCAATTACATGTAATAGCGTACAATCATTTCATGTTAAAATTCAAAACATTAACATGCACTTTAAAAAAAAAACAAATAATTAACACAACTGAAATCAAAAACTAAAAACAAATCTAATAATATTGATTAAACCAATAAATTAATATATATCTATATCTGGGGATAAAAGAAGTTATGACCAGTTATAATATAATTCACTATACATGTTGAAATATAAAACATGATTGAACATACTTTGATGAAATACCAAATATAAATCTCCATTTAACAAAAAATCGTATTAGTTATAATATGGATTATTTAGGGAGATTAAAGAGAATAACAAAACAAATCTCTAACACAACCCATAATTGTATGAATTACAATATGGATCATGTATGTGAGAATAAAGAATAATGATAAGTTAGATTATGTGGTATACCTGATGATGGTGCAAGCAGTTCGTGCTGATAACGTGTTGTATAACAACGACCTATTAACAACTAACATACAAGATATGTAGATATAAGAACATGGATTAGAGAGAATAGAGAATGGAATGATTCATTCTTATTGATGTGTATCTAACAATTACATGAAGCCTCTATTTATAAGGCTCTTACATTAATAAATAGGATACAAAGAGATGGGAGTTGGAATGTGGATAGTCATCATAATAACTTATTTATAACAATGAAGTGTATTTTCACTTCCTTTATTTATTCTCTATTTTACATCATCAGATGTAAAAATTGACAAAAACAGTAAATTCTTTTTATAAATTATAGGAATTTGTATGATATAAGGGTTTTGATATGAATGGTCTTAGATATTAAGTTGTAACAACCGGCAAAAATAAGGTAATTCCGTACAGATTAATTAGTATATGATTAACGTAATTAAATGCAATTATGTGTGATTTAATTATCAAGGCCTTAGGAGATAGCAATTTCCAAATAGTGCATAGGAATGCATACGTTTAATGGTAAAACATGATTGGATCATGTGCGAATAAGCTATCCGGTATGGACGTTGGCAATTACCCGGTAATAATTAAATAAACGAAAAGGATCCCGGACACCCAGGATATAAAATAAGGGGTATTTTCACGAAATATAATAAGTTTTGGAACTCCAAAACCATAAGTGAAAACGTCTTGTACAAATCTCCCGGTAACGAATAAATTGCGCGTACCGCATCCGATACGCGTATAACTCATAATTTCACCCGGCAAAGGCCTAAATAACCAATCAACGCTTAAATTAGACTATATTTAAGGGTTATTAAAGGTATTTTTAATGTCCGAATAACGCGCGGTTAAAACCCGAAAAATACCCGAACGACACCCGAACGACGGGGGATTTAACTTAACAAATATTGGGTAAATATTTGAAGTTGTGGACCCCACCTAGACCCACACATGGGCCGGCCTAAAGGGGCCATAATATAACCATGCAAGTGGTCTTAATAATAATCACCTACTAACCTAGAAAGATAAGCATGCATGGACAAAAAAGGAGTAAGTACACAAAGCATGCAATAATATTGCTTTTGTGTAAGAACTTGCGGCCCTATGGCCAAGCAAATCCAAGACAAAATCAAGTATATCACAACCTAAACACATCCACTTGCTAAGCAAATCCTACATAAAGATCTCATGTATAATCTTGGAAGGATTATAAAGGAGTGCAAGAGTTGACATATCCATCTTAACACTCAAAAATCTTTCCCACTCTCTCTCTCAAACCACACGGCACACACACACACATTTGTAATCTTCCCAAAGATCCTAAGTACACATATAATCTTCAAGTAAATCTTACAAGATCCATGGAAGATTACATGTGATAATGATATATAAACATGTGTTAGACACTTGAAGAAGCAAAGCAAAAACTCTCCTTTGTTCTTCTCTTTGGCCGTGGGTTTCCCCTCCCCCATACACATTCTTCTTTCAAGTTTTTACATCTCCAAATCACTCAAAACAATCCATCATCCAAACCCCTATTGTGTGTTTCAAGCTTGGAGCTTAACCATTAAGGAAGAACACACTAAACCCCTCTCAAAATCCAAGGTTTTGTCTTCCCTAGCCTTGTGCTAGTAGTAAGCTTCTTAACCTTGTTTTTGATTATTATTATTCATGTATGTGTTCTTAGAAGCAAGTTGTACATGAAGGGGTTTAAAAGGTGGCTTTGAACATAATCTTTAATAGGTTTTACATGTGTAAAATGGAAGATTAAAGATATGAAAATAAACCATGGATTTGATAATGATGATGTATTAATCTTGAAAATATGTAAAGTTTGCATCTAAAACTAAGTAGGATGATGTTTTGGTTAAAATTGTAGAATAAACTTGAATATGTTAAGAGTAACTTTAAATCATCTTATTATGATCATACATGGTGTAATATGTGGTAAAACATGTTAGAAGTTCATGAATGAAGATGATGGAAAATCTAAGTTAGCTTACTTAGATGAATGATATTTTGTTAAAATGGACAAATACATAAAACACACACATAAGTAGTCTTCCACATGAAATACAAGACTAACATAAGTGTTTTGATACAAAAATAACTTACCAATAAAAAGTTGAATCTTCAAAGTTTACTATTTTGAGTGAAAAATGTTAACTTTGGAAGCTAGAGTGGAAAAATGCAACTTTTGGAAGTTAAGGGACTAAAGTTGTAACTTTGAAAGTTAAAGGACTAAAATGGATATTTTAGAAACTATTAGTCCAAAAATACAAGTATGGAAAGTTCGGTGTCAAAAATGTAAGTAATAAAGTCTAAGGATGATTTTTGTAAATACTAGTAGAAATACTTGGGTATTTTGTGTAAAAGTGTATTTTTGAAAGTTATAAAAATACAAAGGGTTTTAAAATAAGGATTTTTATAAAATAGAGATTTTATAAAAATGTTAAGCAAACTTGAGAAACTTATACAAAAATGAATACCTTTATATAAATGGGAATATAAAAGTATTGGAAGCATTTTTGTATCTAAGTTAACAAGTTGGGCTAAAATACAAACCTTCCAAGTAACATGGGTTAGAAATGTGGATAATATTTCTATAAAACACATGTTGGGAAAGACTTGGAAAATTGATTAATCAAACTAAGATATCGAACTAAGACGCGTTAACGAACCGTACACGGACATAACATGAGGAAAATGCCATTACGGCAAGATAAGAAAATATATATTTTTAAGGAGTAAAATATATATATACACATCATGGGTGAAAAATGATAAACACTTTACTAAGTGTTGAAGGAGGTATTCGTGGGAGAAAAACATGACATAAACAAATAAGACGTTAAACAAACGTACATACTTAACAAGAAAAACTACACATTTATATGTATGTACGCTCGTCTCGGCAAAATTCTAGTATATCTACTTAATGGAAAAGTAGATATGAGGGAAGGAAAACGAGACGAGTAGACAAGGATACATATATGTGTATGCCGTACCAACAAGAACCTAGTATATTTATTTGAATGGGAAAATAAATATACGGTATGGTGAGTTGAATCGGGTGTTAAGAATATACAGTCGAACGACAAGATCTTAGCATATTTGTTTAAATGGGAAAACAAATGTGTGGCAAAGTGAGTCGGGTCGAATGTTGAAATATATATTATATCGAGCGATGCGATCTTAAGTATAATTATTTAAATGGGAAAATAATTATATGTTAAGTGAAGTCGAATCGATGATAATAAGGTACAAGTTAAGGAAATATTAACAAGATTAATATATAACTTGTAACACAAAGGGTAATCTAACGCCAACGAAACCTAGGATACGCGCTTAATTAAACGGGATTTGGAATAACTTGTGGTCGGGAGTTGGGTGTACAACTTGCCAAGGCACATGCACTATAGGAATAGTGACTTATACGTCTAGGACGTTTGTAGGTGCGAGACCCTCTATGCTATCTACTTAGTGAGCCAGACAGTGTTTCAGGTGAGTTTCACGGCCCCATTTTACTGTTTTAACTGGGGGAAAGATATGTTTGTCAAACGTTGTCACATGTTGAAATGTTTTCAAAGGTTAAAATGTGATAAGTGGTATGATGAGTACTTGAGCAGTGATCGCCACTCGGGGTTGAGTCCTCTCTTCCGTAATCATTAATTCAGGGAAATGAAACCGAAAGAATATTTGGATAGTACTATTGGTGCCTGACAAGGCCCACCCCTAATCGATAGCGTCGATTATGCATCGGCGTATGCCTGGGGTGCACGTATTCTGAAATTAAGTCGTTGGGTTCCGAGGAACGACTTGGAGCGGGGCATTATTATTAGTCTTGGTTTGGTTATGGGGCTCAAGGGATTGCTCATCATTACAGTTTGTAGGAGCTAGCTACTCCTTACAAAGGCCACAAGTTGTGCAGGTTTAGCACATGTTGTAGAAACGGAATATCGATCGACAAGATCCTAGTATAATTATTTAATGGGAAAATAATTATACGGTAAAGTGAGTCGAATCGATGGTTGTGAAAATGTTGTTGTTATAAAACTAAAACCTGTGAACTCACCAATATTTTATATATTGACGTCTTTTTAAACATATCTTTCAGGTAACTAAGTGCTGAATAGATATGGGGCTAGTGCGGTGGAATTCGGGATGTCGGATACTGGTCGGGATTTCATTCACTGTTACCTTCGGGTTGGAACATAAACGGAAATACCCACATTGAAACTTAATGTGCATCGCTTTAAGTAATGCCTTGTGCAATATTGTAACGAGATACTCATTTCCGATATTCTAATAAATTGATCTTTTCTAATTAAATATAGTTTGTGTTAATCTTGACTTTGATATACTTTCGAGCGTTGCGCCACGTGTTTCCGCCATTGGCGTGGTGTGACAGAAGTGGTATCAGAGCCAAGGTTGTAGCGAACTAGCATTTTTGAAAAATCTAGACTATAACCGGTTTTGGCTCGAAAACGAAGTTTTCAAAAATAAAACACAACGAAATATTTTCAGAAAAGAAAGAAGATTGTACATGGATTGTACAAGGGGAAATTCCGACCGACTAGCCTTGTGTGTCAATATAAGAAGTATTAGAAAATGCGGATAAGATGTTTATGTTGCTTAGGAATCCGATTTTCTGAGATTAAGTTAATACATATACGTAGTACGGATATTTTGCCAGTAAGGTTGTTGTGTCACGCTTCACATTAGTCCACACTCTTGCATCGATCACCGGTACCAGCAAGCGGAAAGAATGCTGTGGTCTACGATGAGCTCACTTGCTTGCCTGTAGACGGGATGATCGGAAGGACTAATCTCTATCGCGTTATTGGAGGTCGCCACGTTGTTTATGATTTAGAGGCGAAACTAGATCAAGACTTTGTTGTATGAACTCTCGGTCTTGGATCAGGAAGCTCGGAACTAGCGGGCAACAAGATTACCTGGCAACACAAATTATCATTACGGGTGCACACGTAATAATAGTTTGGGGTGCACGGTAACCTTGGTGGGCGCTGGGGCCGGGATTGGTGATCACTCCTCGTCTTAGTTGTTCTTGTCCTTTAGATTCAGTCTTAGTTTTGATTGATCAATGGGTTAAATGGGAGATCTCGCCGATGTTCCTTGATTTCGATCCTAGCAAACCTAATGAGCTTTCTTCGGCATCACCTTTAAGGTACGAGCACGGAAGAGCTCGAACGTCTACTCATTTGAGCAATCTGACGTAAATCTTCGCATCGGATAGAGACGGGAGACGAAAACTTCCTTGCATAGGAGTTAAATGCCTGGAACGATGCGAGGAATGCTAAACTTGGAACCCAGTGAAGACTTAGGGTGCGTCCCTGCTAGACTAGTGCGTCTAGAGAACGGGACCCTGCGTGGATTAAATATGAGACTCGTGGCCGTGTGCTGCGGTGTTATCATGGTGAATAAGTCATGTTCGACCTAACGCATGCCCAGGTTGTCTTAAAGGGTTGGATATTTTTTTTTTCTTCTCCGGTAGGAAGACAGAATCGAAGTTACGGGATTAGGAAGCTTGATCATCGTTATTCTGAAGGCTCGATAGCCTCGGCTGAATCAACAGTATTGGTTGCTTCCAGGCAGTCATGGACGGACAGTGAAATCGGCATGTCGCCTCACACATCCGCGAGTCATAGTGCTTTGCTAAACTTTGATGATGTCAGAATGTCGACCACTAATCATGACTGCGACATGGTTTGCCAGTGATAGGATGACGGCGTGTAGTAGAACAGCAAGCCCCAGTCGACAATGGACTCACTCGGATGTGCATATGATTAACTCGTGGGAAGCCACTACTCGGTGTATTGAGTATTCAAGTATGGATTAACAACCTTTGCAATAGCGCTGGATCATGTTCGGAAGATGAATTGTGATGGACTCGGCATGTTGGTACTTATGTCATACTACCTTCCTGAGGTGCAAAGGTTATCATAAGACTCCTCTATCTACCCCCTGTTTGTTTTTCAAGGATTGTTGGTGGTCTCGCTTCAGTCGAGGAACGCCAGAGTAGGCTCGTTACATGTACTGTGCCTAAATCCGTCATAAATCCTAGAAAGTGGAACCACACTTTGGGAATCGTAATCGTAAAAGTGTTCTGTGATTGTCAGAATGTTGCAAGACGCTTTTGCTGACATTGAAATCCCCCCTCGAAAATCGAACGACGGACTACTGGAAGTGGTCACGTTTATCTGGTAAACTTACCTATGGGACGGAAATCCCATGGCTCTTGTAGCAATAACATTCGTCACCCTCGTCATGACGACGAGACTAGTAATCTATTAGGGACGGCAAATGACGCAAAGTGCTTTCCATCAATCCCCATAGATATTGAGACGTTGCGGTGACTTATAAACTAAGGTTGCAAGGTCCATTCGTTGTGGACACGGTGACCTGTCTAATCTCTTGCCATATTTCGATACTCTCACGGCATGGCCTATCAGGAAGAAAGTTCACCGGCCTCGCTTGAGTGACAGAGAGGCATTCCAGCTAATTACTATCGGTGCTAGATAGCATGAGAAGAATGACTCGGCTGGTTCGCCAGAGTCGGTATCGTTTTCATTTTATCGTGGTGTATCGATAAATCGTGATCCTTCTACCTCTACTTGCTATGCTCATAGTGACCTCCATCCTTGTTATCGGGAAAGATGTAGGTTGGTTTCCAGGTCCTACGGATGCCAGTCACCACACACATAATAGCTACGACAAGTCTAAGGCTCCAGTCGAGCCTGACATTGTTGCTCCTATTATTATCCTATGGCTCAAACGAGTCCTGTCGACGCTATTAAGTGTAGCTCTCGCTGAGTTTGTTGTTGTCAGTGGTTCGATAGCACTCATCGAGCTTGATATCATCGTTTCTTTATTTGTTGTTGAGTTCATTGTTGTCGTTGTCTGTACAGTCCATGTTGGGCTTGATGATGTTATTCTATGGCTCTGCTCAGGTTGACGTTGTTGATATATTTGAGGCTCCTGCAGAAGTGAATGATATTAACGAAGACGTCTCTATGACCCTTTCCAGGCCGCTATGACCATCTATGTGTCTTTGTGGAGTTTGTTGTTATTAATTCCATTCTCTTTGAGGCTTTCATTGAACTACTAGTTATCATTCCTTGGGCTCTTAGGAAGCCTAACATTGTCAATGGTTCTCAGGCCTCAGTGGAAACTGTCGATGTTTCTGTTGCCATTGTTTGAGTGACTCCTAACAAGCCTATGGTCGTTCCCTCCATGAACAATATCGGCTTGAGAAGTCAGCTAAATTATGTGGAACCCGTCATTCCCATTCATGTTAGGACGATTGATGCGCCGGCCAACCTAACCATCCCTACCATTGGGCCTATGGAGGATAGGCTCGAGGCTGAAGGTACGGATGCAAATCCCACCTCCACAAGTGATCTGAGACGCACGGGGATGCGTGCTCACCAGAACGGAATTTTCTGTTGATGTGGACTGTGGATCTTCCATATTGAGCATCATATTGACGGGTGCATTCATGCTGCTGGGTTACCCCCAGCCATAGTACATGCTCGTTATTACATTATAATAGCTGATTGCGTATTCATGTGGTTGCGCTACATTGCTGATGATGCATTCCTAGTGTTTACTGCTCCTGCAGTGGTGTAGCCTTGCTGTCATATTTCTCTGTGTCATGCGGTCCTTATTACAGTGTTGCCTTGTCGTCATGCTTCTCGATTTTCGTGTCACTCCCGGACGGTGTACCCTAGTTGATGTGCTTCGTGGAGATGTTGCTGACATTGCCATGTTATTCCTACTGTCGTGTTGCTCAGAGGGCGTATTGCTACAACTGTTGGATTACCTCGATGACGTGATGATTTGTCGTCTGCATCGCTCTTGTTTCTCTCGGAATGGAGACATCGCCTAAACCCCTCGCTGCTGTCATTGTTCTATTTGTTTGATTGTGTAAGCGCCGACATTGAGCATGTAAGATTTTGGGCACTCAGCGGACTTTTTGGAAGTCATACTAAGGCACTCTAGTCTGAGTATTAGCCCATGTATTCCTTTGAGTCTCATGGTTGTTTGAGTAGTTGACCGAATCATGTGTCGACCCCCCTTGATATGCTCACGCATTTCGTGAGCGTTACATCTTCAGAATCTGAGGCATCGGTGACGCAGTGTCCAGCCTTAACTTTTTACGCGCTTTTGGGTCGACTAACCACACTTGAATCATGTCGGAAAGAAATCCCATGGTCCACACATGCCGAGGCGAGGCTCATCTTGGTGATAAGGGATTCCGAATACATCTCGGACCTGAAGGTATCGAGTAATTATGAGCGATATTATGATCTGTGCCTTTGGGACTAGCAAGAGTTGGAAATACCATTGTAGACCCACCCATGGGCGTGCATTAGTGAAGTCCCCGGTATATGATTCGGAGGTTTTATGAACCCCGAATCTAGAAGGGCGTGTAGCATTATCTACTCTATAAGGATACTACCCTATCATTATGAGATGGTCGATCAGCTCGACCCTTCGATTAATGTTGTTATTCCTCTAATGGAAGGTTTATCTTATCTTGGTGTCATTGAGTATATTCTTGGAATAGCCGAACTCTTTCGAGCTTGGGTTGATAGTGATGTTCCCAGTTATACTTTAACTAGCATTACTCACGCTAGAGTAAAATACTCGGTCCTCAACAGACACTGTGGAGACACCATAGTGATATGAGCTGCCAAGTCAGGGCGTATGGCACCAGGCTAATCAGGACAAGCTTGAAGGCTTACATATTCCGCCCATATGTGTGACTACTGAGGCATTGAATGGGATGCCTTATGGGAAGGCTCAGGACTATTACCTGTGGTGCGATATCAGTCGCTCGCTTGTTTAAGTAACGACTTGAGCGCATGAAGCCGTCAAGCCAAATGTGAAATCTATGCTAAATGCATGCATCTATGACCCGATTTCACCATTTACATAAAAAGATTCCGAAAGGATGGAACCTTCGATGAATGAGGGTTTCGGTTTCAGGACTCCTTTCACTCAGATCTCTGCATAAGATCTGAAGGTCAATTTAAGGGCATGTGGCCTGTATCATTCAGAATTGACTTACTAGGTTGCTAATGACGATAGAACACTAGTGCCTATGAAGCACATATAACAGAACTGGTACTGGATACCCATGGTTTGGGTAGCTACTGATGTTCTGTATACTTGTCGCAATGGGGGCCAACGTGTAGATATGTCATAATAAACCTTATACGTTGTTCATTGCGACAACAATTTATGATGTTTCATATATCTCTATTCGGTATAGACCTATGTGCTGGAAGCATCTTGTCATTGGTGTTGAGTCGACTCGTACTACTCAAGGATTGTGGAATTGTACGGCCCGGGCGTCATGTATACACTACTTACTATCAGGGAACTGAGGGGTGAAAGCGACGCAAAAACTTTCGACCTCCATCAGTCCCTACTAGGAACCCTAGTACCATTAACCACAATTGCTCAGGTGGAAGGTAGAAATTCAGCACCTAGAAGGTTCTAAGGAAATAAAGTCCCATTTTAAATATAGTTGTTCGGTCGACAAGAACCTAGTGTATTTATCTTAATGGGGAGGTAAATATATGGTAAAGTGAGTCGAGCCGAAGGGTTAACAAAATGGAACACCCGGCGAGGCTTCCAAGGGGACTTTTGTGTGGTACGGTAAGATCACCTGTTCGACATCACCATGACACCCGAGGTGTCTCGAGGTCGGATGTGACCCAAGTGATGAACGATTGTTGTTTGGAACCCTCTCATTCCGTACTCATCTGTGGTTTCGAGATGGGGCATACGGACAGTTACCTATACTCTCGGAGAGAGTTGTAGCTAGGCACTGAATCGCCAACTGCCATTATATCGGATTGTAGTAGTCATTCCGCCTCAAGTTCGGCAAACTTTATACACAAGCATGCGATACTCGATTTGAGACGAGTATGGCTTGCCATTTTCGGACAAATTAACGGTACTGGACGGAATTGTTCCGTGACGACACGATTGATGTGCGTGGCACATCAAATTCGTGTGCTTCATTGCCAGAAGTTCCTATGTAATAGGAAATCATCATCCCAGTATTCGGGGTGTACTGCTCGAAGCCCTTGGAGGGCATACGTGTAAATCTCCAGTGCGTCGATTGACAGACGGAGATAGATACATAACCTGGTTTAGGTTATTCGAGAGATGGCCAGTAGATCTTGCAGATTAAAGACTGTTTGGGTGAGATGCGAACCTATTAAGAAGTCATACGGACAAGGCGTAGGCCTTAAGAACTTCGGTCTAATAATAGGTTTTCACTGAGAGTCATACTCCGAGGAGGTGTCAATAAAGTTTGTAGTAGGCCAAGTTCCTAATACTTCGGTGGTACGGAGATATCAATCGAAATTGGTCTCGTAATGATTAAGCTCGGACTATCGTAAGAGCTTGGTGGGACTCTTAATGAATCCCGCAAGTCTGGCCTGAGGAAGTTTTGGTCAACTCCTCGACCGGCGGAAGTCCGGTTGACGATAAGCTCTACTATTTCGGGAAACCGATAGATGTGTCAGGGTGGGATGACCAAGAGCTTAGTCGGAGTTGAACTATGACATTGTGTTTGATAGAGCACTAAGCGTGAGCCGAGCCTGAACCTGGGCTCACTAGGAAAACAGGAGATCTCATGAAGCGCAAACACCCCGCCCTGTTCAAGGATACTTTTGTGATGGGTAACTTGAATTGAATTCCGGGACGGAATTCTCTTAACGGGGGGAGAATGTAACAACCGGCAAAAATAAGGTAATTCCGTACAGATTAATTAGTATATGATTAACGTAATTAAATGCAATTATGTGTGATTTAATTATCAAGGCCTTAGGAGATAGCAATTTCCAAATAGTGCATAGGAATGCATACGTTTAATGGTAAAACATGATTGGATCATGTGCGAATAAGCTATCCGGTATGGACGTTGGCAATTACCCGGTAATAATTAAATAAACGAAAAGGATCCCGGACACCCAGGATATAAAATAAGGGGTATTTTCACGAAATATAATAAGTTTTGGAACTCCAAAACCATAAGTGAAAACGTCTTGTACAAATCTCCCGGTAACGAATAAATTGCGCGTACCGCACCCGATACGCGTATAACTCATAATTTCACCCGGCAAAGGCCTAAATAACCAATCAACGCTTAAATTAGACTATATTTAAGGGTTATTAAAGGTATTTTTAATGTCCGAATAACGCGCGGTTAAAACCCGAAAAATACCCGAACGACACCCGAACGACGGGGGATTTAACTTAACAAATATTGGGTAAATATTTGAAGTTGTGGACCCCACCTAGACCCACACATGGGCCGGCCTAAAGGGGCCATAATATAACCATGCAAGTGGTCTTAATAATAATCACCTACTAACCTAGAAAGATAAGCATGCATGGACAAAAAAGGAGTAAGTACACAAAGCATGCAATAATATTGCTTTTGTGTAAGAACTTGCGGCCCTATGGCCAAGCAAATCCAAGACAAAATCAAGTATATCACAACCTAAACACATCCACTTGCTAAGCAAATCCTACATAAAGATCTCATGTATAATCTTGGAAGGATTATAAAGGAGTGCAAGAGTTGACATATCCATCTTAACACTCAAAAATCTTTCCCACTCTCTCTCTCAAACCACACGGCACACACACACACATTTGTAATCTTCCCAAAGATCCTAAGTACACATATAATCTTCAAGTAAATCTTACAAGATCCATGGAAGATTACATGTGATAATGATATATAAACATGTGTTAGACACTTGAAGAAGCAAAGCAAAAACTCTCCTTTGTTCTTCTCTTTGGCCGTGGGTTTCCCCTCCCCCATACACATTCTTCTTTCAAGTTTTTACATCTCCAAATCACTCAAAACAATCCATCATCCAAACCCCTATTGTGTGTTTCAAGCTTGGAGCTTAACCATTAAGGAAGAACACACTAAACCCCTCTCAAAATCCAAGGTTTTGTCTTCCCTAGCCTTGTGCTAGTAGTAAGCTTCTTAACCTTGTTTTTGATTATTATTATTCATGTATGTGTTCTTAGAAGCAAGTTGTACATGAAGGGGTTTAAAAGGTGGCTTTGAACATAATCTTTAATAGGTTTTACATGTGTAAAATGGAAGATTAAAGATATGAAAATAAACCATGGATTTGATAATGATGATGTATTAATCTTGAAAATATGTAAAGTTTGCATCTAAAACTAAGTAGGATGATGTTTTGGTTAAAATTGTAGAATAAACTTGAATATGTTAAGAGTAACTTTAAATCATCTTATTATGATCATACATGGTGTAATATGTGGTAAAACATGTTAGAAGTTCATGAATGAAGATGATGGAAAATCTAAGTTAGCTTACTTAGATGAATGATATTTTGTTAAAATGGACAAATACATAAAACACACACATAAGTAGTCTTCCACATGAAATACAAGACTAACATAAGTGTTTTGATACAAAAATAACTTACCAATAAAAAGTTGAATCTTCAAAGTTTACTATTTTGAGTGAAAAATGTTAACTTTGGAAGCTAGAGTGGAAAAATGCAACTTTTGGAAGTTAAGGGACTAAAGTTGTAACTTTGAAAGTTAAAGGACTAAAATGGATATTTTAGAAACTATTAGTCCAAAAATACAAGTATGGAAAGTTCGGTGTCAAAAATGTAAGTAATAAAGTCTAAGGATGATTTTTGTAAATACTAGTAGAAATACTTGGGTATTTTGTGTAAAAGTGTATTTTTGAAAGTTATAAAAATACAAAGGGTTTTAAAATAAGGATTTTTATAAAATAGAGATTTTATAAAAATGTTAAGCAAACTTGAGAAACTTATACAAAAATGAATACCTTTATATAAATGGGAATATAAAAGTATTGGAAGCATTTTTGTATCTAAGTTAACAAGTTGGGCTAAAATACAAACCTTCCAAGTAACATGGGTTAGAAATGTGGATAATATTTCTATAAAACACATGTTGGGAAAGACTTGGAAAATTGATTAATCAAACTAAGATATCGAACTAAGACGCGTTAACGAACCGTACACGGACATAACATGAGGAAAATGCCATTACGGCAAGATAAGAAAATATATATTTTTAAGGAGTAAAATATATATATACATCATGGGTGAAAAATGATAAACACTTTACTAAGTGTTGAAGGAGGTATTCGTGGGAGAAAAACATGACATAAACAAATAAGACGTTAAACAAACGTACATACTTAACAAGAAAAACTACACATTTATATGTATGTACGCTCGTCTCGGCAAAATTCTAGTATATCTACTTAATGGAAAAGTAGATATGAGGGAAGGAAAACGAGACGAGTAGACAAGGATACATATATGTGTATGCCGTACCAACAAGAACCTAGTATATTTATTTGAATGGGAAAATAAATATACGGTATGGTGAGTTGAATCGGGTGTTAAGAATATACAGTCGAACGACAAGATCTTAGCATATTTGTTTAAATGGGAAAACAAATGTGTGGCAAAGTGAGTCGGGTCGAATGTTGAAATATATATTATATCGAGCGATGCGATCTTAAGTATAATTATTTAAATGGGAAAATAATTATATGTTAAGTGAAGTCGAATCGATGATAATAAGGTACAAGTTAAGGAAATATTAACAAGATTAATATATAACTTGTAACACAAAGGGTAATCTAACGCCAACGAAACCTAGGATACGCGCTTAATTAAACGGGATTTGGAATAACTTGTGGTCGGGAGTTGGGTGTACAACTTGCCAAGGCACATGCACTATAGGAATAGTGACTTATACGTCTAGGACGTTTGTAGGTGCGAGACCCTCTATGCTATCTACTTAGTGAGCCAGACAGTGTTTCAGGTGAGTTTCACGGCCCCATTTTACTGTTTTAACTGGGGGAAAGATATGTTTGTCAAACGTTGTCACATGTTGAAATGTTTTCAAAGGTTAAAATGTGATAAGTGGTATGATGAGTACTTGAGCAGTGATCGCCACTCGGGGTTGAGTCCTCTCTTCCGTAATCATTAATTCAGGGAAATGAAACCGAAAGAATATTTGGATAGTACTATTGGTGCCTGACAAGGCCCACCCCTAATCGATAGCGTCGATTATGCATCGGCGTATGCCTGGGGTGCACGTATTCTGAAATTAAGTCGTTGGGTTCCGAGGAACGACTTGGAGCGGGGCATTATTATTAGTCTTGGTTTGGTTATGGGGCTCAAGGGATTGCTCATCATTACAGTTTGTAGGAGCTAGCTACTCCTTACAAAGGCCACAAGTTGTGCAGGTTTAGCACATGTTGTAGAAACGGAATATCGATCGACAAGATCCTAGTATAATTATTTAATGGGAAAATAATTATACGGTAAAGTGAGTCGAATCGATGGTTGTGAAAATGTTGTTGTTATAAAACTAAAACCTGTGAACTCACCAATATTTTATATATTGACGTCTTTTTAAACATATCTTTCAGGTAACTAAGTGCTGAATAGATATGGGGCTAGTGCGGTGGAATTCGGGATGTCGGATACTGGTCGGGATTTCATTCACTGTTACCTTCGGGTTGGAACATAAACGGAAATACCCACATTGAAACTTAATGTGCATCGCTTTAAGTAATGCCTTGTGCAATATTGTAACGAGATACTCATTTCCGATATTCTAATAAATTGATCTTTTCTAATTAAATATAGTTTGTGTTAATCTTGACTTTGATATACTTTCGAGCGTTGCGCCACGTGTTTCCGCCATTGGCGTGGTGTGACATAAGTGTACTCGAGTGATCACAAAAGTTGCAAGAAATCATACATGATAAACTAGACAACAATCCCCTCCCCCTCCCCCATGCGTACACACACTAGAGGGGCGTCTGCGTGATATGGTAAAAAACATAAAGACCGGTAATTACGTAAAATGTTAATTTAAAAAAATAAAAACAAAATTATTGCAATATCATACTTAAATAGTTAAATTAAAGAGAATGAAAAGCGAATTTTTGTGGTGTCATTTAAAAAAATAATAATGTATTAAAAAGTTATAACCATTTAAAAATTCAAGTAGTTGGTATAAAAGCAACAATATATTTATATTTTAAAAGATGTACATTACTTAAGCTCTTAAAATAATGTAAAATTAGAATTTTGTCTTTCTTTATATGTATTATATTATAATATAGTATAGATATATTGTTTTTTTTACTTTGACAATACATCAAAACTCATTGTAATAATGCAAAACTAGAAAGTTGGGTGGGTGCACCCAGATTAGAACATCATTGTGAATTTGTAAATGTGTTAAGACACGTTGGCCGCGTGGGGCTGTTGCGTCAAGATTTGCGTGAGGCTGTTGTGGCTGGGGGTAAGCACCGATGTTAAAAACTGATTTGCATTGGGTTGTTTGCGTATCCACAACAACCTTATATGAAGTTTACAAATGTAATGTTTGAGGCAAGAGTGTCAATAAACTTATGCCTCAAACATTGAGATGGTTATAAAACAATATTATTGTTCCGAATGCTTGTGTTCAGGCCTTAAATAAAAACTTATCGGATCATTCTCCCATGGTGTTCACGGTAATTAGCTCTAACTTTGGTCCAAAACCGTTTCGGATGTTCGATTCTTGGTTGGAGCGGCCCGAGTGTATTGAGGTGGTGAAGGCGGTTTGTGAAGATTGGGGGAACAGTGGGCCTTCCGATGTTAATTTAATGAACAAGCTAAAAAGATTGCGTGATAGGTTGAAGATTTGGTTTAAAGAATATAGCTCCAAAGAGCTTGAGGTGGAAGCTAGGCTTCGCAAAGATAGAGACGAGTTGGAATTGCAAATGGAGAACAAAGATCTTGAGGAAGAAGACTTATGGATTTGTTCCGAATGTAACAAAGAGTTAGACGTTATTGAGGCTCATAAGGCTCGAGATCTTAGATAAAAATCTCGAGTCAAATGGGCCGCTCTTGGGGATGAAAACTTGAATTTTTTTCACAACGTGGTCAACGGGAGAAAGGCTAGGAACTCGATTCATGGTATTATGCTTAATGGGGAGTGGGTTACGAAGCCTTCAATTGTGAAGAGGGAGGTCTTGTGATTCTTTAGAAGTCATTTCTCGGAAGATTTGAAGCACCGACCGATCTTAGTTTGTACAGGGATGAGGAAAATTAACGAGTTGGATGGTTTGGATTTGATTAGTGCTTTCTCAAAACAAGAAATTAAAGTCGCGGCTTTTGATTGTGGTTCGAATAAAGCACCAGGCCCGGATGGTTTTAATTTTCGATTCCTTAAGCGATTTTGGAATATGTTTGAAGAAGATTTCTATAACATTATGACTGAGTTTCATGCTTCTGGCTCGATCAGTCAAGGGTGTGGTTCCTCTTTTATTACTCTAATTCCGAAGGTCAAGCCTCCTTTGGGGCTTAGAGATTATAGGCCTATTTCGTTGATTGGGATGATTAGTAAGATAATTACTAAAATCCTTGCTAACCGTCTTAAAAGGGTAATGGGCCAAGTAATTTCAGATATGCATTCGGCTTTTTTTTATCACAAAGGTTTATCCTTGATGGTCCTCTCATGCTGAACGAGGTGTTGGATTTGTTGAAGAAGAGAAATAAAAAGGCTTTTATGTTGAAGATAGATTTCGAAAAGGCATATGACAATGTCAACTGGAATTTTCTTTTATCTGTTTCGCGTCAAATGGGCTTTCAGCCGAAATGGTGTGATTGGGTTAGAGGCATTTGTTTATCTTCTAGAGCCGCGGTTTTAGTTAATGGTTCTCCCACCTTCGATTTTGGTTATCAAAAGGATCTCCGCCAAGGTGACCCACTGTCGCCATTCCTTTTCTTGACTGTGATGGAAGCTCTTTCGTGGTTACTTGACAAAGCGAAGGAGGTTGGGGCTTTTAAAGGGATTAGTTTGGCGGATGGTGATGTAGAGATAACTCATTTATTTTATGCAGACGATGCACTTATTTTGGGGGAATGGTCTACCGAGAATATTAAGAGTATAGCAAGGATTCTTCGTATTTTTTATTTGTGTTCGGGTCTTCGTATTAATCTCTACAAGTCGAATATTTTTGGCATTGGTGTGGAGGATATGGATGTTGATAACATGATGGAAGTCTTGGGGTGTAGGAGAGGGGTTGTGCCGTTTAGTTATCTTGGTATCCAAGTTGGTGCTAGGATGACGCGTATTAGAAGTTGGGACCCGGTCATTGATGTTATTAGAAGTCGGCTAGTTTCTTGGAAAGCGAGATCCTTGTCCATTGGTGCTCGTTTAGTTCTTATTAAATCGGTTTTAGAAAGTTTACCCGTGTATTATCTTTCGCTTTATAAAGCCCCTAAAGCGGTTATAGATTCTATAGAGGCTGTCATGTGGCGGTTTCTTTGGGCGGGGACTAAGAATGAGAGGAAAATTGCGTGGGTGGCTTGGGATGTTGTTTCGGCTTCAAAGAAAAATGGGGGCTTGGGTGTGGCGAACTTACAAGAGGTTAATGATGCTCTTATGCTGAAATGGACGTGGAGATTTAAAAAAGACGCTTGTAGTATGTGGAAAAAGGTTATTATGGGGTGCCATGGCTCGGGCAGACCGTGGTCCTTTCTCCCTTGTGCAGCTTTGTCGTTTGGATGCTAGAGAAGCATTGTCAAGATCAGCGAGAGTAAAGATCCAAATGGTTTCCCCTTAAAATCGTTTTTTGTTGCGGAGATTGGGGACTGGGCTTCAATTAGCTTCTGAGGAGATATTTGGCTTCGAGAGTCCTCTCTCCGGCTGATTTATCCTAACCTATTTCGGCTCGAGAGACTTAAATGTGTCAAAGTTGCTAATCGGATTCACGTTATTAACGGTTATAAAACTTTGATGTGGGATTGGAGGTCAAATCCTTCTTCAGCCGAGGAGGTGATTGAGCTTTTTCAACTACTTAGCGACATTCATGATTTCTCATGGAAGGGTAGGCAGGATAAATGGACATGGAAACCGGAGAAGGACGGGTTGTTTACTGTTGCATCGGCGAAGAGGTTATTAGCTAAAAATTTCCAAGGAGGTAATGGTTCGGGGGTTAAGTGGAAGGGTTGGGTCCTTCTCAAATGTAAACTTTTGGTTTGGAGGATGGCTCTAAATAGGCTCCCAACTATAGCCGAGCTAATCAAACAGGGAGTGCGTGTTTCTGATACAGATTGCAGCTTGTGTCAAGATAATTCGGAGACTGCGATGCACCTATTTACTGGATGTCAATTTACTCAGGAAGTTTGGTTTCGATTGGAGTCTTGGACCTTATTAGGCTCCCGGAGATTCAGCCTATTGATAAAGATAAGAAGTATATCCTCCGGGGTATTATATACACTGCGTTGTGGTTGATTTGGATTGAACGCAATGATCAGATTTTTTCTAATAAGAAGAGGAGACCTATATATAGAGGTGGTGGAAAGTATCAAGTCGACGTCGTATTTTTGGTTTTGTAATAGATCTAATAGAAATATGGTAGATTGGAAGACTTGGTGTTTATGTCCGTTGGGTTGATGTTGTAGTCGTTTGTTTGCTCGTAGGTCCTTGTTTTGAGGCCCTTCGTATTGTTTAATGAAATTTTCTTTGCAAAAAAAAAAAGTTCCAAATTAGAACTTCACTTGCTTCTTCCCTCATGAAAATGAATTAACTTAATATATGATAATACAACTTTAATGGCTTCCAAAGCTTCGTATAATCTTCTTTCGCATGACTTGATGTAATTGTGTTAATAAACATTAATAGCTTGATTGTTACTTCATTTTCATGAGGAAAGAAGCAAGCTATTAATGTAAGTTTCCTAAAAGTTATTGTCACTACATTAATAGCTTGATTGTTACTCAAATCATGATATTATGACACCGGTGAAAAAATAATTGGACCCATCACTAAAAATAACCCTCAGTCAACCATCTATAGATCAGGTGGTGGAAATATACTTAACTTTTTCTTAGGAGACTTAGGTTTGATCCTCATCTGCATCAAATAGTGAGGTAATAATACGCAATGATGGTGACAAACCCACCGAGGGGGGTTCGATCCTGAGTGTCACCCCGGTTTTCTTCTGACTGTTACTTCAGCAAGGCAACTCGTGTGGAAACAGTACGGTTTCCGGGGGAACGCCACCAAGGCTGACAAGCCGGCTTGGATCCGATAGAACACGGAGTTTGGCCAGCCTTGGCAGGGTGACGACTTCGGTCGGCATCATTACAATAGGTCACTCATAAGAAAGTCACCGTTCATTAAAAAACAATACCCATCAGTTAACTTATTATAATGGTTTAGATAATTTATAATGACATAAGGTAATTATGTGTTCAATATATTTTCTAAATAGCTTGAGAACTTTTTAGAAATTACCCTATATATGTTAATTTCCCAAGTTTCATGAATAGTGCTTATTCCCCGTTTTATATATTCTTTATAAACATTGTTTTTCAATAGGATTACAAAGGTTCCTCCAGCCTGGTTGGGTGAGTTCTTGCCTTGTTACATAAAAATATTGTATGTAAATGTTCAGAACATAGTGATCAATGAACCTCTCAACATGACAACATGAACATTGTTGTTCGTTCCAGAAGTCAGAAGATAGTGCAAATACGTGTCTTAGTAGAAAGAGGGACGGTGAGTGGTCGAAATGGATCCAATGCGGTGTCAGAGGTGGTGGATTTATGATGGTAGCAATGATTGAAGTTTAAAAAACATTAGAGATTGTGGGGCTTAGGTGATGAGGAGGGCACGCTGAATAGAGTTATATAGTGTTGATGGACGCCACAACTTTATTGTTCCACTAAATATGGTTCGGAATGATGTCCATCCTACCTATACATTACCCATGTGTTTATACTTGAATTCAAATATTCATCAAAGTTCACTTGCCATTGATTTGACTACTAATGTTTTAAAACTTTATAAAGTTGTAACATGTGTAGGTTCATATCTTTTTTTTGAAAATAGTCAAAACACCATCATAACTTCAAAATAAAAATACGGAAATGAAAACACTTTGTAGATCAAAATAAAAAAAAAATAATAAAAAAAATGATGTTTTGTATTAAGCATGCTAGATAGCAAAGTATGTATGTATTTGCAAGTTGTGTATATGTCATGAATCAATCAAACCTTTTAAACCGAAAAAAAAAAACAGCTGGTCCGGTCAGTTTGAGATCCAAACGTTTAGGTTTTGGATGGTTCGCAGTATATAATGGTTCAGTTCAGAGGCGAAGCATAGTGGAGGCCTGGGGGTGCCCCGGCCCCAGCCGTTTTTTGGGGCAGTGGTGGAATTTTGCGATTTTCGTATGCAATTTTTATATGAATTGAGTCCGGACCCCACCGATTTGATCTTCTGGCCCCTGCCGATCGGAAAAAAAAATGAGTCCAACCCCCGCCGATTTGATCTTCCGACCCCTGCTAATCTTATTTATGTTAGGCAAAAATACACTATTTCAAAGTGCTAGTTAAGCCTCAAAATGTCTAAATTAAATTGTGGCATGTTTGATCCATATGTTAGAACTAGGTTACCTTGAGCACGCATTATACTAGTTAGAGCATTATGAGATTGGCTAAGCTCTTATAATTGAAATTCGATGTAATTGTGAAGTATTTGAGATGAGCTATTAGCTTTGTGAAAACTGATCACACACGAGTCAATTTTCCCATGTCTCACCTGTATAACATCGTTCTTACATCTAAATTGTGACTTTTACACAAGTTGTTACCAGATGTGGTTGACCTAACAGTATCTAGGCTTCTAAAATGGTACCGCTTCCAAAGAGGTTAAGGGTTCAAGTCTTGCGGTGGACATTGGTGTAGAATTACGAGTATATTAGATTGCTATAAAAGAAAATAATAAATGAAGAACAGAAAAGAAAAGAAGCAAAATAATTGAAAAGAAGATCACCATATAGTCTCTGTAGGGGCAATAACAATCAAAATAAAGGTGTTGAGACCATAACATGATAACAATATGGTAATGAGCTCGGTAAGCGAGACAAATCCAGGGTTTTGGGGTTTGAAAGGGAACAACATCACAACTAGTACTTGATTTTAGCGACTCTTGGTTGTAGCCTAGGGTCATTCTAAGCAGTGGCGAATCTTGAGATTTTGGTCCGGGGGTTCGGAAATCACAAATCACGGGACGGGGACCTAATTTTTTTTATATAGCTATTTTTGGATTATATGTTCGAGTCGGTTATTCGATTCGGGTCGAGTCAAAGTGTCAATCATTAAATACAATAATATCAAAGCTCCTTAAATCTACGAAGATTGTTCTTTGGACCTCTAGGCTTATACTCTTCAAGCTTTATTTAATACACACCTAAGGAGATATGAGCTAGTCTTACCTTTTCCCTTATATTAACCGGATATTTCCACATTGCAAGTCATTTAGTGGGATCTCTTTCTAAACTACTAACATCCACTTCATTATTTTCCCTTATATGAACAATCCTAGTGGTCACCAAAGTTGTTAGGATACATTATTTGGTTGCATATTAGGTGTTGCATCTTACATTCTTCTTCACTTCTTCATCCATGTTAAAAGTATATGTTATAATTCGATTCTTGCTCTATTGGGCTTGGGCTCATGGATATCTCATGTGGGCTATTTATTTCTTGTGTTGGACTAATCTGATCTGAGCCCAGTTTTGGTTCCCTTGGTCCTTAACCTGGGTCATCATATCTTGGCTTGGTTCATTGTTTGTTATGCCAGGTTTCGAGGATGAGTTTTATCCGTTGGATCAATCTAATCTCAGCCGTTCAAGTGGTATCTTCGTAGATGGTTCTGGAGCTGTGTATAAAAGGCTTTTCTCCCTCTCATAATTGATCAGTCTCTATTTGTATTTGTTTTAGTTGTCTCTCTGGTCTTATATCGTCTTCTAGGGTTGTATCCTTTGTCTGAATACCAGTTTGTAGGTAATCCTTGTATTGTTTCTTTGTTATAATCTGCTGATTCTGATAATCAGCAGATCCTATTCAGACATTGTTTCCTTATTAAAAGTTTTAGTGATTTACTGAAACTTAGGGTTTGGTTGGGTAATTTTTGGTTTGGGTTAATAAGAGCTTTTGGTCACCGTTTTGTCGCTATATCTCTTGTTCTTGAGTTGTTTATTTTTCTGTTTGTATCAGAGCCTTAGGCTCCTGATCTGTGTTCTTGGTTGAGTCTTCCGCTGTGTTCTTTGATTCTTTGTCTTCTTGTTCAGTTTCGTATGTTTTGTCTGGATTAGGGTTTTGATCTGATTCATAGATCCTGACCTTAATTTGGGTATTTTTCTTTATAGATCTGATCTGATATTATAGATCTGGTCTACTATCTTCTTGTGCATTGTTGGTTGTTGGATTTGCAGGTACTTGAGGTCAACCATTGTTGGCTAAGGGATTGCACGGGTGACATTGGAGTGGAGTTTAATTGCTTCAATTGCACCCATAACTCAGCACCCTAAGTGAAGGTACTGGTTGTGGGTTTGGCGAAACCCTAACTTGGGTTCCCCTCACTGTGAGATCATTCTGTCTTGGTTTTTTTTTTATTGTCTAGGTGTCTTGACCGGGTTAGGGTGGACCGGTATTGTATTGATATTGCTCTTGGTTGTCCTGCTATTTGTTTGTTCTTGTTGTGTCTGCTCTGTTCTTGATTGGTTATATATATATATATATATATATATATATATATATATATATAAGTATATAGGTAATAACAGAACTCCTGTGTTAAGATCTGGGTGGGCACCCTTGAGTGATGAACCCACTATCTGAACACTGACACAACTTCGTTCTGCTTAGGTTGTTTTGTTTTGTTTTGTTTGTTTCAGGTTGGATAGTTGTTGCTATCTAATCTTTCTGTTGGTTATCTGTCTTGTGTGATCTTTGTTTGTTTGTTTAAATAGGTGATACTGGTGGGGATGGTGTTGTTACCAACCCTGCTGGTGGTGGTTGATGAACCGGTCGTTACAGGTCATGCAAAACCTAATTAACCTAGGTAGCTAGGGTAAGTAGGGTATCAATCCAAGGAGCGTGTCGTTAGTGGATATTGCTTAGTTGATTAAACGGTGTTACTTATGAAGATTGCTAGAGAACTTATGAAGGTTGTACTTGGTTCATTTAAGAATTTGATTGAAAAGGTTTTTGGTTGTTGTAATAAAACTTGAATTGAAATTATAAAAGTGAAAAGTAATGTAGATTGTAAACAATTTAATTAAAAAGATCACACTAGGGTTTCAACAATTGAATACTAGGGATTTCACAAATGGGTAAACAATGATAGTGTGATTGGTGTTAACGGAGTGATTGCTCAATAGGCTTAGGTGTCAAGTTTTATCAATATCAAAGATAGAATAAACTACACTTCATTACTTAGAACATACAATCCTATGTTTGTGTTAAAGCAAGGAACCATGTTCATAACATTAGAAATTGGCACAAGATCAATTAACTAAAATGAGTTCAACATAAGGTTAATCACAATTCAACACAGTTAATTCAAACACACAAAAACACAATCAATAGTTTAAGAATAATACCCAATTGCTAACCCTAGATCTTCAAAAGTTTACATCCCCAGTGTGATACAAAGGGATTAACCACTCATGGCCATGAAGTTTGCTTCTTCAAAGATTGGATCTTGAATCTTCTTGTCCTCGATCTCCTTTTCTCTGCGACCTGCGTCCCTTTTCAATAATAATGCGATCCTCTCCCCCTAAAAAATATGTGATTCCCTTTTCTTTTTACGTCCAAAACTTTCTTTCCAAAATAATAATCCCCTTGCCCAAGAAAACCTTCTGTCCTAGATAATTCATAAAACCCTTTTTTTGTTGTTAGACTCTTTGGGCCTCGTGACACAAGGTCACACTTTCAATTCTTTTATTTATTTATTTATTATTATTATTATAATTATTATATTATTATTAATGGTATTATGACCACGTGCTCTCGACTCGGATGTTTTGGTTTCGAATATAATTTGTATTGTTTTAGCTCCACTCCATGCGATCACCTACCAAAAATATAAAATAAATAAATCAATGGTCAAAACAACCAAAAAGTAATAAAATATATACAATACTAAAATAATAGAGTACAGACATAAAACTAATAAAAATACTATCTAATCGACTAAAAAATATACAAAAGTAGCAAATAAGCATGATGCATGCAACCGCTCATCACACCCCACACTTATCTTTTTTCGTCTCGAAAAATTTATGTACACTATGCTCAAGACATTATCACAGACTAGCACCACAGTTGCCCCATCATACCTTAGCTAAGGTCCAGAGTCATACTCCATTTACAGATCAGCATTAGATGTGTTAATTCAACAAGTCAAATTGATTTCCATTTAAAAACAGAATTTACCCGACTAAAGCTAACATGCTTCCGGTTTTTATTTTAATGCAACACACCCCTCACAATTTTTCACTCCACTCGGTTTAATATCTGGACTAGCATGTAATGCGCTAGTATTAATCACTCAGAAACCAAGTATGCAACTCTGTTATCATAGACTTGTATAACAATCACACCTCAACTGTAGGCAATGCACATATCTAAAGGACTTGCGGGTTTTGGGCTTAGGGTAAAGGTAGGAAATATTTGGCTAATAAGTGGCTAAAACAAAGACACGTACCAACCCATGAAAATCTTTTATTCATACTAAACACAATAACTAAAATAGCAGATTATTTTCGACCCGTATTACATAATACTAACAAAAAAGTTTTCTTTTATATATTTTTTTTCTTTTTTTAGCCGCCCACTTTGGTATATCGGCCTCATGAATTGACTGCTTTTTTTTCAACGTATAAATACTAAACATCATAATAACTACACTTAGATTGTCAAGTAACACTGATGACACAAAAGGTCGGTTTAAGAAACTGATCTGGGTTTAACAAACGAATAGGTAAAGGCTCAACATGGCTACTAGGGGTAATATTGTTGGTAAACAGGTTAATCACGTAAACAAATACACGGGTTTCAAATGAAAAGGGTAATCCTAAATTGCCTTTATCATCTATGTGCATATCTAGTCTACAACCTTGGCATGTATCAAATCACACAAGTTCTGCAACAGAGAAACATCTGGCCTACTCTCAACAAACGAAAATATATATAAATCAATCTATCCACTAGTAGGCTCAAGATCTCACAAAAGTGGGGAAATGGGTTACCGATGTGTGCATGCATTTATTACCAATAGCTTGTTAAATCTAGTCAGACAATTCTAAACTTTTTTTTTTCTTAAAAACACTTGCTGAAAATGGTTCATACTACTTTTCCACAAATTAGACCATGACTAAGGATCTACTGCCAAAACAATCAAGAAACAATTAGTATGTACTGAAAAAACTGCTTTTATGTCTGATTAGAATGCTTTTTTTTGTTCTTTTTTTTCAATTTTTATTTTTTTTAAGACACAAAAATAAATCAAAACGAAGTTTCCCCACCCCCACACTTGAACGACACATTGTCTTCAATGTGAGCTAGGAATAAAATAAAGCAGAAATAAAAATAAATTACAACAGTAAAAGGAACATACTCCCCTGGATATAGGCAGTGCGCGTATGAGTATCTGGAATTCCTCCCAATCGAACCGTATAGCATTTCATTCGCGGCCGATAGACAAACCTGAACTAAGACTCAAAGAAAAATAAAAACGTAAAATTCTGGGATGCCTGATACACCTGGTGTATAGATTTACCCTGCCTGAATGAAGATTGAGTACAGGCAAGTTATCTGATCGCAAGTTAAACTCCAAGCATTCCTAGAAATCAAAAGAGACTCAAAATACTAACTAAAAATAAAAGAAAAATAAAACAAAATAAATAAATATACAAACTGTACAAGAATCATACCTGATATTCATTCATGGTGGTCTCAAAGAACATTTGCCTACCGAGTTTCCAATGTATGCTCGGTCGTTTACCTTCCATGCCCCAATCTGTTCATTCTCTTTCAACTTGTCCATCGAGTCCAAGCATGAAGGTTTTATCCCACATTTTCCTACCGAGTTTCCAACATACACTCGGTAGTTCACATGCCAAATCCACAATTGCTTCCAAGTTATTGGCATGAGAATTGAGTCATTCTTGTTGCAGGGCCGTTTTACAATAAATTGCACAATGTCCTCCCGGCTCACCTTCCTCTTCTTCATCTTTAAACCTCCATCCTCCACTTTGTTGGGTGCTATAATCAACACGAGATGAGATTCGTGAGGAACTTTCACCTCAGCCACTAGATCTTCATGAGATACTAAGTCTTCGGTTGGAGTTAACCATTCAGAAAGACTTGCAGTATCTTTATCTATATCAGCATCTACCATAATACCATTGGCCAACTCGTTTTGCTTACACTTAAGTTGGGCAAATTCCTCGGCTAGTTGACCCACTTGAATCAGCAAAGCTTCATGAGCTTTGTCTCTTACTTCATTTGCTCTCTTCATATCTTTGATATTATCATGGTTTTCTTTGATCATGATCGCAAGAGCATCGAGCTTAGAATGTGTTGAATTTTGAGGGTCTTCGTATGCTGGTTTAGGTTGATTAAGATAATAGTCATTATGTTCCTCATGGTTTGGATATGGTTGCGTCCTTTGGCTAAATGAACTCCTTTGATATATGTTATTTAACTGATAATAGCCTTGGGAGTTTGAATAGCGTGACTGACGATGTGAAGAAGACAAATGTGAACCTCCAGGTTTTTCGAGCCCAAAAATAATACGATCTTGTCGTTCTTTAAATGCTTCCATTTTCTTACGGGCCACTGGACAATCTCGCCACAAATGATATGGGCTCCCACAACAAGGACAAGTATTATCATCATATTCCTAATACATTGTGATGATGACGATCAAGTCTTGCTAAATTCCCAATCTTCAGATTTTACACAAGTGGCATGCATGCATTATCTGTCACCTGCACACTTAACACACCACGCGTAAAAACGAACAAAAAGAAGTAACAAAGACAAATTAAACAGTTAATCACAATAATCAACTAAAAACTAAACACTAAGTGCACTAGCTCCCCGGCAACGGCGCCATTTGATGAACCGATCGTTACGGGTCATGCAAAACCTAATTAACCTAGGTAGCTAGGGTAAGGAGGGTATCAATCCAAGGAGCGTGTGGTTAGTGGATATTGCTTAGTTGATTAAACGATGTTACTTATGAAGATTGCTAGAGAACTTATGAAGGTTGTACTTGGTTCATTTAAGAATTTGATTGAAAAGGTTTTTGGTTGTTGTAATAAAACTTGAATTGAAATTATAAAAGTGAAGAGTAATGTGGATTGTAAACAATTTAATTAAAAAGATCACACTAGGGTTTCAACAATTGAATACTAGGGATTTCACAAATGGGTAAACAATGGTAGTGTGATTGGTGTTAACGGAGTGATTGCTCAATAGGCTTAGGTGTCAAGTTTTATCAATATCAAAGATAGAATAAACTACACTTCATTACCTAGAACATACAATCCCATGTTTGTGTTAAAGCAAGGAACCATGTTCATAACATTAGAAATTGGCACAAGATCAATAAACTAAAATGAGTTCAACATAAGGTTAATCACAATTCAACACAGTTAATTCAAACACACAAAAACACAATCAATAGTTTAAGAATAATACCCAATTGCTAACCCTAGATCTCCAAAAGTTTACATCCCCAGTGTGATACAAAGGGATTAACCACTCATGGCCATGAAGTTTGCTTCTTCAAAGATTGGATCTTGAATCTTCTTGTCCTCGATCTCCTTTTCTCTGCGACCTGCGTCCCTTTTCAATAATAATGCGATCATCTCCCCCTAAAAAATATGCGATTCCTGTTTCTTTTTACGTCCAAAACTTTCCTTCCAAAATAATAATCCCCTTGCCCAAGAAAACCTTCTGTCCTAAATAATTCATAAAACCCTTTTGTTGTTGTTAGACTCTTTGGGCCTCGTGACCCAAGTTCACATTTTCAATTCTTTTATTTATTTATTTATTATTATTATTATTATTATTATTATTATCATTATTATTATTATTATTATTATTACTATAATTATACTATTATTATAAATGGTATTATGACCACGTGCTCTCGACTCTCGACTCGGGTGTTCGGGTCTCGAATATAATTTGTACTGTTTTAGCCCCACTCCATGCGATCACCTACCAAAAATATAAAAAAATAAATTAATAGTAAAAACAACCAAAAAGTAATAAAATATATACAATACTAAAATAATAGAGTACAGACATAAAACTAATAAAAATACTATCTAATCGACTTAAAAATATACAAAAGTGGCAAATAAGCATGATGCGTGCAACCACGCATCAGTGGTGGAGGTTCAGAGAACACCTTAATCAGTAAATTGGATATAGGTGATCCTCTGTACATCCACCCAAGTGACACTAGTACCCTGTCTATTATTAGCATCAAACTAAAAGGAACAGAAAACTATCCTGTCTGGTCTAACTCTATGAAACTTGCTTTGGAAGCTAAAAACATGTTTGGTTTTATTGATGGGTCTGTCACTAGATCTGTTACAGATGAGGTCCTAGGGAAGCAGTGGGATAGATGTAATTCAATTGTTCTTACTTGGTTGTTAAATTCTGTTAGTGAAGAGTTATTCCTAGGACAAGTGTTCTCTAAATTAGCTAGGGATGTCTGGCTAGATCTAAGGGAAACTTATGATAAGGTGGATGGGTCTGTGGTGTTTAACTTGCATCAAAAGATAAACTCATTAACTCAAAGTGGTTGTTCTGTGTCTGAATACTATCACAAACTTAACATAATGTGGAAGCAACTGGATTCAATTATTCAGTTACCTTCATGTTCTTGTTCTGCTGCTGGAAAGTTCAATGATTTTAATAGTCTAATAAAGTTAATGCAGTTTCTTATGGGTTTAGATGATGTTTATCAACAAGTGAGGTCAAATCTTTTGTTGCAAGACCCACTGCCATCTGTTAAAACTGCTTTCTCTATAGTCTCTAGAGAAGAGTCACATAGGGGTCTCTCAGCTGGTAGCAAAGGAACTAATGTGGCTTTTATGACTAAAGGAAGTCAGTTTACTGACAATAGGAAGAGTTTTAACAGAGGGCCTAATCCCAACTTAAAATGCATCCACTGTAACAGAATTGGTCATACAGTGGATAGGTGTTTTGAGTTGGTTGGTTATCCACCAGGGGTTAAAAAAGGAGTTCCTAATAGACAAAACAATCAGTCTTATAAACCCAATGCTTCTAGTAACATGTCTAGTGGTAAAAATCCTTCTTCTGCTACTGCTTCTACTCTTCCTTTTTCACCTGAACAGATATCAGAGTTGATGAATCTGATCAATGAGAAGAGTAACAATGAAGCACAAGGTTCTAAAACTGGAGGTGAGAGTGTTATCAACTCTGGTTTCTCTTGTATGTCTAAGATTTCTAGATTAGAAAGCATCCTTCAAAACTAGTCTAATTGATCTAGTTTTGTAAAATATGCTATTAGTCATGGCTGGATCACTGATTCTGGGGCTAATCAGCATATGACTAAGAGTGATGAATGTATGTTTAACTGTATAGATGTATAAGACTATGATATACAGGTTAAACATCCTAATGGAACTTGTGCCAAGGTAACAAAGATTGGTGATGTTAAATTGGCAGAAGGAGTTGTTTTGAAAGATGTCTTTCTTGTTCCTGATTATTGTGTCAACCTTATGTCTGTTCATAAATTAGCCAAAGATAATAAATTATCTGTGCTATTTGATGAACATAGTTGTTATGTTCAGGATTCCAAGTCCAAGAGAATCCTGGTGACTGGTAGACAAAATGATGGCTTGTATTTTGTTGGTAACAATGTGAGTAGTAATAATGTCTGTTTCAATAGTATTAATGATAGGGATTAGTGGCATAGCAGATTAGGGCATCCATCTGATCAAGTTCTAGCCATTTTAAAAGATAACTTAGGGATAAGTAAAAGTGAGTCAAAACTTTGTGAAATCTGTCATAAATCTAAACAAGTAAGAGTACCCTTCCCTATTAGTGAGCACAAAACAAAAAATATAGGTGATCTCATACATCTGGATGTATGGGGACCTTATAGAATAACTAGTAGGGAAGGTTACAAGTATTTCTTGACTATTGTAGATGACTATACTAGAACTGTTTGGTGTTACATGATGAAAGGAAAAGGAGAAGTTTTTGAAAATATAGTTGCCTTTTATGAACTATTAAAAACACAGTTTAAAACTTGTGTCAAAATGTTTAGGAGTGATAATGGAACTGAGTTCATTAATAGGCAAATGGGGTCTTTCTGTGTCTCAAAAGGAATCATTCACCAAACATCATGTGTCTATACACCACAACAAAATGGTGTGGTGGAAAGAAAACATAGACATCTACTTAATATGGCTAGAGCTTTACTGTTTCAGAGTGATTTGCCCCTTAGGTTCTGGTCTGATTGTGTATTAACTGCTACATACTTGATTAACAGGGTTCCCTCTTCTGTTCCGTCTGGTAGGAGTCCTTATGAGGTAATGTTTGGGTTCCCCCTACTCTTAGTCACCTTAGGAATTTTGGGTGTCTCTGTTTCAACAGTGTCCTTGATGATCCTGATAAAATGTCTAGTAGGGCTGAAAAAAGTGTGTTAATTGGATACTCAAATTTCAAAAAAGGATATAAACTATGGTGTCACAGTTGTGTATTCAAGGGATGTTAGGTTCTATGAGGACATTTATCCATATAAACAAAAAAATTTACAAAATGAAGTGGTTGATAATAGTAATAATGGTCTTACAACTTTAAAATTTTTTAATAGTGTTGAAATAGATGAGACTCAACCTTCTAATGTGACTAATAACCTTCCCAATGATGAAAATGGAACCACTAATACTCATATAGGTTCAACTAGCCAGCAACCAGGATTTGTTCCCAGGACTGCTGGGGGTATACCATCTTTTTGATGGACAGCAGCCTGGTAGTCCAGGTTGCAATAATCCTGAGGAGGTTGACAATGATGTAGAACCTATACATGATGAGATTGACCCATCTGAGGGAAGTACTAGGCGTTCTAGTAGAGTGTCTAATATGCCTAAGAGGTTTAATTTTTATATTGTTGAAGGGAAAGTCAAGTATGGAGTAGAAAAAGTTGTCAATTACTCAAACTTGACTTCTGATAATTTCTGCTTTGTGTCTAGTGTTAATAAAACTGTTGAGCCTACATCTTATGTTCAAGCTTCAAAAAACCCCAATTGGGTTGAGGCTATGAACAATGAGATGGAAGCCTTGTATAGAAACAACACCTGGATTATCACTGATCTACCTCCTGGTAGAAAGGCAATTGGGTGTAAATGGATCTATAAAATTAAATATAGATCTAATAATGAAATAGATAGATACAAGGCTAGGTTGGTAGCCAAAGGCTACAACCAAAGAGAGGGCTTAGACTTTGGAGAAACCTTTTCTCTAGTAGTCAAAATAGTCACAGTTAGATGTGTGATCAGTTTGGCTGTTCAAAATAATTGGACCTTGTTCCAACTTGATATCAACAATGCCTTCTTATATGGGTCCATAACTGAGGATATTTACATGCAGCTTCCTGAAGGGTACTCTTCAGGAAGTGAATCAAAGGTGTGTAAACTTGTTAAATCCTTATATGGACTCAAGCAAGCTCCAAGAAAGTGGAATGAGAAGCTTGTTGATGTCTTAAAAAACATAGGCTTTGTTCAGAGTGTTTGTGACTACTCTATGTTTGTTAAATCAAACAAAGATGTTTTTGTTGTTTTACTTGTCTATGTTGATGATATAGTGGTTACCGGTAATAGTGAAAAAGGAGATTAACAATATCAAAACATTATTAAAAGAAAGTTTTCAGATAAAAGATCTAGGATAGTTAAAGTATTTTCTTGGTATTGAAGTGTTGTATTATGAGTCTGGTATATGTTTGAATCAAAGGAAATACTGTCTAGATCTTTTGAGTGATTTTGGCTACCTTGGTTGCAAACCAGTTAGCATTCCCATTGAACAAATTTACATTTTGTCTGTTAAGAATGGGAAAAATGTTAAGTACCTTGATGATTTTACTGGTTTTCAAAGGCTAATAGGAAAATTAATCTATTTGTCTTTAACAAGACCAGACATCATCTATGCAGTACAGTATCTCAGTCAGTTTATGCATAAACCCACTGAGAATGTGCTGCAAATAGCATTGAGGTTACTCAGGTACTTAAAACAGTCTCCTGGTAAAGGTATCTTGTTCAAAAAGGGTCAAGACTTTAACCTGACAGCATACTCAGATGCTGATTGGGCTAAATGTCTTACCACCAGGAAGTCTGTTATTGGTTTCAGTGTTTTTCTTGGTGAGAATCTTGTTTCTTGGAAAAGCAAGAAACAAAACACTATAGCTCGATCTTCAGCTGAAGCTGAGTATAGAGCTATGTGTTCCACAACTTGTGAACTTATTTGGATTTCTAACTTGTTAAAAGAACTTGGAGTTGTAAGTAGACTTCCATTAAAATTGTTTTGTGATAGCAAATCAGCTATATCTATAGCTGAGAATCCTGTGTTTCATGATCGAACAAAACACTTTGAGATTGATTTACACTTCTTAAGAGAAAAAATCAACTCAGGTCATGTTCAAGCTGTTAAGGTCCCTTCAGATCAGCAGGTGGCTGACATATTTACTAAGGGTCTATATGGTTCCTAGCATGAGTACTTATGTAACAAACTTGGTCTTACTTATATGTTCAAGCAATCGAATTAAGGGGGCGTGTTAAAAGTATATGTTATAATTTGATTCTTGCTCTATTGGGCTTGGGCTCATGGATATCTCATGTGGGCTATTTATTTCTTGTGTTGGACTAATCTGATTTGAGCCCAGTTTTGGTTCCCTTGGTCCATGACCTGGGTCATCATATCTTGGCCTGGTTCATTGTTTGTTATGGCAGGTTTCGAGGATGAGTTTTATCTGTTGGATCAATCTAATCTCAGCCGTTCAAGTGGTATCTTCGTATATGGTTCTGGAGCTGTGTATAAAAGGCTTTTCTCTTTCATAATTGATCAATCTCTCTTTGTATTTGTTTTAGTTGTCTCTCTGGTCTTGTATCGTCTTCTAGGGTTGTATCCTTTGTCTGATTACTAGTTTGTAGGTAATCGTTGTATTGTTTCTTTGTTATAATCTGCTGATTCTTATAATCAGCAGATCCTATTCAGACATTGTTTCCTTATTAAAAGTTCCAGTGATTTATTGAAACTTAGGGTTTGGTTGGGTAATTTTTTGTTTGGGTTAATAAGAGCTTTTGGTCACCGTTTTGTCGCTATATCTCTTGTTCTTGAGTTGTCGTTTATTTTTCTGTTTGTGTTGATGTTTTGAGTTGTTAGATTCATAGAATTCTACAATCCATTTTAGGTATATGCCGCGAGGTCCCAACCGAGACTGGTATTCTATGTATAATTGTTTGATTGAACTTTCATAGTCTTGCAACAACTAAATGTGTTTTGGATTGATTTAAATGTCATTTCATCCTGCATTCCTTGTGACACATTGTCACAAAATTAAAATGTAACAAGGCATTATCATGAATCTCATGACTATACCGAACCCAACTTTACAGTAACATACTATGGGATATAACAATCAATGGCGTAGGGCATAATCAATGCACATATTTGATTCAATATGAAATGTATGATTATATTTTTTACATTAGTATATTAACTTTTAAACGTGGTCCACATCGACTTACAGAGCCCAAGGACCCAAGGGTTTGTTTTTAGTAGAGTAGGCTTTGCAATTCAAAAGGGGATACGTCTTGTTGCCCGCTTACCCATTATCCAGATGTAAATGTAGTAAGAAAAATGATGTATTATGGAAAAAAAAATCCTTATTATCTTGTATTTACATTAAAATTTACTTTAGAGTTGGTTTTCATAATTAAACACATCAGCTGGATTTACTTTATAATCATTACTTTTTATATACTCCTCATGAATACTATACTTACCCTATCTATATAAGTTATTCGGTTGTTTTTACGTAACTTAACACGTGTTATTAAAATATCTTTCATGTATGGCATTGGCTCTCAATATACATCATGGTCACAAGACATCTCCAGTTACAAACTACAATAGCCCCTTTACCCACCACAAAGAAGTCCTTTTCCAACAATTAAGGCAAGATTTATCTTCACACACAAGAGAGCCCCCCACTTGTTTGTTTTTATTGATAACAACAACATCCCCTTACCTTTCATAACTTTAAATAGAAGTGGTTTTTCCAGCTGCTAATATAGTCTCTTGAATACATATTTATTTTTTTATTTTTTATTTTGTAGACCTCATATTAATGTTTCTTTGTTTTATAGATAGAATTGGGCTTTTAAAGTAGAAACTAGAGGATGATACATGGGTCATCAAATACTGAGGACACAAAGAGAGGCCCAAACTATATTGGTCCGGGCTTCTTATATTAGTTCTTCTTAAACCAGGTCCGATATCACCTACTAGATTTTGACTGGCCCCATAGAGATTTACATTTGGGATTTAGTGATCTACTGTCATGATTCGAAAAGGGGCCCAATCCACGTGGACAACATTATTTGCTCCTTTTCATAAGTTTAGAAATAGATATAAAACAAGTCATAAATGATTTTCTATACATTAAAAAATAAATATTATTCGTCTCAAAGATCTCAGCACTAACCCGCACACATAATTTCGGGTCAATCCGAATATGACCCGTTTAACCCATTTTTTTAACCGAATCATACATGTTGACAAGTTATAAGCGGGTTGTTAGGTCATAAAATGAGTAATATGAAATTATGAATACATTTTCTTAAACGTATTTAAAATCTTGAAAATGGATCGAAAATTGCAAGCGCACATTCAAAAAATGGAAAACTGAATAAAAAAGGTATAAAAGTTTATTTTTAATGTTAACCCGTCATTATGTTGGTTAACCCAAACCCAACATGTTTTTAAAACAGGTCAACACGAATCCAACCCGTTTAAAAAACAGGTCATGTTAACCGACCAAAAAACCTTCTTCTTTTTTTTTTCATGTCGGGTTCGGGTTGGATTTCGGGTTGTCAAGAATTGCCACCCCGTCAATGTGCAGGAGGGAAAGAGGAGGTGGCAGTGGAGTAGGGATGAGCTCGGGACGGTATCGGTATCAACCGATACCGATCCTGAAAATACCGATACTGAAAACATTCAAAACTCAATACCGATACTGAAAATATACGGTACGGTATCGGTATGGTATCAGTATTTTATCTTAAAATACCGATATCATACCGATCCCGTACCGATATTGAAAACACCGAAACCGAAAACCTCTAAATGTGGATACCAATACCGATACCGAATACCCTCGGTTCGGTACAGGATCGGTATCGGTTCAATATTCAAGGCTATATGCTCATCCCTATTCCCTACAGTGGAGTTTACATAAGTGGAAAAGATAAACAAAATCTGTTGCTAAGAAACCAAAATATAAGTCAGATTTTAAAGCCATCTGACTTGAAAACAAAGAGCCATACTTGCATATAAAAAATAGATTCCTCAATCGTTATCTCATCAAAAGTGAATATGAAATCGCCAACGGTCTCAAGACAAGACTTAATTTGCTGCTTGTCATAAACTTCCTAAGTAAAGGGGAGAGACTAAATTCCTACACACCTAAAGTTAACCTCTTTATTTTATCCACTAAGAGCACTCACATCCTGTCCATAAAATGTATATGAGTGTGTCCACCAAATTATATGGGGTGAGTGTAACTGGTTGTGAGTGGAGGAGAGAGAAAATATTTGGTGGAAGCACTGTTCCACCCTAAATATGAAAAACTATTGTTCACCCATATATATATATATATATATATATATATATATATATATATATATATATATATATATATATATATATATATATATATATAGGGTAGGGATCCTAAGAGAACCAACCCCTATTTGAGAACTGAGAGAACCATTCTGAGCCACACATTTCATATAAAGGCAAAAAAAAAAAAATTTTTTTTTTTTTTTTTTTTTTTTTTTTTTTTTTTTTTTTGCTTTAATCGCACATTTTTATGCAAGGAATATTTTTTTTTTATTTTTTTTGAATTTTTTTTTTCATTTATACATATGTGTATATGACAATTATACATATGTGTATATAGCAATTATACATATGTGTATATAGCATTTTTCAGCTATACATATGTGTATATTTCAGTTATACATATGTGTATAATGCAATTATACACATGTGTATACTGAAAAAAAAATAAAAAAAAAATAAAAAAAAAATTTTCCTTACATATAAAGCAGCGATTTTTGCAAAAAAAAAATAAATAAATAAATAAATAAATAAATAAATAAATAAATTTGCCTTAGAGAAATGTGTGGCCCAGAATGGTTCTCTAGTTCTCAATTTGGGAAAAGGTTCTCATTTGAACCAAATCCTATATATATATATATACATATATATATATTTTAATATTTTTGTAAGTAGTTGCCAGTGAGGAGAAAGAAAATGTAATGATAAAAATATGATTATTTTAATTAGGAGAAAGAAGATTTAGGGGTGAAGCAGTGATTTTTAGTGTAATTTGATAGAGGAGATTTGGTGGATGGGTTGTGAATGCTCTAAGCACCCAATTCACTTGCCTCCATCATTTCATCAAAATCAGTGCGGATTTATCACCAATATATGATAGTGTAAATGTCCTGTTTGTTTATCATAAAAACCAAAGCCCAAACTGTTACCAACTGAAACCATATTTACGAGTTTGTAACAGCGTAAACTTACCAGTTGAGGTGTAACACCCCAACCGATGGCGGAAACATCGAGGTGTCACGTAGTGACGATTGTTCAATAGCTCATGGACTAAACGTGTAAATTTTGATATATTGATTAAGTAGTTTATTACATTGAAAGAAAAAAAAATACAAGATACAATAATTCTAAAGTGACAACAGAAATACAATGAATCCAAAATCTAAGTAAAAATTCCAAAAGCTTAAAAGTCATCTCATAAATAACCTGAAACATGTACGAAAATAGTATATGTCAATACAAAAATGTATTGGTGAGCATACCCTGTTTGAATACATATAGTAGAAAAAGAGTTTCGCAATTCACGTGTTATACTGTCTACAATTTAGTGTTCAAGCTATGTACAAATGCTACCCAAAATCAAACCTTTGTTTAATGAATCAAGAGTCACATATATATAGTATTCGCTCATAGTAGGCGATGAATAATCGTTCACACATAACAATAATTAAGTACTATTTATTGCTATGCTAGGCCGCCCAGCGGTTAATGATTGAGGTCATAAGTACACACTATCAGCGAATCAACAAGTAAAACACATACAAGAATTGCGATTGTGAATATAGAATAAACCATGATTAAGTGAGTGAAGTAATATGCGTACATAAGTCACCCCAAAAGTGTAAAACATGAAAAAGGGGAAAGATATACTCACAGTTTGCGAAAGCGATCAAAATCCAACTTAAGCGGTCGTGAGCTAAGTAATGGGAATTCCGAGGAATTCAACCTATAACGTAATAGAATACTAATAAGGAAATGTCTAAGAGTCTAAAGTATCTAGGGTCTAAGACATTAGGGTTTGCTAAGTCGATTTGGGGAATTAGAGCTTTAATGATAAGTCGCGTTAATGTAAAAGTTGTATATCACAAATAATATATGAAAGATTGTAAATGTGGAAAATAATTTAGTTAAAAATATTTAGATAAAAATATGTTTGAATAATTAAGACAAAATAATTTAATTAATTACTTTAACTAAATTAAATAAATACAATAATCATAAATGTATAAATAAATAAATAATTATGTGTTTCACAATGATCTAACAAATGGTAATTAAGATTTTCGAACATAAAACATTTCTATTTTATAAGAAAAGTATTTATAAAATAGATTTTTAAATAATGTAAATAAATAAATGTTCAATTATGTCTAATTAACATAAATAAGATTAAAAATGCAAGACATGATCCAAAAATGTTAGTTTTATAGAAAATGGATTCTTTATGATGTAAATCAATGAAATATAATTTTCTCATAATTTTTATAAACTTATTCATATTTAAAACTGATTTAATAAGATTAAATCATGTTTAAATGATCAAAAATAGGAAAATTAATAAAAATAAATGTTTTCTAAACCAATAATTTTTATTTCAGTTCATGATGGTGAAAAATAATTTCCCAAAAAGTTTGAGATTAAAATCATTAAAAATGAATTTTTAATCAATTAAATACAATTAAAACAAATAAATTCAATAAATATATGAAAATAAGACATTTTCTAGAAAATAAAAGTGAGGTAATATTCTTTATGCTGTCAAGATGCTACTTCTAAATTTTTATAATTTTTGGAGCAAAAATAAATTTATTATAAATATTATAAGATTAATGTGTTTATATATTAATATATAGATATTAAAAACAAAATCTGAAAAAAAATAAGTGAAAAGGGATGCGGGTGCTGGGGTTCGAACCCGGCCTTTTCTGTTTCAGAACACACAAACAACCACTACACTATAACCAATTTTGTTGAATAAGATTGTAAACAAAATTATATAAACTATTATTAAGTTTCATCTTCTTCCCCAAATACAAGACTAAGAACCCTAACCCTAGATCAACATCAATAATCCGATTTAGACTAGATGAGAGCTCTGTAATTGAGGGCTTTCGATCGGAACCAACTATTAAACGAAACGGCATAGATGAAATTGACTTACAAAACCGAATACGAGTCGAAAACGATGACCTCACAGACATGAACATAGGGCCGAATCACCAAGTATTCTGGACGCGTTCTGGAACAATTTTATGCGGGTTTTGATCAGAAATGGTTTGAGAACGACTAGTGATGCTCAATTTATATTCTAATGTATGTTTTGATAACGTATCATGTTGATTTCGTCATAATGTCGACGGTTACACATAAGCATCGAATTAAACCATGATTTTAACTCGTTAATGGGCGATTAAACCTTGTAACTGACTCGTAACTGATGGAGATACACGTTGAAATGATTATAATCGGTCAAAGCTGTTAGAACGTAATATTTAAAGGCCGCCGGATTTTATTTCCGGCCGGCGAGGGTCACCGGAAAGGAAACAGGAAGGGCGGGGGTTGGGTTTGAATTAAAACAACTTTTGATTATTGACAGAATCACCCCTATAGTTAGCTTTTGTTAGATTTTAATATTATGGTTAGTTCTTTTCCTTTACCAATTTTAACCAAGTTTGTTTAGGTTACCCAAAATATGTTTAAACTTGAAAAAACTCAAACTATAATATATTTTTAACTAACGTATCAGTATATGAATTCGGTTAAAGGCATAGGCGCATCCAAATAAAATTGAAATGATCCACATAAACTCAAACCTTTATTAAATTTGAAAAGTAGGGAAAGTGTAAGGATTATAAATGACAATCTGGTGAAGGATGAGGGTGACGGATGTCACATGAGGACCATGGATGATACATCTAAAAGTTTTCAACTCTATAAATGACGGATTCACCTGTTTCGGTCAACCAGTCTTTCTCCATCCTCATACCTTTAAACATAAAAAAGAAAGGATATGAGAACCCTCTCTATTTACAGCTTACCTTTAAATACAAACACTCAAAACACGAAGAATTACATACCAGTGTAGTCAATGGTATCACCGACTAATTAATATTCTAAACCAATCAGGAGTCAATCGACTGTTTACGCATGAAGAACACCACTATCTTTAATATTTCTATAGAAGCATGTATAATAACCCTATTCGGAGTGATTGTTTTGAATGGTTTCAAATCGGCAATCTTGGCTCTTAAATCCTCAAATATCAACACATTGCTAGACTTAATATCTCTGAATTATTTAAGGATGGGCCTTGTCATGCAAATAATCTAGTCCCTTTGCTACATCAACAAAAATCTTTACCTCCTGCACCCAATCAAGCACGAGCCCCGGTTGTACTCCTTGCAGACCCTTCCTACCTGCATGTATATATGCATACTAGTGGGATGCCCGCACGTTACGGCGGGAAATAACATTTATGTCGGTTCGGTTAAGCCATAATCAATTAACAAAAATATTTGTCTTGGTGTGTAGCATAATTATTAGCGGAGCTTGAACTACTTTAACCACAATCGAAACATTTGAATCTTATGAGCAAGAGGAAGTGCAAACACATGAATATACATAGTAATAATTGTGAGATACGCTAAGCAAAAAATTAGGGTGATCATGACGAAGTGGGAAGTTACATGTGCAAACACATGAAATAATAATAATAATAATAATAATAATAATAATAATAATAATAATAATAATAATAATAATAATAATAATAATAATAATTTGTGAGATACGATTAGAAAAAAAATTAGGATGATAGGAATTTACATCATTTTATTTACTACACGGTGTAGTCATGGTCTTTAGGGGGGCATGGATCAATATGTGGCATCCACTTCAGCGTTAGGGACATGGAACAAGAACAGAAAAAATTGGTCGGGTGGTGCTGGTGGCATGGACAATAGGCTCGTGGTAGGGTAAAAATGATAGGATAAGTTTATATATAAGGGTTTTTTTTTTTTTTTTTTTGGTTTTTTTAAAAGGAGTCATTGTAGGGACCAGCGGTCCTATTTTTATATCGAACAGGGAGCCGCCACGTCATCGAGCTCAATTGCTCCACATCGGAGGAAAATCCCATGGGGGTTGCCTCACGCTGGACCTGGGTGGTGTGACTGTCGTGGAGGGGCTTCACGCCCCCTTCCACGCCCCCACACTGTGCAGTCTAAGAATTTTAAAATTCCCTCCTAAACCGTTAATCATGTTATATACATGTTTTCAAGCGTTTTATGCAAAAAAATATCGAGCTTTTTTTTAATCCATGCGGCGGGCAACATAAACACTGCCAGGGGTGTGCAAGGTTCGGTTTCATTCTGGTATTAGCCTTATCTGAAACCAAAGTCATCCAATAATCTGTTTTATTAATCGGTTAGTTTTCAGTAAATTAGTTTGGATTATCAGTTACATTGACGATTCTCGGTTCGAATCTATCAATAACAAAAGCAAAACTTGGGTTAGATCATTTTTTTCATAAAGGAAAATTGGATTTTAATAATCCATCCTTTTTGTTGTTGGCCAATAATAATCTCATCTGAGTTTATTCTTCCCATCAGTCCCACCTTTTAATTTATTTTTTCTCAATGCACCCCCCGTTAACTCACACTAATGTCATTAGCTGAAACTCACAATTATAGGCGATCGTTCCCCGGATTTGAAAGAGGGAATCGAGACGACGATATTGGTATGCTCAATTGCAGAAATAAGCATGGTTTGATGGGTTTTAAAATCCAATTTCCCTTTAATAAAATACATCAAATGGATATATTGAAATACATGAAATGGAGATATAAAAGATAGATACGTTGGTTAGTTTCGGTTCGTTTTCATTTTAGTTGTTGCTTAACACTAACATATCCTTTAATAAATTAAAAAACTATAACAATACTATATTCAAATTAAAGAGAATATAACGCTCGTTTATACGGTCTAATAATAGGAAGAAAATATTAACGTATGAAAAGGTTATGGACATTTAAAAGACATATTTGCCCTAAAAAGTAGTTAACATGTGCATTGTGTGTTGGACTCTAAGCAATCATACTTGTAAAACTTAAATTTTAAGAGGTCTTTGGGAAATCTATTATAATATAGTACTAGTAGGAAACCCGCGCGATGCGGCGGCGCCAACAATTTACAACACGATACTTGTTTTCTATTAGTTTATAAATCCTTTAAAGATATATTGTATAGTACGTTTGTTAGTTTTGTTATTTTTAACACTGGTGTGATCTATCTATAACATGAGTCTTAAATGATTATCAAGTACTTCCACACCCCATTAAACGAACGCATAGATAAGAAAATATCAATCATAATGTTACAAAAAAAAAAATGTAAGTGTCAACTACTTGCATTTGCCGTGGAGGCTACTTTCTCATATATTGTGGAGATTTGTTTGCTTATAACATCGTTCCAAGAGCTACATATCATCGCCTACTTGTTACAACAATGGTACTTCTTATTTGAGAGTCAATCATGTGTTTCATCAATGCACAACACAACTTGATATTGTTCATGCTTTTAGGCTTTAGCTCATACTCTCACTTTTGTTAGGTGTTTACGTTAAACCATTTATTAGGGGTGAATTTCTGACACGACTTAAAAACACGACTTGAACTTAACATGATATTAACAGGTTTAAGTTTCAACTAAATAGGTTCGGGTCAAGCCGCGCAGGTTGGCAGATTGACCCATTTAACCCATTTATACAATATTTTATGTTTACACGATTTGTTGTATGTTATAAATTAAATTGGTTATGTATTTTATGTTATAATTGTAACTTAAAATAAAAATTGATATAAGATTTTATAATTGAAATGTAAATATTTTATATACACTTGTGTTTTTGTAGTATATTTTTTATTTTAATATCTTAAGTTGCGAAAAAATATTAAAAAAAAATCGGGTTGAACATGTCGGGTTCGGGTCAAGTCGCAAATATTCGGGTCGGGTTTGGGTTCGAGTTAATATGTATGACACAATTTCGAGTTCGGGTTAGTGTAGAATTTTTAGATTCGGGTCGGGTTGAACTCGCCAACCTGCGAACATGTCAACATGCCACTATAAACCGTCATGTCAATATGCCACATCGTTTTAAACCATTCCAAACCAAACCTCACTTTTTTCTGCAACCCCAAACCATTACAAACCTCCACCTTATTTAAGTACAACATGGGGCCCACCTCTCTTCCCAATGGACCAGTCCATCCCAATGGACGGACCCAACCAATCCAACATCCTCCAATGGTGCACATCTACTTCTTTAGTCCGTCCGGTGTGTTGGACCGTCCGTCCACACACCATTGGAGGTGCTATGAGATTACCAGTACTACAATCGTTTCGTATTAAATGCGTGTTTCTTAGATTTATTTTTTATCGTTCTATTGTTATTTCCTTCTAAACTTCATATTAAACATTTCATATAATTTAAATAAAATGTATTTCAAGAACTTAATCAATATCAACATCAAATATTACGAACCTATTTAAAAAAAAAAATGTTTGTATATATTTTTAATCCTATAAACTAATAATCATTTTTAACATACTGATTTAAATCGTCCATTTTCACCTTTTTTTTAGAATTCAGAATGTCATAAATTGATTCACTCATATCAAATATTAAAACTTTCGGTTAATACATGTTATTATGATATTATCGAAGTATCAATTGGAAGCAGAATGAATTGAAGTAAACTTTCATGAATCAATTGTTAAACAACAATAACAACAAAGAGATACCAGGTCACAAATATGTTTTCATTTTGTAATACTGCATCTGTATGACTTGAATTATAGAATCACCTATACCTGAAATCAAAATCACCTATGCCAATGTTTTTATAACCGGACAGCTTGGTTTTAAAAAGCAATAGTTGCACAAAAGCGACAAGGTCTAAAATCAAGGTGCGAATCGCAAAGTGCAAAAACGGTGGGCTTTTCGTACCCGAGCAGCTCACGCCTAGGCACGCTCAGGTGTGCTTTTTAAACCATGCCGCATGTCGGTCCAAATTCTCCCAAATTCAGGTGATGGTAATACTAAATCAATAATGATGATGATGTTGTAAAATGTATAAACTTTTAGAGCACGACCACTAATGGATAGTTAACCGTTACAATACTTCCTAATCATTGCCTTGGTTCTGTTGTACTAATATATACGTAGAACTAAATCAATAATGTGTAGGTGTAGGCTAAGAACATGTTATATATACACACACACATGTCTAACACATTGTTTGACCTAAAAGTAAAACTTTTGATTCCGTATAAATGTGCAGAGTTGACCAAAACAGTGCATCATTTTGATTCCAAAAAGTTCAACATTTTAACCCAAACAAGGCAGCATTTTCACCCAAATCTGTGTGGTGTTTTACGGCAACCAGTGCAAATTTTAACCCAAAACAGTGCGACATTCAACCAATAACAGTGCAACATTCGACCAATAACATTTCCTTGACTTCTCAAAAGTCAAAATAGCTGTCAGCTTGAAGGTTATTTGAAGACCATGCAACCACCTTAAATGAGAGTCGGCACACCCTGTTAGAAAGGTTTTTGGTCAGAGATAAGCACTATGTTTTAAAAAGCGTGCTTGAGGCGCGCTTAAGTGCAAAGCGCACCTAGGCGCAAATCCGTGCGCCTTATGTAACCCTAGGCGAGAAGTGTACGAAAAGCGCAAGATAAAAAAGCGAGAAAAGCGCGCTTTTTGTACACATGATGTTTTTGTGCTTAAAATTGTTATACAAGTAGCTAAAAAGGTTGTACATTTTAGTTAAATCATATATATATACCTTATTTGTATCTATATTTTGAGTAAATAATGCTAAAAACCTATAGCATATATATAAAAAATTATATAATTGTCTTGCGCCTCGCGTACGAAAAGCCCACCGCTTTTGCGCTTTGCGCCTCGGTTTTAGACCTCGTCGCTTTTGTGCGCTTCGCGCCTTTTAAAACCAAGGATAAGCATGTGTTGGTTCAGTACTTAATTCAACACACATGCTTTCATCTCTTTGTGATTCTGATTTAATTTATTTGGTCAGAGATATCCCTTTTAAAACAACTTCGGCAAGCATCAAGCCATCATACCACAGTCACAATAGCCCAATGTTACCGACCGATTTTATCTTCTTCATGATCTATTTAATGGGCTAAAACAACTCAATTAGTGAAACATAGCCTTAATTTTAAAAAACCACTCACAGCAGCAATAAATATCATCAAGGTTCTCTACTTTGGGTGGCTTTTAACCACTACATCTGTTTCTATTTTAGCTTATATAATATAAATTTAATTTTAAGTAAACTAACCTAATATGCAGTAGTAGGTTGCCATCCCATTTCGATTTGAAGTTCAAAATATATCAAGTTGGGAGTTCACATAGCAAACCCTTTTCGTTGTTAAATGGTAGTCAAAACAGTTCAAATCAGCAGGTAGCCTGCAATCCGTTTCAAGATTAAGAAAACTTAGTTTAGTAGTTGCTGTTAAAAAAGGACCTATAAGCGGCTTCAGCTAAGCTGCAAATTTAGTAACACATAGCAGCCCCTTTTCGAAACTGATATTAAAAAAAATACTGTTAGTGGCGATCAACAGGGACGCTTTCCTCCTGAATTGGAGATTGCCCTTAAAACCCTTCTCATATATCCCCATAAGTCACTCACGCTTAAGAAAGTAGTCTTCAAATTCATTTCCTATTCCTATCGTGGCTGTCACATCATATTCCAAGACAACATAGAAAGTCTACAGCAATTATGCTTTCATTGCACAATTTTATTAACATAGACACAAACTCAAGCATCCAAAAGTAAAATTAGAACATATATAACACAAACATACATACATACATACTTCTATTTCTATTTCTTTACTTGGAAAATGTATTAGACATGCTCAAACAGGGCTAGATGAGTTTTGGCCGCCTGATCACCTGAATCAAAGCATGAACAGGCGAGGTGCTTTCTTTGCGCTACACTTATGCACCTAGTGCTCTTTTTAGAATAAAAAATGAGTTTCAAGTCCAGCATATACATTGAATTTAGAATAAAAATTGGTTCAATAATTAGTTTATTTAATTATATATTTATTCAACTTAGATTATGATATTATTGGTAAATTAATTAATCAACTTTTACTCTTTTTAATCCTTCTTGGATCGGTTTTTCGATGAAGTAAGTAAACACATAGGACTCCCGGTGAAGTAATTGAATTATGCCTAATCGAGTCATTTTATTATATACTCATAACAAAGTGGTATACAAATTACATAGTAAAGGAGAAAAGAAAGTTATAATTCAAAGGTAAACACAAAGTAGCAGTAAGTAAATCATACTAACAGGGAAATGCGCAAAGATGTAGCCAACCGATTATTACCTGTTGATAATAGCAAGAAATTGACCAACCTCATAAGCTAATCTACGCTTACCAATCATTTATTATACACTCATAACAAAGTGTTATGCAAATTGCATACCAAATAGGGGTGGGGGGAAAAGGTATATTAAAAAAGGAAAACTCAAGGTAGTAGAAAGTAACTCACCATTTAAAACGATTTGACCTCCTGCTCCTTTCATCGATTAGGTTCTGAAATTCAAGATTTCAAAATCGAGGCAGGTAGAAGCTGTATGCTTCTTGGATTTTAGCGGTTCTTCCATTCCATGGCTACCGAGCTGAGTAGGGATGGAGAGCCAGCCAATCATAGTCCTTCACATGGATTGCACATGAACCAGCTTACCTCTTTGGAAGATCAAATTGCACAACTCTTTTTGAAAGAGGAATGCATGCTTACCCAAATTGTACAACACATATTGCAAAGGGGTCGTATATTGAAAACATAAAGATGGAGTGCAATAATTGTTGTACAATATGCTTTTATGGTTGTAATTCAGGGTTTATCAACATTGTTGTACATTATGTTTTATTAGTTGTAATTAAGAGCATTCTCTCTCTTATATCTATACTATATTATAATGCACGAGGCAGGGACTTCTTAAAACTTAAGTAATACAAGTTTGATTTCCAATAGTACAACACTTGATGCATGTATTAGAAATTTTATGGGGTAAATGAGTCTTTTAGTCTTATCCACGAATTAGTAGTGAGGCAGTTGGGTTTTATACGGGCAGTTGGGTTTTATACGGGATAAGCTCCCTTTTATCAACTATTCTGGTGTTTGGGGGTATAATTCTTCTTGTAGGTCAAAGAATGCTGAACAAAGTAGGTTTTCGGTTTTGGCTCTACGGCAGAGCTCCACGCCTCCACCCAATTGATGATAAAAACAATAAAACAGATCCTCCAGTAAGTGCGAGTTCTGATTTCATTTGGTAGTGAGTTCTATATCTCAATTTTGTTGATTGTTGTTTTTGTTTATGTCAATGAACTTGTATTTAGATTATGCCTAAGTGTAAGTTTAGAATTCATCTAGGGTTTTATTGTTGATTCTTCTTGTTGGGATTTCAATATGTTTTTTAGAGTGAATATAGTGGTCTTGCTTTAGCATTACTGTTACATTTTTCTGTGTTTGATTATTTGTTCTTATATGCATTTTTATTATATTATGTATTATGCATTTATATTTTCTTTTTATGTAATTTTCTTATTTAATTTTATACTGGACTGCAGGATGGTATTATTTGATACTTCTACCTATAAATGAATGCATATGAACTTTCAAGTCAGTTTTTCCAGACCCTATACCTAGAACATGTTTGTTTTTGTGTTTCCAATTTATAAAAAAACAGTATATTCAGGTTGTACATTATCTAAAATGAGTCAAATAAAACCAGCTAAAAGAGGAACAAGTTAAACGGATTGAAAGTTGCGCAAGTCTATTTCTATGCTTGCAAAGATTATAAAGTGGATAAAAGTGTTTATGGTGGAATCCAACCCTTGATTAAGCTAAAATTTGACCCGTTTGAACCCAAATCACTCATCTTTCCACTTTGTTATGAAACAGAAAGAGTTGGTATCAAGCTACTGACTGAAAATATGTTGTTAAGCAGTTATCTAAGAGAACAATCACAGAGGAAACTAAGGTCAGCAAGTGTGTAGTTGGTACTGTAAAGCATCACATATCAATACATACTCGTGATCCAATGGGACATGTTCTTCACTTTTATGTTGGGGTTCTTACAATTCTACCAGGTATATTTATTATATAATTATGTTATATGTCTTTATATGAAATTATATAATAATTCAGGTATTTGATGAAGGGTTTTCTTAATAATTACAACAATGTTGATGATTACCACTAGGCCTGAGCAATATATGGTTTTGAAACGTTAGAACCGGGGAACCAAGATCGAACCGCTAGATCCGAACCGAATTGGTGTATTAAGGTTGGTTTTCCAATTCTTATATTTTGGTGAAAATGTATTTTTCTAGAATATGTTAATTTTTTTTTATCTTGTTTTCTACATTTGAAGTTTATGTTGTTGGTGTAGCTGTATGCCATGGTATCACAACCGCACAATGCACGCTGAGTTAATGGGAAATGTTGGAATATGTTCGATTGTTCAAAGGTTTCCAAGATTACAAGAGATAGGATTCGGGTACTTTTTAATTAAATAACCTATTAATGAGGAATTTATTTGATTGATGACTTGGTGTAATTTCTAAGGTAAGGAAGCTTTGATTGATAACCTAAAGGGTACGGATTTTACCTTTGGCTCTAAAGAAGTGTTATACAAATTAGATTTTCTTTCTTTAACTAAAATCGTGACCGCTAGGAATATTACATATTTATTAGAGTTTTGCGACGTGTATGATAGTAAAGTTTGGGTTTGCACTTGCAGGTTATGTTTGATCTGTGATTTGCAGGAACACATTGAATTAAACCTGGTAACTTTTAAGTTTATCTCTTTTTATGTTTCAAATGATCTTCAATCTATGAAATACTATGTTTCTTGTTTTATGTGTTGCACATGAGTAATTTTCTCAACTATAAAATGCCATCAAATGCATAAGCTTTGCACTTTTGTGAATCTTTTATCTTTCATAAAAAAAAAGTTATATACCTTGTTTATACATGGACAATTTTCTTAGCTCCCACATTCAGGCTTCATTTTGCAGTCACATTAGATTCTATAGAAAATGATATTTAAAGAATTTTATTTACACGCATCCAGGTTTCGGGTCCACTTGACTCAACACCAAAGATACAAATGAATTTATTGGCAATGCATTATTTCGCTTGCAAATGTGTTAAGAAATATAGTAATCTCATTCTGTTTATACTTTATACCTATTGTGAAAAAATAGAAAAACACTATAATACTAATAATAAATGAATTTGTTAAGTCTCATTATTTTTTCATCAGGATTGCCTCTACGTGGTGCCTGTCTTATTTTTGCCGCATATGCTCATGTATATAGTTTTTGTGAATGCAAGTTATGCAAAAACTATCATTAATATATTTTGTGTTACGTCGAAACAACCGTACAAGCTCTTTTACCCTTAATTGTAATTTATATGATTGTTATAGTCATCCTACTATCTTTTTTAACCATTTCTTTAAATGATTTTAACTTCCAGTGGAGATCATAAAGTTACAATTAGAGCATGTGCATACTATCCAAAATATGGGGTTGGGAGCATTTGGTATTCTTCCTGTGAGTAACCTACTCTTCACATGTACTTCCTTTTAGCCTTATTTTTTTTATGTACATGTTGATTTTGCAGTAGCGTAGAATTGGCAAACCTCTGAGCGGGTTGGGTAACGAGTTAAAAATAGACGTGGATCCTTTTTTTAATTTGGTGGTGTGAAGGTGATTACAAAAGAGAAGGTGAATGTAACATACATAATCAATATTGCATGAAAGCTTGGGTAATCAATTTTTTAATTGCCCGAAGACATCACACAGGTAAATTAAAACGGCTCAATTTTGTAGAGGTGGCCATTTTGACCCGTCTCAACAAGCGGGTTAATTTTGTTATGCCTCATCTCTAACTAGCAACAACACAAAACAAATAATAGCTAAAAAATGGACCAAATGGAGAGAGTACATCCCAAAATGAATTAAATCATAAAACCATATAAATATCATATTTTAATTATTAGACCGTTATATAAGTAACATATTAGTTATGCCTAAAAATACTAGGTGATTGACAAAAGGTGTACAGGGATCAACCAGAAGATGATAATAATGCTATCAGCCAGCATCATGTACTAGAGACGAGTATAACCTGTTGCTCTTTTTTAATCATTTTCCTCTCTCTGAATGTGCCCCGCATTCCGTCATGTACATTCATTGTTTGTTGCCATGCGTCGTTGCGCTGGTTGCCATTTTTATTGAGCTGAAGTGGTCAATTTTGAGATTTAAAAGGAAGTCACATAACATCTGTAAGACTTCTTTAACTCTCTTTCAAAATTATATAATACTTTTACAGCTTTGACCAAAAAGGGTCAACATATTTGATGTTTTTTGGGTTTGAAGAATGGAGTGAGGTGAAAATAGAAAGGAATGCTTTGAGTGTCCTTGAACCTCCAACAAATGACAAAGAAGATGGTTTATAATATGGTAAAGACCTTGATTTAAAAACTTCGAGACGCATTGAGGTGTGAGGCGAGAGCTTTACGTATGCGGGACGCTTGGTGTTAAAAAAAAGTAGTAACAATATAACTAAAACGTCATTTCAGCTTGTTAACTTTTAAGTAGTAACTATGTTTGTTCTTTTAAATTTGAGTGAAAAAAAATATATTTTTTTTTATAAACAAGTTGAATTATTTCAGTATTCGCTGAAAATTTTGGTTGTTAGGTTTTAAGCGGTTAACTGAATCATGGCTAGAACCATAACCAAACCGTATTAGCTCTCGTTAAAAACGAGAATGATTTTCGAATGCAAAATGAAACTTTTAAAGGCTTATCACTTTTGGTTTATGTAACATTTTTTCGTCTTTCCATGAAAATTTCAAAAATGTATAGTAATGTTTGTGAGGCTGTTTACTATCTTCTTTCAGGAATGTATGATAGTTAGGCATGTTGAGTGGGATTTTGATTCCGAAGTCGAAGACTGTTATATTGCAATGGAGGCATTATTTGAGGTTAGATAACAATTTATATGTTTCCTGATATATAGAGTCTATAAGATTTAAAAAGAAAGAACACCTATTTATTATTTATATAATGATGGTAGATTTAGCTCTCTGTGGTTGTCACGAGGTGTTCCCAAGTCAAACTGCAAGGAGTTTCTGAATAAACTTCTAGAACTGATTGAAAATGTATTAGAACTTTTGGGAGCCTATCTCATGAAATTGTAATTTTTAATTTTTTTGTTTCAATCAAAATATGTCAGTGTTGACTTGGATACACTTAAAATCAGGTAACATGAATGCTAATTTTGGTTATGAAATACTTCTTTTTCATCAAATGAATTTAATAATCTAATTTAGTACATTAAAGATGTCAAATGTGTTGACGATCTGGTTTGGCGGTATTGATGAACTTTTTCGCTAAAGTAAAAACTTCTTTTATTACTTAAATAATAAAGGTTGAACGGATGGTTTGATTGGTTTTAAATTTCAAACCGGGTCTAGCCACCAAATCGTGAGCACTCTTATTATGTATTCAACTGTCTATAAATCTTTATCACCTCCTTAGCTCTTTAATGTCATTGTCATTGCCAATTTTTATCCGTTACCCAGCCCCCTTGACCCGCCCATCTTGCCATCTTGCCATCTACCTCGTTTTTTTTGCGCCTCGGGCCTAGGCCCTAGGCGAGGCCTATGCGCCTTTGATAACTATGATGTAACCACTGATTAGCAGAACCTTAGTAGAACCTTGCATTCAGTAGATGGCTTTCAAGGGTGTATGTCATTATAAGTTTCTAACTACTTCAATGCTTGTTGTTTACGTGATATCTTATTCTTAGATTATTAAAAAATCTTGTGTTGTATATAGTTTGCTTTTAGTGTGGGAATACAATTATGATTTTATGATCTACACATGAATCTGTACTCATGTCTGTTGTCATTTAAAAGATGACGCATTTTTTAATCGTACTTCTCATTTGATTTGTTAGTTGTATAAAATTTCACATTGTTGAACCATTTGTTACAAGTTGCTTGCAGTTCTTTTTTATGTTGCAATATTTTGTTGTTGTGTGGTCACTCAGAATACCTATGAAGTCAGTTCAGTTTTAGTGTTAACTTTTTAAAAATTACAGTTGTGGTCCCAATTGTTGCTTAGGTGTAGGCGTAACACATTTGGTTCTTTTCCATTTAGTTTTGTGTTTATAAATTATTTTAAGTTAAATCAACTATTTTACACTTTATATTTAATCTTAAGAAAGACTCTAGCTTTTAAGGGTTGGTTAAATGACTCCACCATCATCATCTGTCTTTTGTCTGAATGCGACAGGCTACACATAATTATGGATTATCATATTCCTTACAATCCCACTTGCGCCTATCCCGGCAGTGTTTCCATTATCCAAGTTTTATTATCATTATGTATTGAGTAGCTCCCTTGTTAACTATGTTGGAGCTTGAGTTACTGTAGTAAAAAAAAAACATGTATAACTAGGTAGAGTCAGCTATTTCAACCCATAATCTTTCGTTTTCAACACTTAAGTTCTTGTATCATGAGAGAATTGATAGACTAACATAAAACAATTACAACGTTATAAATTTTTGCTCCCCGCTGCATCGCGCGGGTTTCCTACTAGTGCATTATAAAGAGTAAAGATAAATAGAATTTTAAATCATGTTATATTCAAAGAATTAACCTAAATTTACTTTCAATTCACCAACTGAAACAAATTCTCTTTAATTTTAAAATCTTCCATCATTTATATTTGCCAAAGATTTATGGTTACCTCTACTATTTTTCACTTATAAAAGTTAAAATGTGTAGCAGTTGTTTCAACTAAACTTCCTTTGCACCTATAATTCACAAAACGTGAAGATAGCTGTAAGAAATTTCATGGTTAAAAGTTGAAAATGTTCATGTAGCAAAAAAAAAAAGTGATAGAAGTTCATTGGTATAAAAATAAGAGTTCAAAGTAAAAATCTCATAATTAAATCATTGGATTGCATTGGGTGACAAGACCATAAATATAATTACAAAAACCTTCCACGCCCATTACTTTAACAATATAGAGTTTTAGATTCCTGTTAAGCACTTTGGTTTTGATAAAGAGGTTGTCATGAAGCGTCATCATTCTTAAAGCTTCCTGAGCTAGCCATGTATATTTCTAAGCGATAAACAAAAATGGGAAAGCATCAAAGAAAAGTTAGACTTGATGGTAAGATGGGCGATAATGCGTAGATGTTCAAAATGGTAACATAACCTATTGTGGTGGAGTGGCTTGGATACGGCGGTGCTTTTGGGATGTTAACAAACGGCGTTAAGGTGGGTGACGATTTTATTGACAATAGCGAGTGGTGCTATATGTAAGACTTATTGATTTTAATTGCTTAATATTAACCTGATTATTAGTTACAACATAAAAGCAATCATGCGTGAATTAATTCATGCGGGTTACAAGAATTCGAATAGCTGGGAACCTAAAGAGTTCCAATTACTTAATGAGATTTTTTTTTGAAAGGTCAACAAAGTCTTCATGGGCCCCCGTTAGAATCTCTTTATGACGAATTCAGGATACCCACGAGGCACCCGGTCCTCCATGTCCACCAATCCAAGGAAAACCGACCACCCACGCTCCCAAAGACACGACAATGAATAATCGGTAAAACCTGGTATCCTTCAAGCATCAAACTTGTGACCATTAGGCCCCAAGTCACCTATCATTATGCTTCCATACCACTCAACCATAAGGTTGGTGGTACTTAAAGAGTTTTTTTTTATTAATGTATTTTTATTCTATTTTTTATATGAGTGTAATAAATATTTAGTTGGAAGTTTATTATATAATGTATTAATGTAAGTTTATTAAATAATGTATTAATGTGTCTTGAGTTTTGAGTTAAATTACAATAATACCCTCCTCATATGAAGTTAAATTACTATATTGCCCATCTAGAATGCATTATATAGTAATAATAAGTATAAATTATATAGATTTTAAACCCAACACCAATTATATTTCAACTTATATATCCATTAATTTAAACACGAAAACAAAAGTGCAAACAGGTGTTCATGTAATTAGGGATGAGCAAATGGTACCGTACCGGTACCGGTACCAAATTCCCGGTACCGAATCAATTTCGGTACCACTACCGGTACCCACATTTTTGGATTTTCGGTATCGGTACTACCTATACCGGTTCAGTACGGTACCGGTATTTACCGGTTTTTATGCTCAAATACCGGTACCGTACCTGTACCGTACCTGTCCCATACCGTACCGGTTGCTTTCGGTACCGGTACCGGTACCCACTTTTGAGAAATTTCGGTACCGGTACCGGTTTGGTACCGGACCGGTACCATGCTCATCCCTACATGTAATGCAATATGTCACATATAGATCATGTGGTTGCAAATTCATAAGACAAGACACGTGTATTTCCTTCCAAACAGCTCAACAGGATTTTAGTGCTTTAATGTTGAGACCATGGCAATAAATATGAGCAAATAGCCAAGTCATAATTATGCTTTATTATGTGTTAAATGACGCCTTTGCCCCTCGCATCTTGGCAACAAGTGAACCCATTACGCATAGGGTGCAAACTAAGTACTATTAATTAATGTGTCAATTACATTAAAAGAAGTTATATGGTCAACCTCTAGCTACATATTACAGTACCTTTCAAATGAATGGTAATTACTTACAGCTCAAAAGTTACATGCTGATAGATAATCCTTCAATTATAGGGTCAACCTCTAGCTACGTATCCCCAGCCGTCACTCCTCCCGCTAAGGCCCCAGTTAGGATGTTTCCACAATTCCACCTAAAAATTTGAACTTTTAAGGACCGTTCGGATATGTATTTGCAAAAGTGATATTGTTATATTAAGTACTCAAAATCAGATAATTAGATAATAACTTGGAAAATGCACATCCAAACACCCTCATAAAGCTAATAGTGGATTTTTTTTTCTTAGCGAGATTGTATGAACTGGAGATAAGACTTTGGGAGACTTTATACTCGTTAGAATTGTTTAGTTAAATAGAACACATTGATCTTGTATGAATATAATCAATACTTTGTAGTGACAACAACATATGTGTTAATGAACCATTAGAAGCTAAATGATTTGTTAATTACCTTCTTTACACAACCTTTGGCGGTGGACCCTCATGGTAGAAGCTTGGCATTGGGTTTGCCTTAGATAACAAACTCTTTCTGAGTTGCTACAGGTTTGCTTCATTTTCTTCATTTTTAACACAAAATATGAACTTCAAACTGAAAATAGATGAAAAAAATTAATTGGTAAAGGTCATAGAAATTTTACTTTGGTTCTTGCCTCCCATTGAATTCTCTACCTCCAACATTTATTGTTTCTCTAATCTATATCTATATCTATAATCTATAATCTATAATCTATAATACATTATAAAAGAGGAGTGATGACTAGCATAGTCATTTTCACCTCCGTACAACTTAACAAGCAACATGTACAATATATTTAAGCAAGAAATTTAAGGGTATTATGGGCATAATTGTGACAATTAAGACACTTATGAGGGTAATATAGACATTTCACAATCATCATCACTAACAATATCAAAATAAATTTACAGTACTGCCCTTTTGTTCCCTCTCTGCCCCTTTCTTCTGCTTCATACGGTAGTACATTCCATCAGTTACTTGATTGCAGTCTTTACTCACTCAGTCGTTTTATATAGATTCCCTAATTGTTAACTCATCATAACCCAAAAATGAGGCTTCGCCTGTTGGATTTCTCAAGTCATCTTCCATTTACTTCCTCCAATCCTTCACATTCGGTACGTTCGTGTCTCTCTCTGTGTGTGCGCTTATCGGGAATTAGACTGTGAGAAACTTCATTTGATACTTGGATGACATTTCTTTCATTATATTGGGAAGTTGTTCTGGTTTCAGGCTGTAACGCAAACCTATGCTAATCAATCTGAGCCGTGGGAACTCGTAGGTATCAATTTCTGTTTTTTTAGTTTGGGTTTCGTTAATTTCTTGTTTGATTTCATCTTGCTTTTCATTTATGTGTTACGTTTATTCATTTATTTCATTGATTTGGTTTATATCATCTGGATTAGAACATGTTTTTGTCTTCATTTGTATGGAACTTCATCAAAATTTTATGCTAATTTTATTATTAGTCTTTTTAAATCTTAATATTTATTTACTTGATTGTGTATATTCTTGTATCTCAGCTAATGCATGGTTTCCTTGGTCTAGCCATGGGCTCTTTGTGGAGGTATGCTGTTACTTCAGCTTATAAGTTATATTTATTAATTGGTATTTGTGTTTTTTTTCCGCCACTTATGTTTTTGAGCCAATTTAGAACTTGTTATTTGATCAAGACTCAAAAGATGGTAGGCTGACTTAAGCAGTAGTGGCTATTCCCATTTTTCAGATGATGTTTTCGTCACATAAAGCATAACCCTTAAGGTTTTCAAATGAACCACCATCTTTTGGAACAATGTAAATTGTCGTTAGGAAAGTAATTGGATCAAAATAAAATAGTATTAAAGTCGCTTTTGTCTGCATAATTAGTAAGTAAATGTATATTTCATATATAAATAAAATGCTTGTGCTTCCACAAAATCAACCATCAATCCCCGCTTAGTAATATTTTGTATATCAACTAATGCAGTCACAACTTAATGAATTTCGATCATTTGAAAGATAAGATATGCACACCGGTGAAAAAATGGTCCCTATTAAGGTACGTTTTATCTATCACATGATAGTTGGTATAGGTAGTCATCTTCACATGGCTGCATGTCATACCACTATTATGTTATAAGCTGAGACTTCAGATTTGATTATCTGGAACAATTATCTTATTGGATTTTGATTAAGTGCCCAAATGCTGTTCATTTTTTTATAATAACACTTCATGTTCTTGGCAGCCACTTTATGTATTATTTTCTTTTAATTTAATTTGAAACATTGTTTTGTCTAAAAAATTTATGTCTTCATTAGATGAGAAGAGAAAAAAATCAATGAGAAGTTAAGACGCTTGCAAGATATGGTTCCCGGATGCTACAAAGTATAAAGATATGAGTTAATCTTTATATACATATATACATTTTTTTCTACTTGTTCATATGTTCTTTGACAATTACAAAAATTTATCTTCATAATATATCATTGTTTTGCTCCATTCAAATTTAGTTATTTGCTATAGACAATGGGAATGCCAGTGATGTTGGATGTAATAATCAACTATGTTGGATCGTTGCAGAATCAAATTGAGATAATTTAATTGAGCAACTAACAATTAAAACAATAAACAAACAATATTCAGAATTATTGATGAGAAAATATATTGTTTAAGTTCTAATTCTAATTCTAATTAATAAAATAAATTAAACACTAGCATAAAGAGAAAACAAAAACTTAACTATGTGTTAATTACTTATGTTATTTGTGTTAAGAAATAAGAAATCAAAAAGCCATAATTTCATGCTCACGCTAATGAATCAACCCAAATCTTTATCTTCTATACTATATTATAAAACATCAGTGAAGGATACCCACAAAATTTAAGTAAATACAACCTTTATTGCTTATAGTACAATGCTTGTCTTTCTACTTAAATATTAAATTATTGAAGAGATTAATTTAAACATAATTATAAAATTGATAAGGAAATTAACAATAATGTGGTGACTCTTTACATTCATAATCTCTATGTCTTTATTAGGTTTGTATCAATGTTATAGTCTTATAAATAGTGGTCATGTATTTGGTATATAAATAATGTGGTGACTCTTCACATACATAACTTACATGTCTTTCAATGTTTATAGTAAATAAATTACATCATATATTATGTATTTATATCTTCTTTTTAAATTTATGTGGTTGTAGGATGGTATGATGTGACACTTCTGCACACAAATGAATATGTAGGCTTGAAGTTTGCCAACACACCCAGCCCATGACACGTTTCAACCCATTAAAGTGAGCGATATATGTAGGCTTGACGTTTATACAAGCAGATATGGTAGAGATACTTCATGATCAATGTCATCGTCTTCCTCGATGGTTTTTTGTTTTCTCTGCTACTATAAGCTTCTAGGAATAGAATTTAAGTTGCTAATCTTACGAAATCACCAATTGTTTACATATCCAAAAGAAGACAAGTTCTTATCAAACGATTTGGTAGTTTTAACTATATTAATTACTAATTTGTTTGGTCCAATATATTTGTTACGGCGCTTGTCAAACTAACATAAAACGAAAGTATTTATGCAAATCATTGACTCCGCTGCATCTTGCGGGTGCCCTAAAATAATAGAAATATGTTGCACACAACAAACTGCATTTTAGTAATTACATCACTTCCACTACAATCTTATGGTCATTAAGAGATACAACGCCACTTCACTACGCTAAGCACCGCTCTACGATGGCATACTTATCTGCCTTCGAGATACATCAAAAGGGTCCCACCGAAGGACATGGGCCAATCTAAGGGTGTTGCAAGGAATAGTACGCAACAATTTACCCATTTAAATTTTTCAGAAGATATACTTATGAGTTTCAGTTTTCAATAACATATATTTTATATATCGGTGTTTTCTACTTCATCATAACGAATAGCCAACAAACACGATGCACGAGGAGCAAAACATATGCACCCGCTACAACGTGCGGGCATTCATACTAGTTATCTTATTAAGGAGGAGTGATGTACAACATGGTAATTTGCATTTTTGTACAACTTAACAAGCAACATGTACAACATATTTAAGCAAAAAAATTAAGGGTATTATTGGCATAGTTGTGACAATTAAGACACTTAGGATGATAGATTAGTAAATTTAACATAATCCAATACCTCACATCCTAAAATCATGTCCCAATTATGCCCTCATATCCAACTATTAAAACACAAAATACAACCTAACACATGATGCATCTTAAATGTGAGACCTTTCAACCCCTTATCTATATTATTATTTATACTCCATTATAATCAATTTCTTGAATGCTAATAGTCTTTTCATAACCCCAAATAAAATCTTAGAGCTAATTTCATGCTTTGAAACATTGTTTTGTCCAAAAAATTTATGACTTCATTAGATGAGAAGAGAAAAAAATCAACGAGAAGTTGACACTTGCAAGATATGGTTCCCGGATGCTACAAGGTATATAGATATGAGTTAATCTTTATATACATATATACATTTTTTTCTACTTGTTCATATGTTCTTTGACAATTACAAAAATTTATCTTCATAATATATCATTGTTTTGCTCCATTTAAATTTAGGTGGTATTTGCTATAGACAATGGGAATGCCAGTGATGTTGGATGTAATAATCAACCATGTTGGATCGTTGCAAAATCAAATTGAGGTAATTTAATTGTGCAACTAACAATTAAAACAATAAACAAACAATATTCAGAATTATTGATGAGAAAATATTTTTCAAAATTAACTAGTACAGTTTTTTCTCTTCTTTGTGCATTTTTAGTTTCTCTCCATGAAGCTTTCAGAAGCCAGAATGTTCTATGACCTATTGACCTCAACTCTACTGAATTGGGTGATATGGCCCCTATGAAGGTGACCGATGGCTTTCCTAACTATCCTTCTTCAGAAGTTGTGTATCTTGAATCATATATATTGTTAACTAAATAAAACCGACAAAATTATAAATATAACATTCTAGATTTGCTAATATGTTTCTAATATATTATAAATATTACTTCCACTTACTGCATGGGATGAAAACTGATGTTGCAGGGAACAAATGGACATGAAGGACAAATGACGGAGAGGATGGTTGAAGAAGGATATGGAGACTTTCCTCAATTTCAATCAACATGGTCTCCTTGAACGCCATGAAATAGTTAACTCTATAAATCTATATATGCATTCTCAAATATAACTTTATACGTAAACTATATTTGTTCTAAGACTTTTAAGGTATTTGTTTATCTATTTAATTTTCTTGTTAAACGTTGTATGAAGTGTGGTTTATAATATTATTTTGCTTTTGTCAATTGTATGTTGTTTAAGTTCTAATTTTAATTAATAAAATAAATTAAACACTAGCATAAAGAGAAAAAAAAACTTAACTTTGTGTTAATTACTTGTGTTATTTGTGTTAAGAAATAAGAAATCGAAAAGCCATGAATTCACGCCCACGCTAATGAATCAACCCGAATCTTTATCTTCTATACTATATTATAAAGCATCAGTGAAGGATACCCGCAAAATTTAAGTAAATACAACCTTTATTGCTTATAGTACAATGCTTATTGAAGTCATTTAGGGGATAAAATTGTCTTTCTACCTAAATATTAAATTGTTGAGAAAATTAATATAAACATAATTATAAAATTGACGAGGAAATTAACAATAATGTGGTGACTCTTTACATTCATAACCTCCATGTCTTTATTATGTTTGTATCAATGTCATAGTCTTATAAATAGTGGTCATGTATTTGATATATAAATAATGTGGTGACTCTTCACATACATAACTTACATATCTTTCAATGTTTAGAGTAAATAAATTACATCATATATTATGTATTTATATCTTCTTTTTGAATTTATGTGGTTGCAGGATGGTATGATGTGACACTTCTGTACACAAATGAATATGTAGGCTTGAAGTTTACCAACACACCCAACCCATGCACGTTTCAACCCAATAAAGTGAGCGATATATGTAGGCTTGACGTTTATACAAGCAAATATGGTAGAGATACTTCATGAGAAACGTCATCATCTTCCTCGATGGTTTTTTGTTTTCTCTGCTACTATAATCTTCTAGGAATAGAATTTAAGTTTCTGATCTCACGAAGTCACCAATTGTTTACATATCCAAAAGAAGACAAGTTCTTATCAATCGATTTGGTAGTTTGAACTATATTGATTACTAATTTGTTTGGTCCAATATATATTTTACTGCGCGTGTCAAACTAATATAAAACGAGAGTATCTATGCAAATCATTGACTCCGCTGCATCTCGCGAGTACCCTAAAATAATAGAAATATGTTGCATGTAAGACCCTACCCATTAATACGAGTAATTGAGCGAGAAATTATTTGGTTTGGAAGTTCTAATTCAAAACATTTCATCATTTACATAATACATCAACATTTAGTCAATACACATCAGGTTCCAAAAGATATGTAGAGTAGCATTAGTACTTAAACATGACAACAAAACATTTTCCAAAAACCAAGTTTTTAAAGGGTTAATTTAAACGTTGCGGAAGCGGACAAGTCTAGCGCGTTCGGTTCTTCTATCAAGCCTTGATCACCATCCATTTAGCGTAGCTAAGTACCTGGGGTTAAACACGATTAAGTAACCCGTTATTCGTTAGCATGAATGTCTATTATTGAAAGAATAATAAAATGAAGTTTTTTTTTTCATAACCTTTACCCGGGCGGGTAAGAATTCAACCCGGGCAGGTAAACCTGCTGTTAGAAACTACCTTTTTTTTTAAGAATCTTTACCCGGGCGGGTGAGTGTTTTACCCGGGCGGGTAAACTTGTTGTTAGAAACTACCCTTTTTGATAAGAACTTTTACCCGGGCGGGTAAACCTGCTGTTAGAAACTACCCTTTTTCCTGCACCAAGCTACACTTTTAGTGCAGCTTCAAGGCCATTTATGGGGATTCTTGGGACTTGTTAATGGGTCATAATACGTACCTCTTACACGATTAAAGATATGTTTGGATTCCTTGTTCGGTTTCTAACCCAAAAACCATGAATTATATATCCATCTTTAAGCTGACCGGTTAAGTTTTATACATGACAAAATCATAAGATTTTATGATTTCCAAGTTCTAGTTGTGGTTTTTGCCCACAAGTCAAGCCTCAACTTGACTATGGAAATTTATGCCCAAGTCATTTATGCCGTGATTGTGGTGCCTCGTGTCCATGGCCACATGTGCCATTTCTCTCGGTCTTGTACGCTCGGCCTCTTTGACTTACGACATGGTTTTTATATGTTGTTTTCTATCCCTTGGAAATCACAATTTCTATTTTTAAATAAATGATATACCCATAATTACACTCCCAACTTATGCATATATGTATTTATCTTACAAAGTCATAGCTATGACTTACCTTACTCTTGTCCTTTTTGCCTCGAGTCCTTACCCGAGTGACTCCCCGAAGACTCAAGCTTTGTACCTAGGATTGGGCATTTCGCATTTACGTGTAGATACTTGCTCATAAGTAAAACATCATATACTTATACAAGTTTCACCCAAGAATATAGGTCCAAATGAAATCGAGTTTCATTAAGGCGTTTCATCAAACACTTGGTAGGCGTCTTTTAACCAAAATTATTTCTATGGCTTAAGGATCTCATTGATCCATTTTTTAACACAATTTCAATAATCATAGCATATACTAAAACATTCATAAGGGTTTCACACACAAGCATAACATAAATGGTATTTTCTAGATTTTAAGGCGATTCCTACTAAATTATCAAAAACCCATACTTTCTACAACATGGATTCTTAAAAATCCCTCATCATGCAAGTATTTTGAAAAACACACACAATTTAACATGTGTTGAGACCCTCTAATACTAGAGCAACCTCTACTAACCCTTAGTTTCACGTTTTTAGAACAACCCATAATTATCACTTAACCATGTATGAACAAAAATCAACAAATCAAGCAAATTGAATGTTACCTAGATGTTTGTTAGGCCTAGATGACCTGTTTTAGGGAAAATGCAAGCAAAAACCCTTTCGATTTGGCCTTGAATCAGCTTGTTCTTGAGTTTTAGGTTAAGTGTGTGTGTTGGGTTGGGGATTGATTTCCCTGGTTTTGAAGATGATCAAATGTTTTATTTTCTTATAAAACATTTTAACTTTGGTCTTTGGGCAGGTTTAGTCCCTCACAATCACCGGTTTAGCATTATGTGTGTATTTAGGCCTCTAAACTAACGAGTCCAACTCGGGTATTAGGCCAAAATGGAAATATTAATATTTCCTTGTCATGAGTTCGGTTAGTAAACCTCCTATTAATCGCTTAAACAAGATTAAATAGAAATAAGGTAATTTTGGGGCATTACATTGCATACTACAAATTGCATTTTAGTAATTACATCACTTCCACTAAAATCTTATGGTCATTAAGAGATACAACGCCACTTCACTTCACTACGCTAAGCACCGCTCTACGATGGCATACTTATCTGCTTTCGAGATACGTAAAAGGGTCCCACCGAAGGATGTAGGCCAATCTAAGGGTGTTGCAAGGAATAGTACGGCCTATTGTGATGTACCTATTTAAAATATTCAGAAGATATACTTATGAGTTTCAGTTTTTAATAACATATATTTATACATCGTTGTTTTCTACTTCATTATAACGAATAACCAACAAACACGATGCACGAGGGGCAAAACAGATGCACCCGCCGCAACGCGCGGGCATTCCTACTAGTTTGAAATAAAACTGAAGTAAAAAAGAACTAATATATATATATATATATATATGTGTGTGTGTGTGTGTAGAGGGGAGGGGGAGTTGGCATCCTTATAACATCTTTAAGATATGTTAACAGGCCAAAAGATGTTAGCGTACAAGTTGAAATTGGTCGGTCAAGTAGATAAGAAACATTTTTGTAAATAATTGGTGTAGCATTTATGGTTTTATACTTTTGTTCATTAAAAATACACTTTTGAGCTTTTTTTTTTTTTTTTTTTTTTTTTACTATTTCTAAACTAATCATCATCTACAAGTTTGTAATTCAAAACAATGATTGATTATGCATTTTTTGGTAATTGGAGCACGTTTCACTAGTGAAGATGAGTTATTCACATAGACTGAATCATCAAGAACAAATACTGGACTTGGATATATTTGAAATAATAATTTTCAGACCATGGAATTTCTCCTACCAAAGCAGATCAATAAAAGACTACACCAACCTTAAATTTTCTTAACAAACAGACAATCATTTAACCAATACCTAATGAACGACACGTATATCATATCATCAATTTATCATAAAACGCCTAAAAATTAATCAACTAATAAAAGCTAAAGAGCCTAATTTCACGTAATTATCATGATTAAAATTGAAAACAAAAATGATTGCATTGAATGATATAAAAAAGGTGCTTTGGTTAGCTTGACTTTAACTCTAGGAAGACTTCAGTTACTATATTTTAAAGTTATAAAACTCATACAAGTTTAACTGAGATAAGATTATTCATTGTGGTAACATAAAATATTATCTTTGATCGCCATTATATGAAATTTGTTCAAAATTGTTGTTATCCCGTGTGTTTATTTAGTTTGGGTGAGTTTCATTTTCATATAAAAGTTGATTATATTCTAGCGGCATTTAGGGAAGAAAAGTGGTAAATTTTAGAAAATTATAAAGAAACCCTTGGTATGCCATCTTGACTTTGGACAATTTGGACATATTTGTTGGAATAAATATACGTAACGTTTGTATATTTATCAATAGCCATTATAATCATTTATATTCTGATGATCAATTATTAATATTATCCTAAGCCCAATAACAGATATGTCTTTGATGGGCGGACTATCATTAGATGGGCCTTATTAGGGTGTCCCCTGGGTATGTATAAATATGGAGAGATATTATGAGATTAGGGTTCACACATTCATAACACCATTAGCCATCTCCTATCTCTCTCTCTCTCAATGTGTTCATAACTCAAGAACACACAAACCATCAGAACTGCATACCCTAAAGGGAACCCAATCAAGATGATGGTGTCTTCCATTACTGAAGTTCCTGAATGGTTAAGCAAATCAGGTACACTTGATTAAATCTTATGTTTATTCCTTATGTTCTAATTAATATAATCAACATGTGGTATCAGAGCTATGTTGATTATATAAATTCGACGGATCTATCAGTTCATCGACGACAATAAGAAAAAAAAATCGATGTCGTAAACTTTTTTTTTATATCGTTTCCGTTCTGGTCGTTTTACGAAGTAATAAAATACAAATGGTTGTAACAATCATGAAGTAATTATGTTTAATTTTCCTCATTATGATTTGTTTGTCTATTAGTATGCTAAGCTAGCATAATGGCATAAAGACAATAATATAACAAATCTACTAAGGGCATAACGTTAATTGATCCTAATGTTAAGTTTTAAATTTGGGTGTAGTATGATTAATGGGGGTCCTAAGTCGAATAAAGACTTAACGGCTTTATTTCTCTGCTACATTTTGGGTTTAGAACTAAAATGAGTATTAATCTCTGCAGAATTACGTAATACTCATAATAAATGATTACTCGGCTAAGTGGGAGAATGTTGGAATAAATATACGTAACGTTTGTATATTTATCAATATCCATTATAATCATTTATATTCTGATGATCAATTATTAATATTATCCTAAGCCCAATAACAGATATGTCTTTGATGGGCGGACTATCATTAGATGGGCCTTATTAGGGTGTCCCCTGGGTATGTATAAATATGGAGAGATATTATAAGATTAGGGTTGACACATTCATAACACCATTAGCCATCTCCTATCTCTCTCTCTCAATGTGTTCATAACTCAAGAACACACAAACCATCAGAATTGCATACCCTAAAGGGAACCCAATCAAGATGATGGTGTCTTCCATTACTGAAGTTCCTGAACGGTTAAGCAAATCAGGTACACTTGATTAAATCTTATGTTTATTCCTTATGTTCTAATTAATATAATCAACAATATTTGCCCATGCTTCCTCCTTTATAATATTGTACTAGTGAGAAACCCGTGCGTTGCTGCGGGGCATTCTTGTGAGCTGGTGGCAAATTTGTATTGTTTTTGCACCATTATCTACGTAACTTTTGGTTATATAAAGAGTAGTTACACTTTTGCCCACTCATCTCTATTAGGGGTGTACAAAAAGCTCGCGGCTCGAGGCTCGCTCGAAAAAAGCTCGGCTCGAAGAGGCTCGTTTTGTTTTCGAGCCGAGCCGAGCTGGCTCGTTTTGTAATCAAGCCGAGCTCGAGCCAGGGGTGTTCAGCTCGTGGCTCGGCTCGATGGCTCGACATATGGCTCGTCTCAGGCTTGTATATGTGTAATTAATATATAGATGAAACTAATATATTTTGGCTCCAAACCTAATTCTAAAATTCAAAATTTGAAAATCCTGCTCATACTACCTATCTACCCCATCTTTTCATAATAAATAAACCATAACTTAAAAAAAGAAAAAAAATACATGATTATGTGTAATTTTATTGTTTTTTATAATAAATATTTGTAAAAAAAAATAAAAAAATATAGCGAGCTGGCTCGAGCCAGCTCGAGCTCGGCTCGAACATTTACGAGCCGAGCTCGAGCTCGACTTTTCAGCTCGACCAGAAAAACGAGCCGAGCCGAGCTGGCTCGGTTTAAGTTCGAGCTCGAGCTCGAGCTGGGCTTGGCTCGGCTCGACTCGGCTCGTGTACAGCCCTAATCTCTATTCATGTATTTCTTTAATTTCATTTTTGAACCAACAATATGCCACATGATACACCCACAACAATGTCTTTGTTTTTTGTTTGCCATCTAGTATGGTGCCGTGTTTCGCGGCGGGAACATGATGCATTTGTAAGTTTAAGGTTTCTGAATACTAAACCAAGAATTATACATTACAACACACACTATGCAAGTGGTTCAATTTGTTCTTTACTTCACCTCGTTCCTTGGCAGACAATTGTTTGCAACCTTCATTTAAAGAGAATATTTGGCTTTGGAGTTTGTGAGTAGAGGTATAAATGGAAGAAAGTGGGTCAAATTTAGTGATTTATACTTGTGCCTTATCAAATGTCATCTTAACTTTGACATTTTGAACATATTTACCCATGTCTCCCCCTTTATAATGTAGTATAGATATAAACAAACTCGTTCACTTTTTTCCACAAAACACTTTCCAAATTGCAATGGCAAATGAGTGGACAACTGAACCGTTGGCTACTAGTTGGGTCGCTATGGGCGAACAAACGGCAGGGATACGTGCATCTTTGGAGTGGTGGGACTCAGTTTTCACTCAGTTTTAACATGTGGGCTGAAACGAACCCTTGATTCATGCAGTTATTTCAAGTTTAATATGATGCATTACACCTCGATTAAATTTGAGGAACTGTACAACGAAACAATTAACATTGTGTTAACGAGGATGAAGCGATCAACAACGGCCGTCAACAGTACGAAGAAATCTATGGCAATGAATTTCACTACGTTACAGCTTGGCGAATTTTGAAAATCTATGGCGGATGGACTCACAATTATTATTGAAGCATTTTTATTTTAATCTGTCCATGTTTTTATTTTAATCATGTACGTTTTTTATTTTTAAATTAAACTAGACTTTTGCCCGCCGCGCGTTGCGGCGGCGAGACAGATCATTCACTAAGTTCGTTTAATATTGATGTTAATGTTCAAAACAATTTTTCAAGCAAAGCATGCCAACGAATCTCACTCTTAACTTAGTTTCTGTAATTTAAGAAATTACATCTAGAAAAAGCTAAACATCAAATATAGCAAAACTTTGTTCTAAAATATCCACTTTGTTAACTATTTGTCCTAGTCCATCTTGACCACTTTGTTAACTATTACACATGATCATAGTATCTAGAATATCTTACTTATCATGCTAAGATACACCAAGAAAATGAACCATCGCTATAATTTAAATGCATATCCAAAATCAGAACTACATGAAAACAAAAGAATTAAAGATACACTTGTTCTTTCAACCTATATTACAGGAGAACCAAAGACAATGGGTCGAACCTGGGCAATGAACCACCGTCACTACTTATCCACCGCCCCTGGTGCAACCTAAACAATCATAGACCACCACCGGTGTCTCCTTCGTGCACGAACAACCACCACCGCTGCGACAAACCTCAAACTCCTCGATTCCAGAAGCTAACAGCTCACAACTCAGCCGGAATATCTTCAAGCCAACCTACAATTGTCACCAGAGATTAGTATTGTAAGATGAAAATGCAAAAAGAAAAAACATTTTACATAAATGAGATTGATTTGAAGCAACATGATACAAAGAAAACAATTTATACAACTGAATGAACAGTTAGGCACACCAATCTTAGCAGAAGATAAGTAGTATACGATACAAAAACTAATATGCACATACATATAGACACAAATCCACACACAGTTATTTAACAAATTCGTATACAAACATTAAAAAGTAGAGGAAATGAGAACTTTTTACGGCACATGTAGCCATGTATTTGAGAGGTCTTCCAACATGTTTTGGTATTATGCTAAAGTTGAGTAAGAAAAAGGCCAACACATCTCTGATGTATGTTACGTATGAAAGGACCCTATTAATTGTTGACAATAATAATACACTTCTTTTGGTAAAGGAAAATTAAGAGACTATTTGTTTTAATACGTACATTGGGCTATTGTTGACCCATTCCCATTTTAAGCAATTATTGTACGATTATAAAGCTTTAAAAAAAGTCACTGTTTAAAATTTTCACTTTAAAAACCAATAACAATGTCATGAAAAATCTACGAACCAAAGTACCAAGTTGAGGCTCCTCCTCAACCCGTTTACATCCCTACTAAACTTACTAAAATGCAAAACTGAATTGCAACATATATGGTCTCTTATAGTTGATTGATATCAATGACCACAAACTAAAAACTATTGAATTTGGAGAAACTTTAAACAGTTAAGGCTCTAGTGCTCACTTGTTTCATGGTGTACCCAAGCCTTTTTTGGTTCAGGCCCCTCTCCAAATACTCTTACAACACACAAATATATGTAAATGTGCAATGTAACATCGCAAAACTTTCTCCCTAAATTTTTATTCATAAAAACCCTTATTTTTTTATATCTTTAATATTATACAAATGTGCCTAAACCTTTATTTTCCCGCCACATAACTTATATATGTATATATATATAGGTATATACATAATAATAATAATAATAATAATAATAATAATAATATTAATTTTCTGATATTATTAAGGTAAATATATATATATATAATATTTATACAAGACCACAACAAAACCATAACCAACCCCAAACCCACCTTTATTCTAAATTTATAGTCTAATCAGAAGCCCAAACAGAAGCCCAAGCCCCGGCCAGATCCGAGCCCAGTACCATAGCCCAGTACCCGGCCCACACCTTCCTTCCTCTCAAAAACGTTTTAAAAATAATAATGTAAGGGCCGGGGATCGAACCCGGGTCCCTAACCGGTCCAGAAGCACCAAACACCCCCAAGCACTGGTCCATGTTGCCTTTTTTGATAAAATCCAGATGCATAAACTATTTAACACTTAACAAAACCTTGTCTGTTCCCCTTTCTGGTTCGCTGCACATAGGTGCCGAACAAAGGGAAGTTTTGTTTTGACTTTTTGATTTGTTCACACATGGTAAGTAAACGTAATTAGCTTTGTGATAGATTATCCGCGTCCATTACACGTCAATCAACGATTATCACGTTCCAATTTGTGCCCAAATCGCGTCATTTTATTCGTTTAGGTCAAACTTACCAATTCGAGCATCCAAGCCCCAACATTATATATTGGACACCTCTGGACATTCACAACTCGCCGATAATCCTCTCACAACCTCTTATTTCTGTTATTAAACCTTCAATCGAAGTGTTCTTGCTCGTGTTGACTTTAAACGTTGACTTAGCAATCCGTAATCTAAACGCGTCTGTAAGTATCACTTTTTGTGTGGGTTTTATCCTTCGGCAATCACACAACAATAACCCCATAATTGATTGGGTTATTGTTGTGTGAATCACGTAATTGCAAAAGCTAGGGCTCGTACATACAATTTGGGGAAGAACACTGATTTCTAATACGTGTTATATTTTAAACAAACTGAAACCAAACACAACCACTGGTCTAGACCAAGTGGTTGTGCCTGGGTCTTTGAAACCGGCCACGCGGGTTCGAACCACAGCAGCCACATTCTTTTCTTTTTGTTTTGTTTTGAATAAAAATAATCAAGTTTTCAATATATATTACTTGTATTTTAAAAATTTATTTTAAAATACTAAAACCCTTTTATAAATGATACAAAAATTATATTATGTTAATCTAGTAAAAAGATTTAACATACAATTTTTAGTTTTCAAAATTTTATTTATTTAATATATATAATAAATAAATCAAGTTTATTCCATTTTATTTATAAAATTCTATAAAAATATCAAAACAATTTTATAAATTTCCACAAAAATTATTCTGAGTTTGTATAACAATAAACTTATCTGAAATAATTTTTATTTCTGAAAAATCATTTATTTAATATTTTTAATCAATTTTTGTTAGTTTTAATCATAATTAAATCATAATAAATTCATTTTTTAATATTTTTGCACCAAAAATTTATATAAATTATTTCTGATTATTTGGAACAGAAATATAATTTTTAATCTAATAATTCTTTAATTTTAGTATTTTTAGATATTAAATTTAAATTTTGACAATTTGAAATAAATAGATTCAATATTCTATTTTTAAGAAAATAATTTTATAAAAATTATTTTTATACTTTAAACTCATTGTTGTGACCATCTTTGATTCAAATTTTATAAAAAGACTTTCATTTATTTAATTATCAAATTTCTCTTATTTATTAAAACATTTTATTATTAATCCACAAATGTTTAACCCAAAATTGAAACCCTAGAATATACTTGTAGACTAGATAGACTTAGACTTATTTGTTACCTTATACATAGGGTAATACTTGGCAATCTTTTGGGCTACACTCATACTATTCCTCAAGACTTAATACTATACTAAGGTGAGTTTACGTAACCATGTTTATGCAATTCTTCATACTTGCAACATTATACTTAAGCAATTCTACATGCATGTCTAGTTGTAAACTTTAATGCCTCATGAATTAGACATCAACAACAGTTTCAACGAGTTTCAACATTACATAATCATTAGCTATGGCCAAGCCGGCGATACTCAATAATAGATCTATTGGATTGACAATCCCACCCGGATACGTGTACCTCCTACATAGGTAGCGTGGGTGATTGTTATCGGTCCAACATATTATTAAGGTGAACCGTGGATGACGGGATGGACCTAAACTAGTTGGAGGTTTGATTATGTCGATTCAACATATTATGTTTATTCATGTAGACTTAAACTTACGATAGACATACGAATTGCTAAACTTTTATACTTAAACTATTTGCTTGACATGGCTTATGTATTCTCACCAACTTCTAGTTGACCCCCCCATTTTTACAACTCAACAGGTAATAATGATGCATGAAGATTAGAGTATTTTCCTGAGAAGGCAAACTGAAGTCTATGCTTGTTTGGTTTTTGTGATGTATTAGATTTCCACTTAAAACTCTTTATGTATTTCCATTTTTGGATATTTGCACTTTAAATTAATTTCAATTAAAATTTGGTTACCATGTGCTACTGTATACTCATTCTTACGTGACACCTCGATGTTTCCGCCATCGGTTGGGGTGTTACAGATTGGTATCAGAGCCTTGGTTATAGGGAATTAGGTTATTAGAAAATAATCTAGACTATAACCTTAGGGACTTAAACAGTACTTGCTTCTCTTACTTGTAACCCTAATTGCTTCCCTAATCTTATCCCTATCCTATACAACACTAAGCCTACAAGTGACTACTCTTATTCGTCTGCTGCAATCCTGATCCACCATTAGATTAATAGGACAAAATCCTCAGGTTTAACCTGAACCCCCTTGAGATCCCGTCGAAGTTCTAGATTTTAATAACGAACACGTGCAATCTGGAAGGGTGGACGCCTGTATTCTGAGTCTTCTGTCTAGGCTGGCATTGCGCATATATCCCAATCAGACGAGGGACCCGGATGCCTACCTGGGAATTCTCGGGATGAGTGTTCACTTATAGGCTAAAGCATGTCTTCATATGTTATTAGAATCTAGAATCTTTGATAAGTCAACGTTTTCGTTTATTCATTTTAATTAATGAATAAATGATTACATTCCTTATATTACCTCATTCATTTTATGCGTCATTCATTGTGTCCCTTACAGATCATGTCTCCACGTCACAACACTCGCATTAACAGTGGTGACAATCATGAGGAAAGGAGCAGCAATCACAACTACGACCACAACACTAACCACAACAATGGAGGTGATGCCCAACTAGCTGCAATTATTTCCCAACAAATGGCGCAGCAAATCACAACTCTGGTTTCTAACTTGTTGACTCAAGTCATCCAAATGAATGGGAACGACAATGGAAATGGAAATGGCGATGGAAACCACATAAAGAACAGGACCTTAGTTCGAAAAGGCGAGAAAATAAGTATTTTGGCCGCGGTAACTACCGAGAATCGGAAGCGTAAGACCAGGGATCCTGATGTAAACCTCACTACAGAAGCTTCTAACAAGAAACCTTATACAAGAAACTTTCCATTGTGTAACACATGCAATCGACATCATCCCACTGTTTCAGTGTGTCGCTTGTGCACCAATTGTGGTAGGTATGGCCATCTGGTCAACACATGTCGCGAGACCCCAAACCCTAATACCAACCAACCAACCAACCCTGCTCAGGCTGCTTATCCTAATCGATACAACTATGGTCAATGCTATGAATGTGGAGACCCAAATCACTTTCGTAACCGATGCCCTAAACTAAACCTAGATCAAGACCCTCCAGCTACTTAACAGCAAGCCCTACCATTTGAATAATGTCTACTTTTTAATTCTATGTATTGACGTTTTTGATTCAAGTAATAAATTCTAGTATTATCATATCACTTGAATACATGCTTGTTTGAATGTGAACTAATTGCTATATGCTTACTTACTTGTACAACAGTTAGTTGGCTACCAAATAACCTACTCAACGATTGGTAGAGGTCATCATGTCTTTCCAACAGTCGGGAGAGGCCCTACAACCTACTCAACGACTGGTGGAGGCTACCGAACCTGCTCAACAATCAGTAGAATCATAGAAGGACACAAAACCCTAATGTAAGGTAAATTGGTGATTGCGGTCCGGAACGTAATCATGAATTTACAGGTACGTTAAGGTAGTGTGAAATTCTATCAAAGGTTTTTGGTAGTTGATCAACTATAAGCCTTAGTTGCCTGGTAGTTCATTTATTCTTTCTATAGTCCATCGACTCATAGGACTCCTAAAACTTAAGATTCTTATTGCGATTTCAAGACACACCTAATCCTATCCTCTTATCCAAATTATTTGAAACAAGATTATTCTATTCATGTCATGCCTTAACACAAAAATTCTCCAGGTCACACTTGTCCTAATTTCTATCCAATCCCCTTCAACCCTGTGTTTTCAATAAACTTCGGGACGAAGTTTCTAAAAGTAGGGGAGACTGTAACATCGCAAAACTTTCCCCCCAAATTTTTATTCATAAAAACCCTTATTTTTTTATATCTTTAATATTATACAAATGTGCCTAAACCTTTATTTTCCCGCCACATAACTTATATAAATATATATATATATATATATATAGGTATATACATAAAAATAATAATAATAATAATAATAATTTTCTGATATTATTAAGGTAAATATATATATATATATGTAATATTTATACAAGACCACAACAAAACCATAACCAACCCCAAACCCACCCTTTTTCTAAATTTATAGTCTAATCAGAAGCCCAAACAGAAGCCCAAGCTCCGGCCAGATCCGAGCCCAGTACCATAGCCCAGTACCTGACCCACACCTTCCTTCCTCTCAAAAACATTTTAAAAATAATAATGTAAGGGCCGGGGATCGAACCCGGGTCCCTAACCGGTCCAGAAGCACCAAACACCCCCAACCACTGGTCCATGTTGCCTTTTTTGATAAAATCCAGATGCATAAACTATTTAACACTTAACAAAACCTTGTCTGTTGCCCTTTCTGGTTCGCTGCACATAGGTGCCGAACAAAGGGAAGTTTTGTTTTGACTTTTTGATTTGTTCACACATGGTAAGTAAACGTAATTAGCTTTGTGATAGATTATCCGCGTCCATTACACGTCAATCAACGATTATCACGTTCCAATTTATGCCCAAATCGCGTCATTTTATTCGTTTAGGTCAAACTTACCAATTCGAGCATCCAAGCCCCAACACTATATATTGGACACCTCTGGACATTCACAACTCGCCGATAATCCTCTCACAACCTCTTATTTCTGTTATTAAACCTTCAAACGAAGTGTTCTTGCTCGTGTTGACTTTAAACGTTGACTGAGCAATTCGTAATCTAAACGCGTCTGTAAGTATCACTTTTTGTGTGGGTTTTATCCTTCGGCAATCACATAACAATAACCCCATGATTGATTGGGTTATTGTTGTGTGAATCACGTAATTGCAAAAGCTAGGGCTCGTACATACAATTTGGGGAAGAACACTGATTTCTCATACGTGTTATATTTTAAACAAACTGAAACCAAACACAACCACTGGTCTAGACCAAGTGGTTTGTGCCTGGGTCTTTGAAACCGGCCACGCGGGTTCGAACCACAGCAGCCACATTCTTTTCTTTTTGTTTTGTTTTGAATAAAAATAATCAAGTTTTAAATATATATTACTTGTATTTTAAAAATTCATTTTAAAATACTAACACCCTTTTATAATTGATACAAAAATTATATTATGTTAATCTAGTAAAAAGATTTAACATACAGTTTTTAGTTTTCAAAAATTTATTTATTTAATATATATAATAAATAAATCAAGTTTATTCCATTTTATTTATAAAATTCTATAAAAATATCAAAACAATTTTATAAATTTCCACAAAAATTATTCTAAGTTTGTATAACAATAAACTTATCTGAAATGATTTTTATTTCTGAAAAATCATTTATTTAATATTTTTAATCAATTTTTGTTAGTTTTAATCATAATTAAATCATAATAAATTCATTTTTTAATATTTTTGCACCAAAATTTTATATAAATTATTTCTGATTATTTGGAACAGAAATATAATTTTTAATCTAATAATTCTTTAATTTTAGTATTCTTAGATATTAAAGTTAAATTTTGACAATTTGAAATAAATAGATTTAATATTCTATTTTTAAGAAAATAATTTTATAAAAATTATTTTTATACTTTAAACTCATTGTTGTGACCAAATCAAAACCCTAGAATATACTTGTAGACTAGATAGACTTAGACTTATTTGTTACCTTATACATAGGGTAATACTTGGCAATCTTTTGGGCTACACTCATACTGTTCCTCAAGACTTAATACTATACTAAGGTGAGTTTACGTAACCATGTTTATGCAATTCTTCATACTTGCAACATTATACTTAAGCAATTCTACATGCATGTCTAGTTGTAAACTTTAATGCCTCATGAATTAGACAACAACAACAGTTTCAACGAGTTTCAACGAGTTTCAACATTACATAATCATTAGCTATGGCCAAGCCGGCGATACTCAATAATAGATCTATTGGATTGACAATCCCACCCGGATACGTGTACCTCCTACATAGGTAGCGTGGGTGATTGTTATCGTTCCAACATATTATTAAGGTGAACCGTGGATGACGGGATGGACCTAAACTAGTCGGAGGTTTGATTATGTCGATTCAACATATTATGTTTATTCATGTAGATTTAAACTTACGATAGACATACGAATTGCTAAACTTTTATACTTAAACTATTTGCTTGACATGGCTTATGTATTCTCACCAACTTCTAGTTGACCCCCCCATTTTTACAACGTAACAGGTAATAATGATGCATGAAGATTAGAGTATTTTCATGAGAAGGCAAACTGAAGTCTATGCTTGTTTGGATTTTGTGATGTATTAGATTTCCACTTAAAACTCTTTATGTATTTCCATTTTTGGATATTTGCACTTTAAATTAATTTCAATTAAAATTTGGTTACCATGTGCTACTGTATACTCATTCTTACGTGACACCTCGATGTTTCCGCCATCGGTTGGGGTGTTACATGCAAAAGGTTGAACACAATATTTGTTGAAGAAGAAAGCTTCTGTATTCGAATAAAATTATATGGTACATAATTCAATAAACAAAAGTCTACTTATTGACTTAATATAAACACAAATCTCGAAACAAACCCTACCTAAAGAATCGGTACATGGGTGTGACTCAATCTTACCCAACGTGCACCAAGTCTAACTTATTTAATATATTAATTAAACTAATAAACTAAACTTGCACCAAAAGACTAACAAACTCAACGTCCAGTGGCACGGTTAAAACCTTAAAATATCATTTTACCTCTGTACCATTTAGTCTCTTGACCAGCAACCGGTGGACCCGTTTGACCCGCTGACCCGATTAATCTAAACAGCCTTACTGGATCTTCCAAGTTTGAATGGCCCGAGTGCATTACTCTTGAAAAGCCAGTGATGTAAAAAACTCCACGCCCGATTTTGCACTTCTCTTCTTGACCATGGTTTTATAATCCTTATCATCCTCTTGCAACGCCATCTGTGTCCTTTTCGTTAAAGCAAGGGGTCCATCTTCATCTTATTTGTTGATAACTGGTAAAAAAAAATACATCTTAATACTCTTTCCAGGCTTCAAAATTAAAAGTTGAAGACAATAATGTAGTAAATATTAAAAACAACCAGAAAAAAATATACTCTTTAGCATTCCAACTAATCCAAACCATATAAATCAAACCAAGACCTGTTATCACCCCTAACTAATTCAACCTCACTAACTTCAATATCTAAAACATACATAAAAAGACTACAACTTTTATAAAAATAAATAATAAAAGTGAGACCTTTGGTCTTCTTTGAAAACTTGCAGAGACACGGCAACAAACAAAGTTTTTGGAACCGAAAGAAAGCATGGTTCCACATATCTTACATAACATTAAATCACTTTCGTGTATGCTACGTATCTTTGTCTCCATGAAGTCAGTAGAGAGAAGAATCAACGGTGGTTGTTGCGGCAGCACTGACGATGAATTGAGATAGGAAATAAAAATCCTATTTAAATTAATCACCTCTCTTATAGAATCCTGAGCTGTTGATACATCGCTGACGCTTCATATCAAACACTTTCAGATGATTCATGCCTGTTAAGTATTTGTTTTAGTGTTTAGAGAGATAGATAGATGTATTTCCATCTAACCACCACAATTAGCCACCATCACATCCCATCACAACCACCATCAGCTAATCATATTCCTTCCCCTTCTCAGAATCTCCCCGGTCAAACCAACACCATCACCTAGCCGTCTACGGTGGTGCCTAGGTTAACATGACCACCACATAACACCACCCCAAGACGCCTACCACCTCCGCCATTAGACCCAGGCGGCTAGGGTTTCATGACGGGGGTTTTAACACAACCACCAAGACAACACACCTCCCCTAAACTTTAAAACTTCTTAAAATTTCATGTTCTTAGAATCCTGTCGAACAGAGTGTAATCTCCATGAAGAGATCTAAACGGCTGTCGATCAGCAATTCATCATCAAAATTCTACCAAATAAACTAAAAAATTCAACAAAAAATTAATTAATTTAAGTCCACTATATATATGGTACCTGTAGTTTGAAGAATACGGGAATTAGATTTTCATCGGCGATGAAATCGACGGAGACTGTCTCAAAGTCGATTGGTTATACGTATGCTGGTAGCCTCGTACCACCGTAAAGGTTACTTTGTTAAAGCCCGTGCGCCGCCTTCTCGAACCCTAACACCACTATCTTTCTCACTCTAACCTTGCCCTAATACCGCCGTTTGGGAAGAGAAGGTGGGTGACGCTGGTTGGTAACGTCGTGGTGGTGGCCGGCATGGTGGATATGGTTGTGTGGATGTGGTGGTAACCGGTGGTTGTGGTGGGGGTTTGGAGACAGAGAGAGTAGAAAAACAGCAGGTCTAGTTTAGAGAGAGAGAGAGAGAGAGAGAGAGAGAGAGAGAGAGAGAGAGAGGCACGTGGGGTAAAGATAAAACAACATATATGGTGAAGTACTTAACACGTGTAATGGTTGGTGGCAAAGGGGTACAACAAAACAAAGCAACATGTACAGCCAAGCAAAAGCACAAACAACCCATAAAGCATACCTTACAACCCACCATTGCACAAAAGCTTTGGTTTTTAGAAGATTATAAATGATTGTTAGATTCTTATTGCATAATGCATACTTATTGGACTATATAGTTGCTAATAGTAAGCCTTCATAATGCTGAAATGACAACACTTTTGTCAATAACTAAAGAGACTAGTTATTCCAAAACACACAGTGTAGGTGTAGCCGAGTTGAGCCCGATCCTGACTGGGCTCGATTTTGGCTCGGTTCGAGTCTAATACTTTAAGCTTGGCTCGGCTCGAAATAAGTTTAGAACAATTTTAAAGGACCTAAAAGCTTGGCTCGAGCTCAGTTCAATAGCTTAAACGAGTCATAGCTCATCTAGAGCTCGGCTCGCGAGCCTAAACGGTGTTTGTATGAAAAGCTCGAGCTTGGGCTTAATAACTAAACGAGTCATTCTTCAAGTTCGAACTTAGGCTCGTTAAGACTCGGCTTATTCAAGTTTTTTACCGATCCAATCTCATGTAGCTCTCGACCCGTTGCATATCTAACATGATATTTTAGGGATGAACGTCCAAAAACAATAAATACATATTAAATAAAAAGACAATATACCATGACCACGTACACATACACATTAACCCACCCACCCAACCAACTTGTCCCAATATCTGCTTGGTAGTTAGCAGTCGAGTTCCCACTTTCCAAACTCACCCACAACCGTCCGATCAAGCACCTCCTCACAAACCATCATCATACTCCACTCACACACAATCCCCCCCTAGATTCTTATTAAAAAATCATAAACAATAGTACAATACATGTGGTGGTCAGCTTTCCACACTTTACAAAACACAACCCCTTTCATTTCACACACTAAATCTTAAACTAAACCAATCATTCAACCAATCAATCAATCAACATGGGAGTTGTCGAAGAAGCACACAATGTGAAGATCTTAGGTTCTGGTGACCGAACCATAGTGTTGGCTCATGGGTTCGGTACCGACCAGTCTTCGTGGAAGCACCTTGTGCCTCATCTAGTTGAAGATAATTATAAGGTTGTTTTGTACGATAATATGGGGGCTGGTACCACGAATCCTGAGTACTTTGACTTTGATCGGTATGCTAGTCTTGAAGGGTATGCGTATGATGTTATTGGCATTCTTGAAGAGCTTAGGATTTCGTCGTGTATATTTGTTGGTCATTCGGTTTCGGCTATGATTGGAGCTGTTGCTTCCATTACTCGTCCTGATTTGTTTACTAAAATTGTTATGATTTCGGCTTCTCCGAGGTTAGTTAATTTGGTCTTGTATTTTTTTAACGACAACTGTTGCATCTTTTATATTATTATACAAATAATTCTAAGTTACTTTGTTTTAAAGATTTAATAAATAAACAATTGTTACATCTTTTATACTATTATACAAATAATTCTAAGTTACGTTGTTGTCAAGATTTTATAAATACTATTAGGTTTATGATAAACGTACATGTTTTTATTGTGCCGGTTTTTTCTAATGAGTTAGTTACATCGTCTCTTTGTTTTTTTTGTTCTTTTATTTTGTGTTATTTTTTTAATGGGTGGATTTAATAACATTGACTAGCAAAAAAATTTAGTCGGACAAAAATATGATTATAGTGTCATGATTGGATTTTGCAACCAAAACACCTAGTGAATGTTAATTTTATTGTTTCTATTTACAAATCACTAATGAGAGGATGTGATATACGAATGGGATATTGGTACTGTACCATATAGAACGTACTGATACCGGATATTAAAACAAACTAAATATTGTATCGTATATTTTTTATCAATACTGTACCACATAATTCGTATTAGGAAATTGAGCTAAGTTCAAAATTGAATATTGTACCGTGTATTTTTAGAAGATACATGTATTCGATATGAAATTTCTCGTTAATAATTAGACGGTATAAAACGTTAATTTAAGAAGATGATTACGTAGGGCTTATGTTAGAAGCTAGGTGTTTAAAATGGTTTCTGTTTTGAGAGGTGTGAATGTGTGATTATTTTTTAACACGAATGGACTTGCTTAATTTGGTAAGTGTTGTCATGTTGCCTTTTTATATTATATATATTTTTTGACTTTTTTTTAGGTACTTGAACACCGTGGATTACTTTGGTGGATTTGAGCAAGAAGATCTGAACCAACTGTTTGAAGCCATGCAATCGAATTATAAGGCATGGTGTTCGGGATTCGCGCCATTGGCGGTTGGCGGTGACATGGACACGGTGGCGGTTCAAGAGTTTAGCCGGACTCTTTTCAATATGAGACCGGACATAGCCTTAAGTGTTGCACAAACCATCTTCCAATGTGACATGAGACATCTTTTGAGTCATGTGGTTGTCCCGTGCCACATCATCCAGAGCATGAAAGATCTGGCGGTTCCAGTGGTGGTTGCTGAGTACCTTCACCAGAATATCGGTGGTGAGTCCATTGTCGAGGTCATGTCGACTGATGGTCACCTACCGCAGTTAAGTTCACCGGATGTTGTGGTCCCGGTGCTACTTAGGCACATCCGATGTGATATCACGGTGTAATTATGCTTAGGTTATTTGTTTGGTTTGACATGGTTGATTAAATTACAAGTTGTTGATAAAACTTATCTTGTTAATTTGGAATAATTTGTATGTAATTGTGTATGATATGTCTTTCTTTGTTTTGGTACACATAATCTAGCGTCCCACCTTATCTAACTAGATATTATTACAACGAACGTACCTATCAACCCATGTGATTCATTAACTATTATTAAATGCATCAGCTAGCTAACCATTGAACATGTAGTATTCGCAGACATACAACATCATCATACTCAGTTAATCCCACCTATAGCAAAGCTAAGGTAGGGTCTGAGGAGGATAAGATGTAGACAGTCTTACCTCTACCCCTAAGAACAGAGAGGCTGCTTCCAGTGAGACCCCCGGCTCGATGTGGTTTGGTATCAAACCTTGGACATAAGGCACAAAACACTTAGCAATCGGGACAAACCCGATCAGTGCACGTACTTCTTTGTCTTTTGGCTATCAACGCCACCACATGATGCATGATTAACCGTCCGTCGATTTTAACGTTATTTTCACGAAATTAGTAAAATAACGTTAAAACTAGTGCAACTTTACTTTTGCCCCCCGAGGACCACACATATATACATTATATGCGCACACCGTAAGTGAGGCGTGAATTCGCAGACATACAACATTTGTGTATATCAACAACTAGCATGAATGCATGATAATGTATATCATGAATTGCTAGCATAATCAAACATATTAACTATAGCAACCAAAGGGATTGTGATCTAAATATCTAATGGTATCAATTTGTGTTGGAAATGTGTTCCTTATGTGATTAAGGGTTCAAAAGTTTCATATTGAACATATATGTGGATTTAAGAGTAAACTTAGAGAGTGTGCACTGCTTAAAAAACTGCTATAGAAATAGAGTGTGTAAAAACGTACAATATAAATAATAAAAACACTATCAAGACACAAAACTAGGATTGACAATTCTTGGCCTATTTGTAACACGATTGGAACTATTTAATAAAAAGTACATTATACAATTTTATATATATATTTTTTTAAATAGTTAAAACAAGTTAGGAAGCTAGGCTTTCTCAATTACTTTTCTCAGTATATAAAACATAGATCTTTGTTATATACATGAGGCCAAAATAGTTAAATGATTTTTTTTTTCATGTTTGATACGTCTATTTATTGCATTATCTCTAACATGTTTAATACATTCAGACAGCCTTAACAAAAAATGAATACTTGCTAACTTAAAATTTGTTGAATTGTGAGTAAATGATTTTTTTTTTTTGAACGGCCAACGAAACGTTTCTGCCCGACTACCTATGGAACCCTTAAACTGGCGAACCCAAGAATCCCCCAGGACTATGCAAGGGGTTGGCCAGGGTAGCCAGGCTTGCCCACGAGGTTCCCGAACCGAAGAAAATCCGATCCCCCACCCGTCCGAAGACCCACTGTGGAGAACCGGTAAAACCTGGGCGAGATCAAGACTCGAACTCCTGACCATAGGTCAGGAGTCATCCCTCATTTCTCTTAATGTTCTTCAAATGTAGCTAGTGGGAATTGAACCCAAGCCTCCCATAAGAAACTTAGGCCCTCAACCAACTGGGCAACAAGTGTTGGACGTAAATGAAAATATTTAATTAGCCAAACACCATCAATCACACATGGTAATATGCTAATATTTACGTGAAAAAGTATATATACCTATTTAAATCGGATTGGATATACTAATAAAATTTATTGTGACGTATATACCACGTTAATAAACCTATATTCATCTTGACCACTTAAATTTCAAATTGCACTATATTTACAAATCCAACTTGAACACATATTGTAAATTTATGGCTTTGTAACCAAATTTCTCCCTTTCATGACCTAGCTCTCTTTGAATTTTATACGTTTACCAATTTATGTCCACTTGGTGTCATTGAAAGTGAATTTATTCCTCAATTCACCAAGTTCATAATTTCAAGTTTCAACCCAATTTATTGATGTGTTTGGATTTTTTTGATGAACTAGTTGAAAAACAAAAACTAATGGGGTGATGGTCTATTAGTAAGGAAAAATATATTCAACACTTGCAGCCTAATTGGTTGAGGGTTTAAAATTTTTTATGAGTGGCTTGGGTTCAATTCTCACTAGCTACATTTGGAGGACATTGGTGGATCGGAAATGAGGGATGACCCGGCCATTGGCTTGGGTTCGAGTCCTGATCCCGACCGGTTTTACCGATTATTTCACTGTCGTGCCTTCGGGCGGGTGAGTGGTCGGGTTTTCCTGGGAATTGGTGGCAATTGGTGGCCCGGGTACTCTCGAGTACCTGATTCGCCAAAAGGGTGCCCGAGAGTGTTCAGAAATTGATTCGTTGGCCGTTCAAAAAAAAAAGTAAAGGAAAAACCTTTAAAACACCTAGGTAGCGTTTGGTAGGCAGGAATAAGAAGCGGAATGAAATGAAGCATTACGAAGGAATGAAAAAAAACGTGTTTGGTTGGTCAAGGTAATGGAATCATCCATTACCTCCTCCGTTCCATTCCCTCTACAAACCCCCATATTCATTACATCCAACCCCCCTGTTTTTTTTTTTCATTCCATTCCCTCTGTCACCTTTCATCACCACTTACCACCACCACCACCCACCTCCACCTCTACCACTACCACCCATCGCCACCACCACCGACCACCGACCACCGCCATCGCCACCCACCGACCGTCGCCACCCACCGACCACCGCCGCCACTCTCCATCACCGACCACCGCCACCCACCGACTACCGCCATCACCGACCACCACCACCACCGTCGACCACCGTCGACCACCGCCACCCACCATCAACTGCCACCTCCACCTCCACCTCCACCACCTACCACCAAGCACCGACCGCCACCATCGACACACTCCGTCACCGACCATTGCCACCCACCGACCGCCACTGCCACCGCCACCGCCACCCGCCACCGCCACCACTCACTATCTCCGTCACTCCCTGTCGCGACCCGCCGCCACCGACCACCGCCACCGCTACTATTACCGCCATACGTCGCTACCCACAATCACCGACCACCACCACCACCCATCGTCGTCGCCGCCACTGACAACCACCACCCACCGACCACCACTACCTCTGCCACCACCAACCACCGTCACCGGCACCCGCTGCCAACAGTCATTGCCACCACTCACCACCGCCGATTTTATTCTTTTGTCTTTTCGTCCATACCAAACAATACAAAGTAATGATTCATTCCATTCTTACGTGTAACCAAACAAGACCATGGAATGGTAATCATCCATTTCATTCCCTTGTCCATTCCATTACCTTCTCAATTCCATTACCCCATACCAAACAGACCCCTAGGGTGTGGAAGGTCTTGGCTTCAAGTCCTAAAGACCACAGGATTTAAAAGAAATTAACCTTTCAAAAAAATATTGAAAAACAAAACTTTTTTGTGCCTATGGTAGATGTCAGAAACAAGTTTTGCATTTTAGTATAACCGCAATCTAAGATTGCGGTTGTGTCTTATATGGCAGCTAAGGCGACTGGTGGTGCATCGATGGCATGGACATGTAGGATATACCTGCAATTTGAGATTGCGGGATTCATTATAAAAGTCCAATACCGCAATCTAAGCTTGCGATTCTCTGTCGTATCTTATTATCATTTTTTGGGGAAATGGAATTTAATAATCCCAACTTTGGGGGGTTGGAAGGGAGCAGTCCCAACTTGAAAGATGTAATATAACGGTCTCAACTTGTAAATGTTTTTATTCTAATGGTCCCAAACTAACCCCAGTTAAGTTTTTCTGTTAAGTGCCACGTGGCATCACACGTGGCAGTCCTACGTGGCACAGTATGTCCAGCTGGTAAAAAACATGGGCCCCACTTGTTTTTTCAATTAAAAAAAGTCTATTAATTATTTAAAAAAATCTTTAAAAACGTGGGCCCCACACCACCCCACCTACACCACCACCAACCACTACCACCAACCACCACCACCAACCACCACCACCACCAACCACCTGCCACCACCACCAATGTAACACCCCAACCAATGACGGAAACATCGAGGTGTCACGTAGTGACGATTGTTCAATAGTTCATGGTACTAAAGTGTTAATTTGAATACATTGATTTGAATAATTTTACATTGAAAGGAAATTACAGTATACAATAGTTCTAAAGCGTCAAGTCTAACTAAAATACAATAAAGTCAAAGCTTAAATATAAATCCAAAAGTTAAAAAGAAGCGTCGCAAAATAACCTGAAACATGTACGAAAATAGTATATGTCAATACAAAAATGTATTGGTGAGCATACCCTGATTTGAATACATATAGTAAGAAAAGTGTTTAGCAATTCATGTGTGGTACCATTTGCAATTATATAATAAGTAGTATCAGTCAAAACCAAGCCTATGAATGAGACTAACATGTAACATCGCGAATTTTCCCAATTCTTGTGTTAATAAAATCACCATTTTACCCATCATATACTCTTTTTGGTACCATTCTTATATGATTTCAAAACAATATATAAACATTTTAACCACTTTATACTTCTAATAATAATGATAATAATAAAGCAGATTTTTTTTAGGATGTTAAAAGAAGTTTTGAAAGGTTTATATATTTTTTTTATGTATACACCTATCATGTTAAAAAAAAAATAATAATAAATAAAAAGAAAATAAAACTAAACTAAACCCATAAAATTGTCCCTTGTTTATTATCGGATCCCACAACCATTTGAGCCCATAACAGACCCAGTTTAGACCCCATACCCAGCCCGTTATGCCGCACTAAGTCCACAATACCCGGCCCAACTCCTTTCTTCTCTGCAGCCAGCCACAGACCCTACCCGGTCGAGATCTGTAGACGAATTGACGCGTCTCTGGCCTTTGTTTTGGGAACTTTGACCGGCCATTACACCACCAACACCTTTAACCTTCAATCTAGCTACCTTAATCGAGCAATCATCCATTTTCAAGCATCTTTTACGCGCCTTTGACCAGTCAAGGTCAAAGCATTCAAGAACTATCCAAATCTGCTGCAACCAACATTCAATTCAAAGTTTTAGACTAAAACTGAACCACTATATAAATTCATACCTGTATTGCGATTCCAACCCATCTAAAATCTCTCCCTCTTACATCCTAAAACTCTCCAATTAGAAGTCTTTTGTTTCAGTTTTAGGGTGCTCGTTATTACCCTCTGAGACCCGGTATGTTTAAATTCCTTTTGGCTTTTTGGTCGAGTTATAGTCTAGAACAACAGCCCTTTGATGTTCGTTGATATCTATTTCGATTTTGTGGTTATTTGGAGTGATTAGGAGTTAGGGTTCATAATACTTAATTTGGGGATTTAATTGTTTTCAGGTTTTATTATAAATAGAATTTAGATCTGATTGATACCATAAACGTACTCCCAGACCAGTTGGCCCGGGCATTGCGTTACATGCACCAGGTCACCAGGTCGAGTCCCTTGAGGGGCTATTTTGATGCATTGTTTTTTTTACAGTTTTGTTTTCTTTTTTTTATTTAATAACTTATATAAATACTATTAATTGTTAAAAATAGCAAACTCAGTCTAAAATTTTTATAAAATTTATACTAGCTTCATTAAACTCTAGAGTTTATATTTAAAATTTAATTTTTTTTTTGAAAAAAATATTTATATATTTAATCCGTTCTATTATTTACGCTTTTGACTATTTATTAAATCTTCATAATTTTAAATAAATAATGGAGTTCATAATATTTTTATTAAATATTAAAAACTATTCAATTCAAAAACCCCATGGATCCCCAAATTCTAGTCTGGAAACCCTAAGCGCCTAATCCTAGATAACTTAGACTTTAAGTCCGTTTCCCTTACAAATTATTATTTATTCCTTTAGGCTAATCCGTTGGGATATTCTAATTCAAACTTTGCGGTTCAGCATATTTCAAGTTATTACACAAACTGTGAGTTTACATAGCCCCTTTTACCATTTCACTATTTTGGGGTGAAACATGTTTAAATATTTTATACACTATCATTTACTCATTCTTACATTGTTGAAACTTGTGATTCAATTACACTATCATTTACTCATTCTATCATTTGACTGTAACAAAAAGACACAGTACAATCATTAACATTGATCAAGCCGCCTGTTTAGATTATAGCGCTATAGGTCTGACAAACCCATCCCCCCGCATAAATTCAGGGATGATCGATAACAGTAACAACATTTAACTAACTTGCGAGTTAGTCCTCAGTCGACACAAGGTTTGATTGTACAAAGACGCATTGTTACATGTCGGACTCATACTCTATCATTATACAACTGTGATTGTTGTACAAACTATTATTATTTATCATATTTCAAAAACCTATGTATTCTCACCAACTTTTGTTGACCCAAAATATTTTCAAACTTAACATGTTTCAGGTTATAGCTTGCTTGAAGATTAGAGTTAATGCATGAAGATGTGAATTTAGTATTATTCATTTTTGATGTACAAATTCTTGTAGAACAATTGTATGTAATACATTTAAATCAATTATTGAAATTTATTATTTACCATGAGCTACTGAACAATCATCACTACGTGACACCTCGATGTTTCCGCCATCGGTTGGGGTGTTACAGATTGGTATCAGAGCCATGGTTATAGGGAATTAGGTTATTAGAAACATAATCTAGTCTATAACCATAGGATTATAATCAGTACTTGTTCAACAGTTAGTTGAGTACCAAATAACCTACTCAACGATTGGTAGAGGTCATCATGCCTTTTCAACAGTCGGGAGAGGCCCTACAACCTGCTCCACGACTGGTGGAGGCTAACGAACCTGCTCAGTCGGGAGGGGCCCTACAACCTGCTCCACGAGTGGTGGAGACTATCGAACCTGCACAACAATCGGTAGAGGTTCCTACTCACTAACTGGTAGGAGTCTTTTTCCTGCTCAACAGTTGGACTCATTAATACAAAGGTTCAACCACAGGATTATTTTTGCAGTATTTATATGTGTGTTAGAGTCATAGAAGGACACAAAACCCTAATGTAAGGTAAATTGGTGATTGCGGTCCGGAACGTAATCACGAATTTACAGGTACGTTAAGGTAGTGTGAAATTCTATCAAGGTTATTTTTTTCGATAGCTAATCAATTATAAACGCTAGTTACCTAGTAATTCATTTAGTCTTTCCATAGTCAATCAACTCACACGTTTCTTTTAGAATTCCTAGAACTTAAGTTTAGTGTTTTGTTAGATTCTTATTCTCATTCAGACGAACCTAATCCAACCCTTGAAACCCACACATATCAAAACTCTTACCCAAATTATTCGAAACATATTATTCTATTACTTATAAATTCATGTTGTGCCTTAACCCAAATTTTTCCAAACCACAGTTGCCCAAATTTCTACCCAATCACCTTCAATCCTATGTTTTTAATAACTTCGGGACGAAGTTTCCAAAAGTAGGGGAGACTGTAACATCGCGAATTTTCCCAATTCTTGTGTTAATAAAATCACCATTTTACCCATCATATACTCTTTTTGGTACCATTCTTATATGATTTCAAAACAATATATAAACATTTTAACCACTTTATACTTCTAATAATAATGATAATAATAAAGCAGATTTTTTTTAGGATGTTAAAAAAAGTTTTGAAAGGTTTATATATTTTTTTTTATGTATACACCTATCATGTTAAAAAAAATAATAATAATAAATAAAAAGAAAATAAAACTAAACTAAACCCATAAACTTGTCCCTTGTTTATTATCGGATCCCACAACCATTTGAGCCCATAACAGACCCAGTTTAGACCCCATACCCAGCCCGTTATACCGTACTAAGTCCACAATACCCGGCCCAACTCCTTTCTTCTCTGCAGCCAGCCACAGACCCTACCCGGTCGAGATCTGTAGACGAATTGACGCGTCTCTGGCCTTTGTTTTGGAAACTTTGACCGGCCATTACACCACCAACACCTTTAAGCTTCAATCTAGCTACCTTAATCGAGCAATCATCCATTTTCAAGCATCTTTTATGCGCCTTTGACCAGTCAAGGTCAAAGCATTCAAGAACTCTCCAAATCTGCTGCAACCAACATTCAATTCAAAGTTTTAGACTAAAACTGAACCACTATATAAATTCATACCTGTATTGCGATTCCAACCCATCTAAAATCTCTCCCTCTTACATCCTAAAACTCTCCAATTAGAAGTCTTTTGTTTCAGTTTTATGGTGCTCGTTATTACCCTCTGAGACCCGGTATGTTTAAATTCCTTTTGGCTTTTTGGTCGAGTTATAGTCTAGAACAACAGCCCTTTGATGTTCGTTGATATCTATTTCGATTTTGTGGTTATTTGGAGTGATTAGGAGTTAGGGTTCATAATACTTAATTTGGGGATTTATTTGTTTTCAGGTTTTATTATAAATAGAATTTAGATCTGATTGATACCATAAACATACTCCCAGACCAGTTGGTCCGGGCATTGCGTTACATGCACCAGGTCACCAGGTCGAGTCCCTTGAGGGGCTATTTTGATGCAATGTTTTTTTTTACAGTTTTGTTTTCTTTTTTTTTTATTTAATAACTTATATAAATACTATTAATTGTTAAAAATAGCAAACTCAGTCTAAAATTTTTATAAAATTTATACTAGCTTCATTAAACTCTAGAGTTTATATTTAAAATTTAATTTTTTTTTTGAAAAAAATATTTATATATTTAATCTGTTCTATTATTTACGCTTTTGACTATTTATTAAATCTTCATAATTTTAAATAATTAATGGAGTTCATAATATTTTCATTAAATATTAAAAACTATTCAATTCAAAAACCCCATGGATCCCCAAATTCTAGTCTGGAAACCCTAAGCGCCTAATCCTAGATAACTTAGACTTTAAGTCCGTTTCCCTTACAAATTATTATTTATTCCTTTAGGCTAATCCGTTGGGATATTCTAATTCAAACTTTGCGGTTCAGCATATTTCAAGTTATTACACAAACTGTGAGTTTACATAGCCCCTTTTACCATTTCACTATTTTGGGGTGAAACATGTTTAAATATTTTATACACTATCATTTACTCATTCTTACATTGTTGAAACTTGTGATTCAATTACACTATCATTTACTCATTCTATCATTTGACTGTAACAAAAAGACACAGTACAATCATTAACATTGATCAAGCCGCCTGTTTAGATTATAGCGCTATAGGTCTGACAAACCCATCCCCCCGCATAAATTCAGGGATGATCGATAACAGTAACAACATTTAACTAACTTGCGAGTTAGTCCTCAGTCGACACAAGGTTTGATTGTACAAAGACGCATTGTTACATGTCGGACTCATACTCTATCATTATACAACTGTGATTGTTGTACAAACTATTATTATTTATCATATTTCAAAACCTATGTATTCTCACCAACTTTTGTTGACCCAAAATATTTTCAAACTTAACATGTTTCAGGTTATAGCTTGCTTGAAGATTAGAGTTAATGCATGAAGATGTGAATTTAGTATTATTCATTTTTGATTTACAAATTCTTGTAGAACAATTGTATGTAATACATTTAAATCAATTATTGAAATTTATTATTTACCATGAGCTACTGAACAATCATCACTACGTGACACCTCGATGTTTCCGCCATCGGTTGGGGTGTTACAGATTGGTATCAGAGCCATGGTTATAGGGAATTAGGTTATTAGAAACATAACCTTATCTTTCCTTAAATGGAAATAATCAGATTTCAAACTCTACAACATGTAACTCATAAAATCTCTGATCTAACATCTTCCTAGTGTGAATCCTAACAACATTGCATCAACAATCACACCATAATCATCCTAAATCCTCAAGAACATACAAATGGGTCAAAATATGCATTTTCTTCAAAACACCATAATAATGGCTAAGATTCTAAGACAACCTTCCTAATGACCTCTACATAACAGAAGTACAATCATATCTTGAAAACATTCATGTTAAAATCACCAATAAGACCAACATATGCATGTAAACTTCACATATAACAAGCATTAAGGTGTAAACTTGGTTTAAGACTCTCTTGAAAGGTTTTTAAAGACACATTTGGTAAAACAAGGTCTGGAACTTTAGGGGAACTCAAAATAACAACTTTACAAAGGTTAGGGATGAAGAACACACCTTGGGTTTTGCTAAAGAAAGGTGTGTAAGCTTGGGGATGGTGATTTTTGTAGCAAAATGAGTTCCAGAGGTGTTCTAAGGTGTGTGGGCGACTTGGGAGCAGCTAGGGTTGTTCTAGAGGTGTTTGGGGAGTTAAGGGTTCTATTTATAGGTGTTTTGACCCGAGCCCTGCAGTACACGCGAGTAGCAGTCCCTTACACGCGATTGGGGGCCTAATCGCGTATAACATCAGGCGATTAGGTCCCAATCGCCTGTAACCTTCCCTACTCGCATGAACATATAGGCGATTAGGGGTTCTCCCAGCTCCTAATCGCCCCTGTGATGCTGGAACGGGTTTTTGGCGCGTTAAACACTATTTTAACATATTTAAACACGTATTCACATACCGATAAGTCACATAATGATTTCAAACATATAATGCATGATAACTAACACGTTTACATCCGTTCACCAATTCCCGGGACTCGAGACTCGTGTGTGCGTTAGACCCGGCGATTCCACGAATCGCCGGTCCTTGTACCCATAGTTATGGACCGACTCCCGATGACCCCGCGGATCATCCTAATGACTCCCGATGATTCCCAGAATCATCATACCGACTCAACTGACCCCGTTAAGGACGTAATATGCATGACTCGCTAAGGTAGACTTACTAGTTTAGTCAACGTTACTAACCTGAGTTTGCCGGGTGTCACATCATCCCCCTGTTGAAAGAATTTTCGTCCCGAAAATTGCCCAAGGCCAAAAAGGAAGAGACGAAAGAGAAGAAAAAATTTTCCGGTTGCCACATCATCCCCCTGTTGAAAGGAATCTCGACCCGAGATTCATTCAGCTTCAGCAGAGACATGTCTTGATTCGAACGCGCGCTTAGGAAATAAATGGGGATACTTAGCCTTCATTTGATCTTCCCGTTCCCATGTGAACTCCGGTCCACGATTAGAGTTCCAACGGACTTTAACAATGCGGATTTTACTCCGGCGAAGGCTACGGATTTTATAGTCAAGAATTTCAACCGGTTCCTCCACGATACGCAGACGATCATCCACCTTGATCTCTTCGAGAGGAACAACCAAAGATTCATCCGCCAAACACTTCTTCAAATTTGAAACATGGAAGACGTTATGAACATTACTGAGCTCAGCCGGCAGATCAAGCCTGTATGCTACCGGTCCAATCCGTTCCAGGATTGCGAACGGTCCCACATACCGAGGATTCAATTTGCCCCGTTTCCCAAAACGTATAACGCCCTTCCACGGAGATACCTTCAACAAAACCCTGTCGCCAACCTCAAACTCCAAAGGCTTGCGACGACGATCGGCATAGCTCTTTTGACGATCCCGAGCTGCTGCCATGCGGTTACGGATTTGTACGATCTTTTCGGAAGTCTCGTACACAAGTTCCGGGCCGGTGAGTTGACTCTCACCCACCTCGGCCCAACAAAGAGGAGACCGGCATTTCCGCCCGTAAAGAGCCTCGAACGGAGCTGCCTTGATGCTAGAATGGTAACTGTTGTTGTAGGAGAATTCCACCAACGGTAAATGACTCTCCCACCCCTTGCCAAAATCGATCACACATGCCCGAAGCATGTCTTCTAGCGTTTGGATTGTCCGCTCACTTTGACCGTCAGTTTGCGGATGGTATGCTGTGCTCATGTCTAACTGAGTACCCAGAGCCTTATGCAAAGACTTCCATAAGTTAGAGGCGAACCGAGGATCACGATCAGAAATAATAGAGACAGGCACCCCGTGCCGAGAGACCACTTCCTTGAGATATAACCGTGCCAGGCGCTCGAGACCATCGGTCTCTTTGATAGCGAGGAAGTGCGCAGACTTTGTCAACCTATCGACAATTACCCAGATCATGTCGCAACCACTGGGCGATTTCGGGAGTTTGGTCACAAAGTCCATCGTAATCCGCTCCCACTTCCACTCGGGGATTTCAGGCTGTTGCAGAAGGCCGGATGGCTTTTGATACTCAACTTTGACCTTGGCACAGGTCAAGCACTTGCTCACGTACGAAGCCACGTCCGCCTTCATGTTCGGCCACCAATAAAGTATCTTCAAGTCTTGATACATCTTATCGGAGCCAGGGTGAATAGAGTACCGGGACTTGTGAGCTTCATCAAGAACGAGCTCCCGCAAGCCCCCAAATAAAGGAACCCAAATACGTTCAGCGAAATAGTGTAACCCATCGGATCTGAGTTCAAGGTGACTATCAGCACCATGCATGGTTTCAGCTTTAAGGTTTTCCTCCTTCAAAGCTTCTTGCTGCGCTGAACGGATTCGATCAGGTAAGCCGGAATGGATAGTGAGCTGAAGAGCCCGAACACGACGAGGTTTAGCCGTTTCCTTCCTGCTCAAGGCGTCTGCGACCACATTCGCCTTGCCAGGATGGTATTTGATAGCGCACTCGTAGTCATTAAGAAGCTCGACCCAACGACGCTGTCTTATATTCAACACCTTCTGATCAAAGATATGCTGGAGGCTCTTGTGATCGGTGTAAATAGTGCATTTGGTACCGTACAAGTAATGCCTCCAAATCTTTAAAGCAAAGACCACCGCACCCAATTCCAGATCATGGGTGGGGTAGTTCTTCTCATGAACTTTAAGTTGACGAGAAGCGTAGGCGATGACCTTCTCGCGCTGCATCAGTACACAACCAAGACCCCGGATAGAAGCGTCACAATAAACCACAAAATCGTCCGTGCCCTCAGGCAAGGACAAGATAGGAGCAGAACAGAGTTTAGCCTTTAACATCTGGAAGGCTGACTCCTGAGAATCACCCCAGTCGAACTTCCGGTCCTTCTGGGTAAGCGAGGTGAGGGGTTGAGCGATCTTCGAAAATCCCTCAATAAAACGACGGTAATAACCCGCAAGGCCTAGGAATTGCCGCACCTCAGATGGCGTCTTTGGTGCTTCCCAGTCTTTAATGGCCTCAATCTTTGCTGGGTCAACGTGAATTCCCTTCTCATTAACAACATGACCAAGGAATTGAACTTTACGCAACCAGAAGCTACACTTAGAAAATTTAGCGTACAGCTGTTCCCGCCTCAGAAGTTCCAAAACAAGACGTAGGTGTTCCTGGTGGTCCACCTCGTTCTTGGAATAGACTAAAATATCATCAATGAAGACAATCACGAACTTATCAAGATAAGGCTTGCAAACACGGTTCATCAGATCCATAAAGATGGCAGGTGCGTTGGTGAGACCAAAAGGCATGACCAAGAATTCAAAATGGCCATAGCGAGTTCGAAAGGCGGTCTTCGGAATGTCAGTTTCTTGAACTCTCAACTGATGGTACCCCGACCTCAAATCAATCTTCGAATAGAAACTAGAACCCTGAAGCTGGTCAAATAAGTCATCGATGCGAGGAAGAGGATAGCGATTCTTGATGGTAACCTTATTCAACTCCCGGTAGTCGATACACATCCGTAGGCTTCCGTCCTTCTTCTTGACAAACAAAATAGGGGCTCCCCACGGGGACGAACTAGGTCGAATGAAACCCTTCTCTAACAGCTCCTGCAACTGGTTCGATAATTCCTGCATCTCGGGAGGTGCAAGACGATAAGGGGCACGAGCAATAGGGGCCGCACCCGGAGCAAGTTCAATACCAAATTCGACCTGGCGATAAGGAGGAAGACCAGGTAAGTCTTCAGGAAATACATCGGGAAAGTCACGGACAACAGGAATATCTTCAATCTTCTTCTCTTCCTCAGACGAAACCGAAACAAGTGCCAGAATGGCAGAATACCCCTTCCGAAGATACTTATAGGCTTTCATACACGAAATGATACTCAACGGGACCCCGCTCTTCTCACCGTGCACCAACAGAATTTCACCATCAGGGAGGGGAAGTCGAATGACTTTATCAAAACAAACGATCTCGGCATGATACAGGGACAACCAATCCATACCCACGACAACATCGAAACTACCCAACGACACCGACATGAGATCAATAGGGAAGGAATAACCCGACAACTCAAGGTGACACTCCCTAAGGACGTGCGTCGCCTCGACTTTCTTACCATCCGCCAATTCTATCAAGTACCTAGTCTCTAAAGGTGTAGGTACCCTATCAAGCAATTGACTAAACCCAAGAGATATAAAACTCTTATCGGCGCCAGAATCGAATAAAACCGTAGCATAGCGATTATCGAGGAGAAACGTACCAGTAACAGTGTCGGGATCCTGTCGAGCACCACTTGAACCGATCACGAAGGCGCGAGCATTCCTGCCTCCGCCCCCATTGTTTCCATTGCCCGACCCATTCTTCCCGGCTTCACCCTGTTTCAACTTGGGGCATTCCCGCTTGTAGTGACCAAGTTCACCACAATTGTAGCACCCCTGTTTCCCCTGATTTCCCTGGGAAGCGGCAACAGGAGGGGCCGGAGTAGATGTAGCAGGAGGGTTCCGGTTACCCTGAAGATTAACCCTGCAGTCATGGGCCACATGTCCGGCCTTGTTGCACCGGCGGCAATGGTTCTTGTCGCAACGACCAGTATGATGAAACCAGCATCGTTCACACTTTGGCAACCTTCCCTGATAACCCCCTATCTTCTGTTCAGACGACGATCCCCCAGTATCTGACTTCTTCACCTGCTGAGGCTGAGCCGAGCTCGAACCTTTCCCCACAGCTTCCCATTTCCGCTTGTTACTATCGGGAGCCTTCACAGCAGCGCCTCGAGGAGGCAAGACCCCTTCAGCCACTTTCATGTTGGTCAGCCTGTGGGCCGACCGAACCACCTCAGAATAAACAGTGAGGTTACCCGCAGCAACTAACCCGGCAATCTCCGGTACTAACCCAGCAACATAATGCTCAATTCTTCGGTATTCGGGTGCGTGCAGATCGGGGCACAACACCGCCAATTCATTGTGCCGAGCAGTATAAATTTCAATCTCAGAACCCACCATCTTATGATTCCAGACTTCATGCTCAAGCTTCTGGATTTCATCCCTCGGGCAGTACTCATTCTTCAGCAACTGAATGAATTCTGTCCAGGGCATAGCGTGGGCTTCCCCAATGCCCATAGTCTGGGTGGTGGAGTTCCACCAAGTCAAGGCTTGACCCTCCAGGGTCGCAGAAGCATACTTCAGCCGGTCGCCTTCCGGGCAGCTGCACATCGAGAAAACAGATTCGATTTTCTCCAACCATCGGAGCAGTCCCACTGCCCCTTCAGTGCCGCTAAAGTTGTGGGGCTTACAGTCCATAAACTTTTTATAGGAACACTGGGATGGAGGAGGATTGACAGCACCACCTGGAACAGACACACAGGTGAGTATCAAGAAAAGGTAAAGTACCCCAGAACGAGGTAGAATAGATGAGAATCGACGTACCACCCATAGCATTATGAGCGGCTTGGAATGCAGCCAGAGCAATATTCACATGCTGTTGCATCAAGTTATCCAATTCAGCTTGGGTCATATTTATGTTCCCGCGGCCACCGCCGCCACCACGGCCGCCAGCACGACCGCCAGCACGGCCGCCTCTGCGACCTCCACGAGCTCCTGACATCTTCTGTCACAAAATGAAACAAAAGATTTAGGCTCGCCCGTGGTATAACCCATTAGGAATTTCAAGAAACTAGATAGAGCCCAGCTCGGGTCCATCCGTTCAAGCCCAAAGTCCGCCAGGGATCCCATGCGTCACAGTTTATGATCTCGTGTGCACCCGACATGATAAACTGTTCCACATGGTCCTCCAGGCGCGCTTTAAGTTTGAAGTTCAAGTCACCGAACACCAGCGCCCAATCATGGTATTATCATAGGTATAAGTACAAGATAGTATGCATAAGAACGGGCGTGTTCATTAGGGCATAGGAGGGAGATGTCCAAATCTCTGGACAGATCTCAAGAGTACGCCGAAGCTACCCCAATGTACACCGCCGTCAAGAAAGTTCAATAGTATATCGTTCGCCATCGAATCATAGTAAGGATGAGTCAAGAAATAGAATGATAAAGAGTAAATAGATGATGTAGCGTAGTAGACGATGACACCGACACCCCGACAAGTCATATTGTTACCCACTTGCTAAGACTCGACTAATTGTGAACGTCTAGTGTGTGCGACTCAGTTATAGTCTAGACTCTACATGCAGTCTCAGTTCACTATAACCGTTGGCTCTGATACCAATCTGTAACACCCTCAAATTCCACGTGCGGGGTTTTACCGCGAGGCGCGTGACACACCAGGATCTCAGTCAACAATCACAATAAACGTACAACAAACATGCATTCAAGATTATATTTAAAACCAAAATATAATGCTTTGAGCTGTAAACCAGCAGCGGAAGCATTCTTGTTTACAACCAAAAGACATATCATTGTTTACAAAGACATTGTTTAATATGCTCAAAATAATAGACGCTGTGCTCGACTCCGTGCGCCTAGTCCGACAACCGCTACCTTAGCGACCTGAGAAAACATGCCAAAAATGTCAACATATTATGCTGGTGAGTTCACAGGTTTTCTTTTATAAAGCGTTTTCTATAAGTTGTAAAGATCATATCCGTTACTACCAGGTTATAAGAACGTTAGCTAGACGTTAAGTGTTTGTTTACTACTGCGGTTGGGAATCCATTACTATACGTTTATAAGTTGTTGAGACTTGCCCAGCAGTTTTGGCTATAACTGATGCCTCGGCGAGCCAGTAATAAGAGACAATATGCACCCGCCCGGCCCAGCCGTCGAGTGGGGTTTGTGAGGCCCAATAGATCTATCCACATTTCCCCCGTTGTGCATCCCCGCACATTCATGGTTTCCCCCCTGGGACTTTCCGTAAAAGCCGCATAGTATATGTAAAGTAACCATAGTATAACATGACCTTTAATAAGTAAGTAAGTAGCATGTTTCTCCCCCGTAAGTAAAACGGTAAAAGCGGGGCTGTGAAACTCACCTTGGTTTGCGTTACTTGCAAATAGTTAAGTAAATACGTTATGATAGCCCCAGATAGCGGCGACCTATCATAAGATGCGTATAAGTATTGGACTAATAACCCGCAGGCTAACTAGTCCCCGAATGTCCAGACCGTGACCATAAACGTTTGAAAACACCTTTAACTGTTAAACCGACCGTGCCCGACAAGACCCGACATCCCATTGGTGACCCGACATCCCACGTGTTAGATAAATGCAAGACATCATGCAACATATGCAATTAAACACTTAGCAAGCGCAACAATTCACCTAGTCTGGCATAATGTCTAATTAACGCATAAACAGGTCCGAACACGTCTTACTAAGTCATTGGGTGTATCCCGGGGTTCCTAACATGTTCCTAGGTGTCAAATCGTGTTCCGGGATGTCAAAACGCGTTCACGACAGCAGTACATGCGATTAGGAAGGTTACACGCGAGTAGGCAATAGCCTATAGGCGATTAGGGGCCTAATCGCCTGATGTATCAGGCGAGTAGGGTCCCAATCGCCCCTATGTCTGCACAATCGCCCTTAGCTCAGGCGATTAGGATGTCTAATCGCCTGCAGCTGCTGTACAACGAGTTTTCGCGCGTTAAACCCTCCAAATCAGATCCGAAACATGCAACAACACCCAATATCAAACCTAAATCATTCACCAACCCTTTTCAAGCAAAAACCCCCAACATATCACTGATCTAGCATGTTCTATGCAATTATTTCCTAAAATGGCAAAGTACTAGGTTTCTTCTACCAACCTTATCTTTCCTTAAATGGAAATAATCAGATTTCAAACTCTACAACATGTAACTCATAAAATCTCTGATCTAACATCTTCCTAGTGTGAATCCTAACAACATTGCATCAACAATCACACCATAATCATCCTAAATCCTCAAGAACATACAAATGGGTCAAAATATGCATTTTCTTCAAAACACCATAATAATGGCTAAGATTCTAAGACAACCTTCCTAATGACCTCTACATAACAGAAGTACAATCATATCTTGAAAACATTCATGTTAAAATCACCAATAAGACCAACATATGCATGTAAACTTCACATATAACAAGCATTAAGGTGTAAACTTGGTTTAAGACTCTCTTGAAAGGTTTTTAAAGACACATTTGGTAAAACAAGGTCTGGAACTTTAGGGGAACTCAAAATAACAACTTTACAAAGGTTAGGGATGAAGAACACACCTTGGGTTTTGCTAAAGAAAGGTGTGTAAGCTTGGGGATGGTGATTTTTGTAGCAAAATGAGTTCCAGAGGTGTTCTAAGGTGTGTGGGCGACTTGGGAGCAGCTAGGGTTGTTCTAGAGGTGTTTGGGGAGTTAAGGGTTCTATTTATAGGTGTTTTGACCCGAGCCCTGCAGTACACGCGAGTAGCAGTCCCTTACACGCGATTGGGGGCCTAATCGCGTATAACATCAGGCGATTAGGTCCCAATCGCCTGTAACCTTCCCTACTCGCATGAACATATAGGCGATTAGGGGTTCTCCCAGCTCCTAATCGCCCCTGTGATGCTGGAACGGGTTTTTGGCGCGTTAAACACTATTTTAACATATTTAAACACGTATTCACATACCGATAAGTCACATAATGATTTCAAACATATAATGCATGATAACTAACACGTTTACATCCGTTCACCAATTCCCGGGACTCGAGACTCGTGTGTGCGTTAGACCCGGCGATTCCACGAATCGCCGGTCCTTGTACCCATAGTTATGGACCGACTCCCGATGACCCCGCGGATCATCCTAATGACTCCCGATGATTCCCAGAATCATCATACCGACTCAACTGACCCCGTTAAGGACGTAATATGCATGACTCGCTAAGGTAGACTTACTAGTTTAGTCAACGTTACTAACCTGAGTTTGCCGGGTGTCACATCATCCCCCTGTTGAAAGAATTTTCGTCCCGAAAATTGCCCAAGGCCAAAAAGGAAGAGACGAAAGAGAAGAAAAAATTTTCCGGTTGCCACATCATCCCCCTGTTGAAAGGAATCTCGACCCGAGATTCATTCAGCTTCAGCAGAGACATGTCTTGATTCGAACGCGCGCTTAGGAAATAAATGGGGATACTTAGCCTTCATTTGATCTTCCCGTTCCCATGTGAACTCCGGTCCACGATTAGAGTTCCAACGGACTTTAACAATGCGGATTTTACTCCGGCGAAGGCTACGGATTTTATAGTCAAGAATTTCAACCGGTTCCTCCACGATACGCAGACGATCATCCACCTTGATCTCTTCGAGAGGAACAACCAAAGATTCATCCGCCAAACACTTCTTCAAATTTGAAACATGGAAGACGTTATGAACATTACTGAGCTCAGCCGGCAGATCAAGCCTGTATGCTACCGGTCCAATCCGTTCCAGGATTGCGAACGGTCCCACATACCGAGGATTCAATTTGCCCCGTTTCCCAAAACGTATAACGCCCTTCCACGGAGATACCTTCAACAAAACCCTGTCGCCAACCTCAAACTCCAAAGGCTTGCGACGACGATCGGCATAGCTCTTTTGACGATCCCGAGCTGCTGCCATGCGGTTACGGATTTGTACGATCTTTTCGGAAGTCTCGTACACAAGTTCCGGGCCGGTGAGTTGACTCTCACCCACCTCGGCCCAACAAAGAGGAGACCGGCATTTCCGCCCGTAAAGAGCCTCGAACGGAGCTGCCTTGATGCTAGAATGGTAACTGTTGTTGTAGGAGAATTCCACCAACGGTAAATGACTCTCCCACCCCTTGCCAAAATCGATCACACATGCCCGAAGCATGTCTTCTAGCGTTTGGATTGTCCGCTCACTTTGACCGTCAGTTTGCGGATGGTATGCTGTGCTCATGTCTAACTGAGTACCCAGAGCCTTATGCAAAGACTTCCATAAGTTAGAGGCGAACCGAGGATCACGATCAGAAATAATAGAGACAGGCACCCCGTGCCGAGAGACCACTTCCTTGAGATATAACCGTGCCAGGCGCTCGAGACCATCGGTCTCTTTGATAGCGAGGAAGTGCGCAGACTTTGTCAACCTATCGACAATTACCCAGATCATGTCGCAACCACTGGGCGATTTCGGGAGTTTGGTCACAAAGTCCATCGTAATCCGCTCCCACTTCCACTCGGGGATTTCAGGCTGTTGCAGAAGGCCGGATGGCTTTTGATACTCAACTTTGACCTTGGCACAGGTCAAGCACTTGCTCACGTACGAAGCCACGTCCGCCTTCATGTTCGGCCACCAATAAAGTATCTTCAAGTCTTGATACATCTTATCGGAGCCAGGGTGAATAGAGTACCGGGACTTGTGAGCTTCATCAAGAACGAGCTCCCGCAAGCCCCCAAATAAAGGAACCCAAATACGTTCAGCGAAATAGTGTAACCCATCGGATCTGAGTTCAAGGTGACTATCAGCACCATGCATGGTTTCAGCTTTAAGGTTTTCCTCCTTCAAAGCTTCTTGCTGCGCTGAACGGATTCGATCAGGTAAGCCGGAATGGATAGTGAGCTGAAGAGCCCGAACACGACGAGGTTTAGCCGTTTCCTTCCTGCTCAAGGCGTCTGCGACCACATTCGCCTTGCCAGGATGGTATTTGATAGCGCACTCGTAGTCATTAAGAAGCTCGACCCAACGACGCTGTCTTATATTCAACACCTTCTGATCAAAGATATGCTGGAGGCTCTTGTGATCGGTGTAAATAGTGCATTTGGTACCGTACAAGTAATGCCTCCAAATCTTTAAAGCAAAGACCACCGCACCCAATTCCAGATCATGGGTGGGGTAGTTCTTCTCATGAACTTTAAGTTGACGAGAAGCGTAGGCGATGACCTTCTCGCGCTGCATCAGTACACAACCAAGACCCCGGATAGAAGCGTCACAATAAACCACAAAATCGTCCGTGCCCTCAGGCAAGGACAAGATAGGAGCAGAACAGAGTTTAGCCTTTAACATCTGGAAGGCTGACTCCTGAGAATCACCCCAGTCGAACTTCCGGTCCTTCTGGGTAAGCGAGGTGAGGGGTTGAGCGATCTTCGAAAATCCCTCAATAAAACGACGGTAATAACCCGCAAGGCCTAGGAATTGCCGCACCTCAGATGGCGTCTTTGGTGCTTCCCAGTCTTTAATGGCCTCAATCTTTGCTGGGTCAACGTGAATTCCCTTCTCATTAACAACATGACCAAGGAATTGAACTTTACGCAACCAGAAGCTACACTTAGAAAATTTAGCGTACAGCTGTTCCCGCCTCAGAAGTTCCAAAACAAGACGTAGGTGTTCCTGGTGGTCCACCTCGTTCTTGGAATAGACTAAAATATCATCAATGAAGACAATCACGAACTTATCAAGATAAGGCTTGCAAACACGGTTCATCAGATCCATAAAGATGGCAGGTGCGTTGGTGAGACCAAAAGGCATGACCAAGAATTCAAAATGGCCATAGCGAGTTCGAAAGGCGGTCTTCGGAATGTCAGTTTCTTGAACTCTCAACTGATGGTACCCCGACCTCAAATCAATCTTCGAATAGAAACTAGAACCCTGAAGCTGGTCAAATAAGTCATCGATGCGAGGAAGAGGATAGCGATTCTTGATGGTAACCTTATTCAACTCCCGGTAGTCGATACACATCCGTAGGCTTCCGTCCTTCTTCTTGACAAACAAAATAGGGGCTCCCCACGGGGACGAACTAGGTCGAATGAAACCCTTCTCTAACAGCTCCTGCAACTGGTTCGATAATTCCTGCATCTCGGGAGGTGCAAGACGATAAGGGGCACGAGCAATAGGGGCCGCACCCGGAGCAAGTTCAATACCAAATTCGACCTGGCGATAAGGAGGAAGACCAGGTAAGTCTTCAGGAAATACATCGGGAAAGTCACGGACAACAGGAATATCTTCAATCTTCTTCTCTTCCTCAGACGAAACCGAAACAAGTGCCAGAATGGCAGAATACCCCTTCCGAAGATACTTATAGGCTTTCATACACGAAATGATACTCAACGGGACCCCGCTCTTCTCACCGTGCACCAACAGAATTTCACCATCAGGGAGGGGAAGTCGAATGACTTTATCAAAACAAACGATCTCGGCATGATACAGGGACAACCAATCCATACCCACGACAACATCGAAACTACCCAACGACACCGGCATGAGATCAATAGGGAAGGAATAACCCGACAACTCAAGGTGACACTCCCTAAGGACGTGCGTCGCCTCGACTTTCTTACCATCCGCCAATTCTATCAAGTACCTAGTCTCTAAAGGTGTAGGTACCCTATCAAGCAATTGACTAAACCCAAGAGATATAAAACTCTTATCGGCGCCAGAATCGAATAAAACCGTAGCATAGCGATTATCGAGGAGAAACGTACCAGTAACAGTGTCGGGATCCTGTCGAGCACCACTTGAACCGATCACGAAGGCGCGAGCATTCCTGCCTCCGCCCCCATTGTTTCCATTGCCCGACCCATTCTTCCCGGCTTCACCCTGTTTCAACTTGGGGCATTCCCGCTTGTAGTGACCAAGTTCACCACAATTGTAGCACCCCTGTTTCCCCTGATTTCCCTGGGAAGCGGCAACAGGAGGGGCCGGAGTAGATGTAGCAGGAGGGTTCCGGTTACCCTGAAGATTAACCCTGCAGTCATGGGCCACATGTCCGGCCTTGTTGCACCGGCGGCAATGGTTCTTGTCGCAACGACCAGTATGATGAAACCAGCATCGTTCACACTTTGGCAACCTTCCCTGATAACCCCCTATCTTCTGTTCAGACGACGATCCCCCAGTATCTGACTTCTTCACCTGCTGAGGCTGAGCCGAGCTCGAACCTTTCCCCACAGCTTCCCATTTCCGCTTGTTACTATCGGGAGCCTTCACAGCAGCGCCTCGAGGAGGCAAGACCCCTTCAGCCACTTTCATGTTGGTCAGCCTGTGGGCCGACCGAACCACCTCAGAATAAACAGTGAGGTTACCCGCAGCAACTAACCCGGCAATCTCCGGTACTAACCCAGCAACATAATGCTCAATTCTTCGGTATTCGGGTGCGTGCAGATCGGGGCACAACACCGCCAATTCATTGTGCCGAGCAGTATAAATTTCAATCTCAGAACCCACCATCTTATGATTCCAGACTTCATGCTCAAGCTTCTGGATTTCATCCCTCGGGCAGTACTCATTCTTCAGCAACTGAATGAATTCTGTCCAGGGCATAGCGTGGGCTTCCCCAATGCCCATAGTCTGGGTGGTGGAGTTCCACCAAGTCAAGGCTTGACCCTCCAGGGTCGCAGAAGCATACTTCAGCCGGTCGCCTTCCGGGCAGCTGCACATCGAGAAAACAGATTCGATTTTCTCCAACCATCGGAGCAGTCCCACTGCCCCTTCAGTGCCGCTAAAGTTGTGGGGCTTACAGTCCATAAACTTTTTATAGGAACACTGGGATGGAGGAGGATTGACAGCACCACCTGGAACAGACACACAGGTGAGTATCAAGAAAAGGTAAAGTACCCCAGAACGAGGTAGAATAGATGAGAATCGACGTACCACCCATAGCATTATGAGCGGCTTGGAATGCAGCCAGAGCAATATTCACATGCTGTTGCATCAAGTTATCCAATTCAGCTTGGGTCATATTTATGTTCCCGCGGCCACCGCCGCCACCACGGCCGCCAGCACGACCGCCAGCACGGCCGCCTCTGCGACCTCCACGAGCTCCTGACATCTTCTGTCACAAAATGAAACAAAAGATTTAGGCTCGCCCGTGGTATAACCCATTAGGAATTTCAAGAAACTAGATAGAGCCCAGCTCGGGTCCATCCGTTCAAGCCCAAAGTCCGCCAGGGATCCCATGCGTCACAGTTTATGATCTCGTGTGCACCCGACATGATAAACTGTTCCACATGGTCCTCCAGGCGCGCTTTAAGTTTGAAGTTCAAGTCACCGAACACCAGCGCCCAATCATGGTATTATCATAGGTATAAGTACAAGATAGTATGCATAAGAACGGGCGTGTTCATTAGGGCATAGGAGGGAGATGTCCAAATCTCTGGACAGATCTCAAGAGTACGCCGAAGCTACCCCAATGTACACCGCCGTCAAGAAAGTTCAATAGTATATCGTTCGCCATCGAATCATAGTAAGGATGAGTCAAGAAATAGAATGATAAAGAGTAAATAGATGATGTAGCGTAGTAGACGATGACACCGACACCCCGACAAGTCATATTGTTACCCACTTGCTAAGACTCGACTAATTGTGAACGTCTAGTGTGTGCGACTCAGTTATAGTCTAGACTCTACATGCAGTCTCAGTTCACTATAACCGTTGGCTCTGATACCAATCTGTCACACCCTCAAATTCCACGTGCGGGGTTTTACCGCGAGGCGCGTGACACACCAGGATCTCAGTCAACAATCACAATAAACGTACAACAAACATGCATTCAAGATTATATTTAAAACCAAAATATAATGCTTTGAGCTGTAAACCAGCAGCGGAAGCATTCTTGTTTACAACCAAAAGACATATCATTGTTTACAAAGACATTGTTTAATATGCTCAAAATAATAGACGCTGTGCTCGACTCCGTGCGCCTAGTCCGACAACCGCTACCTTAGCGACCTGAGAAAACATGCCAAAAATGTCAACATATTATGCTGGTGAGTTCACAGGTTTTCTTTTATAAAGCGTTTTCTATAAGTTGTAAAGATCATATCCGTTACTACCAGGTTATAAGAACGTTAGCTAGACGTTAAGTGTTTGTTTACTACTGCGGTTGGGAATCCATTACTATACGTTTATAAGTTGTTGAGACTTGCCCAGCAGTTTTGGCTATAACCGATGCCTCGGCGAGCCAGTAATAAGAGACAATATGCACCCGCCCGGCCCAGCCGTCGAGTGGGGTTTGTGAGGCCCAATAGATCTATCCACATTTCCCCCGTTGTGCATCCCCGCACATTCATGGTTTCCCCCCTGGGACTTTCCGTAAAAGCCGCATAGTATATGTAAAGTAACCATAGTATAACATGACCTTTAATAAGTAAGTAAGTAGCATGTTTCTCCCCCGTAAGTAAAACAGTAAAAGCGGGGCTGTGAAACTCACCTTGGTTTGCGTTACTTGCAAATAGTTAAGTAAATACGTTATGATAGCCCCAGATAGCGGCGACCTATCATAAGATGCGTATAAGTATTGGACTAATAACCCGCAGGCTAACTAGTCCCCGAATGTCCAGACCGTGACCATAAACGTTTGAAAACACCTTTAACTGTTAAACCGACCGTGCCCGACAAGACCCGACATCCCATTGGTGACCTGACATCCCACGTGTTAGATAAATGCAAGACATCATGCAACATATGCAATTAAACACTTAGCAAGCGCAACAATTCACCTAGTCTGGCATAATGTCTAATTAACGCATAAACAGGTCCGAACACGTCTTACTAAGTCATTGGGTGTATCCCGGGGTTCCTAACATGTTCCTAGGTGTCAAATCGTGTTCCGGGATGTCAAAACGCGTTCACGACAGCAGTACATGCGATTAGGAAGGTTACACGCGAGTAGGCAATAGCCTATAGGCGATTAGGGGCCTAATCGCCTGATGTATCAGGCGAGTAGGGTCCCAATCGCCCCTATGTCTGCACAATCGCCCTTAGCTCAGGCGATTAGGATGTCTAATCGCCTGCAGCTGCTGTACAACGAGTTTTCGCGCGTTAAACCCTCCAAATCAGATCCGAAACATGCAACAACACCCAATATCAAACCTAAATCATTCACCAACCCTTTTCAAGCAAAAACCCCCAACATATCACTGATCTAGCATGTTCTATGCAATTATTTCCTAAAATGGCAAAGTACTAGGTTTCTTCTACCAACCTTATCTTTCCTTAAATGGAAATAATCAGATTTCAAACTCTACAACATGTAACTCATAAAATCTCTGATCTAACATCTTCCTAGTGTGAATCCTAACAACATTGCATCAACAATCACACCATAATCATCCTAAATCCTCAAGAACATACAAATGGGTCAAAATATGCATTTTCTTCAAAACACCATAATAATGGCTAAGATTCTAAGACAACCTTCCTAATGACCTCTACATAACAGAAGTACAATCATATCTTGAAAACATTCATGTTAAAATCACCAATAAGACCAACATATGCATGTAAACTTCACATATAACAAGCATTAAGGTGTAAACTTGGTTTAAGACTCTCTTGAAAGGTTTTTAAAGACACATTTGGTAAAACAAGGTCTGGAACTTTAGGGGAACTCAAAATAACAACTTTACAAAGGTTAGGGATGAAGAACACACCTTGGGTTTTGCTAAAGAAAGGTGTGTAAGCTTGGGGATGGTGATTTTTGTAGCAAAATGAGTTCCAGAGGTGTTCTAAGGTGTGTGGGCGACTTGGGAGCAGCTAGGGTTGTTCTAGAGGTGTTTGGGGAGTTAAGGGTTCTATTTATAGGTGTTTTGACCCGAGCCCTGCAGTACACGCGAGTAGCAGTCCCTTACACGCGATTGGGGGCCTAATCGCGTATAACATCAGGCGATTAGGTCCCAATCGCCTGTAACCTTCCCTACTCGCATGAACATATAGGCGATTAGGGGTTCTCCCAGCTCCTAATCGCCCCTGTGATGCTGGAACGGGTTTTTGGCGCGTTAAACACTATTTTAACATATTTAAACACGTATTCACATACCGATAAGTCACATAATGATTTCAAACATATAATGCATGATAACTAACACGTTTACATCCGTTCACCAATTCCCGGGACTCGAGACTCGTGTGTGCGTTAGACCCGGCGATTCCACGAATCGCCGGTCCTTGTACCCATAGTTATGGACCGACTCCCGATGACCCCGCGGATCATCCTAATGACTCCCGATGATTCCCAGAATCATCATACCGACTCAACTGACCCCGTTAAGGACGTAATATGCATGACTCGCTAAGGTAGACTTACTAGTTTAGTCAACGTTACTAACCTGAGTTTGCCGGGTGTCACACAATCATCACTACGTGACACCTCGATGTTTCCGCCATCGGTTGGGGTGTTACATAACACATGAATAACCAAATAATAATGAATTAACACGACAATGACCAAGATTCAACAGAGTCTCAAAGGGGTATACCATAGTACTATTCATTGAAATGCTAGGCCGCAGAACGGTTAATGATTTTGACTAAGCATATACACAAATTCACATAAAGCAAACACACATGAGAATTGCACTAAGTATAAGAATAACATTTGATAATAGTGTACATGATTAGCCCCGAAATGGTAAAACATGAAAAAGGGGAAAGATATACTCACCTTGATAAGCTAGCAAAAGTTTACACAAAAGTTGATATTGAACTTCCAATGAATTGACGAGAATCAAAGAATTATGCCTGAACCTAATTAAGGAGTGATATTTTAGTACCTATAGTTATAGTCTTCGTATAATGTATATCAATTTTGATTTATCTATTTTATATAACATCTTGAATTATGAACCATGATTCTTAATTATAGACATTGTGTATATTAACTAAACTAGTAATTAAATATTAAGTTGACTGTATGTTTATTAGAATAAAAAAAATAATGATAGAAGATTATTAATAACTCACTATGTTAATAATATCATCATCATCATCATCATACTCAGTTAATCCCACCTATAGCAAAGCTAAAGTAGGGTCTGAGGAGGGTAAGATGTAGACAGCCTTATCTCTACCCCTAAGAATAGAGAGGCTGCTTCCATAGAGACCCCCGACTCGATGTGGTTTGGTATCAAGCCTTGGACATAAGGCACAGAACACTTAGAAATCGGGACAAACCCGATCGGTGCATGTACCCCTTTGTCTTTTGGCTATCCACGCCACAACTTGATGCATGTTAATAATATGTACGCATCAAAATTTTGAGTCACTTTGTTTAATATAACAAGCCTAAATTTTCTTTAAGGTTTTAAACGTTACTTGTGGAGTTATATGCAAAACTTAATTAAACTTAATGATTAAAATAAAATTTATAAGTTATCAGCCATTACTATATTAATTAAGTAAATTGTTTTGTAAAATAAAATCAAACACTAGTGTACACCTTTTTCATTTAGTAAAGCTATGGTATTTGAATAATTTAGATTGTTAATATTGATGAACTTTGTTTCAAGATCATAAACAAAAGATGCAATTTCTTGTTCTAATACAAATTGTGGTTTAATACAAAACAACTATATTATAATTTCATATAAAAAAATCCGATCATGTTCTCAATACTAACTCTAAATGCATTTTGACACTACACCATTTGTAAATCCTTGGTTTTAATATTAATAATCAAAACCATATAAAAATGTATTGAAATAATCTTTGCCGAGATGAAAATAGGCTTATATTTAGAGCAAATATGATAAACCGGGTTCGAGATCGTTACCTCAAAAAGAATCGAAAGGACCAGAGCAACGCAATGTAGTGTTACGGATTGATCTAGCCATTGCATTGGGTGAGCAGGGTAGTGACGCGGTGACTCGTACCAAACAGAGCTTAATTCCTCCGAATAAAAGGGCATGAGATTTGCGAATGGTGGTGATGCACTATAGTTCATGGCATTAGTGAAGCGGCCAGGAGGACGGGTTGTGTAATGAATTTGGCCATTTGTTCAAATAGCTTAGGATTGAAGGTAGAATTTAAATTGATCAAGAAGAGAATTTGTTACATAAAATAATGTTGCTTGGTCCATAATGAGTCTTGAAACGATTACTTTCATTCATGGCCATTATTTATGAATTGAAGATTTAATTAGTGGTTTATTGTTTCTTAGACCATAAGTAATGGTTCATGCCCCTTAAGGGGCATTTTCCACCACATCATTATTATAATGCTCTTTAAAAAATGTGTAATGGTTAAAGCCACTTAATGCCCTTTTTAGTTATTACTTTCCATATTTTTTATCCTATTTGGGCATTATACTAGAAATGTCCCACCCTCAAAATGCCCATATAATGCCCAAGGGGATAGTGTTGGGGGCATTATCATGCTTATTCATGCGCCTATAATGCCCATTACACATGGTCTAATTGCAAAGGAAGGTAGTGCATTAAATGCAACTTTATTATCTTTTAATTTATTTAGTATTATTGTTTTTAAATGACGCATTATTATTAGTTTTAGTTATGACCAACGCACGTATTCAGTTAGATGTTGGCGTTTCAATAAAAAAAAAATGTTTGATTAAAGGAAACTCAAACTTTTTATTAAATTCGAAGATGATAGAAAGTAAAAGGACTAGAATTTTAAACATTATATTATGAGAAAATGTGCAGACGTTACAACCAACCACTTGTTACGAAGAACCCTAATTCTATACTCGATCAATTGACCAACGATAGAACTTGTTAATCAAATTAATGTTAGGGCTATTATAAAAAAATGAATTCCGAACAAAACCATACTAAATAATCACACTAACATGTTCGTTTTCAAGGTGTAATCAATTAAAAAGGGTGTTCGGCCACCGAGCATAAAACCAACGAATTAGAGCTTGATTTGGATGTTTTTGATGGGGGTTTTTGCACAGAATGGATCGATTTGATGCTAGCAACATGTGGGTATGACCAGATTTGTGATTTGGTTCTATTTGAAGGTGGTGGTGAAGATAACGGTGGTGGCAGGTGGTTGTGGTGGTGGTGGTGGTGATGGTGGTGGTGGTGAAGATGACGGTGGTGGTGGTGGTGAACATGATGAAGATGATGGAAGAAGAAGGAAGGTGGTGGTGGGTGTTATTATTATTAGGAATAATGGAAATAAATAAGCCTAACTATTGACTATTGGTCAATAACAGTCCCAACTACAAAAATTACCAATAGTGGTCCCAACTTTCGACATATTTGAATATAATGGACCCAAACTAACGGAGGTCTAACTCCGTTAGTGTGATGCTGACGTGACATCCTAGGTGGCAAAATGATCCTACATGGCATCCGACGTGGCATCCTAGGTGGAAAAATGATCCTACGTGGCATGCCACGTCAACACCACACTAACGAAGTTAGATCTCCGTTAGTTTGGGTCCATTATATTCCAATATGTCGAAAGCTAGGACCACTATTGGTAATTTTCGTAGTTGGGATTGTTATTGGCCAATAGTCAATAGTTGGAATTATTTATTTCCATTATTCCTTATTGTTATTTGATTGTGGGTCCCACCATTTTTTTAAAACATTAAATTAAGTTTATTTTACACATGTGCAATCTGGGCCCACCTTTTTTTTTGACCGATATAACACTTTATGCCACGTAGGACTGCCACGTGTGATGCCACGTGACACTTAACAGAAAAACTTAACTGGGGTTAGTTTGGGACCATTATAATAAAAACATTGACAAGTTGGGACCGTTATATTACAACTTTCAAATTGGGATTGTTCCCTTCCAACCCCCCAAAGTTGGGATTATTAAATTCCATTTCCCCTCATTTTTTTAATATTGCAGTAATGTTATAGTCAGCATCACCTTGCAGTTGTCGTCCAAGTCCTCCAACGTGTTGTTCAACTCAACTGCCACATAAGACAGAACCGCAAGATTGCGGTTCTACCAAAAAACAAAAACCATTTCTAATATCTACCAAAGGCACAAAAAAGTTTGGGTTTTCTACAAGTATAGCAAAAAAATCAATGTGTTTGTCTCAAAAAAAATATTAAAGTGTGTTTTTTTATGTTGGAATTAATCTTGATTGTTCAAGTTGATGAAATAATGAACCTAGAAGTCGAAGAGTTAAATGGTTCATATGTGAAAATTGAAAAAATAAATGTAAAAGATAAAGATAATTCTTAGTGAATTATAGATAATTGTATAGTAATGTGTTTGAGTATTATTAGGAGTTAGAATTAGAGTAGGATGTATCTTATTATTAGTATAAATAGATGTGTAGGATCATTGTATTGTTTGTGGTTTTGATTTCTTAGTAAAAGACTTTGTGTCAATATTTTGTTTTCGTTCTTTTCTTTTGTTTTCTTGTGTATAAGTTCTTTGTAAATGCGAAATCACTTTGAACACCAAAATTTAGTTGCATCTCTAGCTTAGAATGCAAAATCCAACATCAATTTTCTTTTATCACCATAACTACCCACCAAGCTCCTTTTTTGCTTTTTTTTTTAATTTTTTAATAAAGCAACATGATTTTTTTCATACCGCATGTTAAAATTTATTTGACTTTCTAAAACTTTTATACAAAATAGAATATATTCGTTTACACATCTCATAATTTTAATGACTGTAGGGAAACGTTGGAAATGCCTTAAATCCTTCATCTTTGACCACAGAAAATTTAAGACTTAAAAAAAGCTCATCACCGATTATGTGATATTTGAAGTGGTAAATTTAGTGAAACTCGGGCTCATTTACTAAACATGCTTATTTTTAGGTTCGTGCTCGACTCGTAAGCAAGTTTAAATAAACTATGTTTGGCTCATTTACTAAACAAATTTAAATAGGGGGCAAACATTTTTAAATATTAATAAAACTAAGGGAAAATCACAAGAATATCTCATTAACCAACCCCTTTAAGAAAATAACCCACTCCCATCTTTTTTAAGAGAGGCCTCACGGTATACGAGACCTCTCAGCCGTCTTCCAAGAGGCTTCAACGATGGTCCAATAGTTGCGTGAAAGGTGTACATTTATTTATTTAATAATAATAATGGTTACATTCTTTTGTGTTTATCTAAAAACCTAACCTACCTCTGTGTCTTTGACCCCCCTACCTCTGCATCTTCTCCAATTCTCTCCATCATTCCAATCATCATAATCATCCCAATAATATTATAAGAAAACAACCATTCTTTAATTTTTATATCTTTTTTTTTTATTTAATTACTCACCATCAACAATTGAAATGTGGGCGTACCAAAGAAAACCAACCATCGTCATCAACAACGACAATGATTACAACCCTAAATCACTCAGAGCACCTTTCAGTCCTAATTTCAAACACGGATCCTTTAAAGACATCTAAACCTTAACACATGATGACGACAACACCATCAAAAAATCAAAAGTCACCTTCATCGTCTCCGGTGAGATGTACACGTAAGGGAGAAGTCACGGGAAACAGTGGAGACGTCACCTGACTCGTACTAACCGGAAACGTCACCACAGTCGATTTGGGTGCCTCGTACTTAGTGAGCCGTCTCTCCAAAAAGATGGGAGTGGGTTATTTTTGTAAAGGGGTTGCTCAACATGATATTCTCGTGATTTTCCCTAGAACTAATGTTACACTAAGGTTCGATAAGTGACGCGTGTTAACGTGTATATAATTATTAATATATTTTAGCCGGTTTTGACATTGGTTCAAGTCTTAATTTTATAAACACAATAATATATTATCACTCTTTACTCCATGTGAGGACAAGTACACCCATCGTTTGTGTAACATTGTGATGTAAGATACTGTAACGTTTCGTATTTATTTCTATGTACGTTTGTGACATTTATTAATAAAACGTCGCATTTTTATCATTATCGCACCTTTTAAAAATATTTCGTGACACGTTTGGACTCCTAGAACCATACTATAAATATATATTAATAATATATTAGTGGTATTACTGTCAAAAAAATAATTGTTTGGGTCGGGACTCGAACCCGCGCCCAAACCGATTCAACCAACTATCACCACACAACATAACCAGCTGGTCCACTGCTTTGTCTTGGTATTAACTCTGATGTAAATGTATTTATATTGTGTTTAGAAGTGCAGTTGACTATTGAAAAGTCAACTGCGATTCAATCCTCCATAATTAACCATCCAAACCGCGTAATCTAGTTATGGAATGTTTATGACCGCCCTAATCAGCTTGTTTATCACGCCAATCACCATAAAAACTTACCTAATCGAAGCCTTTCACGCGTATGTGAGTTATTGTGGGTCAAAATTACCAAACTTACAAGAACGCACGATGTGTATAAATTGACCACGCCATTACAGGCTCTAGGCACCGATAAAACATCCCCCATACTCAATTTATTCTAAAACTCCTCAAATCTGCGTTTTTTTGCCACGGTTGACCTTGTCGTTGACCACCACGAATCATGCCTTTAATCTCATTGTAAGTTTATTTTTCTTTGTGGGTTTTGTTATCCGGTTACATACGAGCAATAGCCCCAACATCACAGGGGCTATTGGTTGTCAATTGCAGCGATTGGTATTTTAGGGTTCATATTGATTGGGGAAGATGATAACTGTTTAACTGTGTTTAAAAGGATTCCAAATACAATTCTGAACGACTATCTGATATAGATCAGATGGTCACGCTTTCTGTTAATTTATCTAGGGGTTGTGGGTTCGATCCCAACCTCACGCAAATCCTTTTCTTTTTCCTAAATTATAGGATTTAACACAAAAACACAATATATGACTTTGGATCTGATCTTAACCGTTCTCAGGGTCCAAACCAGATGGTCTGGACTTGTGATTATAAACACACGAACCGGCCCAGACTCGGGTTCGATTCCTTTCAGCAACAACAATTTTTTTTAAAACCCTTTTATTTATATACTTAATCTATTAAACTTTTAAAATAGTTTTTAAATACTAAAAGTGGTTTATAAATCCTATAAAATTTATTTTATGCTATTCAAAGGGTAAACTTAATTATACAAATTTTAGTTTTTCAAAAATCTTTTATTTATTATATATAATAAATATTACAAATTTATTCTATTGTAATTATAAAATTCTATAAAAATATCAAAACGATTTTATAAAATTCTACAAAAATTATCCTAAACTTATAAAACTATAGACATTCAAGAAATGATTTTTATTTCTGAAAAATCATTTATTTAATATTTTTAATCTATTTTTGTTATTTTAATCATAAATAAATCATAATAAATTCTTTTTTCATTATTTTTGCATTAAAATTTCACATAAATTATTATTAACCATTTAGATCAGAAATATAAATTTTTGATTCGAAATTTAAAATTTTTAATATTTTTAAATATTAAGTCTATATTTTGTCAAATAATTATTAATATATAAATATTCATTAATTAAGAAAATTATTTTATAAAAATTATTTTTACATTTATTACAATATAATTCAATTACTTTTAGATAATATTGGTCAGAAAACATTTCCATTAATTATTTCTTTATTTATTCAAATTTAATCACAATCAATTATTAATCCCCAAATTAGGAACCCTAGCACATTTTAGACTAGAAAACTTAGACTTATTAAGTTTTCCCCAACACTTATTTATTACCTTGAAATAGGGTGATATTTGGATACACACGAGCCACGTTTACTTATATAACAAGGGTCTCCATTTTTACACTAAGGTGAGTTTTACATAGCCCCTTTTCTATTTCACTATTTTGGGGTGAAACATGTTACAACATTCTATCTACAATTCAATCATAAAGTGTCTATGTGTTATTCTATGTTGCATTATGTCTTAAACTTGACTAGGGTAAGCACAATATTCTAGCATAATCATTAACATTGATCAGCCGACGGTATACAATGATAGATCTATTGGACTGACAATCCCACCCGGATACGTGTACCTCCTACATAGGCAGCGTGGGTGATTGTTATCGAATTCATAACATAATCGAGTGAACCATGAGCGTATGGGATGGACCACAATATTCTAGTCACAAGGTTTGATTATGCACTCGATTTACCTGATAGTATGTTTTCACATATGGACTAGACTTGCCATGACACTTGAATTGTACAAGTTTTATTCAATTATCAAAACCTATGTAATTCTCACCAACTTTTATTGACCCAAAAATATTTTCAAAATTAACATGTTTCAGGTAACAATGAAGCTGAGGCTTAGAGTATGCATGATGGATTCTAAGAAGTTATTTGAATTTATTTGTTTTATTGGATGTTATGTATTTTGGGATTTTTAGACATCTTTTCATTTGGATATTATGTTATCAATAAATTATTTAAAATTTCAATATATATACCATGTGCTACTGAAACAATCATCAATACGTGACATCCCGATGTTTCCGCCATCGGTTGGGGTGTTACAGATACCAAGATTGTCCAAGGATACTTGAGGCTTTTAGTACTGAGTATTCGTTAACGTCTAGTCAATCCAAAAAGAGAAAATTAATTTTATGGTTCACAAAATAAAATTAAAAGATAGAGTTTGTAATCAATAATAAGAAAATTGTTGGTTGGGATATTTGTTACATCTTGAAAACATTTCCTCACCCAATCTCCAATTTTCTGGCAATTGCATCATCAACCCCATCTTAGTCAAACAACACCCATCTCTTGAAAACATGACTTAACCCTTTTTCTCTCTCTTTTAAACGGCCAATTGAAATCACTCACGAATAACTGGAGTATCATCGTGCCACCAGTGTTGCCACGTGATCATATTCTACCACCAAGACACCAATAAAGGAGGAAACTCATAATTATGAGAAAACCCCCTTGTGAGATTTGAACATAGGACCTTATAGTCCTCAAGTCTTATCTCACCACTAAAATGCCGCTGGGCTATAATGCATTTGGCAAACCAAAGGGAATACCATATTCTCATTTGCACTTAACAAACAATGACATCATTGTTACGGTCCTATGTGGATTTCTGGACCATTTTTTGTCGGTTCCTCTCACTTGACCATAGGAACCGAGAAAAAACCATCTGTTTGGTCGTCTATTGCTATTTCCGAAACAAATTAAACATAGAAAGGGTTAGGGTGTCAAAGTTCACTGGTTGGTTAGTGTAGGGTGACATTGGGTTTTATGTTTCTTTTTTTCAGTTTACTTTTTCTTTTGGTAAAGGAATGAAGCCATGAGGTCTAATGTTCTTTTATTAAAAGGGCTAAAAAAATAATTTTGTAACTTTTAACAATTTTTTAATGTCAGTTGGTTGGTCATGTGAAAGACCAAATACGATAAGCTTGAGAAATCAACTAGACAAAACATGTAGAGTTTGATATTATTTTGTTTTACCACAGTATTCCAACTAATCATATTTCTATGTGATCTCCTATTATTGGAATAGGTAGCAGTGTTTGACCACATTCTCATTTACACTAAACAAACACTAACTAAACTAATTGTAACATCGTTACATTGTTATTACTAACGGTTACGTCGTTAGTAATAACGCCGTTGGTGTCAACTTTTATTTTTGTTACGTCGTTAGTACTAAGAAAATCCCAGTGACTGGTAGTCAGGTGGATGGTATGTACTACTGTGGTCTTTCATATGTAACAAATAAGGTGTGTTTTAGTTCTAGTATTAATGTTGATCTGTGGCATGGCAGATTAGGACACCCTTCTGATCAGGCTATTAAAAGGTTTAAAACGAAGTTAAATCTTGATATACCTGATAAACATGATATTCCATGTGAAGTGTGTCTTAACGCCAAGCAACATAGAGAACCTTTCCCACTAAGTGATCATAGATCATCTGAATTGGGAGAAGTTGTTCATTTAGATGTGTGGGGTCCATATAGGATAAGTAGTAGGGAAGGATTCAAATACTTCCTCACTATTGTGGATGATTTTTCTAGGGCTGCATGGGTGTGTTTAATCAAGTTTAAAACTGAAGTGTTTTCAAATATTCAAGAATTTCATAATATTCTGGAAACACAATTTAAAAAGAAGGTAAAATATTTTAGAACTGATAATGGAACTGCGTTTGTAAATAATCAGTTTAACAGTTTTTGTAAAGACAAAGGCTTTATACACGAAACTCCATGCACTTATACACCCCAACAGAATGGCATAGTAAAGAGGAAGCATAGACATCTATTGAATGTTGCTAGGTCACTTTTGTTTCAAAGCAATATTCCTATTAGATTTTGGTCTGATTGTATTTTGACTGCTGCTTATTTAATTAATAGGGTTCCTTCATCAGTCTTAGATGGCAAGACTCCTTATGAGGTAGTGTATGGTTTTGAACCACTTAAAACTGTTTGGGTGTCTATGTTTTTGCACTTTTTGAATAATTCTGATAAACTAAGTAGTAAATTAGATAAATGTGTTTTCTTGGGATATTCTGTAGAAAAAAGGGTTATAAAGTTTTCAGTCTAGAAGATAGGGAAACATATTTTTCAAGAGATGTAAAATTTTTTGAAATTTTGTTTTTCCATTTCAAGAAAAATATGTTTTAAAAGGTTTTAGTGAACCAAATGATTTTGAAATTAGAAACTTAAATTTTTTTTATAACTATGAAAACATAAACCCAAACTTAGAACTTCCCAATGATGAAAGTGGTCAAAATAAAGAAACAGAGACACATGGGTCTCAGCAGTCTGAGTCTGTTGGTTACAATCCTGATGGATTGGCTCAACATGATTCTTTAGGATCTGAGAAATCCAGTGGTTGTTCCTACAGACCTGACAGGGTTGAGGGTGTGACACCTGTTAGTGAAAGAAACCAAACTTCTAAGGGAAACTTTCAAGATCCGTCACACACTCAAACCATACTTAGAAGGTCTGCCAGAGAGGCTGTCTTGCCTAAGAATTTGAATGACTATGTATTAGATGGTAAGGTCAAATATGGGATAGATAAGGTTGTCAATTATGCTAGGTTATCCTTTGAGAATAAATGCTTTATTGCCTCTTTAAATAAAGGGTATGAACCAAAAAGTTTTAATAAGGCTATTTGTCACACCACGCCAATGGCGGAAACACGTGGCGCGACGTTCGAAGAGTATTAAACCAAGATTAACACAAACTACAAGTAATCAAGAAAATGATCATTTATTTATACGTCGAAAAGTAGTTTCAAGTTTCACACACGTCTTTTAACAACCATAGTTTAAACAAAAGTTAAGGTTTCTCAACTATATCCCAACCCGTGGAAAATAAGAGCGAAACCCCTAAAAGATTCCGACGCTTTTATGATCCCTACCACCCTAGCCATATGAACTTCCAGCAATCAGTTACCTAAAAGATATGTTAAAAATCGTCAATATATAAATATTGGTGAGTTCACAGGTTTTAATTTACAAATCATTTTAACAACAAAATTTTTGGGAAATAAACACAAGTAATGACTATTATAGGAGTTGCAAAATCCTACAATCTACTTGAGCCCATAACCAAACCAAGACTAATAATGCCTCGCTTATAGTTGTCTCATGGAAAATAACAACTTAGTTCAGAATACGTGCACCCCTTGCATACACAGTTGCATAAATCGACGCTATCGATTAGGGGTGGGCCTTGTCAGGCACCAATAGTACTATCCAAATATTCCTTCGGTTTTCGATTTCATACATACACACGAATAAATGGTTATAGTAACGAGGAATCACCCCGTGTAGCGAACAACAAACTCAAGTATTCGACATATCACATATTTCCCTAACATATCTTTCCCCCGAAAAGTAAAAATAGTAAAATGGGGCCGTGAAACTCACCTCCAGCAAAACAAGCAATCCAAACTCAGAGAATAGCTCGTCCAAGGTCAAACACCTACAAATATCCTAAACGTATAAAGCACTAGGTCTATAGCGCGCGTGTTTCGGCAAGTTGTACGCCCAACTCCCAACACCACTATTTAGTTTGATTCCCCGTCTAATTAAACGTGTATCCTAGATTCGTTGGTGATGGATTACCCTTGATATTAGTTACGCTTATACTCTTGTATTAATTAACTTGTTTTATATCATTATCACCTCGACTCACTTTACCGCATAATTATTTTCCCATTAAATAATTATACTAGGATCTTTTCGATCGATATTACATTGTCAACACTCGACTCGACTCACTTTACCGTATATTTACTTTCCCATTAAATAAATATACTAGGATCTTGTCGGGCCGAACATTGTGAAGTTCTTATACTTGCTATAAACGTGTAATCGTGGTAGATTATTTACGTTAATTCTCCCATGAATATATTTTCAACACTTAGGAAAGTGTTTTGTATTTTCACCCAAGTTATATATTTTATTTCCACATTTAGACGCAATAACATATATACGTATCTTGTAAGAAGTTATACAATATATATATAGTTATTCGTCCATTTTTACATTTTAGTCCGGTAACACGTCGTGGTATAAATACGTTACATGGATCACTTGTATTTATATATTTTTCATGTCCCGAAATAATATAAGTTGTATATATATTTTTGTAGGAATAAATACTTGTCGTCGAAATATTATTTTTTCCCACTTCCGAAATATATATTTTTGTTATTTTTCCTAAGTTTCCAACACTATGTTATCTTCAAAAGTGACAATTTTACACTAAACTAGTAAATTTGTGTAAGACCCTAACCCGTAAACACGCGAATAATCGCTTAAACTTACGAGTTTTGGCCTTAATAAAAAAAATCACAACCAATTAAAACTTAAACCTTTATAACTACATTCCATTTTAAAGACTTTGATTTGAAAGATACCTTCACCTTTTCATTTTTTTTAGATATCACAAACCTATACTACGGTTTGTGTTTTCAACGACAATTTATTGCGGAAGCGTATAAGTGATCGGGTGTGTTCGGCTTTCCTCTTGACTTGATCCGTGCTCTGGAGCTCCTACCGAACGAGTACCTGGCACCATTACACAAGTAATGGTTAGTGAGGTTGCCAATACTGCATTTACTATATTAGAAATGTCGTTGCGCGTCGAAACCAAACGAACCAGGCCAAACGGCCCCATATCAAGAAAATAAACTGCTGCACTTTTGTGCATCAGCTGTTTGGGTCACATTTACCCCTTTTTAAAACACGTAATCTGACTTTGGCTTTCAAATAAGAAATGTTCTTCGTTCAAATACCTTTCCAAGCATATAAAGAACACCTCCTAACGATTTTTCTATGATTTTATATGAATTTTTAAAATCAGCATGTTTGTTAGAACTATGACCCGCCCGGGTCAGTATGTGACCCGCCCGGGCTAACCTGGTATTTAAAATCTTCGAATTTTGACCCGCCCGGGTCAGAATGTGACCCGCCCGGGTTGACCTGCTGATTTATCATCTCCGAATTTTGACCCGCCCTGGTCAGAATGTGACCCGCCCGGGTTGACCTGCTGATTTATCTTTTTCGAATTTTGACCCGCCCTGGACAGAATGTGACCCGCCTGGGCTGACCTGCTAGAACTTTATTAAGGCATGAAAACTTATGCCTTCACAAGCCCAACCCTTAACTATGGCCGTTTTTGGACATTCGGGACATACCCAATATTATTTTAGACCTGCATAGATAAGTTCTATCAAGATATATATATCACTTCTTGATTTTGACCCATTAGAAACCACTTAGTTCGGTTTTAACCGTTTAACCCGTTAAGGCCTTAGGTTTTACACAACCTTATTTAACTATTCAAAGAGCATAACAATCATATTGCCAACCCGTTGAACACTTGTTAAACTAATCAATACTATCCAATTCACTTATTATGACTCGGTTTATGGATTTAGCCTTTAGTAAATCTTTAGAATTCCCAAAATACCCTTAGAGGTCTATATTCCGTTTTAACCACCCGTAGGCGACATAACTTGGTTCTCACCCATTATTTCAACTCGTTAGCAAGTTTGAAAACTCCCAAGCCCTTACGGACTTAGCGTATTACCCATTTCACGACTTCACCCTTTTAGATCGCATCTAAACGCATTAGTGCGTATTTGACACATTTATGGAATACTACTCGCCGATTGGGCACCCATGTTTTATGTGGGTGATTTCCCTCCACCTTTACTCGCCCATGGTCTTAATTTATACTACAGACTTACCCGGTAGCGCTAGCTCATTCCTATATTATTTGAATCATCTATATGATCCGTGGGCGTCTCATGCGCTTTTCGTTCCAATTCATCAACCTGTGACATTCCTCAATGTGCAATATTATTATCCGGGAATCTTAATGGTGTCATGCCATCATTTGACCCGTTCGTCTTACCATTTAACACTCAATTATTAAACTTTCAATTCTTGGGCTCAAGTTATATTAACATCACTTGACCCATTATAACAACACTTCATTATTCGCTAAACGTCCCTGCCTAGTTTTAACCATTCTTTACCGTTTTGGTGATTCTAACCTTTTACAAGCTAGAATCCCATATTTTATATTCCTCTAACCATTTTCCACTATTTTAGCGATTCCAAACCTTTACAAGCTAGAAGCCCTTATTTCTTATCCATCTTTATGATTAAACACCTATTCCTTGTTAATAACACAATTTCCATAATTGACAAAGGTTTACACAATCCTTTTTATTTCTAAGAGACTTATATAAGATAAGTCACTTACCTTGGCCTCATTTGTGCATTCATGATCCGCTTATCCATTTGATCCTTTCCTGCTCAAGCTTCCACCTAGCTTGACAAGATCCCACTTCTCTATACTCAAGATGAATCAAGTTAGTCATTGTTTCAATAACTAACCCATATATCGAGTTTTCACACTTTAATTTATTCAACTTCATTGTCGGGTCAGTTTGACTTTTAGATGTCAAACTAACCATTTTACATGTCATGTGCACTAATCATAAGGCGATAGTCCTAATTATGAACTATCCCTTCTATTTACCATATCAATTTCATTAAGTTTCGTGCACATTCAGCCTTCTAATCATCTTTAACAACTCATTTCATCATAAAGTGTGTTTTCAACACAATATTCATTCAATAATACTAACTTGGCATTTTTACAAACACTTGTTGTACATTTTCTTTTAACCACCAATTTTCTTAGTTAACACATTATATAGAATCCTCCATATCATCATATCTATTCTCAACATTCATAATAGCATATAGCATATTACATAATCATTCAATCATGCAATTTCATCATCAAATCACTATTTTAATATGGATTTTACTAAAAGGCCACAAACCCACATTTTACACATGATCATCCTTCACATATTATAACAATAATCTATATGTATTGCTATTTTTGAGCAATTAAGCATGTTTGAAGTTCCCTAAGACTAGAGGAGACTCTATTAATCAATAATCCCACGTTTTTAACAAAACCCATGATTTTCACCATGATCAAGAACAAACTTAATATCATAATCAACCAAATTAAAGGTACCTTGGTGTATATAAAACCTTAGATGACCCACAGTTGGCATCATGCACCATCTTGGCTTCTAATTTCTCTTGATTTGGGACTAGAGGTGAAGAAGCAAGGGTTTGGTCTTGGGTTGTTGTCTAATGATCGACATACACAAAATGTGTATATTGACATCTCATTTTCCTCATCTATAACCCATTATTTTTCCCCTTGTCTAATTCTAGTCCCTCTAGTTCATCTAAATGTTATCTTCATATACAAATAAAACTAACTAATCAAGTTAGTTTATAATGTTATGTGCTCAATTATAATAACATTAACATTAATTAGGTTGTTTCCATACTAGAGGATTACCCTTATCCTTATTGTCAAAGCCTCGTCTTACTATTTTATTAATCACGCCTAATGGCGTAATTAGGCGATACGGTGTTTTGGGGCGTTACAAGTCTACCCCCTGTAAAGAGGTTTCGTCCTCGAAACCTTTATCGCTTATTTCTTGTATCTATACTCAAGAATTTCATTTCAATCCTTATTTCAACACCTTTCAATCTTAACTCTATTGTGATAACTTCCTTTCAGATAGCTACCACGTCTTGGGTTCGTGACCCTATTTACTTTGTTTTAAAAGTTTATAACTGCTTTCACGAGTTTCCTATTTATGCATTAACTCGATTCCCATGCTTAGACGTCATTTTATTATGTCCATCCATTCCTTCACATTACTACATGATCATTCTCTTTCTCTTTTGGTCTATTTCATTTCATAGTACCCGATTGAAGTTTCCCATAGTATTATTTTCTTTAGATATTTTCTCGTAGGCGTTTAGATCATAAGATCGTTTCCCCTATCTACCGACTTATATAAAGTCTGATTTCATGTCCAACAACCCATTTTCCATTATTAACATCCCAAGGATGTAACATTCTATATATCATTTCTACGCATTTTCTTTACTTGGCATGAGAGTCATACCTGGCTCCCACGCCTTAGCAATTTACTTTCCGTTTCTATTTTCTGTTCTAACAACCATAATCCTAAGACTATGATCATTTTCCTTCTATTTCGAACCTTACTAACTATGATCATAATATTACGATCATTTTCTTTCTACCTTTGACTTTACTAATCACGATCACAAGATCATGATCATTTCTTTTCTACTTTCAACTTCTCTAATCATGATCATAAGATGATTATAGTTTTGTTTGTATTTTCGGCTTTCATAGAATCATGATTGTTTTCTTTCTATTTTCGGCTTTCTAATCACGATCATAAGATCATGATTGTTTTCTTTCTATTTTTGGCTTTCTAATCATGATCATAGAATCATGATTGTTTTTTTTTCTATTTTCGGCTTTCTAATCATGATCATAGAATCATGATTGTTTTCTTTCTATTTCCGGCTTTCTAATCACGATCATAAGATCTTGATTGTTTTCTTTCTACTTTCAGCTTTCTAATTACGATCATAAGATCATGATTGTTTTCTTTCTATTTTCGGATTTCTAATCATGATCATAGAATCATGATTGTTTTCTTTCTATTTTCGTTATTCTCTACAGTTCACAGAATCCTTTGTACTTCAGTCTCTATGATCAGTATCACTATGGTGGTTCCTTGACTCACAATAGTGTGCACATCATCTATATTTTATTTTTATTCCTACTCCTAGAATAGATCTTTACATTCCAATTTTAATCTTTACAATAGTTACTTATAGTTCCTAAAGGTAACTATGTTCTTCGTTTCTTCATGTAACTTTCCAAATCACCAATCATAAAACGGCTTGAGGTTTTCACGTGTGTGCGTAGATTTGACGTGCCACCATTTTAATTCAATATTCAGCTTTAAGGTTCACACGTGAGCACTTAGACTCCACGTGCGACCATTTCAATTCAATATTCAGCTTTAGGGTTCCTACGTGAGCACTTAGACTCCACGTGTAACCCATTTTAATTCAGTATTCAGCTTTAGGGTTATTCGCCCTTGTCGGGTGATCTGTTTAACCCAACTATCACCCTTTTTCCCACCAACCTAATCTTTGTCACATGGAAGGTATACGTGTAAATCACAAGAAGCCCACGATATCATGGGTTTAACACTTACCTAGCTAGGGTAAGTAATCTTCACATAACACACGTGATCTTATCACGATTGCCACGATACATTCCAGGTAACAAATCTTTTGGTTGTCAACTTTTTTTTCTTTTGTAAAAAGGCCTTTATTCTTGTTATCTAACAAAACAAAGTCTTTTCTCAGCAAAATCCTTTCAAACTATTTGGGGTATACTCACCTTTTTCTTAATTTCACTAATGTCCACACGTGACTGTAGCTTATTCGGTTCTATAATTATCATTAAAAGTAATCAATCAATCTCCCATTTCTATATTCATAACTCACTTTATGCATTTGTTATCCCTAACAATGGTGCATATTAGTTCATTCACAACTTCTTATTTTGGGAATTTCACCCCGGATAGGTGTCCTATCCCGGTTTTTCCCAAATCTTATTTCCGTGTATGGAATACCACCCTCTAGATGAACATTATAAATATTACTATTTTTACCTTTTTTTAAGAGCGTGCACCCAAGGTTACTCGCTCTTGATAGATCTTCATTACCAATTTATCATCCTTCTTCATCATCTTTTGTTGAGTCCTTTTATGCACAAGATTTATGGCCATGCCTTTGACTCATCGTCCATTATCTTGGATGAAGTTATTCATTTCCTGTCATCTCAAGTTGCGGCCTTGAATTTCTACAAAACTTGTAAACATTAGTCATATCAATTTCATTATAAGTTCGTAACACAATACGGAGCATTTATATTATACTTAACATCACAATTTCTCATTAACTAATTCAATCTTCGGCTAACCTTTGGTTGCCCTAACCATCGTCTACTAATTCCTTTCGGGCAACGTGTTGGTACATAATTGCCTTTAGGTGCCATTTATCACAACTCTATTTCTATATCTTCTTTGTTACTATGAAAGTAACTTACTAGATTTACACGACCAAGTCTTGAACCGAACACCCTCTAACACTTTGAGTGCACAGTTTGAGTCCAAGTATCCTTCTCGACACTCGGATCCCTCAAACCAATGGCTCTGATACCACTTGTAAGACCCTAACCCGTAAACACGCGAATAATCGCTTAAACTTACGAGTTTTGGCTTTAATAAAAAAAATCACGACCAATTAAAACTTTAACCTTTATAACTACATTCCATTTTAAAGACTTTAATTTGATAGAGACCTTCAACTTTTCATTTTTTTTAGATATCACAAACCTATACTACGGTTTGTGTTTTCAACGACAATTTATTGCGGAAGCGTATAAGTGATCGGGTGTGTTCGGCTCTCCTCTTGACTTGATCCGTGCTCCGGAGCTCCTACCGAACGAGTACCTGGCACCATTACACAAGTAATGGTTAGTGAGGTTGCCAATACTGCATTTACTATATTAGAAATGTCGTTGCGCGTCGAAACGGAACGAACCAGGCCAAACGGCCCCATATCAAGAAAATAAACTGCTGCACTTTTGCGCATCAGCTGTTCGGGTCGCATTTACCCCTTTTTAAAACACGTAATCTGACTTTGGCTTTCAAATAAGAAATGTTCTTCGTTCAAATACCTTTCCAAGCATATAAAGAACACCTCCTAACGATTTTCCTATGATTTTCTATGAATTTTTTAAAATCAGCATGTTTGTTAGAACTGTGACCCGCTCGGGTCAGTATGTGACCCGCCCGGGCTAACCTGGTATTTAAAATCTTCGAATTTTGACCCGTCCGGGTCAGAATGTGACCCGCCCGGGTGGACCTGCTGATTTATCATCTCCGAATTTTGACCTGCCCGGGTCAGAATGTGACCCGCCCGAGTTGACCTGCTGATTTATCTTTTTCGAATTTTGACCCGCCCTGGTCAAAATGTGACCCGCCCGGGCTGACCTACTGGAACTTTATTAAGGCATGAAAACTTATGCCTTCACAAGCCCAAACCTTAACTATGGGCGTTTTTGGACATTCGGGACATACCCAATATTATTTTAGACCTGCATAGATAAGTTCTATCAAGATATATATATCACTTCTTGATTTTGACCCATTAGAAACCACTTAGTTCGGTTTTAACCGTTTGACCCGTTAAGGCCTTAGGTTTTACACAACCTTATTTAACTATTTAAAGAGCATAACAATCATATTGCCAACCCGTTGAACACTTGTTAAACTAATCAATACTATCCGATTCACTTATTATGACTCGGTTTATGGATTTAGCCTTTAGTAAATCTTTAGAATTCCCAAAATACCCTTAGAGGTCTATATTCCGTTTTAGTCACCCGTAGGCGACATAACTTGGTTCTCACCCATTATTTCAACTCGTTAGCAAGTTTGAAAACTCCCAAGCCCATACGGACTTAGCGTATTACCCATTTCACGACTTCACCCTTTTAGATCGCATCTAAACGCATTAGTGCGTATTTGACACATTTATGGAATATTACTCGCCGATTGGGCACCCGTGTTTTATGTGGGTGATTTCCCTCCACCTTTACTCGCCCATGGTCTTAATTTACACTATAGACTTACCCGGTAGCGTTAGCTCATTCCTATATTATTTGAATCATCTATATGATCCGTTGGCGTCTCATGCGCTTTTCGTTCCATTTCATCAACCTGTGACATTCCTCAATTTGCAATATTATTATCCAGGAATCTTAATGGTGTCATGCCATCATTTAACCCGTTCGTCTTACCATTTAACACTCAATTATTAAACTTTCAATTCTTGGGCTCAAGTTATATTAACATCACTTGACCCATTATAACAACACTTCATTATTCGCTAGACGTCCCGGCCTAGTTTTAACCATTCTTTACCGTTTTGGTGATTCTAACCTTTTACAAGCTAGAATCCCACATTTTATATTCCTCTAACCATTTTCCACTATTTTAACGATTCTAAACCTTTACAAGCTAGAATCCCTTATTTCTTATCCATCTTTATGATTAAACACCTATTCCTTGTTAATAACACAATTTCCATAATTGACAAAGGTTTACACAATCCTTTTTATTTCTAAGAGACTTATATAAGATAAGCCATTTACCTTGGCCTCATTTGTGCATTCATGATCCGCTTATCCATTTGATCCTTTCCTCCTCAAGCTTCCACCTAGCTTGACAAGATCCCACTTCTCTATACTCAAGATGAATCAAGTTGGTCATTGTTTCAATAACTAACCCATATATCGAGTTTTCACACTTTAATTTATTCAACTTCATTGTCGGGTCAGTTTGACTTTTAGATGTCAAACTAACCTTTTTACATGTCATGTGCACTAATCATAAGGCGATAGTCCTAATTATGAACTATCCCTTCTATTTACCATATCAATTTCATTAAGTTTCGTGCACATTCAACCTTTCTAATCATATTTAACAACTCATTTCATCATAAAGTGTGTTTTCAACACAATATTCTTTCAATAATACTAACTTGGCATTTTTACAAACACTTGGTGTGCATTTTCTTTTTACCACCAATTTTCTTAGTTAACACATTGTATAGAATCCTCCATATCATCATATCTATTCTCAACATTCATAATAGCATATAGCATATTACATAATCATTCAATCATGCAATTTCATCATCAAATCACTATTTTAATATGGATTTTACTAAAAGGCCACAAACCCACATTTTACACATGATCATCCTTCACATATTATAACAATAATCTATATGTATTGCTATTTTTGAGCAATTAAGCATGTTTGAAGTTCCCTAAGACTAGAGGAGACTCTATTAATCAATAATCCCACGTTTTTAACAAAACCCATGATTTTCACCATGATCAAGAACAAACTTAATATCATAATCAACCAAATTAAAGGTACCTTGGTGTATATAAAACCTTAGATGACCCACAGTTGGCATCATGCACCATCTTGGCTTCTAATTTCTCTTGATTTGGGACTAGAGGTGAAGAAGCAAGGGTTTGGTCTTGGGTTGTTGTCTAATGATCGACATACACAAAATGTGTATATTGACATCTCATTTTCCTCATCTATAACCCATTATTTTTCCCCTTGTCTAATTCTAGTCCCTCTAGTTCATCTAAATGTTATCTTCATATACAAATAAAACTAACTAATCAAGTTAGTTTATAATGTTATGTGCTCTATTATAATAACATTAACATTAATTAGGTTGTTTCCATACTAGAGGATTACCTTTATCCTTATTGTCAAAGCCTCGTTTTACTATTTTATTAATCACGCCTAATGGCGTAATTAGGCGATACGGTGTTTTGGGGCGTTACAATTTGTTTTTATCAACTTTGTCAACATGACTTATTATTATGTTTTAACACTAATAAGAGTCCTATATAGTCTTATTAAGGTTAATAATATGTGTATTTGGTGTGTTAAGTCCATAGTGTCCAATATGTCCATTTTTAGTGTTTCAAAGTTAGTGTCTTTAAAGATGTAGTTTTTAGATCTTGTAATATTTTAAGTTCCATCATGTTATTATGTTTTAGATGATTATATGAGGATGATCGAAACCACTTTCGAATATGTTCAAGTTATTTTTATGAAAATCACCCAAAACATCTTCAAATACATGTGTATGTAAACTTGTAAAAACTATAAAAATACTAACATTTTTATATGAAACCTTCGGCCATAATAATATTTTTATAGATCCATGATGAACTTGTAAAAACATATATTATTTCATGATCAAAAGCTTAGTTATATGATATGTCTAGATCTTTAACATATATATAAGATTTATGTTTACTTTTGAACTTATAAAAACAATAACAACCATCCTACAACTCACGACCCATTTCAATATTGTTACACATCCATTTTAGTCATGTATAATATATATTTTTATTATGTGAAAGTTTATTATCCTAACCCATGTACAACTTGCTTCAAACACATGTTAAATAAAAATATATATATATAAGCAAGATTAAGAAACTTACAACTAGCACAAGGCTAGGGAAGACTAAAACTCAAGTGGAAATGGGGCTTAAGTGTGTCTTCCTATGGTTAAGCTCCAAGCTCCTTGTACACACTTGATTAGGGTATGGAAATGGAGTGATTTTTGAATGTTTAGTTGAAAAAACAAAGAGTAGTGGTGTAATTTTGATGGTGGTCGTAGGTTTAGAGCAAAAAGTAGAAGGAATTTTGTTGTTGCAATGTGGTGAGAATGATGGATATTTTGTTTATTATAAAGATGCACAATTGTACTTAGATAGGACAAAAGTTTAAGCATGCACTTAACACAATCATTTTGCTAAAGGTTACAGGCAAAAGTAGGGTGGCTTAAGCACACCTAGAACCAGCCACAAGGAAGGGGTGGGACCCATATGTTTTTTTTTTTATGATAAATATCTTGTAATCACTAGTTAATAACCAACTAAATCGATTAGGGTTTTCGGGGTTTTATCGCGTGTTTATTACGAGCTATTCCGGAAATATAATTGACTCCCAATTACCCTTAATCATGAGTTATCTTAGGCATTTGTGAGTTATTTAGACTTTTATTGGGTGAATTTATAAGTTTCGCGCGTATCGGGTGCGATACGCGAACTTTATTCATTACCGGGAGATTTGTGTTTGGAGTTTCCACATATGGTTTTGGAGTTCCAAAACTCATAATATTTCATGGAAATTCCCTTTATTTCTTATCCCGGGTGTTCGGAATCATTTTCGGTTAATTAATCGTTATCGGGTAATCACCAACGTCCGTTCCGGACAAGTTTATTTACATTCTATTTCGTCGTGCTTCGACTTTAAACATGTGCATTCCTATGCATCTTATGGGGAATTTGCTATTCTTTAAGGCTTGTTTAAAACAATTAACATGAAATTGCACTTAATTACGTTACGCATAATTAGATAGTACGGAATTACCTTACTTTTGCCGATTGTCAAACTATTCATGAATGAAACTGGATAGCTGCAATGAATTAGGAAATTAAGGCCCTTGATAGAAATAACACTTGGGAACTTGTAGAATTACCTGTTGATAGGAGTTTAGTTGGGTGTAAATGGGTATATAAAATTAAATACAAGTCATCTGGTGAAATAGAAAGGTACAAGGCTAGGTTGGTTGCAAAAGGTTATAGAAAAAACAAGGGATAGATTTTGAAGAAACCTTTTCCCATGTTGTTAAACTTGTAACTGTTAGAACTGTGTTTGCTTTAGCTATTGAGTTTAATTAGGGTCTATATCAACTTGATGTAAATAATGCTTTTCTTTATGGTGATTTACATGAAGAAGTGTATATGGCATTACCTGATGAATACTTTTCTAAAAATGAAACTAGAGTTTGCAAATTAAAAAATTCATTGTATGGCTTGAATCAAGCTCCCAGAATATGGAATGAAAAGTTAGTAGGGGTCTTGACTGAATTAGGATTTTCACAAAGTAAATGTGATTATTCTTTGTTTTATAGCTTTAAAGATTCAAAGATTGTGTTTATGCTTGTCTATGTTGATGACATAGTAGTGTCTGGAAATGATGTAAATGATATAATTAGAATCAAAGATTGTTTAAAATCTAAATTTCTAATTAAGGATCTAGGTGAGCTAAAATATTTTCTTGGTATTGAAGTGTTCAAAATTGATAAAGGGGTTTGTTTGTCACAAAGAAAGTATTGTTTAGAACTCCTAAGTGAGTATGGAATGACTGCTTGTAAAGCAGTTAATACTCCTATAGAACCACATCATGTAGTTACTCAGTTTTGTAAATCAAATAATAAGGTTTTGACTAACATTACTGTGTATCAAAAATTAATAGGTAAACTCATTTATTTAGCTCATACTAGACCTGATATTTCCTATGGTGTTCATTTCCTGAGTAAATATATGCATAAACCCATTGAAGGTCTTTTAAAAATAGTTTTAAGACTTCTGAGATACTTAAAGAAATCACCTGGGAAGGGCTTGTTGTTTGAGAAATCTGGTAATATGTTGTTTAAGGCATACTCTGATTCTGATTGGGCTAAATGCCTAGAAACCAAAAAATCAATAACTGGTTTTTGTGTCTTTTGGGGTAAAAACTTAATCTCTTGGAGGAGTAAAAAACAGACCATTGTTTCTAGGTCTTCAGCTAAAGCTGAATTCAGATCTATGTGTGCAACAACTTGTGAGATAATTTGGTTGGTTCATTTGTGTAAAGAATTGAATCAAAAGGTTGTGTTGCCAATTGAATTGTTTTGTGACAATTCTTCTACACTAGCAATTGCAGAAAATCTTGTATTTTTTGAAAGAACAAAACATTTGGAATTAGATTTTTTTTTCTTGAGTGATCAAGTCTCAAAAGGTGTCATTAAACTTGACAAGATTGATACTGATTGTCAGGTTACATATGTAATGACCAAAGGGTTGTTATATGGTAAACATGAGGAGGTGTGTCAAAGTTTAAATTTGTTTGACCCATTTGGAGTGTCAAATTGAGAGGGGGGGTGTTAAAAATGATAATACAATTTAACACTTTAATCTACCACTTTGTCAAATGGGTCATGAATTATGGTTATAATTTATTTTTAAATTTTTATCTTTATTTGAATATGTTGCATGAGGTGTGTTTGCAGGATTGGGCTTATAATGTTGTTGAGAAGTCCAGATAAGGAGCCCAGTAGACAAGGAGCCTAGTAGCTGAGTTGGTTGATTGATGCGGCTCCTGTTCGTGTATTAGATGAAAGCCCACTGTTGGCCCATGGCCCAGTGTATTATATTCAGCAGCTGACTTTGCTGATTTGGCGATCTTCGTCAACAAACACAAACTCATCTCATCCATTGGATGAATTTAATCACTGTCGTTCGTTGTGATTGAAGAAACACACTTCTACAGCTATATATAGCTTTGATATTCGTCACTTTATCACTTTTTCATCTTTGTTCATCTTTGGTCTCTCTTTTGTTCTTGTTCCCAGATTAACAATTAGGGTTTCTATATGTAGATTCGTCTTGAATCTGTTAGTCTTTAGTTTGGTTTAATCTTGTTGTGAGAGCTTGTTTGTAGAGAGATTTGTCTTTGTAAAAGATTTAGAAGTCGTCTTCTAAATCTAGGGTTTTGTGTCTTGTTCTTTCTTGTTTCCAGTAATAAAGTTCTTTACATTCAGTCTAGACTTTGATTCATGTTTTATAACAGTTTTGTTTCATTCCCACATAACAACCAAACAAGGCATGGAATGGTAATGATCAATTCCATTCCATTACCTTGTCCATTCCATTCCCTCTTCATTTCATTACCTCATACCAAACAGACCCTTAAGGTAATGTCATATTCCCTTTTTATTCATTTTTTTTTTGTTAGAGATATTTGTACATAGTTTCATTCTCCATTGCTTGCTTCGAGTATTCTGACATAAATGATTTGTTTTAGTTTGATTATTTGTTTGGAAGTATACGAGATCCACGATTCAACCGTAATTTCTTATTTTTGAATATTCCTATTTATCCAAGCTATTATGCACCGTCGTGGAACGGTTTGACCATTGTATCGATCGTGGAATTGCTGTAACAAGGCGTGACCTTTTTCCAATAATGTGGGAGACCAAAAGAAAAAAAAAATTAAGATTTGTCATGCCTTTGTAATAAAGAAAGAGGAAAAAAAGCATAACATATACTTAAGCCCAGCGCCATACAGGCCTGTTGTCACACCCTCAAAATCCACTTGCGGAGTTTTACCGCGAGGCGCATGACAAACCAGGATCCAAACCAACGATCACAATAAACAAGTCTAAATGAATATAAATGCAATTTCAAAACATAGTTTAAAAATCCCGTTCACAGCGGAAGCTTATTCAAAAACAGTATCTCAACCATAAAACAATAGTTCAACGTTCAAATGACCATGCAACCCTAGTTAGACGCCATGCAGACGCGTGCGCCCTAGTCCAGTCGTGCTACCTTAGCGACCTGAGAAAACATGTAAAAGTTTACGTCAGCACAAAAATGCTGGTGAGTTTACAGGTTTTGTATCCAAGTACCAAGTCCACCTGTCCATACTATAACAAATAGAAAACCAGTATACGCTAGCTAGGCGTACGTTTTGTTACTACCACGATTGGAAAACCATTACTAACGCGAATACCAAAAGTATGCCCGATGTATGTTCCTGTTGTTCCTGTTGTTCCTGTTTGAGACAATATGCACCCGCCGACCCTCCAAGTCGACGAGCGGGGTTGGTCACTCCCAATAGCGCTATTCACATTTCCCCGTTGTGCAAACCCGCACATTCATGGTTCCCCCCGGGACTTCCAAAGATCGTGTAGTACACAATAGAAACCCCATAGTATGACAGTAGTTACCAAATAATCGTTTTAACACATGTTTTCTCCCCCGAAAGTATAAAATCAGTTTAAAAGAGGGGCCGTAAACTCACCTTAAGTTCCGTTACTCCTTAACCCGAGTAAACTCAGCTGCTATGCTAGTCCCGTAAAGCGGCGACCTAACATACGACAGTTACAAGTACTTAGACTAATAACCCGCAGGCTAATTAGTCCCTAGATGTCCAGACCATAACCAAGTTCGTTTGAAAACACCGTGACTGTTTAACCGACCCAAAGTACAAGACTCGACATCCCATTGGTGACCCGAGACTCCCCGTGTTATGTTTACGCTCCAAAACATACAATAACGCAAGTACACTTAACATACGTTAACGCACAACAAGTTATAGCACATAGTTCACGTATCACCGAAATACATCCAAATATATGTTACCAAGTTATTAGACATGTTACGGGGTTCCTAGCATGTTTCTACATGTCAAATCGGTCCTCGGAATGCTAATTTACACTTACTGCAGCAGTACACGCGATTAGGAAAAGTCAACTAGCATTTAGGTTGGTCAACTAGCAATTAGGAATCCTAATCGCCACTATTATAGGCGATTGGGCTATACCATATGAAATTATTAGCATTTAGGGCTAATCACATGAACTTACTAGCAATTGGGGCTAATCACATGAACTTACTAGCAATTGGGGCTAATCACATGAACTTACTAGCAATTGGGGCTAATCACATGAATTTACTAGCAATTGGGGCTAATCACATGAACTTACTAGCAATTGGGGCTAATCACATGAACTTACTAGCAATTGGGGCTAATCACATGAACTTACTAGCAATTGGGGCTAATCACATGAACTTACTAGCAATTGGGGCTAATCACATGAACTTACTAGCAATTGGGGCTAATCACATGAACTTATAGGCGATTGGGGCTAATCACATGATATTATTGGCGATTAGCACCCCAATCGCATGAGTTATAGGCGATTAGCATTGCTACTCGCCTGTAACCATGCTGTTCCGGTTTTTCGCGCGTTTAACACTCCAAATCAGATCCAGAACGTGTGTAACTACCCAATATCATCCCAAACACTATCCTAAACATGTTTAACCCGAAACCCTTCGTTCAACCTCGTATAATCAGTCCTGCATGCAACCAAAGCAATCCAAACACCATTCACATAGCATGCAACATCAAACAAACACATGTAATCATAACCCTATTATCCAATTACTGAGATTTCTATCATCATACTATCAATATCAATTCTGACCTAGCATGATAACACATCAAATCATCATCAAGAATCATAAAAATCCTATCTTTCTAATCATACACACCCATAACGCATGTATATTAGTTATAATCCGATTAACAACCCTTATTGACGATTTTCAGAAAGCTTTTTCGTTTATGAACAGGTCTGGACCATTAGGGATTTATTAAAAACGTTTATAAAGATTCATGGATGGAAACCAAACCTTAGGATTATGAAAGAACGATGGATTATGCTTGAATCCTTGTGTTTTGATCAAAAATCGCGTTCCAGAGGTTGTGTGTGTGTTGGGGCAGGTTATGGGACGACTAGGGTTTGTATAATGAAGTTTATGAGGTCAAGTATGGTATTTATAGTCGTTTTTAGTCGTCCAGCCCGTAACACGCGATTATGCAGCTTTACACGCGATTAGGAATCCTAATCGCATGAACAGTAATGCATTTAGGCCTAATCGCATGAACAGTCATGCAATTGGCCCCCCAATCGCATGAACAGTCATGCATTTGGGCCTAATTGCATGAACAGTCATGCATTTAGCCCCCTAATCGCCCATAGGGGCTAGTTTCGTGTGTTTTGCGCGTTAAACCCCGTTTTAACATATGTTAACACATATTCACATACCGACAAGTCACATAATGATTGTAAACACATAACACATGTAAATACACATATTCACCCTCGTTCACCAATTCCCGGGACTCGAGACTCGTATGTTCCGTATGCCCTGACGATCCTACAAATCGTCACCGTTTGTACACTTGGTTAAGGACCGACATCTAATGAACCTCTAGACCAACATCCAATGATCCTCTAGACTAAACCGATAGTTCCCGAACCATAACCCGACTTAACTAACCCAGTTAAGTACAATATACGCGTGACTCGCTAAGGTAGACTTTCATCTAGACAACGTTGTTAACCAGAATTTGCCGGGTGTCACACCTGTCTTCTCCATGGGCTTGGTGCAGCCCAAGTATTTAGCAGCAGTTCAAATTGTGGTCTTATGGTATTTTTGGCCCAGATTCAAAAAAAAAAAAAAAAAACCTATTATTTTTCCACTAAAAAATATATAAAATGACGGCAGAATGTTGGAGTCAATTGGAGCTGGGTTTTTTTTTTAAGAAAATAATTATTTTGGAGCTTGTTGAAGTGTATTTAAAGATACTAGTGGGGAACCCGCGCTTCGGGGCGAGCTAAGACATAACAACGTGATAAAAAATATAGTCATTTGAATTTAAAGGAACACATAAAGTTTATTTCCTTTCAAATTATAAAATTTAATATACATAAAGTTATAAAAAAAAGTAAGTTTTCATTTCTTTTTAAATTATAATTGGTCACATGCTATAATATATTGCTAAAAATGGTAGTAATCTAAAGATATGTTTACATGAGATAAAATTTCATGAAATGTTATGGTTTACATGTTTTCTATATTCAAAATCCTTTTGATTTTCATGTTCCAAATAATTGAGTTCAAATCATTATTATAGAAAAAAGAACAAATGTGATCCTTCATAACTTAATAAAACTCAAATATATTTACGTTTAACAAAAGCTAATTTGGAAATCTATATAGCATATCAATAAACTTATATAATTCCATAATCCAAGTTTAGAAAACGAATTTAAGTTTGAGGTTGGTTGGTTTCTTAGTGTTACTTTAAATTCTCAAGTCAATTGTAATTGTATTGGTTAAATGCACACCACCTCTTTAATAATTTGCTCCATGTTGACAGTCAATCCACCATATCATCCGTATTTCTATTAGTTCTTTCACATTCATATTATTTTTTATTGCTTTTAATTGTCCAATAAGACATTAAGCACAACTAAATAGAATATGTCTATGAAGTTTTGTATTTACTAACTAACCACACACTTATGATCATTCTAGTTGCATAGGCTGATATACGATATGTGATTGCAATCACGCCTGCATTATGATAGAATACTAGATATTTGCCCGCGTGGACACGCGGTTCTCCAACGTACAATTATTTGGAGTAGTATAACATATAAGAAAAATACAGTAGAAATATTTTATTAAAATTTAAAACCAACGAATACAAATTTTATTCAAATATCACTAAATATTTCCTTATACACCACATTTTTTGTTTTAGTTTTGACATTCCCATAACTATCTAGTATAAGTAATTTCACCCCTGCCCTGCTTTTAACTCTTGACAATGCGATATAAAGTTGGCCATGTGAGAATACGGGGTCTTTTAAATACAATCCAACCTTCGATAGAGACTGTCCTCGACTTTTATTGATGGTCATTACGAAACATACGGATATTGGGAATTGACGCCTTTGGAACTTCACTGGAATCTTGTTATCAGATGGTATCATATTTATTCTAGGAATAAGAGTTTTGGTACCAATGTTTCCACCTTATATGATTTCGGATTCAATAACACGCTTTGCAAGTTTCGTGATTCTTAATCTCGTGTCGTTGCACAAGCCATTTTGTTGATCTATATTTCTCAACAATATAACAGGTACACCCACCTTTAGTGCTATGCGGAATAATTGGACAAAACTTTTTCAAAGTGTACCTCTAATGCATACAACCTACTAACCAAAAAATAATATAAAGTATAGAAACAGCTTAACAACGTTTATGCGAACATATACACAGTAAACATGACACCGATAATGCCCCGTGTGTAGGACTTAAAAATATAACAAAAAAAAAACTCGTAGACTCACATAGCCAAGCACTGTAGAAAGAACAGGAACATGAATCATATGAGGCTAATTTGAAAAGAAAAAAAAATTCTAACTACCAAGCAAACGAAATAAAAGGAAAATTCTTTAATGTATGTTTGAAGGGAGAACAATATGCTTGAAAATGTATGATTACCATATTAGACCTGATGCGTCCATGATATTTGTAGTGTATACATGGCTACTAATGTATAAAAATGAATAAAGCAACAACATATTTAACATAACATTATACTTGTATATTTGTAGTGTATTTATGGCATGACCACCTATGCACCACATTGCTTATAGCACTCTTTATATTTTACGGCCTGCCCTTTATAATTAAAAAAGAGGAAACAAAATAATAGTCAACTCAAAAAATTGAAATAAAATATCTAAATAGATAAAATAATGTAATTGCATAATAGTCTGAGGCAATGATTACTTTGACTACATTATGTAACAATGATAAACAATCTCATCATTCAAACATAAAACAATGCAATAATAGACAACTTACCATTTGGTTTCTTCAACCATTTGGTCGAACAGAGTGCATTTGCTCAATCTAATTCTTACTTCTCTTTACTACCCCTTCTCACATTGATGGTTATGAAAACAAAACCCAAAAAAAATAACACATAAGACTATATAGAGATCTAGTAGTGTATATATAAACAACTTAGCAAAGTGTAATTAGAACTTATTGAATTTACCCTAGTTATCTGTATTCCAAGTTACATTGCCATTAAATGAATGGATAATCAAGCGAGCCAACTTAAAAAAGTTTAAATCATTCATCTTGATAAGTCGAGTCAACTTAAAAAAAAATTGTGATATAAAGCTTCTGTAACCATCCACTAAAAGGAATGAATGATACACACAAGACGGTTATATTTAGACTTCAAGCTAGTAATGTGACAAATAAAAGAATTAAGCATTTATTTTGTGTTAAAATATCTTTAATTTTAAAAACAGGATTTTTATTAAATTTTGATTTTGAATGTTTGAAAATAAAGTAATTCAAATGAAAATAGGCGTATTAATTGTAATGAAAAAAAAAATTCAAATTTAACTTTGTTTATAAATGTATTTATATTTATATATGATTAATAATTTTGTGTTTAAAGGTTATTAATCAAATGGTAATCATAATTATTAACATTATATGTTTCCAATATTGTGTAAATCATGATATATGCTAATTATACACTAAAAATAGTAATGTGACAAATCAAAGAATTAATTATTTATTTTGTGTTTAAATGCCTTTAATTTTAAAAACCGTTTTTTTTTAATTTTGATTTTGAATGTTTAAAAATAAAGTAATTAAAAACTTTGATATATAAACCTTGACATAAAAAGTCATACATTGTAATTCTATTTTGACATAAACAGTCAAATACAATCTCACATTTTTAGAAAACTGTGTAATAGCATTAGTTTAAGTAATTTAACCACTCACCATTGACTTTGTGTATGAACTACTTTTCAACATGACCATCTTTAGTGGGATTGATGGTGTGTATGACAGGTAGCCACCAAAGTTTTCCTCAGATGACTTGTGAGGCAGAAACCATCTATTTTTCAAGGTCATCATTGAGTGTGAATATACCTGAAAATGCGAATGCTCCAAAAATTTTTAGGGAAAATTATATAACATTGGAGAACATAAAGATATAGCGGATAAATGGAAAATACATAAATATAACAAAACAACTGTAACAAATATGTGATTATAATTGATAGCATACAACCGAAACAAATATGCGAATATATATACATCGGAGATAGCATCGGAATAAACAGAGAACGATTGTCGTACCAGATTATTGGACTGTGTTCAAAAGGATTCAGATCTAAAACATTTAATGGATGAATCAAACACAAATATCGATATAGATCTGAAAAATTCTAATTACTTTACAATTGAGAAGAAAAAGATATAGGGTTAGTCAGACACAATACCTTTAGAAAAGGATATTTGAAGGCAACAGCGGTGGTGGTAGCAAAACCTGAATTAAAATTCATACTCACTGTTAGAAATTGATAAGCCTAACAACATATGATTTCTTATCTAAAAGGCACAACAAAAACAACTTTTTCATTCTTTAATCACCAATAGCTCTAGAATATGAATTATTAAAACATAATCTTTATGTAAAGATGAATACTTTATAATTTTAAAAGATATACTTTAATACTATTCTTTATAATACTGTAGTTTAACGAACTTAAAAAAAGACAAAGAATTTAGGCTAATACCTTTATTTTTCTTCCGATAGTCCAAACCTAATTCATTTGCACTAAAAAAACAATTTTATGAACTAATAAAAAATCCTAACTGATGAAGAATATTACCTGAAAGTCGACACCAGATGCTGTTGTATGTAATCAACTTCAATTTATCGTTGAAACCGCAATTGATGAAGAATATAACCAGAAAACCAATACTATATATTCATACCAAAAATGGACCACAACTATACACAGAGGTTAAAAACAAAAAATAAAAAAAACAATAAGAACATAAAACCTACACGTAATTGAATCAAGAGGTGAAAGATTGTTTGGTGGAGATGTTTATGTTGTGGTGGAACAAATGTTTGAGGCAGTGAATGAGAATGAGAAAGAATATAGATACAGAAGAATGAAAGAGAAGCGTACAAAAGAAGTCTTTGATTAAAATAGAATAGTCATTAAATGTTTTTATTTTAAAAAAATTAAATATCTGGATTATAGTGTTTAGGAAAGTTATTAAACACTTTGACCGAAACATTAATGAATGATTTTTGATTTTTAAAAAATAAAAATTTTTATAAAAACATTAATGACTCTTTTTTGAATTTTAAAAATAGAATAGTCAAAGTTATTAAACACTTTGACCATATTTATGTTTTATAGATAGATGTTTCCATATTATATTTTCAATCAATATAAATGCTAAAATTTCGAAATTATATAAATAAAAATTAAATTTAGTATGTTATTTAAAAAATTGCAAAGCCACAAGCCAAAATTTTTAACCTTTAATTTTTTTTATTAAATGTGTTGCATTTTTTAAATAACCGAAAATGTACCATGTTTACCATCATTTAGTATGTTTAAAAAAAAGGCATTCTACAATCAAGAATACTCACAAGAATATAAATAATCTCATTGCCGGCCTTTGTGATGGACCATTGGAACTCCATAACACCCATTAAGAGTACTTCAAACAAAAAATATAAGAAATTAATTACCATTTGCTAATTACGAATGCATTTTATGTATTTTACAAAAACAAATAGAATGCTCACCTATAGACTTGCCACTCATAAGGAGCACCATAACTACACCCCTTGCCATTCCGATGCTCCAATTTCAAAGCAACCTACAATCCAGTATGTCAATAAAATTAGCCATTAAAATACCTATAAAATCGTAATTGTTAAAACTTTGTACCTCAACAGCATCTGGTCCTGTGTTTCCTGAGCCACCAATCACACGTCTTCCTACATAAACTTGACCGAATCCTCCTTTACCGAGTTTTCTTTCTAATCTGTATGCAGGAGAATTGGCAACTTGAACCTGAAAGTAATATTATGTCATAAGATTTTAAAAAATACATCAGAATCTTGAAATCAAGTCAAAATCTGAAATTCATATAATTACCCTTTCAGGAAGCGGACTTATGCTTCCTTCATCTTCAGCATATGCCGCCAGTTTCTCGGCACTTCTACCGCCAACTAATGGATTACAAACTCCAACGTCCAAGTTCAAAGGAGGCCGACCAATTCCAGCACCAAATATGTTAGGATTTTTATCTTAATTTGTTGGTCGAGCCCCTCGACCTCTGCCAGCTGGCCTTGGCATTGGATAAGGGTATGCGGGGACCACCGGACCGGCGGCGGGTGATTTCAGTGCCTGAACTTTCCCTCGCCTGGTCCCACGCCTAGGTGTCGGAGCTAAAAGAGTCGCTGCATTGTCCTCAACATTAATATTATTACCTTTTTGGCTTGGCGAACTCCACGTCTCAAATCCGACATCAAAGAATTTTAGCTAAAAATGAAATGGGTCAAATGAGATAAGTATTCCAACGCGTATGTTCAAAGTTAAGTGCACTTACACATGGGTTATCAATGAAAAACCTTCAGGATTGTGTTTGCTCTTTCTTTCGATTTTGTGTTATCTTGTTCAGATCATAAAGCCCTTATAGTTAGACCTCATCTAAATCACTTCAAAATAAGGGCAAAAAAAGCTAGCTGGTGAGAGAGGTGTACATAGTCGATGATATCCCCATGGTAGCGGTGAAGAAAATTCATCACCAAATAAGGGCAAAAAAAACTCTAATTACCAGATAAAAGAATAAACAAACTTCGATTACCAATTACCAGATAAAACCTTTACCCTTTTAACCAACGCGTATGAGTTTAATATTTATTGTTGAGAAAGTTTAATAAATAATGTATTTAATTAGAAGTTTCTTAAATAATGTATTTAATATAAGTTTATTAAATAATGGGGAAAATGGATTTTAATACTCCCAACTATCGCAGGTTGGCGGATATCACTTCGAATTTTCACTTTGGCCAATAGCACTCCCAACTTTCAATTTATTTTCTTCCATCACCCCCAGGCTTTTACATTTTGGCCATGAAGACTAACCAGGTTAGACCTCCGTTAGTTTGGGGGTGATAGAACAAACTAAGTTGAAAGTTGAGAGTGCTATTGGCCAAAGTGAAAGTTGAGAGTGATATCCGCCAACAGGCGATAGTTGGGAGTATTAAAATCCATTTTCCCTAAATAATGTATTAACTAGGGTTTTAGTTCCCCGCTCTTCGCCGCGGGGCGTGTTTGTTGTGCAGGAATGTTTAATAGCACTATAAACAATGACTTTTCTGCATTCTTTCGTGTGATGCGACAGTAAGTTCGTTACAGTGCCAACACATATTTTAGCAAACGTCCGCACGTTGTCGCCGGAAGTGGTTTACACCTGTTTGTTGCCGCAAAAAGCGTAATCACTAAGCATGTATAGCCCCAGTACCGGTCCCAAAGAAAAGGTAAAAATGGGCACTGGTAACTGTACCAAAAATGATCGCTACGGTACGTTATCGATAATCAAAGATAAATAAAAATTATGTTACACTCACGAATCAATACCCAAGGAATATAAAAAGCAAAAATGTTGGTAAGGAAAAAAAGACTTTGGTGCATGTTAGCAATAAAGCTCCGGTGCACGTTAGCAATATGAGATGGTGCACGCTAGCATGATGGTGCTATTTGGTTCATAATCATGAGAAATTCGATCAACATCGCATTTATTCGTAACTGTGTCAAATAAAAGTAAACTTTACAAGTATTTGAAGTTTTACAAAACATTTATCTCATAATAAAACAAAAAATACTAAGAATGTTAAGGGAAAAAATAAGAAAATAAAAAAGCAAAAGTAAAAAAAAAAAAGTAGGGAGTAAAAAGGCTATTGCAGGATTCGAACTTGGGATTATGTGGACCATTAGTATAAAAGCATGTCCAAAACTCCAAAACCAACTGGACTGGCTAACTTTATTGTTTACATTCATTCCAAATTGTATATAGCAGCAAATGAAGACGCAAAACAATAAAAAAAAAAAAGGAAACGTGATGTGGCAGCCACCGATTGATGCCACTGCCTTTTTCAACAAATCACAGGTGGTAACTGTTGAAGTGTAATTTCTTTAATATAGAAGGTAATATGTCTTAAACATTGAGGCAAATTACAATAGTGTCCTCCTTAAATGAAGTTAAATTACTTCTTTGCCCATCTAAAATGCATTATATATAGTATAGATACGTTGTGTACTTGTGTTCCCGAGTTCACTTAAGGAAGAAAAGAAAGGAAATGGAAGGAAAGAAAAGTAAATGTTGGTTATAGAGTTTTTTTTAAAGGAAGAAAATGGTGGAAAGTTCCAGAGATTTTTTTAGAATGAAAGGAAAGAAAGGAAAATAGGGCAAAATTCTATCCTCCCAAGAAAAAAAATTCTAACAAATCTTACATTATTTTCAAATAAAAAACATTAAAGATTACATCAAGATAGTAGGAAGGCGGGCAACAAGCTGCGCCGCCACCCCTTTCTGAATGGAAAACTCTAACCGACTAAAAACGTAACTTTGCTCACCCAGAGCCGAGACAGTACTATGAATAACTCGCTGGACCCTGGTAAGGAAATGAGTAGCCTCTGGTACCAATGAGCCAAATGTATCAAAAGCTAGGGGCACGAAAACATGTTGGTTCTCCTCGCAGGCTTTAGCATGCTTTTCTACCTTCTTCGCCTCTGCTTTCCGCACCGCTTGCCCTGCTACAAACCCACTATCCCTCAACCCAACTAGAGGAGATACACCTGTTAGGTCAACACAAGCATGTTCCCCCCCCCCCCCCCCCGCCCACCCAAAGACAAGAAGATCTGCTAGACGCAAGGTGGATCTCCCTTCTGCGAGATCCGAGAGGAAGCTCATAGAGGCCTCCTTCTTGGTTGAGATCCCAACACCTCTTAAGATGTCCCATAGAACGTCTCGAACCCAATCATGCCGATATTTGAACCCGGGTAACTCCTTGTAGTGAACTGCATGTTCCCCGTATTCATCCAGGCAGGCCTTACGACAAATCGGACATATTTCATCCTCCTGGTACATGGGATCATCAAACGATATTTAAGAATGGACATGTATTCAATAGCGGGCATGCTCTGGCCTAGATCTTCGATCGGGATAACAGTTAGGAAATCTTGGGCGTGGGGGCCTTGCTTCAGACCATTAATTCTTAATGACTACATCCTCTAAATCATTAAAATACACATAAAATAAGTTATAAGATTAAATGCCCTACATACCTCTCCGCATGTGATGATTGTGCCATCTTTAAAACCATTCGATCTTGAAATCGTAAATCAATTAGTATGCCAAATTGTTCATGAGTGAGTAAACTGCAAAGTTTAATCTTCAAACAAAGAAGATAATTGAAAACGATCGGATGTAAGGGACGATTGTTTTAGGTTTTACCAAAGATGAATGATTGTTTATGAGGAAGATAATTTTTAGGAAAGTTATAATATCATTGACCGATTTTGACCTAATTGTAATTTAATGATTTTTGATTTAAAAAAAACGAAAATGTTAAAAGTTCTCACCTCTTGCCATGTGGCACAATGTGGGAAGAGAAAAAATTGAGGGTGCAATGTGGGAGTGCCATGTGTCCCACATTGCTTTTGTTTATTAGATGTATAGATAGATTATCCCAAGTTGTTGTGAAACTGACTGCAAATTGCATTAAATTTTATAAATCACACCATGGGCGGATGTAGAGGTAGGTAGGTTAAGGGTAGCTTGCGCTATCCTTAACTTTATGGTCGCGGTATAAAATTAGTGCAATTTTTTTCTTCTCCATTTTTAGTATATGGATACCCTTAACAACGATTAGGATACTCCTATGTCTAAAATAAAATTTTCGCTAACTCCAAACGTTCTTCTAGATCCGACATGATTAAACCTTTTATTTACATTTTGATAAAAAGACATAATTTTCCACTATAACTTAATTTCGGACTTCGGAGCACATAAAACTTTCCTAAATTAATCATAAGTTTGTAGATTGTGAAAGTAATTAATTTAATCATACTAACTTTCTTGAATAAAAACATATAGTTTAGCCATATTTAATCTTCCAGATGATTTATTTACAAAACATTAATTTAAACTAAAAGAATCAAAATAAATATTTTAATCATATTTAATATTTTGGATGAGTTTATTTAACAAACATTTATTCAAACAAATGATATACATGTCTTTGTCATATCGAGTGGGGCGAGAAGAAAAGAAAAACAATGAGCTCAAGCCATATAATATTTAAAAACGATTTAACACCATACTTTCAAATTTGGTTTCTCCTAGTTATCCAACAGGTAGGGCTGCAAACGAACTGAACTTTCAGCGAACAGTTCATGAACCGTTCGGCGGGAAGTTCGTTCGTGTTCGTTCGTTTAATAAATGAACGAACACGAACAAAAAATTCCGTTCGTTTAGTTAAACGAACGAACATGAACAAAGGTCGCGTTCGTTCGTTTATGTTCGTGAACGTTTGGTCACGTGTTCGTTTATGTTCGTTTGTGTTCTATAGTTAAGTAAGGTTAATATTTTTTATATTCTTTTATTTTTATTTATCTTAATGTATGTGAATTCGATGTTATTCAAAAGTTAATATATGTCCGTTTGTGTTTGGTTCTGTTCATGAACACTTCTTTGTGTTCATGAACACTTGTTTGTGTTCATTAATGTCTGTTTATGTTCGTGTGCGTTCATGAACAAAATTAACAAACGAACACGAACATGAGTTTTTTCTTAACAAACAAACACGAACAGAAAATCTCGTTCGGTAAGTGTTCATGAACTGTTCGTGAACGCATAATTTTCTTAACAAATGAACACGAACAAAGCCTTGTTCGTGTTCGTTCGGTTCGTTTGCAGCCCTACCAACAGGTAGTCGGAAACCTAATCCTACCAAGTGCAATAATCAATTACCTTTACAATTAAACCAGCAGTTAATCGAATATGAAAAGTACCTTCTTAAGACAAACACCGGTCGCATATAGAAGCTACAACAGATAAAAACCAAGATGACGATGTTATTCAATGATTTTGTGAGTGGTCGGGATGGCAGTCGGTGATGACGAAAACAACTTACACTGCGACACCAAAAATTAGAGACAAAGGATCTAGTGTTGGCGACAGCTCGCTGGTGAGGCCGGTGAGTTTGAAGCTTTCAGTGTGTTGGTGGTAGTGGTGGTTTATTGGTAACACCAGCAAAGTGTGGTGGAGCTCGAAAAAGAAGACAATGGTTGTATGTCGATGACGTGTTGCGAGGCCGATATAATAACACTAAACCTGACTTTTCATTTACCAACAATCATTAATCATAAATCGAATTTTTAATGAGAAATCAAATTGACATACCAAGATATTTTATTGATGAAAAATTAGTTGTTTTTAATTATTAGGCCCTTAGTTATGATAATATTAATTTTAATTATGAGAATATGTTATTATGGAATATATATATATATATATATTATTTTTGTATTTATATGAGTTTAATATTTATTGTTGAGAAAGTTTAATAAATAATGTATTTAATTAGAAGTTTCTTAAATAACATATATAATATAAGTTTATTAAATAATGTATTAACTAGGGTTTTAGTTCCTCGCGCTTCGCCGCGGGGCGTGTTTGTTGTGCAGGAATGTTTAATAGCACTATGAACAATGATTTTTCTGCATTCTTTCGTGTGATGCGACAGTAAGTTCGTTACAGTGCCAAGACATATTTTAGCAAACGTTCGCACGTTGTCGCCGGAAGTGGTTTACACCTGTTTGTTGCCGCAAAAAGCGTAATCACTAAGCATGTATAGCCCCAGTACCGGTCCCAAAAAAAACGGTAAAAATGGGCACTGGTAACTATACCAAAAATGATCGCTACGGTACGTTATCAATAATCAAAGATAAATAAAAATTATGTTACTCTCACAAATCAATACCCAAGGAATATAAAAATCAAAAATGTTGGTAAGGGAAAAAAAGACTTTGGTGCATGTTAGCAATAAAGCTCCGGTGCACGTTAGCAATATGAGACGGTGCACGCTAGCATGATGGTGCTATTTGGTTCATAATCATGAGAAATTCGATCGACATCGCATTTATTCGTAACTGTGTCAAATAAAATGTGTCAAATAAAAGTAAACTTTACAAGTATTTGAAGTTTTACAAAACATTTATCTCATAATAAAACAAAAAATACTAAGAATGTTAAGGGAAAAAATAAGAAAATAAAAAAGCAAAAGTAAAAAAAGTAGGGAGTAAAAAGGCTATTGCAGGATTTGAACTTGGGATTATGTGGACCATTGGTATAAAAGCATGTCCAAAACTCCAAAACCAACTGGACTGGCCAACTTTATTGTTTACATTCATTCCAAATTGTATATAGCAGCAAATGAAGACGCAAAACAATAAAAAAAACAAAAAAAGGAAACGTGATGTGGCATCCACCAATTGATGCCACCGCCTTTTTCAACAAATCACAGGTGGTAACTGATGAAGTGTAATTTCTTTAATATAGAAGGTAATATGTCTTAAACATTGAGGCAAATTACAATAGTGTCCTCCTTAAATGAAGTTAAATTACTTCTTTGCCCATCTAAAATGCATTATATATAGTATAGATACGTTGTGTACTTGTGTTCCCGAGTTCACTTAAGGAAGAAAAGAAAGGAAATGGAAGGAAAGAAAAGTAAATGTTGGTTTTAGAGTTTTTTTTTTAAAGGAAGGAAATGGTGGAAAGAAATGTGTATTCGAGAGATTTTTTTAGAATGAAAGGAAAGAAAGGAAAATAGGGCAAAATTCTATCCTCCCAAGAAAAAAAACTCTAACAAATCTTACATTATTTTCAAATAAAAAACATTAAAGATTACATCAAGATAGTAGGAAGGCGGGCAACAAGCTGCGCCGCCACCCCTTTCTGAATGGAAAACTCTAACCGACTAAAAACGTAACTTTGCTCACCCAGAGCCGAGACAGTACTATGAATAACTCGCTGGACCCTGGTAAGGAAATGAGTAGCCTCTGGTACCAATGAGCCAAATGTATCAAAAGCTACGGGCACGAAAACATGTTGGTTCTCCTCGCAGGCTTTAGCATGCTTTTCTACCTTCTTCGCCTCTGCTTTCCGCACCACTTGCCCTGCTACAAACCCACTATCCCTCAACCCAACTAGAGGAGATACACCTGTTAGGTCAACTCAAGCATGTTTCCCCCAGCCCACCCAAAGACAAGAAGATCTGCTAGACGCAAAGTGGATCTCCCTTCTGCGAGATCCGAGAGGAAGCTCACAGGGGCCTCCTTCTTGGTTGAGATCCCAACACCTCTTAAGATGTCCCACAGAACGTCTCGAACCCAATCATGCCGATATTTGAACCTGGGTAACTCCTTGTAGTGAACTGCATGTTCCCCGTATTCATCCAGGCAGGCCTTACGACAAATCGGACATATTTCATCCTCCTGGTACATGGGGATCATCAAACGATATTTAAGAATGGACATGTATTCAATAGCGGGCATGCTCTGGCCTAGACCTTCGATCGGGGTAACAGTTAGGAAATCTTGGGCGTGGGGGCCTTGCAAGCATTCAATAACTGCCCTCTGGCGGGGGACAGACCAAAAACTCCACCCAGGCTCTGAGCGATTTTGCCAAACAGCGCATTCGCCAAAGTGTTCTGAGACTTTAGGGGTGGGGTGGGGGCAGTGTCCTTGTTAGAAAAACTGCCAATATAAAAACCTGGGAGGTAGTCATTTAGCCTTTCAAGTCTGAGCTCGCAACGCCAGAAACGCATACATCCCAACATCCTTCACGAAGAGGAGCCATAATTCTCCCACACGCATACATCCCAACACCCTTCGAAGAGAGGAGCCCTAATCCTCCCAAACGCATTGGCGTTTAATTAGTTATTAACTAATAAATTATGATGCTTGTTTAATTAGTTATTAGTTAAAGTTTCTAAGACACAAACATATTATATTAGATAAATATATTTTTAGCCAATGATCTCCAGCCTAGCTGGTTTAAGGTGGGAGGGGTTACCTTTTCAAAGGATTCCCGTCTGGGGTTGGTCACTAGTTCGATTCTCGTCCATCGAAAAATTATACCCATTAAGGTTGAAAGGGGTCGGCGTGTGGGAGGACTCATGACAAACAATTAAAACCAGGGTACGATTATAACAAAAAATCTCAAGTTTATACGTGACAAGTTTTACCAAACCACAAGGACAATTTTAGCATTTTACCCTTTTAACAAAAGATACCTAACTTTAAAATAGACCACTATTCACAACTTTATTTATTTCTCTCAAGTTCCTCCTCATCCTTACGGCATGTATAGTGGAAGGGTGTTATAGGGCGTTATGGGGATTAAAATATTATAAAGTAATAGAAAGGGCGTTATGGGAAAAGAGGGTGTAGTGGGAAGGGGCGTTATGGGGCTTTATAAAAAATTTTTAATAGCAAATTTCTACTCCTTGTGTGACTTGAACCCATGACCTCCCCTTAGGTGTTCCTAGAAGCTTTGCTTCTACCATTGGGCCACCAACCCCAATGGCTATGGGGCTTTATAAATGATTGGTAATCATTGGTTAATTATTTATTTCTTATATAAATAATATATATTAAATACCTAATAATATTTCATTAAATAAATAAAAATTACAAATACTAAAAAAATACAAATACCATAAAAATAATAGAAATACAAAAAAAAATTACAAATACTCATAGATCATATTTTTTCTCGATTTTGGCCTTTTGTTTCAAACACATTTCCAAGGCTCTGTCGATTAAGTGGTCGTGCGACTGCGTGTAAAACTCAAAGTCGCGTTGAAATTGCCGATCCCTCATAAGCTCAACCACCTCTCGGTTTTCTTGGATACGTTGAGCCCCGATGTCGCGTATATCTTGGAGGCGTTGGTTCATCTCAGAAAACGCCGGGATTAACTCGTTCACCCCTGATGCAGACTCCGCCCATGCGGCTCGAGCAGTCTTTCAACCGGGCGGACGGGGTAACTCATCTGCCCCTTCCTCCCCTGCAAAATACGCATTTTATTCGGCGTTTAGGTCAATGAAACGCGCGTCAGACGTAGGCGCTTCGGGATCAACCGATTCAGAGGTCTTCGACTTCTTTGAAGGCCTCGTATTTCTGGCCCGGGATGAAGAACTTCCAACCATTGGGCGGACGTTGGACCATTTGGAGCAGTCTTTCAACAGCCGCCAAACCCTCAAGTACTGAAAATTTCCTTGATGTTGTTTGTATTCTGCCATAGCCGCCTCAAAAATATTCTCGTCGCTTTGGCCAGATTTCCAACCGTTCCGGGTGCCTTGATAAACAGCGTAAAAGTTGTTGCATTTGCTGTTCATGTCGGTCCACTTGCCCGATATGGAATCCTCGGGCCGGTAGTTTTCTTCCTTACCAACTAGCTCAAAAAATATTGTTCGAACTCTTTTCCAGAAATCCCCTTTGGATTGGTAGTTCGCTAAAAAAAACAAAGCAAAAAAGTATATAAGTTCTCGTTTAAAAAATATATGTAAAAAAATATAACATAACAAAAAATATATATCTTACCAATAGGGCTGCAAACAAACTGAACTTTCAGCGAATGATTCATGAACCGTTCGGCGGGAAGTTCGTTTGTGTTCGTTCTTTTAATAAATGAACGAACACGAACAACAAATTTTGTTCATTTAGTTAAACGAACGAACATGAACAGAGGCCGCGTTCGTTCGTTTATGTTCGTGAACGTTCGGTAACGTGTTCGTTTATGTTCGATAGTTTAATAAGGTCTATAATTTTTATAATTTTTTATTTTCTTTTATTTACCTAAATAAATAATATATGTGAGGTAAATATGTTTGGATAATTTAGTTATATTTTGGATGGATCTAACTGATATCTTAAGAATTATATCTTATTTAAGGTTAATATATGTTCGTTTGTGTTTGTTTATGTTCATGAACAATTCTTTGTGTTCGTTTGTGTTCATGAACACTTGTTTGTGTTCATTAATATTCGTTTGTGTTCGTATGCGTTCATGAACAAAACGAACACAAACGAACACGAACACAAGTGTTTTCTTAACGAACGAACACGAACAAAAAATCCCGTTCGGCAAGTGTTCATGAACTGTTCGTGAACACATGATTTCCTTAACAAACAAACACGAACAAGGCCTTGTTCGTGTTCGTTTGGTTTGTTTGCAGCCCTACTTACCAACAATAGGATCCTCCGAAACGTCAACCCACGCTCGGGCTAACGCGAACAACTCGTCGTCAGTCCATGGTTGCACAGTTTTTTTGGCACGGGTTTACGTCTCTTTCTTTCTGTGAGACCGTCTTCCTCGCCCGGTTGGTTGCACGGGCTCTTGCTCCGGCACCGGCTCCTGTGTCTCCGGAACCGACAGTGGGTCTTGCCAAGCATTTGAGGACCCCAAACATTTGAGATGACCCAAACACTTGTGATGAGCTAAACCCACCTCCCATGGATGACCTGAAACCCCCTCCCATGTTAAAGTTATTGTATGCGCTTTGGATCGTCAAATCTACAAAGAGATTGATCAAACAAGTTTGATTCAGGTGCGGAATCCCTGAATCAATCACAATAATGATAATCAAACAATCAAAACATAGAAATCATCTTTCAAAGGTTTTTCTCATTCATAAACAACTCAAATTACACGTTTTAATAATGATTACAATAAGATATGACGTGAAAATAAGTTGACACAAACACTAGGGAGAGACACAAAACAGGAGGGAATAAAATGACTAGCAACTTACTTTCAAAAATTGCTTAACCTATTTATAGGCCTGCACATTCGCCCATATTCATGGTCGAATGTGCAGGTTCGCCCAAACACATCGTGCGAACCAAGCATTACATAACAATTAAAACTACATTCGCCCCTTTGTCTCTCCTTCGCACTAATTCTTTCCTTCGCACCTATCAAATTCTTCATTCGCCCACATATTTCCTCCTTCGCCCGTTCGACAATCACCAAAACATGTGTTTATGTTAATCCAAAGCATTAGTCGCACAATAATGCATATACAGTTATACATGTTCGGGTCCCAACCCATGGGTTGGTTTAACAGGTTCACAAAACCTGCTTGGTTTGAAACTGAACCCGTAACTATGGGTTGGGTGTTCTCGCCAGTAGTTTGAGAACTGAACCCGAAACCACCTCTACCGAAAGGATTCATCTTGTGTTTGCTTGTGTGTGTAGAAAGTAGAAAGGGTGTGTTTGCTTTGTGTGTGTGTTCTGTAAATGAAATGGTAGTGTTGGTTGTGGATGAATGTTGATGTATGTATATATGCAAGATAGATCCACGTTTATTTTTATTAAACATCATGACCGTTCAACGGTCAAAAGAGAAATCACAAACCCCAACGTTGCACAACGCCCGTCTTCTCCATAACGCCATTATAGCGCTCCACTACGCATGAACTTAGATAGTACACATTGGATTATGTACTGCAATGTCAAAGTATAAATGTGTGATCTATATATATATCCTTTAGTTTTTATCATTGTATGCGTCTATCGATCAGTGAAGGTGGAGTACTACATACCTAGCAAATAGCAATCTACGAGTACTCATGCAATCATTCAATAGGATTATTGCACGATCTCATTTCACCCAATAGTCCAATATAACCCAAATAGGAGACGGCACACACTACCCACTATCCAAGAATATTGTGTTATCTAACCCACTCCCAAATAGCACCCGGAGTGAGTACTACAACCCGCTCCTGCTACTCAATTGCACACCCTGTGTTGGTTGCGGCGATGTGCTCACCCCTACTCGCACGATGGGTGGATTTTAGTTGGGGCCAATCTGAAAATTTTATATGTATTGAGTCCCCTACCCCATCTTTTTTCTTCTTTAAAACTTTCAGCTCCCTTAATTAAAAGTTCAAGATCCGTTACTAACTCTCAGCGGATGGCTTATGCATTCTACATCACCACCACCCTCATAGAAGGTTTTGGTAATTTTACATACCAAATCGGATGCTAAGTCTTGTAATGTCACATAACTTTTCATCTAATAAAGTGAAGTATTAGTTATGTCGAAACAATCATTTGCCACTAATAACCTAATATGCTTTAACACTATGCGATTCTGAGCTGGATTTTTTTCACTTTTATTACAAGACACCACCAAAAGTCCAAAACCACTCCATGGGATTTGGTAAAAGCATTAACACACTTGATTATACATTGACAAAGTAAATCAAATAAGTCTTACCTTTTCTTAGCTTCATATATTAATTTACAAAATTGTAAAAAAAAAAAATCATTAATTTGCTATACAAGTCAGATTTTAACTTTAATTATCTTTTTTTCACAGCCAATGAGCTATAGCCTTGTTTTAAAAAGCGTGAGAAAACCTGAAATGCAATTTCATGAGCCTTGTGTGACATAAGGTGTGTTGTGTACAAAAAGTGCAAGAAAAACGAGCTTTTTCTAGGAAAAATCTCTTGAGGTGCGCGCTTTTTATACACGGAGTGATTTTGTGCTTCAAAGTGTTATATATGTAACCATAAAGGTTGTACATTTAAGTTAAAACATATATAAACCTTATTGATATCTATATTTTTAGGTAATGGATGCTTAAAACCTATAGGATATATAAAATAATTACATAATCATCTTGCGACTCGCGTACTGAAAATCCCACAACCTTTGCGCTTTGCGACTCAGTTTTAGACCTCGTCTCTTTTATGCACTTCACGCTTTTTAAAACCAAGGTTGTAGCTCAACTGACATTTGAGGGAAAGTAATGATTTGGTTGAAGGATATATTATCTCAAGTTCAAATCCGATTTCAACCAGGTTTTACTTCAGTGAGCCTTCAGGTAACTGTTTTCCCCAAAACTAGTGATTGTGGTATTGGGCTACCCAGTGTCGTCTGCGGTCGCAAACATATGGGCCACATTTTGCCATTGTGTTTCCCTAGTTATCCAAACTTCTATTCGTTAACCCGTTTGAAAAAAAAAAATATATTCACAACGCAACAAAATAAATATATTTTAACAGTATTTTATTTTCTTTTATAAAAGAACATTATTGGAGGTCTTTTTGGAAGCAGTCTCTCTTTTTTCCATGAATAGAGGTAAGGTCTGTTTACATCCTACCCTCTCTGTACCCCCAACAATAGCTTGGGATTTATTGTTGCGTTACTGTTGTTGTTTATAAAAGAAGGTTAATTTCACAATTCACACAATACCAACAAACTTTTGCCTGGCCATGTGAAACAAGTCCAGCTGTACAAAGCCGTTACACACGGGCCCGCTAAATTGAACACGTCATACATGTGATGATTGTGTTTATGGGTCCCACACGTAACAAACCAAAGCTTATTTGAACTTAACGGCTACTTATACTCTGCATCTCCAACTTCTACTCTCATACACTCATAAACACACTTTCTCTCTCTATAACCAACAAACAACAAAAACATGAATATGATCAAAACATTTATTCTTATATTTTTGTGTGCAACTGTTGCTGCTGTCGGAGCACAAGCACCGGCGTCCTCGCCGGTAAATGCGCCACCGTCAACCGCCAAATCTCCGGCGGTTGCACCGGTGAAAGCTCCGGCTAAGGCTCCGGTGTCAGCTCCGCCAACTGCTGCGGTCCCGGCGCCGGAACTGTCGGCGCCACCTACTGAGGCGCCGGCAAGTTCACCGCCTGCTCCGGTGCCGGTGAGCTCTCCTCCGGAGATTGAATCTCCGCCGGTTCCTGAACCGGTGAGCTCACCGGCACCGGGGACTGCTCCGGCCCCGGAAGCTGCGGCTCCGGCGCCGAGCAAGAAGAAATCGAAGTCTAAGAAGCATGTTGCTCCGGCGCCGGCGCCCGGTTCACTTGCTCCGGCGGATGCTCCTGGACCGAGCACTGACTCTGCTGAGGTTGCAGATGAGGTAATTTTGACTTTTTTTTATTTCAACAATTTTGACTTTTTTTCTTGTTTCAACCATTTTGACTTATTTATGAATTGTGATGGAAATGAAAATATTGCAGAGTGGAGTGGACCGATTGAAGAGTGTGCAGATGGTGATGGTGGTGGGATTGGCTGCATTCTACTTGTTCTAGATTTTTTTATTTTTATTTTTTTAATTTATTTATTTATTGTTTTTTTTATATGAGGTGTCTTTGTTATTTATTTGTCTAATAATTGTTGTACTTTGTTTACGTTTGTATATAATTGTACTGTGCCACATTGTATTTCTAATGAGTTATGTTAATGTTATTATTCATTTACACAATTTGAGGATTCATTTACTACAAATGGATAATCTAAAGAGTGTTTAGATTTTAATTTAGTTCAAGTTTATAAAAGTTTCATGATTTTGGAGCAAATAATCATCTTTTTGTTTCCTTATGTTTCATTGGATGTATTTTGAATTTTAGTGGCTATAAATGGTTCTTGTGTTCAAAAAAATAGTAATAACAGTATTTCAAGGTGTGATGAGGTGCAAGTTATGGTCATGTACTCATGTATGTCGAATGTGTTAGAAAATCATACCCTAAACGAAACACAAATAAGACTTTTATTATTGGAGGGTGGCCAGATTTAGTGGGCCTAAAGTGAAATTAAAATTAAAAAATAAAATTAAGCCGTTGACATTATTTGCAGAGGAAAGTGGCGTGTAATTATGAGAAGCAGTTTTTCGGCCCCAATAAAGCTTTCTGAATAGATGCTAAAATTTAAGATGGTGATCTTCTACAAATGCATACAAATCTTGAGCATTTGTTTATATATAATCTTAATTTCCTAGAATATTCAAATGCTAAAATCGATTCGCATGAACTTTGAAGAACAATTCTAGGGAATTGATTAATCAACAAAGGGGGTTTTGAGTGTTGGATAATAAAAGTAAAAATGGGGTTAATATAGTGTTAGTTTGAAGAAGTAACTAAGCAAAGAACAAATCAACTATAAGTGTGGAGGGTATCTATGAAGCAAAACCAATTTGACAAGTGAAACAAGTAAAAGTGGTCCTAAGTGGCATCTAAGTGTTATCTATGTGGCATTTGGCAAGGTGTGCTAGGTGGTTTGATGGTATGCTTCACTTGCCGAGAAATACAAAGAAAATAAACCAAGTGAGACATCAAAAGCCAAGCAGAGCAAGGTTGGCAAGCAAAGCAAAGCAAATACAATGTCTAATGCCGCGCAAATGAGCCAAACGGTGACATGAGTAAGGGGTGAACTTGCTGCAAAGACACCAAGTACTCTTTAAGAGATGGAGATGCATACATAGGTGCATTTGAATAGTGCAATCAAGGTTAAACTATTCATAAATAGTGCAAGGTTTGTGAGTAGTTGAGCTCAATTTGTATTAACTTTTATTTTAAAAGTTCTAATCTAAGAGGGTGTTTGGGCTTGCTTTTTGAAAATTGATTATTCGTTTTGTTGCAGTAGGTGTAAAGCTATTTTTAGATTATTGCGTTTTGGTAGCCTAAAAATCCATTTCAAAACTCAACCCCAAACGTTAAAAACTAATTATTTGCATTTTTAAAACACAATAATCTAAAAATCCATTTCAAAACTCAACCCCAAACACCCTCTAAAACTGAAATTAGGGGTATACCTACAAAATAAAAAGTTGATATTATAAAAATTCAAATCATTGTCCTCATATTGCAATCATCTTTTGACCAACCAATATGTATATACCAAATATAGAACTAAAAGAAAATGAACAAATAACATGGAAAATGAGTGTGACAAACAAATTCATACTACATTAGGCTGCAAATATAAGCATAAATGTATAAATTTCCCAAACTTCACAGACAGATTATTCATTTCCCAAACTTCACAGATAGATTATTCATTGACACCCATCTATGTCCACTTTTTGGCTTCTGTTTCATCCTTTCCACACAACTTAAGACCTCCATATGCTTTATTTGCAACATTAGACAATAGATGTACACTGTATACAAATCTTACCCCAAAACCATCTATCAATCAATCAACCACGCCTGAATGTCAATGCATCTCTCCTTATCCCCTCCCACCGTTGCCATGCCGCTGGTTTCTAAAGTAGCTTAGCAGTGACTGAGCCTGCAAGAAACAAAATATAAAACTCATAAATTACCAATTCACCCTCAAAAGTAAAAGAGAGAGAGGAAAAAAATGCACCTTTTCCTTGGCTCTTGGGGTACCCGACTGTGACAAAGCAACCAATGGTGGGACGGCGCCCTCCTGAAGGACCATGTTGCAAAACCGACTGCTGTTGGTGCACAGCTGTAGAAGCGCGGCTGCAGCATTCTCCTTCCCTCTAGCTGAACCTAACTCAACAACTTCTACCAGAACAGGTATACCACCTTCTTGACCAATAGCAGCTCTGCCCTCGGGAATCGTCGCGAGATTTGATAAAACTGCAACCGCCTTGTCAACCATCCCAGCTGCTGGATCCATTAACTCCACAAGATACCTTACAGCACCAGCCTGAACAATGCGTGCCTTGTTTTCGTGAAATATTGACAAATTAAATAAAGCTGTTGCTGCATCTTTTTTCCCCCTTGGGGTTCCGTTTCCCAATAAATCAACCAATGGTCTAATTGCTCCAGACCTCCCGATTCTTATCTTGTTATCTTCAATAACCGAGAGGCTAAAAAGAGTTGCAGCAGAGTTTTCTTTAGCCTCAGAGCTCCCAGTTTCAAGCACATGAATCAGAGGTTCGATTGCATCAGCATTTGCAATCGCGGATTTGTTGTTGTCATTTATCGATAGATTTAGAAGGGCAGTGACAGCATTTTCTTGCACTTGTTCGTCAGTTGACCGGAGTAGGCCAATTAATAAACTGATGCCCCCACAGTTTGCTATCACAATGCGGTTATCCATATTATGCCTAGCAAGTAACCTAAGTTCACCTGTGGCCTTCCTTACTACATCAACCGAAGGGCTACTCAATTCCTCAACCAGTTTTTTAACTTGGGTTTCTACTCCAGCAAGATCAGGTCTGTTCTCAGTAGAGGGGGAAGAAACGATTCTCGGTCCAAACCGATCTGATGGCCTACGCCATAACTGATTTCTGGGTCGAGTTTCAAACCGTGGGGAGAACTCGTGGTCCCTTCGTGGGACGGTTGGGGTAGTGGCGGCAGCAGGCTGAGGTTCTGGTGCCACCTCTCCTGAAGCATCACTGCTGTACGCTGTTGCCGTCTGTATTGCAGACGCCTCGTTTGCTTCATGAGATAGCTCTTGAGAAAAGCTTGTGTTGGAATGTGTACTGGAAGTTGAAACCGTTCTTTGATGACCCTCTGTCAACTTTTCATTCAACCCACCACCGGCTGATGATTGAGCACCGGAAGCGACCAGACTTTGGTCTCCAGATTCGGTCAATTCATGCCCATTTTCAGGCAAGGAATCCTCTGAAGATGATTGGACATGATGCACCGGAGAAGTTCCTTCCTGATGGTTGGTCCCACTGGATGATATTAAGTTTTTTCCAGGTGAACCTATGGCCCGAACTGACTCGGGTGACCTAGGTTGAGGCAAGTTCAAGGTCTTCACAGGATCTGGGAGCTTAATATTGTTTGATTCACACCAATTTGCAATTAGTGCCTTCACAGTGTAATTAGGTATAAGATTAGTGTGGGCTAGAGTTTGCATGGTCTTAGGGCAAACAGTAAGCCCCAGATCAAGCCATTTACGAATATAACTTCGCTCATACGTTTGTCCAGAAGCAACAATCACAGGGTCTGTCATGAGTTCAAGTGATAGAGGGCAACAGAAATCAGGAGGTATGGGTACAGGGTAGGAGCTTTGTGACTGTTTGGCCTCAATCAAACAATCATTCATGTGGGTAACAAGAGCAATCATTTCCTCAATGCACTCTAAATCTCCCATCTTTTCAGTTTGTTCAGCATTTTCCTTTAATTTTTCAAGGGCAACAGCCTCGATTAGAAGCTCTTGATTTGACTTCAAGCTAAGAAAATCCGCAATTTTTGACCTGCTATCCGCGTTAGGTCCAGAACCCTCTGCTTGATCCCTTATAGCTTTTGAAAGAATAGCCGATGATTTTTCATAACCCATATGCTTAATTTTTTGTATGCAAAGCTGCAATCAGTTGTGCCACATATAAGATAAATTCACACAAGTGATATAGTTCCATAATATATAGCATATTTTTTTTAATCTTTGCTAGTTCACAAGATTTAGAAGAAGTGAGATAGTTCCCCCGTAATATAAGTCATCTTTTGACATACCTCAAGTTACGCCCCACTTACGGTGTGCGCATATAATGTATATATGTGGACCTCGGGGGGCAAAAGTAAAGTTGCACTAGTTTTAACGTTATTTTACTAATTTCGTGAAAATAACGTTAGAAACGACGGACGGTTAATCATGCATCATGTGGTGGCGTTGATAGCCAAAAGACAAAGGGGTACATGCACCGATCGGGTTTGTCCCGATTGCTAAGTGTTTTGTGCCTTATGTCCAAGGCTTGATACCAAACCACATCGAGCCGGGGGTCTCACTGGAAGCAGCCTCTCTATTGTTAGGGGTAGAGGTAAGGCTGACTACATCTTACCCTCCTCAGACCCTACCTTAGCTTTGCTATAGGTGGGATTAACTAAGTATGATGATGATGATGATGACATACCTCAAGTGATGCAGAACTCAATTCATCAGGAAGTCCTTCAGAAGAAGATTTCAGAAGCTCAAAAATCTCTAAGCTTTGAGCCCGAACCTTTGCAAATAACGATTCAACTTGCATAACCTACACAATGCAGGTAACCGATTATGATTAACTAGTTCCAATATACACACATTTATAACTTGCAAGTGTTGATGATTAAGACATACAAAGTAGACTTTACTCATCAATGGATGACAATCTTCGAGAAGCTCCCTGAGGTCTTCAACATACTGACTCAAGCTTGGAAATTCTTTTTGAAGTGATTCATCAGACGCAACTTCTGCATCAGCAATAGACTCGAGTACTGGCTTAATTAACTTGAGTATGTCTTTAATCTTTTGGTGGTACATCTGAACGAGCTCTGAATTTCTGTTTTCATGGCATTGCAGATTAAAGATACTAGAAATATTTTTTAAAAGGACTGTCAGCAGTGATATCTCCATCACACCTGCAAAGCTGCAAATAACCCACAAATCATCATCAATGAACAGATAGTTATTAAGGTTGTGAATATGCAAATAATGGCAATTTAAATAGTAAAAAGGAGATAAAACTTTTCCCCAGAGATATGAATCTGACAAACCATATAAATGAGAAAAGGAAAAACGGATAGGAATACATCTAAAAATGTACACTATTATGATATATTAGCTCGAGAATATGGGGTCTAAGACGTGTACATTGTTATTATCTTCAAGAGTATAGGTTTTTCTCAAGTGTTATACTCAGAGATATATCTTGCCTGTATGGCACAGAGACAATGAAATAACAGCAATAAGAGCTATAAGACTCGGAAAATAAGATAGTACCCTTTGTATGCTAACTAGGCTCCACGACACTTCTTCCTCTCCTCTGGCTCTGGTTCACCACTTGCCTAATACCAACTTCCTTAACCTAAAGCAAGAAGAAAGTTTCTTCATGTGGTGATCCAAATATTACATTTATATTTTTTTTTATCATTTATATATTGAAAAGAAGCCTAACTAAACAAAAAAAAAGCATGAACATCCAAACAGGGTATTTGTGTGTGTGTGCAATTGTGTGTGGAGGCATTGTGGTACTAGACAAATAGTAATTTTATTTCTACACAAGTAGAGTTAGACAACATAAAAATTCCATCCATTATGTATGCCATGTAGGCAAAATCTGCCAATCAACTTACTAAACATTAATATTCGTCAAGTTTTATACTTTTTCAGCATAAGCATGTTGGTTGTTTGTTAGAAACGGAACGCTAAGTAAAATGATTAGAAATCCTAATCAAAGAAATTGTAAATCAACAAAAAGACTAACCTAACTGAAAACCACATAAAAAAAGATCACAGACCTATGTTTCCAACCTTGTGATCTATAATTGAGAAATTGTTCCTCACATAGGTGAACCGTGAACCCTTTAGAAGCCAAAATCCATAGATGATATATCATTTTTTTTTTGACACCCTGGTCAATGAGGATGAAAGGAGGAGGTTTTAGATTTCCCACTTGCTACACTTCCCATGAAATACTATTTAACAAATTTTAGGTTTCCCTTCCTAACACTCTTGAGGTTTGAACATGTGACATGCCCCCTCTGTTTGTCCCTTGGGAGTAACTAGCATACATCAATCAGCTTGAAAATAATACTCATGGACTTCCAAAATCATATGTTCATCTGGGGCCAAGTACTATTCCACTAGAAGAAAATACATCGGCTTCATATGTACCATATTGCGCAATCTTGGAAAATAATAAGATGCAAAATCCAATGACTCAAGAACCATAATTAGTTTACTGGACAAAGATTGTTACGGGTCAAAAGCATAATAGTCAAAAGCGCTAAAGGCACGCGCAGCAAAAGCGCCTTGTTTCCATAAAGATTCACAAGCGCACATTCTGGCCAAACTCTGCAGAAACTAGCATGAAACCAGCCTAAACTAGCCCTAAACCAGCCTAAACATGTCTAAACCACCCCTAAAAATAGCTTATTTATACTGCACTTCTTGCTTAAAAAAGCCCATGCTTTGAAAAGCGCCTTTGCGCCTAGGCCCAAGGGTCACCCTTTGCGCCTTGAGTGCGCCTAGCTCCCTTCGACTACCTACATCAAAATAACCTTGATCTATTCTCTATTGTCAAGGCGCACCTAGGCCAACACCTTAGCACATTTTACAGGCCCAGCACAGCCTTCTCTCTTCGCGCAAAAGCCACACTTGCAAGCCCTCAGTGGCCCTTTTCAGGCCAAATCCTGCCTAAAACGCCTGAACAGGTCTGAAACAATCATACCAGCCCTAAACAAACCTAGAATCAAGTTCAACTAAACAGCCCTAAACAAGCCTAAAACATGTCTAAAACCCCTAAACTCACCCTTTGCGCCTTGAGTCGCCTTCGACAACTACGGATCTACTTGCAATTTCAGCTTAACTTCCACCATAAATCAGCATAACAAGAAACAAAACAACAAGTCAGGCCTACAGATACCCCCCCCCCCCCCCCCCCCCCAAACAACCTTAAGCATATACAGCAAACCGCAACCGAAACTTTCCCCACACCGAACCAATCCACCATCCAATTAACCACCCCCACCTCAAACTATTAAAAACCCCTATCATATCCACCCCTGCATTACAATTCATAACCAAACACTAAACACTTATTAAAACCACTAATCACAAATCACCAATACAATCCCTAATGTTACAATTCAATCAAACAAACACATCAGGCATAACAATAACTACAAAAATGAAACCTAATTCAACACAAAACGCTTCAAATTGAACGTTGAAATGGTCCAACGGTGATCAAATTAAAAAAACACAATAAGTATTAAGTAACAAATGAAACCCTAGAAAAATAAGAGTAGTAATTCACCTGTATAAATAATACGTGCACGGATCGGTAGATATTTTGTTGAATAATAATTCGCTCACAAGTTCAGAAGATGTTTATAAAGCAGCAGGTGTATGTGTGTGTGTGTCAAATTTTGATGCTTGATGAATAATATTTTCTTATTCTTATTGTTATTAATATTTTGTGGAGCAGTATTCGCAATTTAAAAAAGGGGTGGTGGCGCAGCCTATCATTAGCATACCTTCTATTTTTATGTAACATATCTTTTTTTTCGAACGGCAACCACTTTATATATATATATAAAGGCCAGCAAGGGGCTGGGAATTACAAACACCAAACGCCAAAAACAACAAACCCCAAATAACAACATAAACAAAAAGACAAGTTACAGACAGGAAGAGACATCGAAATCGGACCATGAACTCCACGTAGGCTTCCGCACATTAGACCGCATCGTGAACCAAAGGAACGAGTCTTCCTTAATACGGTCAATAGTCTCCCTGGCCGGTATGAATCTGCCATCAAAAACCTTAGTATTCCGAGCGAGCCAAATTCTCCAAACGGTGGCAATCGCCACAGTTGATACAATACGTTTCCAAACTTTCGAGCCGGGTCTTTGGGCAATGTGTGACAGGAAGTCTTTAAGGCTGGACGCTTGCAGCGGGTACGGGATCTTCATCCATCTAAGAACATTCCACCACACCGAACGAGCAAGGAGGCAATTAGCAAACACATGGTCCGAATCCTCAGCACCAATACCACACCTCTGACACGTACAATCCTGAATCGGAACACCCCTGTTGCACAGCTGAACCAGCGCCGCGACCCTCCCCATTAAGGCTCTCCAGACGAGCAGATTCGCTTTCGGTACTGCCCACGAGTTCCAACGAAAGGCCCTGTCATCCATATCACTATCCATAGTCGCAATAATGTCTCCACGCACAGCCTTGATTGAGAACTCGTCCTCTGCCCATCTCCATCTGTCTCTACCGCTGGCCAAAATAACCGGGTTCAGAAATGAATAATATTTCAAATCCAGTTTATGAAATGAATAATATTTCAAATCCAATGGGATGATTCATTCTAGAAGAGGTTTTAATTCGAAAAGTGCGACAAGAAAATTAATAATTTATTTTTTTCAATTTTAAAAAAAAAAATAAGAATGTAAGAACATTATTGAAATGTGTTGTTTATTCATCTATCTTAAAAAAAAACAAATATATGAAGAAATTTCATTAATTTATATAACATACACATGTACAAATTTTGTGTAGAAACATTACATACGCATAATATAACACAAGTGTAGGAAAAAGTTTAAACATTAAAAAAACATTTGATTAAATTAATGAGTTTATATATATATATATATATATATATATATAACATAAACAATGATATATAAAAAGTAAAAAACTTCAAAAATATATGAACCATTACTAATAAAAAGTAAGATTTAGGTTTGTTCTTGCAGTTCTTGCAATAAAACACTATTCTGAAAATAACCTAACACTATAAATAATATTTTTATTTTATGGGTATGTGTTTGTTCCTTTTTTCTTTTCTTTTTTTTAGAATACTTACTGTTTTTAAAAAAATAGTATAAGTTATTTTTTGTACGGTAGCGAAGTCTATATTTGTTTATGTTTATTGGTTTAGAATATAGGTGATTAGGTAGTGAACAAGTTTGTGGGGAAGTATAGAGCCGATAAATAAATTATTGTGTAACCTGGTTCACTTGTTTATAAAAGTGGGTTGTGAAGGGGTATAAGCATTTATACCGAGGCTCGCCCCAAAATACGGACCAAGGACATTAGGACGTGGTATGATATCTCCACCAAAGGATGTACAACCCACCCCCGGAAGTCAAGAGGGTCCGAATGATAGTACAAAAGGGGGTCCGAAGCAAAGTACAACTTTGCTGACCACTATAAATACCCCCTTCAAAGTACAATCAAGACACGAATGCATACACTCCGAATCTCACTTTCTCTCTCTACTTTCTCTCACTAAACAAATACTTATCCTCACGCCGGAGGGTGGTTACAGAGAGGCCCTCCCTCCTCCTCTGTAACGAGCCTAACGGTCTTTTACCTTGTGCAGGTTTAAGCTTAGGTTCGGAGCATTCCAGATCCATCACAGTCATACCTGTTTTAACTGTAATTGCAGGTGCGTCCACTTTTTGGATCTTCAATTGGCGCCATCCGTTTGTACAACCGTTTTCTGTATCCTTAAAAGGTAAAGATTTCGACGGTTTCTCCCATGGCGGCTTCATCTGAAGGTTTTGTTATCGAAGATGTCACAAATGCGGAGCATGGCGACGGGGCAACCACTGTTGCGGCCTCTGTTGTCATGACTCCGTCCGCAGGGCTCACCAACACGGACGGACGTTTTATGCCCATGCAGAGTTCGGTGGACAACACCTTCCGAACAAGTCAAGATACCGCACCAGAGTTTGATGCAGACTTTCTACTCAAGAATCGTGATTTCTTGTTACAGCTTAAAGCACAGCAAGAAAAGGAAGCGAAACTCAAAAGTGTGCAGGTAAACCTATTCTCCACCGACGGACTTCAAGCATCCTCCGGACATGGTCCGGGCCCTGTTGCACAAGTCACCTACTCCACCGTGGTTACCACTCCCGATCTAGGGACCCCGCAAGGGAGCTGCTTCCCATCGGGACACCATGGAGTCATACAGCCTGTCACCACCGTAGCAAAGCAAAGACCAGCCGTCACTACAGCGGAAGATGACCTTACCACTCCTTATCACCCAGCCTATATGGCTGCATACTCCAAGTTCGCACCTCGCATCGCCAGTGCTCCTCTACCAGCAAAACTCAAAATGCCCACAACGATAAAAAGATATGATGGAACGACGGATCCGGATGATCACATTCATGATTTTGGAGGAGCCGCAGAAATCGAACTATGGCCCATGCCCGCATGGTGTCACATGTTCGCCCAAACCCTTACGGGGGCGGCCAGGGTGTGGTTCGACGGTTTGGCACCAGGCGAGATCGCGAATTGGACGGAACTCCGCCGTGCTTTTCTACAAAATTTTTCCCAACAGCGGAGATGTTCGAAAGACATCACCGAGATCCACAACATTCGTAGAAAAGACGGCGAGTCATTGGAAAGGTTCATTGACAGGTTCAACAAGGAAAGTATGTAGATCAGTGGAGCTCTTGATCAACTACGGATATCCGGTTTTTGCCACGGAGTCCGAAACAACCAGCTTGTGGAGAAGTTACATGAAGATCTTCCAAAAACCATGGAAGTTTTAATGGAGCGGGCACGAGCCTTTGCTCGAGGAAAAAGTGCTTGTAGCCAAACGTATGACAACGAGTACCGCTCCTCCTCAAGAAGTAGCTCATGGAAGAAAGGCTCGGGAGCCCCAAATTCGGAGCGAAGCAACTCCTAGGGTAAAAACAGATCCCAACCTTACTCCCGAAGCGATAAAAGTTCCACCGGTCGAAGCTCCTCCTCACATCGGGGGTCAACCTATTCCGAGCTATTAAAATCTCCCAGTGAGATACTCAGCACGGAAAACGTCGATTTCCCCAAGCCCCCGAGGCAAAAACCCACATCTGACAAGAACACCAAGAAATATTGTGATTACCATCGAGCTAGGGGACATGACACGGATGACTGTTGGTCCCTAAAGCAAGAAATTGAGAAGGCCCTTAAAGCGGGCAAGCTGTCACATCTGGTGAAAGAAATCAAAGAAGGAAAGGTGAGCGTTGCAAACATCCCTAATCCAAATGATCAAGCGGGAATACATATGATCCGAACCCTCAAGAAGCAGGGGGTTAAGAGAAACAACGATCATGTTGCGGCATGGATGGCCCAGCCCATAACCTTCCCCTCCATCTCGCCGGACGACTACAAGGAAGGTCCGATAATTGTATCCGGGATCGTGGCCGGCCATAAAACTCACCGAATCTATGTGGACGGAGGAAGTGCCTCCGAGATAATGTATCTTCAATGTTTCCAGTTGCTAGCAGAAGCTTCACAGCAGCGATTGATCCCTGTCTCCATGCCCCTTATAAGCTTTTCGGGGGAAATTGTCCAACCAATCGGACAATTATCCCTCCCAGTTACGTTTGGTTCCGGATCATTGCAGAGAACAGTTATCCTAACCTTTTTGGTGGTAGGCTCAAGATCGGTGCACAATATCATATTGGGTAGGCCCGGGATGAAAGCGTTCGGGATGGTAACATCTACCATCCATGGAGCTTTAAAATTCCCCACAGAAAAAGGGATAGCTACCATAGAATCTGAAGTCGGGCTCGGTATATCCGAAGTACGACAGTCTCTGGGTTCGGGGCAGGACGATAATGACTCAGGAGAAGCGGGGGCCGCAGTAGTTGAAAAATGGTCGGTACATCCAAGATTTCTGGAACAAAAGCTATCCGTGGGTACACAGCTTCCCACCAAAGCCCGAGAAAAGCTTTGGAATCTACTCGCAAACTCACTAGATGTTTTTGCGTGGGAACATTCGGATATGACCGGGGTCCCAAGAAGCTTAGCAGAACACAAGTTGAACACTCACCCCGGTATAAAACCGGTAGCCCAGAAGAAGCGGAGTATGGCTCCTGACCGTGTCAAAGCCATTGCAGAAGATGTAAAGAACCTATTGAATGCTGGCATAATCCGGGAAGTACGGTATCAAACCTGGGTAGCCAATCCTGTACTCGTTAAAAAGCAGGATGGAGCTTGGAGAATGTGCGTGGACTTCAAAGATCTGAACAATGCATGTCCGAAAGACTGTTACCCCCTCCCGGAGATTGATGTAAAGGTAGATGTTGTGGCCGGGTTCAGGTTGAAATGTTTTCTTGATGCCTATAAGGGCTATCACCAGATCCAGATGGCCGAAGGTGATGAAGACAAAACAGCATTCGTCACGAACAACGGCCTGTATTGTTACACCAAAATGTCGTTCGGACTTAAAAATGCTGGAGCTACGTATCAAAGATTGATGGATTCAGCCTTCAAAGACCAGATAGGAAAGAATCTCGAAGTTTATGTAGATGATGTGGTAATAAAAAGTACGACCGAAGACTCCATGATCGAAGATATCAAGGAAACATTTGCCAAACTGCAGGAGATCAACATGAAGTTGAATCCCAAGAAGTGTTCTTTTGGTCTTGAAGAAGGGAAGTTTTTGGGAGTGTTGATGGCCCGGGATGGCATAAAAGCCAACCCGGAGAAGGTCGAAGCAATTTTAAAAATGCAGCCGCCCAAATGCCTAAAGGAGATGCAGTCCCTAAATGGGCGTCTTGTGGCTTTGCACCGCTTTCTCTCAAAAGCCACAGAAAAAACGCTCCCCTTTATGAACGTCTTAAAAAAGAGTCTGGGAAAAGAAAATTTTGAATGGACCCCTGAGGCAGATGCTGCCTTCGAGGAGTTAAAAAAGTGCTTGGTAAATCTGCCCGTCTTAACCGCACCTAAACCAGGAGAAACGTTGACAGTATATCTCTCGGCTTCAGAAGGAGCAATATGTTTCGTCCTTATCGTCACCCGAGCCACGGTTCAGAGACCAGTGTATTACATCAGCAGGGCCCTCCGAGAATACGAGGTCCGTTATCCGATACTCGAAAAATTGGCCCTAGCACTCGTCCACACCTCCCGAAGACTTCGTCGATACTTTCAGGCCTTCAACATTGAAGTACAGTCCGAACACCCAATACTAAACATCTTGAGGAAGCCGGAGTCCTCCGGAAGAATGACCAAGTGGGCTATCAAGCTCGGAGCATTTAATATTACTTACAAAACACGAGGTCCGGTTAAGGGGCAGGCAGTAGCGGATTTTCTGGTTGAGATCCCAAAAAACCTAATGATTGAGTCTGCAACGCCTTCGGAACCCACGTGGTCTCTACATACTGATGGGGCCTCAGGCACAGAAGGATCGGGAGCGGGTCTGGTTTTATGTGAAGCCGAAGGGCGCGAGCTACTTTACGCAATTCGCCTAAACTTCAAGAGTTCAAACAATGAAGCCGAATACGAAGCGCTCTTAGCAGGGCTGCGGCTGGCCATAAAGGTCGGAGCCAAAAAGGTACAAGTATACCGTGATAATCACTAGAACTCCCTGCTAAATGCAAAGTATCATAAAAATCTAAGATGCATATGCCTCTTACAGGTTATCGCACATGTTGATTCTTTGCTGGTAGCAAACCAGATATCCGGGGATTATGAGGCTAAAGAACCAAACATGATTCTTTACTTAGCCGAGGTATGAGATCAACTCGAATCTCCTAAACCTTCGAACCCCAGTAAGAAATCGACTAATCATTGCTTCATAATGCAGGCTAAAAAACTGATGAAACAGTTTGAAGCGTGCCAGGTGGTACACATTCCTGGAAGCAAGAACAAGAAAGCAGACGCCTTGAGTAAACTCGCTGCCACAACCACTGATATTGCAAACCAAGAAGTGCACATGGAAGGACTACAAAGCCCAACAGTCCATGCAGCCGAGGTCCTATCAATCAACTCACAGATAGACAGTTGGATGACCCCCATAATACAGTACCTAACAAATGATGTTGTCCCGGAAGATAAGGCAAAGGCTCGAAAGTTAAAATTCAAAGCTCTCCAGTACCAGATGATTGACGGACAGTTGTACCGAAGAACATTCCTAGGACCACTTCTCAAGTGCGTGGATTTGAACGAAGCCACATACGTCATTCAAGAAATCCATAGGGGTATATGTGGAATACACTCCGGTCCTAGAATGATGGTGGCCAAGATAATGAATGCCGGATACTTCTGGCCGGGGATGCATAATAGTGCAGTATCCGAGCTCCAGAAGTGCAATGAATGCCAAAGGCACGCGCCAGTTAGTCTTCGAGCCAAGAATAACCTGATTCCGGTAACAGCGGCATGGCCGTTCCAGCAATGGGGCATCGACATTGTCGGACCCTTTCCAAAGTCCACCGGAGGTATGAAATTCCTGCTAGTAGCTGTGGACTACTTCACAAAGTGGGTCGAAGCTCGACCACTCTCCAAGATCTCAGGGAAGGAAGTAAAAAAGTTCGTCTGGGAGTAGATAGTGTGCCGCTTCGGGTTACCCCAAACAATAATCAGTGACAACGGAAAGCAGTTTGCAGACAACCCCTTCAAAAAATGGTGTCAAGATTTGCATATCCAACAATCATTTGCCTCGGTGGCCCATCCGCAGGCGAATGGTCAGGTGGAGCGTATAAACAGGAGTTTGGTCGAGGGGATAAAGAAGAGGCTGGGAAAAAGAAGAAGCGGCTGGGTGGATGAGCTCCCCAATGTCCTATGGGCTCACCGAACTTTCACTAAAACCAGCACGGGAGAAACACCCTTCAGCCTAACATACGGGACTGAAGCAGTCATACCAGTCGAGATCGGGTCTCCTTCTCTCCGAATTCAAAGCATTGAAAATAACGACAAAGAGCTCCGTATGAATATTGACTTGCTAGACGAAAGAAGGGAAGCCGCAGCTGTCAAAGAAGCTCGGTATAAGCAGAAATTGGAAAAATTTTATAACTCCAGGGTAAAAGAAATCCGATTCAAACCCGGAGATTATGTTTTCCGGTGCAACAAGGCCAGCGGTGTGGAAAAAGGAAAGATGGCCGCATCATGGGAGGGGCCGTATATCGTCAAAACCGCAGGAGTGAAAGGTGCCTATACCCTCCAAACCTTAGAAGGAAAAGATATACCTCGCACCTGGAACGGTGTCCACTTGAAAAAATGCTATATGTAAGCATTAACAGCTAGTTCTCTAAATCATATTTCATCTTCCTATTGTAATGTGGGATGTACCATTCCCCACTTTCCTTTTTTCTTGTAATCATCCGGGATGAAACATGCCCCGGCGAAATATTAATAAGAAGCTGGTTTTTTACTCTAAGAAGTACAAAGGTGCTAATATTAGCCGAAGCTCAAAAATGAGCTCAGCATAACAAAAGCCACGTGGTATCAAACAGGAGTAGCAAAAAGAAACGGACCAAAGTGGATAAGTTTTGGTCCGGATCTAAAACTAACCTAAAATAAAGCACCTCATCTAATTCGAAACATAGTCATAAAAACAAAAATCTATAAAAAAGGGGAAAGCCTGAAACACCAGCACGTGGCATGGACAATAGCCGTGTCCCGGTAAGGAAGCCCCATAAACCATGGTTACCTAAATACACAAAATCTCGCGAGAAAAATTAGGACGTAGTAAGAACGTGGACGCACGATCAACTAAGCTATGACCTTTCTCTATGACTTAGTCATTTAACCAAAGGACTTCACCTAAAAACAAAACACATCACAAAATAAGCACAAGAAATAGAGCCCGAACCTATGACATGATTCGGGCCCGGCCTACGATCAAATAAAAGCTCGACCTTAACAGAAGGTCCGAGCTAGGTGATACTTGTCCAAATATTACAAAATAAAGTCCGGACCACATAAAGGCCCGGAACGAATAAGATTGTTTGAAATATAAAATGTTCAAGAAGGAAGCTTAAGCCCCTCGAAGGCTTCAGGAATGGACTCCGGAGGACCGGTTACTTGGTCAGCAAGCTTGGCAATCGGCGGGAAGACGAGCGTGTCGTAAGTCTCTACCGCGGCCAGGAGTTGTGTGTTGGCATCAGGTTTGAATGTGGGATTCTTCTCCAGTGGGATCCCTTTAGCAGCAGCTGCATAGCCAGCCTTCAAACCCTCGTTAAACCCGGCAGCATTCATGGCATTAACAACCCCACTCACAGCTTGCTTCATGATCGGACCCGTGTGAACAAAGTCCGTTAAGAGTTGAGCTCCCTCCGTAAGGAAAAATTTCTTGAAACCAAAGAGCTCGTCAATGTTGGCAACCAGCTCTGCCCTCTCCTTCTTCCAAGCTTCCTCGTCATCGGCCATTTTCTTCTCGACCGCAGCACACACCTGCCGGGCCACCTTCTCCCCCTTCAGAGCGTTATCTCGTTCTGGGCCAAGAAGAGTTTAGTAATTAAAAAAGAAATAAAAAGGAAAGAAGCATGCTTATAGATGCACGTACCAGCTGTCAAGGCACCCGTCCATTTCCGTAAAGACTCCATCGTGGTCTCCATTTGCTTAATCACATCCTGGAGCTCCTTGGTGGATGAGGCATGAGCGGCTTCGGAGGAGTTAAACTTTCTTTTCAAATTTTCTAACTCTTTTAAGGCTTTGTCTCGAGCTTCGGCCGCAGAGGCCAGGGCTTTTTGAGAAGAAGAGGCTTGTTGCTGGGCACTCTTCAAGTTATCTTGAAGTTGCTTCAAAGCCCCTGAACTACCTCCTGCGGCCACCTTCTTCCGCAGCCTATCCCTATCCACCTCCGCATCCATCCATCTCCTGTAGGCTTCGGCCACTAAAAAATTGGATTGGGCCTGATTTACCAGTAAAGCTTCGCATAAGGTCGGAGACTCCATGCCATGGTAGTACTCACGGTCAGCCGGAGTATCCAGGTTGAAAAGCATCATCCGAGCCGAAAGAGCATCCACCACTCTATCCCCATTCTTCAAATCCCACTCCGGGGAAAACTTTTCATCAGCAGCCGAAGCACCTGCCCCGGCATCTCCACCTACCATCTCTGCAAAACCACATGTGGAAAACACCTCAGTCTCAAACCAACTTGGGGGGAAAGTAGCATCATTATCCCCCATGCCAGATTGAGAAAGAAGTGGGGATTGACGAAACTCACCAAACTGAACTCCCTTCCCAGGAGCCTTATCAACTACCGGACTTTCTAATCCCAGAAAAGCTTCGTCTTCCTCTTCTTCAATCGCCAACGTTTCACCAACTTGGTTAACCTGAGGATGATCTACCATTAATACCGGGGCTGAGTCACAGGAGGATTGGCCTCCGTACAAGTGATTTTCAAGGTTATTCAAAAGGTTAGAAAATACCTCATCAGGATGGTCTAAAAATCTCAACTTTTTCGGAGCTTTTGAACTAGCCCCGGTACCCTTCGTTCCAGCTCGTTTCCTCTTTCCGGAATCTTTGGAAACGGAGGTATCGGTCAAAGATCTATTCTCCACATTTCTCGAAGCACCGGGAGAAATAGACTTGGTAGCGCTAGAAGGATGGGCAGTAGCATCTGGTGCAGGAGCCGAAGTAGTATCCTTAGGTGAGGAATTTGTTGAGGTAGGGTGAGGAACAGTAGAAGTATCTCTCTGGGCAACATCAGTGTTGACACCTTCTTCCACGATCTCAGTAACCACTCCGGTAGTCAATCCTTCTCCCCCGGCCCCGCTTGCCCCAGCCGCGGCAACTTGGGCAGGACGAATGGGTTGCTGGGCTCGGTGGATCTGATCCAGGATAGGCTCACTTTGTTCCAGGTCAACATGAGAGTATGATAACGCCGAATCATTAAAAGTGTTGAGCTTCAAACTATCAAGCAACGGCATTTCTGCATAACAAAGAACACAAAGTGTTAGAAAATCAAGGCTAAAAAAGCTTTAAAGGAAGATAGTAAAGTGCAGGCTTCCCACTCACCCTCGCCATCATATAAAACTACCGGCCACCGGTCATGCAAGTCCCAATTACCACTGATACAGCCTAAAACGAGCACGTGCTCTGGATACTTCTGTATATTGGTTTTGTTCTCGGCAAGACCCAAATACAAGTCACGATTATACCTAAACCTCTTGGGCAAATCCCAGTCGGAGGATTCGTACCGCGTACACCACGTCATGTCCGCGGGTAAACAGCGGTCGTCAAGCCAAAAGAACTGATTCTTCCAGTTCTTCAAGCTAGTGGTTTGGTAGTCATGACAGCTCTCCAGGGATCTCCGCTTCTCAAAACTATACCAACTTCCCTGCTTGGTCAGCTTGTAAAAACATCTATTCACACTCAAGTCCGCGCCCTTCTCCAAAGCTCGGCAAGACAGCTTGAAATGGCTAATACGGCTAAGACCGAAGGGGTTCACTTGTGAAATATGCACCCCGTGAAACCGCAGAACCCGCATCAAAAACTTGGTGAACGGGACGCAGTAGTTCAAAAAGTCGCAAACCCGGGTATAAAACCCAAACTTTCCTTCACGAAAGGGATAAACGGGCTCGTTCGGTTCGGGCAGAACCGGGTTCAGATCACGAGGTATCCTATATTCATCTAAAAACTTAGCTAACCTATCTGAAGACAACTTCGAAAAGGTAGTACCCATATCGTCCTTCACCATCCTTAAGGAGCGAATAATCAGAAATGAGGCTAAGGAAAGAGGGAACGCACCTTAAAACGGTTGCAGAAATTGGTCTTGCAGAGAAACGAGTGGAAACAACAGGGAAGCTCCGGCTTGGAAGAGAGAGTAAAAAGAAGAAGAGAAATTAGGTAAAACAGTAGAAAAGTAAAAGAAAAAAGAAGAGGGTTATATATATAGGAGGATGAGACCGTTGAGATGGCAAAGTGGGGAACAGCTGGACAGAATAAGCGGTCCAGATCATCTCGACAACCCAACCGCCATCACATCAACAGACCCATCACATGGCTATAAATGCGTCCACGTGTCCCCCCCATATCTAGACAGCTGGCATGGACACGCGTCGACAATCCTCACCATTTCCATAAATATCGTAACACAACCCAGAGGCCACGAGATACCTAAGTCCAACAAGCTATTTGTAACTTGAGGACTTGGGAAGACATGAAGAGGTACAAACAATTGAACCGCGGCTCCCTCACCTGTGCTACGGTCATACCTAAGTCTAGCAAGTTACTTGTAACTTGAGGACTTGGGAAGACATGAAGAGGTATAAGCATTTATACCGCGGCTTATGCGCCTATAAGTCAGCCATACCTAAGTCCAGCAAGTTACTTGTAACTTGAGGACTTGGGAAGACATGAAGAGGTATAAGCATTTATACCGTGGCTTATGCGCCTATAAGTTGGCCATACCTAAGTCCAACAAGTTACTTGTAACTTGAGGACTTGGGAAGACATGAAAAGGTATAAGCATTTATACCGCGGCTCGCCCCAAAATACGGACCAAGGACACTAGGACGTGGTATGATATTTCCACCAAAGGATGTACAACCCACCCCCGGAAGTCAAGAGGGTCCGAATGATAGTACAAAAGGGGGTCCGAAGCAAAGTACAACTTTGCTGACCACTATAAATACCCCCTTTAAAGTACAATCAAGACACGAATGCATACACTCCGAATCTCACTTTCTCTCTCTACTTTCTCTCACTAAACAAATACTTATCCTCACGCCGGAGGGTGGTTACAGAGAGGCCCTCCCTCCTCCTCTGTAACGAGCCTAACGGTCTTTTACCTTGTGCAGGTTTAAGCTTAGGTTCAGAGCATTCCAGATCCATCACAGTCATACCTGTTTTAACTGTAATTGCAGGTGCGTCCACTTTTTTGATCTTCAGGTTGGGTTATATGAATCGTGTTATATGATTTTACTTATAAGTGGGTTCGGATTATGTGTTTTAGGCCAATATATGTGAGTCGAATTAGTATTATTTGGTTATCAATTCAGTTTGTCAACTCGAGACCATGCAATGCCACACCGACACAACACTTGACTAAGGGGATGTTTGAGATTGATTATTCAAAAACAGATTATGCGTTTTGAAAAAGCAAGGGTGGAGCTGCTTATAGATTATTGCGTTTTGATAGCCTAAAAAACTGATTATCTGTGTTTTCAAAACGCAATCCAAACACTAAAAACTGATTATCTGCGTTTTCAAAATGCAATAATCTAAAAATCAGATTCAAAACGCAATCCCAAACACCCTCTAAAGCAGTATATTAACCTTTTACTCTTTATTTTCCTATTTATGTTATTTATGACAAAGACGGGTTGTGTGAGTTTTAACAATTATGAATATGGCTAACTTTTAGAAAAAAGCAGGGAACCCGCGCGTTGCGGCGGAGTCGACAATATAGAGCCGAAATGTAAATCAAACCTTAAAACAATTAAAAGAATCAATATATAAGGTGTATGTTTATGTGTGTAAGCACATGTGCTTCGCAGTGGGGTAATTTTTAAAAGGCTACAAGGAAACATGATAGCATGCTACGTTTCATATACCATATGCAATTTGACATACATGTCAGTAAAAAAAACTGGAAGTAACAGTTTGACTCATTAGTAACTATTATTATACTAATAGTCCTACTCAATATGTTGTGCCAAATTTGGAGAGATTGCCGATGAGAAGAAACCATAAGGACCTTTATAAGATCCACATTAAGAGGAGGTTGGAACGGCTTATATGTAATCAACATGCAAAGAAGCATTTCCATAAGTTTTTCCATATGATTAAAGCAATGCAATATAACTACTAATTAAATGCACCATAACTTTTTATTAGGTGCATCGAAAAGCGAAAATGAAAATTAAGTTAGTTGAAAATATTCCATATAAGACGTCCCAACCCGAGAATTTATAGACGTGCACAGATTGGTTTTTTTCTAGGAACCGAACCGGTCTCAAACCGGTTCGTGTCCGATCCGATTTCGGTTCGGCCACGGTTTCACTGGTTTAAAAGATTGGTTTTGGCGTACGGTTTCGGTTCGGTTCAGTTTTGGTTTGTGAACCAATTCATGCGCACACTATATTTTTTAAGAAAAGGCATTACAATTTTTTTTACGTAAAGTTTGACTTTTATTGATTCTAACAATCTTTTTAATGTGTATAGGTATATATTTGTATGTGTAGAAGCATTTTTGTATAATTTTGTTATATATAAATTTTTTATATAAAATTTCATTTTTTTAATAAAATATGGTAATTACTTACTTTTGTTTGATACCTTGTCAATTGCTTTATAATATAATAATATAGATTATAGATTAATGCTAATTGTAGGTTATGATAAAAGAATGTGTACAAGTAGGTTTTGCATGAAGGGTAGAAAGGGAAAAAAATTACATGACATATGCAAAGAAGCATACCCATAAGTTTGTCCACATGATAAAAGCAACGCAATACAACTGCTAATTAAATGTATCATAAATTTTTATCAGGTACATCGGAAAGTGAAAATGGAAGTTAGGTTAGTTGAAAATATTCCACATAAGACGTCCCAACCCGAGAACTCTATAGACGTGCACAGAGTGGTTTTTTTTCTAGGAACCAAACTGGTTCCAAACTGGTTCGTGTCTGATCCAGTTTCGGTTCGGTTCGGCCCCGGTTTCGCTGGTTTAAAAGATTGGTTTTAGAGTCCGGTTTCGGTTCGTGAACCAATTCATGTGCACACTATTTTTTTTAAGAAAAAGGCCCCACAATTTTTTTTTACTTAAAGTTCGACTTTTATTGATTCTAACAATCTTTTTAATGTGTATAGGTATATATTTGTATGTGTGGAAACATTTTTGTATAATTTTGTTATATAGAAATTTTTTATATAAAATTGCAATTTTTTTAATAAATTGTGGTAATTACTTACTTTTGTTTGATACCCTTCTTAGTTGCTTTATAATATAATAATATATATTATAAATTAATGGTAATTGTAGGTTATGATAAAAAAATGTGTACAAGTAGGTTTTGCATGAAGGGTAGAAAGGGAAAAAATTACATGACATTTTGGTTTTAAGCATGAGACTTTTCCTATGCCATCTTAAAATGTATGTAAAATTACATTTGTAGACATCTCTCCTCCTTAATAATGTAGTATAGATAATAATTGTGCTTTTGTGATAGTTCTTTCTGTTTTAAATCATATCAAATGCGTCTAACACTTGTAGCCTAGTTGATTGAGGGCCTAAAGTTTTTTATGGAAGGCTTGAGTTCAATTCTCACTAGCTACATTTGGAGGACATTGGTGGATGGGAAATGAGGGATGACCCGGCCATTGGCTTGGGTTAGAGTCCTGATCCCGGCCGGTTTTACTGATTATTTCATTGTCATGCCTTCGGGCGGATGAGTGGTCGGGTTTTCCCGGGAATTGGTGGCCCGGGTACTCTCGAGTACCTTTTTTTTTTTGAACGATCAACTAAAGTATTGCCGGGTACTCTGTACGCGGCCCCCAATGGCCGAAAGGGGCCCCAGATGGCCTCTAGTCCGTACGGACAGAGCCCTTCGGCCCACCCGTCTCCTGTTCCAGGGAAAACCCGGGCCACAAACCCGCCCGAAGGCACGACAGTAGTGAACCGATAAAACCTGAAGGGATCAGGAGTCGAACCCATGACCACAAGGGTTAAGGGTCTCTCCATCACTTCCCAACCACCTACCCCACCACAAGGGTGGGGGTATCCATCACATGCCTCCCATGGGAATTGAACCTGGCTCCTCCAAAGAGAGAACCAACCCTTTTACCACTAGGCCACATGATCAGGATGTACTCTCGAGTACCTGATTCGTCAAAAGGGTGCCCGATAGTGCTCGGAAATTGATTCGTTGACCGTTAAAAAAAAATAAAAAAAAAAAATCATATCAAATGCGTAAGGAAGAAACTTGAGATTTGTATTGTGTGATATCTAGAGGATCAACGTTGGACTTTTCAATTTCCAAGTATCTCTCGCTCCATTTCCGTGAGAATCTCAAATTAATCGACTTTTAACATTTGAATAACTTATTAATAAATATTAAATAAATCTATTAAAAAAAATTTAATCAGACTTAAATAGATGTGTATATCTTTCATTTCTTAAACTTGCCAAATTATATCAAACTAGAAAATAGGCAGACAACAAGTTGTGTGCAAATTATTAGAAGTTTCAAATTATTATTATTATTATTATTATTATTATTATTATTATTATTATTATTATAAAACAATATCGTTAAAATAATGGACCATACACAAATATGGAATTCGAATTCCAAGAGAGCATGCACTTTGGCCTTCGAGATATGTTATACGCAAACTTTCAATTGTTTTCCACGAGTTTTATAATATTTTTTTTTTTGAAAGGCAAACAAATTTTATTACCAAACCCAATATTTACAAGAGATCTAATAGCAAGGTGCTAGTTAGATATGTAAGAAAGTACCAAGCCTAATACATCAATTATACATTAAGATCAAAAACGACCCATTTGTTCCAATCCTTTGGTATTTGTTTTCCACGGTTTGTGACCCAATTGTATGATAGCGCCTTTATTTCACCCAAGCAATGGTTCGGACACGGTCTTTTTCCTGAGAAAATCTTCTTGTTTCTCGTAATCCAAATTACCCAAATTGTTGTTAGAATTATAGCTTTGATGGTCTTCATCTTAACTTTTCCAATACCGCCAATTTTGTGCGCGTTTAGGACATCTCTGAAGTCAAATGTGATGAAAGGAAGGACGTTACACCACTCGCAAACACTTTGCCAGATCTGATTTGCAAAGATACATGTTGTGAATAAGTGTTCGGCAGTTTCGGCATGATCGCAGCATAAGGGACACAAGGAAGAGGACGTAATGATATTCCTGCGGCGCAATCCTTCCAGCGTCGGTATTCGTTCTTGCTCGCTTCTCCATGCTAGTAAATTGACTTTCCTCGGAACAAGTTTGCACCACCCAAACGGGTAGAAAGGAGTGACAGCGGCGACTAAAAGCTTACGGCAAGATGCGATAGAAAAGCCTCCAGATGAATCCGCAATCCATTTCCACGAGTCAGCATTCTGTGACAGTGAACAGTTCTGCAGCAACGTTTCGCACTCTTGAAGTTCTCTCAGCTCATGTACCTGCAAAGGAGCGCGTTTCCAAGCCCAACCCAAAACCCAAATATTTCCCTGCTGGATAATACGGGCTGCAATACTGCAGCCTTTTTGCGACTCTAAAGCAAATAAATGGGGAAAAGAATACCTGAGCGGGAGATCTCCAAGCCAACAATCAAGCCAGAACCGAATCCCCAAACCGCAACCGAGCCCCCCTTTGAACAAACCATCGACCTGAATGTTTACATCCTCAAAGTCCTTCCCAATCTTTAGAATTGAGTTCCAAACCCCAGTAATAGAAGATTTTATAGGTAAATATGACCAAGCCCTTGGCATCGATAATTCTTCATTGATGAAACCATATATTTGTGTTTGTCTTATCAAACCAATCTACACATCATTTAGCTGGCATTTGGGTGGTGTTAGGACAACCAATTACACATAAAAATGATTTGAGAACTTAAAATGCTAGACTATAAACTTGATGGGTGATTAAAGACTAAAATCAATCTTGTTGCAAGAAAATACGATTTTTTTTTAGTATTTAATGCAAAATAGTCGGGTAAAATCAACATGTTAAGCTAGTTAGGTAAGGAGTGAAGAATAGCTCGCAAGTCGCAACATCTTTGAATATTTTTTGATTTCTAAATACCTAATATATTTAAAAATCGAATTCCACAAATACTAATGAATTAAAAAATTATATTTTAAATAAGACATTTAAAGGACTTGTATATATCTTTTGAGGATGGCGATTATATCTATTAATATATATAAAAGAAAATGGGTTTGCTGACGTGGCGTGCAATGGAGGCCTCAACCTCTTCTTGAGAGTGCCACGTGGCTTAATAATTGAGAGTTTTTGATGTTTTTGAGTATTTTCGTTTTTTAACTAAAAAAAGAAGAATATAAAACCCTAAAATTTTATAGGCATCCTCATTATCTCACCGTCTCTCGCACCTCTCAATTCTTCTTCTCCTTTTCCTTCAGAATAATCTCTCAATCAATAACAATCCTTGTCTCCCCACCTCTCCCCCTCAATATCTCATAACTTACCAAGCACCAATCGTCGAACCATCAGTCCCGACCCAAACCAAGCGACCACCACCGTTCCTGTGACCACGGTAATCCACCAGTAGCACCACCGTCACCATTAATTCGTCGGAAACCCTAGCCACCATCCCCACGTATCGCCGTGTACATCAAATCATCCTCCTGTGTGTCCTACAATCTAAATCAGGTATTAGAGATTCATATATGTATTCGATGTTTGATTTATTTTCATAATATCGTAGATTTTGATTATGTTATCGACACAGTTTTGCAGATATCATTCTAATCGCCGTCTTCATCAAATTCTCCTCCGCTGATTTGAATGATTTGAATGTAACCTCTTTTCATCTGGGTATTGTTAGAACTTTATTATATGATTTGGGTATTTGTTGTTTATTAATCTTGGATGAGTTTTATAAAGTTTTTGTTTTTTGTTGTTTAGTTTTATTAATTTTTGTCACCCTTTTTTCAGGAGGATCTTAATTGTGTTTCTTGACTGAATTAGAGGTTACAAGTTTTAATTTTATAGGTGTTAATCTGCCTGTAACATGAGACTTAGGTATGTTGGTTTTAAATTGTATTAATATGGTATGCATCTTCACTCTGTGAAGTTGGATGAATGTGATTAGTTTTGTTTAACAATAGAAAAAGCCCATCCCGATTTCTTTGACATTCTTCTTCAGATTTTTTAAGATGGCCACATCACCGATTCTCAGGTATGTATATCTGGCAAATCTTAAAAAAAAAACACAACTAAGAAGCTTAATAAGATAATCCCAAAAAACATTGTTATTCAAATCTTTTAAAGGTATATATTATTATGATTAATTTCAATTACTATGCTTTCAGATGTAGGGTTTATATAATCAAATTGGTTGCTATCGCCAATCAAAAGAAGCTTAATAAGATAATCTTAGTCTGCTCTTGCCCTAACAGGTGGTGCGGCCATCGTACAATCAAACAAAAGTGTCGAATAATGAAAAGCCCTAAAAATCGACCGTACATAGAAATTCGAAACAAAAGTTCAATCTCGAGAAGCTCACAATAATAATAATCCGCGCAGGTATTTATTTTTTATTTGCTGATTATCACGTCATTACTTATTAACCTAATAATAATAATAATAACTAGGGTGTTTCACTATCGCGCGTTGCGCGATGGTTTAACATGGGTTTTTATTTGTCTTAAAACAAAACGTTGAGTGTTTTTAAGCGTAGGTTTGAGCGGAAAGTTAAGAAACTAAGTGATAACATAAGTATTACAAAGCATGTTCATGGTTGTCTACTGATCACATAAAAACTACATAACATGTCATTTTTGGTTGTCTGGTTTGTTGTTTATCTACTGGTTCTGGTTAGGCTTTTCTGCAACAGCTCCTGTGTTTCCTGTAATGATGTATGATTATGTTATTTGGTAGTTGTTGTTTTAAAATATTAATGTGCATTTAAATGTGGTACTTAAGAATAATGCATTCAAATAAAGATAATATTATCAATCAAGTTCTTATTTTTTTTAAACAAAAACTCAAATATTCAGATCAAACATTGTCTAGAAACCATAGATTTCAATACGAGATGAACATATCATAAAACTAGAATCACTAGAATCATGTTTATTATCTCCTGAAATGACCCGCCAATATAACAAGTCGAAATTTATCGATAACCAACAATCCGTAAACAAAACCCTTTTTGTGGACAGAAGACGCACACAGCACCGGAGACATATGTACTCTTTTGTGGCATTCAACCGTAAGTATCTATATGTATATTTAAGCTTTTTTTAGAACTATTTTGACTTTTGTGTGAAGACTACATAACCAGCACCTTTAATTTATATATACATTTATGCTTTTTTTAAAACTATTTTGACTTTTGTGCGAAGAGTATATAACCAACACCTTTAATTGTTACAATTGTTTATAGTTTCCATTAAGTGAATCAGCATTTATCAATCTTTTGACAGTATTTCTTGTGATTAGATCACCCTTTTTTTATCATTGCAGAAAAACAAGAGTACAAGACACATGAACTTGAACTTGAAAGAAGAAAGAAACTCCAGTTAGAGAAGGTTTGGCTGTATGTGTAGTCTTTTATGTTAATGCTTTGTTTTTAGATGTTATAATATATAGACGTTGATCGGAACAACCTTATAATTGCAGCCCTAGGTGGACAAACTGCGACGGGGACTAATGTTTTTAGCGCGTTTTATGACTGGTTGAAAGAGGTGAGTTTTTTCAGTTTATGGTTGGTTCCGTGATCTTTTTTAGTCTGTTTGGATGTTTACAAAGCAACTCATCGACAGTATTCCACCGTATCGGCGCAAGTTTCATAACCGATATGCGTCGAATTTCGCCGCATGTTACTGATTGGGAATGAGCCGTCTTTTTTTCGGCAAATGGTTATTGACGGATTGAAATTATATTCGACTTTGTTGGAATCGTTGGAAGCGATTATTATTATTATTATTATTATTATTATTATTATGTAATATGTACTGTTGTCTCTAGGATCTCTATGAAACGCTTAAACAAAACCGTTTTTGTAGTTTATTGTTATTGAGTTGAGAGCTTTGTGACTTGCCAACATTACCTGCACAAATATATTTTTATGTATTAAGTAACTTCTATTTATTTTGTTATTAAAACAGGATGAATTTTGGTACCATAATGACGAGTCGAGCGACAAAGAATCTGTAATACGATGACAGACAATTTGTATTGGTGTGCTGAAGTTCATCTTGCTCGACGTCTCTATGCAGACCTCTTCGCCTGCAAGGTGAGTGGCTTTTTTCCCATGAATTTACAGCAGAATGAATTCTAACGAAAAAGCGTTTTATAAAAGTTGTCATTGGTGGTGTGTTTGATAATTTAGAGATCACATAGTTGCATTTGTTTCGATCCAAAATTTGTGTTACTTACTTTTCAATAGTATTTATTAGATTGTGTTAAAAAATAATTGATTTCGTAATGCAGGCAGTCATTCATTCACAACCCACCATGGGTTGTGGTTTGTGATGTTCGGTATTTGGAGCCACAAAATATGAAGCCTGGAGAAACGGCTTTTGAGTTTGCAGAGGTTTGGCATGTTCATTTTAACTCGTCGCCTCGATATTGGTTGTAACTTTGATGGTGATGGTTTCGATGGTGGTTACGGTTCGCTGTGGTCCTGGTGGTGACATAGGAAGCTACGGTGTTGGTTTCGGTGTCGACGAGACGTGTGGAAATCGAGCGTGGACGATCATCTATTTTACACCATCATGGTAACAACTATGTGGAACCTTTTTTTTCACACTTCTGTTGTCAGCAATATCCACCTATTTTATAAACTGAACCCATAAAAAGTTCATGCATATCTTGACTTTTAATGTCAAATGGTCAAACCTGTTAATGTGCAAGTGCATTATTATATGGTGAGAGGAATCTATGAACGATGTGGTCCATTGTGATGTTGAATGATGTTGTTGATGGTGTATGATGATGATGATGGTGTGAGCATATGAACTTTTTTTTCTTTTACTACATCATCATGTACTTAATATCAAGATCCGTTGAATCGTATTCTTTCACTATACTCAGTCAAATCATATGATCATGCTATTTTTTAATATGTTTCAGATTTTCTATCTAATGTTTTAACTACTCATTCTTATTCTAGGTACAAAGTGAGTTTTCAAAAGCTTACGAGAAAGGGACCCATAAGATGTATGTTTAAAGGGAAGATTGGTAATGGTCTGGACATCAGGTTCTGGATCGACTACTAGGTGGGGGACATACCTTTAATGGATCGTTCCCCAGCTCTTTTCGCAAATGAAAGCGTGAAATTAGTCTGTGTGGCAACTAGATTACAAGGATGGGACTGGAAGAGGGCACCGACTGGCTCACTGGAAGTGACCAAGCTGTAGCAACTGATAGCACTAACTGCTACTGTTGTCGTTTCTGTTTCAACCGACGGTTGGGCCTGTCATCCTCCCTTCGCACAACCGCAACAACTAATAGAGAAGTTTTGAGTAATGAAACAGTAGTTGGCCGTATACGTTGCCTGATATGAATGAGGATATTATTTTTGATGAAGATGAATGAGGATTTGGCCGGTAAGCATGTAGATCTGAATATTATTTTGTTTATTTATTAATATTAAAAATTAAGAGATATAATTAAGTTGGTGGTGATTAGTACGTAAATGTAAACGAACCAAGTTGTATGAAAGACTTCTTGATGCCGATCTCCAATGTGCAGGTTATTAGGGGGTTGTGCAAGTTAAAAAAAAAAGATTTGAAGGATTACAGGATTATACCTTTGGTTGGAACCAAATCAGGAGGGATCATCATAGCTGTTTTCTTTTCACTGTGAACACGGTGGCGGTGGCAGTCCGTCGCTGTAGTTACAAACAGTCGGTCGCTCATTGACCACTCCACTAGGTTATTATTTTTCTTTTTTATAACTTTGAGTTTTGATTTTATCTATAAGTAGTTGTGATTATGTGAAATTAAAGTTGAATGAAACTTGATTCATGCATTTAGCGTGCCGTACGTAAAGGAATCGGCGAATAATCTTTTTTTTTTTTTTTTTTTCATTTTTACCTGTTTGTTTTTGTAAGTGTAGAATACATTAGATATTTATAAGATTTATATTCACAAAGGTTTTCTATATCTGTGTATGAGTTATGCTCACAAGTTCTAAATATAATAATCTTATTGTGATATTAGATTCAATTAATATTTGAAGACTATGGTCAGCGATGGTATTGTTCGAGTCTTGCTATAAATTGTTGGTGTTTTTAGTAATCAATACTTTTTAGGTTTTTTGATTTCTTATTTGTTGGTGTTCTTATTATATTTATTTTTTATTATCGACGCTTCACCGCATAAATGAAGGCTGATTCGTATGGTCGTGCTAGCTGGAAGTTGGACTATATGGAAGGCACGAAACGAGGCGATATTCAAAGGCAAAAGACCAAACTTTCAAGGGTTCTTCGGAGAATTTCAAGCGTTTGGTAATTTGATAATTTTTTTGTTTTCGTTGAACAAATGCGACAACTATAATACATAATTGTAATAAAAGTTTGTTCCAAATTCATACCCAACATCTTTGAATTTTTAGTTTTTGTTAAAAAAATGCTTTCTATCAATTGCTTTCAGTTTTGAGGAAGTATTTGAATATGTATTAGCAATTTAAAAGCAGGACTAGGAACTTTGAATCCTTGATTTGGATGTAATACATTGAATGAGAATGTAACTCATTCGGTTACATCCAATTGTCAAACAAAGCTGACTAGACTTCTGAGTCTGTGCTAATGTGTTATTTATAACATCAGGCCTCTTTTATGGTGTTATGAATTCTTTTGCTTTGGCCTCTGGGATTCACTATAACTACACTGTGCACTGAAGATATTTCGTGTGACTCGAGCGAAGGCTTGGGTTACTATATTAAATGTAGGGCTAGGCCGCTAGCCCACTTGCTAGAGGGTGTTATTTATATTAATTTGATGTAAAATAGGATGGGGTAAGTCATAAGTGGTAAGACTAGCCGTTTTTTTTTAAAAAAAGTCTACATTTCTTATATCTTTTTCATTTACTGTGCATTTTCAGGTTTTCACCTGCTGATACAAATTTAGTTCTTCGGGAGTTTGAAAAATGTGGTGTGATTCTCAAGCACGTCTTAGGTCCAAGAGATTCTAATTGGATGCACATTCTTTATCAGGTTATTTCTGATTTCTTCAAGAAATTGAAAATAGTTCCAATTTTCTTAGGTATCAAAGATCAGAACATTTTTTTTTCATTTTATATAAATGTGTAAAGTATCAAAATGGTTGGAAGCCAGCAAACAATAAACTGTCGGGTTAATCAAGTAGGATATTGGACAGGCCATCCATACACTTATGAACAGGTCGATCTGTGTTTGTGTTTCATCTTAAACAGGTAATATAAATTATAAAAATGGCCAAATGGATCAACTGTTTAAACAGGTAATTCAATGGATCTGTGTTTCAAAGACGATTTGATCGGTCTAGGAGAGGATGAACCCACTCATCAACCCGTTGAGCATATACTGCAACTAAAATAGTATGTAAAAGGCAATGGTTTGAGAGTAGGGAGACATTAGGTTAGCAATTTGTTTTATTTTCCACATTAGATTAGCATTTTGTCGAGAAAGTTGTATATTTATAGTGGTCTTTTAAATCGAAATTGGGTTCTCATTATAGAATCTTAAAAAGAAATCAGGTGACATCCGTGCATGTGCGAGTTTAAAGTATGTGTGGGTTTGGCCGCAATATGCGTAACTTGGATGGGTCATTGTAGTGGGTTAGACTCACCATTGTAATTTGAGAATGTAGTTGCACAATCATAACTCATTACAAACCAGGCCTCCATAGTTGGAATTACCTTTGTAATGGGTTCGACGCACTATTATAATCATCAATGGAGGCACTATCGTACATCTTAAACCTATCACCAAATTAACCGTGTATATTTCTCAACTCAATACCCAAGAGAGGTCGTGAACTTGGAGAAGAGATTTAGAATAAAGCAAGGAGATTGATATCTATCTATGCCAAATATTTATTCAACAATTATCATGTGCTTAAAGAGAGTACAAGAGCCCTTCCTAGCTAAACCATATGTTCAAACCACTACACACTACTCGAGATCCTATACGTAACACAATTTGACCACAACATTGCATTTCAGTGCAGTTATATTTCATTTTTTAAAAATTACTTCAATATTATAAATTTCACCCCCGGGACGCTCCCGGGTAGTCAGCTAGTCTATTAATATATATAAAAGAATTGAACATTGCTGATGTGGCGTGCAATGGTGTCTTAATGCCACATGGGATGACACATGGCACACTCAATGAAGAAAATGTCTCTTTGAGTGTCATGTCATTAAAATGGCTTTGGTTTAGACCATGAGTAGTGGGGGGCTTTATATATAAAGCCCCCCTTTCTGATTGGTCCACGTGGCAGCTAAGTCAGCATGGAGAGATAAAGTGAAAAAGGGGTGTAGTGGTGGGGCTTTATTTATAAAGCCCCTATTAATATTTTATTATATCTTTAAAAATTAAAATAATAATAAAATAGAGAGAGAGGGTGATGTGGCTTGATCTGATTGGAGGGGGCACAAAGGTGATGGCGTTATATTGATGGAGCCCTTTGCTGAATTTGGTTGATGGAGCCCCCCTGTAATGGTGTACAGGGGCGCTATTTTTTTTCCCTCTATCACGCCCCACGGGGGTCTTATTATATGTATAGATTTTGATTTTTGACCCATTTACAAAAGTTCCCCTTTATATTTTATTTTATCAGCTTACTAACTAAAAATAAAATATCAAACATTTCAACCATAGATCAGCTTACTAACTAAAAATAAAATATAAAACGTTTCAACCATTTGTGTAGATTTAAAAGTAAGGTTAAAGTTTTTCATAATCAAATTACAATTTCCATGTAGCATCACACATCACACATCACATCACACAATCTTATTTATATAAAAAATATTATTGTCTAGGTAAAACAAAATTAATTTATAACTTAATTTAGTATCTGTCATGAACTACCAAACATGGTTCATCAAAAGTCAAACATAAGATACCAACACAGTCATTTGGAGGTTCAGTCTTTAAAAAAAGAAAAAACAATGAACAAACACATCAATCAAGTAATCAATTAAGAACCTTGTTACCATAAACCAAAAAAAACTACAAATTTCGACATTATGACCGATGTTTTACTAATCGTTCGACCTGTAACGTTTTACACATACAAACTCCTACTGTAAGTAAACTTTCCCCTGTATAAACAAAGCATTAAAGACCCCTATTATGTTTCTACTTGGAACAAAAAATATGAGGTTGGTGCGCAGTATTAACCGGAAATCACAGTGGCTGAAGTTCTTGCTCAGGCACAACCATGGAATCCACTGGCTTATACTGCAAACTGGAGTTTTGCTTGTGTCTCCAAAACCACCATGTTCCCACACCTGATAATCCAACTACTAACGCTAACATCGACACCACCAATGTAACCAAGTAATATTTCTGCCTCCTGCTTCTGCATAAAAGAAATTTAGAACCAAAAAAGATATAATAAGTAAAAAAATAATATTTAGAACTCCAATGGTAATCGGAGATGGGGCAAGATTCAGTGCACCTTTTTGCTGGGAGGTAAACATTCCAATTGTAAAATCGGTATTTTCCGTATGACTCAGGAAGGTGTACACCACCTTCAGCTATCCGAGAAATAATGTTCTGGCATAAGATACAAAATTATAATAAGCCCATAACCATAACTGTAAGAAAAATTAAAACCATTGGATGGATATGATCACGAACTCACTGATGCAGTTGCATTAGACATAAAGTCAGCGGACTCTGGTGGAGTAATGGACCACTCTGTAACATAATCATTTCCTTCAGATGTGGAATTCAGCAAGTGAACCTGAAAGTTTAGAAACTAGTTATATGTATGCAGAACGAAACAGGTTAGGAACGGAATTCAGATTAAAACTCTATTGTATTCCAACCAAACAAACGCTCCCTAAGAAGATAAAGCATCCAAGAAGAAATAGGTATTCTTACTGTAACTTGAAAGTTAATACTACCTGTGGCCTGTTAACATGCAACTCCTGGGCAATGAGCAGGGCAAGCTCTGTGATTTGGGACCTCATGTTGGTGTCATTAAGAGAGAATGACATATAAAACGTAATACTTCCAATTTTTGTTTCTCCTGCAAAAAAAATAACGAAAAAAAAAATTATATAATAAGAAAAAATTACAACAGAAATATTAGCACACTTTACGTAGCGGCTGATGTTACCTTGAGGAATATATTGTGTGGGTGTCGTTGGAGGCAAAGAAGGAGAGACATTAGCAGTGGAATTTGATTCTTCTGGTGGAGAAGATGATTGAGGCGGACCACCAGAAACATGAAGCGTCTCCCATATATCAGAACAGTTAGTTTTCCAAAATCCAATTTTTTCATGTTCACGGTCATACATAACAAATGTGTTACGGACAATGATGCCTGTAGTAGATGTGTACATCAAAACATTACTGATTGACCAGATATGAATACGCTTCAAGCAGCAAAAAAGAAAAAAGAAAATAAAGAGCAGTATAAATTGGTGAAATGAAAGACCTCCTAAAAGAGTGGTTGGGTCCTTTCCATTCTGGAAAACCCCGAGACAATATGCTCCACGAACCTTTGAGTGCTACATGAATAAAAAAATATATAAATCAGTTTCTCAGATATTTCAAATTCGTTTATTGGAAGGTCGAGTATATGCTGTTAATGAATGAGGGATACTAAAGTTTTACCCTGAACAAGTAGTTCTCTGGGGAGAGTGACAACTTTTTTCCCTTTCCGAAAACCATTTCAACAGACGGAAAGGTTTTAGAGAGTTGTGAAACATCACTGAAGAAACGGATTAACATTATTTTACTACTTATATACAGTAGACAATCTCTGGGATGCAGATAAATATCCATAGACAAACAAATACCTTCCAGCACCTGAAAAGCAAATGTCATTATAACTTGGGTCGGGACCTTTAATCTGATGAACACCATGGAGTTCTTTCATGATCTGCACGCAAGATAGTGGTACTCAATACAATATTACAACCCTTTTATTAAAATGATATATTTAATGTTTTCTAATAAAAAAATTATGCGCAATCTTACAGCATTTTTAAATGCCACGAAAGCTGCTTCAGGTAGATAGGCATAAGTTGTACCACTGTCTAGAATTGTTCCATGCTTTCCATCAAATACACTTGCTTTTATCGGCAACCGCTTACCAGCAACATGTAACTCCTTCAATGCAATATTGTAATATGGGCTGTTGCCATCCCAGGCTAGAGTAAATGTGTGAGATGTACCAAATAAAAAACATTCAATTTTTGAATCTATAAGTTTGATAGATACAAAACATACCTGCGTCTAGGGTCCGAACGAGAATACACCATATCCGCAGGAGGAGAAATTCCACCAAGGACCATCGCACCACCACCAACATCCATTCCACCATAGCACAAGGAAAAAGAATTACTAATAACACCTCCATCAACAAGTTGATCAACTATACTCAAATCACCACGACCCAAACCCATTATTCCATCAGCATGCTGACTGTACAGATCGCCAGTTTCCCTATTTTCACACCCAAAAACAGCACGCTGAGGTGATAGATCGCTTTGGTTGCCAAAAGATACAATATCCTCACCAAGAACACCACTGCTAGAACTCATTTCAGCGTATTGCCTTTCGTAGATGCACTGCTCCCTGTTATTATCACAGGAGCAATCAGCATTGCATTTAACCGGCTTGTAGGTGTTGGATGACTCTGGATCAAACCTTGGGTCCTGGTGCATCAATATTAACAAGTTACAACAGCAATGTCAGGTAATTAATCATCGAACTTTATGTACGATTTTTTATTTTTTATTAGAGTGTTCTTTTGTAACTTGGTATCAACTTTATAATAATAATAATAAAAGAAATCGCTGTTCAAGTTCCACATAAAAATACCACTAAAAAATCAAAAACTACGATTTGATATTTTGATCCCTAGATCAGTCAAAAATTGTACTAAAACACATCATACAAGAATTTGAACACAAATCCATAGATTCTATATGTTTTATTATGTTACTACCCCTATATCACTTTATTTGCACATGGAGCTGAGGCAAATAGAGCTTTTGCACATTTCCGTTAATCTATGAACAAAATCTATACGTCTTGAAAGTTATATCTTTAGAATCTGCTAAATCAAACTTAATTAAATAGATATACAACCTAAAAGACCTTTACTTTCATCATTAACCATTGAGAAACAAAATAAATACCAATTACATGTCAAATGCATATAGCACAAATAAATAAAAACATAAAAAATAATATTACGCATTGAAAAATAACACTTTCTTCAAATACTAAAAATATTCCGATGCCATAATTTTTATAATAAAGTACTACAATCATTTTATATGACCAAAATAAACCTCAATGAGTTGAGGTTTATACATATCAATCTAATGTAACTGTTTTAAAATTTAAATATATACAATTTGATTGAGATTTGTATATATCTCTATAACACTGGTATATTGGTTTCAAACTTCAAGATCGTGGCTTTCTTTTACCTAGGATAGAATGGCGCTCTTTGGCCACCTAGGCGCGACTTTGACAACTATGAAATGCATTCATATTTCAAAAGGCAAAATAGTTACTATTTAAGTATCTCATCATATGACATATCTACAGAATTCAAACTACCATAAGCTTTTATCCACAACATAAGCAAATGCATCCATAACAACCACAGTTGTTAAAAGCGAGCGCCTAGGGCGCCTAGGCGATGAATTTCCTAGAAGCGACCCTAGGTCGCTTTTCTCTCCTAGATAAATAAAGCAATGATTTTTTTTTTTAAAGTTTTATCCCTTTACCATTTTATAGCAGATTTTTTAAAACTAGTAATATCTAATCATATCTTTTATTTTTTAAACAAGTTATGCATTCTAATCTATATAAACAACCTCTAACCCTATGCCCTTTTGGATTTGAAGTTTTATTATTTTTTACATTTTGAACTATTTTTTGGTTTTCAAGCATAAACAACTTGCTATTTGGATATTTTGGTGGTTTTTAATCATGGTGCTGCTGATAGTTGTTATTTTTTAGTGATTTTGGTGATTTTTCCCCATTTTTTTTATTTGCGCTTTTATTTTCTCAGGCCCACGCTTTTTTTGCGCTTCTCGCCTAGGCCACAGGCGGTACCAAGGCGCCTTGAGTGCGCTTTACGCCTTTGACAACTATGATAACAACATAAGCAGGGGCGGCGCTTATGGTGGCCAAGGAGGCTCATATACATGTATATGACTTGGATAGGGCACGTAAATCCTCAGGGACGCCATTGCTGAAGAGGATACTGAAGATCTTGTATAGGGATCATATACATGTATATGACTCGTATACATGTATACTAGTCATACACTAGTAAGGGAATGTCAAAGTGTCTATGTCTGCGTCGCATATATATGTACACTTGTGCAGCCAAACACACCCCGACACTTCCTTACTAGTATACGTGTGCGGCAGGGTCGGTTTACATTTAAACCAAATGAATTGTAATACCTGATGCCTGCCACAATGCTGACAGGTAGAGCATGGAACATATGTGACAGTACTCCCTGTGTCAACAATAAGTGCAAAACTCTGAGGCGGTGATCCGATCCACAATCTCGTAGTATAATACCTTCAACAGAAAATAAACAAAATCGATAAAACGAATCAATTACATATATCCAAAATTAAAGTCATTGCAATTTGTGCAAATAGTCCAATTTAAAGTGTGAGGTTAGTTTGTAACTAAAACAGATCTACAAATAATAATAATAATAATAAAAAGGGTGAAATTACCCATTGAGGAGGAGATCATCATGCAGAGCCATGTGAGCATTAGGACGAGGAGGATCGGATTTCTGGAGGTGACGTCGAGATGACGTAATACGAGGGGAGTTAGGTGGAGAAGGGAAGAGGGGTAGAAACATGGTGTGACGGTTGTTGCCGGAGTGTGGAGGGTGGAGAATAAAAATAGGGTTCGGTTGATGATGATTATTATTATTATTAAGAGCAGAAACAAAGAGAATTAGTGCATAAAGTGATAATAAGGTGATGAGGAGGGTGAATGGAGGCATAATTGGGCGATCACCGATCGATGAGTTTGGAGGGTTTCTCTCTCTACAAGTTTTTAGAGAGAGAGAGAGAAGAGTAGGTTGGGGTTTTTGGAGAGTGGGGTAAATGGTTCACTCACGACGACTGGAAAATGTTTGTGTTTTCAAAGTTTGGTGTATCATCGGATAACCTTTGAATGTGTGTTTTCACTTTCAAAATATCATCATCGTCAATCATAGTCGGTTATAATCCCGCCAATAGAAGCCAATGTATGATTTCAGAAGGGTAAAATGTAGACAAAGCCTTGGATATAAGGCACGTAATACTTAGCAGTCGGGACAAATCCGATTCAAGCATGTACGACGTGTCCTTTGGTTATCAACGTCATCATATGATGCATGATTAACGTTATTTTTACGAAATTAGTAGAATACTGATAACATTAGGGTAATTTTACTTTTGTCTCCCAATGACTCACACATATATCACAAGCACGCAGGTCTAAGAGATAAGTACCCATGACCTCTTGGTCTAATGGTATGATGTCCCCCTTACAAATGTAAGGTTGTGGGTTTAAATCCTTGCAAATGCAAAGTGAGGTGAAATAAAGGTGTAATAAAAATTTGTCGTTCAAAAAAAAAAGGTTTAAGAGATAAGTGGGCTAAATGCATAAACACCCTATTGTTCAAACTTTACGAAAGTTTGGGGTGTTTGGGATTGAATTAGAAAATAACTTATTGACTTAATACCCATGTTTTCGGAACCGGTAGTCGAACATGACCCCAATTGGTTAAAAAATCAAGAAAAAATCCAACAAAATTTGAAATTTTTCGTTTCAACCTTTTTTTCCCAATCTGACTGGCCGGTTTTCCGATCCGATTATCGGTTCGATGCATGCCCGGATCAACCTATGAACGGTCCGGGTTTGAAAACATTGCTTATTTGCTTTTGAAAACACTGCTTATGATTAAATGTTCATCTTTATGATTAGAGTATTGCCTAATATGTTTGTAACGAATGCTTCATCTATTTTAGGTATAACATTTGAGTTCTGACTTTGAGATATTTTTCAAATGCTTCACCATCAATGACTCAACTTTGCACCAAACCACCTAGGGTTATTTTTTCAAACAATACAATGGGAGCCCCACATATCTGCTTTTACAACATGTGAGATTCAGATTACTACCTAACAAAGCAACAACATAAACTTTACTTGCAAGATATTCGCCACTTTAACTTATACCAACATTGAACCATATTTATTATTGTAATAATCAACAACATAGTTTAAGCCACGTAGACCCCCTCCCAAAAAAATATGGGTTATTAACGAACGAATAGTTCTGGAACTTGAACTTTATATGATGTCTGATTATTCGGATGTTAGGCTGAAGAGATATGTATCCGCGCGTGCGCACAAATTCACACCACCTACGTCAGAATGGGAATAATCAATAGAACATTCTAAAAGGCCACGCGTGCCACTTAGGAAATGCCAACTAATAGAACACAGTGAAAGGGACTTCTAGCCAATAAAATGGGAGGATTAAGGACACTTAAAAAGGACATCCAGCCAATAACAGAAGAACAACGTTAAATTTTCTAACGGTTGTCAATCGTGTGGGGTTTGCGTGAGACAGTTGTCATTCCCAAAACACCCGATCAGATGACGGCTCCTAGTACTATAAGTATAGGCTTAGGCTATTTGGACACCCAAGGAATCTAATTTGACACCCTACTCATGCCTCGTATAGACCTATATGGGGCATATTAAAATACAAATTTTGTCTTTTAGCTATCTGATGTTGACCTACACAGAAAACAATAAAGTTTATACTCCTCGTATAGACCTATATGAGGCATATTGAAGTACAATTTTTGTATTTTAGCTAATTGATGTTGACCTACACTGAAAACAATAAAATAATATGCCTCATATAGATCAATATGAGGCATATTATGGTCTATTTTTATTTTTTATATATTTTTATTTTTATTGTTTTTAAATAACTAAAAATACTAAATTAACTTTAAAAATTCCAAAAATTAACAAAAAAATTAGTTATATTCTATTCAATATTATTTAAAAAAAAAATTCAACTTTTTGTTACCAACATTATTTTAAGAGTAAAGATAAAATACAAAGTGTTTTTCGGTAAGAACTGTGAGAATCAAATGGAGTAAAAAAAATTATTTTTTTTTTTAGAATTTTTTTGGCTCTTTTTTTTCCCATGTGCTTAAACATTCTTTCTAGATTAATAATACAAAAAAAAAAAAAAAAATAGTGTAATTACGTCATTAAAGAAAATACATTAGTTTACACTAGAGTAAATATGTAATTACTCTACATCAAATTTTTTTTTTTTTTAGTTTTCAATACTATAATACATGTTTAACAATATGGGAAAAAAATTTGAAAAAAAAAAATAAAAAAATATCCTCCTTTGATTTTCACAGTTGTTACCGAAAAAACACTTTGTACCGGATATTTCCCTTTATTTTAAATAGTGTTCAAATCAATAAAACTTAATTTTTTTTTTTGGATTTTTAAAAGTTATTTTAGTATTTTTAAACAATATTATTACAATAATATTGTATTTTAAAAAAAAATAAAAACAGCCTTGATATACCTAGTATTGGGCAATATGATTAGTATTAAACACTGATAAGCCTAGTATTGGGCAATACGTGGCATATCAAGCCTAGTATTGGTACCAATACTAGGCTTGAAAAGTGATAAGAGGGTGACTTGATATGGATCATATTGGGCAATACGACCCATATTAATACATCAGTATGCCTCATATAGGTCTATATGAGGCATATTAGTCCTCATATCACTTCTTCTCAGCCTAGTATCAAACCCAATACGTGGTGGCTTTGATATGCCCCATATTGACCAATACGAGGCAGATCAGGGTCTTTTTTTTTTATTTTCTTTATATATTTTTATTTTTATTGTTTTTAAATAACTAAACGGTTTGGGTCGTTACCGGTCCTGGTCGCTACCGGGCCCCGGCGGGTCGAAACGGTCTGGGTCGTTACCGGGCCCGGCCGGGTCGAAACGGTCCTGGTCGCTACCGGGCCCGGCCGGGTCGAAACAATCCGGGTCGCTACGGGACAGGTCAGGTTGAAACGGTCCGGGTCGCTACCGGGCCCGGCTAGTTCGAAACGGTCCGGGTCACGTCGAAACGGTCTGGGTCGTTACCGGGCCCGGTCGGGTCGAAACGGTCCTGGTCGCTACCGGGCCCGGGCGGATCGAAACGGTCCTGGCCGCTACTGGTCCCGTCGGGTCGAAATGGTCCGGTCGTTACCAGGCCCGGCCGGGTCGAAACGGTCCGGGTCGCTACCGGGCCCGGCCGGGTCGCTACGGGACGGTCAGGTCGAAAAGGTCCGGGTCGCTACGGGGCGGGTCATGTTGAAACAGTTATGGTCGCTACCCGGCCCGGCTGGATCGTAACAGTCCGGGTTGTTATCCAGCCAGATAGGGTCAAACCGGTTCGGTTCAAAATGAAATATTTCAGATCCCTTATAATTTTATTTTTAAGTTTATTTTTGTTTTTTTTTTAATTTTAATTTTTTAATTTTTATTTACTTTTTAATTTTTTTATTGTTATTTTAATTTTTTTTAAAATTTTAATCAATTTTAATGTGAACCTATCCTAATTCAAACAATCCATACCCAAACAAAAGAAATAATTTTTATAAAATAATACTGGTAACAAAAAGTTGTAATTTTGTTAAAATAATATTGGAATGAATATAACTAACTTTTTGTTAATTTTTGAATTTTTTTAAAGTTAATTTAGTATTTTTAGTTATTTAAAACAATAAAAATAAAAATACAAAAAGATGATAAAAAGACCCTAATATACCTCATATTGATCTATATGAGGTATACTTGGCTATGATATACCTCATATTGACCAATATGAGACATATTGGCACGAAGTTTTAGGTCTGAGATTCCCTTGAAGTTTGTGTGCAGCTTTTTGACTTAAATATGCCTCGTATAGAGCTATACGAGACATACTTAGGGGTGTCCAAATAAATTTGGGGTGTCCAAATAGTATCACCCTAAGTATAATACCCTTCTCTCCTAAAGAGAAAGGGTCGGTCATTTTGTCACCAAAAATTCTTAGAGTAGTCACTCTATATTGAGAAGAAAGATTATATTCGAATTTCGAAATACTTGTATATATGTTCGTTCGAGTTCATTCTAATCGTCCGGTCCATAATCAACTACTTTGCTTGTATTCAACCAGTGTTTCTTCAGTTTAACTTTTGTTGGCCGTGCCATCGTGGTATCCAACCGAGAAGCTATCTTGTAGTCTAACCCTCTAAAATCTAAATCGTCAAAGCTTTTTTTCTATCCAAGGTGAAGACTTGTGCAGCCCTACTATAAATAGAAAGAAGAATGAACATTGTATTTAAAGTATGTAAGGAAATGTTTTTGGTTAAACCTGTTGGAAAAATTAGTGAACGTATGATTTTTCACCAAAATTAGAGACAAATAATTATACTTATATACGAGTTATACGATTAATTATTTCTGATTTTGGCTTGACATTAACGGTTGTAAAGTCTGTCACAAGCTAGAAGCTACTGCGCAGCGGCAGTTTGTTTGCTTCTGCGCAGTAGGAAAATATTGAAGCTTGGATCTGCTCAACAGCTCGGTGAGCAAATATTTGTACCGACTGCTAGGCAGTGGTTGCGGCTTCCTTCTAAGCAGTAGAAAGTTCCTACTCGCAGATTGACTTGCTTAGTTGAAACGACATTGACGATGTTAGTGATTTTAAGGCAGCCATGATATTCCATGGTCGAAACGACCCTAAGATTTTACTTATAAATCAGAATCCAGTAAGAGTAATACAATCGCCATCCATCCGACCTCTGCAAATGCATAATACTACATTGCCGAAACGACAACAATCTTGAAAATCGGCTAGCACACCTTTTTACTAACGAAGGTGTGTCGATATTACATATATAAATGGTGTCATTACAATGAATAATGACTACTACATCATGTCTGTGCTAACACATTCAATGTTTTGGGTTCCTAGGACTAAAAGATGTCACTTTATAGTACCTCATTATGCTACTTGGCTTCTCAGCTTATAGAAACCAAAAGTGGAAACAGTGATGCTTCGCCAGATAAGATATACAACGAATGCAACATATGCAACCGTGAAAACGGTTACTACAGAAGTAAAGGCGACCCCAGTTACTTCTTCGGCAAAGAACTGTTGTAACAGGTACCCGTTTATCGCTATCACCAAAGCAGCCACTAGCCACGAGACAGTCTGCAAGAAATATCATAAGAAACCGTTACATTTTAGGATCATAAGTTTTATGGGATGATGAAAGATAAAAGATCGCACCTTTAGAACACGACCGATTGCAAAAACGCCCATGAGATCCTCTTTGGCCACCAAACACAACAATGGAATGAGAGCAAAAGGGATCTGAATTGATTGGAGCACGTTAAGCCATTCATTTAAGACATCCAATGTGTCCTCTGAACTATCGAAAATTAAAGCGACAATCAATGTGGGGACAATTGCACAGCTTCGTGTAATCAAGGCTCGGGCCCATTTCTTCAATCTCAAATCAAGAAAACCGCCCATGATAAACTGGCCTGCGTAAGTACCGGTAATTGTACTACTTTGTCCAGCAGCGAGTAGCCCGACAGCCCATATATACAGAATTGGTACCAACCCACCACCAAACCTCTCTTCAAGAAACTGACCCGCGTTCCCTAGCCCAATCGAGTCAGCAATAGCAGTACCGAAAAACGCCTTTGCAAAAACAGTTGTTACGAAGAGATTAATAACAAATGAGACGGCAAGTGCTATTGTGGATTCAATCGAGTAGTATCTTAGAGCTTCACGGACGCGACCCACTTTTGTTGGGTCAACTTCTCTTGACTGTACCAGTGCAGAATGTAAGAACACATTGTGTGGCATTATAATGCAGCCAACAACTCCCACTGCTTGTTGTATCGTTCTCGAGTTGAGTTTTGGAACCACAAGACCTTCAAAAACCAGAAAAAGATTTAGTTTTTATCATTTTTGTGCAGAATAGAAGACATCACCTTTGTAAAACAAGAAAAGCGAAAGCGCGGTTTCATACCCACAAGAAGCTCTTTAGCATTGGGCTTGGTTTCACCAAACATCCAAGCAAACGAAACTGCCATGACGGCGATAAGAAACGCGAAAAGGGCCTCTAACTTCCTCACACCGTAGTTTTCGAGAAACAGAAAGATGAAACTGTAATCAACACCAAAAGAAACAAAACAAATGAATTACATAATGCATTCAACAAGCTGTTATAACATAAATCACACAGCCCATTAAACACAAGCAGAAAAACAAAACATGACAAGTTAGTGAGTTACTGAAACAAACCATCACAAAATCCAAGATAAAGCACCCATCTTTACTACAGAAATAAGAACAAGAACCATAAATCTTTATCCTAACAATGTGAAAGATCCGATTTTGACCAAAACCCAAAACCAAAATCAAAATATGAGGCATTCCCAATAATCTGTACTTAAGAAATTCCATACTTTGCCTCGTTGGTCGACAATAATCTGTACTTTAGAAATTCCCCACAACAATCTCAACTTTCGACGTATTGGCCGACAATGAACTTTTTAACTTTCAAACACTTTCAGTTTTGAAATTGGGTTAGTTTTCGGTTAACAAAAGTTTATTGTCGGCCAATAGTTTGAAAGTTGAAACTGTTAGGGTGAATTTTTTAATTACAGATTATTGGCGACAAACGATGCAAAATTTAGATTATTAAAATCTCATTCCTTTAAAAAGGTCAAATTTTGAGAATACCCTGCCATATTAATATCTTGCAATTTTCCATAAAACTGTAAAAAATAAAAATAAACCCTCAAATGCACTAAAACCCATACTAATTTAACCTATCACAAACCACAGGAATCTAATTCAATAAGAGTTCAACATAAATCCCAAATAACTAACTACCACAGACTGTCAAAAACCAACCAATACCAATCAGATATTGTCTTTTTAAAAAAAAAATCAAATTTTGAAGAAATCCCTGAAATATAAAAATAAAACTGCAATCAAATATGACATCTCTTGCAAATTTCCATAAAAACTGTCAAAAAAATTCTAATCTAAAATGCCCTAAAACCCATACTAATTTAACCTATCACAAACCACAAGAACCTAATTTAATCAGTGTCCATCTTTAACCCCAAATAAGCAACACAAACTGTAAAAAAAAAAAAAACAACCAATTAAGATAAAATAAAAAAAAACTTTTTACCAACACAAACAATCAAAAGGGTATTTACAAAAAAAAAAAAAAAAAAAAAAACAACAACAACAACCAATTAAGATATAAAAAAAAATATTTTTACCAACACAAACAATCAAAAGGGTATTTAAAAAAAAAAAAAAAAAATTATACCAATCAAAGGCAGTAATAAGAACACCAGCCCAAAGAGGGAGAAACCCATTAGTCAAAATCTTCAAGGCAATAGCACTACCAATAACCTCTTGAATATCAGCACCAATAAGAGCCAACTCAGCCATGACCCACAACAGCTTCCCAGCCCAATTAGGATACTCTTCTCTACAGAGCTCAGCCAGATGCCTCCCAGTAGCCACACCAAGCCGAGCCGATAACAGCTGAACCAGCAGCCCAATAGCAGTGGCCCATAACAATAACCATAGTAATGAGTAGCCTGCTATTGCACCTGCCTGTAGATCACCCTCTAAGTTACCCGGATCCAAGAATGCTATGGACATTAAGAACCCGGGTCCCGTGAATAACCAGAGCTTTCGCCATGAAAAGGGTGGGATTGTGTTGGTGTTATCGGTGTCGTGGGTGTCGATTATGTGGACTTTTTCTGTTGGGTCGTAGGCGGTTTCTGCAGGGGTGGGGTCGAGTAAGGGCTGGTGGTGGTGATGGTCGGAGGACATGGTGGTTTGTGGTGGTGGTGGTGGTCGGAGGAATTTAAGGAGAGAGGGGAGGTTGCGTTATTCGTGTGTGTGTGTGTGTGTGAAGATACTTTTTTTTTATCGGTGGAGAAGATGTGGGGAATGGATTATTGTAGCACTATATATAGAGAGAGAAAAGGAATGGTGAAGATGTGATGTGGTTTTCATATTTTATTGTACCCCTTTTAATGTTAAAATTTAGGCTTGTATTAATTTGACATTCCTAATTTATACTAGACTATGATGTTGTAACAGGTCGGCTGTTAATTGACAGTCGTTGTGTTACCACAAAAGCAGAATTCTTTAGCGTAAGATACGTTGGGATGAAAACTTGGGTGGGTTGGGATTCAAACCGACAACCTCACAAGGCCTAGTTCAAATCCTTTATTGTCATAATCTACTTAAAGTAACTCAAGTAGGGATCGAACTTTGGTCGCTCGGTTTCTCTCTGAAGAGGAGGAGAAAGAGAAGAGGAGGTGTATGATTTGACGATAAATACATATATTGATAATCACGTAATATGTTAGGATTTTTAGACATAAAATAGCCATACAATATTTAAGTTAATGTTCGTTTTTATTATGTAATTTTTCTAATAATATATTAACTTATAGAAAACTTATTTTCTATCTTAAATAAAAAAAATAAAAAGTATTTATGTTTTTCCATGTAATAGATGTTGGTATTGATTTATTTATAAGATAAGTTGGTTCTAAAGTGAATTAATATCATTATCAACTAAATATATAATGTATAAAAAAAACAACTACATTACAAGCCTTAGGTATAGATAACTTCAAATATTAATTAAGTATAAAAAATAAAAAAGTTCAAAAAGCATTCCTCTAGACAGGAAATTTGTTAAAAACAAATTTATGAAATAATATGAAACAAGTTAAAAACAAAAAATGGTCCAACCTATTCATGAAATAAGTTTAAAGAAGGTTCAACAATAAAGCACTGAAATCCATCGATTTAACTAATACGTTGTAAACCGAAGTGGTGAGAGGTTCGGTCTCTGTCACCTTATAAAGTTTTGTTACATTTCTATTAGAATAGAAAGGTTTTTAGAAAGATACAAATTAACTAAGTTTTAGTTATCGCTATCTCTATCTATAACTTGATTATATGCATGTTTCACCACTAAATCTACATCCTATCCTATATAAAAGATATTTGTGTACGTCATCTTTTCCTTTTCTTATTTGAAGCCACAAATCATAACCCATCATTTTCTATTATTATTTATTGCAATTGCAATTGGAATAGTTGCATCATTCCGAATTACTTTCTTTTTTTGTATAGTATGAATAACTTATAAATAACTTAATATGGTGTAGTATAAATATCAACTCAGAACTTCTTTCATTACGAAAGATGACAACACATACAGAAAGCTATATTACTGTCCAATGTGTTATATTGCATCTCTTCCATAATCCACTACCACTAGTTACAAATTAAACACAAGGAATATATATAAGCTCAGAGGCACAACTTCTTTAGAGCCTGAGGGGCCCCGGCCCCCATCAATTTTTTACGCAGTGGTGGAATTTTACGATTTTCGTCGGCAAATTGAGTCCGGTCCCTACCGATTTGATTTTCCGGCCACAACGATCGAAAAAAATTAAGTCTATAGCTCCCACCAATTCAAGAACCAAGCTTCGCCACTATATAAGCTTATGAAATAATTTACCATGTACTACGTTTTTCGTTCTTAGAAATAAATCATTTGTATTTATTTAGCATATATAGATTACAACAATAATATAAATAGAATTATAGAAGTGCATATCTCTATTCATGAATATTATATCAAAATCAAAGAGTTTTTTTGAGTGGGCCGTGTGACACCCAAATATTCTTCCGTAGCCTCAAAATTCCGTTAATAATTTTTCATTGACGCTATCTTTTTAATTATTTGTTGAAATGTTGTGTCCTTATACCCTAAGTTACAGAAATCGTCATCTCTTAATAATTTTTTTTAATAATTCTCCTTCAACTTCCATCACCCATATCTGATTTTTATACGTATACTGTATACATGTAATAATAATGTATCTTTATTTTTTGCTTACAGTTTAAAACCATGTTCTTATACCCGTAATATACAAACGTGTATGATATAAATTAGCATGCTCATGGTTCGATTCAAATCAACAATCTGTTTGGCATTCTGGTTAGTTTTCTAAGATGTTAACCAACAAAGTCAATGTTTGAAAACGGACCAAATGATTCGATTTATGGTTTAGCTAAAAGCCTATTTTGTTTGAAATACAACCAATCACACACACATGTGTGTGCGCGCGCACGTATATGTAAAATTGTTTTTTTGTGTTAAGAAACCATGTGTAACAACACGATTTGATTTGGTTTGCTTTTAATTTAGTAGTTTATACGGTTACCAATGTTTTGTCCCACTTAAGACCAAAACACCCTTAACATAAACAACATAAAAACACCTTAATTGACAATGGTGATGCCCTTCCCAGTTCCCATCCCCATCCCTTGGTTGTACTCCAAAATATTGTTGTTTTCCACATTGGTTCACCAACAATTGTATGTATGCTTTATTCTTATGTTTTGAGTAGGGATATGAACAACCTAGAAGGCTCATGGGTTATTCGAGATTAGTTTACTGAAAGCAAGCTAAGTTTAAACGAGTTCATCCTAAAATAGTATTCATTTAGCTAGCAAACTGCATATTAAATATTTTTATATAAAAAAATAATGATAAAGAAACAATGAGTTGAGTTTGAGTTGCAGTCACAAAGCATAAAACGTGCTAAGCTCAAGCTTGAGCTCTCGTAATCTAAATAAATCGAGTTTAAGTTTTGACAAACTCCATCTTCTCTTGTTTATGTCCATAGTTGTAACCACCTTTATGTCGTTATAATCTAATGGACACTTTGAAGGCTTTGTTAAAGTAATAGTCTTTTCTAAACTCATGTTCAAATCATTTAAATAAATATTTAACGAATCTCTAGAAATAATAAGTTTAAAACGTGACTTTCATAACATAGGACAAAAGATTTATGAATTAAAAAAGGATAAAAACAAAATTAACAAAAATACTATAATGATAGGATTGGTGTGGACCATGGAGTTGTAGAATAAAATTCAATGCAATCAGGCTCATTGGGAGCCGTGGTTAGCGTAATAATAAAAAATTGAATTCAGTCAGTACGTTTAGCCGTCGACTAGGGCGTGTGTGGCTCGCGAGCGAGCGTGTGCCGGTAGGACCCCGTCACGTGTTAACACAAAGCTTTCTTGCTACCTAACAATTTCGACTCAGACAAACGTTGGTGGTATGGGTTGGTTACATGTATGATATATCCAAAATTTACCTCCTTATTTATAATCTATAACTAGTGTTACAGAGGTTCCCGCGTTTCGCTGCGGGGGCATCAATTTTGTGGACATTAGAGATAACATTAGGTAACTATCGTAATAGAAATGTTAACTTTACCGAAGAAATGCTTTGTTGCTAATATAACTTTATTTTAAATTGATTTTATACTTTAACGTTATGAAAATGTATACAGTGTTAGTGTTGGGAATCATGGTATCGTATACACAGCGGAAGCGGTTTATATTTATTAGAAAAATCGATTATATACATTATATAATATTAGCCGATTTACATGTATAAATATATATTTAATTTTATTAATCCGATTAATAAAATATTCCCAATCAGGATCTCAGTTAAACGCGTATAAGCAAATAAATAATAAAACAACCATAGGGGGTTTAGTAATCAACCTTTGATGACTACACCGGAATTGTAACACGCGGGTTACAATGAATCCTCGCTAGTAGGAAGTTCACACCGTGCACGAACCAACCGGGAAGCAACGCTTGTAAGAAAGAAGGTGGTTGTTTGTGGTGGTTGATCGCCGAACCAAAAGAAAGAAGGCGGCGGCCCTTTCTTTAAGGGTGGCGGCCGCAGGTTTCTTAGAGAGGAGGCAAGGGTAGATTGTTTTGATAAAAGGTGTGATTAGGGTTTACTCCTTAACCCTCCTTTTATAAGACAACAATTTGAAATAAACCCCCTTGCTAAATATCTTAATACTTCTTAATATTAATCTTATTAATATTAAGTCCCTCAAGACTAAAACAATTATTATTTCATAAATAATAATCCACCAACGCGTGAACTTATCTGATTCGTGTATCAACGTGTAACTCTTCGGATCGTACCGGGTCGGGTTACGTTGACCTCGACTTTTAATTACATCGGACATACCATATGTCCAACAATTAGTACCGCTATTAAGAAAATATGTGTTCGATTCTTCACAATATAGAAAATTACTAATCTTTTAGTACCGAAATTACTGGCTTGGTACAAGTACCCGGTATCAAAAGCTAATCCCTAAAAAAAAAAAAAAAAAAAAAAAAAAAAAAATGCTCAGCTCCTAAGTAAATAAAATATCATTGATGTATGCTTGCAAATTTACATAATAATTATTATGTTGTTACTATTATATGGGTTAAAATAAAAACCAAAAGGGAAATGGAACTAAAAGTAACATGAAGGGCAGGAAGATCGAACTTGTGACTAAGTTTAAGAAGCAAACACCTTAACCAACATTACTATTATATGGGTTAATAAAAACCAAAAGGGAAATGGAACTAAAAGTAACATGAAGGGCAGGAAGATCGAACTTGTGACTAAGTTTAAGAAGCAAACACCTTAACCAACATTACTATTATATGGGTTAATAAAAACCAAAAGGGAAATGGAACTAAAAGTAACATGAAGGGCAGGATGGGTTAATAAAAACCAAAAGGGAAATGGAACTAAAAGTAACATGAAGGGCAGGAAGATCGAACTTGTGACCTAAGTTTAAGAAGCAAACACCTTAACCAACAAACCAACTTGAAATTTGTTTATTTTGTTGTTCAATAATATATATGTAGAAAGTTAAGCTTTATAAAAAATATAAAAATAATGAGAGATAGTGGATGCCACATTGCATCCACCAATTTATTAGCTCATGTTATCATTTGGACACTATTAAAGTGTTTAAAGTATATATAATAATAATCATTTATAAAGCATGTGTTAGTAAATAATTTTATTTAGTATATATACCAAACAATGGTCGTCTCTAAAAATTTTAAAATGTATTTAGCAGGGGTGGACCTAGCTTGTTGCTAGGTTTCGTGCCCGCTGCATCTCAGGTTTTCACGCGTAGTGGAAATTTTTATTTTATTTTTACGATTTTTTTGAAAACATTACTACTAAAATAAAATTTACGTTACAACTAAAATTTAATTTACGTTATTGCTAAATGAAATTATACGTTACGACATTACGTTACTTGAAAAAATATTTATCGAACTAGAGTAATTAATACTAAGCTCAACTAAATTAACCTTTATATCGATCAAAATTAACCAATATAAACCCAACAAAATAACCCAACCCAAGAAAACAATTAATACTAAACCCACCCCAACCCAATCCTTAAGACCCAAAGAATGAAAGAAAAAAAAACGAAAAAATTAGTCCTTCTCTTCTGACTTCTTTAGTAGAGCAGTCCCCCACCCCAAAACCCTACCCACAAATAAGGGCAGTGTATGTGAGGCGCGCGCCTCAGGCCAATTTTTGCCTAGATGTGCTCCTCAGCTACACTTCATATATGTTGTGCGCATCAAACACATAAGGCGACCATCCGACCCATGCTCAGGGCCGGCCCTGCACATACAATTAAGAATCATGTATAACTAAGACAATCTAGGATCCCCGCATTGCGACGTGACCGTTAAAAGGGAAAAAATAGGCATAAAATATTGAACCACGCGCACACGTTATGACGTGTAGACTCACAAAACTTAGACTAGAACATAAAACAAAAAACACTAAAAAGAGGAAAAGTATAGTAGCCCCAGATTTAAAGGTAAAAAAGTGTTGTGATTAATTTGTAAAATATGTAAAAGTATTGGGGTTAACTAAAAATACTATAGATTGAAAAAGACCAAAAGTAGATACAACCCACAAAGATAAATGTAGAAACCATGATGCACAGCAAAGTTGTAAGTTACTATTATCTATACTACTATATAATGCATTATAGATGAACAAAATAATTTAACTTTTTAGAGGAGAACATCGTTGTAATTTACCACACATTAATACTCCCTCCGTCCCTATTTAAATGTCTATCTTTTCATTTTTCGTTGTCTAAAATTAAAAATAGAAATGTAATTTTCAGTTTTGTCCATAAAAGACAAAACACAATCACCACTTTTGAGGATATTATTGTTATTTTAACACATACTAACAAAAGATTTCTTAAAATGTGTGTTTTTGTACCCACGACATTTAAATGTGGACGAATGGGGTACATTATTGAATATAAACTTCTAATTAATTAATACTTTATTTAATAAACTTCAACTTTAATTAAATGAACAAAATGCATTTTCTCAACAATAATTTTTATACTTATATAAATACAAAAACTAGGTATAAATACACATAATTACAAAACAAAATTAAAGAAATTTATAAAAACAAAATAAGTAATAATATTATGTTATTATATATAACTAAGAAGCAAATAAATAGATTTAAAGTTATCTATTTATAAATACCATACCCTTGACACAACACATAAAAATGAAAAAAATTATATTCTTTAAATTAAAATAACATTATTAATTATATGTAATAAGAGTAATTTATTTAACAGTTTATCAAATGCATTATATTATTTAATATGATATGTAATAATATTAAGTTATTAAACAGCTTATCAAATGTATAAAATATAAAACTTGTCGAGTAAATTCAACTATAGATTATACTTCTTTTTGCACTGACGGTCCTAAAAAGCATTGTATTGCTTGTTAGGAAAATTATGTAAAAGATTACCATTGCACTGAATATAATTTGAAGGTACATGAGGAGAAGAGCTCGTTGCAATTGTTACTGGATATTCACGTTGGTTCAAGTTTTCTATTCGTGCTTTTGAATACTTGAAATTGTTGAGACTAAATGGATGTTGAAGTGATGTTTTAAGAAACTTATATTTCAACTTCTTTGACAACAAAATAGAAAAAAAAAAGGCCCGAAAAGTGTCATGAGGAACATTGTATTGCTTGTTAGGAACATTATGTAAAAGATTACCATTGCACTGAATATAATTTGAAGGTACATGAGGAGAAGAGCTTGTTGCAATTGTTACTGAATATTCATGTTGGTTCAAGTTTTCTATTCGTGCTTTTGAATACATGAAATTGTTGAGACTAAATGGATGTTGAAGTGATGTTTTAAGAAACTTATATTTCAACTTCTTTGACAACAAAATAGAAAAAAAGGCCCGAAAAGTGTCCATTGCATTAACTTAGCCTAGAGATAACCTTTTTTTCTCAAACCAATGCGGGTTGAAAACAAGTTTGGGTCCTTTTAAGAAGGAATAGAACCGGTTTTGGGCAAATCGGCACGAGCTAGAAACCATGATGGAAATGAATAAACCAAACCTCCTAGAACCGACTCACATTGGGGGAAACGAAAGCATCTTTTTATTTTAACAATATTTAAGTCTTACATTTTTTTATTAGTGTTATTATTACTATTTCGTCTACATTTTCTTTTAACTTTCTTTCAAATTGGGTTGTCCCGCCGCTAGCGCAGGGTCAGTTCTAGTATAAATAAACTAGTATTTGTGTTTCAGTTCAAAACTTTTATGTAAACCCACAATGTATGTAACGACAAGGAATTTGAACCCCAAGGGAAAAAAACAAATACCGGTATCGGTAACGATGTTCTTCGATGATATAGGTTCGGTTTATCATGGTAAAAATCAGTTATGTTTGACTTGCTCGATTTCAACTTTTTTAATCGAAACATAGATAAAAATAAAAATATATATTATAAAATATTCGTTATTATTTGCAGGTATTTACGTGTGTAGTTAGATATATGTCACATTTTGGGGTTCATTGATGCTAATGAACATTTATTATATTAATGTATTTTGCTGAAATTTGAAACTTTTGCGTTTGGTAGAACTTGATGTTGGCTTGTAATTTATTGGGTTAAATTTATTTTGGATACCTTTGAAACCACTTAATGATATTTTAGACTATTGAGTATTGAAAGCTACAAATTAAATTTTCTTTTTTAAATTCAAGCCGAACCGAGCTAGCTCGGTTAAAACCAAGCCAAGCTCAAGGCTCGAGCTTAGATTTTTAGCTTGGTTTTAAATCCAAACGGGGCCAAAGTGGCTCAGCTAGTCAGCAACCCTAATTGTACTTTTATATGAGATTTGTTTAACCGTATTAAAAAGGGGTCCTCTTAATTGTAACATTTCGCATTTAATTCTATGTACGTTACGACAGTTATTAATAAAACGTCGAATTTTTTATCATTATCGTACCCTTTAAAAATATTTCGTGACGCGTTTGGACTCTTAGAACTATACTATAATTATATATTATTATTAAAGTGGGGAAATTAATGTAAAAAAATAAATGCCTGGGCCGGGGTTCGAACCCGTGCCCAAGGCCGGGTCACACAAACACAAGACATAACCAGCTGGTCTACAGCCTTAACTTGGTTTAAACTCTGACTGATATATATATATATATATATATATATATATATATATATATATATATATATATATATATATATATATTGTGTTTAGATGTGTAGTTGACTATTGAAAAGTCAACTGCGATCCAATCTCCCATAATTACACAATCAATCCGCGTTTTTAATCCCATTAAGGCATGATTGTTGATTGATAAGATTAACTCGCGTATTCATCACACATAATAATCACGAAATCATACCATAATTGTGCTCTATCACGCGTTATTATCTTTAAAACGGGTCAAACATACCAAAACGATCACACGGATGTTACCCTATAAATTGGGCACTCATTTTTCATCTACACTCGCTGAATACCCTTTCCCCTCTCTAATTTTTTGCTAAAAATCCCTTTACAAGCTCCAACCGTTCGCGTTTTTGACTTTGCGTTTGACCGAACAATTCGTCATCAAAAACAGTTTGTAAGTTCAATGTTATTGCTTGGTTTTGTTTATCGGCCCCCTGACAACAATAACCCCATGAATAATCGGGTTATTGTTCGTCAATTGTGATTATTAAAAAACCTAGGGTTCGACCCTTTGATTTGGGGATAAACACAATCTGCAGACCCCATTATTTATTTATTTCAGAACAAGATTCATCACCAACTGATTAGTAGATCAGTTGGTGTGGCTTCTGGTTGCTAAGACACGAACCGGCCATAAGGCCTGGGTTCGAGTCCCGTTTCTTTTTTTCTTATTCATTGAAAACAGAATAGAAAACATATATAATTAATTTCAAACCAAGATTATTCGTTCTCAGAGTCCAGACCAACTGGTCTGGGCTTGTGATTTAAAACCCCGACCCGGGTTTGACGCGGGTTCGACCCATAGCACATACAAACATTTTTTTACCCTTTATACTTATATATATACTAGGTTATTTTCCCGTGTGATACACGGGCTGAACAATTTAAGTTGTATAAAACATAAAAAAATAATAAACATAGATAATGAAAGAAATTACATACTGACGAATATTTTTTTTATAAATGAAGTATTTTTATTACATTTAACAATAAAAAATAAAATTAAAAACATTGTCTTTCTTAGAGTCATGGATTATTAGGGTCTATCCCTTTTCTTCGACATTAGCAAAAAGCCTCTTGTCGGGGATTTGCTCATCAAGTTCCTCACAACGATGCCGTTGCGCCTCAATACAAACAAACGAAACATATAATGCAGAAATTTATGTATAATAAAGAAGAGTTAAAAGAGGTATTTCCCTTCATTTATGTTCAATACTTATGGTCTATAATACCTTGATGTTAGCATGAACCAATTTTCCGGTTTAACTCTCCTTTGACCTTAGCAACACCACCACATCCTCTCTTTTTTAGTAGTTTTTTTTCACTAACTTTTAACAATAACTATCTTCCTAGTGCTCTTGATTCACCTGTTTCCAAACTTTTTTTTTTCACTAAATGCCAGCAATAACTTTTTCCCCATAAATGGTTTGCAACAAATTTGTTGGGCGATTTCCTAATTCTTGCAATAAACCAAACTCATGCCGTTTATTTATTTCATACATATAATATACAATAGAGTATATTCCAAACACGCGTATGCGATATATGCAGCTATATGTCAACTAAATACACAAATTGCACATCCTAAAAGAGTTGAAAAATGGTTGCATCAATGGAAATGGAATCATGTTATTAAGATTCTTGATATTAAGCTATGTGATTTACGAAATAATAGACATAATATAAACAGTTGACAGAGTCACAATGATCAGTGAAGGCATGTTCATAAACTGATGTACAATTGAACCAAGAGGCCTTATTCTCCATGTCAGCCAAAAACAATTTTGTCATCTTGGAAAAAATAATAATTTTAAGAACATGGATTTTTTGAACATACCAACTATTTTAACCCATAAAACCTCTTATGCCACTGTTCAAAAAATAGAAGTTACTCCTCAAATGATATATGATAACTTTTGTAATCAAATTTAACACACTACTTGATTATACTTGTGATGATCGAAATCACATTACTACCCGTTTTGAGTCTTTTAACCCATTACCCAACACGCCGGTTTTGCCAAAATGAGAGGAATTAAGCTTAGCTTGGAGTTCCATATCACCTGGAAGATAAGTGCAGGTACAATGCACAAACATTAAAAGTGCCACCAGTTGGTCGTATTTTCTGAAAAGAAGAACCTAAATAATAACGCGTATCTTGCTACGTCCCCCCCATACCAGATATTCGCCACACGTTGAGACATCATCTCCTTCTTAGAATCAAGATGCATGCCTGAAATGACATCTTTACTTTCTAAGGCTAGATATTGAACATTCATGTGCCACTCATCAACAACAAAGAAATGAAATAAAAAACCATCAAAACTGGAGCAAGCATGTACTTCATGAATGTTCAATCTAGCCTTAGAAAGTAAAGACGTCATCTACAAATTTAATAACTCCATGTCAACATCAAACTCAAATCTTCACACACATTTCATCAAACAGTTTATATGCAATTTAAAGTTCCCAAATAATAAACACATTTAGTGAAGAAAACACACATTATACACATCATATAAATTAGTAATAACAAAATACAACACTCAAATGCAATTAATGATAAATGCAAAGCACAACCAAAATTACGAAAAGAACAGAAACCTACAGATGCAACAATGCGGAACCCAAAAGAATAATAGCAAGCGACCACAAAAATAAATATAAAAAACAACTAAATAAACATAAAACTACCAACTGGATGCAAAAAAACAGTGGAAATCGGCCAAAAAGATCATAAAATCCGATAACCATGAAGCATCAAATCAAATGGAGACATAATAAATGAATAATCTAAACTTTCCATGATGATAGTATTGGAGACGACGATTGAACGAAGATTACCTATTCATGGATGATCCTTTTAGCTCTTAGGTTTTTCCAAAGGAAGAACAATGGTAAAAAATTAATGGAACATATACTGCCCATTTAATAGTTGAAGACTGCCTTGTTTGATGGAATGAAGATATGGATTTTAGGGTTTCTTGAGAAAAGGGAGTGAAACAATCGATGTCACCAAATCTAAGTATGAAGAAGAAGAAGAGGTGTAAATATGGGATTACAAATAAGTTTGTTTTTGAAGCCTTTGGCTGTGCCATAATAATTGTAACAAAATATTCACATTTTTCTCAAAACTGGTAATTGGAAATGAGCAGGAAAAAAAACTTAGAAGTCCTCAAAATGTGCCAAGTGTCCCACAAATGCTTTCATTTATATATTATAGTAGATTCACTATTATTTTTAAATATGGTTTTAAAATACTAAAATTGCTTTATAAATTCTACAAAAATTATTTTATGATCTTCTAATAGAAAAGTTTATCATACAATTTTTAGTTTTTCAAAAATCTTTTATTTATTATATATAATAAATATTACAAGTTTATTCTATTATAATTAAAAAATTTTATAAAAATATCAAAACGATTTTATAAAATTCCACAAAAATTATCCTAAACTTTTAGAACAATAAACATTCCAGAAATGATTTTTATTTCTGAAAAATCATTTATTTAATATTTTTAATCGATTTTGTGTTATTTTACTCATAAATAAATCATAATAAATCAATTTTTCGACATTTTTACATCAAAATTTTATATAAATTATTTCTGTTCGTTTAGAACAGAAATACAAATTTTAATTTAAAAATTCTTTAATTTTAATATTTTTAGATATTAAAGTTATATTTCGACAAAATAGAAATAAATAAGTTAAATAGTCAATTTTAAAGAAATAATTTTATAAAAATTATTTTCATACTTAAAACCTATTAACGTGATCACTCTTAATAAAAAGCCTACAAAAAGACTTTTGTTTATTTATTTATCGAATTTCTTTTATTTAATAAACAATTTAATTAATAATCAAACGAATACCTATCCCCAAATTCGAAACCCTAGAAAATATTTGTAGACTAGAAAGACTTAGACTTATTTATTACCTTAAATATAGGGTAATACTTGGCATCGTTGGGCTACACTTATTCTATTTTCACGAGACTTAACATTTTGCTAAGGTGAGTTTTACATAGCCCCTTTTCTATTTCACTATTTTGGGGTGAAACATGTTACAACATTCTATCTACAATTCAATCATAAAGTGTCTATGTGTTATTCTATGTTGCATTATGTCTTAAACATGACTAGGGTAAGCACAATATTCTAGCATAATCATTAACATTGATCAGCCGACGGTATACAATGATAGATCTATTGGACTGACAATCCCACCCGGATACGTGTACCTCCTACATAGGTAGCGTGGGTGATTGTTATCGAATTCATAACATAATCGAGTGAACCATGAGCGTATGGGATGGACCACAATATTCTAGTCACAAGGTTTGATTATGCACTCGATTTACCTGATAGTATGTTTTCACATATGGACTAGACTTGCCATGACACTTGAATTGTACAAGTTTTATTCAATTATCAAAACCTATGTAATTCTCACCAACTTTTGTTGACCCAAAAATATTTTCAAAATTAACATGTTTCAGGTAACAATGAAGCTGAGGCTTAGGGTATGCATGATGGATACTTTGGAGTTATTTGAAGTTATTTGTTTTATTTGATATTATGTATTTTGGGTTTTTAGACATCATTTCATTTGGATATTTATGTTATGAATAAATTATTTAAAATTTCAATATATACCATGTGCTACTGAAACAATCATCAATACGTGACATCCCGATGTTTTCGCCATCGGTTGGGGTGTTACAGATTGGTATCATAGCCTTGGTTATAGGGAATTAGGTTATTAGAAAAATAATCTAGACTATAACCTTAGGAATTTAAAACAGTACTTGCTTCTCTTACTTGTAACCCTAATTGCTTCCTTAATCCTATCCCTATCCTAAGCCTTTACAAGTTGACTGCTCTTATTCGTCTGCTGCAATCCTGATCCACCATTAGATTAATAGGACAAAATCCTCAGGCTTAGCCTGAACCACCTTGAGATCTCGTCGAAGTTCTAGATTTTAATAACGAACACGTGCAATCTGGAAGGGTGAACGCCTGTATTCTGAGTCTTCTGTCTAGGCTGGCATTGCGCATATATCCCAATCAGACGAGGGACCCGGATGCCTACCTGGGAATTCTCGGGATGAGTGTTCACTTATAGGCTAAAGCATGCCTTCACTATGTTATTAGAATCTAGAATCATTGATAAGTCAACGTTTTCGTTTATTCGTTTTAATTAATGGATAAATGATTACATTCCTTATATTACCTCATTCATTTCATTGTGTCTCATACAGATCATGCCTCCACGTCGCAGCACTTGCAATAACAGTGGTGGAAATCATGAGGAAGGGAGCAGCAACCACAACCATAACCACGACACTAACCACAACAATGGAGGTGATGCCCAACTGGCTGCGATCATTTCTCAACAAATGGCGCAACAGATCGCAACTCTGGTTCCTAATTTACTGGCTCAAGTCATCCAAATGAATGGAAACGGCAATGGAAATGGAAACGGCAATGGAAACCACAATGGGAACGGGAATGGAAACGGGAATGGTCTCCCAGCCTGCACTCTCAAACACTTTAATACCTGTAATCCTCCTAAGTTCAGTGGGGATGAAGGAGCTACTGGTCTCCTACAATGGTTCGAGGGTATTGAGAATACCTTTATTAACAGTGAGTGTCCCGATAACTTTAAGGTCCGTTATGCTATGAGTGTTCTTCACAAACGAGCACTCACTTGGTGGAATGAGGAAAAGCACACCCGCGGAGCTGAAGTTGCACTTGCTATGACCTGGGATCAAGTCAAGGAGATAATGAAAGCTGAGTTTTGCCCACGTAACGAGGTTAAGAAATTGGAGGACGAGTTCCACACCCTTGCTCAGGATAGTGGGGAAAACCTTGCTTATAATACCCGCTTCCATGAGCTCAGTTTGTTGTTGCCCCATAAGATCACTCCCCTATCCGTAGCCATCGAGAAGTATATCGGTGGTCTACCTATGCAAATTCAGGACACGGTATGGGGAAGGAATCCTGCCACCTTGGAAGAAGCCAAACGTTTAGCGGCTACACTGACTGACAATCACGTGAAGAATGGTACTCTGTTTCGCAAAGGTGCTAAGAAAGATGTGAACAAAGCTACACCAGAGCCGGCTAAGGAGATTAAGACTGAACACTCTGTTAACAAGAAACGTAAGGCCCGCAACTTTACAGTGGTTGCCACCCCTGCACCCAATAAGAAGCCATACACCAGACCTCACCCTTTGTGCAACACTTGCAAATACCATCACCCAGCTCAGGTGCCATGTCGTTTTTGCACTAATTGTCAAAGGTATGGTCACCTTGTGAATATCTGTCGAGCTCCTCCTGCTAATGGCCCTGTTGCCCAAAATAACCCAGCCAGAAATGCCCCAGCTCCCAACCAACAAAACAATAGGCCTGCTCGTGGTCAGTGTTACGAGTGTGGCAGCCCAGACCACTATATCAATGCCTGCCCCAATCGTAACCAAAACCAGAACCAGAACCAGAATCGCAATCAAAACCAGAACCGCAACCAGAACCAAGGTGCTCGAGGTCGCGCATACAACCTCAATGCTAATCAGGCCCGCGACAACAACGAGGTGGTTAATAGTACGTTTCTCGTTAATAACCACTATGCTTCTATATTATTTGATTCGGGTGCTGATAAGTCATTTGTATCACTAAAGTTTGAACCCTTACTTAACTTACCCCAAACTAACCTAGAGGAACCCTTAGTGGTAGAGGTAGCTAATGGGAAGTCTATCTCAATCGATTCTATTATACGTAACTGTGTGTTGAACCTTGATGAACATACTTTCTCTATCGATCTCATTCCTATGCATCTTGGAAGCTTTGATGTCATAGTAGGCATGGATTGGTTGTCAACCCATCGTGCTGAAATCCTATGCTTTGAGAAAGTTATTCGCATTCCTCTCGAATCTGGTGATATTTTGAAGATCTATGGTGAGAAGCCTTATGGTGAGCTTAAACTCATGTCTTGTATTACTGCTCAAAAATACTTACAAAAGGGGTATATGGCTTTCTTGGCTAACGTGATAGAAAAGAAAGACAAGGGCAAAAGTATCCAAGCCATCCCAATCATTCGGGACTATCCTGAAGTCTTTCCAGAGGATTTACCTGGTTTGCCTCCTGCTCGACAAGTTGAATTTAGGATCGACCTTGTTCCTGGTGCAAATCCTGTCGCCAAAGCTCCTTATCGTCTTGCACCCTCTGAGATGCAAGAACTTGCCAGTCAACTGCAGGAACTTTCTGATAAAGGTTTCATTCGCCCCAGTTCTTCTCCATGGGGAGCCCCTGTATTGTTCGTCAAGAAGAAAGATGGATCTCTTAGGATGTGTATCGACTATCGTGAACTCAACAAACTCACCATCAAGAATCGTTATCCCTTGCCTAGGATTGACGATCTTTTCGATCAACTTCAAGGAGCAACCCACTTCTCGAAGATTGATCTTCGTTCTGGTTATCATCAGCTTAGAGTTCACGAAGAAGACATTCCCAAGACAGCCTTTCGTACACGTTATGGTCATTATGAATTCATGGTCATGCCATTTGGATTGACCAACGCTCCCGCAGTGTTTATGGATCTAATGAATCGGGTTTGTAGACCCTACCTTGACAAATTCGTGATCGTCTTCATTGACGACATCTTGATTTACTCAAAATCAAAATCCGATCACGAACAACATCTTCACTCAATCTTGGGTCTCCTAAAGAAAGAACAACTGTATGCCAAGTTCTCGAAATGTGAATTTTGGCTTAAGGAAGTTCAATTTTTAGGACACGTCATCAATGAGAACGGAATTCATGTTGATCCCGCAAAGATCGAAGCTGTCAAAGATTGGAGTGTTCCTAAAACTCCAACTGAAGTCTGTTCCTTCCTTGGTTTGGCTGGTTATTATCGTCGATTCATTGCCAACTTCTCCAAGATCGCTGTTCCTCTCACTGCCTTAACTCACAAGGGTAAACCTTATGAGTGGGGACCAAAACAAGAGGAAGCATTTGAGACTCTTAAGCTGAAACTTTGTGAAGCTCCCATCCTGTCTCTACCTGATGGTAATGATGATTTCGTGGTCTATTGTGATGCATCAAACCAAGGTCTTGGTTGTGTTCTCATGCAACGAGGCAAGGTTATTGCTTATGCGTCTAGACAGCTCAAGACCCACGAAAAAAATTATACCATCCATGATCTTGAATTGGGCGCCGTTGTCTTTGCTCTTAAGATTTGGAGACACTATCTTTATGGAACCAAATGTGTGGTTTTCACGGACCACAAAAGTCTCCAACATGTCTTCGACCAGATAAATCTTAACATGAGGCAACGACGTTGGGTTGAGTTACTTAACGACTATGATTGCGAGATTCGCTACCATCCTGGCAAAGCGAATGTTGTGGCTGACGCACTCAGCCATAAAGAGCGCATCAAACTTCATTGTGCGAGAGTTCGTACTGATCTTCAGGATCGTATCCTCCAGGCTCAACATACTTCAGTCACCCAAGGTAACATGTACGAGGAAATGTCTAGTGGTGCTGAGACTCAACTTGAAACCAAACCTGATGGTCTACTTTATTTTCTCAATCGACTTTGGATTCCTGACCGTGATGATCTTCGTACTTTCCTTATGAACGAGGCTCATAAGTCTCGTTATTCTATTCATCCTGGAGCTGACAAGATGTACCAAGATCTTTGTTATTCGTATTGGTGGCCTGGTATGAAGAAAGATATCGCTCTTTTCGTTGCAAAGTGCCTTACTTGTTCAAAGGTCAAGGCTGAACATCAACGACCATCTGGTATGCTTGAACAACCAGTAATTCCTGTATGGAAATGGGAGAGCATAGCAATGGACTTCATCACTAAACTCCCTCGTACACCCAAAGGTTTTGACAGCATTTGGGTAATCGTTGACCGTCTAACCAAGTCAGCCCATTTCTTACCTATTCGTGAGAAATATTCTGTGGAAAGGTTAGCGAAGATGTACCTGTAACACCCCAACCGATGGCGGAAACATCGAGGTGTCATGTATGAATGATTGTTCAGTAGCTCATGGTAATACATATGCTTAAATAATCATTTATTTCATTACATTATTGAATTACATTAAAGTCTTGAATGGAATCTAATATGTCAAACAAACAACGAAACTTCAAATAACTCCTCATGCTAGCTCTAGACTTCAAGCATCAATATTTCCTGTTGAGTTTGGAAAAATGGGGAGGGGGGGTCAACTAGAAGTTGGTGAGAATACATAAGCCAAGTCTAGCAATAAGTTTTAAAAGAATAAAAGTTTAGCAATTCATATGTCTAATGTAAGTTTAAGTCTACATGAATAAACAATAAGTATAGTATGCACATAATCAATCCTCGGACAAAGTTTAGGTCCATCCCGCATCCACGGTTCTCCTTATAAAGTTTAGGCCCATCCCGCATTCACGGTTCTCCTTATAAAGTTTAGGTCCATCCCGCATTCACGGTTCTCCTTATAAAGTTTAGGTCCATCCCGCATTCACGGTTCTCCTTATAAAGTTTAGGTCCATCCCGCATTCATGGTTCTCCTTATAAAGTTTAGGTCCATCCCGTATTCACGGTTCTCCTTATAAAGTTTAGGTCCATCCCGCATTCACGGTTCTCCTTATAAAGTTTGGAACGATAACAATCACCCGCGCTCCCCATACAAGATGGTCAATGAATCTAGGTGGGATTGTCAATCCAATAGATCTATCATTGTGTATTGCCGGCTTGATCAAGGTTAATGATTATGTAAGTTTAAGTTTAAGTCTAATAGTCTTTGTCTAAGTCATGAGGCATTAAAGTTTACAACTAGACATGTATGTAGAATTGCTTAAGTATAAAGCTTCAAGTATAAAGAATTGCATAAACAATGTTACGTAAACTCACTTGAAATTCACTGTGTAAGTATTAGCAAGTAGCAACAAGTCTGAACTTGGATTAATTGAACTCTTGTATCCTATTACAAATAAACGATGCCTTAAATTCTAATGCAAATAAGCTTGTTTTTGTTATGGTTGTAAAGATAGTTTATCCAACTACCTAGACACGTATTGAAAGAATACGTGTCTTAATAAGTGTATGACTTAACGAACCGATAGGACTTGGTTTTTGTTTCTCGAAGTGTGAGCGCATGTGTGTTCATTTAAAATTCATACTTTAAATAGTATTCCGAATAGCAACTTTTAATCATTTTAAAATGGCACGTTGGATAATAATATATGTATCATTAGCACAGCAAAAATAGAATTTAAATATTGTATTTATTGTTAAAATAATCAATTTGTGAAAGCGTGTTGGTTCGGAGATAATTCTATTTGTGAAAACGTAGTTTTTTTTTGTACAAATTCCTAGATTTGAACGCTCGATATGTTTCTTATGTTTTGTAAAAATTTGGGCAAAGTTTCCTCTGTTTTCGTAAGAAACCAGACAACGCAAGTCGTCTATTTTATCTCAAAAACATCAATTGTCCAAAACCCAAACACAAAACAATTTAACCAAGTTTGTACGCTACAAAAAGTTCAAGTGATTAAGACTATGGCAAGCGATAACTAAGAGTTTTGATAAGTAATACATATTCCTATAGTGCGATGTGTTGACGATTCGTATGAACATAAGATACTCACTATATTAATTTGTGTAAGTATAGTTTAGTTAATAGTTAATGTTCCAAAATAGAATAGTAAAACGATTAGTTAAAATGAGCATTTATAGCCATGTTTCGCCAACTATTATGTTGTGTATATATATCCTAACATATTTTCATATAACTACTTATAACGTTTAAAAGTTCGCAACTTGAATACATAGGTGCATAGACGTATTTATATTTAGATGTTAAGTATTTCGTAAGTACAAGTCGGTTCGGTTCGTTTTACACTTTTACATAAACATTTATATATACGAATGAAAATATGCATTTGACTATAAAAATATAACCAAAATAAATAAAACAAGACACGACGCGCGTTATACCTTCCCGATAGAATCCTGTACACGAAATGAAACGTACGCGCCACGAACTTCGTATCGATAAATCTGACCAGGTTTGACTGTTGACTAAAGTTGACCAAACCTTGACCGATGTTGACCGGGTCTCTCCACTGTGACTCGTGATTGACTCGAAATCCATAGAAACCAAACTGGACCATTTTTGCTGCACTGTTTCGAAAATAAAACAAACCAGAACCAGATGCGGAGCTTTGACCATTTACTAACCAACATTGAGACGAAAACCCACAACGAACTAAACCTCAAACCTGAACCGGAACTAACACCGCGACCCACTCCATAAACGAACACCACAAACTACAACCATGCTCGGGACTCAGGTCTGCCGCTAATGTGTAAGGATCATCCGATCAGTTTGTTTAGCGAGCTGCTTTAGGTGGGGAGTTTAAGGCCAGACCAAAAGTCGAGTCAGTTGGCTTAGTGATGGGGTAGAAGTATTATGTCGGAATCAATGGAAAAGGTCACGAGGGGATGGTGGTTGCTTGAAGGGGGCCGATGGCTCGGGTGGTGGTTGTAGGCGGCCGCCGCCGCTGCATCTGGAGTGAGAGAGGGATGAGAGATCGAGGGAGGAAAGGGTAGGATGGAGGAGCCGCTGTGAACCACCATGGGGTGGCGCCGTTGGTGTTTCAGCAAGAGATATGAGCAGAGTAAGGAGTTGGTGAGCTCATAGGGGTTCTTGTGGTGGTTGTTATCTAAAGGGAAAAGGAGATGACTTTATGTTGAGGAGGCTAGGGTTTTAAGTTGGTAGAGGAGTGAAGGAGAAGAAAGGTTAAGGAGTTTAAATAGGTAGGGTTTTGGTGTAGGTTAAGTGGTTGGATATACCGCGTATACGAACCCGTTACCGGTTTGGGTCTCGTTTATGAACTGGACCCGTTATCAATAACATAATTATTTCATAAGTTATATAACTGTAGTGCAAATTAAAACTAGCATTTGGACTATATATTTATATTTTTAGTCGCATTTAAAATTTACAAAGACAAGTGTCGGTTTACTAGTGTGTTATTACTTACGACGCGTTATTTGGCGAATTTAAATAATTTAAATTTATTACTGACTTAAGGATGTATTTTTTTTTTGTTAATGAGATAATATTGTTAACGAATTAACGCATCGTCTAATGAATAAAATATTATTTTTATATTATTCGAGAAACGATGGGTGTTACAGTCTCCCCTACTTTTGGGAACTTCGTCCCGAAGTTATTAAAAATACAGGGTTGAGTGTGATTGGGTAGAAATTAAGACAACTGTGGTTTGGAAAAATTTGGGTTAAGGCATAACATGAATTTATAAGTAATAGAATAATATGTTTCGAATAATTTGGGTAAGAGTTTTGATATGTGTGAGTTTGTTGACTATGGAAAGACTAAATGAATTACTAGGTAACTAGCGTTTATAATTGATTAGCTACCGAAAAACCTTGATAAAATTTCACACCACCTTAACGTACCTGTAAATTTATGATTACGCTCCGGACCGCAATCACCAATTTACCTTACATTAGGGTTTTGTGTCCTTCTATGATTCTAAACACACATGTAAAATAATGCAATATAATCTTGGGTTTGAGTCTTTGTATCAATGAGTCTAATAAATTTTTGTATCAAATTAAATGTATGATGTATCCAAAAATGAGTCCAACTGTTGAGCAGGAAAAAGACTTCTACCAGTCAATGAGTAAGAACCTCTACCAATTGTTGAGCAGGTGCGATAGTGTAACATTTCGTATTTACACTTGTACGTTACATCACCATTATTAATAAAAACGTCAAGTTCTATCGTTTATATTCGCATTTAGTTATTTTGTTGCATTTTTGGAAACCCTAATACTATATATATTTTATATATATATGGTTATGTTTTGAATAATTATAAAAAAAGGGTGCTTGGGCCGGGAATCGAACCCGCGCCCAAGTCGGCCCAACAACATCACAACACACACTAACCAGCTGGGCTGGCACTCTTGGTTGTTTCAAACCCCACTTAATTTCCTTTTAACCCGTCCAAGGTCTGTTCACAGTTGACATGGAAAGTCAATTGTGACAGCCTTTAACCATAATAATCAACATTAACTCGTAATTGATTCACGAATGGAATGGAAACACAATTATCGGCCACCTATGACTCACCAACACGTTGATTATCAATCAATTGATACCCAATTAACCTATTACGCGTTTGACATTCAATGTTTGGTCAACTCATACCATTTCTTCGATCCAGTGCTTAACACTATAAATTGATCGTTCACGAGCATTCCCAACTCGCCAATACATCTCTCTTAACCTCCAAATCTTCTTAATTATACTCTGTTTGTTCATCACGATCGCATTCTTGACTATTTGGTTTGACCGATCAATCGAGCTCGTAACAACTTTGTAAGTGTAATGTTTTTAGTGGGTTATGATCATCGGCATCCACACATCAATAGCCCTATGATTAATTGGGCTATTGATGTGTGAATCAAACAATTGCAGAAATTAGGGTTCGAATGTTTGAAATTGGGGATAAACTCGTTTTAGCGTATAGTATTTATTTTAATTAAAACAGAAATAATCACAACCACTGGTCTGGACCAAGTGGTTGTGACTAATGCTTGCCTCCTGAGCCACCCGGGTTCGAGTCCCGGCAATGGCGTTTCTTTTTTTTTTTTTCCCTTTTTCATTAATGCTTTATAAATCAAATAAATATATATAATACATTTAATCTTATAAATTCGTTTTTAATTATTAAAACCCTTTTATAAATTCTAAAAAAATTATTTTTAACTAATTTGATGTAAAAGTTTTACCCACAATTTTTAGTTTTCGAAAATTAATTTATTTAATATATATAATAATTAAATCAATTTTATTCTATTATATTTATAAAATTCCATTAAAATATCAAAACAATTTTATAAATTTCCACAAAAAATTATTCTGAGTTTGTATAATGATAAACTTTTCTGAAATGATTTTTAATTCTGAAAAATCATTTAGTTAATATTTTTAATCAATTTTTGTTAGTTTTAATCATAATTAAATCATAATAAATTCAATTTTTAATATTTTTGCACCAAAATTTTATACAATTTATTTCTGAATATTTGGAACAGAAATATAAATTTTAAACTAATAATTCTTTAATTTTAGTATTTTTAAATATTAAAGTTAAATTTTGACAATTTGTAATAAATAGAATTAATATTCTATTTTAAAGAAAATAATTTTATAAAAATTATTTTTATACTTCAAACACATTATTGTGAACATCCTAAATCCAAACTTTATAAAAAGACTTTCATTTATTTAATTATCGAATTTCCCTTTTATTTATTAAAACATTTTATTATAATTCAACAAATAGATATCCCCAAATCGAAACCCTAGAATATACTTATAGACTAGATAGACTTAGACTTATTTGTTGCCTTATACATAGGGTAATACTTGGCAATCTATTGGGCTACACTCATACTATTCCTCAATACCTAATACTACACCAAGGTGAGTTTACGTAACCATGTTTATGCGATTATTTATACTTGCAACATTTTATTTAAGCAATTCAACATGCATGTCTAGTTGTAAACTTTATTGCCTCATGAATTAGTCAACAACAGTTTCAACGAGTTTCAACATTACATAATCATTAGCTATGGCCAAGCCGGCGATACTCAATAATAGATCTATTGGATTGACAACCCCACCCGGATACGCGTACCTCCTACATAGGTAGCGTGGGTGATTGTTATCGTTCCAACATATTACTAAGGTGAACCGTAGATGACGGGATGGACCTAAACTAGTCGGAGGTTTGATTATGTCGATTCAACATATTATGCTTATTCATGTAGACTTAAACTTACGATAGACATATGAATTGCTAAACTTTTATACTTAAACTATTTGCTTAACATGGATTATGTATTCTCACCAACTTCTAGTTGACCCCCCCCCCCCATTTTTACAACTCAACAGGAAATAATGATGCATGAAGATTAGGGTATTTTCATGAAGACAAATTTGAAGTCTATGCTTGCTTGATCTTGTGATGTATTAGATTTCCACATTAAAAACTCATTATGTATTTCTATTTTTGGATATTTGCACTTTAAATTTATTTCAATTAAAATTTGGTTACCATGTGCTACTGTATACTCATTCTTACGTGACACCTCGATGTTTCCGCCATCGGTTGGGGTGTTACAGATTGGTATCAGAGCCTTGGTTATAGGGAATTAGGTTATTAGAAAATAATCTAGGCTATAACCTTAGGGACTTAAACAGCACTTGCTTCTCTTACTTGTAACCCTAATTGCTTCCCTAATCCTATCCTTATCCTATACCTTATATAACTCTAAACCTACATGTGACTACTCTTATTCGTCTGCTGCAATCCTGATCCACCATTAGATTAATAGGACAAAATCCTCAGGTTTAACCTGAACCCCCTTGAGATCTCGTCGAAGTTCTAGATTTTAATAACGAACACGTGCAATCTGGAAGGGTGAACGCCTGTATTCTGAGTCTTCTGTCTAGGCTGGCATTGCGCATATATCCCAATCAGACGAGAGACCCGGGGGAAACCATGAATGTGCGGGGATGCACAACGGGGGAAATGTGGATAGATCTATTGGGCCTTACAAACCCCACCCGACGGCTGGGAGCCGGGCGGGTGCATATTGTCTCTAATACTTTGGGGGTTACCGAGGCGTCGGTAATCCCGTCCGTCTGGGCTGGCTTCAAAACTTATACCGGTTTAGTAATGGATTCCCAACCGTAGTAGTAGCAACACTTAACGTCTAGCTAACGTTCTCATAACATAGTAGTAACGGATATGATCTTACCGAACTTATAACAACGCTTTTATAAAAGAAAACCTGTGAACTCACCAGCATTATATGTTGACATTTTTGGCATGTTTTCTCAGGTCGCTAAGGTAGCAGTCAATGGGCTAGGCGCACGAAGTCATGCACAACGTCTAATATTTTGAAGCATATTAAACAATGTTTTGTAAACAATGATATGTCTTTTGGTTGTAAACAAGAAATGCTTCCGCTGCTGGTTTACGGCTCAAAGCATGATATTTTGGTTTTAAAAATATATATGAATGCAAGTTTGTTGTATGTTTATTGTGATCGTTGACTGAGATCCTGGTGTGTCACGCGCCTCGCGGTAAAACCCTGCACGTGGAATTTGAGGGTGTGACTCGTGATTGACTCGAAATCCATAGAAACCAAACTGGACCATTTTTGCTGCACTGTTTCGAAAAGAAAACAAACCAGAACCAGATGCGGAGCTTTAACCGTTGACTAACCAACATTGAGACGAAAACCCACAACGAACTAAACCTCAAACCTGAACCGGAACTAACACCGCGGCCCACTCCATAAACGAACACCGCAAACCACAACCATGCTCGGGACTCAGGTCTGCCGCTAATGTTTAAGGATCATCCGATCGGTTTGTTTAGGAAGCTGCTTTAGGTGGGGAGTTTAAGGCCAGACCAAAAGTCGAGTCAGTTGGCTTAGTGATGGGGTAGAAGTATTATGTCGAAATCAATGGAAAAGGTCACGAGGGGATGGTGGTTGCTTGAAGGGGGCCGATGGCTCGGGTGGTGGTTGTAGGCGGCCGCCGCCGCTGCATCTGGAGTGAGAGAGGGGTGAGAGATCGAGGGAGGAAAGGGTAGGATGGAGGAGCCGCTGTGAACCACCATGGGGTGGCGCCATTGGTGTTTCAGCAAGAGATAGGAGCAGAGTAGGAGTTGGTGAGCTCATAGGGGTTCTTGTGGTGGTTGTTATCTAAAGGGAAAAGGAGATGACTTTATGTTGAGGAGGCTAGGGTTTTAAGTTGGTAGAGGAGTGAAGGAGAAGAAAGGTTAAGGAGTTTAAATAGGTAGGGTTTTGGTGTAGGTTAAGTGGTTGGATATACCGCGTATACGAACCCGTTACCGGTTCGGGTCTCGTTTATGAACTGGACCCGTTATCAATAACATAATTATTTCATAAGTTATATAACTGTAGTGCGAATTAAAACTAGCATTTGGACTATATATTTATATTTTTAGTCGTGTTTAAAATTTACAAAGAGAAGTGTCGGTTTACTAGTGTGTTATTACTTACGACGCGTTATTTGGCGAATTTAAATAATTTAAATTTATTACTGACTTAAGGATGTATTTTTTTTTTGTTAATGAGATAATATTGTTAACGAATTAACGCATCGTCTAATGAATAAAATATTATTTTTATATTATTCGAGAAACGCTGGGCGTTACAGTACGTGAGTGAAATTGTATGTCGCCATGGTATACCTTTGGACATTATCTCTGATCGTGATGGTCGTTTCACCTCTCACTTTTGGGATTCTTTACAAGACGCTTTTGGTACCAAGCTAAACCTGAGTACTGCTTATCACCCTCAAACAGATGGTCAGACCGAACTAACCATCCAAACACTTGAGGATATGCTCAGGGCATGTGTCATCGATTTTGGTGGCGCATGGGATTATCATCTTCCCTTGGTCGAGTTTTCATACAACAACAGTTATCATGCCAGCATTAACATGGCTCCTTTCAAGGCACTCTATGGTCGTAAGTGTTGTTCACCTATCTGTTGGACTGAGGTTGGTGAAGCCCAGATCACTGGACCTGAACTGATCCAGGAAACCACAGATAAAATCCAACTCATCCAGGATAATCTTCTCAAGGCTAGAAGTCGACAGAAGAGCTATGCTGATAAACGTCGAAAGCCCTTGGAATTTCAAGTCGGGGACCTTGTACTTCTTAAGGTATCTCCTTGGAAGGGAGTAATTCGCTTCGGTAGAAAGGGAAAACTAGCTCCTCGATACGTAGGCCCATTCAAAGTGCTTGACAGGATTGGAAAAGTGGCTTACAAACTTGATCTTCTACCTGAGTTAAGCAATGTTCACCCAACTTTTCACATTTCAAATCTCAAGAAATGCTTAGCAGATGAGAACCTCCATGTCCCTCTTGAAGATGTGCAGATCGATGAAACTATGCACATTGTCGAGAAACCTGTTGAGATCGTGGATACTGGAGTCAAGAAACTCAAGCGCAGTCGCATTCCGATCGTTAAGGTCCGTTGGGAATCTAAACGAGGTCCAGAGTTCACTTGGGAACGCAAGGACCAGATGAAGTCTAAGTACCCACATCTTTTCCCACCAGACTCTCCAACTCCAACTTCGGGACGAAGTTCCTAAAAGTAGGGGAGACTGTAACATTTCGCATTTAATTCTATGTACGTTACGACAGTTATTAATAAAACGTCGAATTTTTTATCATTATCGTACCCTTTAAAAATATTTCGTGACGCGTTTGGACTCTTAGAACTATACTATAATTATATATTATTATTAAAGTGGGGAAATTAATGTAAAAAAATAAATGCCTGGGCCGGGGTTCGAACCTGTGCCTAAGGCCGGGTCACACAAACACAAGACATAACCAGCTGGTCTACAGCCTTAACTTGGTTTAAACTCTGACTAATATATATATATATATATATATATTGTGTTTAGATGTGCAGTTGACTATTGAAAAGTCAACTGCGATCCAATCTCCCATAATTACACAATCAATCCGCGTTTTTAATCCCATTAAGGCATGATTGTTGATTGATAAGATTAACTCGCGTATTCATCACGCATAATAATCACGAAATCATACCATAATTGTGCTCTATCACGCGTCATTATCTTTAAAACGGGTCAAACATACCAAAACGATCACACGGATGTTACCCTATAAAATGGGCACTCATTTTTCATCTACACTCGCCGAATACCCTTTCCCCTCTCTAATTTTCTGCTAAAAATCCCTTTACAAGCTCCAACCGTTCGCGTTTTTGACTTTGCGTTTGACCGAACAATTCGTCATCAAAAACAATTTGTAAGTTCAATGTTGAGTAAATTGCCAAAATGGCCCCTCAGGTTTGGCCCAGATTGCTTGTTTGGTCAGTTATCTTTTTTTTCTGCCAAAAGCACCCCTCACAGATCGAAAATTGCCATTTTGGCCCATATTTAACAGAGTTTCTAACGAAGAAGAAAAACTCAGTTAAGTCTGAGGGGTAATTTGGGCAATTAACTCTATTATTTTTTTTAAAGTTAATAACCCCCTTCTCCTTCCTTTGGCAGACCTAACCCCACCCTTTTTTCTCTCTAAACCACCACCACCACCACCCTTCTTCACCATCCACCACCCTCTACCACCACCACCACCCTCCACCACCACCTACTAACAGATCTAAACAAAAAACAAAGCCTGATTTACAAACCCATCTGAACTTCATCCCTTTCAAAATCCCCAAACTCCATCTTACACCCAACGCACGGCGGCTCTTGTTTTGTCCGGCGGCCGGAACCGCCGCCGCCTTTTGTTTCATAACCCCAATTGCTTGATCACCTTTATTATTATTAAACACAAAATCAAGAATTTAAATTTGGGGGTTTCGATTGGCAATCATTAAAGATAACAATAAAGAAACAAAACCCATTAATTTATATATAAAGAAGATGGATTGATACCTCTGTTTTGTTCTTGAAGAAGATGATGACGAGAGCATGCCATCCCACCTTATTAACTTATTATAGATCTGCTTGCTTGATTATGAGATGGCCGGGTCTTCATTTGCTGACTGTAGTATCAGTTCTTGTGAAGCAAAACACAAGATAAGATAAGATGACGATGATGAGACAATGGGCTGTAAACAATCCAAAGTTGATGATCTGCCATTGGTGATACGTTGTAGGGAACGAAAGAGATTAATAAAGTCAGCTGTGGATTATCGATATGATCTGTCTTCTTCACATCTGGCTTACTTCCATTCTCTTAAAGATATTGGTATTAATTTATATATAAAGAAGATGGATTGATACCTCTGTGGGGGTTTTGGGAATTAGGGTTAGTATGCTTTGAAGGGTTGTTGGAGAAGATGAAGTTCAGATGGGTTTACAGATAAAAGGACGAAATTGCCCCTGAGACTTAACTGACTTTCAATACTCAGTTAAAAACTCTGTTAAATATGGGCCAAAATGGCAATTTTCGATCTGTGAGGGGTGCTTTTGGCAGAAAAAAAAGATAACTGACCAAACAAGCAATCTGGGCCAAACCTGAGGGGCCATTTTGGCAATTTACTCTTCAATGTTATTGCTTGGTTTTGTTTATCGGCCCCCTGACAACAATAACCCCATGAATAATCAGGTTATTGTTCGTCAATTGTGATTATTAAAAAACCTAGGGTTCGACCCTTTGATTTGGGGATAAACACAATCTGCAGACCCCATTATTTATTTATTTCAGAACAAGATTCATCACCAACTGATTAGTAGATCAGTTGGTGTGGCTTCTGGTTGCTAAGACACGAACCGGCCATAAGGCCTGGGTTCGAGTCCCGTTTCTTTTTTTCTTATTAATTGAAAACAGAACAGAAAACATATATAATTAATTTCAAACCAAGATTATTCGTTCTCAGGGTCCAGACCAACTGGTCTGGGCTTGTGATTTAAAACCCCGACCCGGGTTTGACGCGGGTTCGACCCATAGCACATACAAACATTTTTTTTTACCCTTTATACTTATATATATATATATATATATTCACTATTATTTTTAAAAATGGTTTTAAAATACTAAAATTGCTTTATAAATTCTACAAAAATTATTTTATGATGTTCTAATAGAAGAGTTTATCATACAATTTTTAGTTTTTCAAAAATCTTTTATTTATTATATATAATAAATATTACAAATTTATTTCATCATAATTAAAAAAATTTATAAAAATATCAAAACGATTTTATAAAATTCCACAAAAATTATACTAAACTTTTAGAACAATAAACATTCCAGAAATGATTTTTATTTCTAAAAAATCATTTATTTAATATTTTTAATTGATTTTGTGTTATTTTACTCATAAATAAATCATAATAAATCAATTTTTCGATATTTTTACATCAAAATTTTATATAAATTATTTCTGTTCGTTTAGAATAGAAATACAAATTTTAATTTAAAATTTCTTTAATTTTAATATTTTTAGATATTAAAGTTATATTTCGACAAAATAGAAATAAATAAGTTAAATAGTCAATTTTAAAGAAATAATTTTATAAAAATTATTTTCATACTTAAAACCTATTAACGTGATCACTCTTAATCAAAAGCCTACAAAAAGACTTTTGTTTATTTATTTATCGAATTTCTTTTATTTAATAAACAATTTAATTAATAATCAAACGAATACCTATCTCCAAATTCGAAACCCTAGAAAATTTTTGTAGACTAGAAAGACTTAGACTTATTTATTACCTTAAATATAGGGTAATACTTGGCATCGTTGGGCTACACTTATTCTATTTTCACGAAACTTAACATTTTGCTAAAGTGAGTTTTACATAGCCCCTTTTCTATATCACTATTTTGGGGTGAAACATGTTACAACATTCTATCTACAATTCAATCATAAAGTGTCTATGTGTTATTCTATGTTGCATTATGTCTTAAACATGACTAGGGTAAGCACAATATTCTAGCATAATCATTAACATTGATCAGCCGACGGTATACAATGATAGATCTATTAGACTGACAATCCCACCCGGATACGTGTACCTCCTACATAGGTAGCGTGGGTGATTGTTATCGAATTCATAACATAATCGAGTGAACCATGAGCGTATGGGATGGACCACAATATTCTAGTCACAAGGTTTGATTATGCACTCGATTTACCTGATAGTATGTTTTCACATATGGACTAGACTTGCCATGACACTTGAATTGTACAAGTTTTATTCAATTATTAAAACCTATGTAATTCTCACCAACTTTTGTTGACCCAAAAATATTTTTAAAATTAACATGTTTCAGGTAACAATGAAGCTGAGGCTTAAGGTATGCATGATGGATACTTTGGAGTTATTTGAAGTTATTTGTTTTATTTGATATTATGTATTTTGGGATTTTTAGACATCATTTCATTTGGATATTTATGTTATGAATAAATTATTTAAAATTTCAATATATACCATGTGCTACTGAAACAATCATCAATACGTGACATCCCGTTGTTTCCGCCATCGGTTGGGGTGTTACATTAATGGAACACCCAAAATCAATAATGAAACGCCCATCCCTCTCTATCTATCTCTATATACATATGTATATATAGAGAGATATAGAGAGAAAGGGGTGCCTTAATATTAACTCCCTAATCCTTTAGGTTGTTAGACCTATTGGGAAATAAAAGAACCATTCTATCTAAGCAAGGTCGAAGCTTAGTGAGGGACATGGGATGCCCCAGCTGCCACCAATTTTTGTCTTAGGAGTGTAAATTTTTTTGGTTTTATTCAAAAATTTTGTACTTATGGAGTCCGTCCCCAACCGATTTGAAAAAAAGAAATTAGGTCTTGTGACTTTCGGTCCATACCATTCAAAAGTTCATATAAATGTATTAAGTTTTGTCATAACTATTGGGAAACAAAGGAACCAGTCTATCTAAATATGATATAACTTTATTATTTAAGTTGTGAATATATGTGAAAATTACAGAATTTGTTTCTAACTGATTCAATCAGAAAGCGAATTCATGATTAAATTTGTGATACATGTCTAGTTTGAACAGTTTGTTTAATGAGATGCTTGAATGTAATATAAAACTGATTATATATATATTATGACTATGCTAAAAACATATATGGTTTGATCTGAATGACATAATCATTATACTGGTTTATTCTACATTCACACACATATATGTGTATGTGGTATGAACTGTTTTTTTACATGAGATGCTTGAGTGTAATATAAAACTTATTACAGTGACTATATGATAATTTACTTAATTTGTTTTAACACTTAAATATTCTTTTGTGAAATATACATTGTCTCCAAAATCCTAATTGTTAAGAGTATCCGGAGTGGGGGCGGGAAGAGGGGGGGGGGGGGGGGGGGGACACCGCCGCCGGTGCTGGCGTGGGAGGGGCGGGAGGGTGGGAGCGGGGGGCAAGCCACTGGCGTGGGGCACTTGGTAGGGACACGTGGCATCTTCTGATTGGTCAGTTTTTTTTTTTTTTTTTTTTTTTTTTTTTTTTTTTTTTTTTTTTTTTTTAACTTTAACACAATATAATATTATTTCCTTCCCCCCCTCTTACCCCCTTCCACTCCCCACAATTCCCCCCCCCCCCCCACCACTCCGGATAGCCTAATAGACGAGGTATCACTGAACTGAGCTAATTTTTTGTGTAGATGACCATACATACACTTAATATAAGACTCTTCCTCGGTAGCCAACTCCTCACAGGAATATCCATGGGCAAAGGATGGTTGGGGGGGGGGGGGGGGGGTGCCCCGACCCCTGTCGTTTTTTTGCTTCATAGTACGTGTAATATTTGGCGTTTTCATCCAAAAATTTCTTACATATTGAGTACGGCACCCACCGTTTTAAGGGTTCCGTGACTTTCAGCAACATAAAAAAAAAAAATAAAAAAAAATTCAACCTTCACCACCTCGCATATCCTTCATGTTCATGAACATTTTATTTGCCTATTTCTCTGAAAGCACTTATATTAAAGCTATATCATCCATGGACATTGTTCTCATTCTTCTTGACGATCTGCGAACTAACTCTTGGTTTAGATGTCTTGTGAGTGGATCCATAATATTATCTTTTGACCTTATGAAGTCATTAGTGATAACATACGTTAATAGCAGTTGTGGTACCGGCCACTTTATGTCTACGCTAAATGTACAATATATCCTCTTGACGTTTTGCCAAACGTCGATTGACTATATCAGTTTACACATTTAATCGACACTAAATTTGACCGTTTTGAAACATTTTCGATCTCCAAACTGAGGTAGTAATTTTGCATCTACTCCACATTCATCTAAGTCAATAAACTCATATTGTAATTGCATTAGCTATAAAGGTCTGTATGAACTATGACTCTATGAAAACATAGCTAGCCATTGTTGATATGAGATATTTAATATCGAATACCCAATTAACTTTACTTTCGCACTAGATATCTAATATAATGTAATTTGTAATCCAAATCCAATAGACCGAAGCAATCACTCATATTTTTCCATTGTTCAATTCCCATTTCTTCAACGTTACTTTATGTTAATTTATAACTAGACTGATTTTATATATATAAATCAATCCATCATATATTACAATGATGAATTGCGAAACACAAACATTGCGCGAAAGTAACCCAACCGTCACTAGAACGAGATTGTTGCTTTTGGTTGATTTTATATATAAACCAATCCATCATAAACTTCTCTAAGTGATGTTGAACTTTATTTATTTTCAATGTGATAGAAAATATCAAATTTTCTTCTTGTTTATCTTTTCTTTTTTCTTTTTTTTGGATTGCGACTAGAGCATGCCACTCAAGACTGTCAAAAGGTACAAGTTCCCATTATTGAAACCTAAAAACAAATGTATGTGCAATAATGAATCAATGGTCCAATGGAGGTGACCATAAATTTTGTATTCCCTTTAGGCAATGTGCTTCATGCTTATATTTTTCCTCTTGTTTACTAGCCTTTTTTATTAATAAATATCAAACATCTTTTGTATATTCAATGGAGCTTGAAACCAAAATGCTAATCTACTTATTTTTTCATACTAATATTAATATAGGTTATGGAAATTGATAGAGAAGTTTTGCTCATTGTTTGTTAACTCTTAACGTCACATCACCATTCACCACCTGCACTCACTCGCTCATGGTTTTATGCACTGTAACTCATCCCATTATTAATTTTTTAAGATAAATAAGTTTAATTACTTAAAAACTAACACCGGCTACCTTAAATAAAATACAATTTTTTTTAATTAGAGATAAAAAAATTGTTTGTTAATTTAAAGATTTAAACAAAATTATATAAAAAACTAATATCAAATTCCTTTACAATCACCCATGACCTCTTGGTCTAGTGATATGTATCTCCCCCTTACAAATGTAAGGTTGTAGGTTTAAATCATTGCAAATGCAAGGTAAGGTGGAATAAAGGTGTAATAAAAATTTGCCGTTCAAAAAAATAAATAAAAAATAAAAAAAAATGCTTTACAATCTTTGACGCACGTGAGTGGTCACAGAACGGTGCAGGGTGCGTGTCTATAATGCTTCTCAGGGACCATAACACATCTCTATTTCTCACATATGCTTCTAACTAACTAAATTGCCCCAAGCATTAATTTATAAACTTTGGCCACATAACTTCCACTCACATCAATGCTCCCATCCTGAATATTATTCAATGAAATTCCCGGTAATCAAAACAAATAACCAAAAACACACCAAAATACATGCCGGCCCAAAGGATGGGCGACAGCTTCGGAACCAGTCTTTCAATGGGCTTGTAACTGTCTAAAAATATTATTCATATATATATATACTAGAGGGGTGCCCGCGCGATGCGGCGGGGACATAACACGATGATGGTTCCACGGAATGGTGACGACGACATCAGTTCTCGACGTAAATAACAGTTACTGACCAAAATTGTAAAATTTAAATAAGATTTAAAAATGAAAGAAATGATAAGATAAAACTAAATAGTTTGACTTGTATTATAACATAACACATCAAACGATATTTATGTCGTTAAGTAGCGATTGAATGCAGTGGCTTGTCAAAAGACGCAGGACAAGAATATATTGTACATGCTACTATGCATAAAATATTTGTATTAAATGCATAAAACCTTTTGAAGGGCGTCCTAAATTGATTGAAAATTAGCATATTGTCTTAAAAATGTATTTTATAGTAGTATAACAATAGATTAATTGGTTCAAACCATCGTAATGGAGTTGAAATTATTTAAATCAATTATCCAAAAAGGCTAAAAATATGTCATATAATTATTAGTTGTACATAATGATTTGAGGCAATTGAATTAGACCATCATATGAGAACGAAGTAGGATTTATACATGATCGTAAATCATCACCTATAGATAATGCGTAGATGTTCACAACGGTAACATAACATATTGTGGTGGAGTGGTTTGGATACGACGGTGCTTTCTGGGATGTTGACAAATGGCAGTGAAGGTGGATAACGATTTTGTTGACAACAGCGAGTGGTGCCATGTGTAAGACTTCTTGATTCCAATTGCTTAATATTAACCTAATTATAAGTTACAACATAAAAGCAATCATGCGATAATTAATTCATGCGGGTTACAAGAATTCGAATAGTAGGGAACCTAAAGAGTTCCAATTGCTTCAAGAGTTTTTTTTTTATACTGTATTTTTATTATATATTTTTTTATATGAGTGTAATAAATATTTAATTAGAAGTTTATTAAATAATGTATTAATGTAACTTTATTAAATATTGTATTAATGTATCTTGAGCTTTGAAGTAAATTACAATAATACCCTCCTCAAATGAAGTTAAATTACTATATTGCCCATTTAGAATGCATTATATAGTAGTATAGATATAGATATATATATATATATATTAATTCTATATTTTTAGAATAGATACTTGTTTATTATACATAAAAATCCTGTTAGTAGAGTTGCGAAAACCATCTTAATTTAATGTAGAGGTCTCAAGTTATCTAAATTTTTAATTCATTCATCTTTATCAAAAATTTGGGACCAGTTTTTTATGTTGCACAAAGCTCAAATTATTTTTGAAGATTCTCGGAAACGGCTATGCCAAAATATTTGAAACATTGAATTTATTTTTTTGACAACCATTAAAGAATCAAAGATCACCAAATATGTGATAGCCCATTAACCATCACTATCTGGATTCTAGACCATTTCTTTGTGGCCCAATAAAATCCAATCCAGAAACAAGCAAACACCCCCTCAAATAGTCAAATCTTAATGCCTAAGTCTTGACCTTTTTTTCCCTGTTAATTTCCTACAAAAATTCTTTACATTAAATTAACAATAAATCACATAAATAATCAACACTTCAATCCAACCTACCCTACCCATAATCCCCAAATCATTCCCTCAATTCTTCTTAAACCCTAACATAAACTCCAATCAAATCAACACTCAATTACAACAATTCATAATCTTTTAATCAAAACCCATCAATTACTCAACCCAATCAATGGATTCCAATCATCAATTACAAAAATTTCACCACAATAACATCTACACCATCGATGATGACGACGATCACGACCCAGATGACGTCACAGACGACTACAACGTTCTAAACAACCGTATCAACTGTTCCAGCCAAAAAAGTTACATTGTTATGACAGAACATGATCTGGGTCACCTTCAAAACCAAGATATTGTTAAAGTAGCTACTGTTTTATCTATATCTAATGATTATGCATGCATGGTGTTGGTCAGTTATAATTGGGATGTTAATAATGTTATTGAAGCTTGGTTTGATGATGAATATAAAGCTAGGAAGCGTGTTGGGTTGTTAGATGTTGACCCAGTTGATAAATTTTATAAAATTGATAATATGTTTGTTGATTGTGGGATTTGTTTCGAGTCGGTTAAGGTAAGCGATACGCGGTCGTGTGGATGTGATCATAGGTTTTGTAAGGTGTGTTGGAAAGGGTATGTTAGTTTGGCTGTTAATGATGGTATGGGATGTTTGAGTTTGAGGTGTCCGGAGCCCGGGTGTGAGGTGGCGGTTGGGCCGGATATGGTTAACGAGTTGGTTGATGAGAAAGAGAGGAAAAGGTATGGGCTTTATGTGGTAAGAAGTTATGTTGAGAGTAATAAGAAGATGAAATGGTGTCCGGGACCAGGGTGCGAATGTGCGGTTATGTTTGATGATGATTTTGAGAGTGAAGGGTATGGGTATGATGTGATTTGTGTTTGTAAGTATGGGTTTTGTTGGAAGTGTTTGGAGGATGCGCTCGGCCATTAGCGTGTGAGACGGTGGAGAAATGGGTGTTGAAGAACACGTCTGAGGCGGAGAATACTAACTGGATATTTGCTTACACGAAGCCTTGTCCTAAGTGTAATCGAGCTATTGAGAAGAATAATGGGTGTATGCATATGACTTGTAGTCAGCCTTGTGGATATGAATTTTGTTGGTTATGTCTTGGCCCGTATGTGGGACACGACGGGAGAGCTTGTAATCGGTTTAGTAAACAAGAGGGTCCTGTTTGTGAAGTTGAACAACAAAGGGTGGCGGCTAAGAAAGCGATTGAGAGGTACACTCATTATTATGAACGGTGGGCTGCGAACGAGAGGTCAAGGAAACAAGCCCTTTTAACATTGCATAGGATTGAAACCGTTGTTTTAAAGAAACTTAGTTTGACTTATTGTCAACCGGATACACAGTTGCGGTTTATTATAGATGCTTGGCTGCAGATAGTTGAGTGCAGGCGCGTGCTGAAATGGACATACGCGTATGGGTATTACATACCCAAAATAGAACATGCGAAAAGATCGTTTTTTGAGTATGTGCAGGGTGAAGCAGAAACTCGGTTAGAAAAGCTTCATCGTTGTGCAGAGAAGGAACTGCAAATTTACTTTATAAACGAAGAAGCCACTGAGGAACAGTTTAATAGTTATAAGGTAAAGTTAGCTGGTTTGACTAGTGTGACTCGGTCGTATTTTGAGAACTTGGTTCGGGCACTAGAGAATGGTATGTCAGAGGTTGATTCTCACGAGGCTTGCACCAAGACACGAACCAGCTCGGAGCAGGGTGCGGTGGTTGGCTCTAGTAGCAAGGTTAGAGCGCGAAGGAAGTTTGGTCAGGTTGGTGAATCATCAAACCGAGAGGGTTATCATGCAAAGAGAATGCGGATGAAGATGATGATGAGGGTTGCCATGGCTGAAGCGCAGAGAAATGAGAACCAGGCGGCTGGTGAGTCGTCGAGCCGTGATCAGTTGGGTGATTAAGAATGATGAAGGTGTGCCAATGTGTTATGAACATGAATGGTTTGCAGGGTATTTGGTACAGCTATTTAATAACTGCAAAGTTTTAGTTTAACTTATGACCTTTTCTTTTGTGGCTTTTACATTTATAACATATTGAATCTTTGGTTCTGAGGAATTGGAATGTAACTTTTATAGAAGTTTGTAGTGTGATTTTGTTTCTATTCTAATTCCATCCTCTTCTCACTTTTAGATCGAGTCTTGAGTTATGTTGTTACTTATGGTTCATCTGGATACTGAAAGTAAGACTTCGCTTAAACGTCTACAAGTCGTTTCTATAGATATTTTTTGAACAACAAATTTTAACACCCTTATTTCACCTTACCTTGCACTTGCAAGGATTTGGTTACATTTGTAAGAGGGGACCAAGAGGTCATGGGTATGGGTATGGGTGTATAGATAAATAAGGATAAAGTTATTTAAATTATACCCATATATGGTTAGTTTTAATACACATATGTTCATTGTTGTATGGCTATCAACGAATAATATTAATAATATTAGGTTTCTAAAAGTTGAACACTAGTGTAATATTAGCTAAAAGATTTCACTAAAAATATTAGTTTTGTCTCATGAGTTGCAATATGAACATCAAACAAGGAGTTAAATGTTATGGGGATATTACCAATTAACACAACGCTTTGATGTTGTATGATCTGTGTTGTAAAAGTCGGCCTACTCGGCGACTACTAGGACCTCCGAACCCCTCCGAGGCGACTTTTTTCTACTCGGCCAAACTAGTCGGCAGCGGCCAACTCGGCCTTGTACTCGGGCTACTCGGCCAACTCGGCCAACTCGGACCTGTACTCAGTGGTCAAAATCAGTCATCCTTGTCCTACTCGGCCTTGTACTCGTCCTACTCGGCCCTGTACTCGGAAAAAATAGAATTTTAAACATGTATCTTTAAAAAATCATGCGTATTTAACATGAATTATGCTTATTTTGATACATATATTATATCCAATAATTAATTTTCTTTATATTTACCGTATCCGAGTACTCCGAGTACACCCAACTCCTCAGTCAGCCGACTAGGGCCGCCTAGCGACTTTTGCAACATTGTGTATGATAATGATCACAGACGAGTAAAGAGTTATAAGGTTATGGATCTATAACCAATGAACGCAAAGATGTATAGTGGTTTCAAGTTGTCTTCACTAAAATCTTCTCTAATTCAACAGAGATCGTCATTACAATGTGACACTAGCTAGTAGTAGGAGTGTGAAACGTTTATCGAAAAAATTAACCAAACCAACATGTTAGATTTATTCATTTTTTTTTGTTTTCATTCTGATATGAATTTTATGAATACCGAAATTGTATTCAAAATAAAGTATTTTTTGAATAGTAAACTATGTCGAATGAATATTAACGACCGATACAATAACACTACCAAATCAAAACCGACCGAACAACATTGCTACTAGTTTCATTATTATTGTTTTTAGTGATTTTGGTATTTCTAGGTGATGTAGATGTCATCGTCTAATATAAAAGTGAGTTAACTGCTGAAGGGATAGGGAGCCTAATCCAAGGGGAAGAGGCGTCCCTATCCCCATAAACAGAGTTACCCGCGCCAGACTCTGCCGACAGCGCGCTGCCAACACAACATGTGGTGCAGCGCGCAAGCTTACCAACTGATAAACAACGGACAACACCTGATAAGCGCGTGCTACCACGCGCGGTATCTTCCCTTATCACTTTTGGTACGAGGTACAGAAGATAACAAAAGGAAGATTCACAAGGATCTCTGACAGAGTACGCACCAAGGAGAAGGCGACAGGTGGCAAGGGTGGTCCAACCACCACTGAAAAGGATGGCGACGTGACTGTCTCCATGCTTCCACTATCATCAATAGTGACAGCAGACATCCCCTGCCGACGTCAGGAGCATGGTCAACGACTGTAGCAAGGACAGGGGCGCCGTCTGCCAATCAGGGCTCGCCACGTGTCCACATCGAGCAACAACCATGCTGCAATATGACGTCATCCACAGTAACCTGGTTTTCCCGCCATTTTTATGGAAAGCTTGGACCTGGGCTTTGACCGGGCCTAAGTGAGGATAATTTCTCATGGGCTTCTCTACTAAGCCCATAGGTTCTCCTATAAATAAAGAAGGACATCTCCTTGCAAATGGATTCGAAATTATTCATTATAACTTAGCATTACTCTCTTGTAACTCTCTCTACTTGTTCTTTAATAATATTCCGGCTAGTTACAGTGGACGTAGGTCATTCCTTGACCGAACAACTTACATCTCGTGTCCTTATTTACGTAGCTTTCACACACACTTATACTTCATATTCTCACCCGGGTTTAACCGAGAGGTTTGGGTAAAGGATTACTCTTGGCGAACGTAAGTATTAACCACACGGTGATTAGTGATAACCCCCGTGATACTTATTGTTTCTTCAACTGCAAATTTTTAACTACCAATATGAGTACGGGTAAGTAAGGTTGTTCCTAGAGGGAATACGTGGAAAGTGTTTAAGTTTTTAACTGGTTATACTAAATACTAAAAGCAAATTGATATTTGATAGGTTTAATTTCAAAGCAACAAACTTGATTGTGATTTATAAACAATCATAAAACGATAACCCTATACAGATTTCGGGTTCAATGATTCACCCAAGCCTGTTTAACTAGATAGATACCACATAGACCTAGACTTTTTAATGGTTTAATTCAAGTGATAATTAAAGACAAGTTTTTAATATTAACTTTGCAATCTAATTACCAAGTCATAGGTGCCAAAAACCCTCGCCACCAAGGCTGTGGCCCAGTGGTGTGGGGGTGATTATGTAAAAGAAGGGGTCAGAAGTTTGATTCCCCGATAGGGTGAAAAAAAGGCGAATAATTAGGCGACAAGGAGAGTAATTATCCATTAAAAAAAAGGTGCCAAAACCCTCTCAATAATCAACCTGCTCACGATACCAGGAAACCGAATCCGGGTGACAAAAAATCTAGTAATTGCAACACAAACACTTATTTAAATAAACTATACCATTAGTATTCTTCAAACAATGAAAAACAATCCAAAATAACTAGACTCAACGAGGTTTGAGTTTTACATATACAAACCATCCAACCAGAGGTGGTTACACGTAAATTAGCTGCTCACAAGCATGCTTGGATCTTTGATGGTTGTTATAGATCTTGCTTGCGTGAAGAAACAAGATTTGAACCTTGAAAATTGGCTTTGCGATGCTTGAAAATGTTTGGGGATTGAGTTTTTCGTAACCTAAGGACCGACCTTCAGCGCATCATCTGCTCCCTCGGCGCAACTTGCATTGGGGTTTTGTTTCTTGGTGTTTGTGCTCATTTCAGCGCACCATGTTCTCAAGTATCGGTTTCTTCCTATTTTTCATACTCAACTCGTCGAAATAGTCAAGATTCATATCTTGTATCTCTCGTAACTCATTTTCTAGCCTGAGATATACCCATTTGAAGTTTTGCCTCTTCTCTATTGACCATTCTTGCCCGGTCTTCGTTTCTAGTTTCGATTTTTTTTCACTACTGGTATTGTACCACCATAATTGGCCAGATATTCAGTATGTGTGTTCACTAATTTTTTATATGAATTTCATTGAAAACGGAGTTGTATTTGAAATAAATTATTTTGTGGTATCATAAACTTTATCGAGTACCAACACCGTACTGATACTATTGATAATGACCGCACAACATCGATACCGATACCCATATACATTTTTATGGTTTTCATTTAATGTAAAATGCATGACGATATCCTTTAGAATATATCAAGCCTTTATTTATTTATTTTTTTTGGTTAAACAAGACAACTTTTTGGCAAAGCCTTTTGAGTTAAAGTATTGCTCCCCTTGAGGTTAAGAGTTCGAGTCCTGCTAAATATGGATTTAATGTAATTTAAGCTGTTCAAGAGAAAAAGATAAGACAACTTTTAAGTAATTAAATCTAATACCATTGTAGGTACATTTTTTTTTATTTTAGGGTGAATTGCTGAAATCGTCGCTCAGGTTTGGTGATAGTTGCCACTTACGTACATACTTGTGATTTTTTGTCATAGCCGTTCGTTGGTTCCAATTACTTGTGACAATCGTCTCTGGCACTAACGACGTCCATTTAAGTGACGTTAACTTAGGGGTATAATCGTCAAGTCGTGTTTTAAACATTTTTTTTGTCAAAGTCGTCCCTCCCCAAATTTAAACCTTATTTAAAGCCACATTTTACCTAGACCTTTTAACTCCTTGTAAAAAAACCCTAATTAACTATTATCATCCTCATTGTTTACGCACAATCTGATCATGGACGATCTCTGGGAAGCTCGAGACCCAAATGCTGAATTTGATTGTCAATGCGAATATGGTAAGATTATTTCGATGGTTATTACAAATATGCACATCCTTGTTGTCAATAATAAGTGTCCCTGTTTTCACACTTTGATGGTTTTTTGTTTTTGCTTTGTTTTCAGCTGGTGAACCTGAAGTTTTCACAGTAGAGATGCATCATGGGGGTGAATTTTCAGATTTTCCAGAAGTAACATACATCAGTGGTTCAGTCATTCACTTTGATAGGGTACATTCTAACATTCTGTCTCACATAACCTTGTTTAATATGCTAAACCATATTGGTTATGAAGATTATGACCTAGACACAATAAGATTTCATTATCGGGTACCCGGAGAGGATATGGATTTTGGATTAAAGGCATTGGAATGTGATAGTGATGTTCATAAAATGTTAGGCTATGTCCAAGCTAACAAAGTGATTGAGGTGTATGCTGAGCACAATGTAGTTAATAATGGAAATGGTGAAGTGTCACAAGTGGTAGGGACATGTGGCTACCATCTCAATGCCCAATCACTTTAATACCTCCTAAATTGCACAAGCAAATTGGAAGACCCAAGAAGAAAAAGGAAGAAATCTACTGATGAATTGCAAGAGATGAGTCAGGCCATCAACAAGACAAGAAAAATGGGAAGAAAGGGAGCTACTGTCACTTGTAAAATATGTGGGGGGAAATGGCATAACAAAAGAACATGCAGTAAGAAAAGGGCAGAAGCTGTTGAGGGTGCTGAGCTACTGAAGGGGCTGATGGGGAGCGGGCTTAGTTTTTTTTTTATTTCAGTTGGTGTCAAACAATTAGTTTTTTGTTGATGTAATGAAGTTTAAGCATATTTGACTTTTTTTTTATGTTTAACTTAAGTTATGGTATGGTATGTTTGACTTATTGTGTTTGACTGAAGTTCAATTATGTATGGCTTATTATCTTTGACTATGTTTGACTGTAGTCTAATGTTATTAGTGAGCATGAATTCAATGCTTGCTTTAATGGGATAGGATGTCTTGATGTTAATGGGTCAGTGGTTAGATGGGTAGATACAACAATTTAATGGCTCATTTGTCTATTAAATATGTCATATTGTTGAGCATGAAATAAAATCACTTTGAATGGTTAACATGGATGGTAATAAGAACATGTAGGATGAGAAACAGGAAGTGCAGGTTGATGATTCACATGTTGTGCAGGATCAGAAATGGCAAAAGGTTGATCATTCACAGGTTGTGCAGGTTCAAAAACAAGAGGTTGATTCAGCTGCTGGTGACAAATCCAAAGATGGCGAGGATCAAAAACAGGATCAGCAACAAGTTGGGTTGCTTCATGACCAAGGTGACACATCCGAAGAGGAAGATGATCCAACTAGAGACTATCATCCAGAGGTTTTAAAAAAGGCTTATGATTATGACAGCACAGATTCGGACGAGTGGTACCATGATCCCTATGAATGTAATGAATGTTTTGTCTATCTATTATGTGTATGTCTAGCTGTACTTCATTCACTAAATTGGCATAACAAATCATCAAACAAAATCAGAAAGATGGTATACACTGCAAGAACATTGATTTTCATTAACATTCAACAATTTATTACATAAAGATACGACCTTTAACCGGTCAATTACATAAACTGATACATCAAAACGCACAAAATGATGACCACAACAACAACCCTAAGCCTTCTGTTCTCAGCCTTCAAATTCCTGATCATGTCTTCTAGGTGTAGTTGGCGTTCGTCTTTTTCACATAACCATCCAACGAAACCACATCCCTTGTTGCAGCAATAAAAACGTCTATCTGGGTTTTGACTCGTCCACGAAGTACGAATCCTAGTTGTAGAGCCACATGCACACCATACCATCGTTAATTGAGAGCATAAAGATCGATTCAGATTTTAGGTCAAAGTCATTGTGATTGAAGATTTGGGGTTTATAACGTTCAAATTGGGGAGAGACGAATTTGGCAAAAAAAACTTTAAAACGTGAATTGACCATTATACCCCTGACTTAACTGGACTAAGTTGACGTCGTTAGTGCCAGGGACGATTTTGACAAGTAATTGGAACCATCGTACGGTTATGACAAAAAATCACAAGTATGTACGTAAGTGGCAACTTTCACCAAACCTGAGGGACGATTTCAACAATTCACCCTTTATTTTATTTTGTAACTTATACACGTTTCCTGCTGTATCGGGTGATAACTTTTATGATTTTTGATTGACATAAAACACGTGTTGATATCATTTTAGCCATTAAACACATTTATTTATTTTTTTATTAAATGAGACAAATTTTATGTAAGTAAACTTAATATCATTGTAAATAATTCAAATAATTTGTTTATATTGAAATAAATACATGTTTCTCACTGGAAGCTACGAGAATTTATACTAGTTCATGGTATATTGTTAAACCAAAAATTGTGAAAGCTTTTGGAAATGCTAAATCTTTAGTGAATGTGCATATTTTTCAAAGTACAAGCCCTTAAAATTAAACTATGTTAAAAATTCATGCCACTTAAGTTATAGCCTAGTGGTAAAGACAAAGCCTGTTGAGATGAAAAGTGTAGGTACTACAATCTTAGCAAAAGGGATTTCTAAGACTATCCGTTGTGGCTAGAGGTGAGCACAAGCTTTATCCTCTTATATTGCGTCATGTCAGCGTCCAGTTGGCAGGGTGATAAAGCTTCTGCTCACTCACCTGATGCTGTTGTGGCTAGAGGGGAGCAGCAGCTTTATCCAGTTTTTTTGTATTTTTTATTTTTTTTTCATACTTTCTAAATTTGTCAAAATTATATTAAACCAAAAATAAAGTTAACTAAAAATTAGATTAATGTTTACAATAAACTATAAAAAAAATAAAAAACTAATCTAACACAACATCATCGGGACGTCTAGCCCACAAATGCGCGACTAATTCATGGCGGAGGTTTCCGTGTATCTCACGGTTCTTGATATTCCTTATGTTGTCGAGTCTTTGGTTATTATCGATTGTTGATTCGGCACGTGGGACATCACCTTGGTAATTTTGACAAATCACCAAGCCTCGGTCCTCCAATATCATGTTATGTAGAATAATACAAGTATAGACGACGTCCATGATCATCTCTCGTGTCCAAAACCGTATTGGATTGGCAATCAAAGCAAATATTTTTTTAAGAACGCCAAACGCTCTTTCAATATCTTTCCTTGCTGACTCTTGTTTCTTTGCAAAGTACTTGCGTTTGTCTTCAAGTTGTGACGAGAAAGCTTGAACAAGTGTCGCCCATTCGTTGTAAATACCATCAACCAAGTAGTAGCCGTACTTGAAATTTACATTATTTGCGTAAAATGATTGGGGCGGCTCAACCCCGTCGATAATGTTATCGAATATAGGTGATTGGTCGATAACATTTAAGTCATTATTTGACCCGGCAACTCCAAAAAAAAGCATGCCAAAACCAAAGATCATGCGAGGCCACCGCTTCAAGTATGACACTCGGCCCAGAATGATCACCCCGATGAAACTGACCTCGCCAGGCCGTAGGACACATAGCCCAACCAACATGCGTACAATCAAGACTACCAAGCATGCCGGGAAAGCCATGTTTCTCACCATGAACCTCGTATATGCGTTGAATATCATACATGGTTGGTTTACGCAAATACCGTCGTGAGTAAATAGATATGATCCCTACGAATATATATATATATATATATGTACATATTTTAAAACGACATATGATAATAAAAGTGTAAAAAAATGTGACTAAACTAGTAAATAGAGATATACCTTGACAAAAATAATGAAGAGAGTCGCACGCAATTTTTTCGGACTTGGCAATATACTCGTCCATTGCGTCCGATGCAATCCCGTAGGCTAGCTGCCGAATAGCGGCCATACATTTTTGTATGGAGATGAACCCGAGTCGGCCCCTTGCGTCTACTCTTTGTTGAAAAAAAGGATAACGCCCCGACAAATCATTTGATATACGCATGAATAATTGTCTACTCATTCGAAAGCGTCGCCTAAAATGATCTTCAGTATACACAGGATCCGGGCTGAAGTAGTGACGGTACAAGGTATCGTTTGCTCCCTCTCTGTCACGGTCAAGGGCCGGCTGTCGGGTTAGCACCGGATTCCTTCTTCTTTGAGACCGTGCTATGAGGTAGTCAACCGTTATCCTACCCACTTCCATAAAAAACTCGTCTTCTTCGGACGAGTCGGACGAAGACAAATCATTCAATTGCAAAGCCATTTTGTAGTTGAGAGAAAGATTTTTTTTTTTTTATGGTTTGTGTGATGTGAGAGTTGAAAATTTGTAAAGTTGCCAAAAATAGGGAGTTGGCTACCAACGGTCGGCAGCCAACGACTCTTTTTGACCAGCCAACGGCTAGATTTGACCCCCTACCACACGCGAGTGTGGTAGCCTCGGCTCGCTCGCGGGCATGATAGCTTTAGGATGTTATGGTCCAAGTTATCCACGTGTACCAAATTGTGGCTCGCGGCTGCTCGCTCGCGGGCCACAACGGATTGTCTAACAATGATTACTAAATTCCCAAGTGATAGTCGATGATAACTAAAATTTTATAATAATCACGCCTATGGTATGAACATAAAGATTTCTGCATTGTTTAACTTGCTTTTTTTTGAACGGCAGAAAACGCTTTATATATATATAAAGGCTCAGCAAGGAGCTGGAGAGAATACAAACACCAAACAAAAAACGTACAACTACAACAAGGCGAAAGCCCAACAAACCCGACCCCAAACACAGAAAACCACCCGGCCCTTACAAACAGGAAGCAACATCAAAGTCCAACCAGTTTTCCCACTTCGGAAGCTGTAACTTCGATCTGTGGGTTAGCCAAACGTAGACATCTTCTTTAATAAAATCAATAGATTTCCTCGGCTGCAAGGAATTATTGTCGAACAATTTGGTGTTCCTAGCCGTCCATATTCTCCAAACAGTAGCATACGTGACCGTTAAAACAATTCGTTTCCAGTTCTTCGATCCGGGGCTCTGGTTAATTACCTTCAATAATTCAGGAAGGGTCGCCATGTTATTCGGAAAAGGGATTTTCATCCACACAAAAGTGTCCCACCAAATACATTTGGCGACTAAACAGTTGACGAATAAATGAACCACGTCTTCAGCCTCTAAACCGCATCGCACACATGATGAATCAGGGACGTTGACACCTCTCCTCATAAGCTCGGACCTGGCAGCAATCTTCCCTTGAATCGATCTCCAAACCAGGAAGTTAACCTTCAGAGGAGCCCAAGGAATCCATCGCATCACATTAACATCAGACGATGAGGCGCTCGCTTGCTCTATTTCCAATCGGACCTATTTAACAGCAAAGTCCACCCCAAAATTATTTTCCCAAACCCATTTGTCACAGTTGTTATTGAGAATAACCTGCTATAAAATATCAATAAGCTGCTGGAATTCTTCCCTTACCCCATTACTAATTGTAGCTTCTTTCCATTGCCACCTCCACGAATTACCAATACTCGAACCCGTGTAACAGGAAGCCACCGAAGCATTTTTTTCAGCAGAGAGCCGGTATAGATTAGGGAACATGGGCCGAAGGGGCTCGTTGCACAACCACTTATCTTTCCAAAACCGGACATTGTCTCCATTCCCTACCTTGACTTTAAGCTTATCTTGAATACACACGCCCACTTTAGCAAGTTTCGCTTCCACGCCGCATATATCTTTCCAAGTTCCCGGTAAATCATACTTGCACGACACAAGCTTAACCATATTCACCAACCCATGAATAGCATTAATAACACGAGCCCACAAAAGACTTGGGTTATTTTTGAACCTCCACCACCGCTTGGCTAGCATCGAAAGGTTAAAGACCTCAATACTCCCCAACCCAAGACCCCCATGTTTTTTAGCTTTTAGCATTTTATCCCATCAGATCGAACGAATCTTCTTTCGAGTACCCGTTATGCCCCATACAAAGTCCCTTCGTAACCCTTCAAGTTTATTGATAATACATTTAGGGGCAGAGAACAAGGATAAATAATACGACGGGAGACTTCCTAACACCGCTTTCGCAAGGGTAGTTCTCCCCGCGAAGGAAAGGTATTTCGCTTTCCACGATGAGAGTTTCTTTTGGAACTTGTCAACGACCGGTTGCCAATACTTCGCCCTTTTCATATTCGCCCCAATCGGAACTCCAAGATACACAAATGGGAACTCACCCGCCTTGCAATTAAGCCTATTCGCCATTTGTTCCACCTCCACCTTATTCATCCCCACTCCAAATAATTGGCATTTCTTATGATTAACACAGGATAATAAATTTAGCCAATGAAGGAACCGCATAACACTCTTAATATTAAACTTGGACCATTCCCCAATGAATATCACATCATCGGCGTAACAAAGGTGTGAAATCATAGGTCCATTATTAGGTAAATGAATCCCATGAAATAAACCCATGTTCACAGCCCTGTTAAACAACATCGATACAACCTCTATGACCAAAATAAATAAAAAGGGGGAAAGAGGGTCACCTTGTCTAAGGCCTCTTTTATATGCAAATTCAGCCGTCGGAGACCCATTAATCAGAACCGAGCCCGTCGCTGAAGATAAACAACCCTTAATCCATCCTATCCAAGTATTCGAGAAGCCCATGTAGTACATCTTCCGAAACAGGAACTTCCAATTAACACAATCATAGGCTCTTCGAAAATCAACTTTAAAAATCATAAGTTCCCGTTTTGACTTCTTAGCCCAAGACACCAGCTCGCTAATAATAAGAGGGCTATCCAAAATGTACCTCCCGCTAACGAAAGCTGATTGAGTAGGAGAGGTAAGCGTGGGCATAACACTTCGAAGTCTCAACATGAGCGATTTGGCGATAATCTTATATAAGGAGCCCACCAACGATATCGGACGAAAATCCTACAAAACCTGCGGGTCTTTCCTTTTAGCAATTAAGGCTATGAACGACGCATTACAGCCCATAGAGATCGACCCCGAGTTATAAAATTCCTCCATCATCTTAGTAATACCCACTTTTAAATGGTTCCAGTATTTCTTGAAGAATTTTAACGAGAAACCGTCGGGGCCTGGGGCTTTATCACCATCACTGCACTTTATCGCCTCCCACAGTTCTTCTTCTGAAAACGGGACAGTCAACTTAAGATTCTAATAAGCATCTAGCTTAGGCAAACCCAAATCCTTGAACAAAGGTCGCCTCCGAATCGGTTCGGCAAATTGTTTCTTGAACCATTGTGTAGTGAGGTCTTTAATAGTACACGACTCCTTAACCCAACCATTTGCAAAATGCAGCCCGTTGATTCGTTGATTCGCCATTTTGACATTGATAATACCATGGAACAAGGCGGAGTTCTCATCCCCCAATTAATCCACTTAACCCGGGCCTTTTGTTTCAAATCTCGTATCCGATCCAACTCCATTTTTTTAACTTATATCGAAGCTCCACTCTCAACTGTTTCTCCCGAGACGATAGTTGAGCCACTTCAGCCATGTCTTCTAACTGTTCAACAGCCTTGGACAGAACCACTTTATTTTTCTCTGTTAAAATCTTTGTTTCGGCTCTCCAATTTTTTATATCTCCTTTAATCTTCTGTAATATGGATAACATAACTCTATCTGCTTTATCATTCGACAAACCAATATCCATACTTCTACTAACAAAATCGTCCAATTCAGGCGCACCAATCCATGAGTTATAAAATTTAAATGGGATAGGCCCAAATCCGACTCAGAGCACGTCAAAACAACAGGGCAATGATCGGAAAATCTTTTTTTAATCACCTCCAGTTTAGCCTTAGGCCATTTACTCATAAACATATCACAAACGAAAACTCGATCAAGCTTACTAAGCTTAATATCCACATTATCAGAGACATAGGTAAACCGACCTCCCGACATACGATATTCAACCCAACCAACCCTATTCAAAAATCCATTGAACACCCCAGCCGCCCTACCATCAAACAAAGAATTAACCCTTTCGTCACAACTTCTCACCTCATTGAAATCGCCAAGCGCTACCCACATGCCATCCAGTTGGGTTCGCATGTCAGCAATTTTATCCCATAGCTGTCTTCTCTTCAAAAAATCATTAGGAGCATAAACGTTTAGCACATTAATCTTCTCGGTCACACCTGACATGAACCCCGACACTAAAATAAAAGACTGATCTTCAACTCTGGACGTCACAGAGAAAAAAGTAGGGTCCTAAAGCGAGACAAGACCCCCCGATCTACCTACCGCATCAACCGAAACACACTCCATAGGTGTAGTATCCCATAATGAAGCCCAAAAAGCAACAAAACCATCGATCTTGTGTGTCTCTTGTAAACCTAGAAAGGAGAACTTGAAGGATCTTTTTAAATCCCTCACCCATCCCGGTTTATCAGCACCGGAAACCCCCCTTATATTTAAAGTTCCAAAAATCTTTGATCACCAATTGATTCTCGTTCCCCCTTAAGCAGTTTTCGGACATGATTATCAAAACCTCCAACCTCAATGTCCAAGCACTCACCATAAACCATGGTATCCAACACTTCTTCTTCGAAATCAGTCAATTCTTCATCAAGATCCGATAGGTTTTCAACCGCAGCTTCACTCTTTTCAAACACCATAGCTTCAATAGTCTTTATCTCCACGGTCTGATGTTTTAATTTATTTTTAGAGTATTCCTCAGCATCTTTTTTTATCAGGTCTTCTAAATCAAATGGGTCGGACTCCACCGGGTTGTTAAGATCAGGTGTTTTAAAATCTTGGGCCATCACCACTTTTTTCTTTCTCTTGTCTTTTTTTCTCAAGGTGACATAGCTTGGCCCAATACTACTATCAATGCAATTAAATCCAGGCCCACCATTTTCTTTATCTAAAGAAATAGGTGTCGTGGGACCACCTTCACACTTTTCCCCAATATTCATACACCTATCCACATCATCCTGACAAGTCCCACCATCCAATTCATTGTTTATAGTTTCCGAGGCAACAGGCTGAGATTTTTCATGCAACTTACCATCTTCCATGCACGTCCTTTTGTCTTCCTTAATCTTTTCATCTTCATCTTCAATTCCGACTGTCCTAGACACCACCAATTTAACCGCCGGAGTTCGCACCTTGGGATCAACCAAAGACGATTGAACATGGAAAGAGGGAAGCCACTCAGGTTCCGTTTCATTAACCCAAACCGTAAAGCGATACCCTTTCCAACTCACTTGGAATTCCTCTGCTAAACGTTTCCCGGTTTTAACAAGTAAAGCCATAACCTCCGATGATAAATCAACATCAATAATATCAGCTTCGGACTTGACTAAGACTCGACCACATCTCTCCCCAATCCGGTTAAACACATGTCTATCCCACAACCCCACCGGAACTCCAGAAATCTTGACCCAAGCAATCCTGTCGAAGATAGGAGGTATTCCGTCCCAAACATATAACCTGGAGAACCAAACTGACCAAGTGTCGTACTGGTCATTTAGGAAATCCTCCGCTTCCGCACACGATGGAAAGGATAACAGGACCTTTAGACCTCCCAAATACCGGATATTCAACCCCAACTTGAAAGCTTCGTCCACCATATCTTGAAGCTTCATCAAAATCTTCAGCTCTTTCACTTCTCCAATCAAGGATTTGAATTCCCAAGTCTTCTTTGCACTAGTGTTTAAAGGAGGAAGGTCAATGGCATTAGATCTGAGACCGTTCGGAGGAAACACCTCATAACCCCAAGCATTCTTGTCAACACTCCCTTGGTTCACACCCTTTCCTCTATCAGACCCACAAGATCCTGTCAACGAGATCTTCGCAGGTTGAGGATCCAGCCTATCGAAAACTGAGTTCTGTTTTTCCCCCGTACCAAGATTCGTCTTACTCCCATCCCTATTAAAACGAGCTAAACAGATGTTTAACACGGCACCATCGATAGTAACATCTTTAATGTTATTCAGCCAAGCCTCGGCATTATTCACCCCGTAGAATCTGATAAAACCGAAACTGTTCCCGGCACCATCAAGCTTCCTAGGAACAAAGGCATCCTCCAAATTGTGAAGATGTTGAAACGCCCTCCATAGCTTATCACTATTGCATCCCGCCAGTAAATTGGAAACAAAGAACGTAGTAGCCATCCTGAATCTCTCCTCCCTTTTGACAAATCTTTTCTCCCTGAGAGTCTCCTTCTTGTTAGTAACCCTTTGCCATGACTCACCAACACCCTTGCTCTTGTTCTTCAACTTCTGTTGTTCCTCTTGTTTTCTTTTCCTAAGCTCATGAAGATCTTCATGTGGTTGATGGGTTTGAAACGGTCTGTTGTTGTTGTTGACGGAGGCGACCCTTCGCTTCCTCATTGAGAGAGAATTTTGTTTGTTGTTGCTATTTTTGAACGGCCAACAAATTGGAATCACTCACGGGCATTGTTTAACTTCCTATATATGATCCAAATGGGTTGACAACATACGCCAACTGTCTAAGTATGACTAGTGACTTTTTTTAATACTTATTGAATGATTCCAAATTCCAATAGTAGGTAAAGCAAAGGGATTTCATTTGATGGGTGATATAGCATGACTCCACTATTTTTCTACTTTCTCACATTTTTAGTTGTTTTCGTCACATGAGTCAAGTTTTATAAAGTGGGTTTTGATCATGTGTAATGTTATGGATAATAATAATAATGCTGCTTCATCTTTTAAATATCAATAGTTCTTTAATGGATAAATCACTATTATGAATAGTTAAAATATTTTATTATTGATCTATCTATATTTAGAAATAGACATGTAGTGAATATAATTACAATGAATATGAAAAATTTTGAATCTGATTTTTAGATTATTGCGTTTTGAAAACACACATATCATGTTGGAACATACGGCACACCGGAAACAATTACATCTTCTCGAAGGATCAAGCCTTGGTTGGAAACATTTTGGGGGAGATAAAGTATCTTTGTTCCTTTGGATTTGCAACAGATCCAAGGCTTTGAGTCTTTATTTGGCTAAGTGGAGAATTTCAGAGGTGTAATTGTTTGTTGTTTATGTTGGTGGCTTATGCTAGTGGCTTGCTAACATACTATTCTTAGTAAAAGCCGTCGTTAAAAAAAACTTACTCCATTTATATGCCGGATAATTCTAGTACCCTCTTAATTAATTTGAATCTATGTTAATAAATGATTAACATAACATTACATTTAAATCTACATTATTAATAGTTCAATAATATATATATACCGTATTTATGTTTTTTTAAAGATGTAAATGTAAAAATTGTCTGTACTATATCAAAGTGTTGGAAATGTGTCTTTCTCATAAGGTTAAGTGTTCAACTACTAGAGTAGACAAGAGTTCTAAATTAAAGTCACCTGGTATACCCATGGAAGGCCCTGAAGTTGCTGAGGTGAAAAGGCATGGGAACCGGGAACATGGTGCCACCTGCTTGGTCCCTTGAAGCCACGTTATCTTTGTGGTCTCCATCTCTTACATCCCAGATCTCTTTCATTCTCTCTCCCATCTTCTTTATAACATTTTATTTAATATTTTTAAAAATATAGGTTTTTGAATGGAGGTCATGGATGAGAGGAGATGGTGATGTAACGCTTAGGTAACAGTTTGATATTAGAGATCAAGGATTGGTACAAGGGAGGGCGGTGTGGAGATCGGGTACCACCGCGAGTACCTAGTACCCGATCGGGTACGCTATTCCGGGTGGTTAGGGTTGAAGTGTGTAACAGTCGTAATTATGAATGTACAAAAAAAAAAAAAAACTTTTCCATTTTCAATTTTGTGACACCCGCCGTATTTTTAAGTCAAGATCCGTACACACTCTCACCATTTAGTCATTTCCAGCTATGCATTAGACATTTTATTACATTGAATGTGTCACCCTGAGTCTAGCAAAGCCCAGGATAACTCAGAAATCCACTACAATGTCCCGTTTACACATGCAAAACCTGACCAACCCGACATGCATAAATATGGACTTATACAATGGGACTAAAAAACATAAGTAACAAAAGTTGACATACCCGCCCAACTTATGTTAAACATAAATTAACACATGACAACATATGTGTTTAACACCATGATGATTTTCAAATAACAATCCGTCCACATGATATCAACAATTTAGCATAACATCATGAGCAAATCATCATCAATCAATGGATTTTTAAAGGAATTCATCCCATGATCATACAACAATTCGGCCATGTTTAAACATATACCTATGTGGAACTTAAACACAATCAACATAATGCATATCTATATACGTATGTATACATGCATACGATCGGCCACATACACACACATACATGATTGCACTTTGATTGAACCATTCTACCATATACACACATACATACGATCAAATACACACACACACATACGTACGATTGAATACACACACACACCATACAATCACACAAAACCAAGTTCATTTCCTAATATGGAACCTTAGACACTTTACAACTCCACACTTACACAAGTTGACTGTGACAACCGTCACTTTTATCTTTTAACAAGTTGTCAAATCTAGTCCATGTACTTTCTATGTTTGTGAATCTAATAAAAGTTGTGTTCTTTCGATTATTGTTTGGACACGTTTACATTTTAACCGAACGCATGATATTATTTTGGCATTTATTAAAAAAATTATATTAGTTATTTTATGAATTAATAAAAAGGTTTAACTTTTATAAAGTGTAAAACATTTTGGTTAACATTAGCTAACTTAGTTAAAGTTTTATTAAGAAAAACTTAACCAAACCTTACTATATCTAACTTTGTTAAAGTCAAGGGACCTTTTCTACCAAAATATGAAAGTTCAAACTGAACTCCTCCTTTCCCTTGCTGCCACACGTTTTTCCGGCCATCTTTCCGGCCACCGGAAATTTTTCCGGCCAACTCAAAAAGATGATTTTTATTACATCTTAATTGTTTTAATAGTTGTAAACTGTTTCTCCATCATTGTTGAGCGTTTCCAGTTTCGTTATTGTGCAATTAACGCGTTTTAATGACCTTTAATCTGGGTTTTAATGGACAATGGCCGGAAAACGTAAAAACGATTTAAACTCACCTTTTAAGCACCCTGTATATAAATCGTTTACCCCTTTTATTTCTGCACATCCACACCTCGAAAACCCATCTAAATACTAGTCTAATCATGTCTGGAAGATCATCCAATCGGTGTTTTTTTTATGTTCGGTCGACGCCTCAAATTATCTCGATTCGGGTCTTGTAAGTCTATTATTCTTTTGCTGTTTTGTTGTTTGTTCACTTATCTACGAAAGCCCTCTTGATTCTATGATTATCTATGTCCGTGTTCGTTTATTGAAAGGGAGATGAGGGTTAGGGTTCTTAGTCTTGTATTTGGGGAAGAAGAAGAAGAAGAACAATTAATATGTTTCAAAAAGCTTTTTAATTAAACAAATTAACAAACGGATGTGTAGCTCAGTTGGTCTGTGTCTGATTCTGCTCCTGAACCCACGCGAGTTCGAGTCCAGGCATGGACATCTTTTTGTCTTTCCTTCTTTTCTTCCATAGATATCCTTTTTCTTTACTTTTCCATTTTTTTTTATAAATGTTATAATATATGCAAATCTTTAAATAATTATAATAAATTCAAGTTTTATCCAAAAATTATAAAAATTTAGGTACAGCTTCTTGACGCCATAAAGAAGATTTACACACTTTTATTTTCTGGAAAATGTCTTATTTTTATATTTTTATAGAATTAAAGTGTTTTAATCATATTTAATTGATTAAAAATTCATTTTTAATGATTTTAATCTCAAACTTTTTGAGAAATTATTTCTAATCATTATAAACTGAAATAAAAATACTTGGTTCAGAAAACATGTGGTTTTTATTATTTTCCTATTTTTTTATGATTTAATCTCATTAAATCAGTTTTAAATATAAATAAGATATAAAAAAATTATGGGAAAATTATCTTCATTAATTTACATCAGAAATCATCCATTTTCTATAAAAATAGCATTTTTGGATCATGTCTTGAATTATTAGTCTTATTAATGTTTAATTAGACATAATTAATAATTTATTTATTTGTACTATTACGTATCTATTTTATAAATACTTTTCTTATAAAATAGAAATATTTATATGTTTGAAAATCTTAGTTACCATTTATTGGGTCATGGTGTAACTCATAAATATGTATTTAAACAATTATGATTATTGTATTTAATTACAATAATTTGGTGAAAGTAATTAATTAAATTACTTTGTCTTAATTATTAAAACATATTTTTCTAAATATTTAATTGGTAATAATTAAATTATGTAAACCATATTTACAAACTTTAGTATATATATTTAATATACAACTTTTATATTAATTCGACTTATCATAACAACTCTAATTCCCCAAATCAACTTAGCAAACCCTAATGCCTTAGACCCTAGTTACCTTAGACTCCTAGACGTTTCCTTATTAGTATTCTTACACATTATAGGTTGAATTCCTCGGAGTTCCCATTACTTAGCTCACGACCGCTTAAGTGGATTTTGATCGCTTTCGCAAACTGTGAGTATATCTTTCCCCTTTTTACTGTTTTACTATTCTGGGGTGACTCATGTACTTACTATCAAGTTTCTATTTCTTTTACTAAATGCAATTCTCATGTGTGTTTGCTTTATGTTAATTGGTGTGTCTATGACTTGTCAAAATCATTAACCGCTGGGCGGCCTAGCATTTCAATGAATAGTACTATGGTATACCCCCTTGAGACTCTGTTGAGAGAATCTTGGTCATTGTCTTGTTAATTCATTATTCATTTGGTTAGTCATGTGTTAGTCATTATCCATAGGCTTGGTTTTGAACGGATATTACTTATTACATAATTGCAAATGGTACCGCACATGAATTGCTAAACACTTTTCTACTATATGTATTCAAACAGGGTATGCTTACCAATACATTTTGTATTGACATATACTATTTTCGTACATGTTTCAGGTTATTTATGAGATGACTTTTAAGCTTTTGGAATTTTTTACTTAGATTTTGGATTCATTGTATTTCAGTTTAGTTGACATTTAGAATCGTTGTATCTCATTTCAATGTAATAAACTATTTAATCAATGTATCAATATTTACACTTTTAGTCCATGAGCTATTGAACAATCGTCACTACGTGACACCTCGATGTTTCCGCCATCGGTTGGGGTGTTACATTGACCTTCTAAAACTTCCATGCTCATTCCCTAGCAGGGGCGAAGTATCCCCTGGACCCCCCTGTTTTTTGGTGCAATAGTGGAAATTTGCGATTTTCATAGGTAAATTGAGTCCCCCCCCATTTTCCACTACCGATCGAAAAAATTGAGTTCGGCCTCCGCTGATTCCGAAACAAGCTTGGCCACTGTTCCCTAGGTATCTTTTGCGGCCTATACATTCCCAAGACAAGAACAAGTGTGTTGATTTTGGACATATTACTAGCCTACATTATACACACATTCCACATACATACATACGCATATACACACTCACATACAAGTCACCATCCTTATCCAAACATCCCACTAATCTAGAGTCTTATAAAATAATGGAACCAACAAAGACTTACACGAGGTCTAAGCATGGTTGACTAACCACAAAACCTTTACCTATTCCCTATACAAATCGGCCCATGACACCCCTACATAAACAAACAAACTTCCTAAGTCAACTAGTTATATCAATGTGGAAAGGAACTTTATGAACACAAAAACCCATAGGTATTGACTTGCAACATATTACCACTAATCCAAGCCCTCTTCTCCATCTCCCTCTTGTGTATATAACCGAACCAAGGGAAGACCACATGAACACAACACAACAACACACAAAAACTGTCTTTCCCTTTTGTTTAACCTTCGGCCGAGAACCTAAAGGTTCAACCGAACCATTGTTCGACCATAGACCATCGATCCGAGCCCCAACCGAGTGATAACAAGCTAATGGAGGTCATAGTTCGAGTGATTAGATAAGACCATCGACCCTTTTTTTTGTAGAAACCGATTTGTACCCTTGGTATGTTAAAACGTATTTCAATTTCTTAATTCTTCCTTATATTAGTCGATTATTGTGTTCACCCGACCCCTATCACTCATGCACACACTCATGTGATGGACACAAAGTGATTAATATCGATCAAGAGGCTCAAAATGATAACAAACATGCATATATACACGCACACACGTACATACACTCATACATAACATACATACTACACTCAAAAAGCTTGAATATGGGTATCTACATACTCGAACACATGCCACGAGTATGTGTGTGCTCATATAGAGCTAAGTAGAGGCCACAAAAATCGTTTTTGGAACTTATAATGTGACATAGGAAAAATGGCAATTTTGTAAACATGTGTTAAAGACCGGAAAACATATGTTAATAACCCAGATGCGTGTATAAAAATGGCAAAAACACATGTATATGTTGTCTTTTATATGAAATGGCCGAGAACATGTTAATGTCACTTTCAATTAGCACACGTGTAGCAAACGGGAAATCAAGACACGAGTTTGCCACAAATGATTGATCATAGTTACAAATAACGACAAAAACGTGCTTTTCCAACACATACAATATGTGACATATATGAACAGTTATACAAAAACACACAATTCATAAACATACAAGTCGGGTGAACAATTGCATGGTAAAAGGTACGACACATAGAGTTAAGTTGTCTTTATGTGAATCTAGGGTACCATTATTCAGACATTTTCATACCAGATTCAGTCAGAATTAGCATTCAGACATTAGGTGAGTTCCCACAGCCCCATTTTTACTGTTTTCATACCTTTTAGGGGGGGGGGGGGGATATGCTTACAAGTTCAATTACATTTTTTTTTAACTATTATGTGATCATGAAACATAAAGGTTTAGAGTACTCATAAGCCCTCGTGTCATACATTTTACTGTAACCATTAGCTATGGACTTAGCCATGAAACACCAGAATAAATCTATTGGGTTGACACCCCACTCTTGGTTAGTCGCTCTAACCGGATGACAAATATCAAAAGAGTTCTTATATTTCACTTTACATTCATTGTCTTTAGTGTACTATGACACCCGACATGTTTAGGTTAACATTTTATAAAACACATAAGTCTACCTTAGCGAAAACGTTTCCAAACATACTTAACTAGGTCAGTTGAATCGTTATGATGGTTCTGGGAATCATCGGGAGTCATTACAGTAATCCACGGGATCATTGGGAGTCGGTCCATAACCATGTGAACACGAATTGGTGATTTGTAGAATCGCCGGGTTTAACGCACACACGCAAATCTCGAGTCCCGGGAATTGGTGAACGGATGGGAACGTGTTAGTTATCATGCATTATGTGCTTACAATCATTATATGACTTGTCGGTATGTGAATACGTGTTTAAATAGTGTTTAATGCGCCAAAAAACTGAATAAACATGCTAAGGGTGATTACGCGTAATTGCATGACATTATAGGTGATTACGTGTAATTGCATGTAAATAGGGGGTGATTGGCCTAATTGCATGTTGTCAGGGGCGATTGGGAGGATTTGAGGGCGATTAGAGGCCTAATCGCTAGTAGGTACATGCGATTACAAACCCTAATCGCCTGTACTGCTGCGTGATCGCCTGACGTATGTTTAACGACTAGAAACGCCTATAAATACCACCCTTATGTTGCAAAACATCATTTGTGAAACCCTAATACACCCCAAAGCCACCCCACACCTTATCCAACCTCTGGAACACGTTTTTGCTCAAGAAATAACCTTTCCAAGCCTTACACCTCATAATCTAGCAAATTTAAGGTGTGTTCTTCATCCCCAAACCTTTGTAATGTTATTGTTTTATTCCCTAAAGGTCCAGACCTGATTTCTAAACATTTGTGTCTTTGAAAACTTATTAAAAACGGTTTCTAAAGAAACCCAAACCCTTATGCTTTTCAAATGTGGTGTATTCATGCAAAGATTGGATTTTTATTGATAAAACATGATTGTTCTTATGTTGTTAATATGTTTCTGACTTAAATGAATTATTATGATGTTAACCTAGGAGTTTGGAGGCTCATAGTTGTGTATTGTTGATAATAGGCGTTTTGACCCGTTTGAATGATTATGAAGGATTGATGATGATATGATGTGTTTTGTTGATTGTTTGAGGTTAAGGTTTACTCTAGGATGATGCTAGAACAGTAGGATAATGTCGGACAATGTCGTTATGTGATGAAATCTGGATATTTGCTATTTAGGGAAAGTTTTGCATGTTGATGTGATGTTTACATGCTAGTTTTGCTATTTTGGGAAAACGCTTGCATTCGGGACTGTTAGGATGATAATAAATTAGGGGTTTTTGCTTGAAATAGTTTGATAAATGTTTTGGGTTTGATATTGGATGTTTCCACATGTTTCGGACTTGATTTGGAGGGTTAAACACGCGAAAAGGTGGAAACATGCTGCTGGGGGCGATTAGGGCTTCCTAATCGCGTGAAGGACATGTGATTAGCCCAAATGGCATGAAGCTAGGGGCGATTGGGAGCCTAATCGTGTGTAATTGCATGTATGATAGCCCAATTGCATGCAACACATGTGATTACGATCCTAATCACTAGTTGACCATCCTAATCACTAGTTGACCTTCCTAAATGCATGTATGATAGCCCAATTGCATGCAACACATGTGATTACAATCCTAATCACTAGTTTGACCATTCTAATCACCAGTTGACTTTCCTAATTGCATGTTTGATTCCTAATCGCGTGTAGTGATGTTATATGTGTATTTTAACATCCCGGAACACGGTTTGACACCTAGGAACATGTTAGGAACCCCTTGACTTGTCCAATAACTTTTGAAACGCAACACTTTTGAAACACAACGCTTTTGAAACACGACACTTTTGAAACGCAACGCTATTGGAAACGCAAATCTTGTTTTAAATTACTATACAACACAATGCTAAGTCCCTGGGGAAACCATGAATATGTGGGTAAACATAATGGGGGAAATGTGGATAGATCTATCGGGCTTGACGAACCCCACCCGACGGCTGGGAGCCGGGCGGGTGCATATTGTCTCTACTCTTGGCAACTCAAACATGGGCAGCAACACATGCAACGCTTGTCAGTAATGGTTTCAGCAACACACTCGTAGTAGTAAGGGAACGTTTGCTATTTACTTGAAGGTTTTACACAGTTGGTATTTTGAGATGAAACTCTTTACGCATGAAAACGTTTTGTGAACTTAAAACCTGTGAACTGAACAGCATTATATGTTGATATCTTTTTGGCATGTTTTCTCAGGTCGCTAAGGTAGCAGCATTGAGTTTAGGCGCACGGAGTCTCACGGCGTCTATGATTCACTAGCATGTCATTTAGTAATTTCAGACTTTTATGTTTTACTTTTGGTTTGTAATAAAGTTTTACATTTCCGCAGCGTTGGTTAGATTTTTGAAAACTCAATGGGTAGTTTAGGTTGTTTTTCATATCATATAGTAGTCGTTTCTTGTCACCGTTAACTTGGATCCTGTTTTGTCACGCGCCTCGCGGTAAAGCCCCGCACGTGGAATTTAAGGGTGTGACAGATTGGTATCAAAGCCAATGGTTATAGTGAACTAGGACTGCATGTAAAGTCTAGTCTATAGCCGAGTATCACACACGTTAGATGGTCACACATAGTTACGAGTCGTTTCATTTGGTAAACATACCAACCTTGTCGGGGTGTCGGTGTCCTCATCACACAGTATCGTATTATCTATCTTAGGACTATTTCTACACTTATTCTATCTTCTTCTTCGGGTTTGAAGATGAAGAGGCTTATCGCTTATACTTGGCAGTAGTGTACAGGGGTGGCTTCGGCACATTCTTGAGATTTTTTAGGGATTTAGATATCTCCCCTCTATGCTCTAATGTACATACTTGCCTACACACACACACACACAATCCTGCACTAGTACTTGTCATAGTACACCCTTGAGTGATTGTTCACTTTGGGGACCTTCGTGCGATAACAGTTTCTTTAGGAATGTGGGTGTCGGGTGATTGGAAGTTCTAGCTAGGAGCACGCCTAGAGGACCATGTAGAGCGATTTGTAATTTCGGGTGCACACGAAATCATAAATGGAAATGCATGAAAATCTTGGTGGACTTCGAGTTCGGATAGATGGTCATGTTGAAACCCCGTTCTGAATTCGTTTGGTCACTAGTAGTTTGATCTAGTAGAGATGTTGAGTATCTTGTTTGTGTTTTGGCAGAACATGTCTGGTCGTACTGGTGGACGTACTAGGGGACGCCGTGGTGGCGGTGGGGGCCGCACGGGCGGTGGACGAGGTGGTGGGAACATCACCATGACATAGGCGGATTTGGATAGCATGTGGCAGTAGCAGTTGAACATTGCGTTGGCTGCTTTCCAGGCTGCTCGACAGACCCTGGGAAATACTAATCAGGTGCAGTCTGGGTGTACCTATAAGAAGTTCATGGAATGCAAGCCCCATAACTTCAATGGGACTGAAGGGGAAGTGAGACTGCTCCGGTGGTTGGAGAAGATCGAATCGGTGTTTACTATGTGCAACTGTCCCGACGCTGATCGCGTCAAGTATGCTTCTGCTACTCTGGAGGGACATGCGTTGACTGGGTGGAACTCTACCACTACTAACCTTGTCCTGGGTGAGGCCAATGATATGCCGTGGTCTGAGTTTATTCTGATGTTGCGAGCTGAGTATTGTTAGAGCACGAGTTCTGGAATCTGATGATGGTTGGATCGGAGATCAAGGAGTTTACTGCTAGGCACAACGAGTTGGCTGTGATGTGCCCTGGTTTGGCTACACCAGAGTACCGGAGGATTGAGCACTTGTGATATTTTCACTGATCATAAGAGCTTGAAGTACATCTTTACACAGAAGGAGTTAAACATGAGACAGAGACGTTGGTTAGAGTTGTTAAAAGATTATGACGCCAACATTCAGTACCACCCGGGAAAAGCCAATGTTGTGGCCGATGCTCTTAGCCGAAAGAATGTTGGATCAATTTCTTCTCTTCAGTTGCAACCACAGATTATCTCCGATCTTGATAAGATGGGTATTGGTATCTATTTTGGTGACACTGACGGTTATTTAGCTAGATTTCAGATCGAGTCCCATTTAGTCTCGCGAATCAAGAGTGCTCAGCAAGATGACGGAGAACTTTGGACTATTGTACAAAATTTGGAGGTTGGTAAGCAGTCAAAATTCCGAATTGATGAGTATGGGGTAGTTTGGTGTAACACCCCGACCGATGGCGGAAACATCGAGGTGTCACGTAGTGACGATTGTTCAATAGCTCATAGACTAAAAGTGTAAATTTGAATACATTGATTAAATAGTTTATTACATTGAAATGAAATACGATGATTCTAAAGCATCAAGTCTAACTAAAATACAATAAAGTCAAAGGTTAATTATAAATCCAAAAGCCTAAAAGAAGCGTCTCACAATAACCTGAAACATGTACGAAAATAATTTTGTCAATACAAAATGTATTGGTGAGCATACCCGTTTGATATATATAGTAAGGTAAAATTTAGCAATTCATATGTAACATAGTGTTTGCAAAGTGTAGTAATTGGTATCCGGGTCAAATCAACCCTGTGAAAGGAAAGAAGATATATATAGTATGCGCTAGTAGTAATGAAATACATAGCAATGACAAGGACTCTCAACAGAGTCACAAGGGTATATACCATAGATCTATTCATTGAAATGCTAGGCCGCAACGGTTAATGATTTGACAAGTCATAGATACACGTAATGACACAAACAACACACATAAGATTTGCTATTTTAGTAAAATGAAATAGAAACTTGATAGTAAGTACATGAGTAGCCCCAAAAGTAAAATGAAAAAGGGGAAAGATATACTCACAGTTTCGCTAAGTGTAAATTCCGAGAAAGTTCGTCGTAAAGGCTTAAGAATTCCGAAGAACTCAACCTATATATATAAAAATGCTAATGAAGGATATGTCTTAAAAGTCTAAGGTGTTAAGGTAGCAAGACACCTAGTTACACAACGTGTCGGTTTTAGGCGATACTTTGGCAATTTCTCAAAATTCCAATTCGTGTGACTTGTAAAAACATGTAGTATTTTAAACATACCTTTAATTATATGTTTTTATTTCAAAAATACACTTTTAAGAGCTGTTTTAAATCAGATTTGAAATTTATACAAATTAGGCCGTTTTTTCGCCTTTTTACTACATAGTTTTGTACCGGACTTCGCCAAAATCTAGCTTTTGAACCAATACTCAAAGTTTTTGGTCAAAATAAGTTATTTGATGGTCTTTTAGGTGATTTTTAATATGAACAATCAGACCTCATATTTTCTTTCAAAATCTCCCATTAAAGCTCATAATTTAGGCATTTTTAGGTCTAAGAATTATCCATTTTTTTATAAATCAAAATCCAATCATTTTACCTTCTATAAATCATGTTTAGTAACTTGGATCTTGTTAATCATGGATTAGATCTTACATGCAATGATAGATCTAGAGTTAAAACTTTAACATAAACACACACACACACATATACATACATATATACATACGGCACACACACATACCACACATATATATGTATGTATAACTCACGCACACACACATATCCATCCAATCTCTCTTTAATTTTTATAAAAACCATATGTTTATAAGTTTAGTTGTGTGAATCATCCAAGTTAGAGATGAGAAAGGTTAAAATGAGATGAACAAAGTTGAGATTTTTACCTTTAAGAAAAACTTTAGAAACCCTTAAGAAATCTTGTTCAAATCTTCAATTCTCTAAGCTTTCTTGAGTGTTTTTAGTGAAAATATGGCTGAATTACTAGTGGTTTTGAGTTGGAAACATAATTATAGAGAGAGAGAGAGGGAGGGGTGGCGAATGTGAGAGAGGAAGAGGAAGAGTTGGAGTGTTGAAGTGGTGATATGGTGAAGGGTAGATGAAAGGTTAAAGGTGTAGGTTACTTATAATTCTCAAATGTATCATGAATCATCATAGTAGGCATATGTGGCAGCCCACATATATGACACACATATATTAGTAGGCTACATGAGTTGTCAACATAATATTAATTCATCATATAGTGGGTATTAGGTGTAGATTAGCGGGTATACTACTAGTTAACGCGGTACAGGCCTTTAACTGTTTTAAATACCCGACGCACCCAAAAAATAATATTTTTGACTCCAGACATAATATTATACAAGCCAAAGTTAATATTAGGTGCTATCCAGTGTAAAAATTGGCGAATTTTCATAGTATAGGCGCGCAGATTGCGCGGTATCGTGCGTTGTGACTAGAATCACAATTTTTATACTCTAAAATTATTTCTCACTATTTTTCAACTAAATATGTTTAGAAATATCATTTCAAGCATAAATTTTGAATTTCGGACTTAAGCGTGAGTATAAAACGTGATTTCATAATAATCAAGTTTCAAAGAAAAATAAGAACCAACATCTGAAACATAATAAATTTACAAGGACTAAACTTGCAAAAGTTTCAAAGTGTAAGTGCTACGAATGTCACATCTGGTGTGGAAACCGGTTATGTGTGCCAGATGATTCCACCATACGAGAGTCGTTGTTAGCCGAGGCGCACATTTCGCCATTCTCTATCCACCCCGGATCTACCAAGATGTATTGGGATCTTCGTCCGCATTTTTGGTGGAATACGATGAAAGAGGTTGTAGCCAGGTATGTCAGCAGATGTCTCACTTTCCAGCAAGTTAAGAACGAACATCAGAGAGCTAGTGGTTTACTTCAGCCATTAGATATCCCAGTGTGGAAGTGGGATGACATTTCTATGGATTTTGTAACTGGGTTACCAAAAACGTTTAAAAAGAATGATGCTATCTGGGTCGTGGTGGACCGCTTATCATAATCTGCTCATTTCCTTCTGATTCAGTAGGGTTTTTCGGTTAGTAGATTATCTGAGATCTTCACTCGAGAAATTATTCGACTCCATGGTACCGTTGTCTCTATTGTTTCTGATCGAGACCCACGGTTCACGTCTCGTTTTTGGAAAGGTTTTCAAGCCGCGTGGGGCACCAGATTGAGATTCAGCACCGCATTCCATCCTCAGACCGATGGTCAGTCGGAGCGTACGATTCAGACACTTGAGGATATGCTTCGAGCATGTGCTTTAGAGTGGACTGGAAACTGGGATGAGTATCTATGTCTTGTTGAGTTTGCCTACAACAATAGTTGGCAAGCTAGCATTGATATGGCACCGTTCGAACTTCTATATGGTCGTAAGTGTAGAGCTCCTACCTGTTGGGAAGAGGTTGGCGAGAAAATCATTGAAGGACCTGAATTAGTGCAGATCATGAGTGAAAAAGTTGCTATTGCTCGAGAAAAGTTAAAGGAAGCTCAGAGTCGACAGAAAAGTTATACAGACCGACATCGTCGAGCATTAGAGTTTAAGGTTGGTGATCGGGTGTTCTTGCGAGTTTCGCCTTGCAAAGGCATTCGCTGTTTTGGGATCAAAGGAAAGCTTAGCCCTAGATTCATCGGTCCGTTTGAGATCCTTGACAGAGTTGGGGAAGTTTCTTATCGTTTGGCTTTGCCACCTCAGCTAGCGCATGTGCATAATGTTTTCCACGTATCTCTTCTTCGGGGATACAACTATCATCCTTTACACATTGTGAACTATCCATTACATCAAATTCGGGAGGACTTATCTTTCGAAGAGGAACCCGAAGCCATTCTTGATCGACATGAGCGCATCATGCGAAATAAAGTTATTCCTTTCGTTAAAGTTCTTTGGAAGAATCATTCTGAACGCGAAGCTACGTGGGAAGTGGAAGACACGATCCGTTCCCAGTACCCGGATCTGTTTACCTCTTAGTACTCCGTATTTCAGGTTAGCTGCCCTATTATATTTGTTTGCGTATAAATTTTGATATGTTTTAGATAAGTTGTGATGTCGTTTTTGATGCTTTGTGTTTTAATATGATATCTTAAATGAGTTCCTATCTATACTTAGCAATTTTGAGGACATATTTTTTTTAGTGGGGTAGAAATGTAATGTTCGAAAAAAAAGAATAATAATAAATACTTTATGATAAATGAAATAAAAGCTGATTTTTTTTTTTTATAACCTGATGAATTTATTTAGATAAAGTTGGGTAAACATTTCAAATAATTGATAATAGTTAGTTTATTGTTTGTGTTGACTTTCAAATTGACATACTTTGCCTTATCCATATCACAAACATTTTCAATTTCAAGTATTATTGGTTTCAAACAAATTAACCGAAGAATATGGAGAGCTCCAATTGTTTCATCGATATTTATAAACCATTTTAACCTCAGTCCCCAACTGCATTTTTACGATAATCATTTATCATCCTCTGTTGAGTTTGAATCTCGATCACATCGCTTGGCCGCATATCCGTCATAAGCCACTCCACTGCACCTCCGATATTTGTCACCATATATTCCGTCATTCGAACCCTCCGCTTTGCAATCTGCCATCAAGAACCACCGCCGCTGCTAACCGTAATCTGGTTTTGTGTGACTGTTTCAAAGCGTTAAACTATAGTCTCCGTCCGTTTGAAGATAATAGGTACCAAACTAGCTACGTATCCCTTATAATCCGCTTCTATTATATATGTATATTTTTTTTTCTTTTGTGATCGTGAATCTTGTTCCGGTGACGACCTACGTAGCCACCGTTACCGTTATACATCCGCCGCTTCCGCTCTCCGACTCGTTTGTTCCATTCAGTATTTGAGGTATGAACCTCCTAACCATTGTCATGATTTGTTCCTTAATTAAGTTTTATTTTGGTTTTGGGTTGTTTCGAAAATTTTCGGGATTTATTTGGGTCGACTCCGGCGACTAAAAAAAAAGGATTTGAACGATTGGGTATATTAATTAGGGGTGCAGATAGTATATTATGTGAACCGTGTGTATGTTTGGAGTTGTAGTTGATGTATAGATGATGACTTGAGTATAAGTTTTTAATGTATGTTCATGAGTTGCAGGTTCTGTGTGTTTAATGTTGTGTGTGTATATAAGGCTATGGGGTGTGGTACCCTTCCCCCTTCCCTCCCCCTTCTCCACATTAGCGCCACGTCATTTTCTCCCTTTCACTCCCCCTTCTAAGGGAAATGGTTCCCCCTCCTTCCCCTTCCCTTCCCTCTTTTTTAAGCATTAAAAAAAAAAAAAAAAAAAAAAAACCGATCAAATACACCCTCACCCATTCTCTCTCTCCAAACCCATCTTCTCCAAAATTCACACACACACACACCTGCAAATCATCTCAATTCTCACCCCTCTGTCTTTCTTAACCCCTCCTCTCTCCCTCCCTCCCTCTCTCTCTCTCTCTCTCTCTCTCTCTCTCAACCAGACACACATCTTCACTGTTTCCGGTGACGTGCTCCGGTACCCCTCTCCGGTGACAAGCTCCGGTACACCTCTCTCTCTCTCTCCTTCTCTCTCTTAAACCCCTCTCTCTCTCTCCAAAATGTTTAATTAATCAGCAAAAAAAAGAGAAAATGAGAAAAAAAGAGAACGGGGAGAACGGTGAGATTTTGCCGTTTGCACCGAAATGGGATCGGGGGGTGCGGTGTGCACCGTCGGCAAAGGCAGCCATGTCACGCCCCCGATGTGTTTTACCGACCCACACCCCATAGCCTAATTATATGGACATGGGGTTATGAGTATGCATGGGTACATGTTGATGTTGCATGTGTATGACTTCTAGGTGATTGTGTGTGTGTTTTAATTTAGTGGGTCAATTAATGTGTGGGGTTATTATATGGAAATAGGTATTAAATAAATAATTATAAATTATATATATAAACTACTACGACTTTTTTTTTTTTTTTATAAAATCAAAGACTTAAATTCTCTTAAAACCTATACAAATTTCTTATGTAAAATAAATGTTTGACAATTTATTTATATATCTTAAACCCAAATGGATTCTTTGTTAACCGTTAGAGTGGAGTTCTTAGTCACCGGGTGGGAAATTTTACTCAGAACGAGTCACTAGAGTGATTGAATAATCATAAACTAATTTGTAAAATAACGGGATTTAGGTTCGCGTACTTGTTGAAGACGAATTGTTTTTATTTTTGCTGTGCTCAACTATGGTACGAATTCTGTTTCCTTCTCTTTATAGTATATATTTTTTATATATAAACTCGGTCCGTTACTTTGTAGTACGGATTTTTGGATAGCATGCAATATACCTTAAATTTGAGATCATTGTTGCATGTTCCTTAGACCTCATTAAGTATTTATTCGATATCCGTCTTTTTGTACTCTGTCTCCCTGGCACTCTGTTTGACATGTCGTTTGGGCGTCAACGACATGGTACTGTTCGTGACGGTGCATTATAAATGTTCACGGCGTCTCTAGTTGTGTTAGTGTAACACTTGGCCCCTAGAGGCGTATAGATCGATCTTAGCTTTGTTATGTGTATGTGTTTTTTTATGTGGAGATGGAATAATGGGTGCACGCCACACTCACTATCTCATTGGTGCATGGATTAGCTACCTATGTACCCCTTTGTTTTGGCTATGGGTGCTTCCGATTACACGACATATTTTATTACCACGTTATAGTCGTGTAAGTTAGTATATGTTCTTTGATATGCCTTCGATATGATATGCTTTGAATAAGTTTCGGTAAACTTTGAACTTGTATCAAATTTTGTTTCAGTATTCCGTTTTGAAATTTCTTTTCTTTAAACCGCTTTTATATATGTACCGTTGTTCTTTCCGTTACTGAGCAATTTTTGGCTCAGCCGTAGTTTTCTTTGCTGTGTTTTCCTTTTTGTCTCGCAGGTAGTCGGGGAAACCAGGGAAATCAAGGTTAAGAGTTGATGTTCGAGTGCTAAAAGACATTCAGTTTTTGCATTTTAGTTTTAATAAGACATAAGTTTGAAACTCTATTTTGAACTTCGTTGTTTCGTTGGATTTCTATTTAATGTTTTATGGACTTTGTTTGGTATTTGATATCTGTAAGTGTGACATGTCAGCCTATTTCGGGTTGGGATGTGACAACTAGCATGTCATTTAGTACTTTCAGACTTTTATGTTTTGCTTCTGGTTTGTAATAAAGTTTTACGCTTCTGCAGCGATGGTTAGATTTTTGAAAACTCAATGGGTAGTTTACGTTGTTTTTCGTATCATATAGTTGTCGTTTGTTGTGACCGTTGATTTGGATCCTGGTTTGTCACGCGCCTCGCGGTAAAACCCCGCACGTGGAATTTGAGGGTGTGACATGTACAATGGGCGAGGCACAACATTCGTCAAGGTTTGGTTACGGGCTCATGACAGTCACATAATGATTATTGTCTTAGCTAGGTAATGATCCAGTCACCCATGGTTAACATAGAACTCAAAACCCGTAACCTCACCAACTTAATTGTTGATGAATTTTAATTGCATGTTTTTCAGGCAATTAGTTGAGCATCATGGAACTTGGAGTCGCGCACGAGCATCTTGGGGATTTTGTGAACCTTGTTTTGGAAATGATTTAGACATGTCATTTTAACTATGGTTTTTAAGACAATGTTTTGTTTATTTATGTTAAACACCACCGTCTTTTGATATATCTCCTATTTATGAATTTGATGCTTGCGTGACTTGTGTGCTTGAATACCTTTCGAAGTTACATCTCGCATTTCCGTCTTGGCGGGGTGTGACAGATTTAAATACCAACCATTTCTACATAATATTTGTAACATTTCGCATTTATACTTGTATGTTACGAACATCATTAATAAAAACGTCAAGTTCTAGTAATATTGTTCGCATTTAATTATTTTTGTGACACTTTGGGTACCCTAATACTATATAGATTGTATATAATATACTTATATATATGATAATTATCCAAAAAAAATAAATTGCTTGGGCCGGGAATCGAACCCGCGCCCAAGCCGGTTCAAACATACAACATACACAAACCATCTGATCTAGCATCCATTCTTGTTTCAAACCCGGTTTATTATTAATATATCACTAGCTTCAAGACTCACACAGTTGACTTAGAAAGTCAACTGTGAAGACGGGACTTACCAAATTCATCACATTAACTTGTGATTGTGTCACACCACGCCAATGGCGGAAACACGTGGCGCGACAGTTCAAGAGCATAAAGCCAAGATTAACGCAAATCATAAGTAATTAAGAAGATCGGAACATTTATTCAAGACGTCAAAAACAGGTTTGATGTTCACACATAAACGAAAAATTGTTTGAACACATTAAAGTGGTTTCTCAAAAATATCCCGATGCCTTGGGAATTAAAGTTGAAACCCTTTTTAAACACCCGACGCCCACATGAGAGATTCTCCCGACCCTGCTTGCCACATTGTTCATCCTCGATCAATTACCTGAAAGATATGTTTAAAAGTCGTCAATATATAAATATTGGTGAGTTCACAGGTTTTAGTTTATCAAACTTTATCACTTTGGGAATTTCTATGTTATGACAATTTATAAGAGTTGCAAGTTCCTACAATGCTACTTGAGCCTATAATCAAACCGAGACAAATAATAATGCCCCGCTCCAAGTTGTTACTCGGTATTCCTACGACTTGATTTCAGAATATGTGCACCCCAGGCATACGCCGATGCATAATCGACGCTATCGATTAGGGGTGGGCCTTGTCAGGCACCAATAGTACGACTCAAATATTCCTTCGGTTTCATTTCCCTGAATTAATGATCATAGTAGAGAGGTCTCAACCCCGAGTGGCGATCACAACTCAAGTACTTATCCCGTCAAACATTTCCCTAACATATCTTTCCCCCGAAAAACATAAAATAGTTTAAAATGGGGCCGTGAGACTCACCTGAATCTGTGTTTGGCTCGAAAAGGAAGGTAGCAAGTTTTGTGGTCCCGCACCTACAAACGTCCTAGGCGTATAAGTCACTACACCTATAGTGCATGTGCCTTGGCAAGTTGTACACCCAACTCCCCGACCACGTTTCGTTCCAATTCCTGTTTAATTAGACGCGTATCCTAGGTTCGTTGGCGATGGATTACCCTTTTCTTACGAGTTATGTATTATTCTCGTTAACATTCTTTGTAACTTGTATACTATTATCCTCGACACAACCCTACCTAACATATAATTATTTTCCCATTTAAATAATTATACTTAGGATCGTTTTGTTCGATATAATGTATTCTCAATACCCGACCCGACTCACTTTGCCACATATTTATTTTCCCATTTAAATAAATATGCTAAGTTCTTGTCGTTCGGTAATATATTCTTAACGCTCGACTCAACTCACCATGCCGTACATTTATTTTCCCATTTAAATAAGTGCACTAGGATCTTGTCGGTATTCACACTTTCGTAGATATACTTCACCTACTCGTCTCGGTTTCCCTCCTCGCATATCTATTTTCCCATTCAAATAGATATACTAGAATTTCGTCGAGACGAGCATGTATACATACATCAAGGTGTGAATTTTTCCTTGTTAAGTCCATACGTCGTTTAGCGTTTTTAATTCTTTACGTTATGCTTTCTCCCACGAATATTCTCTCTAACACTTAGGAAAGTGTTATATAATTTTCACCCATGTTTTATATATTTTACTTCTTAAAATATATATATTCTCATCGTGCCGTAATGGCATTCATTTCTCGTTCGTCCGTTTATCCGTTATCGTTAGTTCATGTAACTAAGTCCGTTAGTTAGCTTTTTCCACATTTTCTTCCAATATGCGTTTTATGGAAATATTATTCATACTTCCAATTCCGAACGTATATTACGTGGAAAAAATATACTTTTGTGTTCTTAGTTCAACTTGTTATCTTGTATTCCAAAAATGTTCCCGATACTTTTATATTCCCATTTATATAAAAGTATCCATTTTTGTACAAGTTTTCTCAAGTCTTTACTTTTGTCCAATATTTTATAAAACCTTTATTTTTTATAAATTCCTTAAGTTAACTTAACCTCCTATTTTTATAAAACTTCTATTTTTATAAAAATACATTTTTCACAACATACATACGTCGGTTTCTTATGTTTACCACAACTATACTTGGAAAAACCATTATTTACGTTTTTGACACCAAACTTTCCGTGAACACATTTTTGGACCAAAGTTTCTAAAATACTCATTTTAGTCCATCAACTTTCAAAGTTTCAACATTAGTCCCTTAACTTTTAAATGTTATCTTTTTCATCCTAACTTCCAAAGTTAGCATTTTTCATCCAACTAGTGGACTTTGAAGAATCATATTTCTCATGTTTGGTTATTTTTACATTATTCCACTTCTAATATTCTTTTATTTCATTATTAATGCTTTTAACATGTGTGTTTTATGTTTTTATCCATTATATCCAAATTTCACTCATCCAAGTGAGTAGACTTTGAACATGTAACTTTTTCATCCATGATTATCTAACACATTTCAACATATTTTTGACATTAACTAGTCATCTTATGATGATTAAAACCATCTTTTATCATATTTAAGTCTTTTTCAAACATCATGTTCCAATCATCATCCAACTCAAGTGTATGTACATATTTTTACATTTTCTTAAAATATCATATTATTAATATTAAATCCAAGATTTATCCATGTTATTATTCATCCATTTTTACTCTTGTAAGATACATTATCTTTATGTTTCAAAACCATATTCTACCCATCAATGTATAACTTGCTCATAAGATCACATAATATGAACATTAAAAATCAAAACAAGGTTAAACTTACTACTAGCTCAAGGCTAGGGAAGACAAAAACCTTGGATTGGATGGGGTTTAGTGTGTTCTTCCAAAGGGTTAAGCTCCAAGCTCTTGAAACACACAATGGGGTTTTGAAGGATAATGATCTAGAGATGATTTGGTAGTGTAAAATTTGTAAGAAAAATGTATATGGATAGGGGTATGCTACGGCCACAAGGAGAAGAAGAAGAAGAGTTTTTGTGTTGATTCAAGTATGCTTCACAAGAATGCTTATAATATCTCCTTCAAATCTTGCAAAGATTACTCAATATCCTTCTTAGATTATGGAAGATTTAAGGGATTTTGTGAGATTATGAAAATCTTTGAGGGATATTATTAAGAGGGTGTTGGCCGTGAGTTTTGAGAGAGAGAGGAGAGGTGATTAGTTAATTTCTTGTCCAATGTAATCCCATGCATACTCATGATTAGTGTTTAAGATAATTGGATGATTAAGAATGTGAAGGGTTTAAATGAGATAACAAAAGATATTAATCACTTGGGTGGGCCATAGGCCGGCCCCTTGTGGGTGTCTTGGGTGGGGTCCACTTTGCTAAATAATACCCATTCTTAGTTATGTTTAAATTAATCTTGTTCGGGTACCGTCCGGGTATTTTCGGGTTTTTAATCGCGTGTTATCCGAATATTAAAATACCCTTAATATTCCTTAAACATAGTCCAGTTTAAGCGTTGGTAAATTATTTTGGCTTTTGCCGGGTGAAATTATATGTTACGCGCGTATCGGGTGCGGTACGCGCACTTTATTCGTTACCGGGAGATTTGTATAACAAGCTTTCACGTACGGTTTTGGAGTTCCAAAACCCATTATATTTTGTGAAATTACGTTTTATTTTATATCCCGGGTGTCCGGGATTCGTTTCGCTTATTTAATTTTTACCGGGAAATTGCCAGTGTCCATACCGGATAATTTACTCGCACATGATCCTATCATGTTTTGTCATTAAACATATGCATTCCTATGCATTATTTGGGAATTGCTATCTTTCTAAGGCCTCAGTTAAATAATCAACACATAATTACGTTTAATTACGTTAATCGCGTATAGTTAATTAGCACGGAATTACCTTAATTTTGCCGGTTGTTACATTCTCCCTCCGTTAAGAGAATTCCGTCCCGGAATTCACTTCGAGTTCTCCGGTATAGGGGTCTTCTCGAATAGGGCGGGATATTTTTGCTTCATCCGGTCCAGCCTTTCCCACGTGAACTCCGGTCCACGCTTGGCATTCCAGCGCACTTTGACCAATCTGATTTTGCTGCGCCTTAACTTTTGGACCTTCCAATCGGTTACTTCGATTGGTTCTTCGACGAAGTGTAACTTGTCGTCAATGTGGATTTCGTCCGCAGGGATGATGAGAGTTTCGTCGGATAAGCACTTCTTCAAGTTCGACACGTGGAACGTGTCATGTACACCGTTAAGCTCTTGTGGTAACTTGAGCTTGTATGCCACGGGGCCTACTCTGGACAAGATTTCGAACGGTCCAACATACCGTGGGTTCAGCTTTCCGCGCTTCCCAAGCGCGCGACACCTTTCCAAGGTGACACCTTTAGTAGGACCCTGTCTCCGACTTGAAATTCCAAAGGCTTTCGCCTCATATTTGCGTAGCTTTTCTGCCGGTCACGTGCCGCTTTGAGACGTTCTTTTATCAAGAAGACCTTATCCGTCGTCTCTTGAACAATTTCGGGCCCGGTAAGTTGCTTTTCTCCAACTTCAGCCCAACATAGAAGAGATCTACACTTGCGTCCATATAGAGCTTCAAAAGGTGCAGCTTGAATGCTCGTGTGGTAACTGTTGTTATACGAAAACTCCACCAGTGGCAAGTGTGTATCCCAATTACCGCTGAAATCGATTGCGCATGCCCGTAACATATCTTCCAAGGTCTGGATGGTTCGTTCACTTTGACCATCGGTTTGGGGATGACATGCGGTACTCATGTCAAGGCGAGTACCGAGGGCTTCATTCAAACTTTCCCAAAATCTTGAGGTGAAACGACTATCTCGATCGGAGATGATGGAAATAGGTACACCATGCTTAGACACCACTTCCTTAATGTACAAACGGGTCAGTTTCTCCAACTTATCCGTTTCGCGAATTGGGAGGAAGTGTGCAGATTTTGTCAATCGATCAACGATTACCCAGATCATGTCATGGCCGCTTGTTGTCTTGGGTAACTTGGTAATGAAATCCATGGAGATCTGCTCCCATTTCCATTCAGGTATTTCCGGTTGCTGGAGCAAGCCGGATGGTCTCTGATGCTCGGCTTTGACCATCGCGCAAGTCAAGCATCGCGCAACATATGCCGCTATATCCCTTTTAAAATTTGGCCACCAATAAAGTTCCTTCAAATCGTGGAACATCTTGTCTGCACCGGGGTGAACCGAATATCGGGAATTGTGAGCTTCGGCCAATACTAGTTCACGCAATCCACCATACACTGGTACCCAAATTCTATTCATGAAATACAAGGTTTGATCCGCCTTTGGCTCCAATGAATCAATCATCTTCCACAATCTTTCACTTTTGACGTTCTCTGGTTTAAGAGCGTTGATTTGAGCTTCACGAACCCGGTCAGTCAGGTTCGTGTGGATAGTTAATCCCAAGGCTCGTACACGCAATGGCTTAACTCGTTCCTTGCGACTTAAGGCGTCGGCCACAACGTTTGCCTTTCCGGGATGGTACTTTATCTCACAATCGTAATCGTTTAATAATTCGACCCATCGCTGTTGTCGCATGTTCAAATCCTTCTGATCAAAGATGTGTTGCAAACTCTTGTGATCAGTGAAGATTGTGCACTTAGTTCCATATAAATAATGTCTCCAAATTTTGAGAGCGAATACCACGACTCCCAATTCCAAATCGTGTGTAGTGTAATTCTTCTCGTGGATCTTTAGTTGTCTGGAAGCATACGCTATCACTTTTTCTCGTTGCATCAATACGCAACCCAAGCCTTGGTGAGAGGCGTCACAGTAAACTACAAAATCTTCCGTTCCATCGGGGAGTGACAATATTGGAGCGCCACATAACTTCTCCTTTAGTATCTGAAATGCGTTTTCTTGCTTTTCCGTCCACTCGAACTTTCTATCCTTTTGGGTTAGCATGGTCAAAGACTGTGCTATCTTAGAAAATTTCTCGATGAACCTTCTGTAATAACCCGCAAGGCCAAGAAACTGTCGTACTTCGGTAGGAGTTCTAGGGGCGTCCCAATTTTTAATTGCCTCGATCTTGGCGGGATCGACATGTATACCCTTTTCATTCACCACGTGGCCTAGAAAGTGAACTTCTCGAATCCAAAAGTCACATTTCGAGAATTTAGCATAGAGCTTCTCTTTACGTAGGACCTCCAGGATTAAGCGAAGGTGGTTTTCGTGGTCCTCTCTGGTGTGTGAATTGTTAGGACAAAGAGGATTGGTGAAACCACTTTTGTAAACCTTAGTCTAATTCACTTCTGTCATTTTGGCTAAGTATAGAAGTACTGAAGAGAAGACAAGAAACTGCTGATTAGAAGATATGAGAAGTGCTGAAGAAGCAGAAGTTCTGAAGTCCAAACCAGACAAGTTCACTTCAGAAGTACTGAAGACAAAACTACTCTTCAGTAGTTTGTCCTTCATCAGCACTTAGCATCAGATATTTCCCATCGCCTTTTTGCATCAGTAGTTTGTTGTTTATTATTACTTTTAGCTGTATTTGTTTCTTTCAATGTTGCAACTTGTGCAACTTGTTTCTGTTGTTTCTGTACTTGCTTTTTGAGCAAGATACATGCATGTAAACGTCTATAAATAGGAGGCTTCAACCTTCTATTTTAGACATTGATTTTAATAGAAAAATCCTTCAAACACTATCACTGTTCTATTCCATTTCTGTATTTATTGTGAATCTGTCTAAGTATCTAATTCTCATTTACAGCTTAGATTCATAATAAATACTTTGTCATTTATTAGTTTCAAACATCAAGGGGGAGTAATAACTCAGCCTTAGTATAAAAAGTGTTGCTTTAACTTATACATTCCGCTGTGCATATAATCTGATTTACAAGGACTTGCTAAACACTTAAGTGTCAAGATAGCAAGTTCTTACTTAGTAAAAAGAGCAAACTGATCCAACAATTGGTATCAGAGACTTGGTTTATCTGATCAAATATCAATCTAACAAATTGAGAATCAGACACAAAGCTCTTATTGATATTCAATAAAAAGATCAAAAGTTCACTTTTTATCAATATCCATCACTTAAAAGAGTCATCTGACAAATCTATACTCTTTAAAATAGATCCACATAATACTGGTTCTGCCACCAAACCTGCCATGCTTGTGAGAAATGAGTACAACATATGGCAAAAGAGAATGGCACATACCTTGTCACAAACCAACACAGGTTGTTGGAGATCTGTGATATATGGTCCTCACAAACCAGTAAATGTTAATCTTGAAACTAATGTTAAGGTCCCTAAGGACCCTAAAGAATATACAGATGAGGATTTCCTAAAACTTGAGCTAGATGCAAAAGCATTCTCTATGTTGGCAATGGCTCTCCCAAATGAGATATACTCTGGACTTTTACATTGTGAAAGTGCCAAAGAACTTTGGGACTGTCTTAAAGAACAGTTTGGAGGAACTGAAGAGGTGATTGCCAACACCAGAGAGATTTTAGCTCAACAATATGAAACATTTGCTTATATTAATGGGGAAACTTTGACTCAACAATTTGAAAGATTCTCCTCATTAATATCTGAGCTAAAGTTAAATGGTCAGACCTATACAACAGTGTCTATGCTACATAGATTTTTAAGGTCTTTACCTGACAAATGGGAAACTTACTCCATTGTTTTAAGATCCTCACCAGATTTTAGCTCCCTCACTCTTACAAAACTCCATGGGAGATTACTTACTTTTGAGAGAGAAATTGATCAAAAGAAGAAATTACAAACATCTGGTAAAACTGCTGATGACTACCTACCAGGTAGTACAACACTTTTGGGACAAGATTCACCAACTTGTTCCTATGGATCTTATGACAATATTGACATAACCACTGGGATCTCATCAGGAAGATCTTTCCCAGGTTATGACAATAATGACCAAAGTCAAACTGCTGATAATCTATGTTTTATCATGGATGATTTGAAAAATTTTAGCAGTGATGACTTAGAAGAAATGGACATATTACACCAACTGGCCATGCTAAGCATTAAAACTAACAAGTTTTATAAAAGGTCAGGAAGGAAATTTCCAGGATTGACCAGTAATACAAAAATTGGTTTTGACAAATCTAAACTGAGATGTCACAAGTGTCAGAAGTTGGGACACTTTGCTAGAGAGTGTAGAAGCTCTAGCTTTAACCAATCACAATCTGGAAATAACTATAACCCCAATTATAATAGGAATAATGGAACTCAAGGGAGTGCTCATTTTGTACAGGCACAAGCTCCTCAACAGCAATATATGCCTCAAGTACAATATGTTCAAGTGCCTGCTCAACAGATGCAGAGCCAACAATCAATCCCACCCTTTCCAGCTGCTCAACTTCCTCCACAGCCTCAACAACCCTCTCAACAAAGTCTCTTTACCTCAGGGTATGTTGACTGGAGCAGTCTCCCTTATGACACCACAGAGTGCAATCCTGATGCAGACAGCAAAGTGTTTGACATCAACTGGGGAGAACCAGACAATGGCAGAAAGAACTTTGCCTTAATGGCATTTGAAGGCTGTACTTCAAAATCTGCATTGTCACAGGTATCAAAAGAATCTTTGACAAAACTTTGCTCAAATTCTTGCAAAGAAACTTTTGCTCTCATAAGAGAGACAAATCTGCACTTACAAGGCAAAGCCAATGATTTAGAAAGAAAATACACACAGATAAAATGTGATTTAGAAAGAAAACTGTGTGCTAAAACAAAAGAAGTTTCTAAATTAACTGACTCTGCTATTGAAACCCAAGCACAAATCAAAATTATGTTAAATGACTTGGGAGATGTCAGACAAGAGCTTGCTGACACCAGGATCACTTGTGAAAAATGGGTGGAATCTTGTAAGGGGTATCAATTATTGCTAAACAAACAAAGTGCTTCAAATGTTAAGTTTGGCATAGGATACCATCATGTTGAAACACCAACAGATTTTTCTCCCAAAACTACTGAAGATGGGAGAAGAATTGTTTCAAATGAAACTTCTGAAGGGAAAGAATGCACATCTTTCCATGAAAACTTTCTAAACAGAAATCCTGGCATTTTTAAAGAAAGTACTTCAGAAGTATTTACAAAATCTGACAACAAGCCATCAGTAGTTTCATCTACATCAGGAGTTGAGACCCTGAAAACTACTGATGAGCAAAATCTTTTCACAAATGTCAGAAATTTGCCTTTAGATCAAAAACAAAAGGCAAAAGAATGTGAAATTTGTGGCCTGTTCAACCACAAAACTGAATTTTGTAGATACAGAAAAGGAATTCAGTTCAATCAAAAATTTAAACAACAGGTTGAGGGAAATCAAATCAGAAATGATTATGAAAGAATCTTTAAACCCAAGAAACAACAACCTGAAAACACCTTTTCTCAGAAAAAGATAAAATCTCAACCAAAATCTTTTTCTCAAAATTCCTTGTCAGTAGTTAGACCAGAATCATCAGCAGTTTCACAAACTGCTGAGATTCAAAATCTAAAGAACATGGTAGAACTATTGATGACCAAGGTTGATGGTGGTCCTAAAAAGGATACCACCATGGTTCTTAATGAAAAATCCATTGCCAAAAAGACATGGATTTCTCAACCTGGTCAAGAACAAACTGTAACTGTTCTCAAGAGCAAACCCAAAGCCAAACAGGCTTGGGTTCCCAAATCTAACTAATTTGCTTTTATGTGCAGAGAGTTTCCAGGGGCTTAAACAGCATATGGTATGTTGATAGTGGAGGCTCTATGCACATGACTGGATGCAGATACCTGATAAACAACTTTATCAGCCAAAGAGAAGGATCTGTATCCTTTGGGAACAATGCTAAGGGATATGTGCTAGGACATGGCAATGTCTCCTCTGGCAAAATACAGTTTGACAAGGTCAATCTGGTGGAAAACCTTGAATACAACTTGCTGAGTGTGTCACAAATGTGTGATAAAGGATATTCTTCCTTTTTCACAAAGACAGCATGCAAGATCATCTCACCAGAAGGCCAGAAGTTGATAGAGAAGATTATAGAAGATCATACTTTGCTGATTGCCAAAAGATGTGGCAATGTCTATGCGGTGGACATTGAGAAAGACAAAGTATTGAACAACACTGCCTGTTTCTTCTCAAGGGCATCAACTTCAGAAACAGATCTCTGGCACAGGAGACTTGGCCATGTGAACTTTAAAACCATAAATAAAGTCACAAAAATGGGCTTGGTCAGAGGTCTACCTTTGAAAGTATACCAGTGTCAAGAACACTGTGTATCCTGTTTAAAGGGAAAACAACATAAGTCCTCCTATAAGTCTATTGAAGAATCAAAAACAACTGCATGTCTTCAACTACTCCATATGGACTTATTTGGACCTGTCAAGATTATGAGCCTTGGTAAAAAGAAGTACTGCTTAGTCATCATTGATGACTACTCAAGATTCACATGGGTATTCTTCTTATTTTCCAAGGATGAGGCTGCTGAAATCATCAAGTTCTTCATTCCACAAGTAGAGAAACAATATTCTCTATCTGTCAAAACCATTAGAAGTGACAATGGGACAGAGTTCAGGAACAAAACTCTGGATGAATTCTGTTTGTCTAAAGGGATTATTAGACAATACAGTGTTCCCAGAACTCCTGAACAAAATGGTGTAGTAGAAAGGAAGAACAGAACATTGATAGAAGGAGCAAGAACAATGTTAGCTGATTCTGGACTGCCATTGTACTTTTGGGCAGAAGCAGTTAACACATCATGTTATGTTCAGAATAGAGTTCTTGTGGTCAAGAGACATTCCAAGACTGCCTATGAAGTTCTTCATGGCATGAAGCCCCTTATCTCCTTTTTCAGGGCTTTTGGGTGTCAATGTTTCATCTTGAACATCAAGGAATCTATTTCAAAGTTTGCTGCCAAAGTTGACTCAGGTTACTTTCTTGGTTATTCTTCAACTAGAAAAGCCTACAAGGTTTTTAATTCTCACACCAGGATAGTAGAAGAAACATTGAATGTCAAGTTCAATGAGTCAAAACACACTCTTATTCCAGCACATCCTGCTGAACTCTTTGACCTTGACAACTTTCACTTTGGACCTGAAAAGACTGTTACTTCTTCCAAACCTACTTATTATGGTGATCAAAGGTTTGAAGATGAGGATCCTACACCATGGACTCCTCAAACAGTCATTAAGTCAACTACAACACCATCAGAAGTTTCTCAAACTTCTGATCAAACAAATACTGAAGGCCAAACTCAAACATCTGCTTCAGCACCTGCAACTACTGAAGAAGCTAAAACTGCTGAACCAGATATTATAGACCTCAGTAGTTTGTTTGAAGAACAAGAGCCACCTACACCTGTCAGTGGTTTACAACAACTGATTGAACACAAAGATCATCCACTTGATCAAAACATGGGTGATATAGCTTCAGGTGTTCTTACCAGAAACCAGCTCTCCAACTTTTGCCTATTTTCAGCCTTTATTTCACAGTTGGAACCAAAGAAGTACCAGGAAGCCCTCAAAGACAATAATTGGGTGCAAGCTATGCAAGATGAACTACTTCAGTTCAACAAGCAACAGGTCTGGGAAATCTGTCCCTTACCTCAAAACAAGCAACCAATTGGTACAAGATGGGTTTTCAGGAACAAACAAGATGAAGCTGGTATGATAATCAAGAACAAGGCAAGACTGGTAGTTCAAGGGTACTCTCAAGAAGAGGGAATTGACTATGATGAAACCTTTGCTCCAGTTGCAAGGCTTGAGGCCATCAGGTTATTTCTGGCCTATGCCATTTCCAACAAAATTAAAGTTTATCAAATGGATGTGAAAAGTGCATTTTTGTATGGAAAAATCAAAGAGGAGGTGTATGTCTGTCAGCCACCTGGGTTTGAGGATCCTTCTCATCCTGAGTGGGTGTACAGACTGGACAAAGCTCTTTATGGGCTCAAACAGGCTCCAAGAGCCTGGTATGATACACTCTCCACCTTTTTACTCAAAAATAACTTTACAAGAGGTGCCATTGATAAAACTCTTTTTATTAAACATGTTGGAAATCATGTCTTACTTGTTCAAATTTATGTTAATGATATCATTTTTGGTTCAACAAACACAAAACTGTGTGATGATTTTAAGAAACTCATGCAATCAAAATTTGAGATGAGTACCATGGGAGAACTGCAGTACTTTCTAGGACTGCAGATCAAACAACAAACAAATGGAACTTTTATACATCAATCAAAATATGTTAAAGAATTATTGAACAAATTTTCTTTAAATGACTGTAAATCATGTTCCACTCCCATGACACCAATCACACAAGTTGAACCTGATGATCAAGGAAAACAGGTTGATCAAACCATGTACAGATGCATGATAGGTTCCCTTTTATACTTAACTGCTTCTAGACCAGATATTATGTTTTCAACATGTGTCTGTGCTAGATATCAATCAGCACCAAGGGAATCACACCTTATAGCAGTCAAAAGAATTTTCAGATATCTGAAAGGAACTCCAACACTGGGAATTTGGTATCCTGCTTCAAGCAATACCAAGTTATCAGCTTTTTCAGATAGTGACTATGCAGGGTGTAAGATGACAAGAAAGTCAACATCTGGTGGTTGTCAATTCCTGGGTAACTGTCTAGTGTCATGGCAATCAAAGAAGCAAACATCTGTTGCAACTTCAACTGCTGAAGCTGAATACATTGCAGCTGCAAGTTGTACATCACAGATACAATGGCTCCATTATCAACTTCTTGATTATGGAATCAAAGAGACCAAGACACCTTTGTTTGTAGACAGCAAATCTGCCATTAGCATCATTCAAAATCCGGTACAGTTCTCAAAAACCAAACATATTGAGATCAGGTACCATTTCATAAGAGATTGCTATGAAAAAGGCAAGATTGAGGTGAAGCATGTAGCAACAGCTAATCAAATAGCTGACATCTTCACTAAGCCCCTTGACACATCAACATTTCAGAAGTTAGTATCCATGCTTGGAATGCTAAATTTGTAAGTGTTTACTTTATTTTTTTTTTAAACTTATATGCATATCAGTTAGAATCCAAGTTAACACTTGATTCTACCCAACTCTACATCAAATTTCTATATCAATCACTACTGTTATGCATAAAACATCAAAATTTTTTTTCTTTTTTTTCCATCCTTGATTCCATCCTGTTTACCTTTTCCTTCTTTTTTCTGGTTTTCACTTACAAAAGACAAAAGTCTGAAACAAAACTTCTGAAAAACAAAAAGAGAACTACTGATTAAACAAAAATCAGTATGAGAGAAACTACTGATGAACAAAAATCATCAGTATGGGGATAATTTTCTGAAAAAGTGTGTAACTTCTGATAAAATAACCTTCAGAAGTTATGAATAAAGTATTTATAAAAACATTTCTCATCAGCTGTTAAAACTACTGAAGAGAAAATGGGAACTACTGATGAAGTAATCCTTCATCAGCAGTTTAAGTCAAAAGGGCAAATCTGACTTTTCCCATCATCAGAGGTTTGACCTAATCAGTTTAAAACCTCTGATAAAAAGATTTTTAACCAAAGGCGGTTTTAAAACTTCTAATAAAGAAGATTCAAGCGGTTAAAACTTCTAATAAATACCTTTTCTACACACTTATCCTTTCAAACTCAAAATATCCCTCCTCCTCTCTCAAAAACTCTCTCAATAACCTATACCTGCAAATCCACTGTTCGATCAAAACCCAAACCACATGGCTCTAGTTCTAAAACAGGGACACAATCAAAGGGCCTTTCTTGAAAAACAAGAAGGCTGGTCCCAATACGATGAGATCATTGATCTTGTCGTTAAATCCCAATATTTTACTGCTCTCACAATAAACCCACCAATTCACACTGAAACTCTGAATGAGTTCTGGGCAAATGCTGAGACGGTTACAATGGATGATGAGGTCATTTCCCTCAACTCAAGAATAAAAGGGAAACAACTGACCATCACACCGGCCACACTGGCAACAAGACTGGGTCTGGATGATGTAACTGCCCCTGACCATGTTGCTAACACTGATATTCATCTAACCATGACTGAGTGTGGTTATCAAGGTACTCTCTCCCATGCTACAATATTCAAAAAATATTTTGAACCAAAATACAAGCTTTTGTTTCATTATATTATTATGTGTTTGAGTCCAAAAACAGGGTCTTATGACCAGATGCCCTCCACTTTTCAACCAATATTTCATTCCATTGTGAATGAAACTAAATTCAGGGCATCAAAACTATTTTTCAATGAGTTGGTGTTACATCACAATAATACCAAGAAAAAGTTTTTGTTATACCCAAGGTTCATTATGCAATGCATAATAGGGGAACTGGGTAATGAGGTGCTTGTGGGAAAAATTTCAACTTTAAATCCTTTAACATCACAAGCATACTCAAGGCATAACAAACCGGCTGCCTGGCCAGAAGATGATCAGGGAGAACAACAACAAGTCCCCCTGAAGCCCACATCTTCCAAACTCACACCACCAAAAGCCAAAAAGCCCAAGCCAACAAAAACTGCACCCCACCAACCCAAAAGAAAAGCTGTTCAGGAGGTTGAGATGCCTGAACATGCTCATGAGCATTCTGCTCTTCAAATAGATGAGACTGAAACACTCTCTCAGTCTTATCCATCTCAAACCCCACCAAGAGCACCCATAACCGTTTTATTCAAAAGAAAAAGACTTAGAAAAACATATGAAACACACTCTTCTTTTGAAACTGCTGAACAACAACTTTCACCACCTATTGCCCAAACTACTGAACCAACCCCACAAATTTCTGAACAAGAGGCAATAGAAATTGCCAAACTTCTCTCTGGGCTAAAAGAGAATGTCCCATCTGATCATGTCAGTCCCCTACAACCACAACAAACAGGGGACATAACTACTACATCAGACATGGATGTGGACATCTCTAGCCCTATCCCAAGAGATGAGGGTGGACCAGAGTCTTTAAGCCCAATTTTAGAGACTCTTGGGGCATCTGAGGCTGCTACTACTCAGTTACCACCCAGTGGTGGATCTGAGGATAGAAGTAACATAGCTAAGACCTCAGATGTGGCAACTACTGATGAAGGCTTAATGCCTGAAGTAGGAAATCCTCAGTACCAAGAACAAGAGGTTCATGAGAGAACTGAGTTGGGCTCAGCTCATGATTTAACTGAGACAGTCCTCATTGAGGGCAACATCAGGGATTCAGATGATTCCATTAGTTTGGATGATGTTTCACACACTCAAACTACTGAATTGACGGCACTTTCTGAAGGTCCTGTTTCAGGGGTATCCAGGCTCAAGAAGCCAGTCACCTCTGCACAGGTTAAAGCCCACTCAATCCCTAAAACCCCTAGAGTGGCATCCTCTGTACAACATGAGGATCTCCCAAAAACACCCCCTTCACAACAAATGCCTACCCAATTCCCTGGGCAAACAAGCATAGACCTGAACCAGCTATGCAGCCCAGAGGGTCCCCTGTACCACATGATGAATACACTCATCAGAAATCACTTCCAAACATATACAGCTGACTTGGAGCTGTCCATCAAGAACCAATTTGGAGTGATCAAGACCAAGATGAACGATCTGTCCAACAAAATAGACTTCAACAGCAAACAGATTGCTCATCTTCAAGGACAATTCTCCCAACCCTCTGCTTCAAGGGTTAAAATTGATGAATCCAAAAAGGGGGAGAAGATCAGGGAACCTAAGGAGTCATTCCAAGCCAGGATAAGGGCAAGAGTGGCCATCCTTGAAAGAGATCAAAAAGATCAGGCCAGGAAAGAAAAATTGGCCAAACAGTTTGGTGTCTCAATAGAAGAAATTGAAGCAGCAGAGAAAGAAGATGAGACCCAAACATCTGAAGAATCCCTAAGGCACAATGAAGAAACTTCTGATGACAAAACTTCTGATGAAGAATCAGAAAGTACTGAAGACAATCCTTCAGTAGCTGACAAACCATCAGCAGTTGTCAGCACATCAGAAGTTAACACTTCCAAACCTCAAACAACTGAACCTTCCAGAACCACTGCTCCCATTCAACCAACATCTGATCCCATCAGGCCTACAACTGTTACAACAATGACTGTATTAAACCCTTCTCCTATCTCTCAATCAGCTGAACTATTAGAGAAGAGCTTAATTGCAGCCAACAAAAAGGCCAGAGAAGATCAGATCTGGAAATCTCTGGAAGAAAGGGATGATTTGGATTTAAGCCATGAAGAAAAACTTCAGGCTTATGCAGCTGAACTACAAAGGCAGGCTAGCCTTGATGAGATTGCTGAACAAGATAAAAGACAACAACTGGTGTCTTACATTACCAAGAACAGCAAGACTAAAGCCTTTACACTCAAAGGACTCTCTATGCAAGAACTGACAAGAAGAGCACAATTGCTTGCAGACAAAGTGGCCACAAGCAAAGATGGAAAGGCCAAGAGAGCCCAGATAATAGAAGAGTTAGTAGCAGAAGGATATGGTTCAAAAGCCTCAGTATCCAGATGGAAAGAAGAAAGACTGATGGATACTTACAGAAAATACTTGGCTGCCAAGGCTGCAAATCCAGAGAAGTTTCAAACTGCTGATCCTTCAAGATCAGTAGTTAGAACTTCTGGTGTATCCAGAAGAACTGCTACTCAGAAGAAGAAGGCAGAGGACAATGTCAAAACTGACTTCAAAATGGTACTACTTGAAGGAAGTTCAATAGTCCATTCAGATTTTGACATTGAGGAGAAACCTCTGTTAGCACAATTCAGGGATCCTTCCACTTTTGCTTATCAAATACAAAAGACCATCAAAGAAAAGTTGCATACCAGAGTAGTGACTGAACACCATCTCCCAACTGTTCAGATGCCTGATATGCAACAACAACAAGGAAGAGAATCCCACCTGAGGCTATCTGAAACTGAAAACATCCAGCACTCAGGACCATCAACCCAAGGGACAAGTCTGGTTCCCTATTCTTCTGACTTTAACAAGTCAAAGATCCCTATCATCAGATGGTCACTTACTGATAACAACTCAGTATTGTTGACAAGAAGAGACCTCTCAAGCAGGGCTTACAAGAAGATCAGTGATCTGAAGAAACTGTCAACACAAGACCTGCTCACAATTCAACATCTAGAACCACAGAGAGGATCTCTATCTGATGGTCAGTTAAACCAGCTCAAGAACACCATGTACAAAGAGATATGGAAGATTGTTCAAGACAGAAGAAACACATAAGGAATTAGTAAGGTTTTGGCTTCATCAATCCAGGGGGAGATTGTTAGGACAAAGAGGATTGGTGAAACCACTTTTGTAAACCTTAGTCTAATTCACTTCTGTCATTTTGGCTAAGTATAGAAGTACTGAAGAGAAGACAAGAAACTGCTGATTAGAAGATATGAGAAGTGCTGAAGAAGCAGAAGTTCTGAAGTCCAAACCAGACAAGTTCACTTCAGAAGTACTGAAGACAAAACTACTCTTCAGTAGTTTGTCCTTCATCAGCACTTAGCATCAGATATTTCCCACCGCCTTTTTGCATCAGTAGTTTGTTGTTTATTATTACTTTTAGCTGTATTTGTTTCTTTCAATGTTGCAACTTGTGCAACTTGTTTCTGTTGTTTCTGTACTTGCTTTTTGAGCAAGATACATGCATGTAAACGTCTATAAATAGGAGGCTTCAACCTTCTATTTTAGACATTGATTTTAATAGAAAAATCCTTCAAACACTATCACTGTTCTATTCCATTTCTGTATTTATTGTGAATCTGTCTAAGTATCTAATTCTCATTTACAGCTTAGATTCATAATAAATACTTTGTCATTTATTAGTTTCAAACATCAAGGGGGAGTAATAACTCTGCCTTAGTATAAAAAGTGTTGCTTTAACTTATACATTCCGCTGTGCATATAATCTGATTTACAAGGACTTGCTAAACACTTAAGTGTCAAGATAGCAAGTTCTTACTTAGTAAAAAGAGCAAACTGATCCAACATGAATAGATCAAGATGTCATCAATAAAAACAATGACGAATTTATCCAAATACGGTTTACACACGCGATTCATCAAGTCCATGAAAACGGCCGGTGCGTTAGTTAAATCGAATGGCATTACCAAAAATTCATAGTGCCCATAACGAGTTCTGAACGCTGTTTTTGGTACATCTTCTTCCTGGATACGCAATTGGTGATAGCCGGACCTTAGATCGATCTTGGAATAAAAGCTGGATCCTTGGAGTTGATCAAACAAATCGTCGATCCTGGAGAGAGGATAGCGATTCTTAATGGTTAACTTGTTTAGTTCTCGGTAGTCAATGCACATACGAAAGGTGCCATCTTTCTTCTTCACAAATAAGACGGGAGCTCCCCAAGGTAAGAAACTCGGTCTTATGAAACCCTTGTCTAGTAATTCTTGCAGTTGGCCGGATAGTTCCTGCATCTCGGATGGAGCTAGGCGATATGGCGATCGTGCTACGGGAGCAGCTCAAGGAACAAGGTCGATGCGGAACTCGACTTGTCGAGGTGGTGGCAACCCCGGCAAATCTTCTGGGAATACGTCAGGAAAATCTCTGGCTACCGGGATGTCTTCCAGCTTTCGCTCGTCGGCCTTCTTATCTATGACGTGCGCTAAAAATGCGATGAGACCTTTCCTTAAACACTTTCGGGCCTTCATGCACGTAATAATTCTTAATGGCGTTCCACGCCTTTCCCCTTGAATCGATAGAGTTTCACCGTTCGCGAGGGGAACTTGAATTATTTTGTCGTCGCAAACAACGACGACATGGTGTGCGGATAACCAATCCATGCCAATGACCACGTCAAAACTTCCCAGTACGACCGGTAATAGGTCAATGCCAAACTCGTGACCACGGAGATCCAACTTACAACCTTTCGCTACTTCTCGTGTTTCAATAGTCTTACCGTTAGCCAGTTCTATAGAGTAAGGTGTATCTAATTTACTAGTTTTTAGCCCAAGTAATCTTTTAAACTCAACAGATACGAAGCTAAAATCGGCACCGGTATCAAACAATACAGAAGCATAATGACCATTTAGGGGGAACGTACCAGTGACCACGTTAGGGTCCTGTCGTGCATCACCAGCTCCAATCACAAATGCCCGTCCGCGTGCCTGGTTGTTAAGCTTAGGGCAATCCCTCTTCCAATGATCAGGCGACCCGCATGCGAAGCAGGGTCTTGCTCCTCCGGTTTTCGGTGCTCCAGATCGACATTCTTCGGTCTTGTGCCCAGAACGGCGGCACTTACCACAGATCACCTCATTCTTTCCTTGATAACCTTGTTTCCCATTGTTTCCACGTCCAGTGGCTACATACCCTTTCCCTTTCTTGCCTGAACTACCCGATGGTCCATCCTTCTTCCCTTCGTTGCGCTTACGCTTCCCAAACCTTGGCTTGTTTCCCTGGTCACCAGACCCAACTACTGAGTTCGAACCCAAATTTTTACCTTCCATGCTACTGGGCTCCGAAATCTTCAGTCCTGACACTTTCCGGATCAAGGTGCCCATTCAGATGGCATCCTCAGTAAGGCTTAGGGCGAGATCAATGGCTTCGCGCATGGTTGAGGGTTTGGAAGAAGTGACCATGCTACGGATTTGTGGCGCCAATCCGAACAAGTACCTTTCAATCTTCTTGCTCTCCGGGGTGACCAAACGGGGAACCAATCGCGATAGGTCGTGGAATCTGGATGTGTATCCCGCTACGTCTGCTCCTGTCATGGTGAGGTTCCAGAATTCAGTTTCTAATTTCTGCACTTCACTGGCCAGGCAGTATTCAGCAATCATGAGCTCTTTTAGTTCCAACCAGGTTAGGGAGTATGCAGCACTGTCTCCCAGTGACTGAACCTGGCTGTTCCACCATGTCAATGCTTGATCCAGGAACAAATTCGTGGAATACATGACGGTCTGTCGGGGGGTACAGCTGCTGATACGGATCACCGCTTCAGTCTTCTCGAACCATTTGACAAGTCTGACGGATCCCTCAGTGCCACTTAAGTTGAGTGGCTTGCAGTCCAGGAAAGCCTTGAATGTGCAGCCACGCTCTCGCGAGGCAGTTTCTGCAATAATAAGGGGGTTCGTTATTATGGGATAAGAGCTTTAGGATAATCTCCTATTGCTCTTGCATTTATTCGTAAACGTCTTACCAGTAGGGGAGGTCTCACGCTGATCACTCCCGGTCCTGTCTCGCGACCTTTCGGTGCGAGCAGCTTTGTGTTCCGTAATTGTCACACCCTCAAAATCCACTTGCGGAGTTTTACCGCGAGGCGCATGACAAACCAGGATCCAAGTCAACGATCACAATAAACAAATCTAAATGAACATATGCAATTTCAAAAACATAGTTTAAAATCCCCAAATACAGCGGAAGCTTATTCTCAAAACATAATCCAAAAGTAAACCAAATTATTCAATGTTTGAAAACCATGCAACCCTAACTAGACGCCGTGCAGACGCGTGCGCCCTAGTTCCGTAGTGCTACCTTAGCGACCTGAGAAAACATGTAAGAGTTACGTCAACACAAAAATGCTGGTGAGTTCACAGGTTTGTAATTAAAGTACCAAGTTCAACCTGTCCATACTATATCAATTTGCAAACCAAAGTACGCTAGCTAGGCGTATGTTTTGTTACTTCTACGATTGGAAAACCATTACTAACTCGCAAACCAGATGTCGTGCCCGAATAGTAAACCTGTTCCTGTTTGAGACAATATGCACTCGCCCGGCCCTCCAAGCCGACGAGCGGGGTTGGTCACTCCCAATAGATCTATTCACATTTCCCCGTTGTGCTAACCCGGACATTCATGGTTTCCCCCGGGACTTCCAAAGATCGTATAGTAAACCATAGAAACCCATAGTATGACAGTTGTTACCAAAACATAAGTTTAACACATGTTTTCTCCCCCAAAAAGTGAAACCAGTTAAAAGAGGGGCCGTAAACTCACCTTAACGTGCCAGCAAAGAATCCGAACAGCAAGTAATATATGCTACCGACACCCTAATAACAGTGTCATTAAGTGAGTATAGGCGTAATATCATTACACCATATAACTCGTTTGTCCAAGGCGTTTTAAATGTTCAAAAGCGTGTAAGTGACACCTAGTGATTCTACATGCATAAGTAAATCCTACGGACCCGTTGGTGAATACGTTGGTTACAATTAGTTTCTACATTCCGTATGTGTCTCAGACAAGTGTACTTCAGTTACATGTCAATTCCATACCACCTAAGACCTCAATTAATCACATAAGCACATAATACACAATCTGTGTTTTCAGGACAGATTGTGCGCCATCAAAACGAATTTATTTAAAATAGAAAATCAGTGAGTTAACCTCCCAAATTTTTACTGAATTTTCTTTGGGATTCACTTAACAATACCTATTTTTGTTTTGTCTTAAATCCAAACACAAAAATAATTAAAATTCATCAAATACATCTATGTTCAGAAAACCTTCCTAACAGGTTAGTTTGGTAGATAAATTCCCAAAAATTGTGTATTCATCCAAACGGGATGAATCCACTTGGAAAACTCATATTACTCCAATATTAACCTTCTGTAAATATTTCACAACCCAACTCTTTATAAAACTTGATTTATGATGTTTCAAAGTTGACTCAGTTTGATACCCGAAATTCTGACCTGACCTATTTTAAATGAAAATTCCAAAAACATATCAAACGACATCCAAATCAGATGATTTTGCCCATTCTAAAAAGCTAAGACAATGTACAATCTATTCATGCAAAGAATCGATCAAACCAATTATTTTCAAGCCACGAAACAGACCCTACAAGTCGACATTCAGAATCTGTCCAGATTCTAATCATGCAATATTATCAATTATATCAAACCCTAGTTGCATATTATCAATCAATAACACCTAATAATCATCATACAACATTAGTAAGAACCACATCTGATCAAAACCCTAATTATACATCACAAACATCATTATTCACAAACCCTAGAAGTCTAAAACATCAAGAACATGCATAATCATGCAAAACATATAACATTCATTATATAACAATGTGCTTGGCCCTTTTAATCTTCGTAATCATCATGTTTTAACTTTAATAAAATACTTTCAGACCTGGACAAACAAGGTTTTGATGTTTTAAAACAATTTAAAGAAGATTAAAACATAAGGGAATGAAGATTATACCACAAACACTCCAAAACAACCAACCGAACGCTCTCCAAGCTTCCCGATTGATGTTCTTGAGCTTTAGTAGGTGGTTTAGGGTTAATAATTCATGTAGGGCAGAAAGGGGGCGATTAGGGTTGAGTTTAGGGGTTGCATGGGGGTTAAGGATGCTTAAATAAGAGTTTAAGGCGGTTTAAACCCGTCAGACATGAGCGAGCGGCCGCTCGGGCCCTGTGAGCGGCCGCTCGGGCCCTGTGAGCGGCCGCTCACAGGCCCGAGGCCCTCGTTCATGTCTCGTTTCATCACCCGACGCGTTATCCTTTGACGTTTTCGTTATTTCGGACCGTAACAAGTGCAACCCTATGCGTTAAGACCCTAATCAATCTCATACTCCACTTTTAGTGATTTTTATTAACATATTCGGTTTAGGTTCACATAATCACGTATGGTTTTCACATAAGTTCATCAACTATCACAGAGACACATAAGTTCGTTATTCACCAACGTCCGAGGTTCACTAATCATGTAATCACATATTAACTCACAACAATGCACGTATGTCCTATCTAGCTATCTAGCTAACCCTAGTTAAGTATAATATACGCGTGACTCGCTAAGGTAGACTTTAATCTAGACAACGTTGTTAACCAGAATTTGCCGGGTGTCACAGTAATGGCTTGAGCTATACGCTCTGCGACCAAGGTTTCAAGTTCAGCGGGTGTCGTGGGCAACGCGTCGTTGCCACTGTTGCTTCTTGTGGTTGGTGCCATGTTACTTCAATAACAATTATTAGAGTTAATCTTTGACAGACATTCAAACAATCATCGTCATACACAAGTATAAATAGCAACTCATCACATGAACATAATAAACAATGAAATCATCACCACACAATCGCACAAATCCTAATATGTAAAGTAAGTAATAACAATCACAGGCAATCACAGTCATATAATCACACATTTACCATCATAACAATAAAATTCTCATTAGTTCCAATAATACGAGTACAACGCTTTGTTCATAATAACAAAATGGGGATAGCATCCCTCATACATCGTTTGAAATAAATAAAAACATAATGTCATATGCCGGCACACCCCGCTCGGCTGGGCAAAAATGCAAAACTAGTGCTGCAATCCTTGCTATGCTAACCTGTCACTACTACTACATATATCCCGGGGATGTCTCCCCGTCTACTGCGGTGGTGGCTGAGGATACTGGTACTGGGGAGCGTACATGCTGATGGACATACTAATGGTCGTGATACGCTCGTAGAGGAACTGGCGGTGCACAAAGTGCGCGTCGTCGGTGATCCCACATAGTGTGTCCATATGCAGGAGCTCCTCCGCGTAATGTGCCAGCGCATCCCTGGCGTCTATGATCCGGGCCCACATGAGACGGGCCTGCTGATCCATCTGACTCACAGTGCGCTGCACTGTGTCAGCGAGGATCCGGAAGTCGCTCTCCAATGAGATCACCTTGGACCAGGCTGGTCCAGATAATGGGGTCATCCCGTGTGGCTGCGACGGACCGGGGATATCGGTGTACGTCGGCTGGGATGGGCCGACTATGTCTGGCATCGGTAGGGATGGGGAGGGCTGAGCAAAACCCAGTAATCCAGGGGTGAAGTGGGGTGGTATCTGGTATGGGTCCCCTGCACCTAGAGTATACGGTGCAAATGGTGGTATCATAAAGGGGGCTCCTGCACCCACAGTGAACGGTGGGGTGGTAGTATGGGGAAGGTAGTGTCATGGGTGCTGAGGAGGGGGCTATGAGCTCGGCTAGTGGGACCATGAGGGGCTGTGTAACAGTGAGCCACTCAGGAGCGGATATCACGGCGGTAGGGGTAGTGGGGCTAGCAGTGGCGAAAGCTGCCAAGCCTGCTCGGTGTAGCTCAGAGCTACGGGCTGAGCTACCCTCGAGGATGTGCCCAGCAGAGGCTGGCCCATCCTGTGGTACGGGCTCTGGTAGGGCGAGTAGGGCGGTAGGGGCGTCCTCCATCATCGGAGCAACGGGCTCCTCCAGGTCTACCGGTGGAATCGGTATAGCAATGTGCTCCACCGACGCAGTCGACTCGTCGTCGGAGTCGTCCGAGATCCACCCGTTATGTCCTCGGGCAAGAGGCACAAGCCTCATACCCGGGGGAACGGGAATGTGTGGGGTGGGTAGTGGCTCACGATCGACGTGGGCATGTCGATCGAAGGGAGACTCTACGGTCTCGGAATGTGTGGGGACGGGTCTCGAGGGACCTGCACAGTCCGCAGGGAAATCCCTGACGGCGCGAATGGGTGGGGTGGCAATGGTGCGGTGGGTAGTGGCACTAGCGGCAGATCAGCCTGTGGTGCCATGTCTCCTCCAGCGGGGGCCCACTCTGGGTCCTCACTGTGGTCCGTCTCGTCGGAGCTGTCACTGTCAGCTCCTCCCATGGCGGCGTCTACCTCCATGTCATCGTCCTCTGGGTCGAGTACTACGACCTCGATCGGTGGGGGCGGCAGAATCTGAATGCTACTGTCGTAGCTCGGCGCGGCACTCTCGGCGTCCGACATCCATGACAAAAGAACCATACTAATATTTATATATTATTCATTAGAAAGTTAAGCGTTCATTAAGGCATTCTTCCTAACTCCTAATATTAATGTAGTACACACTAGTACCCATGGCTAGCTTGGTCGGAATCTCTTCATACCCCATGTTCTTTTCTTTCGAAATAATTTACTTTATTGCGTTTTATGCAATGGTTTTGAAAACTTCATCTTTTGAACCAAATCCGGTTATAGTTTAGATTTTTTTAAAAAATACTAATTCGCTATAACCTTGGCTCTGATACCACTTTCTGTCACACCACGCCAATGGCGGAAACACGTGGCGCGACGGTTCAAGAGCATAAAGCCAAGATTAACGCAAATCATAAGTAATTAAGAAGATCGGAACATTTATTCAAGACGTCAAAAACAGGTTTGATGTTCACACATAAACGAAAAATTGTTTGAACACATTAAAGTGGTTTCTCAAAAATATCCCGATGCCTTGGGAATTAAAGTTGAAACCCTTTTTACACACCCGACGCCCACATGAGAGATTCTCCCGACCCTGCTTGCCACATTGTTCATCCTCGATCAATTACCTGAAAGATATGTTTAAAAGTCGTCAATATATAAATATTGGTGAGTTCACAGGTTTTAGTTTATCAAACTTTATCACTTTGGGAATTTCTATGTTATGACAATTTATAGGAGTTGCAAGTTCCTACAATGCTACTTGAGCCTATAATCAAACCGAGACAAATAATAATGCCCCGCTCCAAGTCGTTACTCGGTATTCCTACGACTTGATTTCAGAATATGTGCACCCCAGGCATACGCCGATGCATAATCGACGCTATCGATTAGGGGTGGGCCTTGTCAGGCACCAATAGTACTACTCAAATATTCCTTCGGTTTCATTTCCCTGAATTAATGATCATAGTAGAGAGGTCTCAACCCCGAGTGGCGATCACAACTCAAGTACTTATCCCGTCAAACATTTCCCTAACATATCTTTCCCCCGAAAAACATAAAATAGTTTAAAATGGGGCCGTGAGACTCACCTGAATCTGTGTTTGGCTCGAAAAGGAAGGTAGCAAGTTTTGTGGTCCCGCGCCTACAAACGTCCTAGGCGTATAAGTCACTACACCTATAGTGCATGTGCCTTGGCAAGTTGTACACCCAACTCCCCGACCACGTTTCGTTCCAATTCCCGTTTAATTAGACGCGTATCCTAGGTTCGTTGGCGATGGATTACCCTTTTCTTACGAGTTATGTATTATTCTCGTTAACATTCTTTGTAACTTGTATACTATTATCCTCGACACAACCCTACCTAACGTATAATTATTTTCCCATTTAAATAATTATACTTAGGATCGTTTTGTTCGATATAATGTATTCTCAATACCCGACCCGACTCACTTTGCCACATATTTATTTTCCCATTTAAATAAATATGCTAAGTTCTTGTCGTTCGGTAATATATTCTTAACGCTCGACTCAACTCACCATGCCGTACATTTATTTTCCCATTTAAATAAGTGCACTAGGATCTTGTCGGTATTCACATTTTCGTAGATATACTTCACCTACTCGTCTCGGTTTCCCTCCTCGCATATCTATTTTCCCATTCAAATAGATATACTAGAATTTCGTCGAGACGAGCATGTATACATACATCAAGGTGTGAATTTTTCCTTGTTCAGTCCATACGTCGTTTAGCGTTTTTAATTCTTTACGTTATGCTTTCTCCCACGAATATTCTCTCTAACACTTAGGAAAGTGTTATATAATTTTCACCCATGTTTTATATATTTTACTTCTTAAAATATATATATATTCTCATCGTGCCGTAATGGCATTCATTTCTCGTTCGTCCGTTTATCCGTTATCGTTAGTTCATGTAACTAAGTCCGTTAGTTAGCTTTTTCCACATTTTCTTCCAATATGCGTTTTATGGAAATATTATTCATACTTCCAATTCCGAACGTATATTACGTGGAAAAAATATACTTTTGTGTTCTTAGTTCAACTTGTTATCTTGTATTCCAAAAATGTTCCCGATACTTTTATATTCCCATTTATATAAAAGTATCCATTTTTGTACAAGTTTTCTCAAGTCTTTACTTTTGTCCAATATTTTATAAAACCTTTATTTTTTATAAATTCCTTAAGTTAACTTAACCTCCTATTTTTATAAAACTTCTATTTTTATAAAAATACATTTTTCACAACATACATACGTCGGTTTCTTATGTTTACCACAACTATACTTGAAAAAACCATTATTTACGTTTTTGACACCAAACTTTCCGTGAACACATTTTTGGACCAAAGTTTCTAAAATACTCATTTTAGTCCATCAACTTTCAAAGTTTCGACATTAGTCCCTTAACTTTTAAATGTTATCTTTTTCATCCTAACTTCCAAAGTTAGCATTTTTCATCCAACTAGTGGACTTTGAAGAATCATATTTCTCATGTTTGGTTATTTTTACATTATTCCACTTCTAATATTCTTTTATTTCATTATTAATGCTTTTAACATGTGTGTTTTATGTTTTTATCCATTATATCCAAATTTCACTCATCCAAGTGAGTAGACTTTGAACATGTAACTTTTTCATCCATGATTATCTAACACATTTCAACATATTTTTGACATTAACTAGTCATCTTATGATGATTAAAACCATCTTTTATCATATTTAAGTCTTTTTCAAACATCATGTTCCAATCATCACTCAACTCAAGTGTATGTACATATTTTTACATTTTCTTAAAATATCATATTATTAATATTAAATCCAAGATTTATCCATGTTATTATTCATCCATTTTTACTCTTGTAAGATACATTATCTTTATGTTTCAAAACCATATTCTACCCATCAATGTACAACTTGCTCATAAGATCACATAATATGAACATTAAAAATCAAAACAAGGTTAAACTTACTACTAGCTCAAGGCTAGGGAAGACAAAAACCTTGGATTGGATGGGGTTTAGTGTGTTCTTCCAAAGGGTTAAGCTCCAAGCTCTTGAAACACACAATGGGGTTTTGAAGGATAATGATCTAGAGATGATTTGGTAGTGTAAAATTTGTAAGAAAAATGTATATGGATGGGGGTATGCTACGGCCACAAGGAGAAGAAGAAGAAGAGTTTTTGTATTGATTCAAGTATGCTTCACAAGAATGCTTATAATATCTCCTTCAAATCTTGCAAAGATTACTCAATATCCTTCTTAGATTATGGAAGATTTAAGGGATTTTGTGAGATTATGAAAATCTTTGAGGGATATTATTAAGAGGGTGTTGGCCGTGAGTTTTGAGAGAGAGAGGAGAGGTGATTAGTTAATTTCTTGTCCAATGTAATCCCATGCATACTCATGATTAGTGTTTAAGATAATTGGATGATTAAGAATGTGAAGGGTTTAAATGAGATAACAAAAGATATTAATCACTTGGGTGGGCCATAGGCCGGCCCCTTGTGGGTGTCTTGGGTGGGGTCCACTTTGCTAAATAATACCCATTATTAGTTATGTTTAAATTAATCTTGTTCGGGTACCGTCCGGGTATTTTCGGGTTTTTAATCGCGTGTTATCCGAATATTAAAATACCCTTAATATTCCTTAAACATAGTCCAGTTTAAGCGTTGGTAAATTATTTTGGCTTTTGCCGGGTGAAATTATATGTTACACGCGTATCGGGTGCGGTACGCGCACTTTATTCGTTACCGGGAGATTTGTATAACAAACTTTCACATACGGCTTTGGAGTTCCAAAACCCATTATATTTTGTGAAATTACGTTTTATTTTATATCCCGGGTGTCCGGGATTCGTTTCGCTTATTTAATTTTTACCGGGTAATTGCCAGTGTCCATACCGGATAATTTACACGCACATGATCCTATCATGTTTTGTCATTAAACATATGCATTCCTATGCATTATTTAGGAATTGCTATCTTTCTAAGGCCTCAGTTAAATAATCAACACATAATTACGTTTAATTACGTTAATCGCGTATAGTTAATTAGGACGGAATTACCTTAATTTTGCCGGTTGTTACAGATTGATCTATAATTGGCATCATGACACAATTATCGGCCTATTATGACTCAGACACGCGATAATTGACAATCAATTGACACCATATCGATCAAATACGCGTCCCACATTCATTACATAGTCAACACTTGCCAAATCGAACACCTAGACCTTTATACTATAAATTGAACCTCTCTGGATGATCACAACTCGCCAATACATCTTTCTCAACCCCCAATTCCTCTCAATAATATTCTGTTCTTTGTATTCAATCGCGTTTTGACTTCAAAAGTTGACTGAGCAAATCGTGCACGATAAATTATTGTAAGTCTGTGTTTTTTGGTGGGTTTTAATGTCCGGCGAATACACAACATTAACCCCAAAGTTAATTGGGTTAATGTTGTGTAAATCATACGATTGCAAAAACTAGGGTTTCGAACAATCAAATTGGGGAAGAAACTGTTTCGCGAATAGTTATAAAGTTTTAACAAACGGAATCCAAACACAACCACTGGTCTGGACCAAGTGGTTGTGCTTGGTGCTTGTTTAGCCGGCCACGTGGGTTCGAAACCCGGCAGCCACATATATCCTTTTCTTTTTCTTTGTTTTACTCAAAAACAATCAACCTTATATATATATATATTAATTATATCTTATAAATTCATTTTAAAATACTAAAACATTTTTAAAAATTTTACAAAAATTATCTTGTATTAATCTGATGGAAAAGTTTAACTCAAAATTTTTAGATTTCAAAAATTCATTTATTTAATATATTTAATAAATAAATCAATTTTATTCTATTATATTTATAAAATTCCATTAAAATATCAAAACAATTTTATAAATTTCCACAAAAATTATTCTGAGTTTATATAATGATAAAAGTTTCTGAAATGAATTTAATTCTGAAAACTCATTTATTTAATATTTTTAATCAATTTTTGTTAGTTTTAATCATAATTAAATCATAATAAATTCAATTTTTAATATTTTTGCACCAAAATTTTATAAAAATTATTTCTGAATATTTAGAACAGAAATAAAAATTTTAAACTAATAATTCTTTAATTTTAGTATTTTTAAATATTAAAATTAAATCTTGATAATTTGTTATAAATAGAATTAATATACTATTTTAAAGAAAATAATTTTGTAAAAATTATTTTTATACTTTAAACACATTATTTTGACCATCCTAAATCCAAACATTATAAAAAGATTTTCATTTATTTAATTATCAAATTTCCCTTTATTTATTAAAACATTTTATTATTAAATCAACAAATGGTTATCCCCAAATCGAAACCCTAGAATATACTTGTAGACTAGATAGACTTAGACTTATTTGTTACCTTATACATAGGGTAATACTTGGCAATCTATTGGGCTACACTCATACTATTCCTCAAGACCTAATACTAAACTAAGGTGAGTTTACGTAACCATGTTTATGCGATTCTTTATACTTGCAACATTTTATTTAAGCAATTCAACATGCATGTCTAGTTGTAAACTTTATTGCCTCATGAATTAGACAACAACAGTTTCAACGAGTTTCAACGAGTTTCAACATTACATAATCATTAGCTATGGCCAAGCCGGCGATACTCAATAATAGATCTATTGGATTGACAATCCCACCCGGATACGTGTACCTCCTACATAGGTAGCGTGGGTGATTGTTATCGTTCCAACATATTACTAAGGTGAACCGTGGATGACGGGATGGACCTAAACTAGTCGGAGGTTTGATTATGTCGATTCAACATATTATGCTTATTCATGTAGACTTAAACTTACGATAGACATATGAATTGCTAAACTTTTATACTTAAACTATATGCTTAACATGGATTATGTATTCTCACCAACTTCTAGTTGACCCCCCTCCCCCATTTTTACAACTCAACAGGAAATAATGATGCATGAAGACTAGAGTATTTTCATGAGAAGACAATTTGAAGTCTATGCTTGTTTGATCTTTGTGATGTATTAGATTTCCACATTGAAACTCATTTTGTATTTCTATTTTTGGATATTTGCACTTTAAATTTATTTCAATTAAAATTTGGTTACCATGTGCTAATGTATACTCATTCTTACGTGACACCTCGATGTTTCCGCCATCGGTTGGGGTGTTACAGATTGGTATCAGAGCCTTGGTTATAGGGAATTAGGTTATTAGAAAATTATCTAGACTATAACCTTAGGGACTTAAACAGTACTTGCTTCTATTACTTGTAACCCTAATTGCTTCCCTAATCTTATCCTTATCTTATACCTTATATAACCCTAAGCCTACATGTGACTACTCTTATTCGTCTGCTGCAATCCTGATCCACCATTAGATTAATAGGACAAAATCCTCAGGTTTAACCTGAACCCCCTTGAGATCTCGTCGAAGTTCTAGATTTTTAATAACGAACACGTGCAATCTAGAAGGGTGAACGCATGTATTCTGAGTCTTCTGTCTAGGCTGGCATTGCGCATATATCCCAATCAGACGAGGGACCCGGATGCCTACCTGGGAATTCTATGGATGAGTGTTCACTTATAGGCTAAAGCATGTCTTCATATGTTATTAGAATTTAGAATCTTTGATAAGTCAACGTTTTCGTTTATTCGTTTTAATTAATGAATAAATGATTACATTCCTTATATAATCTCATTCATTTCATTGTGTCTATTACAGATCACGCCTCCACGTCGCAGCACTCGCAATAGCAATGGTGAGAACCACGAGGAAGGTGGTGACAATCATAACCATAACCATGGTCCTAACCACAACAACAATGGTGTCGATGCCCAACTGGCTGCGATCATTTCTCAACAAATGGCGCAGCAAATCGCGATTCTGGTTCCTAATCTACTAGCTCAAGTCATCCAGATGAACGATAACGGGAACGGTAATGGCAACGGGAACGGGAACGGCAATGGTAATGGAAATGGAAACCACAACGGTAATGGAAATGGTCTCCCAGCCTGTACCCTTAAGCACTTCAATTCTTGTAATCCCCCAAAGTTTAGTGGAGAAGAAGGAGCTACAGGACTCCTACAGTGGTTTGAGGGTATTGAGAATACCTTCATCAACAGTGAGTTCCCCGACAACTTCAAGGTTCGTTACGCCATGAGTGTTCTCCACAAACGAGCACTCACTTGGTGGAATGAAGAAAAGCGCACTCGTGGGGCTGAAGTTGCTCTTGCTATGACATGGGACCAAGTGAAGGAGGTTATGAAGGAAGAGTTTTGTCCTCGCAACGAGGTTAAGAAGCTTGAAGATGAGTTCCACACCCTAGCTCAAGATAGTGGGGAAAACCTTGCCTACAACACCCGCTTTCACGAGCTTAGCTTATTGTTGCCTCACAAAGTCACTCCCCTGCCGGTAGCCATCGAGAAGTACATCGGTGGTCTGCCCATGCAAATCCAGGACACCGTTTGGGGAAGGAATCCTGCCACTTTGGAAGAAGCCAAACGTCTAGCGGCTACTCTTACTGATAATCATGTGAAGAACGGTACTCTCTTTCGTAAGGGCACTAAGAAGACTGTTGCCAAAGATACTCCTCAGCCCGCTATTGAAGTCAAGCCTGAGACCTCAAGCAACAAGAAGCGCAAGGCTAGGAACTACATGGTTGCTACCACTCCACCTGCTGCCCAAAACCCAGCCAAGAAGCCGTATGGCGGGAGTCACCCTCTCTGCAACACTTGTCAATACCATCATCTTCCTGGCAGACCGTGCCGCCAATGTAATAACTGTAAGCGGTATGGGCACTACACCAACGCTTGCCAAGCCCCTGCTGCCCAAAACAACCAAAACAACCCAGCCAGAAATGCCCCAGCTCCCAACCAACAAAACAACAGGCCTGCTCGTGGTCAATGCTACGAGTGTGGCAGCCCTGATCACTATATCAACAATTGCCCCAATCGTAACCAAAACCAGAACCAGAACCAAAACCGCAACCAAAACCAAAACCAGAACCGCAACCAGAACCAAGGTGCTCGAGGCCGCGCCTACAATCTCAATGCTAACCAGGCCCGTGACAACAACGAGGTGGTGAATGGTACGTTTCTCATTAATAACCACTATGCATCCATATTATTTGATTCGGGAGCTGATAAGTCATTTGTATCACTGAAGTTTGAACCTTTACTTAACTTACCCCACACTAATCTAGAGGAACCTTTAGTGGTAGAGGTAGCTAATGGGAAGTCCATCTCGATCGAATCTATTATTCGTAACTGTGTGTTAAACCTCGACGATCATACTTTCTCTATCGATCTCATCCCTATGCATCTTGGAAGTTTTGATGTCATAGTAGGCATGGACTGGTTGTCAACCCATCGCTGAAATTCTATGTTTTGAGAAAGTCATACGCATTCCTCTCGAATCTGGAGAGATTTTGAAGATCTATGGTGAGAAGCCCTGTGGCGAGCTTAAGCTCATGTCTTGTACTACTGCCCAAAAGTACTTACGAAAGGGGTATACAGCCTTCTTAGCTAACGTGATAGAGAAGAAGGACAAAGGCAAAAGTATCCAAGACATTCCAATTATTCGAGACTATCCTGAAGTCTTCCCAGAGGATTTACCTGGTTTGCCTCCTGCTCGACAAGTGGAATTTAGAATTGATCTTGTTCCTGGTGCTAATCCTGTCGCTAAAGCTCCTTATCGTCTTGCACCCTCTGAGATGCAAGAACTTGCTAGTCAACTACAAGAACTTTCAGATAAAGGTTTCATTCGCCCCAGTTCTTCTCCATGGGGAGCCCCTGTCTTGTTCGTTAAGAAGAAAGATGGATCTCTTAGAATGTGTATCGATTATCGCGAACTCAACATACTCACCATCAAGAATCATTATCCACTGCCTAGGATTGAAGATCTCTTCGATCAACTTCAAGGAGCAACCCACTTCTCGAAGATTGATCTTCGTTCTGGTTATCATCAGCTTAGAGTCCACGATGAAGATATTCCCAAGACAGCCTTTCGCACACGTTATGGTCACTATGAATTCATGGTCATGCCTTTTGGATTGACCAACGCTCCCGTAGTGTTTATGGATTTGATGAATCGGGTTTGTAGACCCTACCTCGACAAATTCGTGATCGTCTTCATCGATGATATTTTGATTTACTCTAAGTCAAAATCCGATCACGAACAGCATCTTCACTCCATCTTGGGTCTCCTAAAGAAAGAACAACTGTATGCTAAGTTCTCGAAATGTGAATTTTGGCTTAAGGAAGTTCAATTTTTGGGACATGTCATTGATATGAACGGAATTCATGTTGATCCCGCAAAGATCGAAGCTATGAAAAATTGGAGTGTTCCTAAAACTCCAACTGAAGTCCGTTCTTTCCTTGGTTTGGCTGGTTATTATCGTCGATTCATCGCCAACTTCTCCAAGATCACTGTTCCTCTCACTACCTTAACTCACAAGGGTAAACCCTATGAGTGGGGACCAAAGCAAGAGGAAGCATTTGAAACTCTTAAGCTGAAACTCTGTGAAGCTCCTATCCGGTCTCTACCTGATGGTAATGATGATTTCGTGGTCTATTGTGATGCATCGAACCAAGGTCTTGGTTGTGTTATCATGCAACGAGGAAAGGTTATTGCTTATGCGCCTCGACAACTCAAGACTCACGAAAAGAATTATACCACCCATGATCTTGAATTGGGCGTTGTTGTCTTTGCTCTTAAGATTTGGAGACACTATCTTTATGGGACCAAATGTGTGGTGTTCACAGACCACAAAAGTCTCCAACATGTCTTTAACCAGAAAAATCTTAATATGAGGCAACGACGTTGGGTTGAACTACTTAATGACTACGATTGCGAAATTCGCTATCATCCGGGCAAAGCGAATGTTGTGGCTGACGCACTTAGTCGTAAAGAGCGTATCAAACTTCAATGTGCAAGGGTTCGTACTGATCTTCAGGATCACATTCTTCAGGCTCAACATACATCAGTCACCCAAGGTAACATGTACGAGGAAATGTCTTGTGGTGCTGAAACTCAACTTGAAACCAAACCTGATGGTCTTCTCTATTTTCTTAACCGACTGTGGATTCCTGACCGTGATGATCTTCGTACCTTTCTCATGAATGAGGCTCATAAGTCTCGTTATTCTATTCACCCTGGAGCTGACAAGATGTACCAAGATCTCCGTTATTCTTATTGGTGGCCTGGTATGAAGAAAGACATTGTTCTTTTCGTTGCAAAATGCCTCACTTGTTCAAAGGTCAAGGCTGAACACCAACGACCATCTGGTATGCTCGAACAACCAGAAATTCCTGTATGGAAATGGGAGAGCATAGCTATGGACTTCATCACCAAACTCCCTCGTACACCCAAAGGTTTTGACAGTATTTGGGTAATCGTCGATCGTTTGACCAAGTCAGCCCACTTCTTACCTATTCGTGAGAAGTATTCTGTGGAAAGGTTGGCAAGGATGTACGTAAGTGAAATCGTATGTCGTCATGGTATACCTTTGGACATTATCTCTGATCGTGATGGTCGTTTCACCTCTCACTTTTGGGATTCGTTACAAGATGCTTTGGGTACCAAGTTGAACCTGAGTACTGCTTATCACCCTCAAACAGATGGTCAGACTGAACGGACCATCCAGACACTTGAGGATATGCTCAGGGCATGTATCATCGATTTTGGTGGCGCATGGGATTTTCATCTTCCTTTGGTTGAGTTTTCATACAACAACAGTTATCACGCCAGCATTAACATGGCTCCTTTCGAGGCACTCTATGGTCGTAAATGTCGTTCACCTGTCTGTTGGACTGAGGTTGGTGAAGCCCGTATCACTGGACCCGAACTAATCCAGGAAACCACAGACAAAATCCAACTCATTCAGGATAATCTTCTCAAGGCTAGAAGTCGTCAGAAGAGTTATGCTGATAAACGTCGTAAATCCTTGGAATTTCAAGTTGGGGACCTTGTACTACTTAATGTATCCCCTTGAATAGGAGTAATTCGTTTCGGTAGAAAGGGAAAACTAGCTCCTCGATACGTAGGCCCATTCAAAATTCTTGACAGAGTTGGAAAAGTGGCTTACAAACTTGATCTTCCACCTGAGCTAAGCAATGTTCACCCGACCTTCCATGTTTCGAATCTCAAGAAATGCTTAGCAGACGAGAACCTTCATGTTCCTCTTGAAGATGTGCAAATTGATTAAACTATGCACATTATCGAGAAACCCGTCGAGATTGTTGATACTGGAGTCAAGAAACTCAAGCGCAGTCGCATTCCGATCGTTAAAGTTCGTTGGGAATATAAACGAGGCCCAGAGTTCACTTGGGAACGTAAGGACCAGATGAAATCTAAGTACCCACATCTTTTTCCACCAGACTCTCCAACTCCAACTTCGGGACGAAGTTCCTAAAAGTAGGGGAGACTGTAACATTACGCATTTATACTTGTACGTTACGAACATCATTAATAAAAACGTCAAGTTCTAGTAATATTGTTTGCATTTAATTATTTTTGTGACACTTTGGGTACCCTAATACTATATAGATTGTATATAATATACTTATATATATGATAATTATCCAAAAAAAATAAATTGCTTGGGCCGGGAATCGAACCCGCGCCCAAGCCGGTTCAAACATACAACATACACAAACCATCTGATCTAGCATCCATTCTTGTTTCAAACCCGGTTTATTATTAATATATCACTAGCTTCAAGACTCACACAGTTGACTTAGAAAGTCAACTGTGAAGACGGGACTTACCAAATTCATCACATTAACTTGTGATTGATCTATAATTGGCATCATGACACAATTATCGGCCTATTATGACTCAGACACGCGATAATTGACAATCAATTGATACCATATCGATCAAATACGCGTCCCACATTCATTACATAGTCAACACTTGCCAAATCGAACACCTAGACCTTTATACTATAAATTGAACCTCTCTAGATGATCACAACTCGCCAATACATCTTTCTCAACCCCCAATTCCTCTCAATAATATTCTGTTCTTTGTATTCAATCGCGTTTTGACTTCAAAAGTTGACTGAGCAAATCGTGCACGATAAGTTATTGTAAGTCTGTGTTTTTTGGTGGGTTTTAATGTCCGGCGAATACACAACATTAACCCCAAAGTTAATTGGGTTAATGTTGTGTAAATCATACGATTGCAAAAACTAGGGTTTCGAACAATCAAATTGGGGAAGAAACTGTTTCGCGAATAGTTATAAAGTTTTAACAAACTGAATCCAAACACAACCACTGGTCTGGACCAAGTGGTTGTGCTTGGTGCTTGTTTAGCCGGCCACGCGGGTTCGAAACCCGGCAGCCACATATATCCTTTTCTTTTTCTTTGTTTTACTAAAAAACAATCAACCTTATATATATATATTAATTATATCTTATAAATTCATTTTAAAATACTAAAACATTTTTAAAAATTTTACAAAAATTATCTTGTATTAATCTGATGGAAAAGTTTAACTCAAAAGTTTTAGTTTTCAAAAATTCATTTATTTAATATATTTAATAAATAAATCAATTTTATTCTATTATATTTATAAAATTCCATTAAAATACCAAAACAATTTTATAAATTTCCACAAAAATTATTCTGAGTTTATATAATGATAAAATTTTCTGAAATGAATTTTAATTCTGAAAAATCATTTATTTAATATTTTTGATCAATTTTTGTTAGTTTTAATCATAATTAAATCATAATAAATTCAATTTTTAATATTTTTGCACCAAAATTTTATACAAATTATTTCTGAATATTTAGAACAGAAATATAAATTTTAAACTAATAATTCTTTAATTTTAGTATTTTTAAATATTAAAATTAAATCTTGATAATTTGTTATAAATAGAATTAATATTCTATTTTAAAGAAAATAATTTTGTAAAAATTATTTTTATGCTTTAAACACATTATTGTGACCATCCTAAATCCAAACATTATAAAAAGATTTTCATTTATTTAATTATCAAATTTCCCTTTTTTTATTAAAACATTTTATTATTAAATCAACAAATGGTTATCCCCAAATCGAAACCCTAGAATATACTTGTAGACTAGATAGACTTAGACTTATTTGTTACCTTATACATAGGGTAATACTTGGCAATCTATTGGGCTACACTCATACTATTCCTAAAGACCTAATACTAAACTAAGGTGAGTTTACGTAACCATGTTTATGCGATTCTTTATACTTGCAACATTTTATTTAAGCAATTCAACATGCATGTCTAGTTGTAAACTTTATTGCCTCATGAATTAGACAACAACAGTTTCAACGAGTTTCAACGAGTTTCAACGAGTTTCAACATTACATAATCATTAGCTATGGCCAAGCCGGCGATACTCAATAATAGATCTATTGGATTGACAATCCCACCCGGATACGTGTACCTCCTACATAGGTAGCGTGGGTGATTGTTATCGTTCCAACATATTACTAAGGTGAACCGTGGATGACGGGATGGACCTAAACTAGTCGGAGGTTTGATTATGTCGATTCAACATATTATGCTTATTCATGTAGACTTAAACTTGCGATAGACATATGAATTGCTAAACTTTTATACTTAAACTATATGCTTAACATGGATTATGTATTCTCACCAACTTCTAGTTCCCCCCCCCCCCCCATTTTTACAACTCAACAGGAAATAATGATGCATGAAGACTAGAGTATTTTCATGAGAAGACAATTTGAAGTCTATGCTAGTTTGATCTTTGTGATGTATTAGATTTCCACATTGAAACTCATTTTGTATTTCTATTTTTGGATATTTGCACTTTAAATTTATTTCAATTAAAATTTGGTTACCATGTGCTACTGTATACTCATTCTTACGTGACACCTCGATGTTTCCGCCATTGGTTGGGGTGTTACAATATTCATCATTCTACCCATTCTTTTCAACGAAAAATCATACAAATTTCACCATTCTCACAAAATTTTATCACCTTTTCTCCTTTATCTCACAAACCATAATACTCATCTCTAAAGAAATGATGATGGTCTTGATGCTCTTGGAGTAAACATTCCACCACTCGATAATGGTGATATATTCTCAATGGACAGTGGCTTTGAATTTATGAGAGATATTGTCTTGCGAGCCATATAGCAAGACACTGTAACCTCTACTGGAAGATATGTAGCACATGATTGTGTAAAAGGTCACCAAGTTTTAATTCACGATTATTTCATGACACCCCCAAGTACATTGAAGATACATTTAAAACAAGATATCGTATGTCGAAATCTTTATTTTTGAAAATTTTGTGTGATATTGAAGCAAAATATGAATGGTTTCAAGAGGGACTCAATGCGAGGATGCAAAGACAATACATAAGTTCACATTTGCTGTTAAAAAATCCGCAATCGGTAATCTATCTAATGAGTACGATGAGTATTTATGTACGTCTGAATGGACTTCGCGTGAATCTCTAAAATATTTGTTTAACACAAAAATTCAATAATACGGCGAAGAGTTCTTACGTAAACTAACAAACCACGACATTACAAGGCACACGACGAAAGACATTACTTTCCTGGTATTCTTGGTAGCATTGGTTGTACGCATTTAGTTTGGAAAATGTGTATGCTTGAGGCGGTTGCCTCATAAGATTTGTGGTGTTGGCTTACGTTTTATGGGCTGACCGATCCAACTATAAAAGAGGTTACCGAATGCGCAAGAGTCAACAAGAAAAGATGTGGAACGAGCTTTCGGTTAGGCCGCCCTTGAGGGTTACGACTGTAAGCAAGATTAGGGGACTTCTTTGTGCGTGCATGTCGCACAAAATGATCATAAAGGATCAGGGAGGGGCAATGTTCTCGATGCACATAAAGGATCCACCGGTCGAGCCAGTCTTTAACGTGAACGTTCTTAGGGAGTTGCGAAATCAAAATATGCATTATCGACTTCATTTGATCTTGTGAAACATCTAGCATCTCTAAATCTACCCTACCTCGAAGCAGACGAAGATGACGAGTACTTTAATTTAAGTATGTAATTTAAAATTTAAATATGCAGTTTTCTTTCTTGTATTATTATTATTTGTTTTTTTAATTAAAAATTGATTTCAGTTTAGTTTTATTTATTTTTTTAAACGTATAATTTATTTGTTTAAATAAAAAACTATTAGGTAACCTTCAGATTGTGCTCCCCCTCTCATTTAACCCGTTTCACGGTACCTATAAGGTTGTATGTGACAAATCTGATGTGAAACACGTGACTGGTGCTACCCTAGGGTTCCTTAGGGTAACACTCCTTCCTCTCCAATGGGAAACTGGAGTCTTTACAGTTTTCACTTTGTAACGCTCGCTTACGGTATGCATATATGTGTGGGTCATAGGGGATAAAAGTGAAATTGCACCAATTTTAATGTTATTTTACTAGTTTCATGAAAATTTTGTTAAAAACGGCGGACGGTTAATCATGCATCAGATAATGGCGTTGATAGCCGAAAGGCAAATGGTACATGCTCCAATCGCCCTCTATCAAGAGTATTAAGTGTTATGTGTCTTATGTTCAAAACTTGATGCAAAACTACTATCGAGTCGGGTGTCTTAGTGGAAGTTGTCCCTCTATTTTTACGGGGTAGAGATAAGACTGACTATATCCTATACTCCTTAAACCCTACCTTAACTGTTACCGGTAGAATTTACTATGATAGCGATGATTATCATATTTTCCACTCTGTCAATTTACGAAAAAAAGGAAGAAAAGAAAGAAGGTAACAAAATAAGGGAACAAAAAAGTGGTTTTAACAAAATAAGGGATCTGAAGATGTCTCCAGTTCAATAAATGGTTGCACAAATGAAAACATTCACTTGTTTCTTTAATTATTGCTCACCTTTGTTCCTTACTTTTTAGTTTTTACTGTCCATATGGTGGCTCCAGACAAAAAAAAAAAAAAAAAAAAAAAAAAAAAAAAAAAAACCATACAAATAGATAATACATTGGAGAAAGATTCTGTACAAAGTGTTTTCTGGTAAGAACCGTGAGAATCAAAAGAGGGTATTTTTTTTATTTTTTTTTTCGAATTTTTTTCCCATATTGTTAAACATGTATTATAGTATTGAAAACTAAAAAAAAAAATTGGTGTAGAGTAATTACGTGTAGAGTAATTACATAATTACTCTAGTGTAAACTAATGTATTTACTTTAATGACGTAATTACACTAAAAAATATTTTTTAATTTTTTTTTGTATTATTCATCTAGAATGTATGTTTAAGCACATAGGAAAAAAAAATTCTAAAAAATAAAATAATTTTTTTACCCCCTTTGATTCTCACAGTTCTTACCGAAAAACACTTTGTATTTCATCTTTACTCTAATACATTTTTGTTTTTTGAAATCATGAATATTTAAAATATATATTGTTTTATATGTATAACGTTGAAAATGGATTGTTATAATTGGATAGTAATTATTTCGAGTTAACTGGTAATGTTGTTGGGTTAGAAGGTTAATGGTTTAATAGGTGAACCCACACATAACTTATGAGTAATGGTAGTGAATCTTATTCCTAACGAGTATAAAGTCATATCATGCCGATTTTATTTGTAAATATGCGTAATGGTAGTGAATTTGTAACTATATAAACAACCAATGACTCAAAGTGAAATGAACATTGTATAATTTATCATTGTTTTCTTTTTAGTTAACAAACATATGTTTGTATATCTAGCTAGTTGGGGCTGTGTCTAATTGGTAAAGCCATTAGAGATAAGGTCTTTGAGGTGTGTTCGAGCCTCGCTAAAGGTACTAATATAACACATCTGAATTAATCAGTAACACTCTTACCCATTACGTACCAAAATTATGTTAAATAAAAAATTAACCCTTTATCCATTCGCATGTGTACATAATCCTCTATCGGCCACTCACGCATCACCTCTTCAACTCATCACCAACTAGTCAGGCCGAGCTAAGTCAGACCTCTTACCCAATCAGGCACTGGCGCAGCTTAGTTGGGGCCGGCGGGGGCGGCCGACCCCCCCGAATTTTCGCGTAGAAGTGCCGATTATATAGCATTCGTATAGAAAATTTTGGAAATATAGGGTTTCGACCGCCCAAAATTGGTTTTTGACCCACCAAAACTAGTGACTTCCGACCCCCTGAACCTTCGGGTCAAGCTTCGCCACTGCAATCAGGCATGGCTCAACACTTACTAACACAGAAATTGTCAAACGACCCTTTGATGTTGAATGATTTAAAGATAGCCTCTTAATAGAATATATGGAGAGTACAGGACAACCTCAAGTTTGAGAGTGAAGTGTAAGTGTCAATTTGCTTAAAGTTTTAATGAGGCGGGCAGATAGTTTAAATTTAATATTTAAATTATTTTTTTTGTTTGGTTTTGTTATTTTAATCCAAACTAGACACTGGAGGCGGAACTCATCAAGCCGGATTATCTCCTCCAACAGGATGCTAGGTCTGTGAGGTGAGTCCAAAATTCCGGACCTTGCCATGTTAGAATAAATATAAATTATGTTTATTATATTTAAATGTGGCCATCATTATCATTTATATTATATTGATCAATTACTATAATACCCTAAGTTTATAATAGGTGATTCTTTGATGGACGGAATTACCCTTATTAAACCTAATTAGGGTGTCCCCTGTGTGTATAAATAGAGAGATAACTAAAGGTATTAGGTTGGACTCTAATAACACCATAAACCTAATGTAGCCGCCACCTACCTCTCTCTCACATGATCACTTTGTGATCATTAGCCATCATTAGCGTACACACTAAAAGGAACCCAATCAAGATGATGGTGTCTTCCATTACCGAGGTTCCTGAATGGTTAAGCAAATCAGGTACACATGATTACATTTTATGTTCATTCCTTATGTTCTTATTAATATAATCAACATTTGCCAAGCAATCCGTGATGGGGATACTCTAAAGAGAACACGGTCTTACTTTTTTCTTTTAAGAACTTACCTTTATCACAGAAAAATAAATAAATAAATAAATAAATTAAAATAAAAATCCACGAACAAATGTGCACAAAACAGATTTTGTACATTTATCGTGGACTTCTCTGTACATATTTCAAATACCTTGAATCTTGCAAACTTAAAAGGTTTTAAATTGCACTTTACAATTATTTGAATTTTTCAAGGACCACCATAGCATAGGATGATCAACAATTCATATATGGTTGAAAGATTTCACGAATTCAAACATACCGGCAAGAAAGCAATATTGCCCATCATTCGATCGAGCCAACTTTTTAGGGTACATGTATCAGTTTGTTGTATATATCCAGTTTCCCACTTGGTTGCCTTACTTTAATATATAAGGTTGAGGATGTTGGTTGCAATATTTTTTATCAACCTTGCTTTAATTATATAACAATAAAGACATCAAGATTACACTCTTAAATTTGTGCTTTCAAATATTATTTGGTATGCTATTTATTAAGGATGATATTAATGTACGAAACTTATATTTCAATAAACCATAAAAAGGTACATTTAGCCATGACAATTTGACAAATAAGAATTTCCAAAATTTCGTCAACTCCCTTGTCCAACTACTATGAGACCTGCCGTCAAAAACCATAAAAATAAAGAATATAACACTCATTTTCTTACTTTTTTGTAGCATCTTTATAACAATATGTGCTATTTTAAACAACTTTAGTGATGCGATGCAATACGGTCTACGCACATGTTAGTGATGCGATGCAATATGGTCTAATTCAGGATCACCCCTTACACGGTCTATGCACATGTCAAAGTTGTTAGTGATGCGATGCAATACGACACTACTTTCTGTTTGGTTTGACATATATCGATGGCTGCTATTATGAACATCGGGCGACAATGCATCTCGGCGCCATCGATTTTGAACATACTTTAGAGGGATTTTATTTACGTTGTGATTTCTGAAAACACAAAATACGTGACAACATAGATATCCGACACGTGTAAATCCCATGCACTCACACGAAACTGTTAGGCTGGCCAAATCTAGAGAAACCTAAAAAAAATAAAAGGTCGTGCAAAAAAAAACATGTGTGAAGTTATATATGTTACGTACATAAATGTACACTCAAAAACATGAATTAGGTACAGTGATCAAATATAAGTTAATGTATGTTTTGTATATACACTTGTGTACATATTATGAAGCCTTAATGTACATCAATATAATGTACATGGTATACTAAACGTTTGTGTATATTATGTATATACACAAATGTATAAAGGACACTTAAACCCTCTGAATGGTTTAACATAATCCGACACCTACACGTGGTTTAACATCATCCGGTACAATTGGCGTCCAATATCTCGTCCCACCGGGAGATTCATATACGTTGCTCGATGAGGACGCTACAATATAGAAATGTACATTAAAAAAACATTACAATATACAAATAATGCAGTTAGACATGCTATATACTCATATATTATACACCTGTGTATAGACGTTAACCCATTGGCTATATAATACTGCGCATGTCATTTTACCCTACGATTATACACCTGTGTATATTCAGTATCACATTTAGAACATTAGAAATATTGTACAAGGACCCTACTGTACAATCACTCACCTACTATGATACATATGTGTATAATCATTACAACAAGAGAACATTTGATCACTGTACAATCCTTTAACTACCTATCATAAATCAGTGCATATTACATACCACACTTCATCATTTTGACTACTGTCGTATCTTGATTGAAACTCCAAATATAAACAATCTGTTCAAAATATTCCAATACAAAACTCAAACATGTGTTAAACAAAATATAGTTACAACATACATACTTGGATTTTCAACACTATTTAGAAACAAAGGTTGTGAGGGTGTTTCCTGATCTTCTGTCGCATGAGATTGTGATTCAAAGTTTTCATGTATAGAATTATTGTCCATAACTAGGTGATGAATCGTAAATCGATTATTAGTTTCTGTTGTTGGAATTTTTTTTTCAATCGATTGGAGTTTGTACGATGATTGCTATGAATTCGATTTTAAATGGTATGAATTGCATTAGAGATAATGGATGAGAGATTTAAGGAAATCAAATCTCATGCCAAACAAAATCATATGATAATATGTAACTGCCATAATACATTCATAATTAAAAAAAAAGATAATTATTTAAATGTCTAATTACACTAGTACCCTTTAGATCAAAATCAAGGATAGAAGGCTAGGATTGGTTCCTAAAATTCTTAACTATGGTGGTGATTCCTAATTGATCTCAATCATATATATATTTTTAAATAATTGACCGTTGGTTGCTAGCCAACGGCCAGTTTTTAAATTGGTCCTCGCTAGCTCGCTTGGGCTCGCCCACGGCCACAGTCACCTAAGGGTGTTACAGTTCACGCGATCTACGTGGCTTTGTTGGTGGCTCGCGGCAGCTCGCTTGCGGGTCAGAATATAGTCTTATATGGGTGTACACATACACACATTCTTTAATTCATTTATGAACAATTGTAGACTTAGCTTGAATACTGTCAATAAATATTATAAAAAAATCATGAAGCAAAACCTACATCAGTATATGAAGATAGCTTTTATAAAACAGTAACTTAACATATTTAGAGAACTTTACATTGGTCTTAGACGTTATAAAGTAATTGTAGACTTTTGTCTTAAAGTGTAAGGACCAGACAGAGTGAAGATATTCAGATAATGACTTTCTTTTTCACTAATATCAAATCTTCTATAGCTTTTAAGGTTATGTTATGTTTTGTTTGCCAATAACTAGTTTGAAGCCGAAAGTTTACTAAAGCAATTACTTCCTGAAAATTATTATATAGTAATACATGGTAATTAACTACATCCAAACAAAAATTAAGTACTGTTATGTCACGAATCAAATAAATAAATTACAAGTCCAGGTGTGTTCATTGTTTACTTATTGGAGTGTCCCAAAGATTAAAATGAAGTACATGTAATTAGTGTATACTTATCCTGAAAACACACTATATATGCTAGAGACTAGAGTTAGGATCACTCATCTGATGAGTGAATATCATAACAAAACGTATATGGGGACCGGGAAGGTTGGTCTTTACTAAGGCAAGGGCGTTATACGATGCTTGTTAACACGAGTCTGTGACGAATAATAATAATAATAATTTTTTGACAACATTTCCAAGATTTTCTAGGATAACGGAGTAACGCCATACCCATAGTACGTACTCTAAGACTACCCGGTATGGGGACGCCTCTCCACCCCTCCCCCCCCCCCCCCCCCGGCCCCCCTTCTTTTTGCCCCGTCCCCTTTGTAACATATAGAACGGACCAATCATTGAATTTCTTTATCTTTTTTTTGAACGTTGGTTAACGGTAAAAAGCAACGGCTAGTATAATAATTTTTTTAACCAAATCACAACCTCACCTGTATATATTTAACTTTTCACAATAATTTTTATACATCTCACAAAATTTCTACATCCCATCCTATAGTTTTTATAAACCCACAAAATATTATAAGAAACTTCATGGATCCATTCCGAAGAACGACGCGCCGATATCTCGAGTTATCTTGAAGAACGACACACCGCGTTGAAGAAATTGCAAGACAAGTTCGTTGAAAAGTGGAAGTAGTTTTATAAAATTTTAGGAAATTGTATGTTTTTTTTTCTGGTGTGTTCGTTTTTTTTTTTAATTTTATCATGGTTTGTAATTTTTATTTATAATATTTAGTGTTTATTTTAACATTATTTTATTTATTTATTACTTTTAAAACAAACTAAAATTAATATTAAAAAATAAATTAAAAAGTAATAAATGCTTAAGACATCGGTTTTTCATGTCTCCACACCTCACTCAAGTCTCAAGAAGATTGAGACACCAACCTGATAATGTGGCATTCTACATGGTATGAAGACATGACATTTTTCATGTCTCCACACCTCACTCAATTTCTAACTTTTTGTTTGTAAAATACTGAGGTTACACTCAAATCACATTAATGTTGTGTTGAGTTAATATTTATGTGAAATTGAAATAAAATCTGACTCTCAAATACTTGCTCTAAAACTTGGTGGAATTTACAGGATTATAAACTCATACATGCATTAGCGAAAAAAAAAAACATATTTTCAAAACACAATGATTAAAGTTACATATAATTTCGAGGTTACGATTTAACGTTTTAGATACGATCTCAAGTAAAACAAAGTTTTAATGGTGACAAACAAAAGGACCGGCAGCTTTACTAGAAAAGTGATCAATCACAGTCGGTGTTAAAATTAGAAATCAAAAACAACTTTTTTTTGAACAATCAACAAAAATTTCTTATTTCACCAAGCTAGCGGGATATTAGCATACACCTTACAAACACTAATAAGTCACCCAATACTATACAACAAGACGAAACATAACACAATCACCAACCGATACTCGAAAGATTAAATTTACACCATATGTTCCAATTGAGCGAATGATTCTTTGACCTTGACTTGATCCATAGAAAACTGAGAGTCTTTATGTCACCCAAAACCTTAGTTAAAGAAGCTTGCCTTTGATCAAATATTACCTCGTTTCTATTCCTCCATATGCACCAGATAGTGATTAGACAAATTGCATAAAAAGCTTTCTTTTTGTACCTCGAACCGCTTATAAATTGATAGAGTAGTAGAAAATCCCTGAAATGAAATGCATACACTGGACCAATCTTGCACCATTGTGCCACAAGTTGCCAAACAGATTGTGAAAAACCACATGTAACAAAAAGATGTCCCGAAGACTCCGCATAGTCCCCGCAGAATGGGCATAGATCAGAGCCCACGTTTATATTCCTCCGTATTAGCGCACAACGAGTTGGAATCCTATCTTGTTCCGCACGCCACGCAAATATCAATACTTTAATCGGCACCCACGAGCACTTTTCCATAATAAAAGAGGACCTTTCGAACCTGGAACCTTGGAGATAGACCTTCAATTCATCACAGAAAATCCGCTGCCCCAACCCGAACCCCAAGCCCACCTATCCGCTGCTGCAGACAGAACTGGGACAGCAATGCAGTCGCAAAGCCGAACCAGTTCAGCCTGTTCTTCTGCAGAAAAATTATTGCGTTTCAATCCCAAACCCACCCAGACCCGAACTGCAAAACCCGATCAGAAACAGTAGCCATCTTGTTGTTTTCGAGTGCGAACAATGCTGGAAATAGCGAGGCCAATGGCATATCCATCGCCCAACTATCCAGCCAGAAAGCGACACCCAACCCACATCCCACCACCCCTTTAACAGCCCAACCCACATCCAGCCCGACCCGTCTGACAATTTGCATCGATGTATGAATTTGTTTCCATGGACCCGAGATAGACAACTTGGTTGGAATAGGATTCCAATCTCTATTTGACCCATGAATTGACCATATAACTTTCCTCCAAAGCGCATTCGAATCCGCCTTAAAACGCCACCACCATTTTGCCAACATAACTAGATTAGCATCAACAAAGGAACCGAAACCAAGGCCACCACGATCAACCGGAGCACACACCCTTTGCCAAGCAACCCAATTCATACAAGCCTTCTCTTCCGACCCCCCCTCCCCCCCCCCCCCCCAAAAAAAAAAAAACACCCGCCTTAATTTATCCAAGTCATCAATTATACCACTCGGAGCTTTGAACAACGTAAAGTAGTAGGTTGGTAATGCATTGAGAACGGAATTTATTAAAGATACTCGACCCCCATAAGACAAAGTTTTAGCCTTCCAATTGGACAACTTGTTCCTAAAGGCTTCAACTGTAACACCCCAATCGATGGCGGAAACATCGGGATGTCACGTAATGATGATTGTTCAGTAGTTCATGGTGAATAATGAATTTCATTAAATAATTTAAATAAGTTACATACAATTGTTCTACAAGAAATCATACATCAAAATGAATAATACAATGAACACATCTTCAACCATTATCTCAAATCTTCAAGCAAGTGGAACCTGAAACATGTTAAGTTTGAAAATATTTTGGGTCAACAAAAGTTGGTGAGAATACATAGGTTTTCGAATATGATTGATACCAATAGTTTGTACAACAATCACAGTTGTATAATGATAGAGTATGAGTCCGACATGTAACAATGCGTCTTTGTACAATCAAACCTTGTGTCGAATGAGGACTAACTCGCAAGTTAGTTAAATGTTGTTACTGTTATCGATCATCCCTGAATTTATGCGGGGGGATGGGTTTGTCAGACCTATAGCGCTATAATCTAAACAGGCGGCTTGATTATTGTTAATGATTGTACTGTGTCTTTTTGTTACAGTCAAATGATAGAATGAGTAAATGATAGTGTAATTGAATCACAAGTTTCAACAATGTAAGATTGAGTAAATGATCGTGTATAAAATGTTTAAACATGTTTCACCCCAAAATGTAAAACAGAAAAAGGGGCTATGTAAAACTCACATTGGCTAAGGTGAATTATCCTCTAAGTGTTGTGAATGTATGCGAGGCGAATCCCAAAGACTCAACAACGTAGCTAGTCCAAATTGAAGAAAACGAAAAAGAAAGAATATCAAGCTTCCAATTCGCCAATTACAAGAGCTTATAATCAAAGCTTCAATTGTAGAAGTAATATACTATAGAAGAAAGGTATGAGGGAAAGTTTAATCGGATTGAAACAATCGATTTAGAGGTGCAAAGTATAATGGGTCATAGGTGGGTTTTTATACTAGTTTTGGAGTCAATTAGCTATTAAAATTGGTCAACACCATAAAGTAAGGTTTTATGATGAATTGACTATTTGACTAAGACTTTGACTGTTTGACTAAGACTTTGACTAATCAATTTAAGGAATGTGTTAAGTTTATTTTCTTCTGAAATACTACACAAGATGATAGTTGGCTCAGTTGGTTGTCACTGTGTGTTGGTTGGCTGTGGACGCGGGTTCGAGTCCCGGTCCACACAAATCATTTTTTGGAAATTATTTACCTAAAACTATATAATTCTAAATTCATAATATGATTATATAAGCCCGAAAGTGACTCGAAATATTTTTAAAACATACAAAAGTGTCGAGATACAAATAATTATTAGTTTAAGGTATTTAAAACATATATTGTTTAAAACAATACATTCTTTTTATCAAAAAAAAATTAGGGGAAATTCGCGATGTTACATCAACCACCGGTTTCCAATGTTTAATGAGATTCATATTTGCACCCACTTGCAACCCAAGGTATATAAAAGGGAACGATCCAGGTCTACACCTCAACACCTCGTGTAACATCACAAAATTTTTCCCAAATTTATATACATAAAGCCCCCATTATATATATTTTATCCTTAATATGCCTAACACACAACCTATATATATATATATATATGAATAATAATAATAATAATAATAATAATAATAATAATAATAATAATAATAATCACTATCATAATAGTTATAACATTTTTTTTTAACAAACTCAAACCTAATATCCCTTGTTGTGTTATTGAACCCAAGTGAAAAGCCCACCAAACTGGCCCAACAGCGACCCAGCCCTGTAGAAGTCCGGCCCAATCCCTCCTCCCCTTCCTGTTTAATAAAAAAAAAATTCTTAAATTCTTAAATTTTAATATTTTTAAATATTAAAGTTGAACTTTGACAATTTGTTATAAATAGAATTAATATTCTATTTTAAAGAAAATAATTTTGTAAAAATTATTTTTACACTTTAAACACATTATTGTGACCATCTTAAATTTAAATTTCATAAAAAGATTTTTGATTATTTATTTACTAATATTCTCTCAATTATCAAACATTTTTGATAATAATCAAACGAGCATTTATCCCCAATTTCGAAGCCCTATAAACTTATACATTTGTAGACTAGATAGACTTAGACATATTATTACCTTATTATAGGGTGATACTTGACACATTTGGGCAACACCATTATTCAATCTTTTCAACAGATATAACATTTTGCTAAGGTGAGTTTTACATAGCCTCTTTTCTATTTATCACCATTTTTGGGGTGAAACATGTTACAACATTATTTATGCAATTCAATCATCAATGTGTCTATGTGTATTTCTATGTTGCATTATGTCTTGAACATGACTAGGGTAAGCACAATTCTAGCATAAACATTCATCAGCCAAACGGTATACATTGATAGATCTATTGGACTGACAATGCCACCCGGATACGTGCCTCCTACAAAGGTTGCGTGGGTTTTTGTTACTGCAATATAAACGAGTGAACCATGAGCGTATGGGATGTACCACAATACAACAAGTCACAATGGTTGATTATGCACTCGATTTACTTCTAGTATGTTTTCACATATGGACTAGATTGCCATGACACATGAATTGCACAACAATTTTATTCGATTATCAAAACCTATGTAATTCTCACCAACTTTTGTTGACCCAAAATATTTTCAACTTAACATGTTTCAGGTTTTACTTGCTTAAAGATTTGAATTGATGCTTGAAGATGTTTGCATAGTTTTATTTAATTTGATGTACAAATTCTTAGAACAATTGTATGTAACTTATTTAAATTATTTAATGAAATTTATTATTCACCATGAGCTACTGAACAATCATCAATACGTGACATCCCGATGTTTCCGCCATCGGTTGGGGTGTTACAGATTGGTATCAGAGCCATGGTTATAGGGAATTAGGTTATTAGAAAAATAATCTAGTCTATAACCATAGGATTTAACCAGTACTTGCTTCTTTTGCTTGCTATTCTCTATCTCCCTCCTACTTCATGTCCCCACTTTCAAGAAGGTTGCTCTCCATCACTGGATCCACTCTTAGACTAATAAGGCAAAATCCTCAGGTTTAACCTGAACCACCTTGAGATCTCGTCGAAGTTCTAGATTTTAATAACGAACACGTGCAATCTGGAAGGGTGAACGCCTGTATTCTGAGTCTTCTGTCTAGGCTGGCATTGTGCATATATCCCAATCAGACGAGGGACCCGGATGCCTACCTGGGAATTCTCGGGATGAGTGTTCACTTATAGGCTAAAGCATGTCTTCATATGTTATTAGAATCTAGAATCTTTGATAAGTCAACGTTTTCGTTTATTCGTTTTAATGAATAAATGATTACATTCCTTATATAACCTCATTCATTTCATTGTGTCTCTTTCAGATCATGCCTCCACGTCGTAGTGCTCGTCTTAACAGTGGTGACAATCATGATGAAGGAAGTAGCAATCACAATCATAACCATGACACTAACCACAACAACAACAACAATAATGGTGTCGATGCTCAACTGGCTGCAATCATTTCGCAACAAATGGCGCAGCAAATCGCAACTCTGGTTCCCAACTTACTAGCTCAAGTAATCCAGTTGAACGGCAACGGGAGCGGCAACGGCAACGGAAATGGAAATGGAAACCACAACGGGAATGGAAATGGTCTTCCAGCCTGCACTCTCAAGCACTTTAATTCCTGTAATCCCCCAAAGTTTAGTGGTGAAGAGGGAGCTACGGGACTCCTACAATGGTTTGAGGGTATTGAGAATACCTTCATTAACAGTGAATGCCCCGACAACTTTAAAGTCCGTTATGCCATGAGTGTTCTTCACAAACGAGCACTCACTTGGTGGAATGAAGAAAAACGCACTCGCGGAGCTGAAGCTGCACTAGCCTTAACTTGGGATCAAGCTAAAGACATTATGAAGGCAGAATTCTGTCCTCGTAATGAAATTAAGAAGCTGGAAGATGAATTTCATGATCTTGCTCAAGACAGTGGGGAAAACCTTGCTTACAACACTCGTTTTCACGAACTTAGCTTACTGCTACCCCACAAAGTCACCCCTTTGCCCATTGCTATCGAAAAATACATTGGTGGTTTACCGATGCAGATTCAAGACACGGTGTGGGGAAGGAACCCTGCTACTTTGGAGGAAGCAATGCGTTTGGCTGCCACCCTAACAGATAACCATGTGAAGGCAGGAACCCTGACTCGTAAAGGGGAAAAGAAAAAGGATACTCCCCAACCTGCCGTTGAAATCAAAACTGAGGCCTCAACCAACGGAAAGTGTAAGGTCAGGAATTTTGCAATAGACACCACTGCCCCACTCAACAAGAAACAATACAACGGGAAGCTACCTAAGTGTAACACCTGCCAGTATCACCATCCAACTCAAGTACCCTGCCGACAGTGCACCAATTGTCAAAGGTATGGGCATCTTGCAGATGCTTGTCGAATCCCTGCTACAAACGCTCTTGATGCTCCAAATAACCCCGCTTGAAACCCTCCAGCTACTTAACAGCAAACTCTACCATTTGAATGATGCCTACTTTCTCTTTAATTCTATGTATTGACACTTTTTGATTCAAATAATAAATTCGAGTATTATCATAACATCTGGGTGCATGCTTGTTTGAATGTGAATTAATTGCTATATCTATAATCATACTTGCTTACTTGTACAACAATTAGTTGACTACCAAACAATCTACTCAACGATTGGTAGGGGTCATCATGTCTCTTCAACAGTCGGGAGAGGCCCTACCACCTGCTCAACGACTAGTGGAGACTATCGAACCTGCTCAACAATCGGTAGAGTCATAAAAGGGCGCAAAAACCTAATGTAAGGTAAATTGGTAATTACGGTCCGGAACGTAATCATGAATTTACAGGTACGTTAAGGTAGTGTGAAATTTTATCAAGGTTTTCGGTAGTTGACCAATTGTAAACTCGATATTTTTTCTCTTAACTTCGGGACGAAGTTCCTAAAAGTAGGGGAGACTGTAACATCACAAAATTTTTCCCAAATTTATATACATAAAGCCCCCATTATATATATTTTATCCTTAATATGCCTAACACACAACCTATATATATATATATATATATATATATATATATATATGAATAATAATAATAATAATAATCACTATCATAATAGTTATAACATTTTTTTTAACAAACTCAAACCCAATATCCCTTGTTGTGTTATTGAACCCAAGTGAAAAGCCCACCAAACTGGCCCAACAGCGACCCAGCCCAGTAGAAGTCCGGCCCAATCCCTCCTCCCCTTCCTGTTTAATAAAAAAAAATTGTTTGCAGCTAACCGGAATCGAACCCGGGCCACCTACCACACACACACACGCTAACACCACCTGGGCTACACTCCTTAGTTGGTTTAAACCCAACTTAAAAAGTATATAACACCACTTAACCTTGTCTCTCCTTCTTCCTGGTAACAGACGCGAGACATCAGACCCCAAAAAGGAAATTTTTTTTCTTTAAATCGTAAATTGCTATTTTTTTATAGAAACATTGTAATTAGGCCATGTTTAATTGCCATTGACTATTTATACGCGATAATTATGATCTAATCGTTACTGATTGAGCCAATTAACCGTGTCAACATTTAAAACCAAGGTCAACATACCAATTCGAGGATCCAGACCAAACTACTATAAATTGAACATCTCTAAACCTTCACAACTCGCCACTAATTCTTTCTACACCTCCAATTTCTACTTATAATCAACTGATCTTGAATCATGGTTCGTGTTTGACTTCGTGGCTTTGACCATCCATTCGTATACGAATCGTGTCTGTAAGTTCGTAATTTTTGAGGGGTTTCATTAAACGGAACCTACACAACATTAACCCCATGATTAATTGGGTTAATGTTGTGTGATTCGATCGATTGCAAAACTAGGGCTCGATTGCTAATAAATTGGGGAAGAACATGAAAATCTGTTATGTTATTTATTTTTATAAAACAAGAATCAACACAACCACTGGTCTGGACCAAGTGGTTGTGTCTGGTGCATTCTATACAAGCCATGCGGGTTCGAGTCCCGGCTATGGCATCTCTTTTTCTTTTATTTCGTTTTTAAACAAATAAAATCCAAATAATTATATATAATACATATAAAACTTATAAATTAACTTTTAATTATTAAAACTCTTTTATAAATTCTAAAAAAATTATTTCAAGCTAATCTGATGTAAAAGGTTCACTCACAATTTTTAGTTTTCAAAAATTAATTTATTTAATATATATAATAATTAAATCAATTTTATTCTATTATATTTATAAAATTCCATTAAAATATCAAAACAATTTTATAAATTTCCACAAAAATTATTCTGATTTTATATAATGATAAACTTTTCTGAAATGATTTTTAATTCTGAAAAATCATTTATTTAATATTTTTAATCAATTTTTGTTAGTTTTAATCATAATTAAATCATAATAAATCCAATCTTTAATATTTTTGAACCAAAATTTTATACAAATTATTTCTGATTATTTAGAACAGAAATATGAATTTTAAACTTATAATTCTTAAATTTTAATATTTTTAAATATTAAAGTTGAACTTTGACAATTTGTTATAAATAGAATTAATATTCTATTTTAAAGAAAATAATTTTGTAAAAATTATTTTTACACTTTAAACACATTATTGTGACCATCTTAAATTTAAATTTCATAAAAAGATTTTTGATTATTTATTTACTAATATTCTCTCAATTATCAAACATTTTTGATAATAATCAAACGAGCATTTATCCCCAATTTCGAAACCCTATAAACTTATACATTTGTATACTAGATAGACTTAGACATATTATTACCTTATTATAGGGTGATACTTGACACATTTGGGCAACACCATTATTCAATCTTTTCAACAGATATAACATTTTGCTAAAGTGAGTTTTACATAGCCTCTTTTCTATTTATCACCATTTTTGGGGTGAAACATGTTACAACATTATTTATGCAATTCAATCATCAATGTGTCTATGTGTATTTCTATGTTGCATTATGTCTTGAACATGACTAGGGTAAGCACAATTCTAGCATAAACATTCATCAGCCAAACGGTATACATTGATAGATCTATTGGACTGACAATCCCACCCAGATACGTGCCTCCTACAAAGGTTGTGTGGGTGTTTGTTACTGCAATATAAACGAGTGAACCATGAGCGTATGGGATGTACCACAATACAACAAGTCACAATGGTTGATTATGCACTCGATTTACTTCTAGTATGTTTTCACATATGGACTAGATTGCCATGACACATGAATTGCACAACAATTTTATTCGATTATCAAAACCTATGTAATTCTCACCAACTTTTGTTGACCCAAAATATTTTCAACTTAACATGTTTCAGGTTTTACTTGCTTGAAGATTTGAATTGATGCCTGAAGATGTTTGCATAGTTTTATTTAATTTGATGTACAAATTCTTCGAACAATTGTATGTAACTTATTTAAATTATTTAATGAAATTTATTATTCACCATGAGCTACTGAACAATCATCAATACATGACATCCCGATGTTTCCGCCATCGGTTGGGGTGTTACACCTGGGCCATCCTCTCTACTTCATTACTCGGAACCCCCAACCCAAAAAAATTACACTTACCCAAATTCGCCTTCAAACCCGATGCTAAATGAAAGCAACGAAGAATCCGTTTAAGGTTCCTCGCATTCAAAGTAGGCCACTCGCCAAGGAAAATCACGTCATCCGCGTACAATAAGTGGGACAAGACTAGATTACTCGAACCGCAAACAAGTCCTCTAAACAAGCCAATCCCGGCCGCCCGCTTCATAACACAAGACAAGGCTTCCATAGCAATGACAAACAAGAATGGAGATAACAGGTCACCTTGTCGAAGACCCCGGCTACATACAAATTCGTGAGTTGTAGACCCATTTACCAAGATCGATGCTCTAGCCGACTTGACAATTGCCATCACCCACCTACACCATCTACTCGGGAAGTTCATTTGTAGCATAACCGACTCAAGAAAATCCCAATTCAAGGAATCGTAAGCCTTATCAATATCAACCTTAAAGATCATTCCTTCCCTCTTAAATTTTTTCATTCACCCAATAACTTCATTCAACATCAAAGGACCGTCCGTTATATTCCTACCGGATAAGAAAGCCGATTGCTCCGGGGAGATCAACTTTCCTATAAACGATTTAAGCCTCGCAACCAATACCTTTGAAAGAACTTTATTCACGCACCCAACCAAACTAATCGGGCGGTAGTCATTAAACCCCAACGGGTCCTTCTTCTTTGGAATTAACGCAATAAAAGAAGAAGCACACCCGGGCCCTAATTCACCCCCGGAATAAAAGTCCTGAAATAGTCTTAAGAAATCATCTTCAAATCCGCTCCAACACCTTTTTAGAAATCTAAAATTAAAGTCGTCCGGCCCCGGGGCTTTATTACCATTACACTCCCACACGGCGTCCTTTATTTCCTGTAAAGGTTTGATTCTATTTATATATTTATATTTTCTTTATCTACCGGCCAACAAAAGTCCGGTTACCTTGGTAAACATAATGGCAAAATGCCACTTACGATTTTGAAAGCAAACGGCGCCGGTGACTTGTCCCACTACCATTCTAGATCGAGGAAACACATAGCCTGAAAGCACACTGTGGTAAAATCCCCAACTCAACCAGAACAATTTTACTCCAGATGAGACTCGAACCTTAACCAACACATTGAATAATCATAGGGCTGCCAAAACACCAGTAGGTCATTGGCCTTTATATTTACGCTAAAGTATTTTTTTTTATGGTTATACAAATAGGGAAATGATAATGTACAAAGGGTCCTTAGCATACATGAGAATGGGAAGGGTTGAGAGCATGACATGTGGCACTAGCCAAAAGAGTATTCTTATCCGCCACCATAATTACACACGTTATATCTTATAATTACGCATGTCAAAGAGCATAATGACACAAGTTTTACCTGATAATTATGCATGCTATATCTAATAATTACATACGTTATAAACCTAGCGATTTTTTTCTAAAGAAACCTATAGCAACAGGATATGCAAATTAAACAGAATAAAATGCTTGTTTTTTATGGTATATTTTTTTTTTCTTAAACAATGTAGTATGAAAAACTTATAGACATTTAAAACGCGGGGTGAAACTTGAAAAAAATTAACAATAAAGACATCAAGATTACACTCTTAAATTTGTGCTTTCAAATATTATTTGTAATCTTAAATTTATATTTACAAATTTAAGAGTGTAATCTTGATGTCTTTATTGTTAATTTTTTTCAAGTTTCACCCCGCGTTTTAAATGTCTATAAGTTTTTCATACTACATTGTTTAAGAAAAAAAATATACCATAAAAAACAAGCATTTTATTCTGTTTAATTTGCATATCCTGTTGCTATAGGTTTTTTTAGAAAAAAATCGCTAGGTTTATAACGTATGTAATTATTAGATATAGCATGCATAATTATCAGGTAAAACTTGTGTCATTATGCTCTTTGACATGCGTAATTATAAGATATAACGTGTGTAATTATGGTGGCGGATAAGAATACTCTTTTGGCTAGTGCCACATGTCATGCTACATTGTTTAAGAATTAACAATTGTAGGCTATACATATTTTAACTTTCCGCACTTCTTCTTTCAAATTTCCAGGCGTGAATTTAACCCTAGTTTTACCTCTCAGTCTCATCCATTGATTCCTTAGATCCAGGCTCAAAATTCTTTCTACCCTTTCCACGTTAAGCATACATTGCACCTAATATTTTCGCTTTAGTTATAATTATATGTAACACAATATATACTCTTTACAAAACTTTAATTTTTACTCATTTTCTTCTTTTATGCCCTTCATGTACAAGCTTTAATGGTAATTGTACATATCTCTAATACATAAATGTGAAGATATAACCTTGGTTCATGAATGAAACACCCAATTCAATTCAGGCATGTCAATTGATGTGGAAAATGAATGTCTTAATTGTTAGCATTTAAAGCAATGTCCAAATTGGCAAATGATCAGTCGTAGTTTAGAATACAAACCAAATTATAGTTTCTATTTATTTTCAGATTATTGAATCTTTTTATTTATCAAATATTCGAGTTCAAATTATTCGTCCTTATTGGATGGATTAATGAGTAAAAACACCCTCAATATTTTATGTTAATTTGAGTTCATACCTCGCCAACCATGCTGTTCCTGCACTCCCATTTCATCTATAGGTACAACATTCATTTCGTTTTTTTATTGTTGGCCATTGTTTTTATACCATCTGATTTGGTGTAGTTTTGTATCTCTATCATCTAGGTTTTTTACAACTTTCTACGTTTTTTGTGTAGTGGTGTAGCCTTTGGACAGTGAAACCCTTGTTTTTGTTAAGAACAACCAGAATTATTTTTTTTGTTTTTAGATGTGGTATCATTGATCTCCATAAATACATGTAAGGCCTTTTTTGGAATGCCAAGTTAGAGCTATTGATATGTGTGTGTGTGTATGTCGATGTCTAATTGTTCTAATGTTTAGGTGTGATTTGTGATATGTTGAAGATTTGCGAGAACAATTTGAATTAGTGATGTGGTCAAACAAGGTTAGTACTCAACATGTTTCATATTTCTCACTATATCTTATATGCATTTGGTTGTTGATAAACGGGGGTTACAATTGCTTATATTTTTTTAGACAATTTAGTGTGAATTTTAAATGTAAATAGGAGTTATAACACATATTTATCAACTTCTCATTTTTTCAGTGGTTTATTTGTTCTATTTACTAAGTTAGATGTTTCAACCTTAATATTAAGTTTTTTTTTTTGTTAAGTTAACTTTGAACGTCGATGCTTCTTTTTATCCTTTGTATTTTTTTTAGTTGCATTGATAGACTAAGCGTAATGTATTTAGGATTATGCATCACTATGTATTCTCTCTGCAGGTATGTTTCTACTTTCATACCCCCTCCTATGGTAACCAAGGGTAATGAACATGAAAACCAGGTTAGAGAACTAATGAGACTATGTTGTTACCTTGTTATATTTGTGTGTTTGACTCTTTTATATTTGATTTTAACAAAGTTCTGCTACTGACAGAAAGATGAAGGTAGACCAAAGGAGAAAGCCAAACGGAAGGCTAGAGATATGTCGTTGTGCAAGTAAACTTGCGGATTAACGAGTTAAGAAATCCACATCGCATCTGGATACATGTATGAAATGTATTTAACTTAACGTATATTGTTCTTATCTTCCCAAAAGTTTTCGCCTCTGTATTAGTTGCTGAATTAGATTAGCTACTAACATTGAACAAACTTCTAATTGTTGAGTTTGCATAGATGCTTTGACGCCACTCTATCTCCAATATTCCTTAATGAATTTGGAAATTTATATGTCACATCTACTGTCTTTTTTCTAATACAAAGGACGAACAGCCAGTCGGTGAACGATTTCTACTGATGAAACAACTCATGGATACTAAATAATTTATAACTAAATATTAGGTTGTTGTTTCCTACATACTTAATATCACCATAATGACTCGTCCATAAATGTCATACACGCACCACAAACACCAACAACAACTTTGAGGCAACAAAACAAACGCACCCGCAACAACGTGCGGGCATTCCCACTACTAATAACTATTATTGTATATTTAATAAATTAAATAAATAATTATTTAAACAATAGGCTCGTTGAGGCTAGAAGGCTAAAGTTTGTTCAAGATCGGCTCGATTTGATATCCTAACGAGCCGAGATTGTTCACACCCCAATATATGATATTAGTGCACTTCGTGTATGTCCCCAGCTAGTGATAGGTCGATAATAGTCGTAGGCATGATTGTATAGCGTTTTATCACGTTCTAGGGTTGTTTAGATGTTATTATAGGTTTAGAGGTATTTTGGGAATTATTATTGTGCCATACACCTCCTATTTGTCTCATACATGTGACATCCACATATACCAAGGCCATACATATGCTAGAGAGGGGAGTATATGAGATCCACTATAAATACCTCATGCCTTAGTCATTTTATAACTTTTGCCATATCTATAACAACTGCAACCCTTTTGTGTGTGCGCTCTCAAATATTATTATCATTATCTTATTCATAAATACCCACCTATAACAACTAACCGGATTGTTGATTCCGCCCTCAATCCGATACGCGTGCGATATTCAATTCTTGTGTCAATCCTTTATATGATTATAGTTATTTTATCAAAATTACATCAATACGTACATTTGTGCAGAATGACAATGTGAGAAATGTGAGAGTTATGAACATATAGTTAGGTAGCTAAAATGTCAATGATTGAAGTACATTTGCAAGGTTAGTGTTTGGAAATGTCGGAATTTAAAAAGGCAACACTATATAATTTCCTAACTACCTAACACAGGTATACAGTAGTGACCTTTGTCTAGTAGCTAGTGAACACTTATAAACTAGTTGGTTGAGTGCCTAAAGTTTTTTATGGGAGGTTTGGGTTCAATTCTCACTACCTACATTTGGAGGACATTGGTGGATGGGAAATGAGGGATGACCCGGCCATTGGCTTGGTTTCGAATCCTGATCCCGACCGGTTTTACCGATTATTTAACTGTCGTGCCTTCGGGCGGGTGAGTGGTCGGGTTTTCCCGGGAATTGGTGGCCCGGGTACTCTCGAGTACCTGATTCGCCAAAAGGGTGCCCGAAAGTACTCGGAAATTGATTCGTTGGCCGTTCAAAAAAAAAAAAAAAGCTAGTTTAATTATTCCAAGACTTATTACTGTAGATTTAGATTCACTAAGTTATAACAAAATAAAAGAATGTCCTTCACATCTCCTGAATTATAATCTACCTTAATTTACTAGAATCCTTCTGATAGTAATTTACATGATAGAATAGTTAACAACTAATCAAACACAATTTCCCATGTATCTTAGTGTAATCATTGATTCATAAAATTCCTCTAAAATCGTTTTCTTATCAAATAAGAACGAGATTCAAACGGGTTTACTATAATATTAGAGTATGATAGATATAGAAAGATGCATAGAAAGATAATCAAAACAAATGAAGACTCAAAAGCTTTCTGTTGACTCAGAAATCTCACACAGAGAGTAAGAGTTTACACACACAAACACCGAAAATGAACAACACTAAAACTCTAAACGGCAAGGTCAATGGACTGGACTATTTATACTTGTCTTAGTCCCTTCTAGCTCAGGGGACTAGGAGGCCTCAGTCCATTTAAGGTGTCTCAGTCCCTTGACACTATAAAAGACTAAAATGCCCCTTGGGCTATATACATAAATAAACCAACAACCTAAACTAACCTATCATTAGCTGAGGAGATACTAAAAGTGCGCTAATAATCTCCTTCTTGGACTTAGCTAGTGATCTACAGACTCAACCTATTACCTAGCTGGAGACATACACGAAGTGTATTTACGAATAGAATACACAAGTCAAACCAGTGGAAAAATTAAAATGTTAAGACGACTGAATTTTTTTTATTATATATATTATGCTTTCAAATATCCGGAGACACGGTGTCTCAAGCTTGAACCCTCTCAACCCATTTGAATCAGTGTTGTATGAATCACTAGGCTCTAGTTGATTGGTGAGGTACCGACTAGCGATTAATCGGATTTGGATCTTATATGTAATTTTCAGTTTTATGCATAGATTCACACATTTTATATGTTGTTTTTTTTAAGTAGGCATGTTGTAACCTCTTTCTCGACTCATATATTTAAGTATAGGATCATATTGTCATAATTTACAGGTTTTGATCAGAATCTGACCGAAATATATAGATTTTGTTCGAAATTTGGCTGGATTAGCAAAACAGTTACCGACTAGTGATTAATCGAAAGCTAGGCGAGATTTCTCTAGACGGCTGAATTTTTGTGTTAGTATGTTATATGCTTATAAAAATATTACGGCGTAAAATTTGTAACCTCCCATCATCATTTGGTCTAATTAAACATGCATCCTAATGAATATGTAACATGTATACCAGGTCTTTAAGTGTGCATATGTGTAAAAAAAACTAGAAAACTACATTCACAATTATTTTAGCTTAAAATTAACTAACTTGCATAATGACATAATGTTAAGATTCATTTTATTATTTAACAGAAACCCAAAAACTATTACTAAAATACTTTAAAAGGTTTGTAAGACAAAAACAACTGACTAATTAAGACAATATAGTCTGACCATTGTAGAGTGGCTAGAGGATCCCTTTTAAGAGGTTATGGTAAACTCTGTCACAACATAAAAAATCACCTTCCAAAAAAAATTAAAACTATCATACATAAATAATCAGGTGCATAAATTAATCCATGCATATAAAACTCACAGAATAATTAATAGAGCAACCAACCCTATGATATTATATTAATTTACAATAAAGCTCACAAATTAGCATACATACCAACAAAGCCCCTTAATTATAGAACAGTTTACAGTAAAGCCGTCATAGCTAGATCCTCCAAGAAAACACATGACGACATCTACAAGATTTTCTTAGTACAAAGTCCCCATATTTCTTGTTTTTATATTAGGTTGCTATTGTGGATGCTCTTAGTGTTTTAAAAACGTCGTTCAGAAGTCCAATGCGGTGACGCTGGACTAAAATGCACCGATACAACTCTAGAATCGAGGAGCTCCATGATCGGCGTGAAACTAACACACCGTGGAACTTTATATTGGTTGATGGACGCGCCTCTCGAGATTGCGTAGTCCATTAACTCTTCAAAGGTTCCGTTCTTCACGACACGAATTTCCAACGGACCAATCGAGTTATCCGCCACCCGACTTTGTCGATAAACCGAGTTTAACGATTCCTCCATAGCCAAACAACATTTATCCAACACGTTATCACCCGGCCCGTTCGCTAGATCTTCGACCAACAACTCCCAATAGATTACGTAATGGCCCGGAATTGTCTTCGTGTCACCATAACTAGTGTACTCGACAACCTTTGTATTAAAATCCTTTAGCAGCTCGGAAGCGTTTTCGACTGCGGTTTGCAACTCGGTTTCGTCGGTTTTGTCCGCATCGATGCTCAATAACACGTTCTTTCGTCTAATGAACTTGAACTGTGGGGCGGAGTTATGGAACCCCTTCACTTGGAGAATGTCACCGACACGGTACCGACAAAGCCCCGAGTAGGTCGTGACAACGAGCTCGTACTCTTTTCCAACCTCTAAATTCGCGAGATCAAGAAGTTCAGTAGCCGAATCATGAGCAGTTCGATCATGAGGAATGAACTCAAAGTAACCCATGTTGGGCATGATGGTGTAACAAACCTCGGAGGGTTTCACCATTGGGGTTAAATTCAGCCCAAAGTAACATTCCGAAGAAGCATACATGGTACAACATTTAGGTAAATTACCACTGTAATAATCAAGAATTGGAATGTACTGAGCCATGGCCCCAGTAACTATAACATCAAGGTACTTTGTATTGGGCCAAATTCTTTTTATTATTCCTTCCCAATTCCCCTCGCAACATTCTTTTCTGATAAACCGGGCCAGCTCCTGGCTCGGTTTCAGAATCTTTGAAACACAATCCCTAACCATGGGATCCGTGATTTTCTGGCTCAAGTATCCAGTTTCGATATCTTGAGCCAGTTGTTGCCAGTTCAGCTGGAGAAACTTAATGGCCCGAACAAGGCCAGATGCGAAAACCGCTCCACATCGGAGGACTTCTTCGCGATAGATGAGGCCGCATAGCATTTGAGAGTACATGCTTTGGAAAGCGTCGACACATAGAATGGTCTCGTTTGGGCTGGTGTAGACGTTGTACGGGTCGAAGGTTCGGGTTTTGAACTGATGGCTTTTGTAATAGCTTGTTAAAACGGGTCGGGCCACCAGCCCACTTGGGGTTTTCGTCTCGGCCTTGATGAATAAAAAGTATAGACCCTTGCCTTTATCTAGACCGGGCACATACCTGCACAAATTAAAGCAACGTTTTTAAATATTTTGAAAACATATTACGTACTAGAAAACTAGTTCGTTTCTGACTGCAAAATTCGTCAAAAATGCATAGAAACATGTCTTTAGCGTTTAGCGATATTTTGTTTTTGTTTGTTTGTTTTTTTTTTTTACAAAACTAACTTCATCAAATTAACTCTTCTAGAGAATGTCTAGGTTAGAGTAGAGGGAGTGGGCGGGAAGAATGGCCTGGAGAAGGGCTTCAAGCCCCAAACACCACCCCATGGTGACGTGGAAGGGGGAAGCCCCAAGGGCGAGGAAAAACCGACGGGCATGGGGGCATTTGTGAGAGTGAGTGACATATTTTGATTGGTTCTTTTTTTTTTAATCTTACACACTCATTAATAATAATAATAATAATATTTCTTCCTCGTCTTCACCCCTTCCACTTCCCACAATTTTTTCCCCACTCACATGGATCCCACAAGTGGCACATGACGCTACACCCACTCTTTCCCCTCCACTCCCTATAGTCTTACCTTTTATCTCGAAAAGTGTGTAGAAAATTATACACGTAGATGAAAATTCAATTTCCATGCATTCACATGTGACTTTTTTTTTTTTTTTTTTTGATCGTTTAGAATTTTAAAGATAAACCCTAAAACCACAAACCAACAAAAAAAAAAACATTTTATTATGTAGATTATTACATACAGATTCATGACAGGCATGAGAAGACTATAGAGCTTCTGTCTCCGATCCATTTCAGCTGCAATAGTTGGCATGAGTTTCCTTTCACCAGCAGACGTCCCCGAACTGCCATACAAAACAAATTAAATCCCATATTACCAACAACAAAAAACATCACAAAAACCGCACGTTTCAAAACAAAAACAGCTAAAAAGAACAAAACCTTGTGAGGAACTCAGAAATTGGATGAGATGAAAGAATGGGAGACCGATCTCCATTCGCAATTCGTTGTATGTACGGCTGGAGATCTTCATATCCAATAACCGGAACTTTTGCTTTAAAAGTTTCGCGGTCAGTAGCTCCATTGAGCTTCCATTGTTGCAGGTACTCCGTACCCGCGTTCTGAGCAAGAATCTCAGACAAAACATTGTTTTGAACATTGTCACAATACTTTGTCATCTCTTCAATGAACTCAAGAGCTTTGGCGTCTTTCTCGCACGTCGGAGTGTTTCCAACCATGTTTTGTAATAAAAGAAATACAAGAGAAATGATATTGTACGTGTGTGTTATTAACTTATTATTATTATTATGAATGAAAGTGTTGTGTGTGTGGTTTGGTAGATGGGGGAGATGGTGGGATTTATAGGGAGGAAATGGGCTAAGGTATAATGATGTTTAGGAAGGGTTTTGACGGAGTTTTGCATGAAAATGTTTTTCGTAGGTGTTGACGTTGTATGCTGTGGCGGAGACAGGTGGGACCCTTCATGTTATTATGTGTGTACAGTGAAGGGACAGGTGGGGACCGGTAAAATCACACGTCAGATAGGGTTTGAAATAGGGAATTTGTCCGAGCACCGCAACACACGGCTTTTTCCGGCAAAATTCACTCTTCTCACACCGGGTGCAAACTTAGGTTCCATTCGGTTATTAGTATTAACCTTGACGAAAGTCATCATTTAATCTATTTTATTAACCAATCAGTATTTGGTAAATTAGTTTGGTTATTCTGTTTATGTGCTGGCTTCGGTGCACCTAACAACTGATAATTTATTTCTTATCAAATCAATACAATGGAGGTACAAATACATGAAATGAAGATATAACAATGAAGATATAAAGCAAGAAATATAACAATTTCGGTTATTTTCGGTTAACCATGGGTACAAGAAAAAAATAACCAATTTTCGGTTAATCTAGTTAGTAATTGGTTTTCAATTAATTTCGGTTCTGTCAATTTTCGGCTTGGTTTCAATTAATTGTTTAGTTTTTGCTCACCCTAGCTCTTTATTTGACCAATAATAATTATAACTTTCAGTTTTATTGCCAAAGACAATCTTACTACATTAGCAACAATATCAAACCCTAGTGACCAATCGCATTTTTATAGTAATCAGAGTGTTGTATATAGTTTTGAACTGGTATCATTACATGTAGTGGCGGACATATAGTGTAACCGGGGTAGCACCCGTTATCCCTCAACCTTACCGGCGTAGTGCAATTTTGTTTTACTCTTTTACGTTGTTTGTATTACGTTACCCCTGAAAGTATATTAGCGCTCCCCTTTAATTTTTTTAAAACCCACTTTCCAAGTTTTATTATTAATCCACCATAAAAAAAATATAAGCGCATAAGTCCATGACTCATTGACCAATTTCGTTTATTAATTATAAGATAGCGCTTTAAGCGTTTGAGGCGCGAAGCTCCAAGAAAAACGTTTTTTTTTTTTTTTTTTTGCCAAAAAGCGCTGAACTACATGAAGCGCCGCCTCGGGCGCTTGAGGCGCGCACTACAGTAGCGCCTCAGCCCAAAAAACCATTTTAAACTGCTTTTTTTGGCCCGCTACAGTAGTGCCTCGTCGTTTTTATGCTTTGAATATGTTTTTTAAGTGTTTAAGGGTGTTTTATAATCATGTTTTTGTGCTTATGATTGATTAACATGTAGAAAATGTCATATTGACATATATAAATATTTTTTTATAATTTTTTTAATACTAGATGTGAAGCTCTCGCCTCGCGCTTTAAGCCCCGCACTTCGGATTTTGGACCCAAAATGCCTCGGAGCGCCTCGCGCTTTTTTAAACCAAGATGTCGGGTTCTTTTAATACCCGGTTCGAGGTATGAAACCCGGTTTGTGTATGAACGGGTATAGAAAAATCGGGTAAACCGAGTAGGGTTCAGTACTGGTATTGAGGAGAAAAATCATACCATTTGTACTGAAGTAGGATATGATCGGGTTCGTGCATAACCGGGTATTGGACTCGGGTATAGGACAAGGTATTAACACCATTTTTAAAATGGAAGTTTTTATATTAGTTAACATAAAAGTAAATTCATTTAAAATTATATTTGGTTTGTAATTTGTAGAAAAATAAAAATAAATTACAATAACAGAAATTTACTGAAATACAAAATATTTGTTGTATAATATGCATTTAAAAAAAATACAAAAGTTGCATAGTACACGTAATTATACTTTAAAAATTCAGGTACTTTGCTGGGTCTTAAAAAACAGGTATAGGGTATAACCGGGCGGGTATAGCGTATAACCGGTTTCAAGTTTTTTGGGTATAAATCGGGTACAGTGAATTTTGGATACGGGTATTGAGACCAAAATGTATACATTATGGTGCAAAAAATATAATAAGTTAACAGCTTCACAAATACTAAAAGAGATTATCGTTTTTTATAAATTGTATGAAAATACTCTAGATCTGTAACTGATCACATGCAAGTTAAGAGATAATAGAAATACTTTGTTGAGGGGTTTTCTTTTGTATACCTTTTTTGTAATGGCATATGGTGGTCTTACTATCCCGGACATATTTTCGTTCTAAAAAATATATTCCAGTCTATGATCGTTAAAACTGATATTTCTCATGACAACGAAAGTAAAAAATTATGAGTGTTATTACCAGTCGATAGATTATAATTTAGATTAAGTATAAAAGTTCAATTTATCAATATATTTTTAAAAGAAAAAATAACATCTAAAACTTTAACAAATTGGTTCTAGATGTTGTATAGATATTAATTTAAAAATAGAAAATGTAAACAACCTCAAAGAAGTAGTACTCAAGGTGCAATATTTTCCATATGATGATGAAGGCGAATATTGTTATGAGGTACAAGTAGATTTGATGAAGATATTTTCCACGGCAAAATCGTTTACTTGAAAATTAACTTACTGATTCACATTTTGACCTACTTTTTCAGTACATTTGTGTCTTGTACATTGGTACAAGTGTAAATACAATGTATTGTATTTTCCTCTCATGTTGTTATCGGATGAAATCAAAATTAAAATATCATGATATCTTTAGATAATGACAAATAAAGTAATTAAAAACTTTCATTAATCAACTTCTTCGAATTCGACGGCTGGGGGTTGGATTAACCTTTAGGGGTGACCAAAAAACGGGTCGCCCCTAAAGATAGAATTTCTTGTAGTACCATGATTTGATATAGTTGCAACTCTGTGAATAAATAGTTCATGATAGGAGTGTGTGGAGAACATTTGGTGTGGACTGTGCATGTTTCGTTAGTATGTTTTATGTCTTATGTCCGTGTACATTTCTTTATTTATTTTATTTTATTTTATTTCATTTTTTTATTATTATTGTTTATATATATTAGTATTTTTGAGCTGAGGGTCTCACTGAAAGTAGTATCTCTATCTTCACGGATAGGGGAAAAGTATGGCTACACCCTACCTTTCCCAGACCCTATAAATAACTTTTGGTTATAGTAAGATTTACTGGGTACAGTTGTTGTTGTATCTGCTATTCAAACCTATATATCTTATTTTGACACCTCATAGGCTTACGACCCATATGGATATCTTATTGACACCTCATAGGCTTACGACCCATAGGGATATATGGGTAATTAGAATTTTTTTTTTCTGCACACCTAGACGAACCATATACTGTTATATGTCTCATATAGAACCATATGACAGGACAAAAGCTGCAGCACTTTGTTTTGTCATAAGATTTCATACGAGCCATATAACATCATATGGGTGATATAAGGGGTATCAAAATAAGTTTAAAGTATACCTTTATTAAGAGGTTTCACAGTAGTGTCCCCATTTTTTGGTGAGACAAAAACCTATAATTTTTTACGGGGTTGGAAGTGGTTGTGAGTGAAGAAAATAGGGAATCTACTGTTTATCGGTAAATTTTGGGTTCTTTGAGAATCTTTTAAGGAAAACAGGAAAACTGTATTTATTTTTTAATATTTGTTAAAAATGGTTGTGAGTGAAGGAGAGAGAAACTGTAATGATTTTTAATGTAATATGTGGTTATATTAATTGTGAGTGAATGAGAGAAGAGGAAGCTACACCCTAAAATTGTTCACTTTAAATGTCTCTAACTCAAAAGTGGGCTAATAATTGGAAGGTACTGAAGGTGGGTTAAATGTCTCTTGTTATTAGGATAGGCAGAGTTTTGATCAAGGCACAATGGGCATGAGCCCTGTACACCGGGCCCAAAACGTTGGTACACTCTAGAATCTTCGTTATCAACATTATTTTTAATCGATTAAACGACCCATGTCATGATATGTGGCTTTTAAAACAATCACATGTAAATATTCATATAAAATCCTCACCTATAATTTTTGTTTATCCCATTGAACTAACTTACAACTTTTGTAAAAATGTAGTAACAATAATTTTGCAAAAGGATTTTAATAAAAATTTAAGAAGTTTCATCTAGTACAAATTGTGATAACATAGAGGATGAAGAATATATGTTGACGGCATTGATGATGCGCATATGTGTAGATACGTAAAAACTGTAAAACACATTTTTTTTTTGGAATGTGATTTTCTATGTTATGGCAGAGTTTATCACAATCCCCAAGAAAGGGATCCCCTAGCCACTCTACAATGGTCAGACTATGTTGTCTTAACCGGGTCCACGCTGACGCGAAAGTGGTCGGCCCACAAGCGAGTTGAGGTTGCGCATAAGGGGCACTAAGGCTTCCACCCGGAAAATTTCCCGCCACCTGCCACTTGTTGCACCCTCCACAAGAGGCAAGCCTCTCTGGAGTAAATGCATGGTAATAGAAAACCGAGGGGCCATCAGAATCAAACCTGGCCTCTCCAAAGAGGGTAGGCTCAACCATCACTTGACACGTAAAACACATTATTAAACAATATATTTAAGTATGTCTATGTATAGGTCCGGGTTTTCTTATACAACTGAAACCGGTTTTTTTTTTTTTTTTTTTTTTTTTTTTTTGGTTTTTAAAAACCGTATTTTTACCATTTCAAATTTAAAACATTTAAAAACCCCAACTAATACAAACCGGTTCGGATCAGTTCTATAATTGGTTTTAAAAAACCGGTTTTTTTTTTATTAAAAAAAACGAAAAGGCTACTGTTTTTTTTTTTCACACCTGAAGAAACACCAATATAACAATCCGTATATAACAATGCTAGTATATGAATACAGGAAAGGACGTAATTCTCATTAATCAATAAGATGAATACAGAACACTGATTAGGACTATTACAGAGTTTCGACTATAATCTATTTCTCACAGCTATATAGTATGAATTCTCTCTCGGTAAGCTGATCCCTTCTTCTGATGACGAAAGGGGGTATTTATAGGCCCCTGAGGTGGTCCGTGATTGGCTGTGGGAGGAATGACAGCTGTCTTGTACTATTACGACCGTTGTCATTTCTCGTGTTGTCCTTCTGCGATTGGTCCACGTGTCCTGTCATTGTCCTTTTTGTCCTTTCTCGTACCTCGTACTGGCAGGAGATCATGGAGCAGGGAATTAACGCCTCTGATTGGCTGTGTATCCTGCTCTTGTCGGGTGACACATGTCCTTTCTTGTGGTTGCGTGCGCCATCTTCTAGAACTCCACGTCATATTGTTGTGCTGACGTGCGTGTGGGTTTCAGCTGTGCGCACGCGCGGGTACATATCTCTTCAAGTCCCCCTAGTCTAGTGTGTTGTATGCGTAGCATGCGAGACGCTGGACTTAGAATGATAGAAGTGTCAGTGCGGGCTGTTTTGCGCGTTGGTTTGGCTTCTGATGGTTATGCGCGGTGCTATGCAAGTGGGAAAATTGCAGACGTCCCGTAATTAATGTTCACATCAATGCTGTCAGTCCGCGTATGTGACGCGACAGGTTGGTAGCCGAAAAGTCCCTGACAGTTGTACAGTGTCAGGGATATGGTGGGGCCGCTTGGTCTGTTCGAATCCACTGTTTCTTTTTCCTCCCGTGACGTGTCAGTCGCTGATTTGGTGGCCTTTTCAAATTCAAAACCGTCGATCCACGTGTGATCCACGTGTGGTCTCCCTATTTAATCCCACTCTTTCATCCATTTTGTTTACTTTTTTCCATCAGTGCTCCCCTGTCTTCTTCTTGTTCTTCAATCTTTGCAACTTCGTTTGATTTACATTCACTAAAAAAGCTGATGTATTTGTGAAAGATGGAACATATGACAAACATTCCAAAGAAGAAACGTGGGGGATCCAAGAGGGGGGATGATGGATCCAAGAAAAGGCCGCCTCATGCCGGAGAGGTGACGGCCGTTTGGGGGAGGGATGAGTTTAGAAAGTTTAGGAAGGGGTGTGGGTTTCCCTCTTCATATGGCGTGGAGATGCCTGCTCTGGACAAGACTATTTTGGAGCCTCCTGTTGGGAAGATTGGATTATATGCTTCTTATTTCCGGGATTGCAATTTTAGGGTTCCAATTACCCAATTTTTGGGCACCTTTATCCGGGCGGTGGGTGTACATATTAACCAGATCCACCCTGGTTTGATGTCAAGGCTCATGTTTTTTGAGTTTTATTGCCGTGCCCACAAGATTGAACCTTTGGTGGACATGTTTTTTGTCTTTTATAGTTTAAGTTTTGTGGAGAGTTGGCTCTCCTGCAGACCACGTGCTGGGGTCTCCGCCTGTGCTGGGGCTGGGATGAAAAGCTTTCGGGAGTTGAAGCCCAAATTCTTCTGGATTAACCAAGGGGTTGTCCCTGTAGAGATGGGTCGATTAGACCCAGCCGAGGGGATAGGGAAAATTGTGCTCATAGATTACAAAGAGCAAGACTGGTTTAAGACTCTGACTAGTCATCCTGTGGATTTGTGTGAGATCCCGGAGACTGGGTTGGTGATGGCTGGGATGAGCATCAAATATGATGTGAAGGGTCGCAACCCGCACCTCACTGAGGATGGGAAAGGTTAGTTGGCACCTCTTTTTTGCTTTCGCGCTCCGCGCAAAATTTATTTTGTCATTGTTAATCCACCTTTGCTGTGTTGTTGGTTGCAGATGTCGAGAATTTGTACGACATGCTATTGGGCGGAGACAACATGGGCTTCGCCTTTAGGGAGTTGGCGGAGAACGAGCTGTACATTTTGGAGAAGGCGTGGGACACACTCATCCGTCCAAAATTGGGTGATGTGTCGCGGGAGCACGCTTCGTCGCAGCTGCTGATTACCGAAGCAGGTGAGTACTTACCGCTGTATGATAATCCTTCGCCCGTCAACATGTTCATGCGGACGGGCTTTCCTTTAATTGTTATATCTATTGATGAGTCGTCTGACTCATCCGGGTCACTCTCTCCGCTTCCGTCGTCCGCAAGCGTTCAAGGCCCGCAGCCGTCTCCTATGCGCGTTGAGGATGATACGGCTGAGGAGACTGAAGACGATGACTCTCTTGTACACCGCATCGCGAAGCCACAATCAGAGGCAACCGGAGGTGAAGACTACTATTTCGTTCTAAACCATGAAGTGATTAATAGGTACTTTGAAAATTACCATCCTTTTGAACGAAGCTACGTTGAACTTTCAGATGCGTTCGTGCAAGGAGAGTCTGTGGTGAAGCTGACCGAAGAGGTACAGGGCGCGCTGGTGACGAAGCCCGTTTCAACTGGAGTAGCACAGAATGGTGCTAGTGTTTCTGACGTGCCTCGCCAGAAGAAGCGGTCTAGGCGCGATAAGGGCAAGAAGGTTGTGGGGGAGTTAACCCCTCCTGCGGAGAAGAGGGTCAGGTTGGATGACCTTGTGCATTCCGCGGAAGACAGTTTGCTGGGTAAGTGTTCGTTTTCTTTTTTCTTTCTTTTGTTTGTGTGATCGTTTTAATTTTGGACATGTTGTGTTTTGCAGCGGAGTTATTGAACATTGACAGGCCGGAGAAGGTGGCTATGGCCCCATTTGCTGAAGGGTTCAACATTGGCCCTTTGGGGCAGGCATCTCCGAGTCAGCTGCATCAAGAGCCTCTTCACACCGAGGTGCAAGATGACGCTTTGCCCACATCCTCCCCGGTGCGGTAGTCGCCTGTTCGTCAGCCTACGCCTGTGCGTCAGCCGACGCCTGTGCGCCAGCCGACTCCGCCACATCAGTTGACTCCTCCGCGCTCGCCTACCCCACCTCAAGATGTGCTTGGGGGTGGCTCTGGGCGGGTGTCGCCCACCGATGTGAGTGAAGGCTATGGTCGGGACATCGACATGACTGTCGATGACGACGAGGAGAACGAGAAGCGGGTGACAACTAAGCCCAAAGGCAGCTATGCGAATGCCCCTGCTTTTGAGGGTGGGGCATCGTCTTCGGGTGCGTTCGTGCCTAATTGGACGTTGACGCCGGCCACCCGGTTTTTGGACGTTGAGGATTGTCGTCAATTTTTGGCGAATGTCATCCCTCCCGGGAAGCGTGAGCATCAGGCCACGCGTCCGCGTGGTGAGCTTATGGATGTCCACATCTTAAGTGTGGCCAACATGTTGTCGACGTCTGCCGAGATTGTTCGTGAGTGGGGATCGATGGCGCATGACCGCAACAAGTTCCACCAGGATTTGCAGCGGGTCACTGAAGAGCGCAATCGGATGCATGCGGAGTTGAAGCGTGCCAAGTGGGACGCTGTTACGTTCCGCGAGGAGCGGGACAAACTGCGTGAGCAGATATCCGAAAGAGAGCAACAGTGGAAGGTTGCCTGCGCTAAAACAAATGCCAAGATGGAGGCATCTGCTAAGCGTATTAGCGAGGCTGACGCTCGGAATGAAGAGCTCTCCAAGGAGTTGGAGGTGAAGGGGAGGCTCGTGAAGCAACATTACAATAAGTTGCTTGAGTCTCGCGATTTCCTGCGGGAGAAAGATAAGGAGATAGAGCAGTTGCGAGAGGCGCATGCGGAGCTGGACAAGGAGAATCTCTCATTGCAACAGAAGAACCTCGAGCTGGAGGGGCAACTGTTAAATACTAAGGATGAGGTGCTCCTTGCGGAGGGTGACCGTGAATGGTTGCTCACTCGCTGCGTCCCTGAGGTTTGTGTTTATTTCTTGTCTTTGCGTCCTCTCATTTATTGACTTCTTTTGTTTTTTATGCGTACTGGGCATTTCTGTTTGATGTTTGTGCAGGTCGCCCATTATGTCAAGAACTGTGACCAGACGCGTCAGGCTGTGGCTGCGGTGAACGCTGCCGCAAAGCTTGTGGGGCGCAAGGCTGGTTTTCTTGAGGGGTACCAGGATGCTAAAGACGGTAAGCCCTTGGAGCAATTCGCGCTTTATAGGAAAGATCTGGACGTTTTGTTTGCCAAGAAAGCTGCTGAATTTGACGGGTTGAAGTATGAGCTAGTGGACTTCATCATTGGTCATCGCGACCGGCCGACGTGCTTTGAACTGAAGGAGTCTTTTGAGAAGCAGGGGCTGACTCATACGCGGCGCGAATATGCTATGAAGAAAGCCAAGGCCGTGGATGAGACGTCGGGTGAGCAGCCCGAGGCTAGCGAGAAATTGGACCTGTCAGGATCAGATGAAGATGATGACTTCAGCTCCGCGTCTTCCGCGCCCAAAGAATGAAGCCAATTGCTGCTTGTTTTCTTGTTGCTTTGCTTGTAATGTTTTTCTATTTATGATGTCCACGCTTGTAAACTGTGATATATTACTGGAAACCTTTCTTTAGTGAAGAACATGTTTGTTTGAAATTTGTTGCGTAATTCAATTATTTTGTGGCAATTTTATGCATATGGTTTAGTGTAGGTTTGAGTTGTATACACGTGACTTGCCTGTTTAGCGCTTCGTATCCCAATTGTTCAACGGTTTAGTTTAAATGATTGCCGCTTGGCTGGGCAATTGCTGTTGTAGTCGTTGTATGTTGGGAATACGATGTTTGCATTGCGCATTTAGGGAGTTGCAGCCTGTTAGTGCAATCTTTATGTTTGACATTGTACTTTAGTCACACAATGTTTGGGGTGCGTGTTGCATCTTAACTATGCGACGCGCAGTTTTAGAGAGTTTCGTATTTAGCAATGCAACTTTTGTTTTAGACATTGTATCTTAACCATACAACGGTTAGGGTGCGCGTTGCATCTTAACCATGCAACGCACAATTTAGGAAATTGCAGGTTTATCGATGCAATTTTTATTTTAGACATTGTATCTTAACCATACAATGTTTAGTTTGCGTGTTGTATCTTAACCATACAATCGCGCAGTTTAAGAAATTGCAGACGTACCAATGCAATTTTGTTTTTGACATTGTATCTTAACCATACAATCTTTAGGGTGCGCGTTGCATCTTAACCATGCAACGCGCAGTTTAGGAAATTGCAGATTTATCGATGCAATTTTTATGTTTGGACATTATATCTTAACCATACAATGTTTAGGATGCGCGTTGCATCTTAACCATGCAACGCGCAGTTTAGGAAATTGCAGATCTATCGATGCAATTTTTATGTTTGGACATTGTATCTTAACCATACAATGTTTAGGGTGCGCGTTGCATCTTAACCATGCAACGCGCAGTTTAGGAAATTGCAAATTTATCGATGCAATTTTTATGTTTGGACATTGTATCTTAACCATACAATGTTTAGGGTGCGCGTTGCATCTTAACCACGCAACGCGCAGTTTAGGAAATTGCAGATTTATCGATGCAATTTTTATGTTTGGACATTGTATCTTAACCATACAATGTTTAGGGTGCGCGTTGCATCTTAACCATGCAACGCGCAGTTTAGGAAATTGCAGATTTATCGATGCAATTTTTATGTTTGGACATTGTATCTTAACCATACAATGTTTAGGGTGCGCGTTGCATCTTAACCATGCAACGCGCAGTTTAGGAAATTGCAGATTTATCGATGCAATTTTTATGTTTGGACATTGTATCTTAACCATACAATGTTTAAGGTGCGCGTTGCATCTTAACCATGCAACGCGCAGTTTAGGAAATTGCAGATTTATCAATGCAATTTTTATTTTTGGACATTGTATCTTGTCCATACAATGTTTATGAGACGAAGTGCGTATAAAGTAAAGGAATTTCCATATTTCATTTCATTAACTGGCGCGTCAGCCTTCATTACAAGATGGAATAATATTACATATAGCACTTCCGCAGTTGGGCCGCGTTCCATGTTCGGGGAACTGGCTTTTCATCTAAGGTTGAGAGCTTGTAGACTCCTTTGCCGAGGACTTCTTTTATACGGTATGGCCCCTCCCAAGTGGGGGCCAATTTCCCTTTGGGTAAGGCGCCGCTAGCCTCATTGTTTCTCAGGACAAAGTCCCCCGTGTGGAAAGTGTGAGGTTTGACTTTTGCATTATAATACCTCTCCAATTGTTGCTTGTAGTTTGCTTCTCTTACCGCTGCTCTCTCGCGGCGTATTTTTGCCAAGTCTAAATTGACGCGCAGCTCTCGATCATTGTCTGTCTTGGTTGCTGAGAGGACTCTTGATGACGGGCATCCGATCTCTGCAGGTATCATGGCTTCAGAGCCGTATGTGAGGCTGAACGGGGTTTCACCGGTGCTCGTTTTTGTCAATGTGCGGTTAGCCCATAGCACGCTCGATAATTCCTCTGCCCAAGCCTTTCCTTTAGTTCCCAGCCTGGATTTGATGCCTTCCACAATGCTTCGGTTTGCGCGTTCAACCTGTCCATTGCCCTGCGAGTGCGCGACCGAGGTGAATGTAGGTTGGATATGCAAGTCCGCGTACCATTTCAACAACCCCTTGTCCGCAAATTGGGTCCCATTATCGGTGACAATTGACATGGGTAACCCAAAGCAGCAAATGATGAATTCCCAAATAAACTTCTTGACATGGTTTGCCGTGATCTCAGCGAGCGGTTTGGCTTCGACCCATTTGGTGAAGTAGTCAATGGCGACTATCAGAAATCTTCTTTTTCCTGTCGTCATTGGGAATGGCCCCACAAGGTCGATAGCCCACTTTTGAAATGGCCATGCCGAGGTTACCGGGATAAGGTCGTTTTTAGGGCGCAAGGTGTTGGGGGCATGGCGCTGGCAAGAATCGCATTTGCGGATGATGTTTAGGGCATCTAGGTGCATGCCTGGCCAGTAATAGCCCGCATTCATAATCTTGGCAACCACCATGCGTGGCCCAGTGTGTATCCCGCATATCCCATCATGTATCTCGCGCACCAGATAATTCGCATCGATCGCATCCACGCATCACAGTAATGGGCCTAGGTATGACTTCCGATAAAGCACTCCATCTTGCATTTGGTACTGTAGGGCTTTGTGCTGTATCTTCCTGGCTTCGGCGCGTTGTTCGGGCAGCGCGCCGGTGGTTAGGTAAGTGTAACACCCCAACCGATGGCGGAAACATCGGGGTGCCACGTATTGATGATTGTTCAGTAGCTCATGGTGAATAATAAATTCCATTAAATAATTTAAATGAATTACATACAATTGTTCTAGAATTTGTACATCAAATTGAATAAAAACTATACACATATCTTCAAGCATCAATTCAAATCTTCAAGCAAATAGAACCTGAAACATGTTAAGTTGAAAATGTTTTGGGTCAACAAAAGTTGGTGAGAATTACATAGGTTTTTGATAATTGAGTAAAAATGATGTGCAATTCATGTGTCATGTCAATCTAGTCCATATGTGAGAACATACTAGAAATAAATCGAGTGCATAATCAACCCTGATGACTGTTATAATATGTTACATACCATACGCTCATGGTCCACTTGAATATGTTATACGATAACAAACACCCACGCTACCTTTGTAGGAGGCACGTATCCGGGTGGGATTGTCAGTCCAATAGATCTATCAATGTTTACCGCCGGCTTGTACGGAGTTAATGATTATGCTAGAATGGTGCTTACTCTAATCATGCTCAAGACATAATGCAACATAGAAAACACATAGACACATTGATGATTGAATTGCATAAATGATGTTGTAACATGTTTCACCCCAAAAATGGTGATAAATAGAAAAGGGGCTATGTAAAACTCACCTTAGCAAAATGTTATGTCTCGTAAAAAAAATAGAATAATGTGTTGTGAATGTATGCGAGGCGAATCCCAAAGACTCAACAACGTAGCTAGTCCAAATTGAAGAAAACGAAAAAGAAAGAATATCAAGCTTCCAATTCGCCAATTACAAGAGCTTATAATCAAAGCTTCAATTGTAGAAGTAATAGACTATAGAAGAAAGGTATGAGGGAAAGTTTAATCGGATTGAAACAATCGATTTAGAGGTGCAAAGTATAATGGGTCATAGGTGGGTTTTTATACTAGTTTTGGAGTCAATTAGCCATTAAAATTGGTCAACACCATAAAGTAAGGTTTTATGATGAATTGACTATTTGACTAAGACTTTGACTGTTTGACTAAGACTTTGACTAGGACTTTGACTATTTTGACACAAGACTTTATTTAAAAAAAAAAAGAATTTAGAATCATATTATTATTATTATTATTATTTATATACATTTATGTATGTATATAAGTTGTGAGTTAGGATAAATAAAGACTTAGGCACATTTGTATAATATTAATGATAAAGGTGTAATAAAAATATATATATATATATATATATAAGGGCTTTTTATGTATTAAAATTTTGGGGAAAATTTTGCGATGTTACAGTAAGAAACTATCGGAGTCATCCAGCTGTCAACACCCGTTTAGATGACATTGACTTCCTTGGGTGGAACAGACGGTTCGCTCAGGGTTTCAATTCGGACCTCTTTTGCTAAATGGCTGAAACTTGTAGAGGCCATTTTGCTTAGAGCGTCCGCCGGCTTGTTTTGACTGCGTTTAATGTGGTCGATGGTGCAGCTGGGAAATGTGGCCATGAGCTCTTTGGCACGTTGGAGATACATGATCATAGAAGGTTCTTTTGCTTCATACTTCCCTGTAATGTGACCCGCAACCAACATTGAATCGACGTGAGCGAAGATGTGTTTTGCGCCCAGCTTTTGCGCGATGCGTAGTCCGACGAGGAAGGCTTCATACTCAGCCTCGTTGTTGGTGGCTTTGAATTCAAGTCTGATCGCGTAAGTGAACTCTGCGCCTTCCGGACTAACTAGGCGAATTCCTGCGCCTACACCATCTTCGTTTGAGGCCCCGTCTGTGTAAAGATTCCATATGGCCTTTTCATCACATGATGGCTGTGGGTCTTGCTCTGCTTTGCACTCTTCAATTTTTTCTTGGGATACCTCCGCTATGATGTCGGCCAATACTTGTCCTTTAACCGCTGGGCGCGCTTTATAGTAAATGGTGTGTTCACCCAGTTTGATGGCCCACTTTGCCAGTCTCCCGGAGACTTCCGGTTTGGATAGGACATTGTTTAGCTTGTAATCGCTCAGCACATTGATGGGATGGCCCTGGAAGTATCTGCGCAACCTCCGCGATGCGTGAACGAGAGCTAAGACCAACTTTTCCATGGTGGTGTACCTGGTTTTCGCGTCTGTTAAGACCCTGCTGATGTAATAGATGGGTGTCTGTACCAACTTTCTGTCCACCATTAGTACTGCGATCACCGCCTGCTCTGTTGCGCATAGATACATCGTTAAGGGCTCCCTAGGGAGTGGAGCGGTGAGTGTTGGTAAGTCCATCAAACATTCTTTCATCTCTTGAAAGGCCTTCTCCGCCTCTGCGGTCCATTTAAAATGATTCTTTTTTAAGCAATTCTTTAGGGTTTCAATGAATGGGATTGATTTACTTGCGTGGTACGACAGAAAACGGTTGATTGCGACCAGACGCCCGTTCAACGTTTGAACTTCTTTCAATGTGGATGGGGAAGGCATTTGCGCAATGGCCTGTATCTTTTCAGGGTTTGGTCTGAAACCATCTTTGGTGACCACAACGCCAAGGAATTTTCCCTCTTCCATCCCGAAAGCACATTTACTTGGGTTCAGCTTCATACAGATTTCTTTCAGATGCTTGAAGGTTTCTTCTATGTCTTTCAACATTTGGTCCTCTTCTTTGCTCTTGATGACTAGGTCATCCACATAGACTTCCAAGTTTTTCCCTATCTGCTTGGCAAATGCGCGGTCCATTAACCGTTGGTAAGTGGCTCCCGCATTTTTGAGGCCGAACAGCATCTTGGTGTAGCAGAAAACCCCTTTATCTGTGCGGAAAGCTGTTTTGTCTTCGTCCTCTAGCGCCATCTGGATTTGATGGTACCCTTTGTAGGCATCCAGAAAGCATTTAAAACGAAAGGGCGCTAGGGAGTCTATCTTCAAATCAATCTCTGGCAACGGGTAGCAGTCTTTGGGACATGCCTTGTTGAGGTCGGTGTAGTCTACACACATCCTCCAACCGCCGTTGCTTTTCTTTACCATTACTGGGTTGGCAACCCAGGTTTGATACCGTGTTTCGCTTAAGATTCCGGCTTTTAACAGCTCTCCGACTTGCTCGTTCATCGCTTGCGTTTTTTCGGCGCCCATGCTTCGTCGCTTTTGCGCGATGGGCTCCACAGAGCGATATGTGTTGAGCTTGTGCTGGGCGAGTTCGCGTGGGACGCCGATCATGTCTGACGGTTGCCATGCGAAAACGTCCATATTTTTGCGGAGAAGCTGCTTCAAGTGATCTCTAATGTTCTCTGAGATTGTTGGTCCCAGTGTGATGGGTTGATCAGGGAACTTTGGATTTAGAATCCACTTTTCTGGCTCCGTGCGCGGACACGGCTTTAACATCTTGGCTGGGTGGGACTCTGAGGTCATGGTGCACTCTCTGTTAGCCCACACTATTGCCACACCGTTTGGGGTGGGGAAACCGATTGCGCTGTGGACTGTGGAGGTGACCATGTTGTATGAGGCCATAGAGTCCCGCCCCAGGATGATATCGTACTTGGACTTCGATGGGATGACAAGGAAAGTGACCTCTTCAGTTCGTGAGCGCCCATGTGCTCCCAGAGTGAGGGGGAAGGATATCTCCCCGAGTGGGGTCACAACTTCATTTGAAAATCCCATAATTGGGGAGTTGATGGGGCGCAAACGTTGCTTGTCTTCCTCGTCTAGCAGGTCGAAGCATTGGCCATACATGATATCGGAGTTGCTACCCGTGTCCATGAACGCTCTGGTAGTCCTGTAGTGGTCGAAGATGGCCGTGACAATGATTGCTCGTGTGGCCGACGGACCACCCTTGACCACCGGGAAGCACACTTGTTGTTCTTTTCATTCTGCTGTTGTTTCTGGCTTTCGCTTCTGGAGCCGGTGCCCACTGCTATGTATCATCATACTCACATTTTTTTATCTTTTTTGGCGGTGGGCCCGCCGTTTGTTTGCGCTCCACATTTTGTAGCAGGTGTCCAAGTTTACCGGATTTCAACGCATCCTCGATGGCTTGCCTCAACTGGTAGCACTTGTCAGTATCGTGGCCGATGTCTTGATGGTAGGTGCAGAACTTGTTGTGGTCTAGCCCTTCCCTTCGTTTGATGACCTTTGGTTCTGGGAAATCCACATTTTCTGTGGCTAGGACTTGCGCTGGTGTTTTTGTTAAAGGAGTCCAGTTGTTGTGACTCCTTCTACCAGATTTATGCACGAGTGACGTGTTGTGCTGGTATTCTTGGGGTGCGGTGGACTTTATCACCGTCTGGTTGGCTCCTTGGAGCCTCGTCCAGACATTCCCTTTTCCCTTTCGCTCATGCCTGTTATTTCTGCTGCGCACTGCTTGTGCTGCGTATCTGTGTACTGTGGCACTTGAATTCTGCTCCAGACAGAAAGTTCTCTCTCAGTTTTGGCGTAATTCTTTGCGCCGCGCATGATCTCTTCCCAAGTGTTGGGCATGCCCGTACATCCAGCTAAAGTTCGGATTAGTGAGTCACACCTCACTCCTTGCGTGAAGGCCGCTTTCATGAGTTCGAACCCAATCGGTCCGATTTGCAGGGCTTCTCGGTTGAACCTGGTGATGTAGTCTTCAATGGATTCGTTCTCACGTCTCTTGACTTGCAAGATGTCAATGGAGTCACGTTCGATTCTCTTGTTTTGGCTGAAATGGTCTGAGAATTTATCAGTCAGTTCTTTTAGGTTGTCTATCATGCCATTTGGCAGGCTGTCAAACCACACTCGCGCTGCGCCCGTAAGCGTTTGCGCGAACATGTGACACCATGCGGGCAGGCTCTACCTTGCGCATTTCCCTGCGATTTCGAAGCTTCTCAATTGGTCGTCAGGGTCGCCAGTGCCGTCAAACTTTCCCAGAGTGCTTGGGATTTTTGTTCTTGCGAGCAAAGTGGCGAGCGCGATGCGCGGTGTAAACTTTGACTTTTCACTGAATGAAGGAGGGTAGTAGAGCTGCGTGAGATCATCCTCGCCGGACAACAAGTGTGCTCGATCAACAGTGTTGGTCAAGTATTGGCTTGTGTCACGGTGAAAACGACTCTGGGACTCATCGGAGTCTTCCCTCCAAGTTGGATCAGTGATGTGGTTGCTCCCGCCGATTTGTCCTGCGGCTCTGGATGGCCCTTCCGATATGGTGACAGGCCTTCCTTCGCTGAAGGACAGTGCGCGGGACGCTTCTCTCAGCTGTTGCTCTTTTATCTTGTTTATGAATGCTTGTTTCAAAGCTTCCTTTTGTTGAGCGTACCACACCTCCGGACTAACCATCGGCGTGGTCTGACCAACAGGTGAAGTTTGAAAATTATCAGTGGCAAAATGGAACGATGGGGTCTGTCTAGTCCCGGAGGATAGTGTGCGGCCCATCTCCGTGCCATGAAGTTGCTCCTCTGTGGTGTTGTCGAGCTGGCTGGTGTTTGCCTGAGCAATACCAGTGCCGGACATGCCTACAGGGGAGTTTATCGCCGTTGGTAAAGAATCCATAGCTGGTTTTTAGAGAAATAGAAGTTTTTAAGTTTGCTGTTCTTGAAGCTCAAAAGACGGATGGCGCCAATGAAGAAACACCAATATAACAATCCGTATATAACAATGCTAGTATATGAATACAGGAAAGGACGTAATTCTCATTAATCAATAAGATGAATACAGATTACTGATTAGGACTATTACAGAGTTTCGACTATAATCTATTTCTCACAGCTATATAGTATGAATTCTCTCTCGGTAAGCTGATCCCTTCTTCTGATGACGAAAGGAGGTATTTACAGGCCCCTGAGGTGGTCCGTGATTGGCTGTGGGAGGAATGACAGCTGTCTTGTACTATTACGACCGTTGTCATTTCTCGCGTTGTCCTTCTGCGATTGGTCCATGTGTCCTGTCATTGTCCTTTTTGTCCTTTCTCGTACCTCGTACTGGCAGGAGATCATGGAGCAGGGAATTAACGCCTCTGATTGCTATGATTCGAAGGTACATTTTAGCTATTTTTGGAGCCTTTCTAAATTCTAACTAAAAATACTTTGGTTCAACTGGCTTGTAATTTCATCCTTTATGAGTTCTTTATTGGTTTTATCAGCTATATGCACTACGTCTCATCTTATAAAGTTTGAAATCCAGAACTTAATAACACCAAAAGCTGAAATACATACAGTGCATTTTTCTATATAGTTTATGATTTATGAACACATATTTGTTTTGCTTTATTTTTAGTATGAAGAAAAAATTGAAATGGAAGGCATGTAATTGATACGATGCTAAAAGTTAGATACGGAATTGAAAACTTTTTGTCTTATGTAAGTTAAATACCGATGAGGGCTAGGTCATCATGTTGTTATTTTGCATATGACAAACCACGTGATGATCGTGAAAAAAGGTTAGTTCCAATTTTTATACGTATCAAGCATTTTGCTACCTGTTGTTTATAAGACTCAATACGTGCTATCTCTTTATGTTTTTATTCCCTTAATTTTGATTCTTGGCTCTTTAGTATTTTTCTATCATCATGAATTCTATGTTTTCTTTGGCAAATATCTATATATCTATATACATCTTATAAAGTATTTAAGAAGGATACTAATAAAATTTAAGTAATTACAACATTTTTTGCTTATGGTACAACAAGTTAATGAAATCGGTAAGGGGCAATATGGTATTTTACATAAGTATTAAATTGATAAATGTGATAAATACAACTACATTGCTTTGAATTATGTAATAGTAAACATTTTAATCTTTATAATCTTGTAACATGATAGCAATTAAAAAAAAGAAACTGAAAGGATGCACCTTCTTATATATTTAAATGATTTGCTAATTACTTGAGGAAAACTAAAGAGACAACAAACTCTTATAAATGAAATTTCTTTTTTCACAAAAATAATGGTTAGACAGAATGTGAATGTAAAGAAAGAGCGACTAAGTAGGATTCTTTCCGTTTGAATACATCGAAAGACGTTAACGTGTTCCGGCAAACAAGGTTACTCAAGTGTTGTATGTTTTGTCTCTACTTTGGTTATGTTTGTATGTATTTTTGGATTTTGGTTTTAAAGATTACTTTTTTTTTGTTCATATAAGACATCCTTATTTACTCTTGTTCTGATTTGATGATCTTGTAGGAGCTTCAACTTTTAAAAACATATATATATATATATATATATATATGTATTGTGGTATATATTTTTTACATCACTTTCATTTCCCTTCTGTTGACAAACACCTATTTTGTCTTAGCCATGATAACCTCGTGAAATTAATAACAAATTTAGATTAACTATATCATCTAATCATGTATAGATAATTATATCATAGCGGGGTGTTGAAATGAAATCGATGTTGATAATGTTTTTTTATATAATATAATGTTAGAACTCATAAATAAATTAAACATACAAATGATTGGTCAATAGAAAAACACAAAGCTTTACTTTCTATAAGAAAAAAAAATGATTTGGTAATAAACTAACAGTACAATTAGTAAATATATCGAGTAAATTTGAAAACATTTTTGTGATAAAGAACTTATGGATCGCTATTTAAGGATGTACCTATGGGGACACAACCTACAATTCAAGTTTCAAGTAAGATGATTAATATAGTATTATGCGCTTTTATTTTTATTACAAGATAGTTGAGTATGAGACTATGAGGTTAATCATATCTATCATTGACAAGGGCCAATCAATCAGCAGCATGGCTATAACAACATGAGCTAGGACTAATTAAGGACGACAATAAAAAGTTCATAGAACCTAATACACACATACACACACACACACCCACCCACCCAGCACGTCACAAGGCAAGGCAAGACGAGAGAGGGAAAAAATGAAAATCGTCACACAAAGGGGATGATGGGGTAGAGGATCAATGGGGCAGCCACAAATCCACGATATGGTAGCAGCTTAGCGATAGTGAGATATAGGATAAAGAATAAGAAAGAGATAAGAAAAATTATACTTACTATCATTACTTTTGTTATTAGAAAGTCGGGAATATTATGTAGGAATATGCGCACTTATGCCTCTTTGATGAAAGCCGTCTCAATATACTATATATTCCACATTTTTTTGGTTCTATACATGTTGACGTCTCCCGCCGCAACGCGCGGGCCATCCTACTAGTACATTCTAACATCTCAAAATATAAACACTTAAACATTCATAGTTTTTTTTCCACTAATATATATTTTATTTTTAGTGGAACTAATAACTAAAATAAGTAAACATCTCTTGAAAACCGGCTTCTAATATTTGCCTGAACCGGAGCTGTTACGAAGGAAATCATCATATGCGGCTTCTTTGTCGGTCAATGGTTCCGTCAATCCGCCATTTGCCTCGTCCTCGAAGAATTTGACTTTGTAATCTAATTTTATCTCAAGTGAGCGTTTATCTTGTACTCTTTCGGCCGCATCCAAGTAATCCTTCAAGCAAATGGATATCTTAACCGCCTTAGGAGTTAGCTTCGTTATCCTTATCGATAAGATCCCGCCACTAGTAGAAAATTCATATTCTGAAGCTACCGTGTAAGCTTGGACACTTAATAAATATCAGGCCATGGCAGCTATAGAATCGGAAATTAATCTTCCTTTTCTTTCCACCAATCCAACAAATCAAAATTCTTAAATTGTTATGGAGTCATATTTTATAAAAAGTTAGAACCACTATATCTTCTGGTTTCGCTACTTAGAGCGTTAGTTCGTTGATGTTGAGTATTTATATCCCATAAATGGCTATAAAGAGCGAAATCAAGATCACTTGAACCTTCGTCGAAAACGTTTCTCATTGTCTTATGAATTTGTAAGGTTGAACCATTTTGTTTATTAAAAATCATACATAGCACTAAGATGATGTTGAGTATTTATATCCCATAAATGTAATGTATTTTTTAAACCTTGACTAAAAATTGGTCTTTGGCGGTGTTTAAATTCAACTCGTCCGCAATTTTATCAATCATAGACTCAACCCCCTGTAGATTACAACAAGGTTTTAAGGCGGCGACATAAGTAAAAACCAGTGATATCTCTTGAAAATATTTTTTAAGTTTTTATTTCATTGGTTTTACCATATCCGAATAACACTCAACGCGCTTAGTTTTGATGGCATTAAAAAAATATTTTGTGAATTGTTATAGGACTTGTTAGATAATAAACACCGGATAAAGCGGTTGTTGAGGTTTTGAAACTTATAGAATTTAGGTTACAGCCTCAATAGTAGTTTTCCAATGTCTTGCATGGTAAGCGTTAATCTTGCAACGACTCGCCAAGATTTCATGAAAAGCTATTAAACTTTCATTTTGTGAAATAGCCTTTTCGAACACGTTACAAGTAGAATTTCATCTTGTTAGACAATCTCAATTCGGACTCAAACACGATTGTTTTGCCTCGGCACAAAACTTGATATATTTACTATGTCTAGAAACGTTGCTAAAAATATCACGTAACATTCTTCTTCTTCTTTTTTTTTTGGGAAGGCAAATTTCATTAAAACACACCAAAACAAACGATGGGAAATCTCCAAGACGGAGACTCCCAAACCCAAAAAGTTACATTACATCAAAACTAAAACTTTGCCAATCCTTCCAACCCACTATCCCCTTTTTACTTCTACTGGAAAACCAAATGTACCCCAACACTTTAATATCCGAAACAATGTCCGCCACGTTCCGACTAACACCTCCAAAAATCTTCTCGTTCCTTGCCTTCCAAATTCGCCAACAAGTAAGAACTAAAATACCTTGAAGCGCCAATTGTTTTAATCCCTTCCAAGTCGACGTCGAAAGCACCTGCATTATATCTTTAACCGAAAAGAAATAAAACATAGGGAGATTAACCCATCTAGCAATCCCATTCCAAACGCCATTCGCCACCATACAAGTTGTGAATAAGTGATCAACACCTTCCTGATTATCATCGCAAAGGTCGCAAACATTCTCCCCGCAATTTATATTCCTTCTCAATAACGCCGTCTTAGTCGGAATCCTATCCATTAACATACGCCACATGAAAATGTTACATTTTATCGGAATCCAACTACACCATTTATAGACGTCGGCCACCTCCAAAAACGAAGCAGAATCCATCCATTTCTTCACTTGGCTAACCGAGAAACTACCATCTGGGCTAGAAGCCCAAAACCATTTATCACAAACTTGGGCCAAAGTCTGTCCCTCAACCAAACTCGTGCAATACATCAATTGTTGTGCCTCTACTTCTAAGCTTGGTTGTCTCTTCCAGTTCCAAGTAATACTCGAGTTGGTTCCCACATTACCAATTCTATGCCTCACAGAGCACCATTTGTCCCTTTCGAGCTTAAATAAATCTGGATACAAATACCTCCAAGGCGTTTGAGTCAACCAAGGATCAATCCAAAATCTAATAGTCTCACCATTACCTAGTTTCCCCCGAATCATACCGATACTACTCACCCCATCAACCTTTAAACAAACACCATTATTAACCAATTTTGTCCACGTACCCGTGAATCTTGAGCAGTGAGGATAAGTCTCCCATCTTCGCGTTGACCCGTTAATAGCATCTACCACTCTACGCCACATAGCATTATCCTCATATCTATACCGCCAAAGCCACTTCACAAAAAAAGCATTATTACATTCCCCTAGCTTCCGTATGCCCAATCCTCCCTTCTTGATAGATCTCGTAACTATGTCCCACCCCACCCAATTAACTTTTCTTTGGTCCAAACTACCTCCCCAAAGAAATTTTTTGATCAAACCTTCCAAAGTAACAATAATCCCAACCGGCGCCTTAAACAACGAGAAATAATATGATGGTAAACTCTCCAACACTGATTTAATCAATGTTAATCTACCTCCAATGGACAACACTTTCGCTTTCCAACTAGATAACCTGTTTTTTAATACATTTACCACCGGCTCCCAATTACTTATCTTACTCATGTTTGCACCCACCTGAATCCCAAGATAAACAAAAGGAGTCGCCCCTGCCTTACACCCTAACGCACAGGCCCTATATCCCACGTCCTCAACACTCTTACCCACACCATAAAGCGTGGACTTGTGTAAATTTATCTTAAGTCCCTAGCACATATGAAAAACCCGCAACATACGCCTTAAACAGTCAAAATTATTATCCGACCATTCCCCCATTACCATAGCGTCATCGGCATAGAGTAAATGGGAAATAACCGGACCACCGTTCGGGAGAGCGACCCCCCGAAACACCCCTACATCACAGGCCTTCCTGATCATCCCTGAAAGTGCTTCCATAACCATAATAAAAAGGAACGGCGAAATAGGATCACCCTGTCGAATTCCTTTCCCACAGCTAAACTCGAAAGTAGGAGACCCGTTAACTAGGACCGAAGATCGAGCCGACTTCAATATACCTTCAATCCATATACACCAAATATCCGGGAAATTCATCTGGTGCATAACTGATAACATAAAATCCCAATTCACATTATCATAAGCTTTCTCAAAGTCAATCTTAAACATAAATAGTTCTATCCCACTTCTTTTGGCCCAAGATAGAACTTCACTAGTAACTGACGGTCCGTCTAAAATATACCTTCCCACCACAAACGCCGATTGATACTCATTCGTAACACTATCCATGATCGTCTTCAACCGATTTGCAAGAACTTTGGAAATCACCTTACTCACAACACCTATCAAGTTAATTGGTCGATACTCCCCTAAACTTACCGGGTCTTTCACTTTAGGAATCAAAGTTATAAATGACGAGGCAACACCACGATTAATGATTCCTGTTTCTGCAAAACACCTCATAATATCAAAAAAAAATCATTAGAAAATAACTCCCAATACCTCTTGATAAAACGGAAATTGAACCCATCGGGGCCAGGAGCTTTATCGCTACCACATTGGAAAACCGCTTCCTTAATCTCTTTTTTCCAAAAAAAGGGCAATGATTTTATTTGCGTTTTCTTCACTAAGTCTCTTTAACCCGTAACAATTGAGCTTCGGTCTTCTAGGAAACTCTTCAGCAAACTTGTTCTAAAAAACCTCACCACTTCTTTTTTGATCTCTTTCGGCTTGGTTACCCACACCCCATCTATCGAGAAACCCATGAAACCATTCGAGACTCTCCTTTTATTAATCGACCCATGAAAAAATCTAGAATTTTCATCTCCGTCTTTTGCCCACCTCACTCTCGCCTTCTGTTTTAGATCTTTGTCCTTAAAATATTCGAGTTGTTTTAACCTCCTTTTTGCCTCTTCTAAAACCCATATCTCTTCTTCATTTAAGTCTCTATCTTCCAAAGACAATTCCAATCTGCTGATTTCCTTTTTGACTCAAATCTCCTCTTCCAATTCCTTGAACAGAACCTTATCTATCCATGCTTTAATATTAGCTCTAAGGAATCTAAATTTATTCATCATTTTGATGTCTGGTTCTCCATCAAAATTCGAGGTGGCTAAGGAACTTTTTATCATCTCATCAAAACCTTCCCTAAGGAGCCATAAATTAAAAAACTTGAAAGGTTTAGCTCCGAAATTCCAAGATTCTACTTTCAACAAAAGAGGCCAATGATCTGAACCATCCCGATCTAAAACCCGAGACTCCGCATTCGGCCATTCGTTAAAGAAAGACCAATCAACAAAGATTCTATCTATACGACTAAGTTTATTGCCCACCATGAAAGTAAATTTCCGGCCCTTAAGCACAAATTCGAACAAACCCGAGTCCTCCACGAATTCATTGGATTCATTCGATGAAACCACATCAAACTTCGAATTTCGTCGATCTTCCCGGTCTCGAACACAATTAAAGTCGCCCCCCACGATCCAATATCCAACATCATCCGTAATTATACTTCTCAATCGATCCCAAACATCGCGCTTGTCATTGATTCTTTGCGGACAGTACACATTCAACACTGTAATCTTTTTACCATTACTCTTCAAATAACCTGAAATAGCCAACACATTTCTTTCTTTCGTAACCGCAACTTTGACAAACAGTCTCAGATTCCATAAAGACAAAAGCCCTCCAGAACGTCCCGAAGCATCAACGTGATCATACTCGTAATCATCATATCCCCAAAATCTAGACACATCAACCCCGTCCAAAGACTCGAACTGAGTTTCCTGTAACAAGATGAAAGCAACTTCGTTCTCCACTTTTAGTTTGCGACACCACGTACTCTTACCTTCCGAACCCAGTCCTTTAATATTCCATGATATCACATTAATTGAAAACTCACTTGAAAACCTTCTCGTTGTATAACCTTTACTACCGAATCGCCAAACTTATCAATATCTTCCGCACCTAATACCTTACCTAGATTCATCGTCGCATCCGTTTCTACCACCACTTCTTTTGATGAGCTTTCCTCCTGAACTGTTTTAGCATCGGCCACCACCCCATTTAAATCCAGAGTCACGACTCGATCCATCTCCTTATCCACCTCAACCTGTTCTCTGGAACCAAGTCCATCCCCATTAATTGCGAATATGAACCTATCAATATCATTCAGATCGTCCCCTTCCCTAGCTCTCTTTTTCGGCCTTTCTTGCCCCATAGGAGACGGAGATTTTTGAGCTCTTGCTTTTTTTCCGGTATCCTTTCACCTTCTTTGCCTTACTTGCTTGAACCAAATTGACAACTCCTCCCGATAATACATTGACATTCTCCTGAGAATAAAGATCTTCACTACCCCTATCATGATTGTTCATAGCCTCCTCCGCCCCAATAACTTCATTATCTTCCACCATATCATTATTCATTGTAAGTTCCGTTTCATCCTCTTGTCTGTTGGTCCCTCCATCTTCACTTGTCAACTTATCATCTTCTAAATAGGCATAATCATCTTCCAAACACTCTGGCACCCACTCACCAAATTCCTCCTCCACCAAAATATCAAATTCATTATCCTTCCATTTAAGTTTAACCACCTGGTTAATCCGCCGAACCGAATCCGTTAAAACTCCAACCAAAGCGGATGACAAATCAGCCACTGCCTCGTTAATCTCGTCCTTTTGAACCACCAAACCAAAGTTCGCTCCAATATTATTAACCACCTCGCTACCATAAAGACTTACCAGTACGCCATGAATTCTTAACCATGCGACTCGTTCCTGTTTTAACAATTGACCCTCCCAAGCCTCCAAAGTATCAAAGCAAACCTTCCAAACCTCTTTTGAACGTAAAAAACCTTCCATTTAGACGTCCGAATCGAAAACCAATATGACCCACAGACCTTCCACATACCGTATACCCACCTTTGGCTGACCAATCAAATTCAACCAAACTCTCAATTTAGTAAGCTTTTGAAAGTCTTTCACCCTATCCACCGCTCCACTCCCTTCCCACAACAAACTACCCTCAACCGAAGCGTCCATCGTCACCTCTAGAACATCATTATTCTTAACTGGATCTAAGTTCAACAAGGTTTCTCTAAATGTTCTCCCCCCTCCACCTTGTTTCCCATCCTTGAAATCGTCTACCTTAACCGTCTCCTCTACTTGTTTATTCACCGACTTATTCCCTTCCTCCATCGGAACCCACTTATTACCACCCTTCCAATCCTTTTTCTCCCCATCCACGAACCGTGCCAACACAATAAACAGTTTATACGACTCAATCCAGACATCTTTCATATCCCCCTCTAAGGCTACCGGATCCCGTACATTCACAAAAGATACAAAACCGAATCGTTTCCCCAATTTGTCAAACTTCCTAGCTATATACGTACCTTTAATACTGCCAAAATCTTTCAGCACTTTCTCAAGATCAGATGACGCGCATCCTCCCGGTAGATTGGAAACAAAGTACTTCGTAACCTCTTGATCCTTCTGCTTTGACGAATCTCCTTGTCCTGATCGTCTATCCTTTCTCATTGGAGCATCGTACCATGTATCGACCTTATACTTCTCCCTTCCTGCCATCGGAAACGTTGAAAAAAACCTGTTCGCCAACGTTTCGCCGTCAAGTGTCTCCTATTTTCTCGGAGAAAACCCTTCTTTTTACGTAACATTCTTCTAAAACTATCTTTTTGTGATTCAGTCCTATTTAAATCGTTTTGAACGGCCAAATTTATGATGTGTACAACATATCCGCTATGGAAAAAAGCATCGTCATAAATAGGTTGATATTTTGATTTTAAATGTGTTATTGCATGTAACTGTTGGAGGCGTTATCATAATATATTGAAAAAAATATTGTGCTCCAATTTATAATAGTTTGAATAACTTTGTCAACCACTTTATATTTATTTTCACCCGTGTGAGGATAATCGAGTAATTGAAACGCAATCGTACGTTTCATCATTTACTACGAACCGGGTTGAATCAATGGGTGGTGACATAAATGTATGAGTCGGGTACACCTTTAAGGTGTCGATGAAATTGTATATGTGTATGTCCTCAAAAATGCATATATGTTTCCTTCTGGAAAATATATGTCTCCAGAGTCGTTACCATTATAAAACTTATATATTTGGGTTTTAGTTTTTTAAGATAAAAAATGAATGGCCCGGACTCCAAATGAGTTCTTCAAGTTCTACTAATAATTTTACAATTTTAGTTCTCACTTATCACTTCCCTCTTTGAGTGAAAGAACTTGTCCGTTTTATGATGAAGAGATGCATCTAACACACTAAGAGCTCAAGCCTTGCACATGTTGCTAAAATGCATGCAAAGTTCTTTTTTTAATATGTGTTTTTTTCTATCTAATAGAAAGTTTTAATATGATATCTTAGTTGTGAGGAGTACGGCTATACTTTGAATTTCCTTCAATTTACTACTTGTAATTGTTCATTAAAAGTATTAGTCAATAAATAGAAACAAGTGAGAGCCTACTTATTAACTATCTCACAAACAAGTGACATATGGTAGGGTACCTAGTATTTGAACATGCTTTTCTTTTTTTGGTTTAATTATTTGGATTTATAAAATTTGAGCTAAATATCAACCTACCTTTTTCGTTATTTCTTTTTAATAGTTATATAACCTTATAACTTTACTGTATATGCTATTATGGTGACTATAACTAAGTGAACTACTTAAATTATTCATATGACCATTTTAATGCAAACAAGTAATGAAATACTTTGTCTTGTCTTCATCTTTTTAGTAGTAAAATAAATGTCATGAAAACCATTATTTCGTTTAGAGAATCACTTGTTCACTACTTGACAAGCCCTTTTAGATATTATTGTTATTATTATCATAACAAAACACCCATATCGACATATGTCGGGCACCTCATGTAGCACACGCGTCCGCCTGTTTACTAATCTTATGATGTCTCACTATCGTAGTATGGCTCCATTAAAATTTGTTTATGATTCCGTGTGTTCTTAATACGTGTGCTTTGATTACATTTCATAATATTGTTTTCACACGCACCCTCCAAAACAATCCTGACACCGATTTTAAAAATATGATTAACCTAACAAAATATTAATTATTAAATACATATATAAAGAATGGAGATGTTAAGAAAAACAGTTATACATGAGGAAAGCAAAATAGTGAGGATGGGGGTGTGTTAGCGTGATGTGTTGTGTGTATAGTCTTTTGTTTTGATGAGATATTTACTTTATTATGTTATTGTCATAAAAATTATAAAGTAAAGATTACTTTATTATGTGCGTTTATGATAGTTAGTTTTTTTGCCGCAAGTTAAGAAAAAAGAATAAAAATGTGCACACTATGTTTTAACAAGTATTCGTAGAAAGAAAAGAAAAGAAATGTGCACCGCCACTTAAAACTGATTGCAGTTCATCACAAAAACCATGTACTCATTATTGAACAAATCTTAATAAACTAAAGGTATATTACTGTAACAGACCAATATGAACATAAACAGCACTCTTGTGTAAGTTGTCTGGTTATTGCATATCTAGATAATCGTGCCGTTGAAGACACCTTGCTAAATGATAAAGTTCATTTACATGACAAAAGCATGTAGTAATAATATATATTGTATACACTATCATATGAAAGTCAATTGTCCATTTAGAAATCAAAAGTTGTTATTTGTAAGTTTGTAATAGAATTTGCTCAACTTGACCCAACAGCTAAAAAATTGCCCAATGTAGCCAGTGAGCCGAACTATCCCGTGCACTTTGCCGCTGGGTAGACGCATATATATGAAAAAGGGTTTATAATATAAATATTATTATGGTAAAGTTTTAAAATTCATATAAGTTAATTTGTTCAAAAATATTGCTTTCCCATGTGTTTATTTAGTTTTGGTAAAGTTCCATTTTCATATAAAAGTTAATTATCTTCTATGGGCATTTAGGAAAGAAAAGTGGTAAAATTTAGAAAATTGCAAAGAAACTCTTGGTATGCCATCTTAACTTTGGACAATTTGGACATATTTTCCTATCCCTTCTCCTTTATAATGTAGTATTGACTTGATGGTGATGATTATGAGCAGAACAAAACGTCTGATGGTTCACCATAGTAGAGATGCGTGACCTAGAAAAATATATAAAGATAAAGAGTGAGCAAGTATAAAGATAAAGATAAAGTAATTTGTTTCAGCAATTCTCATGTTGAACGACATTGTATATTTATATAAACATATGCAATTCTAAAGAAAGAAAGAAAATGTAAAATTAATATTTGTTGAATATAATTATTTGAAGCTTGTGGTCATACCACATCACATGATATTATATATATATATATAAGAATTTGAAAGGACTTTGCGAGCAAATATAGAAACTTAATTATCTAGGAAATAAACCTTTATTTATCTCTACTACATGGTACAAGTATCTTAATGCATTGAAGGGTAATTTGGGGAAGATTTATATGACATTTGAGGGTTAAAGCACATGGCTTTTCACATCTCATCTTAACTTTACCAAGTTGGACATGTTTGCCCATTGCTCACTCTTTATAATGTAGTAGAGATAAGGTTAAACTTGATTTTCAAAATTGTAAATTGGGTCAACTTTAAATAACCATAACTCCAGTTCTACCAGGAGTTAGGTCACGAATTTTGGACAGTAGATAGATACATAAATAACTCGACTTTTCAAAGTGGATTCATCCCGTTTGGATGAATACGCGATTTTTAAGAAATTTTCTTGTAAATTGTTCTTAAGTAAAAGTTTTTCAAAACCTAGCTGTAGTAAACGATTTTTTCATAATTTTTCAACGTGGTTTTGTCACGAAACAAAAATAGTGACACAACAACTGAACACATAGAGATGTTTAGTAAAATTTTGAGAATCTAATATGTTGTGTAAGTATTTTTCATAAAACATTTTTTACAGCGCATAATCTGCCCTGAGAACGCAGATTATGACTATTGTGTATAAGTGCTTATTTGAAGGCTTGTATGACTTGGTTATGAATTGAACTTGTGTGTACACTTGTATGAGACTTATATGGTACTTATATAGTATGAATTGAACTTGGTTATGGTATGTGTAACTGAGTATAAACATAATGTTCACCAACGGGTTCATAAGGTTACTTGTGCATGTAGTACATTAGTGTCACTTAAATATTTTCACGTAATTGGATGTCTTGGACAAACAAGTCTTGTTGTGTGTTGTGTATGCACATATACTCACATAGTGACACGTATAATAGGGAGTCGGTAGCGAGTTCCTATTACATTTGGATTTAGCTTTTGCAACATAAGGTGAGTTTCACTTCTCTTTTCTCAAAAGCATGTGTCTCAGGTTTGGAGACAACTTAATTCCTGATTGGGAATTACTTAACTTTTCTAGTTTGGTTTGGGACAACTGTTTTATTCCGGGTTTTGGGATTGGTTGGTTCCTAGGAGGAAACGGTTTTAACTAGTTTCAAACCTTTTTTCCTTGATGAACTAAACGACTTACTATCACTGTAACACCCCAACCGATGGCGGAATCATCAAGGTGCCACGTAGTGACGATTGTTCAAAAGCTCATGGTACTAAAATGTAAATATATGATTATTGAATATTGTTTTACAACATGTGAAATTAAATACAAGACAACAAAATAAAGATAATTGATTGATTTATTCTAAGTCCAAAGTCCTATGTGAAGCGTCAAGCAGCTTATCCTGAAACATGCACGAAAATAATTTTGTCAACATATGATGTTGGTGAGTACTACTTAGTTTTGTACATATAGTATAAGTTTGAAAAGGTAGTACAATTCATGTGTCTAGCATCACCAAGGCATTATGTAAACACGCAAGTAACCAAACAAGACAAGATCAAATGTAAAGTTTGTACAATGAAATTGATAATGAGCACCTCAACACGTGTGAGTGTAACACCCCAACCAATGGCGGAATCATCGAGGTGCCACGTAGTGACGAATGTTCAAAAGCTCATGGTACTAAAATGTAAATATATGATTATTGAAAATTGTTTTACAACATGTGAAATTAAATACAAGACAACAAAAATAAAGATAATTGATTGATTTATTCTAAGTCCAAAGTCCTATGTGAAGCGTCAAGCAGCTTATCCTGAAACATGCACGGAAATAATTTTGTCAACATATGATGTTGGTGAGTACTATTTAGTTTTGTACGTATAGTGTAAGTTTTGAAAAGTAGTACAATTCATGTGTCTAGCATCACCAAGGCATTATGTAAACACGCAAGTAACCAAACAAGACAAAGATCAAATGTAAAGTTTGTACAATGTAATTGATAATGAGCACCTCAACACGTGTGAGTCTAAAAGAGCACCATAACACAAAGTTATGTCTAAATGAGCACCGTAACATAGGTTACGTCTGAATGTAAAGAGCACCATAACATAAGTTATGTCTAAATGTATGATTTTGTATGTAAGCTACGTTCATGTTCAAGCATAAGCACAAAGATAAACAAGACACGTATATGAATTGTAAATGAATAAAATGTATGTGTAAATGAATACGAAAGTTTTGTATACTTGTGCATGAATCACCCCAAAAGTTGTAAAAGCGGAAAAGGGGATAAGTAATACTCACCTTAGCAAGGTGATAAGTCTCGTGAAATTGAATAGTGTAATCCAACGTTGCCAAGTATCACCCTATGTATATTGTAACGAATAAGTCTAAGTCTATTTGGTCTATAACTATTTTTTAGGGCTTCGAATTGGGGATAAACGTTTATTCAATTAATAAACAAATTGTTTATTAAATGTAAGAAATTTAATAAGTAAATAAATAAAAGTCTCTTTGTAAAATTTTAAGTTGAATATAGTCACAACATAAGGTTTTGAGTATGAAAATAATTTTTATAAAATTATTTTCTTGAAAATAGAATATTTAATCTAATTATTTCAAATTGTCAAAATACGATTTTAATATCTAAAAAATATTAAAATTAAAGAATTCTTGAATTAAAAAATTGTATTTCTGTTCTAAATGGATAGAAATTATTTATGTAAAATTTTGGTGCAAAAATATTGTAAAATGAATTTATTATGAATTATTTATGATTAAAACTAACAAAACTTTATTAAAAATATAAAATGAACGGTTTTTCAGAAATAAAAATTATTTCTGAAATGTTTATTGTTGTACAAGTTTAGGATAATTTTTGTGGAATTTTATAAAATCGTTTAGATATTTTTATTGAATTTTATAAATAAAATAGAATAAAGTTGAAATATTTATTATATATATTAAATAAATGATTTTTGAAAATCTAAAAATTGGATAATAAACATTACCATTTGAATTGAATAAAATAAATTTTATAGAATTTATAAAGTTGTTTTGGTATTTTAAATGTATAATACAAGTTTAGAATTAAAAATATATGTTTAAATCTATAAAGGAAAAGGCTTAAAAAAATGTGGTGCTCGTGAGAATCGAACCCCTGCCACTAAGCGGTTCAATGTTTTAAGCATCACTGTGTTACCAACTGATCTATGTGATCAGTTGGTGATAACTTTGGTTTTTCAATAATTATAAACGAACACGAGAATAGTCTTCTTCCCCAATATAAGACTTCGAACCCTAGCCATAACAATTGATCAAATCATCAATCAATAACCCTTGGATTCATAGGGTTATTGATCATGTGACAACGAATATTGAAAACATGTAAAGAATCATGACTTACAATCCAGAATTGATGATGATTCGTCGGGTCAACCAAAAAGTCAAACGCAACGATAATGTAGATTATAAGGAGGTTTAAGAGAAATTGGAAGTGAGGGTTTTGTTAATCGTTCTTTTCAAAGGTTGTGTGCGAGTCCAATTGATTCAGAAACGAGTTTTTATATCGGTTTTAATCAAGTTATTTTGGAAGGTTAATAATGGCATTTGGTCAAATTAAACGTGTTAATCACGCGTGTTATTGTTTTAGGAAAAGCGAAATGTTTAGAGTGCGTAATACTCGAGTTGGATTGAGTGATTGGCGTGATTATTGGATCAGTATTATGTTTTCTTGTTGTTCTTTGTTGCAGCGATCGACAAGAGGAAGGAGAAGGGAAGAAACAGCTATTTGAATGTGTATATATATATATAGAGTTGAGATAGGAACAGATGTGGTTCATAGCTCAGTTGGTTCAGCGTGTTGGTGTTTGGGGGGGACTGCTCCGGTTCGAGTCCGGGCAGAGACAATTGTTCCTTTTTTTTTTAAATCAGATAGGAGAGTGGGCCGAGTTGTTGGGCCGGCTCCTGGGCTGGGCTCCAAAAGGTTTGGGAATATAAAGGGTTTGTTATGTTGGGTTGTAGGTTTGGTTTGGGTATGGTTTAACTAGATAAACTCTCATACATATTATATATATATATATATATATATATATATATATTTTAAAATAAAAACCTGAAAATTATTATTATTATTATTATTCTTATAAAAAAATAATATAATGAACAGTGACGGATGTCACAGCATCCCCTACTTTTAGAAACTTCGTCCCGAAGTTATTAGAAACATAGGGTTATGGAGGTTTGGGTAAAATTAAGATAACTGTGGTTTGGAAAAAAAAATCGAATGATTTGGATTGATAGGTGTGAGTTAAGGATTGGATTAGGTTCGTCTCGGAGAATAAGAATCTAGGTAAAACACCAAACTTCAAGTTTTAGGACTCCTAAATAATTGCATGAGGTGATTGACTATAGAAATACTAAATGAACTACCAAGTAACTAGAGTTTGTTCCTGGTCCGACTTCCAGTCTCACTTTCAATGCATCATTAGTGTTTGTATACAGGGTGTACCGCAGCTAACCCACCACACCTTTGATACCTTGAAAACGTACTGGACGTCTACCCAAAAACTCTAATAGAATTTCATACCACCTTAACGCACCTGTAAATTCATAATTACGTTCCGGACCGGAATCATCAATTTACCTTACATTAGGGTTTTATGTCGTTCTATGATCCTAATCTAACACACATTAAAGCAAATAGGATTCACAAGAAGATGACACAACAAACACGTTGAGTTACAATGAGATGTTATCAATGCAATGAGGCCATGTAATAATGAGACCAATTGTATTGGTTTGCAATGACTTGTAAGCATAACAGTATTTAAGTATGGGCTACCACTCGTCCGAGGAGCCCTTTAAATGAAATGTTTATCTGAGTTGCGTGGATAATACACACATGCAAGCAAGTTTGTAAGTACTACAACCATAAAGTATAAGTGTTATCAAATGTTTACGGGTATCATGAATAATTAGATGTTCAATGAATAGTCAAATTAAGGGGAAAATCAAGTTTCATATAACAAGCAATGATGTTTTCTTAGAAAAGCTCTGTAAGATCAAGTATCAAGTCCAAAGGTTTCAAATAAGTGTAATGTAGAGTCTTGTACGATTAAAATAAACGCAACCAATATGATAAATCTCCAAATCTGTGTTCGTACACAATAGTATGCAAGGAAATTTCTAGATGCTAATGAGTGCGATAAAATTGGGTACAAAATGATAATAGGATCAAGAAAATGAAAATGCAAGTATTGGATTCCCGAGTCTTAAGAAGATTCCATCCATTGCTTAGCCAGTGGGATTAACGTCATCCTGACCGTTTGCTTCGTTGATATTGGTATAGAAAGCTCGTCCATGTGCCACCAGGTTTACATTATTCAATTTAGGGCATTGAGGTCGCATGTGGTTAGGGTCTCTACAATGATAACATGCCGACCGTTAGTAATCTGTAGTGGTTCCTGGGCAGCTGTTTGATGATTATCCTATGTCCCAACCATTACTCGACAAGTGGTGACAAAGTGTCCAAACCTTCCACATCTAGTGCATTGACGACATGGAAGACTTGCAGGGTGATGATACTTGCAAGTGTTGCATTGAGGATGGATTCCCGTGTAGGCTTTCTTGATAGGAGGTTGAGTCACAGGATCCACAACAGCATGGTTCTGATTATCGCCCATTCGTTTCTTAGAGTTCGAAGTAGTAGTGGCGGCCTTTGCTAAAACTGTCTTAGATGGTTCAACAGCGTGGGTGGTTTTCTCAGCAGACGTCTCGGTGCCCTTCCTAACCAAGTTTCCTTTCCTTACGTGTTTGTCTGTTAAAGTGGCTGCAAGCTAGATGGCTTCTTCTACCGTAGTGGCTTTGCCTCCAGTGACAACGTCTTGAATCAGGTCTGGTAATCCCTCGATATATTTTTCGATTGCTCGAGAGACCGGGGTGACCATGTGTGGAACTAGTATTCTAAGTTCGTGATATCGAGTATTATACGCAAGATTCTCACCACTGTCTTGTTTCAACCCATGGAATTCTTCTTCCAGTTTCCTGATTTCGTTCCTAGGGCAGAATTTGGCGATCATGAGTTCCTTAACCTCAGCCCAAGATAAAGATAAAGCAACATCAGTTCCTCGATTGCGCTTTTCACCATTCCACCAGGTTAGCGCCCCCTTTTGAAGGACACTAGTAGCATAGCGAACACGGAGTTCATCAGGACATTCACTGTTCACAAAGGTGCTCTCCATGCTTTCAAACCATTGGAGGAGGCCAGTAGCACCCTCCTCACCAGTGAATTTTGTGGGGTTGCAGGAGTTGAAGTGTTTGAAAGTGCACCGAAATTGAGTTGTACTCCCTGTGTTGGCACTGTTACTATTCTGGGTTAACTCACTGACAAGGTTTGGGATCACTGCAGCAATTTGCTCAGCGACTAAAGATGTAAGGCGACGATCAGAACGTTGTCCAGAAGTACGAACAGGACGTTGGCTGGCATTACGGAGCATGCGGCGAGCAGACATCTATGAGGTAGTCAATGAATAATCATGAGATTAGAAAATGTAAGTGTATAACCGTACAGATGATTATGAAAGTATGAACTTGTAAGCAATATATGAAAATCATGAAATACAGAATATTGTATATGAAACGAGAGGGTATTATTGAAAAACTTTGCATAAAAGGCTTGGAGTGCCCTTGTCTAACTGTAAAGCCCAACAAGAACGTTGACTTTTCAAAGAAATTGAACCCAATGGTGATCAAAGAAGACATGCTTTAGCCTATAAGTGGACACTCACTCCAGGAATCCCCAGGTAAGCATAACAGGTCCGTAAATGGATTTATGCGCTATGCTTGCCTATGCCAGAAAACCCAGTGTACAGGCGTCCACCCTTCCAGATTGCACGTGTTCTATCACACTCATTAAAGCTCAACATCTTTGAAGGAGCAAAAATAATAGTAGGCATTATGCCTAAGAGTGTCTTCATGGCTCTGATACCAATCTGTAACACCCCAACCGATGGCGGAATCATCGAGGTGCCACGTAGTGACGAATGTTCAAAAGCTCATGGTACTAAAATGTAAATATATGATTATTGAATATTGTTTTACAACATGTGAAATTAAATACAAGACAACAAAAATAAAGATAATTGATTGATTTATTCTAAGTCCAAAGTCCTATGTGAAGCGTCAAGCAGCTTATCCTGAAACATGCACGGAAATAATTTTGTCAACATATGATGTTGGTGAGTACTATTTAGTTTTGTACGTATAGTGTAAGTTTTGAAAAGTAGTACAATTCATGTGTCTAGCATCACCAAGGCATTATGTAAACACGCAAGTAACCAAACAAGACAAAGATCAAATGTAAAGTTTGTACAATGTAATTGATAATGAGCACCTCAACACGTGTGAGTCTAAAAGAGCACCATAACACAAAGTTATGTCTAAATGAGCACCGTAACATAGGTTACGTCTGAATATAAAGAGCACCATAACATAAGTTATGTCTAAATGTATGATTTTGTATGGAAGCTACGTTCATGTTTAAGCATAAGCACAAAGATAAACAAGACACGTATATGAATTGTAAATGAATAAAATGTATGTGTAAATGAATACGAAAGTTTTGTATACTTGTGCATGAATCACCCCAAAAGTTGTAAAAGCGGAAAAGGGGATAAGTAATACTCACCTTAGCAAGGTGATAAGTCTCGTGAAATTGAATAGTGTAATCCAACGTTGCCAAGTATCACCCTATGTATATTGTAACGAATAAGTCTAAGTCTATTTGGTCTATAACTATTTTCTAGGGCTTCGAATTGAGGATAAACGTTTAATCAATTAATAAACAAATTGTATATTAAATGTAAGAAATTTAATAAGTAAATAAATAAAAGTCTCTTTGTAAAATTTTAAGTTGAATATAGTCACAACATAAGGTTTTGAGTATGAAAATAATTTTTATAAAATTATTTTCTTGAAAATAGAATATTTAATCTAATTATTTCAAATTGTCAAAATACGATTTTAATATCTAAAAAAATATTAAAATTAAAGAATTCTTGAATTAAAAAATTGTATTTCTGTTCTAAATGGATAGAAATTATTTATGTAAAATTTTGGTGCAAAAATATTGTAAAATGAATTTATTATGAATTATTTATGATTAAAACTAACAAAAATTTATTAAAAATATAAAATGAACGGTTTTTCAGAAATAAAAATTATTTCTGAAATGTTTATTGTTGTACAAGTTTAGGATAATTTTTGTGGAATTTTATAAAATCGTTTAGATATTTTTATTGAATTTTATAAATAAAATAGAATAAAGTTGAAATATTTATTATATATATTAAATAAATGATTTTTGAAAATCTAAAAATTGGATAATAAAAATTACCATTTGAATTGCATAAAATAAATTTTATAGAATTTATAAAGTTGTTTTGGTATTTTAAATGTATAATACAAGTTTAGAATTAAAAATATATGTTTAAATCTATAAAGGAAAAGGCTTAAAAAAATGTGGTGCTCGTGGGAATCGAACCCCTGTTACTAAGCGGTTCAATGTTTTAAGCATCACTGTGTTACCAACTGATCTATGTGATCAGTTGGTGATAACTTTGGTTTTTCAATAATTATAAACGAACACGAGAATAGTCTTCTTCCCCAATATAAGACTTCGAACCCTAGCCATAACAATTGATCAAATCATCAATCAATAACCCTTGGATTCATAGGGTTATTGATCATGTGACAACGAATATTGAAAACATGTAAAGAATCATGACTTACAATCCAGAATTGATGATGATTCGTCGGGTCAACCAAAAAGTCAAACGCAACGATAATGTAGATTATAAGGAGGTTTAAGAGAAATTGGAAGTGAGGGTTTTGTTAATCGTTCTTTTCAAAGGTTGTGTGCGAGTCCAATTGATTCAGAAACGAGTTTTTATACCGGTTTTAATCAAGTTATTTTGGAAGGTTAATAATGGCATTTGGTCAAATAAAACGCGTTAATCACGCGTGTTATTGTTTTAGGAAAAGGGAAATGTTTAGGGTGCGTAATACTCGAGTTGAATTGAGTGATTGGCGTGATTATTAGATCAGTATTATGTTTTCTTGTTGTTCTTTGTTGCAGCGATCGACAAGAGGAAGGAGAAGGGAAGAAACAGCAATTTGAATGTGTATATATATATAGAGTTGAGATAGGAACAGATGTGGCTCATAGCTCAGTTGGTTCAGCGTGTTGGTGTTTGGGGGGGACTGCTCCGGTTCGAGTCCGGGCAGAGACAATTGTTCCTTTTTTTTTAAATCAGATAGGAGAGTGGGCCGAGTTGTTGGGCCGGCTCCTGGGCTGGGCTCCAAAAGGTTTGGGAATATAAAGGGTTTGTTATGTTGGGTTGTAGGTTTGGTTTGGGTATGGTTTAACTAGATAAACTCTCATACATATTATATATATATATATATATATATTTTAAAATAAAAACCTGAAAATTATTATTATTATTATTATAAAAAAAAATATAATGAAAAGTGACGGATGTCACAGCGAATAACACAAAGTTATGTCTAAATGAGCACCGTAACATAAGTTACGTCTATGTGTAAAGAGCACCATAACATAAGTTATGTCTAGATGTATGATTTTGTATGTAAGCTACATTCATGTTCAAAGATAAGCACAAAGATAATCAAGACACGCATATGAATTGTAAATGAATAAAATGTATGTGTAAATGAATATGAAGGTTTTGTATACTTGTGCATGAATCACCCCAAAAGTTGTAAAAGCGAAAAAGGGGATAAGTAATACTCACATTAGCAAGGTGGTAAGTCTTGTGGATTTGAATAAGTATAATCCAACGTTGCCAAGTATCACCCTATGTATATGATAATAAATAAGTCTAAGTCTATCTAGTCTATAAGTAGTTTCTAGGGCTTCGAATTGGGGATAAGTATTCGTTTTGATTAATAAATAAAATGTTTACTAAATAAGAAAAATTTGGTAAATATATAGACAAAAGCCTTTTTGTAAATTTTAAATCAAATATGGTCATAATATAAAGTTTTAAGTGTGAAAATAATTTTTTATAAAATTATTTTCTTATAAATAGAATATTAAATCTATTTATTTCAAATTGTCAAAATGTAACTTTAATATTTAAAAATATTAAAATTAAAGAATTTTTAAATTAAAAATTGTATTTCTGTTCCAAATGAATAGAAATAATTTATGTAAAATTTTGGTACAAAAATGTTGAAAAATGAATTTATTATGAATTATTTATGATTAAAACTAACAAAAATTAATTAAAAATATAAAATGAGCGGTTTTTCAGAAATAAAAATTATTTCTGAAATGTTTAATGCTATACAAGTTTAGAATAATTTTTGTGGAATTTAATAAAATCGTTTAGATATTTTTATTGAATTTTATAATTATAAATGAATAAACTTGTAATATTTATTATATAATTTAAATAAATGATTTTTGAAAAACTAAAAATGGGACGGCAAAGTTTATCATTGGAATAACATAAGATAAATTTTTGTAGAATTTATAAAATAGTTTTAGTATTTTAAAATGATTTTAAAAGATTAAAGGTTAAGTATATATATAAGAAAAGAAGAAAGAAAAAGGAAAAAAAAAATGTTTTACACTTGTGGGATTTGAACCTGGGTCAGACCCGGTTCGTTGTCTTTAGCCAAACACTGTGTTACCAACTGATCTGTGTGATCAGTTGGTGATAATTTCTGTTTCATAATAATTATATATATTATCTGTATTACATGTTCTTCCCCAATTTAATAAGAACAAGCCCTAGATTCGCAATTGTTTGATTCACACAACAATAACCCAATTAATCAGAGGTTTATTGTTGTGTAAATGCCTATGAACAAAACCCACAAGAAAAATATAACTTACAAACACAATCCGTGCGAATTTGTTTGGTCAACAGAAAAGTCAACTCGAACAAGAATTCCAAGAACAGCAGATTTTTATGAGAAATTAGAGGTTGAGAAAGAGTGAATGGCGAGTTGTGAAGGTCCAGCAAGGTTCAATTTATAGTGTTGTAGTCTAGATCGATGGATTGGAAGGTTTGACTATGTATTAATTGGGTTCGCGTGAATAGGAAAAATGGATGTGAATTAATGATAATTATACACGTTTTTGACTTGTAATAGATCGGAATTCGCGAGTCAAAGCTGTTCCCCTGTTTCCATGTTTAAAAAAAAAAAAGAAAAGTCAACTCAACTTGGTTGTGCAGCGATCGAACAGCAAGGAAGAAGGGCTAACAGCTCCTTTTCTAGAAGGCCATATATATTTTATGTGTTGGGTTTATTTCAGAAATGAGGTGTGGATCAGATGGTGTTGTGCTTGTGTCTTGTGTCGCTGACCCGCCCCTGTGCTCCGGTTCGAGTCCGGCAGCCAGCAGGTTTTCTCTTTTTTTTTTTAAAGGGTGAAAAGGAGGTGGGGCTTGGGCCTGGTACATGGGCTTGTTGTCTGGGCCGTTTCTCTGGGCTGGTTTAGGTGAAGGCAAGGAGGTGTGTTGGTCTTGATATCAAGTGGGTGTGTTTATAATATAAATCTATATATATAATCTGAATTTTATTATTATTATTATTATTATTATTATTATTATTATTATTATTATATAAAAATAAAAAGTGACGGATGTCACAGCATCCGCTACTTTTAGAAACTTCGTCCCAAAGTTATTAGAAACATAGGGTTAAGGATGCTTGGGTAAAAAAAAATTAAGATACTGTGGTTTGGAAAATTCGATTGATTTGGATAAGAGGTTAGGTAGGTGTGAGTTAAGGATTGGATTAGGTTCGTTTCGAATAATAAGGAGAATAAGGATCTAGTAAGACACTAAACTTCAAGTTTTAGGAATTCTAAAATAATTGCATGAGTTGATTGACTACAGAAAGATTAAATGAACTACCAAGTAACTAGAGTTTGTTCCTGGTCCGACTTCCAGTCTCACTTTCAATGCATCATTAGTGTTTGTATACAGGGTGTACCGCAGCTAACCCACCACACCTTTGATACCTTGAAAACGTACTGGACGCCTACCAAAAACTCTAATAGAATTTCACACTACCCTAACGCACCTGTAAATTCATGATTACGTTCCAGACCGGAATCATCAATTTACCTTACATTAGGGTTTTGTGTCCTTCTATGATCCTAATCTAACACACATTAAAGCAAATAAGTTTCACAAGAAGATGACACAACAACACGTTTATCAATGAAATGAGGCTATGTAATGACTAGGTCAATTGCATTGCAATGACTTGTAAGCATAACAGTATTTATGTATGGGCTACCACTCGTCCGAGGAGCCCTTTAAATGAAATGTTTATCTGAGTTGCGTGGATAATACACACATGCAAGCAAGTTTGTGAGTACTACAACCATTAAGTGTAAGTGTTATCTTAGTGGCCTATAGAAATAGTTTACGAGTATCGTGAATAATTAAATGTTCAATGGATAGTCGAATTAAGGAAAAATCAGGTTTCAAACAACGATGTTTTTAGAAAAGCTCTGTAGGATCAAGTATCAAGTTTTTTAGTAGTTTGATTTCATGGAATTCAAGTCCAAATGTTTCAAATAGATGTAAGGTAGAGTCTACGATTAAAATAAACATAACCAAATATGATAAATTTCCAACCTGTGTTCGTACACAATAGTATGCAAGGAAATTTCCAGATGTTATATGCTACTGAGTGCGACAAAATTGGGTACAAAATGATAATAGGATCAAGAAAATGAAAATGCAAGTATTGGATTCCCGAGTCTTAAGAAGATTCCATCCATTGCTTAGCCAGTGGGATTAACGTCATCCTGACCGTTTGCTTCATTGATATTGGTATTGAAAGCTCGTCCATGTGCCACCAGGTTTACATTATTCAATTTAGGGCATTGAGGTCGCATGTGGTTAGGGTCTCTACAATGATAACATGCCCGGCCGTTAGTAATCTGTAGTGGTTCCTGGGCAGCTGTTTGATGATTACCCTGTGTCCCAACCATTACTCGACAAGTGGTGACAAAGTGTCCAAACCTTCCACATCTGGTGCATTGACGGCATGGAAGATTTGTAGGGTGATGATACTTGCAAGTGTTGCATTGAGGATGGATTCCCGTGTAGGCTTTCTTGATAGGGGGTTGAGTCATAGGATCCACTACAGCATGGTTCTGATTATCGCCCATTCGTTTCTTAGAGTTCGAAGTAGTAGTGGCGGCCTTTGCTAATACAGTCTTAGATGGTTCAACAGCGTGGGTGGTTTTCTCAGCAGACGTCTTGGTGCCCTTCCTAACCAAGTTTCCTTTCCTTACGTGTTTGTCTGTTAAAGTGGCTGCAAGCTGGATGGCTTCTTCTACCGTAGTGGCTTTGCCTCCAGTGACAACGTCTTGAATCAGGTCTGGTAATCCCTCGATATATTTTTCGATTGCTCGAGAGACCGGGGTGACCATGTGTGGAACCAGTATGCTAAGTTCGTGATATCGAGTATTATACGCTAGATTCTCACCACTGTCTTGTTTCAACCCATGGAACTCTTCCTCTAGTTTCCTGATTTCGTTCCTAGGGCAGAATTTGGCGATCATGAGTTCCTTAACCTCAGCCCAAGATAAAGATAAAGCAACATCAGCTCCTCGATTGCGCTTTTCGCCATTCCACCAGGTTAGCGCCCCCTTTTGAAGGACACTAGTAGCATAGCGAACACGGAGTTCATCAGGACATTCACTGTTCACAAAGGTGCTCTCCATGCTTTCAAACCATTGGAGGAGGCCAGTAGCACCCTCCTCACCAGTGAATTTTGTGGGGTTGCAGGAGTTGAAGTGTTTGAAAGTGCACCGAAATTGAGTTGTACTCCCTGTGTTGGCACTGTTACTATTCTGGGTTAACTCACTGACAAGGTTTGGGATCACTGCAGCAATTTGCTCAGCGACTAAAGATGCAAGGCGATGATCAGAACGTTGTCCAGAAGCACGAACAGGGCGTTGGCTGGCATCACGGAGCATACGGAGAGCAGACATCTATGAGGCAGTCAATAAATAATCATGAGATTAGAATGTGTAAGTGTATAACCGTACAGATGATTATGAAAGTATGAACTTGTAAGCAATATATGAAAATCATGGAATACAAAATATTGTATATGAAACGAGAGAGTGTTATTGAAAAGCTTGCATAAAATACTTGGAGTGCCCTTGTCTGGCTGTAAAGCCCAACAAGAACGTTGACTTTTCAAAGGAATTGAACCCAATGGTGATCAAAGAAGACATGCTTTAGCCTATAAGTGGACACTCACTCCAGGAATCCCCAGGTAGGGCTGTAAACGAACCAAACGAACACGAACAAGGCTTTGTTCGTGTTTGTTTGTTAAGGTTTCTTAGACAAACGAACCGTTCACGAACACACTAACGAACATAATTCTATGTTTGTGTTTGTTTGTTAAGAAATTCAGTTGTTTTCGAACTGTTCGCGAACACGGGTCTTAAATACAAACAAACAAAAACAAATATTTAATATGAAACTAACTAAAAAAAACATTGTTAATATTAACCGTTAGACAAAGTACATCGACTAAATGATGTCGATAAGTCAAATTGTAATAACTTAGACATAATTATCTAAAATTACTTATGCATAGGCATGAATACATGATATTCCTAATTCAAAAGTTCATAATTATCCGAAGTTTTAACTAGTGATCGAACATAAACAAACATACACAAATGAATATAAATAAACGAACGTAAACAAACACATTGCCGAACGTTCACGAACGCAATCGAACGAATGAGACATTTGTTCGTGTTTGTTTGTTTAGTTAATCAAACGGAATTTTTTGTTCGTGTTCGTTCATTTATTAAACAAACGAACACAAACGAAATTTCCGTCGAACGGTTTACGAACTGTTCACCGAACAATTGGTTTGTTTACAGCCCTATCCCCAGGTAAGCATAACAGGTCCGTAAATAGATTTATGCGCTATGCTTGCCTATGCCAGAAAACCCAGTGTACAGGCATCCACCCTTCCAGATTGCACGTGTTCTATCACACTCATCAAAGCTCAACATCTTTGAAGGAGCAAAAATAAGAGTAGGCATTATGTCTAAGAGTGTCTTCATGAAAGGTACTGCTCCCGTTCCATGATTGATGTAAACTTTCCACTCCCTGTAGGACACCATCTCTATGCACCATGATGGAAGATGAGAAGAATGGGGAAAGAGGGAGAGATAGAAGAAGGAAAGTAGAGGGAAATGAGGGGTAAGGTAATTTAGGAAATATTATGCATGAAAGTTGAAGTTCGGTTATAGTCTAGGCCATTTTATCTAATAACCTAGTTCCCTATAACCATGGCTCTGATTCCAATCTGTAACTCCCCAACCGATGGCGGAATCATCGAGGTGCCACGTAGTGACGATTGTTCAAAAGCTCATGGTACTAAAATGTAAATATATGATTATTGAATATTGTTTTACAACATGTGAAATTAAATACAAGACAACAAAATATAGATAATTGATTGATTTATTCTAAGTCCAAAGTCCTATGTGAAGCGTCAAGCAGCTTATCCTGAAACATGCACGAAAATAATTTTGTCAACATATGATGTTGGTGAGTGCTACTTAGTTTTGTACATATAGTATAAGTTTGAAAAGGTAGTACAATTCATGTGTCTAGCATCACCAAGGCATTATGTAAACACGCAAGTAACCAAACAAGACAAGATCAAATGTAAAGTTTGTACAATGAAATTGATAATGAGCACCTCAACACGTGTGAGTCTAAAAGAGCACCATAACACAAAGTTATGTCTAAATGAGCACCGTAACATAAGTTACGTCTATGTGTAAAGAGCACCATAACATAAGTTATGTCTAGATGTATGATTTTGTATGTAAGCTACATTCATGTTCAAACATAAGCACAAAGATAATCAAGACACGTATATGAATTGTAAATGAATAAAATGTATGTGTAAATGAATATGAAGGTTTTGTATACTTGTGCATGAATCACCCCAAAAGTTGTAAAAGCGAAAAAGGGGATAAGTAATACTCACATTAGCAAGGTGGTAAGTCTTGTGGATTTGAATAAGTATAATCCAACGTTGCCAAGTATCACCCTATGTATATGATAACAAATAAGTCTAAGTCTATCTAGTCTATAAGTAGTTTCTAGGGCTTCGAATTGGGGATAAGTATTCGTTTTGATTAATAAATAAAATGTTTACTAAATAAGAAAAATTTGGTAAATATATAGACAAAAGTCTTTTTGTAAATTTTAAATCAAATATAGTCACAATATAAAGTTTTAAGTGTGAAAATAATTTTTTATAAAATTATTTTCTTATAAATAGAATATTAAATCTATTTATTTCAAATTGTCAAAATGTAACTTTAATATTTAAAAATAATAAAATTAAAGAATTTTTAAATTAAAAATTGTATTTCTGTTCCAAATGAATAGAAATAATTTATGTAAAATTTTGGTACAAAAATGTTGAAAAATGAATTTATTATGAATTATTTATGATTAAAACTAACAAAAATTAATTAAAAATATAAAATGAGCGGTTTTTCAGAAATAAAAATTATTTCTGAAATGTTTAATGCTATACAAGTTTAGGATAATTTTTGTGGAATTTAATAAAATCGTTTAGATATTTTTATTGAATTTTATAATTATAAATGAATAAACTTGTAATATTTATTATATAATTTAAATAAATGATTTTTGAAAAACTAAAAATGGGACGGCAAGGTTTATCATTGGAATAACATAAGATAAATTTTTGTAGAATTTATAAAATAGTTTTAGTATTTTAAAACGATTTTAAAAGATTAAAGGTTAAGTATATATATAAGAAAAGAAGAAAGAAAAAGGAAAAAAATGTTTTACACTTGTGGGATTCGAACCTGGGTCAGACCCGGTTCGTTGTCTTTAGCCAAACACTGTGTTACCAACTGATCTGTGTGATCAGTTGGTGATAATTTCTGTTTCATAATAATTATATATATTATCTGTATTACATGTTCTTCCCCAATTTAATAAGAACAAGCCCTAGATTCGCAATTGTTTGATTCACACAACAATAACCCAATTAATCAGAGGGTTATTGTTGTGTAAATGCCTATGAACAAAACCCACAAGAAAAATATAACTTACAAACACAATCTGTGCGAATTTGTTTGGTCAACAGAAAAGTCAACTCGAACAAGAATTCCAAGAACAGCAGATTTTTATGAGAAATTAGAGGTTGAGAAAGAGTGAATGGCGAGTTGTGAAGGTCCAGCAAGGTTCAATTTATAGTGTTGTAGTCTAGATCGATGGATTGGAAGGTTTGACTATGTATTAATTGGGTTCGCGTGAATAAGAAAAATGGATGTGAATTAATGATAATTATACACGTTTTTTGACTTGTAATAGATCGGAATTCGCGAGTCAAAGCTGTTCCCCTGTTTCCATGTTTAAAAAAAAAAAAGAAAAGTCAACTCAATTTGGTTGTGCAGCGATCGAACAGCAAGGAAGAAGGGCTAACAGCTCCTTTTCTAGAAGGCCATATATATTTTATGTGTTGGGTTTATTTCAGAAATGAGGTGTGGATCAGATGGTGTTAGGCTTGTGTCTTGTGTCGCTGACCCGCCCCTGTGCTCCGGTTCGAGTCCGGCAGCCAGCAGGTTTTCTCTCTTTTTTTTTTTAAAGGGTGAAAAGGAGGTGGGACTTGGGCCTGGTACATGGGCTTGTTGTCTGGGCCGTTTCTCTGGGCTGGTTTAGGTGAAGGCAAGGAGGTGTGTTGGTCTTGATATCAAGTGGGTGTGTTTATAATATAAATCTATATATATAATCTGAATTTTATTATTATTATTATTATTATTATTATTATTATTATTATATAAAAATAAAAAGTGACGGATGTCACAGCATCCGCTACTTTTAGAAACTTCGTCCCAAAGTTATTAGAAACATAGGGTTAAGGATGCTTGGGTAAAAAAAAATTAAGATACTGTGGTTTGGAAAATTCGATTGATTTGGATAAGAGGTTAGGTAGGTGTGAGTTAAGGATTGGATTAGGTTCGTTTCGAATAATAAGGAGAATAAGGATCTAGTAAGACACTAAACTTCAAGTTTTAGGAATTCTAAAATAATTGCATGAGTTGATTGACTACAGAAAGATTAAATGAACTACCAAGTAACTAGAGTTTGTTCCTGGTCCGACTTCCAGTCTCACTTTCAATGCATCATTAGTGTTTGTATACAGGGTGTACCGCAGCTAACCCACCACACCTTTGATACCTTGAAAACGTACTGGACGCCTACCAAAAACTCTAATAGAATTTCACACTACCCTAACGCACCTGTAAATTCATGATTACGTTCCAGACCGGAATCATCAATTTACCTTACATTAGGGTTTTGTGTCCTTCTATGATCCTAATCTAACACACATTAAAGCAAATAAGTTTCACAAGAAGATGACACAACAACACGTTTATCAATGAAATGAGGCTATGTAATGACTAGGTCAATTGCATTGCAATGACTTGTAAGCATAACAGTATTTATGTATGGGCTACCACTCGTCCGAGGAGCCCTTTAAATGAAATGTTTATCTGAGTTGCGTGGATAATACACACATGCAAGCAAGTTTGTGAGTACTACAACCATTAAGTGTAAGTGTTATCTTAGTGGCCTATAGAAATAGTTTACGAGTATCGTGAATAATTAAATGTTCAATGGATAGTCGAATTAAGGAAAAATCAGGTTTCAAACAACGATGTTTTTAGAAAAGCTCTGTAGGATCAAGTATCAAGTTTTTTAGTAGTTTGATTTCATGGAATTCAAGTCCAAATGTTTCAAATAGATGTAAGGTAGAGTCTACGATTAAAATAAACATAACCAAATATGATAAATTTCCAACCTGTGTTCGTACACAATAGTATGCAAGGAAATTTCCAGATGTTATATGCTACTGAGTGCGACAAAATTGGGTACAAAATGATAATAGGATCAAGAAAATGAAAATGCAAGTATTGGATTCCCGAGTCTTAAGAAGATTCCATCCATTGCTTAGCCAGTGGGATTAACGTCATCCTGACCGTTTGCTTCATTGATATTGGTATTGAAAGCTCGTCCATGTGCCACCAGGTTTACATTATTCAATTTAGGGCATTGAGGTCGCATGTGGTTAGGGTCTCTACAATGATAACATGCCCGGCCGTTAGTAATCTGTAGTGGTTCCTGGGCAGCTGTTTGATGATTACCCTGTGTCCCAACCATTACTCGACAAGTGGTGACAAAGTGTCCAAACCTTCCACATCTGGTGCATTGACGGCATGGAAGATTTGTAGGGTGATGATACTTGCAAGTGTTGCATTGAGGATGGATTCCCGTGTAGGCTTTCTTGATAGGGGGTTGAGTCATAGGATCCACTACAGCATGGTTCTGATTATCGCCCATTCGTTTCTTAGAGTTCGAAGTAGTAGTGGCGGCCTTTGCTAATACAGTCTTAGATGGTTCAACAGCGTGGGTGGTTTTCTCAGCAGACGTCTTGGTGCCCTTCCTAACCAAGTTTCCTTTCCTTACGTGTTTGTCTGTTAAAGTGGCTGCAAGCTGGATGGCTTCTTCAACCGTAGTGGCTTTGCCTCCAGTGACAACGTCTTGAATCAGGTCTGGTAATCCCTCGATATATTTTTCGATTGCTCGAGAGACCGGGGTGACCATGTGTGGAACCAGTATGCTAAGTTCGTGATATCGAGTATTATACGCTAGATTCTCACCACTGTCTTGTTTCAACCCATGGAACTCTTCCTCTAGTTTCCTGATTTCGTTCCTAGGGCAGAATTTGGCGATCATGAGTTCCTTAACCTCAGCCCAAGATAAAGATAAAGCAACATCAGCTCCTCGATTGCGCTTTTCGCCATTCCACCAGGTTAGCGCCCCCTTTTGAAGGACACTAGTAGCATAGCGAACACGGAGTTCATCAGGACATTCACTGTTCACAAAGGTGCTCTCCATGCTTTCAAACCATTGGAGGAGGCCAGTAGCACCCTCCTCACCAGTGAATTTTGTGGGGTTGCAGGAGTTGAAGTGTTTGAAAGTGCACCGAAATTGAGTTGTACTCCCTGTGTTGGCACTGTTACTATTCTGGGTTAACTCACTGACAAGGTTTGGGATCACTGCAGCAATTTGCTCAGCGACTAAAGATGCAAGGCGATGATCAGAACGTTGTCCAGAAGCACGAACAGGGCGTTGGCTGGCATCACGGAGCATACGGAGAGCAGACATCTATGAGGCAGTCAATGAATAATCATGAGATTAGAATGTGTAAGTGTATAACCGTACAGATGATTATGAAAGTATGAACTTGTAAGCAATATATGAAAATCATGGAATACAAAATATTGTATATGAAACGAGAGAGTGTTATTGAAAAGCTTGCATAAAATACTTGGAGTGCCCTTGTCTGGCTGTAAAGCCCAACAAGAACGTTGACTTTTCAAAGGAATTGAACCCAATGGTGATCAAAGAAGACATGCTTTAGCCTATAAGTGGACACTCACTCCAGGAATCCCCAGGTAAGCATAACAGGTCCGTAAATAGATTTATGCGCTATGCTTGCATATGCCAGAAAACCCAGTGTACAGGCATCCACCCTTCCAGATTGCACGTGTTCTATCACACTCATCAAAGCTCAACATCTTTGAAGGAGTAAAAATAAGAGTAGGCATTATGTCTAAGAGTGTCTTCATGAAAGGTACTGCTCCCGTTCCATGATTGATGTAAACTTTCCACTCCCTGTAGGACACCATCTCTATGCACCATGATGGAAGATGAGAAGAATGGGGAAAGAGGGAGAGATAGAAGAAGGAAAGTAGAGGGAAATGAGGGGTAAGGTAATTTAGGAAATATTATGCATGAAAGTTGAAGTTCGGTTATAGTCTAGGCCATTTTATCTAATAACCTAGTTCCCTATAACCATGGCTCTGATACCAATCTGTAACACCCCAACCGATGGCGGAATCATCGAGGTGCCACGTAGTGACGATTGTTCAAAAGCTCATGGTACTAAAATGTAAATATATGATTATTGAATATTGTTTTACAACATGTGAAATTAAATACAAGACAACAAAATAAAGATAATTGATTGATTTATTCTAAGTCCAAAGTCCTATGTGAAGCGTCAAGCAGCTTATCCTGAAACATGCACGAAAATAATTTTGTCAACATATGATGTTGGTGAGTGCTACTTAGTTTTGTACATATAGTATAAGTTTGAAAAGGTAGTACAATTCATGTGTTTAGCATCACCAAGGCATTATGTAAACACGCAAGTAACCAAACAAGACAAGATCAAATGTAAAGTTTGTACAATGAAATTGATAATGAGCACCTCAACACGTGTGAGTCTAAAAGAGCACCATAACACAAAGTTATGTCTAAATGAGCACCGTAACATAAGTTACGTCTATGTGTAAAGAGCACCATAACATAAGTTATGTCTAGATGTATGATTTTGTATGTAAGCTACATTCATGTTCAAACATAAGCACAAAGATAATCAAGACGCGTATATGAATTGTAAATGAATAAAATGTATGTGTAAATGAATATGAAGGTTTTGTATACTTGTGCATGAATCACCCCAAAAGTTGTAAAAGCGAAAAAGGGGATAAGTAATACTCACATTAGCAAGGTGGTAAGTCTTGTGGATTTGAATAAGTATAATCCAACGTTGCCAAGTATCACCCTATGTATATGATAACAAATAAGTCTAAGTCTATCTAGTCTATAAGTAGTTTCTAGGGCTTCGAATTGGGGATAAGTATTCGTTTTGATTAATAAATAAAATGTTTACTAAATAAGAAAAATTTGGTAAATATATAGACAAAAGTCTTTTTGTAAATTTTAAATCAAATATAGTCACAATATAAAGTTTTAAGTGTGAAAATAATTTTTTATAAAATTATTTTCTCATAAATAGAATATTAAATCTATTTATTTCAAATTGTCAAAATGTAACTTTAATATTTAAAAATATTAAAATTAAATAATTTTTAAATTAAAAATTGTATTTCTGTTCCAAATGAATAGAAATAATTTATGTAAAATTTTGGTACAAAAATGTTGAAAAATGAATTTATTATGAATTATTTATGATTAAAACTAACAAAAATTAATTAAAAATATAAAATGAGCGGTTTTTCAGAAATAAAAATTATTTCTGAAATGTTTAATGCTATACAAGTTTAGGATAATTTTTGTGGAATTTAATAAAATCGTTTAGATATTTTTATTGAATTTTATAATTATAAATGAATAAACTTGTAATATTTATTATATAATTTAAATAAATGATTTTTGAAAAACTAAAAATGGGACAGCAAGGTTTATCATTGGAATAACATAAGATAAATTTTTGTAGAATTTATAAAATAGTTTTAGTATTTTAAAACGATTTTAAAAGATTAAAGGTTAAGTATATATATAAGAAAAGAAGAAAGAAAAAGGAAAAAAATGTTTTACACTTGTGGGATTCGAACCTGGGTCAGACCCGGTTCGTTGTCTTTAGCCAAACACTGTGTTACCAACTGATCTGTGTGATCAGTTGGTGATAATTTCTGTTTCATAATAATTATATATATTATCTGTATTACATGTTCTTCCCCAATTTAATAAGAACAAGCCCTAGATTCGCAATTGTTTGATTCACACAACAATAACCCAATTAATCAGAGGGTTATTGTTGTGTAAATGCCTATGAACAAAACCCACAAGAAAATTATAACTTACAAACACAATCCGTGCGAATTTGTTTGGTCAACAGAAAAGTCAACTCGAACAAGAATTCCAAGAACAGCAGATTTTTATGAGAAATTAGAGGTTGAGAAAGAGTGCATGGCGAGTTGTGAAGGTCCAGCAAGGTTCAATTTATAGTGTTGTAGTCTAGATCGATGGATTGGAAGGTTTGACTATGTATTAATTGGGTTCGCGTGAATAGGAAAAATGGATGTGAATTAATGATAATTATACACGTTTTTGACTTGTAATAGATCGGAATTCGCGAGTCAAAGCTGTTCCCCTGTTTCCATGTTAAAAAATGTAACACCCCAACCGATGGCGGAATCATCGGGGTGCCACGTAGTGACGATTGTTCAAAAGCTCATGGTACTAAAATGTAAATATTATTGAATAACCAAAATTGTCTTACATGGAAATGGAAATACATTGTCTAAATGAAATGTAAATATTGAAATAACTGAATTAAAATAAAGCACTAAATGTCTCTTGTTAAAGCACTAGATCAAACTGCACCTGAAACATGTACAAAATAGATTTGGTCAACATATGAAATGTTGGTGAGCATTCCTAGTTTTGATATATATATTAGAATTAAAAAGTTATACAATTCAAGTGCAAGCTACAGTGCAATTATGTAAACTATGTATCATACAAATGAGCGAAATCAACCCTGTGACTGTATAATGTACTGTATGAACTGTAGTGTAGTTATCCAATAAATGGATAAAAGCTTAACACTGGCCACGGATTCTCCGATGAAAAAGGGGGAGAATCAATCTAGGCGGGTTGTCAATCCAAATAGCGCTATCCAATGTTAAGGTCGGCTTGTACCATGTTAATGATTTCACTAAGTACAAATGTAATCCACATGTATTGTCTAAGCATAAAGCACGTTGTAAGCAATGCACATAGTACTAGAATTGTATTGTAAAATGTAAACTTGTATTTGAAATTGTAATAGTGTACATGTAACACCCAAAAAATGAATAAAAGCAAAAAGGGGATAGGAAATACTCACTGTCTATGTAAACTTGAAATTGAACTGGACAACGAAATATGCGTTGGAAATATTCCAAAGAATCAACCTAAAGAATTTGATATCGTGTAAGGGAAATAACTCTAGGATACATGAAATTCTAGGGTTTCGAATTGGAGATAAACGTTTATTTGATTAATAAACAAATTGTTTATTAAATATAAGAAATTTAATAAATAAATAAATAAAAGTCTCTTTGTAAAGTTTTAAGTTTAATATAATCATAACATAAGGTTTTGAGTATGAAAATAATTTTTATAAAATTATTTTCTTGAAAATAGAATATTTAATCTAATTATATCAAATTGTCAAAATATGACTTTAATATCTAAAAATATTAAAATCAAAGAATTTCTGAATTAAAAATTGTATTTTAGTTCTAGATAGTTAGAAATAATTTATATAAAATTTTGGTGCGAAAATATTGAAAAATGAATTTATTATGATTTATTTATGATTAAAACTAAAAAATTAATTAAAAATGTAAAATAAGCGGTTTTTCTGAAATAAAAATATTTTCTGAAATGTATATTGTTATACAAGTTTAGGATAATTTTTGTGGAATTTTATAAAATCGTTTAGATATTTTTATAGAATTTTATAAATAAAATTGAATAAACTTGAATTATTTATTATATATATTAAATAAATGATTTTTGAAAAACTAAAAATTGGATGATGAACTTTATCATAAGAATAACTAAAAATATTTTTTGTAGAATTTATAAAGCACTTTTAGTATTTTTAAGCTATTTTAAAAAGATTAAAAGTTTAGGATATATGTAATGGAAAAGAAAGGAGAGAAAAAAAGATATCTTTGCTGCACATGGGGATCGAACCCGTGACCCGTGTATGACAATAGCATGCCCAGACCAGCTGGTCTGGGTCTTTGTTTGTTGATTATTTTGAAATCGTGTTTTATTTATATTACACCATAAACAATCATCTTCCCCAATTCAAAGATGACAAACCCTAGCTCAATCAATCCAACAAAACGCAAGATCAAAACCCGATTAAACATGGGGTTTTTATCAGGAGTGAGCCGATTATAATGATAGAATGAAGAATTGAAACATACCAGTTTGTAAAACGACGAACTCGCAAGTCAACGATAAAGTCAAAACACGATTCAAGTTTAAGATTTCGGGAACGGCTAAGGTCTGTGGTGGTGGGGGTTTGTTAATCGTTCATTTCAGAGTTCGAGTGCGAGTTCAATTAGATTATAAACAAGTATTTATAAGGATTCAATCAAGCTCATATGGAAGGTTTATTAATGGTTTTAAAATCACAATTAGTCAATTCAACGCGTTGAATTACGCGTTTTTATTGTTTTAGAAAGAGAGGTGATAATGGTGCGTGATACACGGGTTCAATTTGATCATTGGCGTGATTATTGGATGGTTTCTTGAGTTGTTTGGCTGCTGCGATCGAACCAGCAGTGGAAGAAGGTAATCAGCTTAGTCGCTGATTGTGTATAAATAATAAGAAGGCCGGGTTAAAACAAAAGCTCGTTCAAAGCCCAGTGGTTGTTGGCGTGTGTGTTTGAGGTTGGCCCGGCTACCTGCCCGGGTTCGAGTCCCGGCAGGAGCCCTTTAAATTTTTTTGGCAGATAAGGAAGGGATAGAGATGGGCTGGGCCGGATTGTTGTGGACTGGGCCGGTCTGTTTCTGCTGTTGGGCTCAGCAGTAACAAAAAGATGAAATGGTTGGGTTGGGTTTGATTATGGTTGATAATGGGTTTTCAAGTGTGGGTTTAGTTAGTCTAAAAAAAATATGATTATTATTATTATTATTATTATTATTATTATTATTTTTATTATTATTATTATTATATAAAAATAAAAGTGACGGATGTCACAGCATCCCCTACTTTTAGAAACTTCGTCCCGAAGTTATCAGAAACATAGGGTTATGGATGCTTGGGTAGGAATTAAAGTAGCGGTGGTTTGGAAAATTCGAATGATCTGGATAAAGGGTTTGATAGGTGTGAGTTAAGGATTAGATTAGGTTCGTCTCGAATAATAAGGAGAACAAGAATCTAGTAACACTAAACTTCAAGTTTTAGGACTCCTAAAACAATTGCGTGAGTTAATTGACTGCAGAAAGACTAAATGAACTACCAAGTAAGTAGAGTTTGTTCCTGGTTCGACTTCCAGTCCCACTTTCAATGCATCATTAGTGTTTGTATACAGGGTGTACCGCAGCTAACCCACCACACCTTTGATACCTTGAAAACGTACTGGACGTCTACCAAAAACTCTAATAGAATTTCACACTACCCTAACGTACCTGTAAATTCATGATTACGTTCCGGACCGGAATCATCAATTTACCTTACATTAGGGTTTTATGTCCTTCTATGATCCTATTCTAACAACACATTAACACAAGTAAATTTCACAAGAAGATGTCACAACAAACACGTTGAGTTACAATGAGATGTTATCAATGAAATGAGGCCATGTAACAATGAGGTCAATTACATGGGTTTGCAATGACTTGTAAGCATAATAGTATTTAAGTATGGGCTACCACTCGTCCGAGGAGCCCTTTAAATGAAATGTTTATCTGAGTTGCGTGGAAAATACACACATGCAAGCAAGTTTGTAAGTACTACAACCATTAAGTGTATGTGTTATCTTAGTGGCCTATAGAAATAGTTTACGAGTATCATGAATAATTAAATGTTCAATGAATAGTCAAATTAAGGGAAAAATCAAGTTTCATGTAATAACCAATGATGTTTTTAGAAAGGCTCTGTGGAACCAAGTATCGAGGTTTGGAAGTCAAGTCCAAATGTTTCAATGAAATGTAAAGTAGAGTCTGAAACTTATATGATATAAAATAAACGTAACCGAATATGATAAATTTCCAATCTGCGTTCGTACACAGTAGTATGCAAGGAATTTCTAGATGCTTTATGAGTACGACAAAATTGGGTACAAAATAACCAGTGGAATTAACGTCATCCTGATCAGTTGTTTCGTTGGTATTGATATTGAAAGCTCGTCCATGTGCCACCAGGTTTACATTGTTCAATTTGGGACATTGAGGTAGCATGTGATTAGGGTCTCTACAATGATAACATGCCCGACCGTTAGTAATCTGTAATGGTCCCTGGGCAGCTGTTTGATGATCACTCTGTGTCCCAACCATTACTCGACAAGTGGAAACAAAGTGTCCAAACCTTCCACATCTAGTGCATTGACGGCATGGAAGATTTGCAGGGTGATGATATTTGCAGGTGTTGCATTGAGGATGGATTCCCGTGTAGGCTTTCTTGATAGGAGGCTGAGCCACCGGATCCACAACAGCATGGTTCTGATTATCGCCCATTCGTTTCTTAGAGTTCGAAGCAGTAGTGGCGGCCTTTGCTAAAATAGTCTTAGATTGTTCAACAACATTGGTGGTTTTCTCAGTAGGTGTCTTGGTGCCCTTCCTAACCAAGTTTCCTTTCCTTACGTGTTTGTCTGTTAATGTGGCTGCAAGTTGGATGGCTTCTTCTACCGTAGTGGCTTTGCCTCCAGTGAAAACGTCTTGAATCAGTTCAGGTAATCCCTCGATATATTTCTCGATTGCTCGAGAGACCGGGGTGACCATATGTGGAACCAATATACTAAGCTCATGATATCGGGTATTATACGCAAGATTCTCACCACTGTCTTGTTTGAGCTCACGAAATTCATCCTCCAGTTTTCTGATTTCGTTCCTAGGGCAGAATTTGGCAATCATGAGTTCCTTAACATCTGCCCAAGATAATGATAAAGCAATATTAGCTCCTCGATTGCGCTTTTCACCATTCCACCAGGTTAGCGCCCCCTTTTGAAGGACACTAGTAGCATAGCGAACGCGGAGTTCATCAGGACATTCACTGTTCACAAAAGTACTCTCCATGCTTTCAAACCATTGGAGGAGGCCAGTAGCACCCTCCTCACCAGTGAATTTTGTGGGGTTGCAGGAGTTAAAGTGTTTGAAAGTGCACCGAAATTGAGTCGTACTCCCTGTGTTGGCACTGTTACTATTCTGGGTTATCTCACTGACAAGGTTTGGGATCACTGCAGCAATCTGCTCGGGGACTAAAGATGCGAGGCGACGATCAGAACGTCGTCCAGAAGCACGAACAGGGCGTTGGCTGGCATCACGGAGCATGCGGCGAGCAGACATCTATGAGGTAGTCAATGAACAATCATGAGATTAGAAAATGTGGGTGTATAACTGTACAAGTGTTTATGAAAGTATGAACTTGTAAGCAATATATGAAAATCATGATATGCAGAATACTGTATATGAAACGAGAGAATATTATTGAAAAATTTGCATAAGATGCTTGGAGTGCCCTTGTTTAGCTGTAAAGCCCAACAAGAACGTTGACTTTTCAAAGAAATTGAACCCAATGGTGATCAAAGAAGACATGCTCTAGCCTATAAGTGGACACTCACTCCAGGAATCCCCAGGTAAGCATAACAGGTCCGTAAATGGATTTATGCGCTATGCTTACCTATGCCAGAAAACCCAGTGTACAGGCGTCCACCCTTCCAGATTGCACGTGTCCTTATCACACTCATTAAAGTTCAACAACTTTGAAGGAGCAAAAATAAGAGTTGGCATTACGCCTAAGAGTGTCTTCATGGAAGGTACTGCTCCTGTTCCATGGTGATGTAGGCTTTCCACTCCTTGTAGGACACCATCTCTATGCACCAGGATGAAAGATGAGGAGAAATGGAGAAGAAGAGAAAGATAGAGGAAGGAAAGGAGAGGGAAATGAGGGTAAGGGTAATTTAGGAAATATTATGCATGCAAGTGGAAGTTCGGTTATAGTCTAGGCCATTATATCTAATAACCTAGTTCCCTATAACCATGGCTCTGATACCAATCTGTAACACCCCAACCGATGGCGGAATCATCGGGGTGCCACGTAGTGACGATTGTTCAAAAGCTCATGGTACTAAAATGTAAATATTATTGAATAACCAAAATTGTCTTACATGGAAATGGAAATACATTGTCTAAATGAAATGTAAATATTGAAATAACTGAATTAAAATAAAGCACTAAATGTCTCTTGTTAAAGCACTAGATCAAACTGCACCTGAAACATGTACAAAATAGTTTTGGTCAACATATGAAATGTTGGTGAGCATTCCTAGTTTTGATATATATATTAGAATTAAAAAGTTATACAATTCAAGTGCAAGCTACAGTGCAATTATGTAAACTATGTATCATACAAATGAGCGAAATCAACCCTGTGACTGTATAATGTACTGTATGAACTGTAGTGTACTTATCCAATAAATGGATAAAAGCTTAACACTGGCCACGGATTCTCCGATGAAAAAGGGGGAGAATCAATCTAGGCGGGTTGTCAATCCAAATAGCGCTATCCAATGTTAAGGTCGGCTTGTACCATGTTAATGATTTCACTAAGTACAAATGTAATCCACATGTATTGTCTAAGCATAAAGCACGTTGTAAGCAATGCACATAGTACTAGAATTGTATTGTAAAATGTAAACTTGTATTTGAAATTGTAATAGTGTACATGTAACACCCAAAAAATGAATAAAAGCAAAAAGGGGATAGGAAATACTCACTGTCTATGTAAACTTGAAATTGAACTGGACAACGAAATATGCGTTGGAAATATTCCAAAGAATCAACCTAAAGAATTTGATATCGTGTAAGGGAAATAACTCTAGGATACATGAAATTCTAGGGTTTCGAATTGGAGATAAACGTTTATTTGATTAATAAACAAATTGTTTATTAAATATAAGAAATTTAATAAATAAATAAATAAATAAAAGTCTCTTTGTAAAGTTTTAAGTTTAATATAATCATAACATAAGGTTTTGAGTATGAAAATAATTTTTATAAAATTATTTTCTTGAAAATAGAATATTTAATCTAATTATATCAAATTGTCAAAATATGACTTTAATATCTAAAAATATTAAAATCAAAGAATTTCTGAATTAAAAATTGTATTTTAGTTCTAGATAGTTAGAAATAATTTATATAAAATTTTGGTGCGAAAATATTGAAAAATGAATTTATTATGATTTATTTATGATTAAAACTAAAAAATTAATTAAAAATGTAAAATAAGCGGTTTTTCTGAAATAAAAATATTTTCTGAAATGTATATTGTTATACAAGTTTAGGATAATTTTTGTGGAATTTTATAAAATCGTTTAGATATTTTTATAGAATTTTATAAATAAAATTGAATAAACTTGAATTATTTATTATATATATTAAATAAATGATTTTTGAAAAACTAAAAATTGGATGATGAACTTTATCATAAGAATAACTAAAAATATTTTTTGTAGAATTTATAAAGCACTTTTAGTATTTTTAAGCTATTTTAAAAAGATTAAAAGTTTAGGATATATGTAATGGAAAAGAAAGGAGAGAAAAAAAGATATCTTTGCTGCACATGGGGATCGAACCCGTGACCCGTGTATGACAATAGCATGCCCAGACCAGCTGGTCTGGGTCTTTGTTTGTTGATTATTTTGAAATCGTGTTTTATTTATATTACACCATAAACAATCATCTTCCCCAATTCAAAGATGACAAACCCTAGCTCAATCAATCCAACAAAACGCAAGATCAAAACCCGATTAAACATGGGGTTTTTATCAGGAGTGAGCCGATTATAATGATAGAATGAAGAATTGAAACATACCAGTTTGTAAAACGACGAACTCGCAAGTCAACGATAAAGTCAAAACACGATTCAAGTTTAAGATTTCGGGAACGGCTAAGGTCTGTGGTGGTGGGGGTTTGTTAATCGTTCATTTCAGAGTTCGAGTGCGAGTTCAATTAGATTATAAACAAGTATTTATAAGGATTCAATCAAGCTCATATGGAAGGTTTATTAATGGTTTTAAAATCACAATTAGTCAATTCAACGCGTTGAATTACGCGTTTTTATTGTTTTAGAAAGAGAGGTGATAATGGTGCGTGATACACGGGTTCAATTTGATCATTGGCGTGATTATTGGATGGTTTCTTGAGTTGTTTGGCTGCTGCGATCGAACCAGCAGTGGAAGAAGGTAATCAGCTTAGTCGCTGATTGTGTATAAATAATAAGAAGGCCGGGTTAAAACAAAAGCTCGTTCAAAGCCCAGTGGTTGTTGGCGTGTGTGTTTGAGGTTGGCCCGGCTACCTGCCCGGGTTCGAGTCCCGGCAGGAGCCCTTTAAATTTTTTTGGCAGATAAGGAAGGGATAGAGATGGGCTGGGCCGGATTGTTGTGGACTGGGCCGGTCTGTTTCTGCTGTTGGGCTCAGCAGTAACAAAAAGATGAAATGGTTGGGTTGGGTTGGGTTTGATTATGGTTGATAATGGGTTTTCAAGTGTGGGTTTAGTTAGTCTAAAAAAAATATGATTATTATTATTATTATTATTATTATTATTATTATTATTATTATTATTATTATTATTATTTTTATTATTATTATTATATAAAAATAAAAGTGACGGATGTCACAAAAAAAAAAAAAAGAAAAGTCAACTCAATTTGGTTGTGCTGCGATCGAACAGCAAGGAAGAAGGGCTAACAGCTCCTTTTCTAGAAGGCCATATATATTTTATGTGTTGGGTTTATTTCAGAAATGAGGTGTGGATCAGATGGTGTTGTGCTTGTGTCTTGTGTCGCTGACCCGCCCCTGTGATCCGGTTCGAGTCCGGCAGCCAGCAGGTTTTCTCTTTTTTTTTTAAAGGGTGAAAAGGAGGTGGGGCTTGGGCCTGGTACATGGGCTTGTTGTCTGGGCCGTTTCTCTGGACTGGTTTAGGTGAAGGCAAGGAGGTGTGTTGGTCTTGATATCAAGTGGGTGTGTTTATAATATAAATCTATATATATAATCTGAATTTATTTTTTATTATTAATAATAATATTATTATTATTATTATATAAAAATAAAAAGTGATGGATGTCACAATCACGGAAGTTCTTCGCTTATACCGAATGAATTGTCGGGTTGTGGCAAGCGAGTTAATAGTTGATAGTGCTATTAAGTTTGACAAACCTCATACCATGCTGGGAGGCGGGAGTGAACTACGACCTTAGATTTTATCATTGTTGATATGCAATGATTGGATGCAAAAACCAGCTCACAGGGTGAGTGCACCGTTTAAATAGCAGTTCGATACTTCATATGTTTAGTTATCATGAATGGGTTCGCTACCCTTGGCATACGCTGAACTAGTGGTTCTTTATTTTTGGTTACTGGTTTTGAAAACTTAAACTTTTACTTACCTTACTTTGTGAACTCGCCAACTTTATGTTGACACACGCTAGCATGCTTTTGTAGGTCGCTAGGTACGGAACACATTACGGCATGCATCATTGGTGTCCCCGGGTGTTAAATATTATTAAAACTTATTTTGGTTTTTTACATTACTTTGGTTTCGGGCGCGGTGTTTTTGCGCCGGATGTTTTACTTTAATACTTTGGTTTCGGGCGCGGTGTTTTTGCGCAGGATGTAAACACGGTCGTGCCACATTTGGCAAAGCTTCAAAGTCCTCAATTCTTCGTTTGTTAGTGTCGTTTTGTGCTGGTTTTCACTTATTTTCACCTCCTGACCTCCGATCCTGCAATTATCAACAAAGAAAGATAAATCATGATAAAACAGAGACAAAAGCATGATTTGAGTATAAGATAGGTGGTAATTATGTATGGAAAACATGTCAATTTCTCGGCACAACAGTGCAAAAGTGAAAACTGGAGAGAGAGGGGGGTGGAGGAAGCTTATATACAAACATCTAGAACAATCATGACCGACTCAATTATCAATGGTCAGGATTAGCTTGATCCAACGGATACAAGCAGCACTGGACCCACATATCTATCTACCAGCTGGAACATCTAGAAGCTAGGTTGGGCCACTTTAATACGAACAGAACTGGGCCTCTTCAAACAGCACCTCTACTCAGCTAGCCCATCTACACAGCAAGCCATCCAGCCCAATACCTACACAACTTATGCAACATATCAAAACACATATAACACAACTTAAGTAATAAAATTGATTAAGAGTATTAGGTACTTTTAACAGGTCACAAACTTTGGGTTTGCTTAGGAGCTTGTAAACAAGTTATCAATTGATCAAACAGTTTGACCATACAAAATAAAATTTTATTCTAAATTTAAATGGATAGACGGATCAACAAGTTTAATTAAACATGTTAAGCATGTCTATTGAACGCGGCATATTTGTGAAACGAGTTAGAAATTACAACCTAAAATCCAGGGCCGCCTCAAATGTAATGTTAAGCATGTCTATTGAACGCGACATATTTGTGAAACGAGTTAGAAATTACAACCTAAAATCCAGGGCCGACTCAAAATATTTAAGGCTCAAAGCGGATAACAAACACAGGGCCCTTTACGTGATAAAAAAAATATGTTTTAGATCTTATAATTCATATGATATCATTGTGTATGCAAATTTATACATCATAAATTTCAATGTCAATAATTTTAAAGCTAAAATAATCTACATATAATATATTCATACTTATAATTATAATTTGGAGCTGAGGATGTGGGGGCCTAAAACTCGTTTTTTATTTCACTCCTCGTTGAGTCGGCGCTGCTAAAATCTATCTTTCGTTTCATATTCGAATTATGGTAGAATGCTTTATCTACAATAGAGATTAAGAAGAGGGATATAGAAAGAAAATAAGTGTAAAAGGTGAGCATTTAATTTTAATATCATCAAGTTATCAACCAATATTTGAAAAATACACAACTGATCGAATAACTAATTGTCACTATGTTCGCCACTTGTTACTGTACCTCATGCATTGATACTTGTACAATCGAGCAACGTGACATTTGATAAGAAAAAGACAATTATGTAAACAGTAGTAGACAGACAAAACATGGCTCTTTTTCTCTGTTACAAAACTGTACATGTTTTTGTTGTTATCTGCAGGGGAAGTGAATTCTTTACTAAGGTTTATGTTGTCAATGTTTGCATATATATCTTCAAGAGAATCTGGAGAGCAATAATGCATGCCTTTCATTTGTAATCATCAATCTAGAGGGCATCGCTTTCATATGATGTTTTACAAATTTCTCAGCAGAATGTACAAGCTGATGCAACAATAAGAACATTCAAGAGATTACATACATTTAGTTTACCACTTTATTTTGATGATTACTATTAGAATATTAAATTAAATGTATAATATTATAAGAGTAAATGGCCTGTATTAAGTTGATTAGGAGAGTCAATGGTCTTTGCTAGGTTGACTAGGAGAGTCAATGGTCTTCATATGTTACCTATATTTTTCTCTCTGTATCTCCCCTATTCATCCCTATAAGAAGAGATACATTGTACAAGGTTATTCTATCAATACAATCAATACCATTGACTTACACGGTATCAGAGCCAGCCTAGGCTCTATACTGTTTCCGCCGCACCACCAGAAAATACAAACCCTAGCCGTCACCGCCTTAGAAAAACCCTAGACAGGGCGGCGAGCTGTCACCGCCGCCGTCGCCCTGTCTGGCCGCTTTTCCCCTTTTTTCCGTTTGCTAGTTTCACTTTTCCATTCCATTTTAAATAAGTCTCAATTTTTGGTTCTAGGTTTTGCCATTGTTATCAAGTCTATTTTCGGAACACCATAGCATCCCACAGCCGCCGCCATAGTGACCGCCTACCTCCCATCTTATTGATTTCGCTTCTCCGTCATGCAACTCCTTGCCGCCCCCGTCGTCGCTGCTTATTGGACTACGGTCCCCCGACGCGCCGCTTGCTGGACTACGATCCGTCGTCGTGCCGCTACTTACCGCCACCGTCTTGCCGCACTGGAGACCTCATATCGGATAATAGGGTCATTAAAATCGTGGATTTTCATTGAAGATTATGGATTTCAAGATTATGAGATTATGGCAAAAGTTTTGACCAATATTGAAGACCGTTTATTATTATTGTTTGTTTTTCTATGTTTTGGTTTTCCCAGTCTGAGCTTCTAGTTTCCTTCTGCTTTGACTGCAGGGGAGTATTAGAATATTAATTTAAATGTAAAATATTATAAGAGTCAACGGTCTTTATTAGGTTGATTAGAAGAGTCAATGGTCTTTGCTAGGTTGACTAGGAGAGTCAATGGTCTTCATATGTTACCCATATTTCTCTCTCTGGTATCTCCTCTATTCATCCTTATAAGAAGAGTGACATTATACAAGGTTATTCGATCAATAAAATCAATACTATTGAGTTACAATTACAACTTAATAGAGAGAAAAAAATTAAATAATAAATAAATTTATTTCCAAAATATAATAATATATATTAGCTCTTTAGACTATGTGTAGTGGAGGAGGTTATTTATAATGCCCCTGATTCTGATCGGTCCATGTAGCAGCTAAGTCAGCATAGGGAAATGAAGTGAAAAAGGGCTGTAGTGGTAGGGGGTTATTTATAATGCCCCTGTTTCTGATTGATTGTTTATTTTATTATTTTTTTAATCTTTTAACTCAAAATAATTAAAATAAAAGACAAATAAATATAAAAAAATTATAAATAATATTAAAAACACACAACTAATATTAATTAAATTAAAAAAACAAACAACTAAAAAAATACAATAGCAAATTAAAAAAAAACGCATCATAAAAAAAAACTAAACACACTAGAGGCGATATTTTGCAAGAATTTCTTGCCTAGAAGTTGAGTGTATCACATTGTGTTCGCATCAAATTCGCCCCAAGTGGGTGGCAGTTGAGTAGAGTTTGGCATCATAGTGTTTGGCCTCGTAGTGTTTGGCCTCGAACCCGGGCGAGACGGGACCCCAAACGGTGAACCATATGGAAACATGTTTGTGTTTTAGTAGGTTTGTGTGTGTTGTGGTGTGTGGTTTTTTTAGTTTGTGTTATATGTGTATATTGTGTGTGTATATATATATATATAGTGGGGAGCCCGCGCGATGCGGCGGGGTGACCAATTTACAAATATAAGTATAATTTAGGTAAAGATAACTTAAATAAACGTAGCACCAAAAGATAATGGAATCAATATATTCCCTCGTGCTACATGTAGCAAATCATTTGGGAGCATTTACATGTTGTTTGATCGGAATCGACTGTTCTGAAAATTACAAACCAAATGCAAATTGTGTGTTACACAGTAACACATTTGCATTGGTGTTTTCATTTTATTTTATATAATTTATAAGAGTGTGATGTTTTTCATATTTCTTTAAGTAATTAATTGATAGATCATTTAACATTCAAAGAAGTTGCGTCTCTTAAAATTTAATGAAAAAATTGGCCCTAAATTTACGAGGGGTTAAAAGTTGAGGGGTTAGTGTCTCATCATATTTCCTCAAGTAATAATTGATAAACCATTTAGTGTTTTCAGGAGTTGTATCACTTAAAATTTAATGAAAAAATTGAACCTAAATTTATGATGGGTTAAAGGTATAAGTAATGCATAAAAGACAAATTTGCCCTTAAAAAGCTTTTAATATGTGCATTGTGTGGTGTACCTTAAGAAATTATACTTGTACTTCTTAAATTTTAAGAAGTCCTTATAAAATGCTTTATAATATAGTATAGATAGTATAGATATATCTATAATCTATATCTATAATCTATGTTATGTTATATGTTATGTTATACCTTATTAAGGAGGAGAGATGGTTAAGATAGTCATTTTACCACCATTTTAAGATGTCATACCAAGAGCCATAAGTCTAATCTCATAACTTTTACCTTATTTCTTCCTTTTATACCCTTGTGTACAAGATGTAAAGCCCATTGTATTTATAAGTAATACACACACTTTATCATTCTCCATATGTAACCCCCTTCTTAAGTTTCATTATTAAAACATCATAATAGAGAAATAAAACCCATCATCAATTTCATTATAAAACTTAATGTGAATGATTCAATTAATAATTATAAAGAAGATGGGTAGCCATTAATCGTTTCTTTTGTTCTCCTACTATGTATTATAAAGCAAGACCTGTTTATCATCATCGCCCTTCATTCCCTCGACACCCTCTCTGTAACAAAGCAAGTAAGCATCTCTTTTGTCTAATTGCTTCTACTCGATCTTTTGTATAAAAAGTAAAGCGTGTAGCCGTCAAGGTATACCATCTTATCTGCATTTTTTTTCTTTTGCTTCGTTTAGATCATAATATCTAAAAAAAATTTTCGTGATTGTTGATGGTTGTTAGCTGGATTGTTGTTAAATCCTGCTTAATTGAGTCTCGAGTTGTTCGTCTCTATTTTTAAGTTTTCGATTTTACTTGGCGTAGTAAACCCACTTTTAGTCTAGAATGGTAGATTCATATTTTGTACATTGCATAAACTATTGTATACATTTTATTTGCATTCAATGTGAGTACCGCAGCAACGCGCAATTGAAATGTGTTTGTTGTGCAGGGCCGGAGGGACAAGGGATGAACCAAGGCTTTGGAAATTATCAAAAGCTTCACAAGGATCAAGCTGAGGAAATTAAACTTTCTCAAAACAATTTAAAAAAGCTTCAACTCTTGAAAGATGCTGCATATATACATGGTTTTTACCTTTTCTTCCCAATTTTAGGATAATAGCACTAGATGAACCATGTGAATTTATGTACTATCATTTATGTATCATTTATGTTTGGCTAAGAATGCTATTGTGTTGTTAGTTTGTTACTTTCAATTTTAAATCATATTCCAAATAGAGTAGGTAATAAAGTATTATATTTATAATGACATTGGATATAAGTTTATATATTATTTAAAAATTAAGGTATTTTTATTGACCTAGCAATAATTTTATAGTTGCTTGTCAAAAACTAGACAACAACGCACAATTGAAATGTGTTTGTTGTGCAGGGCCGGAGGGACAAGGGATGAAGGGGATGTTGATGATATTCGGAACGCGTTGAGGGAGGCCGAAGAAATATGGGTTAGATATTTACACAGTTTAGAACAATCATGATCCATATTAACACACAAAGAAAGAGATAGTTATGCATCAATTGTTGTTTGTGGTTGATTTATTATGTATGGATTGACTACTGTATTGAATCATTCTTATAACATATTTTTTTATGTTGTTTCAACTTGACTAGCCTTTATTTTTATTTATGTACTCTAATATATGTCACCCCGCTGCAACATGCGGGCACTCCACTAGTACATTATAAAGGATGAGTGATGTACAACATAGTCATTTTCACCTCCGTACAACTTAAGAGGCAACATGTACAACATATTTAAGCAAAAAAATTAAGGGTATTATTGGCATAGTTGTGACAATTAAGACACTTAGGAGGGTAGATTAGTAAATTTAACATAATCCAATACCTCACATCCTAAAATCTTATCTCAATTATGCTCTTATGTCCAACTTTTAAAACACAAAATACAACTTAACTTATGATGCATCTTAAATGTGTAACCTTTCAACCCCCCATCTATATTATAATCAATTTATTGAATGCTAATAGTCTTTTCATAACCCCAAACAAAATCTTAGAGCAAATTTCATGCTTTGAAACATTATTTTGTCCAAAAATTTTATGTCTTCATTAGATGATAAGAGAAAAAAATCAATGAGAATTTAAGACGCTTGCATGATATGGTTCCCGGATGCTACAAGGTATAAAGATATGAGTTAATCTTTATATACATATATACATTTTTTTCTACTTGTTCATATTTTCTTTGACAATTACAAAAATTCATCTTCATAATATATCATTTTTTGCTCCATTTAAATTTAGTTATTTGTTATATACAATGGGAATGCCAGTGATGTTGGATGTAATAATCAACTATGTTGGATCATTGCAGAATCAAATTGAGGTAATTTAATTGTGCAGCTAACAATTAAAACAATAAACAAACAATATTCAAAATTATTAATGGAGAAAATATTTTTCAAAATTAATTAGTACAGTTTTTCTCTTCTTTGTGCATTTTTAGTTTCTCTTCATGAAACTTTCAGAAGTCAGGATGTTCTATAACCTATTGACCTCAACTCTACTGAATTGGATGATATGGCCCCTCTGAAGGTGACAGGTGGCTTTCTTAACTATCCTTGTTAAGAAGTTGTTTATCTTGAATAATGTATATTGTTAACTAAATACAACGGACAAAATTATAAATATAACATTCTAGATTTGCTAATACGTTTCTAATATATTATAAATATTACTTCCGCTTACTGCATGGAATGAAACCTGATGTTGCAGGGAACAAATGGACATGAAGGACAGATGATGGAGAGGATGGTTGGAGAAGGGTATGGAGACATTCCTCAATTTCAATCAACATGGTCTCCTTGAACGCCATGAAATAGTTAACTCTATAAATCTATATATGCATGCTCAAATATAACTTTATACGTAAACTATATTTGTTCTAAGACTTTTAAGGTATTTGTTTATCTATTTAATGTTCTTGTTAAACGTTGTATGAAGTGTGGTTTACAATATTATTTTGCTTTCAGCAATTGTATATTGTTTAAGTTCTAATTCTAATTAATAAAATAAATTAAACACTAGCATAAAAAGAAAACAAAAACTTTTAACTATGTGTTAGTTACTTATGTTATTTGTATTAAGAAATAAGAAATCAAAACGCCATAAATTCACGCTCACGCTAATAAATCAACCCGAATCTTTATCTTCTATACTATATATTATAAAGCATCAATGAAGGATACCCGCAAAATTTAAGTAAATACAACCTTTATTGCTTATAGTACAATGCTTATTGAAGTCATTTAGAGCGTAAAATTGTCTTTCTACCTAAATATTAAATTGTTGAAGAAATTAATTTAAACATAATTATAAAATTGATGAGGAAATTAACAATAATGTGGTGACTCTTTACATTCATAACCTCCATGTCTTTATTATGTGTGTATCAATGTTAAAGTCTTATAAATAGTTGTCATGTATTTAGTACATAAATAATGTGGTGACTCTTCACATACATAACTTATATATCTTTCAATGTTTATAGTATATAAATTACATCATATATTATGTATTTATATCTTCTTTTTAAATTTGTGTGGCTGCAGGATGGTATGATGTGACACTTCTGCACACAAATGAATATGTAGGCTTGAAGTTTGCCAACACACCCAACTCATGACACGTTTCAACCCATTAAAGTGAGCGATATATGTAGGCTTGACTTTTATACAAGCAAATATGGTAGAGATACGTCATGAGCAACGTCATCATCTTCCTCGATGGTTTTTTGTTTTCTCCGCTACTATAAGCTTCTAGGAATAGAATTTAAGTTTCTGATCTCACAAAGTCACCGATTGTTTACATATCCAAAAGAAGACAAGTTCTTATCAGTCGATTTGGTAGTTTTAACTATATTGATTACTAATTTGTTTGGTCCAATATATTTGTTACCACGCTTGTCAAACTAACATAAAACGAGAGTATCTATGTAAATCATTGACTCCGCTGCATCTCGCGGGTGCCCTAAAATAATAGAAATATGTTGCACACTACAAACTGTATTTTAGTAATTACATCACTTCCACTACAATCTTATGGTCATTAAGAGATATAACGCCACTTCACTACGCTAAGTACCGCTCTACGATGGCATACTTATCTGCCTTCGAGATACATAAAAGGGTCCTACCGAAGGACGTGGGCCAATCTAAGGGTGTTGTAAGGAATAGTACGACCTATTGTGATGTACTCATTTAAAATATTCAGAAGATATACTTATGAGTTTCAGTTTTTGATAACATATATTTTATACATCGTTGTTTTCTACTTTAACATAACGAATAACCAACAAACACAATGCCCAAGGGGCAAAACAGATGCACCCGCCGCAACGCGCGGACATTCCTACTAGTAATCTATAAAAGAAAAATAAGTTGCCGTTCAAAAATTTTAAATGGCCAACGGTCAAAAAAATTTGGCCGTTTCTCCCCCCCCCCCCCCCCCCCCCTCGTCCACGTGGCAAAATTGGATTGGATCTCAGAATTTGTAATGCGCGTTAAGATTATCACGCCTGACATCAAAAAAGCCCTCTCGCCACCCCCCCTCCCCCCCCCCCCCCCCCCCCCCCCGTTTTGGTGTTCCCGGTGTTATTTTTGAAAATCGCGCTTAATTGCGCTTTCACTATGAAGGGTCTTATAGTTGTTTGTATGTTTTTTTCCCTTAACATGTAACGATGCCCACTTACAAATTATTATGTAATTCTTTTACCCTCGTAAACACATAATGTGACATGTATATAGTTGAAAGTCATTTTACGACATCATTATTTTTATAGCCATTTTGATAAAAATTATGCTGAAAGTTGAACGAGTCAAATATAACTCATTTTATATTGTTCTTTATCGTGATGAACCTAACCAATATAGTCCGAACAACTTTGGTAGCAGTACCAACATTTTTTTAATAATTTTTCATATAGATTTAATTCGGATTCCGACCGAACAACAATATGGAGTTGTATTCAAATAGGGTGTGTGTTTTATCGTACGTAAGCTATAACTTACCGGTCCCGTGATGAACCAAATCGATTCCGACCACTACTAGAAAATTGGCATTTTGCTACAAAATTTTCTTAAGGAAAAAAATGCGTCACAAATCTTAACAAAGTTGCTACTCATTTGTGACGAAAAAAAAATCTATAATTTTTTAGCAAATTTGTGACACAATATATCTACAAATTTCTTAGGAAATTACGTAGGAAATGCGTCACAAATTTCCTACACCATGTTTTTGTCACAAATGCGTTGAAATTTGTGTTACAAATGTGTAGTAATTGGTTTGCGACGAGGGTTTTTCTAACATCAAGGTTTTGTTGAAAATGCGTCACAAATCAATAAAATGCAAGATTTGTGACGCATTTTCAACAAAACCTTGATGTTAGAAAAACCCTTGTCGCAAACCTATTACTACACATTTGTAACACAATTTTCAACGCATTTGTGACGAAAACATGGTGTAGGAAATTTGTGACGCATTTCCTACGCAATTTCCTAAGAATTTGTAGATATATTGTGTCACAAATTTACTAAAAAAATTGTAGTTTTTTTTTCGTCACAAATGAGTAGCAACTTTGTTAAAATTTGTGACAAATTTTTTTCCGTAAGAAAATTTTGTAGCAAAATGCCATTTTTCTAGTAGTGGACTGATTAACATTGGTACCGATATCGGTACTATTGGAATTGTTGCCGATATTAATTTTTATGGTCTTGATAGATGTAAAAAACACATTTCGATTTTCTTTTAGGCATATTATTTATGTTTCTCAACTTTATTATTTATGTTTCTCTATGGTTTGCTATAGCAAGGGTAGGTACCATATGATATCTAAATTACTTTGTGTGAAAAGTAACCATGTAACTTAAAGACTTGAACTAAATTTGGTTTAGTTACATATCACAATTCTATAAGCAAAAGATGATTTATAATGAATATGAATTTAAATCAAGTTATCATTTATCAAATGTCAACTATCAAGAGATTAAAAAGAACTTGAAGTTATCTACATGTTATCAAATATAACTAATTTCAGAGGCGGTCCTGAGAAATCAAGTGCCTTGTACAAGCCTAGAAAAAAAGGCCCTTAGACCCTAACGGAATCAATCTCGCACGTTGTGGTGAGCGGGAGCTCCGTCGGTTTTGATGTACTCATTATAGTAAACGGAAAAAAAAGTCGCCATCACAACTTAATATTATTTTGATTTTTTAAGAAAAACATATTTTTCTAGTTTATTAATTCTCAAAAGTCATTACATATTATTTTGTAATTAAATGTATTAATTAATTGCCTTTCAAAAAAAATGTATTAAATAATTATAGAAAAAGTAGTAAATAGCGTTGTAAAATAAATATTAAAAAAAAAAAAAAGTTTACTGATACTAATTGCATGCAATGGAATGTTTGGTTCCTTATTTGTGGGTAATTAATGCTAGAACCAAAGCTCCTTTGAAAGGTAAAAAAAAAAGAGGTAAATGAACTGAAACGGATAAAAACTAGTAGAGGCAGAGTTGAACCCGTGACAGATGATGAGGGAAACAAGGGTCTTAACCACTAGACCAAATCATATTTTCAATAGAGTTATTATTCTTTATATTAATATATAAAATGTGTATATGAAAATAAATTAATTTAGGCCCCACTGAAAAACGGGCCTCGGCCGAGGTGCGGCTCGCCCACCACTAGGGCCGGCTCTGACTAATTTACTGCAGATTCACAGAAGTTGTATTTATTTTATTCAACAGATTAAAGTATAACAAAAACAGATTGAGGACTTACTAGTTAATAAAGATCAAGAACAAAAAATATCATGAACTAAGAATCACAAAATCAAATAATCACGATTCCGCTGTGGTTATCGCCTACTCACTTGGTCGCAAACTCCCAGATCGGTCGATTTTTTGCAGCAAAGCGGGAACTGTTCAGGGGTGTGGGACACGAAAGGCAGAGTGGTGGAACTGGGTACTGAATCGTTCAATTAGAGTTGGGATATATAGTGGGCTCATGGCTCGGAATATAGTAGCACTACTAATGGGCTAGATCTAATATAGTGCGCTAATCGGTCGGGCATGTTGTGGTTCTTTTGGGCCAGACCTACGGTGGGCACAGGTCCACCGTTTCATCTCTATGAAAATTAACCATATAACTTTAAGACTTTAATCAAATTTGGTTGTGTAACATGGCACAATTCTCTGAGTCACAGGTGCGAAGTATATATGGGGCCAGGGGTGGCCCTGGCCCCCTTCCTGTTTTTTGCGCAGTAGTGGAAATTTGCGATTTTCAAAGGTAAATTGAGTCCGGGTTGAGTCCGGCCCCCGCCGATTTTCCACTACCGATCAAAAAAATTGAATTCAGCCCCCGCCGATTCCAAAACCAGCTTCGCCACTGCTGAGTCAGATTAGTTCTACGACATCTTTTATTTCACCACTTCGTATTTTGTTATTACTTTTAAATGTATATTAAAAAAATAATAGTAACAAAACATAGTGTTTTCTAATTTTTTATTAGTAACTATTTAATATTTAGTTATACGCAATTTCAGTTATTATATTATATTTCAAAACATCATTTTATTATTCCTAAATTGGTGAAACATTGAAAACTCTCTAGGGGAAGGGGCGCTCCACTGAAGATGTTTTTACTTTAGTGATTTCTATCAATCCTGCACTGTCACGTCACTTCACTGATAACCTTCACTAAAACACTTTTTTGGAGGCAACACTCTACTGATTTTTTACCCTACTATCAATTATTTTCACACACAATAGTAATAGTAATAGTAATAGTTATAGTAATAGTAATAATAGTAATAGTAGTAGTAGTAATAATAATAATAATAATAATAATAATAATAATAATAATAATAATAATAATAATAATAATAATAATAATAATAATAATAATAATTTGAAACAACACGGAAAGGTGATAAAAAATTAGAACGTAATCATGTTTTCTTTTCATTGAAAATTAATATTTTGTATCATTCTTTCTTTTCCTTGAATACTAATAACCGCAATACCTTTTCCTTCAATTTGGACATAGTTGTGATCTCCAAATTTGACCGTGTATGTTTTTTTGTTTATCCATGTCATTGAATTTTGATTCATCACTTGTCATGTTGTTTGAACTAGCAGTGTCAAGATACCACATTTCTTTTGAAAGAGCTTGAGTACTCACATAGGTCATGAAGATATTTGTATTACAATGTGAATGAATGTGGGTTTGGTTTGTCCCACATTGATGGGAACATGGAAAATGAATGAGTTTATAAGGTCAAATCAAATGGAAGAGATTAAATTCTTTGTGTTACATTATACTTTGGCATTGCGTGTGGGAAAAATCTAGAACCAATGCGAACCACCCATTATAAGCTTTACATTCAAACGTGATGGTGTAACTTGCATTGTTTTTTTATTACGAGTTTAGCAGCAGTTGAGATAGACGTGCGCAAAAAAAACCGGTTTGGGGACCGGAACCGGATGAACCGGCCCAAACCGGTCCGGCTAGAAACCGGTTCCTACACAAACCGGTGTGGTTCTATATAAAAACCGCCGGTCCTAGCATTGAACCCACGTTTTTGGCTGCCAAACCGAACCGAACCGGTTCCTGAACCGATCTGATAAACCGGTTTTTACCTTTTGAAAAATCTGAACGTTATAAATCGACCGTTGGGCTCAATATGACCGTTTTTTGACCCTTTTTTTTGCACCAAAAAATGAGTTGTTTGAGAAAATTATACCACCAATGGTTGAAAATTTTCTTAAATATTTTGAAGAAATCCCACATGTTTTTATGTGTGCATTGGCTATAAACCCGTGCTTAAATGCTACGGGGGTTTATACTATAATCGATGAAATAAATATGGCTTTACGTTTTTATATTTCAAAATCAAATTGGTCACAACTCATGAAAAATACTTTTGATAAAGATTTTCAAGCATTGTATGATACTTCTTTAAAAAAATATGGTCCCAACTTGCAAATGGGATCAATGGGAGGGGAAGGAAGTCGTTCTAGCTCTAGCCGGGGTAACCTTAAAATTAATTTGTTTAATATTGTCAAAGACCAAACGGCTAAAAGACAAAGGGGTGAGGCCCCAAATAGCGAGCTTGCAAGGTATAAAGGCTCGAATTTTACGGCGACTTCCATCGCCACCGAATTTGAAAATTTTAATATCTTGGCTTGGTGGAAAGGAAAACAAACCGAATTTTCTATCCTTTCCGCTATAGCCCGTGATCTACTAAGTGTCCAAGCTTCTACGGTAGCTTCGGAATCGGCTTTTTCTCTTAGTGCCAGGGTGCTATCAATACGAAGAACAACATTAAATCATGAATCGTTAGAGATGTGTATATGCTTAAAAGATCACTTGGACGCGTTGGATAGAGTACAACATATAACTTCTCTTGAAGACCAAACCGAACTTGAACAAAGAATACATGACGAAGAGGTCGAAGAAGGACTAAGTGAACCCCTATCGGACGAGGAACTTGTATACGATGCTTCGTTGCGCCAAAGTAGTTCGGACGAAGCTTAAAAAAATTGATTGTAGTATTTTAAATTATGTTTATATGTATTTCATTTTCCTAGTTTCTTATTTCGAAAACCGAAAAAAAATAATAAAATTCGAATTTTTATGTTTATATTTTTTCTTATCGCCATTTTTTTTTCAAATTGTGCGCGAAAGAACCGAAACCAAAACGAACCGAAACCGGTCTCCAAAATCGGTCTTACGAATCGACAAAACCGGTCCAAAACCGAACCAGTTTGGAACCGAAACCGGTTCGGCCAGGAACCAGTACTGTAGCGAACCGGCTTGGAACCGAAACCGGTTCGGCAAAAAAAACCAGTTTGCTCACGTCTAAGTTGAGAATGTTATGGACTAAAGCTCACATGGGCCTATCCTCTACAATACAAGCCCAAATATAGAATAGTTTACCTCTCCGACTCCATTCTATATGTTAGTCATGTCTCTATGACTATGACTCCATTCAGTCATGTTTGGTTCGGTCCAAATGTTTTCATTTTTATTATTCTTTTTCTATATAAGGAAAGTTTAAAATCAATTGGTAAACACCAATTCTAATGTCTAACCTACTTAGACAAGCTAATGTATAACCTACTTATGTATAATAGTATATGAAGAGATATGTACCCGTGTGTGCGCACGGCCCCACACTCACACACACGTCAACGCAGTAATATGACGTGGAATTCTAGAAGCTGGCGCACGCTACCTAGTACAGGACAGGTGTCACCCGACAATGACAAGGACACATAGCCAATCAGAGGCGTCCATTCCCTGCTCCATGATCTCCTGTAGGTACGAGATACAGAAAAGACAGAAAGGAAAATCACAAGACATGTGGACCAATCACGAAGCGATAGCGCAAATGACAACAACGACTGTATTCGGACAAGCCAGCTATCATTCTCCCTACGACCAATCACAGACTACCTCAGGAGTCTATAAATACCTCTCTTCGTCACAGAAGGAAGGGATCCAGTCCGCGATAGAGAATTCGTCATATAGCTGTGAAGGATAGATTATAGTCGAAACTCTGTAACGATTTTATATAAAGTCTTGTATTTGTCCTACTATCTATCAATAAGAATCATATTTTATTTGTGCTCACATGCATGTGCTATTATACATAGATCGTTAGATTGGTGTTTCTTCATTGGCGCCATCCGTCTTTTGAGCATTCAAGAACAACAAACTTAAAAACTTCTATCTCTCTAAAAACCAGCTATGAGTTCTTTACCTGCAACACCGAATCTCACTGGAGGTACATCAGGCACCGGCGTTGCTCAGGCAAACGCCGGCCAGCCTAATGATGCCACAGACGAGCAGTTTAACGTCACAGATGCCGGTCATACTCCGTCCTCCAGGACCAGACAGACCCCATCTTTCCACTTCACTACAGATAATCTTCAGGCTTCCCCACTTGGTCGTACAACGCCGATGGTTAGTCCGGAGGTATGGTACGCCCAGCAAAAGGAAGCCCTGAAGCAAGCATTTATACAGAAACTAAAAGAACAACAGCTAAGGGAGGCATCCCGCGCGCTGTCCTCCAGCGAAGGAAGGCCTGTCACAATATCGGAGGGGCCAACCAAGGCTGCGGGACATGATGGCGGGAGCAATCAGGTGACTGATCCCACCTAGAAGGAAGACTCCGACGAGTCTCAAAGCCGTTTCCACTGTGACACAAGCCAGTTCTTAACCAACACTGTTGATCGAGCACACTTGATGTCCGGTGAGGACGACCTCACACAACCATACTATCCTCCCTCTTTCAGTGAGAAGTCAAAATTCACACCGCGCATAGCACTCGCTACGCTGCCCCCAAGAACGAAAATATCAAGCACTTTGGGAAAATTCGATGGCACAGGTGACCCTGACGACCATTTGAGAAGCTTCAAAATCGCTGGAAAGTGCGCGAGGTGGAGCCTGCCCGCGTGGTGTCACATGTTCGCGCAGACGCTCATGGGCACTGCGCGAGTATGGTTCGATAGCCTACCAAATGGCAAGATAGATAACTTGAAAGAACTTACTGATAAGTTCTCCGACCACTTCAGCCAAAACAAAAGAATAGATAGCGACTCTACAGACATCTTGCAAGTCAAGAGACGCGACAATGAATCCATCAAAGATTACATTACCAGGTTCAACCGCGAAGCCCTCCAGATCGGTCCAATTGGTTTCGAACTCATGAAAGCAGCTTTCACACAAGGAGTCCGGTGCGATTCACTTATCCGCACCCTGGCAGGATGTACTGGAATTTCAAACACCTGGGAAGAAATAATGCGAGGCGCTAAAACCTATGCAAAAACTGAGCGAGAGCTATCAGTCTGGAGCAGAATCCAAGCGCCCCAGTACACGGACACACAGGCACAAGCCGCACGCAACCACAACAATAGACATGAAAGGAAAGGCCGAAGTTCCGTATGGACCAGGCTCCAAGGAGCCACCCAGACAGCAAGCAAGCCCGCAAAAGTACCAGAGTACAAACATAACACGTCACTGGCTCAAAGGTCAGGAAAAAGAAGCCACAACAACTGGACTCCACTGATGAAAACGCCATCACAAGTCCTGGCCACAGAGAACATCGACTTCCCAGAACCAAAAGTCATAAAAAGAAGAGAAGGCTTAGATCACAACAAGTTATGCGCCTATCATCAAGACATAGGTCATGACACCGACAAATGTTACCAACTGAGACAAGCCATCGAAGACGCCTTAAAATCCGGCAAGCTTGGCCAGTTGTTGCAAAATGTAGAACGCAAACAAGCGGCGGGACCACCGCCGAAAAAGATCAAAAACGTAAGCATGATGATACACATGGGGGCACGCCGACAACAAAAACGCAAACCTGATAACACCGCGGAGTGGAAGGAACAACAAGTTTGTTTCCCTGTAGTCAAGGGTGGACCTTCCTCCACACGCGCAATTATAGTCAAGGCTATCTTCAATCATTATCGCACCACCCGAGCATTTATGGATACAGGAAGTAATTCCGACATCATGTACGACCAATGCTTCGACCTGTAGGATGACGAAGACAAACGGCGCCTACGCCCCATCAACTCTCCGATTATGGAATTTTCAAACGAAGTTGTAACCCCACTGGGGGGGATATCTTTTCCCCTCACCTTGGGGGCACACGGGCGTTCCAGAACTGAAGAGGTAACTTTCCTCGTCATCCCAACGAAATCCAAGCATGACGTCATTTTGGGATGAGACTCTATGGCAGCATACAATATGGTTACTTCAACAGTCCACGGGGCCATAGGTTCCCCCCCCCCTCAAACGGGGTAGCAATCGTATGGGCCAATAGGGAATGCGCCATGACCACGGAGCCTCACCCAGCAAAAATGCTAAGGCCATGCCCACGAGTAGAGCCAGAAAAGTAGATCCTCAACCCAAAATTCCCAGAGCAAACCATCACTTTGGAACCAGCGATCTCTAAGAACATCAGAGACCATCTCAAGAAGCTCCTTAGAAGAAACATGGACGTCTTCGCGTGGCAACCATCAGACATGATCGGGGTCCCGCGCGAACTCGCCCAACACAAGTTAAACACCTACTGCTCGGTTGAACCCATCGCGCAGAAGCATGGGCGCGGAGAAAACAGAAGTTATGAATGAGCAAGTAAATGAGTTGCTGAAAGCCGGCATCCTAAGAGAAACAAGGTACCAAACCTGGGTAGCAAACCCAGTAATGGTCAAGAAAAGAAACGGCAGCTGGAGGATGTGTGTGGATTACACAGACCTCAACAAATCCTGCCCAAAAGACTGCTACCCTCTCCCTAAAATCGACCAAAAATCGACTCACTAACGCCCTTCAGATTCAAATGTTTTTTGGATGCCTACAAAGGATACCACCAAATTCAAATGGCGTTAGAGGACGAGGATAAAACAGCTTTTCGTGCCGACAAGGGAGTTTTTTGCTATACTAAGATGCCATTCGGCCTAAAGAATGCAGGCGCCACGTACCAGAGGTTGATGGACCGCGCATTCGCAAAACAGATCGGTAAAAACCTTGAAGTCTATGTGGATGACTTAGTCATCAATAGTAAAGAAGAAGACCAAATGCTAAAAGACATAGAAGAAACCTTCAAGCACCTGAAAGAAATACACATGAAACTGAATCCAAGCAAGTGCGCATTCGGGATGGAAGAGGGGAAGTTCCTGGGCGTCGTGGTCACTAAAGATGGGTTCCGACCAAACCCAGAAAAAATTCAAGCCATAGCGCAAATGCCCTCCCCATCCACACTAAAATAAGTGCAAACGCTGAATGGGCGTCTGGTGGCAATCAACCGCTTCCTATCACATCACGCGAGCAAATCTATCCCATTCATCGAAACATTAAAAAACTGTCTGAAAAAGAACCAATTCAAATGGACCGCCGAGGCAGAAAGAGCATTTCAAGAGATGAAAGAATGTCTGATGGACCTCCCAACACTTACCGCACCACTCCCAAGATAGCCGTTGACAATATACCTCTGTGCCACGGAAAAGGCAGTAAGCGCGGTGCTAATGGTCGACAGGAAACTGGTACAGACGCCCATCTATTACATCAGCAGAGTCCTGACAGACGCAGAGACAAGGTACACAACCATGGAAAAGTTAGTGCTGGCCCTTGTCCATGCCTCACGAAGATTGCGCAGATATTTTCAAGGCCACTCCATCAACGTGCTGAGTGACTACAAGCTGAACAACGTCCTGTCCAAGCCAGAGGTCTTGGGGAGGCTCACAAAGTGGGCTATCGAGCTAGGCGAGCACACCATCGCATATAAAACTCGTCCAGCCATCAAAGGCCAAGTCCTAGCCGATTTCATAGCTGAAGTACCACAGGAAAAAATTGAAGAATGCAAATTAGAGCAAGAACCACAACCGACGTGTGATGAGAAAGCCATCTGGAACCTCTACACAGACGGAGCATCAAATGAAAATGGCGCAGGGGCCGGGGTTAGACTCGTTAGCCCTGAAGGAAAAGAATTCACTTATGCAATCAGGCTTGAATTCAAAACCACTAACAACGAAGCGGAGTACGAAGCCTTCCTCGCTGGGCTACGAATTGCGCAGAAGTTGGGCGCAAAACATGTGTTCGCGCTTGTCGATTCAATGTTAGTGGCAGGCCACGTCACAGGGAAATACGAAGCAGAGGAACCATCCATGATCATGTATCTTCAACGAGCAAAAGAGCTCATGAGCAACTTCCCCAGCTGTACGATCGACCACATCAGTTGCAGTCAAAACAAGCCGGCGGACGCTCTAAGCAAGATGGCATCTACAAGCTTTGGCCATCTAGCAAAAGAGGTTCTGGTTGAAATTCTGAACGAACTGTCTGTTCCACCTAAGGAAGTTCATGTCATCCAAACGGGTGTTGACAGCTGGATGACCCCAATAGTCTCTTACCTCACTACAGGCGCACTGCCAGAGCCACACGCAGAAGCCAAGAAGATACAACACAAAGCCCTACAGTACCAAATGCAAGACGGAGTGCTATATCAAAAGTCCTACTTGGGGCCATTGCTCAAATGTGTAGACGCGGTCGATGCAAACTACCTGGTGCGAGAAATACATGAAGGAATTTGTGGGATACATGCAGGGCCACACATGGTAGTAGCTAAAATCATGAATGCAGGATACTACTGGCCGGGCAAGCACCTTGACGCACTAAAAATCATCCGCAAATGCGATTCCTGCCAACGCCATGCGCCTAACACGATGCGCCCTAAAAATGACTTGATTCCAGTAAGCTCCGCATGGCCATTTCAGAAGTGGGCCATTGATATTGTAGGACCTTTCCCAATGACAACTGGAAAGAGACGATACCTGATAGTCGCAATCGACTACTTCATGAAGTGGGTAGAAGCTAAGCCACTCGCTGAAATCACAGCCAACCATGTGAAGAAGTTTATTTAGGAATTCATCATCTGCCGTTTCAGGTTGCCCATGACAATCGTCACTGACAATGGGACCCAATTCGCAGATAAAAGGGTTGTTAAAATGGTATGCAGACCTACATATTGTTGGTGATTGTCTGTCGCGCGTCGTTGGCGGGTGAGTATTTACCTTCGTCCGTTGGTCCTGAAATGCGTGACCAGACGGACTGTTTGCCTTTGTTTCTGCTGGAGTTGTTAGTTTGGTTGTAGCCGCGCTGCTGCTTGATGGAGCGCTCTGAGGATGCATATATTTTGGAGGCTTTGATGACTTCTTCCCAGGAATCTGGAATGCCCGTTTTTCCGGATAATGTTTTCATCAAATCCTCGCTGCGTACTCCATTAATGAAGCCTACGCGCATGAGCTCTTCTCCGCAGCCGATTTGTAGCGCCTCCTTGTTGTAGCGCACAATGAAGTCTTCTATTGATTCATTGTCTGTGCGCTGACATAGGAGGATGTGGGCCTTATCTCGTTTGTGTCGCATGAGATGGGAGAAGTGATCTTTGAACTTCTAGATAAGGTCATCGAAGTCTAGGATGCCTCCTACCGGAAGGTTGTCAAACCAAACTCTGGCAGCGCCTGTAAGGGTTTGCGCGAACAGGTGGCACCAGACTTGTACAGGCCAGAGGACTGTGGTTCCAGCGCACTCGAAGTCGTCTAAGTGATCAGTAGGGTCTCGCAGGCCATCGTACCTGCCGATGCTGCTTGGGAGTTTTGCCTGTTTTTCTATAGGTGCGGTGGCTATTCGCTGACAAAATTTGGAGCTGAGAGCGAACAACTTGGGCCTGTATGGCTTGTTTAAGTCGTCGTCTTCCTTCTTGTGTGATGACGCCGATTGATTTTTTGTCAGTTTTCGCCTTTTGGATTTTGAGATTTTTGTTGTGTTTGAGTCGCTGGTTGGCTGATAGCCATCAGACTCTGATGCGGAGTCTGCTAGGTCCTGATCGCGTGTGTTCTTACTGCGATCTCCACCCCGAGACTTGGGACGTGTGGCTTGCTTTTCTTTCCCCTTTCGGTTGTATTTAGCCGATGGGGAAGCCTTGCTTTTGGACTTGTCGGTTTGGAGTTTTGCCAATATGTTTTGATAGATCTTGGTATTTTTGAGCTGTCTGCGAAAAAGTCACTCGTCGGGGTCCACCGGTGCAGTGGGTATGTCAGATTCAGATGAGTCTGAAAAAGAAACCGCACGGGGCGGTGTTTCTTCCCTTGTGGCTGCTTGTGTCATGCCCTTGTCAGGAGTTTGGAGCATTCACGTTCTGGTAGTCTGAATGACTGCAAAAGGGGTTGCTCCTGTGGCTCCGACAGGGGTTAGGTCAGCCATTTGGTGAGCTTAATGGATGTAGTTTTGAAAGTTTTTAGTTCTTTCAGCCGACACGGATGGCGCCAATGAAGAAACAACGAGTATAATGGAGTGATAGGTGTGGGGTGCAATGACTCGTGTTCGCTGGAAGGTATAATCCTTTGCTCACGACGATGGTTAATCTATGGTTATGTGCACAAACGACAAGCAGAATAATATAGTAGACGAGGATATAAGTGGTTCGGTCTTGTGAGACCTACGTCCACTGAAAAGGATGATCTTTATTGATAAAGGATACAAGTAATGATACAAGTGTATTGATTCTAATTGGTGGATTCACTATGTTAAGAAGGAGGCTAAGTCCTCCTTTTATAGGAGGTGCGTGGGCCTGGGGTCATCGGGCCCACTTTGATTGTCAATGGGCTTGGGCCTGAGGCCCGAGCCGGTTGCTTATGTGCCCATTTAGTTGGATCTCCATCCTTAGTTAGGTAAAGTGATCCAAGTTGAGGAGGGCTGCTCTTGATTGGGCCACGTGGCGCTTCGTGGTTGGCCGGCTGGGCGGTGCCCTGCCATTGGTACACGTGGCGCACTGTGGCTGGTTCAGCAGAGGGGACTCCTTTTCCTCTGATGTCAGATGGTGTCAGGCGGCTGGCCAGTTGTCAGCTGACACCAGATGGGAGGTGGCAAGTTGGGCTCCAGGGGGGATGTACCCAGGCGCTGTCAACTGGTGCTTCTGCGCGGAGTGAGCAGTGCCTTTGGCGCTGCTGTGTTATCTTCTTAGGTGTGTTGTTTTAGGCGGAGGATCTGGATAATGGGTAGGGTGCGCCTGAGAGCGCTAGGGAAAAGTACCCTACCCCTTCACATATAGTAAGTTGAAAAAGGTATATAATTCAAGTGCAAGCTACAGTGCAAATATGTAAACTATGTATCATACAAATGAGCGAAATCAACCCTGTGACTGTATAATGTACTAATGAACGGCGGTGTACTTATCCAATAAATGGATAAAAACTTAACAATGACCACGGATTCTCCGATGAAAAAGGTGGAGAATCAACCTAGGCGGGTTGTCAATCCAATAGCGCTATCCAATGTTATGGTCGGCTTGTACCATGTTAATGATTTCACTAAGTACAAATGTATTCTACATGTATTGTTTAAGCATAAAGCACGTTGTAAGCAATGCACATAGTACTAGAATTGTATTGTGAAAATGTAAACTTGTATTTGTAATTTCTAATAGTGTACATGTAACACCCTAAAAATGAATAAAAGCAAAAAGGGGATATGAAGTACTCACATTTCGCGTAAATAACTTAAACTCTACCGAACAACGTGATTTGAATTGAGATTATCCCAAAGGATTAACCTAAAGAATTTGATAATGTGTAAGGAGAATAATTTTAGGTTACATGTATTTCTAGGGTTCCTAATTTGGGGATATGCAATTGTTTAATTATTAATTAAGTAAATTGTTAATAAGTGAGAGAAATTCGGTAAATAATTTAAATAAAAGATTATTGTAGGTTTTTGATTTAGAATGATCATATTATAGAGTTTTAAGTATAAAAATAATTTTTATAAAATTATTTCCTCAAGAATTAAATATTTAATATATTTATTCTTATTTGTCAAAGATATGATTTTAATATCTAAAAATATTAAAATTAAAGAAAATTCAAATTAAAATTTATATTTCTGTTCTATATGAACAGAAATAATTTATGTAAAATTTTGGGATACAAATATGGAAAAATAAATTTATTATGATTTATTTATGGTTTAAAATAACAAAAATTAATTAAAAATATAAAACGAACGATTTTTCTGGAATAAAAATTATTTCTGAAATGTTTATTGTCATACAAGTTTAGAATAATTTTTGTGGAATTTTATAAAGTCGTTTTGATATTTTTATAGAATTTTATAATTATAATTGAATAAACTTGTAATATTTATTATATATAATAAATAAATAATTTTTGAAATACTAAAAGTTGGATATTAAACTTTATCATAAGAATAACTCAAAATAATTTTTATAAAATTTTTAAGCCATGATTAGTATTTAAAATCTATTTTTAAAGATAACATTGAATATATAAGTATAAAAGAGTTTAAAAAAAATAAAAAAAAGGTTGCATGTGCCCAGACTCGAACCCGAGTCTCTGGGCGGTTCATCTTTTATGCAACAAAGGGGAACACCAGCTGATCTACTGATCAGTTGGTGATAGGATTCATTCGTTTTTATATTTAATAACTTGTCTGCAGATGAATTTATCCCCAATTCTTTACTTTATAAACCCTAGATTTCTAAATACTGCAATTAGCGATCAATAGCCCCTGAATCTTTGGGGCTATTATTTGTAATGTGCCGATTAACATAACCCACAAAAAAATGGACTTACAATGCGATTAAAGGTGTGAACGAGCGGGTCAACGAACACGACAAAAAGACTCAAAATTTGCAGATTTAAGAGGTGTTTTAGGATGAATTGAGTATGGGGGTTTGTTTTTCGGTGCATTGAGCTTGAATGGGAGGTATCAATTTATACTAATTCCACGATTTCATAAATTTAGAAGTTTTGACCCACATTGATTATAATACGCGTAATTGGTATAAAATTGATATGTTTTAACTGTGATTTGGCGTGGGGAATACTCTAGGGTGTCGGTGGGATCATTACCATAAACGAATTGAAACAAAAACACGGATTGAAGTGTTAATTTGGTATGATTGGCTCTCAGTTTGACTTTTCCCAAGTCAACTGTATGTTTCCAGCAATCTTTAAATGTAAATCGCGTAGGATATGGAACAGGTATAACATCTAGCTCAACTGGTTGTGTTGTGTTAAGTAAAGCATTGAACCGGTTTGGGCGCGGGTTCGAACCCCGGCCCAAACATTTATTTTTTTGGCATTTAATTCATAACTATAATGTTATTTTTTGTATACGGTATGATTATACGTGTCCAAAATCATCACAAAACATTTTTTTAGAACACACTAGAAGGGTTTAATGTGACGTTTTATTAATCAATGTCTCGAACGTACATAGAACAATACGAAATGTTAAAATAAATACGAAAAGTGACGGATGTCACAGCATCCCCTACTTTTAGAAATTTCGTCCCGAAATTCCTTCAAGTGGTAGTCTCTGGAAAAATATGAGGATACTTAGACATCATTTGGTCCTCACGCTCCCAAGTAAACTCTGGGCCTCGTTTGGACTCCCAACGAACTTTGACAATTGGAATTCGGCTTCGCTTAAGTGTCTTGACATCTTGATCCATAATCTCCACAGGTTTTTCTATGAAGCGCATCGACTCGTCAATCTGGATATCCTCTAAAGGAACATGGAGGTTATCTTCAGCCAAACACTTCTTAAGATTAGAAACGTGAAACGTTGGACGGACATTGCTGAGCTCTGGTGGTAAATCGAGCTTGTAAGCCACCTTCCCAATTCGCTCAAGGATCTTAAAAGGGCCTACGAACCGAGGTGCAAGTTTCCCTTTCTTTCCAAATCAGAATATACCCTTCAAGGTGAAACCTTGAGAAGTACCATGTCTCCGACTTGAAATTCTAGAGGCTTGCGTCTTTGATCGGCATAACTTTTCTGTCTACTTCGAGCAACTTGCAAATTCTCACGAATGCGAAGAATTTTGTCTGTCGTTTCCTGTATTAGCTCAGGACCGGTGATTTGTGTTTCGCCAACCTCGCTCCAACAAACAGGGGAACGACATTTGTGACCATAAAGTGCCTCAAATGGTGCCATGTTAATACTGGAATGGTAGCTGTTATTATACGAGAACTCAACCAAAGGTAAGTGTGTGTCCCAATTGCCACCAAAGTCGATGATGCACGCTCTAAGCATATCCTCCAATGTTTGGATGGTTCGTTCAGTTTGACCATCCGTTTGTGGGTGATAGGCCGTGCTGAGTTTCAGTTGGGTACCAAGTGCGGATTGAAATGTTTGCCAAAAGCGAGAAGTAAACCAACTATCACGATCGGAAATAATGTCCAGAGGAATACCATGACGACTGACAATCTCATTGATATAGATTTTAGCCAGTTTCTCAGTTGTGTAGGTCTCACGAATGGGTAGAAAGTGAGCAGATTTGGTCAATCGATCGACGATGACCCAGATACTGTCATGCCCACGAGTGGTGCGTGGAAGTTTCGTAATGAAGTCCATAGCAATGTTCTCCCACTTCCACACTGGAATTTCTGGCTGCACAAGTAAACCAGATGGACGTTGGTGCTCAGCTTTGACTTTGGAGCAAGTAAGGCATTTAGCCACATAAAGAGCTATGTCCTTTTTCATACCGGGCCACCAACAAGGTACACAGATCCTGATACATCTTATCTGCACCAGGGTGAATGGAGTAACGAGACTTATGAGACTCGTCCATGAGGAAAGTACGCAGATTGTCACGATCAGGAATCCAAAGACGATTCATGAAGTAAAGTAAACCGTGTTTGGTTTCCAACTGGTTTTCGGCTCCACACGACATTTCATCGTACATGTTTCCTTCAGCAACAGAGACATGTTGGGCTTCAATGATGCGGATTTTGATATCAGACTGGACCTGGGCACAATAAAGCTGGGCATGATCTTTACGACTGAGGGCATCGGCTACAACATTCGCCTTTCCAGGATGGTAGCGAATCTTGCAGTCGTAGTCGTTTAACAACTCGACCCATCGTCGTTGACGTATATTTAGATCTTTCAGGTTGAAAATGTGTTGAAGGCTCTTGTGGTCAGTGAAAATCACACATTTTGTACCATATAAATAGTGCCTCCAAATCTTAAGTGCGAAAACGACCGCTCCGAGTTCAAGATCATGGGTAGAGGCATCGCAATAAACCACGAAATCCTCATTGTCGTCAGGTAAAGTGAGGATTGGAGCATCACACAGTTTCCGCTTCAATGTTTGGAATGCTTCTTCTTGACTGGGTCCCTATACATATGGCTTGTCTTTATGGGTTAAATAAGTGACAGGTAAGGCAATCTTGGAGAAGTTGAGAACGAAACGACGATAATAACCCGCTAGTCCAAGGAAAGAACGAACTTCAGTGGGAGACTTAGGCGTAACCCAACTTTTAACGGCCTCAATCTTAGCTGGGTCCACATGTATTCCCTTATCACTGATAATGTGTCCCAAAAATTGAACCTCCTTAAGCCAAAATTCACACTTGGAAAATTTGGCATACAGTTGTTCATTTTCAAAAGACTTAAAATTTGTCTAAGGTGTTGTTCATGAGCTGATTTGGTTTTGGAGTAAATGAGTATATCATCAATGAAAACGATTACGAATTTATCCAAGAAGGGTTTGCACACACGATTCATGAGATCCATGAAGACAGCGGGTGCATTGGTTAGTCCAAAAGGCATAACCATGAATTCATAATGACCATAGCGTGTACGAAAAGCTGTCTTTGGAATATCGTCTTCATGAACTCGAAGTTGGTGATATCCAGAACGAAGATCGATCTTTGAGAAGCAAGTCGAACCTTGAAGTTGATCAAAAAGATCATCAATGCGGGGTAATGGATAACGGTTTTTAATGGTGAGTTTGTTAAGCTCCCGATAATCAATACACATTCGGAAAGATCTATCCTTCTTCTTTACAAATAAGACTAGAGCTCCCCAAGGTGATGAACTGGGACGAATGAAGCCCTTGTCTGCCAACTCTTGAAGTTGACTCGCAAGTTCTTGCATCTCAGAAGGTGCAAGGCGATATGGAGATTTTGCAACGGGTGTGGCACCAGGTACAAGGTCAATTCGAAATTCAACACGACGCACCGGTGGGAGTCCAGGTAAGTCATCAGGAAAGACTTCTGGAAATTCACGAACAACAGGAACATCTTGGATACTCTTGTCTTTATCTTTCTTTTCCACGACATGGGCCAAGAAAGCCACGTATTTCTTATGTAGATATTTTTGTGCTTGAGTGCAAGACATGAGTTTAAGACCACTGGATGGTTTTTTCACCATAAACCCGTAAAAAGTCACCCGATGTGAGAGGAAGTCGAATAAATTTTTCAAAGCAGACAACTTCAGCATGGTGTTTAGAAAGCCAATCCATACCCACGATGACATCAAAACTACCCAATTTCATGGGTATGAGATCAATGGAGAAATCATGCTCGTTGAGACTAAGAGTACAACCCTGAATGATGGAATCGATTGAGATGGGGTTTCCATCCGCGACCTCGACAGTGAAAGGCGCTCCTAATCTAGAGCGAGTGTGAGATAGTAAAGGTTCGAATGCTAATGACACAAAACTTTTATCCACACCAGTATCAAATAAAATCGAAGCAAAATGACCATCAAGTAAAAACGTACCATTCACCACATCATTTGTTTCCTGGGCTTCTGTTGCATTGATATTGAAAGCCCTACCATGAGCCACTGGGTTTGTTGTACGGTTTGCTGGGACAAGAGCTGGACACTGATTTCTGAGGTGGTTTGGATCACCACAATTGAAACAGGCTCGACCATATGTTATGGGTTGTGGGTTTTGGCGAGCTGGTTGAGGGTTGGCTGGCTGAGGGTTAACTGGTTGAGAGTTGATTGGTTGAGGTCTAAACACTAAACGACATGTGGTAGCTACATGACCATACCTACCATAGGTGGTACAGTGGCGACAAGGAAAGTTTGAGGGGTGATGGTACTGACAGGTAGCACATTTGGGTAAGTTTCCCTCCATAAACTTTCTTGACAGGAGGAGCCTGGTGTAAGGTCCTAAACCAATTTACAGAAACTTGCAGCGGAAAAGCCAACCGAAAAATTCTTTTCTTTAATAACAACCTTGAACGTTTAGAAACCGATTCTAATATGTATTTTTGGTGTTACATCTTAAAATATTTCTTAATACATTCTACGTGACTCCTCTCCATTTGATTATGTGACCGTGACCACGTACAATCTGCCTCCTCGCTCGATCTCCATCCTTTCCTTACTTCTCAAGATAGACAAGACATCCTGCATTCACCACAAAACCATTTCGTTAGTTCAATAGGTAACCTCATGTAATCTACTCATGACGCGGAAGTAACATCCAACAATACTCTGTGATCCTGTCCAACAGCCTTCATTCGAGTTCGGGTGGGTTACCCCGATCCGAACCTCCACGTCTCCTGCAATCATACGTACATACCTACGTTTCCTATCATTCACATAACAAAGGTTAATAACCCCACAATGCGTACAACATACACTTCCCGTCCATATAATTTCACAATACATACAAGCATACACTTCCTTCATATAATTCTACAGTACATACAAGCATACACTTTGTATAATTCTACAATACATACAAGCATACAACTCCTTCATATAATACCACCATACATACAATCATACAAGTCCTTCATATAACTTACTTGACCCGTCATGTTACTCTTTCTTCGCTAATCTCTACGACAAATATGACGTTCCAGCCCTATACTCAATCTACTCATAATTACCAACCCTTACATGCATGAAACTCTCTCTCAAACCCGAGCATGTGTACCCATATGTACAGCACATTCTCAATCTACTTAATCATGACAATCTACTTAGCGTATTTGATACCATCGAGCAACGTATCAATTAAACTACACGCACTTGTATCATTCTGTACTATGATCATATTACAAAACTAACATTAGTATTACATGCTACACCCTTACATAGCCTTACACAAGGTCCAACAATATTAATTATTGCGTTAAACGCTATTACGAGTCGCGTACGTAAGCGAAACATCAACATACGATAGAATAAACTAAAAAAAAATATAAATTTCCAGGTCCCACCGTAACCTTACGGTGGCCACCGTAAGGTTACGGTGGACCACAAAACCCAACGGTGGTATCCCCTCTGCCCTACGGTGGGGAAAAACATTGCAGGGGCCACCGTAAGGGAACGGTGCCACCGTACCCTTACGGTGGACTCTGCACATTCCCATTTTGTTTCTCCTTTCCACCCCTTCTAGACCCATCCACGCCGATCCATTCGAAGCCACGTTTATTCCATTATAAACTCCAATTCAAGCCTTAACCTCGTTATTTACGTTCCATCATCTCACGGTCCTCATACTACTTACAAACACATATACATGTTAAGATTCATTATCCTAAGTGGAATAAGAACCACTTACCTTATGTCCTCCAAGTTGATGCTTGCTACTTGCCTCCACTTGACCCATTAGCCACTCATGCTTGAGCCCATGTTGCCTACGCATTCATGTTATCATTCCCACCATTCCGTTAGCATACACAACCTTGCATACTATCAGTCATATTACATTTACTTGTTCCCATGACTTTCATTGGTCAATTACTAATATGCATATCACATAATTAACTACCACATTGTTTATCAATCAAGCAATCCAACATATCATCATGTATGACACCTAGATAATCTAACATATATCACATGATTTCCTTAATCCCATAATCATGTTAGGAAGCATAACCATGTTAGTCATACATTGTTGACTTTCTCAGAAAGTCAACTTCCAACTATACAAACTTCCTACTTAGAACATATGTCCATATTGATGACTAGATCATATGAAACACACCATAACATCATATTCCTATCTCATTAACATGCAAGATTATTTATCATTCCAATCATAGTATTTAAGCATTAGTGTACACATTACTAATGCATACTTCTTACCATATCATACAATCAACCAAGTCCCCACATGATTACTCTTTAAGACGAAACCCTTATGTTAATCCTACTATCAATTGCACCAATTATCACATTACTTTCATACTTGTCGAGTCTTGCATACAAATTTACACATGTTAGACTCATCTAAGCATTTCGTCAAACACTTGGTGTGCATACAACCTTTAAAACACAATGTACAAGCATTTCATGCCTACTTTCATAGCTCATAAAATCTATCATCGCGTTTCATCCCCACTTCAATTACCCTTCATTCTACAACATTAAACATAACAAAACCTCACTTTCTTTCCAATCTATTAACCAATTTAACTAAGAATGACCATGGGTTATACTAATAGCAACATCCACTTTCCACTCTACACATATCCTTCAATTTATTAAATTTTATACAATTAACACATATACAACTTTCAATCATTCATAAATTGCCACATACATGTCACCAACTACACATTATTCTTACTATTACATGGGTTTACCCCTACCAAAGCCAATATCAAAGCTCTAATGGAAACCCAATATCATCATCACAAATAAGCAACTCCTAGTGATTAGCTCATCTCTAAACCATTAGAGATGGTCAATACCACTTACAATCAAGCCATAATACGAATTTAACATGTTTTCCTCAAAACCCACATGTGGGGTTCGAACCCTACACGAATTATACATCAAATTCTACCAAACAAGAGGTACCTTTAGGTTCAATCGACCATAAACGGCCCTTTTCTGGTTAATGCATCAAATTCCCCTTTGAATCCTTGCTAGATTGAGTTGGTAGTTGGACTAGGGTTGGAGCCCCTTGCTTCATCCTGATAATCGACCAAAACACACACAAGTGTGTGTGTTTTTGGTGTTTGCCCCATTATTAATAATAATAACATGGACTTTGGGTATTTGGCAATTTCCACCCTCCAACTTATAGTCCGTTGACCCAATATCATTTTATTAATCCCGCCTATCAACGTTTTTAAATGAAGCGGGTTTTCGGGGCGTTACACCTGGACCATTGGAGCCTGGGTTACTGGGGCTACAACGGCATAGTTTTTACTTCTAAACTTCTGCTTCCTAGAGTTGGAACCGGTATTGTCTACAGCGACTCTTGATGATTCAGTAGTAGGGGTGGGGGTCTTCTCAGCTGGTTTCTTAGTTCCTTTCCTAACCAGATTTCCCTTTTTCACGTGCTTGTCAGTCAAGGAGGCTGCAAGCTGGATGGCTTCTTCCACCGTAGTGGGTTTGCTTCCAGTGATTACGTCTTGAATTAGGTCAGGTAATCCCTCGATATATTTTTCGATTGCTCGAGAGACCGGGGTAACCATGTGTGGAACCAATATGCTGAGTTCGTGATATCGAGTGTTGTACGCAAGATTTTCACCACTGTCTTGTTTCAACCCATGGAACTCTTCCTCCAGTTTCCTAATTTCGTTCCTAGGGCAGAATTTGGTGATCATGAGTTCCTTAACCTCAGCCCAAGACAAGGATAAAGCAACATCAGCGCCCCGATTGCGCTTTTCGCCATTCCACCAAGTTAGCGCGCCCTTTTGAAGGACACTGGTAGCATAGAGAACACGGAGTTCATCAGGACACTCGCTGTTCACAAAGGTGCTCTCCATACTTTCAAACCATTGGAGGAGGCCAGTAGCACCCTCCTCACCAGTGAATTTTGTGGGGTTGCAGGAGTTAAAGTGTTTGAAAGTGCACTGAAACTGAGTCGCACCCTCTGTGTTGGTACTGTTACTATTCTGGGTTAACTCACTGACAAGATTTGGGATCACTGCAGCAATTTCCTGAGCGACTGGAGATGTGAGGCGACGTTCAGAAGGTTGTCCAGAAGCACGAACAGTGCGTTGGCTAGCATCACGGAGCATGCGGCGAGCAGACATCTACAAAGCAGCAATTGAATAATCATGAGATTATAAAATGTAAGTGTATGATTGTACAAATGATCATGAAAGTATGAACTTGTAAGCAATATATGAAAATCATGAGATATTGTATATGAAACAAGAGTGTATTTTTGGAAATCTTGCATAAAATGCTTGGATTGCCCTTGTCTAGCTGTAAAGCCCAACAAGAACGTTGACTTTTCAATGGAATTAAACCCAATGGTGATCAATGAAGACATGCTTTAGCCTATAAGTGGATACTCACTCCAGGAATCCCCAGGTAAGCATAACAGGTCCGTTATTGGATTTATGCGCTATGCTTGCCTATGCCAGAAAACCCAGTGTACAGGCATCCACCCTTCCAGATTGCACGTGTTCCTATCACACTCATTAGAGCTCAACAACTTTGAAGGAACAAAATAAGAGTAGGCATTATGCCTAAGAGTGTATTCATGAAAGGTACTGCTCCCGCTCCATGATGATGTAGTCTTTCCACTCCTTGTAGGACACCATCTCTATGCACCATGATGAAAGATGAGGAGAAATGGAGAAGAAGGGAAAGATAGAGGGAGGAAAGTAGAGGGAAATGAGGGGAATGGTAAATTAGGAAATATTGTACCTGAAAGTTGAAGTTTGGTTATAGTCTAGGCCAATTCATCTAATAACCTAGTTCCCTATAACCATGGCTCTGATACCAATCTGTACCACCCCAACCGATGGCGGAATCATCGAGGTGTCACGTAGTGACGATTGTTCAAAAGCACATGGTACTAAAATGTAAATATATTATTGAATAATCCAAATTGTCTTACATGGAAACGAAAAATACAAAGTCTGAATGAAACATAAATATTGAAATAACTTGTTAAAATTCAAGCACTAAAAGTCCCATGCTATAGTACTAGATCAAACTACACCTAAAACATGTACAAAATAGGTTTGGTCAACATAAGAAATGTTGGTGAGCATTCCTAGTTTTAATACATATAGTAAGTTGAAAAAGGTATACAATTCAAGTGCAAGCTACAGTGCAAATATGTAAACTATGTATCATACAAATGAGCGAAATCAACCCTGTGACTGTATAATGTACTAATGAACGGCGGTGTACTTATCCAATAAATGGATAAAAACTTAACAATGACCACGGATTCTCCGATGAAAAAGGGGGAGAATCAACCTAGGCGGGTTGTCAATCCAATAGCGCTATCCAATGTTAAGGTCGGCTTGTACCATGTTAATGATTTCACTAAGTACAAATGTATTCTACATGTATTGTCTAAGCATAAAGCACGTTGTAAGCAATGCACATAGTACTAGAATTGTATTGTGAAAATGTAAACTTGTATTTGTAATTTGTAATAGTGTACATGTAACACCCCAAAAATGAATAAAAGCAAGATAGGAAGTACTCACAGTTCGCGTAAATAACTAGAACTCTACCGAACAACGTGATTTGAATTGAGATTATCCCAAAGGATTAACCTAAAGAATTTGATAATGTGTAAGGAGAATAATTCTAGGTTACATGTATTTCTAGGGTTCCTAATTTGGGGATATGCAATTGTTTAATTATTAATTAAGTAAATTGTTAATAAGTGAGAGAAATTCGGTAAATAATTTAAATAAAAGATTATTGTAGGTTTTTTATTTAGAATGATCATATTATAGAGTTTTAAGTATAAAAATAATTTTTATAAAATTATTTCCTCAAGAATTAAATATTTAATATATTTATTCTTATTTGTCAAAGATATGATTTAATATCTAAAAATATTAAAATTAAAGAAAATTCAAATTAAATTTTATATTTCTGTTCTATATGAACAGAAATAATTTATGTAAAATTTTGGGATAAAAATATTTAAAAATGAATTTATTATGATTTATTTATGGTTTAAAATAACAAAAATTAATTAAAAATATAAAACGAACGATTTTTCTGGAATAAAATTTATTTTTGAAATGTTTACTGCTATACAAGTTTAGAATAATTTTTGTGGAATTTTATAAAGTCGTTTTGATATTTTTATAGAATTTTATAATTATAAATGAATAAAGTTGTAATATTTATTATATATAATAAATAAATAATTTTTGAAAAACTAAAAGTTGGATATTAAACTTTATCATAAGAATAACTCAAAATAATTTTTATAAAATTTTTAAGCCATGATTAGTATTTAAAATCTATTTTTAAAGATAACATTGAATATATAAGTATAAAAGAGTTTAAAAAAATAAAAAAAAAGGTTGCATGGGCCCAGACTCGAACCCGAGTCTCTGGGCGGTTCATGTTTTATGCAACAGAGGGAAACACCAGCTGATCTACTGATCAGTTGGTGATAGGATTCATTCATTTTTATATTTAATAACTTGTCTGCAGATGAATTTATCCCCAATTCGTTACTTATAAACCCTAGATTTCTAAATACTACAATTAGCGATCAATAGCCCCTGAATCTTTGGGGCTATTATTTGTAATGTGCCGATTAACATAACCCACAAAAAAATGGACTTACAATGCGATTAAAGGTGTGAACGAGCGGGTCAACGAACACGACAAAAAGACTCAAAATTTGCAGAATTAAGAGGTGTTTTAGGATGAATTGAGTATGGGGGTTTGTTTTTCGGTGCATTGAGCTTGAATGGGAGGTATCAATTTATACTAATTCCACGATATCATAAATTTAGAAGTTTTGACCCATATTGATTATAATACGCGTAATTGGTATAAAATTGGTATGTTTTAACTGTGATTTGGCGTGAGGAATACTCTAGGGTGTCGGTGGGATCATTACCATAAACGAATTGAAACAAAAACGCGGATTGAAGTGTTAATTTGGTATGATTGGCTCGCAGTTTGACTTTTCCCAAGTCAACTGTATGTTTCCAGCAATCTTTAAATGTAAATCGCGTAGGATATGGAACAGGTATTACATGTAGCTCAGCTGGTTGTGTTGTGATGTGTAAAGCATTGAACCGGTTTGGGTGCGGGTTCGAACCCCGGCCCGAACATTTATTTTTTTGGCATTTAATTCATAACTATAATGTTATTTTTTGTATACGGTATGATTATACGTGTCCAAAATCATCACAAAACATTTTTTAGAACATACTAGAAGGGTTTAATGTGACGTTTTATTAATCAATGTCTCGAACGTACATAGAACAATACGAAATGTTAAAATAAATACGAAAAGTGACGGATGTCACACATATCCAACCAGTGTTCACCTCGGTCGCACACCCACAAGGCAATGGCCAGGTGGAGCGAGCAAACCGAAGTTTGGTGGAAGGCATCAAGTTACGACTAGGCACCAAGGGGAAAGCCTGGGCGGAGGAACTGCCGAGCGTGCTATGAGCTAATCGCACTTTGACAAAAACGAGCACCGGTGAGACTCCATTCAGCCTAACATACGGCTCCGAGGCCATGATACCAGCAGAGATTGAGTGCCCATCAGCAAGAGTCCTCTCAGCGGCCCACACCAACAACGATGAAGAGCTACGCATCAACCTGAACCTAACAGAAGAGCGCTGCGACAGGGCAGCAGGCAGAGAGGCGAACTATAAAAGGCAGTTGGAACGGTACTACAACACCAAAGTCAAGCTCCACACCTTCCGCACAGGAGACTTTGTCTTCAGAAACAACGAAGCCAGCGGCGCAATTCCTCAAGGCAAGCTAACACCTACCTGGGAAGGGTCGTATTGTATCACGGAAGTCCTCAGCAAGGGGGCAAACAAACTATCAACCCTGGATGAAAAACCCATCCCCCGCACATGGAACGCAGCTCAACTTAGAAAATGTTACATGTAGACAACTTCAAAATTGTAATGAAGGCTATTTAGCCATTTAATCGAATGAGAACGATAATTTCTTTGCCTTACAAACCTCTCCTACAAATAACCACTCATAAAGACCAACAAACGTTGCATAAAAAAAGTGCAATGCCCTAAAACTTGACGTTGTATGGTTAAGATACAACGTCCAAAAACAAACAGTTGCATGGCTAAGATGCAACTACTTAAATGCGCAGTACAAAGTACTGGGCACACTAAACGTTTCATAAAAAAGTGCAACGCCCTAAAACTTGACGTTGTATGGTTAAGATAGATACAACGTCCAACAATAAACAGTTGCATGGCTAAGATGCAACTACCTAAACGCGCAGTACAAAGTACTGCGCACACTAAACGTTGCATAAAAAAGTGCAACGCCCTAAAACATGACGTTGTATGGTTAAGATACAACGTCCAAAAACAAACAGTTGCATGGCTAAGATGCAACTACCTAAACGTTGCATAAAAAAGTGCAACCCCCTAAAACTTGACGTTATATGGTTGAGATACAACGTACAAGAACAAAGAGTTGCGATACAGTTAAAATACATTGCCCGACAACTAAAACGGATCGTATTACAAAATACCGAACCCGAAAATATAGTCGCGTGCATCAACTATGAGTCTATACCATGCCGCACATTTAAATATGGAGAGAAACAATAAACATAAATAGCAAATATAGAACCAGCATGTTATATTAAAACTTGGTTTCACAAAGCAAGAGGTTCATCCACATACACAAAAATACTAAAGATGTTTCATATGTTTACAAACAAAAGTAAATACAGTGGCAACAGTCTTCAATCTTTAAACTCTGATGACGCATCGCTGTACTCATCTTCTTCTTCCGAGCCCGACAGATCCAACTTTTCACTAGCTTCAGGCTGATCACCTGAGGGCGCATCCACCTTCGCCGCCCTCCTAAGAGCATACTCGCGCCGCGTATGCACGAGGCCCTGCTTGTCAAACAACTGCCTCAACTCATAACATGACGGGCGGTCTCGGTGGCTAGCAACAAAATCCACTAGTTCGTACTTTAACTGGTCGAACTCCGCAGCCTTCTTAGCAAGCACAGCATCAAGATCTCGACCGTGCAACACGAACTGCTCTGGGGTCTTGCCATCTTTGGCATATTGATAGCCTTCCAAAAACCACGCCTTACGTCCCACAAGTTTTGCAGCAGCGTTCACTGCCGCCACAGCCTGGCGCGTCTCATCACAATTCTTAACATAATAAGCAACCTATGCGAACAACAAAAGGAAACCTTAGTACAAAAAACAAAACCCACTAAGGGCGCAAACACAAAGGTAAGGGATTCAGACAAACCTCAGGGACACAAGCAGTAAGTAACCACTCGCGATCCTCCTGCGCCAAATGCGCCTCCTCGCGAGCGTCCAACAACTCCCCTTCGAGGTCAGCATTCTGCTACTGCAACAGCAAGTTGTCCTTATCCACCTCCTCCTTCTCAGCCTTCAACTGAACAATCTCAACATCTTTTTCTCTCAACAAGTCACGAGCCTCAAGCAACTTGTTGTAATGTTGCTTCACAAGCCTCTCCAAGCGGGACACCTCTTTGGAAGCTTCCTCGTTTCTCAAGTCAGTTTCAATGATCCGTTTTGCGGCTGCCTCCAACTTGACATTCGTCTTAGCACAAGCAACCTTCCACTGCTGCTCCCTCTCGGATAACTGCCCTTGTAGCTTATCCCGCTCCTCGCGGAAGGTAACAACATCCCACTTGGCACGCTTTAGCTCCTTGTGCATCTGGTCGCGTTCATCAGTCACACGCTTCAAATCCTGGTGAAACTTGTTGCGGTCGTGAGCCATCGACCCCCACTTACGCACAATCTCAGCAGACGTGGACAACATGTTGGCCACACTCATGATGTGATCATCTAACAGATCACCACATGGACGAGTGGCCTGGTGCTCACGCTCCGCAGGAAGAACAAGGTTAGCCAAGAACTGGCGGCAATTCTCCACATCAAGAAAACGGGTGTCAGGAGTCAAGGTCCAGTTCGGCACAAAAATACCAGAAAAACTGCCACCCGGCTCCGTGGTCACCCTTTTCTCATAATCATCATCCACGTTCATCTCGATGCCATGCCCATAACCGTCGCTCACGTCAGGGGGCGAAACCCGCCCAGTACTGGTCTCAACATGTCCTGCGGAGGCGTGCGCAGACGCACGGGCGTGGGTTGGCGTGGAGGGGAAGAAAGTGCAAGTGCATCACTCCGAACCCCAGTCTGGGCAGGCTCATGAATCTCCTGACTTGGAGACTTCTGCTCCTGGGCGGACCAATATTAAAACCTTCAACAAAGGGAGCTGTGGATACACCCCCTTGCGCACCACCACCTAGCAAGTCCGCTACACAAAAAATACGCGAACAATAAGCAGCAATATTTACAACGCACGAAGATAAGAAAAGGGACATATGCACTTTCCCAGCAAGCTGTCCTCTGCGGAATGAACACGTTCATCTAACCTCACTCTTTTCTCAACTAGGGATGTTAAATCTCCCGCAGTCTCTCCGCCCTTAGACCCAGTAAGCTTGGAACGTTTCTTCCTGCAAGGCACGTCATCAGTAACAGGCCCAGTCTCCGTTGCCTCAGCCGACACGGGTTTCGTCACTATCACGTCCCGCACCTCCTCCGTTACTTCACCGTCGACTCCCCTTAAACGAACGCATCTGAAAGTTCAACGTAGCTTCGTTAAATAGGTTGGTAATTTTCAAAATGCTTGTTAACCACTTCGTGGTTCAAAACAAAACAACAATCTTCACCTCCAGCACTCTCCCCAACTCCCCCCAACCATGGTTTGGTGATTCGATGGATGAGATAATCAACATCCTCGGTCTCCTCATCACTATCCTCCACAACGATAACAGGGGACGACCTCGGCTCATTGATGCCTGCGGACGACGAACGCGGAGAGAAAGACGCGGACGAGTCAGAAGACTCGTCACTGGAAATAACAATTAAAGGAAAGCCCGTCAGGATGAACATGTTGACGGGCGAGGGATTAACAAAGAGCGGTGAGGACTCACCTGCTTCAGTTATCAGCAACTGCGGCGGGGCCCTCTCCTGCACCGCCAAATCCAACTGAGGGCGAACCAACGTATCCCACGCCTTCTCCAAGATGTACAGTTCATCATTCGCCAACTCCCTGAATGCAAAGCCCATGTTGTCCCCGCCCAACAGCAAGTCATACAAACTCTCAACATCTAAAAGCAAAGTAAACACAAAGGCAAATCAATGACAATAATGGCTCAAGCGCAAAGAGCAGTGACAACAAAGACAACACCTAACCTTTCCCATCCTCAGTAAGATGCGGGTTGCGACCCTTCACGTCGTACTTCATGCTCATGCCAGCCATCACCAACCTAGTCTCCGGAATCTCACAAAGATCCATTGGATGACTGGTTAAGGTCTTAAACCATTCCTGGTCTTTATAGTCAATCAAGACCACCTTTCCTATCCCCTCAGCAGGATCCAGGCGACCCATCTCTATTGGAACAACCCCCTTGTTAATCCAGAAAATTTTTGGCTTCCATTCCCGGAAGCTCTTCATCCCAGCTCCGGCACATGCAGATACCCCAGCGCGCGGCCTGCAAGAGAGTCAACTCTCCACAAAACTCAGGCTGTAAAAGATATAAAACATGTCCACCAAGGGCTCTATCTTGTGGGCATGGCAACAAAACTCAAAAAACATTAGCCGCGACATCAGACCCGGGTGGATCTGATTAATATGCACACCCACCGCCTGCACGAAGGTACTCAGAAACCTGGTGATGGGAACCCTAAAGTTGCAGTCCCGAAAATAAGAGGCATATAAACCCACCTTCCCAACGGGGGGTTCAAGGATCGTCTTATCAGGAGCAGGTATCTCCACACCAAACAAAGAGGGAAACCCATACTCCCTTCGGAACTTTCTGAACTCATCCTTACCCCAAACCGCTGTAACCTCGTTGGCGTGCGGTGGCCCCTTTTTCGAACCATCATCACCTCTCCTAGAACCCCTACGCTTTTTCTTCGGAATGTTCACAATGTTCTCCATCTGTCAACGTATAAACACCCTTTGGATACTAAAGAACAGTGAGAAAAGTGTGAGAAAAATGATAAACAATTGAGAGAAATTTACTAAATGATTTGGTTAGAGTGTGGAGGAAGATGGATGAAAAAGGGGATTAATTAGGGTGGTTACACGTGCCACTGACGGTTTCAAGGATATAGAACGACGAGCCAATCAAAAAAGTACACGTCACACCAAGAAAGAGAAAAAAGCACTCGAAGCGACAAGGAGGGCCCACCACGTCCCTGACACGGTACAACTGTCAGGGACGCTCCGGTTACTAACCTGTCGTTTCATCTACGCGCCCTGACAGTTTTGATGTGTGCATTAATTACTGACGTGCGCGACTTAACCACTTGCATGACACTGCGCGCCAGTATAAGAAATTACAATAAGAGCACAAAAAGCCCCCCGCATTAACACCTCCTTTCTACTGAGTCCAGCGTCTCGCATGCTATGCATACAACACACTAGATTAGGGGGACTTGAAGAGATATGTACCCGCGCGTGCGCACGGCCCCACACTCACACACACGTCAACGCAGTAATATGACGTGGAATTAATAGAAGCTGGCGCACGCTACCTAGTACAGGACAGGTGTCACCCGACAATGACAAGGACACATAGCCAATCAGAGGCGTCCATTTCCTGCTCCATGATCTCCTGCAAGTACGAGGTACAGAAAAGGACAGAAAGGACAATCACAAGACACGTGGACCAATCACGAAGCGACAGTGCAAATGACAACAACGACTGTATTCGTACAAGCCAGCTGTCATTCTCCCTACGACCAATCACAGACTACCTCAGGAGTCTATAAATACCTCTCTTCATCACAGAAGGAAGGGATCCAGTCCGCGGTAGAGAATTCGTCATATAGCTGTGAAGGATAGATTATAGTCGAAACTCTGTAACGATCTTATATAAAGTCTTGTATTTGTCCTGCTATCTATCAATAAGAATCATATTTTATTTGTGCTCACATGCATGTGCTAATATACATAGATCGTTAGATTGGTGTTTCTTCAGTATAGAAGATGTAACCCTTACTATTAAAAGAACTAGGGGTATTTGATGACGTGCGTTGCAAGCCTTACGTAGGCATTTTTCACCCACGAATCGCCTTTGGGCATATTGTTATCTAACAAAACTTCCACAAAAAAGCATACGCATCCTATTATATGAGTACATGAACACAACCCCTAAGAAATTGCATCATTTCCATTTACACCATCGCTACAAACGTATCAAATCAGTTTAGGCAGCCGAATCTCATCGCCATTTATTTACTTCATCATCCAATGTTGCTAGTAAAAGCAACATCATTAATCCACAGTTACGACCAATCAAAATGTGAAACCGGAGAAATGAAAGTGGATTAGCTGCTTAATAAGAAAGCATTTTTACTTTAAAAAAAGAAAAAAAAAATCAACAATTAATGGGAAAATAAGTAAACTTTTAGGCAATATGTAATGGTCAACTAAATCTCATCGTCTTTCAAGCAACCTAAAGCAAATCAAAACAAAGACCAATATTAAAATATAGAGCAACTGTGCGAACACCCAAAAAACTTTACCTGGTGTTCAATTGCAATATGCAGTGTATCATGGATGCTAACAAAACTCTAAGGAGACTTAATCATATCAAAATACAAACCAATATTATTATATATAACAATTCACATCGTTCGCTACAGTAATACCTCGCTATCTGCTACAGTGCACTAACAAAAAGACGATTATGCCCTTATTTCAACCGCAAAATTACGGGAGTAACTCTTCTACACCTAAACGCCTTCACACCACCGTAATAATTACCCAGGTCACCACCATCCGACGGTGTCGTCGTCACCACCAGCGACATCACAACTGTGATCGTCTGCCTACGCAGTCGGCCATTTCTAAGACATCACTGGACATGGCCTCCGGTCGAGGTAACACCCAGATCCGGCCGTGGTGACCAACACCGACATGCAGAGTATTGTGGTGGTTTCCCGACGCCTGTGACGATGAATCCAAGTTGCTAACGGTTGTGATGACGGATCTAAACGAGATCCGCGACAAAGAAACCTGATCTTAATGAAATCTACGGTGGTGAGTTAGGATTTTTAGAGAATCGGAGAAAGAGACGCTCTTGGGGAAAGACTGTGGTGGTGGTGCCTACGACGGCCCTGTAGTCATGGAGGAAGGGTGAGGCGGCAATTATGTGACGGTGGAGATGGTGTGTGAAGGCAGTTGTGATGGCGAATTGTGTTCCTCTCTCTCTGTCGGTTGTGAAAAATAGATCAGAAAGTTTTTATATCTACAAACCTCTTTTTTGTATGAATATATAAGATATAAAATAATTAAAACTCACTTTACAATTTACATTCTTTTCAATTTGTTTAAGTTCAATCACTATGTAATTACTTTTTTATTTTTATAAATTATAAAATCATGTTTGTTAGTATTACACAATTAAATGAAGGATGTAGAGAAAAAAAAGCATACACCCATTATTAGGCTATGGGGTATGGAGACAATAATTAAAAAGGTCATGTCTCCATGTCATGTAGGATGCCACATCACCAAAGTGGTGTCTCAACATTCTTGAGACATGGGTGGGGTGTGGAGACATAGGTGGTGTCTCAAAGTGGTGTCACAAGGTTTAAAAAAAAAATTCAAGAAAATCATTCATTGGTCCGTCCTTAATGTTATGGGGAGAACGGGGAGATGGAGCAGGGAGGGACGGGGGAACCGGGACGGTGTACGGTTGGGGGACGGGGCAATTTATGGAGGACAGGGCAGCATTGCCGTTTGTTTACCGAATAGCCTTAACGCTACTACCACGTCATGGAGGAGTTGGTGTTGCCAGCGTGGGTGAGAAACCCAAGCCACCACTCCCCATAGTCTAATGCCATCATTGTAGTGTTATCATATTGGTATTTATATATGGTCGCTATGCTATGGGCTTGCGGGGCAACGCCCGCGGGCAAATTACTAGTTCAATAACATATTTGTATAAACATATATAATCAATCTAGTAACCCATTGATGATGTAACAAACACTAATTAAAAAGAACAAAAACAAAGTATAGAGTCAAATAATCTAAAACTACGTCATTACCTAGGGGTGCAAACGAGCCAAGCTACTCGCGAGCTACTCGAGCTCGGCTCGAAAAAAGCTCGAAACGAACCGAGCGTAAACGAGCTCGAGCTCGAGACCGAGCCTAAAAACCAAGTTCGTTTAGTAAACAAGCCCGAGCTCGAGCTTCGTTTATCGAGCTCGAGTCGGCTCGCGAGCCTTAACGAGCCCACTATTTATATAAATTTTAATTAATATATTAAATATATATTTAAATATAATAATTAATATTTATAAAACTATGAAAAATAACCAAATTATATATAAAATAAGTATTAAAATTAATATAAATTAATTAATAACTAATAAACGAGCTGAGCCCGAGCTCAAGCTCGAGCTTGGAAACCTACCTTCGAGCCGAGCTCGAGCTTTAGGAACAAAACTCAAATCGAAGCGAGCTCGAGCTTTCATAACTTAAACGAGCCCGAGCTCGAGCCTGGTCGAGCTCGGGCTCGACTCGGCTCGTTTGCACCCCTATCATTACCACAATCTTCAAACCACCGTTGTCGATTTGTGTTCAGCCACCACTTAAGCCACCGTCGGCATCAAAGACCACGCCACAACCTTCAAACCACCGCTGTGTATTCATGGTCAGCCACCACCAAGGCCAACACACAATTTTCGGCCTTCACGGAACCATAGACTCCTCAGATTTGACAAGCGTTCCAACCAATACCAACACCATCGCACATCACTTGACAAAACCGACACCACCGTCAGATACCTTGTTCTCGGATCTTGTAGCCATGGGGTACGATGGATCTATTTATGCCTCCAGTTTACCGCGGGGTACAATTGATCCACTACTTTATCTCTATGTTATGAGTATGTGTGTGGTGGCCGGTGGGGTTTGAAGAAACCCACTTTACTCGGATGAGTATGTGTATATTGTGGCTAGAAGAATGTCAGAGCTGAACAGGAAGCAAGGCCAGGTTACAGACCGGTGGAGATGGGGCTGCGATAGTAGTGAGAGAGCAGGTTGGGAGGAGAGAGAGGAAACAGGTTGGCCTGCGTCGGCGTACAAAGGGAGAAGGCAAGTTGTAAGAGCATTCACAATCCATCCACCAAATCTCCTCTATAAAATTACACTAAAAATCACTACTTCACCCCTAAATCTTCTCTCTCCTAATTAAAATAATCATACTTTTATCATTAGATTTTCTCTCTCCTCACTCACAACTACTTACAAAAATATTAAAATATATATAGGGGTGAACAGTAGCTTTTCATATTTAGGGTAGAACAGTGCTTTCACCAAAAATTTTCTCTCTTCTCCACTCACAACCACTTACACTCACCCATATAATTTGGTGGACACACTCACATACATTTAATGGATGGGATGTGAGTGCAATGGGGCGCATTTTAGCGTTAAGGGCTATTATGTAATAGCCTTCTCAAAGAGACGAAATTACAAAAATACCAAACAACTCTTCGTTTAATATATATATATATATATATATATATATATATATATATATATATATATATATATATATAATTATTGCAACTTGGGTAGAGTATATATGAAAAAATGAAGAAAAATAAAATAAAATTATCGCGTCAATCTTTTGCTTCTTTTTTCTTATTGTAAATCTTATTTTGGAACATTGTGGCAGCTACGCAATTTCACATATTTAACTGACATAACAAGTACCACAAGATAGACCATAGTCCATAACATAAAACATAACCATATATAATCTCATCCATTCCAATTCAAACCCTCAATGTCATAAAATAAAAAACTTACAATACTACGTCACGACGAACTAGCAATTCTCGCTCCGATTAGGCTTCGACGACACATATTCATCCTGCCAAAAACATTTAAATCTTAAAAACAAAATAACCAATTAATACTAGTACTAGATAAAAGTAACGATTTATATATACTTGATCACCACTTGAAGGAATCCAATCATTTGTTGCAGGATTTGATTTGACTACTTGATCTTTGTTTGTACCATTGCTTCCAATTTGCACTCGTAGATCGTATAGTCCATGTTCCTCTCTTGCCACCTTTATAAATCCATTTCCCGTCTGTAATTCAACAATAAAATTATTAAAGGTATTTATGTATTATTTTGTTACATGAAATCATTATAAAATAAAAAATAAATAAATAAACAAACCGTGTGATGTTCTTTGTCAATAGAAACCAATTCTTTGTAGTATCCTGTCTCGACGAACTCTTCTTCCACAGCCGCGTTACCATCAGAAACTATACCCTGAAATTATACGACGATTAAAATTTCATACGGTATCATGTATTATTGTACTGTGTATATGAATAAACTGAAAATAATTAATAATAATGAAATAATATTTTCTAACTATGATAATGAACAATATCAAATCAAATAACATTTTCCAATGCCATTGGGGTTGGTGGCCCAATGATAGAAGCAAAGCTTCTAGGAACACCTAAGGGAGGGGTTATGGGTTCAAGTCTCACAAGGAATAGAAATTTGCCGTTCAAAAAAAAAAATAACATTTTCCAAAAAATCAAAAACAATGGTGATATTTTATAACTATGGAAATGATATAACAATATATTTGTATCATGAATTATGTTGTATATAGGGAGACAATATAAGAGACCGGGCCGGGTAGGATCCGGTTGGAAAGAAAGAAAAAAACCGCTGGAGTGGAGGATTTCGGGTCGCCTTTTGAATTTAGTAGATAGAAGAAAGTATTAGATAAGGAGTAGGTGAGTGAGTCCTTGCTGACCTGAGCGATTTCGATCACCTAGCTAGCAGGCCTTTTATTTGGTAGGTAACATCGCCAAAGCGTATCATCATATTTTACTACGAAAGAAGGAACTCGCCAGAAGATCGGTCCATTATTGCATGCCGTTAAAAGACAAAAGGGTACATGCACTGATCGGGTTTGTCCCGATTGCTAAGTGTTTTGTGCCTTATGTCCAAGGCTTGATACCAAACCACATTGAGCCGGGGGTCTCACTGGAAGCAGCCTCTCTATTCTTAGAGGTAGAGGTAAGGCTGTCTACATCTTACCCTCCTCAGACCCTACCTTAGCTTTGCTATAGGTGGGATTAACTGAGTATGATGATGATGATGATGAAGCTGCCATACTTGACTAAGAACAAGGGGAAGAATCAACGAGGAATCCAGACTAGAGAGGAATCTAGAACATCAAATCATGAATGAAAAAGAAAATGCGTGAGGAGAAAGAAGAAGCATGGCATGAGATAGGCGGCGGAAGAATTTCCGATAACGAATTACTTGACTTGATGGATGGAGGGTGAGTCTTCCTACATGGTTGGACGCCCGGCTCTAGACGAAGCTGAGGGGGTTACCACCACATCCTCTCGCTCAACGGATCAAAGGTACGCCGGGGATCACAGGCCGATGACTCCCAAGAGCTCCGTCGTTCTGCCTAATTCTTTTGAATCCCGGCCCGCTTTTTCCCCCACTAAGTCAAGGATAGTCCGTAGGTACAGGATCAGAAGAGTCAAAGAAGAGATGCCCTACCGGGGAGGTGGCGGGCTTAAACAATATTTTCTAACGTTGATATCGATGAAATAATATTTCCTAACTATAGTTATGAAAACGAGACGAGCCGAGCCTGGTTTGTCATGCTTTTTTGAAACTCGAGCTTGGCTCAAAAGTAAAACTCAAGAGCTCGAGCATGAAATAAATTTTAGAACAATTTTAAAGGAGCTAAAAGTTCGAATCGAGTTCGCATCAATATCTTAAACACGCTAAAGCTCGGATAGAGCTCGGCTTGCCACTGTAGGTATATTAATATATATAAAATAATAATATAGAATTTGTTTGGGCTTGTTTAGGCTCGTGAGCCTAAACCGTCTTTGTATGAAAAGCTCGAGCTCAAACTCGATAACTAAATGAGTCATGTTTGAGGCTCGGGCTCTACTTGTTAAGAATCGACTCGTTCGAGCTTTTTACCGATCCAATCCCATGTAGCTCTCTAGCTGTTGGACATCGTTTACACCCCTAGTGATGGTATGATATTTTTTAAATATGTTGCAAACAAAATCTACTTAAATAACATTTTCTAACTATGATGATAATATAACAATATGGAATTATATAATATTTTCTAACTACGGTAATGATATAACAACATATACTTACCTTAACGATTAAAATCAATATGTATTAATTATGAATAAAAAACGCACTTGAGATTGGGAGACTAGGGATTGGAACTTGATGAGCTCTGGGATGGTAGCAACCGGTTCATCAGAGAGTGATCCCGACTCGACGTAGTAATCGGGATCACTACGGTTGGGTTTGGGGGGACGTTTTGGCAGAATAGAGTCGAAGTGGGCTCTGACTTGCTCGGAGATTTGTAGCTGCTGATCAGGGTCCATGATGTCGTCGCTCCGACTAGGTTTGATCGTGACCGTTGGTTGTCCGAACATGATTACTACGATGTTGAGTAGGTGGCAGTGTAGTGTGGTGTGACGAAGCGGTTGAGTTTGGTGTCTTGTTTTTTACTTGTATGTAATTGATAAAGTTGAAGGGGTTGGTTGGAAAGGTTGGCAGGAAAATGAAGAAACTATGGGCTTGTTTTAGATAAATTAAAGAGTTAATTGTCAATTTAGTCTCTGAGGTTTGTTAAAAATTCATACTTTCATCTAAATTTTTTTTTGGTTAATTTAGTCCCTGTGGTTTCATTTTTTTATCATTTTAGTCCCTGGAGTTTGTCAAAAAGTGTCACTTTCATCCAAATCTTGTTAGTCCACAGGGACTAAAATGACAAAAAAATGAAAACATAGGGACTAAATTGACCAAATAAAAAGATTTGAATGAAAGTAGCAATTTTTAACAAACCTCAGGGACTAAATTGACAATTAACTCTAAATTAAAAATCCAACTTTGGATTTTTACTTCTAGAGGATTCGGTGTTAATTGAATTATTGATTTTGTTTTTAAAATAATGATGCTAAACTAGACAAGATCCTAATATTTTAGTTAGAGTTGATTACTTAGGCATGTAGGTGTGGACGAGGTTCATCAACCATTATGATACTCTATCTCATATGCCACATCAGCGTGGGGTATGTTTATCCTTCCCATAATGGTCTAAGGGTGTGGAGTGATGGATTTCCCTCCTTTAAAAAAAACAAATAACCAATCAAGAGGCCCGGCTTAACAGCAATAAGTTGTTGTTGATGATGATGATGATGATGATGATGATGGACCGGGGGGGGGGGGGGGGTGTTGCCTCCCCTCCTTTGAATATGATGCCCCTATGCCGTTCCCCACACCTCATAGCCTTAGATCTATGCTTTACTTGTTATATTTGGTTCTAAGCGTATAGAAAATTACCGCTTTTGTTCTAGTGTTCACTATTGGTAACATATTTAGGATCTGTTTGGTATGGGGTAATGGAATAGGTAAAGGAATGGAATGGATGAGATAATTGAATAGACAAAGGAATGAAATTGATTATTACCATTCCATGGTCTTGTTTGGTTACCACGTAAGAATGCAATGAATCATCACTTTGTATTGTTTGGTAGGAAGGAAAAGGAAAAGGAATAAAATCGGCGACGGTTGATTGTGGGTGCCGACGAATGTGGTTGGTGGTGGTGGTGGTCGATGGGTAGTGGTGGTCGGTGACAGCGATAGCGGCGGCAACGTAGTGGTAAATGGCGGTGACGAGGAGATGAAGGGGGTTTCACACTGGTTTCCACGCCCCACTCCCATACTCGAATAACTATTTGTTAATTAGGTTATTATTTGAAGTGTTTAAAATATCAAAAGAGACATTGGGTATTTGGACTAAATTTTTTGTTGTTAATTAATTAACTAACGGTAGATGGTTATTGACTTATTAAGCCCCTCTAAAGTGTGAAATAACTACTAATTTAATAACTTTTTTATATATGTTAATCGACCTATGATACTTAAAAAAATAGTTATCCGAACCCTCTCTAAAACATGGCCCTTGTATGATTGACCAACCTCTAACACACCCATGAGGATGGGCTTGCATTAATAATTGATGACTCATATGCAGTTTTCAATGGAAATTATCACTCGTTAGTTATGTATACTTTTGATGCTAGATCTCACAACTTTGTAGGGTGAAAATAACATATCAAAATTAATACTTGATATGATTATTGTTGAGTGTTTAGTGAATCGGAATGAACCGTATTAGTGTGTTCGGTCCCTGAGACGAGACCGATGGTATTTATGAGGGTGTTTAATGTGTTCAACCACCTCGTAGGAAGTGGGTATTTATAAGATGAGCGAGCACCTGAGCATTAATGAGACATGATTGGGAGTCGGCGTGAACAGTGACAGACGTCACTGTTCAGCTGACAGGTTATGGGCTTATATTATTTTATTACGATTTGGTGGGCGACATTTATTGTTATCACTTGGTCCGTTGGTTCATAGCCGTCTTTCATTTTGTCCAGTGGACTTTATGCTATGTTTTCTGGTCCGTCCGTATCATATTTTGTCTGTTGGTCCGTCCGTATTGTTATTCTTTCATCCGGTCATGCAAAGGAATACTATCTGTTTGTCCATTTGGTTCGTCCATCCGGTCCGTCCATCCGGTCCGGTCGTCTTTGGTGCATCTTTGTTCGTTCCAAGAGTTTGTGTTCCGTGCGGCCGTTATGGTACCCAGGTTATCAGCCCCCCCAGTTCGTCGTTTTATGGTATTCTTTGGAACGACGAACTTTGCTTCTATCGTACCTAATTCAGATTCGGCCACTTTTATTTTTTATTCAATTTTATTATTTTATTATTTTATTATATTTTATTATTATTTTTTTTTTATTTTTCGGTAGTCGCCACGTGTCAGTTGGTTATTGGTTGAATCTGGACCGTCGTACTGCTGACTGATTGGACGTTTCGCGCCTTTCGAGATTCTCACTCGGTTCCCTATAAATACTTCATTGTGCACAGTAGATGCTTCACTCTCTATTTTATTCGGCTGCAGAGCTACTTCCGTTCGACCATTTGTTCCGATAACCAGGTTCGTTCTTATCCGTATTCCCTCTTTTTTTTTTTCAAGTATGGTAGGTAGGAAAGATATTGACCTTCATACGTCCCAAGTTTCCGAACCCTCTCTAACGGCTTTCTGTAACAAGTACTTCGATACGTCTGTTTACAAGCCGATTGTTCCCAAGCCGTCGGAGAAGATAACCAACTGCCCAGAAGGGCATGTCGGGTTATATACCCGGCATTTTGATTTTGCCTCGGTCCGGCTACCGTTGTCTGCCTTTTTCTTAGAATTTCTTCAATGGTACGAGCTAGACATCCGGCAGCTTAGCCCTTTAGGTTCAATTAAAGTGATTCATTTTGAGGTCCTGTGTAGGGCCCACGGTGGAGTTCCTACACTTGGCCTATTTCGTCAATTCTTCAAGCTCAGCACCGCCGGTGACTGGTTCACGGTTGCCGAACGGTCGAAGAGCAAATCCATTCTGTCCAATACGTTTTCCAGTCTAAAGAATTGGAAAGATAGATTTTTTTGGATGTCAAACAATGTGGTACCCTTTCCTCTCCAGGTCTATCCTGAACCGTTCTTGGTGCTGGTGGGGATTAGCCGGAAGTGGCCGTACCCCAATGCGGAGCCCATAATAAAGAAGGGGGAAAAGGGTAACCGTTACGCATGACTCCCTTTATCTTTCTTTTTTCTTAGCGTTGTGCTAATGTATTATTTCTTGTTTTGCAGAGATGAGTCTTTTAAGTTTTGTGAAGCGGAAGGGTCAGGGCCTGGTGGTTACTTCAAGGCCGTTGAATGAAGGAGAAGAAGACGTTCTGAGCCGTACGGAGGGTATTACGTACAGTATTCCTGTGACTGAGAGGGATGACGTATTTCGGCCCATGAACACGGAGCCAGCCGTTCAAGCTGGATTAGGAGAACGGCCTCCCGAGCAAGACGCTCCGTGTAGGGATTCAGCCGAGGGTGGTTCGAGATCAAATGACACCAGTCATAGGGCGTTTTCCTTGAAAGCTCCTTCTGATAAAGATGGTGATGATGACCGTGAGGTTTCTACCACAAACTCTTTAGGGAAAAGGAAAGCATCCGAAGGGGAGGCGAGGCAATCACCTGAGCCCAAAAGAAATAAAGGGGGCAGCAACTCGAGGGGATCGAAAGAGATGTCTTATGTGGTTGATGACCCATATGTTCCGGCTTGGACAGTCAAGAACGGGGATACTCTGAAAGATCCCAACACCTGTTATCAGATTCTCCACCATTGCATACCTCCAGGTGAGTTGTCCAGGAACCGTGAGAGGAAAGACAATCATCCTGCCGCTGGTGCTAGCGTTTCTATGGTGAGGGCTTTGAATTCTGTCGCCGAGCTCGTTCAAGGTTATCACAGGCTATCGGCACATGAGTCTAGACTACGAAGCAAGTTAGAGTTGAGCTCGAAGGAGATTGGTCGGTTGAACGGCCGGGTGCGGAAGCTGAGGAAAGGTGTTGATGATGGGAAGAAGGAGGAGTTTGCTCAGGCTATGAGGGACGTGGAGGCTAAGCATGCCGTTGAGTTGGAGGAGGCACGTAGTGCCAACAAGCAGCATGTGGAAGAAGTTGAAGAAGAAAACAGTCGGATGGCTCTAGAGAAGGCCGAGCTAGAGAGAAGGATTGACCATTTAGAGAAGAACAACGCCGAGTTTCAGCTGCTGGTGAAGAGTTTAGAATCGGACAAGTCGGAGCTGAGTCAGACGGTACTTGGTTTGAAAGAACAGGTTAGCAAGTTCGAGGAGGAGCGTTCTTCATGGGGGGTGGCTAAGTCAAATTATGACAAAGCCTTGGATGAAGGTGACAAAGTGATTGAGAAGATGAAGGAAATGGTGAAAGAGACTGAGGCGGATCGAGATGCGTTGGTGACCGAAGTGATTCCGGTGGTGGTTGGCCGTTTGTTGAAATCAACAGAATTTCTTAAACCGTTGGGGGAGATGGAATCACTCCTGTGGAACGCTGCCTTTCATGATGGCATTTTAGCAGGTAAGTTTCCGATCTGTATGTTCTACTTAGATGTTTAGTTTGCTTTTCCGTTTCTCGCATTAAACATGAGACTCGGTTCCTATTTTATAGGTGCGGAAGGGTTGAAGGCAGGTAAACAGGTGGAAGAGATTGATGGCTACGACAAGGAAGCTACCAAGACTTACGAAAACGGAGTGAGATCATGGGAGAAAGCCATTTACCCCTACGTAGAACGTATCCGGAGCTTGAAGAAGAAACATTCGGTTGATGTTTTGGACGTTATGCCGACAGGGATGCTACAAAAGTAGCGGCATGCTTTTAATGGCCGTATATGTTAGGTTGTCGTTTTCGTTAGTCCGTTTTAATTTTGAACACTTTATCGGCAGTATGTTGCCTTATATTTTTGTGTATGACCCAATACTGTTTGGTGTATTTGCTTTAACTTAAAACAATATTCCGATGGCGGTGTGATGCCTTCGCATTTTTGTGTATGACCCAACACAATTGGTCGTACGGCCGTATTTAATTGATGCGTATTGCTTTTACTTGATTGATTTGTGTATGCAATGTAAATTGTGCTCGATGTTTGACGTATTCGAGGGCGTCGGATCCCATCCCCGGGTTATGGTGAACCCGGTCAGTGTGTTCGAAGGTGCTGAACCTAAGGAGCATCGTTTTGGATGTCCGCTCCGGCAATTGAGGGAGAGGTGCCGTTCCTCCATGAATTAATGATAGCGAACATCAGAAACGATTCATTAGTTAGAATATTTTACATAAGAGTGCTGTTGATAATCATATTACATTTTTATTCGTCGGGTACTGCCTGCCATCCGGAGTATTGTTGCCATCCGGAGCTTTAGATGAAGTACTTCTTCAAGCTAGCGACGTTCCAGTGCCGGGGAATTGCTTTCCCGTCTAAATCCGTTAACTTGCACGAGCCCTTTTCATGCACTTCCACCACCACATACGGACCTTCCCAGTTGGGTCCCAACTTCCCCATGTTTTCTTTTCGGCTTGCCTCGTTGTTTCGTAGGACTAGATCCCCAGGCTGTAGCGTCAGCTTCCGTACCTTTCTGTCATAATACCTCTTCATCTGTTGTTTGTAATGGGCCTCTTTGATTGCGGCAGCCATGCGGTATTCCTCCAGAGCGTCCAAACCAAGTTGCCTCATCTCCGTATCTCCTATGGACGTTTGAAGGACACGATCAGTTGGTACAATTACTTCTACTGGGATTACTGCTTCCGTTCCGTATACCAGGCTAAAAGGAGTTCTTCCGTGACTTGCTTTCTCTGTCGTCCGTATTGCCCATAAGACACTGGGCAATTCGGCGAGCCAGTTTTTCCCATGTTTCCCGAGTCTTGTCTTCAAGCCTTGTAGGATGGTACGGTTTACCCGCTCGACCTGGCCGTTCGCTTGTGGGTGTGCTACTGAAGCAAAGACTTGCACAATTCCTCTCTTCTCACACTAAGCCCTGAGAAGTTTATCAGCGAACTGTGTCCCATTGTCAGTGACTATCTTCCCCGGTATACCGTACCGACACAGCAAGTTTTCCCACACAAATGTGGTGATTTGGTCGCTGGAGATGGTGGCTAAGGGTTTGGCTTCCACCCACTTGGAAAAATAATCGATGTCCACGAGCAAGCATTGTACCCCCCCCCCCCTTTAGCTTTCGGGAAAGGTCCGAGAAGGTCCATTCCCCATTGATAGAACGGCCATGGGGATACAATTGGTACGAGATCATGCTTGGGTAATCTGGGAACCGGGGCATGTATCTGACAGGATTCGCACTTTGTGCTTACGTCATTCGCATCTTTCCGCATAGTCGGCCAATAATACCCTAAATTGAGGGCTTTAGTCACTAGGGATTGGGTACCGATGTGCATGCCACATAGCCCTGAATGTATTTCCTCCATGACGGCCTTTCCATCTTGAGTGCTAACGCATCGGTACGATGGGGATAGATACCCCTTTTGACTAATGAGTCATTTTGCATCTCATACGACTTGCTTCTGCTGATTAGCTGTTTGTCATCAGAAACTTCTCCCTTCAAAATGCGGATGATGGGCTCTCTCCAATCGTCATCGGTTTGTACGGAGAAGACAGTGAGGCCGCGCTCCATGTTTATCGACGCCTCATCCAATACCTCCACAATTACCCTCTTTGTGAGGTGCGCGAAGGCGCAAGAAGCCATTTTGCTTAGCGCGTCGGCCCCCTTATTCTTGCTTCTTGGGATCTGTATGACTTCACACGTCCTAAACGCGTGCTTGAGCCTTTTAACTTCCACCACATACTTCTTCATTGATTCGTCTCTGGCTTCGAAATCATCATTCACCTGACTGGCCACTAGCTGAGAGTCCACAAAGACGCTTAAATCTTTTACGGCCATCTGTGAGGCGATTCTCAGTCCAGCCATCAGGGCTTCATATTCTGCCATGTTGTTTGTACATCTGAAATTAAATCTTATGGCATAAGCGGACTCTATTCCTGTCGGATCGACCAGCACCAATCCCGCACCAGACCCTTCCTTGCTGGAAGCACCGTCTGTATAGAGACACCATCCATCCCTAGTCCCAGAGCTTCCATTAACATTATCGACCGTGTCTATGATCATAGGGTCTAGGCTGGTGTTTTCCGTTAAGAAGTCGGCCAATACTTGCCCTTTGATAGCCAGCCGCGGTTTGTATTCGATGCCATATGATCCGAGCTCTACTGCCCATTTGGTTAACCTTCCAGCCATTTCGGTTCGGTTCATGATATCTTTGAGTGAGGAGTTTGTTAACACGACTACTGGATGCGCTTGAAAGTATCTTCTCAGACGACGAGCAGTATATACGAGGGCTAATGCGATTTTCTCAACGGGCGTGTATCGTGTCTCCGCATCTTTCAAACATCGACTAACAAAGAATATCGGAGCAAATCCCCGGGGTCGGCTACAGCACAGCACACTACTTACCGCCTCCTTTCCGGCTGCTAAGTAAATGAACAAAGTTTCCTCTGGTTCTGGTACTGTTGGATCAGTTTGCTCTTTTTGCTAAGTAAGAACTTGCTATCTTGACACTTAAGTGTTTAGCAAGTCCTTGTAGATCAGATTATAAGCACAGCGGAATGTATAAGTTGAAGCAACACTTTTTATACTAAGGCAGAGTTATTACTCCCCCTTGATGATTGAAACTAATAAATGACAAGTATTTATTATGAATCTAAGCAGTAAATGAGAATTAGATACTTAGACAGATTCACAATAAATACAGAAATGGAATAGAACAGTGATAGTGTTTGAAGGATTTTTCTATTAAAATCAATGTCTAAAATAGAAGGTTGAAGCCTCCTATTTATAGACGTTTACATACATGTATCTTGCCCAAAAAGCAAGTACAGAAACAATAGAAACAAGTTGCACAAGTTGCAACATTGAAACTAACAAAATAGCTAAAAGTAATAATAAACAATAAAACTACTGATGCAAGAGGCGGTGGAAAATATCTGATGCTAAGTGCTGATGAAAGACAAACTACTGATGAGTAGTTTGTCTTCAGTACTTCTGAAGTGAACTTGTCTGGTTTGGACTTCAGAACTTCTGATGAAGTTTCTTCTTCAGCACTTCTTATCTTCTCTTCAGCAGTTCTTTGTTTTCTTTTCAGTACTTCTATACTTAGCCAAAATGACAGAAGTGAATTAGACTAAGGTTTCCAAAAGTGGTTTCACCAATCCTCTTTGTCCTAACAGGTACGGTTAGAAATGGGAGGTGCGCCAAATGCTCTTTCATTTCAAGAAATGCAGCCTCAGCTTCGTCTGTCCATTGGAAACCTTGTGTGCAATTCTTCAGCGTTTTGAAGAATGGGAGGGACCGTTCAGCAAGCTTTGACAGGAAACGGCTGAGAGCTCCGAGCTTGCCGTTTAAACTTTGGACCTCTTTCTGAGTTCTCGGTGACCGTGCCTCTAGTATCGCTCTTACTTTGTCAGGGTTAGCCTTGATCTTCTTTTTAGCAACGACGTGCCCCAAGAAACGACCTTCTTCCATCCCGAAGAAACACTTGGAAGGGTTTAACTTCATGTTGACCCTCCTGAGGTTATTAAATGTTTCCGCGATATCCATCAGCAATTGATCCTCATCTCCACTCTTGCCCACTAAATCATCCACATATGCTTCCATGTTTCGACCGATTTGCCTATCGAAGACCGTATTAATCAGTCTTTGGTATGTTGCACCTGCGTTCTTCAAACCAAAAGGCATTTTCTTGTAGCAATACAGGCCGTGTTGTGTGTGAAAGGCCGTTTTCTCTTCATCACCCCTGGCCATTTGTATCTGATGGTAGCCCTTGTAGGCATCAAGGAAACATTTGAACCGGAAACTAGCGACCGAATCAACTTTCGCATCGATCTCAGGCAAGGGATAGTGATCTTTGGGGCACGCTCTGTTCAGGTCACGATAATCTACGCACACTCTCCAGCTTCCATTAGACTTTGGTACGACCACAGGATTGGATACCCAGGTAGGGTACTGCACTTCCCTCAAAATTCCGGCGTCTTCTAGGCTTCGTACTTCCTTCAGTACAACTTCGCTCCGTTCCGGGGCTATGGAACGTCTCTTCTGACCACAGGTGTCTTGTGCGGACTGATGTTCAAGTGATGTTCAATGATGTAGCGGGGAATCCCTGTCATATCTGCAGGTGTCCATGCGAAGATGTCTAGGTTGTTTCTTAAGTACCGGAACAGGTGTTGTTTACATTCTGGGGAGAGGGTCTTCCCCACCGTGATCGTTTGATCTGGATATCGGGGGTTGATGTTCCAGTTCTCTGGTGTTTCTGGCTCTGCACCTGTGTATCCCACTTCCGGGTATTGTACGGCTGTCTCTACTGTAGCTATTCCCCAAATGGTGGGGAACTTGATCAATCCATGTGCGGTAGAAGGCACCATGCTGAACTTCCTGATGCCTGGCCGGCCTATCAGCAGATTGTGGGGAGAGGGTGCGTCAATGACGACGAAGTTTAGAGCTTCCACTCGCCGCTTGTGACCCTCGCTGATTTCCACATATACTTGAATCTGCCCAAGTGGGGCTACCTTTTCTCCTGAAAAACCGACTAGTGGATAAGAAACGGGCATTAAACCTTGTTTGACTTCTTCCGGCAGCTGCATGTAACACTGCTTGTACATTACATCTGAGGCACTTCCACCGTCGATGTACGCTCGGTGCACTTTCTGATTGCCTATGGTTACGCATATTATCAGAGGATCCTCGCACACGTCTTCTTCTGGTAATGCATCGAACAATAGGGGGATACTGTCCCAACGCTTGCGACCGTCCTCCGTATTGATAGTTGTCCTTGGTCTTTTCAAGGCTGCCGTAGGCCGTATCATTAGGACATGAGTTTCTTTCTGCTTGCCGTCGCTTCCTCTTTTCCTGCCCTTTATGTCTTTGACTAGATGTGCCAACTGCCCAGACTTCACAGCTTCTTCTATCTGCTTCTTTAACAGAAAACATTCGTTTGTGTCGTGCCCCTTATCTTCATGGAATTCGCAGTATTTTTGGGAGCTTTGCTGCTTGGCTGTCTTTTGCATGGGGAAAGGAGGCTTGAATTTCACATTTTCCTGCTCTGTGGCCAGTATTTCTTTGGGCGTCTTGATCAACTCGGTGAACGCCACATCTTTCTTGTGGTATCCGGTATGCCGATCTTGACCCTCTTTGCTGCTTGAAGTCCTACGATCGTCCGAGAACCGATTACGCGAGCCGTCTCTCCCACTATTCTTTTCTCCGAAACGGTGAGATCCCTTCTGCGAGCCATCGTTATTTCGGGGGCGGCCATCCACGGCCTGAGCCGCTTCTTTTCCTCTAACAAAGGCTTCAGTCCTCTGTATGGCCTCTTCTAGGGTGGCCGGGACCCTAGCATTCAGGTCTTCTACTAACTGCTTGGTTCTTAATCCATGAAGGTACCCTGATATCCGCATCTTCTCATCGGCCCCCCGTATTTGCAGAGACTCGTCTTTGAAACGTGTCACAAAATCTTTCAAGTTTTCCCCATCTTTCTGCTTAATGTTGTGGATCTCTACCGGGTCCTTCATGTGTTTTCGTTGCTGCCGAAAGTGCTCTAAGAACCCCGCCTTCATCTCCCTGAAAGAGTCGATGCTTTCAATGGGGAGGCTGTTGAACCACAGCCTGGCCACCCCAGAGAGGGTCTGGACGAACATGTGGCAACATGTGGGCATCGGCCATCCCTCCATGTGAGGCGCTCTCAAAGAGAGTGGTATGGTCTTCCGGATCAGAAGTCCCATCATATATCCGCATATTAGAAGGCATTTTGAACCGCGTGGCGGGAACAAAGTTCGCTATCCTCGAGGTGAATTTTGAACCTTCGTCGGGCTTATACGGCCGGTTTAGGTCATCTGGCTCCCCTGTTGGATTTGGGTTTGTATGAACAATGGTGGAGGTGGTCGGCCCAAGGTTGGCCGGGTTAACGTGGAGGTTCGGACCCTTGGCGTGTTGCTGTATCATCTCGGTGAGCCAAGAGGCCGGGGTGGTGCTTAAATTTGGGCCAATGGGGGTTAACGCCGCGGGTAAAGGTGCCGAGACGGTGTGCGCCGATTCGACATCATCAAACGACAATTTTAAGGCCAAGCCCTTGGCCCTTTCCTGCCGTACATAATCATTCATCAACTCTCTTAATTGTAGGAAGTTCGACCTTACCAACTCGGGGGACACCACTGGGGTGACCTCCGTAGGTTGGTCTTCCGATGACGGATCGGAACTTGCTATTCGAGGTTTTGTGGGATTACTGAGCCGGTCCCACGGATGGCGCCAAATGTTGAGTGTTTAGTGAATCGGAATGAACCGTATTAGTGTGTTTGGTCCCTGAGACGAGACCGATGGTATTTATGAGGGTGTTTAATGTGTTCAACCACCTCGTGGGAAGTGGGTATTTATAAGATGAGCGAGCACCTGAGCATTAATGAGACATGATTGGGAGTCGGCGTGAACAGTGACAGCCGTCACTGTTCAGCTGACGGGTTATGGGCGTTATATTATTTTATTACGATTTGGTGGGCGACATTTATTGTTATCACTTGGTCCGTTGGTTCATAGCCGTCTTTCATTTTGTCCAGTGGACTTTATGCTATGTTTTCTGGTCCGTCCGTATCATATTTTGTCTGTTGGTCCGTCCGTATTGTTATTCTTTCATCCGGTCATGCAAAGGAATACTATCTGTTTGTCCATTTGGTTCGTCCGTCCATCCGGTCCGGTCGTCTTTGGTGCATCTTTGTTCGTTCCAAGAGTTTGTGTTCCGTGCGGCCGTTATGGTACCCAGGTTATCAATTATTAATACACCTAATCTAATCATCATATATAATGATTCATTATAATTGAACTTGTTAAGTTATGATCACATAATATACTACTATTACTATAAGGTTATATATGTATCAATTTCGATTTTACATACCAAGGATTTATAAACTATTATGCTAGATTAACATGATATGAATCTAATTTTACCACAATAAACACTCATATGTATATATACATGTCATACATAGATACTTAACCTAAAACACACAAGTATTCCCTAGTTTTCAACATCTAAACACAAACACGATATTCATTGCAACCTTAACTGATAAAACTACCTATTTACACTTTCACTAGTGCCCTCTACCCTTGTCGCTTGGACCACTTGAAGATGTTTTATAAACTTCAACTTCTTTCTCAAAAGTGTAGAACTCATGATCATGAGCTTGATGATCATTTCTCGATGGTCGATAAGATGGCGGTAATTTCATGACCTCCAACGTTGGAACCGGCTTGGGGGAGGCCATGTTTCTCGACTCGGCCAAAGCCATCACCATCACCATCACCATCAAGAACATCAATAGTAATAGGCAAGAGCTACGTCTAATGCTACTCATTATTGATGATAGTTTGGCCATATGTAAGATAAGAGGGTGGTTGTATATATAGTGTTTAGATGTGGGTATGGGTGGGTTGCCATATCGGGTAATGAAAAGAATATGGGAACTTAAGGGGTGGTGGAGAAATGGGTATGGGAAAGAATGGTGTAGCGGCTGCCGGCCAGAATCTCCATCGTAGGTGTGCGCATTAGAAACGAGGGATTGGCTAGGACATTAGGATTGTAGGGTGCTTTTTGGGGTATTTGACTTGGAAACTTGAATGTTTGAATGATTTTGTTTGGTGGAGTATAGTTCTAGATTGAAGCTTTTGCACTTTTCGGATTCTCCAATACATGTGGGATTCTCTTTGACCACATGTAGTGCTTAGTTAGCAATTTATGATAAATTTGTCTTATGAGAAAAATCTAAAGAAGGATGAGAAAAAAGGTCCTAAGAGCACCTACAATGGTGCCAACTTAACAGTCTGGTGACGCTAGACGGATGAACCAAACCAAACCTCCCATTGTAGCGTTCCGTCTAGAGGGACTTGTTTGCTCAAGCGAACGGTCTAAAAGGAAAAGTAGGTGGGGCTCTTTGTACTTTATTGATTAAATTAAAAAAAAGTTTTTTTTTTTTTTTTTTTTTTGTGGAATATAAATTAAATAAAAGAAAAAAAGTAGGTAATGAGGTGAAGGTTTAGAATGGTTTATGGTAGTAAGAAAAAAAGTGGGTTTGAAAGTTGGAATGATGTGGCATGATGACGTGACGGTTTGAAATGATTTGGAGGGATTACCGGCCATTGTGGAAGCCCTAAATATAGTTTACTTTTATTAAAACTTTCCCATCTTTTATATAAAAACAAAAAGAAAAAAGAAAGAAAAAAGATTTGCACTCCTCTTTGTGATGGATATATAAAGTATTTTATTGTGATGATATCAACTCGAAGGGTTAAAGTCGAAGGACTAAACGAGTAAAATAATAATTAAGTTTGTTTACTTATTATTTGAATTATTTATTAGTATTAGGTTTGAGTTATGTTTCTTATTGTTTAGATAATTATGTTTGGTATTATATTGTTTAGATAATTATGTTTAGTATTAAAGTTCTAGTAGGATTAGAATAGCTAGTCTATATAAACCATTGTTCTCTATGCTTTTATTTTAAGAATCCAGTAATAAATAAAAGTTTTTAGTCTCCTCCAAGTTTAACAAGTGGTATCAGAACCACGGTTTTGAGAGTCGTGTACCGAGTTGCAGGAGCCGCCCTCATGGGGCTTCAACTGTGGCGAAACCGATGGCAGTGAGAGTCGATTTTCATGGTGTTGATAACCGATCAGGAGATGTATCGGTCTAATATCCCTAGTCTTCTAGGCTGCAATTGATGGGCAAAGACAGCAAAGCATAGGAGTATTGAGCTGCCAGAAAAGTGTTGTGAATAGCGAAGCAAGTCAGGCGTTTCGGGATCGATTTAGGGGCTGAATCGAGGTATACGGGCTGTAAGTTTTTAGGTGGAGCTTTGTGTTTGATTGATAGGTGTTTCGGGCTGCCTTGATAGTAAACAGACCCAAAAGTGCAGCTGTAGTAAGCCTCAAAGGTGCAACACTAAGCTGTCAAAACAGATGATAATGTCACATGTTAGGTTATGGTTTTCATGCCAATTTGTGGCGAACAGGACAACAACGAAACGAGATGTTTGGAAGTTGCATAGGTGGTATTACGAGACTGGAAGCGGTAAAAAAATAACATTGAATGGTGGTGGTGGTGGTGGCTGCCAAAAGTCCATGACAGAATCGCGAATGTGGTAGTAAGTTCGAGTGTTTCGAACTAAGTTACGAGTTTAGTTCGAGGTTGATTTTCATGTGATTTCGGAGACAAATAATAGCTGTTTTTCGAGGAGTAACGGGTTTAATCAATCCTAGTACTTGTTGACCAGGAAATCCAATGAGTGTATCGCAGTAGAACGAAAGAGCGGAGAGTTAAAGAATTCGTTTGGCGACTGAAACACGCATTGTCGTGTGTTCATTGTCTTTGTTGGTGGTTGATAAAGGGTTGCATCTAGGTTATGTGTCAACTTAGTTTTGTTGTTCATCGAGTTGAAGGCAGATAGAATTTTATATCCTTCTCTCGATTTAAAGTTCTCTAGGTTAAGGATTTCTTGATTATCAATATCAGTCAGTATTTGATTCAACGATGATGTGCCATTACCGTGTGTCGGGATGGTCTAAACTCCGTGTGTCGGGGTAGTTTAGGAGGTTGATCAAAAGAAGAAGGCTCGTTCAAAGGCAGTGGTAAAAGATCTCGATCAGATCTTGGTGAACCCTTTGATCCAATTTGGTTGAAGGCAGTTGATAAGTTATCACTTCTTCAATTTAATCGAGTTTCAAGAAAGTGAAAACTATCCACTTGAGTTCAAGAGGAAGCAAACAACCGAGCTAAATATATTACCGGAAGTAAAGATGCTTGTGATGTGTTCAAGAATTGGAATTAATGAAGTCGGTGTTGAGAGAGAGTGTGAAAGATCCAACACCAACCCGATATGCAAAATTGTAGTAGAATGAGGTTTAAAGTTGATATCGAGAGGGAGTGTGAAAATTGTAGCGATATCAACTCGAAGGGTTAAAGTCGAATGACTAAATGAGTAAAATCATAATTATGTATTAGTATTAGGTTTGAGTTATGTTTCCTATTGTTTAGATAATTATGTTTGGTATTATAGTTCTTGTAGGATTAGAATAGCTTGTCTATACCCATGACCTCTTGGTCTAGTGGTATGGTGTCACCCTTACAAATATAAAGTTATGGGTTCAAATCAAATAAAGGTGTAATAAAAATTTACCGTTAAAAAAAAATAGCTTGTCTATATAAACCCTTATTCTCTATGTTTTTATTTTAAGAATCTAGGAATCAATAAAAGTTTTTAGTCTCATCCAAATTTAACAGTATCCTATATTGCCAACTTTATTATCTTTAGTTATCAATTTATCATTATTATTTTTCTCAATCAAATTGTAGCAAAATTTTGTTTTGGTAGCTTGGGTCGTATTTTAGTCTATGGTATTTTTTTAAAGGGGAATTGAATTTTAATAACCCAAACTATTCAGAATTGGCCACTGGCATGCCCAACTAAAAAATTGGCCGTATATAACCTGAACTATTAACTTGTTGGAATCTAACACCCAACTAACTGACGCCGTTAGTTGGGTTGCTGATGTGGCATGAATGGCTTAGTTGGAATGATGGTGGGCCCTCATTTAAACCAGTCACATGCTGATGTGTTAATATACCCATTAAAACAAAAATCCTAAATAAAAAACAAAAATCCACATCATCATCATGTTCATAAATTCAACATCATCATCATCTTCGTAAATTCACACACACACATACTGATGATGCCTTCTCCAATTAAATCCCACCTCCAAAATCCACCTTCAACTCCTTTTTTTGCCCCAAGAACAACCACCACCTTCGTGACTCACCGTCAATCACCACCATTTCATCATTCACGAAACCCTAGATCCCAAATCGTCGCTGTTGCTGCTTCATTGCTCATCACCACCGTCTGAAACATCAGTTTAGATTTGGGGATTGATTGTGGAAATCGAGATAAAGTTCCGTCTGTGAGGTTATAATCGGATCTTGTGGGTTTTTTTTAGATCTTATCAGATCTGTGAGACGAACACTGGTGACAGTGCCTCACCGGAGATGGTTGTGAAGGTTCTTTGGTTTGTGTTTGATGTTTGTGAAGGGAGCTCATATATCAGATTTTTTTTTTTTTTTTTTTTTGGGTTTAGGTTTGATGTTTGTGAAGATGATGTTTATGGATTTTGATTGAAGGTTGGTTTATGATGATGATGATGTGAGTTTTGGTTTATGATGATGAATATGATGTGGGTTCAAACGTGATTTATCAGATCCAGTTTTTTTTTTTTTTTTTTTTTTTTTTTTTTTTTTTTTAAAGGCACACGTGGATGATGATGATGAGGTGGAATTTTTTTTTATAAAATACACAGTGGATTGACACGTCAGCATGCCAAGTCAGCAATCCTTGCCACGTCAGCAACCCAACTAACGGCGTCAGTTAGTTGGGTGTTAGATTCCAACAAGTTAATAGTTTAGGTTATATACGGCCAATTTTTTAGTTGGGAGTGCCAGTGGCCAATTCTGAATAGTTTGGGTTATTAAAATCCAATTCCCCTTTTTTAAAAAGTTTATTATTGCTTGAAATTTAACATACTATAGTTAATCGGTGAGAGATGATAAGAATAAAAATGTCATAAAGTTTTAGAAGTTATATATTGACATTATGAATTATGTTTAGTATTATAGTTCTAGTAGGATGTTATTATTCAGTGGCGGATTTAGAAGAAAAATTCAGGGTATCTTAAAAACTTTTTTTTTTTTTTGGGGAAATGGATTTAAATACTCCCAACTATCGCCTATTGGCGGATAGCACTCTCAACTATCACTTTGGCGGATAGCACTCCAAACTTGCAACTTGTTGGATTTTATCACTCCCGAACTAACTGAGGTCTAACCCAGTTAGTGTTTGTGGCCAAAATGTAAAAAACAAAACTTAAGGGACCATTTTTGAAATAAAACATTTAACTTATAAAACCCCCACCCCCCCCCCCCCTCATATTCTGCAACCCCCCCCCCCCCCCACCCCTCCCTTCTCTCTCTCTAGACCACCACCTCCTCCCTCACCGGAAACCACCACCACCTACCACCACCCCTCACCGGAAACCACCACCCCTCACCGGAAACCACCACACCTCGCCGGAAACCCCCCTCTTTTCTTTCTTCTCATGCCTCCACAGGAGTTCATCTCCTACACCAACAAATTACCCATAAAAGATGGCATGAAAATCAACCAAATAATTTATAAAAACCTTCATTTTCCGTCACAGACATCTCAATAAACTTCAAGCCATCAAACCTGGGTGCAACTTTCTCCTTCTCAGCCTTAATTTCCCCACTCTCCACCTCTTTCAACGTCTAAAACCACAACAATTAATCAATAATGAGTTAGTTACATTAATCTTGCTGAAAATGAAGGAGGCGGCGAGGAAGGAGACGGCCGGTGACGAAAATGAAGAATAAAGCTTCATCATTGTTGCCGGTGACGAAATCCAGTGAGTTGTTGTTGTTCGACGAAGACCCGGTGATGAAGATGCCCCTTGCTGTTGCTTCTTTCTCCTCTGCTTCTTCTATTCTGCGTCTCCCTCTCTGCGAACAGGTAGTGATTTAGGGGTTTAGGGTTCCGATTGATGGTTGGTTTAGAAATAGAAGGGTTATCGGGTTATCACAAGGTTACCGAACCAGAAACAGGGGAGGAGGAGGAGGGTTATCGGCGACGGCCACCGGTCACCATCACCGGTGAAGGGTGGTGGTTGATGACGGTGAAGGGCGGTGGATGAAGGTGGTGAAGGGTGGTGGATTTCTGAAGAAGGAAAGGGGGGGGGGGGTTAAGCTTTAAAAAAGAAAAATAATAATAATAATAATAAGTTTAAAAAATGTCCCAAAGTTTTTGTTTTTACATTTTGGCCACAAACACTAACTGGGTTAGACCTCAGTTAGTTCGGGAGTGATAAAATCCAACAAGTTGCAAGTTTGGAGTGCTATCCGCCAAAGTGATAGTTGGGAGTGCTATCCGCCAATAGGCGATAGTTGGGAGTATTTAAATCCATTTCCCCTTTTTTTTTTACCTAGGGGTGTTCTAATATTTAGCCAGAGGTATACGATACATGAAGAAAAAAAAAACTTCACACTAATTTTGTACTTCACCGATAAAGTTGAGAGGAGGGGTAACCCAGGCAGGTTACCCTTAGTTACATGCTAGATCCACTCTTGTTATTGTTACTGTGTTTGTAGTGAGTTAGTGACCAAGTATAAATCAAGTGAATGAGGATGGCACATTATATATAGGTGTTACAAATGAATTAGCTCTGAAAAAAAAAAAGGCGTTGGTAGTGAAAGATTAGCATGTTGGTTCAGCCCCTTAAATACTCACAATCAACACAAAGGTGCTGTTTGTTTTTTGCTTAGATGCACTTCTGACTTTTTTTGTCTGCGCCGCACAGACGCCGCAGGCGTTTGAGGTCTACAGATTGTTTGTTTTTTGGAAGACCTTTCACTCAGAAAGGTCTTCCTGACCTCTTCTTGGTGCAAACTTTTTCCAAAGTCTTCTAAAGTTTTCAAAGGTCTTCTCCTCTTCTCTTCTCCTCACCCACCACCACCACGACGGTCCACCACCACCACGACCCTCCACCACCGCCACCCACCACCACCACGGTCCACCACCACCATCACCACCATCCACAACCGCCATCGTCCTCCACCACCACCAGACTGCTGTAAAAAAAATCAGTTTATTTAAATTTCAGTTTATTTCAGCAGCCTGCAGACGTTAACAAACAAACAGTCTTCTTCTTGCAGACTGCAGACCTTTGGTCTACCTCTTCTCCTACAGATATCTGCAGATGTGGTCCGCGGACTGCAGACCTTTTCCTGCAGAAAAAATAAACAGCACCTAACTTATTAGAGCTAATAATGTCTGGAAAGGGAAAGAAGAAACTATGCTTGCTACTTTATTGAATAAGCAAACAAGCCTTAAATAGGCACTTTGCTTGATGTGAGAGTGTTTCTAGGTAGAGTGATGGGTAAAAAGCAAAAATAGGTAAGTCACCAAATGGGTTGGCGACATTGAAACTTTATTTTTGAAAATATGATATTTATTTGGCGACATTGATTGTATTTTTATTATAAATTTGAATGTTGCCAACCTAACTAGTGACATTGATTCAAGATTTTGGATGTTGCTAACCTAGTTGGCGCATTGATTGAATTTTTATTATAAATTTGAATGTTGCCAACCTAACTAGTGACATTGATTCAAGATTTTGAATGTTGCCAACCTAGTTGGCGACATCGATTCAATTTTTATTATAAATTTGGATGTTGCCAACAGAACTAGCGACTTTGATTCATACAATTGGTTATAATTTTTAATTCACATATGGTAAACGAGTGTTCAAAAATATATTAAAAAGTTTAAAAAAGTTTTAAAATTCCACAATTTTTCAGCTATATAAGGGTTAGACCCCCAAGCCAAAATGGTCACAGCTAACCATCATTCTTAAAAACAACCTTTTTCTTAGAAAACCTGCTCCCCCCCCCCCCCCAAACCTTCCAACCACAACCGATGGCTTCATTCTGTCCATATCTGGTTAGATTATACTGGGGTGGTCGTTTTTCATACGTCAACAGGGCTATTTAACTTGATGATTCTTTGGCAACAACTAGCTTTATCATGCGAGCGGAGATGTCATTTGAACAACTAGTTGAAGCCGTATGCAGTCATATTAACATTAACAAAGAATCGGTTACTGTTCAACTACTGCTTGCTTTCACTTTCCAAGGGTCCTCTGAAACATCCAAGATCTTCAACGACGATGGGATTCGAATGATGGACTATCTGACCGTAGAGGCACGTGGCCATTTCGTTGCGGAGATCTACGTTGAATGGCAAGAAGCTCCTCCATTACAGCATATTAGTTTTACCAACCTGTTGTCTGGCGTGGCCAACGTATAAGTTGTTGCACCCTTTGGGTCTCAGCATGATGCGGGATCAATCCAAGTTGATGCCGGTAACGACCAAAACGACGAGGTAGGTTCCCCTCTGACGGACGAAGAAACAGTTGTGGTACCTCAATATGTTGCCGGTAACGACCAGAACGACGGCTTCGATGACTCCGGAAGCGGGGATTCTGATTACACGGAAGACAGTCATCGCTCAGCACCCGTATCAGATGACAGTTCCTCTGAAGAGGAGGCCGCAGCCAGTCAGGGGCCCCCGGTGACCGAACCAAGTGACGGATTAACTCTCCAGTTACGTCCACATCAACACAACAATCCTGAAGATGATGTGGATGTAACTGATTACGTGGTTCCGGATTACGAAGATGATGACTTTGTCTTATGGAACCCAAGTATGAAAGATATCCGTGTTGGTATGTACTTCAAATCGAAAGATGTGGTTGACTGTGCAGTTAGACAGTGGAACGTTCGTCGTGGTCGAGAGTTGTTCGTTAGGGAAAGCAAGAAGAGATTATACAATGTCATATGTTACACCAGAAGACCAAAATTTGTAAATCCTTTCAGTGGTGCTCGAAAGTGTGAGTGGCGTTGCACTGCAACCAAAAAGTCTGACGCGCACTATTGACGAATTATTGTGTGGGGGTGGCGAACACACATTCTATTCAACGGTGGTACGTAACAACAACAGAACTTTACAATCGAAGGTTATCGCTTCACACATCGTCCCACAAATTCGTGCGGACATTAAGTTTAAGGTAAAACAGATTCAAACGTATGTCAAGCAACATTTGAACGTTGATGTTACGTACTCTAAAGCATGGCGAGCACGAAGAAAGGCAATAGAACTTATATATGGTGACTGGGACAGCAATTTTGAGGCGCTACCCACATATACCACTCGGTTGTAGGATCGGAACACAGGCATCGTTGTTTCTTTCTATAACCATCCACATGGAGATCAGTATTACCCCACGCAGCACCCCCACTACCATACACACCACCCGCAATGCCAAACTCACCACCTCCACTGCCAGACGCACCAACCACAATGCCACCCCCACCAGTGGACGTTCCATCCCCACCGCCAGACCTACCCCCAGTGTCACCCCCACCCAATCCGCCAAACGTACCCCCGCCATCATTAACAACTATATCATCAGAAGCAGGTTGACGACGCCGTCCCCTTCTTTCCCTTTGAGCTTTTGGCGCCATTTGGAGGTTGACCTGGTTTGCTGTCAAATGCGTCTGATACTGTGAATATTCTTGCGCATCTGACATTTGCATAGTGTGGTGGTCAACACTTTGAATGAACTGGAGATTGCTAGAGGCCTGGGTACCATCTCCCGCTCCAGCTTGAGAGGATGCGTTGTAAATTACTGTAACACCCCAACCGATGGCGGAAACAACGGGATGTCACGTATTGATGATTGTTCAGTAGCTCATGGTGAATAATAAATTTCATTAAATGATTTAAATAAATTACATACAATTGTTCTACAAGAATTCGTACATCAAAATGAATAATACTATGCACACATCTTCAAGCATTAACTCAAACCTTCAAGCAAGTAGAACCTGAAACATGTTAAATTTGAAAATATTTTGGGTCAACAAAAGTTGGTGAGAATACATAGGTTTTTTTTAATATAATTGTTAACAATAGTTTGTACAACAATCACAGTTGTATGATGATAGAGTATGAGTCCGACATGTAACAATGCGTCTTTGTACAATCAAACCTTGTGTCGACTGATGACTAACTCGCAAGTTAGTTAAATGTTGTTACTGTTATCGATCATCCCCGAATTTATGCGGGGGGATGGGTTTGTCAGACCTATAGCGCTATAATCTAAACAGGCGGCTTGAGCATTGTTAATGATTGTACTGTGTCTTTTTGTTACAGTCAAATGATAGAATGATGGTGTAATTGAATCACAAGTAAGTATGAGTAAATGATAGTATAAAATGTTTAAACATGTTTCACCCCAAAAATGTAAAAGAGAAAAGGGGCTATGTAAACTCACCTTAATGATAGTGTTGAATCCCTTGATATAGAATAAATGTGGCACAATGATTCCAAGTATCACCCTATGTTTAAGGCAATAACATAAGTGTTTAAAAGTCTACGTTTTCTATTCCAAAGGTATTCTAGGGTTCCTAATTTGGGGATCATCAATTGATTAAGTTTGAATAATTTAAATAAATAAAGAATTAATTAATGAAAATGTTTTCTGATCAAAATTAACTAAAAATGGTTGAATTATAATGTAATAAATGTGAAAATAATTTTTATAAAATTATTTTCTTAATTCATGAATATTTAAATATTAATACTTATTTAAGAAAATATTGTCTTAATATTTAAAAGATATTAAAAATTATAAATATCGAATCAAAAATTTATATTTCTGATCTAAATGATTAATATAAATTTATGTGAAATTTTGATGTAAAATTAATGAAAAATGAATTTATTATGATTTATTTACGATTAAAATAACAAAAATCATTTAAAAAATATTAAATAAATGATTTTCCAGGAATAAAAATCATTTCTGAGACGTTTATTGTTTTATAAGTTTAGAATAACTTTTGTGGAATTTAATAAAATCGTTTTGATATTTTTATAGAATTTTATAATTATAATAGATTTAACTTGCAATATTTATTATATATAATAAATAAAAGATTTTTGAAAAACTAAAAGTTGGGTATTAAACTTTATCATATGACTGACTTAAAATAAATTTTGTAGGATTTATAGACCATGTTTAGTATTTAAAATCTATTTTTAAAAATAATTGTAGATTTATATGCATAAAGGAAATAAAAAAAATAAGAAGACAAAAACTCGGCCACTGCTGGGCTCGAACCAGCGACCTGTAGGGTGAAAACCCACGCCCAGACCAACTGGTCTGGGTGTGTGTTTGATATCTGATTCAGTTTCCAATTTTATTTATAGTTTTATCCTGAAAGCCCCAAATTAGTTCATATAAACCCTAACATTCCAATCGTTCAATTAACCAGACAATCGATACATTTAATATCAGAAACGATAGGGCTTTTATTGCTTGACAAAAACCGAACCAAATGCAACAAAGAATAGGTCTTAAGGTGTACCTAAAGAGGTTGTAACCCGAGCACCAAGTTTCGACTGAAAAGGCTTTGATTCTGGAAGAATTGGTGTTTGAAAGTGAAAAGTGTGATAGGGGTTATGCTAATCGGCCATAATAGGGTATTGGGACAAGTTTAATTGGATTGAAAACACCTCTAGATATAGATTGCGAATCGTGGGTGTTAGGAAAGTTTAATCCGGACAATAAGCTTGTTACTGACCAAGATTTACGGGATTTACACATAATTGACAGCTTCTAACCGTGTGTTAATGATTTCCGCATAGAATTAATGGTGTGATTGGATCTTCGTCGCGTGAATTCAGCTTGATTGACTGGATTTGTTCACAGTTGACCTTCTAAAGTCAATTGTGTAACTACGGAGAAGGGTTAAATACTTAAGTTTGAATAATTATCTCAACAAGGGGCTGTAGCTTAGATGGTTGGTGTTGTTTGTGAATTGGTTGGCTCGTGGACAGACCCGGGTTCGAGTCTAGGCCACAACACATTTTTTTTCTAACAAAAAGGAAAGGAAAGAGAGGGTTGGGCCGGACCAGGGTGAAGGACAAGGGAAGATGGGCCTTTGTTGCTGGGCTAGGAGGGTGGGCTTGGTTTGTGGGCTGCTTGGGCTCAGATTTTAAAAAAAATTAAGGATGGTTGTGTTGTTGTTTTGGGCTCAAGAGTGGTTTGGACTAGACTAACATTATTATTGTTATTATTATTATTATTATTATTATTATTATTATTATTATTATTATTATTATTATTATTTTTATTATAAAGTGGTTAAAAATAAAAGAAATATATATTGTTTTCAAAATCATATAAGGAGTACATGGTTGGTAAAGTGGTGATTTTATTAACTCAAATATTTGAAAGAAAAATACGTGATGTTACAGTCTCCCCTACTTTTGAAAACTTCGTCCCGAAGTTTATTGAAAACACAGGGTTGAAGGTGATTGGGTAGAAATTAGGATAAGTGTGGTCTGGAGATTTTGTGTTATGACATGAACAGAATAATCTTGTTTCAAATAATTTGGATAAGAGAGTAGGATTAGGTGTGTCTTGGAATCGCAAGGAGCATAAGAATTTTTGAGTTTTAGGAATCCTAAAAGAAATTCATGAGTTAATGGACTATAGAAAGACTAAATAAACTACTAGGTAACTAGAGTTTATAACCTTGATAGAATTTCACACTACCTTAATGTACTTGTAAATTCATGATTACGTTCCGGACCGCAATCACCAATTTACCTTACATTAGGGTTTTGTGTCCTTCTATTACTCGAAACACACATGTAAGTAATGCAGAAATAATCATGTGGTTGAACCTTTGTATATAATGAGTCCAACCGTTGAGCAGGGAAAAGACTCTCACCAGTTAGTGAGTAGGAACCTCTACCGATTGTTGAGCCGGTTCGATAGCCTCCATCAGTCGTGGAGCAGGTTGTAGGGCCTCTCCCGACTGAGCAGGTTCGATAGCTTCCACCAGTCGTGGAGCAGGTTGTAGGGCCTCTCCCGACTGTTGAAAAGGAATGATGACCTCTACCAATCGTTGAGTAGGTTATTTGGTACTCAACTAACTGTTGAGCAAGTACTTTATCCTCTAATAAGTGTAGCAATTATTATACACATAAATTGCAAATTGATAATATGTTTACGCAAGCATAACAAGTATAGTATATGAGTTGTAGTTGTATAGATTTAGATATTGTTATAACAATTAGTTCTCATCCAGACAAGCATGCATCCAGGTGTTATGGTAATACTAGAATTTATTACTTGAATCAAAAGCGTCAATACATAGAATTAAAAGCAAACAACATTCAAATGGTAGGACTTGCTGTTAAGTAGCTAGAGGGTCTTGATCTCGGTTTAGTTTAGGGCATCGGTTATGGAAGTGACTTGGGTCTCCACATTCATAGCACTGACCATAGTTGTATTGATTAGGATTAGCAGCCTGAGCAGGATTGGTGGGTTGGTTGGCATTAGGGTTTGGGGTCTCGCGACATGTGTTGACTAGATGGCCATACTTACCACAATTGGTGCATAAGCGACACGCTGAAGCAGTGGGATGATGTCGTTTGCATGTGTTACACAATGGATAGTTTCCTATATAAGGTTTCTTGTTAGAAGCTTGTGTAGTGAGGTTGACATCAGGATCCCTGGCCTTACGCTTCTGGTTCTCAGTAGTTACTGCGGCTACAGTACTTGCTTTCTCGCTTTTCCGAACTAATGTCCCATTCTTTACGTGATTGTCAGTTAAGGTAGTTGCTAGACGCTTGGCCTCTACGAGGGTAGCAGGGTTCCTTCCCCATACCATGTCCTGAATCTGCATGGGCAAACCACCGATATATTTCTCGATGGCTACAGGTAGCGGAGTGACCTTATGGGGCAATAATAGACTGAGCTCATGGAAGCGGGTATTATAAGCAAGGTTTTCCCCACTATCCTGAGCAAGGGCGTGGAACTCGTCCTCTAATTTCTTGACCTCATTACATGGGCAAAATTCATCTTTCATTATCTCCTTGACTTGATCCCAGGTCATAGTAAGTGCAACTTCAGCTCCTCGGGTGCGCTTTTCCTCATTCCACCAAGTGAGTGCTCGTTTGTGAAGAACACTCATAGCATAACGGACCTTAAAGTTATCGGGACACTCACTGTTAATGAAGGTATTCTCAATACCCTCGAACCATTGCAGAAGAGCCGTAGCTCCTTCATCTCCACTGAACTTAGGGGGATTACAGGTATTAAAGTGTTTGAGAGTGCAGGCTGGGAGACCATTCCTGTTTCCATTCCCGTTCCCATTGTGGTTTCCATTGCCGTTTCCGTTTCCATTACCATTTTCGTTCATCTGGATGACTTGAGCCAGTAAGTTAGGAACCAGAGTCGCGATCTGTTGTGCCATTTGTTGGGAAATGATCGCAGCAAGTTGGGCATCAACACCATTGTTGTTGTTGTTTGTTGTGGTTAGTGTTGTGGTTGTTGCTACTTTCCTCTTGGTTTCCACCACTGTTATTGCGAGTGCTGCGACATGGAGGCATGATCTGTAGGAGACACAATGAAATGAATGAGGTTATATAAGGAATGTAATCATTTATTCATTAATTAAAACGAATAAACGAAAACGTTCACTTATCAAAGATTCTAGGTTCTAATAACATAATGAAGACATGCTTTAGCCTATAGGTGAACACTCATCGCGAGAATTCCCAGGTAGGCATCCGGGTCCCTCGTCTGATTGGGATATATGCGCAATGCCAGCCTAGACAGAAAACTCAGAATACAGGCGTTCTTCCTTCCAGATTGCACGTGTTCGTTATTAAAATCTAGAACTTCGACGAGATCCCAAGGTGGTTCAGGCTAAACCTGAGGATTTTGTCTTATTAGTCTAAGAGTAGATCTAGTGATGGAGAGCAATCTTCTTGTAGGGGTTAAAGTAGGGATAAGAAGTAGGAGTGAGATAGAGAATAGCAAGTAAAAGGAGCAATTACTGGTTATATTCCTATGGTTATAGACTAGATTATTTTTCTAATAACCTAATTCCCTATAACCACGGCTCTGATACCAATCTGTAACACCCCAACCGATGGCGGAAACATCGAGATGTCACGTATTGATGATTGTTCAGTAGCTCATGGTGAATAATAAATTTCATTAAATGATTTAAATAAATTACATACAATTGTTCTACAAGAATTCGTACATCAAAATGAATAATACTATGCACACATCTTCAAGCATTAACTCAAACCTTCAAGCAAGTAGAACCTGAAACATGTTAAATTTGAAAATATTTTGGGTCAACAAAAGTTGGTGAGAATACATAGGTTTTTTTTTAATATAATTGTTAACAATAGTTTGTACAACAATCACAGTTGTATGATGATAGAGTATGAGTCCGACATTTAACAATGCGTCTTTGTACAATCAAACCTTGTGTCGACTGATGACTAACTCGCAAGTTAGTTAAATGTTGTTACTGTTATCGATCATCCCTGAATTTATGCGGGGATATGGGTTTGTCAGACCTATAGCGCTATAATCTAAACAGGCGGCTTGATCATTGTTAATGACTGTACTATGTCTTTTTGTTACAATCAAATGATAGAATGATAGTGTAATTGAATCACAAGTAAGTATGAGTAAATGATAGTATAAAATGTTTAAACATGTTTCACCCCAAAAATGTAAAAGAGAAAAGGGGCTATGTAAACTCACCTTAATGATAGTGTTGAATCCCTTGATATAGAATAAATGTGGCACAATGATTCCAAGTATCACCCTATGTTTAAGGCAATAACATAAGTGTTTAAAAGTCTACGTTTTCTATTCCAAATGTATTCTAGGGTTCCTAATTTGGGGATCATCGATTGATTAAGTTTGAATAATTTAAATAAATAAAGAATTAATTAATGAAAATGTTTTCTGATCAAAATTAACTAAAAATGGTTGAATTATAATGTAATAAATGTGAAAATAATTTTTATAAAATTATTTTCTTAATTCATGAATATTTAAATATTAATACTTATTTGACAAAATATTGTCTTAATATTTAAAAAAATATTAAAAATTATAAATTTCGAATCAAAAATTTATATTTCTGATCTAAATGATTAATATAAATTTATGTGAAATTTTGATGTGAAATTAATGAAAAATGAATTTATTATGATTTATTTACGATTAAAATAACAAAAATCGATTAAAAAATATTAAATAAATGATTTTCCAGGAATAAAAATCATTTCTGAGACGTTTATTGTTTTATATGTTTAGAATAATTTTTGTGGAATTTAATAAAATCGTTTTGATATTTTTATAGAATTTTATAATTATAATAGATTTAACTTGCAATATTTATTATATATAATAAATAAAAGATTTTTGAAAAACTAAAAGTTGGGTATTAAACTTTATCATATGACTGACTTAAAATAAATTTTGTAGGATTTATAGACCATGTTTAGTATTTAAAATCTATTTTTAAAAATAATTGTAGATTGACAAAAACCGAACCAAATGCAACAAAGAATAGGTGTTAAGGTGTACCTAAAGAGGTTGTAACCCGAGCACCAAGTTTCGACTGAAAAGGCTTTGATTCTGGAATAATTGGTGTTTGAAAGTGAAAAGTGTGATAGGGGTTATGCTAATCGGCCATAATAGGGTATTGGGACAAGTTTGATTGGATTGAAAACACCTCTAGATATAGATTGCGAATCGTGGGTGTTAGGAAAGTTTAATCCGGACAATAAGCTTGTTACTGACCAAGATTTACGGGATTTACACATAATTGACAGCTTCTAACCGTGTGTTAATGATTTCCGCATAGAATTAATGGTGTGATTGGATCTTCGTCGCGTGAATTCAGCTTGATTGACTGGATTTGTTCACAGTTGACTTTCTATAGTCAACTGTGTAACTATGGAGAAGGGTTAAATACTTAGGTTTGAATAATTATCTCAACAAGGGGCTGTAGCTCAGATGGTTGGTGTTGTTTGTGAATTGGTTGGCTCGTGGACAGACCCGGGTTCGAGTCTAGTCTACAACACATTTTTTTTCTAACAAAAAGGAAAGGAAAGAGAGGGTTGGGTCGGACCAGGGTGAAGGACAAGGGAAGATGGGCCTTTGTTGCTGGGCTAGGAGGGTGGGCTTGGTTTGTGGGCTGCTTGGGCTCAGATTTTAAAAAAAATTAAGAATGGTTGTGTTGTTGTTTTGGGCTCAAGGGTGGTTTGGACTAGACTAACATTATTATTGTTATTATTATTATTATTATTATTATTATTATTATTATTATTATTATTATTATTTTTATTATAAAGTGGTTAAAAATAAAAGAAATATATATTGTTTTCAAAATCATATAAGGAGTACATGGTGGGTAAAGTGGTGATTTTATTAACTCAAATATTTGAAAGAAAAATACGTGATGTTACAATTACACCCAGTGACTCCCTCTATAAAAAAACAATAAAATGTATTAAATTAAATTAATCGATTAATAGTAACTCAACGGTGCCCAAGGCATTATAGCCTAGTGGCATCTTGGTGGTGAGATAAGACTTAGGACCCATAAGGTCCTGGGTTCGAATCTCACAAAGGGGGTTTTCTCATAATTATAAGTTTCCTCCTGAATTGGTGACTTGGTGTGGAATATGATCGCGTGGAAACATTGGTGGCACGATGATACTCCAGTGTTCCGTGAGTGATTTCAATTTGTTGGCCGTTCAAAAAAAAAAATAGTAACTCAACGGTTTTGAAATAAAATACGAAAACAACGAATACCATCATTTGAAGTCTTGCCCCGTCATCTTGAAAAGCAGAAGGAGGCATAGGTACTTCCCGGGGATCAGATACGTATACAACTGTGCGCACATTATACCACGGCAGGTAGCCGTCGTCAACGAATCGGGTCGTAATTATTTCACCTTTGACAAGACTACTGGCACGGTTGTTCCACCCGGTAACATACTCTTCGTGCGTAGTGAGCCAGTTAGTCCCGGTTTTACCTTGTCAGTTTAACTTGTGCAACCTCTTATGCTCACTAGGCTGTATGCTGATACGGGGCGGCTCCTGTTGCACCATCCCAAATTGTCTCATTACCCGTTGCGGATAATGATGTTCGACAATCTCCCAACATATCAATGGGCAGGTACTCTTCCAGCTTTTCATACCGCTTCTGCAGATTGGCGGCAGCTTTCCAATGTTATCATTGTAAGGGGTCCAGTTAAACTACAAAAAATAAAAAAAAAAATATATAGTTAGTTGTGCAATAAGAAAAGAAAACAAATACAAATTTATTTTATATACTCAAAAATTAGATATAATTACGGGTCCAGTTATATACTAAAAAACTAAACGTATTTCAATATACATGTAATTTGGTCAGTTTATATAAAAATAAATACTGCCCGGCTTAAAACCTTGCTCAAAAAGTAAATTGTTTTTTCTTAAAAATTCAGTACGTTTTGGTAATTCATCTCTAGGTTAGTTTACTCAATTGTAAATATTGAATTTTAATGAACGTATTCACATGTTTTTATAAGGGATTGTAATATTGAATGTATACATTTTTATTTTTTCAGTAACACATATGTATGTTTAGATGTTTTTTTTTTCCTAATATTATTAGAAGGCAACGAGCTGCAACATTATCAATAGGGAAAATTACTAGACGTATTGGCCTAGAAGTTTTCAAAAAGTAAGTTTGATCAAAAAGTAATTGAACACTAATTCTTAGCACAGGTTTCTAAATTGAACACTAATTCTTTGTTAATTTATAATTAATTAAGATGGAATGAAATTGAGTTAATAATAAAAAATTAGATATAATTACGTGGCCCTCTCGTAACGATTGAAGTTGAGAACGATATGCTCTCAAGCAGTGTGACAGGGATTCAGTGAAGTTGAGTTTCCCCTGTTGCCACCTATACAATTGAACAATGCAAGTATTTCAGTATTCCAAAGTGTTGTTAGTAACGTTTAATATATGTATCAAGTTGTAAATTACCGAGTTGCCAACGGGACGGAATGATCGAAATTTACATCTATCTGCGGGCCTATGCTTCGAAACCTTTCCCATGCCCAAAGTTGTAGAATGAAGGCTGGGCCAGAAAGGGCTATTGCATCGGGTGCTGTGGCATCACACGGGTTTCTATACAAACATGCTAAAACTGCACTACCCCAACTGTACGATGAACATCTTCGTAGATCATCTAAAAGTCTTAGACGGTGCAACGAAATTCTATTGTTGGCATTATCCGGAAGTATTGTGCAACCAATAAGATAAAATATTATCAAACGTGCACGAATAACGCACTCTTCGTCGGTTACTTCAACTTTAGAAGATGGTTTCTCTAACTCTCTTATAATAGTAGGTGACTTAAGAGCTTTGCCAAGAAAATCATTTCGCCCGGGGGTAAAACCCAACAAAGTTTCGCACATGTTGATGCCCTGCTGCTCTGTAAGGGGAGTTTCCGGACCTGATACCACAACACCCTCTACCGGTAATCCCCACAACACGTTGATATCCTGTAACGTGATGGTGGCTTCACCCACAGGTAGATGAAATGTGTGCGTTTCTGGCCTCCACCGCTCAACCAACGCAGTTATCGGTGCGTGGTCCAGGTACCGATAACCACAACTTAACACCCCACCAAACCCGGCTTCTTCGATGATACTCTTTACCCGTTCACCTAGCGGGTTTTTATGAAGAAATGTCCATAACTTTTTATCACCTCATTTCACCATTAAGGGTGTGTCGTATTTTTCAGGATTTGTGAAAACACACAACGCACGGTGGTCGTTGTGTAGAAACAGCACATCGTCTTCAAGAGGACCCGGGTGTAAGTTGTAATTCATTTTCAGATCACTGCTAAATATTTCCAACTTTGAAAGATTTTGAGAGTTTGCAAAATGGGAAAGTTTTGATTGTCTGAAACAAAATTTTGAGACTTTGAGTTTGCGAGCTCTATCATCCTTGTTATATAATAACCACTTCTGTTTTCTATCATCCATTGAAAGCTTATTCAACTATTCCTTCCTGCGAATGCGTCTATTCACCCTGCATGAAAGGTTATTCAACTACTGGAACCCTATGAATGTCATACACACATTCATCCTCCTGCACAATGTATAGTACCTATTAATACAATAAAGAAACCATGAAAGGTTATTCAACTACTGCAACCCTATTCATACTACCTATTAATACAATAAAGAGACCCATGTGAATATCATCAATATCGCCAACCCATTTAAATACTTCATCAATGTCGCCAACCCATTTAAATAATTCATGAATGTCGCCAAACCACTTAGCAACATTCAATATTTCTAATTCTATGTCGCCAACCTGGTTAGTGATTTTGAAATTAATATTATTGTCGCCAAATGGGTTAGCTATCTTCACATTATTATTGAATATCGCCAACTAGGTTTCATACTTTCAAAAATCTTGAATCAATGTCGCCAACTCATTTGGTGACTTACCTATTTTTTAATTTTATCCACCACTCTACCTAAAAACACTCTCACACTAAGCAAAGTGGTAAAAAAATTCCTCCTAAAGACCCTGTAATAATAAATAATCACTTGACCACAACTTCTAACTTTAATAAAACACACAAAACATGTGACAAAACTAAACAAATTTCCTGATGACCCGTTTCCGTTTCTGACCCGCATCCAAATCCATGACCCGATTTGATATGATCAAGATTATTCCCAACATAGCCGTTTACCTAATTAGCTGGCTCCGGCCTTTTATTTTGCCTTAATGCCCAAAAGCATTATGTTTTGTGTATTGTTTAGTTAGATTTTTGTAATTATGTAATATAGAAATTGTTTTAGTAAAAGTTTGGTTCAGGGTTCAATACAACTATAACATTAAGGTAGCGTTCGTTTTCATGGATTGCAAAGGAATTGGAATTGGAATTGGAATTGGAATTCGCGTGAGAACTATAATTTGTTTTGGAATTTTGATGTGTTCGTTTCATAAAATAGAATGAAGTCTCGATGGAATTGAAACGTGGATTCCATTCCATATGTTGTTGTTCAATTACGATTCCTTCTTTTGTTGTAACGAACAACATAAGAAGCCGAATACTCATTCCAATTCCTTCTGAATTCCATTCCATTCCATTCCCGTGAAACGAACACTACCTAAGGGATTTTAGTGATATAATCTTTATTATATGTATGACTTTGGTTAGTTAATGATCCTAGCTCCTAGTGGTGTTAACTTCTTATATCTGAAACTAAAAAGATGGCGAAATGATCTTTGTACTCTGTTTATTATCCTATTCCTAGCATCTTCAGTTTATTTTCTTGTTTCTTTGTTTTATGCCTACAAGTTGTAAAAGCACTGCATACTATCAAATTTAAAGTGTAGGCTTACGTTTTACGGTACTCATTCGCCTGAATGGTTATGCCTACAGTTTATGTTCTTGTGGAAATCTGAATGTGTTTATGACTAGTTTCTATACAACATGTGTTTATACATTGATTTTGTTAACATGGTTACAGGATGACGGATGCATGCAGTCAAAGAGATATAAAAGGATTAAGGTGTTATTTGACATAGCCTTACCAATGATATTTGTATACAATATGGAGCGTAAACAGTTTCACGAGTTGATTACAGATAACGTTTCTGCTTTATTTAGCCATATAAGATGCTGAACATCTGCTGCGACTCTTTGGTATATGCTTCTTTATTGATATCGATATGGACATATGGTTTCTTGATTATTGTTTTGTCCAGTGATTTCGTGTTGTTTTCTGCGTATGCAGCTGCAGAAAAAAAATCTCGACTTCTCAGGTACAACTTTTTTTAACGGTAAATGCCATCATATTGCATATCATATGGCCAAATCTGATTCGGTTACAAAAAAAACCGACGGTTTGAGCAAAAATGGCAAAGACCGACTCATGCACACCCCTAAGTGACAATAGAATGCGTTACCTAAAATCAAAGCCGATGCACTGAACTGCAATGGTTCAGGAACCGCACCAACCATGAGTAACTTTCCTTCGACATCAAGAAGAAGAAGGTAATCTTGTATCCTATGATTAACCGGTACAGTGTCTAGTATAAAATCAAGGCTATTTTTAAATTTATCCATGTCAGCTGAATTCGAGCTCACTAAGAAACAGTCAGTACCCAAATCGGTCAATGCTTCTTCTCTCTTCTTATTAGAAGAACTGATGACTGTCACATGGTGACCCATTGCTTTCGCAATCAAAACACCTAGATGACCAACTCCACCCAAAGTCCAAACCCAAAATTCCTTGCATTATACTTAACTAGGGTTAGTTAGATAAGACATACGTGCATGGTTATGAGTCAATGTGTGATTGCATGATTAGTGAACCTCGGACGTTGGTGAATAATAAACTTATGGGTCTCGGTGATACCTGACAAACTTATGTGAAAACCATACGTGATTATGTGAACCTAAACCGAACACGTTAATAGAAATCATTAAAAGTGGAGCATGAGGTTGATTAGGGTCTTAATGCATGGGGTTACACTTGTTACGGTCCGAAATAACGAAAACGTCGAAGGATAACGCGTCGGGAGACGAAACGAAGCAAGAGCGCGCCACCCGGACCTGTGAACGGCCGCTCACAGGCACCGAGCGGCCGCTCGAAGTGATCTGACGGGTCTAAACCGCCTCAAACTTATATTTAAGCATCCTAAACTCCCATGCAACCCCCATACTCAACCCTAATCGCCCCCTTACTGCCCCACACGAATATTTCACTCAAACAACCTCTGCTAAGGCTCAAGATCATCAATTGGGAGGCTCCAAGGCGCGCGATTGATCGATTGAGAGAGCGAAGGGTATATCTTACGATTTCTTATGCTTCTATCTTGTGTTTTCATTAATAAAAATCATATAATAAGTTTGTCCAGGTCTGAATGAGTTTATACAACATTAAAGCATGAATCTTTTTGAAGATTAAATGGATTAAACATACTCATAAACGCTTAGTAACATCGTAGGATACTTGTTGCGCAAGTAATTGGTGTTTTGATTCTTAAAGCTTTGATCTTGACATGTTTGATAATAGGATCTGATGGGAATAGGTATTAGGAAAGTTGTATGATGATTATTAGGTGTTATTGATTGATAATATGCAACTAGGGTTTGATATAATTGATAATATTGCACGATCAGAATCTGGACAGATTCTGAATGTCGACTTGTAGGGTCTGTTTCGTGGCTTGAAAATAATTGGTTTGATCGATTCTTTGCATGATTGTAACGTACAAGGTCTTAGCTTTTCATAATGGGCAAAACCATCGAATTTGGACATCGTTTGAGTCGTTTTTGGAATTTTAATTGATTAGGGGTCATATCAGATTTTCGGATTTGTAAACTGGGCTAACTTTAAATGGTCATAACTTGAGATTTACAAGGAATTAGATTATGAAATTTTTCCAGTAGGTCAATACTGGAAAAATAGAGCTTTTCCAAGTGGATTCATCCCGTTTGGATGAATACACAATTTTTAAGAATTTTCCTACTAAACTGACCTGTTGAGGAAATTTTCTGAACACTGCTGTGTTGTACGAATTTTTATAATTTTTGTGTTTGGAATTAAGACAAAACAAAAATAGGTATTGCCAAGTGAATTCCAAAGAAAATTCAGTAAAAATTTGGGAGGATAACTCACTGGTTTACTATTTTAAATAAATTCGTTTTGATGGCGCACAATCTGTCCTAAAAACACAGATTGTGTATTATGTGCTTATGTGATTACTTGAGGTCTTAGGTGATCTAAAATTGACATATAACGGAAGTACACATGTTTATGACACATACGGGCTGTAGAAACTAATTATAACCAACTCATTCACCAACGAGTCCGTAGGGTTTACTATTGCATGTAGAATCACTAGGCGTCGCATACACACTTTTGAATATTAAAACGCCTTGGACAAACGAGTTATATGGTGTAATGATGTTACGCCTATACTCACGTAGTGACAATGTTATTAGGGTGTCGGTAGCATATAATACTTGCTGTTCGGATTCTTTGCTTACGCGATAAGGTGAGTTTCACTACTCTTTTCTCAAAAGCATGCGTCTCGGGTTGAGACAACTTACTTAACGTTTCTAGTCCGGTTTGGGACTACTTTTACATATCCTGGGTTTGGGGTGCATGGTTCACGTGGTGAATCTATTTTTACTAATTCATATATATGTCCTTGATGAACTAAACCAAACACATCTTTTAAGTCCTTCAAAATACCGAATCAATTGCCGGTTGGGCAAGCGGGTTAATTAGTTGATAGCGCTATTAGGTCTAACAAACCTCACATCGTGCTGGGGGCACGGATGTGAACTATTAGCTTCAAACATAATCATTGTCGATGGACAATGGTGCAAGGCATCCTTATCCCTGTTATGGGAACTTGTTCATTAGTAGTTCGGTATTCGCCGGTTTTAGTTATCATGAGTGGGCTAGCTACCCCTGACATTTGAATTAGCTGTTTACTTGTGGCCAAGGAGGCCGACGTTCTTACTTATTGTTATGTGGTCTGTGAGACCGACACTTTCATTTGGTTACATGGTTTGGGAAACCTACGCTTTTACTTACTCACCTACTTTACTTAGTGAACTCACCAACATTGTTTGTTGACCCACGATTTACATGCTTTTGCAGGTAGTTAGCTTCCGGTGCCAGGATTAGAAAGCACTGTACACTTCACTGCATTTGGGCTCTCGGGCATACACATAAATTATATATTATGCTTTCGTATGGTTTTAATTTGGGTGCGTTGTTTTGCGCATGGTTTTAAAAGGTTTAAATTGGTTTACGCTTCCGCAGCTTAACTAAACTTGGTTTTTGAAAACGAACTAAATGGTTTGGGCATTTAGAGTTCGTTCCTGTGACTTATGGCTATGGGATCCTGGTATGTCACGCGCCTCGCGGTATTAACCCCGCAGTGGAAATTTGAGGGTGTGACAGATTGGTATCAGAGCCATTGGTTATAGTGAACTAGGACTGCATGTTGAGTCTAGTCTATAATCATTATAGCATAAGTACACTCACAACTTAAGTGCACAACTAGCTATTAGCTACATATAACTACAACATATGATTTCGGGAGATATGTTATCTCCTAGTTCTAGACTTAATTCTTAACACGTCAATGGTGGGAACCTAGGGTTACACCAGGTGGCGCATTACTGGGAGTAATATCCTAACTAACCTCATGGACGAGGAGACAACAATAGTACAAGGGAGGGAGCCTTGCGAGCGTTATGGCGCACGTACACAGGAAGCTGCACGATGCGCATGACGTGGTACCATTAAATCAACTATGAAGGAATTCGAATGCTGAGACTTATCTTTTGTCACTTAGCAGGGAGACAATTAGTTTCTGTTCCTTGTTACTTGACCCTTCTTACTTCCATTCGTAACACAGACGGGACTGGAATACACAAATAGAACTTATTTCTTACCTTAGTACCTTACGCCTAGTATGAGCGGGTGAACGTATGACGGCATATCCTCGTTTTCTCATAAGTATATGGTAGATTCATGGGAACAAATTAGATCGGGACTTGTTACACACACTCTTGGGGAGTTACGTAAAGCCTGCGATGTAATGCAACATCACAAGGGAGGATGAAACCTACTAATGGCTGATAGCCACGATTGGAGGAACGAGTGGTACAGCTTACCACTAAACTGGCTCACATAGGACTAGAGAAGGAGATTGTACATGATGAGAACCATATAACACTGACATCGCAAAAGAGGAAGGATAAGAGATGAAAGGGGAACCTGAGCAGGACGAGCACACGGAAAGTGAGGATGAAGGCTCTACTATCTAGACAAAGCATGGCGACGATTGGCTCTTACCTTTTCTTACCTAACTTTTCTTTCATTTCCCTTGTTAACTTAGATAAGACTGAGTTTTTATGATCAACGACAGGGTGGTTGAGGCCCTCGCATCTTTCCAAGGTAGTAAAGATCTATTTTGCTAAATCATTCTTTTCCCCTGACTTCCATATTTGAACTTTCTAATACCTTGAACGTACATCGTATTTTCAAGCCTTTTATTGGTTGTAAACATCATTAACTCCAACGGAACTGAAGGAGACCGTCTGGTTGCTTCGATAGCATAAGTCGTTGCCATGAGCATTTGTCCCAGGCAGGATGGAGTAATGTACACTACATGCACACTCGATGAGTTACAGATACCTGGAAGGAGAACGTAACACCCTGTGGTGAAATCTAGAAACTTTGTTATATAAAGACGGATGGGTCTGAGATCGACGCCTACACTACCAAGCTATAGGAGATAGCCACTATAGGCTCAAACCTATTTAACCTACCTTACAAATGGATCGAACTTTATACCGAAAGGGTGGGCCCCTCAGATTCGTGGCTTGGCCACTACAGCTCACCTACAAATCCTTCACTTGACTCGCAGACTCACAGATGAGACTGCTGATCATGGTACCTTTCTGAAGCATGGTGCTTCATTTTCTACTGTTGGTGATAGCAAGAGAACGTGGGATAGTGTGAAGTATAAGTCCTGCAACAACAACTACCACAACGGGAACAGCAACAATGGGGTTCGTGGGAAAGCATTCGTGATTGGCATTAGGGAAGCTAGGACTGATAACAAGGTCGTGACGGATACGACACTCTTATGATAATGGTGCGGACTATAGTTTTGTGTCATCAAAACTTAACAAACAACTAGGGATGGTTCCTACTTTTCTTAATACCCCGTACAACATGGAGTTAGCTGATGGAAAGCCTGTTGAGGTAACCCATATTCATCGTGACGGTAAGCACGAGTTGGATGGACAATCGTTTGCCATCAACATTCTACCTATCACCCTTGGAAGCTTTGATCTCGGGGTTGGCATGGACTGGTTGTCCAAGCAACACGCTGAAATTCTCTGTCAGGAGAAGATTGTTCGTATCCCTCTCCCTAGTGGAGAACTCTTATCTGTCCAGGGTGATCGTGGTGGTGCCATGATGGGCATCATCTCTTTCCTGAAAGCCCAGAAGTTTATTCGGAAGGGCTATCCAGCCATATTGGCTAACATTTCTGATACTCAAACTGAAGTTAAAACAAAAATTGAGGACATCCCTGTAGTTCAGGATTTTCCAGATGTCTTCCCAGAGGAATTACCTGGACTTCCACCTGTCCGACAAGTGGAATTTCAAATTGACCTTGCACCAGGAGCCGCCCCAGTTGCGCGTGCACCATACCGCCTTGCACCAGGCAAACTTCAAGAACTACCCACCCAACTCCAAGAGCTATTGGACAGGGGTTTCATTAGACCTAGTTCTTCACCTTAGGGAACTCCAGTCTTATTTGTTAAGAAAAAGGATGGGAGTTTACGTATGTGTATCGATTACCGGGAATTGAACCCTTTACCTCGTATTGATGATTTATTCAACCAGCTCCAGGGGTCGAGTTTCTATTCCAAGATTGACTTGAGGTCGGGGTATCACCAACTGAGAGTCCGAGAGGAGGATGTGCCAAAGACAGCCTTTCGAACTCGTTATGGGCACTATGAATTTTTGGTAATGCCCTTCGGGCTGACCAATGCACCAGCTGTGTTCATGGACCTCATGAATCGTGTGTGCAAACCCTATCTAGACAAATTTGTCATAGTGTTCATAGACGACATTCTGATCTATTCCAAGAGTAGGGGAGAGCACGAGCAACACCTACGACTGATCTTGGAATTTCTGAAAAGTGAGCAGCTATATGCAAAATTCTCCAAGTGCGACTTCTGGATTCGTGAGATCCAATTCTGGGGTCATGTGGTGAACGAGGCAGGAATACAGGTCGATCCCGCTAAGATTGATGCGATTAAAAGATGGGAGGCCCCTAAGAACTCCCACGGAGGTCCGATAATTCCTTGGCCTTGCAGGTTATTATCACAGATTCATTCAGGGATTCTCAAAAATCGCTCAACCCCTCACTGCGTTGACACAGAAGGGGATTACCTACAAGTGGGGAGATGCCCAAGAACCTGCTTTTCTGTTACTAAAGACTAAACTTTGCAGTGCTCCAATATTATCACTACCTGAGGGTACGGAGGACTTTGTGGTGTACTATCATGCATCTATCCAAGGTCTAGGGTGTGTTTTGATGCAACGCGAAAAGGTGATCACATATGCTTCACGACAACTAAAAGTTCATGAGAAAAATTTCCCCACTCACGACTTGGAACTGGGAGCGGAGGTCTTCGCTCTCAAAATTTGGAGGCACTACCTCTACGGGACAGAGTGCACGATTTTCACAGATCATAAAAGTCTCCAGCATATATTCGACCAGAGGGTGCTAAGCATACGACAACGCCGATGGGTCGGACTCCTGAATGGTTATGACTGTGCCATCAAGTAACATTCAGGGAAGGCTAATGTAGTAGCAGATGCCCTGAGTCGTAAGGAAACAAAACCCAAACGAGTGCGAGCCTTGCAACTTACCCTACAATCTAATCTTCATGTTAAGATACGTAAAGCCCAGGGCGTGGCTTTGAAAGGGAAAACATCGGGCTTGAAACCTTGCACGGTGCTGATAAGCACCTGGAATGGAGGACATAGGGTCTTCAGCACTTCATGAATCAAGTCTGGATTCCACGTGTTGGAGATCTCAGACAACTAGTGCTCGATGGGGCACACACCCCTCGTTATTCGGTACATCCTAGTTCGGATAAAATGTACCGAGATCTCAAACTCTTTACTGGTGACCAAACATGAAAGCTGAGAAAAGTCACTTATGTTAGTAAGTGCTTAACGTGTGCCAAGGTTAGGATTGAATATCAGAAACCTTCGGGCCCACTTCAGCAACCGGAAAAATCCCATGTGGAGATGGGATGGTATTTCCATGGACTTTATCACCAAACTTCCTAAAACGCCCAGCGGGCACGATATGATTTGGGTCATTATTGACCGCTTGACCAAATCAGCGCATTTCATGGCAATTAGAGAGGCGGACATGTTGGAACGCCTAGCCGCTTTTGTATTACGAAAATTGCCTCTAGGCATGGGATGCCTACTTCTATCATATCAGATCACGACGCGCGATCTACTTCCCATTTTTGGACTACTCTCCAAAACACTTTGGGGACTCTCTTAGATATGAGCACAGCCTATCACCCTCAGACGGATGGACAGAGTAAACGTACCATCCAAACATTGGAGGATCTACTACGAGCGTGCGTGGTGGATTTTTGCAACAGTTGGGATAAGCACTTGCCTTTGATTGAATTCTCGTATAACAACAGCTACCACACTCCGATACAGCGTGCGCCTTTTGAGGCACTTATGGACGCAAGGGTAGGTCTCCCATCTGCTGGACTGAAGTTGGGGATAGCCAGCTAACAGGTCCCGAACTCGTGCACGAGACTTCTGAGAAGATAGTGCAAACCAGAAACAGGAGGGCTGCTGCTCGTGATCGACAGAAAAGCTACGCGGACAAACGTAGAAAACCTTTGGAGTTCCAGGTTGGGGACAAGGTTTTGTTAAAGGTGTCACCTTGGAAAGGAGTGATACGCTTTGGAAAACGGGGGAAGATGAACCCGTAAAACGTTGGACCATTCGAGATGGTTGATGGGATTGGTCTGGTAGCTTACAGGTTAAACCTGCTTAACAAACTTGGTAGGATACACGATGTATCCCACATATCGTACCGAATCTATAGAAATGCCTGTTGGATACAACACTGATGGTGCCACTGGAGGAGATCCAGGTGGACGATCGGCTACGGTTCATGGAAGAACCAGTGGAGATTCTTGAGCGGGGCGTCAAGAAACTCAAACAGAACACTATACCTATTATTAACGTACAATGGAATTCCCGTCTAGGACCGGAATACACGTGGGAGCGCAGAGATCAGATGCGGCTCAAATATCCACACCTCTTTTCTGAACCTGAACTTGTGCATAGATCAAATGCCAAACATAAAGCAGCTAGCTCAAAGTGAATTTCGGGGCGAAATTCCTTTCAACTTGGGGATGATGTGACATCCGGAAACCAAGCATACATTTTTTTTCTTAGCTGGCTTTACTGTTTACTTGCTGAATTTCGGGACGAAATTCTTTTCAACTTGGGGATGATGTGATACCCCGAAAATTCAGGTTCTCACTTTAACTAAACTCTAGTTACATTCCTTGCATTATACTTAACTAGGGTTAGTTAGATAAGACATACGTGCATGGTTATGAGTCAATGTGTGATTGCATGATTAGTGAACCTCGGACGTTGGTGAATAATAAACTTATGGGTCTCGGTGATACCTGACAAACTTATGTGAAAACCATACGTGATTATGTGAACCTAAACCGAACACGTTAATAGAAATCATTAAAAGTGGAGCATGAGGTTGATTAGGGTCTTAATGCATGGGGTTACACTTGTTACGGTCCGAAATAACGAAAACGTCGAAGGATAACGCGTCGGGAGACGAAACGAAGCAAGAGCGCGCCACCCGGACCTGTGAGCGGCCGCTCGAAGTGATCTGACGGGTCTAAACCGCCTCAAACTTATATTTAAGCATCCTAAACTCCCATGCAACCCCCATACTCAACCCTAATCGCCCCCTTACTGCCCCACACGAATATTTCACTCAAACAACCTCTGCTAAGGCTCAAGATCATCAATTGGGAGGCTCCAAGGCGCGCGATTGATCGATTGAGAGAGCGAAGGGTATATCTTACGATTTCTTATGCTTCTATCTTGTGTTTTCATTAATAAAAATCATATAATAAGTTTGTCCAGGTCTGAATGAGTTTATAAAACATTAAAGCATGAATCTTTTTGAAGATTAAATGGATTAAACATACTCATAAACGCTTAGTAACATCGTAGGATACTTGTTGCGCAAGTAATTGGTGTTTTGATTCTTAAAGCTTTGATCTTGACATGTTTGATAATAGGATCTGATGGGAATAGGTATTAGGAAAGTTGTATGATGATTATTAGGTGTTATTGATTGATAATATGCAACTAGGGTTTGATATAATTGATAATATTGCACGATCAGAATCTGGACAGATTCTGAATGTCGACTTGTAGGGTCTGTTTCGTGGCTTGAAAATAATTGGTTTGATCGATTCTTTGCATGATTGTAACGTACAAGGTCTTAGCTTTTCATAATGGGCAAAACCATCGAATTTGGACATCGTTTGAGTCGTTTTTGGAATTTTAATTGATTAGGGGTCATATCAGATTTTCGGATTTGTAAACTGGGCTAACTTTAAATGGTCATAACTTGAGATTTACAAGGAATTAGATTATGAAATTTTTCCAGTAGGTCAATACTGGAAAAATAGAGCTTTTCCAAGTGGATTCATCCCGTTTGGATGAATACACAATTTTTAAGAATTTTCCTACTAAACTGACCTGTTGAGGAAATTTTCTGAACACTGCTGTGTTGTACGAATTTTTATAATTTTTGTGTTTGGAATTAAGACAAAACAAAAATAGGTATTGCCAAGTGAATTCCAAAGAAAATTCAGTAAAAATTTGGGAGGATAACTCACTGGTTTACTATTTTAAATAAATTCGTTTTGATGGCGCACAATCTGTCCTGAAAACACAGATTGTGTATTATGTGCTTATGTGATTACTTGAGGTCTTAGGTGGTCTAAAATTGACATATAACGGAAGTACACATGTTTATGACACATACGGGCTGTAGAAACTAATTATAACCAACTCATTCACCAACGAGTCCGTAGGGTTTACTATTGCATGTAGAATCACTAGGCGTCGCATACACACTTTTGAATATTAAAACGCCTTGGACAAACGAGTTATATGGTGTAATGATGTTACGCCTATACTCACGTAGTGACACTGTTATTAGGGTGTCGGTAGCATATAATACTTGCTGTTCGGATTCTTTGCTTACGCGATAAGGTGAGTTTCACTACTCTTTTCTCAAAAGCATGCGTCTCGGGTTGAGACAACTTACTTAACGTTTCTAGTCCGGTTTGGGACTACTTTTACATATCCCGGGTTTGGGGTGCATGGTTCACGTGGTGAATCTATTTTTACTAATTCATATATATGTCCTTGATGAACTAAACCAAACACATCTTTTAAGTCCTTCAAAATACCGAATCAATTGCCGGTTGGGCAAGCGGGTTAATTAGTTGATAGCGCTATTAGGTCTAACAAACCTCACATCGTGCTGGGGGCACGGATGTGAACTATTAGCTTCAAACATAATCATTGTCGATGGACAATGGTGCAAGGCATCCTTATCCCTGTTATGGGAACTTGTTCATTAGTAGTTCGGTATTCGCCGGTTTTAGTTATCATGAGTGGGCTAGCTACCCCTGACATTTGAATTAGTTGTTTACTTGTGGCCAAGGAGGCCGACGTTCTTACTTATTGTTATGTGGTCTGTGAGACCGACACTTTCATTTGGTTACATGGTTTGGGAAACCTACGCTTTTACTTACTCACCTACTTTACTTAGTGAACTCACCAACATTGTTTGTTGACCCACGATTTACATGCTTTTGCAGGTAGTTAGCTTCCGGTGCCAGGATTAGAAAGCACTGTACACTTCACTGCATTTGGGCTCTCGGGCATACACATAAATTATATATTATGCTTTCGTATGGTTTTAATTTGGGTGCGTTGTTTTGCGCATGGTTTTAAAAGGTTTAAATTGGTTTACGCTTCCGCAGCTTAACTAAACTTGGTTTTTGAAAACGAACTAAATGGTTTGGGCATTTAGAGTTCGTTCCTGTGACTTATGGCTATGGGATCCTGGTATGTCACGCGCCTCGCGGTATTAACCCCGCAGTGGAAATTTGAGGGTGTGACAGCTGTGGCATCACACGGGTTTCTATACAAACATGCTAAAACTGCACTACCCCAACTGTACGATGAACATCTTCGTAGATCATCTAAAAGTCTTAGACGGTGCAACGAAATTCTATTGTTGGCATTATCCGGAAGTATTGTGCAACCAATAAGATAAAATATTATCAAACGTGCACGAATAACGCACTCTTCGTCGGTTACTTCAACTTTAGAAGATGGTTTCTCTAACTCTCTTATAATAGTAGGTGACTTAAGAGCTTTGCCAAGAAAATCATTTCGCCCGGGGGTAAAACCCAACAAAGTTTCGCACATGTTGATGCCCTGCTGCTCTGTAAGGGGAGTTTCCGGACCTGATACCACAACACCCTCTACCGGTAATCCCCACAACACGTTGATATCCTGTAACGTGATGGTGGCTTCACCCACAGGTAGATGAAATGTGTGCGTTTCTGGCCTCCACCGCTCAACCAACGCAGTTATCGGTGCGTGGTCCAGGTACCGATAACCACAACTTAACACCCCACCAAACCCGGCTTCTTCGATGATACTCTTTACCCGTTCACCTAGCGGGTTTTTATGAAGAAATGTCCATAACTTTTTATCACCTCATTTCACCATTAAGGGTGTGTCGTATTTTTCAGGATTTGTGAAAACACACAACGCACGGTGGTCGTTGTGTAGAAACAGCACATCGTCTTCAAGAGGACCCGGGTGTAAGTTGTAATTCATTTTCAGATCACTGCTAAATATTTCCAACTTTGAAAGATTTTGAGAGTTTGCAAAATGGGAAAGTTTTGATTGTCTGAAACAAAATTTTGAGACTTTGAGTTTGCGAGCTCTATCATCCTTGTTATATAATAACCACTTCTGTTTTCTATCATCCATTGAAAGCTTATTCAACTATTCCTTCCTGCGAATGCGTCTATTCACCCTGCATGAAAGGTTATTCAACTACTGGAACCCTATGAATGTCATACACACATTCATCCTCCTGCACAATGTATAGTACCTATTAATACAATAAAGAAACCATGAAAGGTTATTCAACTACTGCAACCCTATTCATACTACCTATTAATACAATAAAGAGACCCATGTGAATATCATCAATATCGCCAACCCATTTAAATACTTCATCAATGTCGCCAACCCATTTAAATAATTCATGAATGTCGCCAAACCACTTAGCAACATTCAATATTTCTAATTCTATGTCGCCAACCTGGTTAGTGATTTTGAAATTAATATTATTGTCGCCAAATGGGTTAGCTATCTTCACATTATTATTGAATATCGCCAACTAGGTTTCATACTTTCAAAAATCTTGAATCAATGTCGCCAACTCATTTGGTGACTTACCTATTTTTTAATTTTATCCACCACTCTACCTAAAAACACTCTCACACTAAGCAAAGTGGTAAAAAAATTCCTCCTAAAGACCCTGTAATAATAAATAATCACTTGACCACAACTTCTAACTTTAATAAAACACACAAAACATGTGACAAAACTAAACAAATTTCCTGATGACCCGTTTCCGTTTCTGACCCGCATCCAAATCCATGACCCGATTTGATATGATCAAGATTATTCCCAACATAGCCGTTTACCTAATTAGCTGGCTCCGGCCTTTTATTTTGCCTTAATGCCCAAAAGCATTATGTTTTGTGTATTGTTTAGTTAGATTTTTGTAATTATGTAATATAGAAATTGTTTTAGTAAAAGTTTGGTTCAGGGTTCAATACAACTATAACATTAAGGTAGCGTTCGTTTTCATGGATTGCAAAGGAATTGGAATTGGAATTGGAATTGGAATTCGCGTGAGAACTATAATTTGTTTTGGAATTTTGATGTGTTCGTTTCATAAAATAGAATGAAGTCTCGATGGAATTGAAACGTGGATTCCATTCCATATGTTGTTGTTCAATTACGATTCCTTCTTTTGTTGTAACGAACAACATAAGAAGCCGAATACTCATTCCAATTCCTTCTGAATTCCATTCCATTCCATTCCCGTGAAACGAACACTACCTAAGGGATTTTAGTGATATAATCTTTATTATATGTATGACTTTGGTTAGTTAATGATCCTAGCTCCTAGTGGTGTTAACTTCTTATATCTGAAACTAAAAAGATGGCGAAATGATCTTTGTACTCTGTTTATTATCCTATTCCTAGCATCTTCAGTTTATTTTCTTGTTTCTTTGTTTTATGCCTACAAGTTGTAAAAGCACTGCATACTATCAAATTTAAAGTGTAGGCTTACGTTTTACGGTACTCATTCGCCTGAATGGTTATGCCTACAGTTTATGTTCTTGTGGAAATCTGAATGTGTTTATGACTAGTTTCTATACAACATGTGTTTATACATTGATTTTGTTAACATGGTTACAGGATGACGGATGCATGCAGTCAAAGAGATATAAAAGGATTAAGGTGTTATTTGACATAGCCTTACCAATGATATTTGTATACAATATGGAGCGTAAACAGTTTCACGAGTTGATTACAGATAACGTTTCTGCTTTATTTAGCCATATAAGATGCTGAACATCTGCTGCGACTCTTTGGTATATGCTTCTTTATTGATATCGATATGGACATATGGTTTCTTGATTATTGTTTTGTCCAGTGATTTCGTGTTGTTTTCTGCGTATGCAGCTGCAGAAAAAAAATCTCGACTTCTCAGGTACAACTTTTTTTAACGGTAAATGCCATCATATTGCATATCATATGGCCAAATCTGATTCGGTTACAAAAAAAACCGACGGTTTGAGCAAAAATGGCAAAGACCGACTCATGCACACCCCTAAGTGACAATAGAATGCGTTACCTAAAATCAAAGCCGATGCACTGAACTGCAATGGTTCAGGAACCGCACCAACCATGAGTAACTTTCCTTCGACATCAAGAAGAAGAAGGTAATCTTGTATCCTATGATTAACCGGTACAGTGTCTAGTATAAAATCAAGGCTATTTTTAAATTTATCCATGTCAGCTGAATTCGAGCTCACTAAGAAACAGTCAGTACCCAAATCGGTCAATGCTTCTTCTCTCTTCTTATTAGAAGAACTGATGACTGTCACATGGTGACCCATTGCTTTCGCAATCAAAACACCTAGATGACCAACTCCACCCAAAGTCCAAACCCAAAATTCCTGCTTTTATAGCCGATGAACTGTTTTAACGACTGTAAGCCGCCATGCCTGCACATAACAACGGTGCAGCCTGCTCTGGAGCTAGTTTTAACGGATTGCTCATCATTTTTTGTGTAGAAACTGCAGAGGAGTTACAAGTTACAACATACTATATACACATCAGTCTGTGTTAAAACGTTTATAAAATACACGTTTATAAATTAAGCAGTTGGACTCAAAGATGCAGGCTAAGGTTATGAAGTCATTGAGGACGTCAATTTCCTTCATAGTTTCTTTTGATCAAATATGTTATGTATTTTGCTTTCATCATTGGCATTATTATATACATTGGTTTGATATGCAATCACAAAATGATGTTTAAGTATGATAATAAAATTTTAAAATATTGTTGAGTGGACCCATATCATTTTTTGTTTGTCGAATATAGTTTGGCGTTGTGAATGCGAAATGTGAAAAAAAAAGTCACGTAGGTAGTAGTGGAGAGTTTCACATTTCGCACCCAAAACATGTGTTGTGGATAGGTGAAATGTGGTTATGGGTGTTGAGGCGTTTCACATTTAATGAGAGTTTCACATTAAATCAGCTCCACACCCACGGCTGCAAGCCCCTCCACACCCGGCCCCCTAGCGCCTCATGGTGTTGAGGTGTTCGCGCCCATTCCATCATGGCAGGCTTAGCTTCCATCTTGCAGAAACCACAAACAAAGTCTTCTGCATAATATTAAAAATATTGTTGGTGAAAGTAGAGGTGCAAATGTGCCGAGCCGAGTTCGAGCCTTACACTACTCGATTTCGGCTGGTATATAGAAATTGAAGATCGAGATTGGCTCGGCTCAAGCTAATTTGAGAAAAACAAACAAGCCAAAGCTTAGCTCAAGCTTTTCCATGGTACCTTAAATGAGCCAAAGCTCGATATTAGCGGAAACATTCTAGACATATTCCATTATAGTTAATTGTATTGCTGTACATAGTTATTACATTAAATATGGCTTAATCACCTCCACAAAATTAGGAGTGATTGCCTCTAGTCTGAAAAATTGTATTGTGTATATATACCGCCCTTTTCTAATGAAATGGACACAACAGAATTACCATTAACTTACATGGTATCAGAGCATAATCCGCTCTGAGCCTCTTACCCGTAGCCTTCATTTTTTTTTCAGGATTTCGATCCTATTTCTTCTTTCTTTGCAGGATTTCGATCCTATTCGCCGGTCACTCACATGGCTGAGAATTCTGATGCAGCGGCTTCGGCCAACAACAAACCATCCGGTTCACTTCACCCTGTGTATACCGTAACCGACATCACGAAAAAGGTTCGAATCTTGGATGGATCTAAGGTGACTTACTCCGTGTGGGTGAAACTTTTCCAACTTCACGCGCGCGGGTATCAAGTCTTGGATCATATCTCATCCGAATCCGAACCCCCTTCCAGAGATGACCCTTCTTACGAACAATGGAAGAACATCGATGCTATTGTTCTGCAGTGGATATACTCCACTCTCTCTGACAACTATCTCAAACAGGTTCTGGATATCTTGAATTCTGACAATGAAGCAACTGCTCTCCAAGCCTGGACCCGTGTCCGAGAAATATTTCATACCAACAGGAGACCCCGGTGTGCAGCCTTACAATCAAAGTTCACCAATCTCAAACTTTCCACATCTCCTTCGCTGGAAGCTTACTGTCAAAGCCTAAGGGACATCTCCGACCAACTTGATGATCTCGGTAGTCCCGTGAATGAACAAACTTTGGTGTTACAACTTGTGAGGGGGCTCCCAAAAGAATATGACACTATCACAGCCATCATACACAGGGAACTGCCCCCATGGAACGAGGCATGTGAGATGCTTCGTGGTGACCAGGAAAGACAAACTGCTCGTGAACCCGCACCAGCCCCGTCTGAGGCACTGGCAGCCGTTAACCCGGCACCTCGTCGTGATGATGCTGTCAACAATCAGCCTCCACGTCGCAATAATACTTCCCAGCAAAGGTATGGGTCAAATCCAGCTTTTCGTTATAACCACAATAATAATCGCAGCAGGTTTGGACCCAATCCACGTCGTGACGGGCCTGGTCAGCAATCTGGGCCCAATCAGTCATCTCAACAGACCACTCGGCCCAATAGCCAATCTGGTAACCGTGCCTCACAGCGTTCCCCTTGGTCTGCCCCACAATATCCAACACAGCCCAATTTCTGGCCCAATGTTTATTGGCCCATGGCACCTCCACCATGTCCTTATCCCACCTTACCTGGCTGGGCCTCACCGTGGACCCCCTCGCAAAACCCAAACGCCCAGAATCAGTCCTCAGACACCTCGGCTCAGGCCCACATAACTGATGTCAATCCACTCGAACCCACTGAACTGGCAGAGGCATTCCAGGCTATGGCGGTTGAAGATGAAACTCCGCAATGGTTCATGGACACTGGTGCCACCAATCATCTCACCTCGGACTCAGGTATGATTTCTCACTCGTGTGGTAACTCTATTAAAATGTATTGGTTGGAAATGGGCATCTTTTACCACTTGCTGGATCGGGTCATACAAACCTTCCCTCAACTTCTAAACCACTCCAACTCAAAAACATTTTACACACTCCTAATATTATCAAAAATCTTATATCTGTACGGAAATTCACCCGTGATAACTGGGTATCCGTTGATTTTGACCCTTTTGGTTTTTCTGTGAAGGACTACCCGAGTGGGACAATTTTGAGTCGGCATGATAACACCAGTCATCTTTACCCGCTTACAGCACCTGATGCTTCAGCTTTTGTCTCCACTAGTCTTCAAGGCTCGTGGCACAACCGTCTAGGACACCCTGGCATGCATGTTCTAGATATTTTAAATTCCAATAAATTTATTTCCTGTAATAAGCATGCTCGTACTTTTTTTTTGTGACTCATGTCAGATTGCTAAGCATAAACGTTTGCCCTTTCATTTATCTACTTCATCTACTGTTTGCCCATTTGATATAGTGCATTGTGATCTATGGACATCTCCTGTCCTTAGCAAACAGGGATATAAATATTATTTGGTCATCATTGACGATTTCACCCATTTTACTTGGGTGTTTCCTTTAAAATTTAAATCTGAAACTTACACAAAATTCACCCAATTTTATAAATTTATTTCCACCTAATTCCATCAAAACATTAAATCTTTTCAATGTGACATGGGTGGGGAATTTGACAATACCAACTTTAGACAATTTGCTTCCACTAATGGCCTACAATTTAGATTCTCATGCCCCCACACATCCCAACAAAACGGGACAGCCGAACGCATGATTCGCAGACTAAACGAAATCATGTTGTCCCTTCTCACCCATGCCTCACTCCCACCCAACCTATGGGTAGAAGCACTACACACCGCCGTATACCTTCATAACATTCTCTCATCCAAAACCATAGGTTTTCGAACCCCTACCGCTGCCTTATACCTCAAAAACCCCGATTATGAACACCTTCGTGTGTTTGGTTGTGCCTGTTTTCCAAAAAAAACTGACACTCGTCCTCATAAACTTGCCCCTCGGTCTACACCTTGTGTATTCCTTGGTTATCCTGCCGACCACCGTGGATATCGATGCCTAGATCGTACCACGGGCAAAATCATCATGTCCCGCCATGTTACCTTTAATGAGCTTGAATTTCCGTTTTCAAAAACATACCAGCCCACCCCAGATTCCTACACCTTCCTTGACTGTGAACCTTCACCACTCATCTATACCCAACCCGCACCCAGTACCATACGACCCGCCACTACACCTCTCACTCCACCACATCCACCCGCCTCACCTACTCCTCTTACACCATCTACCCAACCACCAATAACCTACTCCAGACGACACATCCGACAACCAAACCCACCCACGGCCCAACAACCAATCCCACCACCCGCTCCTCTCCACCAACACACTCAAAATCATCCTGACCCACCCCAACCACGCCATCACATGATAACTCGCTCCCGTGATGGCACTTCTAAACCCAAAGTCCCCTTTAACCTTAACACCAAGACCATCTCCCCTATCCCAAAATCCCATCTTGATGCCCAATCCGATCCAAACTGGTATGATGCTATGAAACTGAATACAATGCCTTAATAGATAACCACACATGGGAACTCGTACCTCGACCTCCCGAGGCACACATTATTCGATGCATGTGGCTATTCCGTCACAAGTTTCATGCTAATGGCACTCTTGAGCGATACAAAGCTCGCTTAGTTGTAAATGGCAAGTCCCAACAGGTTGGCGTTGATTGTGACGAAACTTTTAGCCCAGTTGTCAAACCAACCACCATACGTACAGTACTCAGCCTCGCCTTATCTAAATCATGGCCTATCCATCAGCTGGACGTTAAAAATGCATTTTTACATGGCGACCTAAATGAGACTGTCTACATGTTTCAACCACCAGGTTTTGTGGATAGCAGAAATCCAAAGTTTGTGTGCAGGTTAAAGCGGTCTCTCTACGGTCTTAAACAGGCACCACGTGCCTGGTACCAGCGTTTTGCATCCTATATTATTAAATGTGGATTGAAGACTTCCACTTTGGATAGCTCGTTATTTGTCTACAAGCATGGCACTGATATGGCATATCTCTTGTTATATGTCGACGACATCATTCTCACAGCATCCAATACTAAACTTTTACAATATTTTTTTGATGCTATGTCTAGGGAGTTTGCTATGACTGATCTTGGCAGGTTACACCACTTCTTGGGAATCGAAGTCAAACATACATCCAATGGTCTTTTCTTATCTCAGCGGGCATACACTCAGGACATACTCGCACGTGCTAAAATGGAGAACTGCAAACCATGCCATACTCCGACTGATACAAATTCAAAGCTAAGTGTCGATACCGGAGAATTACTTTCTGATGGTACCCTATATCGCAGTCTTGCGGGTGCCTTGCAGTACTTGACTTTCACCAGACCGGATATTTCCTATGCGGTTCAACAAATCTGCCTATTTATGCACGCCCCAATAGAACCTCATTTTAACTATCTCAAAAGGATTCTCAGGTACCTACGCGGAACCACCGATCATGGTCTACAATTGACCCCCTCTAGTTCAGTCCAATTAACAGCCTATTCAGATGCTGACTGGGGGGGTGTCCTGATTCCCGTTGCTCCACATCTGGCTACTGCGTGTTTTTAGGCAATAACTTAATCTCATGGTCATCTAAGCACCATGCAACCATTTCACGCTCTAGTGCTGAAGCCGAATATAGAGCTGTTGCCAACACAACCGCTGAACTAGCTTGGATCCGCAATCTTTTGCTCGAGCTCCACGTCCCAGTGCGTTAGGCCTCTATCATATATTGTGACAACATTTCTGCCATGTATCTCTCACATAATCCAGTTCAGCACCAACGAACAAAGCACGTGGAGATTGACATTCATTTTGTCCGCGAGAAGGTCAAACTTGGTGCCGTTCGAGTCCTCCATGTCCCTACCGAGTATCAGTATGCAGACATCTTCACTAAAGGCTTACCACACATTCTCTTCGATCGCTTCAAGTCCAGTCTTTGCATTCGACCGGCTACTGCTTCGACTGCGGGGGCCTATTAGCGGAAACTTTCTAGACATATTCCATTATAATTAATTGTATTGCTGTACATAGTTATTACATTAAATATGGCTTAATCACCTCCACAAAATTAGGAGTGATTGCCTCTAGTCTGACTCATTGTATTGTGTATATATACCGACCTTTTCTAATGAAATGGACACAACAGAATTACCATTAACTTACACTCAAGTGAATATTAATAACTACATAGAAATCTAAAACGAGTTATTTAAAACGTAAAAATACACATGGCTCGTTAAGGCTCGGGTTCGATAAGTAAACGAGCTTTACGTGATTCTATTACTTGAAACCTTTTAAGCTTGTAGCTTTTTTAATTGCCTCAATTTTTATATTCTTTCTGTAAACATAAAAACATGATTGAATTTATTCAAATGATACAACATGAAAACTGTCACTCAAGATTGCTCCCAGCCACATCCAGCACAAACCTATACCTCACATCATTTTTCTCCATCCTTTCAAATGCTTTGTTCACATAATCCATCTTCACTACTTCTATCATTGTATTCAAACCCTTTTCGACCCAAAAGTCGAGTATCTCTTGTGTCTCTTGTATGCTTCCGATGAAACTTCCACTTATCGATGTCCTCCCTGCAAATTCAAGACTTAGTTTTGCTATTCAAAAAGAGGGGTTAGCGGTGCAGCTTGTTGCCTGTTTGCCTTCTATTTAAACGTTGGCCTTACGAAAAAAATTGCATAAAATCCAAATTGATTTAGTTTACTAACAATAATATGAGTTACCTAAAATCAAACCCGATGCACTGAACTGCAGCGGCTCAGGAACAGCACCAACGACAAATATTTTTCCTTCAACGTCGAGAAGAGGAAGGTAATCTTGTAACTGATGGTAAGCTGGAACAGTGTCTAGAATATAATCTAGGCTGTTTCTTAATCTATCCATTTCAGCTGAATTCGAGCTCACTAAGAAACAATCAGCACCCAAATCGGTCAACGCCTCTTCTCTCTTCTTATCAGAAGAGCTGATCACTGTCACATGATGACCCATTGCTTTTGCAATCAACACACCTAGATGTCCAACTCCTCCCAAACCCAAGATTCCTGCTTTTATAGCCTTTTTAGAGCCGATGAACTGTTTTAACGGACTGTAAGCCGTCACTCCTGCACATAGTAACGGTGCCGCCTGCTCCGGGGCTAGCTTTTCTGGTATGTTAACTACATAACTGCATTTTTTTTTAATTTTTTTTTTCAGATTTTGAGTTTTAGTTATATAAATGAAATACTGGATAGCGTTGGGGACTTGGTTGTAAAATGCGTGTGGCGCATCATATACATCAGGTGAATGATATAAAAAAATACTTATAGATAATATTTCAATTCATTAACGTTTAAACACTAAAATATAAGATATTTTTATCATGTACTGCACACATCAACTGCAACGACATCACTGCATCATGTGATCTACGCATTTTAAAACCAAGGTTAACACGGGTTTCGCTTACTTTTGATGGACTACCATGGCGGAAGAGAAGCCTCCTTGTGTAAAGCTTCCGTCTTTATAGATACCATTGTAAGTAAACACCATGTTGTTGCAGTATTGTTCTCTGTTAGTTTTACAGCGCGTGCATTCCCCACAAGATCCTACCATACACCCGACCCCCACTACGTCACCTACACTGAATTTTTTCACCTCAGGGCCCACCTCAATAACTTTTCCCACCACTTCGTGCCTACAAGAAACACAGTTAGTAAAATAAGGGCTGTGGTAAACGTACCCCCTCCTTGTTACACTTAGTGGGGTACATTTAGTAAACCGTTAACACAAAAACTGTAATAACTTAAGACACAAAGTACATAGCGATAGAATTAGGAACCGTACCCTGGAACCAAAGGGTACGTAGTCGAGTGAATTTCATTCCTGATTTGATGAAGATCAGTGTGGTCTACACCACAATACAAAACTTTGAACACAATATCTTCTGGACCTGTTTTCCTGCACATATGTCATAAACAGGTCCGAATATATACATGTTACACATATATATTTTTGAAATATTGGTCATCAATTTTTGTATAACAATTGCAGGGCAGTTACAATGCATAAACATAGATAGACCTGAGATGAAATGAGTAAGGAGAAAGGATGCCAGATGAGTCTCTAGCAGCCCAACCAGTAACTTGTCTTCCATCCATTAATATGCTTATGTTTTTTTGTAACAAACAAATTTAATATGTTGCTAATATTTGGAAGAAGGTGACATTATATATATAGACATGATATGTGTGTGTTAAAACTTCTATAAAATACAGGATTATTATAAATCAAATAGGACTCCTCAAAGACAGGCGGCTGAGGTTGTGAAGTCACTGAGGACGTCAATTTCCTTTATATATAGTTACTACTTAATTGCTACAAGGAAACAAATTTGGTATTTTGCTTTCATTAGCTAAGAAAGAAGCCCCAGTTAATTTTTTGATAGACCCGCTAGACGGACGGTCCACCTTACGGCCACTGATGTCCATGTGTTCGGGTGGGCGCAATGTAAGCATGCGTGTGTTGACCTCATTGGGGTGTCCCCTCTGGTGGGGCTTCGGGATTCGGGGTTTGTAGCAGGGCAAGCAGTCTTGAAAGCTGAATCTAAGAAAGTCGCTAAACATGAAAATGCCTGCATGGAAAATCAGCATGTCTTTGTACCCTTTGCGTTTGAATTTTGATACCTTTGGGGGCCTGGCCCCCGAAGCCATCCGGTTTCTGGATATGGTGCAAAAGGTGATGCATTGTAATTGCTCGATAGCCAGAGACCAAAGTTTCATTTTTAATAGAGTAGGTTTTGCTATCCAAAAAGGGGTGGCAACGCAGCTTGTTGCCCGCTTACCAGCCGTTCACTTGTAAATGTATTGATTTTAATTAAAACCCCACTTTATATTAAAAAAATATTACTATATACAGTGGTTTGATATATAATAAATAAAATAGTAATGTTCAAGTATCATAATAATAATAATAATAATAATAATAATAATAATAATAATAATAATAATAATAATAATAATAATAATAATAATAATAATAATAATAATAATAATAATAATAATAATAATAATAATAATAATTTGAAAATATGAACCTCGTTAAAATCTGTAACGAAGTAATATGCAATGGTTTTTGATCAACGAAAAAATGTAAATGCTACAAGCCTCATTCCTCAAAGTCAAATTCTCTAACCAACGTTTGAAAGAATAATATTAGAGTTTAATACATGCAAAGTGTAACACTCACATTTAAAAAAAAATATATTTAATAATATTTCCAAGATAAAGATACGCATCGTTGAAGATCCAAAAACTAGCCGAACCTGTGATAATTTGGAAAACAGTGTGGATTGGATTAGATGTTGACTACATCAAAGCCTTTTGTTTGCACAATCTATAGTCATCAAGCCTTTGTTTACCATGTGTTTTAGATAAAAGTTAATAGCCATTTTCGTCCCTGAGGTTTGGGCCAGTTTGTCACTCCAGTACAAAAGTTTTTGTTTTTGCAATTCCTTCCTTGAGGTTTGGATTTTTTTGCCAATTTCGTCCTTTTTCACTAACCCAGTTAAAAAAGCTCGTTAATGTCAGGGGATTTTTGTCTTTTTACCTCAGGGACGAATTTGGCATTTAAAATTCAAGGATTTTTTTTTTTTGCCAAATTCCCTCTCTCTCTCTCTCTCTCTCTCTCTCTCTCTCTCTCTCTCTCTCTCTCTCTCTCTCTCTCTCTCTCTCTCTCTCTCTCTCTCTCTCGATCTCATGAAGCGTCATCTTGTGTCAAACGGGTCCATTGTTAAACGAAACAAACGGTTGAAGTTAATTGATTCTGTTATTCCGTCGGGGACTGATAATCTTCTGGAATGTAATGCTTCTGAAATTAATCATTACTCCATTAATGAATCTTTGAACCTTATTATGAAGGGGGTCACAAAGGTACTTCTTTGCAAGATGTTATTTTTATCTTTGGAAGTTGCATCTAACAAAGAACACGTAAGAAGAGTAACATTTGTAGATTCATTACTGTCCACATGGCAGTTAATTGTCAAAAAGTTCCCTATAAAGTCAAATTCTCAATCAGAAGTCGAAGACACAAAATGTGCATTGTTTAGGCTTTTGGAAAGCTTCATTTCGAGGATGCTTGTTGATGTTATAATAGAGATGCATAAGAATTCTGACATAAAATCAAATTCTAATATTAACCTAGAACAGCTGGCAAGATTTTGTCTCCTTCACAGATTTGAGGTTCCTGCAACGCTTAACATGCTTCGAATTATTTTAACTTTTGAAGAAAAAGATAAATCGTTGCATATTCAAATTCTTGCAGATGATTTCGTTTTTTGATGAATTCTTTTGGAGTAATTCAGCTAATTTTAAATCAGACAGGATATGGATTCTTCACCTACTGTATTCTGGCCTAAATATAGAAGACGATGCTCAGATTTATGTCAGGAGCTCAATTTTAGAGAAACTGCTTGGTTTTTATAGTAGTCCTCTTTCAGATAATGAATCAAGAGCGTTAATCCTTCAGGTATCATATCAGCTACGGTTTTCTGCTTTAATGTTATCTTTTAAATCGGATGCCAATGTCACTTTGTGCTGCAGATTGTGAAGAGAGAGAGAGAGAGAGAGAGAGAGAGAGAGAGAGAGAGAGAGAGGGAGGGAATTTGGCAAAAAAAAAAATCCTTGAATTTTAAATGCCAAATTCGTCCCTGAGGTAAAAAGACAAAAATACCCCTGACATTAACGAGCTTTTTTAACTGGGTTAGTGAAAAGGACGAATTTGGCAAAAAAATCCAAACCTCAGGGAAGGAATTGCAAAAAAAAAAACTTTTGTACTGGAGTGGCAAACTGGCCCAAACCTCAGGGACAAAAATGGCTATTAACTCTTTAGATAAACAAAAGTATATCATAATAATTAAAAAAATTATATATAACACCATGATTAGGCTTCGTTGATAATTAAACAATGCAGCCGCCAGCTATTATTGTTGACACCCGTCTGCATTTTAAATATAAAAATGTTTCTTTTGGGGTACTTATTATATTGATTAGTGGCAACTTTAGTTAAATAAAAATGAAAGATGATTTAATAATATGGTGATTGTGTATGTATCTTTGACCACAGCATTATCCAAACAGATCTAAATTTAATAATTTAAGATCTTCTAAACACAAAAATATTGGTTAAATTGCTAAAGTGTTGACATCAGGTTCACTTGGGGGATGGGGCGAGTCCTTGCGTAACCATAGTCCATATGGGACCATGATTAAGCCCATGATGAGGTCTGGTCTATTGGGCCTAATCCGACACACATCCATCTCTTATAGTAGCTTCTTTTGATCTTTTCTTTCCTCAATCTCTCATCTAGAGGTGAGAATAAAAATAAAAAACGGTTATATAACCATCACTAGTTAATAAACATAACCGTAACCGGTTAAATGGTAGAGGAATAACCGAAGATTGAGTGTTTTTAACCGTAGGTTACTAACCAATTATATTTTGGAGTGCAGTCAGTTAATAACCTATTAAAATGACTGGTTAAAATGAAGAGGTATAAGCAATTATACCGCGGCTCACTCAGGTACGAGCTCAGGACACCATGATATGACCAAGTGGACTGACCGAAGGAAAGTACAAATCTCTCCCGGAAGTCAAAAGACTCCGGGTGATAGTACGAAAGGGGGTCCGAAGTATAGTACAACTTGGCTGACTAGTATAAATACCCCCTCTAAAGTACAATTGACACACGAACACTCACACTCCGAACTCACTTTCTCTCTCTACTTTCTCTCACTAGAAAAATACTTATCCTCACGCCGGAGGGTGGTTACAGAGAGGCCCTCCCTCCTCCTCTGTAACGAGCCTAACGGTCTTTTACCTTGTGCAGGTTTAAGCTTAGGTTCGGAGCATTCAGATCCATCTCAAGTCGTGCCTGTTTTAACTGTGATTTCAGGTTCGTCCACTTTTTGGATCTTCAATTGGCGCCATCCGTTTGTACAACCGTTTTCTATACCCTTAAAAGGTAAAGATCTCGACGGTTTTTTCCCATGGCGGCTTCATCCGAAGGTTTCATTATCGAAGATGTCACAAACACCGAGCAGGGCGACGGAGCAACCACTGTTGCGTCCTCTGTTATCCTAACCCCACCTTCAGGGCTCACCAACATCTCTCGAACAACTCAAGATACCGCACCAGAGTTTGACGCAGACTTTCTGCTCAAGAATCGTGATTTCTTGCTGCAACTCAAAGCACAACAAGAAAAAGAGGCAAAACTTAAGAGTGTGCAGGTAAACTTATTCTCCACTGACGGAGTTCAAGCACCATCCGGACATGGTACGGGCCCTGTTGCACAAGTAACTTACTCCACCGTAGTTACTACTCCCGACCTAGGGACCCCGCAAGGGAGTTGTTTCCCATCGGGACACCACGCAGCCTGTCACCACAGTAGCAAAACGACCAGCTGTTACAACCGCAGAGGATGATCTTACCACTCCTTATCGCCCAGCCTATATGGCTGCATACTCCAAGTTTGCCCCTCGTATCGCCAGTGCCCCCCTACCGGCAAAACTGAAAATGCCTACAACGATCAAAAGATATGACGGAACAGCAGATCCGGATGATCACATACATGATTTCGGGGGAGCCGCGGAAATTGAACTATGGCCCATGCCTGCATGGTGTCACATGTTCGCCCAAACCCTTACAGGGGCAGCTCGGGTATGGTTCGACGGTTTGGCACCAGGTGAAATAGCAAATTGGACCGAGCTCCGCCGTGCTTTCCTACAAAATTTTTCTCAACAGCGGAGATGTTCAAAAGACATCACCGAGATTCACAACATCCGTAGGAAAGATGGGGAGTCACTGGAAAGGTTCATTGACAGGTTTAACAAGGAGAGCATGCAAATAAGTGGAGCTGTCGATCAACTGCGGATCTCCGGCTTTTGCCACGGAGTCCGAAACAATCAACTCGTAGAAAAGTTACATGAAGATCTCCCAAAAACTATGGAAGTATTAATGGAGCGAGCACGAGCCTTTGCTCGAGGTAAGAGTGCTTGTAGCCAAACATACGACAATGAGTATCGATCTTCATCAAGAAGTAGTTCATGGAAGAAAGGATCAGGAGCTCCAAGCTCAGATCGAAGTAATTCCTGGGGAAAAAACAGGTCACAACCTTACTCAAGAAATGAAAAGAGTTCTACTGGCCGAAACTCCTCTTCACACCGGGGATCAACTTACTCCGATTTGCTAAAGTCTCCCAGTGAGATACTCAGCACGGAGAATGTAGATTTCCCCAAACCCCCAAGACAGAAGCCCACATCTGACAAGAACACCAAAAAGTACTGCGATTACCACCGAGCTAGAGGACATGATACTGATGATTGCTGGTCACTAAAGCAAGAAATCGAGAAAGCTCTTAAGGCAGGTAAGCTGTCCCATCTAGTAAAGGAGATCAAAGAAGGCAAACCCGGCACCACAAACATTCCAAACCCAAATGACCAAGCTGGGATACACATGGTCCAAACCATCAAGCAAAAAGGGGTAAAAAGAAGCAGTGATCACGTCGCGGAATGGATGGCCCAGCCCATCACCTTCCCTTCCATTTCACCAGAAGATTACAAAGACGGCCCTATAGTTGTGTCGGGGGTCGTGGCTGGACATAAAACTCGCCGGATTTATGTGGATGGAGGAAGCGCCACTGAAATCATGTACCTCCAATGTTTCCAGCTACTAGCCGAAGCATCCCAGCAAAAGCTAATCCCGGTGTCCATGCCTTTAATCAGTTTTTCAGGAGAAATCGTACAGCCCATAGGACAACTGTCCTTACCAGTAACGTTCAGCTCGGGGAAATACCAACGAACGGTAATCCTAACTTTCCTTGTAGTGGGCTCCAGGTCCGTGCACAACATCATCCTGGGAAGACCAGGGATGAAAGCCTTTGGGATGGTAACATCTACCATCCACGGTGCACTCAAGTTCCCAACCGAAGAAGGTATCGCCACACTAGAATCCGAGGCCGGGCTCTCTGTTTCAGAAATCCGACAATCATTAGATACGAGCAATGATGAAGATCACCAGGGAAGCTCCGGCACTGCTGTAACTGAGAAATGGTCAATACACCCACGCTTTCCAGAACAAAAAATCACCATTGGCGCGCAGCTCCCAATCAAAGCTCGAGAGGCACTCTGGAAGTTGCTCTCAAATTCTTTAGACGTCTTCGCCTGGGAAAACTCAGACATGACAGGAGTCCCAAGATCATTAGCAGAGCATAAGTTGAACACTTATCCCGGCATAAAACCGGTGGCTCAGAAGAAAAGAAGTATGGCCCCTGACCGTGTTAAAGCTATAGCGGAAGACGTCAAAAACCTGTTGAGCGCCGATATAATCCGGGAAGTGCGGTACCAAACGTGGGTAGCCAATCCCGTCCTAGTCAAAAAACATGACGGAGCTTGGAGAATGTGCGTAGATTTCAAAGATCTCAACAACGCTTGTCCAAAGGATTGTTATCCTTTGCCAGAGATCGATGTGAAAGTAGATGCTGTGGCCGGATTCCGACTAAAGTGCTTCCTTGATGCCTATAAAGGGTATCACCAAATTCAAATGGCCGAGGCCGATGAAGACAAAACAGCCTTCGTCACAAACAGCGGCTTGTACTGCTACAAGAAGATGCCGTTCGGTCTAAAAAATGCCGGCGCCACATACCAAAGATTGATGGACGCAGCTTTCAAGAATCAGATCGGAAGAAATTTGGAAGTTTATGTGGATGACGTAGTCATTAAAAGTGGCACGGAAGAAACCATGATCAAAGACATTGCCGAAACTTTTGCTAAGTTTCGAGAAATAAACATGAAACTAAATCCCAAGAAATGTTCTTTCGGCCTAGAAGAGGGGAAATTCCTGGGGGTACTAATGTCCCGGGATGGAATAAAAGCCAATCCGGAAAAAGTTGAGGCAGTACTAAAAATGCAGCCCCCTCAAGATCTTAAAGAAATGCAGTCTTTGAATGGGCGATTAGTGGCCCTGCACCGGTTTCTCTCCAAGGCCGCAGAAAAAACCCTGCCATTCATGAATGTTCTAAAGAAGAGTTTGGGAAAAGAACAGTTCCAATGGACAACGGAAGCTGGTGTCGCCTTTGATGAGTTGAAGAAATGCCTGATCAACCTGCCAACCTTAACAGCCCCCGAGCCCGGGGAGACACTCACGGTATATCTCTCAGCTTCGGAAGGAGCTATCAGTTCCGTCCTCATCGTCACCAGAGCCACTGTTCAGCTCCCGATATACTATATCAGCCGAGCCCTACGAGAATATGAGGTCCGATATCCGATCCTAGAAAAGTTGGCTCTCGCCCTGGTTCATACCTCCAGGAGACTCCGTAGATATTTCCAAGCATTCAACATTGAAGTACAATCTGAACAGCCGATCCTCCGGGTACTTCGGAAGCCAGAGGCCTCCGGTCGAATGGCCAAATGGGCCATTGAACTCGGTGCTTTTGATATCACGTACAAAACTAGAGGGCCAGTAAAGGGCCAAGCTGTGGCTGATTTCTTGGTAGAAATTCCCCTATCCACAGAAGCCGAGCTTCAACATACTCCAACAAGTACCTGGTCCCTCTACACAGACGGGGCTTCGGGATCGGAAGGATCGGGCGCGGGAATGGTCTTACAAGAAGCTGAGGGAAAAGAGTTGCTTTACGCCATCCGGTTGGATTTCAAAAGCTCCAACAATGAGGCTGAGTATGAGGCACTCATAGCAGGACTCCGGCTGGCTATAAAAGTCGGAGCCAAGAAGGTACTCATACTACTATAAAAAAAACTCCCTGCTATAGGCAAAGTTCGTCCAAAAAATTCTAACGTGCTGTAAATACCGCAGGTCATCTCACATGTCGATTCTTTATTGGTGGCTAATCAAATATCTGGGGAATATGAGGCTAAAGAAGCCAACATGATTCTATACTTAGCTGAGGTACGGGTATTACCCAAAACCATCAGATCAAAGATGATAGCACCAACGAAAACGACTAATCCTTGCTTCAAATGCAGGCTAAAAAATTGATGAAGCAATTCGAAGCTTGTCAAGTGATCCATATACCAGGAAGCAAGAATAAGAAGGCCGATGCTCTGAGTAAACTGGCCGCATCAACTGATGACATCACCCAGCAAGAAGTACACATGGAAGCCCTACAACGCCCATCCATTCAAGCAACCACAGTACTATCCGTTGATACAGCACAAGATACTTGGATGACTCCTATAGTCCGGTACCTGGTGCACGATGTCGTACCAGAAGACAAAGCCAAGGCCCGGAAGTTGAAAGTAAAAGCCCTCCAATACCAAGTCGTTGACGGTCAGTTATATCGAAAAACATTCTTGGGACCACTCTTGAAGTGTGTCGACCTGGACGAAGCTTCATATATCGTCCAAGAAATTCACCGTGGCATATGCGGTATTCATGCAGGTCCCAGAATGGTGGTAGCCAAGATAATGAATGCAGGATATTTCTGGCCAGGCATGCACAACAGCGCCGTTACTGAACTGCAGAAATGTGAAGAATGTCAGCGACATGCACCTGTCAGCCTCCGAGCTAAAAACAACCTCATCCCCGTGACTGCGGCATGGCCATTCCAGCAATGGGGAATCGATATCGTCGGGCCATTTCCTAAATCCACAGGGGGCATGAAGTTCTTGTTAGTGGCGGTGGATTATTTCACAAAATGGGTTGAAGCCCGTCCACTATCAAAAATATCCGGAAAAGAGGTGAAAAAGTTTGTATGGGAACAAATAGTATGTCGTTTTGGCCTCCCTCAGACAATCATCAGTGATAATGGGACGCAGTTCGCAAACAACCCGTTCAAGAAGTGGTGCCAAGATCTGCATATCCAACAGTCGTTTGCCTCGGTGGCACATCCGCAGGCAAACGGGCAGGTCGAGAGAATCAACAGAAGCTTGGTAGAAGGAATAAAGAAACGATTAGGGCGAAAGAGGAGCGGCTGGGTAGACGAGCTCCCCAATGTCTTATGGGCTCACCGTACTAACACAAAGACAAGTACCGGGGAAACGCCTTTTAGTTTAACCTACGGGACTGAGGCCGTAATCCCCGTGGAAATTGGCTCCCCATCTCTACGGGTCCAACATGTCAGCAATAATGACCAGGAGCTACGGATGAACCTAGATCTGCTTGATGAAAGGCGAGAGGCCGCGGCCATCAAAGAGGCGCGGTACAAACAAGAGTTGGAAAAATTTTACAACTCTAGGGTGAAAGAGGTCCGGTTCAAACCAGGGGAATATGTGTTTCGTTGCAACGAAGCCAGCGGGGTTGAAAAAGGAAAGATGGCCGCTTCTTGGGAAGGGCCGTACATAATCAAGACCGCTGGAGGGAAAGGCGCCTACACCCTCCAAACCCTAGAAGGGAAAGATGTACCCCGCACCTGGAACGGTGTTCACCTTAAAAGATGCTATATGTAAGCAAGACTAGCTACTTTTTTCTAAATTTCGTGATTGTAATGTGAGATGTGCCATTCCTCACCATTTCCATTTTCTTGTTATTATTCGGGATGTGACATACCCCGATAAAACATAAATAAAAAAGCTAGTCCATACTTTGAAAAATTTCTTAGGTGCTAATATAAGCCGCAGCTCATATATGAGCTCGAGACAACGAAAACCACGTGGTATGAAAAATATCAAAAAGGAGTAGCAAAAAGAAACGGACCAAAGTGGATAAGTTTTGGTCCGGATCTCAACTAACCTAAAGTAAGCACCTAGTTAAATCTTAAACACAACATACAACAAACTCATAAGGGGACAACTCGGAACACCAGTACGCGGCATGGATAACAGCCACGTCCCGGTCAAGAAAACCCCACAAACCATGGTTAATCAACACATATATAAAATCCGCGGACAAAATAAGGGCGTAGCTAGACACGTGGACGCACGAAAAGATCAAGTTTCGACCCAATCAATTGGCCGCTTTATGGGCCAAAGACATCATCTAAAAAACAGAAAATGACAAGTAATGTCATAAATCAAAGACATAGTCCGGACCCATGATAAGGTCCGGAATCAACCTGCATTAAAAGAAAAAAGTAATTCGAACCCAGCTAAAGGTTTCGAATCAGGTAGAACATGTCCAAAATATTACAAACATTCCGGATCTCATAAGGATCCGGATCAAATGATAATTGTTCAAAAAGCAAAGTTAAGAATCGAGCTTCAGCTCGTCAAAAGCCTCGGTCAGGGATTCAGGAGGGCCTGTGACTTGGTCGACCAGCTTGACAACCTTCGGAAAGACGAGGGAATCAAAGGCAAGTGCGGCAGCAGTAAGCTCTTCTTGGGCACCTTTCTTTATCAGGGGCATCTTGTCCAACGGAATCCCCTTCGCCGCTGCTGCATAACCGGCCTGCACACCAACATTGAAGCCCAAGGCGTTCATGGCATTATTAACGTCACTAACGGCCTTCTTCATGATCGGCCCCTTGTGGACGTGATTCGCTATAAGCTGTGCTCCGGTGGTCAGGAAGAAAGTCTTAAGCCTGAATAACTCATCAATATTCCCAACCAGCTCTCTCTTCTCTTCTTTCCACGCCTCCTCGTCCTCGGCCATCTTCTTCTCAGCCGCGGCATACACCTGCCGAGCCACCTTTTCTGCCTTCACGGCTTCGTCCCGTTCTGCACAGAACAAACAACAAAAGTTAAGTTAAAGATAAAAGATAAGTCCAAACGACAAAAAAGACGTACCAGCTATTAAAACATCGGTACCTGTCCGAAGGTTGGCCATGGTGACCTCCATCTGCTTGAGAAGATCGGTAGTCTTCTTGGAATCAGCAGCGGCAGAGGCTTCGGAGTCCTGAAGCCTTTTCTTTAAAAGATCAACCTCCTTAAGGGCCTTATCCCTTGCTTCGGCAGCAGAAGCAACGGCGGCCTGAGAAGAAGAGGCTTGGTTCTGGGCATCCCTCAGGTTTTTCTTCAAGTTATCCATGGCCGGACCATGGTTGCAAGAAGCGCCCTTTCGCCGTAAGCGCTCACGATCAACCTCGGCATCCGTCCATCGGCGGTATGCCTCGGTCACCAAGAAGTTGGATTGGGCTTGATTAACCAACAGGGCCTCACAAAGAGCGGGCGAGTCAAGATTGTGATAATACTCCCGGTCGGCTGGGGTGTCCAGATTGAACAGCATCATACGAGCACAAAGCCCGTCCACCACCCTATCCCCGTTCTTTATGTCCCATTCCGGGATGAACTTCTCGTCAGCAACACCACCACCACCAGAACCCTCCCCTGCCACCGCTGCAAAATGATAAAGGGAAAAAGCTTCAGTCTCGCACCATGATGGGGGGAAAGTATCATCCTTACCCCCCACATCGGTTTGAGAAAGAAGGGGAGATTGCCTAAACTCACCAGCAGAAACATCATCAGGCCGCACCACCTGCTCCTTCAACGGGCTACGAATCCCGGCAGACCCATCCAATTCCTCTTCGTCACTGAGTCCCCCACCCTGAGGATCATCCACCATTAGTATTGGAGCCGAGTCTCTGGGAGATTTACCCCCAAACAAGTGATATTCAAGGTTATGGAGAAGGTTAGAATATACCTCAGTAGTATCTTCGACAAACCGAAGCTTCTTCTTCGGTTTCGAGCTGGCGGTGGTGCCCTTCAGATTTTTCCTTTTCCCTGCACCCCGGGAGACCGAGGTATCAGTAAGAGCTCGGCCCTCCTTATCACCAGAAACCTCCTTGGAGGTATGAGTGGGATCGGATGATTGACGACCCGTGCTAGCAGAAGGGTCCGGTTGTTGAACACTTGTAACAAGTGGGTCAAGGGGGACTCCGGAAGACAACGCTGCGCCCTCAGCAGATGGAGCTACCCCAACAGTTTCGGTCACGACCCCCGTGGTCTGACCATCCCCACCAGCGTCACTCGCACCAACCCCCGCACCTGCCACTGGCCGAATGGCCTGGTGCGTCCTCTCCATCTGCGCCACCAAGGGCTCGGTATTTCCCAGATCTTCATTTGTAAACTCCAACGCTGTATCGTCAAAGGTACTCAGCTTTAGACAATCCAACAGCGACATCTCTGTATAAATAAAAATAAGGGAGTTAGAAAAAGCTAGCACAAACACGAAATAAAAAACAAAGTGAAGCTGCAGCTCTCCACTCACCCACTCCATTATAACGCACTAACGGCCACCTATCATCCAAACTCCAATTCATGCTAACCCCTCCGAGGCAGAGAACATGTTCCGGATACTTCTGGATGTTGCTCTTGTTCTCCACCAGGTCCAAATACAGCTTGCGGTTGTATTTAAACTTCTTGGGCAAATCCCATTCGGACGCTTCAAAACTATCACGCCACACCATATCCGGGGGTAAGCATCGGTCATCCAAAAAGAAGAACTGATTCTTCCAGTTCTTTAAGCTAGTTGTCTGATAATCATGACAACTCTCCAGCGACCGCCGTTTCTCAAAGGTATACCAGCTACCGGCCTTGCTAAGCTTATAGAAGCACCGGAAAACATTAAGATCCGCGCCTTTCTCCAAAGCACGGCAAGAAAGCTCAAAGTGACTTATTCGGCTGAGACCGAAAGGGTTCACTTGAGAGATGTGCACGCCGTGAAACCTCAGCACCTTCATCAAAAATTTGGTAAAGGGGATGCGGTAGTTGGCAAAGTCACACACTCGGGTGTAAAGACCAAATTTGCCAACAGGAAAAGGATGTATCACTTGCCTCGGCCCCGGTAAGACCGGGTTTAACTCGCGAGGGATCGAGTAAGTGTCGATAAACCGGGCAAGTTTATCCGCGGATAGAATTGAGAAACTCACATTCATATCATCCTTCACCATCTTCGAGACTCGACAAAACAATAAAACGGGAAAAATGAAGAAGGATGAAGACAACGCACCTTAGGGAAACTGGAATGGATGATACGAGCTCCGAGAGAGTAAACAAGGATAAGGAGACAAGAAGAGAACAGTAAAAAGTAAAAAGAAAAAGTGAAGAGTGGCTTTATATAGGGGAGGAAGGAGACGGTTGGATGGACAGCTGTACAAAACAAGCGGTCCAGATTGTCCCGAAATTCGAACCGTCGTCACATCAACCGTTCGAATTAACGGTCCAGATGAAACGATAAGATGAGCGGCCCAGATCACTCCGAGAAATGAACCGCCATCACGTCAGCCCTTTGAATCCCATGGTCACGACTGCACCCACGTGTCATCAGAAAACGACAAAGGTCCCCAAACAGCTGTCATCAACACGTGTCAACGATCCTCATTAACCTCCCACAGACACCGTAGCATGATCAACAGGCCGAAAGATTGTCTAAGTCCAACAAGTTACAAAGTAACTTGAGGACTTGGGAAGACATGAAGAGGTATAAGTAATTATACCGCGGCTTGATCACCTGAGTCTCGGTCATAACTAAGTCCAGCAAGTTACAAAGTAACTTGAGGACTTGGGAAGACATGAAGAGGTATAAGTAATTATACCGCGGCTTGATCACCTGAGTCTCGGTCATAACTAAGTCCAGCAAGTTACAGAGTAACTTGAGGACTTGGGAAGACATGAAGAGGTATAAGCAATTATACCGCGGCTTGATCACCTGAGTCTCGGTCATAACTAAGTCCAGCAAGTTACAGAGTAACTTGAGGACTTGGGAAGACATGAAGAGGTATAAGCAATTATACCGCGGCTCACTCAGGTACGAGCTCAGGACACCATGATATGACCAAGTGGACTGACCGAAGGAAAGTACAAATCTCTCCCGGAAGTCAAAAGACTCCGGGTGATAGTACGAAAGGGGGTCCGAAGTATAGTACAACTTGGCTGACTAGTATAAATACCCCCTCTAAAGTACAATTGACACACGAACACTCACACTCCGAACTCACTTTCTCTCTCTACTTTCTCTCACTAGAAAAATACTTATCCTCACGCCGGAGGGTGGTTACAGAGAGGCCCTCCCTCCTCCTCTGTAACGAGCCTAACGGTCTTTTACCTTGTGCAGGTTTAAGCTTAGGTTCGGAGCATTCAGATCCATCTCAAGTCGTGCCTGTTTTAACTGTGATTTCAGGTTCGTCCACTTTTTGGATCTTCAATAACCATCACTAGTTAATAAACATAACCGTAACCGGTTAAATGGTAGAGGAATAACCGAAGATTGAGTGTTTTTAACCGTAGGTTACTAACCAATTATATTTTGGAGTGCAGTCAGTTAATAACCTATTAAAATGACTGGTTATTTTTAACACAACTTTAACCGGTTAACCTTTCTTTTCTTTTTTTTTTTTTCAAATATGACCGTTAATCGATACTAGCCATTGGGGAACGTTGGAAACGGCTATAAGACGGTGATTGGGAGACGATTCTAGGTGTTTTTTTTACCCTCACATGTATAAATACTTGTTTTGTGTATTGGTATAGTCTCACAATATCCCAAGCTAAAAATACCACCTAGAAATTGAAAAAATGCAAAAATCATATACATTTCAAATGGCTAGCTCCGAGTGCACAAGATTCGGTTGGTGTTGGTGCTTCCTCGAGTGGAACAAGTGTGAAAAGGATCTTAGAAACGGCGAGGGATCCAACAATATTTGCCCGTTTCGACTTATGCGAAATGTCAAATGGTAAAAAAGAAAAAAAAAATGAAATGCTGCACAAATTTTGGTACGTTTCTGGCCGCCGCTTTAAACTTTACAAGTCGGTGAAAAACAATCCCGCTAGTAAACAATTACAAATATCCCAGGATTTGGATATTTGGAATTTCGCCCCAAGGTCTTGTTCGTAAAAAGATGACTTTCTTATTCAAGAAGCATTGCCGTTTGATCACTTTGAGAATTCGCATTTGACTAAGTTGATTCAACAAAAGCTTCAACCACGTTAAATCCCAAAGAGTTAATCGCATAAGTATTTGATACAACAAAAATGCTAAAGAATACAAGGGGCCACTTTTTTTTTTCTTTTCCTTTGGGGAGGGGAGGGGGATTGTGTGACATCCGTCATTTTTTTTATTTTTGTATAATAATAATAATAATAATAATAATAATAATAATAATAATAATATTCCTAGTAATAATAAAATGTAACACTCATTTGAAACCCACTATCTAACCCAAACCCAAACCCAAACCATTGTATTAAAACCTTAACTATTCTTGAAGCCCACTGCACAGGCCCAAGCAAATCGGCCCACCAGACAACCAGACCTAATCCCTCCCCCCTTTGATCTGTTAAAAAAAAAACTCTCCTGCCGGGACTCGAACCCGGGCAGGAATCGGACAACCTTCACACCCACACACGCGCATGACCAACTGAGCCACAACCTATTTTGTGATTTGATTCCAGATCTGATTGTATAAAACCCCATCTTAAAACTTGTTTTCTTCTTCCTTTTCCTCTTGATGCGATCGCTGTCAACAACCCAGCAGAGAAGCTTCAATTTGATCATCAATTTACGCGGCCATCACTGATTCAATCCCGATTATTATGCACATTATCATCAATCTCTTTCTAAAATAACAACCGCGTGATTAAACGCGTTCATTGACCAAAAAATTTGATTAAATGACCATTAATAAACCTTCCTAAAACAACTCATATGAATCCTTATAAATACCCGTCTTTGAATCAATTGAACTCGCTCACAACCTCTGAGAAGAACGATAATCAAACCCTCATACTCAAAACCTCCTAAAACACCTTCAAATCTGCATAATCGTTCACGTTTACTTTTCTGTTTGACTCGTCGATTCACGGCCAATTACATATTGTAAGTTATGTTTTCTTGATGGGTTTTGTTCACCGGATACTCACAAACAATAGCCCTATCATATCAGGGGCTATTGCTTGCTAAATCGAAGTATTGGAAAATCTAGGGCTCGCTTCATTATAATTGGGGATTTCTGTTCAAGTATTGTTTAAATAAAATCTAAACCCAAGATGCTTAACAAATCAGCAACCAGACCAGCTGGTCTGGTCGTTTTCTTTCAACCAGTAGGTGCCGAGTTCGAGCCCCACCCACAGCAAACCTTTTTTTTCAAAAACCCCTTTTTCTTTATTATTCATTATTATTTAAAAATTAGTTTTAAAATACTAAAACACCTTTATAAATTCTACAAAATTTATTTTATGTTATTCCTATGATAAACTTTGCTGTCCAATTTTTAGTTTTTCAAAAATCATTTATTTAATATATATAATAAATATTACAAGTTTATTCATTTATAATTGTAAAATTCAATAAAAATATCTAAACGATTTTATAAAATTCCACAAAAATTATCCTAAACTAGTATAACAATATACATTTCAGAAATATTTTTATTTCTGAAAAAGCGTTTGTTTAATTTTTTAATCAATTTTTGTTAGTTTTAATCATTAATAATTCATAATAAATTCATTTTACAATATTTCTGCACCAAAATTTTACATAAATTATTTCTATCCATTTAGAACAGAAATACAATTTTTAATTCAAGAATTCTTTAATTTTAATATTTTTAGATATTAAAATCATATTTTGACAATTTAAAATAAATAGATTAAATATTCTATTTTCAAGAAAATAATTTTATAAAAATTATTTTCACACTTAAAACTTTATATTGTGACCATATTTGATTTAAAGTTTACTCAAAGACTTTTTGTTTATTTATTTACCAAATTTCTCTTATTTATTAAACGTCTAATTTATTAACCAAATAAATACTTATCCCCAATTCGAAGCCCTAGAAAATACCTATAGACTAGATAGACTTAGACTTATTTGTTACATTATACATAGGGTGATACTTGGCAACGTTGGAATATACTTATTCAAATACACAAGACCCACCACCTTGCTAAGGTGAGTATTACTTATCCCTTTTTTCGTTTTTACAATTTTTGGGGTGATTCATGCACAAGTATACAAAACCTTCATATTCATTTACACATACATTTTATTCATTTACAATTCATATACGTGTCTTGTTTATCTTTGTGCTTATGTTTTAACATGAACGTAGCTTACATACAAAATCATGCATACAAACATAACTTATGTTATGGTGCTCTTTACATACAGACGTAACTTATGTTACGGTGCTCATTTAGACATAACTTTGTGTTATGGTGCTATTTTAGACTCACACGTGTTGAGGTGCTCATTATCAATTTCATTGTACAACTTTACATGTGATCTTTGTCTTGTTTGGTTACTTGCGTGTTTACATAATGCCTTGGTGATGCTAGACACATGAATTGTACTACTTTTCAAAACTTATACTATACGTACAAAACTAAGTAGTACTCACCAACATCATATGTTAACCAAATTATTTTCGTGCATGTTTCAGGATAAGCTGCTTGACGCTTCACATAGGACATTTGGACTTAAATTAAATCAATCAATTATCTTTACTTTTGTTGTATTGTATTTAATTTCACATGATGTAAAACAATATTCAATAATCATATATTTACATTTTAGTACCATGAGCTTTTGAACAATCGTCACTACGTGGCACCTCAATGATTCCGCCATCGGTTGGGGTGTTACAGATTGGGTCGAATAATAGATGAAGTCACATTTCATTTGTTTACCGGTGAATGGAACTAGAGGAAATTGTAACCAAATAGGGCAAGTGTGCAACCATCTCTCAATTCCAAAATGGGAAATGGAATTTAATAATCCTAACTTTGAGGGGTTGGAAGATAGCAGTCCCAGCTTGAAACTTGTACTACAGCAGTCTCAACTTATCAACCATTTTATTTGGTTGGTCCCAGACTAACCTCAGTTAGTTTTTTCAGTTGAGTGCCACGTTCGCATCCCACATGGCACTCCTACGTGGCAAAAATGGTGAATTTGTCAAAAAAAACGTGGGGACGACAATGACACTTGTTTTTTCAATTAAAAAAATCTTTTAATATTTAAAAAATCCTTTAAATAATGTTTTATTAACTTATATATATATATATATATATATATATATATATATATATATATAGGGGGAAGATTAAATAAAAACCCACTCAAATTGAAGAAACCCGGTGAAGAAACAAATAGTCTCACCTCCGGTTAGGGATGATAAGATTATAAGTTACTACAGGGTTGATCCTTCACTAACAGCTATGGCTTGGGGATACCTGCAAATAAGAGTGAAAGTGCGGGTGTGGAGACGACTACACAAGGTAGTTGTTTATGACAAAAACGGGGTGAATGGGGATACTATCTAGTATGATAGCTCTCCAGGTCAGTAGAAAGTGTCTTCTCCTATTGGGGGTGTGACCCCTTTTATAGGAGAGTCCGTATGCCACCATTACCCAAGTCCTAACCATGGTTAGGTTGTCTCCATCACCCTTAATTATGTTATTAAGGTGATATATGGAAAGCTAAATTGAAGGGAACAGTGGAATCGAATACCGCCTTAACTGGTGTAGTTACGTGATTCATGCATGGCTATTGACCATGCATGATATTCGCCTTGACTGATATATGACCGACCTTTGACTGTTGACTGTGCATTTAATGAGCTTTGACCAAATCCTGCGCATGGCTTTCTTCGGCGCGCCAGTATTGTGCCGGGTTTGGGTATGCAGAATGGTGTATTCAGTACCCAATCCCATCAAGTCCCCCCAGTCCAGTGTGTCTCTCATCTAAGAATTGATGAAGAGATGTGAGGGATGCTGGACTTATTTGTAGTGGGTTGATGCTTATGGTCTTTCCGCTGCTTATTGCCTTTGTGTGCGTGTTTGCGTAAACATTGTGCGGAGAACGGGTTTTCAAATTTACGTCAGCTTTCCGCACTAATGAGACACGTCAGTTTGCATGTGTGGACAGTTGTCATTTCCCCCTTGTATTTGAAAATTTGTGGTCCATATGGCGAGTGGTATTGACATGACTTCTGTCAATTGGGACGTGTGCAGAGACGTGTGAGCGGCGGTTGTCAGGCGAGTGGGCGCGTGAGGCGCGTGTGACGTCGGTTTGTTTTCCATTACACACGTGTCATTACCTCATTGGGCTCATCTCCGAAAAGCTTGTCCATGACGTCAGGCACATTAATTGCAAAGCCTATAAATTAAATTTTGAATGTGGCTCTTCCATTTCAACTGTTTCAAAGTTTGAATTTCTTTTCTTCAACGTCTCTATTTTCCCAAAATTACCATATCCTTCAACAATGTCGCAAGATTCCCAAGATGTGCAAGAGTCAAGTAAAACATCTGATTCTGTTAAGGATCTGGGGAAAGAATCATCCAAAAGTATAGAGGCCACCACTATTAAGTGGGACGAAGCCTCTTATTTGAGTTTTCTTGACCAGTACGGCATTTTGCCGGAATGGGAGCCTGAACTTCCTGCTGAGGGAAAAACTGCTTTAAAGGCCCCTCCTGGTAAAATTGCTTTGTATGCTGCTACTTTTACCAAGTGCTGCTTCCGTGTGCCGGCCACCAAATTTGTGGTGGACGTGTTGCTGAAATATGGAGTGCACCCTACACAATTGACTCTTTATGGGTGGTGCCGAATACTGCATTTTGAAGCCATATGTCGTTCGTTGGAGATTGAACCCACAAGGGAGAGATTAAATGTTTTCTATGTTCTTGAAGCAGCGCGTGGTGGAAGTGGTTGGTTTAGTTTGGGTATTCGCCGGAAAGTTAAACAGCTTGTATCGGAAAAAGTGAAATCCATGTACGAATGGAAAGACAAGTTTTTTTATATCAAACATGGTGTTATTCCTGCACCCTTCCAATGGATGGTGCTTGGTCTGAGAGAGAAGATTGTTGAATTCCCCCCTATGGTGGGGTATAAAGATCAGGATTGGTATAAAACGCTCTGTGATCATGCTACTCCCCTGATGATGGATGAATGTCCTGAGAGTGTTTTGAATTTGCTGGGAATTAGCCTTATCTGCCCTGAGGGTCAAGACCCAAATCCTCCAAAAGGTATTGAAGTTATATTTGTTTTTTGTCTTATAGTCTTGCTTTGTGTTATTGCTCAGATGTTTCTTTATTCATCCAGATGTCTCCCTATTTCAACTGTTTGCTAAGCGTGGTGAGGCAAAGGTGTTGTATACTCCGGTTGTCGCCGGTGTGCCGCGCTTATCTGAGAGAACCAGTGTGAATTTTTTGCATCCCAACCTTGTAGATCCTCCAAAGCAGTATGTTCGGACAGGTTTGTGGTCTCTTATCCATATGTTATTTATGATTATTTTTCCTTTTATGTATGCGAAGGAAGCGCACTAGGTACGCGTTCTGCGAACTGATTCAGCGCGTTCTTCGTGGTAGGTGCGGGTATACAACTCCGCAGGAAAGCTAAAAACGATGTTGAGGAGGTTACTTCGGAGCGCAAGGAGTCATTTGGTTAGTCTTTGTAACTTCGTAACTCATTTCTTACGCATATTTTAACTTGATACAGATGTGGTTACCGCGCCAGGCACGAGTACTTCGAGGAAGCGCGCTGTGGCTAGCAAGAGGACCAAACCACCCGTTGCGCCTATCATTGTTGAAGAAGTTGATGAAGACTTGACTGAGTCTGACACGGAACTGGAGCATAAGCGCGCCAGGCGTTCTTCCCCCATCCGACAGTCGGGTGGTGTTGCTGAGGATTTATATCAGCAGAGAATTACCGAGCTGAATCAGAAACAAGTGCATGTTCCACAATCCTCAGTTGGAAATCTGGATGTTACTTCACCGGAAACTATTCCCGCGGTTCCGGTAAATGTATTTAAACCATTGACGTGGCCGTCCACGGAAAAGCTAGAGATCCCTGTGAAACCTCCGCCTGTGCGCGAGAACTTGCCTATGAAGACTTTGAGGCATTTATCTGGTACACATGTTTTTAAACTCTCTTTACCATGTTTGTGATAAACGTGTTAAAATACTGTGAGCAGCATTTTATGTAGGGGCAACATCCTTTTGCAGAATCTCGGAAGAAGCATTCCTCTGTGTTGTTGAAGGAAGTATCTTCATCGGCTCAGCCAACTGACGTGACCGCGCAAGTGATGCCGGTTACTGCTGAAACAATGGTTGATGAAAACTTGTTGTCTCAACCTAAGCCCATCCCGGAGGATCTGGTTATTGAGGTGGAGAAGGATGTTATGTCGTAGGAAGAACCTACCCAAGATGAGTTGGTGACTAATGTTGAGAAGGATGTGGGTAAGCGAGTGGATGAGTCTGTAACACCAAATTTGGAAACAGGTTGTCTTGAATTGACGGAGCAAGCACATGAGCCGAGCCCGTCACAAGGATTTGAAGCAGCGCTTAACAGTGGGAAGAAAGATGAAGTTGTAACTGAGAATCCATCCAACTTCCAGCGCACAGTGGTTGATTCTACCAATTTTTATACTGACACTTCCGCCAGTGTTGGTGGTAACTCTGGTCATCGGCGGAGAACGTTTTCCTCGCGCCCAGCTGATTCTTCTAGACTGTATCAGCCGCGTTGGGATATCCTGGATACAACTCGTTTTACAAATGCGCTTGATGCGCAAGAGTTTGTCATGATGTCCGTTCCTCCTGCGGAGCGTGATTACCAGGATAGTGTTGACCGTCGCTCTCTATTCATTGACATGGCAATGAACCTTTCTCTCGGTGTCAGCGGTCTTGGTTCCCTTATCAGGCGTGAGAATGAGTTTCAAAGGGATTACCAGAATTTGAAGGATTCTGAAGCTGCGCTGTTGAGGCGGGAGGAAGAGTTCCAGCGCGCTCGTCATGACATTCGTGTTGAGATTGAGCAACAGCAAAAGATTGCTCGTGACGCTGTTGAAGAGTTGGAGAGAGTGAAGAAGGAGAAGGCTGATGCTTCTCATGCTTGGTCGGTAGCTTGTAAGAGAACTAACCTTGAGACTGAACAACTGCGGGCCTCCATTAAAGAATTGAAACTTGAGAATACTAATTTGAAGAAAGAGGTGGAGCAGACCCGGGCAGCGTCCGAAGAGAAGCAAGCTGAACTTGCTGATGCCATTCAAAAATATAACTCTCAGCATGATGAGCTTATTCGCGCAACTTCTTCTTTGTCTGATGTGGAGACCAAGATGAAGGAACTGACTTTGGAGAATGCCCAGATCCAGGAAGAGAAAGCCTTGGCGGAATCCTCTTGTACGCAGGCAAAAGTGGAGTTAGACAAGGTGCAGGCTTTGTTTCAGCAAGCCACTGACATGGCTGTTGCTGCCAACGAGAGGATTGCCTGGTTAATGGGCGATGGAGTTGCTGGGGTAAGTCATAAAATTTTCCTTTTGTATTCTTGCTATTTGCTTTTGAATTTTGTTTTATGTGCTATCTTATTCTGCGCAGATATTCAAGCGTGTTTGGAACGATCCTGCGCTGACAGAAGTGATTGCGCGCATCTCCAGTTCTTCCGTAAAGCAAGGTATCAAGATTGGTATCTCCGAAGGCTTTTGCCACCGTGCTGAGGGCAAGGTAAAAGAATCCGGACCATATGAGAATGAATCATACGATGATGAGCTGCTCAAAGCCTATGATGATTACGAGCATCTGAAGTTCGAAGTCTTTGACCTGTTAGAAGCCTGCGCGAAGACTGATGATCCTGCTGGGGAGCTGCGCAATTATTTTATCAAGTCTGATCGCCTTGGTGCGGAGCTTGCTAAGAGAGCACAGATGGAAGAGAAGGGCAAAACTGTGGCTACTAATGCTGAAGCGGGAACATCCTCCGCTGCTGAAGGGAAACGCGCAGAGGGCGCAGGGAGTGATGATATCTCCCAATACTTGAACCTTTAGTATTTTATGTATGATGAACATTATTGGTGCACCTTGGTTGCATGTCTTGTCTTGAACACTTTAATTTTCGTGTATGCTAAACAGTGTAGCTCTCTTTATTTTTATTTTCCACATATGCATGGTAATCATTGGATGATGTCATCCTTTATGCATCTAACGCAGGTGACTGTCAGTCTGCCCTTGACGTGACTGTTGTGACGGCGGTGGCAGAATGTCTGTCAGTCTTCCCTAGGGTAATTGAGTGGTTACCATTAATGGTAATTAATGGTTGTAACCTCTTTCCTCTATATATAGTAAGTGCATCTTCATAACAGTTTATACTTAAAAATTTTACACCATCTTCTCTGAAAAAATGGCGTCCAACTTTTCAAGCAATGTTCTAAGTGCCAAGGAGATTTCAGCAGTCCGGGGTATTATCCGATTGTCCTGTTATCCTGATCATGATTGTTCTTCCACCGAAGCTCTTGATCGTTTGGCAGAACATTGTTCATTCCTGCTATCACTGGAGGACATGCGTCCTGATTACTTAGATGATCAGGGTACCATTGATGGAAAGCCCTTAAAGATGAAGAAGCTATCTGAGCTGGGAGATGTGAAGAAGACGACCACCAAGAAGGTTAGGGGTTAGGATATATATATCCTATATGGGAGTCTTTATGTATAAAGTTGTTTCTTTTTGAGTGATTCTTGGATCACTGTGTCATGGGGTTTTAGTTTGTATGTTTTGTAGTTCCCCCCTGTTTGGTAGTTTGGTAAATGTGATAATCATCTATGATTTTGATATGTAATCTGTATTTGCTGACCGCCAGTTTTTATAAAAATGCTTTTTGTAATGTAAATGAACTTGGACATCAATTCCTTATTACAAAATTATTGTAGCGTTTTACATGTAGCATATACGTAACTGAGCTGCATTCCAGGTGCGTGGAATTGGCGAACCATCTAATCGTTCTAAGGCATATGCCACTTTCCCAATACTTCTTGAATTTTGTAAGGCCCTTCCCAAGTTGGGGCCAGCTTCCCTGGTTTTTCCGCATTTGAGGCTTCATTGTTGCGGAAGACAAAGTCACCGACGCGGAAAGTTTGTTCTTTGACCCGCGCATTGTAATATTTCTCTAGCTGTCTCTTGTAGGCGGCTTCTCGGACACAAGCCGAATCTCTCCGCTCATCTAGGAAATCTAGATTCATCCGCAGCTCTTTGTCGTTGTCAATTGTTTGCGCAAGCAAAATTCTTGGGGAAGGATTTGTAACTTCCGTTGGGATAACCGCTTCAATTCCGTAGATTAGGCTGAATGGTGTCTCCCCATTACTTATCTTGGGAAGTGTACGGTGGGCCCAAAGGACATGTGGTAATTCATCTACCCAACCGCTGCGCTTTGTTCCCAAGCGTGTTTTGATTCCTTCAACAATACTTCTATTTGCGCGTTCAACCTGACCGTTGCCCTGGGGGTGCGCCACAGAAGTGAATATTTGTTTGATCTTCATGGAGTGAAGCCATTCTTGTAAGTGCTGGTCCGCAAATTGCGTTCCGTTGTCACTTACAATCTCCATGGGCAGTCCAAATCTGCAAATGATGAACTCCCATATGAATTTCTTGATGTTGCGCCCGTCGATTGTGGCTAATGTCTTTGCTTCTACCCATTTGGTGAAATAGTCGATGGCGACTAGTAGGTATTTGACATTGCCTGGCGCGGTGGGAAAGGGTCCCACTAGATCGATGGCCCATTTCTGAAATGGCCATGCTGCGGTGACTGGTACCAAGTTATTTTATTGCCTGAGTGTTCCTGGTGCATGTCTTTGGCATGCGTCACATTTCCGCAATTCTTTAACTGCGTCAAGGTGCATTCCGGGCCAAAAGTATCCGGCATTCATAAGCTTAGCCACGACCATGCGGGGTCCTGCATGCAGTCCGCATGTACCCTCATGAATGTCTTTAATCAGGTATGTTGCTTCTGCGGAATCGACGCATCTGATTAATGGTCCAAGATAGGACCGTCGATATAAGATGCCATTATTTACTTCATAATGCAAAGATTTGTGTTGCAGCTTTCTTGCTTCCGCTTTGTCGGCCGGGAGAACACCTTTGGTTAAGAAGGCCATTATTGGGGTGATCCAGGATTCTTTTCCTGTTTGGACCACGTTCACCTGTTTTGACGGAACAGATGGTTTGGCTAGTGTCTCAACTCGGATGTCTTTTGCCATGTGGTCGAATGCAGTTGATGCCATTTTGCTCAATGCGTCCGCTGGCTTGTTCTGGCTTCTGCAAACATGGATAACTTTGCAGTAAGGGAAATCATTCATTAACTCTTTGGTATGCTGTAAGTACAGGACCATGGTCGGTTCCCTTGCTTCATACGTGCCGTCAATGTGATTGGCGACTAGCATTGAATCAACATGCGCTTCGATGTGTTGCGCGCCCATCGTTTTGGCAATCCGCAGGCCAGCAATCAGAGCTTCATACTCTGCCTCATTGTTTGTTGTTTGGAACTCGAGCCGAATTGCATACGTATACTCTTTTCCCTCCGGTGTTATTAAACGTAGGCCTGCGCCAGCCCCTTCGTCGTTGCAGGCTCCGTCTGTGTATAACTTCCATATCTGGGTTTCATCGGGCGTGATCGAATTGGATGACATTTCATTGGTGCATTCTTCAACTTTGTCTGCTGGGACCTCTGTTATGAAGTCCGCAAGAACTTGTCCTTTGAAGGAAGATCGTGTTTTATACACAATTGAGTGTTCCCCCAATTCTATTGCCCACTTTGCCAAACGTCCGGAGAGTTCCGGTTTGCGCAAGATATCGTTGATGCGGAAATCTGTGAGGACGTTTATCAGGTGTCCTTGAAAATATCTCTGCAACCTTCTCGACGCATGAATTAATGCCAGGACCAGCTTTTCCATTGTCGAATAGCGTGTTTCCGCATCTAGAAGCATGCGGCTGACATAATAGATTGGGGTTTGAACCCCTTTCCGGTCAACCATGAGAACTGCCCCGATTGCCTTGTTTGTCACGGACAGGTATAAGGTAAGTGGTTCTTTTGGTAGCGGAGCTGTGAGTGTTGGCAAGTTGCCCAAACATTTCTTCATGTCTTGGAATGCGGTTTCTGCTTCTTCTGTCCAGTTGAAGTTGGACTTCTTCAAACAATTTTTCAGTGTGTCCACGAAGGGAAAAGATTTGGACGCGTAGTTTGACAGGAACCTGTTCAAAGCTACGAGTCGTCCCATTAGCGTTTGTACTTCCTTGATTGAGGATGGTGATGGCATCCGCTCAATTGCTTTAACTTTCTCTGGATTTGGACGGAATCCATCTTTTGTTACCACCACGCCGAGAAACTTTCCTTCCTCCATCCCGAAGGAACATTTCCCCGGGTTGAGTTTCATCCGCACACTTCGTAACTGATCAAATGTTTTCTGTATGTCAAGTAACATTTGATCCTCTTCTCTGCTTTTGATCACCAGGTCGTCAACATATACTTCTAGGTTTACACCGATTTGCTTGACAAAAGCGGTGTCCATTAGTCTTTGATACGTTGCCCCTGCGTTTTTCAGCCCAAACGGCATTTTAGTGTAACAAAAGGTACCCATATCTGTGCGGAAGGCGGTTTTGTCCTCGTCCTCTTTGGCCATTTGTATCTGGTGATAGCCCTTGTAAGCATCGAGGAAGCATTTGAATCTGTATGGCGCCAAAGAGGCGACTTTTAGGTCGATCTCGGGCAGTGGGTAACAGTCTTTTGGGCATGCCTTGTTTAAATCTTTATAATCGACGCACATGCGCCATGTGCCGTTAGACTTCCCCACCATGACCGGGTTCGCTACCCATGTTTGGTATTTGCTTTTGCGCAAAATACCGGCCTTCAAGAGTTCCTCCACTTGCTCGTTCATCGCCTTTGTTTTTTCTGGCCCCATGCTTCGTTTCTTCTGAACAACAGGTTCCGCATTCTTGTAAACATTAAGCCTGTGCTCCGCAATGTGTCACGGAACTCCGACCATTTCTGATGGTTTGAATGCGAAAATGTCCATATTCTTTGTCAGCAGCTATTTTAGGTGAGTGCGAATGGGGTCAGAAATTGCATGGCCGATGACAACTGTTTGTTCCGGGAATAGAGGGTTAATAACCCATTTTTCCGGTTCGGTCCGAACAGTTGGTTTTGCTTGCTTTGAAGGCCTTGATGTTTCTGTTGCATGACACGTTTTGTTTCCCCTGATAAACGCGACTCCTGTTCGCGTCGGAAAACCCATCATCTGGTGCGGCGTAGAAGCATTACAATTGAACTTTGCCAATCCTTCTCGTCCGAGTAGGATATCATGTGAAGAATTGACGGGGAGCACGGTGAAGTCGCACGTTTCGGTGCGTGAGTGTTTCCCGTTTGAGAGTGTTACCGGGAAAGTGAGCGTGCCCAATGGGTAAATGGATTCATGGATGAAACCAGAGATCGGCTCCGTTGTTGGTACTATTCTCTTCTTGTCCTCATCATCCAGCTGGTCAAAACACTGCTGGTACATGATGTCAGTGCTGCTGCCATTATCCAAGAACATGTATCGTGTTCGATAATGGCCAACAACCCCTGTTATGATTAACGGAGCTGTGGAGCATGCTCCACCTTTTACCCTTGGCATAATCACTTGTTCCTCTTTCCAGGAATCATTCTTCGCCTCTATGAAGGCACGCTTATGACTTGCGTTCCTGTGAATCATGTTGCACGTGCTGCGGGAGGCGCTATAGACGTGATGCGCATTGAGATTACGTATCTTCTTTTGGGAGGGTTCTCCTGTTTCTGTGTTGTCCCTCTGTTTTCTTCTCATGTTTTTTACAAGATGTGTCAATTGACCTGATTTGATTGCGTTTTCGATTTCCATCTTCAAGCTGTAACAGTTGTCCGTCATGTGACCGTGGTCCTCGTGGTATTCACAGTACTTTGATCTGTCCACGTTTTTCCTGTCACTGCGGAGCTCTTGTGGCTTTGGAAACTGGATCTGCTCTGTTTTTAACACCTCGGATGGTGTTTTGGACAACGGTGTCCAATCATAATTCTTCTTTGAGTGCCCCTTGTGATCGCGGGACCCTCTTGAGCTCAGCATGTTTCTTGCATCCTGCGAGGAAGAATATTTTCCTTCCTCTGCCGTGCCTGAGATTCTTGACCAAACGGACTGCTTACCCTTTCCTCTGTTATTTGAGGGTCCATGATGACCGCTACCTTGTTGTGTGTTTTTGTTGCGTTGAAAGGAGCGTTCTGAAGACGCGTAGACTTTGGCAGCTTCGATTACTTCATCCCAAGCTTCCGACACGTCGTCTTTGCCGGTTAAGCATCTCATCAGATCATCATTTCTTACCCCGTGTATAAAGGCTGCGCGGGTAAGCTCTTCTCCGCATCCCAGCTGGAGTGCTTCCTTGTTGTATCTGACTATGTAGTCTTCCAAAGACTCATTATCGTTGCGCGAACACAAGAGGATATGAGCTTTGTCCTTCTTATGTTTGCGCAAATGAGAGAAATGGTTTTTGAACTTTCTTATTAAATCATCGAAGTCAATGAGACTTCCAACTGGCAAACTCTCGTACCAAACTCTAGCTGCTCCTGTTAGTGTTTGTACAAATAGGTGACACCAGGCTTGTACTGGCCATAATTTGGAGATGCCAGCGCAATCGAATGCGTGCAGGTGATCATCAGGATCACGCAGGCCATCATATCTTCCGATAGTACTTGGTAACTTGCATTCTTGCGGCATTGGTGCCTCTGCAATCCTTGCGCAGAACTTCGAACGTTCTGCGAAAGTTTTTGGTCTGTATGGCTTGTACAGATCATCATCTTTAGGGGCCAAACTACTGGCAGCAGTTTTGGAATGCTGTTTCTTACTTGTATCGTGATATACTTCATCTTCAGATTCGTAGCTGTCTGGTTCACCGTTCAGGTTGACGGGGTCCTGGCCGTGAGTATTTCTACCACGGCCTCCACCACGTACCGCCTGACGATGTCCCTTTGCGTGACGACCACTGTTGTTCTTCCGTGGGGATTCTGAATCATCCCCACTCAAGTCGAAACTTAACGCCTTCTGAGTCTTGAGTTTCGCTTGTTTCATTACCATCTTCTGGTACTCAGCAATCGTCTTTGAATTTTGTTGGGCTAACCATTCATCCGGGTCAACCGAAGAAAGGTTGTCCTGTGCCTTTTTTCCTCCATTTATTCCCCCTTTTGTTGGGTGGAATTGGAATGTTGAGGCTTGTTGCCTCTGGGCCACATTCTTGGTAATTGTGTTTGGTGTTACGTCTTGAATTTCTTCGTTGACTGTGGCCTCGACATCAGTGTTGTTGTTTTCATCCTTTGAGAAAGCCATTGTGCTAGTTTGAAAGATTGTTGTAACCATAAGGGATGGCGCCAGTGAAGAAACAAATAGTCTCACCTCCGGTTAGGGATGATAAGATTATAAGTTACTACAGGGTTGATCCTTCACTAACAGCTACGGCTTGGGGATACCTGCAAATAAGAGTGAAAGTGCGGGTGTGGAGACGACTACACAAGGTAGTTGTTTATGACAAAAACGGGGTGAATGGGGATACTATCTAGTATGATAGCTCTCCAGGTCAGTAGAAAGTGTCTTCTCCTATTGGGGGTGTGACCCCTTTTATAGGAGAGTCCGTATGCCACCATTACCCAAGTCCTAACCATGGTTAGGTTGTCTCCATCACCCTTAATTATGTTAATAAGGTGATATATGGAAAGCTAAATTGAAGGGAACAGTGGAATCGAATACCGCCTTAACTGGTGTAGTTACGTGATTCATGCATGGCTATTGACCATGCATGATATTCGCCTTGACCGGTATATGACCGACCTTTGACTGTTGACTGTGCATTTAATGAGCTTTGACCAAATCCTGCGCATGGCTTTCTTCCGCGCGCCAGTATTGTGCCGGGTTTGGGTATGCAGAATGGTGTATTCAGTACCCAATCCCATCACCCGGGAAACTCTGACTTCCCGAACTTTTTATCATCTAAAAAAATTAGGGTATGTTATATACATGTTTTTAAGAGTTTTGAGCAAAAAAAAAAACAAAAAAACGCCGAGTGGATATTTTTTAAAAAAATAAATAAGTTTTTTGTGTTACATATGTTACATGTCTGTAAAGTGTGTAACATACGTAACACAAAAAAACTTATTTATTTTTTTTTTTAAATATCCACTTGGCGCTTTTTTAATTTTTTTGACTCAAAACTCTTAAAAACATGTATATTACATACCCTAATTTTTTCAGATGATAAAAAGCTCGGGAAGTTAGAGTTTCCCGGGTTTCTTCATTTTAGAGGGTTTTTTGTATATAGGGGGAGGATTAAATAAAAACCCACTCAAATTGAAGAAACTCGGTAAACTCTGACTTCCCGAACTTTTTATCATCTGAAAAAATTAGGGTATGTTATATACATGTTTTTAAGAGTTTTGAGCAAAAAAAAAAAAAAAACAAAACAAAAAAGCGCAGAGTGGATATTTTTAAAAATAAATAAATAAGTTTTTTGTGTTACATATGTAACATGTCTGTTTTTGTGTAACATACGTAACACAAAAAAAAAACTTATTTTTTTTTTAAAATATCCACTCGGCGCTTTTTTGATTTTTTTTGCTCGAAACTCTTAAAATCATGTATATTACATACCCTAATTTTTTCAGATGATAAAAAGCTCGGGAAGTTAGAGTTTACCGAGTTTCTTCGTTTTAGAGGGTTTTTTGTGGATACTTAGCCATATATATATATATATATATATATATATATATATATATATATATATATATATATATATATATATATATATATATATATAGGGAAAGGGTAAAATGAAAACACACTTTTCGTAAAAGAACACCGGAAACCATTTCTATCCATTGATCTTAGTTGATCCAATGGTTATTATTATGCCACCACTTTTTTTGTCCTTTAGTGCCCACTTATCCACCTTTTTTATAAAGATAATAATAAAAAAATCTAGAGAGGGTATTATTGTAATCTTGACCCCATCTCTCTCCTACTTTATCCACCCACTTGATTTTTTATAATAATATTAAAACTCCCATATTATTTTCATTTTTATGCATATCATTTAATATGCACAGATTATTTTTATTTTATAGCATATATTTTCATATGGATAAAACAATTACAAAATGTAATAATACAAAATACAATTACAGATTTTTATGTGCATAGATTTTTTATGGAAATACATTTTACATCAGTGTATACAAAAAAAAAAAAAAACAATTACAGCATGTAAAACAAAATTACATATGGAAATCTAAATTACGTCTCTGTTCGTCGAAAACGAAAACTCTACACTACCAACTAAAATTACACCAGTGTAAAAACCCCATTAGCAACATCGTTTGCTATTAATCAAGAATCATAAACTAACATACAATTGTTTCGCTCGATGCATCAACAACAACAGAAGCTGAGATATGCCGCCTCTTCGAACTTCTAGTCCCAGCAACCATCTTTTTTAACACCAAAAAACACAGGTGTTAGAAGACAAAATTTTTAGTAGATATAATAGCAAAAAAACAGTGCATACCAAATCAGACAATGACCGAAACACCCAAACACAGGTTTACACCGGTGTAAAAAACACCCAAAAAAATTTATAATTTTGAGATTAAATAAAAAACAAAGGAAAAAATCATTTTACATCACTGTATACAAAATACAATTACAACATGTAAAAAAATTTATAAAACGAAAACTCTACACTACCGACTAAAATTACAATATGTAATAGTACCTAGTAGGCAAAAATCCGAGGCGCTTTGGTCCTCCATGACATCCCATATTCTTTCTTGGCAAATATCTGAGGTGCTTCTCCAAGACAACATTGCGCTTTGGTCCTCCGTGACCCCTACCCCCGTTGCGCATTTGCCAACACCAAAAGACAAACATTGCACACCAGTGTTGTGTAAAACTTTGTGAAAAACATACAGCTGTCCTCCCACCCCTGAAAAAATAAAATAAAATAAACCATTACACAGTGTAATGGCACAAAAAGTTTAACAAATTGTGGTATAATAATCAATGTAAAGAACATAAAAACCACCAGTGTAAAAGAACATAAAAAACACTAGTGTAAAGAAAATAAAAAACACCAGACTAAGACCCCCCTAAACAAACACAAATCTCTGTTGGCAAAAAAGATCTGAGGCGCTACTCTTACACCAATCTGGAAAAAAACAACCCAATTTGTTTTACAAAAGTTTACATTGGTGTAAACACCCCATAACACATACAAAAATAACCTAATCCTATGCAGTGGGTTGTTCACACTGATGTAAATTCGCACACTCAATTTGTTTTTACAAAAGTTTGTATTGAAAAAACCCAAAACGTGAATTAATCATGGTGTTTACATTGGTGTAACACCCGCAAAAAACATTGAAACACCGCTGTTGAAAAATTTCAAACACTTTTAGTCCTAAATCAGTTTACAATGTTTACATCTAGGATACAAAAAACATCAAACTCTACAATATGATAACAAAAAACCAAACTTTTTTATGTCAACAGAAAATAATAATAATAATAATAATAATAATAATAATAATAATAATAATAATAATAATAATAGTAATAATAATAATAATAATAACAACATAAAATAATAATAATAATAACAGAAAAAAATAACAGAAAAATAATAATAATAATAATAATAACAATAATAATAATAAATAACAAATAATAATAATAAAAACTAAAAAAAAAAAAACTTACCGGCAAAACCCACCGGTCGTCTTCCTCCGTCGTCGTCCTCCGTCACCCCAACATGAACCACCGTCGTCTTCCTCCGTCGTCGTCCTCCGTCGTCTTCCTCCATCGTCGTCTTCCCCGTCGTCTTCCTCCCACCCTTCAGATCTGACAACAGATCCTAAAAAAACACCACATCTTCGTTCGAACAAACCACCTGAAACCACCCCCCATCTTCATCGTCACCACCGTTGTGCCTATGTTATTGTTATTGATATTATTATTATTATTATTATTATTATTATTATTATTATTATTATTATTATTATTATTCATCAAACAAATCTGGGGGGATGAATTCAAACGAGAGAGAGAATAAGAGAGAGAGAGAGATAGTGGGGTGGGGTGGGGTGGAATGGGGTGGGGTGGGGTGGGTTGGGTTATTAATAATAGGATATGTTAAGTTACTATAATACCCTCACAAATAAAACAAAAGCAACAACACATGGCAGGATATTATTGGCTATCTTGGGTTCTCTAGTTCTTTTATGAAGAGTGGGTTTTCATTGGAACCTAATCCTATATATATATAGGGGAAGTATATGCAAAAAACCCACTTTAGATGAAAAACCCAAATAAACCCAATACTTGGTCCATATGGTGCCACATCATCAAAGACAATCTCACCTTATATTATATTAAAAGGGCATAATGGACAATTTAACTCTACCACTTATCTCTCTCCATATATATATGTTTCTCCCCACTCTCTTTCTTCATATTATTTTGAAATTCAAATAAGATTACCCTCCTCTCTCTACCCTCCCCTTTCTCTATCTCTCTCTAGCACCACCACCACCACAACCACCGCCACCGCCACCACCACAGATCCAGAGATAACAGATCCGCTCCATCAGGTACCGTCTAAAAAGTATCGTCTATTGCACTTTGTTTGTTCGATTTTGATTTCTTTTTTTCAATCACAGATGTGCTTCATTTTATTTATGTATATTTTTCCATGTGTTCAACTTTTAGATACTATCATGATTTTTATGGATAAACATGTGTATAAACTTCTAGAAAGTCGATAAAGATGTTTCTTTTGATTATTTTTCGTTGATCTAACATTTAGATACAATCATGATTTTTTGGGTAAACATGTTTCTTTTTTTGTTCTTTTTTTTTTCTTAGATCTGTTTTCTTTTTTTTTTTTCGAAAATGTAGAATTTTTGTTTATGTAAGATTTGTTTTTTTTTTCTTAGATCTAACATTTGTTTTTTTTTCTTGGATAAACTCGTATGCCCTTTTTTATATTATTATTTTGTTTATGTAAGATTTTTTTTATATTATTATTTTGTTTAAGTTAGATTTTTATTGGATTGGGTTTTGGGTTTTGCTAGAATAATAATACTAACAGTTTTGGGGATAGTTTTTGTTCGCATACCAAGTGTTCGATCAAATGCTTGAATGAAAAAAAAAACTTATGTTTAACCTTTTTTATTTTATTTTTTATTATTATTATTTTGTTTGTTAGATTTTTATTAGATTGAGGACATGAGGTTGATAGATCACATGTGATTGATGAATAATTTTGTAGTCTTTTTTATGTTAGTATATACTAACACATGTTATCTGTTCCAGTGTCGGTTTTCACGAGTAGGCTATTTGAACAAGGCGGCGTTGGTGATGTGGCTGTGGTAAGTGATGTTTTTTTTTATTGATGAATAATTTTGTAGTCTTTTTTATGTTAGTATATGCTAACTTATGTTAACCTTTTTGATTTTTTTTTATGTTAGATTGTTATTGGATTGTGGACATAAGGTTGATAGATCAGATGTAATTGATGAATAAATGTGTAATCTTTTTATGTTACTATATGCTAACACATGTTAGTCATGCCCATTATGTGTTTGAGGATCCCAACTAACATATGTATATGTTACAGTGTTGGTTTTCACATGCTAGTATATACCCAACTAACACATGCTAGTATATACCCAACTAACAGTTAGTGATGCTCACACACGTTAGTGATGCTAACACATGCTCACACACGTTAGTGATGCTAACACATGCTAGTATATACCTAACTAACAGTTGTTAGGGTCCATATGACATACGCTATTTTCAGTAAAACATATGTTTTAGAATATGCTAACACATGCTACTAATGTCTTTTATCATATTATATATTTCATGAATATGAGGATAATTTTTTGGTATATGGATTTGGATTGGTTATGATTTGTTTTTTTAAATTTATTATTGTTGGATTTCAAACCCTATTAATCGTATTTGAGTAGTTGTATTAACATAGTTGTACAAATCGCGTTTAGTGTTGTTTATACACATGTTTATACACATGTTTATACACATGTTTGAGTATTATACACTTGGCACTTCAAATTGAGTACGATACACATGGCATTGCAGATTTGGTATTGTTTATACACATGTTAGTGATGCTAACACATGCTAGTATATACCTAACTAACAGGTGTTAGGGTTCATATGACATACGTAGTATATGCCGAACTAACATGTGTTAGGGTTCATATGACATACGTTATTTCAGTAAAACATATGTTTTTAGAATACACTACACATGTTAGTGATGTCTTATTATATGTTTCGGAGAGCCCAACTAACTTGTGTTATCTTTTTTTGTAGGTGAAGAGATGTTTTGTGTTAAAGATAAAGATGGGTATCAAGAACGAAGCATAGCTAGATCTTTTTTATGTTGTTATGATAGTTTTTTTTATCATTCACAAATAATTATGTATGTATGAAAACTTTTTTAATACATTTTTAGTATTGATTGTAATGATCGTTTTTATCATTTATTAAATAAATACACAATTTATGTGATCTTTTATTATGTTCTTTTAGTATATGCCTGGTAACACATGTTAGCGATGTCTCACACGAGGTCAGAATTTTGCATCACAACACTAACTGGTGTAGTTACGTGATTCATGCATGGCTATTGACCATGCATGATATTCGCCTTGACCGATATATGACCGACCTTTGACTGTTGACTGTGCATTTAATGAGCTTTGACCAAATCCTGCGCATGGCTTTCTTCCGCGCGCCAGTATTGTGCCGGGTTTGGGTATGCAGAATGGTGTATTCAGTACCCAATCCCATCAAGTCCCCCCAGTCCAGTGTGTCTCTCATCTAAGAATTGATGAAGAGATGTGAGGGATGCTGGACTTATTTGTAGTGGGTTGATGCTTATGGTCTTTCCGCTGCTTATTGCCTTTGTGTGCGTGTTTGCGTAAACATTGTGCGGAGAACGGGTTTTCAAATTTACGTCAGCTTTCCGCACTAATGAGACACGTCAGTTTGCATGTGTGGACAGTTGTCATTTCCCCCTTGTATTTGAAAATTTGTGGTCCATATGGCGAGTGGTATTGACAAGACTTCTGTCAATTGGGACGTGTGCAGAGACGTGTGAGCGGGGGTTGTCAGGCGAGTGGGCGCGTGAGGCGCGTGTGACGTCGGTTTGTTTTCCATTACACACGTGTCATTACCTCATTGGGCTCATCTCCGAAAAGCTTGTCCATGACGTCAGGCACATTAATTGCAAAGCCTATAAATTAAATTTTGAATGTGGCTCTTCCATTTCAACTGTTTCAAAGTTTGAATTTCTTTTCTTCAACGTCTCTATTTTCCCAAAATTACCATATCCTTCAACAATGTCGCAAGATTCCCAAGATGTGCAAGAGTCAAGTAAAACATCTGATTCTGTTAAGGATCTGGGGAAAGAATCATCCAAAAGTATAGAGGCCACCACTATTAAGTGGGACGAAGCCTCTTATTTGAGTTTTCTTGACCAGTACGGCATTTTGCCGGAATGGGAGCCTGAACTTCCTGCTGAGGGAAAAACTGCTTTAAAGGCCCCTCCTGGTAAAATTGCTTTGTATGCTGCTACTTTTACCAAGTGCTGCTTCCGTTTGCCGGCCACCAAATTTGTGGTGGACGTGTTGCTGAAATATGGAGTGCACCCTACACAATTGACTCTTTATGGGTGGTGCCGAATACTGCATTTTGAAGCCATATGTCGTTCGTTGGAGATTGAACCCACAAGGGAGAGATTAAATGTTTTCTATGTTCTTGAAGCAGCGCGTGGTGGAAGTGGTTGGTTTAGTTTGGGTATTCGCCGGAAAGTTAAACAGCTTGTATCGGAAAAAGTGAAATCCATGTACGAATGGAAAGACAAGTTTTTTTATATCAAACATGGTGTTATTCCTGCACCCTTCCAATGGATGGTGCTTGGTCTGAGAGAGAAGATTGTTGAATTCCCCCCTATGGTGGGGTATAAAGATCAGGATTGGTATAAAACGCTCTGTGATCATGCTACTCCCCTGATGATGGATGAATGTCCTGAGAGTGTTTTGAATTTGCTGGGAATTAGCCTTATCTGCCCTGAGGGTCAAGACCCGAATCCTCCAAAAGGTATTGAAGTTATATTTGTTTTTTGTCTTATAGTCTTGCTTTGTGTTATTGCTCAGATGTTTCTTTATTCATCCAGATGTCTCCCTATTTCAACTGTTTGCTAAGCGTGGTGAGGCAAAGGTGTTGTATACTCCGGTTGTCGCCGGTGTGCCGCGCTTATCTGAGAGAACTAGTGTGAATTTTTTGCATCCCAACCTTGTAGATCCTCCAAAGCAGTATGTTCGGACAGGTTTGTGGTCTCTTATCCGTATGTTATTTATGATTATTTTTCCTTTAATGTATGCGAAGGAAGCGCACTAGGTACGCGTTCTGCGTACTGATTCAGCGCGTTCTTCGTGGTAGGTGCGGGTATACAACTCCGCAGGAAAGCTAAAAACGATGTTGAGGAGGTTACTTCGGAGTGCAAGGAGTCATTTGGTTAGTCTTTGTAACTTCGTAACTCATTTCTTACGCATATTTTAACTTGATACAGATGTGGTTACCGCGCCAGGCACGAGTACTTCGAGGAAGCGCGCTGTGGCTAGCAAGAGGACCAAACCACCCGTTGCGCCTATCATTGTTGAAGAAGTTGATGAAGACTTGACTGAGTCTGACACGGAACTGGAGCATAAGCGCGCCAGGTGTTCTTCCCCCATCCGACAGTCGGGTGGTGTTGCTGAGGATTTATATCAGCAGAGAATTACCGAGCTGAATCAGAAACAAGTGCAAGTTCCACAATCCTCAGTTGGAAATCTGGATGTTACTTCACCGGAACCTATTCCCGCGGTTCCGGTAAATGTATTTAAACCATTGACGTGGCCGTCCACGGACAAGCTAGAGATCCCTGTGAAACCTCCGCCTGTGCGCGAGAACTTGCCTATGAAGACTTTGAGGCATTTATCTGGTACACATGTTTTTCTTCTCTCTTTACCATGTTTGTGATAAACGTGTTAAAATACTGTGAGCAGCATTTTATGTAGGGCAACATCCTTTTGCAGAATCTCGGAAGAAGCATTCCTCTGTGTTGTTGAAGGAAGTATCTTCATCTGCTCAGCCAACTGACGTGACCGCGCAAGTGATGCCGGTTACTGCTGAAACAATGGTTGATGAAAACTTGTTGTCTCAACCTAAGCCCATCCCGGAGGATCTGGTTATTGAGGTGGAGAAGGATGTTATGTCGCAGGAAGAACCTACCCAAGATGAGTTGGTGACTAATGTTGAGAAGGATGTGGGTAAGCGAGTGGATGAGTCTGTAACACCAAATTTGGAAACAGGTTGTCTTGAATTGACGGAGCAAGCACATGAGCCGAGCCCGTCACAAGGATTTGAAGCAGCGCTTAACAGTGGGAAGAAAGATGAAGTTGTAACTGAGAATCCATCCAACTTCCAGCGCACAGTGGTTGATTCTACCAATTTTTATACTGACACTTCCGCCAGTGTTGGTGGTAACTCTGGTCATCGGCGGAGAACGTTTTCCTCGCGCCCAGCTGATTCTTCTAGACCGTATCAGCCGCGTTGGGATATCCTGGATACAACTCATTTTACAAATGCGCTTGATGCGCAAGAGTTTGTCATGATGTCCGTTCCTCCTGCGGAGCGTGATTACCAGGATAGTGTTGACCGTCGCTCTCTATTCATTGACATGGCAATGAACCTTTCTCTCGGTGTCAGCGGTCTTGGTTCCCTTATCAGGCGTGAGAATGAGTTTCAAAGGGATTACCAGAATTTGAAGGATTCTGAAGCTGCGCTGTTGAGGCGGGAGGAAGAGTTCCAGCGCGCTCGTCATGACATTCGTGTTGAGATTGAGCAACAGCAAAAGATTGCTCGTGACGCTGTTGAAGAGTTGGAGAGAGTGAAGAAGGAGAAGGCTGATGCTTCTCATGCTTGGTCGGTAGCTTGTAAGAGAACTAACCTTGAGACTGAACAACTGCGGGCCTCCATTAAAGAATTGAAACTTGAGAATACTAATTTGAAGAAAGAGGTGGAGCAGACCCGGGCAGCGTCCGAAGAGAAGCAAGCTGAACTTGCTGATGCCATTCAAAAATATAACTCTCAGCATGATGAGCTTATTCGCGCAACTTCTTCTTTGTCTGATGTGGAGACCAAGATGAAGGAACTGACTTTGGAGAATGCCCAGATCCAGGAAGAGAAAGCCTTGGCGGAATCCTCTTGTACGAAGGCAAAAGTGGAGTTAGACAAGGTGCAGGCTTTGTTTCAGCAAGCCACTGACCTGGCTGTTGCTGCCAACGAGAGGATTGCCTGGTTAATGGGCGATGGAGTTGCTGGGGTAAGTCATAAAATTTTCCTTTTGTACTCTTGCTATTTGCTTTTGAATTTTGTTTTATGTGCTATCTTATTCTGCGCAGATATTCAAGCGTGTTTGGAACGATCCTGCGCTGACAGAAGTGATTGCGCGCATCTCCAGTTCTTCCGTAAAGCAAGGTATCAAGATTGGTATCTCCGAAGGCTTTTGCCACCATGCTGAGGGCAAGGTAAAAGAATCCGGACCATATGAGAATGAATCATACGATGATGAGCTGCTCAAAGCCTATGATGATTACGAGCATCTGAAGTTCGAAGTCTTTGACCTGTTAGAAGCCTGCGCGAAGACTGATGATCCTGCTGGGGAGCTGCGCAATTATTTTATCAAGTCTGATCGCCTTGGTGCGGAGCTTGCTGAGAGAGCACAGATGGAAGAGAAGGGCAAAACTGTGGCTACTAATGCTGAAGCGGGAACATCCTCCGCTGCTGAAGGGAAACGCGCAGAGGGCGCAGGGAGTGATGATATCTCCCAATACTTGAACCTTTAGTATTTTATGTATGATGAACATTATTGGTGCACCTTGGTTGCATGTCTTGTCTTGAACACTTTAATTTTCGTGTATGCTAAACAGTGTAGCTCTCTTTATTTTTATTTTCCACATATGCATGGTAATCATTGGATGATGTCATCCTTTATGCATCTAACGCAGGTGACTGTCAGTCTGCCCTTGACGTGACTGTTGTGACGGCGGTGGCAGAATGTCTGTCAGTCTTCCCTAGGGTAATTGAGTGGTTACCATTAATGGTAATTAATGGTTGTAACCTCTTTCCTCTATATATAGTAAGTGCATCTTCATAACAGTTTATACTTAAAAATTTTACACCATCTTCTCTGAAAAAATGGCGTCCAACTTTTCAAGCAATGTTCTAAGTGCCAAGGAGATTTCAGCAGTCCGGGGTATTATCCGATTGTCCTGTTATCCTGATCATGATTGTTCTTCCACCGAAGCTCTTGATCGTTTGGCAGAACATTGTTCATTCCTGCTATCACTGGAGGACATGCGTCCTGATTACTTAGATGATCAGGGTACCATTGATGGAAAGCCCTTAAAGATGAAGAAGCTATCTGAGCTGGGAGATGTGAAGAAGACGACCACCAAGAAGGTTAGGGGTTAGGATATATATATCCTATATGGGAGTCTTTATGTATAAAGTTGTTTCTTTTTGAGTGATTCTTGGATCACTGTGTCATGGGGTTTTAGTTTGTATGTTTTGTAGTTCCCCCCTGTTTGGTAGTTTGGTAAATGTGATAATCATCTATGATTTTGATATGTAATCTGTATTTGCTGACCGCCAGTTTGTATAAAAATGCTTTTTGTAATGTAAATGAACTTGGACATCAATTCCTTATTACAAAATTATTGTAGCGTTTTACATGTAGCATATACGTAACTGAGCTGCATTCCAGGTGCGTGGAATTGGCGAACCATCTAATCGTTCTAAGGCATATGCCGCTTTCCCAATACTTCTTGAATTTTGTAAGGCCCTTCCCAAGTTGGGGCCAGCTTCCCTGGTTTTTCCGCATTTGAGGCTTCATTGTTGCGGAAGACAAAGTCACCGACGCGGAAAGTTTGTTCTTTGACCCGCGCATTGTAATATTTCTCTAGCTGTCTCTTGTAGGCGGCTTCTCGGACACAAGCCGAATCTCTCCGCTCATCTAGGAAATCTAGATTCATCCGCAGCTCTTTGTCGTTGTCAATTGCTTGCGCAAGCAAAATTCTTGGGGAAGGATTTGTAACTTCCGTTGGGATAACCGCTTCAATTCCGTAGATTAGGCTGAATGGTGTCTCCCCATTACTTGTCTTGGGAAGTGTACGGTGGGCCCAAAGGACATGTGGTAATTCATCTACCCAACCGCTGCGCTTTGTTCCCAAGCGTGTTTTGATTCCTTCAACAATACTTCTATTTGCGCGTTCAACCTGACCGTTGCCCTGGGGGTGCGCCACAGAAGTGAATATTTGTTTGATCTTCATGGAGTGAAGCCATTCTTGTAAGTGCTGGTCCGCAAATTGCGTTCCGTTGTCACTTACAATCTCCATGGGCAGTCCAAATCTGCAAATGATGAACTCCCATATGAATTTCTTGATGTTGCGCCCGTCGATTGTGGCTAATGTCTTTGCTTCTACCCATTTGGTGAAATAGTCGATGGCGACTAGTAGGTATTTGACATTGCCTGGCGCGGTGGGAAAGGGTCCCACTAGATCGATGGCCCATTTCTGAAATGGCCATGTTGCGGTGACTGGTACCAAGTTATTTTATGGCCTGAGTGTTCCTGGTGCATGTCTTTGGCATGCGTCACATTTCCGCAATTCTTTAACTGCGTCAAGGTGCATTCCGGGCCAAAAGTATCCGGCATTCATAAGCTTAGCCACGACCATGCGGGGTCCTGCATGCAGTCCGCATGTACCCTCATGAATGTCTTTAATCAGGTATGTTGCTTCTGCGGAATCGACGCATCTGAGTAATGGTCCAAGATAGGACCGTCGATATAAGATGCCATTATTTACTTCATAATGCAAAGATTTGTGTTGCAGCTTTCTTGCTTCCGCTTTGTCGGCCGGGAGAACACCTTTGGTTAAGAAGGCCATTATTGGGGTGATCCAGGATTCTTTTCCTGTTTGGACCACGTTCACCTGTTTTGACGGAACAGATGGTTTGGCTAGTGTCTCAACTCGGATGTCTTTTGCCATGTGGTCGAATGCAGTTGATGCCATTTTGCTCAATGCGTCCGCTGGCTTGTTCTGGCTTCTGCGAACATGGATAACTTTGCAGTAAGGGAAATCATTCATTAACTCTTTGGTATGCTGTAAGTACAGGACCATGGTCGGTTCCCTTGCTTCATACGTGCCGTCAATGTGATTGGCGACTAGCATTGAATCAACATGCGCTTCGATGTGTTGCGCGCCCATCTTTTTGGCAATCCGCAGGCCAGCAATCAGAGCTTCATACTCTGCCTCATTGTTTGTTGTTTGGAACTCGAGTCGAATTGCATACGTATACTCTTTTCCCTCCGGTGTTATTAAACGTAGGCCTGCGCCAGCCCCTTCGTCGTTGCAGGCTCCGTCTGTGTATAACTTCCATATCTGGGTTTCATCGGGCGTGATCGAATTGGATGACATTTCATTGGTGCATTCTTCAACTTTGTCTGCTGGGACCTCTGTTATGAAGTCCGCAAGAACTTGTCCTTTGAAGGAAGATCGTGTTTTATACACAATTGAGTGTTCCCCCAATTCTATTGCCCACTTTGCCAAACGTCCGGAGAGTTCCGGTTTGCGCAAGATATCGTTGATGCGGAAATCTGTGAGGACGTTTATCAGGTGTCCTTGAAAATATCTCTGCAACCTTCTCGACGCATGAATTAATGCCAGGACCAGCTTTTCCATTGTCGAATAGCGTGTTTCCGCATCTAGAAGCATGCGGCTGACATAATAGATTGGGGTTTGAACCCCTTTCCGGTCAACCATGAGAACTACCCCGATTTCCTTGTTTGTCACGGACAGGTATAAGGTAAGTGGTTCTTTTGGTAGCGGAGCTGTGAGTGTTGGCAAGTTGCCCAAACATTTCTTCATGTCTTGGAATGCGGTTTCTGCTTCTTCTGTCCAGTTGAAGTTGGACTTCTTCAAACAATTTTTCAGTGTGTCCACGAAGGGAAAAGATTTGGACGCGTAGTTTGACAGGAACCTGTTCAAAGCTACGAGTCGTCCCATTAGCGTTTGTACTTCCTTGATTGAGGATGGTGATGGCATCCGCTCAATTGCTTTAACTTTCTCTGGATTTGGACGGAATCCATCTTTTGTTACCACCACGCCGAGAAACTTTCCTTCCTCCATCCCGAAGGAACATTTCCCCGGGTTGAGTTTCATCCGCACACTTCGTAACTGATCAAATGTTTTCTGTATGTCAAGTAGCATTTGATCCTCTTCTCTGCTTTTGATCACCAGGTCGTCAACATATACTTCTAGGTTTACACCGATTTGCTTGACAAAAGCGGTGTCCATTAGTCTTTGATACGTTGCCCCTGCGTTTTTCAGCCCAAACGGCATTTTAGTGTAACAAAAGGTACCCATATCTGTGCGGAAGGCGGTTTTGTCCTCGTCCTCTTTGGCCATTTGTATCTGGTGATAGCCCTTGTAAGCATCGAGGAAGCATTTGAATCTGTATGGCGCCAAAGAGGCGACTTTTAGGTCGATCTCGGGCAGTGGGTAACAGTCTTTTGGGCATGCCTTGTTTAAATCTTTATAATCGACGCACATGCGCCATGTGCCGTTAGACTTCCCCACCATGACCGGGTTCGCTACCCATGTTTGGTATTTGCTTTTGCGCAAAATACCGGCCTTCAAGAGTTCCTCCACTTGCTCGTTCATCGCCTTTGTTTTTTCTGGCCCCATGCTTCGTTTCTTCTGAACAACAGGTTCCGCATTCTTGTAAACATTAAGCCTGTGCTCCGCAATGTGTCGCGGAACTCCGACCATTTCTGATGGTTTGAATGCGAAAATGTCCATATTCTTTGTCAGCAGCTATTTTAGGTGAGTGCGAATGGGGTCAGAAATTGCATGGCCGATGACAACTGTTTGTTCCGGGAATAGAGGGTTAATAACCCATTTTTCCGGTTCGGTCCGAACAGTTGGTTTTGCTTGCTTTGAAGGCCTTGATGTTTCTGTTGCATGACACGTTTTGTTTCCCCTGATAAACGCGACTCCTGTTCGCGTCGGAAAACCCATCATCTGGTGCGGCGTAGAAGCATTACAATTGAACTTTGCCAATCCTTCTCGTCCGAGTAGGATATCATGTGAAGAATTGACGGGGAGCACGGTGAAGTCGCACGTTTCGGTGCGTGAGTGTTTCCCGTTTGAGAGTGTTACCGGGAAAGTGAGCGTGCCCAATGGGTAAATGGATTCATGGATGAAACCAGAGATCGGCTCCGTTGTTGGTACTATTCTCTTCTTGTCCTCATCATCCAGCTGGTCAAAACACTGCTGGTACATGATGTCAGTGCTGCTGCCATTATCCAAGAACATGTATCGTGTTCGATAATGGCCAACAACCCCTGTTATGATTAACGGAGCTGTGGAGCATGCTCCACCTTTTACCCTTGGCATAATCACTTGTTCCTCTTTCCAGGAATCATTCTTCGCCTCTATGAAGGCACGCTTATGACTTGCGTTCCTGTGAATCATGTTGCACGTGCTGCGGGAGGCGCTATAGACGTGATGCGCATTGAGATTACGTATCTTCTTTTGGGAGGGTTCTCCTGTTTCTGTGTTGTCCCTCTGTTTTCTTCTCATGTTTTTTACAAGATGTGTCAATTGACCTGATTTGATTGCGTTTTCGATTTCCATCTTCAAGCTGTAACAGTTGTCCGTCATGTGACCGTGGTCCTCGTGGTATTCACAGTACTTTGATCTGTCCACGTTTTTCCTGTCACTGCGGAGCTCTTGTGGCTTTGGAAACTGGATCTGCTCTGTTTTTAACACCTCGGATGGTGTTTTGGACAACGGTGTCCAATCATAATTCTTCTTTGAGTGCCCCTTGTGATCGCGGGACCCTCTTGAGCTCAGCATGTTTCTTGCATCCTGCGAGGAAGAATATTTTCCTTCCTCTGCCGTGCCTGAGATTCTTGACCAAACGGACTGCTTACCCTTTCCTCTGTTATTTGAGGGTCCATGATGACCGCTACCTTGTTGTGTGTTTTTGTTGCGTTGAAAGGAGCGTTCTGAAGACGTGTAGACTTTGGCAGCTTCGATTACTTCATCCCAAGCTTCCGACACGTCGTCTTTGCCGGTTAAGCATCTCATCAGATCATCATTTCTTACCCCGTGTATAAAGGCTGCGCGGGTAAGCTCTTCTCCGCATCCCAGCTGGAGTGCTTCCTTGTTGTATCTGACTATGTAGTCTTCCAAAGACTCATTATCGTTGCGCGAACACAAGAGGATATGAGCTTTGTCCTTCTTATGTTTGCGCAAATGAGAGAAATGGTTTTTGAACTTTCTTATTAAATCATCGAAGTCAATGAGACTTCCAACTGGCAAACTCTCGTACCAAACTCTAGCTGCTCCTGTTAGTGTTTGTACAAATAGGTGACATCAGGCTTGTACTGGCCATAATTTGGAGCTGCCAGCGCAATCGAATGCGTGCAGGTGATCATCAGGATCACGCAGGCCATCATATCTTCCGATAGTACTTGGTAACTTGCATTCTTGCGGCATTGGTGCCTCTGCAATCCTTGCGCAGAACTTCGAACGTTCTGCGAAAGTTTTTGGTCTGTATGGCTTGTACAGATCATCATCTTTAGGGGCCAAACTACTTGCAGCAGTTTTGGAATGCTGTTTCTTACTTGTATCGTGATATACTTCATCTTCAGATTCGTAGCCGTCTGGTTCACCGTTCAGGTTGACGGGGTCCTGGCCGTGAGTATTTCTACCACGGCCTCCACCACGTACCGCCTGACGATGTCCCTTTGCCTGACGACCACTGTTGTTCTTCTGTGGGGATTCTGAATCATCCCCACTCAAGTCGAAACTTAACGCCTTCTGAGTCTTGAGTTTCGCTTGTTTCATTACCATCTTCTGGTACTCAGCAATCGTCTTTGAATTTTGTTGGGCTAACCATTCATCCGGGTCAACCGAAGAAAGGTTGTCCTGTGCCTTTTTTCCTCCATTTATTCCCCCTTTTGTTGGGTGGAATTGGAATGTTGAGGCTTGTTGCCTCTGGGCCACATTCTTGGTAATTGTGTTTGGTGTTACGTCTTGAATTTCTTCGTTGACTGTGGCCTCGACATCAGTGTTGTTGTTTCCATCCTTTGAGAAAGCCATTGTGCTAGTTTGAAAGATTGTTGTAACCGTAAGGGATGGCGCCAATGAAGAAACAAATAGTCTCACCTCCGGTTAGGGATGATAAGATTATAAGTTACTACAGGGTTGATCCTTCACTAATAGCTACGGCTTGGGGATACCTGCAAATAAGAGTGAAAGTGCGGGTGTGGAGACGACTACACAAGGTAGTTGTTTATGACAAAAACGGGGTGAATGGGGATACTATCTAGTATGATAGCTCTTCAGGTCAGTAGAAAGTGTCTTCTCCTATTGGGGGTGTGACCCCTTTTATAGGAGAGTCCGTATGCCACCATTACCCAAGTCCTAACCATGGTTAGGTTGTCTCCATCACCCTTAATTATGTTAATAAGGTGATATATGGAAAGCTAAATTGAAGGGAACGGTGGAATCGAATACCGCCTTAACTGGTGTAGTTACGTGATTCATGCATGGCTATTGACCATGCATGATATTCGCCTTGACCGGTATATGACCGACCTTTGACTGTTGACTGTGCATTTAATGAGCTTTGACCAAATCCTGCGCATGGCTTTCTTCCGCGCGCCAGTATTGTGCCGGGTTTGGGTATGCAGAATGGTGTATTCAGTACCCAATCCCATCACCCGGGAAACTCTGACTTCCCGAACTTTTTATCATCTAAAAAAATTAGGGTATGTAATATACATGTTTTTAAGAGTTTTGAGCCAAAAAAAAAAACAAAAAAACGCCGAGTGGATATTTTTTAAAAAAATAAATAAGTTTTTTGTGTTACATATGTTACATGTCTGTAAAGTGTGTAACATACGTAACACAAAAAAACTTATTTATTTTTTTTTAAATATCCACTTGGCGCTTTTTTAATTTTTTTGACTCAAAACTCTTAAAAACATGTATATTACATACCCTAATTTTTTCAGATGATAAAAAGCTCGGGAAGTTAGAGTTTCCCAGGTTTCTTCATTTTAGAGGGTTTTTTGTATATAGGGGGAGGATTAAATAAAAACCCACTCAAATTGAAGAAACTCGGTAAACTCTGACTTCCCGAACTTTTTATCATCTGAAAAAATTAGGGTATGTTATATACATGTTTTTAAGAGTTTTGAGCAAAAAAAAAAACAAAACAAAAAAGCGCAGAGTGGATATTTTTAAAAATAAATAAATAAGTTTTTTGTGTTACATATGTAACATGTCTGTTTTTGTGTAACATACGTAACACAAAAAAAAAAAACTTATTTTTTTTTTAAAATATCCACTCGGCGCTTTTTTGATTTTTTTGGCTCGAAACTCTTAAAATCATGTATATTACATACCCTAATTTTTTCAGATGATAAAAAGCTCGGGAAGTTAGAGTTTACCGAGTTTCTTCGTTTTAGAGGGTTTTTTGTGGATACTTAGCCATATATATATATATATATATATATATATATATAGGGCTGGCAATGGGTAACCTGTTAAGACACGATAAGACCTGTTTGACTGAAAAGTACACTATTTGATTTTTTTGACTTTTTTTAATACTTAGAATTAAGAGGCAAAAATATTTCATTTCCCTTTTTTGGTACATAAAACATAAAACTGTGTTATAAACATGAGATATAAATGAGTTAAACGAGTCGTTTTCATGTTTAGAACTTGATTTGTTCGCGCGCGTCAGAGACCTGTTAACCTGTTAGGGACACGATTTGCCAGCCCTATATATATATATATATATATATATATATATAGGAAAAAGATCATTTAGGAACCATAGGGGTGGTTAGGAACTTGAGAACCAATCTTACCCCTTCATTTTCTTTTTGATCTAGAGGGTTATATGGTAATTTATCATTCTAGTATTTTTAATATTTTTAATTTAAAACCCTTACTTTTATCCTCTCTAATTCATCATCTCCCCACTCTCTCTCTCTCCTTCACAATAACCAGTATCATATACGCCCCCAATTCATCTCTCATCTTTTGACAATACCTTGTATAATATAATACAATTGATATAACCGATGGTTAGATCTTCATTACTATATAACCCCAAATCCACCATTATATTACAAAACTCACACACACATAAACACTCAGAGAGAGAGAACGATGTCGGAGATCGTGGAGGAGCAGCGGCAGAACACATGGCGGCGTCATCTTCAATCAGTTTCTCACGATATTGAGGATCATGAGACACAAGCACAACCTTTTTTGCAAAATAGGGTTGATAATCAAGGTATTTGTGTAATGTTTTTTTAGTTTTTTAGTTTCTTTTTGTTCGCAATTAGGGTTTCAGTTTTTGCGAAACAGGAGGTTTGTATTAGACAGAGCGGTTTTTTTTAACGTAACAAAAATTCTTCACGTACAAAGTTTTGGAATTATACACCGATGTATAATTCAGATGATGTTGCGTTATAGCTGGTCACGTACGTACATATAGTTATAAAATTATTCACCCACGTATATTAGTTTAGTTTTCTGATTTATACACCGATGTATAATTCAGATCATTTTTCGATATAGCAGTTTTCAGATCATGTTACATTCATCTATACACTGATGTATATTAGTTTAATGTTACATTCATCTATACACTGATGTATATTAGTTTAATGTTTATTAATCTATACACTGATGTATATTAGTTTAATGTTTATTCATCTATACACTGATGTATATTAGTTTAATGTTTATTCATCTATACAACAGTGTATATATGCTTAAGCGCAATGATATACTAAGATTTTTTTGAGCGTACATAAACAAATAACACTAACATACACAAGTGTATATTAAATATTTAAAACGTAATGTCTGACGTAGGTTCTAATGTGCGTTTGTTTATTGTAGGTTCCTCGTCCAGCAAAGTATACGAGTCTCCTGGTGGGACGAGATATTGGACTCCTGTTGTACCAGACAATGTTAAACCATTTGTAGGTGCCAAGTTTAGAACGTTGGACGAAGCTATCATAATGTACGAAAACTATGGAGAGGCAGCCGGTTTTGGAACTCGTTTGTCTACACAAAAACAAGTAGATGGTGTGACTATAAATAGGTACATTTTGTGTTCAAATGCAAAAACAACATCGCTTGAAGGTCCCGAAAACGTTGAGGAAAAGGCTGAAAGATCTCGTTGCTCTAATATTAAATCAACTGGATGCAATGCGTGTGTAAGAATTAGGCGTGTAAAGAATTCTACAGATTATGAGATTTATAAATTCATAGAGGTTCACAACCATGTGTGACAACCAGCAAATTTCGTACAACGATGTTGTTTATTATACATCAGTGTGACATCATAAAATTCAACCAAACTTTTACAATTATACATCAGCGATGAAAACATACGGCTTAGGTTTCTTTCCTGGTTGTGCGTCTTTTTTTACTCTTTCAACCCATTCTTTAGCTCCTGCGAATTCCTGAGTAAGCCCAAGACTAAAAGATGGAGTCTCGTCGATTCTTTTTGGGGCTACTTGACTGTCGACGAAATCAATTTCTCCACCACCAATAACATAGTCAACAAGATCGGCTTGCTCAAAACACAATTGGGTGGTCCTCACCTCAATGCTTGGTTTACCTGAACACACGCAACATAAAGCGAAAACAGAAGTTTTACATCATTGTACAAAAAAACATATAATTAAATACATACGAATATACATCAGTGTATAATACAATTAGCATTACCAAAAAACATTGTAATGTACCATAATATTCAACAAATATACATCAGTGTATATTCATACTTTTACAATTATACATCAGCGTATAGTCTAACTAATACTATAAAAACAGTGTACTATACCATAATATTCAACAAATATACATCAGTGTACATTCATACTTTTACAATTATACATCAGCGTATAGTCTAACTAATACTATAAAAACAGTGTAATATACCATAAGATTCAACAAATATACGTCAGTGTATATTTATATTTTCACAATTATACATAAGTGTATATGCATACTAGTTATACACAGTCATTATCAAATTCAACAGTATACATCAGTGTACATTATAGATTTAATTATATTAACAGTGTATACAATATATGAAATTCAACATATATACATCAAAGTATATTACGTATCCTCATTCTTAAAATCGTGTGACATCATAAAATTCAACCAAACTTTACACCAGTGTATCATGTGTATAACATTATATTTTACTTTTTTTACTCTTTCAACCCATTCTTTAGCTCCTGCGAATTCCTGAGTAAGCCCAAGACTAAAAGATGGAGTCTCGTCGATTCTTTTTGGGGCTACTTGACTGTCGACGAAATCAATTTCTCCACCACCAATAACATAGTCAACAAGATCGGCTTGCTCAAAACACAATTGGGTGGTCCTCACCTCAATGCTTGGTTTACCTGAACACACGCAACATAAAGCGAAAACAGAAGTTTTACATCATTGTACAAAAAAAACATATAATTAAATACATACGAATATACATCAGTGTATAATACAATTAGCATTACCAAAAAACATTGTAATGTACCATAATATTCAACAAATATACATCAGTGTATATTCATACTTTTACAATTATACATCAGCGTATAGTCTAACTAATACTATAAAAACAGTGTACTATACCATAATATTCAACAAATATACATCAGTGTACATTCATACTTTTACAATTATACATCAGCGTATAGTCTAACTAGTACTATAAAAACAGTGTAATATACCATAAGATTCAACAAATATACGTCAGTGTATATTTATATTTTCACAATTATACATAAGTGTATATGCATACTAGTTATACACAGTCATTCTATAGAACCATCAAATTCAACAGTATACATCAGTGTACATTATAGATTTAATTATATTAACAGTGTATACAATATATGAAATTCAACATATATACATCAAAGTATATTACGTATCCTCATTCTTAAAATCGTGTGACATCATAAAATTCAACCAAACTTTACACCAGTGTATCATGTGTATAACATTATATTATACATCAGTGTATAATGTGTAAAACAACCTCAACTTTATACAATTGTGTACAGCTAAAACTCATATGCCTTAAGTTGCCATCTTGAAACCCCCCAAAACAATTATACAATGGTGTACAATCAAAATCAAAATCGCACATTATGTATAGGCATACAATGGTGTACAATCAGAATCACAATTAAACTAATATACATCAGTGTATAGATGAATAAACTTTAAACTAATATACATCAGTGTATAATCGAATAAACATTTAAACTAATATACATCAGTGTATAGATGAATAAACATTAAACTAATATACATAAGTGTTCATGACAAAACATTAAACTAGTATACATCATTGTATAGATGAATGTTAGTGTATAGATGAATGTTGCGATCTATATTCAACCAACAACGGCTAAAATCGCACAAACCATAACAACACATTGCATGTACAATCACATTATTATAAAAGCCCTAATACATACCTACAATAACATTATTATTAAAGCCCTAATATAAAGCCCTAATTTAATACCTTAGATTGGGAAGAATGAGGATTCTTGCGAAGGATTGCAGAGCGGATTCTTGCGACGTGTTGTTGCTGGACGTCGACGGCTTCTTTGCGAAGGATTCTTGCTGGACGGCTATTGATTAAGAATAATAATAAAATCTCGCACCTTCATACGTAGATGTATATGATTTGTTTGTCTTCATTCGAATTCTGCAAATTTTTTTCGTAGGTTGAAGATACAAATGGTGTTTGTCAGTTACAATTAATAATAAATAACCTATTAATACTCAAAACCCAAAAGACAACATTACCCCTTTATTTAATTAAAAAATAAATTAGTGTTTAAGATATTTACCATCATGCCCTTGAAAATGAATGGATGAGATTAGTTCCTAAGGTTCCTAACTAAGGGTTGGTTCTCAATTGAACCCTACCCTATATATATATATATATATATATATATATATATATATATATATATATATATATATATATATATATAGGGAAAGGGTAAAATGAAAACACACTTTTCGTAAAAGAACACCGGAAACCATTTCTATCCATTGATCTTAGTTGATCCAATGGTTATTATTATGCCACCACTTTTTTTGTCCTTTAGTGCCCACTTATCCACCTTTTTTATAAAGATAATAATAAAAAAATCTAGAGAGGGTATTATTGTAATCTTGACCCCATCTCTCTCCTACTTTATCCACCCACTTGATTTTTTATAATAATATTAAAACTCACATATTATTTTAATTTTTATGCATATCTCTACTACCTTATTAAGGAGGAGTGATAGGTAAGAAAGTAATTTTACACAATTTTTAAGATGGGAGTTGAAGAGTCCCTTCACAAATTTTCAATATTTGGTCATTTTGTTCCCTTTATGCCCTTATGTACAACCTATAATGCTCATTGTATATATGTGTAATGCATACTTCATATCCATTTCAACATGTAACCCCAACACCTAATTAAACCCCAATTCAATTTCAATAAAACCCAAGCTTTTCATTAAATCATTCTACACATCTATTTAATAATAACAAGCAATGTTTGTGATGGTTCTATTAGGCTTTGTTGGAGCTTATAAACATTGTAGTAATTGGACATTTTTGTCTTTTTTTTGTTTGTTGAATTGTATAACTCTTTAAAGCATGATGTCTAACCTCATATAATATATGTATTTTTTGCCAATAATTCTATCTCCTTCTCTCTGTATATTACAACTAACTAAAAGAAAACTTAATATCCTGATTTATATATATCAAATACTTTTAATTTAAAATTACCATTTTGGTAAAAAAAAAAAATTATTTTTTAACTTGGGTTACCTTTACGTACTTAGTCAGGTTTAAAAACCGCCGCAACGCGCGGGGTAATTTACTAGTCATTTAATATGCACAGATTATTTTTATTTTATAGCATATATTTTCATATGGATAAAACAATTACAAAATGTAATAATACAAAATACAATTACAGATTTTTATGTGCATAGATTTTTTATGGAAATACATTTTACATCAGTGTATACAAAAAAAAAACAATTACAGCATGTAAAACAAAATTACATATGGAAATCTAAATTACGTCTCTGTTCGTCGAAAACGAAAACTCTACACTACCAACTAAAATTACACCAGTGTAAAAACCCCATTAGCAACATCGTTTGCTATTAATCAAGAATCATAAACTAACATACAATTGTTTCGCTCGATGCATCAACAACAACAGAAGCTGAGATATGCCGCCTCTTCGAACTTCTAGTCCCAGCAACCATCTTTTTTAACACCAAAAAACACAGGTGTTAGAAGACAAAATTTTTAGTAGATATAATAGCAAAAAAACAGTGCATACCAAATCAGACAATGACCGAAACACCCAAACACAGGTTTACACCGGTGTAAAACACACCCAAAAAAATTTATAATTTTGAAATTAAATAAAAAACAAAGGAAAAAATCATTTTACATCACTGTATACAAAATACAATTACAACATGTAAAAAAATTTATAAAACGAAAACTCTACACTACCGACTAAAATTACAATATGTAATAGTACCTAGTAGGCAAAAATCCGAGGCGCTTTGGTCCTCCATGACATCCCATATTCTTTCTTGGCAAATATCTGAGGTGCTTCTCCAAGACAACATTGCGCTTTGGTCCTCCGTGACCCCTACCCCCGTTGCGCATTTGCCAACACCAAAAGACAAACATTGCACACCAGTGTTGTGTAAAACTTTGTGAAAAACATACAGCTGTCCTCCCACCCCTGAAAAAATAAAATAAAATAAACCATTACACCAGTGTAATGGCACAAAAAGTTTAACAAATTGTGGTATAATAATCAATGTAAAGAACATAAAAACCACCAGTGTAAAAGAACATGAAAAACACTAGTGTAAAGAAAATAAAAAACACCAGACTAAGACCCCCCTAAACAAACACAAATCTCTGTTGGCAAAAAAGATCTGAGGCGCTACTCTTACACCAATCTGGAAAAAAACAACCCAATTTGTTTTACAAAAGTTTACATTGGTGTAAACACCACATAACACATACAAAAATAACCTAATCCTATGCAGTGGGTTGTTCACACTGATGTAAATTCGCACACTCAATTTGTTTTTACAAAAGTTTGTATTGAAAAAACCCAAAACGTGAATTAATCATGGTGTTTACATTGGTGTAACACCCGCAAAAAACATTGAAACACCGCTGTTGAAAAATTTCAAACACTTTTAGTCCTAAATCAGTTTACAATGTTTACATCTAGGATACAAAAAACATCAAACTCTACAATATGATAACAAAAAACCAAACTTTTTTATGTCAACGGAAAATAATAATAATAATAATAATAATAATAATAGTAATAATAATAATAATAATAACAACATAAAATAATAATAATAATAACAGAAAAAAATAACAGAAAAATAATAATAATAATAATAATAATAATAATAATAAATAACAAATAATAATAATAATAATAATAACTAAAAAAAAAAAACTTACCGGCAAAACCCACCGGTCGTCTTCCTCCGTCGTCGTCCTCCGTCACCCCAACATGAACCACCGTCGTCTTCCTCCGCCGTCGTCCTCCGTCGTCTTCCTCCATCGTCGTCTTCCCCGTCGTCTTCCTCCCACCCTTCAGATCTGACAACAGATCCTAAAAAAACACCACATCTTCGTTCGAACAAACCACCTGAAACCACCCCCCATCTTCATCGTCACCACCGTTGTGCCTATGTTATTGTTATTGATATTATTATTATTATTATTATTATTATTATTATTATTATTATTATTATTATTATTATTATTATTATTCATCAAACAAATCTGGGGGGATGAATTCAAACGAGAGAGAGAATAAGAGAGAGAGAGAGAGAGTGGGGTGGGGTGGAATGGGGTGGGGTGGGGTGGGTTGTGTTATTAATAATAGGATAATGTTAAGTTACTATAATACCCTCACAAATAAAACAAAAGCAACAACACATGGCAGGATATTATTGGCTATCTTGGGTTCTCTAGTTCTTTTATGAAGAGTGGGTTTTCATTGGAACCTAATCCTATATATATATAGGGGAAGTATATGCAAAAAACCCACTTTAGATGAAAAACCCAAATAAACCCAATACTTGGTCCATATGGTGCCACATCATCAAAGACAATCTCACCTTATATTATATTAAAAGGGCATAATGGACAATTTAACTCTACCACTTATCTCTCTCCATATATATATGTTTCTCCCCACTCTCTTTCTTCATATTATTTTGAAATTCAAATAAGATTACCCTCCTCTCTCTACCCTCCCCTTTCTCTATCTCTCTCTAGAACCACCACCACCACCACCACAACCACCGCCACCGCCACCGCCACCACCACAGATCCAGAGATAACAGATCCGCTCCATCAGGTACCGTCTAAAAAGTATCGTCTATTGCACTTTGTTTGTTCGATTTTGATTTCTTTTTTTCAATCACAGATGTGCTTCATTTTATTTATGTATATTTTTCCATGTGTTCAACTTTTAGATACTATCATGATTTTTATGGATAAACATGTGTATAAACTTCTAGAAAGTGGATAAAGATGTTTCTTTTGATTATTTTTCGTTGATCTAACATTTAGATACAATCATGATTTTTTGGGTAAACATGTTTCTTTTTTTGTTCTTTTTTTTTTCTTAGATCTGTTTTCTTTTTTTTTTTCGAAAATGTAGAATTTTTGTTTATGTAAGATTTGTTTTTTTTTCTTAGATCTAACATTTGTTTTTTTTTCTTGGATAAACTCGTATGCCCTTTTTTATATTATTATTTTGTTTATGTAAGATTTTTTTTATATTATTATTTTGTTTAAGTTAGATTTTTATTGGATTGGGTTTTGGGTTTTGCTAGAATAATAATACTAACAGTTTTGGGGATAGTTTTTGTTCGCATACCAAGTGTTCGATCAAATGCTTGAATGAAAAAAAAACTTATGTTTAACCTTTTTTATTTTATTTTTTATTATTATTATTTTGTTTGTTAGATTTTTATTAGATTGAGGACATGAGGTTGATAGATCACATGTGATTGATGAATAATTTTGTAGTCTTTTTTATGTTAGTATATACTAACACATGTTATCTGTTCCAGTGTCGGTTTTCACGAGTAGGCTATTTGAACAAGGCGGCGTTGGTGATGTGGCTGTGGTAAGTGATGTTTTTTTTATTGATGAATAATTTTGTAGTCTTTTTTATGTTAGTATATGCTAACTTATGTTAACCTTTTTGATTTTTTTTTTTATGTTAGATTGTTATTGGATTGTGGACATAAGGTTGATAGATCAGATGTAATTGATGAATAAATGTGTAATCTTTTTATGTTACTATATGCTAACACATGTTAGTCATGCCCATTATGTGTTTGAGGATCCCAACTAACATATGTATATGTTACAGTGTTGGTTTTCACATGCTAGTATATACCCAACTAACACATGCTAGTATATACCCAACTAACAGTTAGTGATGCTCACACACGTTAGTGATGCTAACACATGCTCACACACGTTAGTGATGCTAACACATGCTAGTATATACCTAACTAACAGTTGTTAGGGTCCATATGACATACGCTATTTTCAGTAAAACATATGTTTTAGAATATGCTAACACATGCTACTAATGTCTTTTATCATATTATATATTTCATGTATATGAGGATAATTTTTTGGTATATGGATTTGGATTGGTTATGATTTGTTTTTTTAAATTTATTATTGTTGGATTTCAAACCCTATTAATCGTATTTGAGTAGTTGTATTAACATAGTTGTACAAATCGCGTTTAGTGTTGTTTATACACATGTTTATACACATGTTTGAGTATTATACACTTGGCACTTCAAATTGAGTACGATACACATGGCATTGCAGATTTGGTATTGTTTATACACATGTTAGTGATGCTAACACATGCTAGTATATACCTAACTAACAGGTGTTAGGGTTCATATGACATACGTAGTATATGCCTAACTAACATGTGTTAGGGTTCATATGACATACGTTATTTCAGTAAAACATATGTTTTTAGAATACACTACACATGTTAGTGATGTCTTATTATATGTTTCGGAGAGCCCAACTAACTTGTGTTATCTTTTTTTGTAGGTGAAGAGATGTTTTGTGTTAAAGATAAAGATGGGTATCAAGAACGAAGCATAGCTAGATCTTTTTTATGTTGTTATGATAGTTTTTTTATCATTCACAAATAATTATGTATGTATGAAAACTTTTTTAATACATTTTTAGTATTGATTGTAATGATCGTTTTTATCATTTATTAAATAAATACACAATTTATGTGATCTTTTATTATGTTCTTTTAGTATATGCCTGGTAACACATGTTAGCGATGTCTCACACGAGGTCAGAATTTTGCATCACAACACTAACGTATGTTAATTTTTCGTGCTGGAAAAAGTGCCATAAAGTAGGAGAGAGGTGACTTGACAAGTGTCAAATCAACCTTTTTAAACCTAGGATTCAGAAAATTAAATTGGGCCACTTGCTTAAATGACTCATTTTCCCTTGATCTCATTATAACCACACAAATGCAAGCGGCTTTATATTATTATAAACAATTAATTAAGGACCATTGATCAAGTTTGATCAATGGTCACCATAGAGTTTACAAGGTTTTTCATGAAGATGGGGTTTCCTTTTTATCCTGCAAAAGCCTTCAAACAAAACATCAACATCTTCTCCAATGCCTTCAAGCAAAAGATCAGTCTTCTTCATCCTCGTCGTCATCCAGTAATCCCGTGTCATCTTCTCCAATGCCTTCAAGCAAAACATCAACATCTTCACCCAACTCCATTAATCGGGCGCTTAGCTTCTCTACTTTGCTCTGCTCAGCTCTGAAGTCTCATCCCATCAACTGAATCCACCACTTGATTCTTCATAATCTGGTTTTGATCCAATGGTTCAGATCTGAACCAAAAACGTCGGGGGAGAAACCCTAATTGTTTTGGGGGAGAAACCCTAACAACGTAGCTTATCAGCATCCACAGGCGGTGGTGGAGAAGGTGGAGAAGACGATAGGTGGTGGTGGAGAAGACGACAGGCTACTCTCTCTCTCTCTCTCTCTGTTTACTTTATCAGAGTGGGGAGGGGGTGGTGGTGGTGTTTTTAGTGGTGATCTTTGTGGTGGTGGTGGGTGTCATCGGAGATGGTGGTGGTGGACGGTGGTGGCAGGTGGTGGTTGTTGTGGTGAAGATGATGAAGATGGTTGGGTATATGTGGTGAAGATGATGAAGATGGTTGGGTATATGTGGTGAAGATTTATATGTGGGTCCCACGTTTTTTTAAACATTAAATTTAATTTGATTAAAACATGTGGATAATGGGGCCCACCTCCTTTTTGACAGATTCACCATTTTTGCCACGTAAGAGTGCCACGTGGGATGCCAACGTGGCACTTAACTGAAAAAACTAACTAAGGTTAGTCTGGGACCAACCAAATAAAATGGTTGACAAGTTGGGACTGCTGTAGTACAAGTTTCAAGTTGGGACTGCTGTATTCCAACCCTCAAAGTTGGGATTATTAAATTTCATTTCCCCATTCCAAAAAAGGCAACGGGATCAGGTATGTGTTGTATATATGGATAGAACCTATAAAAGGGGCTCGAAAAACAAGTAATTTTTGTTGGGCTATGGGTTCTTGTTGCTTAAAACCTTGAGTTATGTTGGTAGAAATTTGATATCTTTATTTCCGTCTCAGAAAATGATTCAAAACACGAACCACCCGGTTTATAAAATCTCTGATGTTAGCAGCATATATAAATTTGGATTAAAAAGTAATGTCTAATCAAGGAGAATTTATGCAAAACTAAAATTTAACTATTTTCTTTTGATTTGTCTTTTATTTTTTTCGCTTAAACTCAACCCACCAACAATACCTTTAAATAAATCTTAAATAATTTTACAGAAAGATGGACGTTGTGGATTATTTGAATAAAAAAAGAAAAGAAAAAGGACAGGTGAATCTACGATAGGTTGTCAAAAGCGTGTTGTAAGATGATATGCAATGCAAGCTGTACCCTTTCTGTTTTTTCATCCAAATTCAGTTAACACGTTTCTTCTAGTCTAAACCATTTTCCACCACATGTCATTTCATCAAAATATCTATTAATTGATCCAATCCAAATCACAATTAAAGATACCATTTTCACCCTTTTTTTAGTTTAATTTAGAGTGTACACGAGTCAAACTTAAATGACCTCGTATCCAAACTTGATCCTATGCATGAATTGGACCCGTGTGACTAAACGAGTCATAAGTTTTAATTAGTGTGTTCATTGTGTATATATAGTTATAACTATGTTATATCCCGTTTATTATATGTATATATGATTCATACATCTATATTTTTTTCTTATAATAACGATACATATTACATTATTAGTAAAACAATAGAAATGTTCAACTTGTAAAAATGTTTTTATGAGCAAACTTTATTTTTTGTTCTAAAAGAATAGAAATGTTTTCGTATCCCTAGCTTTTGATACATTTGCCTCATTGGCATCGAAGCGATTCCGGATAGGTAAGGTTACGTTTTTTGTCGGTTAGGATTTGACATTCAGAAAGGCATGACGGCCCAGCTTGTTGCCCGCCTTCTTGCTATCGTGACATAACTTGTAATGTTTTTTATTTAATGAAATACAAGGTGAATTAAAAAGAAACCGTTCTAAAAAATGTCTATGATTAATAGGAGAAATAAGCGAAAAATAAGGGTAGGAAGAGACCAGAAAGTAAAATGCCTCCTTATCAAATTTTTTATTTATCGCATGGTAAATAGATATAAATAATTATTATTATTATTATTATTTCGAATGAACACATGATTAATTATTTAAATACTATGACCTTTGTATGTAAATCAATTAATAAAGCTAGACGAACTCAGCTTAAGAAATAAAGTTTTGTTCTAGTAAGTTAGACGAACCTAGCTCCATCTCAACTCGTTTACAATTACACCTGAGTTTACTCAAACTCAAACAACAAGTCAACAACAAAGTCAACATTACTTCATACTCAACTCTAATCTTATAAAACATATTATTCATCCTATACAAACTTATTTCATTTTTTTAACCAAAAAAATTCCCTTAATAGATCTTATTAATCCCAAACCTATTCGCCACGGCCACCGCCACCTCTGCCTCCGCCACCCTAAACCCACCACCATGTACAGGGTGGCCCACCTCCACGTCAGATATATAATTCCTCACCTCCATCCTAATCATCTCTTTCATAACCGTCAAAAACTCCGTAACTGGAAACCCCTTTCCCGCCAAATCAACCGACAACGGTTTTGCAACTAACAACCCGTTACACGTGTCGTTAAGTCTGTCCCCACCTGGTAAGGACAGACTTAATGACGTATTGAGATCCTTACCCAAGTCACGTGCAACCGGGCGATACACGTGTGACGACGGGGAAGTCTCGGTCTCACTAACGTCAGACCCAGACGGGCTACCCGGGTTTAAATAAAGCCCGGGTACACCCGACCCGGAACTAGCGGATCTTTTCAACAATGGCTGTTGAACGTCATCCAAAACATTAAATTCTTCATTCGACATGGAACAACATTTTCTTTTTAAAGTAGAGTTCCAATGGTTTTTAACCGCGTTATCTGTCCGACCCGATAACAGCCTGGCAATAGTAGCCCATTTATTACCGAACCGGGTATGGGCCCGGATTATTGTCTCATCTTCTTCTGGTGTAAATGCTCGGTGCTCCACTTGCGGTGATAACTGGTTACACCAACGTAACCGGCATGATTTACCGGATCGACCCGGTATTGATTTGCTAACGAGGGACCAGTTTCTTGGGCCGTGTTGGTTAACTAGTTGTTGGAGCATTTGGTCTTCTTCGGGGCTCCATGGACCTTTGATCCGATCCATTAGTTTGCTTTGTTTTGTGTTGTGTGAAGTTGTAATGGGAGATGGTGGTGGTGGTTTTTATATAAGAAGGTGAGGGTGAGGGAACAGGCTGTGAGATTAGCAAGAGGTTGGGTTTTTTGGGATCCAGCTGGATGACGAACACGCGTCGTGACATAGGCTTTAGACCGGTTACACATACACATATATATAGTAGTATCGTTTTCATGGTTATGTTAAAAGAAAACTAAAAGAATCGTATTCTAGTTTTTATAGAAAAAAATATGGAAAGTACAAAATGTTGAGTAAGTTTGGTTATACAGGTATTGTTTACAGTTGTATGACTTTGTCATCAAATTATATAAAGGTTCTGCCAAGTAAAACATAAAGAGAAAGCAAAAGAAAAACACTTTCAAGAATTTGGAACAACTAAATTCTAAACCTGTTAAATTGAATCGGGAGCGTAGAGTAGCTACTTGTGTCTTCAAATAAAACTAAATTTAGGGCATGTTTGGCTCTCCTTATCTTTTTTTCCATCTCTTTATCTTCTTAATCTTAAAATCCACAAATCATAAGTTGACTTATCTTCTTTTTAGTAAAAGTTTTTACATTAACCACTTGGGAATAGCCCAGTGGCCAAGGGATTTGTAGTAAGGCTTAGGAATTAAAAGGGTTGAGGGTTTGAGTCCCATTGTAAGAAGTTTACATTTCAAAAAAAATATCTTCTTTTTACATTATTCAAAAATATCGGGGGCATATTTAAAAAAAAAAAACCTATATCTATAACTTATAATAAAAGAATTGAATTTATATGAGGTGTCATTCAATGGAATGTGCCATGTGGCACTTTAAATTGATAGTATTGAATTTATTATTTTAAATAAAAGATAAATTTTTTAAAATTTTATTTTCTTTTTTTAAATAACATATATATCTATATTATCTTAAAGTTTCAAATATGTTAATTAATATCTTTTCCTTATTTTTCTCACATTTTTAAATGTTAATTATTATTTTAAAATTTCAAATATTTTAATTAATATTTTTATCTTTATTTTTTCCTTATTTTCCACTCACAATTTTTAAACGTTAGTAAGGAACAAGCATGGCCGTGGTCATGTTAAGTTTATTCGTTGCTCTAACTGCGGAAAGTGTTGCCCTAAGGACAAGGCTATCGAGAGATTGAGTCTTCATATTATCACATGGTATCAGCCTAAAGGCGATCCTTCCCTCTCTCCTTTTCCTTTGGCCCTATCTCTTTCTTTCTTTTTGTCCCTGTTTCGCTGCCGCCATCCTCATTAGATGGCTGCCTCCTCTTCATCGACCACCACCAATATCACCACCACTCTCCATTCCCTTCTACACTTTATACCCCACAAACTCAACTCGTCTAATTACCTTGCTTGGAGTCAACAAGTTAACCTTGTTCTCTCCCTACAAAATCTTCTCAGCCATATTGATGGATCTGCGAATGCTCCTGCAGACACCATCACCATCGCCGAAAAACCCTCCTCCAACCCTGACTACGTTACCTGTGTAACACCCCAACCGATGGCGGAAACATCGGGATGTCACGTATTGATGATTGTTCAGTAGCTCATGGTGAATAATAAATTTCATTAAATGATTTAAATAAATTACATATAATTGATCTACAAGAATTCGTACATCACAATGAATAATACTGTAACATTTCGCGTTAATAATAGTACGTTACTGTTGCTACAACAAGGAAAATGACCGGTATTAGGTTAGGAGATGTTTAGGATTATAGGTTAATGGTAGGTTAGGTTGAGATTAAGGTTTTAAGTTTAGGTTTAGATTTGGTTGTAGGATCAGGGGTCTTCAAGTTCCTGGAGGAGACCTGCACAAAGGTAGCAGACACCGTTAGCCTTAACGCAGGAGGGAGCCTCCTGCGTTTGGACTCCGGCGTGAGAATAAGTATGTATTCATTTGGAGTTGGGAAATAATGAAGTAGAGAGTATGAGAGTAGAGAGAATGAGTGAGAAGTGTGTGTGGAATGTCTACCCAAGGGCCTCCTTATATAGGCAGTGGAATTCTGCCAAGGAGCTCCCTCAGGGTAGCTTCCTTACCATACCTGGATGTGTTTGACCCTCTTTTAGTTCCCTGCAGTGAGACTTTACCCTTTTAGGATGTTTTCAGCTTTTATCATTTCCAATGCAAGGCTTGGAGCTGTGTGGTGTTTTGTCCCTTGCCATGATAATAAGCCAAAATCCCCTTTTTGCATTTCCAAGACTTTTTACTGTTTGCTTTCTGCCCTGAGGCTTCCATATGGCAGGTAAGCTGCCTTATATCAGCTCCACTAAGTCAGGCAACCTCTTAATCAAATTTATTTTGCTTATCTTTTCGACGAGGGGTCTAAACGTTGTCGTTTTAGGACACACGTCATCAGCCCCCCAGTCATAAGCATTTGTAAAGAAGTTAGAAGTGCTTGTGACTTGTACATTGTCATATTCCCCGGTGACAACGCTGTTCAAGCTTGTGTTGGTACCGGGTAATTTATTAGACCCCGAGCTCCCTCATGGGAGCGTTGGTTCCTTATTTCTTCCTTCATCAAATTTCGTGCAAGTTTGTGGCCTTGCATTTGTCATGATGGTCTTATTTTTTAAATAATATGGCTATCCATCATTACTTCCTAGGGAGCAGACACCTGTCCCATCAGCCGCCCCAGACGACTGTTGACATGACAAGGGCTAGGCTGACGTCATCCTATGGGACAGCTGAGCGGTGGTTTCCCTTGGTAACCGTTCAATGCCATTAATTTCAAATTTTAAATCCCTTATAAAGAGAAAAAACCCTTCTTTCCTCTTCACTTTATTCCCTAATTAGAAAACCGTCTTCTCTCTCCCACGATTGCTCTCCAACCGGCGATCCTCTCCTTTTTCCTATAAATTCTGGTAAGTAACCTCCTCCCTTTTCATACTTCGTCTTTCATTATGTCGAAAACCGATCTCGCATCTCAGTTCACTCGTTTATCCAAGTCCGATGTTGAACGATTTTGTACTGAGATCGGAATTCCTTTGTCCTTTAACCCTTCTGTTCCAAAGGGGAAAACCCCTGTGACCTCCGTTCCCCCTGGCAAGGTGGCGGTGTATACCCGTCAGTTTGACCAGGGTAACCTTAGGTATCCCTTTTCAACCTTTTTTCTGAATGTTCTAGAGTATCACCAACTTTCCCTTGATCAGTTGTGTCCGTCTGGAGTTGCTAGGATTTTGCACTTTGAGATAGTATGTCGTTGCCATGGTCATGAGCCTTCCTTGGCTATGTACCGGCGGTTTTTTAGGTTGGCTAAAAATGGGAATTGGTTTACCATTGAGAAGACTCAATGTGAACCAGCCCTCATTTCTAGTGTTATTGGACTTGTTTCTTCTTGGAAAGACAAGTTCTTTTTCTTAAACTCTGATTTTCTACCCTTTAAAACTCCTCGGAGGTCTTCGGATGCTCCTCTAAACGAGAAGGAACCTGATTCTGACACTCTTGACCAAGTATTGTTGGAGAAGCTGCGTAGCTTTCCTACTTGTCTTCGTACCTTCCCTGAGGATTTTCTGGTGATGGTGGGCCTGAGTGCTAACTGGGATGATCCTGGGACTGACCCAGTGATATATCATGGTGGGAAGGGTAGGTGTCTCCCTGTCTCCTCCTTGGCATCCTTATCATTTTTGTGTTATCTAACTATCTTTCTTTTTGTAGAAATGAGTACTTTGGACTTCATGGCTCTAGATGACATTGTTGATGTGAAGTTTAAGGTTCGAAATGTTGCTGAGGGTAAGAATGTGGTTGTGAAGACTGAGCATGTCCGTTTCAAGGGGGAGTATACAAGCGTGATCACGTCATCTGTTGCTGCTGTGGAGCCATTGGGGGAGAAGTCTGTTACCGTCCGTCGCTCCAGCAAGCGACTTCAGACTGCTTCTTCGGGTCAGGGGGCTCTTCCGCTGTGCCCTTGGTCTTTGGAGATGAAGATGAGGACACTTCTTTGATTTCTTCTGCGTTGGGGTATACTCCTGCCTCCGGGAAGGGCAAGCTCACATTGTCCTCCCCGAAGAAAGACGATGTTGTTTTCAAGAAACCAAAGGATGTTGTTGTTAAAGGTGCTAGTCCGAAATTGTTGCGAACCGAAGGAGGTGAAAGTTCTAAAGCTGCTGTTGATGATGTTTCCGATGTTCCTGTCCAGAGAGAGTCCGGTAAAGGAGTGTTTGTGCCGGACTGGGATATTAAAGCTACTGATCTGCTGAAGAAGGCTTCGGTTTGTCGTGATCTGATTGACCATTGTGTCCCTGACGCTGAAAGAGAGCTTCACAAGGAATGGATGGATAAGGATGTTATGAAGAAGATGTATTATCACTTTGGGCAGTTTCTGTCTTTGTTCCCCGACGGTATGGCAAGGTGGGGAGAATTGATGGCGAGAAGAGAACAAGTGGAGGAGTTTTATGAAGAGCATGAGGCCGAGTTGGTTAAGGCGAAGGAGGAATTGACCAAGCTTGCTGCTCGGGAGAAGGATTTGGTTCATGAATTGGTTGTGTCTAAGACCCAGCTTGGTTTGGAGAAGGAAAAGTTTGAGAAGATGTTCAAAGGTCTGCATGATGAGAAAGCGAAAGTCGCTGAGGAGAGGGAAGGGTTAGCTCGGGCACGGGCGGCGGTTAAGCAGGAACTGGCTTCGGTGGAGAAGGTGGGAACAGAGCTCCGGGTCCAGGTGGACCGTTTGACTGAAGAAAGGGAGTGGCTAATCTACAAAGGGGGTAGCTCGTTTTGTTACCAACCTCTTACACTCTCAAGAGTTTAATGCTCCTCTGGCGGATATTTATGCAAAAGCCATATCTTTTGGTCGCCATGGAGGGATTCAAGCCGGTTTCAAAGCGGCTCAAGAGGGTCAAGGTCTTGAGGAGCTGCCGTCCTTTAAGCCTTCTTCCGGTGATGAGTTTGTGAATGCTGTGAAGGCAATGGAGCTTGCCACCTATCCTTACATCTCTGCTATTGCCAAGGCTTCTGAGCAGCCTCTCTCCTTCTTGCAAGATTTGGAGCCAGAGGGCCTGAAAAAGGATGTGGCCAATCAAGTGTTTAGCTCCTATGTGTCGAAAAGGCCTCTCATGATCATGTTGGAGGGAGCTGACGGTGGGGAGGGTAGTTCTAAACGTGCAAAACCTGCTGGTTCTTCAAAGGTTCCCAATCTGGAGCAGGTATTCGAGAGTCCTTCCCCCTTCAAGCTCTGGAGGTTGAGTCTATCCCTCCTTCCAGCGAAGATGATCCATTTGCAGGTCTTGACACTGAGGGCCTTTACGATGATGTTGGTAACCGAGCCTTGGCTTCCCCCGGTGAGGATGATGCCACCAATGAAGCCGAAGACCCTGCTACTCCATGATCCAGCTTTGTTTTAGTCTTTTCAAGTTTTTAGAATGTCTTTTGTAATCGGACCCTACTGTACTTAGCCCTTGGGGCGTTTTAATATTTGTCTTTTAATGGAATGCTCCCCCTTTAGGGGTGATGCCTTAGCTATGTTTAACGTTTTGTTGTTTTGACTCTGTTACTTGTCGTTTATAGCGTTTGCAATGTCTTTAACATTTCTCCTTGAGTTGGATGCTGCAGTCACCCAGCTTAGGATACTTAGCTAAGGAACCGATGCAATGCTTACCCTATCAGCTTGTTTGTTTATGTTTAACCCTTTCTCAAATGGTTTTTCAGTGATATGTTCGTTTTCGTGTATTGTGAACATGTGGGAGCTGTCTTAGTGTGAGGAGCTCACCCTCTTTCATGGGTTTAGGTATTCCTTCCAAGGACTTGTCCCATGGAGTCGTGGATTGTATTAGGGACTCACCCTGTATACAGGAAGGTTACTTAGCCTTGTTACCTGTTGAGCAGTTGTGGCCTGGGAGCTCATCCCCGTTTCATGGGTAGGTATAGCGCCGGATCCCATGGAGCCTAGTTAGGAGGGGCTCACCCTTTGATAAGATAAGCGACAAGTTAATAATTTGAAACATAGTTCATTCATTAATCATGGTTTTTGGAATACAAAGAGACGTTACAACTATTAAACATAGAAACGTTTCAAGTGTTTGTCACTCCAATGCCTTGGGATCATTCTGCCATTAGGGTCGGCTAGCTTGTAGGATCCCCCTTTGTGTGCTTCTTTGACGACATAAGGCCCCTCCCAACGAGGACCTAGCTTGCCTACGTCTTGCTGCCTGCTGGCTTCATTGCATCTTAACACAAGGTCCCCTGGCCTGAAAGCTTCTTTCCGCACCCTTGTGTTGTAGTAGGCTTCAAGCTTCTTTTTGTACCTGGCCTCCCTGATAGAGGCTTGGTCCCTTGACTCTTCGAGGAGGTCCAGGTTGAGTAGGACCTCCTTTTGGTTGTGTTGAGCGCCTTGTCGAGCAATTCTTCCTGAGCTTACCCCTATCTCGGCTGGTATGACAGCTTCGCTTCCGAAGACAAGGCTATACGGTGTTCTTTGGTGGCTTGTCTTCTCCATGGTCCTGATAGCCCAAAGGACGCTCGGGAGTTCATCAACCCATTTCTTGCCACATCTTCCTAGCCTTGCTTTAATACCTTCGACAATGCTTCTGTTCATGCGCTCAACTTGTCCGTTGGACTGGGGGTAGGCTACTGAGCTGAAGACTTGCTTGATTCCTAGCTCGGAGCACCAGCTGCTGAAGGGTTTGTTGGCAAACTGCTTCCCATTGTCTGTCACCATCTCCCCTGGCAGCCCATACCGCCAGACTATTTGTTCCCACACGAAAGTTATCACCTGTTTCCCCGAGATGGTAGCCAATGGCCTGACTTTCGGCCACTTGGTGAAATAGTCAACAGCTACAAGGAGGAACTTCAACCTTCCGGGAGCTTGTGGGAAGGGACCCACAATGTCCATTCCCCATTTGTAGAAGGGCCATGCCGAGATGATGGGAACAAGGTCATGCTTGGGGTTGGTCTTCACCGGTGTTTGTAGTTGACAAGCTTCACATCTTCGGATAGTCTCAAAGGCATCCTTGTGCATGGTAGGCCAGTAATAGCCCAAGTTCATGAGCTTTGACACCACAGAGCGAGGTCCGGCATGCATGCCACATATACCCTCATGTACCTCCCTGATGAGGTAGTTGCTCTGATTGGGACCTACACACCTTAGTAGGGGTGCCAAGTATCCCTTCTTGTAGAGCTTGTCGTCTTCGATTACATATTGCCTCGCCTTCATAACCAACCGCTTAGCTTCTTGTTCGTTTTCTGGTAGCTTCCCTTCCTTCAAGTAGGACATGATGGGTGTCATCCATGTGGAGTCTGTTTCGGTGACGACATCTTGTACTTCCTTGTCATCGATGGATGGTTCTTTCAGCACCTCGACTAGGACCTTCTTGGTTAGGTGAGCAAACGTCAAGGAGGCCAGCTTGCTGAGGGCATCTGCCTGCTTGTTCTTTGTTCTTGACACCTGTTCTAGTATGAAGACTTTGAATTCCTTTATGAACTCTTTGACCTTGTCTTTGTACCTAATCATTGAGGGCTCTTTGGCTGTGTATCCTCCATTTACTTGTTTGACCACCAGATTTGAATCAACGAAGACTTTTAGTTCTTGTACCTTCATTCTTTTTGCCAATCTCAACCCGGCCAGGAGGGCCTCATATTCTGCAACGTTGTTGGTGCAGGGGAAGTCTAGACGGAGGGAATAATTGCATTCGGTTCCGTGGGGGTCGTTGATGACAAGACCTGCCCCGGAACCTTCTACACTTGAGGCTCCATCAGTAAAAAGACACCATTTCCCCTTGAGGTCAGGCTGTTCTTCAACCTCGTTCATTTCTTCTTCTGCCTGCAGGGTGGGTAATTCAGCAAGAAAGTCAGCAAACACTTGCCCTTTGTAAGCTCTCCTTGGCAGGTACTCTATCTTGTGCTCCCCTAGACCAATGGCCCACTTTGCCAATCTTCCCGAATCTTCTGGTTTTTCTAAGATGGATCGTATGGGTTGATCTGTGATGACCTTTACTGGGTGAGCTTGGAAGTACCGCCTTACTCTCTTAGCAGTGTGTACGAGTGCCAACACAAGCTTCTCTATGGGAGTGTAGTTGACTTCAGCGTCTTTGAGGGCCCTGCTGACAAAGTAGACTGGAACTTGTTCTTTACCTCGATCTACCAAGAGCACTGAGCTTACTGCTTCCATTCCTGCAGACAAATAAACTGTTATTACTTCCCCTTCCTCAAGGGCTGCCACTTCGGGCAGGGAAGCTATGTGTTTCTTGAGTTCCAGGAAAATCCTTCTTGTCAACACAATTTTTTAGTGTTTTGAAGAAAGGCAACGATTTTTCCGCGGACTTAGGCAAGAAACGTTTTAAGGCAGCGATTTTACCGTTGAGGCTTTGCACTTCCTTCTTTGTGGTAGGAGACTTCATATCAAGGACGGCTTGGACCTTGCTCGGGTTAGCCTTAATGCTTTGCTTTCCAACAATATGGCCCAGAAACTTCCCCTCCTCGAACCCAAAGGAGCACTTAACAGGATTGAGCTTCATGTTTATTCTTCGAAGGTTGTCAAATGTTTCTCGGATGTCCTGGATCATTGCTTCCCCTGACTTGCTTTTGATGACCAGGTCATCTACATAAGCTTCCATGTTCCTTCCAATTTGCTTCGAGAAAGCCTGATCCACTAACCGCTGGTAGGTACCACCTGCGTTTTTGAAACCAAAGGGCATCTTTTTGTAGCAAAAGATTCCCCTATCGGTGTGGAAGGCCGTCTTCTCCTCATCTTCTTGCTTCATTTGAATTTGGTGATACCCCTTGTAGGCATCTAAGAAGCACTTGTATTGGAAGCCGGTGAGAGAGTCTACCTTCCAATCGATCTCGGGTAAGGGGTAGCAATCTTTAGGGCAGGCTTTGTTGAGATCCTTGAAATCAACACACATTCTCCAAGATCCATCTTGTTTGGCAACCATGACCGGGTTTGCTACCCAAGAGTGATACTGAACCTCTCTGAGGATATCTGCCTCAACCAGCTTCTCCACCTCCTGACAAGCAGCCTGGCTCCTGGCTGGGGCCAGACTTCTTTTCTTTTGGACGACTGGCTTGTATGAGGGGGCTATGTTAAGAGAGTGTTCAGCCATGCTTCTAGGAACACCAGTCATGTCCCCGGGGCACCAAGCAAATATGTCTCGATTATCCTGCAAAAGGTTGATTAGTTCACAAGTAATCTCATCAGGAAGCAGATTGTTTACTTTGATGGTCTGCTCCTGGTAGGCAGGGTTTATGCTGATTTCCCGGATGGGACCGCTGCTTGGCGTTTCTGACTCCCTGGGGCCTTTGGTTTCTTCTATGGAGGCTATCAAAAGAGCCTCTGCTGTTGGCTTCAGGGTTGCAATTCCATTAGGGGTGGGTAGCTTCATTAGACCATGTGTTGTTGATACTACCGCGCCGAAGGTGGCAATTCCCATTCTCCCAATGAGGACGTTGTAACTCGAAGGGTACCTGATAACAGAGAAAGTCAACTCTTCTGTCCTTGACAGAGAAAAGGTGACGATGTAATTGGTACCTGATAACAGAGAAAGTCAACTCTTCTGTCCTTGACAAGTCTCCATCCCTGAAACAGACGCTAAGTGTGAGCTTCCCTAAGGGATGTACTCGTTCCCCTGAGAAGCCTACCAAGGACGTGTCCGATGGCTTGAGCTTGGATTTGATCTCCGGGCTCAAGGATTCAAAGCACCGTTCATACATTACCTCCGATGAGGCTCCGCAGTCCATGTACACCCTATCTATAGGGAAGCCATGTCACCCCCTCAAATTTCCACTGCGGGGTTTATACCGCGAGGCGCGTGACATACCAGGATCCCATAGCCATAAGTCATAAGAACGACTCTAAATGCCCAAACCATTTAGTTCGTATTTGAAAATCATGTTTAACGTTTACCAAAAAGTTCAGTTAAGTTGCGGAAGCGTAATTCAAACATAACCAATTAAATTCATGCGCAAAACAACGCGCCCAAAATAAAACCGTTAAATGCAAAGTAAAGTATAAGTTTAAATAGTGTTCATAGCCCATGACACAATGATGCATGTCCTATCATGCTCCGTACCTAGGGACCTGCAAAAGCATGCTATCGTGTGTCAACATAAAGTTGGTGAGTTCACAAAGTAAAGTAACTTGATATGTAAAAGCGCTGGTTTTCAAAACCACGTAAGTAAGTAAGTTATGTTGGTGCCCCGCACCGTGTAACCACTAATTCATCGCATGTCAAGGGTAGCTAACCCATTCATGATAACTAACCGATTATACCGAACTGCTATGTACGTGTAGCCACATAAGTGTGCCGTATGCCTAACATCATTGTCTATCCGCAATGATAATGTTTCGTAGTTATAGTTCACGCCCGCGCTCCCCGAGCCGGTGTGAGGTTTGTAAGACCTAATAGCGCTATCAACTAATAACCCGCTTGCCAACCCTGGCAACTCATTCGGTACGTGAGGACTTACAAAATGATAGAAATGGTTCAGTTTATCAAGGACACAATTGCGAATTAGCAAAGTGACCGACCCTCATAAGGATCCATGGCATCCCAACCCGGGATGTGTAAGTAGTCCCAAACCGGACTAGAAAATGTTAAGTATAGTGTCTCATACCTGAGACGCATGCTTTTGAGAAAAAGAGTAGTGAAACTCACCTCAGGTCGCAAGTAAAAATCCAAATTCCACGAATAGTAACGTGCTACCGACTCCCTGTTACAAATGTCACTAGGTGAGTATACGTGCGTAACCAACACACCATGTAACTCGTTTATCCAAGACTTTTAAAAGTTCAAAACCGTGTATTGACACCTAATGACTCTACATGCTCAAGTATGTCCTACGTATCTCGTTGGTGATCATAGCAATTATTATCAGTTTAATGCATCAAATACATCTCATACAAGTTTCCACACAAGTACATGTCAATTACACACCACGTAGAACTCCAAATAGTCACGTAAAGACCCCGTACACAATCTGTGTTTTTAGGACAGATTGTGCGCTGTGAAAAACAATTTATTTAAAATACTTAACGAATGAATTAGAGTCCCAAATGTTTACTGAATTTTATTTGGGATTCACTCGACAATACCAATTTTTGTTTTGTCTTAATTCCAAACACAAAAATTATAAAAATTCGTACAACACAGCAGTGTCCAGAAAATTTCCTTAACAGGTCAGTTTAGTAGGAAAATTCTTAAAAATTGTGTATTCATCCAAACGAGATGAATCTACTTGCAAAAGCTCTATTTTTCCAGTATTGACCTACTGTAAAAATTTCATAACCTAACTCCTTGTAAATCTCAAGTTATGACCATTTAAAGTTAGCCCAATTTATAAATCCGAAAATCTGATATGACCCCTAATCAATTAAAATTCCAAAAACGACTCATACGGTGTCCAAAATCGATGGTTTTGCCCATTATGAAAAGCTAAGACCTTGTACATTACAATCATGCAAAGAAATTATCAAAATAATCGATTTACCAACCTGTTACAGCCCCTTCAACACGTTCAAACAAATATGTCAGAATCTGAAACTTGCATCCCAAGTAATCTACAAACCCTAATTCTTCATAAACATCCCTAATACATGTATAACACCTATAGTACTGATTAAACACCATATTAATCATATCAAAACACATATATTATCATGTGAAAACCCTAATCGTGGCTGCTAATAACAATCATCATCATCAATCATCAAGAACATTCAAGAACTCCTACATATGCATGTATGCGATTTTATATATATTCTTTTTAGGGTTTTTTAAGTTTTTCAATCATTATAATTTATCAAGAATCGTAAAAACGTATACCTTGTGAAAGATTAAACTCCCTAGAGCCTTGAAATCAAACCCGAACTAGCTTGATTAGTGAAAGATTGCTTGATTGCTTGAAAACAAAGAGAGAGAGGGGGTAGGGGTTTCGCACGGCATCAAGGGGGCAAGGGAGTAGGGTTTTTATCTTTTTCCTTGCCTCCTAATTGTAAATGGGCTTTGCTTGTTCCCCAAGCAATTGGTATTAGGGCCCTTCTAGTCCATTAACTTAACCCGTTAACCATGTTCTAGCCCAATACCGGACCCAATATTATTAACCATGCTAAATTATATAAAAACCATTATTTTTATTATTACATAGCATATCATTCATGTGTGCACGTAATTTGCATAATCTACGCATTACCTTTCAGTTAGGCGATCATTCACAAAAACATGTAATTCACATAAGCACGTACTTCATGTTCACCAAAATTCACTTGTATATATTATTGCTATGTATGTCACATAATTCACCAACGTTTGGGATACAGGACTCATGTGTGTATTTAACAAGGATTTTCCTATGTATAACATATGTTAGCATCTTCTAACATATGTTAAGCCTACTTAACTAACCCTAGTTAAGTATCTAGCCATGTATGAACATGTAAGTTAACTAGAGTTCAGTAAAAGTATTTAACCTGAAAATGCGGGGTATCACAAGCCATCCAGTTCAGCCTCCACTATTACCGGTGTGACGATCAGTTCATCGGGAGCAGGAGGAAGGCAGATGTACTGTTTGTTCCAAGGCTCAGTGCGAGCCTTCTTTGCCTGCTGGGCTCCTTCAAGCCTGACCATGTTGACCTCCTTATCTTTCTTTCCTTCATCCCTTCTTCCTTTGATGTCTTTGATCAGGTGAGCCAGCTCCCCGGACTTAACAACCTCTTCTATCCTCTTTTTCAGCTGGTAGCAGTCGTTCTTGTGATGCCCTGTATCATTATGAAAGGCACAATGCTTGCTGGCATCCCTTTTGTTAGCTGGCTTGGACAGAGGTCTGGGAGGTCGAAAGGTGTACTTTACTTCCTCCGTGGAGAGTATCTCCTGAGGAGTCTTGGTGAGAACGGTGAAAACCTGTTTTTCTTTGTCATGGTACCTTCCTGACCTTAGGGATCGTCGCCTTTCTTCACTCCTTTGATTGTCAAAGCATCTCCCCGATCGTCTTTCATTGTAAGGTTGAAAGTGAGGTCTCCGGGAGCTTGTTGAGCTGTCTCTCCAGCTTCCTCGATCCCTCTTCCTGGTGTCTTGCCGAGTTAATGCTTCTTCTCCCCTGAGGAAGGCTTCTGCTCTCTCGAAAGCCTCCTCCATGGTTTGGGGAACATCCTCATGAAATCTTCTTAGCAACTTTTTAGGACGAATGGCTCCCATGAACCCTGACACCCGGATCTTCTCGGTGGCACCACTATACTGCAGACCTTCCCTCTTGTACCTTTCGATGAAACTACGGAGGTTTTCATGCTCCCCTTGCTGGATCTGATGCAATATGGCGGCATCTTTGGTGCACTTCCTGAGGGGGTTAAAGTTTGAGGTGAAACCTCTCCTTAAATCATCAAACGAGGAAATGCTCCGAGACGGTAGGCCACTGAACCATAGACGAGCTGGTCCTACCAGGGTCTGCATGAACATGTGGCAGCACTCGGCATCGTTCCATTTTTCTACAGTGGCTACTCCAGAGAAGACGTTCAAGTGGTCGTCCGGGTCTTCTGTGCCGTCGTACGTTTTCACATTAGCTGGCATTTTGATCTTATTGGGGAAATCAAAATGAGCGATGTGCTCGGCAAAGCATTCTAAAGACTTAGGTCGGTACGGCTTCGAAGGTGTAGCCTCACCCCTAGCTTCGGCCGTGGAGGCTTGAACCATGGATTGAGAGGTCACGGGACCTTGCCCCCCTACAGGGGGTGTTACTGGTACTTGGTTCAAAGGTGACGGATACTGCCAGGGATACCCTCCCGGCCATATGGGGAAGTACTGAGGCTGTGAGTAGTTAGGATACATAGCTCCTGGAGGGACAACAAATCCTCCAGCAAGACTTCCTACTCCCGCAAGGGAGGTAGCTACGGCACTGCTGGCCAATGGTAACGATCTTAAAGCTTCTTCATAGGAGAGTGGTATTGAGGTCCCCGGAGAGAGCACAGAGCTGCTAGGACCTCCTCCTCCTGAGTAAATGTCCCCTCGACTGTTCAAGTAGGGGTGAGGGTTTGTGTAGTCACGCTGGGTTGCTGGTGAGGTGGTGGTTCCCAGCAACGGAGGGCCAGGTGAGAGGGTGACAACAGGCTCTTCATCATAGGACAACCTGACCCTGACTCCTCTGGACCTCTCCTCTCGCACATAACCATTCAGGAGGTCTCGGAGTTGCAAGAAATTTCTTCGTACTCCCTCCGGGGTGATATCCATTCGTTCAACTGGAAACAACAAGTCGTCTCTAGGAGACGAATTAACAGCCCTTGAGGATGGCGGTGTTTGGAAGTTGAGCATGTCTCCTAGAGACGGTTCGACTTGTTGTCCGTCCGTTCCAGGTGTTTCGTGGCCAGAAGCGTCACCTGAGGTGTGACTAGTGGCCGGAGTTTCTGAAAGACCCCCTCCTAGGCGGTTATCTCCACCGGTCATCACAAAAGGAGGTTACTTAGGAACAAATGGAACTGTAGAAACTCTCAACAGTTTTGTTCAAAGTAGCGACAGCCCCACGGTGGGCGCCACTTGTTGCTACAACAAGGAAAATGACCGGTATTAGGTTAGGAGATGTTTAGGATTATAGGTTAATGGTAGGTTAGGTTGAGATTAAGGTTTTAAGTTTAGGTTTAGATTTGGTTGTAGGATCAGGGGTCTTCAAGTTCCTGGAGGAGACCTGCACAAAGGTAGCAGACACCGTTAGCCTTAACGCAGGAGGGAGCCTCCTGCGTTTGGACTCCGGCGTGAGAATAAGTATGTATTCATTTGGAGTTGGGAAATAATGAAGTAGAGAGTATGAGAGTAGAGAGAATGAGTGAGAAGTGTGTGTGGAATGTCTACCCAAGGGCCTCCTTATATAGGCAGTGGAATTCTGCCAAGGAGCTCCCTCAGGGTAGCTTCCTTACCATACCTGGATGTGTTTGACCCTCTTTTAGTTCCCTGCAGTGAGACTTTACCCTTTTAGGATGTTTTCAGCTTTTATCATTTCCAATGCAAGGCTTGGAGCTGTGTGGTGTTTTGTCCCTTGCCATGATAATAAGCCAAAATCCCCTTTTTGCATTTCCAAGACTTTTTACTGTTTGCTTTCTGCCCTGAGGCTTCCATATGGCAGGTAAGCTGCCTTATATCAGCTCCACTAAGTCAGGCAACCTCTTAATCAAATTTATTTTGCTTATCTTTTCGACGAGGGGTCTAAACGTTGTCGTTTTAGGACACACGTCATCAGCCCCCCAGTCATAAGCATTTGTAAAGAAGTTAGAAGTGCTTGTGACTTGTACATTGTCATATTCCCCGGTGACAACGCTGTTCAAGCTTGTGTTGGTACCGGGTAATTTATTAGACCCCGAGCTCCCTCATGGGAGCGTTGGTTCCTTATTTCTTCCTTCATCAAATTTCGTGCAAGTTTGTGGCCTTGCATTTGTCATGATGGTCTTATTTTTTAAATAATATGGCTATCCATCATTACTTCCTAGGGAGCAGACACCTGTCCCATCAGCCGCCCCAGACGACTGTTGACATGACAAGGGCTAGGCTGACGTCATCCTATGGGACAGCTGAGCGGTGGTTTCCCTTGGTAACCGTTCAATGCCATTAATTTCAAATTTTAAATCCCTTATAAAGAGAAAAAACCCTTCTTTCCTCTTCACTTTATTCCCTAATTAGAAAACCGTCTTCTCTCTCCCACGATTGCTCTCCAACCGGCGATCCTCTCCTTTTTCCTATAAATTCTGGTAAGTAACCTCCTCCCTTTTCATACTTCGTCTTTCATTATGTCGAAAACCGATCTCGCATCTCAGTTCACTCGTTTATCCAAGTCCGATGTTGAACGATTTTGTACTGAGATCGGAATTCCTTTGTCCTTTAACCCTTCTGTTCCAAAGGGGAAAACCCCTGTGACCTCCGTTCCCCCTGGCAAGGTGGCGGTGTATACCCGTCAGTTTGACCAGGGTAACCTTAGGTATCCCTTTTCAACCTTTTTTCTGAATGTTCTAGAGTATCACCAACTTTCCCTTGATCAGTTGTGTCCGTCTGGAGTTGCTAGGATTTTGCACTTTGAGATAGTATGTCGTTGCCATGGTCATGAGCCTTCCTTGGCTATGTACCGGCGGTTTTTTAGGTTGGCTAAAAATGGGAATTGGTTTACCATTGAGAAGACTCAATGTGAACCAGCCCTCATTTCTAGTGTTATTGGACTTGTTTCTTCTTGGAAAGACAAGTTCTTTTTCTTAAACTCTGATTTTCTACCCTTTAAAACTCCTCGGAGGTCTTCGGATGCTCCTCTAAACGAGAAGGAACCTGATTCTGACACTCTTGACCAAGTATTGTTGGAGAAGCTGCGTAGCTTTCCTACTTGTCTTCGTACCTTCCCTGAGGATTTTCTGGTGATGGTGGGCCTGAGTGCTAACTGGGATGATCCTGGGACTGACCCAGTGATATATCATGGTGGGAAGGGTAGGTGTCTCCCTGTCTCCTCCTTGGCATCCTTATCATTTTTGTGTTATCTAACTATCTTTCTTTTTGTAGAAATGAGTACTTTGGACTTCATGGCTCTAGATGACATTGTTGATGTGAAGTTTAAGGTTCGAAATGTTGCTGAGGGTAAGAATGTGGTTGTGAAGACTGAGCATGTCCGTTTCAAGGGGGAGTATACAAGCGTGATCACGTCATCTGTTGCTGCTGTGGAGCCATTGGGGGAGAAGTCTGTTACCGTCCGTCGCTCCAGCAAGCGACTTCAGACTGCTTCTTCGGGTCAGGGGGCTCTTCCGCTGTGCCCTTGGTCTTTGGAGATGAAGATGAGGACACTTCTTTGATTTCTTCTGCGTTGGGGTATACTCCTGCCTCCGGGAAGGGCAAGCTCACATTGTCCTCCCCGAAGAAAGACGATGTTGTTTTCAAGAAACCAAAGGATGTTGTTGTTAAAGGTGCTAGTCCGAAATTGTTGCGAACCGAAGGAGGTGAAAGTTCTAAAGCTGCTGTTGATGATGTTTCCGATGTTCCTGTCCAGAGAGAGTCCGGTAAAGGAGTGTTTGTGCCGGACTGGGATATTAAAGCTACTGATCTGCTGAAGAAGGCTTCGGTTTGTCGTGATCTGATTGACCATTGTGTCCCTGACGCTGAAAGAGAGCTTCACAAGGAATGGATGGATAAGGATGTTATGAAGAAGATGTATTATCACTTTGGGCAGTTTCTGTCTTTGTTCCCCGACGGTATGGCAAGGTGGGGAGAATTGATGGCGAGAAGAGAACAAGTGGAGGAGTTTTATGAAGAGCATGAGGCCGAGTTGGTTAAGGCGAAGGAGGAATTGACCAAGCTTGCTGCTCGGGAGAAGGATTTGGTTCATGAATTGGTTGTGTCTAAGACCCAGCTTGGTTTGGAGAAGGAAAAGTTTGAGAAGATGTTCAAAGGTCTGCATGATGAGAAAGCGAAAGTCGCTGAGGAGAGGGAAGGGTTAGCTCGGGCACGGGCGGCGGTTAAGCAGGAACTGGCTTCGGTGGAGAAGGTGGGAACAGAGCTCCGGGTCCAGGTGGACCGTTTGACTGAAGAAAGGGAGTGGCTAATCTACAAAGGGGGTAGCTCGTTTTGTTACCAACCTCTTACACTCTCAAGAGTTTAATGCTCCTCTGGCGGATATTTATGCAAAAGCCATATCTTTTGGTCGCCATGGAGGGATTCAAGCCGGTTTCAAAGCGGCTCAAGAGGGTCAAGGTCTTGAGGAGCTGCCGTCCTTTAAGCCTTCTTCCGGTGATGAGTTTGTGAATGCTGTGAAGGCAATGGAGCTTGCCACCTATCCTTACATCTCTGCTATTGCCAAGGCTTCTGAGCAGCCTCTCTCCTTCTTGCAAGATTTGGAGCCAGAGGGCCTGAAAAAGGATGTGGCCAATCAAGTGTTTAGCTCCTATGTGTCGAAAAGGCCTCTCATGATCATGTTGGAGGGAGCTGACGGTGGGGAGGGTAGTTCTAAACGTGCAAAACCTGCTGGTTCTTCAAAGGTTCCCAATCTGGAGCAGGTATTCGAGAGTCCTTCCCCCTTCAAGCTCTGGAGGTTGAGTCTATCCCTCCTTCCAGCGAAGATGATCCATTTGCAGGTCTTGACACTGAGGGCCTTTACGATGATGTTGGTAACCGAGCCTTGGCTTCCCCCGGTGAGGATGATGCCACCAATGAAGCCGAAGACCCTGCTACTCCATGATCCAGCTTTGTTTTAGTCTTTTCAAGTTTTTAGAATGTCTTTTGTAATCGGACCCTACTGTACTTAGCCCTTGGGGCGTTTTAATATTTGTCTTTTAATGGAATGCTCCCCCTTTAGGGGTGATGCCTTAGCTATGTTTAACGTTTTGTTGTTTTGACTCTGTTACTTGTCGTTTATAGCGTTTGCAATGTCTTTAACATTTCTCCTTGAGTTGGATGCTGCAGTCACCCAGCTTAGGATACTTAGCTAAGGAACCGATGCAATGCTTACCCTATCAGCTTGTTTGTTTATGTTTAACCCTTTCTCAAATGGTTTTTCAGTGATATGTTCGTTTTCGTGTATTGTGAACATGTGGGAGCTGTCTTAGTGTGAGGAGCTCACCCTCTTTCATGGGTTTAGGTATTCCTTCCAAGGACTTGTCCCATGGAGTCGTGGATTGTATTAGGGACTCACCCTGTATACAGGAAGGTTACTTAGCCTTGTTACCTGTTGAGCAGTTGTGGCCTGGGAGCTCATCCCCGTTTCATGGGTAGGTATAGCGCCGGATCCCATGGAGCCTAGTTAGGAGGGGCTCACCCTTTGATAAGATAAGCGACAAGTTAATAATTTGAAACATAGTTCATTCATTAATCATGGTTTTTGGAATACAAAGAGACGTTACAACTATTAAACATAGAAACGTTTCAAGTGTTTGTCACTCCAATGCCTTGGGATCATTCTGCCATTAGGGTCGGCTAGCTTGTAGGATCCCCCTTTGTGTGCTTCTTTGACGACATAAGGCCCCTCCCAACGAGGACCTAGCTTGCCTACGTCTTGCTGCCTGCTGGCTTCATTGCATCTTAACACAAGGTCCCCTGGCCTGAAAGCTTCTTTCCGCACCCTTGTGTTGTAGTAGGCTTCAAGCTTCTTTTTGTACCTGGCCTCCCTGATAGAGGCTTGGTCCCTTGACTCTTCGAGGAGGTCCAGGTTGAGTAGGACCTCCTTTTGGTTGTGTTGAGCGCCTTGTCGAGCAATTCTTCCTGAGCTTACCCCTATCTCGGCTGGTATGACAGCTTCGCTTCCGAAGACAAGGCTATACGGTGTTCTTTGGTGGCTTGTCTTCTCCATGGTCCTGATAGCCCAAAGGACGCTCGGGAGTTCATCAACCCATTTCTTGCCACATCTTCCTAGCCTTGCTTTAATACCTTCGACAATGCTTCTGTTCATGCGCTCAACTTGTCCGTTGGACTGGGGGTAGGCTACTGAGCTGAAGACTTGCTTGATTCCTAGCTCGGAGCACCAGCTGCTGAAGGGTTTGTTGGCAAACTGCTTCCCATTGTCTGTCACCATCTCCCCTGGCAGCCCATACCGCCAGACTATTTGTTCCCACACGAAAGTTATCACCTGTTTCCCCGAGATGGTAGCCAATGGCCTGACTTTCGGCCACTTGGTGAAATAGTCAACAGCTACAAGGAGGAACTTCAACCTTCCGGGAGCTTGTGGGAAGGGACCCACAATGTCCATTCCCCATTTGTAGAAGGGCCATGCCGAGATGATGGGAACAAGGTCATGCTTGGGGTTGGTCTTCACCGGTGTTTGTAGTTGACAAGCTTCACATCTTCGGATAGTCTCAAAGGCATCCTTGTGCATGGTAGGCCAGTAATAGCCCAAGTTCATGAGCTTTGACACCACAGAGCGAGGTCCGGCATGCATGCCACATATACCCTCATGTACCTCCCTGATGAGGTAGTTGCTCTGATTGGGACCTACACACCTTAGTAGGGGTGCCAAGTATCCCTTCTTGTAGAGCTTGTCGTCTTCGATTACATATTGCCTCGCCTTCATAACCAACCGCTTAGCTTCTTGTTCGTTTTCTGGTAGCTTCCCTTCCTTCAAGTAGGACATGATGGGTGTCATCCATGTGGAGTCTGTTTCGGTGACGACATCTTGTACTTCCTTGTCATCGATGGATGGTTCTTTCAGCACCTCGACTAGGACCTTCTTGGTTAGGTGAGCAAACGTCAAGGAGGCCAGCTTGCTGAGGGCATCTGCCTGCTTGTTCTTTGTTCTTGACACCTGTTCTAGTATGAAGACTTTGAATTCCTTTATGAACTCTTTGACCTTGTCTTTGTACCTAATCATTGAGGGCTCTTTGGCTGTGTATCCTCCATTTACTTGTTTGACCACCAGATTTGAATCAACGAAGACTTTTAGTTCTTGTACCTTCATTCTTTTTGCCAATCTCAACCCGGCCAGGAGGGCCTCATATTCTGCAACGTTGTTGGTGCAGGGGAAGTCTAGACGGAGGGAATAATTGCATTCGGTTCCGTGGGGGTCGTTGATGACAAGACCTGCCCCGGAACCTTCTACACTTGAGGCTCCATCAGTAAAAAGACACCATTTCCCCTTGAGGTCAGGCTGTTCTTCAACCTCGTTCATTTCTTCTTCTGCCTGCAGGGTGGGTAATTCAGCAAGAAAGTCAGCAAACACTTGCCCTTTGTAAGCTCTCCTTGGCAGGTACTCTATCTTGTGCTCCCCTAGACCAATGGCCCACTTTGCCAATCTTCCCGAATCTTCTGGTTTTTCTAAGATGGATCGTATGGGTTGATCTGTGATGACCTTTACTGGGTGAGCTTGGAAGTACCGCCTTACTCTCTTAGCAGTGTGTACGAGTGCCAACACAAGCTTCTCTATGGGAGTGTAGTTGACTTCAGCGTCTTTGAGGGCCCTGCTGACAAAGTAGACTGGAACTTGTTCTTTACCTCGATCTACCAAGAGCACTGAGCTTACTGCTTCCATTCCTGCAGACAAATAAACTGTTATTACTTCCCCTTCCTCAAGGGCTGCCACTTCGGGCAGGGAAGCTATGTGTTTCTTGAGTTCCAGGAAAATCCTTCTTGTCAACACAATTTTTTAGTGTTTTGAAGAAAGGCAACGATTTTTCCGCGGACTTAGGCAAGAAACGTTTTAAGGCAGCGATTTTACCGTTGAGGCTTTGCACTTCCTTCTTTGTGGTAGGAGACTTCATATCAAGGACGGCTTGGACCTTGCTCGGGTTAGCCTTAATGCTTTGCTTTCCAACAATATGGCCCAGAAACTTCCCCTCCTCGAACCCAAAGGAGCACTTAACAGGATTGAGCTTCATGTTTATTCTTCGAAGGTTGTCAAATGTTTCTCGGATGTCCTGGATCATTGCTTCCCCTGACTTGCTTTTGATGACCAGGTCATCTACATAAGCTTCCATGTTCCTTCCAATTTGCTTCGAGAAAGCCTGATCCACTAACCGCTGGTAGGTACCACCTGCGTTTTTGAAACCAAAGGGCATCTTTTTGTAGCAAAAGATTCCCCTATCGGTGTGGAAGGCCGTCTTCTCCTCATCTTCTTGCTTCATTTGAATTTGGTGATACCCCTTGTAGGCATCTAAGAAGCACTTGTATTGGAAGCCGGTGAGAGAGTCTACCTTCCAATCGATCTCGGGTAAGGGGTAGCAATCTTTAGGGCAGGCTTTGTTGAGATCCTTGAAATCAACACACATTCTCCAAGATCCATCTTGTTTGGCAACCATGACCGGGTTTGCTACCCAAGAGTGATACTGAACCTCTCTGAGGATATCTGCCTCAACCAGCTTCTCCACCTCCTGACAAGCAGCCTGGCTCCTGGCTGGGGCCAGACTTCTTTTCTTTTGGACGACTGGCTTGTATGAGGGGGCTATGTTAAGAGAGTGTTCAGCCATGCTTCTAGGAACACCAGTCATGTCCCCGGGGCACCAAGCAAATATGTCTCGATTATCCTGCAAAAGGTTGATTAGTTCACAAGTAATCTCATCAGGAAGCAGATTGTTTACTTTGATGGTCTGCTCCTGGTAGGCAGGGTTTATGCTGATTTCCCGGATGGGACCGCTGCTTGGCGTTTCTGACTCCCTGGGGCCTTTGGTTTCTTCTATGGAGGCTATCAAAAGAGCCTCTGCTGTTGGCTTCAGGGTTGCAATTCCATTAGGGGTGGGTAGCTTCATTAGACCATGTGTTGTTGATACTACCGCGCCGAAGGTGGCAATTCCCATTCTCCCAATGAGGACGTTGTAACTCGAAGGGTACCTGATAACAGAGAAAGTCAACTCTTCTGTCCTTGACAGAGAAAAGGTGACGATGTAATTGGTACCTGATAACAGAGAAAGTCAACTCTTCTGTCCTTGACAAGTCTCCATCCCTGAAACAGACGCTAAGTGTGAGCTTCCCTAAGGGATGTACTCGTTCCCCTGAGAAGCCTACCAAGGACGTGTCCGATGGCTTGAGCTTGGATTTGATCTCCGGGCTCAAGGATTCAAAGCACCGTTCATACATTACCTCCGATGAGGCTCCGCAGTCCATGTACACCCTATCTATAGGGAAGCCATGTCACCCCCTCAAATTTCCACTGCGGGGTTTATACCGCGAGGCGCGTGACATACCAGGATCCCATAGCCATAAGTCATAAGAACGACTCTAAATGCCCAAACCATTTAGTTCGTATTTGAAAATCATGTTTAACGTTTACCAAAAAGTTCAGTTAAGTTGCGGAAGCGTAATTCAAACATAACCAATTAAATTCATGCGCAAAACAACGCGCCCAAAATAAAACCGTTAAATGCAAAGTAAAGTATAAGTTTAAATAGTGTTCATAGCCCATGACACAATGATGCATGTCCTATCATGCTCCGTACCTAGGGACCTGCAAAAGCATGCTATCGTGTGTCAACATAAAGTTGGTGAGTTCACAAAGTAAAGTAACTTGATATGTAAAAGCGCTGGTTTTCAAAACCACGTAAGTAAGTAAGTTATGTTGGTGCCCCGCACCGTGTAACCACTAATTCATCGCATGTCAAGGGTAGCTAACCCATTCATGATAACTAACCGATTATACCGAACTGCTATGTACGTGTAGCCACATAAGTGTGCCGTATGCCTAACATCATTGTCTATCCGCAATGATAATGTTTCGTAGTTATAGTTCACGCCCGCGCTCCCCGAGCCGGTGTGAGGTTTGTAAGACCTAATAGCGCTATCAACTAATAACCCGCTTGCCAACCCTGGCAACTCATTCGGTACGTGAGGACTTACAAAATGATAGAAATGGTTCAGTTTATCAAGGACACAATTGCGAATTAGCAAAGTGACCGACCCTCATAAGGATCCATGGCATCCCAACCCGGGATGTGTAAGTAGTCCCAAACCGGACTAGAAAATGTTAAGTATAGTGTCTCATACCTGAGACGCATGCTTTTGAGAAAAAGAGTAGTGAAACTCACCTTAGGTCGCAAGTAAAAATCCAAATTCCACGAATAGTAACGTGCTACCGACTCCCTGTTACAAATGTCACTAGGTGAGTATACGTGCGTAACCAACACACCATGTAACTCGTTTATCCAAGACTTTTAAAAGTTCAAAACCGTGTATTGACACCTAATGACTCTACATGCTCAAGTATGTCCTACGTATCTCGTTGGTGATCATAGCAATTATTATCAGTTTAATGCATCAAATACATCTCATACAAGTTTCCACACAAGTACATGTCAATTACACACCACGTAGAACTCCAAATAGTCACGTAAAGACCCCGTACACAATCTGTGTTTTTAGGACAGATTGTGCGCTGTGAAAAACAATTTATTTAAAATACTTAACGAATGAATTAGAGTCCCAAATGTTTACTGAATTTTATTTGGGATTCACTCGACAATACCAATTTTTGTTTTGTCTTAATTCCAAACACAAAAATTATAAAAATTCGTACAACACAGCAGTGTCCAGAAAATTTCCTTAACAGGTCAGTTTAGTAGGAAAATTCTTAAAAATTGTGTATTCATCCAAACGAGATGAATCTACTTGCAAAAGCTCTATTTTTCCAGTATTGACCTACTGTAAAAATTTCATAACCTAACTCCTTGTAAATCTCAAGTTATGACCATTTAAAGTTAGCCCAATTTATAAATCCGAAAATCTGATATGACCCCTAATCAATTAAAATTCCAAAAACGACTCATACGGTGTCCAAAATCGATGGTTTTGCCCATTATGAAAAGCTAAGACCTTGTACATTACAATCATGCAAAGAAATTATCAAAATAATCGATTTACCAACCTGTTACAGCCCCTTCAACACGTTCAAACAAATATGTCAGAATCTGAAACTTGCATCCCAAGTAATCTACAAACCCTAATTCTTCATAAACATCCCTAATACATGTATAACACCTATAGTACTGATTAAACACCATATTAATCATATCAAAACACATATATTATCATGTGAAAACCCTAATCGTGGCTGCTAATAACAATCATCATCATCAATCATCAAGAACATTCAAGAACTCCTACATATGCATGTATGCGATTTTATATATATTCTTTTTAGGGTTTTTTAAGTTTTTCAATCATTATAATTTATCAAGAATCGTAAAAACGTATACCTTGTGAAAGATTAAACTCCCTAGAGCCTTGAAATCAAACCCGAACTAGCTTGATTAGTGAAAGATTGCTTGATTGCTTGAAAACAAAGAGAGAGAGGGGGTAGGGGTTTCGCACGGCATCAAGGGGGCAAGGGAGTAGGGTTTTTATCTTTTTCCTTGCCTCCTAATTGTAAATGGGCTTTGCTTGTTCCCCAAGCAATTGGTATTAGGGCCCTTCTAGTCCATTAACTTAACCCGTTAACCATGTTCTAGCCCAATACCGGACCCAATATTATTAACCATGCTAAATTATATAAAAACCATTATTTTTATTATTACATAGCATATCATTCATGTGTGCACGTAATTTGCATAATCTACGCATTACCTTTCAGTTAGGCGATCATTCACAAAAACATGTAATTCACATAAGCACGTACTTCATGTTCACCAAAATTCACTTGTATATATTATTGCTATGTATGTCACATAATTCACCAACGTTTGGGATACAGGACTCATGTGTGTATTTAACAAGGATTTTCCTATGTATAACATATGTTAGCATCTTCTAACATATGTTAAGCCTACTTAACTAACCCTAGTTAAGTATCTAGCCATGTATGAACATGTAAGTTAACTAGAGTTCAGTAAAAGTATTTAACCTGAAAATGCGGGGTATCACAAGCCATCCAGTTCAGCCTCCACTATTACCGGTGTGACGATCAGTTCATCGGGAGCAGGAGGAAGGCAGATGTACTGTTTGTTCCAAGGCTCAGTGCGAGCCTTCTTTGCCTGCTGGGCTCCTTCAAGCCTGACCATGTTGACCTCCTTATCTTTCTTTCCTTCATCCCTTCTTCCTTTGATGTCTTTGATCAGGTGAGCCAGCTCCCCGGACTTAACAACCTCTTCTATCCTCTTTTTCAGCTGGTAGCAGTCGTTCTTGTGATGCCCTGTATCATTATGAAAGGCACAATGCTTGCTGGCATCCCTTTTGTTAGCTGGCTTGGACAGAGGTCTGGGAGGTCGAAAGGTGTACTTTACTTCCTCCGTGGAGAGTATCTCCTGAGGAGTCTTGGTGAGAACGGTGAAAACCTGTTTTTCTTTGTCATGGTACCTTCCTGACCTTAGGGATCGTCGCCTTTCTTCACTCCTTTGATTGTCAAAGCATCTCCCCGATCGTCTTTCATTGTAAGGTTGAAAGTGAGGTCTCCGGGAGCTTGTTGAGCTGTCTCTCCAGCTTCCTCGATCCCTCTTCCTGGTGTCTTGCCGAGTTAATGCTTCTTCTCCCCTGAGGAAGGCTTCTGCTCTCTCGAAAGCCTCCTCCATGGTTTGGGGAACATCCTCATGAAATCTTCTTAGCAACTTTTTAGGACGAATGGCTCCCATGAACCCTGACACCCGGATCTTCTCGGTGGCACCACTATACTGCAGACCTTCCCTCTTGTACCTTTCGATGAAACTACGGAGGTTTTCATGCTCCCCTTGCTGGATCTGATGCAATATGGCGGCATCTTTGGTGCACTTCCTGAGGGGGTTAAAGTTTGAGGTGAAACCTCTCCTTAAATCATCAAACGAGGAAATGCTCCGAGACGGTAGGCCACTGAACCATAGACGAGCTGGTCCTACCAGGGTCTGCATGAACATGTGGCAGCACTCGGCATCGTTCCATTTTTCTACAGTGGCTACTCCAGAGAAGACGTTCAAGTGGTCGTCCGGGTCTTCTGTGCCGTCGTACGTTTTCACATTAGCTGGCATTTTGATCTTATTGGGGAAATCAAAATGAGCGATGTGCTCGGCAAAGCATTCTAAAGACTTAGGTCGGTACGGCTTCGAAGGTGTAGCCTCACCCCTAGCTTCGGCCGTGGAGGCTTGAACCATGGATTGAGAGGTCACGGGACCTTGCCCCCCTACAGGGGGTGTTACTGGTACTTGGTTCAAAGGTGACGGATACTGCCAGGGATACCCTCCCGGCCATATGGGGAAGTACTGAGGCTGTGAGTAGTTAGGATACATAGCTCCTGGAGGGACAACAAATCCTCCAGCAAGACTTCCTACTCCCGCAAGGGAGGTAGCTACGGCACTGCTGGCCAATGGTAACGATCTTAAAGCTTCTTCATAGGAGAGTGGTATTGAGGTCCCCGGAGAGAGCACAGAGCTGCTAGGACCTCCTCCTCCTGAGTAAATGTCCCCTCGACTGTTCAAGTAGGGGTGAGGGTTTGTGTAGTCACGCTGGGTTGCTGGTGAGGTGGTGGTTCCCAGCAACGGAGGGCCAGGTGAGAGGGTGACAACAGGCTCTTCATCATAGGACAACCTGACCCTGACTCCTCTGGACCTCTCCTCTCGCACATAACCATTCAGGAGGTCTCGGAGTTGCAAGAAATTTCTTCGTACTCCCTCCGGGGTGATATCCATTCGTTCAACTGGAAACAACAAGTCGTCTCTAGGAGACGAATTAACAGCCCTTGAGGATGGCGGTGTTTGGAAGTTGAGCATGTCTCCTAGAGACGGTTCGACTTGTTGTCCGTCCGTTCCAGGTGTTTCGTGGCCAGAAGCGTCACCTGAGGTGTGACTAGTGGCCGGAGTTTCTGAAAGACCCCCTCCTAGGCGGTTATCTCCACCGGTCATCACAAAAGGAGGTTACTTAGGAACAAATGGAACTGTAGAAACTCTCAACAGTTTTGTTCAAAGTAGCGACAGCCCCACGGTGGGCGCCACTTGTTGCTACAACAAGGAAAATGACCGGTATTAGGTTAGGAGATGTTTAGGATTATAGGTTAATGGTAGGTTAGGTTGAGATTAAGGTTTTAAGTTTAGGTTTAGATTTGGTTGTAGGATCAGGGGTCTTCAAGTTCCTGGAGGAGACCTGCACAAAGGTAGCAGACACCGTTAGCCTTAACGCAGGAGGGAGCCTCCTGCGTTTGGACTCCGGCGTGAGAATAAGTATGTATTCATTTGGAGTTGGGAAATAATGAAGTAGAGAGTATGAGAGTAGAGAGAATGAGTGAGAAGTGTGTGTGGAATGTCTACCCAAGGGCCTCCTTATATAGGCAGTGGAATTCTGCCAAGGAGCTCCCTCAGGGTAGCTTCCTTACCATACCTGGATGTGTTTGACCCTCTTTTAGTTCCCTGCAGTGAGACTTTACCCTTTTAGGATGTTTTCAGCTTTTATCATTTCCAATGCAAGGCTTGGAGCTGTGTGGTGTTTTGTCCCTTGCCATGATAATAAGCCAAAATCCCCTTTTTGCATTTCCAAGACTTTTTACTGTTTGCTTTCTGCCCTGAGGCTTCCATATGGCAGGTAAGCTGCCTTATATCAGCTCCACTAAGTCAGGCAACCTCTTAATCAAATTTATTTTGCTTATCTTTTCGACGAGGGGTCTAAACGTTGTCGTTTTAGGACACACGTCATCAGCCCCCCAGTCATAAGCATTTGTAAAGAAGTTAGAAGTGCTTGTGACTTGTACATTGTCATATTCCCCGGTGACAACGCTGTTCAAGCTTGTGTTGGTACCGGGTAATTTATTAGACCCCGAGCTCCCTCATGGGAGCGTTGGTTCCTTATTTCTTCCTTCATCAAATTTCGTGCAAGTTTGTGGCCTTGCATTTGTCATGATGGTCTTATTTTTTAAATAATATGGCTATCCATCATTACTTCCTAGGGAGCAGACACCTGTCCCATCAGCCGCCCCAGACGACTGTTGACATGACAAGGGCTAGGCTGACGTCATCCTATGGGACAGCTGAGCGGTGGTTTCCCTTGGTAACCGTTCAATGCCATTAATTTCAAATTTTAAATCCCTTATAAAGAGAAAAAACCCTTCTTTCCTCTTCACTTTATTCCCTAATTAGAAAACCGTCTTCTCTCTCCCACGATTGCTCTCCAACCGGCGATCCTCTCCTTTTTCCTATAAATTCTGGTAAGTAACCTCCTCCCTTTTCATACTTCGTCTTTCATTATGTCGAAAACCGATCTCGCATCTCAGTTCACTCGTTTATCCAAGTCCGATGTTGAACGATTTTGTACTGAGATCGGAATTCCTTTGTCCTTTAACCCTTCTGTTCCAAAGGGGAAAACCCCTGTGACCTCCGTTCCCCCTGGCAAGGTGGCGGTGTATACCCGTCAGTTTGACCAGGGTAACCTTAGGTATCCCTTTTCAACCTTTTTTCTGAATGTTCTAGAGTATCACCAACTTTCCCTTGATCAGTTGTGTCCGTCTGGAGTTGCTAGGATTTTGCACTTTGAGATAGTATGTCGTTGCCATGGTCATGAGCCTTCCTTGGCTATGTACCGGCGGTTTTTTAGGTTGGCTAAAAATGGGAATTGGTTTACCATTGAGAAGACTCAATGTGAACCAGCCCTCATTTCTAGTGTTATTGGACTTGTTTCTTCTTGGAAAGACAAGTTCTTTTTCTTAAACTCTGATTTTCTACCCTTTAAAACTCCTCGGAGGTCTTCGGATGCTCCTCTAAACGAGAAGGAACCTGATTCTGACACTCTTGACCAAGTATTGTTGGAGAAGCTGCGTAGCTTTCCTACTTGTCTTCGTACCTTCCCTGAGGATTTTCTGGTGATGGTGGGCCTGAGTGCTAACTGGGATGATCCTGGGACTGACCCAGTGATATATCATGGTGGGAAGGGTAGGTGTCTCCCTGTCTCCTCCTTGGCATCCTTATCATTTTTGTGTTATCTAACTATCTTTCTTTTTGTAGAAATGAGTACTTTGGACTTCATGGCTCTAGATGACATTGTTGATGTGAAGTTTAAGGTTCGAAATGTTGCTGAGGGTAAGAATGTGGTTGTGAAGACTGAGCATGTCCGTTTCAAGGGGGAGTATACAAGCGTGATCACGTCATCTGTTGCTGCTGTGGAGCCATTGGGGGAGAAGTCTGTTACCGTCCGTCGCTCCAGCAAGCGACTTCAGACTGCTTCTTCGGGTCAGGGGGCTCTTCCGCTGTGCCCTTGGTCTTTGGAGATGAAGATGAGGACACTTCTTTGATTTCTTCTGCGTTGGGGTATACTCCTGCCTCCGGGAAGGGCAAGCTCACATTGTCCTCCCCGAAGAAAGACGATGTTGTTTTCAAGAAACCAAAGGATGTTGTTGTTAAAGGTGCTAGTCCGAAATTGTTGCGAACCGAAGGAGGTGAAAGTTCTAAAGCTGCTGTTGATGATGTTTCCGATGTTCCTGTCCAGAGAGAGTCCGGTAAAGGAGTGTTTGTGCCGGACTGGGATATTAAAGCTACTGATCTGCTGAAGAAGGCTTCGGTTTGTCGTGATCTGATTGACCATTGTGTCCCTGACGCTGAAAGAGAGCTTCACAAGGAATGGATGGATAAGGATGTTATGAAGAAGATGTATTATCACTTTGGGCAGTTTCTGTCTTTGTTCCCCGACGGTATGGCAAGGTGGGGAGAATTGATGGCGAGAAGAGAACAAGTGGAGGAGTTTTATGAAGAGCATGAGGCCGAGTTGGTTAAGGCGAAGGAGGAATTGACCAAGCTTGCTGCTCGGGAGAAGGATTTGGTTCATGAATTGGTTGTGTCTAAGACCCAGCTTGGTTTGGAGAAGGAAAAGTTTGAGAAGATGTTCAAAGGTCTGCATGATGAGAAAGCGAAAGTCGCTGAGGAGAGGGAAGGGTTAGCTCGGGCACGGGCGGCGGTTAAGCAGGAACTGGCTTCGGTGGAGAAGGTGGGAACAGAGCTCCGGGTCCAGGTGGACCGTTTGACTGAAGAAAGGGAGTGGCTAATCTACAAAGGGGGTAGCTCGTTTTGTTACCAACCTCTTACACTCTCAAGAGTTTAATGCTCCTCTGGCGGATATTTATGCAAAAGCCATATCTTTTGGTCGCCATGGAGGGATTCAAGCCGGTTTCAAAGCGGCTCAAGAGGGTCAAGGTCTTGAGGAGCTGCCGTCCTTTAAGCCTTCTTCCGGTGATGAGTTTGTGAATGCTGTGAAGGCAATGGAGCTTGCCACCTATCCTTACATCTCTGCTATTGCCAAGGCTTCTGAGCAGCCTCTCTCCTTCTTGCAAGATTTGGAGCCAGAGGGCCTGAAAAAGGATGTGGCCAATCAAGTGTTTAGCTCCTATGTGTCGAAAAGGCCTCTCATGATCATGTTGGAGGGAGCTGACGGTGGGGAGGGTAGTTCTAAACGTGCAAAACCTGCTGGTTCTTCAAAGGTTCCCAATCTGGAGCAGGTATTCGAGAGTCCTTCCCCCTTCAAGCTCTGGAGGTTGAGTCTATCCCTCCTTCCAGCGAAGATGATCCATTTGCAGGTCTTGACACTGAGGGCCTTTACGATGATGTTGGTAACCGAGCCTTGGCTTCCCCCGGTGAGGATGATGCCACCAATGAAGCCGAAGACCCTGCTACTCCATGATCCAGCTTTGTTTTAGTCTTTTCAAGTTTTTAGAATGTCTTTTGTAATCGGACCCTACTGTACTTAGCCCTTGGGGCGTTTTAATATTTGTCTTTTAATGGAATGCTCCCCCTTTAGGGGTGATGCCTTAGCTATGTTTAACGTTTTGTTGTTTTGACTCTGTTACTTGTCGTTTATAGCGTTTGCAATGTCTTTAACATTTCTCCTTGAGTTGGATGCTGCAGTCACCCAGCTTAGGATACTTAGCTAAGGAACCGATGCAATGCTTACCCTATCAGCTTGTTTGTTTATGTTTAACCCTTTCTCAAATGGTTTTTCAGTGATATGTTCGTTTTCGTGTATTGTGAACATGTGGGAGCTGTCTTAGTGTGAGGAGCTCACCCTCTTTCATGGGTTTAGGTATTCCTTCCAAGGACTTGTCCCATGGAGTCGTGGATTGTATTAGGGACTCACCCTGTATACAGGAAGGTTACTTAGCCTTGTTACCTGTTGAGCAGTTGTGGCCTGGGAGCTCATCCCCGTTTCATGGGTAGGTATAGCGCCGGATCCCATGGAGCCTAGTTAGGAGGGGCTCACCCTTTGATAAGATAAGCGACAAGTTAATAATTTGAAACATAGTTCATTCATTAATCATGGTTTTTGGAATACAAAGAGACGTTACAACTATTAAACATAGAAACGTTTCAAGTGTTTGTCACTCCAATGCCTTGGGATCATTCTGCCATTAGGGTCGGCTAGCTTGTAGGATCCCCCTTTGTGTGCTTCTTTGACGACATAAGGCCCCTCCCAACGAGGACCTAGCTTGCCTACGTCTTGCTGCCTGCTGGCTTCATTGCATCTTAACACAAGGTCCCCTGGCCTGAAAGCTTCTTTCCGCACCCTTGTGTTATAGTAGGCTTCAAGCTTCTTTTTGTACCTGGCCTCCCTGATAGAGGCTTGGTCCCTTGACTCTTCGAGGAGGTCCAGGTTGAGTAGGACCTCCTTTTGGTTGTGTTGAGCGCCTTGTCGAGCAATTCTTCCTGAGCTTACCCCTATCTCGGCTGGTATGACAGCTTCGCTTCCGAAGACAAGGCTATACGGTGTTCTTTGGTGGCTTGTCTTCTCCATGGTCCTGATAGCCCAAAGGACGCTCGGGAGTTCATCAACCCATTTCTTGCCACATCTTCCTAGCCTTGCTTTAATACCTTCGACAATGCTTCTGTTCATGCGCTCAACTTGTCCGTTGGACTGGGGGTAGGCTACTGAGCTGAAGACTTGCTTGATTCCTAGCTCGGAGCACCAGCTGCTGAAGGGTTTGTTGGCAAACTGCTTCCCATTGTCTGTCACCATCTCCCCTGGCAGCCCATACCGCCAGACTATTTGTTCCCACACGAAAGTTATCACCTGTTTCCCCGAGATGGTAGCCAATGGCCTGACTTTCGGCCACTTGGTGAAATAGTCAACAGCTACAAGGAGGAACTTCAACCTTCCGGGAGCTTGTGGGAAGGGACCCACAATGTCCATTCCCCATTTGTAGAAGGGCCATGCCGAGATGATGGGAACAAGGTCATGCTTGGGGTTGGTCTTCACCGGTGTTTGTAGTTGACAAGCTTCACATCTTCGGATAGTCTCAAAGGCATCCTTGTGCATGGTAGGCCAGTAATAGCCCAAGTTCATGAGCTTTGACACCACAGAGCGAGGTCCGGCATGCATGCCACATATACCCTCATGTACCTCCCTGATGAGGTAGTTGCTCTGTTACAACATTGATCAACCGGTTGGGGTGAAACATGTTACAACATCATTTATCACCATGTTACAACATGTTACAACATCATTTATGCAATTCAATCATCAATGTGTCTATGTGTTTTTCTATGTTGCATATTGTCTTGAACATGACTAGGGTAAGCACAATTCTAGCATAAACATTGATCAACCGACGGTATACATTGATAGATCTATTGGACTGACAATCCCACCCGGATACGTGCCTCCTACAAAGGTAGCGTGGGTGTTTGTTACTGCAATATAAACGAGTGAACCATGAGCGTATGGGATGTACCACAATACAACAGTCACAAGGGTTGATTATGCACTCGATTTACTTCTAGTATGTTTTCACATATGGACTAGATTGCCATGACACATGAATTGCACAACAATTTTATTCGATTATCAAAACCTATGTAATTCTCACCAACTTTTGTTGACCCAAAATATTTTCAACTTAACATGTTTCAGGTTCTACTTGCTTGAAGATTTGAATTAATGCTTGAAGATGTGTGCATAGTTTTATTCAATTTGATGTACGAATTCTTGTAGAACAATTGTATGTAATTTATCTAAATCATATAATGAAATTTATTATTTACCATGAGCTACTGAACAATCATCAATACGCGACATCCCGATGTTTCCGCCATCGGTTGGGGTGTTACAGATTGGTATCAGAGCCATGGTTATAGGGAAGTAGGTTATTAGAAAAATAATCTAGTCTATAACCATAGGATTTAACCAGTACTTGCTTCTTTTACTTACTATTCTCCCTCCTACTTCTTATCCCTACTTTCATCCTTACAAGAAGGCTGCTCTCCATCACTGGAACTACCCTTAGACTAATAGGACAAAATCCTCAGGTTTAACCTGAACCCCCCTTGAGATCTCGTCGAAGTTCTAGATTTTAATAACGAACACGTGCAATCTGGAAGGGTGAACGCCTGTATTCTGAGTCTTCTGTCTAGGCTGGCATTGCGCATATATCCCAATCAGACGAGGGACCCGGATGCCTACCTGGGAATTCTCAGGATGAGTGTTCACTTATAGGCTAAAGCATCTCTTCATATGTTATTAGAATTTAGAATCTTTGATAAGTCAACATTTTCGTTTATTCGTTTTAATTAATGAATAAATGATTACATTCCTTATATAACCTCATTCATTTCATTGTGTCTCTTACAGATTATGCCTCCACATCGCAGCGCTCGTCTTAACAGTGGTGACAATCACGATGAAGGGAGTAGCAATCACAACCATAACCATGATACTAACCACAACAACAACAACAACAATGGTGTCGATGCCCAACTGGCTGCGATCATATCTCAACAAATGGCACAGCAAATCGCGACTCTGGTTCCCAACTTACTAGCTCAAGTCATCCAGTTGAACGGCAACGGGAACGGTAACGGCAACGGCAACGGGAATGGAAATGGAAACCACAACGGGAATGGGAATGGTCTTCCAGCCTGTACCCTTAAGCACTTTAATTCTTGTAATCCCCCAAAGTTTAGTGGTGAAGAAGGAGCTACGGGACTCCTACAATGGTTTGAGGGTATTGAGAATACCTTCATTAACAGTGAGTGCCCCGACAACTTTAAGGTCCGTTATGCCATGAGTGTTCTTCACAAACGAGCACTCACTTGGTGGAATGAGGAAAAACGCACTCGTGGGGCTGAAGCTGCACTGGCCTTAACTTGGGATCAAGCTAAAGACATTATGAAGGCATAGTTCTGCCCTCGTAATGAAATCAAGAAGCTGGAAGATGAGTTTCATGATCTTGCTCAAGATAGTGGAGAAAACCTTGCTTACAACACTCGTTTTCACGAACTTAGCCTACTGCTACCCCACAAGGTCACCCCCTTGCCTATTGCAATCGAAAAATACATTGGGGGCTTACCGATGCAGATTCAAGACACGGTGTGGGGAAGGAACCCTGCTACTTTGGAGGAAGCAAAGCGTTTGGCTGCCACCCTAACAGATAACTGTAACACCCCAACCGATGGCGGAATCATCGAGGTGTCACGTAGTGACGATTGTTCAAAAGCACATGGTACTAAAATGTAAATATTATTGAATAAACCAAAATCGTCTTACATGAAAATGGAAATTACATTGTCTAAATGAAATGTAAATATTGAAATAACTGAATTAAAATAAAGCACTAAATGTCTCTTCCTAAAGCATTAGATCAAACTGCACCTGAAACATGTACAAAAATAGGTTTGGTCAACATAAGAAATGTTGGTGAACATTCCTAGTTTTGATATATATAGTAAGTTAAAAAGATATACAATTCAAGTGCAAGCTACAGTGCAAATATGTAAACTATGTATCATACAAATGAGCGAAATCAACCCTGTGACTGTATAATGTACTGTATGAACGGTGGTGTACTCATCCAATAAATGGGTGATAACTTAACAATGGCCACGGATTCTCCGATGAAAAGGGGGAGAATCAATCTAGGCGGGTTGTCAATCCAAATAGCGATATACAATGTTAAGGTCGGCTTGTACCATGTTAATGATTTCACTAAGTACAAATGTATTCTACATGTATTATCTAAGCATAAAGCACGTTGTAAGCAAATGCACATAGTACTAGAATTGTATTGTGAAAATGTAAACTTGTATTTGTAATTTGTAATAGTGTACATGTAACACCCAAAAATGAATAAAAGCAAAAAGGGGATAGGAAGTACTCACTGTCTACGTAATAGCTTGAAATTGAACTGGACAACGAAATATGCGTTGGAATTATTCCAAAGAATCAACCTAAAGAATTTGATAATGTGTAAGGAATAACTCTAGGATACATGAAATTCTAGGGTTTCGAATTGGGGATAAACGTTTATTTGATTAATAAACAAATTGTTTATTAAAATATAAGAAATTTAATAAATAAATAAATAAATAAAAGTCTTTTTGTAAAATTTAAGTTAAATATAGTCACAACATAAGATTTTGATTATGAAAATAATTTTTATAAAATTATTTTCTTGAAAATAGAATATTTAATTTAATTATTTCAAATTGTCAAAATATGACTTTAATATCTATAAATATTAAAATTAAAGAATTTCTGAATTAAAAATTGTATTTCAGTTCTAGATAGTTAGAAATAATTTATATAAAATTTTGGTGCAAAAATATTGAAAAATGAATTTATTATGATTTATTTATGATTAAAACTAACAAAAATTAATTAAAAATATAAAATAAACGGTTTTTCTGAAATAAAAATATTTTCTGGAATGTTTAAGAATATACAAGTTTAGGATAATTTTTGTGAGATTTAATAAAATCGTTTAGATATTTTTATAGAATTTAATAAATATAAATGAATAAACTTGTATTATTAATAATATATATTAAATAAATTATTTTTGAAAAACTAAAGTTTGGGTGATGAACTTTATCATTTGAAGATCATATGATAATTTTTGTAGAATTTATAAAACACTTTTAGTATTTAAAAACTATTTTAAGAGATTAAATATGTTAAGTATATATATAAAATGGCAAAAAAATATATGTTGGTTATGGGAATCGAACTCGGGCCTCTGGCCGGTTCGGGTTTTATCACAAGCGTGGCCACCAACTGAGCCACACCCTGAGAACGAGTTAAACTAGGTTTAGATTAATTATATAGGTTTATTAGGTTAATGATTAAAATGGAAGAAAAAGATTGTTGTGCGTGGGATTCGAACCCTGGCCACTGGCCGGTTCGTTTCCCTACATCACGTGTGTAAACCAGCTGGTCTACACCAGCTGGTCGTTTGTTTATGGTTTGAAAATAATTATATATATAACTGATTTAAGTGTTCTTCCCCAAATCTTATCAAATCGAGCCCTAATTTGTCAATCACCACAATTGGTGATCATTAGCCCCTGAATCTTTGGGGCTAATGATCACAAGGTGCCGAACACTAGAACCCACAAAAAAAAAAAAAAGAGCTTACCAATCCCGTAGCCGGGTCTGCGAGTTCGGCAAAGAAGACGCAAAGAAAACGATTAAAAGGCTTCAATAACAAGTTGTTTACAGAAATTGGAGATGGATAAGAGATTTTCGACGATTAGTGATGGTCTAGGGGTGTCCAATTTATAGTATTGAGACTCGGATCGTGGATTTGGTAAGGTTGACTTGAATTGAACGTGTTGACGCGTGATGTGTGTATTTTGGGTATGTTAATCAACGATTATTGCTGTAAATTGACGCGTATGGTCAATGGCAATCAATACCTTTCCATTCCAGATTCAATTAACGCGTTATGGAGATTGATGATGATGCTCGATGGCTTCAGTTGACTTTTTCAAGTCAACTGGCTGATTTCGTATGTATGATATAATTATTTTGTGTGGTTTCAAAACAAATAGAATGGTGTAGCCTAGTTGGTTTGCAGCATGTGTGTGTGTATTGACCCGGCTTGGGACACGGGTTCGAATCCCGTCCCAAGCGTTTATTTTTTTACAATTATTCGACAAGTTTGGAGTTGTTCTAAACTTATAGTATGATTATATAAGCCCGAAAATGTCACCGAATATTTTTAAATGTTCGAAAATAATGAAAATGTACCGTTTTTATTAATTACGGTTTAACGTACATCGAAATATAAAACAATACAAAGAAAAGTGACGGATGTCACAATAACCATGTGAAGGCAGGAACCCTGACTCGTAAAGGGGAAAAGAAAAAGGATACTCCCCAACCTGCCGTTGATACCAAAACCGAGGCCTCAACCAACGGAAAGTGCAAGGTCAGGAATTTTGCAATAGACATCACTGTCCCACCCAACAAGAAACGATACAACGGGAACAAACCTAAGTGTGATACCTGCCAGTATCACCACCCAACCCAAGTTCCCTGCCGACAGTAAAACACACTATACGTTGCAATAATGGCCTAATAACGATTAGGGAATCAATTATACACCTTGAACGATAAGCTTTGTTTAGAATACAAAATATTAGCCCAGGTGGCGGCCGTTATCTAAACTAGCACACATACTCGTGTTTAAGAGAAGTTTGACTTTTAGAAGTCCAACAATCGAAACGCATAATATGGATAAACGTTGTGTAAACACACAACAGAATTTGTAGTCATTGGATTAGACGAGTGACTAAAGCATGTGACTTACAAAACTTAACTCTACTTATAACCGAAAACTCTGGTGATTTAACTAATCACAAAAAAAAAGAAAAATCGGATAATTACGAAACGAACGATAAACCGTTAATAGACTAGTGATAGCTAGGAAATCGATAAAGGGTTTGAACGGGTCAAGTGAAGTCGTCACCACTTGGACCCAGAGAATGCATAAATATAACTAAACCCACGTTAGGCATGGGTGACGGCTTTGGGGAGTCTTTATAAGAATAAATTCGAAATGCACAACAATGCATTGAAATGATTCAAGCAGAATAGATAATTGAAAGTATGCACTAAGACACAAGGACTTAAGGATCTCAAAGATGCAAATGGATAGATGAAGATGTGCATGTAGGCCTTAGTGGCGTAAACAAATTTTTTTTTTTTTTTATATAACCATTGGTCGAGATGAAATAAAGCTCGGGATTAAACCATGAGGCGCGACCCATGGGAAATCATGACCAATAGGTATACATATACTGTTGATACTAGAGTATAGAACAATCTATGAAGGTGAATCCGATTATGTAAATCGTATGGTTAAACAAACCAAAATAGTATATATATATATATATATATATATATATATATATATATATATTCGGTTTCGAGGACGAACCCCTCTTTAAGGGGGGTGAAGTTGTAACGCCCCAAAATTCTATTAAACGCGGCTAACTATAATAATAATATGGGGCTTAAATCAAAGTCAAATGAATACTAGGTTCAACAAGTTATATAATCAAAGGCATAACCATGAACACTTAAGGGACCATTTGTGTCATTAGGCCTAAGTGTCTTTAAGGGGGGTTATTATGAAAATTGGGGTGAGGATCGACATATCAGTAGATATGTCGCCCAACACACACCAAACACACACTTCTACACACACAAGCTCAATAATAACCAAATCAAGCCTAAACTCAAGCTAAATCAAAGGGTTTTCAAGTGCATTAACTCAAAAACGAATCCTCAAGGTAAGACAATCATCTGGGTACCTTCTATTTCATCTAATTTGGCGTATTATAGCTTATGTGATGATGGGCGAAATTCTAGGGTTTGAGTTTTGTTGAAATCATTGATGTAGAAAGGATTCCTAGTATAAGGGAACCTTGAGATGTGATCATTTTCAGTAAACAAGCATGCTAATGCAGCCCTAGACGATCAAACCCACGAGGTTTTGATGTAAACATAAAGGATTTTGTAAAGTTATGTAAAACCTAAGACCATAGTGAAAATGCTTACACTTGAAAGCTTGAACTATGAAAATTTATAATTTTAATGTAAAACGAGTATGTCAAGAACCTTGTAATTGTATTGGGGTGAAACCTCATGGTATAATGATCAATAATCAAGGTTGTTAAAATGTCGCCTACCAAGTGTTTGATAAAAAGCCTCAATGAAACTCGATTTCATTCGGGCATAAATAAGCATTGATAAGCTTGATGAAAACTTGTCTGGTTAAATGAACGATGTCTAAGCGCATGTATTTAATCACCAATATGGTTTACACCTCTAGGTGCGAGTATAAAAGGCTTCGGAAGGTCAAGAGGTCCTGAATTGAAGTAAAGAGGAAGCACGCATAAGGTAAGTCACTCGATGACTTAAATATTGTTAAATATCAATCTTATGCTCTTAGATATATGGGTTTGAACATCGTCACGAGAGCTTCACAATGTGGAGCTTGTATTATGATGCATCTTGATAGAAACAACCTTAGATGAAGGTTGGAAGCATGCTAGGTAAGTCGCTCCACGACTTCTAAATCTTCATGATAATTAATCTAGTACTGAATAGCCAAATTAAAACCGTGTAAACATGAGTTTCTCATTAATATTTTATCTATAGTACAAAGAATGGAATACTCGATTATTCGTTTCGCTTATAGATTTCGAAGTTGTTTTGATCCGTTTCGCTTATAGATTTCTTTCGTACTCGATTCCTAATTAATAAATGAATCATTCTAACCATGTTCTTGGTGTTTTGATGTATCAAAACCTTAGGTATACAAACGGATTGACGGGAGGTGATCATGATCAATTCAAGAACCGAATGTGCTTAAAAGTTGAAGTCTTCCGCTAAACTCTTTTGATAATATCAAACGTATTCCCTGTGTGTCCAATCGAATTAGACTTCTATGTTGAAGTTAAAATGATTCAACGCTATTTTTGTGCAAACTTGACACTTAAACCAATGTTATAAAACAATTGGGGATTACATGTGCTTAATGTAAAGTTGTAATGTAACTATTGTTCTAATCTTGTTTTTTTTTTAAAAAAAAAACATAGTTATTCGTATTTAGACTCGTCTTAGTAGTACGGGGTCTTACAAGTGGTATCAGAGCCCAAGGTTTTCGAGTTAAGCATTCGGTTCAAGAGTGATCATCTATCCGGTAAGGAATTCATTTCCAAAACTATCTGAATCTAGTGAAAACACTATGCCTCATGATTGAACACAAGTCAATCTGGATTAGAACATGGGAAAAGTGCATTAAACACTTCAAAACTCGGAAATACACCAATTACACAGTCATGGTGAGTCAAGACTCAGTCGAACCGGAAATTGGAAAACATGATCGTATTTGCGAGACAAGGCAATCCAGTAGAACATAATTAGCATAATAAAGCAACTAAAAATAATTACATTAAACAAACAAACACGGTGGGCAAAGGCTCTACCAAATCAAATGGAACTTGCTTTTGCATCAGCAAAACAATTGAGCAACAGTCACATGTGGACATGTTGCGCAAATTGCGAAAGATGAAAACCCCGCTATAATTCAAAAGAAATACATGGGGATAAATAAAACCTAAGCGTTGTAATTAAGGCAAGAGAATTTCTTGCTAAATATAAAAGCATGACCGGAAATTGCCTACTTGGAGAGTACCGTGGTGATCGCGATAAGATCATCGTGTCATGTGTGGATTGCTTACCCTGGCCAGGTAAGTGTTAAACACATGGTGCGTTGGGCTTCTAGTGATCTACACGCCTACTTTTCACGTGACAAGGACTGGGTCAAGGACAAAAGCATGTAAAGTCTTCTAAGGTACAACTCACGAAGTTATACATCATAGGAGCATCACCAAACACTCTGTGAGGTCAGGTAGACCGGGTATGTAAAACCAATGCGTACGTATTTGAGAGGCCGAAAAGCCAAAGGTATTACCACAACGGTACGCGAACCAAGCTTAGACTTGAACCTTAATCAAGGTTAAGTCATAAACACATTAAAAACTTAAATGAAGACATACTTATAAACAGACTTAAACCTTAATCAAAGGTTAAGTCGTAATCACATCTGAACCTTAATAAAGGTTGATCCGTAAACGAACTTGAACCTTAATCAAAGGTTAAGTCGTAATCACAGCCGAACCTTAATAAAGGATGATTTGTATACAAATTGAACCTTAATCAAAAGTTAAGTCACAATCGCATTCGAATCTTGAACAAAGGTTAACTAGTAAGTAAACACAGACCTAAATCAAGGTTGAGTCGCAAATAGATTCAGTTCGAAATTAGACTTGAACCTTAATCAAGGTTGAGTCATAAACAAATTCAGTTCACAAATAGACTTGAACCTTAATCAAGGTTGAGTCATAAACCGATTCAGTCCAGAAATAGATCTGGACCTTAATCAAGGGTCAAATCGTAAATAGGACTTGAACTTTAATAAAAGGTTAAGCCCTAAGCAAACCCGAACGATACTCAAGGGATTGATCGCTTGCAAATATAGACCTTATTGAAGATGAAACCAAACCTGAACTTAGTTCGAGGGCAGGTTATACCCAAACTCAAACCATAACGAAAGCGTTATAAGCCTAGGAATTAAGTGTGAACCATGCTTCACGCTAAATCATAATGAATTCGTGAGAAAGCCTACGGGCGAATGTGAACTACGCGTCACACTAAACGAGAATACAAACGAGGATAGAAGCCTTGAGGCAAGCGTGAACTACGGTTCACACCTAATGGAATTAAGAACTTGGTTGTAAACCGCAAGCGGTTTATTAAATAAATAAATGAAGTAATCGAAGAATCAAAAGGGGTGTGTATGAGACCCCTGGAACCGGAGGTGAACCTTCATCGTAAAATGATCATAGCCTCGAGCAACGATCGAATAACATGATCTAATCATGGCACGTTAGAATAAATGAAGAAAATTGAACTTTCATGGGCCGTTAACACATGATGGATAAAACTGACAAGCAAAAGTCATATATAGAGTTGATTGCGAGTCGCAAAAGTGAAGGCAATGCTTTCATAATAAACCAAACGAGGTCTGCAGGACCACTACGCACGTAAAAGCTAGGTAAAGAAAACATAAATAAGTGTACTCACTTGAACTAACCCAAGAATGAAAAGCTAGGGAACGGTTGGGTAAGAACCCATTTGTAAAATGCAAAAGTGATCCAATGATCAATAAGTCCTAAGGGGCGCAAATGTACAGAAGCAGGTCATAGTACCAGAACTAAACCTTGGACGAGTCGGTCCTTGAAGAAAAAGTCATTGAGATCATCGTGTTTCGAACCAACAAATAAATAACCCATCGGGGACGTGAAAATGGATGTTACTGATAGAGTAATATTTAAGTAAATAGAATAGTCAGAAGACTCGGGTCAAGATACAAATAAAAGGCTCTAAAGAGCGACAAATGTAAACTCGAAAGGCCTGATAAGAAAGGGATAACGAACCATGGATTTAAATTATCCACATACAGAAAACTGTTGTACTAACTTGGGCGACCAGAGCAAAAGAGAAACGGGTGCTCAACCATGTGGAAATAGTTAGAGTTGAAACTGACACTCTAATATCAAACAGAACATTACTAATGAACGTTAAAGTACACAAGAGACAAGCTAAACGCCATCTAGGAATTAAATGGAATATTACAGGAATCATGCTAACCACAAATGGGTAATACGTACAAGGTGTTCCATGAACGCCTAAATCAAAGCCTTGTCATAATTCGTATAGAGAGATCGTCACAAAACTCGTGTTGCGGCAAAATGACAATATTAATACCCACATGAAAACTTCAAAATAGATGATAGCCTTAGAAATGAGAATTATAGGATATGGGGAGTAAAACACACTATACGTTGCAATAATGGCCTAATAACGATTAGGGAATCAATTATACACCTTGAACGATAAGCTTTGTTTAGAATACAAAATATTAGCCCAGGTGGCGGCCGTTATCTAAACTATCACACATACTCGTGTTTAAGAGAAGTTTGACTTTTAGAAGTCCAACAATCGAAACGCATAATATGGATAAACGTTGTGTAAACACACAACAGAATTTGTAGTCATTGGATTAGACGAGTGACTAAAGCATGTGACTTACAAAACTTAACTCTACTTATAACCGAAAACTCTGGTGATTTAACTAATCACAAAAAAAGAAAAAGAAAAATCGGATAATTACGAAACGAACGATAAACCGTTAATAGACTAGTGATAGCTAGGAAATCGATAAAGGGTTTGAACGGGTCAAGTGAAGTCGTCACCACTTGGACCCAGAGAATGCATAAATATAACTAAACCCACGTTAGGCATGGGTGACGGCTTTGGGGAGTCTTTATAAGAATAAATTCGAAATGCACAACAATGCATTGAAATGATTCAAGCAGAATAGATAATTGAAAGTATGCACTAAGACACAAGGACTTAAGGATCTCAAAGATGCAAATGGATAGATGAAGATGTGCATGTAGGCCTTAGTGGCGTAAACAAAAATCTTTTTTTTTTTATATAACCATTGGTCGAGATGAAATAAAGCTCGGGATTAAACCATGAGGCGCGACCCATGGGAAATCATGACCAATAGGTATACATATACTGTTGATACTAGAGTATAGAACAATCTATGAAGGTGAATCCGATTATGTAAATCGTATGGTTAAACAAACCAAAATAGTATATATATATATATATATTCAGTTTCGAGGACGAACCCCTCTTTAAGGGGGGTGAAGTTGTAACGCCCCAAAATTCTATTAAACGCGGCTAACTATAATAATAATATGGGGCTTAAATCAAAGTCAAATGAATACTAGGTTCAAAAAGTTATATAATCAAAGGCATAACCATGAACACTTAAGGGACCATTTGTGTCATTAGGCCTAAGTGTCTTTAAGGGGGGTTATTATGAAAATTGGGGTGAGGATCGACATATCAGTAGATATGTCGCCCAACACACACCAAACACACACTTCTACACACACAAGCTCAATAATAACCAAATCAAGCCTAAACTCAAGCTAAATCAAAGGGTTTTCAAGTGCATTAACTCAAAAACGAATCCTCAAGGTAAGACAATCATCTGGGTACCTTCTATTTCATCTAATTTGGCGTATTATAGCTTATGTGATGATGGGCGAAATTCTAGGGTTTGAGTTTTGTTGAAATCATTGATGTAGAAAGGATTCCTAGTATAAGGGAACCTTGAGATGTGATCATTTTCAGTAAACAAGCATGCTAATGCAGCCCTAGACGATCAAACCCTCGAGGTTTTGATGTAAACATAAAGGATTTTGTAAAGTTATGTAAAACCTAAGACCATAGTGAAAATGCTTACACTTGAAAGCTTGAACTATGAAAATTTATAATTTTAATGTAAAACGAGTATGTCAAGAACCTTGTAATTGTATTGGGGTGAAACCTCATGGTATAATGATCAATAATCAAGGTTGTTAAAATGTCGCCTACCAAGTGTTTGATAAAAAGCCTCAATGAAACTCGATTTCATTCGGGCATAGATAAGCATTGATAAGCTTGATGAAAACTTGTGTGGTTAAATGAACGATGTCTAAGCGCATGTATTTAATCACCAATATGGTTTACACCTCTAGGTGCGAGTATAAAAGGCTTCGGAAGGTCAAGAGGTCCTGAATTGAAGTAAAGAGGAAGCGCGCATAAGGTAAGTCACTCGATGACTTAAATATTGTTAAATATCAATCTTATGCTCTTAGATATATGGGTTTGAACATCGTCACGAGAGCTTCACAATGTGGAGCTTGTATTATGATGCATCTTGATAGAAACAACCTTAGATGAAGGTTGGAAGCATGCTAGGTAAGTCGCTCCACGACTTCTAAATCTTCATGATAATTAATCTAGTACTGAATAGCCAAATTAAAACCGTGTAAACATGAGTTTCTCATTAATATTTTGTCTATAGTACAAAGAATGGAATACATGATAATCATAAGCGAGCTTAGTATAAGTCTAAAGCGAACTTAGATGTTGACGCCAAAGGTGTGGATTGATGCGCCTTAGGCGTTACCAAGGAAGTCTTATGGGGTTAGACCTTTGGTGTTTTGGTCGTTGAAAATAGAGGTGTTACGCCTATGTAAAGAAAAGAGGTTATCGCCTTAGTCAAGCCTTGGTGAAGGATGGATAGGATGACCCGTTTGAGGACATTGCTTACCTTGTTAGGCTTGGTAAATGGTTAGGAGTCACACGTTGTTACGCCGCGAATCAAGCTTCAAAAACTAACATTTTTGCAGCTTAATAATCGAGCTTGCGGCTGCACTTTTAAATCTTCTTGATGCAGGGCAATTATGGCTTGAAAATGTGTCTAAAACGCTGCACAAATGTGCAGCGAAAAGCTGTCAAAACAAGACTGAAACGCTACACAAATGTGCAGCGAAAAGCTGCCAAAATATGTCTAAAACGCTGCACAAACATGCAGCGAAAAGCTGTCAAAACAAGGCTGAAATGCTGTACAAACGTGCAGCGAAAAACTGCCAAAATTTGTCTAAAACGCTGCACAGACGTGCATCGAAAAGCTGTCAAAACAAGGCTGAAACGCTGCACAAATGTGCAGCGAAAAGCTTTTAAAATATGTCTAAAACGTTGCACAAATGTGCAGCAAAAAGCTGCCAAAACATGTCTAAAATGCTGCACAAATGTGCAGCGAAAAGCTGTTAAAAACAGGGCTGAAACACTTGGCAAGGGCAGGTGTTTGGGTTCGAGTTTCGAAGTTGTTTTGATCCGTTTCGCTTATAGATTTCTTTCGTACTCGATTCCTAATTAATAAATGAATCATTCTAACCATGTTCTTGGTGTTTTGATGTATCAAAACCTTAGGTATACAAACGGATTGACGGGAGGTGATCATGATCAATTCAAGAACCGAATGTGCTTAAAAGTTGAAGTCTTCCGCTAAACTCTTTTGATAATATCAAACGTATTCCCTGTGTGTCCAATCGAATTAGACTTCTATGTTGAAGTTAAAATGATTCAACGCTATTTTTGTGCAAACTTGACACTTAAACCAATGTTAAAAAACAATTGGGGATTACATGTGCTTAATGTAAAGTTGTAATGTAACTATTGTTCTAATCTTGTTTTTTTTTTTTAAAAAAAATAGTTATTCGTATTTAGACTCGTCTTAGTAGTACGGGGTCTTACAGAACTAATTGCTATATCTAAAATCATACTTGCTTACTTGTACAACAATTAGTTGACCACCAAACAACCTACTTAACGATTGGTAGAGGTCATCATGTCTTTCCAACAGTCGGGAGAGGCCCTACCACCTACTCAACGACTGGTGGAGACTATCGAACCTGCTCAACAATCGGTAGAGTCATAAAAGGACACAAAACCCTAATGTAAGGTAAATTGGTAATTACGGTCCGGAACGTAATCATGAATTTACAGGTACGTTAAGGTAGTGAGGAATTTTATCAAGGTTTTCGGTAGTCGACCAATTGTAAACCTGGTGTTTTTCTTTTAACTTCGGGACGAAGTTCCTAAAAGTAGGGGAGACTGTAACATTTCGCGTTAATAATAGTACGTTACATATAATCTGGATATAAAAACGACAAGTTTTATTAATATTGTTTGCACTTAATTATTTTTGTGGCATTTTGAAACCCTAATTATTCATAATATATATATATCAAATATAAATTAAAAATAATTGTTAAAAATTATTTGCTGAGGCCGGGGTTCGAACCCGAGTCCTCAGCCGGTTCAACCATGCACACCCACACAACCAACTGCTCTAGCCTTATTACTTGTTTCAATCCGGACAAAATATAAATATAACCCGATCCCGAAACATCTCAGTTGACTTGGAAAGTCAACTGAGAATCAAAGACTTACCATAATCACCATCTTTGACTCGTGATTGTGCTGGAATTGACACACAACGTGATATCCGGCCTATTATGACTCATACCTTCGTCAATTATCATTCAATTGTTGCTATAATTAACCCACGACGCGTCAACATTTAACACGAAGTCAACAATTACCAATTCAATGATTCAGACGATAGCACTATAAATTGAACCTTCCTGAACCTTCACAACTCGCCATTCTCTCTTTCTCAATCCCAAATTTCTCATAATTATCCTCTGTTCTTGGGATTCTACTCGTATTTTGACTTCGGGTCTTGACTAATCGTTCATAATCAATTCAGTACTGTAAGTCTAATTTTATTTGTGGGTTTCATTGATCGGCCTACACACAACGTTTACCCCATGATTAATTGGGTTAACGTTGTGTGATTTAATCAATTGCAAATTCTAGGGTTCGAAGGCTTATAATTGGGGAATAACATGATTTCTGTTATGATATTTATTTTTAATAAAACAAGATTCAACACAACCACTGGTCTGGACCAAGTGGTTGTGTCTGGTGCCACCCACCTAAGCCACGCGGGTTCGAGTCCCGGCTGTGGCACATTCTTTTGCCTTATTTCTTTTTTTTTTCAAACAAATCAAATAAATTATATATAATACTTATAATTTTATAAATTCGTTTTAAATTATTAAAACTCTTTTATTAATTCTACAAAAATTATTTTAAGAAAATCTGATGAAAAAGTTTCACTCACAATTTTTAATTTTCAAAAATTTATTTATTTAATATATATAATAGTTAAATCAAGTTTATTCTATTATATTTATAAAATTCCATTAAAATATCAAAACAAATTTATAAATTTCCACAAAAATTATTCTGAGTTTATATAATGATAAACTTTTCTGAAATGATTTTTATTTCAGAAAAAATTATTTATTTAATATTTTTAATCAATTTTTGTTAGTTTTAATCATAATTAAATCATAATAAATCCAATTTTTAATATTTTTGCACCAAAATTTTATACAAATTATCTCTGATTATTTAGAACAGAAATATAAATTTTAAACTAATAATTCTTTAATTTTAGGATTTTCAAATATTAAAGCTAAATTTTGATTATTTGTTATAAATAGAATTAATATTCTATTTTAAAGAAAATAATTTTGTAAAAATTATTTTCATACTTTAAACACATTATTGTGACCATCTTAAATTTAAATTTTATAAAAAGACTTTCATTTATTTAATTATCAAATTTCTCTTATTTATTAAAACATTTTATTATTAATCAAACAAGCATTTATCCCCAAATCAAAGCCCTAGACCATATACATTTGTAGAATAGATAGACTTAGACATATTTATTACCTTATTATAGGGTGATACGTGACACATTTGGGCAACACCACTATTCAATTTTTCAACAGATATAACATTTTGCTAAGGTGAGTTTTACATAGCCCCTTTTTCTATTTATCACCAATTTTTGGGGTGAAACATGTTACAACATCATTTATGCAATTCAATCATCAATGTGTCTATGTGTTTTTCTATGTTGCATATTGTCTTGAACATGACTAGGGTAAGCACAATTCTAGCATAAACATTGATCAACCGACGGTATACATTGATAGATCTATTGGACTGACAATCCCACCCGGATACGTGCCTCCTACAAAGGTAGCGTGGGTGTTTGTTACTGCAATATAAACGAGTGAACCATGAGCGTATGGGATGTACCACAATACAACAGTCACAAGGGTTGATTATGCACTCGATTTACTTCTAGTATGTTTTCACATATGGACTAGATTGCCATGACACATGAATTGCACAACAATTTTATTCGATTATCAAAACCTATGTAATTCTCACCAACTTTTGTTGACCTAAAATATTTTCAACTTAACATGTTTCAGGTTCTACTTGCTTGAAGATTTGAATTAATGCTTGAAGATGTGTGCATAGTTTTATTCAATTTGATGTACGAATTCTTGTAGAACAATTGTATGTAATTTATCTAAATCATATAATGAAATTTATTATTTACCATGAGCTACTGAACAATCATCAATACGTGACATCCCGATGTTTCCGCCATCGGTTGGGGTGTTACAGATTGGTATCAGAGCCATGGTTATAGGGAATTAGGTTATTAGAAAAATAATCTAGTCTATAACCATAGGATTTAACCAGTACTTGCTTCTTTTACTTGCTATTCTCCCTCCTACTTCTTATCCCTACTTTCATCCTTACAAGAAGGCTGCTCTCCATCACTGGAACTACCCTTAGACTAATAGGACAAAATCCTCAGGTTTAACCTGAACCCCCCTTGAGATCTCGTCGAAGTTCTAGATTTTAATAACGAACACGTGCAATCTGGAAGGGTGAACGCCTGTATTCTGAGTCTTCTGTCTAGGCTGGCATTGCGCATATATCCCAATCAGACGAGGGACCCGGATGCCTACCTGGGAATTCTCGGGATGAGTGTTCACTTATAGGCTAAAGCATGTCTTCATATGTTATTAGAATCTAGAATCTTTGATAAGTCAACGTTTTCGTTTATTCGTTTTAATTAATGAATAAATGATTACATTCCTTATATAACCTCATTCATTTCATTGTGTGTCTTACAGATCATGCCTCCACGTCGCAGCGCTCGTCTTAACAGTGGTGACAATCACGATGAAGGGAGTAGCAATCACAACCATAACCATGATACTAACCACAACAACAACAACAACAACAATGGTGTCGGTGCCCAACTGGCTGCGATCATTTCTCAACAAATGGCGCAACAAATCGCGACTCTGGTTCCCAACTTACTAGCTCAAGTCATCCAGTTGAACGGCAACGGCAATGGGAATGGAAATGGAAACCACAATGGGAATGGGAATGGTCTTCCAGCCTGTACCCTTAAACACTTTAATTCTTGTAATCCCCCAAAGTTTAGAGGCTCCCATTAGAAAGTGCTTATAGTCATCGTTCAATTGATAGAATGCACACCCTTCGTGATAATCTTCGCCTTCTTTAGAAAGGTTCTTCATCTGTTGCGGAATTTGGGCGCAAGTTCACGTCCCTTTGCGATCAATTAGCCGCCATTGGCCACCCTGTCAGCGAGAGCGACAAGTGCCATTGGTTTCTATGTGGTCTTGGCTCGTCCTACGAGAATTTCTCTACCACCCATCGTGCTCTTGGCACATCTTCATTCCGTGACTTATTGGCTAAAACAGAAAATCAAGAAACCTTTGTACAAGGGTTACATGGTCATTCGGCCCCTATTGTTGCCTTCACGGCCAACTTCACAAAATCTGGTAACAATTCTCGCTCTTTTTCTGCTTCAAATTCATCTAACCGTGGTCGCGGTCGTGGTCGTAACGCAGGTCGCGGCCGTAATCGAAGACCTCCTCATTGTCAGTTATGCAGCACTGATGGACATTATGCCAATACCTGTCCAAGTCTTGCCACTTTCGCCAAAAACGCCCCACCCTTAGATGCAAATCTTGCACAGGCTTTCCATGCTCAGTGCCATGTCACTGATGAGGATCACCCTGACTGGACCGGCGATACAGGTGCGTCAGCTCACATGACTCCTTTTCAAAAGGATCTTGATGTCACTTTTGGTACCCCAAAAAATGAATATGTTCGGTTTGGTGATGGTAATACATTGCCTGTTACGAACATTGGTACCAAAACCCTTTCAAAAAATATCACCCTTAAAAATGTTCTCGTTGTTCCTCATCTTACTAAACGTCTCCTATCGGTTAGTAAGCTTACCCATGATTCCCCCGTAGATGTCCTTTTTTCTAACCATTTCTTTCACATTCAGGATCGACGCTCAAAGGATATCCTGGCAAAGGGCACATGTGAAGATGGACTCTACATCCTTCGTGAAGGGAATCATGCTTTCATAGCCTCGTACTCGGATCACCATCTCAAGGCATCTTTTGAAAAGTGGCATGGTCGACTTGGCCATGTGTCTTTTGATGTTATTTCTAGTTTGCATAGACATGGTTGTTTATTTGTTACCTCTCTTTTACCTAAACCTGGTGTTTGTTCTTCATGCCAATTATCTAAATCTCATCGCTTGCCTTTTACTTTTAACCATAGTCGTTCATTGCATGCTCTAGATTTAATACACTGTGATCTATGGGTCCTGCACCTGTTACATCAACAAATGGTTATCGTTACTATGTTATCTTTATTAATGACCATTCGCGCTTTACTTGGTTTTATCCACTTAAGCAAAAATCTGAATTTTTTGATGCATTGTTGATCTTTGTACCTTTTGTTCAAAATCAACTATCTTGCAAAATTAAAATATTTCAGAGTGATGGTGGAACTGAATTTACTAATAACCGTGTGCAAAAGTTTTTCCATGAACAAGGAATTGATCATCGTCTTTCTTGTCCCCACACTCCTGAACAGAATGGGCGTGCCGAACGTAAACACAGACACATAACCGAGACTAGCCTTGCCATGCTTTTTAACTCGCATGCTCCTGCCACGTTATGGACTGATGCTTTTGCCTCCGCCACATTTATCATAAATCGCCTCCCCTCATCCATTCTAAAATCTAAATCACCTTATGAAATTTTATATGGTTGCACGCCCACATACTCCAATCTTAGAATGTTTGGTTGCCGTGTTTTCCCATATTTGCGGGATTATGCCAAACACAAATTATCCCTCGTAGTGCGGAGTGCATTTTTATTGGCTATGATGCAAAATATAAAGGCTATAAATGCTTGGACCCACGCACTCATCGTGTTTATGTTACTCGGCATGCTCAGTTTGATGAGGAAAATTTTCCGTTTAGTAATCATGTGTCACCTGTTGATAAAGCTACCTTGGTTTTCTCAAATTTCGATGAGTCCTTACCAACACCATCTATACCGAATCCGCCCCCTATTATTTCCACCACTCCCAACAATACCTCTCCCACTTATGACTCGTGTCCAGCTCCCTGCACCCTCTGTTCTCCTCACATATCTACCCAAAACCCCTCCAATGCTACTCATACTCAAACTCCACCACCTACACCTGAGCCCAACACTACATCGGCCCATACTTCCGCCCCTCAGCCCACATCTCCATCCCCTTCCCCAACCGGCCCATCCTCTGACCCATCCTATACTCCCGGCCCAGCTCCCACCACTTCCGCTCCAGCCCAACACCATCCTCAGCCCAATACCTTACAACAGCCGAATCCACCAGCCCACACCCATTCTGCTCACCCACCTGCTACAGGATCCTCTTCTGAGCCGGTACCAACACATCCTATGAGGACTCGATCGAAAAACGGAATCTACAAACCAAAATATTATGCTAATCTTTCTCTGATTTCAGGTCCATTACATCATGCTTTACTTGCAGCTCAGGATCCTCGTGGTTATAAGTCTGCTGCCAAGCATTCCAAATGGGTACATGCTGTGGAAGAAGAACTGCAAGCTTTACGTCTCAACAACACTTGGGTTCTTGTTCCACGACCCTCGAATGCAAATATTGTTGGTTCAAAATGGATTTTTAGAACCAAGTTCAAGGCAGATGGATCGGTTGACAGGTACAAGGCTCGTTTAGTTTCACAGGGCTTCACCCAAGTCCCTGGCCTTGATTTTTCGCATACATTCAGCCCTGTTGTCGAAGCCTCTACTGTTCGAGTTGTTCTTGCATTAGCAACTATTTATGGCTGGAAACTACGCCAGTTAGATGTCCGAAATGCTTTTCTCAATGGTGATCTCACCGAGACAGTTTACATGGAGCAACTTACGGGTTTTGTGGACACCCGCTTTCCCAACCATGTTTGCAAATTGAAAAAGGCTCTTTATGGTCACAAGCAGGCTCCACGAGCCTGGTTTCAGCGTCTCATCAATTTTTTGACCTCAAATGGTTTTGCGTGTAGCAAGGCTGACACATCTCTCTTTATCTTCAAGAATGGGCTCGCTATTGTTTATCTTCTGGTATATGTCGATGATATTATTATTACCGGCAGTGATCCATCTCTCATTTAGTCTTTTGTTACACGTCTCAACAAAGAGTTCTCTGTTAAAGATTTGGGAAATCTTGGTTATTTTTTGGGTCTTGAGGTGATACATCAGGATAATGGTCTCTTCTTGAGTCAGGCAGTAACCTAACGCCGGAATCCTTTGTGGGGAGCAAACCGCATAAGGATCTTTAGGCATCAATATGACTTTTAAGCGAAGGAATGGAGGAAGGAACAAGCATGGCCGTGGTCATGTTAAGTTTATTCGTTGCTCTAACTGCGGAAAGTGTTGCCCTAAGGACAAGGCTATCGAGAGATTGAGTCTTCATATTATCACAGTAGCTTTTATGTATGACATTTTTTTTTGAAAAAAATTTTTTACACCAAATTAACGATCGCTTTATTAACTTTCCAATTAGCACCATAGTGCTATACAAAAAATGAAAAAAATGTTTTTTAGTGAGCTTTTGTTCATGCAGAAAAAAAACACATGTGTTTAGGTGATTTATTAATCATATATAGGCAACTACTAATCGTGTTATAATAGTATATATGTTTTTAAACCTACTATTACATATATGAATTGCCCATGTTCATGAGCTATAACGATATACTTAGTATTAAAAGAGTTTGAGATTTTTTAATCTGCTAGAAGCGCAGTATGGGAGCCCTTTTCGTAGTATAAATATTAGAACAAATTTCTTTAGCATTAAAAGTGGTTAAGACTGTTTACTTATTTTATCCTTTTTTTTTATTAAGTAATATTAGATTTTTTAACCCCGGGACACTCCCGGGGTAATCAGCTAGTGTATGTATATCTATATGTTTTTTTAAACACATCTTTAAACATTTAAACTTGGGCCTATTAAACACATCTTTTAAATTATAAAATAACTCAAATACTAGTAACACATAACAAGTTTAAAAGCCCATTACTCATTTAATTTAACTAAATAAAAAAAAACAAAAAAAAAATAGAAGAAACTTGCGACACACAGAAGCAAACAAAAATTTCCCCCAACCTAATTCAAAAGCTTTGGGCTAAAAAGAATGTTAAAGTTCAGCCTCGCTTACTTATTCGCTTAATACGGTATGTCATTAACTCATTGTAATACTTTAATCGTTATTTAAAAAAATAGTTTACATTATTTATTTCGTCAAGGCTTAAGGGTAAGAGGCACATTTTTGTGGCTTGGCCCAAACACCTAAATTCTCAGGGACGGCCCTGATAACTTATATCAAAATGTTAAAAGAAAAAAAAAGTTACTGACAATGTTGTAGTAGTAAAAGTTACTTCTCAAATTTTAAACGAGCGTAGAGTTTTAAATTTATTAATTATAGAGTTCTTTAAGTCTCTTTTTTGTTCTAACAAAAGGCATAAAGGTGGCAAATAAGGACAAGGTTGGTCGTGATATTGGAGATCTCATCATTCACCGTTTTCTTCTATTTTACACAAGCATATAAATAATTTTATATTTCGGAAATTATTTGGAAATAATCGTTTAAATGATCTAATAGTAATTTTATAACTTCATCAATAAAATGATTTACAATACAATGCTAGGTCCATTCTCTACCATCATACAAGTCTACCTCACGAGTCTAAAGGCTAACATTAACAATACGACCGAATATAATCTCTAGTGAATATCAAAAGCTACCCACTTGTCGGTCATCAAACATTTAAATTACATATTTTTAGTGTACCTACCTCACAATATATATATATATATATATATATATATATATATATATATATATATATATTATGTTTATTTCCAAATATTATATGCATGCATCATGAGTTTACATCATAACATCAACTTAAGCCAAGAACCCACATGATTAGTTATCAACACTATTAGAAATAATAGATAATTAAATCATTACAAGTTACAACATACCTTAAACGGTTTATCTGGTACACCATTCTAGACCGATAAGCAAAATGCATATGAAACTATGGAAGCCAATCCACGAATGACATATCACCAACTAGACAAGCGTATCTTTAGTGTTCATGATGGTCTTCATATCGCATTGGTTTTGTCTTGCTTTGGACAAAGAATTTATTAGAAATGTATACGTTGTGTACCGTATCTATACTCCATATGCTTGATGTAACTTTGTACGCTTTGAATGAGGTTTAGTGCTCAAGGGTATTAAGTTCCGTAATTCTAATTCAAGAATGATTTTGTTTATTTGAATACCAACTATAGTATGGTGATAACGTAGGATAGATAATGATGATTTAGGACGAACAGATTAAGTAAATTAGAAAGATAAAACTTAATTAGAATAACCCTCCGATCCGATCGACTAATAAAACTCACCAGACCGAACCGATTGAGAACCAGAATGACCGATCCGATGTTAGGCAAAGTAAACCCAGGCTACGGACGGTCCGATAAAGAAGAAAGTAAAGACACAATGGACAAAAGGGATAAACCAAGGATTGGACCATCGGATAAAACCAAGACGGCCATTACCCTTCGGACAATATCCGGAATCAAATAAAATAGTATTTCTGTCATACCTTGTCAGCGGCTACAGTGACGTCCGTCACTATTCACGCCGACCAAATCATTACTCGTAATTAATGCAAGCCCCTGACCAAGGCTATAAATACCCGGTGGTTGGCCACATTTAAGACACATTAACTCCCATCGGAAGCTGCTCTGCGTCCGATCCACTCTCCTAATCCTTAAGCCCTACTTCACGACTTCAACATTTTGGCGCCCACCGTGGGGCCGAAGCTAATCCACTCGAGGATACTTTTTCCCCACATCGTATGTCGTCATCCGACCCGCTACTACCGGGTAACGTTACCCCTTCCTCCGGGGGTAATGTTACCGCACCGATCACCAGTAACGTCACCCCAAGTACCGATATAACCGTATCGCTCGAACTGGTACGATCCAAATTCTTACAGATACGACAACTCATGAACGATTATGTAAGGGAGAAGAGAGCGAAGGGTTTAGCACTGCGATTGTCTTTTGATGAAGACGAAGTCACTCCCAGTATCGGTATCCCTCCTCCGCAGAACCAAAGTCAGGGACCAGCTGAAACTCTTATGACGCCCGCATCGTGGTTGACGAACATGGTGCATCGGAATGCTCGAACGTTTAGTACCGGTCAAACCACCGCTGTGGCCCCTACGACTCACATACCTGCACCAATCGTCCGAGCCGAGGGGCTAGGCGAGGACAGGGAAAACGATCTGAGTAGACCGTATCGACCTCCGGAGGGATCTAAGTTCACCTCCCAGATAGCAGACTTCGTTCCTCCAGTACGTATCAAGATGCCATCTAATGTCAGAGTATATGACGGAACGGCAGACCTGGAGGACCACATCCTATTGTTTGATAGTGTGGCACGTATGGAGGGGTGGCCGATGCCCACTTGGTGCCATATGTTCGTACAAACTTTGTCCGGCGTGGCCCAGGTGTGGTTCAATGGTATTCCCCCAAGGAGTTTGGACAACTTCCACGACCTGAAAGTAAGATTTTTAGAACACTTCCGACAACAGAGGAAACATATGAAAGACCCCGTCGAGTTGCATAACATCAAACAGAGAGAGGGGAAAACCTAAAGGATTTCGTGGCTCGTTACAAGGAAGAATCCTTGCAGGTAAAGGATGCAGATGAAAGGATGAGGATATCGGGTTTCCTGCATGGCTTGCGAACGAAGCAGCTGGTGGAGAGCCTAAATGCGCGAGTTCCGGTTACAATGGAAGAAGCCAAAGAGAGAACAGAAGCCTTCGTAAGGGGGAAGGAAGCCGTCCAAGCCATAAACTTCAAAAAAAGGGATGATTACCCTCAAAGGGGGACGTACCAAAAGAAAGACCAGTTTAGTCAAAGGCGTTTCCCCAGGGAAGATAAGGGTGCAGCGAATGATAAAAGAGGACGAGATAATCATCCTAGGAGTTCAGAAAAGGGCGACAGAAGGGAATTTGTTTATACGGAGCTGACGAAAACTCCACAGGAAATTTTAGCAACCGAAACAAACGTAAAGTTCAAGCCCCCGTATCCCCTCTAGAAGACTGCCAAACAACAAAGTTCTAAATAGTACTGTGAGTTCCACGAAGATAAAGGCCATGACACTAATGAGTGTTTCCAGCTCAAGAAGCAGATCGAAGAGGCCGTACAATCTGGGCAGCTCGACCACTTAATCAAAGATATCCGAAATAGGAAACGGAAGAAGGATGGAAGAAGTGATAAGCAGGTACTCATGGTCCGACCGACGGTGGCACTGAAGCGGCCAAGAGTGGTTTTTGAAGAAAGGGGTGGTTCCATGCATTGGAGTGAACTCCCCATCAGTTTTCCGTCCATCAAGCCCCATGAGGCGAAGGAGGACCCTCTCATCATACAAGTCACCGTAGGCGATCAGCTGGTCCACCGAGTTTACTTGGATGAAGAGGCAGCCTCCGATATAATGTATGAGCACTGCTTTGAACAACTCCCTCCCCATGTCCAGGCTAGACTGGTTCCGGTATCGTACCCCTTGGTAGGTTTTTCCGGGGAACATGTCTCGCCAAGGGGGCAAATACAACTCTTTGTGGGGATCGGAGAAGAGCCTGAGAGAAGAGTGGAGGCTCTGAATTTCATCGTTGTGGCTGCGTACACCCCCCATAACATGTTAATCGGAAGACCAGGGATTCGGAATTTTGGCATGGTAACATCAAGTAAGCACGGCCTGATAAAGTTCCCGACTCTGAGAGGGATTGCCAACCCTTGTTCAATGCCCCGAAATCGGATACTCGGGTATGGGGACAAGCCAGAAAAATGGTATCTCAACCACGGTCATCCTGACAAGGCCATTACCGTTGGACGAACCTTGAGTCGGAACTGCAAGGAAAGCCTGTACAGATACCTCGTGCGCAATTCGGACGTGTTCGCATGGACACCCGACGATATGACAGGGATACCTCGATACATCGTCGAGCATCACTTAAACGTATATCCTAATTGCAAACCGGTGGTACAGAAGAAGAGATCGCTAGCCCCGGATAGAAGCGAGGTAGTCCGAGAGGAAGTACGAGAACTAGAGAAAGCCGGGATCATGAAGCCGGTCCAGTATCCGTCCTGGGTATCTAACCTGGTGATGGTAGAGAAGGCCAACGGGTCGTGGAGAATGTGTATAGATTTTAGGGAGTTGAATAAGGCATGTCCTAAAGATCATTATCCGCTGCCTGAGATAGACTCGAAAGTGGAATCGGTGGCCAGTTTCCGATTCAAATGCTTTTTAGACGCGTACAAGGGGTACCATCAGATACAGATGGCAAGGGGCGACGAAGAAAAGACTGCGTTCTACACAAATCAAGGCTTATTTTGTTACCGGAAAATGTCGTTCGGCCTGAAAAATGCAGGAGCCATGTATCAGCAGCTGATAGACAAGTTGTTTCAAGAGCAAATCGGAAGAAACATGGAGGCTTACGTGGACGACCTGGTAATAAAAAGTCAAGACGAAGAACAGCTGCTGCTAGACATAGCCGAAACGTTCAATAACTTGAGAAGAGTAAACATGAAGTTAAACCCAGAGAAGTGTTTCTTCGGAATGGAAGAAGGTAAGTTCTTGGGACACATTGTTTCTAAAAAGTCCATACGGGCCAACCCAGAAAAGATCCGGGCGATACAAGAGATGCGGTCTCCTCAAACACTAAAGGAACTCCAAAGCTTGAACGAAAGGTTGGGAGCTCTTAATAGGTTCCTATCAAAGCTAGCAGAAAAGTCGCTCCCATTTTTTAAAGTCCTCAAGAATCATACTAAGCAAGCAGGCCTTGGTTGGACCGATAAAGCAGAATCGGACTTTTAGCAAATGAAGCACCATATTGGCAACTTGCCTTCTCTGGTGGTACCTAAAACCGGGGAAACTCTGTTTGTATATTTGGTCGTCTGGCCCGAAACTGTTAGTAGCGTTTTATGTGCTAACCGAACAAATGGTTTTATGCCAATTTTCTTTGTCAGCCGGTGTCTGCGAGATGCGGAGGTCCGATACTCCCCCATTAAAAAGTTGGCACTAGCGTTGACCCATACAACCCGACGATTACGAAGATACTTCCAAGCCCACCACATAGTAGTATTACCAACTCCGTACTAAGGGAAGTCCTAAGCCGACCAGAAGTGGCCAGGAGGCTTACCAAGTGGGCCGTTGAGCTGGGTACTTTCGGCATAGAATTCAAACCGCGGTTAGCCATTAAAGGGCAGGTATTGGCAGACTTTCTAGTAGAGAATGCAAACCACCAGGAAGACTTGATGCTCGTTGATACCGTACAAGACCAACTGGAAAGTTCAGGAACCCGGGAAGGCTGGTGCCTATATACGGATGGGGCATCCATCCGAGAAGGGGCAGGAGCCGGGCTCATCTTGGTTGATCCTTACGGTATTGAAACGGCGTATGCCCTCCGTTTTAATTTCAAATGTACAAATAATGTGGCCGAGTATGAAGCATTATTAGCAGGGCTCCGGATAGCCATCCAAATGGGATTAAGGGACCTAACGGCGTTTGTTGATTCACAACTGGTGGCAAGCCAGGTTAATAACGAGTTTGAGGCACGAGACGTGGTCATGAAAAAGTACTTGAAGGCTGTAAAAGAGATGACAGTACTGTTCGACACATGCAAGATAATTAAAATCCCTCAGAGCAGGAACAAAGGGGCTGACGCCATTAGTAAGATGGCTTCTGTGGCATTTTCCCACCTGACAAAGATGATAACTGTGGAACAGCTGAACGAAGCTTCCATCGGGGGGCCATCGGCATCGGCCATAATGGATGTGCGACGGGAGACTGACTGGAGGGAACCGATAATTAACATTTTTGAAAGGAAAGGTGGAAGGTCACGAAGAGCAGGACATTCAGAGGAGCAAGTCGTACGAATTTTACAAGGGGGTATTGTTCAAAAAGGGATTTCTGTCACCCTCCTATCGGTGTGTTTCGAACGAAGAAGGAATTAAAGTGTTGGAAGAAATACATGAAGGGCTGTGCGGGGCACACATTGGAGCAAGGTCGTTAATAACACGCGCTGCCAACCTGGGATACTACTGGCCTACGATGAGGCGGGATAGTGAGGAGCTGACCAGGAAATGTGAGTCATGCCAAATTCTTGCTCCGGTGCCTCGATCGCCCAAACATGGCATGGTCCCAATCACCTCCCCATGGCCTTTCTATCAGTGGGGCATGGATCTGTTGGGGCCTTTTCCTATGGCAAAGGGAGGAATGAAGTTCCTGGTAGTAGCAGTAGATTACTTCACCAAGTGGGTGGAAGCAAAACTGATCGGTAAAATAACGAGCAACCAGATAACAAATTTTGTATGGGAGAATCTTGTTTGCCGGTTCGGCCTGCCCGGGAAGCTGATCACTGATAATGGGACGCAATTTGCAGATAAGAAATTCGGAGCTTGGTGCAAATGCCTAGGAATTCAACAAGTATTCGCATCTGTAGCACACCCTCAAGCTAATGGGCAGGTGGAGCGAATGAATCGGAGTATCCTCACCGGGCTGAAGGCAAGGCTGGGAAGACAGGGAAAGAACTGGTTGGCCGAACTGCCTTGTGTCCTCTGGGCCCTCCGAACTACCGAAAAAACAAGCACGGGGCGGACGCCTTTCAGCCTTGTTTTCGTGTAACATTTTGAAAATTTTTTTTATAAAATTTCCGCATTTATTCATTCAAATCCCATTCACATTTATCTTATAACATTATTACTTTCCATTCCTATAAATTTTAGACGTGTCAAAGTTATTATTATTTTTTTTAACACAAACCTTGCTCGATGAAACTAAATATTTGAACCCTCTTTATTATTATTATATATTTTATAATAATAATAACAATAATAATAATAATAATAATAATAATTGTAATAATAATCAGATTTAGTTTTTTTTTCAAAACAAAACACTTTTTATAAATCTAAACATAACCCAAACCAAAGCCTACTCCCTTAGCCCAAATCAATTCCTTTAAAACTTGACCCACAATAATTCCAGCCCAAACCCACCAAACATGGCCCAATGCTCTTTCCTCTTCCCTGCTCCAAATCGTGACACAAGAACACAAAACCACCAAAACCATTGACTTTGACCACTTGATTGATCTATGTTTGGCAACCTTTATATAAATTGATTCATTTTTTATGCAAAACACTCGTTTGCGTCCATGAAGACGCGTCACCAGCTCATCGATTGCATAATTTCAGAGCCGAATTACGCGGCTTTGACCAAGCATTAATCAGGAGTCAAAACCTTCCAAAAATGCAGCGTCTTATAAATTAAAACCATGGCCACGAACTGAATGCACCGAATTACATGTCCCATACCTCAAGAATCATACACAAACCCCCCTGTTTTGGTGAATCAAACTACCTTTGACTTCCGGTTTGACTCCTTGAATCTTGAAGCTTCGCAAATCGTACGTTAAATCTTCTCAGGTATACGCGTTTGTCAATCTACACTCGTCAATAGCCCCATATTCGTCTGGCTTAAGCATGTCGAATTGAGGGTGAAGTGACACCTAGGGTTTCTTTTCTTTTTTTATATAGTTTGGGGAAGATGACATGAACTGGTCTTGTATAAAAAGTTTACGAACTGAATTAAAACACCAACAGCACTGTGGTGTGGATGGTATTCTGTTATGATTACACCCGCTTGGTCTGGGGTTTGAAACCCAGCAACATCAAAAATTTTTTTTTTTATATATAAGCAAATCTTTGTGTCAATCAAACAGATGATATAATGGTTTAAATCTGAAATATACTTGTTCTCAGGGTGTGGCTCAGTTGGTGAGCCACACTTGTGATAAGGCTTGGACCGGCCCAGACCCGGGTTCGATCCCCACCAACAACAACCTTTTCTTTTAAAACCCTATTCTTTATATTTTTGTTATTTACTTTTAAAAATGGTTTTAAAATACAAAATCTATTTTATAAATTCTATAAAAATTATCTTAAGATATCCTAATAATAAAGTTTATCATAAAAATTTTAGTTTTTCAAAAATCATTTATTTATTATATATAATAAATATTACAAATTTATTCAATTATAATTATAAAATTCTTTAAAAATATCAAAACGACTTTATAAAATTCCACAAAAATTATCCTAAGCTTATAAAACAATAAATATTCCAGAAATGATTTTTATTTCTGAAAAATCATTTATTTAATATTTTTTTAATCGATTTTTGTTATTTTAATCATAAATAAATCATAATAAATTCATTTTTCATTATTTTTACATCAAAATTTCACATAAATTATTATAAATCATTTAGAACAGAAATACAAATTTTAATTTAAAAATTCCTTAATTTTAATATTTTTAGATATTAAGGTTATATTTTGACAAAATAGAAATAAATAGACTAAATATTCTATTTTTAAGAAAATAATTTTATAAAAATTATTTTCATACTCAAAACCTTATAATGTGATCATTCCTAATCAAAAAACCTAAAAAAAGACTTTCGTTTATTTATTTATCGAATTTCCTTTATTTATTAAACAAAATTAATAATCAAACGAATACCTATCCCCAAATTCGAAACCCTAGAAAATATTTGTAGACTAGAAAGACTTAGACATATTTATTACCTTTATTATAGGGTAATACTTGGCATCGTTGGGCTACACTTATTCTATTTTCACGAGACATAACATGTTGCTAAGGTGAGTTTACATAGCCCCTTTTTCTATTTTACATTTTGGGGTGAAACATGTTTAAACATTTTATATACTATCATTTACTCATTCTTACATTGTTGAAACTTGTGATTCAATTACACTATCATGTACTCATTATATCATTTGACTGTAACAAAAAGACACAGTACAATCATTAACATTGATCAAGCCGCCTGTTTAGATTATAGCGTTATAGGTCTGACAAACCCATCCCCCCGCATAAATTCAGGGATGATCGAAAGCAGTAACAACATTTAACTAACTTACGAGTTAGGTCTCAGTCGACACAAGGTTTGATTGTACAAAGACACATTGTTACATGTCGGACTCATACTCTATCATTATACAACTGTGATTGTTGTACAAACTATTATTATCTATCATATTCAAAAACCTATGTAATTCTCACCAACTTTTGTTGACCCAAAATATTTTCAAACTTAACATGTTTCAGGTTATAGCTTGCTTGAAGATTAGAGTTAATGCATGAAGATGTGAAATTAGTATTTTTCATGTTGATGTACAAATTCTTGTAGAACTATTGTATGTAATGTATTTAATTCAATTATTGAAATTTATTATTTACCATGAGCTACTAAACAATCATCCATACGTGACATCCCGATGTTTCCGCCATCAGTTGGGGTGTTACATTTCGGATCAGAGGCGGTCATACCGGCCGAAGTTGGTTTACCCACCATGAGAGTACTCAGCATAGAAGATCAGTCGAATGAAGAAGCCCTGGCAATCAACATGGACAACCTAGAAGAGTACCGTATGAACGCGGCCGTACAATAAGCAAAATATAAGCAGCAGATGAAAAAGTATTACGACGCAAGGGTAAAGGAAATGACTCTCCGTCCGGGAGATTTGGTGTTAAGAAGTAATGAGGCTAGCAGGAAGGAGGACACTGGAAAATTAGGACCGAATTGGGAAGGGCCCTATTCGATGGTGGAGGTCCACGAGAAAGGCTCTTGCAAGCTGGCAACTATGGAAGGGAAGGCCGTTCTGAGGAACTGGAACTTGGCACAGCTGAAAAGGTATTTTCTATAAACTAATATGTACTAAATAATGACTGTCATTCTGTAAGGACCCGTACGGGCCGAGAATTGATCTTAATGAATATGAATGACTCTTTTGAAAAGTCAATGTTAATAGGTACGGCGCCTCATAAAAGCCGAAGGAATGAATCTAACTATTCCTAAGAGGGTCAGCTCCTTCGAACCTAGCTGGTCGAGATCATCGCTCGACAAAAGGGACCAGCCCCTTAGATTAGCCCCGGGTCTACAAAGAGGTCCGATTACCACACGTTGCAGTACAACAATAAAAAAAAAAGCAAACTACTTATCCGATCACTTAACGGATTGGGCAAAATATTAAAAGTGTGATTACAACCATATCGAAACAAGTGTTAATGTAGCAATTACAACCATATCAAATTAGGAAAAGATTAAGCGGCAGGAAGGACTCCGGACGGAGCTGATTCGTCCACATCCTTGAAAGTCTTACCCTTCATTGTCTTGAAACCTTCGATAAAGTCATAAGACGTAGCATCCCAAGCTTTGGCACCATCCCCGTACAGCTCGTTGGCCTTAACATCATATCCTTCCACCGCTTCAATCTTCAAACTAGACGCACCGGCTTTAAAACCAGCAACCAGGCCATTGTGATAAGCAGAATTGTACAATAAGGACTCCACCTCCCCGAGCGGTTGCAGGAATTCAACCGAATTTAGCAGCTTTGACACAGTGCCCGGGATCCCCTCAACAATTACACGGTCCCAGTCCTCCTCAACCTCTCGGAGAGATGATCGAAGCCCATCGATCACCTCGTCACCAGCTTCCAAAGCTTTGTCGTAATTAGCTTTGCATACGGACCACGATTTCTTCTCCTCCTCAGCTGTTTTCACTTTATCCTAATAAAAAAAGAGAGAAAACAACGCATATGTAAAAAAGGCAAGAGGATAAACTGATGAAAAGCATATGAACAACGGTGTACCTGAAGTTCGGAAACGGAACGGGAAAAAACAAGATTTTTCTCTTCCGAGCGTTGAAGTTTTTCCTTCAGCTCATTCACTTCTTTCTCCCGGGAAGACACGTCAGTGCGAAGAAGACCTACCTCTTTCTTATGCTCCACTTTCATTTCACCCATGGCCCGAATAGCTTCTTTTCCCTTCTTAGCACTTGATCGCTCACTCTTCTTCCGCTTCGCCACCTTAGCATCCAGCTTCACAACCTCCGCACGGTATTTGTCGATTCGACTCCTGAGTTTTTTCTCTACGGCAACCTTCTTGTAATAACTTTGAATAAGCTCAGATACAGAACTCAGGGTACGAACGACACAAACCCCAGCAGTCTCCACAGCACGCTCTTCCTCTTGGCGGCTTAATCGGTCGAGTTCGCCGGGGGGAATTGCATGGTGAAGAATCTGGTGGCAAACAACGGGATCGGCCAGAGTATCGCCATTCTTCACTTTCCACCGAGGAACTTAGGCTTCTTCAACGTCATAAGATTCCTCGGAATCCTTCGACTCTTCTATGTCGCTAGCAGTCTTTAGTGTTTTACTCTCCGATTCAGCTACCTCAACAGTATCACCATCAAACTGTTTCCTTTTACGACGATGCTCTTTCCGTTTAGCACTAACTTTGGTGGCTTCAACGCCAATCACCACTTTGTCTACTTCGGCGTCGGAAGAGTTGCCAGTAATGTCTACAGCAGGGCCGCTAGATTGACGGTCATCCCTAGAATTATGGCCATAACCAGATACAGGAATCCGTTCGGTTGTGTCCTTGACAAAACCACCAGATGGAGAAGAAGTCCGATCAACAGGTATCGGATCCTTGAGGGCAGAAGTATGAAGCACGTCATCCTTTTCGGTTTGAGGAATACTGTAAGTAACACCAACGGTTCGATCTAACACTTCGTCTTCATCATCATGCTTGGCCCGGGACGTAACCTTCATCCCTTCGCCTTTCCGCTTCACGAAACTTAACACGCTCATCTCTGCACAAAAAGAAAACTAAAGAAAAAAAGCATAAGGCACCAAATGGGAAAGTAGTCAAGAAAGGCTTCGAGAGGGAAGGTCGTACCCTTTTTCCCTTTCTTAATTATCAGTTCCACACCTTGGAACGGCCATATACGGCTTATGCCTGTTAAAACAAGGATAGGTTCCGGAAACACCTGGAGCGGAGTCGGAGCGACCAACAACTTATCGTAAAGCTTGCCATTGTAAGCGAAAGATTTTAACTAAAACAGGATAATATGATCATACAAGTCACAAAACCAGGTGCGGAAACCCTAGTTCTGAACAAAATGATAAAACTCTAATCAAAACACAATCAAGATCATTTTCAATATCTTTTCATAGATTAACTTTGTCAAATATTCAATTACAATCACACACACGTTAATCTAGATCAAATACAGACTTTCACAAAATCACCTGGAACCTGACCTGAACACATACACAACTGACAACTCTATTACATACTCAAAAACACAAAACCTATTTATAGATACTGCACGTTCGCCCCTTTGCACTGGTCGAATGTGGATATTTTCCACATTCGCCCACTTCTAAGGTACGAACGTATCTTCTGATCAGCTCCAGTCTACCTTCGTCCATTATCATTCTACCTTCGCCCCTTTTATCTACCTTCGCCCATTCTCTAACATATGTTAATTATGTTTATCCAATCATTAGTCGCAAAACGCATCAACAGCCATCATAAACGTCTTCCTGGTCAGGGTTTAAAGTATCCTTGGGTCCATGCCAAGGCATCAGAAAAGGGACAACGTTGTCCGGCATCCAAAAGAAATGATTTTTCCAGTTCTTAAGACCGAAATACGTTTCCTTGAGCAATGATTTTTTCTTGGATATCTCGCCAACGGTAAACCAATCTCCGACCGTAGTCAGATGAAAAGACTGACGGAATAGGCCGATAGTGGGCTCGCCTCCAAAAGCACGGCAGGCCACTTCGAAATGGATCACTTTTATAGCCCCTAAAGGGCTAAGTTGATGGATATCTAATTTATAAAACTGTAAAAACTCTAGGAAAAAGACGGATAACGGAAGACGAACAGATGCAAAATCAAAATGACGAGTATAAAACCCCACATGGCTTTTCGGGCAATCAGAGATACGATGGTTTGGGTCCGGAACGATAGGTTTATATACGGAGGTATCGAATAATTTACTACAAAAAGCGGTAAGGGACGGTTCGGAAACTACGGACGTATGAAGATGCATATCGCGCCTACCTACCATATTGACGAAATCAAGACAGAACAAGATGGAAGACGAACCTGATATATCGAAAACGGTAGGCGCTCTGAGGACGATCAAGAAAGGGTAAAAAAAATTTACCTCACAAAGGCGGTATATATAGTCAGCTTTGGGAGGATATCGAGGACTGACGAAAGGTCCAATCAATGAATAGTGGGGCGGTTACGGGATAAGCCAATCCTAGAACGACACGTGTAAATTTTTAAAACGATAATGCAGCAATTAATGGAGTACGAACAAACAACTGAACATTTACCACCGGAAGTCACGACTACCGGAATCGGAAGACATGAATCGGAAAACCTTAACGACAACAAACGGATCGGAATAATTATAATAATAATAATTTTAATAAAACTTCTAAGCAGAAACTGAATCAGAAAAACAGGAGTTTGATGAGCCTTTCCTTGAAGAAAACGTACTCATCAAACTAGGGGGGGCTGATAACGTAGGAAAGGTAATGATGATTTAGGACGAACAAATTAAGTAAATTAGAAAGATAAAACTTAATTAGAATAACTGTCCGATCCAATCGACTAATAAAACTCACCAGACCGAACCGATTGAGAACCAGAATGACCGATCTGATGTTAGGCAAAGTAAACCCAGGCTACGAACGGTCCGATAAAGAAGAAAGTAAAGACACAATGGACAAAGGGGATAAACCAAGGATTGGACCATCGGATAAAACCAAGACGACCATTACCCTACGGACAATATCCGCAATCAAATAAAATAGTATTTCTGCCATACCTTGCCAGCGGCTACAGTGACGTACGTCACTGTTCACGCCGACCAAATCATTACTCGTAATTAATGCAAACCCCTGACCAAGGCTATAAATACCCGGTGGTTGGCCACATTTAAAACACATTAACTCCAATCGGAAGCTGCTCTGCGTCCGATCCACTCTCCTAATCCTTAAACCCTACTTCACGACTTCGACATATGGCAAGTTACACATGTTAGTTTTCTTTTCCTATATCACTTCGATCTTTATATATGTAGTTAATTTTCATCTCTCGTCCACATCTCCAGTAATGATTTCGTTTATGTAAATATGAAAAGTATGGCTGCTTACACATGTTTTTTCATCATTATAGTATTTATGGAGAAATATACATTTAGTAGGTGTCACTTGGACCTTTGATAATATTGTTTTCAACATGGTTAAATAAATATCAATTATTACCATCATAGTTTCCTCTATTGTGAATTTCTTTTACACCTACATAGTTGGGGTCAATGCTAGGTTGCTAAGTCTTGCTTGATAGGATACAGCTTGACCATATCACATATGCATAGTCATAACACAGCAATATCACTATCAACTTCATAAAACATAGAGGCCGGGTCGTATAAATAAAAAAGAACCGGAACATAATTAATTACTAGCATGTATTTCTCTGTAATCGATGATATATGTTAAGATGGTTACAAATATCCTCTTGTATCTACATTGTAATTAAACAAACCAAATATCATATATGGTATACAGGGCCGTCTTCAAGAATACTAAAAAAAATTTGAGCCTCAGGCAAAAAAAAAAATTTTGGGCCTAAAATTTTATAAACATGAATGACTTAAAAAAAATAAATATAGTGTTAGAGTCAATGATTGAACTTGAAACCTCTACATTAAATTAACATGGTTTTTTCAACTTCACTAACAAGACTTTAATGTATAAACACACAAATATATATCATAAATATAGAATTTAATATATATATATATATATATGTGTGTGTGTGTGTGTGTATATTTTTAAAAATTATTTGGGCCCATGCTTAGGGCCGGCCCTGATGATATATCATCAGCTACCAAAACTAAAGGAACTTGAACTACCCAAATAGATAGGGTGTGTAAGATAGAGGTGCACAAAAAAACCGGTTCGGAAACCAAAACCGGTAAACCGTACCGATCCAAAACCGGTACTAAAAAAATCCCAAACCGAAACCGAACAAAAAGCAGGCTAAAATCGATGCCAAACCGGTCAAATGAACCCGAACCGAAACCGTAAACAAACCAAAACCGAACCGGAACCAGTACCGCTAAAAACCGGTTGAAACCGGAAAAACCAAAACCGGTTTAAGGAAAAATAACATTTTTGGCCATAAACAGAAATAAAAACTTTGTTTTTTTTATATTAAAATTAAATTTCTTCTTAAAAAACCCTAAAAGTTAATAAAAGTAAGATTTTATGTAATATATGTGATTTTAAAAAGTGCGTACTTGAACATGAATGGAACCGGAATCAAACCAACACCGGGTAAAAAAAAACGTTTTGTGACCGACCAAACCACTTCCAAACCGGTTTGGATTCTTAAAAAAACCGATGTGTGCACCTCTAGTGTAGGGTGTTATTATTATGAAATCTCTTGTTTGATTAGGACAAGAAAAATAACTTCTTGAACGTTGGTTTTAGTAGAAATTATATTGGCATTTTGATACGATCCATCATGCCCATGACCCACCGTGACCCGACCCAAAAAGACCCGGTAGAAAATTGCAAGCCACGTTTATTTAGTCACATTTATTTATTACATGTTATTAGGAGATAATGTTATTTTCCGTTTATGCATGTTTACCCATTATCATTTTCCTATTTCATTCATGTGTTTGTTAGTTTGTAAGCCTATTTAAAGACCATTATCTTTAGAGTAAATATAGAAGGGAATTGTCCGAAAAGTTTGCCTCTTTTATCTTGCTATTCTTGAGAGTTTGTACGTTTTCTTCGTAACCTCACACCATCTGTTATTGTGAATGCGAATAAAAAAGTATATCAAATAGGTGCCGGGGGCTTCACCTTTCACTCTCCGTTGTGTGTGTGTTGTCGAGAGATAAAATGTGTTATGTGCCGCACCCCATATCAACGTGGCCTGATTTGAAGCCGCAGGACAACATATACCGACAAATATTTGAAGATATATTGCAATAATAATAATAATAGGGAAGCTACTTTTGTGATAAAGAAACCGTAGACACATACATCTTTATTCTTTAGTCCATGATTCCAGCTAAGATAAGGCGTAAGCACACATATCGTACCGTCCAAAGTACCACCTTCGTACTCCACCACCTCTTTTTGCTTTTTCTTTCTTTTTTTCATTTGTCCTTTTCTTTTCCAATTATTGCTCACAAACAGAAGTTGTTTAACTTCCACTCGACAAAAGAAAATTTAACGTCATGCATTATTTTGAAAAAATAAATAGATTTAATAATAATTTCATGAGTATGCATTTTTTTTTTACATATTTACGTTTAATGTGACACTAATAAAAATAAATATAGTTCTAATTTGTATCTGAAATTGAGTATCACTGTTGAAGATAACTTTGAACCTTGTGAATCTTTTAAACAAAATATAAGTTTGTTTATAATTAATAATTAATTTCGTATTAAATTCATTTTATTATATAATAATTTTTTAATCAAAAAATAAGTATCCATAATTAAGTAAGTGAAAGAGACCGAAAAACCAAAAGATACATGGCTACAATGGATGACGGGTATTGTCCATAATTTTTTTTTATTATATAGTATACATAGATAGATATTATTAGTTTAACTTATAGTATTCTTTTTCTCCTTGTTTCACGTAAGCATGGTGACGAGTAGGGATGAGCATTCAAGCCCGAATACCGATCCCGTCCCGTCCCGATCCCGATACCGTACCGAACCGATACCGAACCGAGGGGTTTCGGGATCGGTATCGGTATCCATATTTATGGATTTTCGGTTTCGGTATTATCGGTATCGGTACGGGATCGGTACGGTATCGGTATTTTAAGGCAAAATACCGATACCATACCGGTACCGTACCGATACCGAACCGATACCGTACCGTACCGTATGTGTTCGGTATCGGGATCGGTATTGGGTTTTTGGACTTTTCGGTATCGGTATTGTCGGGATCGGTATCGGTTCGGTACCGATCCCGTCCCGAGCTCATCCCTAGTGACGAGGTATGTCCCGGCTCGGTCAAGCCGGTCAACACCTGACGTTATTTATACTAATATATATTATTTATTATTAACCCAATAGCGAGGCCTATCACAATATAGCTTGTAGTTTACTGGGCTGAGGGTTTTATGGAGGCAACCCCCTAACTGGGCTTGGTGCCAATGGGCTATGTGCCCATATAGTTAGGGGCCTGTGATGGTGGCCCATTAGTTCCCTATTTAAGAGGTTCACCTCTAACCCTAGGGAACAGGTTGGAGCCTATCACACTTTTTGTGTCTGTGATGGGAGGAAACTCCTGGCAGTCGCCTTCATCCCTCTTTCTTTTCCTTTGTTTCTTGTTGCAGATCTGGATCTTGGAGACGAAGGAGACGATGTGTGGTCCTGTTCATCATCATTGACGGAATATCTACCTGTACAGGTACATGTTTCTTCAATGGCGCCATCCGTGGGACCGGCAATGAACCACACTCGGTTTTCTCTTCTTCAGCGACCAGATTTTCCTCACTCAAAGCTCTACACACATTCCCTGGATCTACAAATCCAGACCCGAACTCTTCAATCTTGGAACGAGATAATAAAAAAAAAAGAGAGAGAGAAGGAAAAGGAAAAGGGATCGCCGGATCTGGGAATCTCGCATCGAACTGCACTTCGTTATTCGCTACTAAAACTTCCAGATCTGGTCCAAAAACATGAGATCTGGGTATACTGTCTACAGGATCCGAAACCCACATATCTACAAAAACCGGATGTGGCGAGTGATCCTTCGAAGATAAAGTTTCACCCAGATCCGTTTTCATTTGATAAACTCGGATGTATCACCGGCCAAACGTTACTGTTCTCAGGTTCGGATTCTAGTTTCGATAACTTAAATTGGTGACCTTGAACCCTGTGCACATCTGTTTTAAAAGCCAGGCATCGTAGAGTCCACCAATTTCTTTTATTGTTATTATATTATTGGGGATGGTATTATATCTTGAATAAGACAAAGAACAATAAAAAAAGAAGGGGGCGTACGGTTCAGTCATGACACATGACAAAATTGTGTGCATCAAATATTAAATAATGATATGTGTAACATTAAAGGTGGTGCACATATACAATAAGAGTTTGACTAGCTACCTAAAAATTTGTAGACATAATAGTACGGGTAATCCTGCTGGTCGATAACTCCCTACGCAACAACGGTAACCTTGCGTAAGCCGGTAACTCCACGCTAACGGGTAATCCCGCTGATCGGTAACTCCCCACGCAACGGCAACCCCGCGCAAGCCGGTAACTCTACGCTTAAGGTTAACCCCGCTTTTCGGTAACTACCTACACAACGGTAACCCCGTGCAAGCCGGTAACCCCACACTTACGGGTAACCCCGCTTCCCGGTAACTCCCTAAGCAACGATAACCCCACTCGCGTCTCCTTCTCAAGAACGCGCCGCCACGTCATCACCCCGCGTTGGGTTGACGTAAAATTTTAAAAACCGTCTCCGCATGCACGTGGGAGTCATTAGTCCACCGAGAAGATAAAGCTTTTGATCTTCATTCCCGAGCATTCCTGGTTAGTATAGCGCTCCACCCAACGCTTGCACGTGGGAGCAACACTATACTAGGGGTATATCTCCATCCCTAGCAATAATTTGGTTTACTATCATCTTTACAAAGACAAAGACCAGTAACTGTTTCTTACGCTCTGATGGCTTTGGTGCATTTGGAAAATTTCAATGGTACCACGAGTTACACTGGCCGGACAGCTAGACTCCGCTGCCTATTTTATGTCTGATAAATATTACCGCGTCATCATTAAGCTAGATGAACGCCATTGCTGAATAGCCCTATACGCCAATGGGTCTATAAATGACTATGACGGATGACACGTTAAACGTCGGTGTGTCTATATACGATCACGACAGGTGACTTTGTACATGAAAAAATGTCTATGCGAGTGACCATATATGTCGGTGCGTCTTCAAACGACCATGGCAGGTGATCTAACATCGTCCCGCTAACTCCGCTCCTTACATGCCCCACCATACGAAAAAGGCCAAGCGTTGCAACCCCGAGTGGATGATTTTCTCGTCCAAGCCACCTCATAAGCATATTTCGGTAACATTCTCCGTTGGAAGGGCCAGGTATGTGATTCCTTTTTCATACATTAGGTGACAATAAATTACATAAATCACCAACCAGATGTTATTATCTAGTGATGGACCAAGTTTAGGGGTCGAGTGGCCTAAAACTTTATCATCACCACAACGATATTCTAATAATTTCTCTACACTAATACAGGGTGCCGTATATATATATATATATATATATATATACATATATATATATATAAATTGAACAGACAAATTTCTGGTCCCTTGTGAGACTTAAACTCAAGACCGCACATCTAAATATATTAAAAGGCTTTGTCTAACCACCAGACCACCATCCTTAATGGTCGTACACAATTAAAGTAACACACTTTATTTATAGGTAGTTATTTTATTAATTTATTTATTTAAATTGGTTATGTCGCTAAATGAATGGCATGAACGTAATATTTTCATTGCTATTACATATACATGCATCTTCTTGATATTTAAATGATCATATCATATTAGACCATGTCACATTAGCAGTATATACAATGTACTCTACATGAAATTGTACGTGTTGCTTATTTGCATTCATCTTGTTTAATGCTACTAACATCTACTTGGCAGCAATAAACCAGGACTAGATAATACACCACTTCAAATGGTTCTGTCATCACAATGCACTAAATGATCATGTTTCAAAGCCAAGGGTTTAGAACAATATTTTTATATTTACCACCATTTGTTACTTTGTCAACTTATTTTAAGTTGAACAAATACTAACACAAGGCTGGGCGCCTCATAATACACCCATACAATGATTCAGATTCTTACAGGTTTGGCCACTAGTGGTTTCAAAACCTGCGGCATACCATTATTGGCTCGATTTCGGTTACGTGCTACCTCTCCACGTGGCCACATGCCATCTTTACTAGCGAACGCTACTTTATCATTCGAGTATTCACAACGACATAATAATGAACCACATGGCAACACCTCATGACATGTCTTTTATTCGGCTACATGTATATTTAATGTAAGCCCGTGGCTATGAGCCCAGCATGCCATTATCCATAAGGTCGTTCGTTGTGGAGGTGCGAGCGAACGAATTTTTAGCACCGGTGGTCACCCCTAGCCACAACAGCCTGACGTGAACCCGGCGTGAGCGAGCACAAGCGATGGTGGTCGCGTGGGTTGACGGGAGAAAGTGTCCTTTGGTCGCATCGATGCTCACCTCTAGCCACAACGGGGTCAAGTGATCGATGGCTCGTGTCCGGTCGCTCGTGACTCCACAACGGATAGTCTAAGATCGCACTACACAGCGGCATGACACATGACTCATCCATAAGATTGAGCTGCTTATCGGCATGACGCATATATAACTCGTAAGCCGTTATATGTGCAAGCTTCACTACAACTTGTAAGCCGCTATACGCGCAAGCTTCATTGCATTACAGCTCGTAAGCTATTATACGCAAGAGCTTCTTTACACTAAAAGTTCGCACGCTATTATTCCAATCGCGTGCTTCGTTACACTAAAAGCTCGTAAGCTATTAATCGCTTGTTGTATCTCCAGATCTACTTCCTCGGGAAGGTACGAGATCTAGGAACACTTATTCCAGATCCATACTCGTTCCAGCAATGCACAAGACAATATATTGGCGTACATCCAACAAGCGATTGGAATTTGGCTACTTTTAAGCTTACATGCCGCTGGGCTACAATAAACCAATAGGTTATATACAAGATACAAGTTTTAATCCAACAGTTTTTGTACTTATTTTATTTAACGGGAGCCTAACAAAACCACAAAGCTACCTAATGTCTCAAGTATAAAAGAGAGTCATAAACCAATATGCACATGGTACATCTACAACCTACATGGCTCACCATACACTCATTCTTAGCCCGCAAACATTGCCGGAGGTTCACTCGCACTTCACCAATGCGGTGTCACAACCCGCTTTCTTCAAGCAGGGCTTTGCGCCACCCGTATCCGCGTAACCAACCTCCACTCCACCTGGCTTCATGCTAACCACGCAACAGACCTATGCACCAAATACATTCGCGTCAACCCGCCTTTGTGCAAATGGCTTTTACGCTAAACAGCGTATGTGTAACCAGCCTTGGCGCTAACCACATTCGCGCGGACCTGACTCTGGGGCAACGGCTTCCACATTTTTGGCTTTATATGGGGGATTTGTACGGTCACTTACAGGCCACCATTGCGGTGACCAACGGGGAAATACGAAATACAATACCTTATAGCATGAAGTATACACTCCACACGATCCCCTGCGCAATTTCCCCGGCCATCATAGCGTAACCTTGCCACCGCACAACAAACATTGTCAAAACCACCGTGCTACGAAACCATTTAGGAGGTACAGCCTCAACACCATTTCGGCCTTTGCGCCATCATCTTAGCGAACGGGTGTACCTATTTTGCGCTATCTTTCTCGCACCATACGCCATTGCGCCATCATCTTTATCGAACAGGTGTGCTTGTCGTGCGCCATCTTTAGCGAACAGGAGTCTTCATACCTTCTTTTGTTCTAGGATCTAATTAAGGAACTTCACCGTTAGCTTTTGGGTTTTACACCGTGAAGACTTGACATCACAATGGATAGATTTCAACTATTTTGAAGAACAAGTTAAATGAGTATTAATTAGTTTTAACTTTTGCAAACTGCAGCCGCAAATTACCAAACAACATGTTAGTGTTGAGCTGATTTTTGGCGATGCATGCTTTTGCAATTACACAGCAAATTCGACTTCGGGTTTATACAAATTACACACGCTTTTAGTAAATTGAAGCCTGATTTTTCTTATTATTTCTTTTTGTCGAATAAGGAGTCACGACAACAAGAGGTCCTATTTAGAAACCTCTCGGCACATTTGTAAAGTTTGTTCATAAGCTCTGCATATAGTTTGGCAAAGCAATTGAAACTGGAGGTCAATTCATCAACCTTCCACTCCAATAGCCTTCGCGCTACTCGTCTATGTGTGACCGGCCTTTGCACCACCCACTTTCACACCTCCGCGCAGCTAGCCTTCATGTAAACCGGCTTTTACGCATACGCGTCCACACAATTGGCCTTCGCGCCAGTTGGCTTTTATGCCAATTTTCTTTCGTGCAACCGACTTTCGCGGCAACCACGTTCATTTCTATGCAATCGGTCTTCGCGCCAACCCGTCTTCATGTCGCCTACTTTCGCGGAGCCCGTCTCGGTGCAACCAGCTTCCACGCCACCTTCTACACCTCGTGCAATATATGATATATTAACAAATATCACGCAGAAGATAAAAGTATTAGCGCTCGACACGCATCAATATGCATGCATAAGTACATGATATATCCAGCAATCTGCAAAGATACAACCATCAACGGATTTTACCTAGCTATCGTTTATGCTTTTACCTAATATTTTGACAAACTTGACTGAACTTTTAGACTTGGCAGCAAAAGTGCCCGCACATAAAAGGCACGGGAGGCTCAAGACAAGAGGACTCATATTACATCATCACATTTAGATGTGGTCGCTCTCACGCGATATAAGGCGATGTTTTTTGATACATATCTTGCGCAGGGAAATTTATGTAACATTTTATGAGTTCAAATGTTCCAATACCGCGCACTAATATTGTTAACAGCATTGTGCTTACTGATGTTCGAAGTATCGCGCTACGCGTTAACCACCTAATCTATTTTTCTTCTTCTGTGCTTAACAGATGACCTATTCGTCTCACTATACACTTGTCAATAAACCAATTTGGCATGCTATATACTTGGCGAATAAGTCCTCTAGGAAACTTGTTTTCCTGACAAGCTACATATCGGATAGACGAAATATAGCCAAGCGTTCAGGAACAAACATTTTGGTTTACACACCAAATAACCTTTATACAAGGATACGGATGACATAGGTGGTACTACTATTATTGGACGCGACCACCATATCAGTCAACCTTCCTCAACAGTTAGTCTACACGCTGATTGGTCTTCAACCAAGAATTGCGGGATTACTTACAACCAATGGTCAACGCCCCAAAACAGGCGAGAACAAAAGGTTTCCTCGTTCTTTTCCCTTCGTCCATGCTTTATTTAACAGCTTCTTAAACAAGTTATAATTTTATATGTATTTACATTATTGATTTTGAATACATATCATTTAGAGCACTGAACTAGGGGACTAACAAGGTATAGCAACACTATGATTTAATGTGGGCATCTACCCTTTGCCCATGTATCAAATGTGTTGACAGATCAAACATCCCCATTTTATGCTCGTATTTTGCTCGTATGTTCATCTTCGTGCAAGACAGGATGTCGTTGGCCATCTGCAGGTTTTGCTACGACTCGAGTACATATTCGGCTATACGCCACATCTATAATCGGCTATATGCCACATCTATATTAGGCTATATGCCATATCCATACTCGGCTATATGCCACATCTGTGTTCGAATACATGCCACATGTGCATTGGGAATACATGTGCGCTAATGAAGCCAGATGAGCCCAACCATCACTTGGGCCCAACGGGAAAGTCCCATGCCTCATAGCGGAATTTCTTAGTAAAGGCGCATACACGTTGGCGCACCTGGACGGAAGGCCAATCCTGCGAACATGGAATGCCGCCCATTTGAAAAAAATAAATAAATAAAATAGAATAAAATAAAATAAAAAATGCTACATGTAACAATGAAACCGTTCTGTTGATCACCATTAGAAAACATGTACGTATATATGAATCTTTAACGTTTTTAAGAAAATGACTACCACACTATCGCACTTTCCAGACCACTGCAATAACACATTGGCTAGACTATTCGAATAACGACTACATTACAGTCACTAACTTATTCTCTTTAGTACAAGAGATCACAAATAAATACACAACTGCAATTACAGTGCATTCTAATCGGATAAACATATCCGTTACAATTTACTACTAGCGGCGGACAAAAATCTACAATGCTACTGAACTTTATAGCGCTAAAAGTGGATATCTTTATCTTAAGATGTACAAAAACCACTACGATTCAAAAACCAAGTACTTGTCCCAAACGTATACAAAAATATACACCAAGGGAAATACAAAACGCTCTAAACGACCTCTAAGGATCACCGAGCATAGCACACACTTCTGCAGGGGTGTAATGCGCAACTATGCCTACATTGGCAACTCCTGCCACTTCGGCAAGAACATAAGCTATTATAACCGGCGTAACCGCCTAAGGCACCACGCTTACCACAGGCGGTGCCACGTCCACGTTTACCATCGCCAACGGTTGTTAAGTCGACAAGACAATGGTCAAATCACTGACCTGTTGCCCACAAAAACAAAATGAGCTTACATCAAATAGCAATGACAAGCTTTAATTACACTTGAGTTGGGCAATATCGTTCCCTTAACATTATAAAAATTAAACATACATGCAGGAGCATTTGTGTTTAATGAAAATACAAAAACAAGGGGGGAGCAGACAAACATAAAGCAATGGGCTTCATTATACTTGGCACTTGACGGGGCGCTTGGGCCTAATCAGTATATTCTGCTAACATCTCCTTCAACGCCGATATGCCCTCACCATCTACCTTCGCAGAAATCTCCTAGACGGAGAGCAAGTTTGGATCATTTAATGCCTAATTCGCGTTGTTAATCCGCTCTTGTGCTATATCGCCTTCAAGCGGACCATCCTTCAACATTTCATCCTAGGCATGCGCACGATCACCCTCCTACATCCCACCGGTCGGTTGTTAACATCAATAACAACCAGCTACTCTGAGAAAATCTGGGGTGTTTGAGGCACGGCATAAGATCATTTCCATCAATGATGCCAAATACAAGGAAAAACAATCCTGGGAAAATCCTATGATAAACGTATCCTGGTACACTCTTTTAAGGTAGACGAATACGTCATACACGATAACGAAGCCAGCAGGGCACAACCTCGAGGAAGGTTGGAACTTGACTGGGAAGGACCCTACCTTATCATGGAGAACCTGGGCAATGACGTTTCCTCCCCAACGCACTTAGATGGAAGCCCCATCCCGCGTACTGGGAATGTCGCGCAGGTCAAGAAGTGATACACATGAAGACTCGATCTGTTGATCACACAAATATGTAATCATAACGATCTATTGGTCACCGCGTCACACACCATTATACTTGCATATTTCTTGAATTACAAATAAGACACCAATTATGGCGTTCAGATTACTTCTCATGAGATTGCATTACAAAATGGCTATTTGCTTCGATAAAAGGGCATAGGGAGTATTTGTTTTCTTGGTCAGCATACGCAATAGTGCGACATGAGAAACACTGGATAACTTCAACAAAGTCTTCATTCGCGCTACACTCCTATAAACTATTTCCATGTGTTGAGTAAGTGTTTCACACGCCATGGCATGACAAAGCAAACACCCCACACGCTAACGCGTGATAAGAAAAGTTTTTATTGCATTTAAAAAGTGTTCATTCATGCTACATGCATATGAAAGACTTTGTTAGTCAATACCAGAGTACATTTACTCCATGAGAATACTAGAACAAGAGAACTTCGGGCCAAATACCTTATAAATAAATGGTTTTTATCAGTCAAATAAACACTCCATGAAGTGCGGCAGGTAAAGCCATTTGATAACTCATGCACATGTTCAATAATGTCAACCGTGTTGAAAATCGCTTTATATGCCAGCAAGCGATCATTCATAACACGAAAGTTACAAAACACTTTGATACTCAAGCAAGGTCCTTTACGCCGTCTGGTAATCGGAATACGCGTCTCCCAGGGCCATAACGCGTCATCATGCGCGTTACAACATTATTAGGCCATGCACCACAGTAAAAAGCTCAAATCAAAACTTTGGACAACATGTCAGAACTAGGTCTCAACTTGGATCACGCACCTTACACAAATGTTCATAGCCTGCGTGCTACCACAAACCACCCCTCACGATAGGGTAAAAAGAAATCTGATGATAACGAATAATTGGTCCGGCAAAACAAAGTTCAGGCTACATCCTACATGGTGAATAGCACTCGGATATATCAGTCTGTCGGACGTCGTTTTGGGCTGTCATCATTATGTTGCTATCATAAAGGTAACTTTTACACTCCTACCAATTAATGAGGTGTGGTACGGATTAATCTCGCAATTCTCTGATGAACCGGGCAATCCGAGCTGGATGTCACTCCATAATATGTTTGGCCTGATTCACATAAATCCAATTTTTCATTCCTTTGACAACATTCTTAGTCTGGCGTCATGCTCAATGTCGACCATCACACCAGACTGGAGGGCAGGACCATGTATGATACGGGTTAACCCTAATCAAACCAAGCAATACTTATAAATTAAATGACATACAAGACACGACAAATGTGCACAAGTTATATTGCATCGAACAACACGAAAGACATCACATGCGCAAGCTGTACTATATTATCCAGACTGTGTGCATTGGAATACTCACGCTCAAGTACACTCAATCTTAGAGCTGCCATCACATTTCAAACCTTAAAACGCCCTAAAACGCTGCGATTTAGCATGCTACCCTTATGCGTACTCGAAGAACAAAAAAAACACAGATATACGATTGATTAACCAAACATTTGTCGCGTGCCGCCTGATTCCATCATAACTTATTTGATGAGACCATATCTACTATAGGACTACGAGTTTCTTCTAGTTTAGCACCATCATCTTAATCATGATACTAGACTTGGGGGACATGACGAGGTATGTCCCGGCTCGGTCAAGCCGGTCAACACCTGACGTTATTTATACTAATATATATTATTTATTATTAACCCAATAGCGAGGCCCATCACAATATAGCTTGTAGTAAGCTTACTGGGCTGAGGGTTTTATGGAGGCAACCCCCTAACTGGGCTTGGTGCCAATGGGCTATGTGCCCATATAGTTAGGGGCCTGTGATGGTGGCCCATTAGTTCCCTATTTAAGAGGTTCACCTCTAACCCTAGGGAACAGGTTGGAGCCTATCACACCTTTTGTGTCTGTGATGGGAGGAAACTCCTGGCAGTCGCCTCCATCCCTCTTTCTTTTCATTTGTTTCTTGTTGCAGATCTGGATTTTGGAGACGAAGGAGACGATGTGTGGTCCTGTTCATCATCATTGACGGAATATCTACCTGTACAGGTACATGTTTCTTCACATGGTAATACTCAAAGAGTAAACGTATTTGTCTTTTAAAGTCTATCATTACACTGAACTTTCAAAGTCTAATAGTACGTTTTCATTCTTAAAAGAGAGAATACAACGCAAACAAACAAACCAAAACCGAACAATACCTATCGGTTTGGGCAATCCAGTGACCCAACAAACCAACCGGTACAGTTAGTTCATTACTTGTTCGGCCCAAAAATTCTATTAAAACCGACCAAACTTGACCATGAACACCCCTATTTCAAATACAGTCATGGTCAAAATGGATCACTCTCATAAATCTTGCAAACTCAAAATTTGGTCCAAATGCATCAACAGTATGGGTGGCAAAATGGGTAGGTTGGGCTGGGTTGGTTGTTGGGTCAGGATGGGTTTGGGTTAGGATGAGTTTGGGTTAAGATGGGTAGATTAAAAAAATGGGTTAGGATAGGTTCGGTCAGGATGGGTTTGGGTCTGAATGATTTGGATTAGGATAGGTTCACATCAAAATAGATTAAATTTTTTTAAAAAAATTAAAATAATAAAATATTAAAAATTAAAAAAGTAAAAAAAAAATTAAAAATAAACAAAAATAAACTTAAAAATAAACTTTTAGGGGATCCGAAATATTTCATCTCGAACCGGACCGGTTCGACCCTATCGGGCTGGCTAACAACCCGTACCGTTACGACCCGACCGGGCCCGATAGCGACCCCAACTGTTTTGACTTGACCGGACCAGTTAGCGAACAGGACTGTTTAGACCCGGCCGGGCCCACTAGCGACTGGAACAGTTTCGACCCGACCGGGCACGTTAGCAATCCGGACTATTTCGACCCGATCGGGCTCGTCAACGACTGGGCCCGTTAGCGACCCGAACCATTTCGACCTGACTGGGGCCCATTAGCGACCCAGACCGTTTCGACATGACCAGACCATTAACGACCTAGACCGTTTCGACCCCCCGGCTCGTCAACGACCCGGGCCGTTTCGACCCTATCGGGACCGTTAGTGACCAGAACCGTTTCAACCCGGTCGGGCCCGGACCCTTTCAACCCGACCGACCCTCACATTTTTTTAGGTGTGAAGGTGAACTAGGTGGTTGAACGGTTACATAGGGGGAAGAGACGAACAGGCCTGGTTACAGAAGTGGTTGAACGGTTCCTGGGCTAGGGAGAAGAACATGAGATGTTAACGACCCAGACAGTTTCAACCTGACCCATCGCGTAGCGACCCGGACTGTTTCGACCTGGCCGGGCCCGATAGAGACCCGGACCGTTTCGACCCGACCGGGCGCGGTAACGATCCAGACCGTTTCAACCTGACCCGTCCCCGTAGCAACCCGAACAGTTTCAACCCGGCCGGGCCCGGTAGCGACCCGAACGTTTAGACCCGACTGGGCCCGGTAACGACCCAGACTGTTTCAACCTGACCCGTCGCGTAGCGACCCGAACTGTTTCGACCCGGCCGGGCCCGGTAACGACCCTGACCGTTTCAATCTAACCCGTTTCGTAGTGGCCCGGACCGTTTCAACCTGACCCGTCCTGTAGCGACCCGGACCGTTTCGACCCGACCGGGCCTGGTAACGACCCAGACTGTTTCAACCTGGCCCGTCCCGTAGCGACCCAGACCGTTTCGATCAAGCCCGCTAACGATTCGAACAGTTTCGATGAGATCGGTCTCGTTAACGACCCGAACGGTTTCGAACCGACTGAGGTGATCAACAAATGCAAAAGATATAATTTTTTGTTTTTAATGACATTGATTTCTCTGAAGCATCAACGTTTTTGGTGTTGGGTGAGTTTTAATTCAAATTTGTATATGGTTATCTAAAAACATCCATCCTGACCCATTTGTTTTTTTTATATACCAATCCTAACCCACTTACTTATTTCCTACAAATAAAATTACCCATCCTAAGCTCCTTGAAAATGATACTAAACTCATTTTAACCCACAAGGGCAAATTTTTAACCCAAACTCAACTAGATATGTTGAAATTGTAAGGTCTAATCAACAGTCAACACCCCCCACCTACGGCTTGTTGACACCACCATGTATCATCACCACCATTGACCATCACAACATAACCTTGAGATGCCATCACCGTTTTCCGCCCATATGACATGTTATGACCAAAACTCATTCTGACCAATCCGTTTGCTTTTGCAACACTCACCGGAGATCAATTAAACCAACAAAACAAAACAAAAGGCATAGCCCACAATAAATGAATATCATAACTTCAAATATCAATATACTAATTTATAACATTTTTCAAGTTGTTTTAGACTAACATGAACTTCATTTTTTGTTTACCAATCCATGTATTATTTCTTGATTCTACAGTAGTGTAGTGTAGTGTTAATCAAAAGCCTACAACTCCAGCTCGACACACACAAGATGTTTTAAAAACAGACAGACAAAGCTGAGAGTTACTCCTAGTCCTGACACACACCAATTCCTCAACAAAACATGTAATAATAATATAAATTCCAAACATCATCTCAAAACTTATACAAAAAAATACCAAACACTAAATTCGTAAAGCAACAAAACATTTGGTTCATTAAAAATTGATTGATTATTCCTGCATACCTCCATCCTCATGATCTTCATCGTCACCTTCTTCATCGCTTAATTTAAGATCATCCAAGAGTTCTTCCAATGGCACAGAAGGCAGATCCTCACCGTCTGTCACAGACGCCATTTCTGATGGCTGATACTCCTTGTTTCGGTAAAGTGATATATTAAATCTCAACTCAGGCTGCTCTTCAAGATCCCTCAAGAACTGTTCATACTCGTTGTTCATCTTTTCTTCGTCTACTCTGCCTCGGGTATCACTTGCATCAACCTCGATTGGAAGAGATTTAAGCTTCCAAGAACGAGGCTTTCCACGCTTCTTTTGTCTCCTTTCCTCGTAGCTTTTCTTGACTAAAATAACCTCGGGAATCACCAGACCTTTATACTTGTCTATTTCCACGTCATTATTGTTGGCAGCATGCAAATCGTAACCAAGAGCATAATCGCCTGCATTTAACAGATGTCCTAGATGAGTCCTTACCATAAACATGGTGTCATTCTTCCCGAAATCAGACACACGAGCCACTTGTACATCGGCCATCAAATACTTTGACCCACCAACGTTGACTTCAGACGAAATGGGATCAACATCCAAGACAATATATTCCACAAGCTGCTTAGAGGAAAGGAGTGAAGTGAATGATGCCCTCCAGTATTGGTCAGCATCAAGAAAACAGTGCCTGAGAGTTAACGGGTCAAGTAAAGCGATACTGTTGCTGATTTTTGTGCAGATGACAAGGGGGCCTAGGTTTCCCAAACTAGCAGCTAGTTTTGGAGGGAGACAGACCAGATCCTCACGACAAATCGGGCAAATTTCAACAGAAAAAGTGTACTTGTAATTGTAGTTATTGCTTTTTGTATCTTGGGATACAAGTTGTTTGTCGTGACGGCTCTTAATCGGGACAACCTTCTGAATAAACTCCACAAACTTAACTGCATGACTGCGATTAGAAAAAAAGAAATCAATACCGCGGTCCATTTGCTTAATTCTAATGGCTCTGACAGCAGCATCATGTTTAAGGATAAGTTGCTCCAAATAAAAGAAGGTCCGTCTATGAGAAACGTGTTGTCTCAGCTGAACAGCAGCCACCCACTGATCTGGGTTGGCTTGGACTTTAGAACAGGACTCACACATCTGATCCTGAACCACATACTCGACCATATAAGCTTGCTCGAGAACAGCTCCGTTAAGTACCTCCTTCTGAACCCTGAGCTTGACTTTAATTCTCTTCGAGTGAGGTTCAGTCCAGATAAACTCTGCATGTACCAGCCTTACTTTATTCAGATTTTTTAATCTTTTAACACAGAAAGTCAATAGTTCTTTTGATTCTAACTGGGCTTTTAGCCAAGTTCTTGGTGGCTGCAAGTAGCAATCACACTCTGGGCAATGAATGATGATAACATGCTTCTGTAGACCCTCTGTTATGTCCACTTCAGAGCGTAGACATTTGACACACATATTTGCAGCATTTGGGGCCATCAAAATGCCACATTTGCAACACAAGACACTTCCTACAGTTTGTTGTACCGTAAACATTCCCGCTTCTCCGGCCATTGCTGCTAACAGAAGCCAAGAGAACAACCATACCATGAATTAGGGAAATTTCTATATCAATAACAACGTTTTAAAGAAGTAATGCATTGATGTATTGATGTTGGCCATTCATAAAAAAAATGTAGTAAAGTTGCTAATAGTCTATATATAGGATGTAATTTCTAAAGGAACATTTCTTCCACAGCGTTAGAACTAACTACAAAAATTCAAGGAAAAATATGGCATAAACAATTTAAATTAAAAAAAAAAAACAATAGGTTCCGCAAATGTACAGGTTGCAGGTTAATCAGTTTCCTCGGTTCGGTTTGGCAGTTTTTTTGGGTGGAACAGAAAACCGAACCGAACCGCAAAACCAAATAGGAATTCAGTTTGTAATCTGATGTGATTAATAATAAGTTTGAGTTGCAAGAAGATTCAAACAACTCTCTCTCCAACTACTAAACAACAATCTGATGTCTAATTTCAAATCCTGTTGGATTTCCCATATATCTAAAAGCAGAAAGCCAAATTTTTTATCTATGTTCTAAACGAGAATCTTACATATCAGTTAGTTGCTTGCTTTTGTCAAACAAAATCGATAAAGACTAAAGATCAGGTGGGTGGGTAACAGACTGGCTAGCAATAGGTAGTGGCTGAGCAGGTGGTAGCAAAATTTCAAATCTTCAAATAGGATGATTTAGGTCAATCTCATGGGATTTTGAGATCTTAGTTGGGCCATCATAAAACTTAAAAGTGGGCTAGCCTACTTTGAATCAGGAAAAACTTAAAATCTAAAACTACAGAAATGGGCTATTGGGGTCCAAGCATTTGTAGACCGAAAACCGATTTAGTTATTCGGTTTCTGTTTCAAACCAAACCAAACCAGAAACTCGTGGTTATTCGGTTTAGTATTTGGTTTGGTTATCTGGTTCGTTTACTCAGTTTCAGTTGGGTATTCGGTTTTATGTGGTTTCAAGCCGAATAACACACCTAAGTGCAACCATGATTCAACGTGTACCAACTTATGCAAAGAAGTTAAAATTCCATTGCAACTTAAAGTTACTAAAAGTGAAACTTGGTTAAAGAAATAGGGTGGGCTCCTAAGGTGTTTGCAAAATTAAACATATTATCTTATTTATAACAACAAATATATGTGTTTGAATATGGATGCAGGACTCAAACCATCCATATCTCCAGCCCCTTATAATAATTATAAAATATCCAACCCCAAAAAATTGACCTAGCCTGCTACCTAATAACACGCATCCGAGGCGGCGCCTAGGCGCTAGTCGGTACCCAATATTGAAATAAGGACCTAGGCACTGGGTTTTTTTTTAATTCCACAAAAAAACACCTAAATCTGTGTATATATCTTATCATATTCTAAGTATTTCTAAGTATTATGTGTATATATCTAAACATATTTTCAAAAAACCCCTAAATCTCTCTCTGTGTTTTTTTTGTGTATATATATATAATACGTGTAAAAATTCCAAAATGCCTAGTCCCGACTAGTCCCTGGGCTAGACCCCACCGCCTGCCTAGCGCCTTCTACAACCTTGCGCATCCAATAGGATGAACGTACAATCTAGAGAGACTCCAATAAAAAAGATCGTGAAATATATCTTTTCTGGGCCAACTAAACCTTTATTTAATCCACTAATTCTAAATCTATGTCAATAATAATAATAATATGTGTCCAAAGTTAGGGAATTAATATTTTCAAACTAACGAATTAACATATTAGCTTAATCAAAAAATTGAAATGAAAATGAATATCAAAACAAACGTGAATTCACTCTGTAATCAAATTAAAACGGTAAGCAGAAATTAAAAATCGTCTACTGATTGATAAAATTAAATAAAGAAGGATGAAGTTTTTAGAGAATAATAATGAAAGAAATAATAATAATAATAATACCAGTAGAGACGTAGGTTGATTGAAGATGAAGAAAGTAGGAAGAAGAAGAAGAGGAGCAGCGAATGGTTGATATTTTGTTGGGTTTGAGAGGCGGTTAAGCTTAAGGGGTTTTCTGTATGTTAAAATAAGTGACAACTATACAAATGGTCCTTGTGGTTTATCTGAGTTTCACTTTAGAGTACTAAGGTTTTTTAGTTTAAAGGTGAGGTTTTAAGATATGTTTTTGTAACGGCTCCGTCTATTCCCACCCCCCATCCTTCTATTTTCACTCCCCCCCCCCCCCCAAGCGTCTCGCTTAGGCCTAAGCGAGGCGCTTGGGAGCTGAATTCGAGGAGGTCAGTACGAGGGGCAGAAAAAGCTGATTTTTAGGCCTAAGCGTCTCGCTTAGGCCTAAGCGAGGCGCTTAGGATCATTTTTTTTTTTTTTGGTCTTTTTAGTTAGTTTTTTGTTTTTTTTTAATATAATTATTATAAAAAATGTTTTTATAATAATGACTTGCATGAAAAGTAAGTGTGAAGATCAAGATCAAGAAGAACAGTACGGTCAAACTCCGGGGGTTGTGTTGTATGTATAAAATAGTGAATAATTGTAGTGTGTTCGGTGAATTTTGACTTGCTTGCATAGGAATCTTGACTGCTACAACATAACTTGCACCGGCTTGAGATATGAGTTTAATTAGCTTAAATCTCTCTGATCCATGATTTTCCAAAATACGACGTCGTTGTAGCTCATATGTTATTATCTCTTCTCTTATTCTCTGTTTCTCTAGTTCTCGATGGATTATTGCTCTCATATCGACTCTCACAATTATTCACAATTTTATACATACAACACACCTTCATCGTTGACCGTACTGTTCTTCTTGATCTTTTTATGTATGAATAGTGACCCTCTGGCAAACCTACCTCTGTTTTGAATTTGTTGCTTCCATAGAGAAGTTATCAATCTCACTGTAATGATCAGGAACATTCCAAATAACTGTATAATTTCGTTCAAGATTCCTATGCAAGCAAGTCAAATTCAGTTGTTAGACCAACTTGAGATATGAGTTTGATTAGCTTGAATCTCTTTGATCCATGGTATCCAGTCTTCAAGGTGGACTTAAGCACCTGAACGGGAAGTTGAAATTTTGAATGATGTTCGTCGACTGCACCGAACACACTACAATTATTCACAATTTTATGCATACAACACACCTTCATCGTTGACCGTACTGTTCTTCTTGATCTTGATCTTCACACTTGCTTTTGACAAAGGTCTGGCTGACCTGAAGTTCCTTTGCAACCAGGTAAAAAGGAACTAAGTTGCAGATATAAAAATCCATCACATCACGATTATACTCTTTATGTATGAATAGTGACCCTCTAAGTGTGGTATGCTCAAAGATTTAAGTTAAAAATATTTTGTAAGGATTTATTTATAGATTAATGAAACAACTTTTCAGTTGTTATCCGAGAGATAGCGGTCAACGATGAAGACAGCCTGAAAGTGGATACCATGGATCAGAGAGTTTAAGTCTTTCAGGTTGTCTTCATCGTTGTCTTCATCGTTGACCGCTATCTCTCGGATAACAACTGAAAAGTAATTACAAGAAGATGATGTCAAGTTTAAGTCATTGACATTTAATTTTTTTTAACTTTTTATAATTATTAAATAAAAAAAAAACTCAAAACACCAAAAAACTACCAAAATAAATTACCCCCCAGAAGCGCCTCGCTTAGGCCTAAGCGAGGCGCTTCTGGGGGGTGTAAATAGAAGCTGGGGGGTTTAAATATCACCACCCTTTTGTAACATCTTTAGGTATTAGCACTAACTATTATTAAAAGATAACTCGATTCACCCTCACGTGCCACACACGTGAGGGTATTTTTGTCAAATCCCATTAATGTCTATTATTTAACAACAATAAACAACCCATCTTTCAAACGCACATCCCCTGCAATAAAGAAGAAGAAGAAAAGCCTAACGTCAATGAGGCTGGCTGGAGTACAGTTATACAAAATTTGAAATGGGATTTGATGAAAATACCCTCATGTGTCACACCCCAACCGATGATGGAATACATCGGGGCGAGACTTGTGGTAGATTGTTCAAATACTTCATGACACTAGAATTCGTGACAATATAATTTAAAGATAAAATTTCATTCATAGCATAAACATTGTCTAAAAGATAACCGAAATACAAATTGTTTCATAAAATGGAAAGTACAATATCAAAATATAGAATTTAAACTAGCGTGTGTTTCTAGTCCAATCCTAAGTAGATTTCTTTAATAAACCTGCATTAAACATTTCCTGCAACATGTATAAAATATCCGTCAACACATAAAGCATTGGTGAGCATACTAGTTTTAGTTTACATACATAGTATTTTAGAATGGTTTACTCAAATATCATACTATAGCATTGCACATACCTATCATACAAAAGACATAACTCAAACCCGCGAGTACCACAGCGTATACCTAACATATTCATGTTAGGCCGTTTAAATCTTAACAATGACCCATAAAGGGGGCGGTGTGCTAGTCCTATAACGCTATACATGTTAAGTGGGCTAAAAATAGTTAATGATTTATGTCTAAGTATCTAAGAATCATAAGCAAGGCAAGTAGCATATAAGTATGTTTAATAGATTGAGCATGTGTGTTTATGAAAGCATTAGTGTGTTTTGCATATGATACATGTTTACACCCCAAAAGTGATAAAGAGTAAAAAGGGGACAAGTATGAACTCACCCTTGGGTGCGTTTATTAAGGTTCCAAAGACGAGTCTTGGGAGGTTAGTTCCTTAGCCTTGGTTAACTAGAATTAGAGAATAAAGGGTCTTAGGTTCGAGTTTAGATTATAGATTCACGAGAGTCATGCAAGCCTTTTAGGCAAACCAAACACAAATTGCCTTTAGGGCAATCCGGATGGTCATGAGATTAAGTTAGACCAAGCACAAAACCATCATAGATGATTCGGATGGTATAAAGTTAGGAATGTGAATCCATTTGATAGGTTCATGTCATAACCACTTCGCTTATTGAATAAACGTGGGTTTTGGACACGGGATTTCCCCTTTCTAGTGTGGATAAATCCGTAGCACAAGAAGGGTCAAGAGAGTTGGTAAGGTAGGGTGTAACCACAAACCTTCCAAAGATTAATAATAAACTAGTAAGATAGAGACTTGAAAGTATATGTTTATATTATTATATAGTATAATTCAGAAAACAACCACCTTTGGAACCTCTTTTAGGTGCTCTACCCTTATCACACTTCTGTAGATAAATATGGGGAAGATCCTAGAGGATTCTCCAAAGAGTTTTAGATGAAAAAGAAGAAGAAAAATAGAATGAAAGTTGAAGTTTTAAGCCAAGAAACTTACTGATGCAAAACAGGAAATTTGACTTGAAAACTTGAAGACTAGAGAGTTTTAGAGATGAGCAAAGGATTAAGGGGTGGAGAGGAGTGGTATTTATAAGTGGGTTGATGTGGTAGGGTATTAAATAGAGTTATTAGAGTGGTTGAAAGGAGATTAATGGGGTTTAAGTTTAAATAATAAATAATCCTAAAAATATACTGCTGTATCATCGAGTTTTTTTTTTTTTTTTAAAAAATATGAAATGAAACCATCATTTAATTAGTTGTTGTTTGTTGATGTTGTTGGATAAAGTCAAAGTGACTTAGGTGCTGTTTGTTTTTTTGCAGGAAAAGGTCTGCAGTCTGCGGACCACATCTGCAGGAGAAGAGGTGGACCAAAGGTCTGCAGTCTGCAAGAAGAAGACTATTTGTTTGTTAACGTCTACAGGCTGCTGAAATAAACTTAAATTTAAACAAACTGAGTTTTTACAGCAGTCTGGAGGTAGATGGTGGTGGTGGTGGGTGGACCGTGGTGGTGTGGACCATGGTGGTGGGTGGTGGTGGACGGTGGTGGGTGGTGGTAGTGGTGGTGGTGGGTGGACGGTGGTAGGTGGTGGTCGTGGTGGACCGTGGCGGTGGTGGGTGGTGGTGGTGGTGGTGGGTGGTGGTGGTAGTGGTGGTGGACGGTGATGGGTGGTGGTGGTGGACCGTGGTGGTGGTGGGTGGTGGTGGACCGTGGTGGTGGTGGGTGATGGTGGTGGTGGGTGATGGTGGTGGTAGTGGTGGGTGGTGGACCGTGGTGGTGGTGGGTGGTGGACGGTGGTGGGTGGTGGACCGTGGTGGATGGTGGTGGGTGGTGGTAGTGGTGGTGGACGGTGGTAGGTGGTGGTGGTGGTAGTGGTGGTGGACGGTGGTGGTGGTGGTGGGTGGTGGTAGTGGGTGGTGGTGGTGGTGGACCGTGGTGGTGATGGACGGTGGGTGGTGAACGGTGGTGGTGGACGATGCTAGGTGGTGGTGGTGGGTGGGTGACGGTGGTGGTGGTGGTGGTGGTAGTGGGTGGTGGTGGTGGTGGGTGAGGAGAAGAGAAGAGGAGAAGACCTTTGAAGACCTTAGAAGACTTTGGTCCAAGTCTGCACCAAGAAGATGTCAAGAAGAGCTTTTGGAGTGAAATGTCTTTCGAAAAACAAACAGTCTGCCCGCCCCAAACGTCTGCCCGCGTCTGCGCGACGCAGACAAAAGAGGTCAGAAGTGCTTCTGGGAGAAAAACAAACACCACCTTAATAACTTAAGTCACGTTTCTTTTCTTTTTTTTTTTTTTTTGTTTTTTCAAACTTAAAGTATTATAATATATATTAAGATCTTAACTAAATGAGTTTCTTGTTATGACGTCTAAATTGCTTAGGATAAATTATAATGACGTCTCGTCACGAATTGGTAGGAGTAACATACAAGAAGCGAATAAAGGCGAACTTGAAATTTGTTAAATATAGAATTTAAAATACAAGAATATTAAAATCACGCAACGTTACATAAAGTTTGCGTCACGTAGAATTGATAGAATAAATGAAATAGATTAAGATTAAATGCAATTGATAAAATACTTTTCCATTGATCATAGGCTCAGGATTACAAAGGTATAGAGTGACAAGTTAAAAGAATACAAGGACTAGAATGGTAAAAACGAAGAAGTACAAATGTTACAGTCTCCCCTACTTTAGGAAATTTCGTCTCAAAATTTATTCAAGTGGCTTGACTGAAAAGATGTGGGTACTTTTTCTTCATTTGCTCTTCATGTTCCAAAGTGAATTCGGGTCCATTCTTTGATTCCCAACGAACTTTAACTAGCGGAATACATTTTCGTTTGAGTTGTTTGACTTCACAATCCGTTATTTCCACTGGTTTTTCGACGAAATGCATAGTCTCGTCAATTCGTACGTCATCAAGAGGAATGTGTATGTTCCCTTCGGCCAAGCACTTCTTCAAATTTGAGATATGAAAGGTGGGATGGACATTGTTGAGTTCTTAGGGTAACTCGAGCTTGTAAGCCACTTTCACGATTCGCTCAATGATCTTGAATGGTCCAACATACCGTAGAGCTAACTTTCCTTTCTTTCCAAATCTGACTACTCCTTTCCAAGGAGACACCTTGAGGAGTACTTGATCACCAACATTGAATTCAAGGGGTTTTCGCCTCTTGTCAGCATAGCTTTTCTGATGGCTTCGAGCAACTAAGAGATTATCACGAATCTGAATGATTTTGTTAGTCGTTTCCTGGATAATTTCGGGACCAGTGATTTGTGCTTCACCAATCTCGTGTCGACATATAGGAGAACGACACCTTCAGCCATTGAGAGCTTCGAATGGAGCCATTTGGATGCTGGTATGGTAACTGTTATTGTAAGAGAACTCGACCAATGGTAGATGAGCATCCCAGTTTCCACCAAAGTCGATTACACAAGATCGAAGCATGTCCTCAAGAGTCTGGATCGTACGTTCAGTTTGACCATCAGATTGAGGATGAAAAGCTGTACTAAGATTAAGCCGAGTTCCCATGGCAGCCTGAAATGTTTCCCAAAGACGGGAGGTGAATCGACCATCACGGTCTGAGATGATGTCAAGAGGAATACCATGACGACAAATGATTTCCTTGGTGTAGATATGGGCTAGCTTCTCAACTTTGTAATCTTCACGAATGGGAAGGAAGTGAGTTGACTTGGTTAAACGATCAATGATTACCCAAATACTATCATGACCAGATGATGTTCGAAGAAGCTTGGTAATGAAGTCCATAGCAGTACTTTCCCATTTCCACATGGGGACTTCGGGCTGTTCAAGCAAACCCGACGGTCGTTGGTGCTCGGCTTTTACCTTGGAGCAAGTGAGACATTTGGACACAAAGAGAGCAATGTCCCTTTTCATACCAGGCCACCAATAATTGCGACGGAGATCTTGATACATTTTATCCGCACCGGGATGAATGGAGTATCGGGATTTATGCGCTTCATTCATTATAAGAGTACGAAGGTCATTACGACTGGGAACCCAAATACGATCAAGATAATAAAGAATCTCATCTGCCTTAGATTCCAAATGTAATTCGGCACCACAAGACATTTCTTCATATAGAGTATTTTCATTGACCGATGTATGCTGAGCGTCTCGAATACGATTGAAGAGATCATTATGGAATTGGGAGCTACGAAGACGGTCGATTTCTCGGATGTTGCATAGAACTGCGTGACTTTTTCGACTAAGAGCATCGGCTACTACATTCGCTTTACTAGGATGATAGCGAATTTCGCAGTCGTAGTCGTTTAACAATTCGACCCATCGTCGTTGTCGCATGTTAAGATCTTTTTGATTAAAAATGTGTTGGAGGCTTTTGTGGTCGGTAAAAACAACACATTTCGTACCATAGAGGTAATGTCTCCAGATTTTTAAGGCAAAAACCACGGCACCAAGTTCGAGATCATGAGTGGTGTAGTTCTTCTCGTGGATTTTGAGTTGCCTTGATGCATAGGCGATGACTTTGCCTCATTGCATAAGAATGCAACCAAGACCTTGATTCGATGCATCACAATAAACCACGAAATCATCATTCCCCTCGGGAAGAGCTAGAATAGGAGCATCACAAAGCATCTCCTTGAGGGTTTGAAAGGCTTCTTCTTGTTTAGGACCCCAAATGAAAGGTTGGGACTTTTGAGTCAAAGCGGTGAGAGGTGTAACCATTTTGGAAAAGTTGGAGATGTACCGACAGTAGTAACCCGCCAATCCTAGAAAAGAACGAACTTCGGTAGGAGATTTTGGTTCAATCCAATTTTTAACGGCTTCAATTTTGGCAGGATCAACATGAATACCGTTATCTTTCACAATATGCCCAAGGAATTGAACTTCTTTTAACCAAAATTCACATTTAGAGAACGTGGCATAAAGTCGTTCGGCACGTAGGAGTTCTAGAATCAAACGGAAATGTCATTTATGGTCGTCTTCGGATTTGGAATAGATCAAGATGTCATCAATGAACACAATCACAAAACGATCCAAATAAGGTTTACACACTCGATTCATTAAATCCATGAACACTGCAGGTGCATTGGTTAAACCGAAAGGCATCACCATGAACTCGTAATGACCATATCTTGTGCGAAAAGCGGTTTTTGGAATATCTTCTTCGTGGATTTGAAGTTGATGGTATCCCGAACGATGATCGATTTTTGAGAAACAAGTAGCTCCTTGGAGCTGGTCAAAGAGATCACCAATGCGTGGGAGAGGGTATCGGTTTTTGATAGTAAGCTTGTTAAGCTCACGATAATCGATGCACATACGGAAATATCCGTCTTTCTTTTTAACAAACAAAACAGGAGCACCCCAGGGAGAAGTACTCGGGCGTATGAAGCGTTTTTCGAGTAATTCTTGGAGTTGACTAGCAAGTTCTTGCATTTCGGAAGGTGCAAGACGATAAGGAGCTTTTGCAACATGTGTAGCACCGGGTATGAGGTCAATACGAAATTCAACAGAACGAGCAGGAGGAAGACCGGGTAGATCTTCGAGAAAGACCTCGGGAAAGTCACAAACGACATGTATGTCTTTTATGCCTTTTTCCTTGTCTTTGGTTGTTACCACATGAGCCAAGAATGCAACATATTCCTTACGGAGATACTTTCGAGCTTTGGTACAAGACATAAGCTTGAGTCCTTTGGAGGCTTTCTCACCATAGATTTGTAAAGTGTCACCGCTAGGAAGTGGTATACGGATAAATTTTTCGAAACAAACAACTTCGGCACGATGTTTTGCAAGCTAATCCATGCCTACTATGATGTCAAGGTGAGAATCAAGGTGACTGACTTATAGCTCTCGGGATTGGATAAATGAGATTTGGCTACCGGGATCTTAAAATACACTAAACTAGACCAACACTGGAACGCAAATCACTCTCCAACATGTCGCAAAACTGAATCTAGGGAAGTGTGTAAACTCACCGGTCTCGGGTTCAGATCACCTCTCGGTCTCTCCAAACTATGCTAAGGTATCCTAAATCTGAATGTCCTCTCGGCCCCCTCGGAAACAATACATCCGGAATGTGTAAGGGATGCAAGAGATAGTTATTCTAACAGGTTTCTAACATAGGATGCTAACAAAACAGGCACGCTATGGGTGACTCACTCTCGTGCAGACCACGGTCCCGAATACCTACCAAGCTAGACACACTGACACCTAATCTCCTCTCGGTCTCAAAGGTGGTAGAATGCTAAATTACCGAATAATTAATTAACTTGTTTCTAGGGTTTACTACGTCTAGCAACCACAAGATTTATCAAAAACACCAAGTCTAAGATACTCACAAAACCCTAGATCAAAAGATACAAAATCAATTAAACTAGAATTAAGTGAAACAAGTATTAATATTCAGATATAAAGCACGCATATAAAAAAGAAAACTTATTAGAAAACTCTTTACCAAAACATTATCCAAAACATAACATAGATCCAACCCGAAAACTATTATTCAATTGTCACCCATCATCAATACCTAGGTAGCACTAAAAGTTTAGCTCCTCATAGTCATAGAAAAAGATAAAAACATAGGTTCAAAATAACTTATAGCCATGGTAATAATATTTATAAACACGAAGTAAATAAATATAAAGCCAAAAATTATTATAGTCGAACCCGTAGCTTGAATCTTGAACCCTAGCCTTTCTGGCCTTCACTTCCTCCTCTCAAAAATTGCTTTGATCCTGCTCGAGATGTATCCTTTGCCACTGCTATGTCCTTGCGGCAGTCCCTCTTCTCTTCGATGATACTAGTAGGAAACCCGCGCGATGCGGCGGGAGTGACACTTTTTATTTCGGTACGTATTTCAAATTCGCATAGTATTTATTGTAGCATCATTGCGGTGGATATACGTCATAAGCGTTGCATGTGTCTAGTAACAAAAAAGATGTAACATTTAAATTGTAAAGTACTTTTAATAAACATTTGATAAAATAAAGTAACATACGAAAGAAAAAATAAGTATTAATAAACATAACAGTTGAGAAAAATAAAAGCTAGTGAACTACTTGAATCATGAGATCGATTTAGTCATACACGTTCCAAGTCTACATGATCTCATCTATATTGTCTGCCCACCATTCGTCATCAAGAACGATCACTGAAATTTCTTGTATATCTCCATGTTTGATTATTACATCTTTTGGTGAGGATGAGTTTCCTCCATTTTTCTCCTATCTAAAGTGTCATCAAATATGTCTTCTTTGTCATTTTCATCAGAACTGTCTAAATCAATAACTTGATTCCATTTCCATTAAGAGGGCCTATTGGATCTCTTCCTATTAATTTCATGCATCTGATCCTTAAAATAAATTAAAATTATTTAATACACAAGTTAATAGAAGATGAAATAAATGTTGATATTACCTATTAACTAAATTCATGTTGAAGATCAGATTTGTATGGACTAAACATTGCACCATAGCAAATAATCTCAACACTATTATCACCATTATCCTGTAATAAAACACATACAATATACTACATAAAATAACAGCCATGTTAATATTAAAAAATTAAATATTAATAAATACAACCTTAGACGCTACTTTAGACGCTTGTATGGCTATTGGTTTGTTCATCTCCGTATGTTTTTCATCTAAATGAATCTGCAAAACCAAGAAGTTAACACTTAAATGATTAAGATATGTATAAAAAGGTATAATTAGTAAAATGGGACGAATGAAAACCATAAACTAACAAATAACCAGCATTAGAAGCTTCAACTTTTGAATTCAGTATCCATGCCTACGCATTTTAGCAAGTGAAATAGGTGTGCATTAGTATGTATTTATAAAATAAACTTTAGTAGGTTAGCACATGGCTTAATTTTCAAATTCATGATTTTCCCACCCCTTTAAATTATGAAATTTTGTTAAACTTTAGTAGGTTAGTACATGGTTTAAATTTTGAAATTGATGATTTTCCCACCCCTTTAAATTAGGAAATTTTGTTATCTTTGACTAAAGTGTTAAAAATTATTGTGTTTTCTGTGAATACCGAATTCAATACATTTATCTTTTATTTTTAAACTTTGTTAAAAAGAACCCCTTCAAATTAGGGAGTTTTGTTCTTATTAACATAGATGTTCATATCACATGGATATATAATATGCATCATGTGTTTTCTACCAAATTGATGCAGCTGAGGTTTTTAAAAGAAATTTACCTACAATTAATATCTACAATGCATTTTTATATTTTTTCTAAACTTAATTATTTTAAAGTTTTATATTTTTAGCTAATTATGTATATTTAAAAGTTTAATGAGATTTCTTTTAGTTAATTATATTTATGTGTATACCTATTAATATATGCATGCATACCCATATACATATGCACATATTGCTAATGCTGATTATTTAAATAGGGTACTACAATTGAAGCTATCAGTAACAAACGTGATAAAGCATTCTTAGAGCCCAATCTTGTGTTGCAGTTTTGTTACCGCGTGACAAATTATTTGTCTGTCAAAGCAAGGATGAACCATAATGTTTAACAACATTATCATATTTTAAGAATCACCAAAGCTGATATGTAGATTTCGAGTGCCCTAATTGGTTTTTTTAAATCGTTGCATTTAATTTATGTGAATTTTTCATTATTGGGCGGAGCAGTATTTAACACCAAATTCAATTTTACAATTTTGAGTTTTACTTGATCATGAAATGGTGTTATGATTCAACATCCATATTAACCATAAATCCATATTATATTTCATCTAGTTAGTATTTAAAACATAAAATGCAATAATCACTTGTACATAAGGCATTATTTCTTATACATTTCAATCCACACATCGGTATTGACTATGACAAACACCGACACGTCGACAAAAATGAGTCGGTCGTCATGGTATATTCGAATGTTTTTAAAATATAATAATTTTAAAGTTATGATAGAATTAAATAAAAGAAATTATAATTTTGTAGGGGAGGGGGGAAATGTAATTACTAACTAAAAATTAGGGAATTAAAGTGTAAATAAGATAGGGTATTAAAGTGTAAATAATGTATGAATGACTATTTTACCCTCATTTTAGGGTTGTTAATGAAAAATTAGTTATTAACTTTTGGGTATCTTAAAATACCCCTCACTCATGCATTATAATATAGTATAGATAAGTATTTTTACTATTATAATGCCCGCGCGTTGCAGCGGGTGCGTTTGTTTTGTTGCGCGAGTAGTTGTTGTTGGTGTTTGTAGTGTGTGTGTATTGCGTTTGTAAACAATTTATATACCGCCGCTCGTTGGTGCAGGGTTACATGTATTTTTAAATTCTGCCAAATCAAAGGAAAAAGAATCAGTTTTTATATCAGAAACAAGCATGAAAGATTCAAATCCAAATCATGGGTATGAAACTAAACTTGAAACAAAATTACTTCAAAAGCGTATTTACAGAATCAGATAAACATAACCCAATTAAAAAGTAAAATGCATGAGTTAATTAAAGATTAAAGAAGGACAAAAAACAATAAAAAACATAAAAGCTTGGCATTCTCAAAATCTTCAAATCTAAATGGATATGTACTAAAATTTGAAAAGAACAAATTATTTTAGATAAAAAAAATATTTATGCAATTTTCAATAAATAAGATATAAACAATCAAGCATTTTTACATCATACCTTAAATTTGTTTTGCTGAGTCTGCTTTTGTTTGGTCTTCAAATGCTTTGACTGTCGCCTTGAGATCGTTCCTTCTCCCATTAGTGGTAATTATGTTAGAAGTTTCATGTACAATGAACATCATCTATCATAAAGTTAAATGTCAAAAATGTTAAAACCATAGTTGTCAAAGCGCCTAGGCGCACTCAAGGCGCGTAGGCCGAGCCTGGAGCCTAGGCGCAAGGCGCATAAAAACGAGGGCTTTTTATAATTAGGCGAATAGAAAAAAATACACTTTTAGGGATTTTAGAGATGTTTTAGGCTTATTTAGGGCTACATTAGGATGTTTTAGGGTTGTTTAGGACTTGTTCATAACTCATTTAGGATGCTTTAGAGGTTTAGGCAACTTTGAGCCTGAATTTGGCCGGAAATCAGCCTGAAAACAGCCCCGATAATGCGCATCAGTGTCTAGGCGCGCGCCTCACAGGGCGCGGCGCACTTGGTGCGCCTGGTTGCGCCTTGCGCCTAGGTGCGCTTTTGACAACTATGGTTAAAACATGTAGCGAACAGAATCCTACTCACTAAATAATTGGTGATTACATATTGCAAATATATATATATACATAATCATAGTAGCCAACAAGCGCGATACGATCATTTCAAGAACCTATGCCTTATCTGAAATACCATCAAAATGATATAAAAAATAAAAGAAAAGAAAGAAACAACATTTTAAATGGCATCATATGCTAAAAAAAATATCATGACATAAACCAAATGAATTTAATAAAATTAAGCTATCCACACACCAAGTATAGCATTTCCAAAAAATATACACATTTTTAATTTAAATAGAGCCAATCACCTAATATCAGCTTTATCATATTGATCTAATTCCTTTAAAGATTCATATTTGTTTTGAAATAGAAAATTGGTTGGTTTGACTTAAAAGTCAAACTAAGTGGATAGCATTTCAACCCATTTAACCATCTTCAGAAGATACATATATCAACTATAAAGATCATAAAAAATCAAGGCTGAATATGCAACAAGTCCATTACAAGCAAGGTGTGTTACGTGTATGGCCAATTGTATATGATTTCCCACTTTCTCATCCCATAGATCAAATTTGGAGGTTCTGTTTCAATTTGCAACATATACAGATTTTATGATGTAAATAAATTAAAACAACAAATGCAACATTGGAGGTTTTACCTATTTGGCATTAAGTTTGCAACAACAATATATTTATAACTAAAAAAATAAGAACTATTGAACCAAAATTCGGGCAACAACGAAAAAACAGTATTGTACCTTTGGATGAAGTGCAGGAGCAAATCGTGAAGAGAATACGGCCAAATGGATGGGGAGAACGGTGGTGAATATGTTCCAAAAAACTGAAAAGACCAAAAAATAAAAACGAACCGTTAGCAAAACTGAACCTCGCACACCCTACCTAAATGTAGGTATTGTTCATGGGCTTTTGACCTTTGTATCATTAGAATTTATCAATAAAAACCTAAAACGTCTTTAAAATGGTGAACCTAATAGGCTGGTTGATTTATGAAGTACAACAATATGAACCTTAACAACATAAATTATATCTTATGTACCTCAAGTAAGATGTTCAGAAAATAAATAGTCATATGTATTCGAAGCAAATGAAGGTGGCCACTCAACACAACCATGGCAGTATTTCATCAGTAGTGCCTCAATTTAATGAATCCAGACAGAAAATAGGCACTAAACACATTATATATTTTTATTTTTTTTGAAAATTGAACTTCATTCACCAACCAACCAGAAACAAGAACAAGGCGCGCCATTTCTCGAGGAGAGACAAGACGCACACAACCAAAGTTACATTGCGCCTATGTCTATTCTTGAACCAAAGGTAGCCTATCGACTTCACATCCGCCACAATATCCGCAACACTTACCCTTTTATCAGAAAACACCCATTCATTGAACGGTTTCCAAATTCGCCAACATGCTATAATAATAATCCCATGAACCAATTCTTTTTTATTCCAGACTGAAAAAGCATAAATCATTGGAATAGAACACCAAGTCGACACCGCTTGCCACACACCAACTGCAACCGCACACGCGCACATAATATGATCTACCGATTCTTCTATCTCGCCACAGAAAACACAGGTCGAGTCATTCATAGCAACATTTCTTCTTCATAGTGCCTCCTTTGTTGGTAATCGATCCATTTCCGCCCGCCAAACGAATATGTTACATTTTAGTGGAACCCAATGACACCAGTTTAGCACATATTCCTCACGCTGCACCTCGTGTTTAATCAAGATTCTCTTCATGCTCACAACCGTAAAGACTCATGAGGCATCATCTTTCCACCTCCAAGTATCAGCTGCAGCAGTGAACGCCACTAAATGTATGAGGCTGCTGCAGCTGTCCCATTCATGTAGTTCAGCAGCCGAAGTCGGAGTCCTGTTCCATGACCAGCTGTATGAACAATCTTCCAGAAAACTACCTTATCCGAAACACTGCAGCACTTATTCTTCTCTAATCTAACAAGTTAGGGAATAAATCCCTTAAAGGCGCATCCGAAATCCAATGATCTATCCAGAACTTGACACTGTTACCGTTACCACCTTCACGCCAATTCTTGAACTAAATCTTTGATTATCTACCATCCACTTACGTTCCAATCTAAGCAGATTATTCCACATACCTGTAACCCGAACATTAGACGGCACTGCAAATCTTTTGCGCTCATCAACTTCCTGCATTGGAATATCCCTAATTCATTAGGAATATACGATACCAACATAACTAATAGTTTACATGCATAAAGGTTATGTCTTGACGCGTGAATTACCTTCAAGTAGAGGCAGTTTTCTTCCAAGCCAGGCGTGTTAAATGTATTAACACGAGCTCCCATCGCAACAAGCAGGTAATAATAATCAAAAACAAATTCTTCCTTCTCATCTTTAGTTGACCGACAATAACACTCAGCATCACAAAAGTCAATGTTTACCTTCTTTTGTTACGAGTCAATTAGAAATTGATCAGTAACTAACAAGTTGCAAATGTTAGCCGTCTTGCCATGAGTCATCTAATGTCCACACAAGCTATAGAAAACAAGAAAATATAAACGACTTTGGTTACCTTTTTTACAATTTTGTGAATTGGTTTCACAACGATGCACGATTCAACAGTGCCAACTGTTACACTTGGTAGTAAAGGTCTAAATGCAAAGTACTTTCTTGGTGATATCACTTAGACATCATGTGGGGGTTTTCATAATAAATTGTGACTTTACCTCTAAATCATCACCCCTCTCAAAAAATTTTGAACCCAATCGCCTTCCTAAACAATCCGAAACATAGAAGAAGCAGTTGATAATTGTCTTCCTAACAGTTTTACTTCACTATCAAGGAAGAACCTGGAGTACCTACAGATACAACAGCTGCAAATATCAATGTTAGACAATAATACGATGAATCTTAATACATCAAGATAACTAAATCTTCGTTTCATAAGTTTCACCATAAATCTATGAACAAAGTTCCAAGTAGAGATGAATGTTTCAACCCGTTCACTAATGAGCAAGTCAAATTCGACTATGAAAACCCGCAACCCCAAAAGTAAAGTAACCATCAATTAAAGAATACACGATTTATGTATGTAAAGGTAGTATACCTCACAGAAATTGTTGCTTGAGGCCGCCGGTGAGCCAAAATTATAATAGCCTTCTGTTTTCGTGTATCTCTGTCACCTTCGTTAGCTAATTTATAAATGTTATATTCATGGCTGTTGGGTTTCAATTGAAAGGATGAATTAAAGAAAACGATTAAGTGCCATGGATGAACCCTTCAAGAAAATGTGCCATGGATGAGGCGGTAATGATTATGTTTTTACATTAAATGTGAACCTTCAATTGATGTAGAGTTATTGATGTATTGATGATGATAACAGGTTCACCAGATGATGCGTAACGTAGAATTTAAGAAATTGATTACCTGAATAGGTTTTCAGTCGCTTTGGCTACACCTGAGGGCAAGAATGGAACATGTTTTTGGATGTGAGGCATGAGATCATGGTAAATTTATAATGATGTCTTTGTAAGTGTCTTAATTGTACCAAAATTTCCGGTTATACCCTTATTATATAAGCTTCGTTCACTTGTACATGTTGCTATAATAGTTGGATGGTGTACAAAATTACTATCTTGTACATCACTCCTCCTTTATAATGTACTAGTGGAATTGCCCGCGCGTTGCTGCAGGTGCGTCTATTTTGTCGCCTCATAGTTGTTAGGGTTTGTAGTGTGTGTAGTCTAGCCTTTGTGAGCGATTTGTTTTGGGACCGCTAAGCTATAAAAATATATTTTGGGAAGAAAGTTGACCGTGTAAAAGCGTCATGGTTAATGAAAGAAAAATATGACATTTTTAAAAGTAGTAAAGCACAAGTGTTGACATGAAATTTGTTGACAATTTGTGAAAGGTAAAAAGTATAAGAGTACTTGTAGGCGGGAAGAGTTGTTATTTTGTACTCGTATTTTTGTTAAGTTACCAATCTCTTAGCGGGAAGAGTGACTTTTGTAAGATTAGTTTGTAAAAAGGTTTGCACATGGTGAAATTTCACTTCTTTTTAGACTCCTAAGCATGGCACATACATGACCCTTATACATGACTTTTTCTAACCTTCCTTTGCACTTAATTTCTTAACTGTTAATCAAAGGTATGAATAATTTACCGAATCCAAAAGTAAATTTGAAATACTAAAGGAAAAAATCTCCTGGTAAAATGTGGTCTATGACCTTGAAATAGAATCGATGCCACAGGAAATAGATTGAAATAATCAAAATAAATGATAATTGATAAACAAAACATCCTATAAAATAAAACAAGTTAAGCCAACTCAAACAACTTAACTTCAAGTAAAAAAGAAACATCCCTAACTCGAACAACAGTTGAAACAGTTAAATACAAAAAAAGAACAATACCTAAGTCAAACAACTTGAACATACCTAAGTCATTTTGACATCATCAAATTACAAGTTTTGACATGTGCATCTGTTGTGCAATTAGCCTTGTTAAAATAATAGGCCTGTTTTGTTTTAGTGGTTCTTTGTGTTTAATGACAGTCGTGGAATACCTCAAAGTTTTAGTATAAAACAATAAAAGAAAAAAGCCTCTGCAGTCTTTTTGGTTTGATCATGATGATCATAGGATATGTCTCTTATCCTAAACGAGCTTAATAGTAATGTTTTATGATAATTTATCCTTTGATAGTTGATCCAGTAGATTCTGATTTTAATATTTGAAGCATTTATATGTGTACAGCATACACGCTGATAGATTCAAAAGAGATTATAATGGGCTTTTTCAATTTGGTTAAAGTATTAAATTGGAATCAATAGGTTTTTAACTTTTTTTCATTGATCAATTTTAGGGATAAGAATTTAAGAACAATCGATTTAAGTTAACTAACTAATCATAGTTGTTAATAGCGACCATAGCGCCCGCTATAGCGAATAGCGTAGCGTAGCGTAGCGCTCATGTGTCGCTATATGGTTGATAGCGATAAATAGCGAGGTTTTTCTATTTTTAGTATTTTTTTTGTAGAATATATACATATAAAACATCTCTAAAAAGCTCTTCTAGTGTATCGCTAAACATGAAATAGCGTCCGCTATTTCATCGCAATCGCTATATAGCGTATCAGTAGCTTGTCGCTATAGTCCGCTATTCGCTATTAACAACTATGTAACTAATACCTTCTATTGATATTAAAATAGGTAGCAGCAGCTCCACATTTATCCCCTTATGTGCAAGAGCCTGCATATGAGTAAACAAATTACAAAGATTATTAGTAAACTTTGTATTACTCAAATTTATTTTATATGTGCAGTTCTTGAAAGCAAACAACCTAATAATAAAAATCTTGAATGCAAACAACCTAATAATAAAAATCAATAGGATCCACCAAGTTAAGCTCAATAAAGCAGTTTTGTCCCTAGTTGTCAAGATTGTTGATGAAGCACATAAGTAATGGAATGGTCAATCCTCCATGTTAGTAGCTACCTGATAAAATCACTCATATTATAAAATTTCTTTCTGAATTATATTAACAGAGCACTTGAAATCTTAGAGGGAAAAAAAACAAAGAAGTGTTCAGCCCATGGGTCCAATACTTATACAATGACAAGCACACTCCACATAAGAAAAAAAAATGTAAAATGTACTAACCCTGTAACAAAAAGGACTCTGAGCAAGTAGAAGGCTTTTCAAAAATGTTTTCCACTTCTAGAGTAACTGGTTTAGTCTTCTGGTAGAGTTTCCAGACCCTTCACATTCCTCGTCAGATTCCAAACATATTACCCCTGTAAAACAAGATTTTGAGTGGTAAAAATTTAAACAAGATAAACCCAATCCAACTTCTTTAATTTCAACGCAAAACTCAAACTCACGAACCAAACAACACTCCCATCATTCAAAGGAGAGATTACTAATGAAACCTGATGCTCAAACATAAATTATGTAATAAGAGCAGATCAAATAACATACCAGATGGCTTAGGGCCGGGCGATGAAGAAAATTTGGGTTGGGGATCCGATACCAGATTGTTGCAGCTGACCATTGGAACATATAATTTCACCAAGGGCGTCTCTGGTACAACTGACGGCGTCTCGGGTCCAACTGATGCCAACACTATATTGTTAATTACGAAGCTTAAAGATATAATATTGTAGTCAATAATGACTTTAGTTAACGCATATTGCAACACTTAATACTCCAAAACTGAAGCAATATGTTTAAACAAATAATTCCACAATTATATGCATATGCTTCTTTATCTTGCTATATTAAATTACTTGGCTTCTAGGTTCTCAAGGAAGAACACCCACCACTTATTGTAAATAAGCAAGTTAATAGATAAAAATATACAGGAGGTACAATCATAGACCAAATAAACCTGCTGGATCGTTACCAGAATAAGATAAGGGAGGTGACGATTTTAATTATCTTTTTCATATTATTGACTTACACTATGCCCAAAAACTGTTAATGCAACTTGGAAACTTCATGAACAAAATAGGTAGAGGCTCTTGCAATAGCAAAATGCATATTAGTAATATTTGTAGTCATTTCAATTATCCAATAATAAACCTACAGAAATCATATCAATCACCACAAATCTCACAAAAATATAATCAAGATTTAACTTCCATCACAACTACAAAACAACAATCACACAAACCACAATTTCCAACTCCAACCCTCAAATGTATGAAATAGAATCAATAAAAAAAATTCAAGTCCCCGATAGAAAATTCCATAGAAAACAGACAGAAAGAATAAAAATAAAAGAGGGAAACATAATCAATTACTGAACAATTGCAATTAGAAAATACCTTCAATCGGTTGGTGTAGCTCTTGGAGTTCGTTTCCGAATCGGATGTTCATTGTGGTTTGTCTCTCTAATTTCTGGAAATGGAAGTGTGAGTGAGGAACAAAAAGACTGGATTAAAGAGAGAAGGTTTCTTTGGTCGGTTATGATTGGAGAATCTCTTAACCTTCCATATCACATTGAAGAAATTGATTATGCAATAGTTTCAATCGATTAAGATGCTAAGGACGATTAAGATGCATATGAGGGTAGGGATGGAATATGTTTTTAGGATGTGAGGTATGAAACCATGGTAAAATTACATTGATATCCTTGCAAGTGTCTTAATGTTCCACAAAGTTCCAATTATACCCTTGTGATATAAGCTTAATTTACTTGTACATATTGCTATAATAGTTGGATGATGTACAAAATTACTATGTTGTACATAACTCTTCCTTTATAATGTATTATAGATTATAGATTATAGATAATATGCCCCCTTTTATAATTAATGTGCACCCTAATAATATATGCACACCTGCTCTCAAAAGGCTTGGGCCACGAAAATATTGTGTTCCCTTAAAATAAAGTTTTTTCTTTTTTTTTCGTTGACTTCCAAATGGACTTCAAGTCCATATTTATTTTATTATTATTATTATTATAGATAGTATTATACTCGGTGCTTTATACTTGGGTGTTCTTGACTTGACCAAAGTTTCTCGTCTACGCTCCAACGTCCATGAACACCTACTCTCAAGTGTTGGTGTCTTGATTAAAATTCTTTCTTTTTAAGCCAATTTTCTCCAAACACCTATAAAACAATAAAAATACATAAATACACAATAAAAACGACACGAAATGACTAAAAACCTAACTAAATAATATACAAAATACATAGGAAAAGAGATGTGTTTTGCAACACATCAATAGGATTTAGATCTATGGAGAAATCATGGTCATTAAGATTCAAGGTGCAGTTTTTGATAATGAAATCAATAGAGACGGGTTCACCATTTGCGACTTCAACGGTGAAAGGTTCCGATAATTTAGATCGTGCACAAGCAAGTAGAGGTTCAAATTCTAGAGACACAAAACTCTTATCCGCACCAGTATCAAAGAGTATAGAAACATAAGATCCATTAACAAGGAACGTACCGTTCACAACATCATTTTCAGTTTGAGCTTGGGCCGCATTGAGGTTGAAAGCGCGACCCCTTGGTGGTTGATTTTGAGCCGGAGCTTGAACTTAAGCTTGGTTGTTGCGGGTACATTGAGGAGCAAAATGTCTAGGATCACCACACTTAAAACATGCACGACCATTGCCAATGGCTAGAGGATGTTGGTTAGCAGCTCGAGGTTGGTTGACAACTTGAGGTTGGTTGTTTTGGGTTCTAGGGCCGGTTTTGCAAGTTTGGACAAGATGCCCATAGCGGTTACAATTGGTACAGAAACGGCAAGTAGAGGTTGGTGGGTGATGAAAATGGCACGTGTTACATTTTGGGAAAGAGCTGGTGTAAGGTTTCTTGGCATGCACTTGGTTAAGAGGAGTTGGAGCTTGAGCTTCGGTGGATGGAATGGTAACGGCATAGTTTTGGTTTCGGGATTTGCGTTTGCGGTTATTGCTATGGGTTGATGGGGTTTTGGCTTCCTTTGGTTTGTCGGTGGGAATGGTGGTGGTTTGATTGACGGTTTTGGTGGTGTTTGGGATAGTTAAGGTTCCATCTTTCACTTGGTTATCCGAGATTTTGGAAGCTAAACGAATGGCTTTTTCTAGGGTGGTGGGTTCGGCTCCTTCAACGATATCACGAACACTCGTTGGGAGGCCTTTGAGATACTTAGCTATGATTCTCTTAGTGGTGTTGAATTGGTGAGGTACAAGGACAAGGAGTTGCTTGAAACGATTGGTATAGGTTGGGTTATCACCACTGTTTTGCTTGAGTTTCCAAAACTCATCTTCGAGTCGCTCAATCTCTTGCGCGGGGCAGAACTCCTCAATCATGAGTTGCTTGAGTTCCTCCCACGGCAGAGCTAAAGCGGCTTCGTTTCCACGGGTGGCTCTCTCGCTTTTCCACCACTTGAGTGCCCTTGATTTGAAGACACTAGTGGCGTGATGAGTGCGGAGATCCTCGGGGCATTCGCTATTGATGAAAACTAGCTCGATGTGGTCGAACCATTCGAGCATAGTGGTAGCACCATCGTTTCCCGTGAAAGAGTCGGGTCGATGTAGGTTAAATTGCTTAAAGGTGAAAGTGGTGGTTTTGGAGGATTCGGCTTTTGAGTCAACAGAACCGTGTGTGCTTGCAGATTCTTGGATTTTGCTAACCACTTCGGGTATGACCTTGGCCATTTGCTTGGCCATGAAAGAGAGCATTTTCTTGTTGGTTCTTTGTTTTGAGCTTCTTCGGTTGGACATGGAAGACATCTAAAGGATAAACAAAAGGATTATGAGCTTTGATCAATGGTTTATTTGTATAAAGTTTGTGTTTTGTCTTTGTTTTTAGAAATAAATTAAGCACATAGTGTCAAATAGTTCAAGTAGCATGTAGTTTCACATTGTTTTACAAAGCATAACACATAAGTATAAGCAAGTATAGTGCATTTAGACAATATAAAGGAGCTTTGATTAGTGTTGGTTTACGATTATTAGTATTGTTTGGAGATTGCTAGAGTACTTGAGATGCGAGTCTTGAGAGCATTTGCGAGTAGTAAAAAAAATAAAAAAAATAAATCGAATATATGTAGTGAAAACATAGCATGAAAACAACATTGAAAATAAATGAGGGGCTTGTTTTTAAGCAAGCCATTGGAGTGTTCCGGAACGGAACTAAGACTAACCAAAGTGGTTCGAATTTACCTTTGAGTTTGAAAACATGCTTTGGCCTAATAGGTGGAATACTCTCGCTGAAACTTTCGGTTAACGATATTCACCCTTCCAGTTACTACATGTTTCTTGTCATTAGTAAATTTGAGACTTTGGCGAGGTCGTTTCTTTGAGTGTGGTTTGTACACTTAGTCCAATGTAGTAAGAAAATTAATTCTAACCTTCGATTGGTAACTGTCCACTAGAATGAGAATTGTGAAATTTCCACCAAGGTGAGGATATCACTCCTATCTTGGTGTAGTTTAAAAAATACAAAGAATTTATGCGGATTGAAAGTTATCACCAAAGTGAGGGTTTCACGCCTATTTCGGTGATTTCCTTTCGTTTGTGTTATACGTGCGTCTTCGAGTGTAGAGTAATCCACAAATAGGAAGGTAAATTTTAAGGACCAAGATAATGGATTAGAAGCAAGATAGGGAGAACAAGTATTTTAAGCATGATAAAAGGAATGGTTAAAAGGGTTCTTAACTATAGTCTAGGTCAAACATGGCAATTTTTCCTAGATCCCTATAGTCATGGCTCTGATACCAATCTGTCACACCCCAACCGATGGCGGAATACATCGGGGCGAGACTTGTGGTAGATTGTTCAAATACTTCATGACACTAGAATTCGTGACAATAGAATTTAAAGATAAAATTTCATTCATAGCATAAACATTGTCTAAAAGATAACCGAAATACAAATTGTTTCATAAAATGGAAAGTACAATATCAAAATATAGAATTTAAACTAGCGTGTGTTTCTAGTCCAATCCTAAGTAGATTTCTTGAATAAACCTGCATTTAACATTTCCTGCAACATGTATAAAATATCCGTCAACACATAAAGCATTGGTGAGCATACTAGTATTAGTTTACATACATAGTATTTTAGAATGGTTTACTCAAATCTCATACTATATCATTGCACATACCTATCATACAAAAGACATAACTCAAACCAGCGAGTACCACAGCGTATACCTAACATATTCATGTTAGGCCGTTTAAATCTTAACAATGACCCGTAAAGGGGGCGGTGTGCTAGTCCTATAGCGCTATACATGTTAAGTGGGCTAATAATAGTTAATGATTTATGTCTAAGTATCTAAGAATCATAAGCATGGCAAGTAGCATATAAGTATGTTTAATAGATTGAGCATGTGTGTTTATGAAAGCATTAGTGTGTTTTGCATATGATACATGTTTACACCCCAAAAGTGATAAAGAGTAAAAAGGGGACAAGTATGAACTCACCTTTGGGTGCGTTTAGTAAGGTTCCAAAGACGAGTCTTGGGAGGTTAGTTCCTTAGCCTTGGTTAACTAGAATTAGAGAATAAAGGGTCTTAGGTTCGAGTTTAGATTATAGATTCACGAGAGTCATGCAAGCCTTTTAGGCAAACCAAACACAAATGGCCTTTAGGGCAATCCGGATGGTCATTAGATTAAGTTAGACCAAGCACAAAACCATCATAGATGATTCGGATGGTATAAAGTTAGGAATGTGAATCCATTTGATAGGTTCATGTCATAACCACTTCGCTTATGGAATAAACGTGGGTTTTGGACACGGGATTTCCCCTTTCTAGTGTGGATAAATCCGTAGCACAAGAAGGGTCAAGAGAGTTGGTAAGGTAGGGTGTAACCACAAACCTTCCAAAGCTTAATAATAAACTAGTAAGATAGAAACTTGAAAGTATATGTTTATATTATTATATAGTATAATTCAGAAAACAACCACCTTTGGAACCTCTTTTAGGTGTTCTACCCTTATCACACTTCTGTGGATAAATATGGGGAAGATCCTAGAGGTTTCTCCAAGGAGTTTTAGATGAAAAAGAAGAAGAAAAATAGAATGAAAGTTGAAGTTTTAAGCTAAGAAACTTACTGATGCAAAACAGGAAGTTTGGCTTGAAAACTTGAAGACTAGAGAGTTTTAGAGATGAGCAAAGGATTAAGGGGTGGAGAGGAGTGGTATTTATAAGTGGGTTGAGGTGGTAGGGTATTAAATAGAGTTATTAGGGTGGTTGAAAGGAGATTAATGGGGTTTAAGTTTAAATCTATCTATACATATAATAAACCAAAGCCATTTTAATGACATGTCACTCAAAGAGGCATTCTCTTCCTTGAATGTGCCATGTGTCATCCCATGTGGCATTGAGATATTTTTGGAAAAAAAGAATTTAAAAACAAAATTGGATTTTTCACCCTCATGTTTCCTCCCATAATTTTTAAACGTTAATATCTTTAATATACGAGATTTTTTAAAGAAAAAAATTACACCAAATTAACGAGCGTTTTATTATCTTTCCAACGAGTACCATAGTGCTATTTAAGAAACGGAAATTTTTTTTTGTGGGGTTTTGTTCATACAGGAAAAAAAAACACAAAGTGTTCAGGTAAATTATTAATCATGTATAGGCAAGTCACTAATTATGTTCAAATCAGTAAATATGAAATTTTTTTTGCAACCAGAGCCGAATAGGTTAATATAGTTATACGTTGTTTTAAGTTAGGTATCAATATTAGTATGTTAGAGTTGTACATTTGTTTAGTCTTTAGGATAGATGTTAATATTAGAGTTACATTAAAGTTCAACACTCTTTTAGGTTAGGTGTTAGCATTGGAGTTGTGCATTGTTTTACGTTAGATATTAATATTAGAGTTATACATCAGTCTATTTCATATATAAAATTGATGTATCATATTAAATTTCTCAACCCGGGACGCTCCCCGGGGTATAATCTAGTACTAAATAATCCTAAAAATATACTGCTGTATCATCGAGTTTTTTTAAAAAAATATGAAATGAAACAATCATTTAATTAGTTGTTATTTGTTGATGTTGTTGGATAAAGTCAAAGTGACTTAATAACTTAAGTCACGTTTTTTTTTTCTAAGTATTATAATATAGGCTAAGTATCCATAGTAAACCCTAAAAATTTGAGAAAACTCTAGTAAACCCTTAAAAAAACCTACTTCCCGAGCTTTTTTTTTTTTTTGAAAAAATTAGGGCATGTAATATACATGTTTTTAAGTGTTTTAAGCCAAAAAAATCAAAAAAGCGCCAAGAGGTTTTTAAAAAAAAAAATAAATAAATAAGTTATGCACCATAACATATGTTAGCTTATTTTTGCACTGGTAACATATGTTATGATGCAAAACTTATTTTTTTTTAAAAAAAAAAAAAAAAAAAACCCTTCGGTGCTTTTTTTGATTTTTTTGGCTCAAAACACTTAAAAACATGTATATTACATGCCCTAATTTTTTTTTAAAAAAAAAGCTCGGGAAGTAGGATTTTTTAAGGGTTTACTAGAGTTTTCTCAAATTTTTAGGGTTTACTACAGAACCATCCCCTTATAATATATATATATATATATATATGTTTTATTTAAAATAAATATATATTAAGATCTTAACTAAATGAGTTTCTTGTTATGACGTCTAAATTGCTTAGGATAAATTATAATGACGTCTCGTCACGAATTGGTAGGAGTAACATAAAAGAAGCGAATAAAGGCGAACTTGAAATTTGTTAAATATAGAATTAAAATACAAGAATATTAAAATCACGCGACGTTACATAAAGTTTGCGTCACGTAGAATTTATAGAATAAATGAAATAGATTAAGATTAAATGCAATTGATAAAATACTTTTCCATTGATCATAGGCTCGGGATTACAAGGGTATAGAGTGACAAGTTAAAAGAATACGAGGACTAGAATGGTAAAAACGAAAAAGTACAAATGTTACATCATGTGTGTGGCACGTGAGGGTGAATCCAATTATCTTTTAACGACAGTTAGTGCTAATACCTAAAGATGTTACAAAAACATACTTTAAAACCTCAACCCGAAATTAAAAAACCTTAGTACTCTAAGGTGAAACTCAACGTAAACCACAAGGACCATTTATGTAATTCTCTCTTAAAATAATAATATACCAACCAAATTCAGAAGCTTGACTATCATAGTTTTTAATGGGTTAAAGTCTGGTTAAAAGCCCAATGTTCGTACGTTAAGTTTTAATAAAGACAAATGTCGGTGTACAAAAACCTGTTTGAGAGGGTGCCTGGGTTACCTCTTAATTTTCCTGTCAGTAGTGGGAAAAAAAATTATCCTTGTTTTTATGTATCGTAAACCTGAATTATCCATATGTAAAAAAAAAAGAAACTATGTTGGACGGATGTGACAAAACTGACTAAACCTCAAGGACGATCTTGAACATCAATTCAATAAACTATTAATAGTAGGCCTGACAATCTCTACCCAAACCCTTAGATTTGGGTTATCGTGGACTTAAATCCGAAGTCTTGGGTAATTTTGGGTTAGATATTGTTTTGAAGGGGGTTTAAGCAGCTAATATAATATGATCTAACGGGTCAAGATGGGCCCGAAAAAACTAGAGGACGGGTTAATAATATAACTGTAACATTACGCATTTAATACTTGTACGTTACGCTTTGACATTAATAAAAACGTCAAGTTTCCATTTAATACTCGCATTTATTTATTTTGTCGCGTTTATGAACCCTAATATGATATATATATATATTATAATATACTAAATGTGTGTTGGTTTGTGTTAAATCAAAAAAAATATAAAAATCCTGCTCTGGCCGGGGTTCGAACCCGCGCCAGAGCCACACTTAACCACATACACAACCAACCGGGCTGGACTCCTGTTTGGTGATAAACCCGGTTGCACCTTATACTTATACACGCTTCAAATCCTCACAGTTGACAAGAAAAGTCAACTGTGGGATTCCTTGGTGTGCAATCCTTCGAATTAACGTGTAATGATGCTATCTTTGGTAAATTCGTGTATAATCCGGCCCAATACAACACAATTGCACAACAATAACACGACAATCGTTGCCCTAATCATCTATTGGCCGCGTATACATTCTATGGAAAGTCAACCCTCTAATTAACCCTAACCCTAATCCTTTAGTATAAATTGAGGCATTCTGGACCTTGTCTAATCGCTCACAACTCTCTCTCAATCTCTATATCTCTCAATTTCACTCTGTAATTGGTTTAATCGCTCGTGGTTTGACTTTTGCTTTGACCCGACCATCATCATCTATATCACACTGTGAGTCTGTTTTCTTTCGTGGGTTTAGTTCTTCGGCATCTCAGCAACAATAGCCCTAACATTAATCGGGCTATTGTTGTCTGAATCGTTCAATTGTTAATCTAGGGTTCATCACGATTTGATTTGGGGATAAAACTGGATTAGCATATGATATTTATTTATTTTAAATCAGAGGATAACACAACCACCGGCCTAGGCCAAGTGGTTGTGACCCTTGTTTGACTCTGAGGTCACCCGGGTTCGAGTCCCGGCACTGACCGGGTTTTTGCATTCTTTTCCTTTTTTTTTCTTTTTAACAATATAATTAATTATATATATATATTAATCCTTTAAATCTTTTAAATTCTTTTTAAAATATCAAAACTATTTTATAAACTCTAAAAAAATTATAATTACTTAATCTGATATAAAAGTGTTATTTACAATTTTTATTTTTCAGAAATTCTTTTATTTAATATTTATAATAATTAAATCATTTTTATACAATTATAATTATAAAAATCCATTTATATATCAAAACAATTTATTTAAATTCTCCAAAATTTATCCTGACTTTTTATAAAGTCAAACTTTACTGAAATAATTTTTAATTCAGTAAAATCACTTATTTTATATTTTTAACCAATTTTTATTAGATTTAATCATAATTAATTCATAATAAATCCAATTTTCATCATTTTTGCACCAAAATTTTATACAAATTATTTTTAATCATTTAGAACAGAATTATGATTTTTTAAAATAAGATTTCTTTAATTTTAGTATTTTTGAATATTAAAGTTAATAATTGGCTATTTATAAATAAATAGATTTAAAAATCTATTTAAAATGAAATAATTTTATAAAAATTATTTTATTGCTTCAAACACTTTATTGTACTCATACAAAATTCAAACTTTATAAAAAGACTATTTTTCATTTTTCTTTATTTAATTAAGCATTTTAATTTAAATCTCAACAATTGATTATCCCCAAATCAAAACCCTAGGATATACTTATAAACTAGTTAGACTTAGACTTATTTGTTGCCTTATACGTAGGGTAACACTTGGCAAATTATTTGGGCTACTATTATACTATATCTCATTACCAAAAACTATACCAAGGTGAGTTTACGTAATCCTGTTTATGCGATTCTTTATACTTGCAACAATTTTAAGCAATTCAACATATATGTCTAGTAGTAAACTTTATTGCCTCATGTATTAGTCAACAGTTTCAACGAGTTTCAACGAGTTTCAACATTTACATAATCATTAGCTATGGCCAAGCCGGCGATACTCAATAATAGATCTATTGGATTGACAACCCCACCCGGATACGTGTACCTCCTACATAGGTCACGTGGGTGATTGTTATCGTTCAACATATTACTAAGGTGAACCGTAGATGACGGGATGGACCTAAACTAGTCGGAGGTTTGATTATGTCAACATATTATACTATGCATGTAGACTTAAATTACGATAGACGTACGAATTGCTAGACTTTTATACTTAAATTATATGCTTAACATGGATTATGTATTCTCACCAACTTCTAGTTGACCCCCCCCCCCCCATTTTTACAACTCAACAGGTGATAACGATGCTTGAAGATTAGAGTACTTATGAAGAAATAAGGAGTCTATGCATGCTTGATTCTTGTGTGATGTATTAGATTTCCACATTCAAACTCTTATGTATTTCAATTTTTGGATATTTACAATTTAATATTTATTTCAATTAAAATTTGATTACCATGTGCTACTGTATACTCATCAATACGTGACACCTCGATGTTTCCGCCATCGGTTGGGGTGTTACAGATTGGTATCAGAGCCTTGGTTATAGGGAATTAGGTTATTAGAAATAATCTAGACTATAACCTTCGGGACTAAAACAGTACTTGCTTCTCCTACTTGTAACCCTAATTGCTTCCCTAATCCTATCCTTATCCTATGCCTTAAACCTACATGCGACTACTCTTAATTGTCTGCTGCAATCCTGATCCACCATTAGATTTATAGGACAAAATCCTCAGGTTTAACCTGAACCCCCTTGAGATCTCGTCGAAGTTCTAGATTTTAATAACGAACACGTGCAATCTGGAAGGGTGAACGCCTGTATTCTGAGTCTTCTGTCTAGGCTGGCATTGCGCATATATCCCAATCAGACGAGGGACCCGGATGCCTACCTGGGAATTCTCGGGATGAGTGTTCACTTATAGGCTAAAGCATGTCTTCATATGTTATTAGAATTTAGAATCTTTGATAAGTCAACGTTTTCGTTTATTCGTTTTAATTAATGAATAAATGATTACATTCCTTATATAAACTCTCATTCATTTCATTGTGTCTATTACAGATCATGCCTCCTCGTCGCAGCACTCGCAACACCAATGGTGAGAACCACGAAGAAGGTGGTGATAACCATAACCACAACCATGACCAAGGTCCTGGTCACAACAACAATGGGGTCGATGCTCAACTGGCTGCGATCATTTCTCAACAAATGGCGCAGCAAATCGCAACTCTGGTTCCCAACTTACTTGCTCAGGTCATCCAATTGAATGGGAATGGTCACAACGGGAACGGGAATGGCAATGGCAATGGCAATGGTAATGGACCCCAAGCTTGCACCCTCAAGCATTTCAACTCTTGTAACCCTCCAAAGTTCAGCGGTGAAGAAGGAGCTACTGGACTTCTCCAATGGTTTGAGGGTATTGAGAATACCTTCATCAACAGTGAGTGCCCCAACAATTTCAAGGTTCGTTACGCCATGAGTGTTCTCCATAAACGAGCACTCACATGGTGGAATGAAGAAAAGCGTACTCGTGGGGCCGAGGTTGCTCTTGCTATGACTTGGGACCAGGTCAAGGAGATCATGAAGGAGGAGTTCTGTCCTCGCAATGAAGTTAAAAAGCTTGAGGATGAGTTCCACACCTTGGCTCAGGATAGTGGGGAAAATCTTGCCTACAACACCCGCTTTCATGAGCTTAGCTTATTATTGCCACACAAGGTTACTCCTCTGCCGGTAGCCATCGAGAAGTACATCGGTGGTCTGCCCATGCAAATCCAGGACACTGTTTGGGGTAGAAATCCTGCAACTCTGGAAGAGGCCAAACGTCTAGCGGCCACTCTTACTGATAATCATGTGAAGAATGGTACTCTGGTTCGCAAGGGCTCTAAGAAGACTGTTGCCAAAGACACTCCACAGCCTGCAATTGAAGTCAAGCCTGAGACCTCCAGCAACAAGAAGCGTAAGGCTAGAAACTATATGGTTGCTGCTACTCCACCTGCTACCCAAAATCCAGCCAAGAAACCCTATGGTGGAACACACCCTCTTTGCAACACCTGCCAGTTCCATCATCTTCCTGGTAGACCATGCCGCCAGTGTAATAACTGTAAACGGTATGGACACTACACCAATGCCTGTCAAGCCCCTGCTGCCCAAAACAACCAAAACAACCAAAACAACCAAAACAACCAAAACAACCCTGCCAGAAACAACCCTGCTCCCAACCAACAAAACAACAGGCCTACTCGTGGTCAATGCTACGAATGTGGCAGCCCCGATCACTACATCAACAACTGCCCTAACCGTAACCGAAACCAAAACCAGAACCGCAACCAGAACCAAGGTGCTCGAGGTCGCGCCTACAATCTCAACGCTAATCAGGCCCGTGACAACAACGAAGTGGTGAATGGTACGTTTCTCATTAATAACCACTATGCATCCATATTATTTGACTCAGGAGCTGATAAGTCATTCGTGTCACTAAAGTTTGAACCTTTACTTAACTTACCCCACACTAATCTAGAAGATCCTTTCGTGGTAGAGGTAGCTAACGGGAAGTCTATTTCGATCGGTTCTATTATTCGTAACTGCTTGTTGAATCTCGATGATCATACCTTCCCTATCGATCTTATTCCCATGCATCTTGGTAGTTTTGATGTTATAGTAGGCATGGACTGGTTGTCAACTCATCGTGCCGAAATTCTGTGCTTCGAGAAAGTCATACGCATTCCTCTCGAATCTGGTGAGATTTTGAAGATCTATGGTGAGAAACCCTGTGGTGAGCTTAAGCTTATGTCTTGTACTACTGCCCAAAAGTACTTACGAAAGGGGTATACAGCCTTCTTAGCTAACGTGATAGAGAAGAAGGACAAAGGCAAAAGTATCCAAGACATTCCTATTATTCGAGACTATCCTGAAGTCTTTCCAGAGGATTTACCTGGTTTGCCTCCTGCTCGACAAGTGGAGTTTCGTATTGATCTTGTTCCTGGTGCTAATCCTATAGCTAAAGCTCCTTATCGTCTTGCACCCTCTGAGATGCAAGAACTTGCTAGTCAATTACAGGAACTTTCTGATAAAGGGTTCATTCGCCCTAGTTCTTCTCCATGGGGAGCCCCTGTCTTATTCGTTAAAAAGAAGGATGGTTCTCTTCGGATGTGTATTGACTACCGTGAACTCAACAAACTCACTATCAAGAATCGTTATCCGCTTCCTAGGATTGACGATCTCTTCGATCAACTTCAAGGAGCAACCCACTTCTCGAAGATTGATCTCCGTTCTGGTTATCATCAGCTTAGAGTCCACGATGAAGATATTCCCAAGACAGCTTTTCGCACTCGCTACGGTCACTATGAATTCATGGTTATGCCTTTCGGTTTGACCAATGCTCCCGCAGTATTTATGGATTTGATGAATCGGGTTTGTAGACCCTATCTCGACAAATTTGTGATCGTTTTCATCGATGATATTTTGATTTACTCTAAGTCAAAATCCGATCACGAGCAACATCTTCACTCTATCTTGAGTCTCCTAAAGAAAGAACAACTGTACGCCAAGTTCTCCAAATGTGAATTTTGGCTTAAGGAAGTTCAATTTTTGGGACATGTCATTGATATGAACGGGATTCATGTTGATCCTGCAAAGATCGAAGCTGTGAAGAATTGGAGTGTTCCTACCACTCCAACAGAAGTCCGTTCTTTTCTTGGGTTGGCTGGTTATTATCGTCGATTCATCGCCAATTTCTCCAAGATCGCTGTTCCTCTCACTACCTTAACTCACAAGGGTAAACCCTATGAGTGGGGACCTAAGCAAGAGGAAGCATTTGAAACTCTTAAGCTGAAACTCTGTGAAGCTCCTGTCTTATCTCTACCTGATGGTAATGATGATTTCGTGGTCTACTGTGATGCATCGAACCAAGGACTTGGGTGTGTTCTTATGCAACGAGGAAAGGTTATCGCTTATGCATCTCGACAACTCAAGATTCACGAGAAAAATTATACCACCCATGATCTTGAATTGGGCGCTGTTGTCTTTGCACTCAAGATTTGGAGACATTATCTCTATGGGACCAAATGTGTGGTGTTCACGGACCACAAAAGTCTCCAACATGTCTTCGACCAAAAGAATCTTAACATGAGGCAACGCCGTTGGGTTGAATTACTTAACGACTATGATTGCGAAATTCGCTACCATCCTGGCAAGGCGAATGTTGTGGCTGACGCACTTAGTCGTAAAGAGCGTGTCAAACTCCAATGTGCTAGAGTTCGTACCGATCTCCAAGATCGCATTCTCCAGGCTCAACACACCTCAGTCACCCAAGGTAACATGTACGATGAAATGTCTTGTGGTGCTGAGACTCAACTTGAAACCAAACCCGATGGTCTCCTTTATTTTCTTAATCGACTGTGGATTCCCGACCGTGATGATCTTCGTACTTTTCTCATGAACGAGGCTCATAAGTCTCGTTATTCTATTCATCATGGAGCTGACAAGATGTACCAAGATCTTCGTTATTCTTATTGGTGGCCTGGTATGAAGAAAGACATTGCTCTTTTCGTTGCAAAATGCCTCACTTGTTCCAAGGTTAAGGCTGAACATCAACGACCGGCTGGTATGCTTGAACAACCAGAGATTCCTGTCTGGAAATGGGAGAGCATAGCTATGGATTTCATCACTAAACTCCCTCGCACACCCAAAGGTTTTGACAGTATTTGGGTAATCGTCGATCGTTTGACCAAGTCAGCTCACTTTCTACCTATTCGCGAGAAGTATTCTGTGGAAAGGTTGGCAAAGATGTACGTAAGTGAAATCGTATGTCGTCACGGTATACCTTTGGATATTATTTCTGATCGCGATGGTCGTTTCACCTCTCACTTTTGGGGATCTCTACAAGATGCTTTGGGTACTAAGTTGAACTTGAGCACTGCTTATCACCCTCAAACGGATGGTCAGACTGAACGAACCATCCAGACACTTGAGGACATGCTCAGGGCGTGTGTCATCGATTTTGGTGGCGCATGGGATTCTCATCTTCCTTTGGTTGAGTTTTCATACAACAACAGTTATCACGCCAGCATTAACATGGCTCCTTTTGAGGCACTCTATGGTCGGAAATGTCGTTCTCCTGTCTGTTGGACTGAGGTTGGTGAAGCTCGTATTACTGGACCCGAACTAATCCAGGAAACCACAGACAAAATCCAGCTTATTCAGGATAACCTTCTCAAGGCTCGAAGTCGCCAAAAGAGTTATGCTGATAAACGTCGTAAACCCTTGGAATTTCAAGTTGGGGACCTTGTGCTACTTAAGGTATCCCCTTGGAAAGGAGTTATTCGTTTCGGCAGAAAGGGAAAGCTAGCTCCTCGATACGTAGGCCCCTTCAAAATTCTTGACAGAGTTGGAAAAGTGGCTTACAAGCTTGATCTTCCACCTGAGCTAAGCAATGTTCATCCGACCTTCCATGTTTCGAACCTCAAGAAATGCTTAGCAGATGAGAACCTTCATGTTCCTCTTGAGGATGTGCAAATCGATGAAAGCATGCACATTATCGAGAAACCCGTCGAGATTGTTGACACTGGAGTCAAGAAACTCAAGCGCAGTCGTATTCCGATCGTTAAGGTTCATTGGGAATCTAAACGAGGCCCAGAGTTCACTTGGGAGCGTAAAGACCAGATGAAGTCGAAGTATCCGCATCTTTTTCCACCAGACTCTCCAACTCCAACTTCGGGACGAAGTTCCTAAAAGTAGGGGAGACTGTAACATTACGCATTTAATACTTGTACGTTACGCTTTGACATTAATAAAAACGTCAAGTTTCCATTTAATACTCGCATTTATTTATTTTGTCGCGTTTATGAACCCTAATATGATATATATATATATTATAATATACTAAATGTGTGTTGGTTTGTGTTAAATCAAAAAAAATATAAAAATCCTGCTCTGGCCGGGGTTCGAACCCGCGCCAGAGCCACACTTAACCACATACACAACCAACCGGGCTGGACTCCTGTTTGGTGATAAACCCGGTTGCACCTTATACTTATACACGCTTCAAATCCTCACAGTTGACAAGAAAAGTCAACTGTGGGATTCCTTGGTGTGCAATCCTTCGAATTAACGTGTAATGATGCTATCTTTGGTAAATTCGTGTATAATCCGGCCCAATACAACACAATTGCACAACAATAACACGGCAATCGTTGCCCTAATCATCTATTGGCCGCGTATACATTCTATGGAAAGTCAACCCTCTAATTAACCCTAACCCTAATCCTTTAGTATAAATTGAGGCATTCTGGACCTTGTCTAATCGCTCACAACTCTCTCTCAATCTCTATATCTCTCAATTTCACTCTGTAATTGGTTTAATCGCTCGTGGTTTGACTTTTGCTTTGACCCGACCATCATCATCTATATCACACTGTGAGTCTGTTTTCTTTCGTGGGTTTAGTTCTTCGGCATCTCAGCAACAATAGCCCTAACATTAATCGGGCTATTGTTGTCTGAATCGTTCAATTGTTAATCTAGGGTTCATCACGATTTGATTTGGGGATAAAACTGGATTAGCATATGATATTTATTTATTTTAAATCAGAGGATAACACAACCACCGGCCTAGGCCAAGTGGTTGTGACCCTTGTTTGACTCTGAGGTCACCCGGGTTCGAGTCCCGGCACTGACCGGGTTTTTGCATTCTTTTCCTTTTTTTTTCTTTTTAACAATATAATTAATTATATATATATATTAATCCTTTAAATCTTTTAAATTCTTTTTAAAATACCAAAACTATTTTATAAACTCTAAAAAAATTATAATTACTTAATCTGATATAAAAGTGTTATTTACAATTTTTATTTTTCAGAAATTCTTTTATTTAATATTTATAATAATTAAATCATTTTTATACAATTATAATTATAAAAATCCATTTATATATCAAAACAATTTATTTAAATTCTCCAAAATTTATCCTGACTTTTTATAAAGTCAAACTTTACTGAAATAATTTTTAATTCAGTAAAATCACTTATTTTATATTTTTAACCAATTTTTATTAGATTTAATCATAATTAATTCATAATAAATCCAATTTTCATCATTTTTGCACCAAAATTTTATACAAATTATTTTTAATCATTTAGAACAGAATTATGATTTTTTAAAATAAGATTTCTTTAATTTTAGTATTTTTGAATATTAAAGTTAATAATTGGCTATTTATAAATAAATAGATTTAAAAATCTATTTAAAATGAAATAATTTTATAAAAATTATTTTATTGCTTCAAACACTTTATTGTACTCATACAAAATTCAAACTTTATAAAAAGACTATTTTTCATTTTTCTTTATTTAATTAAGCATTTTAATTTAAATCTCAACAATTGATTATCCCCAAATCAAAACCCTAGGATATACTTATAAACTAGTTAGACTTAGACTTATTTGTTGCCTTATACGTAGGGTAACACTTGGCAAATTATTTGGGCTACTATTATACTATATCTCATTACCAAAAACTATACCAAGGTGAGTTTACGTAATCCTGTTTATGCGATTCTTTATACTTGCAACAATTTTAAGCAATTCAACATATATGTCTAGTAGTAAACTTTATTGCCTCATGTATTAGTCAACAGTTTCAACGAGTTTCAACGAGTTTCAACATTTACATAATCATTAGCTATGGCCAAGCCGGCGATACTCAATAATAGATCTATTGGATTGACAACCCCACCCGGATACGTGTACCTCCTACATAGGTCACGTGGGTGATTGTTATCGTTCAACATATTACTAAGGTGAACCGTAGATGACGGGATGGACCTAAACTAGTCGGAGGTTTGATTATGTCAACATATTATACTATGCATGTAGACTTAAATTACGATAGACGTACGAATTGCTAGACTTTTATACTTAAATTATATGCTTAACATGGATTATGTATTCTCACCAACTTCTAGTTGACCCCCCCCCCCCCATTTTTACAACTCAACAGGTGATAACGATGCTTGAAGATTAGAGTACTTATGAAGAAATAAGGAGTCTATGCATGCTTGATTCTTGTGTGATGTATTAGATTTCCACATTCAAACTCTTATGTATTTCAATTTTTGGATATTTACAATTTAATATTTATTTCAATTAAAATTTGATTACCATGTGCTACTGTATACTCATCAATACGTGACACCTCGATGTTTCCGCCATCGGTTGGGGTGTTACAATAACGCCCTAACCAACTACAATACTAGAAATGCAAAAAAGAGGAACGACCAATTAATCTTCTTCTTGTTTCTCAGATTAGGGCATCAATACATTTGTCGATTAAGATTTCTGACTAGGTATATTCACTAGATTACTTTCTCATCAATCAATCTTTCCCTCCTTCTTGTCTATTAGCTTTCCGATTGGAGATTTTAAATTCCTTCTTCATGTTCGATTCTCATCACTAATATGATTATTTGTTTATAATTACATCTTGAATCATGTTTATTGGTTACGAATTTGGGGATGATTCACATGAACCATCGTATATTTTTGCCCGATTCAGTAACGCACGCCAAGGATGAGCTCGGGTGGGTATCGGTACGGGTACCGATACCGAAAATACCGAAACTGAAAACCGCTAAATGTGAGTACCAATACCGATACCGAACACCCTCGGTTCGGTACGGGATCGGCATCGGTATCGGTTAGGTATTCGGTGCAATGTGTTCATCCCTAACGCACGCCACATGTTCGATTAAATGTCTCTGTGAGATGTTTGGTATCTTGAATCAATAGAATCTCCAGATTGTAGTTTGTTGCTATTAGGTGAATGATGTTTTAAATTTTGTTCAAATAGTTTCATCATTAGGGCTGATGGATGAAGTAATGAAGCATATTAATTAACCATTGGTGTAGTAACTTTTATGTTGTTTTTTTTATTTTACAAGTGTGATTTGCCATTCAAAAAAAAAAAGTGTGATTCTGACTTAAAATAGCATCCATCAAGTCTGCTACCCACCTGATCGTTTTTCTGTTCCACCCAAAAAAACTGCCAAACCGAAGAATCTGGTTAACCTGCAACCTGTTTAAAAAAAAGCGCGCCTGAGGCGCAAGGCGCAATAGAGCACCTCAGGGCTTTGCGCCTACCCAATTTCCCAAAGGCACGCGCCTCAGGCGCTTTTTTGGCAAAACTTCAGTCGCTTTTAACCCTGAGGCGCGCGCCTCACGTACACCATGTATTTTTATGCATAAAAATGTTGTACCTTGGTGTTTTTGGCTTGTACATATAGGTAAATGAAGCTAAAAACTCATGGGATATTTATGGGATATGTAAAAAAATCTATAGCCATTTTGATGACATGACACTCAAGGAGGCATTCTACCCCCTTAAATGTGTCATGTGTGTGTCATTTGGTATATAAGTTAAAAAAAAAAAAAAAACCATCACAGTAAAACCATCTGACTCTCTTCTCCTTTGATCCCTAACCCTAAATCATGTCTTCCCCTCTTTCAAAACCCTAAAAATCAAGTCACCTCCTCATCTCTATTATTATTCTCACCTAATTCTTCTACCTTCCTGTTCAACGGACGTCCTCTGTCGTCGATTATTATGAAGTAATTGTATTCTTGTTCATAAGTGTTGTTCGTCTTGATTGTCTCCGCCGGCATCTTTCGTCTTCCTTGGACGTCATCCGTAGTGTTCTCTGTGGTATGTTTTGATTTTGGTTATATTGACGATGATCTGTGATTAATTTTTATTTTTGTTTTTTTGTTAATTTGGTTATTTTTGTTAGTGTTTGCTTCTTTAAGATTTTGATAATTTGATATCAAATTTATCAACCCGGGACGCTCTCGGGGTAAAAACTAGTATTATATAATTAGTGTGCGCTTTGAGTACGAAAATCCCACGCTTTTTGCGCTTCGCGTGATGCGCTTAGACCTTGTCGCTTTGTGCGAGGCGCTTTTTTTTAAACCAAGCCTGTACCCATGAAAACCCCTAGTTGCATATTCGGTAATAAAGTCACTTGGTTCCATTTCATTGGTAAATAAGTGAAATATGGCTGCTTTTTTAACCCGACTGGGCCTTGGTGGGGATCTAGTTTTGGGCGAAAGATATTAGTGTGTTTGAGATTTGCTCTATATTTGAGTTTGTTTTGCTTTGATATCTAGTTTTGGGCGCTCAAATGGGATCATTGCGAGAAAGTTTGAATAGGTTTAATAAGCAACAAGAAAAATGTCAGTCAACTCTTACAAGCATTGCGGGCTCTAAAACAAGCAATAGGACGACAACAACTTCTGCTCCTAGAGCTGTGCCTGCAAGCACATTGGCGAAATCACCTGTTCCTGCAGTCAAATTCTCTAATGACACTGAGAGGTTGCAACATATTAATAATGTAAGGAAGAGCCCTGTAGGAGCTCAAATCAAGAAAGTGATCAATCTGCTATTTGAGGTATGGACTTGCCTTTTTTTGTGTGTTTAATTGGTCATCATCTTCATTTATTGCCTGTGCTTTGGAATGTGCCATGATAGATTTGTTTGAGAACCGTATGGATGGTAATATGTTGTCAAGCATCTAAAAATATGCAGGCAATTTACTGCGCTCCAAAACTGATGGGAAAATTACATTCAAGTACCTAGAACTAGAATAGCTAAAGTTGGGTCTAAGGAGGGTAAGATGTCCTCTACCCCGTAGGAATAGAGAGGCTGCTTCCAGTGAGACCCACGACAATTTTTGAAATCTTAAATATACCCATGGGGCAATTTGATATATACCCCTATAAACTTGCTCCAAATGAAATATCAAAAATACCCATTGAGCCCGCTTTTGTGACAGCCTGTAATTTCTTTTTAAAGGGACTGAGAGTCCTGTTGATGCAGACAAGTATGGTTAGGACTTATGACATTATGAAGTATTAGCATTTATAAATGCGGTTTTATAACCATTTGTCAAAAATAACTTTGTTTTGGTATTTTACAGTCAAGGCAGTCCTTTACAGCTGAGCAAATAAATGAAGCATGCTATGTTGATGTCAAAGGCAATAAGGCCGTGTTCGAAAGCTTGGCAAAGAACCCGAAAGTTAATTATGATGGAAAACGTTTCTCTTATAAGGTAATCTTAATCTGTTTTGACATCATTTGTTAACCATTTCTTTATCTTTTAATGTATATAAACTTGTTTGTTGGTGTGATTTGTTATTTACAGTCGAAGCATAATGTGAGAGACCAGAAAGAACTTTTACGATTAATACGGACGTTTGCAAAGGGTATTGCTGTTGCTGATCTCAAAGATGCGTACCCAACTGTCATGGATGACTTACAGGTAATCACAAAATCCTTTGTATGAGGGCGTGGCTTTTTTTTTTAATGTAATTTTAGGACTGCGGATAATCGCTTGGATATGCTACTAGAGGTGGTCTAAATGAATACGAGGCTCTATTACGCTCTCAAGCATATAGTCAAGCTCTGCACATATGATGCTCGGGCTTTAGCCCATTTCTTAAACGTGCTCTAGTTTAGGCTTGTTGAAGTCCAGCTTTGATTTGAACTTTTATCGAGTAGCCGACAAGCGGCTCGGCTTGTCTATGTCCTTATATGCAACCATGAAATTGATTATTATTATTCCTTGTTGACGATTTGAACTTTTATCGCGTAGTTGACAAGCGGCTTGGCTTGTCTCTGTCTTTATATGCAACCATGATATTGATTATTATTATTATTCCTTGGTGACGGTCAGGCCCTGAAAGCTGGTCGACAGATCTGGCTGCTATCAAATTTCGACTCCCAGGAAGAGATAGCGTACCCAAACGATCCGAGGGTCCCCATCAAGGTCGATGATGAACTGAAACTGTTGTTTAGGTCAATCGAGTTGCCACGAGACATGCTGGACATTGAGCGGGACCTACAGAAGAATGGGATGAAACCGGCGACAAACACAGCCAAAAGAAGAGTGATGGCTCAGAATGGTAATATTTTGAATAAACCAAAACAGAAGAAGAAGAAGAAGACAGAGATCAGTAAAAGGACCAAACTCACCAATGCTCATCTTCCTGAACTCTTCCGAAACCTTAATGGCTAGGTCTAGGTCTAGGTCGGTCTTTCCCACTTGAAGTTGGAGATGCTGGTTGTTGATATGGGATAATCAAACTTAATCATCTATAACTTTCTGTTAAGATATATGTTTGCAGATCCTCTAAAGTTGATGTATTATTAGTGTTTTAAAACATCAATAAAGTTGTTGCATCTGTAAGAAAACTTAATTTTTTCTATCCAATGATATGTTAAAAGGCCCAACAGTTTTTAATGGGTCAAAAGCCCAATGTTCATATGAAGTTTTAATAAAGACAACTATAGGTAGGTGTACAAAAACCCGTTTGGGCCTAAACCGAACCGGTTTTAAAAAATGAACTGATTTTTTTTATGGGCCAAATCGACTTGCGGAAAAATTGTTAAGATTATAAACCGATTATAGGGTTGACGACGAACCCAAGCTACTCAAATTGATTGGATCGAGTTCAAACCAGGACTTTGGAGTGATCGAAGTTGGTATGGCTAGGCTCTCAAAGAAATAGACAAAGAACAAGACAATATTTTCTTTTCAAACAATTTTCTTCTCCACTCTTTCATTATGCCAATGATTACAATTTAAAGAAAACTAAATGAAACCAGAAACAAATAAGGATCGACTAGAACATGGATAAGATTTGCTAAACTAAACCACCCATGCCTTCCTATTCCTATATGTCCTGCATGCATTACTTAAATTAAGAGCAAAACAAGTAGTGAGTTTGACCCTTCAATCCCATGATCTCGCTGGCAGACTTCGGGTCACTTCCATGGATCGGTACATATCATGGAGCAATTAAACAAGTTTTTGTTTTTCTGGATCGGGCCCAAATCAGTTTCGATTGGAACCGCATCTTAACACAAAAGTCCTGAATCTATGCCAAAGTGCTGGGTTGGGTCGAGCCCAAATTGGGTTTTTTTGGGACTGGGATAGGTTGAAAACCACGTCATCGCACCCAACCCATTTGTGTAATGGGCCAAAGGCCCAATGTTTTTTATTGGCTAAAGTCCGCTAGTTCTATAGTTTCATTTGTGTAATTGTGTGAGTTGAATTGTTTGAATTTCTTTTGGTCAACTCCATCTTTTCTAATATTTACTTCAGAATATGACTAGCAATAAACAACTTTTAAGTTGGAAATTGGGGAACTCTGAACAAATGATTTTCATCTTAGTTAGGTTTTTAAAATCGGTTAAGTTTATTTTCAAAGATAAATGAGTGTCCTGTAGATTAAATTCCATGCATAACCCAGGTATATTAACATAGCCACATAGGTGTGTTTAGTGGCTGATGTATGTGTAGTTGAGAGGGTGCCTGGGTTACCCCTCAATTTTCCTGTCCGTAGTGAGGAAAACAATTATCTTTGTTTTTATGTATCAAGGATACCTCTAAGCAATGTATATGATACCTATGATCTTTAGTTTTTAGACCTATCACTGGGTGTGTTGAACGAAGGACTAGATGTCTAGATTTAAGTAAAGAATCATAAATATTCTTTATACAATGCTATTAGAGCCGTCTCTGAGAATGGTAAAAAAAAAAAATGGCCCTCCGCTAAAATATAAATTTATCACTCATTGTGTTGGTTGAAAACTTTGTATGTTTTGATGCAGTCGCTATTGTAAACGGAAAAGAAAACCTAAAATATATAGTCGTAATATGCCAAAAATATGCTTGTTTCATTAGTTTTTGTATGATAAAAGGAAAAACACATTTTAAAAATTATTAATTATTAAAAGTGCTAAAGTAAATTATAGCAAAAAAAAAAAAAAAAAGTTGAGTCTTAAATTGAAAAGGAAAACTTGAAAATAGAAACAAAATGAAAAACAAAAACAAAGAATAAGAAAATCTTAAAAGAAATTGGAGAAAAACAAGGGAAAAAGTAATAGCACAGCTCAAGATTCGAACTTGTGCCTCATGCCTCAAATCCTACACAAGCCACCTCCAAGTTTTAAAGCACAACTATAAACCACCTAAACAAGAAAGGAACTTGTTTACACTTGCAAAGCAAAATGTATATATCTACACCGAATATATATATATATATATAACTTTAAAAAAATGTTTCGAGCCCTCGAGGAGACTGGGCCTCGGGCCGTCGCCCACCTTGCCCTACCCCTAATCCGGCCCTGAATGCTACATAAATGTATTCGGAATTAGTAAAGTAGGGTACCAAGAAAGTTTAACATATTCGGATGGGGAGTTGAACAAGACCTTATTCCTACGCTTCAGGGGCTGCACAATAGAAACATACTAAGGGGTTATTCGACTTGTCGTTTATGTGCTGAATATAATAAAAAACAGATCATTTGTTGACATTATGTTATATCGCCTTGGCCATTTGGTACAAAGTTAGTATGTGGTGTAAAATACCTCCTATCTTTGCTTTCTTAGTGAGGGGACTACTACAAATATACAAGTACTCGGGTGTGAGCTGTCTGGAAAAGAAACTAGAACAAGCATAATTATGGTAGCAAGTTGGGTTATTTGGAAGGGTTGAAACGATATTGTCTTCTCGAGCAAAAGAATAAATATTTAACAACTAATGGAGGAGGTGCGGGCAACGTCTTTCCTCTGGATTAAAAACCGGGTCAAAGGGTTTCAACTGGAATGGGCAAACTGGGTGTCTTTTAATCTATAAATGTGAAACAAAAGTTGTATTAGGTGAGGATTGTAACAACTGGTTGCATCGCGTGTTTATGGTCTAGCTTTTTGCTTGACTAAGTTTGTAATATTTTGGTTATGAATGAAATTTTTTTACCGTTAAAAAAATTGTAACTAAAGCAAAATATGAATTTTTTTACCATTTGTAACTAAAGCTGCTAAAGAATAATAACATCCATAAACCAAAACAATAAATCAAGAAACAATCGACACAGATTTCTTATTAATGAATTGAAAACGAATTAAATACAAAGAAAAGAATTACTAATCAATTGATGATCCAGAGATTTTATAGAACACAAGTGTGACATCCGTCACTTTTATTTTTATATAATAATAATAATAATAATAATAATAATATTATTATTAATAATAATAAAAATTCAGATTTTATTATATACATTTTTTTACCATCTCCAAACCATAACCAAACCCATTAATCCTTCTTTCTTTCCCACTCTTGGACCCAATCCAGATCTGGCCCAACAACAGACCAAGCCCAAATCCCCTCCCCTTGTATCTGTTTTTTTTAAAAAAAAAAAAGAAAAACGTTTTGGCCTTGCTGTGGCTCGAACTGGGGAACACGACCGGCTCACACACTAACACAACACCACCAAACCAATTGAGCTACACTTGACTTTTGATTAAATCCCAACCTATATTATAATTAAACACTATTTCGCGTCTGAGATTCTTCCCTTCCTTCTTCCTGTTACGCGACCAGCAGGGTTGACCAAAGAAGCATTCACCCTTGACCATTGACTGACCTAAATTTGGTTAAGTTTGAATACGATTAACTGCTGCTGACTCACTCTATGATTATTACGCGTTATATACAAGAACCATCATCATAAATTCGTTCAATCAAGGCCAATTAGTCGCATCATTGTTTTATGCGAGTCAATACTTACCAAATCAACATCCGGACCTTTATACTATAAATTGAACACCTCAATCCCATCACACATCGCCGAACATCTCCCCTTTACCCTCAATTTCTGTTTTAAAACTGTTACTGAAGCCGTTTGAATCGTTTTTTTTGGGGCGTCTTCTTTGTCGAGCCGTATACCCGATCAACGAGATCTTTGTAAGTTTCTTTTTTGTGGGTTTCAATGTTCGGCCTCTTGTGAACAATAGCCCCAATGATTCAGGGGCTATTGAACACGAATTGTTTGATTATGGAAGTTAGGGCTCGAATGATATGGATTGGGGAAGAACACTTGAATCAGATTACGTATATAATTATTTTGAAAGGAAGAAAACACAACCAACTGAGATAGCTCAGTTGGTTTACACGCTGAGGTTAAGGGATTGAACCGGCCTCTTGGCCAGGTTCGAATCCCACACAACACCTTTATTTTTCTTCTCATTTAATCATTAACACATTTAAACCTATATAATTAATTTAAATCCAATATATTTCGTTCTCAGGGTGTGGCTCAGTTGGTGGCCACGCTTGTGATAAAACCCGAACCGGCCAGAGGCCCGGGTTCGATTCCCATAACCAACAAGTATTTTTTTTTTTTTTGCCATTTTTATATATATACTTAATACATTAAATCTTTTAAAATCAGTTTTAAATACCAAAAGTGGTTCATAAATTCCACAAAAATTATCATATGATCTCCAAATGATAAAGTTCATCACCCAAATTTTAGTTTTTCAAATATAATTTATTTAACATATATTATTAATAATACAAGTTTATTCATTTATATTTATTAAATTCTATAAAAATATCTAAACGATTTTATTAAATCTCACAAAAATTATCCTAAACTTGTATATTCTTAAACATTCCAAAAAATATTTTTATTTCAGAAAAACCGTTTATTTTATATTTTTAATTAATTTTTGTTAGTTTTAATCATAAATAAATCATAATAAATTCATTTTTCAATAGTTTTGCACCAAAATTTTATATAAATTATTTCTAACTATCTAGAACTGAAATACAATTTTTAATTCAGAAATTCTTTAATTTTAATATTTATAGATATTAAAGTCATATTTTGACAAATTGAAATAATTAAATTAAATATTCTATTTTCAAGAAAATAATTTTATAAAAATTATTTCCATACTCAAAATCTTATGTTGTGACTATATTCAAACTTAAAATTTTACAAAGAGACTTTTATTTATTTATTTATTAAATTTCTTATATTTAATAAACAATTTGTTTATTAATCAAATAAACGTTTATCCCCAATTCGAAACCCTAGAATTTCATGTATCCTAGAGTTATTCCCTTACACATTATCAAATTCTTTAGGTTGATTCTTTGGGATAATTCCAACTCATATTTCGTTGTCCAAGTTCAATTTCAAGCTATTACGTAAACTGTGAGTATTACTTATCCCCTTTTTCCGCTTTTACAACTTTTGGGGTGATTCATGCACAAGTATACAAAACTTTCGTATTCATTTACACATACATTTTATTCATTTACAATTCATATACGTGTCTTGTTTATCTTTGTGCTTATGCTTGAACATGAACGTAGCTTACATACAAAATCATACATACAGACATAACTTATGTTATGGTGCTCTTTACATACAGACGTAACTTATGTTACGGTGCTCATTTAGACATAACTTTGTGTTATGGTGCTCTTTTAGACTCACACGTGTTGAGGTTCTCATTATCAATTACATTGTACAAACTTTACATTTGATCTTTGTCTTGTTTGGTTACTTGCGTGTTTACATAATGCCTTGGTGATACTAGACACATGAATTGTACTACTTTTCAAACTTATACTATATGTACAAGACTAAGTAGTACTCACCAACATCATATGTTGACAAAATTATTTTCGTGCATGTTTCAGGATAAGCTGCTTGACGCTTCACATAGGACTTTGGACTTAGATTAAATCAATCAATTATCTTTATTTTTGTTGTCTTGTATTTAATTTCACATGTTGTAAAACTATATTCAATAATCATATATTTACATTTTAGTACCATGAGCTTTTGAACAATCGTCACTACGTGGCACCTCGATGATTCCTCCATCGGTTGGGGTGTTACAACAAGCCCTAAATCCCCAATTTGTCCGTTAAAAGAATTAACAAACTTCTAACACTAACAATCCCTCATCTTTCTGTCTTCGACAACATTACCCCTGACTTTTACAACTTCAGTCCTCAAGCTTACATAACTTAAGTAACTACTACCTAAACTAAATGATTAACCCGGTTGACTTATTTTCACCATTTCATAACAATCTCTACCTTGAAATTCAAGTCAACGAATATCCAATTCTTCTAAACACAACTTAAACTTACCAATTGTCGAAGCTTTAGTAAGCATATCAACTGCATTATCCTCTGTTTTAATTTGTTCCACCTCAACTTCATTAGACTTAACATCTCAGATAAAATGCAACTTTACCTTGATGTGTTTAGTCTTCTCATGGAACACGCTATTTGGTCAATTCAATAGCCCCTTGATTATTACACATGACCACAACACTGCCAATATGCACTCCTAATTCAGTGACAAAACTTTTCAACCATAGAGCTTCTTTAACAACCTCTGTGAGTGCAATGTAATCAGCCTCAGTGCTTGACAATGCAACCATATATTGCAACCCTACTTTCCAACTAACCACACAGCCCAAAACTTTAAACACATAACATGTTATGGACCTCCCCCTGCCCATATCTTTAGCATAATTAGAATCCACAAACCCTTTAACTATGCTTCTATCATGATCATTGTTACTAAAAACAAACCCAACAGTGCTAGTTCCCTTCAAGTACCTTACTAACCATTTAGCAGCCTCTCAATGCAACTTACCTGGATTGGATAGGTACCTACTTACCAAATTTACCCATATCCAATATCTGGTCTTGTACAAACCATAAGATACATCAAACTACCCACATGATTAGCATAAGGTACCTTACTCATATATTCTGATTCCTTTTCAGTTTTGGGAGAGTCTTGTCTTAATAGCTTAAAATGTTGGGCCATAAGAGTTGAGACTATCTTACAATTGCTCATATTAAAGTTATTGATTACCTTCAACATATAGGATTCTTGTGACAGTTTCAAAGTCTTTTAACTCCTGTTTCTTGTGATCTCCATACCTAAGATCTTCTTAGCTTCACCCAATTCTTTCATATCAAACTCCTATTTGAGCATTTATTTCACAACTTGTATTTCTTCTTTGTCATTGCATGCTATAAGCATATCATCAACATATAGCAGCAAATATACATACATTCCTGTTCTGTGCTCCTTCCAGTACACACACGAATCATACAAACTCATATTGAATTAATTTTTACTCATGAATTCATCAAATCTTTTGTACCATTGTCTGGGTGCCTGCTTCAACCCATACAATGACCTTTGCAGAAGACAAACCGTATCTTCTTTACCTTTTTTCTTCAAAACCTAAGGGCCGATTCATGTATATCCTTTCTTCTAAGTTACCATGAAGAAAGGTTGTCTTCACATCCAACTGCTCCAACTCCATATTGAACTTTGCAGTTAAAGACTATATACCCTTATAAATGTATGTTTCACCACAGGAGAGTATCTCATTGTAATCAAGGCCTTCTCTTTGTGTAAACCCTTTGGCCACTTGTCTGGCCATGTATCTAGGTTTATTAACCCCTTCAATCCCTTCTTTCAACTTATAAATTCACTTGCATGGTATGACTTTCTACCCCTTTGGTTTTTCTACCAAACACCAAGTTTTATTCTGTTGTAGAAAGTGCATTTCATCTTTCATGGCTTCTAACCACTTGTCAACATTTTCAGACTTCATGGCATCATAGAAAGTTAGGGGATCATTTGTACTTTCCATCTCAGCAACCATATACTTCACAGCTGACATATCATCTTGAGTTCTAAACCTTATTGGTTTAACAATTTCCCTTCTAACCCAGTCCCTAGCTAGACTGTAATATGTAAGATCACTTTGACTTGAACTAGTACAGGCTCTTGATTGATATGACTTTCTTCATGTGGCTGTTGATTGTCATTGTTCTCCGCCTCAATTTGAACCTGTGGATAATATTTGTCTGTTTCATACCCTTTTACCCCTATCACATCCTTGTACATTACATCTTCCCTAAAGGCTACAACATCTCTACTAACATAAGCCTTTGGACTGCCTTCATATAATCTCCACAATCTATAACCTTTTACACCTTCAGGATATCCCAAAACTACACACCTCTCTTGGTTCCAGCTTTCCTTGACTTACGTGAGCATAAGAAAGAGAACAAAACACCCTCAAATCTTCATATTCTGGTTTCCAGCCTGACTAAATCTCCATTGGAGTAATCATATTGATTGCAGATGAAGGTGATTTGTTAATTAAGTATGCAACTGTTGTAACAGCTTCTGCCCAAAATTTCTTGGGCATTCCTGCACCAATTAGCATACTTCTTACTTTATTTAAGAGATTTATATTCATCCTCTCTACGAATCCATTTTGTTGAGGTGTTCTTGGTACTGTAATGTGTCTAGCAACTCCACCTTGTTTACATAACTGGTTGAACTGAGAGTTGCAAAACTCCAGTCCATTATCAGTTCTTAACTTCTTCAGTCTTTTACCAGTTTGATTTTCTACTAAATTCTTCCACTCAACAAACTTTTCCAATGCTTCATACTTGTGTTTCAACACAAATACCCACACTCTTCTTGAGTAATCATCAATGATTGACAAGCCACAAATCCCCAATTTGGCCATTAAAAGAATTAACAAACTTCTAACACTAACAGTCCCTCATCTTTCTGAATTAGACAACATTACCCCATGACTTTTACAACTTCAATCCTCAAGCTTGCAGAACTTTATTAACTACTACCTAGTCCCAAACTAAATGATTAACCGGGTTTACTTATTTTCACCATTTCATAACAAAAGCAAAATATGAAAATATGTAGGTGTGTATTTGACATCTATGGGTATGTTTGGCAAAACTAGTTGGTGGCCGGAAGTTGGAGTCTGGTTGTTGGAAGCTGTAGCTTTTTAAAATATTTTGGTGTTTAGCAGAGTAGCTGAAGCTTTTAATAAAATGTATAAAATGACCAAAATAGGCATTAACTAAAAGCTTGTATGTATGTTTTTTTTATGATAGAATGGGTATTTGTGTCATTTACTCACTAAAAGCTTGTAGATAGTGTGAACTTTTTTCTTAAATGTTAATACTAGTAGCTTTTCAATATAGAGTTTTTTCTCTTAACATAAGAACTTTAAGATCATTCAACTAAACAAGGCTTTTTATTAAGTAAGAGTTTTTCTTAAAAACTTGAAGGTTAAAGCTTATAAAAGCTTCTTGCCAAATATACCTTAAATCTATATTAATAATCTGACAAGTTGAGTTTAAATTTTTTTTTAAGCATTGGATTTTACAAAAATCTAGTTCCTAAAATTATTTTATCTTAATCAAGTAGCATATAAAATGAGTGTATTGCATATAATTTGATAAATATACATTAGATCTTAATCTTATTGATAAATTAAACTAAAAAACACTTTTTTTATACATTGAATAACTAACTAGTGGGATTCACGGGCGCGCGTTGCGCGCCTTGTGATTTGCTCGTCCCCAAACCACAAACCCATTCACGCCCATCATTCGGAGCCGTGCATTGCGCAAGGGCCTTGTATTCGTTATTACAATCACCAACAAACACTCATCATCAGACCTTAATTAGTCCCAGCCCAGGCCTTAAATGCAAACCAAGTTTCGTGTTCATGTTCTGGAATTGACGTGTTACCAAAACCTATACTTTGGACAATCTAGTTGGGACGGGCCGTGGCATATTACGAAGATTTTCAACAAATCAAAGTGTGATAAAGTAACACAAGCAAAACATCTTTATCTAACATACCTGCAAGAAATTAAACACGAAACAAATCTAGTTGCTCTAGTTATCCTTCATTTACATCAAAACACCGACATTATGAAATTTATGGTTCACATTATTTCATTCGTCTTTCACAAAATTTAAATTCAGACTACTCATTCAAAGATCCATACCAGTGACGTGAAGCATTTATCCAAATTCGATGGGGTTATGGGAACCATTGTTTACAACACCTTCATCCTCAATAGGGGTCTCGTTGTCTCTGGCCAGTGGGCTCCACCTCCGGTTGTGCCTGTTTTCCTTCGCAGGGCTCCTATTGCCTGGATTATGGCTGCCATCACTAACACCAAAGTAGTTAAAATGCTTCCACGCCTGCTATCAAATCTTGGTCAAATAAATAAATTTAGCAATAAACATGACCTAAAAAACAAAATATTAACCGAATGAAGTATGAGCTTACTTTACTTTCTTGGGACTGCTATGTTGAGGGTTGTCAGGAAATATGTATACTCATCGCCTGTTTCTACTAAGGTACATGTACCATGTTTCTCTGCAAATGTAGTGAAATCAGAAAAAAAAAAAAAAAAAAAAAAAGAGTAAAATAATGTAATTTCTCAACTCTTAGGCAAAACAATAATCTACAAACAGCATAATAAATTAAATTTATAGAACCAAATAACTTATGTGATTTCCACTTAACAAAAATATGCGTTTTGTGTTTGTAAAATAACCTGCGACTGCGGCTTTTGGTTACACTACGGCTCTAGCTTCTTCCAAGCTGAGGCGGCAATGGGGCGCGTGAGTATCCTTCCACGCCTACTTTAAAAACTTAGTAAGATAAATAATTATAACAATAAACACAAATTAACAAATAAAATAATAACCAGACGAATCATATCTTACTTTACTTTCTTGGGATTGTTATGACACTTCCCTTCTATATGAACATGTTCTTCACAGGTTCACATGGATAGCACTTAATCTTCCAATCACCAGCTTTGTAGTCACGGGCCTAATGACAATAAATGAATGTGTTGTTAGAGTTATGCTTATAGATCTTTCGGAATCTTCGTTTCTGTTGTTTTTGGAAGTTGGCGCCAAACTAAAGGTCTGCAACCAACACTACAACAGCTCTACTGAAAATATGAAAACAACCAGAGAACCAAAAAAAAAAATTACTTACACAATGCATTGGCACATAAAAAAGAAAAAAAAGTAATAAAGGACCAATAGCGTATGATTAAGAACTTCAACAGTGATTAATAAAAGATAGAATACATACATCTTATGCACACATATGCAATTATAATTATATAATGTTTTTTTCTAAATGAAGAATCAAAAGTCGATTAAGAACTTAATATGGTAGGAATAGAATATAATGAGAAGTAACCAGCCTTTAAAAATGCACCGTCGAACAACAACAGCGAGAAAAAAGCAGCAAATTCGACACAAACAACCTGTGTTATGACAGAAACAAAATCATAGTAACTGAAAAAAAAAAAAGAAGAAGTTAATTTAACAAAATCAAATAGCACAAAAATCTTATAGGGTATGATACCATCACCTTAGCTTTGCTCAAGACCGATTGAACTTACATTCATCTGAAGACAATTTCTCATTTTCTACCATTGATGGGATTGGGTACTGAATACACTATTCCGCATACCCAAACCCGGCACAACGTCACCGCGCGGACAAAAGCTACGCGCAGGATATGGTCAAGGCTCATTAATGATCGGTCAATAGTCAAGGCTCAGTCAAGACCTGGTCAAGGCGAGTATCATGCATGGTCAACAGCCATGCATAAGTTACGTAACCACACCATTAAAGGCGGTACACGATTCCACTATTCACATTAATTAAGCTTTCCATATATCACCTTACTAACACAATTAAGGGTGATGGAGACAACCTAACCACGGTTAGGACTTGGGTAATGGTGGCATACGGACTCTCCTATAAAAGGGGTCACACCCCCAATAGGAGAGGACACTTTCTACTGACCTGGAGAGCTATCACACTTGATAGTATCCCCATTCACCCCGTTTTTGTTATAAACAACTACCTTGTGTAGTCGTCTCCACACCCATACTTTCACTCTTATTTGCAGGTATCTCCAAGCCGTAGCTGTTAGTGAAGGATCAACCCTGTAGTAACAATAATCTTATCATCCTTAACCGGTGGTGAGACTATTTGTTTCTTCAACCATCCTCTTAACTTTGCTTATTCAGATATGAACTCATACGTATGTTTACACCAACAATACAATGAGCCCCAAATCAACCAAACGGGTTAAAACATCAATATCAGCAATATAAACCCAAATGTACCCAAGTTTTTTCAAATCAACCCAACAAATAATCTTTCAAAATAATATCCAAAATTAAAGCTAACAATCATAAATAGAAAACAAACAAATAAGGAAGAACAAAAAATTGTACTAATCGAGAAAGAAAAAGAAATTCAAGAGAAAACGTATCAATAACTAAAGATGAATTGAGAATTACAGTGGTGACGGTAGTGTGCGAAATCGTGGTTGTGAACAGGTGGGAGACGGTCATTAGATATTGTTATCGGCGGCGTCTGTTGTTCCCCCGGGGTGCAAAGCTGGTGGAGAGTGGTTTGTTGAAGTCCGAGGTTGAGAGTTGTGGTTGTGTGCGGTTGCAACGGTTGGAGAATGGTAGTGGTAGGATGGGGTTAAGGCTGGTGGGGTGAAGTTGTGGTGGAGGTGGGAGGACGCCTAAATTGTGCCAAACAATCAAACGCATATACTATAACGCGACTAAATTATGAACTGCCTAAACAGTAAACAGTTGAAAGTATGAATCACCTCAAAAACAAAATAGTTAAATAATAACTTGCGCAAACAGTAGATCGCCTAAATTATAAACCGAGTAAATAGTAAAACAGTTAAATAACAAATCGCCTAAATAGTTCAGTGCCAATATGCCTATTAACATAACTGTTGTATTGAAGTTGCAATAGATTCGCAAAAATGTGTAAATGCCTATTCACATAAGTGCTAAAAATAAATACACTAACAGTGCAGTTAAATAAGCAGTTGCATTCCATTTTGGAAGGTAACACACACAAATAGCTCCTAACTAATATACTGAATAAACAAACAAAACAATACCAAAACATTTACATAACCATAAACTAACCTGCATCCAGATACAAAACCAGAGAGAAACAGCAACAACAACAAACCTGCACTTTATTGAAGACAAAAATGTAGAAAAAAAATTAGTAACTAAACATCTAAGATACCACTTAAAACAATAACTTATTAATCCACATTTAATCACATAGCCACATCACATTTGTAAAATAAAACTCTACCATACAGTTCCAACAAATTTAAAAAAAAACACACATAAACATCCTATAAACCAAGAATGCTTGTGCAAGCTAAAGCAATATCTCTAACAATCATCACAATAACCATCGTTAATCTCTGCATCATCACATCCTTCACCCGAACGACGATTCGAGTCACCAAAGACAACAACAAACCAACAACAGTAAACAAAATTCCAACATACAAACCCTCACTTCCAAGCTGCATCCCATGACCCTTAAAAAAGAAAACCACATTATTCGGATCATTTCTATACATCACAAACAACAGCCCCAATGTCCATGTTCTAACCGTAGTTTTAAAAGGCACGTCTCAGACAATTGGTAGGCCTTAAGGCGTCGCTTCACGCGCACCTAACTGATAGTCACACTAACCTAAAACACCTAGAATCTTTAGATACTAACCTAAAACCATAGTGTTTTCAAGTTATAAATCCTAACAATAAGTTCATACTTATACTGAATAACAATTACCACCTTCCTCTTTGAAGAACATTTTGCCTCGACTATTCAACATTTCAACCAAGACATTTTGCTATCCAATAGACACAATAAACATTTTTTGTGAAAGTATTCACACAGTGACATATGCCACCTAATTGTGGCTGCAAATAATCAGATTTTTCTTGTCTGATCACGGCCCCATTTCAAAACAAACGAACAAATTGAGACATCCATAACTCAAATAAAAGTTAGAGAGTAGAGTCATCAACCCAAATAATTTAGGGTTACCTCTGAGGTCCAGCAGCCTACAAAAACATCAAGGTGACCAAGAAACCTAAGTTATTTTATGTATCCACATATAAAATATCTAGTGAAATATAGGTTAGTTTCATGCAATGTTAAAAAAAGTATCAACATTCATAAGTTAAATGTGGCAATTTCTATTCATTTATTTATGAATGGGATACCCATATCAAAACAGTTTGTCACGAAAGGAAATGGGTTACTGAATCAAATAAATCACCAAGCAAAAATTAAAGGAACACAAATACACCATTTGAATTTTAAAGTCACATATCCAAAACCAATTATCTAAATTACTACAACACAAATCAAACTATTAATTCGAATAACCGCAACGAAACCCACAACTGAAAGTAAGAAACATTACCAACACACCTTAGAAGTGCCAGTCTTGCGTATCCATAGATCGACCGAACAGAGTTGATTCGTCAGACTAATAATTTTAATAAAAATAATCACCATTTTTTGCACCAACTTATTTGTGTGGCTCAGAATTTGGTAGCATCGGTTGCTTATTCAAATCCATCACAGCAGCCATGTTACAAATAACCATCATAGCCAAAGAAAACTTCTGAGATGTTCCAAAACTCACCATGAACGCCACATTATACTGTATTGTTTAGACTATCAGGAGTGGGGGCGGGAAGGGGGGGAACACCGCCGCCGGTAGGGCGGGAAGGCTGGCGTGGGGCGGAGGGCGGGAGGGGATTCACCGGCGTGGGGGGAGTGTGGGGGGACACGTGGCATCGTGGCATTGGGCCAATTTTTAAACGGTAACATTTAAAAAAAAAAACAAAATTTAATTTTTCAAACGGTAACATTAACGGTCAAAAAAAAAAAAATTTATAAATTACCCCCATTTCACTACAAAACACCCACTTTAACCAATTTTTATACACTTTTCAACCAAATTTTATACACTTTTCATCCAAATTTTATACACTTCCTCAACCAAAAATGAACCCATACAACCGAGGCTTCGACCCGAACAACCCATACGCGTTTGTCCCAAACCCGAATACACCACCGGTTCGCCCGATCCCAAACCGTCCACCCATTCCTTCACCTTGTCCCGACTACGCGGGTTATGCGGGTTTCATTAGTGGGCAAATTTATCCGAATTTCCCATTCAATGATTCTCCCGTTCCTTCACAACTTCCTTTAACCCAAACCGTACCCGAAACACAACCCCAAAATGTCGCGGGATCATCTTCGGGTAAAACCCCCCCTGCAAGAAGAAGTCACAGGAGGAAGACCCCGGAGGAGAAAGCAATAGCCGCCGCTAACCGCCAACCACTTAAGTGGACACCCGATGAAGAGCTCGCTTTAACGAAAGCGTGGATAAGCGAGTCGGAAAAAGAGCAAGGTATTTCTAATAATTTTTTTAACATGATTTTTATTTGTAATATTGCTAATATTTTTTTTTTGTAGGAACTAGTCGCCATAAAATCGACTTTTGGAACGACATAAACAACGCGTTCCATGGGTTGATGGGACGAGAGTTCTATCGAGCAAACGATAGTCTCTCGTCCAAGTGGACAGAGATAAACAGGGCAATGAACTCGTTTCATCCGCATTATTATTACGCAAGAAACAATCCAAGAAGCGGTGAAACGGACACCGACAGCCTAACCCGGTCGCTGTTAGCATTTCGTAACGAAACCGGTCTCGAATTCAAGTTTCTTCATTGTTGGGAAATCGCCAAGAACCACTCAAAATGGGCGTACGTCCCCACTGCAAGCAACTCCGCAGAAAGGTCGAAAACAAATTCGTCAAGAAACCGTCAAACTGATCCTGAAAACGTAGAAGCCGTTAATTTGGATGAAGACGAGTTTGAAGAGGAATTGAGTCGCCCACCCGGTCGAGATAAGTCAAAAAAGAGGGCGCAAAAATCTACTGCCTCGGGTTTGGGTTCTGGATTAACCGGCGCCTACAGCGCTGACTTGCAAGATTTAAATGCCACCATGATTCAGTTCAATACGATTCAAGAAAAAATGCTCGAGGAGAAAAAAAATATTCGCGAAGCGTTTGAAAAAAAGTTGACTATGAAAGAGCGCAAATTGTCTATCAAAGAGCAGCGCGAAAAACGCGAGGATATGAAATTTCTCGCCATGAACACCGAGCATCTTCAAGGGCCGGAGTTAGAGATGACGCTTCAAATGAAGCGTGATATTATGGAAAAATATAATATTAACTGATTTGTTAGTCTTTAATTTTTTTTCGGTTTTTTTTGTATTTTTTTTAATTTTCTAGGTTTTTTTTTTTGTATTTTTCTAGGTTTTTATTAATTAAAAATATTTATTATTATTATTGTTTTATATATCAAAGTTAAAAAAAAAAACAAAAAACAAAATGCCACGTGTCACTTCCCCCCACCTCTTCCCCCTTCCACTCCCCACAATTATTTCCCCCCACAAGGGTCCCACAAGTGCCATATGGCGCTTCATCCCCCTCTTTCCCCCCCACCACTCATTATAGTCTTGAATACAAAAGTCGATGGGGTAGCGAATGACTAACCAAGGTATAATAATAAACCTAAAAACCACAGCCATTCAAATCCACCAACAAATATCACGAAGGCAAAAACACCTCAGATAAGGTACATTCAACATCGTGGACTCGGGCAACAGATATTCTACCCAAAAAGTTAGGGTTAACACAACTGTATATAAAAAAAAAAAAAAAAGTACCTCAAATGAGGTAGACTCATCATTGTAGGCTCAGGCAACAAATATTCAACCCAAAAAGTTAGGGCTAACATCGTTTTATAAGAATCGGTCAAATCCAACCTCTTCAACACCCAAAAAGGGTATGGCTTACCATCAACATTAGGTAATCAAACTTTATAGCTCAACAAAACTGAAAGCAAGAATCGTAGAACAACAGAGAACACAAAGAGAAAACACCACAGGTTAGCTCCGCTGCCACCATGTCATAAAGCCGACGACAACGGCACGGGAACACCCAATGTGTTCGTACTCACTCTGTACTGCAAGACAATAATTAGAAAGAGAATGATTGAGAATAAGAAAAAGAAACCCCTCTCCGTCGGTTTCTCTCTCTACAACCGCCGGCAACGATAAATTCAGGCAGATCTTTCTCTGTTTCTCTCATGCAAAGTCATAGCCGGCGATGACAAAGAGGAGAGAGAGAGAGAGAAAGAGCGCTAGAGATATTGTCCAGGTGTATGCAGTCAAAAACTGGGTGACTCACCGATGATAAAATGCGGGAACAGCAAATTACGACACCTGGAAAGCATTAAGAGTTTTTTATTAAAAAAAGTCACTTTAAAGAATAGGAAAAAAACGGCACCCTACATTACTCGAACTGGGGTCAGACCAAGCACACCAGAACGCAGCAACCATCTGTACCATAATACTTTTCGTTATCAACCTTAAAACCATTAATATTTAAACCTTTTCTAAAACTAAGGCAGGAATTATTCATCAAAGTTGCAAAATAAACATATAGGATAATGCTTACAATTAATTTATTAAATCTTTAAAATATACACAAAGGTTATTTAATGCTTGCAAAACCCTCACGTCCAAGATTTCCTGACTGTTATCCTAATCGAAGGTCTAGGCCAAAGCATGTCTACTATTGAATACATGGTCATTCTTAAATATCGTTTGATGATCCCCATGTACTAGGAGGATGAAATCTGTCCGATTTGCCGTAAGGCCTATCTGGATGAATACGGGAACATGTGGTTCATTGTAAGGAGTTACCCAGTTTCAAATATCAGCATGAATGGGTTTGAGACATCATGTGGGACATTTTAAGACAATCTGGGATCTAACCAAGAAGGAGGCCCATGTGAACTTCCTCTCGAATCTAGAAGAAGGGAGATCCACCCTACGACCAGCAGACCTCCTTGTCTTTGGGTGGGCCAGGGGGAAGCATGCTTGTGTTGACCTGACGGGTGTATCTCCCCTAGTTGGGTTGAGGGATAGTGGCTTTGTAGCAGGGCAAGCGGTGCGGAAAGCAGAGGCAAAGAAGGTAGAAAAACATGCCAAAGCCTGCGAGAAGAACCAACACGTTTTTATACCATTGGCTTTTGATACCTTTGGCTTATTGGCATCGGAGGCCACCTGTTTCCTGACCAGGGTCCAGCGGGTTATTTATAGTAGCGTCTCGGCTCCGGTTGAGTAGAGTTACGTTTTTAGTAGATTGAGATTTGCTATTCACAAAGGGATGGCGGTGCAGCTTGTTGTCCGCCTGCCTGTTATCTTAATGTAATTTTCTTTGTTCTGGAATGGAATGAAAGATCATACTTGTAAAAAAAAAAAGGGTTAATCTATAAAATAGTAAAAATAAGGGTGATACTATTTGGACACCCAAAAAGTTATTTGGACACCCTAGGTATGCCTCGTATAGCTCTATACGAGGCATATACACTTTATTGTCCCCCAATCAGACAACATTCTGACAAAGAAAAAAACCCTATATTCCTCGTATTGACCAATACGATGCATATAGGGTTCACGTGTGTACTTTTCAGTCAACATGGCAGGCCAATTATTGGCCTCATATCCCTCGTATAGACCAATACGAGTAATATTAGTACGATGTCCGGTACGATGTAACATAAAGTAGCTGCCACTCGTACCCTATATTCCCCATATAGACCAATACGAGTCATATACACCCAAAGTTGATTATTTTCTTTCTTTTCTTCTTCTTCCCTTCCTTTCTTCTTCATTTTTCAAACTTTCATTTCTTCTTCGTTTTTCAAACGACAATTTTTTTGCGGGCTATTTTTTTCTCCAAAATGGCATGGTGGGCTAATATTTTCGATGAATCCAGTATTCCTAATTCTCACGAGACGACAGGTATTCCTAATTCTGAAGCAGCGGGTATTCCTTATTCACAAGAGGTTGTGTCTGGTTACAAAAAACCATTGTTGCCAGACCTGAACGAGCCGTTCTATGAACCCAATGTTGAACATTCATACGTAGGGGAAACCTACCAGCACTACGAGCACGATGGTGAGTATGCGTACGTACCGCAGTACTCTTCGTACGACCCAAGACAAAACTCGAGAAGAGCAACCCCACAACTCGCATGTTTCAGACGAGCAACCACGGTGTTCGCAAGTTTCGTATGAAACTGAACAGGATTTCGTTTCCCGAAAAGATTTGGTTACGTGGGTTAAGAAAATGGGAAAAGATAACGGTTACGTCATTGTCACCCGACGATCCAAAAAAGTTGATAATATGGACGTGAAGGTTTGGCTAGTGTGCAACCGTGGTCGCGAGCACAAGAGTATAGCCACCGAGAGGAAAACAGGCAGCCAAAAAATTGGTTGCCCTTTTCTAGTGATCGGGTTATATGACGGGAAACGTGACGCCTGGAGGGTACAGGTGAGGAATGCCGAACATAACCATAATCCTGCTGAATATCTGGAGGGCCACGCGTACGCAAGAAGATTGTCTCCCGAACAATTAAATTTGGTGGAGGAGCTGTGGGCGCAGGAGATGGAGCCGCGTAAAATCTGGAAAACCGTAAAGGGACACTTCCCGGAGAGCATGTGTGTTTTGAAAGATATACACAATGCGTGTCAAAAGATTAGTGCTCTAAAGAAACGAGGTGGATCACCCATGCAGGAACTGGAAAACCTGCTGGTTGAGAAAAAATACACGTATTACACTCGGGAGGATCCTTTAAAAAATACGGTTGAGGACATTTTTTTTGTTCATCCTGTATCTTTCAAAATGTGGCGGGCGTTCCCGCATGTATTGTTGATCGACGCAACCTACAAGACCAACATGTACCGTTTACCGTTACTGCAAGTTGTCGGTTTGACGTCCACAAACCAGTCATTTTGTGCCGCTAATGCCATTCTTTATAAGGAACGTGAAGAAAACTTCATATGGGTCCTTGAGCATCTAAAGTCTATGTTGGAAGATTGTATGGAGCCGCGTGTTATTATAACTGACAGAGACCGGGCGCTTATGAACGCGGCTGACAAAGTTTTCCCAAACGCAAACAAATTTCTTTGCAGGTATCACATTTATCAGAATATTTCAAAACGCTGCAAGAAATCATTTACACACCCTGATTGGGAGGAATTTGCACGTTCATGGTCTACGTTATGCGAGTCTCCCACAACTCAAATATACGAATATAACATGAACAACATTTATAAAGCACTTGTTAGACATGGAAGGAAGCGTAAGTTTTTACTATTTTTATGTGTTTTAGGGTGTCTGAATAGATTTAAGGGTGTCCATTCTAATTATTATATATTTTGCAGATGTTTTTGATTATTTGTTTAATGAATGGCTGGACCAATACCATGAGAAATTTGTATCTGCCTGGACCAATAGATCAATAAATTTTCACCAAACTACAACAAATAGAGTAGAGAGCCAACATGCTGATTTAAAGAGATATCTTCCAGGCCCGAACAGTAGCTTGACAAGAATAGTAGGGTATATCGATGATGTTGTAGTAAAGCAGGAATCCCATATAAGGAAATGTTTTGAAGAAAGCAGAAACAAAATAATGAACGACCATAAGCGACTAGCCTTCCTTGATGAACTACGCCTTAATGTTTCCATCCATGCTCTTAACCTCATTGAAAACGAATTTTATCGGTTACAAAACTTGAGGACATTTGATTCAACATGTGGTTGCCAACTATACACGAGCTGTGGGTTAGTATGCGCATGTCGCCTCGAAAGATATATAAATAAAGGTATACGTACTAATCATTTTTACTTATTGTGTGTATACAACAAAATTTTTGACATAGCCTTGTTTAATCATCTTTAATAGGTCAAAAGATTGCGCTCGACTCAATAGACCAATTCTGGCGGAAGCTTGATTTTAGAGCAGCAAAGATAATAGAAGATGATATTAACGTGGAAGAAGGATTAGATGAGGTAAAAAAGAAAATTATGTCTCAACCCCCACAGGTGAAAAAAAGCATGTTGGCAAAGATTATGACGGTCTTGAACCCACTAAAAAGTAACAAAAAGCCCCCGATTGTACAACAAAATACCCGTGGCCGACCAACATTGAAGGTTCAAGAACAAAGGAGGAAGAAACAAGAAAAAGATAAAGCTCACAGTGCTGGAGACGCATCATTTGCATTATCGGAAAGCACTAGGTATCGTGTTACGAGCATGATGATGATGATGATGATTATTATTATTATTATTATTATTATTATTATTATTATTATTATTATTATTATTATTATTATTATTTATTATAATTCAGGTACGATCCTTCCCGGCACAGCTCCTATGTTCCGTCTTCACCGCACAAGTTCGATGATCCTCGACACAGCTCCTACGGTCTATCGTCACCGGGCGATTTTGATAAAGCCCGACACAGCTCATATGTATCGTCACAGGAATCTAAAGAAACAGCTTCCATAGTAAAATCCAAGAAGTCTGCAATGCGACGCGGTAAAAAAGCAGAGTCACCTGTTGATCATGGGTTTCCCTTGATCCAAGAACCTGAATCAATGAACGTTGTCAGAACATATAAGGAACATATTCCAGAAATTTTTTACCCATATATATCCCGGATAAAGGATGTCAAGCCTGATGGTCATTGTGGCTATAGAGCGATAGCTGTGGGTTTAGGGATGGAGCAGAGCCAGTATATGTTTATTCGGCAACTAATTATAAATGAACTTCAAACCCACAAAGATATTTGGACAGAGATATTTGAAAGATTCTATACGTACGGAGAATATGAGCGGCAACTGCATAGAACAACCTTTATTGGGGTAGGAAGAGCACCCGAATCGAATTGGATGGAGATGCCTCATGCAGGACTCCTAATTTCTAACGCATTGGGAGTTATCGTTCACCTGTTAAGCGCTGCGCAAAGTCAGACTTTTTTCCCATTATTGGTTGGTCCAAATCAAGTGAAGGGCCCTCGTCAATTTATAACAATTGTATTTAATGGAAACCATTTTATCAACGTAGTACTATCAGGATACTATCCCATGCCAGCACCAAACCCCATGTGGAGTCTTTGCCGATGTGACGCAGCGCGGGAATGGGAAGAATTGTACACGGAACAGATTGAATGGTATAAAGCGCTTAAAGCTAAGAAACGGGAAAATCCTTCAATTGAGGATGTTGGTTAATTACAATCTTTGAGTGGTGAATAAATGTAAACTTCTAAAAATATTATTTGAATGAATAAAATTACTTTTTATTCATTTTATGTGTTTTATTAGTTAATTTTCAATTTTTTATAACTTATGTATACTAAAAAAATTATGTATTTTAATAGTTAATAGCTGAAAAAAAAAGTGACATAATTTTATGTATACTAAAAAAAATTATGTATTTTAATAGTTACTAGCTGAAAAAAAAAAAAGTGACATAATTTTATGTATACTAAAAAAATTATGTATTTTAATAGTTACTAGCTGAAAAAAAAAAGTGACATAATTTTATGTATACTAAAAAAAATTATGTATTTTAATAGTTACTAGCTAAAAAAAAAAATGACAATATTCCTCGTATAGACCTATACGAGGCATATAAGGGTCCACATTTAGGCTGATATGAGGCTTGAACCCTATACGAGACCCTTATATTCCTCGTATAGACCTATACGAGGCATATAAGGGTCCACATTTAGGCTGATATGAGGCTTGAACCCTATACGAGACCCTTATATGACAAGTATTGTTCAATACGTTTCATATGCTGCCCTCGTATAGCTCATCGTATAGACCAATACGAGACACATGTCTGTCCATATCCCATCAGATCCAACTGTCAACCACTTGCCTCGAGATTTGATCATTATATGCCTCGTATAGGTCTATACGAGGCATACCTTGGTCCATATTATCCCCAATACGCAGGCTGTTGGTCTCATACGAGTCAACACATCCAGACAAAACCTCTCACCCACAGATCGACCCGACCCGAATCAAACACACCCGAGTCAAACAGAGCTGACCCGACCCTCTTCAAACACACCCGATTCATTGCCTGGATCTAAGGTATGTGATTTTTAGCTAATTTCATCAATATTAGGATAGATTGTTGATATTCTTGATATTGTTTGTTGATTAGTTTTTATAAACCGGTTTTCTTGTTTTTTTTTTGGATTTTTTATAAAATTTTGACTATCAATATGCCTCATACAAGCCAATACGAGGGATACCCGAATCGTTTTTTTTTATTGTTATTATTATTATTATTATTATTATTATTATTATTATCCGAAAATATTTTTATTATCCGAAAATATTTTTATTATTATTATTATTATTATATATTATTATTATTATTATTATCCGAAAATATTATTATTATCCGAAAATATTTTTATTATTATTATTATTATTATTATTATTATCCGAAAATATTATTATTATCCGAAAATATTTTTATTATTATTATTATTATTATTATTATTATTATTATTATATATTATTGTTATTATTATTGATTGTTATTATTATTCTTATTATTATTTATTGTTATTATTATTTATTATGTATTTATTATTGTAGCAATGACGATTGAAGTTCGAGATGATGATGATCCCCCGGATCCAACAATCGCAACTTTTGATGACTTTCCATATTTAGTCGAAAACGAAGTGGAGGCAGGTTGTCCTTTTTCGCTTTATGCATCGTGTCGAGATGATGATGATCCATCGGATACCGCAACATTTGATGACTTTCCTACTATAGTCGAAAACGACGTGCAGGCAGGTTGTCCTTTTTCGCTTTATGCAGCGTGTCGCTGCAGATGAACCTCGATGGGGAGGAAATAAAGGTCGAAACGACGCTAATAAGAGCTCCGGATCAGGTTCAAACTGCAGATGAACCTCGATGGGGAGGAAATAAAAGTCAAAACGACCGTGTCGCTGCAGATGAACCTCGATGGGGAGGAAATAAAAGTCAAAACGACCCTAATAAGAGCTCTGGATCAGGTTCAAATTTTGTATGTAGAACCGCCTCCTATGTGTTATAAATAGGAGGTTGGTCTTAGTTATTAAGGTTGACCGCTACGTCGGTAATTTTGTATGTAGAACCGCCTCCTATGTGTTATAAATAGGAGGTTGGTCTTAGTTATTAAGGTTAACCGCTACGTCGGTAATTTTGTATGTAGAACCGCCTCCTATGTGTTATAAAACTCATTTTGGTTTTAGTTTACGTTTTTTATTTGCATTTGTGAATACAACTAATAATAATCAATAATAATAATAATCAATAATAATAATAATAATATTAATAATATTAATAATAATCAATAATAATAATAATCAATAATAATAATAATAATATTAATAATATTAATAATAATCAATAATAATATTAATAATATTAATAATAATCAATAATAATAATAATATTAATAATAATCAACAATAATAATAATCAATAATAATAATAATATTAATAATAATCAATAATAATAATAATATTAATAATAATCAATAATAATAATATTAATAATATTAATAATAATCAATAATAATAATCAATAATAATAATAATATTAATAATAATCAATAATAATAATAATAATATTAATAATAATCAATAATAATAATAATCAATAATAATAATAATCAATAATAATAATAATAATAATATTAATAATATTAATAATAATCAATAATAATATTAATAATATTAATAATAATCAATAATAATAATAATAATAATAATAATAATCAACAATAATAATAATCAATAATAATAATAATATTAATAATATTAATAATAATCAATAATAATAATAATAATATTAATAATAATCAATAATAATAATAATAATATTAATAATAATCAATAATAATAATAATAATAATATTAATAATATTAATAATAATCAATAATAATAATCAATAATAATAATAATAATATTAATAATAATCAATAATAATAATAATAATATTAATAATATTAATAATAATCAATAATAATATTAATAATATTAATAATAATCAATAATAATAATAATAATATTAATAATAATCAACAATAATAATAATCAATAATAATAATAATAATATTAATAATATTAATAATAATCAATAATAATAATAATAATATTAATAATAATCAATAATAATAATAATATTAATAATATTAATAATATTAATAATAATCAATAATAATAATCAATAATAATAATAATAATATTAATAATAATCAATAATAATAATAATATTAATAATAATCAATAATAATAATAATCAATAATAATAATAATAATATTAATAATATTAATAATAATCAATAATAATATTAATAATATTAATAATAATCAATAATAATAATAATAATATTAATAATAATCAACAATAATAATAATCAATAATAATAATAATAATATTAATAATATTAATAATAATCAATAATAATAATAATATTAATAATAATCAATAATAATAATAATAATATTAATAATAATCAATAATAATAATCAATAATAATAATAATAATATTAATAATAATCAATAATAATAATAATATTATTAATAATATTAATAATAATCAATAATAATATTAATAATATTAATAATAATCAATAATAATAATAATATTAATAATAATCAACAATAATAATAATCAATAATAATAATAATAATATTAATAATATTAATAATAATCAATAATAATAATAATAATAATATTAATAATAATCAATAATAATAATAATAATAATATTAATAATATTAATAATAATCAATAATCAATAATAATAATACCAATAATAATAAACATTAATCAATATTAATAATAGTAATAATAATCAATAATAATAATATTTTTTAAAGTTAGTTTAATATATTTAAAAATTTATAAAAGATAAAAAAGAAAAACACCTATGGGGTATAGACAAGTCCAACTGTATAGAAACAAAGCCAACATCTTTAAAACCTAACAAAAGAAGCTAAACAAAACCAAAAAACCGAAAACGCATCCTGTCGGTGACAAAAACTGAGAATTTTTGTCACATTGGGTTGACAATAATAAAACTAATTTTCTGTAATTTTTTTATATTTTTTTAAGTTAGTTTAATATATTTAAAAATTTATAAAAGATAAAAAAGAAAAAGGAAAAAACAAAGGTATGCTTCGTATAGGCCAATATGAGTCATATAATGGGCCACGTATTGGGTTGATACTAGGCTTGTCACCAATACTGGACCCTTATATGCCTCGTATATGACTCATATTGGCCTATACGAAGCATACCTTTGTTTTTTCCTTTTTCTTTTTTATCTTTTATAAATTTTTAAATATATTAAACTAACTTAAAAAAATATAAAAAAATTACAGAAAATTAGTTTTATTATTGTCAACCCAATGTGACAAAAATTCGCAGTTTTTGTCACCGATACGATGCGTTTTCGGTTTTTTTGGTTTTGTTTAGCTTCTTTTGTTAGGTTTTAAAGATGTTGGCTTTGTTTCTATACAGTTGGACTTGTCTAAACCCCATAGGTGTTTTTCTTTTTTATCTTTTATAAATTTTTAAATATATTAAACTAACTTTAAAAAATATTATTATTATTGATTATTATTACTATTATTAATATTGATTAATGTTTATTATTATTGGTATTATTATTATTATTATTATTGATTATTGATTATTATTGTTATTACTATTATTATTATTTATTTTTTGATTATTATTATTATTTATTTATTTTTTATTATTGATTATTATTATTATTATTAATTTATTTATTTTTTATTATTGATTATTATTAATATTATTAGTATTATTAATATTGATTATTATTATTATTATTTATTTAAAATTGATTACCCTTATTTATTTATTTTTTATTATTGATTATTGATTATTATTATTATTTTTTATATATATTTTTTTATAATTTTTAAAGCAAAATTAGTATTTTTTATTCCTAAGTATGCTTCGTATAGCCTAATACTAGACATATAACAGGCCTAGTATTGGGTTGATACTGGGCTGGCAACCAATACTGGACCCTTATATGATTCGTATTGCTCTATACGAATCGTATCAAGACCCATATCAGCCCCAATACGAGGCTCAGATCTGCCATACGAACCACACAAACACACACACAAACACACACACAAACGATCAAACACACCCTCAAACACGAACGTTGGTGGATCATCAGTGTATTAAGGTATGTTTTCTTTATTTTTTCACACGTATTGGTTAGATTTATTGATTAATTGATATAGGTTAGATTAGTGGGGCTTGAATTTGGGGCTGAATTGGGGAACTTAGATGGGATTCATGTGGATATGATGAATGAATATGCCTCATACAGGGCAATACGAGGCATATTCATTCATGAAACTTGATATTGGGGCTGAAGAAGATGAACAGATCTGGGTTTGTTTGTTGAAGATGAATGAATATGCATCATACAGGGCAATACGATGCATATTCATTCATTGTTTTTTTTTTTTAATTTTATTAATCTTTTACTTTAATAATAACAATAATAATATATATGCAATATTTTTATTAAAAAATATTTATTTTTAAAAATAACATTATTTTTTATAAATACCATATTTTTTTTAAAAATAACATTATTTTTTAAAAAATAACATTATTTTATTAAAATAACATTATTTTTTTAAAATAACATTATTTTTTAAAAAATAACATTATTTTTTTAAAATTTCATTATTTTTTAAAAAATAACATATTTTTTTAAAATTACGTAGTATGGCGGATATATTTGATAGCGAGGACGCGGACTTTGACGGGGAGGAGGGAGGAGGACCACCACCGCCGCCACCACGACAGGTTGACCCACTTCTGGGTCACCCGTACTTGGAGTTTCCTGCTGGCAGCAAGGCGTGGCACCGCTGTCAGAAGCTTAGGAGGATGCAGGTATTATTATTATTATTATTATTATTATTATTATTATTATTATTATTATTATTTATTCTTTATTCTTTATTATTGTTATTATTATTATTATTATTTATTCTTTATTATTTATTATTGTTATTATTGTTATTGTTATTAACATAATGCAGGTCGCGGCTCACAACTCCGTTTCTTATACTGCGTTGGAAGAGTTTGGTGAGCTGGCCCGGGCACGTGATATCATCGGCGTTGATACGCCCTGGAGCCGTATGTTTGATGGTGCCCATACTCCGACGTTTCGGGAGCTGACCGTGGAGTTCTTGTCTTCCTTTACTTTCACCCCACGACCAGCAGATCGACCAGAGGAGGACGATGATCCCGAGGATCCTTTCTTCGAGATCACATTCCGGCTTGCGGGGCAAACGTTCAGGATGTCCCTACGCTCGTTCGCGTGCCGTCTGGGGTTTTACACGGAGCCTGAGACGGATACCGCGTTATATCGAGATGCTATACGCGCGGCGTCTAGGCCTACGTTGCTTGGGTTTTGGGCGGTCATAGCTTCTGGTCGCCGGTTTCAGAAGGACAAGGGCAGGGTGACCGCCATTCGTGACCCCCTCCACCGATATATGCACCGGTTGATCGCTACGTCGATCCAGCCACGCCAGTCCTCCCGCGAGTGGTGCACGAGGACGGACCTCTTTTATCTTTACTGTCTATTATATCGGAGGCCGTGCGCGCTCGCGCGTTGTATGGCGGAGTGGTTTTCCTCGGCCATACACAGTCAGCAGCGGGGAGATTTATACGGTGGTGCGTATGTCACCATCCTCGCTCGTCACTTGGGGCTTCTGCCCGATGGTGACCCCCACTTGCGTCCTCCGCTCCAGCCATCTCAGTTGGATCGTAGGACGATCATTGGCATGCGCGTTACGCGCAAGTTCACTGGGATGGGTCGGCGTTTTAAGAACGCCGAGGGAGGGCTTTTTGTGCCGGTGGAGTTACCGGAGGTTATCCCACCTTACCCTTGGGATATTGAGGAGGATATGGTGGAGGACGTGGATGGTCCGTTTGAGGTTGATCTGGAGCCATAGGTAGAGGATGACCCGGCGCCTCGAGAGCCACCTCAGTACCCGGTTCACGTTTACCGGGGTGCCCCTGTTGATGTTGTAGAGAGGATGCGTCGTATGGAGCGCAGTATTCGTGATCTGCGTCGCGATCAGGAGGAGATGCGCCGTGGTCACGACGCTATTCTAGACTGGATGACGTGGCTGGCTGAGTCGGAGGCAGAGAGGAGACAGCAAGCAGGATTACCAGTCAAACCCCCACCAGCACCACGGCCACCACCAGCGCCACGTGGGCCAGATGATGCAGATCATTAGTTTTTTATTTTCTATGCTTCAGTTATTTTGTATGTATTCAGTACTATTATGACTTCTATTGTATGAACTTGTTAGTTGATATGTATATATTCAGTTCAGATATTTATGTTTGTGATGTTTATTTACTGTTGTTAATAGTTCTTGATCAGTTATTCAGTTACAAATCAACTTAAGTTATATATCTTTGTGATGTATATACAATAGCTACAAATCAAAACTATTTAAAAAATAGAAACAATGTTTAAAAAACAAACCCAACTTCGAAAATTATACGTTAAAAATTAAGACTGTTATTGACGTATTAAGAAGACTCAATTCAACTTCGAAAAATATGCGTAATAAATTCAGACTGATATTGACGTATTAAGAAGAGTCAATTCAACTTCTAAAAATATACATAATAAATTTAGACTGATATTAACGTATTAAGAACAGTCAATTCAAGGGGTGAAGATGATTATCTTTTTACCAGGGAATATAGTGGAGATTGAGATTAGCAACTTCATGACTTTTAATCATGTGGTTGTATCAGACTGATATGTATCAGACTGTTATTGCACGTTCAAAAAAAAAAAAAATCCTCGTATTGCCCTCGTATAGCCCAATATTTGAAATATCAGGCCCACATATTCCAAAAACCCTAAGTATGAAAAAATTAAAAAAGTTAACCCTATATGCCTCGTATAGCTTTATACTTGGCATATAAGTACGAGGTTGCAGATGTACGTGCCTTGGAGTCAGTGTTTCCAGCTTTTTGTACCTTATATTCATCGTATAGCTCTATACGATGTGTGACCAGGGTGTTAAATTAGATTCCTTGGGTGTCCAAATAGCCTAAGCCAAAAATAATTGTTTTGATCCAGATATCTTTTTTATATGTCTGAATATCTATTTGAGTCATGATTACGTCATAGTTTATTTTCTTTTCAGAAGAAAACAAAAAGTACATATAAAAACATTTTTTCTCAAAGAAAGCAAACAAATAAACTATCAACAGATTTACATTCGAAAGGACAACATTGGAGACAAATCCTCGTCCATATTTTGGAACAATCAACCGAAAGAATACCCTCTTTTTCTTAAAAATATGCACCATGATTTCCATACAACTAATAATATTTGTATTTTCTGAACATAAATAATTAATTGACTAGTTAAATAATGTTGGAGATCAGCTTTAGTGTTGTATTAATTTTATTCTGCTCACGGGATTTTATATATAGAGATTAAATTCTAATTCTTATATTTAATACAATCAAGTGACTAATGGGTAGAAGATCATAGAAAGACTTTATAGACACAACTCAAACCTAAGCAAAACCTAAGAAGGGCAAAACAACTAAATTAAAGCAATACAGGGGCATGATTACAGAAACGAGAAATACACCAGCTCTTCCATATAATCATGTATGGTTTCGACCTATTCTTAATCCACAAATACCTAATAGACTTAATGTGTTCAAAAAAGTTTACTTATCGAAACAATTTATATGAGAAGAGAAAATAATCTTGTTCCATGCTTGCTAAATGCACCAACATAAGTACCCTATGCATTCAAGTAATTTACTAATCACATGGATTAAACATTAATTACTTACAATCAAGACATAAGCATGTGTGGCTACATCTAACAAAAAACTTTTTGACTAACAAAAAAAAAAATTCTGAACTTTTTCAAGAATCTAACGCACCCCCATAAATTATATGGATTTGCCATGCTCCGTACCATTTCAATAATAAAATAAATATGTACTATGTGTGTATATATCATGGAGAAATATGTTATGTGTTGTATATATATGAAAGGTAATTATATTTAGGGTCGTCAGGCAGTTAACAATAAAGGTGTAAATTTTCAAAAAAATTTGTAAATTTTCAATAAAAATGATGTCTAAATGGTGGCAATGTCGGTGGCTAAATGGTACCATAACGATATCAAAAGACTTTCCTAAAACATTGTAGGAGCGGTAGCAATAATTTTAACCGTTGTGTGGTGACAAAAATATGGTAGCAAAATACAAAAGTGGTAGCTATTTGGTGGCATCAGGGCAACAGACACCGGTGTTTTTGCTACCGCATTTTCGGTTGCAAAAAGGTGATTACAGAGCAATTGATAACGTTATATGACAAAAAATGTTATGACAAAAGCCTAATTTTCTATTAGTGTATAAAAGCTATTTAGCATCCACAATGTCACAAAATAATATTGAAAATGGTTACTATCCTAATATGATTTAAAATATTTAATAAAAAATGATACACATAAAATAAAATTGATAACCTAATTTTGTAATTAAATTAAAAGGATATTTAAAGTTTAATATATGTAAACCCTGAAGATCTTGAGACGTGGTAATGTCACTGCCATATCAAAGGCATTATAGTAATTTGAGCTTCTTTTGGTGATGGCTGATGAGAGTATCTACAAAAAAGGGTTAACTTTGTTTATTACTAATTGATTTGTTTAAGTGAAATTAATAATGGTTATTTTTTTTCTTTTACCTTTAGTGGTTTATGCCATTCTATCCCAAAAAGAATGATAGTTGATGCAATTATTATAATATCGGTCCCATCAGGAATAAAGCTAGGTTCTTTTGCTACATGTTGTGATGCATGGACGGAATTCTGCTAAAAGTTGCCCCAAAGGATTATTATCAGCCCATTGTATGGCTCATTTCAAGTAGTCTTTACATATATTGTTTCTAAACCGGTATATCCACTTAAACCGGGAACAGACCATGCCCCCAAGGGACGAAACTTGGTTCTCAAATTGGGGAGGCCGAACTCAATTTTTTTTTTTTTTTTATCGGTAGTGGCAAATCGGCGGGGGCCGGACTCACCCCGGACACAATTTACGTACGAAAATCGCAAATTCCACTACTGCACCATTTTTTATCGGTAGTGGCAAATCGGCGGGGGCCGGACACAATTTACGTACGAAAATCGCAAATTCCACTACTGCACCAAAAAACAGGAAGGGCCAAGGCCAACCCTGATGCCCCTGTTCATTTTCACTCGGCTAAACCACCACTCACAAACAGGGCGATTAGCAGTTGCACCAAGTCAGATCCGATTATAGAGCTTAGTTTCATATGGCTAAACCACCATTAAATAACTGGATAGTCGGGCATTTGAGGAAATCAACTTCGAGTGAAACAGAAGATGGATATTTGTACTTGTAGACTGTAAAAGTATTTGGTAGTGTTTTGTTGCTGTTTTGTGTAGCCACTCGCTACTGTACTGTTTGGATACAACTTTTTGATGAAATAAAGGTTGGTGTTGGCTTGTCAAAAAAAAAAAAATAACTGGATAGTCATATTGTGACTAAATCATAAACCCGTTATGGATTGAACCATGCCCGGTCGGTTATTCAGGTCGTATCAATGACCATCAAAGTTTATTTGGATCGTATCCGTGACCATTAAAATTTATTTTGAGTTGGAGTCTTGGCTTTAAAAAAATAAATATAGCTAAAGTATAATTACTCAAAAGTTTAAGAATCAAAAGTTCAAATCATTGATCAATTGGTAGGAGTTTACAAGTTTGTGAATCTATAACTCATGACTCATCAACCGTTAATTAATCATGAATAGTAAAATTAGTAAAACAGTATTAAATATAAAAGTAAAAAGTAAAGTTGGAATATTAATTACTAGATCAGTAACAAGTAAAGTTGATGAAGAAGTTGTGCGGCTTCCAGATCCAAGTTAGGTTTTGTGTACGGTTTGGGTTTCGGGTACGGACTGAGACATAAAGGGTGATGACTATATGGACTATTGGGGGTTGTGCAGAATAATATATAAAACCTGGCATTTGAACAAGTGTGGATATTGGTAGAGTTTATGGGGATGGTATGTCCCATCATGGGGAATTTCCTGTCAATTTGGTTGATATTCACCTTGGCTGGTACACGAGGTGTCTTAAGTGTTTGCGTAACGTAGATGATTCAGATCAAACATATTTATATAGTTTGTAAAAAAAAAAAAGGGTTTAAATATAATATTTTTTTTACATTATTACAGTTTTGCAACGGTCAAAACAATGGGCCCCACTAAAATCGACCCGTTGATGCTCGCTATTGTGTTAACGGGCAATTACCCCCCCCCCCCCCCCCCCCCCCCCCATGATGTTTGGGAAAGGGGAAATGGAATCTAATAATCCCAACTTTGGGGGGTTGGAAGGCAGCAGTCCCAACTTGAAAGTTGTAACACAGCAGTCCCAACTTATCAACTATTTAACTTGGTTGGTCCCAGACTAACTGAGGTTAACTTTTTCTGTTAAATGCCACGTGGGCATCCCACGTGGCAGTCCTACGTGGCAAAATCTGTCCAATTGGCAAACAAACGTGGGTCCAACTTGTTTTTCAATTAAAAAAAATCTATTAATTATTTAAAAAAATCTTTAAATAATAATAAAAAAGAATTTATATATATATATATATATATATATATATATATATATATATATATATATATATATATATATATAGGGAATGGTTATAGAGAAAACCCTCCTTATTTGGTAAACTCTGGAAACTCTGACTTCCCAATATTTTTTTTTTTTTTGAAAAAAATAGGGCAAGTAATATACATGATTTTAAGCATTTTGGGCCAAAAAAATTAAAAAAGCGCCGAGTACTTTTTTTTAAAAAAAAAAATAAAATTTTGACTAACACATGTTAAGCGCTAATAACAGGTGTTAACAATGTGTTAACTATATGTAAACAGTATACGTTTTTTATTTTTTTAAAAAAAAACCGTTCGGCGCTTTTTCGATTTTTTTGGCCCGAAATGCTTAAAAAAATGTATATTACATACCCTATTTTTTTCAAAAAAAAAAAATGTTGGGAAGTCAGAGTTTCCAGAGTTTACCAAATAAGGAGGGTTTCTTCCATATACTTTACCTATATATATATATATATACACACACCCCTACATCTTCATCATCTTCACCACAACAACCACCTGCCACCACCGTCCACCACCACCATCTCCGACGACACCCACCACCACCACCACCCTCCCTCCTCCTCTGTTGACCCGACCTCGTGATCCGTCTCCTTGACCCGACTGTTGACCTGATCTTTATGCAAACAAGAATAAAACACAAAATCCCTTAAATTAAACCAAACCCATAAATATCCAGAAAGCAAATCACAAATAAAGATTAATAAGATGGGAGTGAAATAAATAAATAATAATAATAATAATAAAGGGTTAAATGGGGAGAAGATACCTTGGGAAAGAATAAGAAGTGGGTGAAGAATGATGATGACCCGACTGTCGTCCACCCACCAGCTTTGTTTTTTTCACAACCCCATCTCCATCCATGACCTCCTTGCTCTCTCCCCTTCCCCTGCTAAACTTAGGGCTTTTTCCCCAAAAACAACCGCATGTCTACCCTCCCTCCTCCTCCTCTGTTTTCCCTTCCCCTGCTAAACTTAGGGCTTTCCCCCAAATTTTAGGGTTCTTAGTTCTTACCCTAACATCATAAATTGAAGAAGACGAAGAAGACGACAGCTAGTGGTGGTTTTGGTTGAGATGGTGGTAGATTCGGTTGATGGTGACGAAGACGGTGGAGGTGGTTGATGGTGACGAAGGCGGTGGAGGTGGTTGATGGTGATCTGTGTTTTTTGGGCTTTCCCTCTCTCTCTCTGTGTTTATATATATATATATATATATATATATATAAGTTATTAAAGGATTTTTTAAATATTAAAGGATTTTTTTAATTGAAAAAACAAGTGTCATAGGGGGCCCACGTTTTTTTTTGCCAAGTGGGACAGATTTTGCCATGTGGACTGCCACGTGGGATGCCTACGTGGCACTTAACAGAAAAAACTAACCTCAGTTAGTCTGGGACCATTAAAATAAAAAGGTTGACAAGTTGGGACTGTTGTGTTACAACTTTCAAGTTGGGATTGCTGCCTTCCAACCCCCTAAAGTTGGGATTATTAAATTCCATTTCCCCTTTGGGAAATGGATAGGAGATGTTGTTGGGTGTTATCAAGCTAAGATGAAGGGGGCACGAGAAGTGTCATGATGGTCACGGTCAACTTTTGAGGAATTGTTTTTTATTTAGAATGTTATGGAAGGTGATGGAGGATAGAGATCACACCTCTAGGTTGGTGATGGAGGATAGTAAATTAGTGATGGATGGTGAAATGATGTGACGATAATGTGAATTGTAGTGATAATGACTATATTGATGACCACACCCGATAGCGTAAGTCGGCAATTATTCTTTACCACTACATTACCCCCACACACCACCGGGTAATAATTTTGGAATCTTGCTCATAAAAACAGGTAAGAAAATATGCGATTCAACAGTTTCTGATTTGACATTCACAATAAATTTTATGTCACTCATTCTTCTAACGCTATTGTTATGTTAGATTTTTTTTAGTTGATTTTAAAATGCTTGGTTATCAATGGGTGAGAAATATATCACGTTTAAATAGTCTATGTTTGATAATTTAAATAGACTAGCAGGATCCCGCGCGTTATGGCAGGGCTACATAATGTTTGGCTATATATTTATATCTATATCTTTTTTTTTTTTTTTTGAAACTTTACTTTCATTCAAACAAGCACGGCTCAGACCTCAAAACGAGGGCCGCCAGCAAAAACTACACCGTATACAACGGCGATTTACGCCAATCGTTCCAAGATAAATCCTTATACTTTGATCTATGTTTTAGCCAAAAGAAAGATAGACTTTTAATGTTCATAATAACATATCTACCAATCGCATCTTTGTCTCTAAAAATCTTCTCATTCCTTGATATCCAAATGCACCAAATAGCAACCAATATAATACCTTGGACAATCTTCTTTTGCCATCTACCTCCTGTCACTGTTTTGTGAACCATAAGCAAGTCACACACATTAAAAGCATTTAGGTTTCCCAACCCGCACCATCTACCAATTTCTGTCCACACCTGTTGAGCAAAAATGCAACCAGAGAAAAGATGGTCGGTCGTTTCTTTTCCCCAATCACAAAGCGAACATTCCTCACAATCTATGTGTACGCAACGTTTTTTCAATTCAACTCTAGTTGGAAGACGACCCATCTCCGCCCTCCAGGCCAAAATTTATATCTATATCTATACTACTATATAATGCGTTCTAGATGGGTAAGAATGTAATTTTCATTTAATTTTAAGACACATAAAAAAATTGTTTTTGCATTTTACGTGGTTTTTTATGACCATCCGACATTCTGTACGCATCATACATTTCAATTTATAATTCTTTAGGGAAAATTAGATTGTTGTTAGGTTTTCTTCTAGCATGTTAAATAGTAAACATGCAGTTTAAGTAAAAAAATAGCAATATAAAGTTTAGAAAGCATTATATTTACACACTATTCGTTGAGCATTATTAAAAATATAATGTTTCCTGACTTTCATCTCATGTATTAAAACCATGTCCAAATTTATCTAAACATATCGTTTCCTCCCATTTAATTGAATCATTAAGTCTAGTTTTTAAGTAAAGAAGAACCATCATTCTAGGTGTGTAGAACATGGTGTCAAGTGAACTGTGAACAACAACAAACAATGTAAAATACAACACAAAGTATGTGGAAAATATTATCATACTTTAAGGCAAAACAATACATATCTGTACTACTATATAGTGAGTTCTAGACAGGCAAGGAAGTCATTTTATAATCATCTATATGGGCAAAATTGTAATTTTATTATATTAACAAGACAATTTTAATGCAACTATTAAATAACTTTGTAGTAATTAAAAACAACAATTAAATTATGCTTTTTATTTATATTTAATTTAATTTTATTATAACTTATATAAATACATCTACCTTGTGGTTAAAATAGTAACTTAATAACAAAACAAGTTTTAAACCTGTATGTACAACCACTTACAACATCCCATGAGTAAGACGCGTCTCTTGGATTATTTCAAGACGCCAATTCTGATCACCCGCATATTTGTCTTTTCATTTTCCCTCACTCTCAAGACCAATTGAATGGGATTCAAAGCAAAATTCAAAGTGGAGCGAATATCAATCAATCGCGAATTGAAGGAGTAATTACCCTCACATTAAAGACATGAATTTAATCGGCCCATTCGTTTTAATCGTTCGTTGTTCTTACTTTTCCGAAATCTGCACACTTCGATTTGATCGTCTTTCTTCCTTTTCTTCTTCTTCCAAACTTACGAAGTTCAATTCAATTGTTATTCATGTGTAATCATTCAGAAAGTATTGTAGGGGGCCATGGGAAGATCGATCGGTACACAACAAACTTGAATCAAGTTACAGGTTACTTACTTCCGTTGTTTTTTAATCAGGTTTTTATTTTAAGTTATTGTTAGGATTTTCATCTCGATCAATGTACTCTGTGCTGTATATCAAAATATTGCTTGTTTGCTTATATTCAGTAGACATTGGTTGGTGGCTAAACATATACAATGTGTGAATGGGTGGTTGCGTCATCAAAAAGAAACAAGGTATGTTGTCTATCTGCTCGTATTATGAACAATATGGAGTTTGAAAAATGAAACAACTTTCAAAGACGGAAATGTCTCCATATACAAGGCGGTTGAAGAGATAAAAGTAACGACATATGAATAGATATTGATCTGACGAAGAATCACAAGCCCAACTTGGGAGGAATGGCGACATTTTGATTTAGTTTAGTCATACTTTATGTATTGTAATTTGCCTCAAACTTTGCTTCATATGTGTGTTTCATTATAGCAACTTGCCATGTTGAAGTGGATGTTTTGATGAAATAAATTTGTCGTTGTCATTCCAAAAAGAAATTTTATTGAATTTCTAATGCCTATTGTGCAACTTCTTAATTTTCTTACCATTGCACTTTTGTTTTCCCTTATTTTGGTGTAACAACCGGCAAAATTAAGGTAATCCCGTACTAATTAATTAAACGCGATTAACGTAATTAAACGTAATTATGTGTTGATTGTTAACTGAGGCCTTAGAAAGATAGCAATTCTCAAATAATGCATAGGAATGCATAAGTTTAATAACAAAGCATGATAGGATCGTGCGCAAGCAAATCTATCCGGTATGGACACTGGCGATTACCCGGTAAAAATTAAATAAGCGAAACGAACCCCGGACACCCGGAATATATTATAAATAATATTTTCACAAAATATAATGAGTTTTGGAAACCCAAAGCCATACGTGAAAACTTATTGTACAAATCTCCCGGTAACGAATAAAGTGCGCGTACCGCACCCGATACGCGCGTAACACGTAATTTCACCCGACAAAAGCCGAAATAAATTATCAGTAATCTGACTGGGCTAAATTTAAGGAACATTAATGGTATTTTAATATTCGGGTGACACGCGGTTAAAAACCCAAGAATACCCGGACGGTACCCGAACAGAGTGACTTAAACATAATATTGGATAATATTTAGCAAGGTGGACCCCACCCAAGAGACCAAGGGGCCGGCCTAGGGGGCCCACCCAAAGGGTAAAACTCTTAATAATCTTCTTTAACCTTTCACCTCCTTAAAAACCCAATGATTAGAAAGATACACAATAATATTAATGCATGTAATTGCATTGGGTAAAAAAAAAATAACTAATCACTCTCCCTCTCTCTCATAAACTCGGCCCAAACACCCCCAAATATTACCAAGATCATCTCAAATCTTCCATAATCTTATACAAAGATCTCCATCCAATCCAAGCAAGATTGCATAATCCTTGAAGATATTGAAGAGATATTATAAACACTCTTGTGAAGCACACTTGAATCAAAACACAAAACTTCTTCTTCTTTTTTTTCTCTTGGCCGTGGGTTTACACCCCTACATTAACATCTCTCTTTCAATTTTTACACTAACAAATCATCTCTAAATCATCATCCATCAAAACCCCTTTTGTGTGTTCAAGAGCTTGGAGCTTAACCCCTTTGGAAAAACACACTAAACCCCATCCAAATCCAAGGTTGTTGTCTTCCCTAGCCTTGAGCTAGTAGTAAGTTTTACCTTGTTTGATTCTTAATGTTTATCTTTTGTGCATTTGAAAGCAAGTTGTACATTGATGGGTAATAAAATGGATTTTATAAAGTTAATGTGTTTTGTTAGATTAAAAATGTAAGAATAATAATAACATAAATAAATCTTGGATTTATGTTAATAAATGTAATATTTGAAGAAAATATGATAAAAAGAACATACACTTGAGTTAATGGATGATTTGAGCATGATTGATGAGAAGGACTTGAATGTGATGGAAGATGATTTTAATCATCATAAGGTGATAAGTTAATGACAAAAATATATTAAAATGGGTTAGATAATTATAGGTGAAAAAGTTCCATATCCAAAGTCCACTCACTTGAATAAGTGAAAAGTTGATATTTTGGATAAAGATATGAAACAAACATGTTAATAACATCTAGGATGGATTATAAGATTATTAAAAGTGGAATGAAGTAAAAACAATCAAGCATTAAGAAAATGGTTCTTCAAAGTCCACTAAAATGGAAGAAAATGCCAACCGTGAAAGATGAGGTGAAAAATGCAACAAATATGGGTTAAAGGACTAACATTATAACTTGGAAAGTCGAGGGACTAAAATATGTATTTTAGAAACTTTAGTCCAAAAATGCATTAACAAAGAGTTCGGTGTCAAAAGCATAAATAATAGCTTTCCAAGTGTAGTTTTTGACAAACATGAGAAACTTACTGGTGTGTAAACTAAAAGAAGCATTTTTATAAAGATGGAAGTTTTATAAAAATAAAAGGGTAACACGAGGATTTTTATAAAAATAAGATTTTATAAAATATTAGTAAAGACTTGGGAAAACTTGTACAAAAATGGATACTTTTATATAAATGGGAATATAAAAGTATCGGAAACATTTTTGGGTTACAAGTTGGACAAGTTGGGCTAAACGTACAAAGTATATTTTCCAAGAAATAAACGTTCGGAAGAAGGAATAATACTTCCATAAGAACGCGCAATGGAAACAAATATGAAAAACGCTAACTAACGTAAACGGACATATGAGAAAAATGCCATTACGACAAGATAAAGATATACATATATATTTTAAGGAAATAAAATATATATAACAAGGGTGAAACGTGCGAAACACTTTCCTAAGTGTAGAAAGAATATTCGTGGGGAAAGGAAAACACAACGTAACGAATTAAAAACGCTAAACGACACATGAACTTAACAAGTAGTATCCACGCGATGGTATATGTACATATGCTCGTTTTCGACGAAATTCTAGTATATCTATTTGAATGGGAAAATAGATATGCGAGAAGGAAAACCGAGACGAGTAGGTGAAATATATCTACGAACGTGTGAATACCGACAAGATCCTAGTATCTTTATTTAAATGGGAAAATAAATGTACGGTGTGGTGAGTCTAGTCGGGCGTTAAGAATATGTCACCAAACGACAAGAACTTAGCATATTTATTTGAATGGGAAAATAAATATGTGGCAAAGTGAGTCGGGTCGGATAATAAGAAATCACATTATATCGAGCGAAACGATCCTAAGTATAATTATTTAAATGGGAAAATAATTATACGTTGGGTAGAATCGTGTCGAGAATAATAGTGTACAAGTCACAAAGAATATTAATAAGAATAATATACGACTTATAAGGAAAGGGTAATCCATCGCCATTGAACCTAGGATACGAAACTATTAAACGAGAATTGGGATAAAGACGTGGTCGGGAAGTTGGGTGTACAACTTGCCAAGGCACATACACTATAGGTGTAGTGACTTATACGCCTAGAAACATTTGTAGGTGCGGGATCACAAACTTTACTATTTTCTTCTTTGAGCCGAGCACAGTTACAGGTGAGTCTCACGGCCCCATTTCTAAACTATTTAACGTTTTTACGGGGGAAGATATGTTGGGATTTGTTTGACGGGTTGGACACTTGAGTTGTGATCGCCACTCGGGGTTGAGACCTCCCCACTATAATCATTAATTCAGGAAAGTGAAACCGAAGGAATATTTGGATAGTAATATTGGTGCCTGACAAGGCCCACCCCTAATCGATAGCGTCGATTATGCATCGGCGTATGCCTGGGGTGCACGTATTCTGAAATCAACTCGTAGGAATACCGAGTAACGACTTGGGGCGGGGGCATTATTAATTGTCTTGGTTTGGTTATAGGCTCAAGTAAATTGTATGACTTTGCAACTCCTATAAATGTCATAACAAGGATATTCCCACTTAATAAAGTTTTATTAAATCAAAACCTGTGAACTCACCAATATTTATATATTGACGATTTTTAAACATATCTTTCAGGTAATTGACTGATGAAGGTTAACGTGGCGAGCAGGGTCGGGGGAATCTCCAAGTCGGGCGTTGGATATCATAAAGGGGACTCGTCTCTCTATCCCAAGGATCTAGGGGTATAGGGAGGAGCCTCCCTATTTATTTCAAAAACAATTTTAAGATTATGTACGAATAATTTGACATGATTTTCGGCGTTGAATAAATGCCCGTTTGTTTAATTAATATTGTGGTTTGCATTAATCTTGGCTTAATCCTCTTGAACCATCGCGCCACGTGTTTCCGCCATAGGCGTGGTGTGACAGAAAGTGGTATCAGAGCCAAGGTTATAGCGAATTAGCATTTTTAAAAAATCTAAACTATAACCGGATGGGTTCAAAAGACAAAGCTTTTATAAATAAATGCGAAACGCAATAAATTTTCCAACGACCATTCGGGTATGAGGAGATTCCGACCAAGCTAGCCATGAGTAAGGATACGTGTTATTCTAGTATTAGATGTTAGGAAGAGTACCATAGATGTGTGCCTTAACTATCTAACGAATAATACTTAAATATTAGTACGGTTCTTTTGCCAGGATGTCAGACGCAGGGAGCGTAGCACCGAGCTACGACAGTAGCATCCAGATCATCCCAGCACCGCCAGCAGAGCCGATCGAGGTTGTGGTACTCGATCCTGAGGATGACGATATGGAGGTTGACGCCGCCATAGAGGGCGTAGACGGAGACAGCTCCGACGAGACTGACTCGAGCGAGGACCCAGCGTGGGCCCCCGCTGGAGGCGACGTGGCCGATTTACCGATGGCCGAGGCACCACAGGCTGACTTGCCTCTAGTGCCATTCCAGGCAGCACCACTGCTAGCACTTCCCATCCGAGCCGTCAGGGACTTCCCTGTAGGCTGTGCAGGTCCATCGAGGCCTGTCCCCACACGGTCGGAGACCGTGGAGTCTCCATACGACCGACATGCACATGTCGATCGTGAGCCCTTACCCACCCCACTTATCCCCGTTCCCCCGGGCATGAGGCTCGTGCCCGTTTCTCGAGGACACAACGGGTGGATCTTGGATGACTCCGATGATGAGTCGACCGCATCGGTAGAGCACATTGCTGTGCCGATCCCACCAACAGACCAGGAGGAGCACGTCGCTCCGATGATAGGGCATGCCACCACTGCACCGGCCGCCCTACCCGAGCCCGTACCACAGGATGGGCCAGCTTCTACTGGGCACATCCTTGAGGGCAACTCAGCCCGTAGCTCTGAGCTGCACCGAGCAGGTTTGGCAGCTCACGCCACTGCTAGCCCTCCCACCCCTACCACCGTGATATCCGCTCCAGAGTGGGTCGCTGTCATACAGCCTCTCATGGTCCCACTCGCCGAGCTTATAGTCCCCTCACCAGTATCCATGACACTACCCATCACCACCTTTCCCATACTACCACCCCTACCCGAGATGATCCCCATACCACCACCTGCACCATTCACTATGGATGCAGGAGCCCCTTTTCTGATACCCCCACTTGCACCATATACTCTAGGTGCGGGAGACCCATACCAGGTACCACCCCATTTCTTCACCGGATTACCGGGCTTTGCCCCACCCTTCACCACCCTACCTATACCCGATGTAGTCGGCCCATCCCAGCCGACGTATACTGACATCCCTGGGCCGTCGCAGCCCCACGGGATGGCCCCACTGCCAGGACCGGCATGGTCCACGATGATCTCCTTGGAGAGAGACTTCCAGACTCTCACCGACACGGTGCAGCGCACCGTGAGCCAGATGGAGCAGCAGGCCCAGCTCATGTGGGCCAGGATCATCGATGCCAGAGATGCGCTGGCACATTACGCTGAGGAGTTGCTGAGCATGGACGCTCATTGTGGGATTACGGGCGACGCACACTTTGCGCATCGTCAATTCTTGTACGATCGCATTATGGCGATCAGTATGACCATTAGCATGTGCGCACCCCAGTATCAGTACCCGCCGCTGCCGCCACCACAGTAGCGATGCTTCAGAGACACTTGGGGGATCACCTACAGGACATAGTAGTAGTAGTAGTATGATAGCACAGTATGGGTTATAGCACCCATCTGCATTTTTGCCTAGCCGAGCGGGATTGTGCCGGTATATGACATTATATTTCTAGTGTATTTCAAAGGAGCGATGTATGAGGAATGTATCCTCGGTTTTTGTTATTATGAACAAATCATTGTACTCGTGGTATTGAAATTAATGAAAATTTTTGTTATGGTAAAATATGTGTTATGATTGTCTACGATTATTATTACCTGTTCTGTATATATTGTGATTGCGTGATGTTGTTGTGGTGATTATTGTTTTCGTGTGTTGTGTTGTTATTTATACCTTATGTATGACGATATTGTATGAATGATCGCCAAATTAACCTTTGATAATGATTATTGAAGAAAAATGGCACCAGCCACCCGAAGCAACAGTGGAAACGAAAGACTACCCACAACACCCGAAGAGCTTGAAGCCCTAGTTTCGGGACGCGTCGCCCAAGCTCTCGCAGAACACACTGCCACGCGCACTGAAAGATCGCGAGATCGGACAGGGAGCGACCGACGCGAAACCTCCCCTACCGGTAAGAGGGTTTCGAAAGTATGCAACAGGAGTTTTCGTAAAACTCCTACCTCATAATAACATGCTATTTTATTATTGCAGAAACTGCCTCACGAGAGCGTAGCTGCACGTTCAAAGCTTTTCTGGACTGCAAACCACTCAACTTCAGTGGCACTGAAGGCTCTGTCGGACTAGTCAAGTGGTTCGAGAAAACCGAAGCGGTGATTCGTATCAGCAGCTGTACCCCGCGACAAGCTATCATGTACTCCACTAACCTGTTTCTGGACCAAGCACTAACATGTTGGAACAACCAAGTGCAAACACTGGGAGACGATGCTGCTTACTCCTTGTCATGGTTGGAGCTGAAGGAACTAATGATCGCCGAGTACTGCCCGGCAAGCGAAGTGCAGAAGCTAGAGACCGAGTTCTGGAACCTCACCATGGTTGGATCAGACGTGGCTGGGTACACGTCCAGATTTCATGATCTCTCCCGGTTAGTGCCTCGCTTGGTTACCCCGGAAAGCAAAAAGGTGGAAAGGTACCTATTCGGATTGGCGCCACAGATACGCGGCATGGTCACTGCTTCCAAACCTACGACCATGCGCGAAGCTATCGACCTCGCCTTAAGCCTCACTGAAGACGCCATTCGAATGGGCACCCTAATCCGAAAAGTATCAGTGTTGAAGCTTACTAAGTCCAGCAGTGTTGAGGGTAAGAATCTGGGTACGAGTTCAGCGGTTGGGTCAAGCGAACAGGGAAATAAGCCGAGGTTTGGAAAGCGTAAGCGCGAGGAGAGGAAAAAGGATGGATCATAGGGAGGTTCAGGAAAGAAAGGGAAAGGGTATGTAGCCACTAGGCGTGGAAACAATGGGAAGCAAGGTTACCAGGGCAAGAACGAAGTGATCTGCGGTAAGTGCCACCGTTCTGGGCACAAGACAGAAGACTGCAGGTCAGGAGCGCCAAAGAACGGAGGAGCGACGCCCTGCTTCGCATGTGGATCGCTCGATCATTGGAAGAGGGATTGTCCCAAACTCAACAACCAAGCCCATGGGCGGGTATTCGTGATTGGTTCCGGTGATGCACGACAAGACCCTAATGTGGTCACTGGTACGTTCCCTCTAAATGGTCATTATGCTTCAGTATTGTTTGATACTGGCGCTGATTTTAGCTTCGTGTCTGTCGAATTTAAAAGATTACTTGGACTAAAAACTAGTAAGCTAGACACACCATACTCTATAGAACTGGCTAACGGTAAGACTATAGAAACTCGAGAAGTAGCGAAGGATTGTAAGTTGAATCTCTGTGGTCACGAGTTTGGCATTGATCTATTGCCAGTCGTGCTGGGTAGCTTTGACATAGTTGTTGGCATGGATTGGCTATCCGCACACCGCGCCATCGTTGTTTGCAACGACAAAGTGATTCAAGTTCCCCTCGCAAGCGGTGAAACCCTATCGATCCAAGGGGAAAGGCGTGGGATGTAACACCCCGACCGATGGCGGAAACATCGGGATGTCACGTATTGATGATTGTTCAGTAGCTCATGGTGAATAATAAATTCCATTAAATGATTTAAATAAATTACATACAATTGTTCTAGAATTTGTACATCCAATTGAATAAAACTATACATATATCTTCAAGCATCAATTCAAATCTTCAAGCAAATAGAACCTGAAACATGTTAAGTTGAAAATATTTTGGGTCAACAAAAGTTGGTGAGAATTACATAGGTTTTTGATAAAAATGTTGTGCAATTCATGTGTCATGTCAATCTAGTCCATATGGGAGAACATACTAGAAATAAATCGAGTGCATAACCAACCCTGGTGACTGTTATAATATGATACAACCCATACGCTCATGGTTCACTTGAATATGTTATACGATAACAAACACCCACGCTACCTTTGTAGGAGGCACGTATCCGGGTGGGATTGTCAGTCCAATAGATCTATCAATGTATACCGTCGGCTTGTACGGAGTTAATGATTATGCTAGAATGGTGCTTACTCTAATCATGCTCAAGACATAATGCAACATAGAAATCACATAGACACATTGATGATTGAATTGCAATAATGATGTTATAACATGTTTCACCCCAAAAATGGTGATAAATAAAAGGGGCTATGTAAAACTCACCTTGGTAAAATGTTATATCTGTTGAGAAATTTGGATAATTGTGTTGCCCAAATGTATCAAGTATCACCCTATAATGAGGTAATAAATATGTCTAAGTCTATCAAGTCTACAAATGTATAAGTTTCTAGGGCTTCGAATTGGGGATAATTGCTCGTTTGATTAATATTAAAAATATTCGCCAATTGAGAGAAATTTAGTAAATAAATAACCAAAAATCTTTTTATGAAATTTAAATTTAAGATGGTCACAATAATGCGTTTAAAGTATAAAAATAATTTTTATAAAATTATTTTCTTTAAAATAGATTATTAAATCTATTTATTACAAATTGTCAACTTTAACTTTAATAATTTAAAAATACTAAAATCAAAGAATTATTAGTTTAAAATTTATATTTCTGTTCTAAATGACCAGAAATAATTTCTATAAAATTTTGGTGCAAAAATATTAAAAATTGGATTTACTATGATTTAATTATGATTAAAACTAACAAAAATTGATTAAAAATATTAAATAAAAGATTTTTCTGAAATAAAAATCATTTCAGAAAAGTTTATTGTTATAAAAACTTAGAATAATTTTTGTGAAATTTTATAAGATCGTTTTGATATTTTTATAGATTTTTATAAATAAAATAGAATAAACTTGATTTAATTATTATAAATATTAAATAAATAATTTCAAAAAACTAAAAATTGTAAGTTGAACTTTTAAATGAGATTAATATAAGGTAATTTTTGTAGAATTTTTAAGAGAGTTTTGGTATTTAAAATGGATTTTTAAAAAAAATAAGGAAATATATTTGTTTGTTAAAGAAAACAAAACAAATAAAAGAAAAAGTCGTGGTTGCAGGGTTTGAACCCGTGTCTGCTGTGCATCAAACCAACAACACAACCACTTGGTCTAGACCTGTGGTTGTGTTTTGATTCAGTTTGTTTAGTTTATATACGTTAACTAATCTTGGTGTTCTTCCCCAATATTAATCATACAAGCCCTAGAATTTGCAATTTATCAATCCACACAACATTAACCCAATTAACCATAGGGTTAATGTTGTGCTTCGGCCGATTAGTGAAACCCACAAGGAAAATCGAACTTACAAACACGTTTCAGGCTCGATTTGATCGGTCAACCCTCGAAGTCAAGACTCGATCGTGAAACACGAACAGATGATTTTTAAGAGAAATTGGAGGTTAAGAAAAGAGTATTGGCGAGTGTAGCATGCTTGGGAGCGTTCAATTTATAGTGTAATGTCTTGGAGTTCGATTTGGCATGTTGACCCGTCATTGAATGTAAAACGCGCTAATAGGATAAAATTGGTATGAATTGATGATGATTGCTCATGTTAACCGACGCGGAATCAGTTCGGAAATCACGGGTCAAAGCTGTCCATTGTTTCCATGTTAAAAAAAGTCAACTCGAGATGGTTGGACAGTTTGGCCGAGTAGCAGCAGCATTCTAAAGAAGAAGAAGCAGACAAGGCAGTGAGTGGTTTTATGGTTTAAGGGTTGGGAGTAAAACTAGAAGCAGCTATAGCTCAGGTGGTGTGGGCGAGTGTGTGCGTATGAAGGGTCTCCGGTTCGAAACCCGGCTGGGACCCTTTTTTTTTTTGGATTAAAACGGAGAAAAGGGGGGAAGGGGTTGTTGGGCCGGCCTGATGGGCCTTGGGCCATGCTGGTTGGGCTGGGCACTTGTGTGGGCTGTGATGCTGGGCTTCTGAAAACAAATGTGAATAGGGTGGGTTGTTTTGTTGGGCTGGATGGTTTAGTTAGTGAGTTTGTTTAGCCAAAATAAAAACATATAAAGCTGATTATTTTTATTATTATTATTATTATAAACCTTTATATATATACATATATATATATATATAAGTTGTGTGGTTGGAAAATTTAAACTTAGGCACATAAAAAAATAATAATAATAATATACGTATTAAAGTTTGAAAATTTTTGCGATGTTACATGGGACGCCGTTAAGAATTATCACCAGCATGAAGGCCCGAAAGTGTCTAAGAAAAGGTCTCGTCGCATTCTTGGCGCACGTGGTAGATAAGAAGGCCGACGAGCGAAAGTTAGAAGACATTCCAATAGCCAGAGACTTTCCAGATGTGTTCCCAGAAGTTTGCCGGGATTGCCACCACCCTGACAAGTCGAGTTCCGCATCGACCTTGTTCCAAGAGCTGCACCTGTAGCGCGATCGCCATATCGCTTAGCTCCATCTGAGATGCAGGAACTGTCTGGTCAACTGCAAGAGTTGTTGGACAAAGGTTTCATAAGACCAAGCTTCTCACCCTGGGGAGCCCCCGTCTTATTTGTAAAGAAGAAGGATGGCACTTTTCGAATGTGCATTGACTATCGAGAACTGAACAAGTTAACCATTAAGAATCGCTATCCTCTTCCCAGGATCGACGATTTGTTTGATCAACTTCAAGGATCCAGTTTTTACTCCAAGATTGATCTAAGGTCCGGCTATCACCAGTTGCGTATCCAAGAAGAGGACGTGCCGAAAACAGCATTCAGGACTCGTTATGGGCACTATGAGTTTCTGGTTATGCCATTCGGTTTAACCAACGCACCAGCCGTTTTCATGGATTTGATGAATCGCGTGTGTAAGCCATACTTGGAAAAATTTGTCATTGTCTTCATTGATGATATCTTGATCTATTCACGTACTATGGAAGAACATGAGGATCATCTTCGGTTAATCCTTGAGGTACTACGCAAAGAGAAGCTCTATGCTAAGTTCTCGAAATGTGACTTTTGGATTCGAGAGGTTCACTTCTTAGGCCACGTAGTGAATGAAAAGGGTATACATGTCGATCCCGCCAAGATCGAAGCAATCAAAAATTGGGACGCCCCTAGAACTCCTACTGAAGTACGACAATTTCTTGGCCTTGCGGGTTACTACAGAAGGTTCATCGAGAACTTTTCTAAGATAGCACGGTCTTTAACCATGCTAACCCAAAAGGATAAGAAGTTCGAATGGACGGAAAAGCAAGAAGCGGCGTTCCAGTTGCTAAAGGGTAAGTTATGTGGCGCCCCGATACTATCACTCCCCGATGGTACGGAAGACTTTGTGGTTTATTGTGACGCCTCTCACCAGGGATTGGGTTGTGTATTGATGCAACGAGAGAAGGTCATAGCATATGCTTCCAGACAACTAAAGCTCCACGAGAAGAATTACACCACACATGACTTGGAATTGGGAGCCGTGGTATTCGCGCTCAAGATATGGAGGCATTATTTATATGGAACCAAGTGTACAATCTTCACCGATCATAAAAGTTTGCAGCACATCTTTGACCAAAAGGAATTGAACATGCGACAACGGCGATGGGTCGAATTATTGAACGATTACGATTGTGAGATAAAGTACCATCCCGGGAAGGCAAACGTTGTAGCCGACGCCTTGAGTCGCAAGGAACGGGTTAAGCCATTGCGTGTCCGAGCTTTGGGTTTAACGATCCACACGAACTTGACTGACCGGATTCGTGAAGCTCAAATTAACGCTCTGAAACCTGAGAACGTCAAAGGTGAAAGATTGCGAAAGATGGTTGATTCACTGGAGCCAAAGGCGGATCAAGCCTTGTACTTCATGAATAGGATTTGGGTACCAGTGTATGGTGGATTGCGTGAACTGGTATTGGCCGAAGCTCACAGTTCGCGATATTCGGTTCACCCTGGAGCAGACAGGATGTTCCATGATTTGAAGGAATTTTACTGGTGGCCAAATTTCAAAAGAGATATAGCGGCATATGTTGCGCGATGCTTGACTTGCGCGAAGGTCAAAGCCGAGCATCAGAGACCATCCGGCTTGCTTCAGCAACCGGAAATACCAGAATGGAAATGGGAACGAATTACTATGGATTTCATTACCAAGTTACCTAAAACAACAAGCGGCCATGACATGATCTGGGTAATCGTTGATCGATTGACAAAATCTGCACACTTCCTCCCGATTCGCAAAACGGATAAGTTGGAGAAACTGACCCGTTTGTACATAAAGGAAGTAGTGTCTAAGCATGGTGTACCTATTTCCATCATCTCCGATCGAGATAGCCGTTTCACCTCAAGATTTTGGGAAAGTTTGAATGAAGCCCTCGGTACTCGCCTTGACATGAGTACCGCATATCATCCACAAACCGATGGTCAGAGTGAACGAACCATCCAGACCTTGGAAGATATGTTACGGGCATGCGCAATCGATTTCAGCGGTAATTGGGATACACACTTGCCACTGGTGGAGTTTTCGTATAACAACAGTTACCACACGAGCATTCAAGCTGCACCTTTTGAAGCTCTATATGGACGCAAGTGTAGATCGCCTCTATCTTGGGCCGAAGTTGGAGAAAAGCAACTTACCGGGCCCGAAATTGTTCAAGAGACAACGGATAAGGTCTTTCTGATAAGAGAACGTCTCAAAGCGGCACGTGACCGGCAGAAAAGCTACGCTGATATGAGGCGAAAGCCTTTGGAATTTCAAGTCGGAGACAGGGTCCTACTAAAGGTGTCGCCTTGGAAAGGCGTCGCGCGCTTTGGGAAGCGCGGAAAACTAAACCCACGATATGTTGGACCATTTGAAATCCTGTCCCAAGTAGGCCCCGTAGCATACAAGCTCAAGTTACCACAAGAGCTTAACGGTGTACGTGACACGTTTCACGTGTCGAACTTAAAGAAGTGCTTATCCGACGAAACTCTCATCATCCCCGCAGACGAAATCCACATTGACGACAAGTTACACTTCGTTGAAGAACCAATCGAAGTAACCGATTGGAAGGTCCAAAAGTTAAGACGCAGTAAGATCAGTTTGGTCAAAGTGCGTTGGAATGCCAAGCGTGGACCAGAGTTCACGTGGGAAAGGCTGGACCAGATGAAGCAAAAAATATCCCGCCCTATTCGAGAAGACCCCTATACCGGAGAGCTCGAAGTGAATTCCGGGACGGAATTCTCTTAACGGGGGGAGAATGTAACAACCGGCAAAATTAAGGTAATCCCGTACTAATTAATTAAACGCGATTAACGTAATTAAACGTAATTATGTGTTGATTGTTAACTGAGGCCTTAGAAAGATAGCAATTCCCAAATAATGCATAGGAATGCATAAGTTTAATAACAAAGCATGATAGGATCGTGCGCAAGCAAATCTATCCGGTATGGACACTGGCGATTACCCGGTAAAAAATAAATAAGCGAAACGAACCCCGGACACCCGGAATATATTATAAATAATATTTTCACAAAATATAATGAGTTTTGGAAACCCAAAGCCATACGTGAAAACTTATTGTACAAATCTCCCGGTAACGAATAAAGTGCGCGTACCGCACCCGATACGCGCGTAACACGTAATTTCACCCGACAAAAGCCGAAATAAATTATCAGTAATCTGACTGGGCTAAATTTAAGGAACATTAATGGTATTTTAATATTCGGGTGACACGCGGTTAAAAACCCAAGAATACCCGGACGGTACCCGAACAGAGTGACTTAAACATAATATTGGATAATATTTAGCAAGGTGGACCCCACCCAAGAGACCAAGGGGCCGGCCTAGGGGGCCCACCCAAAGGGTAAAACTCTTAATAATCTTCTTTAACCTTTCACCTCCTTAAAAACCCAATGATTAGAAAGATACACAATAATATTAATGCATGTAATTGCATTGGGTAAAAAAAAATAACTAATCACTCTCCCTCTCTCTCATAAACTCGGCCCAAACACCCCCAAATATTACCAAGATCATCTCAAATCTTCCATAATCTTATACAAAGATCTCCATCCAATCCAAGCAAGATTGCATAATCCTTGAAGATATTGAAGAGATATTATAAACACTCTTGTGAAGCACACTTGAATCAAAACACAAAACTTCTTCTTCTTTTTTTTTCTCTTGGCTGTGGGTTTACACCCCTACATTAACATCTCTCTTTCAATTTTTACACTAACAAATCATCTCTAAATCATCATCCATCAAAACCCCTTTTGTGTGTTCAAGAGCTTGGAGCTTAACCCCTTTGGAAAAACACACTAAACCTCATCCAAATCCAAGGTTGTTGTCTTCCCTAGCCTTGAGCTAGTAGTAAGTTTTACCTTGTTTGTTTCTTAATGTTTATCTTTTGTGCTTTTGAAAGCAAGTTGTACATTGATGGGTAATAAAATGGATTTTATAAAGTTAATGTGTTTTGTTAGATTAAAAATGTAAGAATAATAATAACATAAATAAATCTTGGATTTATGTTAATAAATGTAATATTTGAAGAAAATATGATAAAAAGAACATACACTTGAGTTAATGGATGATTTGAGCATGATTGATGAGAAGGACTTGAATGTGATGGAAGATGATTTTAATCATCATAAGGTGATAAGTTAATGACAAAAATATATTAAAATGGGTTAGATAATCATAGGTGAAAAAGTTCCATATCCAAAGTCCACTCACTTGAATAAGTGAAAAGTTGATATTTTGGATAAAGATATGAAACAAACATGTTAATAACATCTAGGATGGATTATAAGATTATTAAAAGTGGAATGAAGTAAAAACAATCAAGCATTAAGAAAATGGTTCTTCAAAGTCCACTAAAATGGAAGAAAATGCCAACCGTGAAAGATGAGGTGAAAAATGCAACAAATATGGGTTAAAGGACTAACATTATAACTTGGAAAGTCGAGGGACTAAAATATGTATTTTAGAAACTTTAGTCCAAAAATGCATTAACAAAGAGTTCGGTGTCAAAAGCATAAATAATAGCTTTCCAAGTGTAGTTTTTGACAAACATGAGAAACTTACTGGTGTATAAACTAAAAGAAGCATTTTTATAAAGATGGAAGTTTTATAAAAATAAAAGGGTAACACGAGGATTTTTATAAAAATAAGATTTTATAAAATATTAGTAAAGACTTGGGAAAACTTGTACAAAAATGGATACTTTTATATAAATGGGAATATAAAAGTATCGGAAACATTTTTTGGTTACAAGTTGGACAAGTTGGGCTAAACGTACAAAGTATATTTTCCAAGAAATAAACGTTCGGAAGAAGGAATAATACTTCCATAAGAACGCGCAATGGAAACAAATATGAAAAACGCTAACTAACGTAAACGGACATATGAGAAAAATGCCATTACGACAAGATAAAGATATACATATATATTTTAAGGAAATAAAATATATATAACAAGGGTGAAACGTGCGAAACACTTTCCTAAGTGTAGAAAGAATATTCGTGGGGAAAGGAAAACACAACGTAACGAATTAAAAACGCTAAACGACACATGAACTTAACAAGTAGTATCCACGCGATGGTATATGTACATATGCTCGTTTTCGACGAAATTCTAGTATATCTATTTGAATGGGAAAATAGATATGCGAGAAGGAAAACCGAGACGAGTAGGTGAAATATATCTACGAACGTGTGAATACCGACAAGATCCTAGTACCTTTATTTAAATGGGAAAATAAATGTACGGTGTGGTGAGTCTAGTCGGGCGTTAAGAATATGTCACCAAACGACAAGAACTTAGCATATTTATTTGAATGGGAAAATAAATATGTGGCAAAGTGAGTCGGGTCGGATAATAAGAAATCACATTATATCGAGCGAAACGATCCTAAGTATAATTATTTAAATGGGAAAATAATTATACGTTGGGTAGAATCGTGTCGAGAATAATAGTGTACAAGTCACAAAGAATATTAATAAGAATAATATACGACTTATAAGGAAAGGGTAATCCATCGCCATTGAACCTAGGATACGAAACTATTAAACGGGAATTGGGATAAAGACGTGGTCGGGAAGTTGGGTGTACAACTTGCCAAGGCACATACACTATAGGTGTAGTGACTTATACGCCTAGAAACATTTGTAGGTGCGGGATCACAAACTTTACTATTTTCTTCTTTGAGCCGAGCACAGTTACAGGTGAGTCTCACGGCCCCATTTCTAAACTATTTAACGTTTTTACGGGGGAAGATATGTTGGGATTTGTTTGACGGGTTGGACACTTGAGTTGTGATCGCCACTCGGGGTTGAGACCTCCCCACTATAATCATTAATTCAGGAAAGTGAAACCGAAGGAATATTTGGATAGTAATATTGGTGCCTGACAAGGCCCACCCCTAATCGATAGCGTCGATTATGCATCGGCGTATGCCTGGGGTGCACGTATTCTGAAATCAACTCGTAGGAATACCGAGTAACGACTTGGGGCGGGGGCATTATTAATTGTCTTGGTTTGGTTATAGGCTCAAGTAAATTGTATGACTTTGCAACTCCTATAAATGTCATAACAAGGATATTCCCACTTAATAAAGTTTTATTAAATCAAAACCTGTGAACTCACCAATATTTATATATTGACGATTTTTAAACATATCTTTCAGGTAATTGACTGATGAAGGTTAACGTGGCGAGCAGGGTCGGGGGAATCTCCAAGTCGGGCGTTGGATATCATAAAGGGGACTCGTCTCTCTATCCCAAGGATCTAGGGGTATAGGGAGGAGTCTCCCTATTTATTTCAAAAACAATTTTAAGATTATGTACAAATAATTTGACATGATTTTCGGCGTTGAATAAATGCCCGTTTGTTTAATTAATATTGTGGTTTGCATTAATCTTGGCTTAGTCCTCTTGAACCGTCGCGCCACGTGTTTCCGCCATAGGCGTGGTGTGACAGAAAGTGGTATCAGAGCCAAGGTTATAGCGAATTAGCATTTTTAAAAAATCTAAACTATAACCGGATGGGTTCAAAAGACAAAGCTTTTATAAATAAATGCGAAACGCAATAAATTTTCCAACGACCATTCGGGTATGAGGAGATTCCGACCAAGCTAGCCATGAGTAAGGATACGTGTTATTCTAGTATTAGATGTTAGGAAGAGTACCATAGATGTGTGCCTTAACTATCTAACGAATAATACTTAAATATTAGTACGGTTCTTTTGCCAGGATGTCAGACGCAGGGAGCGTAGCACCGAGCTACGACAGTAGCATCCAGATCATCCCAGCACCGCCAGCAGAGCCGATCGAGGTTGTGGTACTCGATCATGAGGATGACGATATGGAGGTTGACGCCGCCATAGAGGGCGCAGACGGAGACAGCTCCGACGAGACTGACTCGAGCGAGGACCCAGCGTGGGCCCCCGCTGGAGGCGACGTGGCCGATTTACCGATGGCCGAGGCACCACAGGCTGACTTGCCTCTAGTGCCATTCCAGGCAGCACCACTGCTAGCACTTCCCATCCGAGCCGTCAGGGACTTCCCTGTAGGCTGTGCAGGTCCATCGAGGCCTGTCCCCACACGGTCGGAGACCGTGGAGTCTCCATACGACCGACATGCACATGTCGATCGTGAGCCCTTACCCACCCCACTTATCCCCGTTCCCCCGGGCATGAGGCTCGTGCCCGTTTCTCGAGGACACAACGGGTGGATCTTGGATGACTCCGATGATGAGTCGACCGCATCGGTAGAGCACATTGTTGTGCCGATCCCACCAACAGACCAGGAGGAGCACGTCGCTCCGATGATAGGGCATGCCACCACTGCACCGGCCGCCCTACCCGAGCCCGTACCACAGGATGGGCCAGCTTCTACTGGGCACATCCTTGAGGGCAACTCAGCCCGTAGCTCTGAGCTGCACCGAGCAGGTTTGGCAGCTCACGCCACTGCTAGCCCTCCCACCCCTACCACCGTGATATCCGCTCCAGAGTGGGTCGCTGTCACACAGCCTCTCATGGTCCCACTCGCCGAGCTTATAGTCCCCTCACCAGTATCCATGACACTACCCATCACCACCTTTCCCAAACTACCACCCCTACCCGAGATGCTCCCCATACCACCACCTGCACCATTCACTATGGATGCAGGAGCCCCTTTTCTGATACCCCCACTTGCACCATATACTCTAGGTGCGGGAGACCCATACCAGGTACCACCCCATTTCTTCACCGGATTACCGGGCTTTGCCCCACCCTTCACCACCCTACCTATACCCGATGTAGTCGGCCCATCCCAGCCGACGTATACTGACATCCCTGGGCCGTCGCAGCCCCACGGGATGGCCCCACTGCCAGGACCGGCATGGTCCACGGTGATCTCCTTGGAGAGAGACTTCCAGACTCTCACCGACACGGTGCAGCGCACCGTGAGCCAGATGGAGCAGCAGGCCCAGCTCATGTGGGCCAGGATCATCGATGCCAGAGATGCGCTGGCACATTACGCTGAGGAGTTGCTGAGCATGGACGCTCATTGTGGGATTACGGGCGACGCACACTTTGCGCATCGTCAATTCTTGTACGATCGCATTATGGCGATCAGTATGACCATTAGCATGTGCGCACCCCAGTATCAGTACCCGCCGCTGCCGCCACCACAGTAGCGATGCTTCAGAGACACTTGGGGGATCACCTACAGGACATAGTAGTAGTAGTAGTATGATAGCACAGTATGGGTTATAGCACCCATCTGCATTTTTGCCTAGCCGAGCGGGATTGTGCCGGTATATGACATTATATTTCTAGTGTATTTCAAAGGAGCGATGTATGAGGAATGTATCCTCGGTTTTTGTTATTATGAACAAATCATTGTACTCGTGGTATTGAAATTAATGAAAAATTTTGTTATGGTAAAATATGTGTTATGATTGTCTACGATTATTATTACCTGTTCTGTATATATTGTGATTGCGTGATGTTGTTGTGGTGATTATTGTTTTCGTGTGTTGTGTTGTTATTTATACCTTATGTATGACGATATTGTATGAATGATCGCCAAATTAACCTTTGATAATGATTATTGAAGAAAAATGGCACCAGCCACCCGAAGCAACAGTGGAAACGAAAGACTACCCACAACACCCGAAGAGCTTGAAGCCCTAGTTTCGGGACGCGTCGCCCAAGCTCTCGCAGAACACACTGCCACGCGCACTGAAAGATCGCGAGATCGGACAGGGAGCGACCGACGCGAAACCTCCCCTACCGGTAAGAGGGTTTCGAATGTATGCAACAGGAGTTTTCGTAAAACTCCTACCTCATAATAACATGCTATTTTATTATTGCAGAAACTGCCTCACGAGAGCGTGGCTGCACGTTCAAAGCTTTTCTGGACTGCAAACCACTCAACTTCAGTGGCACTGAAGGCTCTGTCGGACTAGTCAAGTGGTTCGAGAAAACCGAAGCGGTGATTCGTATCAGCAGCTGTACCCCACGACAAGCTGTCATGTACTCCACTAACCTGTTTCTGGACCAAGCACTAACATGTTGGAACAACCAAGTGCAAACACTGGGAGACGATGCTGCTTACTCCTTGTCATGGTTGGAGCTGAAGGAACTAATGATCGCCGAGTACTGCCCGGCAAGCGAAGTGCAGAAGCTAGAGACCGAGTTCTGGAACCTCACCATGGTTGGATCAGACGTGGCTGGGTACACGTCCAGATTTCATGATCTCTCCCGGTTAGTGCCTCGCTTGGTTACCCCGGAAAGCAAAAAGGTGGAAAGGTACCTATTCGGATTGGCGCCACAGATACGCGGCATGGTCACTGCTTCCAAACCTACGACCATGCGCGAAGCTATCGACCTCGCCTTAAGCCTCACTGAAGACGCCATTCGAATGGGCACCCTAATCCGAAAAGTATCAGGGTTGAAGCTTACTGAGTCCAGCAGTGTTGAGGGTAAGAATCTGGGTACGAGTTCAGCGGTTGGGTCAAGCGAACAGGGAAATAAGATGAGGTTTGGAAAGCGTAAGCGCGAGGAGAGAAAAAAGGATGGATCATCGGGAGGTTCAGGAAAGAAAGGGAAAGGGTATGTAGCCACTGGGCGTGGAAACAATGGGAAGCAAGGTTACCAGGGCAAGAACGAAGTGATCTGCGGTAAGTGCCGCCGTTCTGGGCACAAGACAGAAGACTGCAGGTCAGGAGCGCCAAAGAACGGAGGAGCGACGCCCTGCTTCGCATGTGGATAGCTCGATCATTGGAAGAGGGATTGTCCCAAACTCAACAACCAAGCCCATGGGCGGGCATTCGTGATTGGTGCCGGTGATGCACGACAAGACCCTAATGTGGTCACTGGTACGTTCCCTCTAAATGGTCATTATGCTTCAGTATTGTTTGATACTGGCGCTGATTTTAGCTTCGTGTCTTTCGAATTTAAAAGATTACTTGGACTAAAAACTAGTAAGCTAGACACACCATACTCTATAGAACTGGCTAACGGTAAGACTATAGAAACTCGAGAAGTAGCGAAGGATTGTAAGTTGAATCTCTGTGGTCACGAGTTTGGCATTGATCTATTGCCAGTCGTGCTGGGTAGCTTTGACATAGTTGTTGGCATGGATTGGCTATCCGCACACCGCGCCATCGTTGTTTGCAACGACAAAGTGATTCAAGTTCCCCTCGCAAGCGGTGAAACCCTATCGATCCAAGGGGAAAGGCGTGGGACGCCGTTAAGAATTATCACCAGCATGAAGGCCCGAAAGTGTCTAAGAAAAGGTCTCGTCGCATTCTTGGCGCATGTGGTAGATAAGAAGGCCGACGAGCGAAAGTTAGAAGACATTCCAATAGCCAGAGACTTTCCAGATGTGTTCCCAGAAGATTTGCCGGGATTGCCACCACCCCGACAAGTCGAGTTCCGCATCGACCTTGTTCCAAGAGCTGCACCTGTAGCGCGATCGCCATATCGCTTAGCTCCATCTGAGATGCAGGAACTGTCTGGTCAACTGCAAGAGTTGTTGGACAAAGGTTTCATAAGACCAAGCTTCTCACCCTGGGGAGCCCCCGTCTTATTTGTAAAGAAGAAGGATGGCACTTTTCGAATGTGCATTGACTATCGAGAACTGAACAAGTTAACCATTAAGAATCGCTATCCTCTTCCCAGGATCGACGATTTGTTTGATCAACTTCAAGGATCCAGTTTTTACTCCAAGATTGATCTAAGGTCCGGCTATCACCAGTTGCATATCCAAGAAGAGGACGTGCCGAAAACAGCATTCAGGACTCGTTATGGGCACTATGAGTTTCTGGTTATGCCATTCGGTTTAACCAACGCACCAGCCGTTTTCATGGATTTGATGAATCGCGTGTGTAAGCCATACTTGGAAAAATTTGTCATTGTCTTCATTGATGATATCTTGATCTATTCACGTACTAAGGAAGAACATGAGGATCATCTTCGGTTAATCCTTGAGGTACTACGCAAAGAGAAGCTCTATGCTAAGTTCTCGAAATGTGACTTTTGGATTCGAGAGGTTCACTTCTTAGGCCACGTAGTGAATGAAAAGGGTATACATGTCGATCCCGCCAAGATCGAAGCAATCAAAAATTGGGACGCCCCTAGAACTCCTACTGAAGTACGACAATTTCTTGGCCTTGCGGGTTACTACAGAAGGTTCATCGAGAACTTTTCTAAGATAGCACGGTCTTTAACCATGCTAACCCAAAAGGATAAGAAGTTCGAATGGACGGAAAAGCAAGAAGCGGCGTTCCAGTTGCTAAAGGGTAAGTTATGTGGCGCCCCGATACTATCACTCCCCGATGGTACGGAAGACTTTGTGGTTTATTGTGACGCCTCTCACCAGGGATTGGGTTGTGTATTGATGCAACGAGAGAAGGTCATAGCATATGCTTCCAGACAACTAAAGCTCCACGAGAAGAATTACACCACACATGACTTGGAATTGGGAGCCGTGGTATTCGCGCTCAAGATATGGAGGCATTATTTATATGGAACCAAGTGTACAATCTTCACCGATCATAAAAGTTTGCAGCACATCTTTGACCAAAAGGAATTGAACATGCGACAACGGCGATGGGTCGAATTATTGAACGATTACGATTGTGAGATAAAGTACCATCCCGGGAAGGCAAACGTTGTAGCCGACGCCTTGAGTCGCAAGGAACGGGTTAAGCCATTGCGTGTCCGAGCTTTGGGTTTAACGATCCACACGAACTTGACTGACCGGATTCGTGAAGCTCAAATTAACGCTCTGAAACCTGAGAACGTCAAAGGTGAAAGATTGCGAAAGATGGTTGATTCACTGGAGCCAAAGGCGGATCAAGCCTTGTACTTCATGAATAGGATTTGGGTACCAGTGTATGGTTGATTGCGTGAACTGGTATTGGCCGAAGCTCACAGTTCGCGATATTCGGTTCACCCTGGAGCAGACAGGATGTTCCATGATTTGAAGGAATTTTACTGGTGGCCAAATTTCAAAAGAGATATAGCGGCATATGTTGCGCGATGCTTGACTTGCGCGAAGGTCAAAGCCGAGCATCAGAGACCATCCGGCTTGCTTCAGCAACCGGAAATACCAGAATGGAAATGGGAACGAATTACTATGGATTTCATTACCAAGTTACCTAAAACAACAAGCGGCCATGACATGATCTGGGTAATCGTTGATCGATTGACAAAATCTGCACACTTCCTCCCGATTCGCAAAACGGATAAGTTGGAGAAACTGACCCGTTTGTACATAAAGGAAGTAGTGTCTAAGCATGGTGTACCTATTTCCATCATCTCCGATCGAGATAGCCGTTTCACCTCAAGATTTTGGGAAAGTTTGAATGAAGCCCTCGGTACTCGCCTTGACATGAGTACCGCATATCATCCACAAACCGATGGTCAGAGTGAACGAACCATCCAGACCTTGGAAGATATGTTACGGGCATGCGCAATCGATTTCAGCGGTAATTGGGATACACACTTGCCACTGGTGGAGTTTTCGTATAACAACAGTTACCACACGAGCATTCAAGCTGCACCTTTTGAAGCTCTATATGGACGCAAGTGTAGATCGCCTCTATCTTGGGCCGAAGTTGGAGAAAAGCAACTTACCGGGCCCGAAATTGTTCAAGAGACAACGGATAAGGTCTTTCTGATAAGAGAACGTCTCAAAGCGGCACGTGACCGGCAGAAAAGCTACGCTGATATGAGGCGAAAGCCTTTGGAATTTCAAGTCGGAGACAGGGTCCTACTAAAGGTGTCGCCTTGGAAAGGCGTCGCGCGCTTTGGGAAGCGCGGAAAACTAAACCCACGATATGTTGGACCATTTGAAATCCTGTCCCAAGTAGGCCCCGTAGCATACAAGCTCAAGTTACCACAAGAGCTTAACGGTGTACGTGACACGTTTCACGTGTCGAACTTAAAGAAGTGCTTATCCGACGAAACTCTCATCATCCCCGCAGACGAAATCCACATTGACGACAAGTTACACTTCGTTGAAGAACCAATCGAAGTAACCGATTGGAAGGTCCAAAAGTTAAGACGCAGTAAGATCAGTTTGGTCAAAGTGCGTTGGAATGCCAAGCGTGGACCAGAGTTCACGTGGGAAAGGCTGGACCAGATGAAGCAAAAAATATCCCGCCCTATTCGAGAAGACCCCTATACCGGAGAGCTCGAAGTGAATTCCGGGACGGAATTCTCTTAACGGGGGGAGAATGTAACAACCGGCAAAATTAAGGTAATCCCGTACTAATTAATTAAACGCGATTAACGTAATTAAACGTAATTATGTGTTGATTGTTAACTGAGGCCTTAGAAAGATAGCAATTCCCAAATAATGCATAGGAATGCATAAGTTTAATAACAAAGCATGATAGGATCGTGCGCAAGCAAATCTATCCGGTATGGACACTGGCGATTACCCGGTAAAAAATAAATAAGCGAAACGAACCCCGGACACCCGGAATATATTATAAATAATATTTTCACAAAATATAATGAGTTTTGGAAACCCAAAGCCATACGTGAAAACTTATTGTACAAATCTCCCGGTAACGAATAAAGTGCGCGTACCGCACCCGATACGCGCGTAACAAGTAATTTCACCCGACAAAAGCCGAAATAAATTATCAGTAATCTGACTGGGCTAAATTTAAGGAACATTAATGGTATTTTAATATTCGGGTGACACGCGGTTAAAAACCCAAGAATACCCGGACGGTACCCGAACAGAGTGACTTAAACATAATATTGGATAATATTTAGCAAGGTGGACCCCACCCAAGAGACCAAGGGGCCGGCCTAGGGGGCCCACCCAAAGGGTAAAACTCTTAATAATCTTCTTTAACTTTTCACCTCCTTTTATATAAATGGGAATATAAAAGTATCGGAAACATTTTTTGGTTACAAGTTGGACAAGTTGGGCTAAACGTACAAAGTATATTTTCCAAGAAATAAACGTTCGGAAGAAGGAATAATACTTCCATAAGAACGCGCAATGGAAACAAATATGAAAAACGCTAACTAACGTAAACGGACATATGAGAAAAATGCCATTACGACAAGATAAAGATATACATATATATTTTAAGGAAATAAAATATATATAACAAGGGTGAAACGTGCGAAACACTTTCCTAAGTGTAGAAAGAATATTCGTGGGGAAAGGAAAACACAACGTAACGAATTAAAAACGCTAAACGACACATGAACTTAACAAGTAGTATCCACGCGATGGTATATGTACATATGCTCGTTTTCGACGAAATTCTAGTATATCTATTTGAATGGGAAAATAGATATGCGAGAAGGAAAACCGAGACGAGTAGGTGAAATATATCTACGAACGTGTGAATACCGACAAGATCCTAGTACCTTTATTTAAATGGGAAAATAAATGTACGGTGTGGTGAGTCTAGTCGGGCGTTAAGAATATGTCACCAAACGACAAGAACTTAGCATATTTATTTGAAGGGGAAAATAAATATGTGGCAAAGTGAGTCGGGTCGGATAATAAGAAATCACATTATATCGAGCGAAACGATCCTAAGTATAATTATTTAAATGGGAAAATAATTATACGTTGGGTAGAATCGTGTCGAGAATAATAGTGTACAAGTCACAAAGAATATTAATAAGAATAATATACGACTTATAAGGAAAGGGTAATCCATCGCCATTGAACCTAGGATACGAAACTATTAAACGGGAATTGGGATAAAGACGTGGTCGGGAAGTTGGGTGTACAACTTGCCAAGGCACATACACTATAGGTGTAGTGACTTATACGCCTAGAAACATTTGTAGGTGCGGGATCACAAACTTTACTATTTTCTTCTTTGAGCCGAGCACAGTTACAGGTGAGTCTCACGGCCCCATTTCTAAACTATTTAACGTTTTTACGGGGGAAAGATATGTTGGGATTTGTTTGACGGGTTGGACACTTGAGTTGTGATCGCCACTCGGGGTTGAGACCTCCCCACTATAATCATTAATTCAGGAAAGTGAAACCGAAGAAATATTTGGATAGTACTATTGGTGCCTGACAAGGCCCACCCCTAATCGATAGCGTCGATTATGCATCGGCATATGCCTGGGGTGCACGTATTCTGAAATCAAGTCGTAGGAATACCGAGTAACGACTTGGGGCGGGGGCATTATTAATTGTCTTGGTTTGGTTATAGGCTCAAGTAAATTGTAGGACTTTGCAACTCCTATAAATGTCATAACAAGGATATTCCCACTTAATAAAGTTTTATTAAATCAAAACCTGTGAACTCACCAATATTTATATATTGACGATTTTTAAACATATCTTTCAGGTAATTGACTGATGAAGGTTAACGTGGCGAGCAGGGTCGGGGGAATCTCCAAGTCGGGCGTTGGATATCATAAAGGGGACTCGTCTCTCTATCCCAAGGATCTAGGGGTATAGGGAGGAGCCTCCCTATTTATTTCAAAAACAATTTTAAGATTATGTACGAATAATTTGACATGATTTTCGGCGTTGAATAAATGCCCGTTTGTTTAATTAATATTGTGGTTTGCATTAATCTTGGCTTAATCCTCTTGAACCGTCGCGCCACGTGTTTCCGCCATAGGCGTGGTGTGACATTTGGTCTTAGGCGTGAGCCTTTTTTCCGCCTTGTTCCTAGGAAACATAGATCCCTTATAGTCTTGTGACTATTATCATAGCACTAAAGGGTAGAGTTAAGTGATGTCAATTAGTCGATGTATGCTTAAGTTAGATGATGAAAGATGACATATAGTAAAAAAAAAACATACATTTAAATGTTATTGTTGCTTATGCGTATTATTAACATGATCATATGGGTACTTTAATAGTTCTTTGGAAGTCATAAATTTGGAAATAAAGTTTTTGTCGAGAGAATTCTAGAAATGAGCAACAATGAGTTCAACTACAAATTATGTCATGTCTAGAAACGACCAACAACATCTACAAATTATGTTACAACCACTATTCTTATGCTATGTATTTATCGTTATAACATCTATTACACCCTGAAACAACATATTACACATCCTTAATCTGACAACCAAATAAAAACACCCGCAAACCTAGCTAACCCCGCCGTAACGCGCGGGTTCCTGCTAGTATTATTTAACTACTTCACAAATAATTTAATAATAAAATTAAAGGTATGACTTGGTAGCTGTTGCTACAAAAATTTCTTTTCAAGTTTAATATAAAACAAAGTTACAGAGTTTGATTGTTACCTAGAACATAGATTATTATTATCCAAAATGAAGGTGTGGTGTTGGCGATGCGGTGGTATTTACGGAAACGACCCGCCTATCCAAATGGAGACAACCAATCTGAATTTAAGGGAGTTCTTTGAAAGGGTTTGCTTGAATGAGAGATTTGGAATATGATGATATTATAGTATACTTTCTTTTGTGAATTTTATAGCATTAATAGAGGAGACTATGTAATGTACAAGTGAGTTTTGCAAATAGGGGTAGTGTTGGAAAGTTTTTCATGACATTTTAAGTGTAAAGCATAAAACTTTTCATATGACATCTTAAAAAAAAGAGCAAATTACCTTGTTGCCCATATGTATTATATAATAGTATAGACTAGTAAAAATGCCCGCACGTTGCCGCGAGTGTTTATGTTTTTGCCCTGCTCGTTGCGCTACAAGTTTCGCTTATGTTATTTATAAAATTTATGTGCTAATTCAACAATATATCAATTTTCAAAGGACAATTTATTATCTGACCACCAAATGCAAATTGGTATATATTTCCCTCCTCAGTTCGAAAGAATGGTAAACTGTAATTTTCAAGCTCAATAAATGATTTTGGTACTTCTATACTCATATTAGGGGTGTACAAAAAGCTCGCGACTCGAGGCTCGCTCGAAACTCGCTCGAAAAAAGCTCGAAAAAAGCTCGGCTCGAAGAGGCTCGTTTTGTTTTCGAGCCGAGCCGAGCTGGCTCATTTTGTAATCGAGCCGAGCTCGAGCCAGGGTGTTCAGCTCGTGGCTCGGCTCGATGGCTCGACTCATGGCTCGGCTCGATGGCTCGACATATGGCTCGACTTAGGCTTGTGTAATTTAGAAAAAAAAAATATACATGATAAATAAACCATAACTTAGAAAAATAAAAAATATATATATGATTATGTGTAATTTTATTTAATTTTATTGTTTTTTATTTAATAAATATTTGTAAAAAAATAAAAAAATATATATCGAGCTGGCTCGAGCCAGCTCGAGCTCGGCTCGAACATTTACGAGCCGAGCTCGAGCTCGACTTTTCAGCTCGATCAGAAAAACGAGCCGAGCTGGCTCGGTTTAGGTTCGAGCTCGAGCTAGGCCTGGCTCGGCTCGACTCGGCTCGTGTACAGCCCTAACTCATATACGATAGCATCTTGCATCTTGATCACCTAAAGAAATGAAAAACCTTTGTCATCATACCAAAACAAAAATAAAATAAAGAATAAACAAATCTTTTGCAACAATATTATCTATAAGATAAAGCATATAGAGAGAACATGCAAAATATAGGTATTGACCGAGTGAAATGTTATGTGAACACTAATACATGTGAACTGTGGTTCATTACCTTGACACTGTCTATACAAACCAATCAGTTGTAGAATAAGTACCTACCAAGTAGTTTCCCTTAACGACGTCATAATAATAATAATATAATAGAGATGACTTGCATTAGTCATTTATACAATTGTAATCAAATGTTGTACATAGGGGCATAAAGGGAAGGATTTAGCAAAAATATAGTTATTTACCTTGTAACCTTTTGTATGCCTTCTTAAAATGATGGTGATATTACCTTGTATTGCTAGTACCGTTAGTTCCTTTATTTATGGTGTAACTAAATTATTATTTTTTTCATAATATGATTTCATTCATTATTTTTTTAAAATTTTTCTCTAATAATTTATGTTGGTCAACATTTATTTTTAAAATCCAAATGCATGGTTAAGTTTACCTTTTTTTTAATCAATATTTCGATATTTTTTTTTAAAAGTGAAGTTTGATTTAACACTTACATGATTTAACGAAACTTTATAGAATCCTAATGACACCAACCCGCCCCATAAAACACATTTAGGTTTAAGACGTCACGGGTTACTATGCCATATGTAATGCTTGGTTATAGATTATGACTGTCTTCAAGTCACGCAAAATGAACCTAATTACCTTATGTGAGTTAGGTTAAGGTGGTGGATTACATATTTCGCTACATGTAGTCGACAAAGTTAATCAAAGGAAATCGTCGCCGAGAAGATAACGCGCTTGTATTATAGTTCCCTTTTGATTTTGACTTTTGTTGTTGTTCTTATACCTTAAACGATACCCAAAAAAACGGTTGATGTTTGCATATATTTGTGATTCCTCAAGGTATTCTTCGAGTCATTCAATATCTTCCATCTGAAATTAACATCATGCCCTTCATAGTAGCTAATATTGTTCGATGTATCCACGAGTAGCTCACATACTTGTTTTACTTGCCCGGGTGAAGACTTCTCAGAATGTTATCCATCTTTCAATTATCCCAACCCATACACATTTCATTGTGATGTTCTCCTCTCAATCACATTCAATGCATCCAAACAACGGTGGTATTTCTTATAAACCCAACATCTCTTATGTTCACAGCTGGCTTGCAACTTACCTGGAGTCTTACCCAAAAACATAACTACACTAAACTTTTGTAAATCTATATTTTCACCTTAAACCAAACATTTTAAATCAAACCGTTAACAACCAAAACCAATACCAAAACATTTTAAATCTATATTTTCGTATGCTTAAATCGACTGTCCTTTGACATTTCACAAGAATTCAATAAATCAAACACATATTAATTATCATATCATCTCGTGTTAAAATCCAAATGACAAGACCAAACTAAACATGGCCCCCAGGGTGTGCTTCCAAAATTGTACCGCAAAATCTGTAAATAAATCAACCAAGGCTGAGGCTGAGGCTGGCACCCAACCAACCCAAAACCATTAATTAATTGATATGCATGCATACACCAACTAAATATTAAAGCCGTGCAAATTACCATCTCAATCCCCACACTTTCAAACCATTTATATCCCATGAGGGGTCCATATTGTCATTTCCTTTTTGTACCTCAACAAAACTTCCAATTCATGAAATAATAATTTGTCTTCGTCACATGTTAACTTAACGCCCATTTTTTCATGTATAAAATCACGTGTAGTAGAGGGGCTTATTTATAACGTCCCTGATTCTGATTGGTTTACGTGGCAGCTGAGTCAGCATAGGAAAATGAAGTGAAAAAGGGGTGTAGTGGTCAAACTTGTTCCAGCATTAATTGATTGGAAAGGTTAATTGCTTGCCTCCCCCATGTGTCAACATATGATTGGAAAGGTCAAACTTGTTCCAGCGTTATTTTTATAATGCGCGTCCGGGTTTTGCAGGGATAGCGCCCCCCGTAACGGTGTGGGGGGCGCTATTTTTGTTTATAACGTCGGGTCACGCTACCACTACACCCAGTTTAAGTTAAGATTGTCTCAGCAAGATTTTATCCTTACAAGATTGCGGTATTTGGTGTTTTTTTTAAATAATTTTGCATATTTTATTTTTTTCTAACGGCTAACACACATCGTCTTTCTAGGGATGTGTAAATGTACGACATTGCATGAACTTAATATATAATTTTTAGTTTGTGTTTAGCGTAAGTAGTTTCAGGTTAAGCATGCAAACATGTTTAGCTAAATAAGTCAATCTCGGGTGAACAAGGATGGATTCACATTATTTTAGAAAAAGTTCTACATTTTTTCAGGGTAAACATGTCATATTGTCATGTATTTGTTAACCTACGCATACATAAATTATGTTTGAGTTTATGTGTTTGACATGATTTAGATTTATGTTATTTCATATTTGAGAACATGACCGTTTAAAAATCTTTTGTGTTATTTCTTGATTTACAAAGCTTACGGTATGTCATTGGTATTTATTTTTTGGTACATATAGATGCTTAAAACAAACAGTTTATTGTTATTGATCAACAACTAATAAATAATTTTGTTTGATATAGAAAAAAAATTGAACGTTCAATAAAGTTGTCACCTGGGTACACCAATGAAAAAAAAGCCACTCATGCCCGTGACGCAAACAGCACTGGTGACATAATTTGGAGTTTTTTTCCAAATTGGTGTAGTTGGAAAAAATATTTCCTAAATAGGTGTAGTTTTAAAAGTATTTACTAAAATGGTGTTTTTTTCTAAACTTGTTTAACTCTCTCCCAGTCTTATTGGTTCAAACCTATTTAATGATAACTAAATAAAAAATGGTATTTTTATTTCATTTATTATAGTTATTATTATGAACGTATCTTTTTTTAAGTATTTTATCAACGAATTTGTAAAAATAATTTAACAGTAATTTTATAAAAAAATCTCCAAACAATAGCAAGGTAGCTGTAACCAATTGAAATTATACATCAAGTTTTTTTTGCTATGCCATGTTTTTTTCTACTTTTCAATTTGTTGAGTTAAGTTAAAAACTATTTTTTTTATGAATTTAGCTTGAATTTGATTTTACTTATAAAAAATTATCCAATTTACTTTGAAAATTAACGGGGTAATCTTGTTTTATTTTGTATGCTGTATATTTATACTAAACAAAAAATAAATAATTTATTTATATGTGTACTAGCATATTACCCCGAGAAGGTCCCGGGGTTGAAAAATTTAATATGACTTAATAAAAAAATGACAAAGGAAGAAAACTCAAATCACAAAAGAGTATATAACTTAAACATAATCAATTTTAGTTTAAAAAACGTTTATTTAAAAAGCTAAAAAATAAAAAGCAGTACATTACTCTAAACTAGTGGAATTCATCCTCGCATTGTGGCGGGAATTCGTTTGCTATTGTTCTGATTCAATCCACATTCGTACAGTACCAACATATGGGCAGAGTTGGGTCCAATTGCTATTGCCCCCTCACCCCCTTATTGAAGCCCGATAATGGAATTCGACCTATTGCTGTGGGGGCATTTGGCGGAGGTTGGTTTCTAAGGTGGCAATGAAGAAGGTTCGGAAAGACATGGCCCAGTACCTAGGGGATTTTCAATTTGGAGTAGGCGTACCAAATGGGGCAGAGGCGGTGCTTCACAGTGCCAACCGGTTCCTGAATTCTTTTCATGTGGATGGCGGCCCCTTCTTCGGGGACCTCCAGTGGCGCTTGGCATCCTTGCCGATGCGTCTAGGTGGTTTGGGCCTCCTTTCAGCTCGAGATGTTGGGGTCTATGCCTTTGTGGCGTCCAGAGCTCAGTCTTGGAAACTTCAGGATCATATCCTCCGAAACAGTGGGGTCATTGGACTAGACCCAGACTATCAACAGGCGCTCGAACGTTTAAATGTCTATCTCCCGGATTTTGATATTGGCGGTTTTTCTAACAAGGACACCGCCCCCCCCCCCCAAAGCCACAAAAAACTTTGGCGAATGCTCTTTTTAGCAAAACTGCTCAGAGCCTGGGAGAAGTTTTTGAGTTGTCCACTCGCCAGAAGGCGGTGATTGAATGCCTAAAGGGCCCTCATGCTCAGGATTTTTTGACCGTTATCCCGATTGAGGGTTTGGGTCAATGCATGTCTGCAGTAGAGTACAGGGCCATACTCAAGTACCGATTGATGATCCCTATGTACCCGGAAGATGAAACATGCCCCATCTGCCGTAAAACCTGCATGGATAAATACGGGGAGCATGCAATTCATTGCAAGGAGCTCCCTGGTTTCAAATATCGGCATGACTGGGTGAGGGATGTTTTGTGGGATATCTTGAGAAGAGCTGGGATCTCTGCCAAAAAGGAGGCCCCTGTAAACTTCCTCACAGACCCCACGGAAGGGAGATCCACCCTGCGACCAGCAGACCTGCTTGTCTTTGGTTGGGAGAGAGGGAAACATGCCTGTGTGGACCTCACCGGGGTATCTCCGCTGGTTGGGTTACGGGAAACAGGGTTCGTAGCTGGGCAAGCATCAAGAAAGGCGGAATCAAAGAAAGTAGATAAACATGCTAAAGCTTGTGCAGATAACCAACATGTCTTTATCCCTCTGGCTTTCGACACCTTTGGCTCCCTGGCGCCAGAAGCTATTCGATTCTTGACCAGGGTCCAACGGGTTGTCCACAACAATGTTTCATCCCGGGGGGGGGGGGGGGGTGGAAGGTTTTGTCTTTAGTAGACTAGGGTTTGCAATTCAAAAAGGGGTGGCGGCGCAGCTTGTTGCCCGTCTACCAGCTATTATGATGTAACTTCCGTATTTTGTTTTAATTTCCCAATTTTATGTTAGTACTCCAATTTTTACAATGTTCGACCGGAATGGTATTCGGTAAGGCATCGTCACTCATACAGCTACGATAAAACACCTCTAATTTGAATGCAATTCCGACGTTTTAAACAAAAATTGTATTGGCATGTCTAGGAAAAAAATAGACAAATTCGTAGCGGCTTTTAATCGGTATCAATTTTATTTACTTAGATACCAACACTTGATTCGTTTAAAAACAAATTATTTATTTTTAATTTAGTGTTTAATTTTTTAGCTTATACTGTATACAAATGTATAAATAGAAAAAGATTAAACTATTAAAAAGTTGATGTTCCAAAAAATGTATAAAAAGAAAAAGATCAAACTATTAAAAAAATTGATATAACAAAAACCTTCTGTATAAAAAGAAAAAGATGAAACTACTAAAAAAATACGTATATATTTAAAGACAAGTTACTCTTAGAAGAATAATTCACATATTCGTTGATAAAAAATAATATAACTTAATAATAATGACTACAATAAATATTATTTAACAATAATAATAATAATAGTATCATTTTGTAATTGATCCAATTAGATTAGGAGAGAGACAAATAACTTTTAAAAAATACCCATTTTAGTAAATACTTTTGTAACTACACCTATTTGGGAAATAATTTTTCTAACTACACCAATGTAGGAAAAAACTCCAAACATGTTTAGCTAAATAAGTCAATCTCGGGTGAACAAGGATGGATTCACATTATTTTAGAAAAAGTTCTACATTTTTTCAGGGTAAACATGTCATATTGTCATGTATTTGTTAACCTACGCATACATAAATTATGTTTGAGTTTATGTGTTTGACATGATTTAGATTTATGTTATTTCATATTTGAGAACATGACCGTTTAAAAATCTTTTGTGTTATTTCTTGATTTACAAAGCTTACGGTATGTCATTGGTATTTATTTTTTGGTACATATAGATGCTTAAAACAAACAGTTTATTGTTATTGATCAACAACTAATAAATAATTTTGTTTGATATAGAAAAAAAATTGAACGTTCAATAAAGTTGTCACCTGGGTACACCAATGAAAAAAAAGCCACTCATGCCCGTGACGCAAACAGCACTGGTGACATAATCTATCACTAATGCGATGCCAAATGTGGTAAAACCTTAAACTTACGCATGCATTTTCTCCAAAAACAACATTCTAGTTGATGACCTCCTAAAAAAAGTTATCAGAATGATCATACTGGAGACTACCATTTAATATAGATAACACTTACATCATGATTTTAAAAGTCAAATGTGTGAGGGTCCTGACTACTGAAATATATCTGATGCTATCTTTAGGAGTGTCACTCAGGGAAGATGCCATTTTCCCTTTTCTCACTATTAATTAATTATTTGTCGATGCCAAATTTAGCGTAGCTTTTTCGACTGTTATTTAAATATTAAAATAAAAGAATATTATGGCTGAACTTAGGAGGGACGGGACGTCATCAGAATTGGTCACGGATACCCCACTATTAACATGGTAACACCGTCGCCACTCATGCTGGTAGTGATCCCGTAAACCAAAATCTGGTTGTAGTTAACGGGTTGGTACCTGTGAGTTTCTCTCTCTCCCTTTTGTCTTTTTCTCTATTTTATTTCCAGAGTGTTGACAGGATTGGTAGAAATCAGTCAGTTGAAAAAATCCTAGTGGAGCGCCCCGTCCCCCTTACAAATAAAAGTTTTTTTTTTTTTTGAACGGCCAACAAATTGGAATCACTCACGAAACACTGGAGTATCATCGTGCCACCAATGTTGCTATGCAATCATATTCCACCACCAAGTCACCAATTCAGGAGGAAACTCATAATTATGAGATTACCCCCTTTGTGAGATTCGAACCCAGGACCTTATGATCCCTAAGTCTTATCTCACCACCAAGATGCCGCTGGGCTATAATGCCTTTGGCAAATAAAAGTTTTAATTAAGGAATAACTCATGTAAATGTGGAGTTAGCACCTTGGTCTCTAGGCATATGCTGAATGATGGTCTAAGGTTCAAATCTTGATAAGTAATATATTTTAGAATTATTGGTAACATGATTATATATCAAGTAATATTATGGCACATTTTCATAATAAAAACTTCAGATCAAGTGCTGCTAAATAGCCCATTAGACTAGTTTTCGTCTTTCGTGTATTTGAGGGTCACTTTGCGTCTTAGCGTATTCCATTATTTAGCACAATATTGGCGAAGACTTATGAGTTGACAAATAACAGGATAAAAAGTTCAATAAAAATATCCCTTTAGTTCGACATGTTTGATTAATATAGGAGATCTTATCTCCTTCTCTATTAACCCAAAGGTGAAGAAGTTGATCAACGGGTTAGAGTGTTAGAAACGGATTTTAACCAAATCACCCTGTATCCAACCTGATCAGCGGGTTAGCTATGTCATTTACAACAAGAACTACCCACTTGTTTATATAACTTACTAAAACTTTGTTTCGGTGACATACGTCTTGAAATTAACTAAAAAACATTCCGCTAACAGTTGTTTTATGTTGCAATGTCATATAAACAGAGCAGTGTCTTACATTTATTATTTTTTTAAAACCATATCAACAATTAAAAATACATTTAATAATAAACACAATAAATTTGTTGATAAAACTGATACCATCACCATTCTCAAGGCTCATTGATTGCATCTCGATGATAATAAAAATATTTAAATAATCTTTGTTTATTATCTCAAAAGGTCTGAACACAGAGCATATTGGTTTGTGGATTTGTAGTTAAATTTGGTCTTGATGTGAGCTGTTGCCTCTGTCTCATTATTTTACTTTTAACTCTCCCCCACATGGTTTTTTTTTAAACTGTTTTTTTTTATCGGCGAACAACTGTGTGGCAATCACCCTTACGGGGCGCCGTGCTCAAGAATCCACTACTCGACCTCCAGCAGCCCCCGCCTTCTCCCGATGTGCGGAAACCTGAGCCTCACCCGCCCGAAGGCACGACAGTGTTATAGAACTCGGCAAAACCTCACCGCCCGTCAGATTCGAATCGGCGCCACCCGTATTCGATCTTCACCCGGATACCAACCATAAATGATGGAAGTGGGGATCGAACCTTTGATCACATAGGTGAAACAAAAGCCACTCCACCACTATGGATGGATTTTTTTAAACTGTTAACAAATCAAATCTGAACATTCTTGGGATACCTTTTCAACAAATTCAAGTACTTCGAAAGTACCTGGGTTGTCAAACACCAATTTCAGGGAAAACCTGATAACTCACCCACCCGTAAACACCACAATAAAATTACCGCTAAAACCCGTCTAGCTCAAAAATCAAACCCAGAATCCCCAGAATTTTGTATCTTTACTTAGCAATGTCTCTTAACATTTCACTCGAATGAAATTGACTCCCCCACATGGTTTCTGCTTGTCATAAATCTCACTTAATATTCTACCACCCCATCCCTCTTCTCTCTCTCTCTCTACTTTCTCTCTCTAAAGTCTAAACCCAAAAACACACATCATGCATTCTCACTCCCAAACTTAACACTTACCAGTTAACACCATGAATGTTAACACCTCTTTACTCTTCCCAACTCTTCTTCTACTTCTAGTTAACACATCTTTTGCACTTACAACCGATGGAATTCTATTACTAGCCTTCAAATACTCTGTCTCAAACGACCCATTAAACGTGTTACACAACTGGAATTACTCAAACCAGTCACCATGTTCATGGAACGGCGTCGTTTGCAGTAACACCACCCGTGTAACACAACTTTCTCTTCCTAACTCTAAACTTGTAGCATCCATCCCTGCCAACCTTGGCTTCATTCAACACCTTAACAAACTCGACCTATCAAATAACTCAATCAACGGCTCTATCCCGTTATCATTATATAATGCTACACAGTTAAAGTATTTAGATCTCTCAAATAATTTAATATCAGGCCAGCTTCATGAGCTGGTCAGAAAATGGAAACGCCTTCAGTTTTTTAACGTGTCTGGTAATTTACTAACCGGTAAATTACCGGTAAATCTTGGGAGTTTAACAAACTTGACGGTAGTTGTTCTTAAAAATAATTATTTCCATGGGAATCTTCCTAATGGGTTTGGTTCTGTTAAATTTCTAGATCTGTCTGGGAATTTTATTACTGGGTCATTACCTAGAGTTTTTGGGAGCAAAGAGCTTTTGTATTTTAACATTTCACATAATAATATTTCCGGCGAGATTCCGGTCGAGTTTGCTAACAAACTTTCAACCCATATAATCACCGACTTATCTTTCAACAACCTAACTGGAGCGATTCCGGAATCCAGTGTTTTTTTTAACCAAGGAGATGGGTCATTTGCTGGTAATCCAAAACTTTGTGGGCATCCGTTGGATAATTTGTGTTTAATTCCTTCATCTGCTAGTATACCGACTAATGCATCCTCACCTGTAACATCTCCTCCTGCAATAGCAGCTATTCCTAAATCCAGTAATTCGTCGAATGCGAATGCTTCGGGTGTGTCTTCTAAAACCGGGTTTAAAACAAGTACACTTGTTTGGATAGTTGTTGGCGACGTTGCTGGAATTGTGCTTTTGGCATTGATTTTCATTTACATATTGAAAAAACGCAGACGGGTCGCGTCAATTAGTAATCAAAAGCACGAAAATGAGATTAGTCAAGGCAATGGAGAGTCTGGAGAAACGAAAGACTATGACTGGGCGTCATCTTCGTCAGAAGACCACGAACGTAAATGTCTGCGTTCGTGGCCTTGTTTAAATACAACAGAACGAAAAGGACCAGAAGATACAGAATCTTCAAACGAAAGTGTAAGTTCTGAAATCAAAGATATATCATCGTTTACACAAAACAGCAAGTACGATAATTCAATGAGGAAACAAGTTGAGAAAAAAGGTGAGCTGGTGACGGTTGATGGAGGCGGGAAGGAGCTAGAACTCGAGCCGTTGCTAAAAGCGTCGGCTTATATACTCGGGGCCACTGGCTCGAGTATAATATACAAGGCGGTGTTGGAGGACGGGACGGCTTTAGCCGTTAGACGGATTGGGGAGAGTGGGTTGGAGCGGTTTAGGGATTTTGAGAACCAGGTTCGGATGATTGCTAAGCTGAATCATCCGAACCTGGTCCGGATCCGTGGATTTTATTGGGGTGCGGATGAGAAGCTTGTTATTTACGACTACGTTCCTCATGGTAGCCTTGCCAATGCACGTTATCGTAAGTTTTTATCCATTTTCTTTTTAGTTTTAGATTGAAATTAAAATTGTTTTGTTAGTAACAAACCATAATTACCCTTGAATTTTTCATAACAAATTATTAATTATTGATACCAATTTTTTACACGTAAATACCACCTAGTTCTTTTATTAACACTAGTATGGTTCCCGCGCGTTGTGGCGGAGACCACAACACTCTAATTGGTGATTTTAAGGGTGTGTATAAGCTGTTGTTCGGTTCACTTCGGTTTTGAGCCATAACCAAAACCAAAACTTGCGATTAAGATATTTCAAAAACCGATTGTTTCAATTATTCATTTGTTCCCGTTTGGCTAATCGGTTATGAACATCGGTTCGAATGGTTCTCAATAATCTTTAGATTAGATTAGCCATATGTAGTAATTTTAGAATTCAAATCGTTATCTCATGATTAAAAAACACGACTTTCATTATTGATTTTTCTCGATTTCTATATAGTATTATCATGTTTATAAAAACTTTAATTTTTATAAAGTACCTAATTATATGTAAAAGATTATAATAAAACATGTAGTATTATAAATTAGTTTTTATATGTGTTCTATCTAATGTGTTTAAAATAATTGTTGAATTGAATGTCATGAGCAAATTATTAATTATTGATACCAATTTTTTACACGTAAATACCACCTAGTTCTTTTATTAACATGAATTTATTCACGTACCGCTTTTACCAGAGGCGGACACCATACCAATAGATCAATAGATGATTGGTTTATAACAAATTACTAAAATTAGTATAAAAAAGTATCTTAGAAAGGCTGGGGCACCTTCAACATTCTTCAATCGGCTTCATAGCCGATGCGGCTACATCGCCCCCTGTTTAGGCTAGCATTCTCAGCTAGCAACTTCGGCAAGCCCTTGCCGATTATGTTTCCTCTCACAACTTTCTCTTTCTCTCTAAAAAAATCTTATGCTAGTTTAGGCTAGGCGTTTTCGGTGTTTAAGCTAATTTGGTGTTGAAATGATATGGCGCCATTAGCTTGGTGCAACATTAGGCTTGAAACCTAAGTTGCCCTTCCCTCCCTTATTATTTTATCGACTTTAAACTTTTTTTAAAAAGTGTGCAAGTTAGCATTTCTAGGCGCAAAATAGCATGAAAGCTTTTAAATGATTTTCCTGCAAAAGAGGAAAGCTGAAATTGGATCCAATGATAGATTTTTAATTTGGTTTAATATTTCTATTACTGAAAGCATCTAGGAAATGATTCTATTAAGTAATGAATTACCAAATATAGTACTTAGATCAACAATCATATGCATTTGCACATGCGCAGTGTAGCTATTCGATATTATTGTTGACTAAAATGAGCTGACGGTGGGGTGGGTAACCTTTGATGTGTTAATGCACCAAGTGGTACCCACAGGTCAACTCTTACGTATCAATTACGGAATTACATATTGCCCATGGCGTATTGAAGATATTGGCATGTCTCAAAGATTTTGTATTTTTATTTTTTATTGTTTTGTTGTTTAAATCATTTGGCACTTTCGACTTGTGCATTATGCAGGAAAAGTTGGATCTTCGCCGTGTCCTTTACCTTGGGAGGTGAGGCTCAAGATAGCCAAAGGCACAGCTCGCGGGCTAATGTACATACATGACAAAAAACAAGTACATGGGAACCTCAAGCCGAGTAACATCCTATTAGGCTCCGATATGGAGCCTAAGATTGGAGATTTTGGGCTTGAAAGACTAGTGGTGGGTGAATATAGTTGTAAAGTTGGAAGTTCATCTCGAAATTTCGGTAGCAAAAGGTCAACTGCATCCCGTGATAGCTTCCAGGATGTCACACTCGGGTCAAACCCTAGCCCGAGTCCTAGTGCAATGGGGTGCATATCGCCATATTACGCCCCTGAATCCCTTAGAAGCATAAAGCCCAATGCAAAATGGGACGTGTTTTCATATGGTGTGGTGTTGCTAGAACTTTTGACAGGAAAGGTGATCGTCTCAGACGAGTTTGGGCCCACTAGCATGACGTGGAGTTCCACGTTGACGGATGAAGAGAAAACCAAGGTGTTACGAATGGCTGACGTGTCAATTCGCGGTGACATGGAAGGGAAAGAGGAGGCCCTATTTGCAATGTTGAAATTAGGTTATAATTGTATATCTTCGGTTCCTCAAAAAAGACCACACATGAAAGAGGTCCTTCACACACTCGACAAGTTCCCTTGTGCTTCATCTTCGTGGTCACATATAAATTATTAGGTGGAAATTAATAAATGGAATTTTTCAAGGGAGACGTGTATTTATGATGAAAATGAAAGGTAGGTGATGTTATGTTTCTTTTAATATAGTGTTGATTGCAATTTGTTTAGAAGTAGGGTTCTTCTGTCTCTGATTTGTTATTTTTTTAACATTATATTTCACCTAATTTTCTCATTTGGCAACTACTATTTTTTTCTTAACAATATCCATCTAATTATTTATTTATGAGAGTGGAATGAAACAACGGGTCAATATTATATATAAAGTAAGGTTCTTGTCCACAGGAGTCCATTAAATATTAAAAGAAACATATACCAATTTCAAGTTAAAATATATAAGAAATGTAAATTGGTTTATCAGTTTATGCGTAGCGGTATTTATTTTAAAGGTTGCAATTTTATTGATTCCAGTTAGCAAGAAACTAAAAAACAGAACAATTACAATGTCATTAGTGTGTTTTTGAGTCAAGCACTCAAGCAACCTACTTTATATCAACTTTGTGGTTCCTATCTACAAATTACAAATAGAATGATTTACGATAAAAATCAACATCATATATTATTATTATTATTATTATTATTATTATTATTATTATTATTATTATTATTATTATTATTATTATTATTATTATTATTATTATATAACCGTGAAGTAGAATTTACAAACAAAAAGAAGCTTAGAATTGCATTCTTTAATCCAATAACACAATTAAAATGTAACATGAAATTCAAAATAAATTCCAACATTGAATTCACTATCCAAATATCATCTCCCCTCTCACTATCATTTGTGTGGCATTTAAAATAACAAGGACAAAGTTCATTAATTTGCAACCTAACTCCTATCTTGTTCTTTAAATATAAACTAAGTTTGAGGATTCTATTATTCAAACTCAAAAGTTATTTTGATTTTCCTTTTTCAAACTTATCCTGATATTTTAACTTTCATACGAGCACAAATTGCCTACTCGTATAAAAAAAATAATTTTTATACGTTATTCTTGATCTAAATTTGTGAATGTCTTTGTTTTTATGATGTGTCGTATAAGACATGGACGTGTTTGTACAAGTGGCATGCCACATAACCCTCTTATTTCACGTCATGTCAGAGATTGTCATCCCTACATAAAAAAAATAAAAAATAAAAAGTTTGTCAACCTAATTTGTTTACCAACTTTAATTTGATGTCTCAACTGATCGTTAATGGCTACCTGCACTCCTGCAGCTCTATCTTTCCCTCTAAAACAACCTAAGAATTACATTATAACTTGAAATGCGAAGGCCAAAATGGACCAAGTAGCAAAATACAAAAGTACTTCATGGGCTATAGATTGAAATAAAAAAACAAGCCTATCTGTTTATTGGATATGTATGTCCACCCAAAGGCCCAAACCTAATAATGTAAAAATAACACAATCGAAATTATCCACAATAATCCAAGTATTTCAGGACTAGAATTTTTTTATGACATTATGTCATTTTCTTTTATGTGGTTTTTTACTCGTATAAAAAGTTGTAAATTGTGTTGGACTTAGGAGATGTTTGGTAGCCTCTTTGTCAAAAACATGATATCAAATATTGAAAGAACTTTTATTAAACAAGAATCCCAACCCTAATGTTTGTACCCAAGAACAATCAACAAACTGATTACAAAATACTGAAATCTCTACAACAACTCACACTTATCAACTATTCTAGATTGTGAAACGAAATGACTCAAACACTGATCAGATTCGAGATGAATCTGATCTGTTACAAACCCTAGAATATGAAAAGTGAACGAGAGAGAAAAAAGACTGATGAAAAATGAAATGAGATCCAAAGCTCCACAATGAAAGAGGTGAAGAGCTTTTATAGCTGGTTGATCAACGTGCAAAGAAACACAGATCTAACGGCTCATATTGTTTTGTGTTTCTTTGATGAATGGCTATGATCAAGTCTAGATATTGTACACGGATTGCTGACGTGGACAGTCTTTAAAATATCTGATACGAACTGGAGGCCCAGCAAGTCTTCGTAACTTCATTCCTAAGCCCATATCCCATATGCAAGTCCAGCAGCCCAATCTACAATCATAATCCAGATCCATTCCTTGAAGCCCACGATCATCTTAACCTGAAATGGACTTATGCAAAATATTAAAGTGTTATGTATTAATAATAAAAACTAAAACATATGAATTTTGATATTCAGGATTGAACCCATGTAATATTTCAACACCCCTCCTCAATCTGAATATCCAAATGGGTCAAAATAATTTAACCAAACTTCTCAAGTTCCCTCAGTATGCCCAAATGGGTCAAACATACCAAGCAAACTACAAAATTTATCATGTTGTGCAACACCAAGACTTTTAGTCATTATATCAGCCACTTGATTCTCTGAACATACTTTGATTGTTTGAATACTTCCCTTAGAGATTAAATCTCTTAAGAAAAATAAATCAATCTCAAAATGCTTTGTTTTATCAAAAAACACCGGATTTGCAGCTATTGACATAGCTGCACTATTGTCACAAAACAAAGGGACAGGCAATACAACTTGAACCTGTAACTCACTTAACACATTGACAATCCATAACACTTCGCATGCAGTTGAACACATAGCCCTATATTCAGCTTCAGCTGATGACCTAGCAATTGTAGACTGCTTCTTGCTTTTCCAAGAAATCAAGTTTTTTCCAAGAAAGATGCAGAAGCCAGTCACAGATTTTCTAGTGTTAGTACACTTGGCCCAATCAGAATCAGAATAAGCTGATAGGCCAAATGATGTGTCCTTTTTGAAACAAATTCCTTTTCCAGGAGCCCTTTTCAAATACCTTAACAATCTTAGTGCAATTTTCATATGTCCCTTAGTAGGTTTATGCATGTACTGACTTAAATAATGTACAGCATATGATATGTCTGGCCTAGTGTGTGCCAAATATATCAACTTACCTACTAATTGTTGATAACCAGTAATATTGGTTAACACATTTGATTGTTCAGCACAAATAAGAGTTAAAGTATAATTAGGTTCCATAGGATTGTTAACTGGTTTGCATGCAAGCATACCATACTCAGTTAACAAATCTAGGCAATATTTCCTTTGGGATAAACAGAGAGTGTTACCATTAGTTAACACTTCTATACCCAAAAAAAATTTTAACTCACCTAGATCCTTTATAAGGAATTTTTCCTTTAGACACAACTTTATGTTACTTATTTCACTAACACAATTACCAGTCAAAACTATATCATCTACATACACAAGCAGAACAACAGTCACATTGTCAAAATGTTTAACAAACAAAGAATAATCACACTTGCTTTGTATAAAACCTAAGTCACATAAGACACCAACAAGCTTCTCATTCCACATTCTAGGAGCTTGTTTAAGCCCATATAGTGACTTATTCAGTTTACACACCTTAGTTTCATTCTCAGAATAATATCCATCAGGAAGAGACATAAACACATCTTCATGTAAGTCTCCATATAAGAAAGCATTATTCACATCAAGCTGAAACAACTTCCAGCCATTCTGAATAGCAATAGACATGACACACTTGACTGTAACAAACTTTACAACTGGTGAAAAAGTTTCATCAAAGTCTATGCCTTGCTTTTGGCTATATGCTTTAGCCACAAGCCTGGCTTTGAATCTATCTATTTCACCATTGGACTTATACTTTATCTTATAAATCCATTTACAGCCAACTAGACTCCTACCTTTAGGTAAGTCTACAAGAGTCCATGTGTTATTCCTATTCAGAGCTTCTATTTCCTCATTCATAGCCTTAATCCAGTTAGGATCCTTAGAGGCTTCAACAAAATTCCTAGGTTCTATACTCTTATTTAACATACTAGCAAAAACCCTATTGTCACAAGATAAGTTGGCATAATTGACAACCTTTTCAACACCAAACTTAACCTTTCCTTCAATAACAAAATCATCTAGCCTTTTAGGAAGAACAGAACTCCTAGTACTCTTCCTTATGGTTTGAGTGCTTTGGTCATTGCCCTCAGACCCACTAATCTTATCACTAGGTGTCACATGCTCAGCCCTACCATCAATGCTATCACCAGCTGAATCCTGAGAATCAGAAGATTCAATCAGATCCTGGTTTCTAGCATGAGGCTGCTGAGACCCATGTGTCTCTACCTCTATCTTACCTGACCCCCTTCCCTCATCATCGGGCTCTTCATGCTGAATGGATGTTTCATTTTCAAACCAATCAAAAAAGTTTAATGAATCTATTTCTTTTATTGTATTATCATTAAATTTTTCAAAAACTAGTTTATCTTTAAAAGGAAAAATAGTCTCATAAAACTTAACATCTCTTGAAAAAGAAATAATCCTAGTTTCTAAACTATAAACCTTATAACCCTTTTTCTCATTTGAATAGCCAATAAAAACACATTTTTCAGCCTTTTCACCCATTTTATCAGACTCATTTAAGATGGTTGCAAAACAAAGACATCCAAACAGTTTTAAATGACCAAGGAAGGGTTTGAAACCATAAATGAGTTCATAGGGTGTTCTTCCATTCAGCACAGACGAAGGTGTCCTATTAATAAGATATGAAGCAGTCAAGACACATTCACTCCAAAACCTAACAGGTAAGTTACTTTGAAACAACAAAGACCTAGTGATATTTAACAAATGTCTATGTTTCCTTTCAACAACCCCATTCTGCTGTGGGGTATATGCACAAGTAGTCTGATGACTAATCCCTAAAGATTTACAGAAACTATACATTTGATTATTTACAAATTCTGTACCATTGTCACTACGAAAACACTTAACAGTTTTAGAAAACTGATTTTTAAGAATATTAACAAAATCTTGTATATGTTCAAAAACTTCAGTTTTGGTTTTCATTAGACAAACCCACACTGCTCTAGAATAGTCATCAACTATTGTAAGAAAATATTTAAACCCCTCCTTACTAGCAATCCTATAAGGCCCTCAAGATGAATGAGATCACCAAGACTGGAGGTCTTATGATCACTTAAGGGAAAGGGTTCCCTATGTTGTTTAGCCTTGTGACACACATCACAAGGCAAGTTTTCCTTCTTGGAAAACTTAATATCTAAGACATCTTCTAATTTTTGTAAAACAATATCAGAAGGATGTCCTAATCTACCATGCCACAATTCATACTCCCTATTGGAGATACCTACCTTATTACTAACAAAAGCACCACCACAAAAGTACAGTCCCTCTAGCTGATTACCAGTCACCAGGACTTTCTTTTGTTAACAAATCCTGAATGTAGCAATTATTTTCATCAAAACCAACATACAAATGGTTATCTTTAACCAATTTATGCACAGAAATAAGGTTCACACAGTAATCAGGTACAACAAAAACATCATGAAGAGTTACTTTGTCACTTAATTTTAATGAACCTATTTTAGTAACAAGAGCATTTGTGCCATTAGGATGTTTAACTTGAATGTTTAGATCAGACACATCAATGTAATATGTCAAATCATGTTCACTTGTAACCATATGTTGGTTAGCCCCTGAATCTATTATCCAACCCACCTTAATTTTATTTCCCCCAACATTAAAACAAAAGATAGGCTTAGCATACACATTTGCACAAAAAGGAGAAAATAAACTACCTGAAACATTATGACTCTGAGGAGGATCAACTGTTTTTTCTGAAATTAGACTCAAAAGTTTAGATAGCTGATCACTGGTCAAAGTAGTAATGGGTATATCAGTTTTATCAGCACAAACATTATTAACAACAACCTTTTTACCCTGTACCCCTCTAGGTTTGGCCCAAGGTGGATACCCAATTATTTCAAAACATTTTTCAATTGAGTGTCCAACTTTGTTGCAGTGTGTACATTTAAGATTAGGATTATAATTCTTTGTTACTCTTTTAGAAAGATCAACAGGTTGATTAGTTTTAGACATAAACCCCATTGTTTGACCTTTTTTAACACCAATGCTAGAATTTCTATGGGATTCTTCCCTAGAAACTATAGCAAAGGCTTCTTTAACACTAGGCAGAGTATCTTTAATCAATAGACTAGTCCTAACACTTTGATACACACCATCCAAACCCATTAAGAACTGCATTAGTTTTATCATACTACTAAAGTTATTAAACTCCCTAGCAGCATCACATGTACAAGCAGGCAGTTGTAGAATTTGATCTAACTGTTTCCACATAATGTTCAGCTTATGATAGTATTCAGACACAGGCATACCATTTTGATTAAATGAATTAATTTTCTGATATAAATCAAATACAACAGACCCGTCTACTTTATCATATGTCTCTTTTAATTCAATCCAAACATCACTAGCAAGTCTAGAAAACACATGCCCCATATATAATTCTTCACTGATTGAATTTAGAATCCAAGTTAAAACGATTGAATTACATCTATCCCACTGTCTAGCTAAAATGGGATCAGTTTCAGATTTAACACATGTTTTATCAATAAAACCCCATTTGTTTTTGACTTGAAGAGCTAATGTTAAACTATTTGCCCAAACCGAATAGTTTTCAGATCCTCTTAGTTTAATAGATGTAATAGTAAGATTACTTGAATCTGAAGCATGTAAATATAATGGGTTACTAATGTCTAATTTACTTATTAAAGTTTCATTAGGACCAGCACCCTCATTACCCACATCTAATAGATTGGGACCATTCGGCCCCAAATCCTGAGGTGGCTCATCATCAGCCATGATAACAATCACAACACAACAACTAACACGCAATCAGACACACAGAAACAAAACACACACAGAATCAGAAAACAATTATAAACACGTAGGACTCAACCAATCAACTTTCAAGACACAAAAACAAATGACACACAGGCGAAGCCTCGCTGGTGATCCAGATAGCCGGATCCTCAAGGGTTCCGACCCAGGTCCTCACGAGGGAGCCACTAACCTAAACCGACCTTAAAGCTAAATAGGAACTCAGTCCTGAACAATCGACTCCTTAGATCAACTCTAATAACAAAAACAGTAAAGTAAATGGAAAGATCTCACCAAATCAAGCCCAAGTTAGGGTTCTCCGTACTCACACCCAAATAACCTTCACTTAGGGTTATTTAGATGTGAGGCAATTGAAGCTATAAGAAAAAAAACTCCAATCCTGCAACAGCAACAGCCTCAGATCCAACAGATCTATATGTGTCCAAACGATCCAATACTGATCGATCTTGAACCCAACAATACCAGCGGAAGAAATACCCAGAATATCAACACCAATCAAGAAAATCTCTTGATCTTCGAGTATCAGGACTCTATCTAACCTAGAAGCTCTGATACCATGTCAAAAACATGATATCAAATATTGAAAGAACTTTTATTAAACAAGAATCCCAACCCTAATGTTTGTACCCAAGAACAATCAACAAACTGATTACAAAATACTGAAATCTCTACAACAACTCACACTTATCAACTATTCTAGATTGTGAAACGAAATGACTCAAACACTGATCAGATTCGAGATGAATCTGATCTGTTACAAACCCTAGAATATGAAAAGTGAACGAGAGAGAAAAAAGACTGATGAAAAATGAAATGAGATCCAAAGCTCCACAATGAAAGAGGTGAAGAGCTTTTATAGCTGGTTGATCAACGTGCAAAGAAACACAGATCTAACGGCTCATATTGTTTTGTGTTTCTTTGATGAATGGCTATGATCAAGTCTAGATATTGTACACGGATTGCTGACGTGGACAGTCTTTAAAATATCTGATACGAACTGGAGGCCCAGCAAGTCTTCGTAACTTCATTCCTAAGCCCATATCCCATATGCAAGTCCAGCAGCCCAATCTACAATCATAATCCAGATCCATTCCTTGAAGCCCACGATCATCTTAACCTGAAATGGACTTATGCAAAATATTAAAGTGTTATGTATTAATAATAAAAACTAAAACATATGAATTTTGATATTCAGGATTGAACCCATGTAATATTTCAACACTCTTAATGATCATTCAGAGGCTATCTTTTAACAGTCCATAATCTCTGAATAGTTATGAGGTAACCTTAAGTCTGGATGGTTTAGAAGCAATCATTAGGATGTTATCTCTTAACCACTCATACTTAAGATTACATTTTAAACATTAAGAGATTATGAACCATTCAGGTGTAGCATTTTAATAACCATTCAGAGGCTACAAAACAGCTCGTTACCGGGTTAAAAACCCACCGCTTGTTACGTAATCACTTCTTTTTTCCTTAGCGGTGTTTAACCGGGTAGTTTTTATAAAGTTGAATTTTCCAAAAATAAAAAATCCAAGTATTCTGGTTTCGTCTTCGACAAAAATTCCTTATAAATAATTTTAAACTATTTTTAATTTCTGTTTTTGTTTTGACTTAACAGCCAAATTCATCTCTAAGATTTTGCCCGATTTGCCTGTTCCATACAATCCTTTTATTGTTTTTGTAACTTGTTGTCAGTTCCATCCAATTAACAATCTCCGTTTGTTTATTCGTTTAATAAGAGGGGCAATTTTGTCTTCTTATCTGAAATACAACATAATAAAGTTTAGTATAAGCTGTAATGCTTATATCAAATAAAAATGTTATTTAAAACACACATACAAATATTTTGGTGGCCCTAGGCCCTTGCCTAGTTAGCTAAGCCTATAAGGCCAGCTCTAAAGGGTGGGAGGGGTAGTTGTACGCTCGCTTCCACCCATGGTTGCATTGTAATATCTATGAATGCTTTATCAAAGCTTTTTCTGCTCTCTTGATTTCCAACTTCCTTTTTATTCAAACAATAGCATCATGCTTTAGCCAAAGCTACTTCTTGAACGCTTGTCCATACTTCATTCAACTTTAGAGCAGCCATAATCTATATACTACTATATAGTGAGTTCTGGACGGGCAAGAAAGTCATTTTATAATCACCTAGATGGGCAAAATTGTAATTTTATTATATTATCAAGACAGTTTTAATGCAACTATTAAATAACTTTGTAGTAATTAGAAACAATAATTAATGCAATTTTAAAGACAATTTTTGCCAATGACCCCTAGCTTAGTTGGGGAGAGGTGGGAGGGTTTACTCCTTAGGGAGGTTCCCGCCCAAAGGAGGTGCACGGTTCGAATTCTAAGGCGAGCAAAAATACACCCCTTGGCCTTGAAAGGGCTTCTGCCCTCAGGAACAATGCGGAGGGGATCGAAACGGGGTACCAAGGTGATGTCCTTTACCGATAAAAAAAAAAAAAACTTATGCCTTTTATTTTAATTTAATTTAATTTTATTATAACTTGTATAAATACATCTCCCTTGTGGTTAAAATAGTAACTTGATAACAAAACAAGTTTTTAACCTGTATGTACAACCACTTAAAGCATCCCATGAGTAAGACGCATTTCTTGGATTCTTTCAATACACCAATTTTGATCACCCGCATCTTTGTCTTTTCAATTTCCCTCACTCTCAAGATCAATTGAATGGGATTCAAAGCAAAATTCAAAGTGGGGCGAATCTTAATCGATCGTGAATTGAAGGAGTAAGTACCCTCACAATAAATACATGAATTTAATCGGCCCATTCGTTTTAATCGTTCGTTGTTCTTATTTTTTCGAGACTTGCACACTTCGATTTGATCGTCGTTCTTCCTATTCCTCTTCCAAACTTACGAACTTCAATTCAATCGTTATTCATGTGTAATCATTCAGAAAGTATTGAAGGAGGTAGGGCCGGCCCTGAAAATTCAGGTGCCCGGGCCGAGCCGGGAAATATGTGCCCCTTAGTCTTAGGTCTTTTAAGCAATGTTTTCATAACCGAAGCGGACGTTGAACCGGTGTCCTTACCGGTTCCCTAGTCGGACCGGTCGAACAGAATATAGAACTAAAAGTGTCGTAATAATTATAAAAATTAATATGTTTAGCTAATTGGCTAATAAAAAAACCACAATTTCTTAAAATTCCATAATAATCTGAAGGACAATTATTTTTGTCTAGACTTCAAAAGTTTTTTAATAAAATAAATTTGACTTGAATCATGTGCATAAGCGTGAGACAATTACTGTTTTGTAGTACTACTATATATTAAAATTTACTGCAAAGGCTGCACAATTACTCTACCACAATACAAATCTCAAGTAACACACTTCAACGTTTTTTTTTTTAATTTTATCGTATCCTTCAAATATAGTTTTTCATGTATGACTCATCTTCTTCCTTATCTACTCTTCACCTTGTTACGTTTATAACCAGTGATGTTTAAGATGAGATTTTTTTTTTTTTTTTTTTGTTGAAAACAGAAAGAAAATACTTGAAGAAAAAATACAATCTACACTCGTCGCCGCTCAAAGTGCCCCTTTAGAAATTGGGCCCGGGCCGGGAGTCCTCCCCGCACCCCCTCAGGGCCGGCCCTGGAAGGAGGCCATGGGAGGATCGAATGGTACACAACAAGCTTGATTCAAGTTACAGGTTACTTAATTCCCTTGTTTTTTAATCAGGTTTTTATTTTAAGTTATTGTTAGGATTTTCACCTCGATCAATGTACTCTGTACTGTATGTCGAAATATTGCTTTATTGCTTATATTCAGTAGACATTGGTTGGTGGCTAAACATATACAATGTGTGAATAGGTGGCTGCATCATCAAAAAAAAAAGAAGGTATTACATGCTGTCTATCTGCTCGTATTATGAACTATATGGAGTTTGAAAAACGAAACAATTTTCAAAGGCAGAAACGTCTCCATATACAAGGCGGTTGAAGAGATAAAGGTAACGACATATGAATGGATATTGATCTGACCAAGAATCACAAGCCCAACTTGGGAGGAATTGTGACATTTTGATTTAGTTTAGCCATACTTTATGTATTGTAATTTGCCTCAAACTTTGTTTCATATGTGTGTTTCATTATAGCAACTTGCCATGTTGAACCGGATGTTTTGATGGAATAAAGTTGTCGTTGCCATTCCAAAAAGATATTTTATTGAATTTCTAATGCTTATTGTGCAACTTCTTAATTTTCTTACTATTGCACTTTTGTTTTCCCTTTTTTTATTTTTATTTTTTTGTCTTGGGCATGAGCCTTTTTTCCGTCTTGTGCTTAGGAAACATAGATCCCTTATAGTCTTATGACTATTATCATAACACTAGAGGGTAGAGTTAAGTGATGTCAATCAGCCGATGTATGCTTAAGTTAGATGAGGAAAGATGGCATATAGTTAAAAAAACATACATTTTAATGTTATTGTTGCTTATGCGTATTATTAACATGATCATATGTGTGCTTTAATAGTTCTTTGGAAGTCATGAATTCAGAAATAAAGTTTTTGTCAAGAGGAGTCTAAAAACGAGAAACAATGAGTTCAACTACAAATTATATCATGTCTAGAAACGACCTACAACATCTACAAATTATGTTACAACCACTATTCTTATGCCATGTATAATCGTTATAACATATGTTACACCCTAAAACAACATATTATGCATTTTAAATCTGACAACCAAATCAAAACACCTGCAAACCTAGCTAACCCCGTCGTAACACGCGGGTTACTGTTAGTATATTTAAATGGGGTTTGTATAATGCGGGAAAAGTGATAGTTTTTAAGAAAAATTGAAAATCTTGTATGACACTGAGATAACAAATTGTAAGGTTTGTGGAACACCCACATTATGAAAGGAAAAATAAAATAAAATAAAATAAAAAGTAAACTAACTGACTTGATATTGTTTTCGTTTCCTGGGCTAACAGTGGGCCTTCTATTAACATGGGCTTTTTTTACCACTTCAAACGGCGAGTAATGATTTAAATTTCTTATTGGGTTGCTTTTAGTCGGCATAGGCCATAGGGTGGAGTGATGGACTCGACTTGATTAATTTTTTTTAACAGTCAATAAATCAATCCCGGTCACTTTCGAATTACCCACTAAATAAAGAAGTACTCCGAAAGTAACCCGGGTCCACCAGTAATTTCACACCAGTTCTCGGGGAAAACCTGCCGCCCGAAGGCCTACTGCGGTAAAACCCGACCCACCAGCGACATTTTGGTGCCGTTAGGACTCGAACTTCCCACCCCCCATAATGAAAGTAAGAAGAGTGCCACTCCACCACAAGGGAATTAGCTCGACTCAATTAAATAGGTCGGCCTGTCAAAATCATACTCCCTCCGTCTCAATTTAAATGTCATTCTTTCCTTTTTAGTTTGTCCCAAATTAAACGTCCCTTTCCAAAAATAGAAATGCAATTTCCAGTTTTGTCCATAAAAGATAAAACACAATCACCACTTTTGAGGATATTATTGTCATTTTACAACATACAAACAAAAGATTTCTTAAAATGTGTGTTTTTAAACCCATGACATTTAAATTAGGACGAAGGGAGTGGTTTTATTTGTTTAAGAAAGAGTTTTGAAATGTTTTTAACTACACTTTTGACTTAGCTTTGCCTTTGGTTAATGTCCTTAGGGGGCCTCTATTGCCGTTACTAAATAACTTTTTTCTTATATTATTCATTTAGAAAGTATGTTTTAGTGGATGAAAAAAATAATCAAAAATAAAATTTCTCTCTTCACTTTTTATTAGTATTATGTAATGTTTTAGTTATTAATAGAGATTGTTTTTTTAATTTACGTTTATTTTTTTATTTTTATTTAAAATTGTTAAACATAAACCAATATTTATATAATCTTTGGTGTTGCTCTTACTGACTATTGGTGTGCTGTCACGTGGCTCAATCTTTGTTTTCTTATTATTTAAAGTTAATTACGTGGTTAGTCCCTGTGATTTCTTTAGAGTTTCAAGTTTAGGTACTAATAGTTTAAAGTAACAAGTTAGGGTATTAAGGTTTGTTTTTGTAATAATGTTGGGTACTAATACTAACTATCGTTAAATTTTCTGTTAACTTTAGTTAAAATGATTAAAATGTCTTTTTATAAACTAGAGGGGCCATTATGTAATAAACTTCATTTACAAAACTCTTAGTACCCAAACATGAAAGTTTAAAGAAACCACATGGACTAATCATGTAATTAACTCATTATTTTATTAAATGTATTTATTTTTAAGATTTATAATTAAATAAGGAATATTTAATTAAAACATGGTTTTATTAAATATATTTATCCCATTATTTATAAAAATAAACACACTTCTAACATAGATAATACGTTCTAAATGTTATTAATTTACTTATGGATTTTAATGAAATTCAAAAATGATTTTCACCTTGTAGGTTCAAACCTACCAAGCCTACCAGTTCTTGAAGAAGAAAAAAATTCTTTCTTTTTTTTTTATTTATAAAAATTCAACTCTGTTTGTTTCTATCTTTTTTAATTTTCTTGAATTGGGTTTGCATCTTTTTGCCAAGGAGGCATTCTTCTCCTTGAGTGTGCTATGTGTCATGCCATGTGGCAAATTAAAAAATAAAAAATAAATAATAATATAAAACCTAATCTACTAAAATTAAATTGAGTTATTTTAGGAAAAAAATTTAAAAACAAATTAAAATTTTTCTCTCTTATGTTTCCTCCCATAATTTTTAAACATTAATATCTTTTATATACGAGATTTTTTAAAGAAAAAAATTACACCAAATTAACGAGCGTTTTATTATCTTTTCAACGAGTACCATAGTGCTATATAAAAAACAGAGAAAAAATGACTATTTTTGTAGGGTTTCGTTCATACAGGAAAAAAACACAAAGTGTTCAGGTTTTTCATTAATCATGTTTTTTCTTTTAATCCAGATTCTTATCTACGATGTTGAAATTCAGCCCAATCGCCATGCTATCATTCGAATTTACTCTTCTAAAGATGCATAGGTATACTTCATCAAGAGAAGCTAGGAGAAAGAATCGTGCAACAATGCAACACATGGTGTCACCTTATAGCAAGGTTATTTTTTTATTTATTTAATTACAAGAATAATAATTATAACTATTAGTATCAGTATTATTAGAATTGTTATATTTTTCAACCCCGAGACACTCCCGGGATAAAAGCTACTATATTTAATAAAACAATGTTTTAATTAAATATTCCTTATTTAATTATAATCTGAAAAATAAATACATTTAATAAAATAATGAGTTAATTACATGGTTAGTCCATGTGGTTTCTCTAAAGTTTCATGTTTGGGTACTAAGGGTTTTGTAAATGAAGTTTAATTGCTTTTGTCTTGTAACCGTGATGACATTGAGCATCAATGATGGTGTTATAAACTTGAATATTTATCACCAAACCCATTGACGCCGTTTAATTCATAAGTCTATCGACAATACTAAAAGTTATTTCCAAAATTGGTTTCATAGTTTTCTTTGTCATTTAAAGATTAAAATACGTGTGTGTAGACCAAACTTATAATCTAGAAAAAAAATCATGTATGCTATGTAGAAAGTCTTACAATTTTTCTCTACCAACTTATTATTAATTTTAACTAAAGATTAACAATGATGAAATAAAGCAAAAGTGTTGCTGATATATTAACATGATGAATAGGCCTGTAAACGAACCGAACTAACACGAACACAGGCGTGTTCGTGTTTGTTCATTTAACTTTAACCGAACACGAAAACGAACACATAATCGAACACGTTTTTGTGTTCTTGTTCGTTCATTAAGAAATTTGTTGTGTTCGTGTTCGTTTGTGTTCGTTCATTTAAAACCTAAACGAACAGTTCATGAACATAAACGAACACAAATGAACATAAACGAACATTAATGAACACAAACAAAAACAAGTTTAATAATGATTCATCACAATTCAACCAAGTCTAATACATCACAATGCAACCAAAACAAAATCTAAATTAGTAGGGTTGTGGAGTGTGGAGAAGAAGGGAGGTAGGGCTGTGAAGTGTGGAGAACAGATCATATGTTTAGAAATTAGAATGTTAGGGTTAGGATTAAATTTTAGAACATATCAAATATATTGTATATAATATAATATGAATTAAGGTTACTTAACCAATAGGAAATAAATAATAAAAATAAAGTAAAGTTTAATTAAACGAACATAAACGAACAGAAATAAACGAACATAAACGAACGTTGATGAACATAAATGAACGAACAAAACGTGTGTTCATGTTCGTTCGTTTAATTAAACGAACCAAAAATTGTGTTCATGTTCGTTCATTTATCTAAATAAACGAACTTCCCGCCGAACAGTTCACGAACAGTTCATGAACGTTCGGTTCGTTTACAGGCCTAATGATGAAATTCTATTTAATTTAATGGAGGGTCTCATTATTTATTTTAGACATTCAATTACAATGGGGATTTCACTAATAACTGATGGTGATGAAGAGAGGAGCAGGGCAAGTTGGGATTGTATAATAGGTATCAAAGATGGTGGTACACAAGGGTAAATTTGGAAGAAATGAAGTAAAAGCTTGAGGATTAAACTTGAGACTCTTGGGATGCCATCTTAAATTTGCCAATTTGAACATATTTAGCCATCACTCCTCCTTTATGATGTAGTAGAGATAAGACTACCTTTTAATGCGCGTGTTGGAAGTTTGCCCTTCAAAATCCTTAAAGCCCTATGGATTGTATAAGTTTGTCCATAGAGGCCTTTAGGAACCAAGCCCTTCTACAAGGGCATTGGTTTTTCTTGGTTGTTGCACATGGGTGGGCCTAAAGTAAAAAGAAAAATTGTTTTGGTTAAATATTGTGAGTAATGGTTAGATGATGTGAAAATTAAAATCGGTAAGGATATTTTTAGAGTTTGAGATGAAATATATGAAAGTTTTTAGTGATTTATAAGGATATGATGTGACGAATGACGTGACAGCTCAGGGCGTTTAAGGACGCACATAGCGTCGGAGATAGTCTAATTAAGCAAACAAAGAGCAATCATCTTTAAAATAACATTTAATATATTATAATCTAGGCACAGGCTTTTACATTTTTTTTGAACGGCAAATTTTTATTACACGTTTATTCTATATTTCTACATCATCTTGAATTTGCAAAGATTTGAATCTACAACCTCACATTTGTAAGGGAGGACACCATACCACTAGATCAAGAGATCATGGGTTACAGACTTTTACATGCTATAATCAAAACTCATTATATTGCCAGACCGTTTTTCTTATTCTCGTAATCTTCCCTAAATTCGTTTTTACCATTCCATTGCCTCGTGAAACCTTCAACCTAGGTAACATTCAACAAACATAAAATTCTTGATCATTGGGAATATTACGTTATGGCACATCATCTGATTATGAAGGGAAAAAGTTATTAACCTGCGCATTGCACACATTTTCTAGTTCGACAACATTCCCTTTTCGAGCATGCGCTTTCACGCAAGTCTTGAATAACTGATACTCGTTGTAACTTGAATTCTGCAATAAAAACAAAAGGTTGCGTATCACGTTTGATTATATAGATATTGTAAGATGATAAAACTGATTGGTTATTAATTCAATAGATGATTACAATATATAGAGATTATATGAAACCCTAAATAGCTAATCGAGCCCATGGGCTTCACACTAATAATATAGGTTCCAATACTCCCCCGCAGTCGGAGGGGTAGAGCATCGAACACTTAGACTGGAAAACAATAAGAACAAAAAAAAAACATAAAGGACATAACAATAAAAATAAAAGACTTGTCTTGATCTCGGTTCTTGACTTGTTGGTCCAAAATTCTGCAATCTTCTTGACTTTGCCAAAAAAAAATTTATTAGTACTCTTCAATACTTGACTTTAGTTTTGTCCACGACTTCCCCCTGTTTGGTTTTGTTTATTTAGTTCCCATAATGATAAACACGATCCGCTAGATCCCACTCCCAATAAAGTGGCAGTTCCATGTTAGTCGGCCATGACAATAGAAAGATAAGAAAAAAGGATGGTGGAAAGAAAAAGATAGAAGCAATAAGGAAAGAAAAAGATATAAGAAGCAAATAGACACCCATCAACCCTAGTTGTGTGGCGGTGTGTCAACATTGAGAGATGGCGAAGGCCGGTGACCGTTGTCAGGCAGCAGTTTTGAGAAGAAGTGAGATGCTTAGATCAAAGAAAGACGTCTGACTAAACCGTGGTTTAATTTGCTGAGACTAGTGGTAGTGGACTGTGATCCGACTAGAGAATAACAATAGGAAAAGAAATAGAATGGACTAGAGGAAAAACAAAAGAAATCAACTAAAGATTGGGATCGAACTCAAATAAGGGAAAGGAAAAAAAATATCATCATCGGAATTAAAGATTGTTCCAAATCATACTTATAATCTATTTCATTATGTCACCTTGCAAAAAGATTTAAGGATGATGATGAATAATGAATCAATCCCAATCCACATGCATTCACACTCATGATGAATAAAATAATAAATCCAAACCAAAGATGAAACAAGAATGAATAATGTAGCCATAAGAGTATAGGTCTTTGGATATTGTGAATGTAATTCAAGCAAGGGGCAGCGGAACAAAAGAAAACGGAGGTAGGACAGAATATGGACAAAAGGTTCAAAATATGGAACCGATATCAAGCTTTATTCCACGGAAACTAGAAAAGAAAAAAAAGGAATAAAACAGAAAACCGAAGGTGGGACAGGGCGGCGGCGGCGCACGCCGCCCTGCTTAGGGTTTGAAGTCGGTGGTGACGGCTAGGGTTTGTATTTTTATTTTTTGTGGTCACACAGTGGAGACGGTAGAGAGCCTAGGCTGGCTCTGATACCATGTAAGATGATAAAACTGATTGGTTATTAATTCAATAGATGATTACAATATATAGAGATTATATGAAACCCTAAATAGCTAATCGAGCCCATGGGCTTCACACTAATAATATAGGTTCCAATAGATATATCCATGTTTTCCAAAATGAGAGGGAATTATTATTATTTAATACCAACTGTTTCTTGTTCTCTCGAAGCGGGTTAACATCTTTATAAGCATCGAGACACTTTGAATTAACACTTTCAAGCTTCTTATCTAAGTAACTGATGTTCTTTTTGACATATTTTAAATCGGCTCTGAGTCGGCTAACTCTAGCACTACGCCCGATTTGTAACCTCTTTATGTGTTGAATGTTGTCTAACCGAATCTGACAAAAGCAATTTAATATTACATAAAAGTAGACAAAAAAAATGATCACTAAAAAGAAAGCATGAAAGTTGTTACGTTTATTTCATGTTAATAGCCGACATATTACATAATGGCCCCTCTAGTTTATAAAAAGGCATTTTAATCACTTTAACTAAAGTTAACAGAAAATTTAACGATAGTTAGTATTAGTACCCAACATTGTTACAAAAACAAACCTTAATACCCTAACTTGTTACTTTGAACTATTAATACCTAAACTTGAAACTCTAGAGAAACCACAGGGACTAACCACGTAATTAACTCTATTATTTATGTTTTGTTTTGAAGCTTTATTTTTATATTTATACATATCCATCCGGGTTACTAAATAAAGAGCCTTGGTGGCTTGTCGGTAGGCGTGCTGGTTTGTATGGTTAACGTCTCGGGTTCAAATCCCTACTCCGGCTTTTAAGTTGTTATTTTTTCTTTTTAAATTTATTATTTACATATATATATATATATATATAGGGTAGGGAACATACGAGAACCAACTTTAGGGAGAGAACCAAGGAACCAGTGTGAACAGGTGGCACTTTTGTAAATATGATAAAAACACAAAATAAAAAAGTGAAACACAAACCATATATCAGATTTATCATCTTCTTCCCCCTTTTATCATCCAAACCCTAGATATCTTCATCTCCACTATCAATCAAACCCTAGATCCACAAATTAACAAACCGCCACCGTCCACTGCCCACTGCCGTCGTCCACATTCCACGGTCAGTTAATGATTGATTGATTATATGGTAAAATTCTCCGTTTCAATCCATATAACCATCAACTAGACCCTTTGAATTTCATATATTCATGTCCAAATCTAGAAACTATCATTAATTACCGATTTCCGTGAAGTATTATTCTCTCCTCAATATTCAACCTGCAGCTGATAAGAACAAATCAATTTACGGTATGACCTTTTATCTTTAATAATTATTCTTTACATCCTATTATTTATTTTATCAATTTGTTGATTATTAAAAACTTATTTAATTTGAGTTATTGATTTTCCATTTCGTCGTTAAGGTTTGTATTTGATTTTAATTCTGTTGATTCTGTGGTTAGGGGTTGTTGTTCCTGACCTTGAGATGAGGGTTTTTTCATTATTATCTATTAGGGCTCTTATTTGATTAGAGATTGTAAATATTATACATTAATTGATACATTTGCTTCATGTGTTGAACCATTGAAGGTTGTATAGCAGATTATATATATCTAAACTTATGAAATTGTAAATTATGTTGAACCTTTTTTTGTTATATGCATTAAGATTGAAATTTTGGTTTTCATGTGTGTTTTTTATATTTATGTAGTTAAACAATGGGAAAAAAATTGAAGAAGGTAACTTTTGTATTGGAATCGAGGGAGATAGGATCAAAAAAGCTGCGAGATGCGATTGAGGATGATGACATAATCGTTGATCAGGAAGTTAAAAAAAGTCGTTATTTATTTAAGTAATTTAGATATATATGCACATGTGCATATATGTATATTTTTCATATTAACTAATAAATGTTAATTGTTAGTTGTTTACACACGAAGAATGTGATAAATTTGAGAAGTAATGATAAAATTAATGTTAATGCACATTTGCATTATGGTTTAATTCTTGTTATCATTAAGGTATTTCGCTCTAAGGCACATGTGCATATGTTATGGTGGTTTATAGGAAGCTGATAATGTAATGGATGTTTATCAAGAAGTTGAATCAGGTTGTTATTAGTTATTAAGTACATTTATATAGAAATGCACATGTGCATATGTGTAGTTTTATCTTGTGAAATATTAAATGTTGGATGTTTACTCACACAACATATCATATGTGCAAATTTGAAATTAAAAAGAAAGGCTCAAACGAGATCAAACAAACGGAAACATATTGAAGCGGTGAATAATGATGGTATGTTGTTTTGCATAATATTTAATATATATATATAGTTGAGTATGCACATGTGCATAATTATGGATGAACATGATATAATGTGTTTTTGACAAATGTGTGTGCAGATGCAATTACAAGAAAGAAAAAAAACATCAAAAAGTGTTAAAACGGTGGCAGTGAAGACAAATCAAAAGAATGTTATGAAAAAAGCAAATTGGCGCCCGATACGAACACGCGTTACACCACGTTAACTTGGTTGGGTATAAGGAAATTGTCAAACAAACAAAGAAATTTGTATAACATTTTGTGTAATGTATGTTTGGTTTAACATTTTGTTACGTTGGTGAACGTGAGGTTGTGAGATAATTAGAATTTTGTATGTAGATGGTTAACAAAGTTGGTTTGTAATATGGATATTTTTTTTGTTATCGTTTGTTTTATTGAGTTAATACGTTTTGTAGAGACTACATATAGTTGTATGATAAAGACAAATTGGTATAAAAAATTTTATTTGAAGAATGATGCATGCATATATGTATGTCTGAAAGTTAAACCACTAAAAAAATCTAACAATATTAGTGAAATGCACATGTGCATGCTGTACACGTTTCTTATTTTATAGGTCTTATATAGAGGTGTTTCAAGTTTATTCATGTTTGTTGTCATACACGTGTTTTATTTTCAATTTATGTTATAATATGCATGACTAAACACTTGACGAGTTCGAGTGTATTTTATATCACACTTTACGTCCATTTAATGACCATTGAATAGAATTTGTGACCCCTTATATATCTGCATCGCGTCCATTTTATAATCATTTAAGTATGGTAATTGACAATTCATTCAAAAGTGTGATTTAATAGTGATATGCACATGTGCATATGGTGTATTTATGTATATATAACAGCAAAATGCACATGTGCATCAGGATGACGTCATACGACGTCACAAGCCATTTTTTTTATTTTTTTTCGAATTAATAATGCAAAATAATCATTTTGATGTTTTTACTTTTTTTTATTTTTTTATTTATTTAGGTTATATAATTTTTTTTATTTTTTTTTATTTTTTTATGGAGGGGGTTTTGTAGACACCTTTATATTTACAAAAATGTCACATGTTCACACTGGTTCTTTGGTTCTCTCCCTAAATGGTGGTTCTCAAATGATCCAAATCCTATATATATATATATATTCATCTGGGTTTTTGAATAAAGGACCTTGGTAGATTGGTGGCAAGTGCGCCACTTTGTATGTCTAAGGTCTCAAGTTTAAATCTCGACTTTGGCTTTTTTTACTTTTGGTTGTGTTTCTTTTTTCTTTTTCAATTTTCTTATACTTTAAAATTGTTTTTTGACAAATCTTGATTTCACTAAACAATACAAAAACTCTTAACTCTAAGATAAAGTTGAGAGTTACAATACATTTTGGCGTAAAGTTATTTTGGAAACGAGTCTGATTAATTGTAATATATACGTTATCATGTATCGTAAGGCGACGACGCAACATGCAACGGGTAAAAAAACTAGTTTATACTTAAAGAAATAAAATGATCTGACAATGAAAATTGCAACGGAAATTGTAACCATGCACCTTAAATGTGAAGATCAAGTCAAAACTTAGTGGAAACTCATGTAACATTGAAATTGAAGCAGACACTAGAATCCTAATTAGTAGTCTTAGAGCATTTGCATTAGGTTTTCTATTTAGTATCTTTCACCAAATTATAGCAAAATATATATATATATATATATATATATATATATAGAGAGAGAGAGAGATATGTACATTTTTGTTACATTTGTACTGTAACACCCCAACCGATGGCGGAAACATCGAGGTGTCACGTAGTGACGATTGTTCAATAGCTCATGGACTAAAGTGCAAATTTGAATACATTGATTAAATAATTTATTACATTGAAATGAAATACAATGATTCTAACTGCCAACTAAATTGAAATACAATGAATCAAAATCTAAATATAAATCCGAAAGCTTAAAGAATGCATCTCAAAACAACCTGAAACATGTACAAAATATTTTGGTCAATACAAAAATTGTATTGGTGAGCATACCCTGTTTAAATAAATATAGTAGAAAAGTGTTTTGCAATTCATGTGTCGTATACTGTTTGCAATTATGTAATAAGTGGTATCCGGGTCAAATCAACCCTAAGAGAAGAAAGCAGATATATATAGTATGCGCTAGTAGTAATGTAATACATAGCAATGACGAGGACTCTCAACAGAGTCACAAGGGTATAAACCATAGTACTATTCATTGAAATGCCAGGCCGCCCAGCGGTTAATGATTTGACAGGTCATAGATACACAAAATAACACAAGCAAACACACATAAGAATTGCTATTTTAGTAAAAGGAAATATAAACTTGATAGTAAGTACATGAGTCACCCCGAAATGTAAAATAGTAAAAAGGGGAAAGATATACTCACAGTTTGCGAAAGCGATCAAAATCCACTTAAGCGGTCGTGAGCTAAGTAATGGGAATTCCGAGGAATTCAACCTATAATGTGTAAGAATACTAATAAGGAAGTGTCTAAAAAGTCTAAGGTAACTAGGGTCTAAGGCATTACGGTTGCTAAGTCGATTTGGGGAATTAGAGTTTTTATGATAAGTCGCGTTAATGTAAAAGTTGTATATCTCAAATAATATATGAAAGGTTGTAAATGTGGTTTAAATAACATAATTATTATCTATTGATTATTTAGATAAAAATATGTTTGAATAATTAAGACAAAATAATTTTAGTTAATTACCTTAACTAATTATTGTCAATAAACACAATAGTCATAAATATTTAATTAAATAATTATGAGTTACACCATGATTCAACCAATAGTAGTTAAGATTTTCAAACATAGTAATATTTCTATTTTATAAGAAAAATATTTATAAAATAGACGTTTAAATTGTATAAATAAATAAATGCTTTATTATGTCTAATTAAACGTAAATAAGACTAATAATACCATACATGATCCAAAAATACTAATTTTATAGAAAATGTATGATTTCTGATGTAAACAAACTAGAATAATTTTCCCATAATTTATATAAACTTAATTATTTTTAAAAAAACTGATTTAATAAGATTAAATCATGTTTAAATGATTAAAAATAGAGAAATAAAAAAAAAGTTTTCTAAACCAATAATTTTTAATTAAGTTCATGATGATTAGAAATAATTACCCAAAAAGTTTGAGATTAAAATCATTAAAAATGAATTTTTTAATGAATTAAATATGATTAAAACAAATTAAATCAATAAAAATATAAAAATAAAACATTTTCCAAAAAAATAAAAGTGTGGAAATTTTCTTTATGGTGTCAAGAAACTACTCCTAAATTTTCATAATTTTTAGATAAAGAATGGATTTATTATGAATATATCAAAGTCTATATTATATATATATATATATATATATATATTAAGAAAATAAGAAAAATGAAAAGTAAAAAGGAAATAGTCAAAAAAATACAAATTTGCGTCCAAGGGGACTCGAACCTATACCTTTTCTGCACAATGTAACATGCATAACCTCTAGCCCAAAGTTAATTTTGTTGATTATATTGAAAACGAATTGTATTTAAATATTATACACTATTCACCTTCTTCCCCATTTTCAAACTTAGAACCCTAGCCCTAACCAAAAATCTAATCATCCTGATACGATATGATAACTAATCAGATTTATGGGGCTTTTGAAAACCAAAGTATGGATATAAAAATGGCACAAGAAAAACAAACTTACAATGCGAAATCGAGTGGGTTTGGAGTTTTTTTTTTCTTTTCAGTCGTGACTTTAGAAAACACCAAATCAGAATTTTTAAGTGTAGAAATAACATAAATTTGTGAAGGTTATGACTGAAATCCCATTCTGAACATGATTAGAGGATAATATATAACGTTTGCTCCAAATTGAAACCGTTTAGACATGTTAATCAGCGGTTTCAAGTTAAGCTTTTATGAGTAAATTAAATCTTGTTAATCTATATAATAAATGAAAACACTAGGGTTGATTCCTAGATTTTGAGAGGGTCTTCAAGGATCCAAATCCTAAATGGGGCTCCATGAAAAAGTATTATATAAACCTCTTTTTTTTTTTTTTTTGTCAACATCCATTTGTATGTTACAACATCTTCCTCCTTCCTATCCTAATAATTCCTTTCTCATTCCTCTCTCATTGTTCTTTTTGCAAGGTATGTTGTTCATCAATCTTACATCAATCTCGAAATGTTTTTGATAATTTTTCTGCATTTTAATTAGATTGATACATAATGCTTGCAATCATCTTACATAAAAGATAAACACAATCGTATAGCTATCAACCTTCTACAAAATATGTAATTATCAACACGTTTTCTTATTAAAATAACTATCTAATCTGTTTTCGATTATGTTTCTGATTTGTATGAGATCCATACATAGCGGTTTACTAACATATTAAACCAAACAGAAATACAATCGTTTTATTTCGGATTTATTTGTAATGATCGGAATCTTTTTTTTATTAACACCATTTGATAATCTGTTTAGGATCAAGTCTCTGCTTTGGATGAAATCGACACACAAGTAATTCTGATCAGGTTTAATCATTGATGATATGATTGTGGTTTTAATAACAGATTGCAATTGAAATCAGTTTCGAGTATGTGTGAATATAAAAAAAGATTATAAAAAAAACAAAATACAGGATTTCATAAAAAAAAGATAATTGAAATCAGTTTCGAGTATTAGTGACTTTATGGATACTTTAACAAAAGTTTGTTTTGCAGACGAAGAACAGGATTTCATTAGGACAAATAACTTCATTATGGCTTATCACAAGGGTGAAAAATTCTTCAAGGTTATTCATGACCCTTCCGCACGAGTTTTGGTATGACGTTTCTAATTTTTTTTAAGTAAAAAAAGCTTATTCGTTATTATAATGATGTTTTTTACGTGTTTGTCCAGACATTGCCGAAATCCATGAACAGGTTTTTGTTATCTAAAAACTTACGAAACAACAACATTAAAGTTTCGACATACCATGGTCAATCTTGGTTTGTTTTGTTAGAATTTATAGATGATGAATTCTGCTTAACAAATGGATGGTCAAAAGTTGTACTTGTGGTCTCCTATGGTGCATGTAGGTGTTCATTATCAAGTCCCTAGGTTTGTGTTTTTGCATTTTGAGCATCTACGTTTTCATTCATCTTAGATTACGAAAATTGCTTTACCTCTTATATATTTTTGTATTGTTGATTGTTTTGTTAAGGTTTACTGTCATTGGATGAGATGTCTTGCATGAATCAGAAGGTATTTCTATTGGGGACTACTGCCTCTTCAAATGGTGTTCGGACAAACGTAGGCTTTTTGTTACCAAGATTGACACACAAGAAGTTATTGATTTGTCACAAATAAATTAATCCGTGTTCAATGTATTTTGTCATTCATTCCATTAAACACATTTTCAATACACTCGTCAGTTTAATGTGACTTCTTTATTTATTGTGATTTCCTTTTATACTTATTTTAAATAAATTTTACTGCTTATTAAATAGAATTTGACCTTTGACTATGCTATAAATTTTCAAACTTCGTATTAATTGGAATTTAAATGTGTAATTATGCATGTTGACTAAGATTTAATTATGGTCAACATGTCTAAATGAGTACGAAAATGTGTGAGTCAATAATCATTAAAATCATTACTATATTCCATTATTATATACAATAACATTTAGATTTTTACCGAATATTTGGTATGTTGTAATTGTAAGAATGTGTATACGTTAATCAGTGGTGGCAAGACGCGATTATTTAGGAATACATAATGTATATGAATTTACTCACAACATTCATAAGGAATTGATACATGTTAAGGCGAAATTTATGGTTTCCTTCTAAAATAACAAATTGACTTTGAATACGAATTTACGGGTCCAATTTTCAAGCATGTTAAGGCGAAATTGATGGTCTCCTTCTACTCCATTGTTGAATGTATAAGGAAAGTAATATGTTTACTGATCTTGACTTTGAATACGAATTTACAAAATTGTAAATATACATTAAGATAAATAGTTATATTCCTTGATGAGCTACCGTTGACTTTGAATTCATAATGTATACGAATTTACTCACATTATTCATAAGGTATTTATACATGTTCAGACGAATTTTTTGGTATCCTGATTCAATAACATATTCACTTTCAATACGAATTTACTCATAAAAATCATAATGTTATTGTCAAGATCTTTGCTGCTATACACTATAGTTATCATGTATGTCAAGCATTCAAACAATAACACACTAACCTTTTGCAGTTTCGAATCTGTAGCATAATGATATATGTAAAGCATATAATAACATATAAAGAAAATTTAGTTAAATAACATTGAATAGATCAAAAAAAATCACAACTAGGTATAATGCTTGACATGCGGCATTTATGGTTTCAATGCTTGACTTTGACTAAATTCAATCAATACATAATGTTATAACAATAATAACAATGCTAATTCGGATGCTAATTACCCTCCACTCTTTCATCCATTTCTTATTATTGAATTGAGTGAATATCTATATAATGCTTGACATAACATATAAAGAACATTTAGTTAAATAACATTGAATAGATCAAAAAAAATCACAACTAACTATAATGCTTGACATGCGGCAGTTATGGTTTGAATGCTTGACTTTGACTAAATTCAATCAATACATAATGTTATAACAATAATAACAATGCTAATTCGGATGCTAATTACCCTCCACTCTTTCATCCATTTGTTATTATTGAATTGTTTGAATACCTATATGAATACCTATATAATGCTTGACATACGCCAGTTAATCAAGGAATACTTGACGTTGACTAAATTCAATCAATACATAATGTTATAACAATAATAACAATGCTAATTCGAATGCCATCTCTTTTTCTTGCCATTTGGCCAGCGAAAACTATACAATAAAAAAATCTTTCAAATTATGTCTATATAGAAGAAATTGGTAAGGTAATCATATACTTTTGAGGTTATTGTGTTATTACCGTAAGCCAAGATAAATGAATTTGTGTACTCAAAAAGACCATAATCCAAATCATTGTTATTGAGTTGTCCAGTTGTTTGATAGTATCTGCATCAAAACAAAACTCGGAATTATAAATTGAATCATTAAAACACAAGCCCACTAACTTCTCTGTATGCTATGTATCTATTTCTAAAACATGTTGCTAACTTGCAGCTCAAAAAGCAACATATGTGCCATGAAAAGTATTTCCAAATCTCAAAATTTAAATCTACAAATTAGAAAAACAGAGATTATACTCAAGACAACATAGATTTCAATTAGACATTTAGGTATTTAGAATAATGCAGAATTAGTTATTTTCAATACTTATAAAACAGCAACCAAAGTCTGTATTTGTGCAAAATGATTCGGATTTGTCGCTAACAAAGTTATAAAATCCAACACGATTTTAAACATAAACACAGCATCGAAGTTTCTGTTATTTAATGGAAATAATAACAATCGAACGGTTTAATAATTACCTAACAGAGTCGTTGTCGTCCGATCCTTCATGCTCGTGTCATTATTTCTGTTCCTCTCTCAGTCTCTGTCATGTTTACAATTTGGTGCGGCTGGTTTTCTCAATATAACTAACCCTAGATCTGAAAAGAAAATAAGAAGCAACTTTGTTATCTGTTTTTCAGGTGGATCCATAATTAGCATTCGTGTATGTTAATACAAACCATAAGTCCATCAACATTCAGCCCAATTCCATATGCAATAACTGAAAAAATCCAGGCCCTATAAAACTTACGGCCCAAACCCCTAACACATATTATAAACATACAAAATCCTAACAAACCAATAGTTTCTTAATGTTTAAATAAAAGTTGTTAAAAGGCCATTTGCACACAACGTATATCTTCCGTTAGTAACATTTTTTTTAGTTTAACATCCATCATTTAAACGGATGACTGTAAGAGCCCGTCGGTTGATTATATTAAAATTTAAAAAAAAAAAACCCAAATCACAAATTGAAAGCACATTGCTTTTATAAACCAGGGGGAGTAGAAAGTTTCCTTATTTTTCAATAATTTTTAGTATATTTTTCTTTAATTTTCAGGTATATACTTATTGTATTCAAGAAAAACATATATTTTACAATGTCCGATCCTCCAAAGTATGATTTTTGTTTACCGAAATCTAAAGTTGGTGACCTGAGGCGTAAATCTAACGGTAATGATTAATCTTTGTTTTTTTCTTTTACATTTGGTTACATTGTTAGCTTTTTTTTTATTTTTTTACACTAACAAATATTATAAACATGTTTGGAGATATCAATACCGCAACACCGTTATCCGACATATCAAATGGTACGTAATTTATTATGTTTCATCTTATACCTTTAATTCTTAATTTTTGATTAAGAAATAATAGTTTTTATTGTAATTTATTGTTTAGTGAGTCTTAATATCTCTGAAAGACGTAAACGGATGAATGCATATTTGGATAGTATAAGTTCAAATGTCGGCTGTTCACTTTCTAATGTTGAAAACATAGAAACCTCTACAAACTCTTTCACACCGCCATTAGTAACAATACAAGGTAAATGTTTTTTCTACATTTCAAATATGTGTTATGCTTACTACTTTCCATTGTCTTTTTTTTTGTTAACTTATTTGTCTTTATTTTATAGATAACACGCAGAGAACGCCTTTGTCAGGCATCTCTAATGAACGTTGTGAATCTACAAAGAGAAAAAAATCTAATTTTGCTTCGACACAAACAAATAATCCTTTAGGAATCGAAGGTAAAATTTCTTTTATACATTGCCCAAATATCTTATTTCTTACTGATTTCCATTGTTGTTTTTTTACTTATTTCTTTTTATTTTATAGTTAACACGCAGAGAACACCTTTGTCAGACATCTCTAATGGTATTATTTATTTTATTTTTATGTCATCATTTGTTAGCGTATCTATTTATGTTAGTATATTATAGAATTGTGTTGTCCCGTTTTGTGTTTGTCTTCTTTTTCAAAGCATTCCATTTATTTATTTAATTTTTACGCAGTTTGTCACGAATCGCAACATAGCAATCTATCTGAGTTTTATAAACAAAGGCGTACAGAAAGAAAGCGTATCTTGGATTCTAAGCGGACTAACAAAGGAAAACTAAATATAACACCTAACACTCAAACACACCCAGTTGACATTGTTGGTATGTTTAGTTTAGTCATGTTTACAAAGTATATTATAATAAATCAACATTTATCAAACTTATATTATTTTAATTTGTTAGGATCTTCAGGTGTAAGTTGGCCGCTTTCTAACGTATGCAACACGCGGTCAACATCGAATTTAAAACGAAAACGCCCCAGTATTACTCCCATACCGATGGCTGACTTGGAAGAATGCTTAGAAAACCCGCATGGAGTAACGACAAACAATGTAATACAAGGCATATCTCCAGGTAGTCTTTTTTCGCTAATAACTACTAATAAAAAATATTTTTAATATTAATTCAACATTAGTTTAGAAATATGGTACATTTAATAAATTTGAATATCTTTTTTTAGCTTACTTGGACCATGGTGATCAGAATGTTACTTGTGAAGATTGTAATGCTAGACTGTGGAGATGTGAATCTACTAGAGGGCTTAATAGAAGTAATACTAAAAAAAATTTCTCTCTGTGTTGTGGTTATGGAAAAGTTATGCTTCCTCCTTTTAAGGAGGCCCCACACAGTTATAAAGAGTATTTTAATGGAGTTGATTCTAAAAGCAAATTCTTTTTAAAGAACATAAGACGATTCAACTCTATGTTTGCATTTACGTCCATGGGTGGAAAAATTGATAGGTCTATAAATCATGGTAATGCTCCATTCATCTATCGTATAAGTGGTGAGAACTACCATGCTTTGGGAAATCTTTTACCATCACGTGGACAAAATCCAGTATTCTCTCAGCTATACATATATGATACCGAAAATGAAGTTTCGAATAGAATCAATGTCGTTGGGTATGTTATTTTTTTATTGTCTTTTGTAGAAAACTTTAAGGATTTTTAAGTACTTTCAATTCTAATATATTCATTTTATTTATAGTGATGCAGATGAGGAATACTCATCAGAAAAGGCGCTTGAATTTCAAATTGTAAAGGAATTGAAAAAAATGTTGGATGCCAAAAACTCCTTGGTGAAATCTTATAGAATGGCGAGAGATTGTTTTCAGAAGAATCCTGATGCACAAGTCAAGCTTCGATTAAACAGAATGAGGAAAGAAGATGGTAGAACTACAACCTACCCACGGTTTCTGAAGTTGCTGGATTGATAATTGGTGACCTTAATGAAGAAACAGATAAACGTGATATTATTGTGCAGACAATTGATGGAAAGCTAAAAAGAGTTAGTGAGTTACATCCTTCGTATCTTGCTCTTCAGTATCCATTGTTGCTTCCTTATGGTGACGATGGATATAGAATTGACATCCTTCATAAATATGTTCCCTTACCAAATGAAAGCTCGTCTTCAAGTTCAAAAAACAAAAAAGATGACCGTCAAAAAAATGTTTCCTTACCAGATGGGGGCTCATCTTCAAACACAAAAAACAAAAAACGTGAAAGTGTAACAATGAAGGAGTTTTTTGCTTATAGACTTCAAGATAGGAGTAATGAATACTCGCTAATTCTTAATGCACGAAGGCTTTTGCAGCAATTTATAGTTGATTCGTATACAATGATTGAGATGGAAAGACTAAATTACATTAGGGGTAAGCAAACCGTTCCTAGGAGTGAGAAGTATAATGTCCTAAGCAAACAAAGAGAAGAAGGACAAACAGAAACATCAACCATGGGTCAACGAGTTATTATTCCATCTTCCTTCACAGGTGGCGCTAGATATATGATGCAAAATTATCTAGACGCAATGGCAATATGTAAGTGGTACGGATACCCTGACTATTTTATTACAATCACTTGTAATCCTAAATGGCCAGAGATGAGAAGATATCTTCAAGATACCACTCTTAGACCCGAAGATAGGCCAGACATTTTATGCAGGTTGTTTAAGATTAAACTTGATTCCATCATTAAAGACCTGAAAGATAAACATTTATTTGGGACTGTTGAAGCTGGTGCGAACACATGAAGTTAATTTTTATTACAACAATATTTATTTTTTTTATAACATTTCTAACTTATTTTCTTTTGGTTGGTCTCAATACTTTGCAGCTGTATATACCATTGAGTTTCAAAAACGTGGATTACCACACGCACACATTTGTTTGTTTATGGCTGCTGGTTATAAGCTTCCTACAGTTGACCATATTGACAAGTTCATTTCAGCAGAGATACCGAATAAAGATGCAGAACCAGAATTGTATGAACTTGTACGTGAATTTATGATTCACGGTCCTTGTGGTCCTTTGAACATGAGTTGTCCGTGTATGGTCAATGACAAATGTTCAAAAAACTTCCCAAAAAATTCCAGAATGAGACTTCTATTGATACTGAAGGTTATGCAGTGTATAGACGCAGAGATAATGGTTCGTTTGTAGAAAAGTCTGGTGAGCAATTAGATAACAGATATGTTGTTCCATATAACAAGACACTTCTTAAAAGATACCAGGCTCATATCAACGTTGAATGGTGTAACCAAGCTGGATCCATTAAGTATTTATTTAAATACATTAACAAGGGTCCAGATAGAGTTACTCTTAATTTTGTGGAAAGCAAGAAAGTACCCGGTGAAGACAAAGTTGTTGATGAACTCAAAGGATTTTATGATTGTCGTTATATTTCTGCGTGTGAGGCTTCATGGAGTATATTCTCATATGATATTCATTACAGGTCACCTCCTGTAATGAGACTACCTTTTCATCTACCTGGTGAACAAAGAATTGTTTTCGATCCTACGCAGGACATTGACGACGTTCTCAATAAACCCTCTTGTGCTTCCTCTATGTTTTTGGGTTGGATGGAACGCAACAAAATTGATGCCAATGCAAGGCAACTAACTTACATCCAATTCCCTTCACAATATGTTTGGAAAGCACAAGAACGAAAATGGGAGGTTAGGCAAAGAATAAAGTCAATTGGTCGAATTCATTCAGTTCCTGCTTCTGTTGGCGAAGCTTATTTTTTTAGAATGCTTTTGAATAAGGTTAAAGGACCAACATCATTTCAAGATATTCTTAAAGTTGATGGGAAAGTACAATCATCTTTTAGGGATGCATGCTACGCAATGGGACTCCTGGATGATGATACAGAATATGTTGAAGCAATAAAGGAAGCGGCTTTTGCAGGTTCTGACCCTTATCTAAGAAACTTATTTGCAACTCTTTTAGCGTCCAACAGTTTGTCAAGACCTGACATTGTGTGGGAGGAAACATGGAATTATTTGTCTGATGACATTTTACGCAAGAGAAGAATAGATTCAAACTGTCCAGGTTTTTAACTTTTTTTAATATATTATTACTTTAAAATAGATTTTCTAGAATTTTTTGGACATATACTAAATTGTAATGATTCATAATTATTATGAATGTAAATTATACTATTTTTAATGGTTCCACATATTCAATTATTCATTTTATATGTTAATTTTATTCTATATATTCCATTCTAACACATTTTTTCCCCAGATTTGATCCTTTCAGACGACGAACTTAAGAATTTAGCTTTGCTTGATATTGAGAAGTTCTTATTGCGTAATAGTTGCAGTCTACGACATTTCGTAGGTATGCCATATCCTGAGAATGAGTTTCTATCATTATTAGACAATCGTCTTATTTGTGAGGAGTTGGGCTATGACTCAAACAGTTTGGTTGAAGAATTTGATTCTCAGTTCTCTTCTTTGACAGATGAACAAAAAAATATTTATAATTGTGTAATTAAATCTGTTGAGGAAAAGAAAGGAGGGTTTTTTTTTTTGGTTTATGGTTACGGTGGTACGGGTAAAACATTCCTATGGAAGACTCTATCTTCATCCATAAGATGTAAAAGAAAGATTGTTTTGAATGTTGCTTCGAGTGGTATCGCTTCTTTGCTATTGGCCGGTGGTAGGACAGCACATTCCAGATTTCGTATTCCTATAAACCTAACTGAAGATTCTATGTGTTACATACCACCTAATAGTGATGTTGCACAGCTGGTTAAACAAACTGACTTGATTATATGGGATGAAGCACCCATGACTCATAAACATGCTTTTGAAGCACTAGATCGAAGTTTAAAAGATGTATTTGGTGTACATGCTGATGAGTCGTCTGATTTGTTATTTTGTGGAAAGGTTGTTGTGTTTGGTGGTGACTTTAGGCAAATTCTACCAGTTGTACCAAATGGAACTAGGCATGACATTGTTAATGCCTCTTTAAGTTCATCATACATTTGGCATAAATGCACTGTTTTAGAGTTAACAAAAAATATGAGGTTGCTTTCTGGAAGCTGCAGTTCTGATATTGAGGAAACTAAAAAGTTTGCATCTTGGCTTCTGGACATAAGAGAAGAAAAGGTTGATACAATAAGCGATGATCAGAATGCTATTTTGATTCCAGATGACTTACTTATTTCTCAATCTTCGGATCCTGTTTCTGATTTGATAGCCTTTGTTTATCCGTCACTTTTGGATAACATCCACATTCCGACTTATTTTCAAGATCGAGCTATATTGGCACCGAAGAATGAAGTTGTTCATGAAATTAATGATATATTACTTTCAATGTTTCCCGGTGACGAAGTTGAGTATCTAAGTTCGGATAGTGTTTGCCAGTCTGAAGATGTTAACAAACAGGTTGATGAAAGATTAGTTTCTCCTGATGTCCTGAATGGTCTTAAGTTTTCTGGAATACCAAACCATCGTTTGGTTTTGAAAGTTGGCGTTCCCGTAATGTTACTCAGAAACATTGATCAGAAAAGCGGTTTGTGCAATGGGACAAGGTTACAAGTTGTTAAAATGAGAAAACGTGTCATTGAAGCGAAAATCATATCAGGAAGTAACATTGGAATGCGAACTTTTATTCCAAGAATTACTTTATCCCCCTCGGATAAGAAAATTCCTTTTAAATTTAACAGAAGGCAATTTCCACTTGCTGTTTCTTTTGCAATGACAATAAACAAAAGTCAAGGACAATCCTTATCCAGAGTTGGGTTGTATTTGAAGGATCCAGTTTTTTCACACGGGCAGTTGTATGTTGCGCTTTCAAGAGTCAGAAGTCGAGATGGACTGAAGATAGTTATAGTAGATGAAAATGGTGAATTGACGAACAAAACATCAAACGTTGTGTACAAAGAAGTCTTTCAGGATTTATGAATAATGTGAGTAATTTTGATGCAATTTTTTACTTATCTTTATTGACGTTATGTATATACAACTTCAATAATAAAGCATTATTTTAAACTTTTTTTTTTTGTGCTTTGAACAGTGCGTTGCCATTTGTCAATAAAACAAGTTATGTACTAATTACAATTACATTAAAAATAAAAATATGATAAAAAGTCATTTACAAAAACACAATGTATTCATACCTTTTGTTATTTTTTGTTAAAGTTTATACTTTGGTTGAGTACTGATCATAATAGGTAATTGGTTTTCATTACTAACGTTACTTATAGCTTACAAAAAATATCCACTTTGACATGAAAACCATAGTTATATATTAGTTTTAATTTTAATACCCATTTCATATCAACGCAACATTGAAACTTGACGTTTATATAAGAAAAAAATTATCAGGCTAACCATTATTCTTAACACTTTACGTTGTAGCCACTAAACTTGAATAATACAACTCTTAGTTTAATATATTTTTTTATTTACTATGGTTTGCACCGTGGGTCCCCACGGGTCTCAAACCTAGTAACATACAAATCAATGACGAAACAGCCCGAAAATGATTAGAGGTTTAATTAATACCTTGATACTAATTAATGACGCAACATCTATTCCGAAATATGTTTCAACCTACTCATTTCATTAAAACTTATACCCGAACCGTAATAAACATAAATGATAAAATTTTAGTTCGCTAAAAAAATAAATTTTGAAAACGACGAAACTTACAGGGACTATAATGGAAATATTTGAAGGGCTAATGTTGTAGATTTGACGTAAAACGAGGGTGACGGTTGTCACAGTCTCCCCTACTTTAGAAAATTTCGTCTCGAAATTTCTTTCAAGTGGAGGCTACTATGAAACCGAAGGCGTTGTAAAAGCCAACTAGATTTTTAAAAAGAAATTCCATTATTTATGATTCGACAAAATTTAAAATAGTTGTCTAATACCTAAAGTAAAAGTTTCAGAATTTTTGACGTTTGACCCGAGGTTAGGAAGTTGAGAGTTTAAATAAGAAAAGTTTTGAGAATGTGTAACTGGTGAGGGCAGAGGTTCTAATGAAACAGTCTTCCCTACTTCAGAAAGGTTTCTGACCGAACTTTATTAAGGACATGCAACAGGATTTCGACTATCAGAGAGTGTAAGAGTATACAAAGTTTAAGGTTTTCTATAGAGGTGGTCAACAAGGAAGGCTCCAACAAAACTAACTGAAACTTATGTAAAATGTTCTTATCGAAAATGATGGACGTTGGTCAACGATCTAATGAAGAGGTAATTATAAAGTAATGGGTAGGTTCTTGGTTAGACTCCCAGTCCGTTCCCGCAGTATCGTTTATGCTTATATATAGGGTGTACCGCAACTGACCCACCACACTCCCGATACTTTGGATTCGTACTGATTGTCTACCAACAGCCTGATTAGAATTACACACCACCCCCATGTACCTGTAAGCCCATGATTGCGTTCCGGACCGTAATCATCGATTTACCTTACACTAGGGTGTTATGCTTTTCCATAACCCTAACATGAAATAAACGTGTGTAACCACTATGTAATAGCCACTGTAATAAAATGATGTTCAATCAAGACATGGTTAGAGGTTCTTCCCTTCCGGGTTTTCCCTTTAACCGTAATGTGAATAACATGTAAGTATAAGACATGGTTAGAGGTTCTCCCCTTTCGGGTTCACTCTTAACCGGTAGTTTCTGTTCACATCGTGGACTCTAAACACTCATATTGATAGACCCTGAGGTTTACACCGTTCCCCTCGGATTGAAGAAATACTCTAATCCGAGTCGTACGTGGGCAACGGCTTAGATCTCATACGAGTTATCAACTATTCATAGTTATTTCTAACAGGGTTTTGCTCATAACAGGAAAAAAATATGCATACCAAATATGCGTTCAAGTAAGTATATAAGTATAGCATAGAATTCCGACTGAAAGAATAGTATAATATAATTCGAGTAAATCGCACAATTGCACAAAATGAAAGTAAACGAGTTGTATTAATGCAAATAGTCAATGTGAAAACAGTCACAAATAACGTGTTAGAAATAACTATGAATAAAAATGATGCAAGAATAAAATAATGAAATTTACGGCAATTGAATGTGCACGGAACGGGTGTATAGCCTACTGGTATGTGATTTAAAATCTAGTAATTTTACATATATGCGTTATACTATAAAAGACTTTTAGCAACATCCGGATAAGAGGGTATGTCCCTTGTTTAAACCAAAAGTTTTGCAACTGAAAAAGTATAATTGTAAAAGGTAAATTTTCGCAGTTTACTCGACTTTGTGATATTGTTGAAAGAATAGTAGTGATGCATGAGAATAAATTTTTAGAAATCGAAGTGTGTTTTAGATTCAAAACAGGTTCATTTGAAAAATCTTCGTAAATACACATTTTCATGTGTTTACGAGAAGTCGAGTTTGAAAAATGTTATAAGGCTTATTATTAGTTGCAAATTTCTCTCGAAAATATATATTGGTTATGTCATATGAAAACGAAGGGTTACATTCATCCTTTAAAATATGCAGTACAAGTTTGTAAAATGCAAAATGAAACCATTTCATGAAGTATGTGTAAATCGAATGTGTTTTAAAATGACGTGAATGAATAGTTTACCAATATTTAAGAAAATTCATAATTAACGAAATGTAGAAATAGATCCTTGAGATGTGGATTTCACTCCTAACTCAAAGATGTATGTCAAAATTGAAAACGATTGTGGAATGAAACCAATCACTAAGTTAAGGATATCACTCCCAGCTTAGTGGTTAAGTTTCTTTTTGAAGGAAATACTCTTTGAGGTGTGGATGTCACTCCTATCTCAAAGACATATTCCTAAGATTAATAACATATAGAGGAGTGAAACTAACCACCAAGGTATGGATGTCACTCCTAACTTGGCGCTATCGTTTCGTTTGTGAAATACGAGCGTATTCTTTTCTAAGCAAAATACTGAAAGAATAACGAGAAAATATCATAGCAAAAATACCTAGAAAGAAAATATAAGAATAAAGAGGAATATACACGAGAGGACTCGTGAATGTAATCTTAGTTATAGACTAGGCTAAGAGGCATTCTAATAACCTAATTCCCTATAACCATGGCTCTGATACCAATCTGTAACACCCCAACCGATGGCGGAAACATCGAGGTGTCACGTAGTGACGATTGTTCAATAGCTCATGGACTAAAGTGCAAATTTGAATACATTGATTAAATAATTTATTACATTGAAATGAAATACAACGATTCTAACTGCCAACTAAATTGAAATACAATGAATCAAAATCTAAATATAAATCCGAAAGCTTAAAGAATGCATCTCAAAACAACCTGAAACATGTACAAAATATTTTGGTCAATACAAAAATTGTATTGGTGAGCATACCCTGTTTAAATAAATATAGTAGAAAAGTGTTTTGCAATTCATGTGTCCTATACTGTTTGCAATTATGTAATAAGTGGTATCCGGGTCAAATCAACCCTAAGAGAAGAAAGCAGATATATATAGTATGCGCTAGTGGTAATGTAATACATAGCAATGACGAGGACTCTCAACAGAGTCACAAGGGTATAAACCATAGTACTATTCATTGAAATGCCAGGCCGCCCAGCGGTTAATGATTTGACAGGTCATAGATACACAAAATAACACAAGCAAACACACATAAGAATTGCTATTTTAGTAAAAGGAAATATAAACTTGATAGTAAGTACATGAGTCACCCCGAAATGTAAAATAGTAAAAAGGGGAAAGATATACTCACAGTTTGCGAAAGCGATCAAAATCCACTTAAGCGGTCGTGAGCTAAGTAATGGGAATTCCGAGGAATTCAACCTATAATGTGTAAGAATACTAATAAGGAAGTGTCTAAAAAGTCTAAGGTAACTAGGGTCTAAGGCATTACGGTTGCTAAGTCGATTTGGGGAATTAGAGTTTTTATGATAAGTCGCGTTAATGTAAAAGTTGTATATCTCAAATAATATATGAAAGGTTGTAAATGTGGTTTAAATAACATAATTATTATCTATTGATTATTTAGATAAAAATATGTTTGAATAATTAAGACAAAATAATTTTAGTTAATTACCTTAACTAATTATTGTCAATAAACACAATAGTCATAAATATTTAATTAAATAATTATGAGTTACACCATGATTCAACCAATAGTAGTTAAGATTTTCAAACATAGTAATATTTCTATTTTATAAGAAAAATATTTATAAAATAGACGTTTAAATTGTATAAATAAATAAATGCTTTATTATGTCTAATTAAACGTAAATAAGACTAATAATACCATACATGATCCAAAAATACTAATTTTATAGAAAATGTATGATTTCTGATGTAAACAAACTAGAATAATTTTCCCATAATTTATATAAACTTAATTATTTTTAAAAAAACTGATTTAATAAGATTAAATCATGTTTAAATGATTAAAAATAGAGAAATCAAAAAAAAAATAAAAGTTTTCTGAACCAATAATTTTTAATTAAGTTCATGATGATTAGAAATAATTACCCAAAAAGTTTGAGATTAAAATCATTAAAAATGAATTTTTTAATGAATTAAATATGATTAAAACAAATTAAATCAATAAAAATATAAAAATAAAACATTTTCCAAAAAAATAAAAGTGTGGAAATTTTCTTTATGGTGTCAAGAAACTACTCCTAAATTTTCATAATTTTTAGATAAAGAATGGATTTATTATGAATATATCAAAGTCTATATATTATATATATATATATATATATATATATATATATATATTAAGAAAATAAGAAAAATGAAAAGTAAAAAGGAAATAGTCAAAAAAATACAAATTTGCGTCCAAGGGGACTCGAACCTATACCTTTTCTGCACAATGTAACATGCATAACCTCTAGCCCAAAGTTAATTTTGTTGATTATATTGAAAACGAATTGTATTTAAATATTATACACTATTCACCTTCTTCCCCATTTTCAAACTTAGAACCTTAGCCCTAACCAAAAATCTAATCATCCTGATACGATATGATAACTAATCAGATTTATGGGGCTTTTGAAAACCAAAGTATGGATATAAAAATGGCACAAGAAAAACAAACTTACAATGCGAAATCGAGTGGGTTTGGAGTTTTTTTTTTTCTTTTCAGTCGTGACTTTAGAAAACACCAAATCAGAATTTTTAAGTGTAGAAATAACATAAATTTGTGAAGGTTATGACTGAAATCCCATTCTGAACATGATTAGAGGATAATATATAACGTTTGCTCCAAATTGAAACCGTTTAGACATGTTAATCAGCGGTTTCAAGTTAAGCTTTTATGAGTAAATTAAATCTTGTTAATAACATACAAATCAATGACGAAACAGCCCGAAAATGATTAGAGGTTTAATTAATACCTTGATACTAATTAATGACGCAACATCTATTCCGAAATATGTTTCAACCTACTCATTTCATTAAAACTTATACCCGAACCGTAATAAACATAAATGATAAAATTTTAGTTCGCTAAAAAAAATAAATTTTGAAAACGACGAAACTTACAGGGACTATAATGGAAATATTTGAAGGGCTAATGTTGTAGATTTGACGTAAAACGAGGGTGACGGTTGTCACATGTACTCTGCAACAACATCTATAAAAAACAGAGATACGGTTTACAGAACATACACAAGTTCATTATTTACCGAGATTCATTATTCATCTATAAATTTAATTTTGTGAGTATATAAAACTGGAAAAAAATCAATAAATTAAATATTCGAGAGTATGATAGAAATAGAGATAAATAACCTAATATAAAAGGTATTAAAAATAAACAAAGTTTAAAAAAAAGATCTATTTTAGTTAAATTATGGTAATATGATAGATAACTAGTGTGAATACTTTTTTTTTTTAACGGCCAACAAATTTAATCAAGAACTTTCTTCGGAGTCACTACTCAGTCAAATCAGGACCTCTTTCACCCGGCATAGCCAGATATGTAAGGGAATCCCTGGTTTCACCAAGTTCACCAGTTTCGGGGAAAACCCGACTATCCACCCGCCCGAAAGCACAACAATGGAATAATAGGTAAAACCTGACACTCTCAAAAACCGAACTCATGACCTTTCAACCATGGGTCTTCTATCATTAAGTCTCCATACCACTTCACCATAAGATGGCTGGTTTTATCCAACTGCAACTAACTTCATATGCAACGGACAAAGTATGAGGTAGTGCTTGCTTAGCTAGTGTGGCATGATGATTGCTTTGACTTGCATGTGATCATTAACATTTACATAATAAAACTATAATTTCTCACTCTAGATTTTTTTTTTTTTTGTGCTTTTTGGAGGGTTAGATGAGAATGGAAAAAAATATGTTAGAAGAAAAAGAAGAAGTTTAAACCAATAAAAATGCTATAGTTGATTTTGTATTAAATATTTGTAACCCCTTAAACTAGCTTAATAAATGAAAATAATAACTCTGTTTCAAAATATATCTTACAAAACAAATGTAGGATGTATTTATGATGAACTTCAATATGTGTGGGATTGATTTCGAGATGTGTAAGATAAATGAATGGTGAATTTCAATGTGTAGGATGAATATCGTTATGTGTAGGATGAATTGTGATATGTGTAGGATAAAGTGTTTTTAACTAATTAATTATATGGTAGAATAATTAATGTTGGAAGAGATGAATTAAATGTTTGATCATTATGTCATTTGTTTTTTTTTTTTCTTCTCACATTAAATTTCTTCTCAAACAATCCTTTTCCGCTTAAACTCCCTTCCTCCCTCTAATAAAAACTATAGCCCTAATTAGCTTAGCGAAGAAGTAAGCTCCTAAAAGTCAAGCTATATGAAGTAGAAATTACTTGGAGTTTGCGATAGCAAAATTAGTTGTATTTCTTAGGGTACAAGGGGCATTACTAGTTTTCAATTTTTCTTTCACTGATTTTAACCAATCCTGCACTGCCACGTCGCTTCACTGATTTACTTCACTGATTCACTTTTTTGTTGGCAGCACTTAACTGATTCACTTCACTGAAATCTTTATTTTTTAGTTTTTTAAGAAACATTAATTAACATATTATTTATAAATAAAATAAACTTACAATATTAAAAGCAAATAAAAATAGAAATACGAGTATATATAAATTAAAAATAAACTAAATAAAAGAAAAACTATTCGGAGTCCTTCACGTCGAGATGCGGTAGATCAAGTCCTTCTAGATGTTCCACGAGATCATTTCGAAGTCGGAAATGCATATCAGACTCTGTCAACTCCGCAAGTGCTTCCTTGTCGAAGAACGGTTGGATTAGGGGATCGTGTTTGTGGACCGGTGATATCGCACGCCCCTCGTCTTTAATTATCATGTTGTGCAATATCATGCATGTATAGACGATGACGCTACACCTAGCAACGATTTTGGGCCTTAATGGTCGTGCGATAATTTCCCATTTCCCCTTTAATACTCCGAACGCTCGCTCAAAATCCTTCACAAACGTTGACCAAGTTGGGTAGATGCCATCGATAAGATAATATCCATGTTTATATAAGTGGCCATTTAAAGTAAATGGACACTGTGGCGCCGTTCCGTTTCGTTGGGTAAGAAAAACCGGGGATTGTTGGAGGACATATATGTCGTTCAGTGAACCGGGAGGCCAAAAAATCCATTACCAAAGATCTTGCGAAGCAACCGCTTCTAGCATGATCGTAGGGTATTGGTGATCGCCTCGGATATATTGTCCTCGTAATTCCATAGGACATGCTCGCCACACTAAATGAATGTAGTCAATGCTAGCTATCATGCCGGGAAGGTGATGTCTTTCTTCGTGTGCTTCATACAAACATGCAATGTCGTGGCTTGTTGGTCTTCGTAAAAATTCGGCCCCGTATAACTTAATGACGGCATTGCAAAAAAATTGTAAACATTCGCGCGACGTCCTCTCAGACATACATAAATACTCATCATATTCATCTTGAGGATTACTGGTTGCGAGTTGTTTCACTGCTGAAGATACTTTTTGCATGGGCGTAAAACTCTTTCTAAACCGACCGTCCATGCTCTCTTTGAACCATTCGAAGTTTGCTTCAACATTTGCTACAATTTTCAGAAATAGACGTCTCGACATGCAATACCTTTGTTTAAATTATGCGTCAGTGTATTTTGGTACTTCAGCAAAGTAGTCATTCATTAACCGGGCATGGCCTCCCTCGCGATCACGTGGCACGTATCGTTTCTCAGATGTTGCTGTGTCTTCCTCTGCCCGCCGTGCAAGGTCCTTCAGAAACTCAAGGCTACTTTCGCCTGAGTGTAAAATCGGGTGGACGTCGAGCGGGGGAACGGTTACTTGAACATCTTCTACGACAATGTCACTCATTTTTTTAGAAGTATTGATATGATTTCTATGTTTTTGATTCAAAACCGTGGGAATGTATTGTGTTTTTATAAACCTAAAGATTTAAACGGTAACAAAATATGACCGTTTGAAAGTAAAAAACAATTAATAAACATTAAAACGGTCAAAAAAAGAAATAAAACCACCTAAAAGTTTGCACCGTGCCACACTACCAGCCCGTTAGATGGAACCAGTAATAATTACAAGATAATCTACCTAAATTACATTAGAAATATTCTAGATTTATACTCTATTACACCTCCCGTAGTCGAAACGGGAGGTTTCCGTATGTTGAGACTGTAACGAAAATCGTTAAACAACACTCTTGGGAGGCCTTTCGTGAATATGTCCGCAATTTGAAATCTTGTCGGAGTATGCAAAATTCGAATTGTTCCTCTCTATACATGCTCCCGAACAAAGTGAATATCCAATTCAATATGTTTAGTACGTTGATGCTGTATCGGGTTACCAGAAAAATAAATAGCACTGATATTATCACAATAAACAAGAGTAGCAGATTTGGCCGGGCGACACAGTTCAAGTAGAAGATTCCGGATCCAATAAACTTCAGCAACAACGTTGGCAACGGCTCGATATTCCGCCTCGGCGCTCGAGCGAGATATAATAGATTGACGCTTTGAGGACCAAGACAATAGATTCGTCCCCATGTACACGTAATAACCCGAAGTAGACCGACGCATGTCAGGACAGCCTGCCCAATCTGCATCTGTGTAGGCACGCAAAGATATATCCGAAGAGGTCGAAAGCGTAAGCCCATAATCTGTCGTGCCTTTGACATACCGAATGATGCGTTTCAGTGCATTCCAATGGTCAGTCTTTAGGTCATGCATATGCATACAAATTTGTTGAAATGCGTAGCTTATGTCTGGTCTGGTGAACGTGAGGTACTGGAGAGCACCTGCAAGGCTTTTGTATAGAGTTGGATTGTCAAATGGCGGACTAGATGTGGCACTGAGCTTTGGTTTTGTATCAACCGGTGTTGCGACTGGATTACATGAATCCATACCAGCGCGCGAGATGATATCCAAGGCATAAGATTGTTGTGATAAAAACATGCCGGAAGTAGAACGGGAAACCTGGATACCTAAGAAGTAGGTGAGAGGTCCAAGATCTTTCATAGCAAATTCAGCCGTGAGGCTACGAATAAGTCGCACACGTAGGGAATCTGTGGAGGATGTGAGATTGATGTCATCCACATAGATGAGGAGGTAAGCAATGTCACCTCCGTGGTGAAAAGTAAATAGAGAATTATCACACTTGCTCTGATACCATGAAGAATAGTATGGATCAATGTTTGCCCTCTTCTCATTGACCTCATCATAATATATACAAACCCCTAAACTTGGGGAGAAAGAAATTACCAAAAATAATTACAAGATAATCTACTTAAATTACATTAGGAATATTCTAGATTTATACTCTATTACCTGTGTTAGATCATTTATAATTCGTTTTTTTAACGGCCAACAACTCAAATCCGAGCGCTTTTGGGGCATTATTTTCGCTAATCGAGTACTCCAAGAGTAACCCACGTTGTCAAACACCAATTCCGGGGAAACCCCGGTAACCCACCCACCCGTAGACACGTGAAATTACCTGTAAAACCCGTCTAGCTCAAGAATCGAACTCGGGATCCCTCGGATCTTTTATCATTGCCCACCAATACATCTACCTGCAGTGGTATTGGCAACATATAATTCGATTTAAGTCGGATTTTTTCACCACTGCTGTCCTTCACCCAGATTAAATCTTATAATAAATGATAATTTTGTCCCTCCCTTTTCACCTCAATGATCTACACCACGATGTGGTCAAAGGTAATAATAGATGAATGTTCACACATTGCATAAATGGCATGGACCATCTATTCCATCTAAGATCAATCATGCGCCTAAGAGACTGAAGTATGAAGGTCACCTAACATTACACACCAATTATGATATTTCATGTGCATATTAAAAATTGTAACAAAATCATTGACTTAATATCTCAATTATGGCTGTTACCTTTTACTCCTATTAAAAGTTAAAGGAAGCCAATTTTCTTTCAATTTAATCAAGGATATTCATAATTTAAATTTAAGGGGAAAAAACTAGTAATCCTAATCAAGTGTTATATACTCTTATGATGTCAATGTTATCCCTAAAACATTCTGTGTTTGCAGTTAATTATATAATAAGTAATGATGATCTTAAAAGAAAATGAATATGAGTTTAAAAGAAAATATAGAAATACAAAGTGTAGTGATTAATTGAATTAATTGGAATTAGAAAGGGAGTGAGATAATTGGTTACATGAAAATCTTTTGTGTTTCACTTAAAATAAAAGTTAATAAAAGGAGTAAATGTTTATATAATTTTCTACCGTGTCTCTCTAAACAGGTTGTCTTTAAAGCAGTGGCAAAGCTTGACCCGAATGTTCGGGGGGTCGGAAGTCACCGGGGGGCTGGAAGTCATTAGTTTCGGGGGGTCGAAAACCAGTTTCGGGGGTCGAAACCCTATATTTTCAAAATTTTCTATACGAATACTATATAATCGGAACTTCTGCGCGAAAATCCGGGGGGAGGGGGGGATCGGCCGCCCCTCCCCGCCCCAACTATCTTGCGCCACTGCTTTAAAGGGTGTGAGAAGGACTCCCAATCAAAGCACGTTTTCCTTAGGACACATTTTTTAATGAAAATTCTTGTTTATGTGTGTGTACATATATAAAACTAAAAATTGTACCTTGACACCGGATAGTGCAGTGGTAAACACTTTGGTTTTCAAACTCTTGGTTTTGTTCTTTTTCAGTATTGTAAACTTATAGCGTTTCTAAAACAAGTATAAGTTTATAGGTTGCTTCATTGGTTTACAATAATCTATAATAAAATTAGACGCTAGTTCGATTCCCACCCTTTACTGTCATACTTTTTTTTTGTTATATTGCCTTATTTTTTCACTCTCTTGATTGAAAGCATTTTAAATTATGTTACTATATTTTTAATAAATATTTTTAACTTATGAAGCCATATAAATCTATTTACGTTGTTCGCCGACCGTCGCGATACGATGCTATACGCTAGTTTTAACATAGAACCCATTTAAAAATTAAAAACTTAGACTTTGTACATTTAAAACTTAAAAAACTTATACTTGAGCCCATTTAAAACTTAACGCCCCAAAACTTATAAGCTCATATACCCATTTAAAACTTATAACTTATAAAGCCTAAGGGGCATATTTTTTCGACCTCGGTATAACTGCGGTTCTAAATCAGTGCTTTACGCTATGTTCCTAAGTTTAACAAATGAAGGAAGAGAAGGGAAAGAGAATTAAAGAGGAAAAAGAAAGGGAGTAGAAAGAAAAGATTTAATTAACTAGTGTGTTCCCGAGTTTGAAGGAAATGGAGAGGAAAGTAAGAATTTTATGTTTAAAATAGCATTTTCTTTCAAAACTCTCCAATTTGGAAGGATGAAAAATGAAGAAAATGAACCAAAATTTTCCTTCTCTTTCCCTCCCTTTCTCTCTTTAAAAAAACTCTGAAACACAATTTTTTCAAACATCCTTCTAGATCCTTTCTTTTCTTTTATTAAATGAAACTCGGAAACAAAGTGTTAGAAAACCATACAAGGGTCAAAATGGGGACTGGACACATAACCAATACAACTGAATCTATCTGAAACGTCTTCGTTTGAACTCCTCCAGCACCCAAACTCGGTGGTCGGATAGGATTTCGATTTTTTTTCCTTCAAAGCGTCAGTTAATGTGCTGTTTAGTACTTTAAAATGAATATTATATATTTAACACTTCATAATTAACTAATATTGTAAATCTATGTAATAACATAAAACAATTGTTATGTTTTGTTTTGAACTTTTATTTTTTGTTTAACTTTCACATGCATACATATGTATTTTTTAAGTTATTTATGGTGTTACTCGCTTTCAAAAACTAGCCTGACCAGCATGCAGGTAGGGGTGAGCATACGAAAACCGATAACCGAAAAAAACCAAAACCGAACTAATAACCGAACCAAAAATAACCGAAACCGAATTAACCGATCGGTTATGGTAAACATATGGCCAAAACCGAACCATTTGGTTACGGTTTTGGTTTTCCCTTCTTCCGTAACCGAAATAACCGAAACCGAACCGATAGTTATATACTTAAGTATTTTTCATACATATATTCATGTATTTGCAACATATTTTCATGTATTTCCGGTATCTTTCATGTATCTATATACTTGAAATATATCTTTTATATAACTCATGTATTTTTCATGTATATCCATATAGTTGAAGCATTTTTTTTATTTGTTTCCTCGGTATTTCATGTATTTTACTTGCGTTTTCATATATATATATATATATATATATATATATATGTATATATATATAGGTATAGGTTCCTGTACAAAGTACATTTTTCGTACAAAGTGTGAGAAGTCTATATAGTTATTGTGTTTTAAAGTTTGGCTATAATGTTTTTGATTCCTTTTGCATTGATTTATATAGAAAAGCACCAAACGTTACAATTTAAAATACAATCAAATGTATTCTAGACATTAAAATTAAAACACACTAATTACTTTCTTCGTAGGGTATTTTAGATTGCATGTCGAGAATACATTAATTAGTGTTTTAAATTGTTAATTTGTGTGTTTTTCTATATAATACTATGTCAAATGAACATAAAACATCATGCCTAAAATTTAAAACACAACGCCTATATAGACTTCTCACACTTTGTACGAAAAATGCACTTTTTACAGGAACCCCACCCTATATATATATATATATATATATATATATATAGGGTATGGTTAGAATGAAAACCCTGAAAATTTGAGAAAACCCTAGAAAACCCTACTTCCCAAGCTTTTTAGGGCCTGAAAATTTTAGAGCATGTAATATACATGTTTTTAAGAGTTTTGAGCCAAAAAAATAAAAAAAAAGCGCCGAGGGGTTTTTTTTTTAAAAAAAAATAAATAAGTTTTTGGGTGTTGCATATGTAACACATATGTGCAGACATGCTGCACTGTAAAAAGACATGTTACATATGTAACACATACATGTTGCATATGTAACACAAAACTTGTTTATTTATTTTTTTAAAATATTGGCTTGGCGCTTTTTTGTGTTTTTTGGCTTAAAACTCTTAAAAACATGTATATTACATGCCCTAATTTTTTCAGAAAAAAAATCTTGAAAAGTAGGGTTTCCTAAAGTTTTCTCATTTTAGAGGGTTTCCATCAAATACTTAGCCTATATATATATATATATATATGTATGTATGTATGTATGTATGTATGTATGTATGTATGTATGTATTTGTATTCTTGAAAAAGATCCAAACACTTTAGTAACTATTTTAAGTTTACAAGTTTATACAAGTTTTATGTTTGGATATTAACCGAACCTAACCGATAACCGACATATTAACCGAATTAACCGTACCGACGTAACCGATCGGTTATGGTTATGGTTTTTTCTAAAACCGAACTTCGTTTATCGGTTTTGGTTATATGTAAAAACCGAACCGAACCGAACCGACATTTGCTCACCCCTACTTGCAGGGGCGGACATGGCTTGAAGCCAGAGATTACACATGTTACCCCTCGATTTTTTGGATGTAGTGCAACTTTTTTTTTCCTTACGTTTTTTTGTAAAATGTTACCCCTCAAATAACTTTTATGTTACCCCTTAAATAAATTTTTCGTTACCACTTAAATAAATTTTACGTAAGTGTAAACCCGAACTAAAATTTTAATAAACGTTTTATAATTATCTATATTATCTTATTAAGGAGGAGTGATGGCCAAGATTGTAATTTTGTCAAGCATCCAACTATTCAAGCAACATGTACAATTGAATTATGCTTACATGATGGGAGTATAATTGAAACTTTATGGACATTTAAGACACTTAGAATGGTAGAATAGTAAATTTAGCATAATCCAATACCTCACATTCTAAAATCTTATCCCAATTCTACCCTCATGTCCAACATTTAGAGTACAAAATACAACCTATGATGCATCTTAAATGTGAGACCTTTCAACCCCTCATAATCATTAACCTATCATAATTATCAACCTTTCATTATCATCATGATCAATTCATTAGTAACTTCTTCGTCTTATATATCTATATATTATCTATATGGGATCAACAACAACAAGAATCACCACATAAATCACCAAACGCAATTCTTTGGTTTCTCGCCTCAAAACCCTTATATCATCACATGTTTCTTACCGTATCTTTCATTTTATTTATCATTTTCTTTTTTTTTCTCTATGGCATTTCATTAAAGCTTGATACGCAAACATTATTTCATTTCCATATCTTTCATTTTATTTATTGTTTTTTTTTCTCTATGACATTTCATTGAAGCTTGATACACAAACAATGTGATGTTAATTAGTATTTTTCTAGGAATCTTGATTTACTGGGTCAAATAGTTTTTTTAAGCATGAAACTGTGTTAAAGGAAAAAAATGAGTCTGTGGATTTATGGTGATTGATGATAATTGACAGGTGGGATTAACATTGTCTCTAAATAGCAAAAGATGGATTCGAGATCACCGGGGATAACGCGAAAGGTCTCATCATCTCCTTATACTCTTATAAAGATTTTCAAAAGCAGAGGTGATTTTTGTTTTAAGTACCAATTTTATACGTATCAAGCATTTTGCTACATGTTGTTTATAAGATTCAATACGTGCTATCTCTTTATGTTTTTATTCCCTTAATTTTGATTCTTGACTCTTTAGTACTTTTCTATCATTTTAAATCGTATACCACCTTAACTAAACCATCATGTAGTTATATATCCCTTTCACACGTATCGATTCGTTAAAGTGGGCCCTATTCTCTCGATTTCATTTCTGCTCAGAAATTCCTAGACATCAAGAGCTTACAAATAATCGTCCACTGATTCCTGCTCGATGACCCATATCTCAAATCTCTTATCAAGTTGAAGCATCAAGTTATAAGTTTTGTATGTTACTCGCAATATATACAAATTAAAATATATATGATTGTGTATATGTTTGCGTATGTTATTCGACATGTTTAGGTTCATTACATAGCATACACTAATATTTTGTTTTCTTGTTGGTTACTCATTTTATGTGACATTAATAGTTAGATTTTATTAACGGCGACAATCAATAATCACCATTCGATGAAATTTAAACCGGTGACATCCTAGCATATAATTATAATCATTCGATCAAGATAATAGTCAGTCCAAAATATCCATACAACTTCATCTCTGAATTAACGCCGTTGATCATATTACGATTTATTTTGCCGCAACATCCATCTGTGAATAGAAATGTGTTCTGGTTTTATTTCAGTCTTTTTAGTTTCATGACCATGATATTCTATGGAGGGTGTTGAATGCCGATTGTTAACTATTCATATGATTTCAGAAGATAATCTTGCCTCATGCAACTGTTAATCGATTAAATCATGTATTCATCTTAATTACCCCTTAATTAGATCTATTTCATAGTTTTCTATTTAAATTTTGTGCCTATTTTTATTTTCGTAGATCTACATTTTTACTATATATTTATAGGGTTTGAAATGATTTTGTCATGCGAATGGCATTCACATGTTTTATCCAACATATTTCTAATGATTTATAAGAACTATCATCTTATTGATGTATATGTATTTATTGCTTATAGTATAAAATAAATTTTTTGATCAAAATTAAAGTTTTAACACTCTTGAGTTGGAATTTAATACAATCTAAAATTTGAAGGCTTTTAAGGGGTTGCTTGAGTCAGCAAAATATAATAGTTATATATAGTGAATAACAAAGCAAACCTAATTATTAATTTGATCTTTACAAACTGGTATTTCATCTTTTATAGTTTTTGTTCTCATAGTGTATACATTTTTAGTCCTTTACGTTGTTTATTTTTCGGTTCATGTCGATTTTCAGAGATATTTTAATTATACCTATAGTTATTTTTAAGTAAACCTCAAAATCACATCTTGATACATACACATGCATATACTCACACACATTTTATAGACACACACAACATACAATTCATTACACACATGTTTTTTGTTAAACAAATATAGAGATCCATAGATTCTACAAATTATTACAACCAGATAGATCAACTAAACGTATAATCTCTAGATTAACATACTTAAAAACACGATAAAATGTAGAATTTTTATGATGATTAAGTGGAGACAACTTATCGTTAGATATATGACTCATCACTAAGGTATGAAATCTATAGTTATCTATTTGTAGCGTAATGTTATATTTACTAATGTTACAGTTTATGCATTTTTAATCTAATTATAAATATTCGGTGATGTTTATAAAAATATTTTCAAAACATTTGATTTAGATTAATTATATATTCGTGCATAACATCAAAGTATCAACTACACAATTATACATATACTTATAAATTGTCCACCACGCTGCATCACGCGGGCTCCCCACTAGTTGATTACAAAAACAAAAATAAAAGACCAAGGCCGAAAGCCCAAAAGTTTTGGGCTAAAACCTTATAACAAAAACAAAAATAAAATACCAAGGCCAAAGGCCCAGTTCCCAAACCCTTCATCTCTTTCCTCTATTTCTCCCCCGCATCCCCTGCTCAGTTTTAACGACCAAGAAAAGGCCACAGAGAGAGACTGCAATGCACCAGCCCCTGCCGTCCTCCGGCCGTTGCCCGTCAGCCCTACCGTCGTCGCCCCTAGCCTTGTAAGATTTTTTAGTTACTAATTTAGTTTTTTTTTTATAATTAAAACTATAAAAGGGATTTTGTAATTTTATAGTTTTTAGGGTATTTAGGTTGGTTTGACAGGTTGATTTGGATGGGAATATGAAATTATTTATTTATTAATAATTGCAAGTTTGGTATTATATAGATTTGTAATTTTGTCTAAATTCTAATTGACTTTTTATTAATATGTTAGTAACTTAATATGTTATGATTAGGATTGTGCTTTGTGTGATTGTGAAAATGAAACCACGTTCTAATCCTAAACAAGCTCTTATTAGCAAAAAAAAAAAAAAAAAAAAAAAACTTTTTTTTTTAAAATGAAACCACGTTCTAAATCTCAATTGCCTTTTGATTAATATGTTAATAACTTAATATGTTATTATTAGGTTTGTGTAACATTCATGATTTCCCCCTAATGATTATATAAACGAATATTCGAAAACTCTAGAATAATATATATCGATTTATTTTATCGGATTGTATACGATATTTATATATCATAAAATTTATTAACTTATTATACATGAGTAATAAACGTCTCATTAAATATATGTTTTCTTTTGTGTATGGTTAAATGAATATTCTCTAGTTCTAAATCATTTCATAGTTGTCATAAATTAATTTATAATCAAAGAATTTGTTAAAATTTATATGAAAGTAAATTTTGATATTTGATCTTAACTAATGTAATTTATGTTACTAGTTTAGTATATGTAATTACTACCAATTTAGATTAATGAGTTTAATTCTTTTAAATACATATTAGTTGGGTCATACTTGAGTTACGAAATGGTTTTTGTTATTCCTATGCCTCATGAGTTATGTAAATTTTTAAAGTTTAATTAGGAAGATTAGAAGTCAATAATGCTATTTATTTCAATTCATGACATAATAGTAACCGATGAAACAATTGATACAATATTAAAAGAATATTAATTAACTTGGGCTATAAAAGAAAACAAGAAACCCTCTTCTTTCAAAACATCTCTACACTACATTTTGTAACACAAACCACCAACCTTTTTGACTCAAGAGTTCAAGTTCAAGTACATATTCACGTTTGATCTTCAATTCTAATCACTTTGCTATGAATCTCCTAAACCCATTTTATTTTATGCTAACTTGGATACTTGATTCTTAGATACAAATCATTGTCACCCAACGCCTACAAAAAAAACTAATTTAGTTTCTTAATCCAAGATTTAAACTTGTTAGTTAAACATACACTCTTTGGCACTTATCATTTATAGAATCAAACTAATACATTATCCTACACGCTTGATTTCTTATTTAGTCAAGAGAAATAAACTTTTATGTGTTTTCCCTAATGTCTGTATATATATATATATATATATTCATTTAAGTTTATTTAAATTACCACTCAAGAGAATTGCGTTTAGAAATATCTATATGTACTATTGACCATTTGGAAAGAAATAGCACTATTAAAATACTTATTTATTTATTTATTTATTTATTCTTTTTATTAACCAGATATTGTGCATCAATATCCATAAACACTGTTGTCAAGCATATGTATATATACTTATAAGACTTTCAACCTAACGGGTCAACTTTATCAAACTCTTACTAGATATACTATAATTGATTTTTATAGTTTTTAATTTCTTTGTTAATTTTCAACTCTAACTCGATTATCCTGACTTTTTATAAATATTTATGTATTATTATATACTTCACACATTACAAGAATTATTAAAACCATTCACCACATTACTACTAAATATATAAACACCAAATAAGGATTTTTTACACAAACTAGTTGGGTGACAAGTTACATAATTCCTACATTTACTCTAGGATGAGTGCACAAACCTTATTAGGGTCCTTTATATTTTAGGACTCGAGAAGGTTCGATCTGTTCAGTTTCACTCCTTCAAGAAATACATTATACTACTACTAACTATGTGAGTATATCCTTTCCCCTTTTTACTGTTTTACTATTTTGGGGGTGACTCATGTACTTACTATCAATTTTCTATTTCATCTTACTAAAATAGCAATTCTTATGTGTGTTTGCTTGTGTCATTTTGTGTATCTATGGCCTGTCAAATCATTAACCGTTGCGGCCTGACATTTCAATGAATAGTACTATGGTATATACCCTTGTGACTCTGTTGAGAGTCCTCGTCATTGCTATGTATTACATTACTACTAGCGCATACTATATATATCTGCTTTCCTTTCATAGGGTTGATTTGACCCGGATACCACTTATTACATTTTGCAAAATAACACATGAATTGCTAAATTTTCCTTACTATATATATCAAACGGGGTATGCTCACCAATACATTTTTGTATCGACCAAAATTATTTTCGTACATGTTTAGGTTCTTATAAGATCACTTCTAAGCTTTTGGAACTTAGGCATAGATTGAGATTTACTGTATTTTAAGTTTAGATTGCTAGTTTTAATTGTTGTATTTCTTTCATTGTAATAAATTATTCAATTCAATGTATCAAAATTTACATTTCTAGTCCATGAGCTATTGAACAATCGTCACTATGTGACACCTCGATGTTTCCGCCATCGGTTGGGGTGTTACAGATTGGTATCAGAGCCATGGTTATAGGGAATTAGGTTATTAGAATGCCTTTTAGCCTAGTCCATAACTAAGTTTACATTCACGAGTCCTCTCGTGTATATTTCTCTTTATTCTTATATTTTGTTTTATGATATTTTCCATATGATTCTTTCTCGTTATTCTTGTGGTGTTTTGTTTAAAGAAGAACACACTCGTATTTCATAAACGAAACGATATCACCAAGTTAGGAGTGACATCCATACCTTGGTGATTAGTTTCACTCCGATATATGCTATATATCTTTGGAGTATATCTTTGGGATAGGAGTGATATCCACACCTCAAAGAGTATTTCCTCCAAAAAGAAACCTAATCACTAAGCTGGGAGTGATAGCCTTAACTTAGTGACTGGTTTCACTCCACCATAGTTTTCAATTTTGAAATACATCTTTGAGTTAGGAGTGAAATCCACATCTCAAGGATCTATTTCTGCATCTCGTTTTAAATCTCTATGGAAACAATCTCAATGTTTTATGATATTGATATTTATGTTTTGTTGAATTTTCTTAAATATTGGTATTACATACGTTGATTTTGTCATTCACGTCATTTTAAATCTTGGTCTTTTAAAACACATTAGATTTACACATACTTCATGGAATGGTTTCATTTTGCATTTTACAAACTTGTATTGTATATTTTAAAGGTCAAATGTAAGCCTTTTTGTTTTCATATGACGTATCCAATATATGTTTTCGGGAGAAATTTGCAACTAATAATAAGCCTTATAACACTTTTTCAAACTTGATACCTCGTAAACACATGAAAATGTGTATTTACGAAGAATTTTCAAATGAACCTGTTTTGAATCTAAAACACATTTCGATTTCTAAAAAGTTATCCTCATGCAATACTACTGTTCCTTCAACTATATCACAAAGATTGAGCAAACTACGTTTTGATAAACGAAAATCTATCTTATTACACTCGCACTAATTATTAGCAGTTACTCTCACAACACTGGTTTTGAGCATTAATTTAACTCGTTTACTTTCATTTTGAATGATTTACTCGATTTATATTATATTATTCTTTCAATCGAAATTTTATGCTATACTTATATAATTACTTGAACGCATATTTGGTATGCATATTTTATTTCTTGTTTTGAGCAAAACCCTGTTATACTTTACATTATTTTGTTCATCATCATGGTCAATGAACATACTAGTTGATAACTCATATGAGATCTAAGCCAGTGCCCACGTACGACTCGGATTAGAGTATTTCTTTAATACGAGGGGAACGGTGTAAACCTCAGAGTCTGTCAATATGAGTGTTTAGAGCCAACGATATGAACAGAAGTTACTGGTTAAGGGTGAACCCGAAAGGGAAGAACCTCTAACCATGTCTTATACTTACATGTTATTCACATTACGGTTAAAGGGAAAACCCGGAAGGGAAGGACCTCTAACCATGTCATGATTGAACATTATTCATTACAGTGGCTATTACATATTGGTTGCACGCATTTATTTCTTGTTAAGGTTATGGAAAAGCATAACACCTTAGTGTAAGGTAAATCGGTGATTACGGTCCGGAACGCAATCATGGGTTTACAGGTACATGAGGGTGGTGTGTAATTCTATTTAGGTTGTTGGTAAACAATCAGTACGAGTCCAAAGTATCGGGAGTGTGGTGGGTTATCTGCGGTACACCCTATATATAAGCATAAACGATACTGCGGGAGCGGACTAGGAGTCTGACCAAGAACCTACCCATTACTTTATGATTACCTCTTCATTAGGTTGTTGACTAATAGCTAGCATGTTCGATAAGAACGTTCTTACACGAACTTCAATTTGTTTTCCTAGAGTCTTTATCTTGACCACCCACACAGAGAACTAAAACCTTGTATATGATTACACTCTTGATTAATTGGATTCTTGTTGCATACTCTAATAACATTTAGTCAGAAACCTTTCTAAAGTATGGGAGACTGCTATATCAGCGTCCTGCCCTCATCAGTTACATAATTTCCCAAACTTTTCTCAATGTAAACGCTCTAACCTCGGGTCAAATGTCAAAGATTTTGAAACTCTTGCTTTGGATATTAGACAACTATTTTAGAATATTTTGATAAATCATGACATATACAATTCCTAAAGCCTATTTGCCTTTTTACAAACATCTTTTGCTTCATAGAAACCTAACGGGTCAACTTTATCAAACTCTTACTAGATATACTATAATTGATTTGTATTGTTTTTGATTTCTTTGTTAATTTTCAACTCTAACTCGATGATCCTGACTTTCTATAAATATTTATGTATTATTATATACTTCACACATTACAAGAATTATCAAAACCATTCACCACATTACTACTAAATATATAAACACCGAATAAGGATTTCTTACACAAACTAGTTGGGTGACAAGTTACATAATTCCTACATTTACTCTAGGATGAGTGCACAAACCTTATTAGGGTCCTTTATATTTTAGGACTCGAGAAGGTTCGATCTGTTCAGTTTCACTCCTTCAAGAAATACATTATACTACTACTAACTATGTGAGTATATCTTTTCCCCTTTTTACTGTTTTACTATTTTGGGGTGACTCATGTACTTACTATCAATTTTCTATTTCATCTTACTAAAATAGCAATTCTTATATGTGTTTGCTTGTGTCATTTTGTGTATCTATGACCTGTCAAATCATTAACCGTTGCGGCCTGGCATTTCAATGAATAGTACTATGGTATATACCCTTGTGACTCTGTTGAGAGTCCTTGTCATTGCTATGTATTACATTACTACTAGCGCATACTATATATATCTGCTTTCCTTTCATAGGGTTGATTTGACCCGGATACCACTTATTACATTTTGCAAAATAACACATGAATTGCTAAATTTTCCTTACTATATATATCAAACGGGGTATGCTCACCAATACATTTTTGTATTGACCAAAATTATTTTCGTACATGTTTCAGGTTCTTATAAGATCACTTCTAAGCTTTTGGAACTTAGGCATAGATTGAGATTTACTGTATTTTAAGTTTAGATTGCTAGTTTTAATTGTTGTATTTCTTTCATTGTAATAAATTATTCAATTCAATGTATCAAAATTTACATTTCTAGTCCATGAGCTATTGAACAATTGTCACTACGTGACATCTCGATGTTTCCGCCATCGGTTGGGGTGTTACAGTTTGTGTCTTTTGTTTATATTATACGAAACTACGACAAATATATATTTTTTTAATGTCACCCCTAAATTTATTTTCTATATCCCATCAGTTTGACAAACAGTTTGTAATAAAAGCAGTGCTCTAAATTAGTAACTTTTTTTTATATATAATTACTTTGTAACTATAGCATTGATTTGGACTTATGTAGGAAGCCTGATAAGGATCTTTTAAAATATACTAGCAAGAACCCGTGCGTTGCAGCGGGGCTGCATGATGTTTGGCTAAATATAATAGGTGTGTGTTTATATATATATATATATATATATATATATATAGGTTTAGGATCATGTGCAAAACTTATTTTGTGTGAGAAGTGTGAGAACCAATAACATGGAAGCTTATTTTATTATATAGAAGGGTAACATTGTAAATTGCATTGCTAATCTTATTTTAGGAGATAATGGCTAATTTAATTTCGTGATTAATGTAGGAGCATTCTTAGGGATTTTGTTTCACATCCTCACTATTATTTACAAAGTTTTTATTAACATTAACCACATTATCATTCATTCTCTGAATTATTCACGACCAAATCAGCATTCATATTGGTGTGTTTTACTGATGTGAGCATATGGTGTTTTACTGGTATACAATAAGGTTTGAAGGTATAACACACCTTTTGTGTTATTTTTTATAAGGAGTTTTACTGATGTAAAAAATATGGTTTTTTTATGCACATTGGTGTTTTATTATAGTCTTGTAAGTTGCTTCATCAACAAGGTGTTTTTACGTTCATACCCGTGTGTTTTATCACCATATTCTCAACTTTGTGTTTTAAACAGTCCCGTGTGTTTTATCATCATCTTCTCCATAATCAAGTGTGTTTTATCTTCATCATACACAATCAGTAACACATTCAAAAACACAACTATACATACATTTAAAATGTGTTTTAAATTCAAAAAACACTAAACCACACAAAAATCCTTTGAACATAAAACACAACAATATGAATGTTGTTTAAAATAATCCACCATAAAACACATCATTATCACCTCATGTCGTCTTCATCTTCATCCCTAAAAAAACACTCCGATTTTTATGTTTGTGATGGTGGCTGTCGAATGATGGTTCGGTTGATGGTGGTGGCTTGTGGTGGTTGATGGCGGTTGTGTAGGTGGCGCAGGGAGAGAGAGAGGAGAAAGAGAGAGAAAGAGAGTAATGAGAATTAATGGTGGTTTCTATTTTTTAAGAGGTATCAATTAAATGTGAATTAAATGTAGGGTGTGTTTTACCATTATACCCCCTAAGTAGCCTAATTAGTTATTATAACTATAACATTATTTACAATAATGCCACTCATTAAATCTAAACCATTGATTAAGATGATCTAATAGTCCAAAACACTTCTTACCCTTCTCACACAAAACACACTTTGCACAGGATCTCGACCCTATATATATATAGGGGAGGGTTATCTTGAGAACGCTAAATATCGTGAGAACCGTGAGACTTGTAGGTGTAGCTTTAAGACTTGTTTTATTGGCAAAAAGAGATAACCATAAGGGATATAGTTATATATTGATGATATATATTATTATTACTACTACTAATACTACTACTACTACTATTATTATTACTATAGATTTTTTGACGAAGTGGTAGCATATATGTTAAAGAAAATATAAAATTGACTTATAGTACAAATATTTTATGCATAGGAGTAGAAAGTGGAGTAGAGCTAGACGTTAAGTTTGTATTAAATACCATGCGATGTGAAGCTAACCCAGAGTGTGATAGTCACTCAATTGACAACGTGTTTTGATGTTGCAGGTCCTTATCAAATTCTAAAATTTGATATTTTGCATATGGAAAACATTAAAGATAACGGAACAGACGGGTTGAGGCCAAAACCGAGTACTTTTTAGTGTCGGTTGAAATGGGTCAGCCTGAAAACATTTCTTTATTCATCTAAAAGATCATTAAAAATGAATGCGGTAAATATGATTATGAAAGCTATATTACTCCAATATTCATCTAAGTTCAATGAATGAAACCGTTTATAAATTTATTTGCGTTGAAAATACACCTTAGGTGTAACACCCCAACCGATGGCGGAAACATCGGGGTGTCACGTAGTGACGATTGTTCATTAGCTCATGGACTAAAAGTGTAAATATTGATACATTGTTTAAATATTTTATTTCATTGAAATGAAATACAATGGTTCTAAATGACAACTAAACTGAAATACAATAAATCAAAATCTAAATATATATCCGAAAGCTTAAAGAATGCATCTCAAATTAACCTGAAACATGTACAAAATAATATATGTCAATACAAAATTGTATTGGTGAGCATACCCTGATTTGAATACATATAGTAAGAAAAGTGTTTAGCAATTCATGAGCGGTACCATTTGCAATTATGTAATAAGTAGTATCAGTCAAAACCAAGCCTATGAATAATGACTAACACATGACTAACAATTTGAATAATGAATTAACAAGACAATGACCAAGATTCTCTTAACAGAGTCTCAAGGGGGTATACCATAGTACTATTCATTGAAATGCTAGGCTGCCCAGCGGTTAATGATTTTGACTAAGCATACACACAAATTCACATAAGGCAAACACACATGAGAATTGCATTATGTATAAAAAAATAGAAACTTGATTAATAGGTACACGAGTCACCCCAAATTAGTAAAACAGTAAAAAGGGGAAAGATATACTCACAGTTTGCGAAAGCGATCCAACTTAAGCGGTCGTGAGCTACGTAATGAGAATTCCGAGGAATTCAACCTATAACGTAATAGAATACTAATAAGGGAAAAGTCTAAGAGTCTAAGGTAACTAGGGTCTAAGGCATTAGGGTTTGCTAAGTTAAGTCGATTTGGGGAATTAGAGTTTTTATGATAAATCGAATTAATATATAAAAGTTGTATATCAAAAGTACTGTAAGTCCCAAATACTAGATCTTGTTAAGTGCAAGAGATTGTTATCACTTAGAAACACCTATGGATTAGGTGTTTTAAGTGATTAATCTTCTACAACAAAGAAACTAGATGAATATGATAAAAACCGACACACAAGATGAATAAGAACACGATTTCATTACTGATTTGTCATTGAAACACCATGAAATACATACAAGTACGCACCGTTCAATCTTGTGCTACAAAGATAACCAAAAACCCTAACCCTAGAGCTGCACACTAACATTTCTTATATAGGCAGGCAGATGGGCCTGCGCACTTAACATAAGTGCGCAGGGCCCGTCCCCTAAGTGCGCAGCCTAGGGTTTCACTAGGAAACTTTGTCTTAATTACATAATTAGCCCTTTAACTATCAAACTATACAACGAGCCATCAAAAGTCTATGATCTGGTAACTGTGGTCTCAATATAACCCAACAATACTCCCCCTAGACCACAGCTACCAGTTCTTTCATCTTCAATCAATCTCAACATCGCTTTGCTCCCCCTCAGCCTGTTTTGGGGGGTCTTGAATGTACAGGGCGGAGGAGCTTGAGTAGATTCTGTTGCAGGTCTTTCTGGATCAGCTACTATCGCAGGATCTCGTGTCTGCACCTCTGAAGCAGTTTCGGCTTCAGGTTGAGTAACTTCTGCAGCAGCAGCAGCTCGGGCAGCTTTCTCCCTTTCTTCTTTTTCTTTGTCTGCTGCATTGATCCTGTCAACTATATCAAGCAACTCCCTTTTCAGATTCATAGCCCGATCCACAGCTCTCCTGAATAGCACCGCTTCTTCAAACAGGACATTCCCAGCACCTACATTGATTTGATTCGCGAAGAGTATATTCAGATCCGATAGATTAAAAGCAAACACATCTACCGGATCCAGGATCCTTATGGCCTCCGAATCGTCCTGCAATTTGATGACCGCTTCACCAGTATTGCTGTCATAAAACCACTTCTTAAAGTCCCTCAGCATAACTGGAAGCTCAGATCGAATAGGAACTCGTGTGATGACCTGAGGAGGGTCAATCACATAAGTTATCATGCCTCGTCCTGTTGCTGGATCGATTCGTCTCTTGGAGATCCGTCTCCTCGGTTTCTGCAGCTTGAAGATTTGGAAATCGGTTTCACACTTCTTCTTTATGAACCAATCAAGCATGGTCCCCGTGGTGTCATTTGTGCGGTTGATGAATGGGGCTCTACTGAGTTCCCTGATATCCCAACAAGGGAGAGACTTCAGTTCCTGTCGGCCTCTGAAGTACTGTATCACTCCCCCTCGTCTCTTCACAGCAAACAATTTTTTCTCCTCGTCATACTTCCAGGAGATAATCCTCTCCTTATGAGCTTCCCTGGTGTGATGGATGTTTTGATGCAGGGCTGGAATGGTGATGGGCCTTCTAGGAAACCAAGTTGATCTTTCAGGATCCAACTTATGGCCATCTGACGTTTCGTATACTATTTCTTCTTCCATTCCCATCTCCACAAACCTATCGGGCATCTCATCTTCACTAATCTCGTCCACCTCACTTTCATCAGCAACTCTTTCTTTCTCTTTCTCTTCCTCCAGAAATTTCCCGAAATCAAATACCTCATCGAATGTTGTGCTAGGAGCACCAGTCTGCTGTTTCTTCAATTCTTGGAACATGTCAAACATTTTCATCTGAACCTGATTCTGAAACTTGATCAGGTATTGTTGATCCTTAATGATTTTCTCCATATTCCTGTTCTTGTGCTTGAGCTTCTTGACTTTCTTTCTGAGCTCTTGATTATTATGCACATCACTTTTCAGGGTACAGATCTCCCTGGCAGCTGTCTTTCCAACCTCTTTTACTAACTTCTCATACAGTTCCTGATGCACCGGTTTGCGACGTGGTGCAGCAGGAGCTGAGGAGGACGGTTCAGCTGGCCGTTGAGCTGGTGCTTTGGGGGCTGGAGCAGCAGTTGTGGATGGCCCTGGTTGTTCATCTGCCCCGAAGATAGACTCCAAGATCACCTCTTGCTCAATATCGTCCTCAGTCATTACACGAGGAATCTCAGACTGAGGTAACTGTTCTCTCCTTTTCTTTCTCTCGGCCCTCTTTAACTCAGCAACTTGTTGTAGGGCTGCAGCAGTTTCAAGCTGTTCAGGTGTCAGTGTTTCTCTTCCCTCTTGTAACAAACCAGCTGGCCTCTTCCTTTTGGTGGGCTTTGATGGAGCAGTTTCAGTTGCCACTCTTTTGCCCCTGGCCTTTTCTAGAGCTATCTTTTCAGCAGTTGGCTGGGCTGAAGATGGAGCAGGGTCAGATGATCCAGGTGCAGAAGCAGCAGTGGATTGTTGACGAGCTTCTGTTACATCTAGCCTTCTCTTCTTAATCTTGTTGTAAAGCTCCGTGACCAAAGGATATCGTTGTGCTGCATACATGTTCTCCAGCATGGGTTCCCAGTCAGGCGTATTGCAGTCAGTAAAGAATCGTGCACCTTTGGTGAAATTGTATTGATCACCAAGGGGCAGATTATCGTGTTGTGCGTTAATCATCATCTGCACGAACCTTGGGTACATAGCCCATTTGCCTGACCCAGCCTCGGCATTCTTCACCATATAATCAAAGATCATGCCCGACAGGTTGAAGGCTTCATTCTTGCAAATCTTTATCATTGCAGTCGACCATTCTGTGCTGAGCGCGTTGTAGCCTCCTTTCCTATGACACAGAGACATAATAAATACGTGACTGATGAGTCTCCAGTCTCTTGTCAGCTGACTTTTCTTGATATCGCCTCTCTTGTCAAAATCTCCTTTGTAACCGAAGTTCTTGAACTCTTGGTGAACATCGGCTTTGGATAGAGATATGACTGTTCCCGGCTGATCTTGAAGTCTCAACACGTTCCTGACGGTATCTTCAGTGATGACTATAGCCTTGTTTCTGACTGTAGCGTTAATTCGCTTGACTCATCCAGCAACTTCAACTCGAGCAGACCTCCAGAAGTCTTCAATGTGAGAGCAGTAAACTGGTACAATATGCTGCACAGCGTATCCGACTTTGCTACGTCTGATCCAGGTCACTACGTCTTTGAACTTGACATCGTCGGTCTCAAGATTCATCGGCTGATTGTGCATTCCTCTTGGATCCCAATCGAGTGCCATCTGATTAGACCAAATACACGAAAAACAAGTTAGATCTCTTGAATATACGTAGACGATCAAACGACTGACTTTAGACTTAGACTTCGACGGACAACGTACTTAGACTTAGACTTTATTATTTTTTTTATGTTTTGTGTTTTAACAGTCATAGGATTAAGGTTTGATGGATTTGATTTATCAGTGTCCATGATACGTTTGATTTTCAGTTTAAGATCGTTAACGTTCAGGTCTAAATACGCAGTCCGTTCAAGTGTCTGAATAGTCATGATGAAGGTCACATTTTGTTTTAATGTTCAAGTACGCAGGTCCTCAAGTGCGCAGGCTAAGTCAAAGGCAAATGAGCCAAGTACTCAGTCAAGTACTCGGTCAACAAGTGCGCAGGCCAAGTCAAGGACAAATGAACCAAGTACTCAGTCAAGTACTCAGTCAACAAGTGCGCAGATCTGTAAGTACTCAGGCATGGTAACCCCTAGACAACATAGACAAATCTGCGTACTACACAAGTACGCAGATACTTAAACCTTCGTTTAAGATTTTAGTACGCAGCACAAGTGCGCAGCATTCTAGGGTTTCTAATGTATGGATATGTATGAAGCAAGTGCGCAGTCTTCAAGAGACAAGTACGCAATGTTCAAAACAACACCCTAATATTCAAAACCTCCAAATCCCACACTTATCTCGTTTAATCAAACAAATAAACCCTGTAATCACAAGAAGCAAAAACAATCAGATATAATCTACCTTAAGTATGAAGAAAAAAAGACTAAAATGAAGAAGAATGAGTGGATTAAAGATGATTAAATGTGATTAATGAGTGATAATGATGATTAGGGTTTAAAAGTTTGAAGATGAACGTTGATGATGAACGATGATGATCAAATTTGGTAACAGGAATTAGGGTTTGTAAGAGTGGATACTGTTAAAAAAAAAATTACTGAGTATATATACAATAATAATGTGGGCCTGCGCACTTAAACTAAGTGCGCAGGGCCTAAAAAGTACTCACAGCATAATAAGTACGCAGAGGCCCAATAAGAGCTCAGAAGTCCAATTTCATATTAATAAGTAGGGTTTTACCAAATCTCACCTTCTGCATTCAAGATCATACTAACCATACCTGCCAGAACACGTTTCAACTTCCCGTTGGATAGCTGCAGCCTAAGAAAAATTGTCGGTATGCTTGTCCAGTTAAATCCATGCCTTTTCTCTTTCAACATGTGTTTGGTGATGATATTTATCATGTTTTCGGTAATATTGACGAAAATTTATGGACCCCACTTGTGCTAGGTATGAGCCTACCGATCCTCAAGGTTTATCGAAATATAATGATGAGAGCTTCAGGTCTATGTTACCATAAGCAAAGAAGATGATCATTATCTTGATCAGATGATGAGAGCTTCAGGTCTATGTTACCATAAGCAGAGAAGATGATCATCTGATCGTTTTGTGAGCTATCTAAATATGTTTGCACGTCACTGACATTGCGTGTCTTTTGCTGCTCATTTGATTAATTTTCTTAGCCCCGCATTGGTAGCTTGCACTCTTAGGTGTCTTTTGATTTACGTATGCACAAAATTTTCTGTGTCTTTTAGTTTCTCAACCTGTGTATGACCGGACTCAGCTTGTGCAGACCTATAGCACAGTGGGAATCCAGCTTTCCGTGTAGATCTTCATTGTTAATCACCTATTAGCAGTTTACTTGATTCCAGGCTGAATCTACCGACACATCGTTGCTTGAGGCCACAACATCCTCTGGGTCCTATTCACATGCTGACGAAATATGATTAGTTTCTATCATTTCTTGAATTAATTCTTTTGAAATTTTGCAGTAGAGATGAAACGGTTTTACTTTCTCCCCCAAAAATCTTTGTTTGAATAAAAAGAAGATTTTTCTATAATATGCACAAGTAAAGGTTTTTTTTTTTTAATTATTCAAAATTTATCATCTCAAGCCATGTAACCAACTGATGAAAACGGGTTTTATCAAAAGCTTTTGTGAAGATATCTGCCTTTTGATCAGCAGTATCTATTGGCAACACCTGTATATATCCTTTGTCGTGAGCATCGCGAATGGAGTGAATCCGAATTTCAATATGTTTGGTTTTAGAATGATCAATTGGATTCTTCACAATGTCACGACAGGCATCATTATCAATGAAAATGGGTGTATGCATGACATTCAAACCGTAGTCCAAAAAGCTGATTTTGGATCCATAACACCTGACAACAACAACTGGATGCAGCTGTGTATTCAGCTTGAGCAGTGGAGATTGACACTGTAGTCTGCTTCTTGCTCTGCCAAGACACCAGCCTGTTACCCAGAAATTGACAACCACCAGTGACAGATTTTCTGTCAATCCTACAACCTGCATGATCACTATCAGAGTAAGCGATTAAATCAAAATTATCACTCTTAGGATACCATAAACCAAGTTTTGGTGTCCCTTTGAGGTAGCGGAAGACTCTTTTTACTGCAGTTTCATGCGATTGCTTGGGATTGGACTGAAAACGTGCGCAGCATCCAACCGCCCACATGATATCTGGTCTGCTGGCTGTTAGATACATCAGTGAGCCAATCATTGATCGATATGTGTGACGATTCACTGAAAGGCCTTGAAGATCTGGTACAAGTGTTGTTTGGGCCGCAAAAGTAGTATTAGACGGCTTGCAGTCGGTCATGTTGTATTTTGCCAGAATGTCTCTTGTGTACTTGGCTTGATGGATGAGAATTCCGTCTTCTTTCTGCTGAACTTCCAAGCCTAAGAAAAATGATAATTCTCCCATCATACTCATTTCAAACTAAGACTTCATAATGCTTTCAAATTCCCTACACAAATTATCATCAGTGGAGCCAAAGATAATATCGTCGACATAAATTTGAACAAGGATAGAATGTTTGTTGACTTCTTTGGTGAACAGAGTCATGTCAATCTTCCCTCGGGTGTATCCATTCTGCAGCAAATATGAAGATAAGGTCTCATACTGTAACATTACGCATTTATTAATTATACGTTACGGATTAAAACGACAAGTGTATTATTGTTGGTGATATTTTGAACCCATACACAATGATAATTATTCATCTCTCTCTCTCTCTCTCTATATATATATATATATAATGTTATAATAATAATAATAATAATGATAATAATAACTTATACTAGATTAAAAATAAATTTATTTTGTGATTTTCCTACCCAAACCCGTAGCCCATTACCCAAGTCATCCCAGCCCAAACTTCTTAAACCCAAGCCCAACCCAACCAAAGGCCCAAACCCTCCCCTTGTCTGATTGTAAAAAAATGTGTGTATTGTTCCATCCAGGAATCGAACCCGGACCACTTCCAAACACAACCCACACGAACAACCACCTGTTCCACACCTCTTACCTTGTTTAAACCCAACCTGTAATAATTATAAACACACTTAATTATCAACAGTTGACTTGTGATAGTCAACTGTTACGAACGGGCTGCCATAATCAACGAATCTGGACGCGTTTTAATCCCATTAAGGCATGATTGCATGATGTCCGGCCTATTATGACTAGGATACACGATTTTTGATCGTCAATTGATACCAATATTAAACTATTACGCGTATACCATTGAATGTTTGGTCAAAACTTGCCAAATCGATCACCAAGCTATCTCACTATAAATTGAACATCAAACAACACTCTAACATCGTCGAACATCTCTTCTCTATCTCCAATTTCTCTGAAAATTCTCTGTTCAACGGTTTTTGTTCGTATTTTGACATCGAGGGTTGACTTACCGTTCGTGTACAATTAAACACTGTAAGTCTAATGTTGTTTGTGGGATATGTTGATCGGCCTACACAAAGTATTAACCCCATGATTGATCGGGTTAATACTGTGTGGATTGATCAATTGAATTTGTTAGGGCTCGTGGTTTGAATTTTGGGGATAATCACGATTTAACATACTGTATTTATTTTAAAACAAACGAGAATAAACACAACCACTGGTCTAGACCAAGTGGTTGTGTCTATTGCTGTGTACCTAAGCCACCCGGGTTTGAGTCCCGGCAGTGGCGTGATTCTTCTTTTTTTTTTTCAGTTTTAAACAAAGAACAATTATATATAATGCATATAATGTATTAAATTCGTTTTTAATTATAAAAACCTTTTTATAAATTCTAAAAAAATTATTTTTAGCAAAACTGATGTCAAAGCTTTATTTACAATTTTTATTTTTCTGAAATTCATTTATTTAATATTTATTATAAATAAATAAATTTTATTCTATTATATTTATAAAATTCCATTAAAATATCAAAACAAATTCATAAATTTCCACAAATTTTATTCTAAGTTTTTATAATGTTAAGCTTTTCAAAAATGATTTTTATTTCTGAAAAATCATTTATTTAATATTTTTAATCAATTTTTGTTAGTTTTAATCATAATTAAATCATAATAAATCCAATTTTTAGTATTTTTGCACCAAAATTTTATACAAATTATTTCTAAATATTTAGAACAGAAATATGATTTTTAATATAATAATTCTTTAATTTTTGTATTTTTGAAAATTAAAGTTAAATTTTGGCAATTTGTAATAAATAGATTTAAAAATCTATTTTAAAAGAAATAATTTTATAAAAATTATTTTTATACTTCAAACACATTATTGTGAGCATTCTAAATTCAAATTTTATAAAAAGGCTTTCTTTATTTAATTATCAAATTTCCCTTTATTTAATTAACATTTTATTTTAAATTCAACAATTGGATATCCCCAAATTCGAAGCCCTAGAAACTTATACATTTATAGACTTGGTAGACTTAGACATATATATTACCTCATTATAGGGTGATACTTGATACATTGGGCAACACACTATTTTTCAAGAGATAACGTTTTGCTAAGGTGAGTTTACATAGCCCCTTTTTCTGTTTTACATTTTTGGGGTGAAACATGTTTAAACATTTTATACACTATCATTTACTCATTCTTACATTGTTGAAACTTGTGATTCAATTATAAACATTTTATACACTATCATTTACTCATTCTATCATTGACTGTAACAAAAAGACACAGTATAATCATTAACACTGATCAAACCGCCTGTTTAGATTATAGCGCTATAGGTCTGACAAACCCATCCCCCGCATAGACTCAGGGATGATCGATAACAGTAATAACATTTAACTAACTTGCGAGTTAGTCATCAGTTGACACAAGGTTTGGTTGTACAAAGACGCACTGTTGCATGTCGGTATCATACTCTATCATCATAGAACTTTGAATGTTGTACAAATAGTTGTTACCAATTATTTTCAAAAACCTATGTATTCTCACCAACAATTGTTGACCCAAAATATTTTTCAACTTAACATGTTTCAGGTTCTACTTGTTTGAAGTTTTGCTTGAAGATTTGTGCATAGCTTTGTTGATTATTTGATGTACGAATTCTTGTAGAACAATTGTATGTAATTTATTTAAATCATATAATGAAATTATTATTCACCATGAGCTACTGAACAATCATCAATACGTGACATCCCGATGTTTCCGCCATCGGTTGAGGTGTTACACATACCAAGCTCGAGGAGCTTGATGAAGTCCATAGAGAGCCTTATCCAATTTGTAGTATTTGCTGGGATGATGAGGGTCTTCAAAACCCGGCGGTTGACAGACGTAGACTTCTTCCTTGATTTTCCCGTACAGGAATGCACTCTTCACATCCATTTGAAAGACTTTGAAGTTCTTGTATGAGGCGTATGCCAAAAAGATACGGATGGATTCAAGTCGAGCAACTGGAGCGAACACTTCCTCATAATCAATACCTTCCTGCTGACGAAAGCCCTGAACTACCAGACGAGCCTTGTTCTTGATCACCACACCATGTTCATCCATTTTGTTGTGAAACACCCATCTTGTTCCGATAGGATACTTACCTTCAGGTAGATCCACAAGTTCCCAAACCTTGAGCTTTCTGAACTGAGACAGCTCATCCTGCATGGCTTCAACCCAGCTTGCATCTCTGACAGCATCTTCAATGCTGAAGGGTACCGTCTGAGATAAGAAGGCTGATAGTGCAATATTAAGCTTATCTGCCTGATTTCTAGTGAGAACACCCTCAGAGATTGGTCCAATGATGTTCTCCACAGGATGATTCTTAGATGACTTAAATCCCATGTTTGGTTCTTCTTGAATTTGGGAGGGCAGATTAGAAAGGTGATCGACAGGGATTGATGAGCTGGATGGATCATTTGCAGACTGTTGTGCTGAAGATGTTTCTTCTGAAACTGGAGTACTTTCAGGAGATGGTGTAGTATCAACAGTTGCATCACCATTTGTGGACTGAAGAGGAACAATTGGATCAGCTACGAGTGGAGAAAATCGGGTGGTGAAAGGTGCAGCATCGTCTTCAAAAGAGTAAAGAGTATATTCAAGAGGAGAAGGATCGGCTGCTTGATTGTCAGATGATTGTTCTTCAATGATACTGAAATTGTTGAAAACAACATCCACGTCAAAGAACCAGTCAGGACCGGCTCCTGTGTTAGTAGAGTTGGATTCCTGCCAATCAACATAGAAAGATTCGAGAACCATTTTGGTTCGTTTGTTGTATACTCTATAAGCCTTTTGACTTGAAGAGTATCCAACAAAGAAGCACTCATCTCCAACTGCATCAAATTTCATTATGTTCTCGTAGTTGTTTAGCAGCGTACATGAGCATCCAAACGGCCTGAAGTAGTCAATCAGAGGTTTTCTTTTAAAAAGCAATTCATAACCTATTTTCCCGCGCGTCTTCACAATTAAGACTCTGTTAAGAACATAACAGGCGGTATTCACAGCTTCAGCCCAGAAGATAATCGGCAATTTGGAGTCGATTAGCATGGTTCTGGCCGCTTCAATAAGTGTACGATTCTTCCTTTCAGCAACGCCATTCTGTTGAGGAGTTCTCGTAGCACTGTACTGAAGATGAATTCCTTTGTTGTTGCAGAAAGTCACGAAGCTTTGATTTTTGAATTCAGTTCCGTGATCGCTTCTGATTGATCTAACTTTTGTCTTTACTATGTTCTCAATGAGAGGAACAAACAGCATCAATATCTCGGCAGCTTCACTTTTGTATTCTAAGAAGTACACCCATGTAAAGCGAGAAAAATCATCTGTTATCACCAAACAATAAGACTTTTTAGCTAAACTTTTAACACTAATATGACCGAAAAGATCCATATGCAATAGTTGAAGAGGTGAGTCTATAGAGTTCACTGTTTTGGACTTGTGCGATTTCTTGTGTTGTTTTCCTTTGGCACATGCTAAACATTTTTCAGAAAAGGGAAATTCCTTGGAAGGAAGACCTCTGACAAGATTTAATTTAGAAAGTTTGTTAATGTTTTTAAAGTTAACATGTCCTAATCGCCTGTGCCATAGCAGTGACTCTGACTCGGATGCCTTCGAAAGTAAGCATGTCATTTGACATTTTGACTTAGCATCTCTCATATTTATTACATATGTGTTATTTTGTCTAGGAGCTTTTAGCATGATCATATTAGTGGGTGGTATGAATCCAGGCTTCAGAAAGATGCACTCCATGTCATTGAATAACACAGATATTCCTTTGTCGCACACTTGTGATACGCTCAACAGGTTGTAGCACAATTTTGGAACATAGTTCACATCTTCTAACGTCAGTGCGTCAGAGACCACATCTCCGATTCCTACTATCTTCCCGCCCTTTTCATTTCCGGCGAAGGCAACGAACTCTCCATCAATAAATCTATAGTTCTTGAGGAGTTCCTTTAGACTAGTCATGTGTCTAGAAGCCCCGCTATCAACATGCCATAGATATCTCATCAGTGCGATCAACCATTTCTGTAACTTATTCTGAAATACAAAAGAAAACACAAGAGATACACATATAAATACAAGAAAACTCTATGTACAATCACGACTCAAACCTTTACTTAATTGACTTTGGGAACCCAGGTCTGGTTTAGTTTTGATCTGTCGTGATTTTCACCCAAAACTGACTCTTTGTCTTTTCAAAATTTTTGTGGTTTTATCAAAACTTTTTACTGTTTCTTGAAGGTTTTTAATCTGATTAGAAAGACAGTTTAGTGCTTTGACGTCACTGGATTTTAAATGACATGTTTTAACCACATGACCCTCATTTCCACATCTAAAGCATTTTGAGTGCTTTGGCTTGATCTTTGGAGAGGGTCTGGATGATGATGGTTGTGATGCTCTTTTCTTGATCTTGCTTGAGCATGAGCTTTCACTGGAACATGGTTCATCAATGTTGTTGTTGCTTGATTCCTCATTTGTGTTGCAGTCTGGCTCACTAATGTCACTTTCTGTATCACTCTGTGATTCTTCAGGAATTGAGTTATCTGTTTCACTTTGTGATTCTTCAGAACATGACATATCTGTTGATGATGGAGTAAACTCTGGAATTTCTTCAGTAAGAAATTTCCCGAACCTGTTTCTTTTTAGTTCTGGTACAAACGGAGATGGTCTATATACATTTTCATTATCAGAGAATGCATCATTAAGATCAACACAAACTGGCATAACATTGTCAACACAAATATCTGAGCGTTTGATAGGATTCTTCCTATCATCAGGCTCCACAACGCCCTTTAAATCAAGTTTAGAAGTTAATGTAGTACAGTCATCCGGCCTAGATAAACTATTACAGTTATCCATCCTAGATAAACTATTACAATCATCCAGTTTAGTTAAGTTATTACATTCATCCGAATTCAAAATAGTTTTAGACTTGTCATGACTCCAGATGAACCAATTCACTGTAGACTAATTGGCACCTGGGTGACCTAACCCCATCGTTTGTCCACCACAACTCTCATCATCGTCCACCTGATCCTGTTGGGTCATATCTGCACTGCTTTTACTTATATTAGAGTTTGACTCAAATTTGACACATTCTTTTTCAAAAAGATCATTTTTGGATGTGGTTTTGGAATGGGTATATATTCACTTTTGCTCAAAAGTAAAAACAGAGATTTTACAATTCCCTTTTTATCCTTATACCCAATTCCATCTTTGACGAATGATTTCCTTGAACAATCAAGGATATCTATATGAGAATGCTTGCTTACATTCCATTTGTCCACAACAATTTGGAGATGATTTGTTTCATTTCTAGATTTTTCTAGTTTTTCTGTTAAGTCATTTATTAAAAAATCTTTTCTCAAAACAAATTCTTTTAGAGTTTGCATTTCAGCTATAGTTGCATTTAACTTTCGCTGATATGCTAACTCATTTTCTTTCATTTCAGTGTTGATTTTTCGGATGTCATCCATTTCTCTTAAAATTTTCCTATTGTGGGACAAACAGTAAGCAACAGCTGTAACACACCTTGGTGAGCACAGCTTTGATTTTATTTCAAGAGGAATACTTACCAGATCTCTCTCCTCAACTGTCTTGGGCAAGTTCTGCAGCTTCTCATTTGCTTTGCTGGTGGAGGTCTTCGCAGCTACGAGTGCTTCCTCAGACGCGGCTTCTTTTCCTTTATCAGCCACTAGCACTCCTCTCAGACCTGCATTCTCCAGCGTTCCACTCTTTGGCATCTCCGCCAACGGCCCTTCCAGAGAGTTCACGCCGTGTGTGGATTTGGTGCAGATTTTGGCCATCAATGCCTTGTTTACATCAGCTTCAACCGCAGCAGCCTCTTCTCCCCAGTCAAAGTCCTCATCCACCAACGCCTTCTGCTGGTTTGCTTCCCTTCCATCAGTTATGGCCACCATCCTTTTTACCGGCTTGATTCCTGCTTGACTTAGAGTGGGGCACTCATACTTGAAGTGCCCAAGAGTCTTGCAGTTGTAGCATCTGATCTTAGACTTATCAAAGCCCGCTTTTCCCATACCAACTCTTCGACCATTTCTATCTTGAAACCTCTTCACCCTCAGAGTAATCATTGCCATCTACCATTTCAAATCCATTTCCTCCATATCATCTGGGTCAACCTGATACATGTCCTCAGGATTCATCATCTCACTCTTAATTTCACCTGTCTTCAAAGCCTCAAAGCTAGACATGAAAGTGTTGAAGAGTTCAACATGTTCGTTTGCAAGCTTTGTAAGCTGTGGATTAAGTGTCTTTGTAGCTGTGTCAGAGTATGAGACTGTCCTTCCTGAACTTGAACTACTACCACCCACTGCATCCACATATGCATGTGATGAGCTTGAACCCATGTTTCCAACGAGAGTCATTAATGCCAAATTCTTCATAGCCGTGGTGGGCACAGCTTTTGGAGCAGTCTGGTTCATCTCTCTTTTCGTGATGTCCATTTCGAAAGACTTTAGAGTGTTGATGAGATCAGCCAATGTAGATTGAGCATCTAGATACTCTTTTCTGATCAACATGCACTGTATGCTCCATTCTTTGGGCAGGGAGCCGAGCAGTTTCTTGATGGAATTTCGGTTGTTAACGGGAATTCCTGCCTTCTTCATCTTGGTTAACATACTCATGAATCTTTCGATATGTGAGCTCAAGCTTTCACCACGAATGCTACCGAACATGTCATATTCTTTCTGCACCATATCTTGCTTATATTGGCGCATCTCTTCATTCCCTTCATAGTACTCATTTAACGCAAATCACAGATCGTGCGCAGTGTCATACTCCTCAAACATGTTATAAACATCGTTTGATAAGGCCATGGTAAGGGCACCATAAGCCTTATGATCTCTCTGAAGTAGCTGTTTATCGACATCAGTGTAAGTGGTTGGATCAGGGTTAAACTCTTCTCCTGTGGCAGTGGTTCTCATTGGAATGTGTGGACCAACTGGATAGAATTCCATTGGGTGAAGTCTGTGACATAGAAGAACGACCTCATTTGATTCTTCCAAGTTCCATAATCTTCAACACCTTTTAACTTAGGAACTCTAGTTGTTGTTCCGGTTTCAAGTTCTTGTTGAGTGATAGGATTTACAGTTGAGTGGTTATCGTTACCGGCCATGATTTAAGTTAATTTTAATAGTTTGGTTTATTAGATTTTATAGTTAACAGTCCAGAAAAATGTCCAAAGTCCTTAAGTACGTAGCAAAGTACGCAGAAGTCCAGGTCAAGTACGCAGCAGCTTGTAAGAATGTAAACAGCCTTGTCAAGATGTAGTCTTTTGATAAGTACGCAGTCCTGCAAGTACACGTGTAGCTGTGTTTCTTGATAAGTGCGCAGATAAGTCAACACTTAGGCATGGGAAGTGCTCAGTCTTGACTGATCAGTCTGCGTACTAAATGAAGTACGCAGACACTTAAACTCTCGTTTAAGATTTAAGTGCGCAGAAACCCTAGCCAAGTACTCAAAACTACACTTCTCAATAAGTGAGCACAAAACCAAGGATTTCTGTTTAAGTGCGCAGAAACCCTAGTTAAGTGCTCAAGACGATTAAAAGCAACAAGTACGCGCACAAACTTGGTTGCGTACTAAAACAAGAGATCTAAGTACTCAAATAATCACAAGTATGCAGTATATGAGCTAAGTACTCAAACCAAGAAACAAGTGCTCAAAGTATGAAATAAGTGCGCAAAACGTATGAAATAAGTGCGCAAAATGGGTTGTGAAAAACACAAAAACTCAGCTGAATTTTATCCAAAACTTTTTCATTCCATTCTGAAGTGCTTGGATTAAATTTCTACTTAAAATGAACCACTTTTAGCTTTCAGAAACACAATTTCCACGAAATTTGAAGCAAAAATGTAAGAAAAACACCTAAATTTAAAAGTTCATAGAAAAAATAATCTTGATAATAAAAACTAATAAGATGAGGGTTTTGGTATCTTAAAATAGATACAATCTAGAGCATAGAGGCTCTGATACCAAATTGTAAGTCCCAAATACTAGATCTTGTTAAGTGCAAGAAATTGTTATCACTTAGAAACACCTATGGATTAGGTGTTTTAAGTGATTAATCTTCTACAACAAAGAAACTAGATGAATATGATAAAAACCGACACACAAGATGAATAAGAACACGATTTCATTACTGATTTGTCATTGAAACACCATGAAATACATACAAGTACGCACCGTTCAATCTTGTGCTACAAAGATAACCAAAAACCCTAACCCTAGAGCTGCACACTAACATTTCTTATATAGGCAGGCAGATGGGCCTGCGCACTTAACATAAGTGCGCAGGGCCCGTCCCCTAAGTGCGCAGCCTAGGGTTTCACTAGGAAACTTTGTCTTAATTACATAATTAGCCCTTTAACTATCAAACTATACAACGAGCCATCAAAAGTCTATGATCTGGTAACTGTGGTCTCAATATAACCCAACAAGTACTACGTCAAAGTTTGTAAATGTGGTTTAAGTAATATAATTATTACCAATTGAATATTTAGTTCAAAATATGTTTGAATAATTAAGACAAAATAATTTAGTTAATTACTTTAACTAATTGTTGTAAATAAATACAATCGTCATAAATATTGAAATAAATAATTATGAGTTACTCAAAGATCTAACAATGATAATAAAGACTTTCAATCATAAGAATACTTCTATTTTATAGGAAAAGTATTTATAAAATAGATGTCTAAATAAGATAAATAAATAAATGTTTAATTATGTCTATTTAAACGTAAATAAGACTAATAATGCCAGACATGATCCAAAAATGCTATTTTTATAGAAAATAGATGCTTTCTGATGTAAACAAGTAAAAATAATTTTCTCATAATTTTTATAAACTTATTTATATTTAAAACTGATTTAATGAGGTTAAATCATGTTTAAATGACTAAAAATAGGAAAATCAATAAAAATAAATGTTTTTCTAAACCAATAATTTTTATTTCAGATTAGAATTCTTAGAAATAATTACCCTAAAAGTTTGAGATTAAAAACATTAAAAACGAAATTTTTATCAATTAATTATGATTAAAACAATTTAATTCAATAAAAATAGAAAAATATGACATTTTCCAGAAAATAAAAATGTGATAATTTTCTATGAGGTGTCAAGAATCTATACCTAAATTTTCATAATTTTTAGAGCAAAAATGAATTTATTATGAATTATTATAGGTTTATATGTTTTAATATTGATTATCATATATATAGAAACAAACAAATAAATAAAAATCTAAAAGAGGAAGGGGACACCTGGGCTCGAACCCGGGTTCCCTTGGAACATCTAGTACTCACTAACCACTACACCAAAGGTCATATTTGATACTTAGTTTGAAAAATATATGTACTTATATAATAATACAAGTGTCATCTTCTTCCCCATTTCTTACTTAGAACCCTAACCCTAACCCGAATCTAATCCGCCCCAAACAACATGATTTCCCAGCAGAAACATGGGGCTAATGATCGGATATCTATAACAAATGATATGGCACAAAAATAATCGGACTTACAACGCGTTTTCGGACCGAAAAAGAAGGAAAAGAAACCGGGTCTTAGGGCTGATTATGGAGTCTCTGGACGCGTTTAAGATGATGTTTATGTGGGTTTAGGGTGTTCAAAAGTGCAGAAATCATTTGGTGTACTGTATTTATAAAGCTTTTGGTTAAAAATGGACTATTGAATAGATATAATAATTCCGACGTTTCACTTAGTCGAGCTCGATTAAATCACACTAATACCCGATTAATTGCTCGGTTAAATGATGGTTAATGTTGTATTAATGTGGAGAAACGTTTTGAACGTTAAAAACGAGTTAAAGCCCTTTAAAAATGGTGTTAATATATTCGCCGGAATAAATTCCGGTCACCGGAAATCTGACTGGAAAAAGAAGAAGGAGGGATGGATTGAGTTTTTTTTAAAGTTTTGGTTATTGGCAATTTTGGTCCCCCATGTTTAACCTTGTTAGTTTGGTTAAGGTTTTGGTTAATTTTTTTTTATAAAATGTTAACTTGGTTAACTAATTTAACTTAAATGTTATTAAAACTTTATAAAACTTGAATTTTTATAAAATCCATTACGTAGACGCTTTAAGATACGTATTTGATTAAAACCTGTACTCGGTCCATATAAATAATAATATTTTAGTTCGCTCTAAAATTAAATTTAAAAACGACCAAAATTACATGGACTATAATGGAAATATTTGAAGGGCTATTATTGTCAATTAAATGAAAGACGAGGGTGACGGATGTCACATTAGGCGACTTTCAAACTGATCTTTTTTTCCTCTTAAAATACGAATTTCATGATCTTATAGGTAAACAATTGTTCCCTTTAAAATTTCATCGGCTCTAGATATTGGTGTGTCAATAGATTATATATTTTAGGCATCTTTAATAGTCTCACATAAAACTCTTTAATAAATTTACAAATAATTTATTTTTTGATATAATAGCTTCATTTTTATCACAGTAACTTCACATTGCAAGATTTTGGTATTTTTATCACATACACAGAATCAAACACAATCACACAGTAGCACTCATACAAAGTTTCCGCCATTAAAAGTTACACACACACAAAACACACATTCAAACGCATACGATACAACTAATAACCTTATTTTTATCTTCTTTCTTTTCTTACGGTTATAAACGACAATCGGATCATCGCCGAAATTTAACCCCACCCAGATCTAATCTTGTTAAATCAAATGAACCCAACTAATCAACCAAAAAAACGTAAGGAAAACACAAAGAGTCGGTACCTCGTTGCACGATGGTGAAACAAATAGGAAGGTGAGTCACCGGCGACAATGGTGGTCCGCTATTCTGGTCACCGGTCTTTAGTTCAAGCAAAAAGATTGGCGACGTTGGTTATGTGCCGGAAGTAAATGGAACGGTGGTGTCAAAGTGATGCGTGTGTGGTGATGGTCCCGGAACTTTGGTCAGAGAAACAAGGAGGCCGAGAGAAGAGATGGTTGGTGAGTTGGATTTTATGATTACACAGAAGTTTATGATGAGTTCCACATCGGTTTCGCTGTGTAGTTAATTGTTTTGATGAGACGATTTAATGGCAACAATAAAATGGTTGTTTTATTTTGTGGTTTAATGGCAGGGTAAGGTAAAGGTCACAGTCAAATTCAATGGTTGTCTTTATACTTTAGTAATCATTTTACACATAAATGAAAGTAAAAATGAGTTCCACAAGATGAAGGCAAAGGTATCAAATTTAAACCAAAATATTTCAAGAGAAGTGAAATATGCATCATCATTTCCTTCGTTTACACTTAGTTTTACTTTTGTATTGTACTAGACTTTTGCCCGCGTTGACACGCGGTTCACCAAGTTACAATTATTTTAAGCGGTAAGACGTAAAAAAAATACAGTAGAAATATTTTATTCATATTTAAAAGTAACGAATATACATGTTATTCAAATATCATATGCCACCTACCCCGAGAGCGCCTGGGGGTTGAAAATCTAATATGAACTTTCTAAATAATCAACTCGTACACTTTCAAATCCAAAACATTCAAGCAAAGTCTGTTCCGGTTAATCTTAAAAATAGAAACATAAAGAAAACACGAGGATCATGAGGTTTGGCGATCATTTTCAGCCGTTCGCAACATCTCTTTCGCCAAGTGGTTTCACTTGCACTTTCTCCTTTTTGACATTCATCTCTTTCGGTTTACCTATAAATACAGACATTTATTATCAAAACAACACACGTTTATATTAAGAGCACATGTTGATAAAGTCTAAGATAAGCTTAATTAACCGTTAAGTGCATTAAAATTACTTGTGAGCTTTTGTTTGTTGAAACCTAAACCTGCTAAGTTCGTGTTAGGTTCAAGTTGTGTTTTCAGGTCGTGTATGAAATTTACACCCCTAAGTAACATAGCCACAACCTTTGAGCTGAAATTTTAGAATCGTTCCCCTTAGAAAAGCAATGCCTGTTGTATAAAAAGATGTAGCAGAGATCTAGGAGTATAAAAAGATATAGCAGAGGTCTAGGAACTTTTAAAGAATATAAAGATTGATAATGTTTATATAGTGTGCATATGGTAAGAGTTATGCTAATAATGAAAACTACACCTAATAAATTATAGCCAATCTCCATAAAGAGTTAAAGACAATGACATACCTCTTTGCCCAGCCATGAGAATAGTAGCTTTGAACCTCTTCATACTTCATATACAAAATCCTACACACAATCACAGTTGCAATAAAGGAAAAAAAATTATAGATTGTTGCATGCCAAATTTCTGCATTCAAAGAAAATTTTAATCTGATCAATCGACTACTTCTAACAGCAAAAATACTTATAAAAAATCTGTTCTGTATGCCAATATCATATAAAGAGATAAAAAGATGCATACATCTTGGAATGCCTTGGAGTGCATGCCGCAAGCATCAGAGTAATAACTGCTTGTGGCTGCAGACTCAAGAGCCGCAGCAGCAACTGTCTCATGTTGAATTGTCCGAGGACCCATTACAACATCCACGGCTCTGTGAGCAACAGCACTTCCAGTACCAAAAGACATACCTTAGCTCACATGGTTATTACTTTTACCATTTGATCATGTTTATTTTTTCCTAGGTATAGGGTTCAAATGTTGAGGCTTTTGTATCCAGCAACCTTGATTCCTCTTTTCCTTGGAAGGTATTATCAATGTATGGTGTCCTCAAATAATAGGTTTCATGGATAAGTTGAGGTTTCTATTTTTCGACCACACATGCAAAATACAGCCACTGGCAGGTTATGTTGCTGCAACAGGTGTATTACATTGTCACTTTACATAATTACATAATAAGACACCCAAGAAAGAGTTGCAAACATCAGCATGCGACAACTTGTAAGACAATTTGCTGCAAGTTTTTTTAACCCAAATCCACTTGCTAATTAACAACATACACAGCAAAAGATTTGATCTTTATTCACATCCCATCAAACACAAATCACAAATGTGGATCCGAACATCCAAACTAAGAAGAAAAAAAACTTTTAATGAGTGAAAACCTATTCGACTCAGACATAGTTCGACCCATACCAATGTAACAATAAGTTATTAAAATTAAATGAGTGAAGGACAAGGAAGTTTTTAAATTATATGTCTGACCCACTATTTTAAATTATATAATCACCATGATTACCTGATATATTTGGAACCAAGTCACCATAAATTGTATCTCCTATTGATTTGTACACCTTAATAGGTGATTTAGACAAAATTTCAAATTGTTTTGACTCGTTACCCAACCCGTCCATTTTGCTAGGCGAACAAAAGCCTTAGCGGCTAAGCGAATAAACGCCTATGCGCCTAAGCGAATACACGCCTAAGCGAATCAACATTGCTTAGATGATATTTTTAACATATTAACTTTATCAAATACCAAATGAATTAAAACTTAGTGTGAGGCACATATATAAATATAAATAAAATAATAATTTAGAATATCAGTTCTAAGACTTTAACTACATGTATCACTTACTAAATGCCTATGTTGACTGTAGTAAATATCTATGTTTACTATCATGGGTGGCAGGCAATCTCCGCTCTCCACTAAACCTTCCATGTAACAACGATTATGCCCTACATCTAACAGAAAAAAGTTAAAAATGATGGTTTAAATACAGTACACAATAGAATAGATTTTTAGACGAGATTAATTATAGAGGTGCACTACCATTTTTGGTATGAGAAATTTGAGCAGAGATTTCAACATTTCAGTGTTTGTCGATGTCACAACTGGAGCTGCAACAATAGTTACAAACTTTAAACTCCATTGGTGAGCTACAAAGTATAAATGGTAGTATATAGATCACCTTCACTTGTAGACCCATAAGTGTGTGACTCAGATTGAGAACCAAAACATGAGAGTTTTATGAATATGATATGATTTGTATTAAAATTATGAAAGCTAGGGTAAGGTAAAGGTCACATTCAAAACATAAATTAATTTAACTTTCTTTTAGTAACCAGCTAATTATAGAGTTCATTAAAGATAGATTTAATTGTTTTTTTAAATGTGTCTTAACAATTTAATAAAATTACTATTTTACCCATGTAGATGAATGTGAAATGACCATTTTAGCCTTCCAAAATACATTATATAGCAGTATAGATATAGATAATAGTTAAAATTGAAACTAGTAGTATCAAACATAAGTGCCATGTGTATTCATAGCATGCATAAAAGATGTACGACAATATGTTCACATTAACAATATCTCTTAAAATTCAACTAGTACTATAACTAAACGAGACATGATATCTATCGTGTCTTTTGGTTTTATTGTACAGGTCTAACTTCTATCGAACATCACATCATCAAATTAACCTCATGATAGAAATGAAAACTATAGTTTCAACCACCATGTGAATTAACTCCCCATAAAAGTAATACTTCCAAAACAAGAAGCAAAATTTTGTATTTAATATGCTAAAGATCATTTAACATGAATTATAAAAAATAAACAAACGTGAATCCTATTTATAGCTGCACACGGTTATCTAATAAAATCAATGTTTTAAAAACCGGTTTAAACCAGCCAGTGTAATCGATTTACCCCTTGTACAACCGGTTGAACCGTCCCGATATACTCGGTTGAACCGTTTTTTAGCTCAATCCGTTATGGTATAAAAAAACGGTTTTTAAAACACTGAATAAAATTAAAAAAAAAAAATCTAAGTTGGGTTGGTATTGTTTGATTAGTGGGTTATGAATAATGAAATTGACAGTTCAAGTTTTTATTTATATTTTCACACATTTATCATAACACTTTTCATTTTGTTTTTGTGCATTATAGGTTGTACATTAAGGTTAAGATGTTGTACATGTTATCTAACATTTGGATGTTTCTCATTTTGGAGTGAGCATCTAAAGTTGTACCTTCAATTTTAAAAGACAGTAATAACCATTTATATTGAATTGCATACTTTTCAAACACCCACCCACAGCTGGTTCCCAACCATTATGCTTCACATGAGTTAGTGTTTTATTTACTTGTTTGGGTAAAAAATAATTTCATACAACTTTCTTTTGGGCCACTTTAGTGTTCATGTGAAGCCAATTAAATAACTTTATAAAATTAATATATTACAACAAGTTTTAAATATTACATCAAATGAATATTATTATTAAAGTTAGATAAACAAGTCAACCAAATAAGTGTGTTTTAATTAAAGGAGGGTGTGTGTGTGTTTGTCAATTTAGTTAGAGAATTATAGTTTTATATTTCTAAACATCTAAAACTGATGAATCTTATAACATTAAGTAATAATAGCTATGAACTAAAAAATAAATGGGTGCAAATGGGTACCTAGCAAATGCAATATATTCATGTGGAGAGTCGTTTTGGATCGTCTTCCATTCAAAATGGCCCTGGGTAGAAGAAATATTGTGTTGGAAGACCCGATGTGTTCCTTTTGTGGAGAAGTAGAGGAAACTACGCAACATGTGTTCACGGCTTGTAGTGTGGCGTCGAGTGTTTGGCATGCAATTTTGACTTGGTGTAATGTTCCAGAGATATATTCCTTTTCCATTCAAAATTTATTGGATGTTCATAAACATGCGAGTGTATCTAGCGCTAATGCAGAATTGGTTAAAGGTTTGATCATGATCACGTGTTGGAATATATGGAAGGCTAGGGGTCTGTTTAGTAGCCTCTTAACGAGGCTCTGAACCATTCAGCTCTGAATGGTTCAGCATTCAGACTGTTTGTTTCAACCTAAAAAAGGCTCTGAATGGAATTATTAAGAGCTTAACCATTCAGACTTGGTGCATAACTGAATCATTCAGCACTTAATCATTCAGAGTCTCTTAACCATTCAGACATCTTAATGATTCAGCACTTAATCAGCCAAACAGCCCCTAGGAATGAGAAGATTTTTCAAAATCGCGCAAGCAATGTTAGAGACATAATGGAGGCGACACAGTCGATTGGCTATTTGTGGTTTAAAAATAGGCAAAAATTTATAAGTGTAGAGTGAGAAAATTGGCGTTCTTTTAACTTGATGTAATTGGTTTTGTTGGGTTGTTCTGTCTCTTCTCGAGACAGGAGGCATGTGTTAGGTGGTGATAATGAAGTTTATTTAAAAAATAAAACTAAAAAATAAAAATATTAATTGAATAAATAATTATGGTTTTAATTCGTATATAAAAGTTTAGATTTGCTTATTATTTTGATTTATATATGCTAGATAAATTGAAGTATAAAAATATATAAAATACTGAATGACAAATATTCTCATACATCTGACAAAAAGTATCGCATTCATATTGCCATATATAGGGCTGTTCACGAGTCGAGCCGAACCGAACGGACCTTTGCTCATGCTTGGCTCATTTACAAACCGAACCGAGCTGAGCGGCTCGTTTACAACCGAGCTGAAAAGCGAGCGAGCATTGTTCGAGCGAAATTTTTTTCGAGCGAGCGTCGAGCGAGAAACGAGCGAAGAGTAATTTGGACAACCATAAAATTGGGATGTTATCTTCAATGTTTTCGTTGTCGAGTGACAACTAAGGAGGAACTGTCCGATGAGGACACTAATATTGAGGTACGAGTGTCTAAGAATGAGGCTTAGGTTGAGGCAATGAGCATACTACAGAGAACAATTGTCGCTTTGTAACATAAGGTGATATCAAGCGATGACTAGTGATGGACGACTAATAACATAAAGAAGTCAAGGTTGTCATGCTACGACTTAGGGTTTTACTATTAAACTTAGTATTAAATTTTTATTTGATAAATCGGGCTAGTCATATTTTATTTGCATATATTGGACCAAATGTTATGTATAAATATGTAAATATTACTATGATTTGTAGGTATATATATAATTATATATATAATAAATAAGTAATAATTTATTCGAGCCGAACCGAGCCAAGCGGACCTTTGCTCGTGCTTGGCTCGTTTACAAACCGAACCGAGCCGATCGGCTCATTTACAACCGAGCGGGCGATCGAGCGAGCATTTTTCGAGCATTTTCCGAACGAGCGGCGAGCGATCCACGAGCGGCGAGCGATTTGAACAGCCCTAGCCATATATGTTTGTTTATTCGATTATGCATATAAAAAGTTAAATTAGTTTTACATATTTTGTTATCAAAATTTAAAAGCTGTAATAAATAAGACATAAAAAAGTTTAAATGTCATTAAAAAAAAAGAATCCGAATCCTAATCCTAATCCTATTTTATATATTTTTTTACTTCAATTTATCTAGCATATATAAAAAAGAATCCTAATCCTATTTTTTTTAAGGCTTAGTTCAGTGAAAATCTTTGTACAACCTTAATTTAGCGGTCCCAAGTTCGAATCCCTACCCACACAACGGTGTCCTCCTTGCCTAAGCTCAAACCGTCACGGAGAATTTTTTTTTTATGGTGTGCATGGATCGAACCTGTGACATACCCCAAGATGGAAACCCCTAAAGAAAAATTCACCCTACCTCAAAACAGCTGAGCTGGAGATCATTAGCAATCCTAATCCTAAATATAAATAAGAATAAAAAAGATTTCTATAATGGTATAAAAACATTAACTCATAAGTAATAATCGAGACCATTAAGCCTACTAAATTTGTTGAGGGGTATCATATTAAATATCCATTAACTTTTAAGCAATTTTCACAATAATTCATTAATTTGTTCCAACGTTCCTACAAACAAAACAAAGCCTAGAGTCAAAATTCTGCTTGATTGAGTAGCCAAATAATGCCACCAGCCAGCTTATGCTTTACTAACCTCAATATTTGACCTAATTCAACTGGTCCTATGAAGCCAAATCATGTAAAAGACAATATTATTGTATTGTCATACAATAACCAACTTTACACATCTTAGCTTTAAAATGAATTATCACTTAAAAACCTAACCCCTCATCTTAGCAAAAATAACTTTAATGTAATGTGGAAAACGCGAAGCAATGTCTTTTTCCCGGTGTCGATTTTTAAAATGTTCGATTGGCGTTACCTGGATATCGGACAACTATATAATACGCAAAAAAACCAATATCTTTTGCGCTATTTGGTATGAACTAACGTAGTTCCATGTACAACTATCATTGCATACGTCCAAGCTTTTATAACAATATCCTTTCGGTCTTCATCTCAAAAGTGTTTGATGGAAGCCAAAGCTCAATGTGATTTAAGTCTTTCGTTCTTTCTTCTTTCAGAACGGACAAGTTACATACCCCCTAAATCTACTTCTAAATATACTTCAACGTTCCCCATGAGACTAGTTACCTCAACCACTTGAGAAGGAACACATAATGTTACTATTAGACTACAACTCTACAAGGCCTTTGGTATTTGGTTCATTCAAGGAATAAAAAATCAATAAAGAGAGATTTGATCTGTTTTACAACATGGACAACTCGTTTATCTTTGCAGTATTTGTTCCAGTACTAGCACTACCCATTAGAGAAATGATTAACCAAAGATTACAAAAAGACAGCATTGTAATTTGTAAATAGAAATATTCTTTTCCTTCACATATATGCACAAAAACAAAAGGGATGAAGAGAATCTGCTCTTTCACTGCAAAAATTTGGTCCCAATTATATCTGACAAAAAGAAATTCAATTCAAATAGGGAAAGCCCAACAGAAACACATCCTCAGCAAAGTGTCCAACTTCAAAATATAACTATGCTTTCTCTTTGACCAGAAACAAAATATAGAAACAGTAAAGAAAAAGATAAAAGATAAAAATAAAAGAAAAAGTGTTAAAAAATATTCAAGACAATCGATTCATAAGTACTTCATTTTTTATTTTAAAATTTATAAGTGTTTAATTTAGTGTCATGGTGGTAATGGTACAACCACAAAAATTGTTTGCAGACTCTTCTATACGCCACGTATAGCTTTTGTACTATCATCTATTACGGTCAAAAGACAATCAGCAGGCTCCTATACGTCATGTATAGGTGTATATTTTCACGTTTTTCCATGTCAGACATTGGGATAAGTGAAGGTGGTGGCGGTGGTGGGTTTCTTGGTGGTGACGGATAGGTTTTTTTTTTTTTTTTTTTTTTTTTTTTTGGTTTTGGTTTCATTTGGGGCTTTGTTTTGGTTGGGGGAAGGTGACGGTGGTGGTTGAGGGGGTGGGGGAGGGTGACGGTGGTGGTTGAGGGGCTGGGGGAGGGTGACGGTGGTGGTTGAAGGGGTGTAATGGTGGTGGTAGACATCAATCATTGGCTAGCACAAAAAAACAATAAAGCACAACCTATACGTTGCGTATAGGGATGAGCATTCAAGCCCGAATATCGATCCCGTCCCGATCCCGATACCGTACCGTACCGTATGTGTTCGGTATCGGGATCGGTATTGGGTTTTTGGACTTTTCGGTATCGGTATTGTCGGGATCGGTATCGGTTCGGTACCGATCCCGTCCCGAGCTCATCCCTAGTTGCGTATGGCTTTATACGCCACATATAAGAACCCTTAATTTATATGTTTGAGTTTGCTTTCTCTTTGCCCAGAAAGAAAAGATGAAGCAGTAAAAAGGGTTCTAAGTATTCAGTAAAATGCACACATAAAAATTGGAGCTTTGAGACAATTTACCAAGAATACAAGAAAAGGTACAAGAAAGTGAATTCCCATCATGGTTTTTACTTTGAGTGAATTATTAACAATAATAAAAAGTTGACCAAGTCAAAGTTTGACATTAAAGGAAAGGAGAGGATGCATCATATATCATTCCAAAATAATTTGGGTGGCCCCCAATACAATCAATATGTGCATTGCTAGACATTGAAATCTCACTTTCTCCTTAGAATTATTTATAATCATAAATTATTATTGTTTTACACTAATGTCAAACCATAAACCAAACAACCTTAAAGTAGAGAAAAAAGCAATGAATGTTGAACAGGAGTGCTCTTGGGGACAAAGACAGCCCCACAAACTCAAGAGGTTCCCCATATATTTTATTTTAGACAGCCATACCACACTTTACTTTTCATCTTTATAAAGATCTTCCCTTTGCATCTGTCCTCAATGATGAATTTGTTTTTTCTACATTATTTCATCAATTTTATTAGTATTTTTCTTTATGTTGTAAAAAAAGGAGAATCAAGGTTTTCAAGTCAAATACGCTCGAATATGCAAGCCATGTATACACTTTCGACGTATACCCTTTTCTTAACATCGTCGATTATGCAGACATAAAGGCATTATATTATTATTAGTATTTTAAGAATCTTGAAAATCATTAAAAATTTAACCCAAGATGCACTAAAAGTCACCAAAACATAATTTTTTTACAAATTAAAAACCTTGAAAGTCTAATCCTACAAAAAAAAAAAAAAAAAAAAAAAAAAAAAAAAAAAAAAAAAAAAAAAAACTAGTGTGGCTTCATTCAAGAAACTCAAAAGTCAACAAACAAGAAGCTACCCCTTTTGTCAATACTGTTCACTGTACAGAAATACAGCATTATGTATAGTAAGCTAAGAACTTTTTAATTATTAAAAAAAAAAACTAATCTTTTTACTTCAAGAAAATAATAAATAGTTCAGCAAACAAGAATCAAAGGGGTAGTTTGGTTACATTTATCTGATATATTTGAAAGTTCAACTGACTTGAATATTTCTGGACAGCAGTATGTATATTTATGATCCTACCCACCTCTAAGTTGTTGATTTATGATGTTCAACATGTGGCATAATTCAACATAAAAATGGAAAAAAAAACATCCCTTACATTATTACCTATAAGCAACAGAACATACGCGGAGCAGATTGATATATAAAAGGTATCCAGCGGACAAATGAAACGCGTCCAAATTAGAGAGAACTTTTCGAATCTCTTGGATTCAATGTGACCAGAAAAAGGAGATATAGAATTAAGGGTAGCAATGTATTTGCAGGTTTGCACCATAACAACATACTATAGCGAATAAACATCCAAGAAGAGGTTATAAATTAAATACCATACTTAAAAAGAGAGCAGAATAATGGGAGTTCAATGAGGGTTGCTAAGGACTGCGATGGGCACGCGGTTAACTGGAGTCAGTCTCATTTGTTGCTCTTGAGCTCGGTTTCTCTTGAACTGAACTTCGGGTGATGATGTAACCGATGATGCAATTGCCCACGAGTTGTTAGAATTATCACTGCTGAAATATGCATCAACTACATCAATTGGACTTCCGGGAACTGAAGAGTATTTTCGTTTGTGAGTTTGGAAGTAACAGCTTCCGTGATCGTTTGATACATCCATGATGAATTTGGAACATTTGTCCATGTTTTCCTGTTAAGATATACGATTCAACGTACGTTACCATCACTTCCATGTAGTCATGTACTATGTGCATAATGCTTATGTGCATCTAACCGATATGAGCTAAAGTATAACAAGTAACCGGCCATTGTACACGGAAATTAGCTATGGTTCGATCATTAGACCTAATCAATGTAGATATAGCTAAAAATGTGTACACATTTGATGAAAATACTCTTGTTAATTCTTTGTCGAGAAAAGGCCTTTGTAGCCAACGGTCTCAGTAGGAGCAACCTCTCTATCTTCCGGAATAGATGAAAGGTTTGCCCCCATCCCGTCCCACCTTCCCCATACCCTGTCAATAACTTGTTATGAGTGAAATTCTACTGCGTACGTTTGTTTGTTTTGTTTTGTTTTGTTTGTTACTCTTGTTAATTCAATCGATGCAACGCGTATGCTAAAGTTGTATGCAATGCAGGTGAGAAAAAGACTTGTTTGCTTAATGATCAATAATGTAAAAAACAAACCTCACTGATGTTAAGAAGATTCATAAGCTGAATTCGGAAATCCAATGCATTGTCCGGCTCAATCTCCTTGCTAACAACGCACATTATAGCCGCAGCCATCACAGACGGAAGATACCCCTGAAACCTCGAATCTGCATTCACAAAAACAAACATCAGCCACTCAATTCAACCAAAAATCCGAAAAACACTCGCGGATTCCACATTACAAAGCTCACCATTAACAACCGACAAAAGAATCCGCTCACACCGCCGCAGAAACTCATAATGCAGACCACGAGTCATCAAACCAAGCCTACGCATAACGTAATCGAAAAACGCAAGAGGGGTTACCGGATTCATCTTCCATTCAAGAGTAGACAACACCAAAAGCTCCATCTTCATTATAGTCTTTGCCTCAAACACAAATTTTGTTCCTTCCATCTAACCACAACAATTGCATTACAAAATTATTTTAGCCATTTTAACAAACACATTTTTTTAATAAAACCAAAATTCCATTAATAACAAAGGACAAACAGGCAACAAGTTACGCAAAATCTATCCTACGGAAAACAAACACATAAAATGCACAATAAAAAAAAAAAAAAAAAACTAAAACACAAAACACACTTACTTGCAAATCCAAAAGCAAAGGAGCTTGGATCTCTTCAACTTTAGAAGCTAAAGAAAGACAAGTAACAGCAACCAACTGATTCATCCATGGTTTATCTTTAACAAATGCACCACTCATCAAAAACCTATCTAAATAATCAACAGCCAAAACAGTAGTCAAAGCAACAAAGCCATAATGTGTGCTGACACTAACAATCCAATCAACAGAGTCTTTCCTCAAACCCATCAAACATTCATCATCACACATCAATTGGGTATTAATAATATTATCTTTTTCTTTAAACAAAAGATTAAAAACCTCATCTTCTTCCCATAAAAGATCCTGCTGAAAATAACCCAAGTTTGCATCTTTATCATTCAAGATTTGATCTTCAACATCTGATGACCCAAACCCACATCCAAAATCAAAATCTTGTTGTTGTTCATCACAGAACAGAGCATCTTCAATGGCAAAAAAGGGGTTTTGGGCACACACATTTTGTTGCTTTAACACCATCTTCTTGTGAGAAGAAAATGTAACAGGCAATATTCATTATCTTCAAGAACAAGACTGTAACAACATGTCTGTGATGTGCATATTATTATTATTATTATACTCTCTCTCTCTAGAACCACACTAATTCATCTGCAAGTTTAGAGAGAGAAACAGAGGGGATTTATCTGAAAGAAAAGAAGAAGTTTTATGCTTGGCCACCCACCCAACCCTTTGTTTATCACACACAGTATGCTTTTTTTTTTTTTTTTTTATAAAAATTTTGTTAATATTATTTCAGAAGATTAATGAAAGGTTTTTTGGGCTCTCGAGAAAATGATGTACTGGCATCGTCCAATCGTATATACGGTTTGTGAGTGAGGTGTGTGTGTGTGTATGGCATGATTTTATAGGTTTATATTGGTATTTTGTCGCTATTCTGTGTTATTTTTTTAATTTCATTTTAGTCCTGTAGTTTTGTAGATTTGCAAAAGGGGTTTTAAGTTGTGTATTTAACTAAATAAAAAAGTCGTGTGGTTGTTGAGATCTTGATTTTGAGATTTTAATTTATATGATTTTATTTAACCAAAAAGGTCTTATGGTCTTATTTAACTAAGAAGAGTGTGTTGATCTTGTGTAAAATTTAATGATACCATTGTGACTTTTAGAGATGTATGAGGGTGGGTGGTTTTTGGTTTTCTTTCAGTATGTGTGGCTTTAAATGTAGATTTTTTTGGAGATGGAATTCTCGTATTGATTAGGGATGAGCATATTGCACCGAATATCGAACTGATACCAATCTCGAACCGATCCGTACTGAACTAAGGGTGTTCGGTATCGGTACTCACATTTAGAGGTTTTCAGTTTTGGTATCTTCGGTATCGGTACGGGATCGGTTTGGTATTGGTATTTTAAGGTAAAATACCAATACCATACTGGTACTGTACCGTATGTTTTTTGTATCGGTATTGGGTTTTGAAAGTTTTCAGGTTCGGTTTTGGTTAGTACTGATACCGTCCCGAACCCATCCCTAGTGTCGACTGTTAGGTTTGGGTCAATAATAGGACCCGTTTAGAAATGGGCCAGTCTCGGGTTGACCCGTTAACCCATTGAAGTATTTAGTAAAAAAAAATACTATATTTTTGTTTTTGTTTTTTTTTTCCATTTCTATTTACATATTTAGTTACAATAGTGTTAGTTTTGGCACACGGTATTATTTACGAGTCACACTTATACTCATCATTAAGCATGTTATCGATAAACCCGCTTATAACTTGTCAACATGTATGACTCATTTAAAAATACTGGTTAAACGAGTTGTGTTTGGGTTTACACGAATTTATGTGGGTCGGGTTAGGGTTGCAAATTTCAACCCACCAACCCACAACATATAACCCGCCAACCTATTAACCCGACACAATTGACACCCCTAGTTTATATGAGCTTATCAAAATGGATTTCATGAAGTATTATGCTTCAAGAGTTCAATAAGGGTTGGAATAATTCATTAATGGTTAAAAAAAATAACTAAAAGTTGGAATAGATAAGAGGTAACTCACGTCTCATACCTGATTATCCAAACCTAAACCTGTTCCATATGGCCAGGTTTCGGGTTTACTCTCGGGTTGGGATAAAATTGCTATCCTTAGTGGGATGTTGTCTGGTCCGGTGCAGTAGACGGTGGGACCATACACACGCATTATATTTTTCTATATAAAAGTGAAGTGTGAAGTGGATGTCCGGATTGGTTTAGTGTTTGAGGAAAAAATGTATTTTTTTTAGGGGAGGATTGGAATAATATAGCGTGCTAAGGTGATGGGTTTGGATTTTGGACGTGAGTTAGCATTGGAGATACTCTAAGGACAAACCAAGCGTCATGTTATAACAAGTGTTTTGGTTGAAATTGACAAACTAGACTGAATATTGCAAAACAAGGTCTAGATGGGCGAGTAATCCCTACAAGATACAGTGTCGTGCAGGTTTCTTGAACTATGCCTAATTAGTCGGAATCAATCGAAGGCAGACAACTTCAGTTAGAATCAGATTTTGTCGGTCAATTCGAGAGGAGTTTCACTTAAAAGAAATATAACATAATATCATATGTCTGTACTATTAATGAATGAATATCCATTTTTGAAATATTTGACTATTTTACTATTTTAACTTGTATCTTTTTTATTTATATTGATATTTACGTATTTTGTTATAATTACTAGTAAAATTATGATGTAAAACTAAAGTAACAAAAAATAATAAATTATGACATTTGACATTTATACAACTTTTCGAAAATTAATTTAGTTATAATTTATCACGTCTAAGTAGGGGTGGATGTATCACATAATGAGGGGTGGCGCTCGCTACCCCTCAACTTTTCTTGCGTAGGGTAAATTTTTACGTATTTTTATATTTTTTGTATTAGGTTACCCCTAAAAATTAGGTAACGTTACCTCTCAATTTTTTTGAAGCCCAACACACCCTCAAAGTTTGTAATATGAGCCTAACATAAAAATAGATAGAAACTTATAGGCCATAAACCAGTCCATTTGTAATTTATTAATTCAAATATACAAGCCACTGACAATTGTTAAAGTATTGAATAGGAGTGCAAACGACCCGAACAACTCGCAAGCTAGTCGAGATCGACTTAATAAAAAGTTTGAAATGAGTCGAGCCTTATTGAGCCCGAGCCAAGCTTGAGCTTAAAACAAAGCTCGTTTATTTTCGAGCCCGAGCATGAGCCTAGCATGTGAAGCTCGTAAGGCTCATAATATTAGTTTTATTAATGTTTTATATTATTTACCCTTAATTTAAAGTTGTTTAGTAAACGAGTCGAGCCGAGCTTTTCACTTATCGAGCTCGCGAACCTAAACGAGTCTATTATTTTAATTATTTTTATTTAATATATTAACTAATAAAGATTAAACGAGTCGAGCTAGAGCTTGAGAAACTACCAACGAACCGAGCCGAGCTTGTCACCTATCGAGCCCACGAGCCTAAAACGAGTCTATTATTTATATTTTTATTTAATATACTTAGACACTACCAACGAGCCAAGCTTAAGCTCGAGCTCAAGCCTGGTAGAGCTCGGGCTCGACTCGTTTGCACCCCTAGTGTTAAACAGGTAAAAATAAAAGAATAGAATCAAGAGTGGGGAAAAAAGAAGCAACAGAGAACTTGACCACTCATTAATAGTTATCACTCTAACGGATAGGCGACATAAGAAGATTGTATCTTGTTAAAAAGGTTTTTCAACCATGAGGTCGTCAATTTAAATGGATACACTATCCTAATGGCCGGTGAAGTGTTGATGTAAAATGTTTTGATAAATCAATGGTTACAATATAGCTTATGAAAGTATGGTAAAAAAATGAACATTATTTATTATCGTGTTTTTATTTTTGTTTCATTCACATTGTATGAAAATACTTAATACAGTAAAAAAAAATTAAAACGTTACCCCTGAAGTTTTAGTATAGATCCGCCACTGCGTATAACGATTTCTGCAGCAATGTCTAGACTAAATTAAGCATATAGTAAAATATAAATTAAAATAAGAATTATAAGAAGAAAAAAACAATATGTAAAAACAAATGTGTTAGTTAATATTTTTAAAATTTTTTTTTTTAAAAAAAAGAAGAAGTTAATACAGTATTTTTTAACGGGAAAAAGAATGAGCAAAACATTTCATTTGTACCAACAACAAAAAGACAATGCTTTCTACAGTTGTCAAGTTTTGTTTTATTTGGTAACATTTGAATCTTACAAAAATTTTCTCTTTTAAATACTGAAATTCAATGGATGCGTAACGGGTATTATAGGGGCATGAATAAGAATGATAATGCCTTCAACATCATTCTCTTAAAGCATTCACAGCCTTGTCCCCCATCAACAACCATATAATTTACGGAAAAATCATAGTTTTCTAAATTTAACTCTCACTTTTTCAAAGTCTCTCACATCTCATTCCTCATTCATATCCCTTATAAGTTTTTTTTATTATTATTATATTTCTTTACAATCAACATCAAACCACTCCACCTTCAATTTGCATTATTTTATTATTATTATTAAATGAGATGAGGGAAATATGGAAGAACTCATATATGGGGGCTCAACATAAGTTTTTTGCAAATTTTAGAAATGGGGTATGGGGATAGGGGTTGGGACAGAGTGAGTTTTTATGGGATTTTCTTAAATTTTAAGAATGAGGGAGGGAATAGGGGATGGGTTGTGAATGCTCTTAGCATTATATAGGTATGAAGAGGGATGGACATTTCTAGCATAATGCTCAAATAGGATAAAAATTATAGAAAGTAATAACTAAAAAGGGCAATAAGTGGCTTTAACAATTACACATTTTTTAAGGAACCTTATAATAATGACGTGGCGAAAAATGCCTTTTAAGGGGCATCAACTATTGTTTGTGTTGTTAAAGTGAAACAAAAATAAATATAATTTAAAACCTTCAACGTAACAAATTTATGATTAAATTTATAGCTGTCAATTTTGCAAAATACATATGAGCAAAAGACCATCAAAGTAATTTTATTTTTTTATTTTTTTTATTATTATTATTTTTTTTTTTTTGGAAATGACAGTAATTTCATGAACCACCAAGTAAGAAACATTGGGTGAAGCCAAATAGCCAACCCAACACAACTAGACGCTAGCCGGCACAAGAGACCGAAGTAATCGGGTGTAATATGGTGTAAGACTATCAGGAGTGGGGGCGGGAGGGGGGGGGGGGGGGAACACCGCCGCCAGTAGGGCGGGAAGCATGGCGTGGGGCGGGGGGCGGGAGGGGATTCACTGGCGTGGGGGAGAGGGGGAGTCCACGTGGCACTTGTCTATTGGCCCTTTCCTTTCTTGTTACCGTTAAAAATATATATATATATATATATATATATATATATATATATATATATATATATATATATATAAACAATACCATCTTCTACACAAACACACACTCCTTTTTTTCATAAAATCCTCTCCAAACTATCATATTTTTTCAAAAAAAATTGCAAGATGTCGGACGACTCTTCGAGTTCAGACAATTTGTTTGATCAGCTCGCTTTGGATGACTTGGGCGAAGGTGCCGCAGAGTTGTTAATGGCAACCGTTCAGAACGTCGTTAAAGCTATAGCGGACGACGAAGGGACCTTCGAACCACCCAAGCGTAGAAAGTATATAGTTCGCGAACGCGAAACCTGAAATGAGTCATTGGTACGTGATTACTTCTCACCCGAATCAACATACGATGAAAGAAGTTTTAGGCGGCGTTTTCATATGAGTCGTAATTTATTTTTAAGAATAACAAATGATTTAGAAAATAATTTTGAATATTTCAAACAAAGGCCCGATGCACGTGGTCAGATGGGATTTACCGCGATGCAAAAGGTCACAGCCGCGCTTAGATCATTGGCTTACGGAACTAGTTCCGACGTAATGGATGAGTATCTAAGGATGGCCGAGCGAACGGCTAGAGAAAGTACTCAGTTTTTTTGTGCGGGCGTCATTGATTTATATTTAAAAAGATATTTGAGAAAACCAACATTTAGTGACGTCCAACAACTTTTAGACTTTCACGAAGAAAAACATGGTTTTCCCGGTATGCTCGGGAGTATAGATTGTATGAAATGGGAGTGGCAACTTTGTCCAACTGAGTGGCAAGGCCAACACTCTAGCGGTTTTCATAAATCGCCGTGTATGATGCTTGAAGCGGTTGTGTCACAAGATCTTTGGATTTGGCATGCGTTTTTTGGTGTGCCCGGTTCGTTGAACGATATGACTGTTCTTAATCAATCCCCAATCTTCGACGATCTTATAAACGATGTTGCACCAAAAGGAACTTTTTTCTTAAACGAGGCAGAATACAAGTACGGGTATCTTCTAGCAGATGGAATTTACCCTGATTGGGCTGTGTTCGTAAAATCGTTTACACGGAGGACTACGTTAGACCCTAAGAGAAAAAAGTTTAACAAAGCTCAAATGGCTGCACGGAAAGATGTTGAGCGTGCTTTTGGTGTGTTGAAAAAAAAAGATGGCACATTTTGGCCCAACCCTGCCGACTGTGGGAAAAAACGCATGTACGAAATGTGATGTACGCATGCCTAATTTTACATAACATGATTTTGGAGGATGAAGGACGTGCAATATGCGAGTACTTTGGTGAGGAAACGCAGCAAAGTCAAGAAAACATTACGGATGAAGAAAGAAACGCCAACAACTTTGAAATCAAGAATAGCCAAACACATCACAACCTTCGAGCGGATCTGGTTGATCATATTTGGACTATACCAAGAGATTACCCATCTGATGAAGACGATAGCGATAACTAAGTTGTTTTTTTAAGGTTTTTTTTTTTAAATTTCATGTAATTTTGGTTTGTTAGTGTTTTTTTTTATTTAACTTTGTAGTTTATTATGAATTAATATTATGTTTTTTTAAAATTTTGTTTTATATTTATTAAAAAAGAAAGTTAAAAACAAGAAAAAAAAAAGAAAAAAGAAATGCCAAGTGTCACTTCCCCCCACCTCTTCCCCCCCCCCCCCCCCCCTTCCACTCCTCACAATTATTTCCCTCCCCCCCCCACAAGGGCCCCACAAGTGCCACATGGCGCTTCATCCCCCTCTTTCCCCCCCCCCCCCACCACTCCTTATAGTCTAAATACCTACGGGCAAGAGAGTTTACACGGTTTCAAAATGGACTGACCTACGACATGTCGATCATTTTAATTGTTCGTTCGTTCATATGGAATGCCAGTAACAAGGTGTTCTCGAACAAGGCGGTACCTATCCAAGGGCTTATGGAGGATGATTTCCCTAAAATTATACATAATTTTATTATCATTTTTATCCTACTTTTTAATGATTTTCTTGAAACATAATGAAATAGGGTGATATACGCATGCAATATTACACAACACGATTTCGGACGATGAAGGATGTGCAATTTGCGAATAATATTAGCTAAATACGCAACCAAATAATGAAGATATTAGTGAAGAAGTGAGACAATTAAACGAACGTGCAATTTATAATAGACAAACGCATCACAACATCTGAGTGGATTTAGTTGAACACATTTGGAATCTTCCACGATACAACGATGATGAGTAGGATGATAATTAAAATATGTAATTCCTTTTTCTTTTTTTATGTATTTTTTTAGTAAACTTGTCACTGTCTTTATTGTTTTATTTAATATATAAATATTTTTTAATTTAGTTGATTTGTTTTTTAAAAGAAAAAACACAAAAACGCCCATCCTGCACGCCCCACCACTCTATGGTTTTTCTTGGAGGGGAAACTGTGATAGGTAAATTCTCTCTGATTAATCAAGAGAGATGTAATTTCATTATATACTTGATTTACATCAAACAAGAATGGAAACAATTAATTACACATTAAACTACATAACTACTAATTGATACATAATTGAAATATACAAAAATAACGAGATTGATTGATAATTGCTTGATATTATCTTTTATCCCCCATCAAGTGAAACGACGGTGGATAAACACGAAGAAGATCCCGGAAGTGCTCGAACTGAGGTCGAGGCAAGTTTTTGGTGAAAATATCCGCAAGTTGAAGTTTGGTAGGCACAAACTTAGTGTGTAGCTTTCCGGACATTACTAACTCACGAACAAAATGATAATCCAGCTCAATATGCTTTGCATGTTTGTTGGACACTGGATTTTGACTCATAAATAGAGCACTCCGATTGTCACATTGAAGCGTTGGACGAGAAGGAGGAAGAGCTCGAAATTCCTACAGTAGATGCGTTAACCAAATAATCTCAGCAGGCGCATTTGCCATTGCACGATACTCGGATTCGCAACTTGAGCGAGCAACTGTTGGTTGCTTTTTGGTGCTCCAAGAGACTAAATTACCACCTAGAAAAATAGAATAACCATATGTAGAACGTCTTGTCTCGATACACCGTGCCCAATCTGCATCAGAATAACCCAAAATATTCGAAGAAAGAGGACGAGTGAAAACAAGTCCATGAGAGATGGTGCCTTTAACATATCGTAAGATCCTCTTGACAAGCTGAAAGTGTTTTTCGATTGGAGCATGTAGGTGTTGACAGGCTTGATTAACAGCATAAGCCAAGTCGGGACGAGTTATGGTTAAGTATTGTAGGGCCCCAACGATGGAACGATAAAGGGTAGGATCGTGAAATTGGACACCATCTGATACAAAAGTATCCGAGGTGGAGAGTGGGGTGTGAACGGGTTTGGCATTAGTGAGACCGGCACAGGAGATGATATCATTGGCATTATTTATTTGAGTGAGGACAAGGTCGTTATTTGGATGAAGGACCTCAAGACCAAGCAAGTAGTTTAGGGTGCCGAGATCTTTGATAGCGAATTCTTGATGTAAGCGATTTGTAAACGATGAGATTAAGGAGGATTGGTTCCCAGTGAGAATCAAGTCGTCTACATACACCAAAAGATACATAGAGAGTTTCCCTTATGAAAGATGAAAAGAGAGGGGTCCGCACGGCTACAAGCAAAGCCGTATGAAATGATAAAGGAGTTAAGACGTTGCAACCACGCCCTAGGAGCTTGTTTTAGACTGTAGAGTGCACGATTTAACTTGCACACATAAGTTGGACGAGTGGAGTCTGCGAACCCGGGAGGTTGTTCCATATACACGGTTTCGGAGAGAGAGCCGTTTAAAAAGGCATTGTTGACGTCAAGTTGGCGACGAACCAACCATTGACAACCGCTAGGGATAGAACAACACGTATGGTAGATGCTTTAACAACGGAACTAAACGTGTGATGAAAGTCAGTCCCGGGATTTGAGTGAAGCCTTGGGCAACAAGACGAGCTTTGTGGCGATCAATGGAGCTATCAGAGTGGTATTTGGTATGAAAACCCCACTTGGATCCAACAACATTGGTGGACGAAGACCGTGGAACAAGGGTCCACGTGTGATTTTTGTTAAGGGCCTGAAGTTCGGCATGCATAGCGTCCATCCAATGTTTATATTTAGAGGCACTTTTGAAGCCTTTGGGATCGACAGTGGATAAGAGAGAATCATGCAAGCAAGATTGCATGTTTGTGGCAAGATACGAGCTATGTTTGGGATTGGGTTTAAAGGTACCAACCTTTGAGCGAGTCACCATAGGATGAGTAGGAGCATGAGGTGGAGTGGGGATTGGAGGAGCAGGTTCAGCGTTATGAAGGGACGAGTTGGAAGACTCAGGTGTTGATGGAGTAGAAGGAGTGGGTGAATAAATGGTGGGTTCAGGAATGGGAATAGTGTCAAAGGGTGGTGGGGTAATATTAGAGCCAATAGACTTGCAAAAAGAGTAAGGAGTGGAAGGAAGGTGTGGTTTGTGGGATGGCATGGCCAAAGGAGCAGGAGGAGGTGTAGGTGGGTCGGGTGTAGATGCGGGTGAGGTAGGCTCATGGAAGGTGGATAAGAAGAGATTGGCAATATTTGTGTGAGATGTATTGTCCTTGTATGGAAAAAAGGACTCGTCAAAGCGAGCATGACGAGTGACATACATACGAGACGTTGCTGGATCGAAGAATTTATAACCTTTATATTGAGGTGAGTAGCCCATGAAGATACATGAGATGCTTCTAGGTGAAAGCTTATGCGGAGCATAGTCACGTAAGTAAGGGTATACACAACAACCGAAGACCCGAAAGTTGGAGTAGATGGGAGGGATGGAATAAAGGGTCTCGAATGGAGACTTTTCTTGCAAAATTTTTGTGGGCAATCAGTTGATAATGTATGTGGCAGTGGTGAAGGCATTAACCCAATGAGTGATGGGAACACGGGCATGAAAGAGCATGGCTAAGCCTGTCTCAACTATGTGGCGATGCTTGCGTTCCGCTCTTCCATTTTGAGGAGCGGTGTAAGGGCAAGACATGCGATGAAAGGTGCCATTTTTGTCAAAGATGGTGCGAACATGGTGATTGAAAAATTCCGAACCACCATCGCTTTGGAAGATTTTGACCTTGTGAGAAAATTGCGTTTGTACAAGGCGCAAAAAGGTATCCAAAACAGAGTAAAATTCGGTCTTGGTTTTAAGTGGATATAACCATGAGAACCGAGAGTAATGATCAATGAAAACGACATAATATTTATGACCATTGATGCCTAAAACAGGCGAAGGTCCCCATAAGTCGCAATGTACAAGATCTAAGGGATTTGATGCGCGTTTTTCATTCAAGTCAAACAGTAATTTATGTGATTTTGCTAATTGACATGGTGAGCAAACATTTGGTTTGGACAATAATGAAGTAAATGATAAACAACCCTTCTTATTTAAAATAGAAACTGTATCAAAACCAACATGTCCAAGGCGATTATGCCACAATTCAAAAGATGCTTTATTAGACGAAACAGAAGCAACGAAAGCAAAAGATTTGTTTTTAAGCACATAAAGACCGTCCTCATAGCGCCCGCGCACGAGAGGTTGACTTGTTTTCGGATCCTGAATAAGGAAAAAGGAATCAGAAATAAGACAGCGACTGGGTAGTCATTGGTTAGTTTACTAACCGAAAGAAGGTTCCTGGTGAGACCCGGAACGACCAAGACATCATTCAAAGATACGTGTTTATTAAGAGAAACACAACCTTTGTGAGTAATAGGCAATGAATGTCCATTGCCGAAAAAAACTTTGGAACGACCCAAATAAGGAGATGAAGAATCAAGATTACCGGGTTCATCAGTCATGTGAAGATCAGCACCGGCATCGGTAGTCCAATCCGGGTCATCAGGAGAGACGTTGCAATGAGCATGGAAAGCACGAGAGAGATCTTCATCGCGTGAAGTCGAGGCTGCCACAAAAGATTTTAACTTTGGACATTTATTCGCATAATGTCCATTTGTTCGGCAGAGTTGGCAGTGAGGTGGGCGACGTGGGCGATTATAGGAAGAGGTTTGTGATGGGTTTCGGCTGGAACTAGTACCAGATCTAGGGTGATTGTTTTGGAAAGTAGAAGATTTGGAATGATGGGCAGCAAAAGCAACCGTATGAGGGCCAGGAGGGTTTAGGTGGTGAAGAAACTGCTCCTGGCTCTCGGCTTTGGTGAGAAGGTCACGAAAGGGAAGAGGGTCACGAGCGGTACGAATGGCGGTTGACCAACTTTCGAAAGTGGAACCGAGACCGCAAAGGAACCAATGTGTAACAACCGGCAAAAATTAAGGTAAATCCGTACTAATTAATTAATGTGTAATTAACGTAATTAAGCGCAAATTCGTGTTAATTGATTAACTGATGCCTTAGAGAATAGTAAATTCCCCATAAGATGCATAGGAATGCACACGTTTAATGTTGAAGCATGATGGAATCATGTGCGAATAAACTTGTCCGGAACGGACGCTGGTGATTACCCGGTAAAAATTAAATCAACGAAAAGGATCCCGGACACCCAGGATATAAAATAAGGGGTATTTTCATGAAATATAATGTGTTTTGGAACTCCAAAACCATAAGTGAAAACTTTACATACAAATCTTTCGGTAACGAATAAAGTGCGCGTACCGCACCCGGTACGCGTATAACTTATAATTTCACCCAACGAAAGCCTAATTAACCAACCAACACTTAAACTAGGCTATGTTTAAGGGTTATTTGAGGTTATTATAATGTCCAAATAACGCGTGATTAAAATCCGATTAATACCCGAACGACACCCGAACGTTAAGTGTGAAGCTTAACTTATTATTTAGCAAATGTTTTATGTTGTGGACCCCACAAAACCCTCCCCCAAAACTGGCCACCCCTAACCCATGCTCACAATCTTCTTTTTTTGTACATGTAATCTAAGATTAGATATTAGGAAGTATGGTATGGATATGGAGATGATTTTATAAGAAGATTTCATGTCCTTGGAGATTCATACAATCCTTCTTTTTTTTTTTCCTTAAAACTCTCGGCCAAACACCCCCAAGAAGATCCACCAAAGATCATCCAAGTACCTAGTAACATATTATATGGGATTTGGATCTAGTGTGAGATCTTGTAAATCCTAGAAGATCATGTATAATCTATAAAAGATATGAGCATGACATTGAATCAAAACACAAAGAAGAATCACTTCTTTTCTTCCCCTTTTGAGCCGTGAACCACCAAGAACACACACACACTTCCTTCAAGTTTAAACACTCCAAATTTCCTTCACAAACATCCATTTTCCAAACCCCATTGTGTGTTTCAAGCTTGGAGCTTAACCACATAGGAAGAACACACTAAACCCCATCAAAATCAAGTATTTTTAGCTTCCCTAGCCTTGTGTTAGTTGTAAGTATTCTTGAACTTGTTCTTGTCTTTAACAGTTTATGTTTATTATCTAGAAGCAAGTTGTACAAGGGGTTAACTTGATAAAGCTTTACATAATAAAACATATGATTTTTAAAGAATAAAATGGTGTTATAAGTGTGTGATATGGGCCAAAATTTTGGTGGTGGATATGTATTGTTCTATAGTTTATAAAAAAATCACAAAGACTTAAAGAAAATGGTGATCTAAACATAGCTTGTTATGGGAACTTGAATAAACTTAAATATGGTTTTAATCATCATAACATAAGCATCTAAGACTTGTTATAATGTTGATTTTGTTAGAAAATAAGTTACACAAATTTTTCATCATCAAAGTCTACACACTAGAAAAATATAAATTGGACATGTTGGACAAAATACACTAAGTACACCCATTATTATCCTTAACAAGATGATTATAGACTACTAAAAGTGTTGGAACATAAAAATAACCTAACATGACAAGGATGGAAAAATAAAGTCCACTAGTTTAGTAGAAAATTGTTAGTCTTGGAAGATTGAATAGCAAAAATGTAACTTTTAGAAGTTAAAAGACTATTTTAGTAACTTTAAAAGTGGAGGGACTTAAAATGACATTTTTAGAAACTTGTATCTAAAAATATAGCTTTGGAAAGTTTGGTGTCAAAAGTGTAAATGATAACTTTCCAAGGTTGGTTTTGTAAATAATAGCAAATTTACAAGTATATATATATATGTCTTGTACAAAAATGTATTTTTATAAAATGAAGTTTATAAAAATATAGATTTTCTAACATGTGGAAATATATAAAAACAAAGGTTTTTATAAAAATGAACACTTTTATATAAATGGGAATATAAAAGTGTTGGAGCATTTTATATATAAGTAACCAAGTCTTGGTAATAAAAATACAATGTGTTTATAAAACTTCCAAGTAATATATGTAGATGTGACAACCTACACCCTACACTTTTCATAAATATACACAATTGGTCCCTCGGCTATTTTCAAATTTTCATTTTAACTCTCGTAGTCTAAAAGGATCAAAAGTCGTAATTTAATAAAAATTATAATTTTAAGTATTCACGTTTTATTCTCACATCTACACCCGAGCACGTATGTTTCTTGTATATCAAAAGAGGCACAAAGCCTAATTTTTTTACAAGAACAATTAGTAGTTGAAGAGTGTAACTTAATTTGAGTCATAAAACTCTAATCAAGTAACATAAAGAACTCTACTAAAGAGTCTTTTAATGGTTTCACTAAATTTAATTAAATTTCCATTCATCATCATATTAAATTTATTTTTAACTCCCAATCACTTCAAGTCTTGACTTTATGATGCTATTTACTTTGTTCATTCGTTTTCCTACCATTTGTATATAATTAATATTAAATATGACAAGAATTACTTCAAAATTAGTATAAAAACTTCATTTTTTTACACATTATCAATTCCACCACAAACCATTCAATTATACTCCAATTACACACAATGCTCTCATGTGTTCTATCATTTCTTCACTTGAAGCCCCAATTATTATCTTGTTTTCTGACGAATTTGGAAGCTTATTATTCTATTATTCAGTTTTCTTTTCTTCTTAATTGGACTAACCACATTGTAAGTTTTTCCAATTCCTTTTTGCAATACTCTTAGTTTTCATTTGTAGATCAAAAGCCCCCTGTCTGTTTGGTTGATTATAGGCTTTAAGGGCTTCAATTGAATTTATAAGGTTAGGGTGTTCTTAGGAGTATTTGGGATTTTTTTTTATTTAAAATCTTTTGAACTTAAAAATTCATAACTAGGTTATTATTGACCTAAAAATTATGAAATTTGACATGGTGATTCATTTGGCCGATTAGGAATTTTAGAACTTAGTTTTGGCATTTTATGCGTTATATAATATTTTTATTGATTTTTATATGTTTTAATCATATTAAATTCATATTAAATCAATGATAATGCATTTGGTCATGAAAATTGGTGAAAATATTTTCCATTATATTAGAATAACTTTCATAACCATTTTCCTCAGTTTTGACATGTTTTCACATGTTATCAGATTTTTTTATTTTTTTATTTGTTTTAATAAGCTTTAACAAATAAAATTTATAAAAAAATCTATTTTTAACCTCAAAATTTTTATAAAAATTATGTTGGGAAATTCTAAGTCAGTAGGTTGATGTTTCATAAAAACTTTTATTTTTCAAAGTGAATTTGGTTTAGTTATGATTTTGTGTAATTATTAGTGATATAAAGATAATAAAAGATTTCTTAGATATTATTTCAAATATTTTTCTGAATTAAACTTAATATTATTAACCTTAGAAAAATGCATGTGTTAGAAAAAAAATACCAACTTATATTATTTTCTTTTATAACACATGATAGTAAAAAAATCATAAATTTTCGCGATGTTCGATAAAGTTAAAAACCCAAATATAGACCTAACATCCTAAGTGCCTTAGAATAGAAACCCTAGACACTTTTAAGTTTAAATACTTATTTTGGGAACACTTTAAACTTTAGGTTGAACTTTTGGATTTGCTCGCTTACGCTCGCTCACTTAGTCAAGTTACTTATTGTCGAAAGTGAGTATATCTTTCCCCTTTTTCACGTTTTACATTTTTGGGGTGACTCATGTACGCTTATTACTTCACTCACTTAATCATGGTTTATTCTATATTCACAATCGCAATTCTTGTATGTGTTTTACTTGTTGATTCGCTGATAGTGTGTACTTATGACCTGAATCATTAACCGTTCTGCGGCCTAGCATAACAATAAATAGTACTTAATTATTGTTATGTGTGAACGATTATTCATCGCCTACTATGAGCGAATACTATATATATGTGTGACTCTTGATTCATTAAACAAAGGTTTGATTTTGGGTAGCATTTGTACACAGCTTGAACACTAAATTGTAGACAGTATAAACACGTGAATTGCGAAACTCTTTTTCTACTATATGTATTCAAACAGGGTATGCTCACCAATACATTTTTGTATTGACATATACTATTTTCGTACATGTTTCAGGTTATTTATGAGATGACTTTTAAGCATTTGGAATTTTTACTTAGATTTTGGATCCATTGTATTTCAGTTTTAGCTGTCACTTTAGAATTATTGTATCTTGTATTTTTCTTTCAATGTAATAAACTACTTAATCAATATATCAAAATTTACACTTTTAGTCCATGAGCTATTGAACAATCGTCACTACGTGACACCTCGATGTTTCCGCCATCGGTTGGGGTGTTACAGTAGAAATTAAAAAGGGGAATAAATTTCAAGAATACATATATTGTGGAACATGGGAAAAATTAACAATATATGAATATAAGTTAAGTAATCGGATATGGACATGTTAACCGACTAAGACGTAAAAACGGATGAACGAGTAAATTATTATTACGTCTAATGAGAACATGAGTATATATATTTTAAAGGATTTAAAATATATAATTCGGGTGAAAGATACATAACACTTTCCTAAGTGTTGGAAATTATTCGTGGGAGAAAAATAACGTAAATAATCTAACGATTAAACGTTTGAAATGAGCGTATGGACTTAACAATAAAAATATATATTATCGTATCAACGAGATCCTAGTATATTTATTTAATGGGAAAGTAAATATACGGTAAAGTGAGTTGAGTCGAGTGAGGAAAACATATATATATATATATATATATATATATATAGGGTCAAGATTCTGTACAAATAGTGTTTTTTGTGAGAAATGTAAGAAGTGTTTTGGACCATTAGATCATCTTAATCAATGGTTTAGATTTAATGAGTGGCATTATTGTAAATAATGTTATAGTTATAATAACTAATTAGGCTACTTAGGGGTATAATGGTAAAACACACCCTACATTTAATTCACATTTAAATTGTCTAATTAAAAATATGGAAGGCCTAATAAATTCAATCTTCCTATTTATGTCATCCATTTAATTCACATTTAAGTGTCTCTTACCTCTCTCTCTCTTTCTCTCTCTTTCTCCTCTCTCTCTCTCTCCCTGCGCCACCTACACAACCGCCATCAACCACCACAAACCACCACCATCAACCGAACCATCATTCGACAGCCACCATCACGAACATAAAATAATCGGAGTGTTTTTTTTAGGGATGAAGATGAAGACGACATGAGGTGATAATGGATCAGTGTGTTTTATGGTGAATTATTTTAAACAACATTCATATTGTTGTGTTTTATGTTCAAAGGATTTTTATGTGGTTTAGTGTTTTTTGAATTTAAAACACATTTTAAATGTATGTATAGTTGTGGTTTTTGAATGTGTTACTGATTGTGTATGATGAAGATAAAACACACTGGATTATGGAGAAGATGATGATAAAACACATGGGACTGTTTAAAACACAAAGTTGAGAATATGGTGATAAAACACACGGGTATGAACGTAAAAAACACCTTGTTGATGAAGCAACTTACAAGACTATAATAAAACACCAATGTGCATAAAAAAACCATATTTTTTGCATCAGTAAAACTCCTTATAAAAAATACACAAAAGGTGTGTTATACCTTCAAACCTTATGGTATACCAGTAAAACACAATGTGCTCACATCAGTAAAACACACCAATATGAATGTTGTTTTTCGAATAAAACACTACACTATGATTGCTTTTTGATTGCTGCGAATTCAGGGAATGAATAATGATGTGCTGTATGTTTATAAAATAATGAAGAAATACCCCTTCAAATATTAAACAAAAATCCCTACTAATGCTCCTAATTAATAACGATATTAATTGCCAATTATCTTCTAAAATAACATAATCAACACAATTTACATTGATACCCCTCAAGATATAAAAATAGAATGCCATGTGTCACATTAGTATTGGTTCTCACATTTCTCACAAAAAGTAGGTATTGTACAGGAACCTAACTCTCTCTCTCTCTCTCTCTCTATATATATATATATATATATATATATATATCAAATCGACGAGATCCTAGTGTATTTACTTAATGGGAAAGTAAATATACGGTATGGTGAGTCGAGTCGAGCGTAGAAAACACATTATCGATCGACAAGATCTTAGTATATTTATTTAAATGGGAAAGTAAATATATGGTATGGTGAGTCGAGTCGAGCGTAGAAAACACATTATCGATTGGCAAGATCTTAGTATATTTATTTAAATGAGAAAATATATATACGGTAAAGTGAGTCGAGTCGAGTGTTAAAAATATTATATCGAACGATAAGATCTTAGTATAATTATTTAATGGGAAAATAATTATACGTCAAGTGAGTTGAGTCGAGAATAATATTATACAAGTTAACTAATACTCATGAAAATATAAGTGTAACTTGTAAAAGGGGTAATCCATCACCAACGGACCTAGGATACACGCTTAATTAAACGGGGAATTGGACCAAATAGTGGTTTGGGAGTTGGGCGTACAACTTGCTGAAACACATGCACTATAGGCTTAGTGATTTATATGTCTAGGACTGTAACACCCCAACTGATGGCGGAATCATCAAGGTGTCACGTAGTGACGATTGTTTAAAAGCTCATGATACTAAAATGTAAATATATTATTGAATAATTTAAATTGTCTTACATAGATGAAATGGAAAACAAATACAAAAGTCTGAATGAAAATTGAAATAACATATTAAAAGCAAGCACTAAGTCCCATGCTATAGTACTAAGATCACACTGCACCTGAAACATGTACAAAATAGGTTTGGTCAACATAAGAAATGTTGGTGAGCATTCCTAGTTTTAATACATATAGTAAGTTGAAAAAGGTATACAATTCAAGTGCAAAGCTACAGTGCAAATATGTAAACTATGTATCATACAAATGAGCGAAATCAACCCTGTGACTGTATAATGTACTAAATGAACAGCGGTGTACTTATCCAATAAATGGATAAAAACTTAACAATGACCACGGATTCTCTGATGAAAAAGGGGGAGAATCAACGTAGGCGGGTTGTCAATCCAATAGCGCTATCCAATGTTAAGGTCGGCTTGTACAATGTTAATGATTTCACTAAGTACAAATGTATTCTACATGTAATGTCTAAGCATAAAGCACGTTTGTAAGCAAATGCACATAGTACTAGAATTGTATTGTAAAAATGTAAAACTTGTATTTGTAATTTGTATAAGTGTACATGTAACACCCCAAAAATGAATAAAAGCAAAAAGGGGATAGGAAATACTCACTTTCGCCAAATGACTAGATGACTAAGCGAGCGTGAAAATGCGAGCAATCCAAAGATTCAACAATGAAACTAGTCCAATTTTATAGAAAAGAAACCGAATAGGAAAAATATCAAGTTTCCAATTCGTCAATTACAAGAGCTTATAATCAAAGCTTCAAATATAGAAGTAATATACTCTAGAAGAAAGATATGAGGGAGAGTTTAATCGAATTGAAACAATCGATTTAGAGGTGCAAAGTGTAATGGGTCATAGGTGGGTTTTTATACTAGTTTTGGATTCAATTAGGCTTTAAAATTGTTCAACACAATAAAGTAAGGTTTTAAGATGAATTGACTATTTGACTAGGACTTTGACTAGGATTTTGACTGAGACTTTGACTAGGACTTTGACTAGGATTTTGACTGAGACTTTGACTATTTGACTGTCTCAGCGGACCGCGAGGGCTAAAAAAATAATTTTTCTAATTTAATCAATTATAAGTTCTAGACTTGTTTCCTTCTGTTTCTAAGTTGTTTTAGAACCGAAAATTAAGGGCTTTGAGTATCAAGGTCTGAAACATACGTGCTCGGGTGTAGATGTGAGTATAAAACGTGCATACTTTTACTTATAAATTATAAGTTTTATTAAATTGTGAATTTTGGTCCTATTAAAATATGAGGGTTAAAAATGAAAATTTTGAAATAGTTGAGGAACCAATTATGCACATTTATGAAAAGTGAAGGGTGCAGGTTGTCACAAGGACGTTTGTAGGTGTTGACCTCAGACGAACTACTCTCTATTCGGGCTTGCACACTTGTTGAGGTGAGTTTCACGGCCCCATTTTAAACTGTTTTACGTTTTTGGGGGAAAGATATGTTAGGGAAATGTGTGACAGGATAAATTACTTGAGTAGTGATCGCCACTCGGGGTTGAGTCCTCGCTACTGTAACCATTAATTCAGGGAAATGAAACCGAAGGTATATTTGGATAGTACTATTGGTGCCTGAAAAGGCCCACCCCTAATCGATAGCGTCGATTATGCATCGACGTATACCTGGGGTGCACGCATTCTGAACTTAAGTTGTTATTTTCCGAGAAACGACTTGAAGCAGGACATTATTAATTGTCTTGGTTTGGTTATGGGCTCAAGTAGATTGTAGGAACTTGCAACTCCTATAATGGTCACAACATGTGTTATTTCCCAAAAGTAAAGTTTTGGAAACTAAAACCTGTGAACTCACCAATATTTATTTATTGACGATTTTAAACATATCTTTCACGTAATTGATTGATGAAGGGTTGCGTGGCTGCTTAGGGCGGGGATCTCCCTCATGCGTCGGATATTTTGAAGGGGTTTCACTCTTATTTCCCATAGTGTTGGGATATATTTGAGAAACCTCCGCTATTGTATTAAACTATGTGATTTGATGATATGTAAACTTAAAACATGTTTCGACGTAATAAATAAATTATCCCTTTTCTTAATTACTTATAGTTTGTGTTAATCTTGACTTTATACTCTTGAACCGTCGCTCCACGTGTTTCCGCCATTGGCGTGGTGTGACACAATGTGTCTTGTCCGTGTCATTGACAGGATGACCGATAGCCGAGAGTTGGTCGCAAATAGATTTAAACTTACGACCAAACTCGGCGACACTAGAAGAACCTTTGGTGAGTTGACGAAGATTATCTCGAAGGAGATGCATTCGTTCAAGAGAAGTGTTGCTATAGGCGGCTTCAAGGGCGGTCCAGATTTGACGCGCAGTGTTGAGGCCAAGAACTTCAGCCATAGCCTCTTCGGTTAAAGAGGCATTGAGAATAAGGATAGTTTGTTGATCGGAGGAGAAACAATCGACAAAAGCCGGATTAGGCTGCTCCTTTGAATCGATGGTAATGGTGGAAGGGGGGCCGAAAGGGTACCATCAATATGGGAAATGAGTTTTTGATGGGCTAGTAGGGGAATGATTTGGTTATGCCATATGAGATAGTTTGAAGAGGTGAGTTTAACAGTGATCATATGAAGAAGGGTAGCCATGGGAAGAACAGAGCCGGTATTGGCGGAAGAAGAAGAAGGGGTAGCCATGAGTAGCTTGAGAAAGAGGACCTTTGATATCTTTAGGCTAATACTATGTGATAGGTAAATTCTCTCTGATTAATCAAGAGGGATGTAATTTCATTATATACTTGATTTACATCAAACAAGAATGGAAACAATTAATTACACAGTAAATTACATAACTACTAATTGATACATAATTGAAATATACAAAAATAACGAGATTGATTGATATTATCTTTTAGAAACTCCTTGTGCCAACGTGACTGTCACATGTTGCTCCACATCCCATGACCACACCGTATAGTCTAAGGATAAATAAATTCAAGAAGTGCCCATAAATTCGATCTAAAAGCGACATCTCGTTGGTTGTCTAGCCACATAGTTTTGTCTCACGAACCATCCTAAAAAATAAGATCATTTGATGTTCTTGAACCTTTTATGAAGATCATTTGTTTTGGTGTATGTGAAGTGTACAGGATGGCACTGTGGGATTCAAAGACATTGCAAGATCATCATCCCTTGTCCCTTGAGTAAAGATCTATTGTGGAGACCCGTGTATGAGAGTAAAGTTAGTGGCAATATCATTATCCCTCAAAGTGTTAAGCGAGGTAATATGATCTCGTGGTGAGTTGTGTGCATGCTCAAGTCCTGTAATGGCTTGAAAAGAATTCCTAGAAATGATGATGGACCAACACAATATATGGTAAGGTCAATGGTGTTTTGATGGGAAGAGCAAGGAACCAATATAGGGAAGGGACAATGGTGGTTGCATATTTGGGCCAAATGCCGATAGTCGCTTTAGCCAAAGAAACCAAATTGACAATTGTATCTTAATTAATTGATAAGTGCTTAAACTTCTGAGTACCTGGACGATATTGGCGACGCTGCCATGATGAGTTCAAAGCATGATGAAACCAGTTACCATGACTATACCCAAGATGACTATTTTGGTCCTTGGAAATCAAAGAAGACAACATGGTGCTGCTCACATGCCAAGTAATTGGCATTGTGTTAAAAGCAAACCCTCTAATGTTTTACACAATTTGTATTCACTCATTCGTCAACTTTCCTCTAATTTCAATATTTATAATTATATTTTTCTCTCATCATTGGTCAATATTCAAAGCTGCACAAGTATCGAATAGTTGCGAAGTCATTGTCAAACTAAACGACTATGTACATCTCAATTACCTTATTAAGAGCCAAATGTGGCTACAATGGTAATTTTCTATGTTTTTTAAGATGGCGTATGAAAAGTTTGGTGCTTCACACCTAAAATGTCATTAGGTTTTTATAAACCTTCAGCATACTGCTTGAGAGATATCATGGTATGAGGGTCTTGTTCGTGCAAACCAACAAGCAATATTCGATTCTTCGGCCTTTGTTGAAGAAACAAAATCTATAAACAACAACCCAAAAACATTGTTGTGTACATAGCTTTCTTAATGTTTGTTTATACTCTAATATACTTTGACCATTTGGTAAAAACTAGAAAGTCAATATGTTTGGCCTTTTGTTAAAATTGTCTTTTGTTAAATCTTTTATATAAATTTCCAAAGTATGGCATTATTTAAACAAAAGAAGTCTAAATTTTTTATGTTATAGATCGCGTGACAACATTAATTTTGTTTACTATAAACAAGATGATATCCAATTGTTTATGTAAACTTGATCATAAAATACTAACGAACATGAAAAAAGAAGAATGCTACATGTATATATGGGTGCGTGTATTCTGTATATCGAAAACATAACACCGTGAGAACACCGGCCCATTTGTGCTTGCGTGTATTCCTTTTCTTTACGCGTTTCTATGGTAACAAGTAATATACTAATATCATATTTGTAATTGTTTACATGCATGCTTAGAACACTTTTACTGATAATGTCTTTATTTAAGGGAAAAAGGTGAACAAATCGTTTTTTTTTTTTGTTGGAACCGGTTCCGGTTCCGAACCGGCCTGCTACAGTGCCGGTTTCGTTCGGAACCAGTTTCGGTCCCGCCCCCGGGTTCCGTCGGTTCCAAAGATCGGTTTCGGTTCCGGATCGGTTCTGCGCACAATTAAAAAAATTATATAAGCCAATGAGAAAAAAAATAAACATAAAATTACGACTTTTTTTAAGATTTCGAAACAAGAAACATGGAAAATGAATTTAAAAAAAAAAAAAGACAATTTCAAACATTACAATGATATTATTTTTTATTAATCTTCATCCGAACTACTCATGCGTTGTATCGCCGCATCGTATGCAAGTTCTTCCTCTGATAGGGGTTCACTTAGTCCCTCTTCCACCTCTTAACTATGTATTTGTTCTTCAATTTTCGTTTGGTCTTCAGGTGATGTCAAGTGTTGTACTCGATCCACCGCGTCCAAGTGATCTTTTAAACACAAGTCGAAATAACCATTTTCGCCAAATAGTTTGGCGTTTCGTGTCGTCTAGAGAATTTGAACAACGGTAGGCTCGTTTGTGGAACAGGTTTGGGATTGGTTTGAAGATGAAGTCATGGAATGATGTAGTAAAAGCAAAGCGAACACAAAGACGGGTGTATACAATAGCGGGTTTTGCGTTTTCGGGTTGTTTTTTTCTTGCGGTTTTGAGTGTCGTGACAAACCTAAAACATCTAAACCTAGTTATACTAAACAATGGTGGCAAAATGGTGATTTTGGATGAAAACAAACGGCTAGATTGGTTCCCAACGGTCAAAAAATGAATTTGGCTCATTCTAACGGTAGGAACCGGTTCTTGGGATCGGGCCCAGTTCTGGAACTGGTTCGGGACCTTTTTTTTTTTTTTGGCTAAATGGAGGGACCGGTGCTGGAACCTATGGTTCCTAAGAGGAACCGGAACCGGTTCTTGAATTATCGGGCCAGTTCCACCGGTTCCGATTCTAGAACTGGGTTTTTTGTTCACCTCTAGGAAAAATTATGAAAATAAAAATGTTGGAAAGTACATCGGGTAAAAAATATGTTCCTTGGCTAGAGTTTAGCTGATACAAAAAATCCTAGGAAAGTACATCGGGTAAAAAAACCGAATAAAATAAATATACGTGTAAAACACGAGTTAAGTTCAGTTGATAAATAAAAAGTTGGGGCTAATTTTAGCCGGCATATGAAAACGCGAGCTAATTAAACCGACGGATAAAAAAACTGCTATACTCAGTTGGCGAATGAGAAGCGTAGGATAAATTATATCTATCGGGTAAATTTAGCCAATGATTTGCATGTGTTTCAATATGAATGGTTATTATGTCGACCACTTTCTACTTTACCATGAGTTTTTTGTCGGCCAATCCTAGCTGCCTCAGCCAAATGAGTTGTATTGTATCTCCTAATTGACCCTTTCTGAACATGTCTATTTTGACAAAGACTAAAAAGCAATGTCCATTTTATTTAGAGTTGTGCGCACGGATGAACCCTATGATTTGCAGGAACTTCACAATGTCCCTAATTCACACCTTTGGTCCCCATTATTAACATTTCACAACTCTCACGGTCCTTACCAGATAAAGTCGTTAGATATTCCAATTAAGTTGTGTAAAATGACCAAATTACCCTCATAAATATTAAATAAACCGAACATCTATTAAGTAGATATTTGACCCTTGTATCCTGCTTCAACTTTCACTGTTTGGATCGATCGATTTGTTCCCTGATTTATTTGGAATTTTCATTTTGTATCTCAATCCATCTGAAGGAATTTCCATTTCTAGTGTTTCTATTGCTCGTTTTGGCTTAATGTTTACATGAATATGTTTTGTTAATCGTAAGGGTTACGTGTTTGGATTTGTGCAAAGTTTGGTTGCAATTTCTGACATGAAGATCGAAATTTGTTGATTTAGACCTATCAAACCGGTCACGGTGTGATCTTTGATTATCTGGTTAGACATGTCAAAGTGGTGTTGTGTGCTATGGATGTCAGAGGAGGAGATAGAGACAAAAATTTAAACGATGTTGTAATAGGTGTGGTTATGGTGGCCGACGATGTCATGAGTGGCGAAGGTACCGAAAAAGTTGCTAGTGGGGGCACTATTAATGAGGTGGTGGTGGTTTTTGTCCAATTTTTCTAGCAATGGGTGGAAGAATGAGAGGGCAAGTTTAAGGAAATTAGTTTGTTGGTGGTGGTGTTGAAATTGAGATGTTAGGGTTTTCAAGAAGAAATTGTGGGCCTAATAGTATTTTAATATATTTTGTTTAGGGGCAATCTAGTCATTTCAGGTCAACTTAACTAAAGAACTTAACGCTCATCCAAGGCAAAGACCACCTATATTATAAAATTAAACATCAAGCACCATCGTTGTAGTTTTAGAAAGTTGAGGGCCAAACATCCAAATTTCGCAAACCACAAGAACCATCAGTGCACTTACTCTTTTGTTAATGTTATCAATCAAAATGTATATTTTTATACCAAGAGGTATCTTGATTAATAGAAATGGACAAGGTCAGGCAGTTGCTAATAAGAAGAATCCTAACATTTTATTCGTTAAACCATATGCAACCAGGTGTTTGTGAACACATTGTTGCCCGTAGCTCCCTTGTGAAATTGAAAGCTCAAGGATGACGCCAATTTCGATAAAAGACATTTGTGGCTAAGAATCACAACATCTGGTAAAAAGAGAAATTGTGAGAAGGAGGAGAGGGGACACATCTCTAAAAATTACGTTAAAAACTTATTAGATGAACAAAAATAACTGAACTAAAATATTCTAACAATTTAGTATCAATAATAATCAACAAAAATCTTCGAAGTAGATGTGACTCAGATCGTAGATCTATATAATGATACAAACAATCGACGATGACTAAAATAAAAGATTGAGAATCAAAATTATATAACTGTAAGGAAAATATGAGGACAGATCCAAGGATTTGTAAGGATATATGTGTCCAAACAATCTTTCATCAAATGTCATGGTTGTTACATGTTGCATCCGAATAGAACATGCAAGTGTTCTCGAATGATTGTATCCATAACTCTTATGTATTAGATAAACAGTTTTCTTGAGAATGATTACTTGACCAACAACTAGGATGGCAATGGGTCGGGTTTGAGACGGGTTTAGGTAATCTCAACCCCATACCCGATTAGGTATGCTTGTCCCAAACCCGTCCCAAAACCCGTCGGGTTTGTATCGGGTAATTACCCGTCGGGTATCGGGTATACCCGCGGGTTTCGGGCAAACCCATTAATATTAAAAACTTATCCATTGGGTATATCTGACTAAAAACCTGTCGGGTATCTATTTCGTGACACCAATGGGGTGGTGGTCCATTGGCAAAGGCAAAGCCTTTAAAAACCTAGGTTGTAGAAGGTCTTAGGTTCAAGTCTTACAGACCATAGGATTTAAAAGAAATTAACCTTTCAAAAAAAAAAATCTATTGCATGACTACTAACCAATACATTTAGCATTATCAAATATGTATGTAAATGATTACAATGTATAAATATAAAATAGTTCAATCATATAAAAACACTAAAAGACATAGATAACAGATATTATACACAAATAATTGGTGTTTTTTTTTAAGAAGATGACAATCTAGATGGACAATTAGATATATTATGAATACATAAATTTAAAAGATATATAGGAAATTACATCGGGTATCTAATTGGGTAAACGAGTATACTTTATCGGGTAATCGGGTCGGGTAAATAGGTATATCATCAAATCCCAAACCCGTCCCAAACCCGCGAAAAAATAAAACCTAATCCAATACCCGGACCCATACCCGATTACCCGACCCCAAACCCGTCTCAAATGTATCGGGTTTTGGGTTTACCCATCAAATTCAGATTTGATTGACATCCCTACCAACAACAAAACCAAATTACACATAAAACTAAAATCTAGTCGGGAATGCTTGGAATTATTGAACCCCTTTTTAATAGGAAACCTAATATCCTTTTTTTTATGGAGAAAAATAATCCGTCTTATCTAATAAAGATTAAAGTCCATACAACTTCATTTTATGCCTAGATAAGGCACTTCGGAGTAAGTTATATACATAAGCGCCCTCCAACCTTTACGATTGACAATGCTACCCTAAAACATGAACAGTTTGAGTAAGATTTTATCTTATCCTAAATTATGCTAATTGAGTTGATATTTCCAATAATATTTGTGGAGTAGCTGATATGGCCTCGTTCATAAGCCCATTCGATTGTAGATGTAGTTACTGATAGAATGTTTGATGATACTAGTAGGAATGCCCGCGCGTTGCGACGGGTGCATCTGTTTTGCCCCTCGTGCATCGTGTTTGTTGGTTATTAGTTATGATGAAATAAAAAACAACAATGTATAAAATATATGTTACTAAAAACTGAAACTCATAAGTATATCTTCTGAAAATTTAAATGAATACATAACAATAGGCCGTACTATTCCTTACAACACCCTTAGATTGGCCCACGTCCTTCGATGGGACCCATTTATGTATCTCGAAGGCAGATAAGTATGACATCGTAGAGTGGTGCTTAGAGTAGTGAAGTGGCGTTGTATCTCTTAATGACCATAAGATTGTAGTGGAAGTGATGTAATTACTAAAATGCAGTTTGTAGTGTGCAACATATTTCTATTATTTTAGGGCACCCGCGAGATGCAGCGGAGTCAATGATTTATATAGATACTCTCGTTTTATGTTAGTTTGATAAGCGCCGTAACAAATATATTGCACCAAACAAATTAGTAATCAATATAGTTAAAACTACCAAATCGACTGATAAGAACTTGTCTTCTTTTGGATATGTAAACAATTGGTGACTTCGTGAGAACATAAACGTAAATTCTATTCCTAGAAGCTTATAGTAGCAAAGAAAACAAAAAAACCATCGAGGAAGACGATGACGTTGCTCATGAAGTATTTCTATCATATTTGCTTGTATAAACGTCAAGCCTACATATATCGCTCACTTTAATGGGTTGAAACGTGTCATGGGTTGGGTATGTTGGCAAACTTCAAGCCTACATATTCATTTGTGTGCAGAAGTCTCACATCATACCATCCTGCAACCACATAAATTTAAAAAGAAGATATAAATACATAATATATGATGTAATTTATTTACTATAAACATTGAAAGATATGTAAGTTATGTATGTGAAGAGTCACCACATTATTTATATACCAAATACATGACCACTATTTATAAGACTATAACATTGATACAAACATAATAAAGTATAGAGGTTATGAATGTAAAGAGTCACCACCTTATTGTTAATTTCCTCATTAATTTTATAATTATGTTTAAATTAATTTCTTCAACAACTTAATATTTAAGTAGAAATACAATTTTCCCCCCTAAATGACTTCAATAAGCATTGTACTATAAGCAATAAAGGTTGTATTTACTTAAATTTTGCGGGTATCCTTCACTAATTCTTTATAATATAGTATAGAAGGTAAAGATTCGGGTTGATTTATTAGCGTGAGCATAAATTTATGGCTTTTCGATTTCTTATTTCTTAACACAAATAACATAAGTAATTAACACATAGTTAAGTTTTTGTTTTCTCTTTATGCTAGTGTTTAATTTATTTTATTAATTAGAATTAGAACTTAAACAATATACAATTGCCGAAAGCAAAACAATGTTGTGAACCACACTTCATACAACATTTAACAAGAACATTAAATAGATCAACAAATACCTTAAAAGTCTTAGAACAAATATAGTTTACGTATAGATCGAGTTAACTATTTCATGGCGTTCAAGGAGACCATGTTGATTGAAATTGAGAAAAGTCTCCATACCCTTCTCCAACCATCCTCTCTATCATCTGTCCTTCATGTCCATTTGTTCCCTGCAACATTAATTTTCATCCCATGCAGTAAGTGGAAGTAATATTTATAATATATTAGAAACATATTAGCAAATCTAGAATGTTATGTTTATAATTTTGTCCGTTTTATTTAGTTAACAATATATATGATTCAAGATACACAACTTCTTAACAAGGATAGTTAGGAAAGCCATCTGTCACCTTTCATAGGGGCCATATCATCCAATTCAGTAGAGTTGAGGTCAATAGGTCATAGAGCATGCTTGCTTCTGAAAGCTTCATTGAGAGAAACTAAAAATACACAAAGAAAAGAAAAAACTGTACTTATTAATTTTGAAAAATATTTTCTCATCAATAATTCTGAATATTGTTTTAATTGTTAGTTGCACAATTAAATTACCTCAATTTGATTCTGCAACAATCCAACATAGTTGATTATTACATCCAACATCACTGGCATTCCCATTGTCTATAGCAAATAACTACATTTAAATAGAGCAAAACAATGATATATTATAAAGATAAATTTTTGTAATTATCAAAGAACATATGAACAAGTAGAAAAAAAATGTATATATGTATATAAAGATTGACTCGTATCTTTATACCTTGTAGCATCCGAGAACCATATCTTGCAAACGTCTTAACTGCTCATTAATTTTTTTTCTCTTCTCATCAAATGAAGACATAAATTTTTTGGACAAAACAATGTTTCAAAACAATGTTTCAAATCTGACCGTCTGGTAGTAAAACCGTGTGAATTAAAAAAAAAAACAAAGATTAAGATTTGAATTTAAATAAAAATAAATAAAAGAATCAGTGGAGTGTTGCCTCCAAAAAAGTGTATCAGTGAAGTGATGTGGCACTATATGATTGGTTGAAATCAGTTAAGTTAAAAGTGAATCCTATAAGCGCCTCTTCCCCCCTAATGGGCTAAATAGTGGAATGGACTTGTAAAAGGTTATATTTTTATCTACTTAAAAATTAGAGTTGAACTCATTTAACTGGAATTGGGTTGGATCTAATGTAGTCACCATAAAAAAATACTGATGTCACTCGAAAAACTACGTATACATGTATACAACTGAAAAAAGACTGATGTCCCGGGACTACGTTCCAACCAACATACCTCCGCCTTTGGTCACGCCCTCGGTTTCATTGAAAATCCATGCAGCTTGGTTACTCCTTGTCGAGCTGCAACAGTTGAATGAAATGGTTGCAATCATTGACCGTGCAGTAACGGTCAATTTTTTTTTCTTTACTCAAATCTTTACATAAATACACCCCAATCATCCCCCATTTTCACCCACCAACCCACCGAGATCCACTATCACAACCGTCAATTTCAAATCTTTACGAAATTTAACCCTAAACACCGTCACCACCATAGTTCGTTGGACGAAAGAGGAGGAGATTGCTTTGGTGACTGCGTACACCGAAGTGAAGGATGTACCCACACTTGTACCAGAAGTACGAGCGCTTCAACACACAATACCGCCGAACATTGGCGGAGGTGGGTACGAACATGCACGAAGACGTGGCCATTGGGCTCACTCAGATTGAGTACCAATGTCACTACAGTTCAGAGTTTTCGTACATCTCGGTGTGGGAGTTAGTGAAGACTCGCTTATATTAAGTGTGTGTTTTTTTAGTTTGATTCTAGTTTTAGTGTGTTTCTTTAGTTTAATTATGTTTTTTTATGTTTTAGCTATGTAATTTTTATGTTTAATAAATATTAATGTCTTTTCATTAAATTTTAGTTGTTTAAAATATATAGTTTGGTAAAGTATCCTAGAATATCGTCAATGATTTTGGGGTTCCATGGTACTTTGCACTGAAAATGAGTTGTCACCGTAGAAGTGGTCAAGAATAGAGTATGCAACCTGAAGTACCCCTTTCTCTATTAAAATATCCAATTTAAGTGAGGAAATAATTCGGTAAATGGAAATGGCGGTCAACAATAAAATTGAAAAGTCTATTTGGTTGACGTTCTTAGTTTGGATTAAAATTCATTTTCCCCTCACAAGGAAATATCTATCCAAGAATTGCTTGGGTTAGTTACACAGATGAGAGGATCAAAGGATTGGAAAAAATGGTAGGAAACAGGGTTCATATTTTTATTAAATAATAATAAAATAATCATTATAACGAGACCTTTGTTATTCATAGGAAATATAAAAGTATACTACCGATTACAAAACTAAAATAAAAAAATAAGATACAAAATACATGTACCTAATTGAGATTCAAGCATAAGTTTTTGATGAACTTCAACCGAACCATCTAATATAATGCCCCGCTGCAAAAATAAACAAACTTGTTGTAGACGGTTTTTGGTTGAGGATCGTGTTTGACACGGGCCCCTAAAACAGATTCCGCGCCTCATCTCAGACGGGCTGTTTCCCAGGGTACAACAACCGAAACAGTAGTCGTACTGCCGGAGATGGTCTTGAGCCCGAGATTCCACCGGGTCATTTGGTGTTCATAAAAGTTAGAAAAGGAAAGTTATGGAACACTTGAGAGTACTCCTCTCAATGTTTCTAGAGATTTTTGTCATGAGATTGTTGTTTTTCATCTCATCAAAATTGAGCACATAACTCATCTTTTATATTGACAAAAAGAAATATGAAACATTTTTATATTTAATACTAGGTTAGAGTCCCGTGGGGACCCACGGTTCACCCGAAAGTAAAATGAAAAAAAAAGTAGGAAAATAAGAATTGTATTATGCAATTTGATTTGGTTACTAAATGTTTGATGATGCAATATGTATGAATTTTGATGTTAAATGCAAAATGTCATCTAACAGTTTAATGTAACGAAATGATGGATATATCAAGTAAGTAAAGTTTAATTTGACAACTGCAAACTACATAGCATACTATCACAATATCACACATTACATCATTTGGGTGATATCTATATTCTAATTATAACTAAGCTTAAGCATAGAGCACTTATCATTTAGTTGGGGCTTAACGAACTTCAACCAATATTACACATTACATCATTTGGGTAATATCTATATTCTAATCATAACTAAGCTTAAGCATAGAACACTTATCAATTAGTTGGGGCTTAACGAACTTCAACCAATGGTCCATTTTCATTACTTCAATCAAAATCTTCCAAGTCTTGCTTATTGATAACTGATTTTTCACCTTCGAAGTTGTTATCATTGTCATCACGATCCTCGGAGTGCAGCTCATTTCCAATAATTTATGAAAACCTCCACCATTGTATTCCATATTTGTGTTCTACATAAAATATAGTTGTTGTAAAGATATGGATACGGTGATAAGTAAATTAAGAAACAATCCTTAACCCACTTACTTGAATGGGTAGCTTAAATTTTACATGTTATGTCTCCAATGGTTCAAACCGATTACATAGCTAAAAAACAACTAATAAGAAAATGGGTCCAATGTCACATGCTGTAATATAAATTTCCTATATTTTATTAAAAAAATAGACACCAAAAGGATCAACCCCAGACCCATTTCAACATGTAGCCAAAAGGACCCATTGTACACACACTTTAAGCAACTTTTGACATGTTACAAAATACCGCCAAAAAAAGTCATTATTTAAACTGTGCAAATATAGTACTTAACAATTAAAAATCTTAATAAATAACATCAAAATCATAATCAATCATTCAAATCAATGGCATTAAAATAATCCGCGTCTGAAATTGCCTTACCCATTATATACAAATTTTTATTGACATCTAAAAATTAGCACACTTAAAATTAGCACACTTATTGAAATCAAGATGATGATTATCGTTTAGTGACAATTTATTAAAGGAAAGTCGTAATATCAAAATGAAAGTCGGTCAACAATGTTAAAATGAAATTCGTAATATTAGTAACATCAATAAATACGATTAAAAATCTTAATAAATAACATCAAAATCATAATCAATAATTCAAATAAATTACATTAAAATCATCCGCGTCTCAAATTGCCTTACCCATTATATACAAATTATTATTGACATCTTTAGTAATCATTATTAGTTGTGATTGAAGTAATATAATTCTTTAACAGAAAATAACATTTTGAAAATTTATATTATCATTTAATTTCATTGTTAAAATTGGTATGACGATTAAATGATTTTATTATTTATTAAGGTTTATAAAGTATTGTTGTGTCTCGAATAATTCTGCAAAATCGGAAATACTGTGCCCCGATTGACGTGATCAAGTAGGAATATTTATTTATATATTTGAATTATAAAAAAATGGAAGGATTCGTAATTGACGTGAATTGGTCAACAACGCTTAAAATTAGCATAATCAAACTCAAAGACATAAAGTCAAAGAATTGACCTCCATCAAATTAACAAAAACGTAAAAAGGTTTTATTTAGATTGGGTCAACAATATTAAAATTAAGGTCGTAATATTAGTAATAGCATTGAAAATTATCTTGAATACATTATATATTTTAGGAAACTGTTAAATAGATTTAAATTATATTTATTATTAAAAGAATAATAAAAGTGTAGGAAAATAAATGTACACTCCTATCTTCGGATTATATTTAAATTATAAACTGTTAAATAAATTTAAGTAAATGTTTAAAGCAAAATCGTATATGTTTAAAAGAATATCGTTTTATGACAATTGATTAAAGGAAAGTCTTTGAATTATAAAAAATGAAAGGATTGATAATTGATGCGAATTGGTCAACAACGCTTGAAATTAGCACAATCAAACTCAAAGACATATAGACAAAGAATTGACTTCCATCAATTTAACAAAAAAATAATTTTTTTTTACTCAGATTCGGCCAACAATATTAAAATTAAGGTCGTAATATTAGTAATAGCATTGAACATTATTTCGAATACATTATATATTTTAGGAAATTGTTAAATATATTTAAATTATATTTATTATTAAAAGAATAATAAAAGTGTAGAAAAATAAATGTACATTGTTATCTTTAGATTATATTTAAATTATAAACTGTTAAATAGATTTAACATGCCAATGATGTCCAGCCCAGCTGGTCGGAGGTGGGAGGGTTTACTCCTTAGGGAGGTTCCCGCCCGAGCTTAGTCTCAGGTTCGAGTCCCCCCAATCGAACTAAGGGGTGAGAAATTCAACACCCGCGTTTGGCGTGGATTCTTGGGTTGAGGGGTTGTGCGTCGTTTGAATTATCCGCTGAAACACACCTTCCAAAAAAAAATTGATTTAACATTGTTAAATAGATTTAACTAAATGTTTGAAAGAAAGTCGTATATGTTTAAAAGAATATTGTTTCGTGACAATTCATTAAAGGAAAGTTGTAATATCAAAATTAAAGTCGGTCAACAATATTAAAATGAATTTCGAAATATTAGTAATATCAATAAATAAGATTAAAAATCTTAAGAAATAACAACCAAATCATAATCAATCATTCAAATCAATGACATTAAAATCATTATAAATAACATTAAAACTCTTCATAAATAACATCAAAATCATAATTTAAATTTCAAAATCAATGACATCTTGTGGTGCAGCCTTAGTAACAAACATTTTGTGCTGTATTGAACACCATTTGAAGACACAATATTCGCCAATGGAAGTATCTTCTGATTGAAGCAAATCAGTCCATCCAATCACAGTAAACCTTTACAAAAGCATTATGTATAGAAAATTAAGAATGTGTAACTAAATATAAAATAAGAATATTGTAAACATAAATGTTGAATATGCAACTTACAAACCTAACGACTTGAGAAACAATTTCTGCACGTAATATTAGTATTACTATTAGTAATTATTAGTAATTAGTAATATATTCGTAAAAATAGTAATATAAAATTTTAATTCGGTCAATAAAATATAAATAGGATTAAAATTAAAAATCGTAATATTAGTTTTAGTATTAGTAATATATTCATAATTTAATTCCATCAATTCGGTCAATAATAAATAAATGAGCTTAAAAATCGTAATATATAACATTAAATTCGGTCAATTATTATTAATGTCATTAAAACTCATAATTAATAACATTAAAAATGAATAAATCCTATTAATTGTAGGCAAGACCAATAATAATTTATAAAGATAAATTAAACATAATTTCGTATTAATATTAATATAAATAAATGAGATTAAAAAATCGTAATAAATAACATTCAATTCGATCAATTATTATTAATATCAATTAGTATTAGTAATATATTCGGTCAACAATACGAATTTTTACGAATAGTAAAACTAAAATCGTAATATTAGTATTAATATTAGTTAGTATTAGTAATTATTAGTAATTAGTAATATATTCATAAAAATAGTGATACAAAAATTTAATTCGGTCAATAAGATATAAATGGGATTAAAGTTAAAAATCGTAATATTAGTTTTAGTATTAGTAATATATTCATAATTTAATTCGGTCAATAAGAAATAAATGAAATTAAAATTTAAAATTGTAATATTAGTATTAGTATTAGTATTATATTCATAAATTAATTCGGTTAATTCGGTCAATAATAAATAAATGAGCTTAAAAATCGTAATATATAACATTAAATTCGGTCAATTATTATTAATGTCATTAAAACTCATAATAAAATATCATTAAAAAATGAATAAATCCTATTAATTGCAGACAAGACCAATAATAATTTGAACGAATATTAATATAAATAATATTAAATATACTTTCATAAAGATAGATTGAACATAATTTCGTAGTAATATTAATATAAATAAATGAGATTAAAAAATCGTAATAAATAACATTCAATTCGGTCAATTATTATTAATGTCAATATATAACATTAATTCTAAGATACTTAAAATACAATAAAAATCATTAAATCTTATTAAACATAAATTTGAATAAATAATAGTAAATAAATGATCTTAAAAATCGTAATATATAACATTAAATTCGGTCAATTATTATTAATGTCATTAAACTCATAATAAATAACATTAAAAATGAATAGATCCTATTAATTGCAGGCATGACCAATAATAATTTATAAAGATAGATTAAACATAATTTTGTAGTAATATTAATATAAATAAATAAGATTAAAAAATCATAATAAATAACATTCAATTCGGTCAATTATTATTAATGTCAATTAGTATTAGTAATATATTCGTAAAAATAGTAATAGAAAATTTTAATTCGGTCAATAAGATATAAAAGGGATTAAAATTAAAAATCGTAATATTAGTTTTAGTATTAGTAATATATTCGTAATTTAATTCAGTCAATAAGAAATAAATGATCTTAAAAATCGTAATATATAACATTAAATTCGGTCAATTATTATTATTATTATTATTAATGTCATTAAAACTCAAAATAAATAACATTAAAAATGAATAAATCCTATTAATTGCAAGCAAGACCAATAATAATTTAAGCGAATAATAATATAAATAATATAAAATATACTTTCATAAAGATAGATTGAACATAATTTCGTAGTAATATTAATATAAATAAATGAGATTAAAAAATCGTAATAAATAACATTAAATTCGGGCAATTATTATTAATGTCAATAAATAACATTAATTTTAACATACCAAAAATACATTAAAAATAATTAAATTTGATTAAACATAAATTCAAAAAAAGTAATAATAATAAATAAATGATATATAAAACATTAAATTCGGTCAATTATTAATAATTTCATTAAAACTCATAATAAATAATATTAAAAATGAATAAATCCTATAAATTGCAGGCAAGACCAATAATAATTCATAAAGATAGATTAAACATAATTTTGTAGTAATATTAATATAAATAAATAAGATTAAAAAATCATAATAAATAACATTCAATTCGGCCAATTATTATTAATGTCAATTAGTATTAGTAATATATTCGTAAAAATAGTAATAGAAAATTTTAATTCGTTCAATAAGATATAAAAGGGATTAAAATTAAAAATCGTAATATTAGTTTTAGTATTAGTAATATATTCGTAATTTAATTCAGTCAATAATAAATAAATGATCTTAAAAATCATAATATATAACATTAAATTCGGTCAATTATTAGTAATGTCATTAAAACTCATAATAAATAACATTAAAAATGAATAAATCATATTAATTGTAGGCAAGACCAATAATAATTCATAAAGACATATTAAACAAAATTTCGTAGTAATATTATTATAAATAAATTAGATTAAAAAATCGTAATAAATAACATTCAATTTGGTCAATTATTATTAATGTCAATTAGTATTAGTAATATATTCGTAAAAAGAGTAATAGAAAATTTTAATTCAGTCAATAAGATATAAATGACATTAAATTTAAAAATCGTAATATTAGTTTTACTATTAGTAATATATTCATAATTTAATTCGGTCAATAAGAAATAAATAAGATTAAAATTAAAAATCATAATATTAGTATTAGTAATATATTCTTAAATTAATTCGGTTAATTCGGTCAATAATAAATAAATGAGCTTAAAAATCGTAATATATAATGTTAAATTCGGTCAATTATTACTAGGTTAGAGTCCCGTGGGGACCCACGGTTCATCCGAAAGTAAAATAAAAAAAGTAGGAAAATAAGAATTGTATTATGCAATTTGTTTCGGTTACTAAATGTTTGATAATGCAACATGTATGAATTTTGATGTTAAATGCAAAATGTCATCTAAGAGTTTAATGCAACGAAATGATGGATATATCGAGTAAGTAAAGTTTAATTTGACAACTGCAAACTACATAGCATACTATCACAATATCACACATTACATCATTTGGGTAATATCTATATTCTAATCATAACTAAGCTTAAGCATAGAACACTTATCATTTAGTTGGGGCTTAACGAACTTCAACCAATATCACACATTACATCATTTGGATAATATCTATATTCTAATCATAACTAAAATTAAGCATAAAACACTTATCATTTAGTTGGGGCTTAACGAACTTCAACCAATGGTCCATTTTCATTACTTCAATCAAAATCTTCCAAGTCTTCCTCATTGATAGCTGATTTTTCACCTTCGAAGTTGTTATCATTGTCATCACAATCCTCGAAATGCAGCTTATTTTCAATAATTTATGAAAACCTCCACCATTGTATTCCATATTTGTGTTCTACATAAAATATAGTTGTTGTAAAGATATGGATACGGTGATGAGTAAATCAAAAAACAATCCTTAACCCACTTACTTGAATGGGTAGCTTAAATTTTACATGCTATCTCTCTAATGGTTCAAACCGATTACATAGCTAAAAAACAACTAATAAGAAAATGGGTCCAATGTCACATGCTGTAATATAAATTTCCTATATTTTATTAAAAAAATAGACACCAAAAGGATCAACCCCAGACCCATTTCAACATGTAGCCAAAAGGACCCATTGTACACACACTTTAAGCAACTTTTGACATGTTACAAAATACCGCCAAAAAAAGTCATTATTTAAACTGTGCAAATATAGTACTTAACAATTAAAAATCTTAATAAATAACATCAAAATCATAATCAATCATTCAAATCAATGGCATTAAAATAATCCGCGTCTGAAATTGCCTTACCCATTATATACAAATTTTTATTGACATCTAAAAATTAGCACACTTAAAATTAGCACACTTATTGAAATCAAGATGATGATTATCGTTTAGTGACAATTGATTAAAGAAAAGTCGTAATATCAAAATGAAAGTCGGTCAACAATGTTAAAATGAAATTCGTAATATTAGTAACATCAATAAATACGATTAAAAAACTTAATAAATAACATCAAAATCATAATCAATCATTCAAATAAACGACATTAAAATCATTTGCGTCTCAAAATTCCTTACCCATTATATACAAATTATCATTGACATATTTAGTAATCATTATTAGTTGTGATTGAAGTAATATAATTATTTAATAGAAAGTAACATTTTGAAAATTTATATTATCATTTAATTTCGTTGTTAAAATTGGTATGATGATTAAATGATTTTATTATTTGTTAAGGTTTATATAGTATTGATGTGTCTCGAACAATTCTGCAAAATCGGAAATGCTATGCCTCGATTGACGTGATCAAGTAGGAATTTATTTATATATTTGAATTATAAAAAATGGAAAGATTGGTAATTGACGTGAATTGGTCAACAACGCTTAAAATTAACACAATCAAACTTAAAGACATAAAGTCAAAGAATTGTCCTCCATCAAATTAACAAAAACGTAAAAAGTTTTTACACAAATTGGGTCAACAATATTAAAATTAAGGTCGTAATATTAGTAATAGCATTGAAAATTATCTTGAATACATTATATATTTTTGAAAACTGTTAAATAGATTTGAATTATATTTATTGGGGAAAGATCTTATACAAAGTGTTTTTTGTAAGAACTATGAGAATCAAATGAGGGTATTTTTTTCGAAATTTTTTTCCCATATTGTTAAACATATATTATAGTATTGAAATCTAAAACAACAAAAAAATAAATAAATCTTGGTGTAGAGTAATTACGTAATTACTGTTGTAGAGTAATTACATAATTACTGTAGTGTAAACTAATGTATTTACTTTAATGACGTAATTACACTAATTTTTTTTTTTTTTGTATTATTAATCTAGAAAGTATGTTTAAGCACATGGGAAAAAAATTCGAAAAAAAATAAATCCCCCCCCTTAATTCTCACAGTTCTCACCAAAAAAACACTTTGTATGTGATCTTTACTCTATATTTATTATTAAAAGAATAATAAAAGTGTAGGAAAATAAATATACACTCCTATCTTCGGATTATATTTAAATTATAAACTGTTAAATAGATTTAACATTGTTAAATAGATTTAAATAAATGTTTAAAGGAAAGTCATATATGTTTAAAAGAATATCGTTTCATGACAATTGATTAAAGGAAAGTCTTTGAATTATAAAAAATAGAAGGATTGGTAATTGACGTGAATTGTTCAACAACGCTTAAAATTAGCACAATCAAACTCAAGGACATATAGTCAAAGAATTGACCTCCATCAATTTAACAAAAACGTAAATAGTTTGTACTCATATTCGGTCAACAATATTAAAATTAAGGTTGTAATATTACTATATTAGTAATAGCATTGAAATTTATTATGAATACATTATATATTTTAGGAAACTGTTAAATATATTTAAATTATATTTATTATTAAAAGAATAATAAAAGTTTATGAAAATAAATGTACATTGTTATCTACGGATTATATTTAAATTATAAACTATTAAATAGGTTTAACATTGTTAAATATATTTAAATAAATGTTTGAAAGAAATTCGTATATGTTTAAAAGAATATCGTTTCATGACAATTGATTATAGGAAAGTTGTAATATCAAAATTAAAGTTGGTCAACAATATTAAAATGAATTTCGTAATATTAGTAATATCAATAAATAAGATTAAAAATCTTAATAAATAACAACCAAATCATAATCAATCATTCAAACCAATGACATTAAAATCATCTTAAATAATATTAAAACTTTTCATAAATAACATCAAAATCATAATTTAAATTTCAAAAATCAACGAAATCTTGTGGAATAGTAAAACTAAATGGCATTAGTATTAGTAATTATTAGTAATTAGTAATATATTCGTAAAAATATAAATAAAAAATTTTAATTCAGTCAATAAGATATAAATGGGATTAAAATTAAAAATCGTAATATTAGTTTTAGTATTAGTAAAAAATTCGTAATTTAATTCGGTCAATAAGAAATAAATGAGATTAAAATTAAAAATCGTAATATTAGTATTAGTAATATATTCGTAAATTAATTCGGTCAATTCGGTCAATAATAAATAAATGATCTTAAAATCGTAATATATAACATTAAATTCGCTCAATTATTATTAATGTCATTAAAACTCATAATAAATATCATTAAAAATGAATAAATCCTATTAATTGCAGAAAACACCAATAATAATTCGAACAAATAGTAATATAAATAATATTAAACATAATTTCATAAATATAGATTAAACATAATTTTATAGTAATATTAATATAAATAAATGAGATTAAAAAATCGTAATAAATAACATTCAATTCGGTCAATTATTATTAATGTTAATAAATAACATTAATTCTAACATACTAAAAATACATTAAAATGATTAAATCTTATTAAACATAAATTCGAAAAAAAAGTAATATAAATAAATGAGATTAATTTTTTTAATAAATAACATTAAATTCGGTCAATTATTATTAATGTCATTAATTAATATTAAATATCTGAATAAATAACATTAAAAATGAATAAATCTTATTAATTGCAATCAAGACTAATCATAATTCATATGTGGAAACTGTAACGTCATTGCATATGATGTTTTTAGATAACAGAAATTTGTTCATGGCCTTCGACACAGTCTGGAAAGACACGTATAAAAAAATCATTTTATAAAATGAAATAGGCATTTTTACACAAAAAACTAACAAACATACGAACACAGGTGACGAAGGGTCATGCAAAACCTTGAAGAATTGAGAACCTTTGTGATAAGATATAACAACGTTGGTGTGTTTGGATGAGATCCTGTTTTTTAAAATAAGTAAAACATAGAATGATTAAGTCCATTTAAAGGTAAATCCGATTAACTGTAGATTAAAATTAAAAATCGTAATATTAGTATTAGTAATATATTCGTAAATTATTTCGGTCAATTCGGTCAATAATAAATAAATGAGCTTAAAATCGTAATATATAACATTAAATTCACTCAATTATTATTAATGTCATTAAAACTCATAATAAATATCATTAAAAATGAATAAATCCTATTAATTGCAGAAAACACCAATAATAATTCGAACAAATAGTAATATAAATAATATTAAACATAATTTCATAAATATAGATTAAACATAATTTTATAGTAATATTAATATAAATAAATGAGATTAAAAAATCGTAATGAATAACATTCAATTCGGTCAATTATTATTAATGTTAATAAATAACATTAATTCTAACATACTAAAAATACATTAAAATGATTAAATCTTATTAAACATAAATTCGAAAAAAAGTAATATAAATAAATGAGATTAAATTTTTTAATAAATAACATTAAATTCGGTCAATTATTATTAATGTCAATAATTAATATTAAATATCTTAATAAATAACATTAAAAATGAATAAATCTTATTAATTGCAATCAAGACTAATCATAATTCATATGTGGAAACTGTAACGTCATTGCATATGATGTTTTTAGATATCAAAAATTTGTTCATGGCCTTCGACACAGTCTGGAAAGACACGTGTAAAAAAATCATTTTATAAAATGAAATAGCCATTTTTACACAAAAAACTAACAAACATATGAACACGGGTGACGAAGGGTCATGCAAAACCTTGAAGAATTGAGAACCTTTGTGATAACATATAATAACGTTGGTGTGTTCAGATGAGATCCTGTTTTTTAAAATAAGTAAAACATAGAATGATTAAGTCTATTTAAAGGTAAATCCGATTCACTGTAGATTAAAATTAATAATCGTAATATTAGTATTAGTAATATATTCATAAATTAATTCGGTCAATTCGGTCAATAATAAATAAATGAGCTTAAAATCGTAATATATAACATTAAATCCGGTCAATTATTATTAATGTCATTAAAACTCATAATAAATATCATTAAAAAATAAATAAATCATATTAATTGCAAAAAACACCAATAATAATTCGAACAAATAGTTATATAAATAATATTAAACATAATTTCATAAATATAGATTAAACATAATTTTGTAGTAATATTAATATAAATAAATGAGATTAAAAAATCGTAATAAATAACATTCAATTCGGTCAATTATTATTAATGTCAATAAATAACATTAATTCTAACATACTAAAAATACATTAAAATGATTAAATCTTATTAAACATAAATTCGAAAAAAAAGTAATATAAATAAATGAGATTAAATTTTTTAATAAATAACATTAAATTCGGTCTATTATTATTAATGTCAATAATTAATATTAAATATCTTAATAAATAACATTAAAAATGAATAGATCTTATTAATTGGAATCAAGACTAATCATAATTCGTATAAGGAAACTGTAACGTCATTGCATATGATGTTTTTAGATAACAGAAATTTGTTCATGGCCTTCGACACAGTCTGGAAAGATACGTATAAAAAAATCATTTTATAAAATGAAATAGGCATTTTTACACAAAAAACTAACAAACATACGAACACGGGTGACGAAGGGTCATGCAAAACCTTGAAGAATTGAGAACCTTTGTGATAAGATATAATAACGTTGGTGTGTTCAGATGAGATCCTGTTTTTTAAAATAAGTAAAACATAGAATGATTAAGTCCATTTAAAGGTAAATCCGATTCACTGTATATCTATCAATACCGATTTAAAAAGTCGGTATTTCTAATGAATATTCATTAACTTACCATTTATATTGGTAATCGATTCTATATTTTGAATAATATACAAATGAATGCTTTATTGAATTTATTAAATTTGTATAGTAAAATGGTTACTTACCATTCTCTATTTAGTATTTTGAGAGATAAGATACATAACTTCTAAAAATAAGATTCGTCTACAATTGTTTATATTTGATGTTTTACAATGACATCAAGACTATTTTTAGTAGGGAAGTCAACATTGTTATTAATGTGATTACAGAAAATTAGTGTGCTTATATGGTATTAACAAAATTTGTTTTTGTTTTATTAGAATCCACTTATATACATAAACGTCCATTACAATTATTTTTATATAATTAATATTACTCATAAATTCAAAATTGTTAGTGCATTGACGTTTATATTGGGTAAAAAAATTAATGAGATTAAATTATGGTAAGCCTAAATTACGGGTTAAATTGATTCATAATTACAAATTAAATTGATTCTTAATCAATCATACATAAATTCGGTCAATAAACTATGGTAAGCTTAAATTACGGATTAAATTGATTCATAATCAATCATTAATGCAAAAAAAAAATGATTAAATTGATTCATAATTACGGATTAAATTGATTCATAATTACGGATATGATTGATTCATAATCAATCATACATAAATTCGATCAATAAATTATGGTAAACCTAAATTACGGATTAAATTGGTTCATAATCAATCATACATAATAAAAAAATTGATTAAATTAATAATTACGGATTAAATTGATGTGCCATCTTACTGATTAAATTGATTAATAATTATCAAAAATAATTTCGTACTAAAATTAAATTCGTCTCATTAAATTATGGTAAGTCTAAATTACGGGTTAAATTGATTCATAATCAATGATATATAATAAAAAAATTGATTAAATTGATTCATAATTACAGATTAAATTGATTCATAATTACCAACAATAATTTTGTATTAAACTTAATTTTCTTCTCATTAAATTATGGTAAGCTGAAATTACGGGTTAAATTGATTCATAATCAATTTAATGAGACATAATTTCGTAAAATAATTTAATGAGACAAAAAAATCGTAATAAATTTAATAAGAGTTATTATAGTAAACCGAATTTAATAAGACAAAAAATCGTAATAAATATGGTAAATTTCGGTCAATTATTATTATTAATAATAAATAATACCAAACAATCGTAATAAGTATGGTAAATTTCGGTCAATAGTAATATAATTTAATGAGACAAAAAAATCGTAATAAGTATGGTAAATTTCGGTCAATTATTATCAAGGACAATAAATAATATTAAACAATCCTAATAAATATGGTAAATTTCGGTCAATAGTAAATATAATTTAATGAGACAAAAAACAATCCTAATAAATTTCGGTCAATGAATTTCGGTCAATAGTAATATAATTTAATTAAACAATCCTAATAAATATGGTATATAAAACGATTACATAAATATGGTATATAATAGATATGGTAAATTTAGTTTGACACATTAAAAACAATATTAAAAAATAAAGAATCGTTTTAAAAAATAATTAGTCATATGAACTTGAAAATAAGAAAATACCAAGACTGTTGACGCAGGGTCATGCAAAACCTTCAAGAATTGAGAACCATTGTGATAAGTCATAATAGCGTTTGTGTCTTTGGATCAAATCCTGATTTTCAAATATATATGTAAAACCGATTCAATATATATGTAAAAAACACTGATGACAATTATATGTACATCTATCTATTCATCATCCTAACGGACTTCTTAAAAAATATCAAATGACCCAAAGATTCAAATGAATACAACTAAATGAATCAATAAAATGTAAATGAATAAAACTGGGCAAAACATCGATTTACATATAACCATAATATTAACTAAATAAATACGTTTGAAAATAGTATAGAACGGAATTTAGAAATCTTTCTATTGGTATACGTATTACTCATCATCTACGAAACTTTCATCATCTCATCCAAATCAGAAACTTAATCGTAAACAGTTTAGATACTTATGTTAATAAAAAAACGCGTTGATCATTACAAAAAAACCGATTGTATTTTGTAGAAGGTTGATGTAATACGATTGTGATTTTTCTGTGTAGTAGAAAGAAAATACATAACCGATTGTATTTCTCTTTGATGTAATATGATTGTAAGCAGTTATGTATCAATCTCATCCAAATCAGAAAATTGATAATAAAACAATTTCGACACTTATGTTAATCGTAAAACGTTGTGATCATTACCAAAAAACCGATTGTATTTCATAGAAGATTGATGTAATATGATAAATATAAGATTAGATGGACAACATACCTTGCAAAAAGAACAATGAGAAAGGAATGAGGAATGAGAAAGGAATTAGGATATGAAGGATGAACAATGTATTAGGCTAGGAAGGAGGAAGAATGTTTTAAGATACAAATGGATGGTGAGAAAAAAAAAAGAGGTTTATATACTACATTTCATGGGGCTCCATTTACCATTTGGATCCTAGGAGACCCTCTCAAAAGCTAGGATTCAACCCTAGTGTTTTCATTTATTATATAGATAGATTAATGTCATTAAAACTCATAATAAATATCATTAAAAATGAATAAATTCTATTAATTGCAGGCAAGACCAATAATAATTCGAACAAATAGTAATATAAATAATATTAAACATAATTTCATAAAGATAGATTAAACGTAATTTCGTAGCAATATTAATATAAATAAATTATATTAAAAAATCGTAATAAATTCATTCAATTCGGTCAATTATTATTAATGTCACTAAATAACATTAATTCTAACATATTAAAAATACATTAAAAATGATTAAATCTTATTAAATATAAATTCAAAAAAGGTAATATAAATAAATGAGATTAAAATTTCTAATAAATAACATTAAATTCAGTCAATTATTATTAATGTCAATAAATAGTATTAAACATCTTAATAAATAACATTAAAAATGAATAAATCTTATTAATTGCAATCAAGACTAATCATAATTCGTATGTGGCAACTGTAACGTCACTGCATATGATGTTTTTAGATAACAGAAATTTGTTCATGGCCTTCGGCACAGTCTGGAAAGATACGTATAAAAAATAAAAAATAAACATTTTATAAAATGAAATAGCCATTTTTACACACAAAAAAAAAAAAAAAAAATAACAATCATACCAACACGGTTGACGAAGTGTCATGCAAAACCTTGAAGAATTGAGAACCTTTGTGATAAGACATAATAACGTTGGTGTGTTCGGATGAGATCCTGATTTTTAAAATAAGTAAAACATAGAATGATTAAATCAGTTTAAAGGTAAATCCGATTCATTGTATATCTATCAATACCGATTTAAAAAGTTGGTATTTCTAAAGAATAATCACAAATGAATACATCAAATTGATAAATTTCTTGAAACGATTAAATGTTAATTATCCATGTTCATTCTAAATCATCTAGATCGTATTTTATAAAAAAAACCGATTAAACCTTCATTCTAAATGTATCAGTGTTTAATCATTGATAATAATATTATTGAAGAATTTGATTAAATTGTCAAAGATTAAAAAACCGATTAAATCTTATGGATCGTATTTTATAAGAAAACCGATTAAATAGTCAAACTAATTTTTGTAAACAAAAATTAAAAAACCGATTAAATCTTCATTGCAGAATTTGATTAAATAGTCAAAGATTAAAATAAACCGATTAAGTCAAACCATTTGATTAAACAAATGATAAGAGTAATTTATTCATAAGATTAACAGTAAAGCATCGAGTTTGTTAACAAAAATATCAACTGAAAATTCTTATACATAGGTTTCATCAAGATGATTAACAGTAAAGCATTGAGTTTGTTAACAAAAATAAGTAAAACACAATAATATTAAGAAATGTTAGAAGAATAGGGATCAATGATTACCTTGAATCAGTTGTGAAGAATCAAGAAAGTATGAAAGATGAAGGAGGAGGATAGAAAGGTTTATTATGGAGAAATGAAGAATGATTTGTGGAGAATGAAAAAAATTCTGAAAATGGTTTATATGGACTTCAATTCGGAGCTCCATATTGTGGTTGGATCCACGAGGACCCTCTCTAAGGCCTCCATTTGACCCGAGTGTATTCAATTATTATATAGATAGAAGATTGTAATTAACAAGATCATAAATCTTGCAATAAACAATAATAAATACTAATAAAATGGATTTTAGTGGTGAACTTGAAACCGTCAGGTTACTTTATGGCATGACTTGAAACAGTCAGTTTGACCAAGTCAACTGACTGGTTTGACCAAGTCAACTGACTCGTAACAGACTCCTGCTCCAATGCTGTGTGAGCCGCGTGCTGACCAAGATGACACGCACTAACCAGGGTGCTACCTGGTCATGCGCCACTATAGTCCTGCGCAGCTACGTCATCCGCGGATGACCACCAGTGTCATATGGAACCCGTCACGCGCACGCCACGTCATCCGCGCGCGGACGTCAAGCGGCTCAGTGCCCATGCGCCACTTGTTACGGTTTGCGTCAACGCGGAGATCAGGACGCTACCTGGTCTTTCGCCATGTACTAGACCACGCGCACGAGGTCAAAAACACAAAGGCGGCTCTCAAGCGGCGATGCGAAGTGCAAAGTGCCCCATCAAAGCGCCACATTGCCCCATCGCCCACGCCACGCGTGCGCCCGAGTGCGAGTTAAGGTGCTTCACACCCTTTAGGGCCCCACTAGTGTTTGGCTCATGCTAAACAATATACAAGGAGTGCTCCTCATTATAAACCACTTCATGTTTTGTCATCCCACCAATGTGGGACAAAACTTAATCCTGTTTCTCATCTTTGGTTGTTCCAACTTACAACTTTCAAACTTTGATATCTCATTCATCTTAGCTCCATTTTGGACGTGGTTTGATTCGTTGTGATACTCTCACAATATAGTACACAAACCCGGAAATAATTATTTATATATCACATATATAAATACATTTATTTGAGTCCAAAATTAGTGAAAAAATCATTTTCACTACCATTTTTCCAACAAAAACTCATTGACGGGATTCTTTTAGTTACAGCATGGAAGATTTGGAATGCAAGGAACGAGAAGACGTTTAACAATATTCATATTAACTTTAATCGGACAACAAACCTCATCAAAGAAAATGTGTTCTTTTGTATTACGAGTAGATCAAAGTATGCTAATCTTAATTGGGATAGATGGCATAAGTTTAATATCATTGATGTAGTATTCTAATTTTGGGTTCCATTTACTTGCTAACTAGGTTTCTATTTTTAATAGAAGTTTGCCCTTCAAATAAAATTAAAAAAAAAACAATAAAATTGAAATTTCAAAATTCAAATCATCCCCTTGCTTCCTTCCCTTTTAGTCAACCTGACAAAGTCAAACTTCAACCCTTTACATTGGGCCGGCAGACCATTCAAACCCATGTTCCACCCTTCCACCCTCTCACCCAATATATATAAACAAACAACCAACAAAAAAAGAAAAAAAAAAACAATAACTTTTTTATTTAAAAAAAAAAAAGAAAAGAAAAAAACCCAGACCATTTCCATCTGTATTCATGGGCCAATCTCCCTCTTCTCACGCGCCACCCTCTCCCACCACTCCACCACCATCTTCCTCCACCTTATCATCCTACAATAATAATAATATTAATAATAATAATAATAATAATATTAATCTGATCGATTACACTTCCTTTATACCCGACGATGTTTTATCCTTAATATTCCACTTCATCACCAACAGCGATCGAAAACATTGCTCCTTAGTATCCAAACGCTGGTTATTAATCGAAGGTCAAACCCGTACCCGTCTCTCGGTCAACGCCCAATCCGACCTTATTCCAATAATACCCTCACTTTTCTCACGCTACAGTTCAATAACAAAACTCTCTTTACGCTGTGACCGTAAATCCCTCAGCCTAAACGACGACGGATTAATATTAATCTCAATCTTATGCCCTAACCTCACACGCGTTAAACTCCGTGGTTGCCGTGAAGTAACGGCGTTAGGGTTACAAGCGTTAGGGCGTAACTGTAAACAGCTGAAGAAATTCTCTTGTGGATCGTGTGTGTTTGGGTCTAAAGGTGTTAATGCTTTGTTGGATAACTGCTGTTCGTTAGAAGAACTGTCGGTTAAACGCTTACGTGGCACTGATGATAATGGAGAGATGATTGGTGTAGGTGCAGTTGGTGGTTCGTTGAGGTTGTTAGTGCTTAAGGAGCTTTATAACGGACAGATGTTTGGACCGTTGGTTTCGGGTGCGAAACGGTTGAAAACGTTGAAGGTTATTCGGTGTTTAGGCGATTGGGATCGGTTATTGGAGACGATAAGCGATTCGAAGGATTTAAATGAGGCGAATCGCGTAAATCGTTCGTTAGTTGAGGTGCATTTGGAGAGGGTGCAAGTGAGTGATATAGGGCTTTCGGCGTTGGCTAAGTGTGAGAATTTGGAGGTTTTGCATATGATTAAGACGCCGGATTGTAGTAATGTTGGTGTTATGGAAGTGGCGGAGCGGTGTAAGTTGTTGAGGAAGGTGCATATTGATGGATGGAAGACGAATAGGATAGGGAACGAGGCGTTGATGGCGATAGGGAAGTATAGTGTGAATTTGCAGGAGTTGGTTTTGATTGGGATTAATCCGGGGTTGGTAAGTTTGGAAGCGATTGCGGTGAATTGTAAGAAGTTGGAACGATTGGCGTTGTGTGGGAGTGAGACGATAGCGGATGGGGAGATTGCTTGTATTGCGGCGAAATGTGTTGCGTTGAAGAAGTTGTGTATTAAGAGGTGTCCGGTTTCTGATGAAGGGATTGAGGCGTTTGCTTTTGGGTGTCCGAATTTGGTTAAGATTAAGGTGAAGAAATGTAGGAATGTGACGGGTGAGGTTGGGGAGTGGTTAAGGTCGAAGAGGGGGTCTTTGGTTGTTAATTTGGATGCGTGCGCGGTTGAAGTTGAAAATGTGGATGCAAGCATGAGTGAAGGTGGTGCACAAGAGGACGTGGTGGAGTTTTCGGCTTCAATGAACCAGGCGGCTCTGGCTACTAGCGCTAGTGGTCGAGGGTCCATTTTCAGGACGCGGTTTGGGCGGTTTGGAGGCAGGAGTTTTGTGAGTAGCACTTTCAGGAGATGGTCAGTTGGTAACAGTAGCTCCAATGGTAACTTATGAACTGTATCTCATAATCTGATAAACTACACTTGACTTGATCAACAATTATTATTTTTTGTATTGTTATTTCTGAAACATATTTAATCAAACTGTAATTTATGCATCACATGTTACACTCTGTATACCACAATCACCTTTATGTGTTGTTGTTGTGTACCATTTATGATTAAGATTGTATTTTGCTGCTTACAAAGAAATTGTAAATGCTATCTGTTTCCTTCTTTTCTTGATCTGTATTAGTTTTATGAATGCAATATTTTACTTAATCCTCCTCTATAGTAGTGTCATGAATGTGGAAGTTTCTTGTGATAGCTTTTGAATGTTAATGGTGGAATAAGAAGATCTAGTTTGTGTGGATTGATTGGATAATGATTGGGGAGATTTGAGCATGGATACTATGGAATTTGAATTTTGCTAGGGTGTTAATAAGTGTACACCTCCAATCTTGTTTTGGCACCCTCCGTACGGGCCGTATAATGTTATACGACCCATATAGAATCACATGACAAAAAAAGTACTACAACTCTTGTCTTGTCATGTGATTCTATATGGACGTATAGGTTCATATGAGCAGAAAAAGAAATTTATATGGCCTATATAACTCTATACGGGACGTATAAGCCTAGGGAGTGTCAAAATAAGATTAGGGGGTATTCGAATAGAATTGGCCTTTGGCTATTGAGGAGACTAGAGAGGGAGATTATTAATAGACAAGGTTATGGTTATTTTTTTAGGTAAAATTAACCTGTTCTGCTGTAATATTCCCATATTGCGCTCCTTGGTGTCCTAATAGGCTACTATAATAATAATAATAATAATTTGTTACAATACCCATATTGCCCTCCCTTGCTGTCCTGCCTTAATTTGTATGTTAGATACAACAGACAATGTGGAACATTGTTTCTTGAAGGGTTGGGTAAAAATTCATTTGGTAAGGTATTGTTGGAACAATGACTCAGAGCATGATTGCATGAACATCAAGATCCTTTTTTAAGTGAGAGAGATAATGTTAGATTTGTGGGTTTGCCAATTTGTATCTAGAATCTCTGTTTATGATCTTAGGTGGTTAAAATTGACCCGTAGAGATTCCACTAGCCTAGCACCTGAAACTATATCGTTAACCCATCCCAAAATTCTTATTGAAATATCAAATACTCAACAAGGTTGTAGAAGGCGCTAGGCAGGCGGTGAGGTCTAGCCTAGGGACTAGTCGGGATTAGCTGTTTTGGTATTTTTATACGTATTTTATATATATACACACACAAATTTAGGTGTTTGCCTGATGCCCAAACGCCTAGGTTTCCAACTAGGGCCTTATTCCGATATTGATGGCCGACTAAGTGATACTCAAGTAGGGTTGTACCCCTTCCAAGTATCAAATACTTATGAGTTTTTAACAATTTGAGAGATGAATTTGGCCATTTACTCCTTAATATATACCTATATTTTGATTCATGTGAATGGGTATGGTATCGTTTTCAGGTAATCGGGTGAGAATCACATAATATATAAAATAGTTGTAGCAAAACATGCATTTTGGTTTATGATTGATCGGTCCGTGTATACCCTTTCAAATGCTTCTGTTGTGTATTGTTGGGGTTTTCGTGGCATCCTAGATGGAAATAGGGCTTGTGTTGAGTGTTGACAGATTTATAGGTTGATAGTGGAGTGTATATGTTAAAAGAGCCAATAAAACCCATCTTGATGCATTTGTTGTGCATCCATCAAAGCTTAGGGTGGGAAGAAAAACGAAATAACCAAACCGATGATTTAGTTTGGTTATATGTGCATAAGTGATCAAATTAACCGGACCCATAGTAAAACTAACAATTAAATATTTTATAAGCAATATGTTGAAAAAGTTTTTGTTTTATAATTTGTTATTCTTATATATCGATAGGGTTGCTTATTTTATTTCACATGATATATAATTGAATTTAGAGTTGTTAAAATATATCGTGACTCACGGCTCGGCAAGTAGCTCGTTCGAAAGAAAGAAGCTCGAAAAAACTAGCTAAAAAAACTCTATTTGAAATGACCTGAGCTGAGCCGGGTCATTTTGTAACTGAGCCGAGCTCAGCTCTTGGTTCGACTAGTTGGCTCGTTTAACTCCGAGCTTATGCTTAAGCTAGGCTGCCTCATTTAGTTTCGAGCTTGAGCTCAAGCCCATCCTGGCTCGACTCATCTATAAATCAATAAGAAAACATTGGACTTAACTCATAAGACATGAAATACACGGTTTAAGTGATGCCATGAGCTGAACACTTCAATAATATTTAAGGTATGTTTGGTAATGAGCTTTTAAGAGATTCTAGCTTCAAGTTTTTTTAAAAAAAAAAAAAAAAAACGCATAATCTATATAAAAAAACATTGTTTGGGTGAAAGAGCTTTAAGCTTCCAAATCACTGAACCAGCACCTCCTACCGAGGAGGAAATAGACGCCCTGAATAATGACTGGTATGAACGCCGTAAACAAATTCTGGACACCCAGCTGGAACGCCGCCGACTCACCGGCAAAGCCATTATGGGGTCCTCCTCCAAACGACCCACGCGAACAACAGTTGCTGTGTGACAACCTGCACTCTTCACTTTTCATAAATGTGCATAATTGGTTCCTCAACTATTTCAAAATTTTCATTTTTAACTCTCGTATTTTAATAGGACCAAAATTCACAATTTAGTAAAACTTATAATATTTAGAGTTAATAGCCATTTTCGTCCCTGAGGTTTGGGTCAGTTTACCACTCCAGTACAAAAGTTTTTTTTTTTTGCAATTCCTTCCCTGAGGTTTGGATTTTTTTGCCAAATTCGTCCTTTTCACTAACCCAGTTAAAAAAGCTCGTTAATGTCAGGGGTAATGTTGTCTTTTTACCTCTCAGGGACGAATTTGGCATTTAAAATTCAACCTTACCTCAGGGACGAATTTGGCATTTATAAATCATAGAGTTAAACAAGCTTTGTTTCCATGGAATGATATCAAACGATGTCAATTATTATTTAAAACGTACCTTGGTTAGTTCTTAATTTTATTTGTTATTGTTGGAAAAGACTTTAGACTGTATTTAACAATAATAAAAGTACGGTAACTTAGATAAAAACTATTGAAACGTAAAAAAAAGACAAATGAATCGGTAAATAACTATTTTTGAACTTCCAATATATATACAGATGTGTCTCCTGTTAGAAACCAAGATGAACAACATCCACAAGATAATCAAGGAAGCTCGGACAACATCGAAGATCGCAACTCAATCAAACAATTTGTAATATCAACTTACAGGACGAACCTTCAACATCTCGTTAAAGATGATATTCATCAACATGTCCACGACCTGACTCCAACGATTCAAGGGACATCACGCTCGAAAAGTAAGATTAAGAGAATGTTATCCATATGTTGGTGAATTTATTCACCTTAAACCTCTCACATGATTTATGATGAGAGACGAATTGCAAAAAATGGTGGACTAATTATAAATGGAATAGTTGAAATGAACAACATACTAAAAGAACTTAATTATTTTTTGTTCCATTTAACTTGGAATATTATCGAAGGTTCGGTTCCCGCGCGTTGCACTTAAGGGTTTGGTTCCCGCGGCAACGTGCGGTAAAGAAAACCTAGTTATTGAATAAAGATTGAGAGAGAGAGAGAGAGGGAGGGAGAGGGACTTTGGCAAAAAAAAAAAAAAAAAAAAAAAAACCTTGAATTTTAAATGCCAAATTCGTCCCTGAGGTAAAAAGACAAAAATACCCCTGACACTAACGACCTTTTTTAACTGGGTTAGTGAAAAGAACGAATTTGGCAAAAAAATCCAAACCTCAGGGAAGGAATTGCAAAAAAAAAAACTTTTGTACTGGAGTGGCAAACTGACCCAAACCTCAGGGACGAAAATGGCTATTAACTCTAATATTTATAAGTAAAAGTATGCATGTTTTATACTCACATCTACATGTAACACCCCAACCGATGGCGGAATCATCGAGGTGCCACGTAGTGACGATTGCTCAAAAGCTCATGGTACTAAAATGTAAATATATGATTATTGAATATGGTTTTACAACATGTGAAATTAAATACAAGACAACAAAATAAAGATAATTGATTGATTTAATCTAAGTCCAAAGTCCTATGTGAAGCGTCAAGCAGCTTATCCTGAAACATGCACGAAAATAATTTTGTCAACATATGATGTTGGTGAGTACTACTTAGTTTTGTACATATAGTATAAGTTTTTGAAAAGTAGTACAATTCATGTGTCTAGCATCACCAAGACATTATGTAAACACGCAAGTAACCAAACAAGACAAAGATCAAATGTAAAGTTTGTACAATGTAATTGATAATGAGCACCTCAACACGTGTGAGTCTAAAAGAGCACCATAACACAAAGTTATGTCTAAATGAGCACCGTAACATAAGTTACGTCTGTATGTAAAGAGCACCATAACATAAGTTATGTCTGTATGTATGATTTTGTATGTAAGCTACGTTCATGTTAAAACGTAAGCACAAAGATAAACAAGACACGTATATGAATTGTAAATGAATAAAATGTATGTGTAAATGAATATGAAGGTTTTGTATACTTGTGCATGGATCACCCCAAAAATTGTAAAAACGAAAAAAAAGGATAAGTAATACTCACCTTAGCAAGGTGGTAAGTCTTGTGTAATTGAATAAGTATAATCCAACGTTGCCAAGTATCACCCTATGTATAATGTAACAAATAAGTCTAAGTCTATCTAGTCTACAAGTATTTTCTAGGGCTTCGAATTGGGGATAAGTATTCGTTTGATTAATAAATTAAATGTTTAATAAATAAGAGAAATTTGATAAATAAGTAAACAAAAGTCTTTTTGTAAACTTTTAAATTAAAGATGGTCACAATATAAAGTTTTAAATGTGAAAATAATTTTTATAAAATTATCTTCTTGAAAATGGAATATTTAATCTATTTATTTCAATTTGTCAAAATATGACTTTAATATTTAAAAATATTAAAATTAAATAATTCTTGAATTAAAAATTGTATTTCTGTTCCAAATGAATAGAAATAATTTATGTAAAATTTTGGTACAAAAATATTGAAAAATGAATTTATTATGAATTATTTATGATTAAAAATAACAAAAATTAATTAAAAATATAAAATGAATGGTTTTTCTGAATAAAAAATTATTTCAGAAATGTTTATTGATTTATAAACTTAGAATAATTTTTGTGAAATTTTACAAAGTCGCTTTGATATTTTTATAGAATTTTATAATTTTAAATGAATAAACTTGCAATATTTATTATATATAATAAATAAATGATTTTTGAAAAACTAAAATTTTTATAACAAAGTTTATTATTTATACAACATAAGATAAATTTTGTAGAATTTATAATATAGATTTAGTATTTTAAAATTAATTTGAAAGATAAAACAATAATATATAAAGAAAGGAAAGTTCCAAAAAAAGAATCGTGTGTGATGGGGTTCGAACCCGCGCCTTCTGTTTGTACATCAGTGAACATAACCATCTGATATGGGTCAGATGGTTGTGTTAGTTTGTTTCAGAAAACATTTTAACTATCATGTTCAGTTATCCCCAATTTCAATTACGAGCCCTAGAACAAAAATCAAACCAATTACCCATGTAAACGATTATGTACATGTAATTAAGGTTAGGGCTTTTGTTCTACAACATCAGTCGACCCTCTAGAACTCTATAATTAAAACGAACCTGAATCGTAGGAGATGCATAGACACGAACCAAGACGAAACCATATACTCACAGATTTAGAATCATAGAAGATCTGAAAACGGATTTTTGTGTAGGGGTTTTCTAAATCGGCCAGATATGAGTTTAGATGTAAGTTTAATTGAGTTAACGACGAGTATATATAAGGTTTCAATTCTTGACTAATGGTTGGTCAAAAACGAACATTAAACGCTCCAATTCCGGTGATTTAGGGCTGTAAATGCGTCCAAATCGTGTGGGAGTTGATTGCCGGGTCATAATTATGCTATTAAGATGTGTTTGAATGTTAATTAGGAAGGTTGACCAAGGATTTGATGTGGTTGTTGTTCGCGTGAGGTAGCAGAAGCAAAGGAAGGAAGATGGATCAGTTAATATGGGGTTAAATATAATGAGGGTCTGGTTTAAATTAGAAATGATGTGTAGCCCAGTTGGTTACGAGTGGGGTTTGTTTGGTGGCTGACCCGGGTTCGATTCTGGTCAGTTGCAAAATCCCTCTTTTTATTTTTATTTTATAACACAAGGGGGAAAGGGGAGTGGGCCGGACCTTCTGGGCCTGTGCAGTGGGCTCCGAAATGTGAGTGGAAATTGGGCTTGCAACAAGGGGTTTCAAGGGAGTTAGGTTATGTCTTGGGCTCAAGAGTGGTCTAGACTAATATTTATTATCATTATTATTATTATTATTATTATTATTATTATTATTATTATTATTACTATTATTACAAAATAAAATGAGAAAAAGTGACGGATGTCACACTACACCCGATCTCGTATGTTTCAGACCTTGATACTCAAAGCCCTTAATTTTCGGTCCTAAAACAACTTAGAAACCGAAGGAAACAATTCCAGAACTTAAAATTGATTAAATTAGAAAAATTTATTTTTTAGCTCTCGCGGTCCGCAGAGACAGTCAAACAGTCAAAGTCCCAGTCAAAGTCCTAGTCAAATTCCTAGTCAAAGTCCTAGTCAAATTCCTAGTCAAAGTCTTAGTCAAATTCCTAGTCAAAGTCCTAGTCAAATTGTCAACTTATTTTAAAACCTTACTTTATTGTGTTGACCAATTTTAAAGCCTAATTGAATCCAAAACTAGTATAAAAACCTACCTATGACCCATTACACTTTCCACCTCTAAATCGATTGTTTCAATTCGATTAAACTCTCCCTCATACCTTTCTTCTATAGTATATTACTTCTACATTTGAAGCTTTGATTATAAGCTCTCGTAATTGGTGAATTGGAAGCTGGATATTTTTCTTATTCGGTTTCTTTTCTTCTAAATTGGACTAGTTTCGTTGTTGAGTCTTTGGATTGCTCGCATTTTCACGCTCGCTTAGTCATCTAGTTATTTGTCGAAAGTGAGTATTTTCCTATCCCCTTTTTGCTTTTATTAATTTTTGGGGTGTTACATGTACACTTATACAAATTACAAATACAAGTTCACATTTTTACAATACAATTATAGTACTATGTGCATTTGCTTACAAACGTGCTTTATGCTTAGACATTACATGTAGAATACATTTGTACTTAGTGAAATCATTAACATTGTACAAGCCAACCTTAACATTGGATAGCGCTATTGGATTGACAACCCGGCTAGGTTGATTCTCCCCCTTTTTCATCGGAGAATCCGTGGTCATTGTTAAGTTATTATCCATTTAGTGGATAAGTACACCGCCGTTCATTTAGTACATTATACAGTCACAGGATTGATTTCGCTCATTTGTATGATACATAGTTTACATAATTGCACTGTAGCTTTGCACTTGAATTGTATACCATTTTTCCAACTTACTATATGTATTAAAACTAGGAATGCTCACCAACATTTCTTATGTTGACAAAACCTATTTTGTACATGTTTCAGGTGCAGTTTGATCTTAGTTCCATAGCATTGGATTTTAGTGCTTGCTTTTAATAAGTTATTTCAATTCTCATGTTTCATTCAGAATTTTGTATTTTTCCCATTTCATCTATGTAAGACAGTTTAAATTATTCAATAATATATTTACATTTTAGTACCATGTGCTTTTGAACAATCGTCACTACGTGACACCTCGATGATTCCGCCATCGGTTGGGGTGTTACATGCTGCCCGTCACGGGGAAGGTCCAGGGCAACCCCATGTGGACCAAGCCCGTGCAGTGCACAACCAGTTCGATGAAGACGACTACGACGAAAGTTCATGGGAGGACGACGCCTCCAAGGACTATTGTCATAGCCCATACCACAGGCGGGAACGATTAAACAGGTACAACAACGATGCCACCACAAACCTGTCACTCCCATACAGGCCAACGGCCTTCGTCGACAAATCCAAATTTACACGGCGCATCTCTCAAGCACCAATACCACCGAGACAACGCCTCCCGGCCAACGTCAAAATATATGACTACCTTACTGACCCCGATGACCACCTCGGCATTTTTAACCAAGCCGGGGCCGTCATCGGGTGGACTTTACCCGTCTGGTGCCATATGTTTGCACAGACGCTTACCGGAGCCGTCAGGGTCTGGTTTGACAACCTCCCTACAAGAAGCATTGACAGCTACAAACAGCTGATCGACAAATTTTCACTCCACTTCAGCCAACAACGTCGCCATAAACGCGACAAAAGCCAGATCTCTTTATGCAAACGGAGAGACACCGAACCGCTCAAAGACTTCATCGTGCGGTTCAATAAAGAAGCACTCCAACTCGGAACGGGGGACGAGGCAACCTGGACCTCCTTCCTCGCCAACGTTAACGACGATGGACTCCAACACACCCTTCAAGGGAAAGACGGTGTCCCAAACTCCTGGGAAGAGATTGTTCGCATCTCCAAACTATATGCGGGCAACTAAAAAACAATGCACCAGAACCAATGCGGAAGTTGCAGCAACAACCGCAACCACAACAACAACCGATCCTCCGTCTGGAACCGCATTTCAAATTCCACCGACGAAGGACGATACTCGACCTCTGGCGATGCCAGAAATGTAATCGGAAACAAACAAAAGCGCGATCAGCGCAACAGCGGTCGCCGGAACCAAGACTGGACTCCCCTCACAAAAACACCATCCCAGGTGCTGTCTAAAGTCCTTTCAACTCGAGAGGTAACTTTCAAACTCCCGAAGCCTATGGGTACCAAACGAAAAAACATAGACACCACCAGATTTTGTGACTTCCACAAAGACGTGGGTCACGATACTGACAACTGCTACAACCTCAAGATGGAAATCGAGGCGGCCCTACGCTCCGGAAAGTTGGCCAACTTGGTCAAAAACGTCCGCGCTGGTGCATGCTGGCAGGACGAACTCGGCAAAGCCATCAAGGACATCAAGACACACCACATCCGCGGCGCATACAATCGACAGTGCAACATGACGCGCAACACTAAGCGGAAGACAAACCTCGCCGACAGGGCGACCACGTCGCAACAAGCAGAGGCCGCGACGTCTGAAAATTGGAGGGAGGCCCAGGTCATCCTTCCAATAATACCAGGGGGCGCAAGCTCAACGACCCCACTTACCATCACAGCACTGTTCGGACACTACCGAACTTACAAAATGATGTGCGACGGCGGAAGCAGCTTCGACATCATGAACCAACAATGCTTTGACCAGCTCGATGACGAAGACAAAGCACGCCTGCAACCGGACGCACCTATCGCAGGTTTCTTCAACGAAGTCATCCACCCCATCGGAAAGTTTGACTTTACAGTCAAACTCGACGATGGGATCCACAATCGTTCAGAAGTTTGCACGTTCCATGTCATCCCAGCCAACTCCTCATATGACATCTTGCTCGGCAGACAAGGCCTACCAAACTTCAACAGCACCGCGTCAACCCCCCACCAAACTATGGGTTTCCCAACACCCACGGGGATCGCGTACATCAAAGGCAATCAAGAATGCCTCATGACAACTGAACCGGCGGCAGATACTTTGCCAGCAATACAAGCCACCGCAGAAGAAGAAGAAGAATGGGTCCTCAACCCGGCCTTCCCTGAACAAACCATTACTTTGGGGCCGACTCTGTCCCCCCAAGTACAAATACATCTAAAACAACTGTTGGTGGAAAATAAAGACATCTTTGCCTGGCAATCGTCTGACATGGTCGGTGTCCCAAGACACATAGCCGAGCACCGTCTCAACACATACAAATACGCTCGCCCGGTAGCTCAGAAAAAATGACCACTAGGCACCGACAGAGTCAAAGCCATGAACGAGCAGGTCGATAACCTACTCGAAGCAGGCATCATCAGAAGATACAATCATCAAACTTGGGTAGCTAACCCCGTCATGGTCCTCAAGAAGAACGGGTCTTGGCGCATGTGCGTCGACTACAAAGACCTTAACAAAGCATGTCCAAAGGATCACTACCCCTTACCAGAAATCGATCTGAAGGTAGACTCTTTATCGCCATTCAAATACAAATGTTTCCTCGATGCCTATCGAGGATATCACCAAATCCAAATGGCCTACGAAGATGAAGACAGAACCACCTTCAGAACCGATAGAGGGGTATACTACTACACCAAAATGCCCTTTGGCCTAAAAAACGCAGGCGTAACTTACCAGCGCCTAATGGACCACGCCTTCATCAACCAAATCGGCGTCAATCTTGAGGTTTACGTCGATGACTTGGTCATCAAGAGCACTCAAGAAGACACCATGCTACTGGACATCCAGCGCACCTTCGAACAATTGCGCGAAATCAAGATGAAACTTAACCCGGGCAAGTGCTCCTTCGGAGCCGAAGAAGGGAAATTTCTAGGCGTCATTGTTACCAATGGCGGCTTCAAACCAAACCCGGAGAAAGTTCAGGCTATCCAACGCATGCCATCACCAAACTCAATAAAGGACGTGCAGACACTTATGGGGCGCCTTGTCGCCCTCAACCGATTTCTATCAAACTACGCGTCCAAGTCTTTTCCTTTTGTTCATACACTACGAAATGTATTGAAAAAGACACAATTCCGCTGGACTCCAGAGGCGGAAGTGGCTTTTCATGAAATGAAACAATGTTTGACCTACTTACCAACTTTAACAGCACCCCTCCCAGAAGAACCATTAACACTGTACCTATCCGCATCTGAAACGGCGATAGGCGCAGTACTTCTGGTAGAACGCAACAAAGTTCAAACACCAATCTACTACATCAGTCGTACCCTGGCAGACGCAGAAACTAGATACTCCACAATGGAAAAGCTAGTCCTCACACTTGTACATGCATCAAGACGCCTACGACGATACTTTCAACGACACCCAATCAACGTCCTAACAGATTACAGAATCAACATCGTGCTCTCAAAACCGGAGCTCTCAGGCCGCCTAGCAAAATGGGCAATCGAACTAGGCGCACACACCATCATCTACAAACCAAGACTGGCAATCAAAGGACATGTCCTTGCAGACTTTATCGCAGAAATCCCAGCAGACAAAATACAAGACTGCAAAGACGAACAAGATCCGAAACCCGTCCCAGATTCCTTCTTAACTTGGTCACTATACACAGACGGAGTTTCTAACGATCAGGGCGCTGGCGCAGGTCTACGACTCGTTAGCCCTGATAAAACCGAATTCACATACGCCGTCCGTCTTAAGTTCCCAAGCACAAATAACGAAGCAGAATATGAGGCATTCCTTGCAGGACTACGCCTGGCAGACAAAATGGGCGCAAGACATTTGAACGCCCACGTCGACTCTATACTCATAGCGGGTCACATGAACGGCGTCTACGACGCTAAAGACCCAGTCATGGCTCAATATGTCGACCAAGCCAAGCTCCTCATCAAAAGATTCACAACATGCACAATTGTACACATCAACCGCAGCGGCAACAAAGAAGCTGACACCCTCAGCAAAATGGCATCCACTGCTTGGCCGCACATGGCCAAAGAGGTACGCATCGAAACTCTAGCTCAACCTTCAGTACCACTTAGACAGGTCAATGTAACGCAAACGGGCGCCGGGTCATGGATGACCCCCATCCAAGAATACCTAGCCACGGGTAACCTACCGCCGCAAAAGGCGGAAGCCCGAAAGCTTTAGCATAAGTCAGAACATTATCAACTCATGAACGGTATCCTCTACCGACGCTCCTACCTTGGTTCCCTATTAAGATGCATCGATTCCGCAAACCCCTCATTCCTTATCAAGGAAATCCACGAAGGCATATGCGGTATCCACGCACGACCAAGAATGGTCGTCGGCAAAATCATGAACGCCGGATATTACTGGCCAGGAATGCATTAGGATGCCGTAAAGATCTTGTGCACCTGCTTCAACTGCCAGCAACACGTGCTAAATACCCTGTGCCCAAAAAATGATCTAGTCCCAGTCACCGCAGCCTAGCCATTTCAAAAATGGGCCATCGACTTGGTCGGTCCTTTCCCAATGGCCCCAGGAAAGATACAATACCTAATAGTCGCGGTCGACTACTTCACAAAATGGGTTGAGGCCAAGCCTCTAGCGATAATCAGCGCCGAACACGTCAAAAAATTCATCTGGGAATTCATCATCTGCCGATTCAGGCTACCCATGGAGATCGTCACCGACAACGGAACATAGTTCGCAGATAAAAAAACCCAAGCATGGTTAACACAAATGGGCGTCAACCAGATCTTCACATCCTTCGCCCACCCGCAAGGAAACGGACAGGTCGAACGCATCAACATATCACTGGTTGAAGGCATAAAGACACGCCCGGGCTCAAAGCGAACATGATGGGTCGATGAATTGCCGCACGTCCTGTGGGAACATCGCACCCTCACAAAAACACGCACGGGTGAAACTCCATTCATAACTCAGACGCCAAACGTTGCCATAAATCTAACTTATGAAGCTAATCTACTCTTCATAAACTTAGACGACAACTTTTTAGTCCTAATTTGTGAAGTCAATTTACTCTTTACAATGGACACCAAGTTTACTTCTAAATTATGGAGCTAATCTACTCTTCATAACTTAGGCACTAACTTACTCCACAAACATTCAGTACAAACATGAAGAATACAAAAGCGTCATACTTCATTTCATCCAAAAAAGATATATTTATAGACACAAAAGACAACTGACGCTACAACACAACAATCTACTGAGGAGGCTCATGGGTCCTCCCCAAACTACCTACCCCGCCATCCTGCGTAGCCGCCGCCTTCTCCTTCTCTGCGCGTTCGCGCTCGGCACGCTCAGACTCCTCGACCCAACGCCTAAACTGGGCAATGGGATCAGGATCTGACAAACACCGCCTCACCGTTTGGAGCACAGGGAACTCCATCTTCTCTAGCTTCTCCAATTCTTCCATTAGCACCGTCTTGGGATTTATGTCTTGGAAGGGTTGCGCCTCAACCGGAGCACCGTCCTTGGCAGCCAGATACCCTTCCAACCAACCACTATGCAAACTAGTGGTACGCGCAGCGTCCACTACCTCAACAACTTGCTCTCCCATCTTCGGCTCGTTCCAGCAACAATTGAAGACCTCCAACAAAAATATAACTTGCATAAGACAAACCAAAAATCAAAGATAAAGCAAGTAAAAGAAAAAGAGAGAAGCTTACGGCGGTTATTCCATCAGACATCATCCACAACGACTTCTAACAGTAGGACTTCTGAGCGTCCAGCATCAGCGCCTTCTCCAACTCCCAAGCTTCCTTCTCTTTTAACAAGGCACCAACCTACCCCTCCAACTCAGACACGTGACTGGTGGCCCGCACCACATCTTCATCTTTCTTCTTCAACTGGCCAGCAACATCAGCATATTTTGAGGTTAAAACCTCCAACGCTTTATCCTTTGCAGCAACAAGCTTCCCCTGCGCAGCCAAGTCCGACTCAACTTGCTGCACCAACAGTCAGCGGCGCTCAAGCTCCTTGTTAATATTCACAGAAGATTGCTCCCACGCCTTCTGTTTAGCCGCCGTATCCATGTCTTTTTGACAAACTTCGGACTCCAGCTTTCGAATTTGGTCCACAAGACGCTGCTTGGCAGTCTCAAAAATCCCCTTCTCCCTAGCCAGACGATCGGCTTTATTCGCCATCGTCTCCCGCTCCTCCAAAAACTCATTTTCCCCACGGTGAAGGGCATACAGATTCCCCGGAGATTGTGTTAAGTTCATACACAACTCTGAGAATAGTGTAGCCCGACTTTAGGAGCGGTGATGAGCACGCTCCGCGGGAGGAAGGGCATAGTTAACAAACCCCTCAGCCACAAAGGGCCCGAGGAAACGACAACTGTCAGTTATACGCCACTCAGGCGTATAGACCGGGGCATTCAGTTTAAAAGTAGGGCCACTTGAAGACGCCCCGCCCCCTTCAACTTTCTTCATCTGCGGCACAACAAAGGCGCCTCCCTCACCCATAATCGGAGAATCTTCTGGGGCGTCACCCCCCTCAAGATCCACAAATAGAGGCTCCACCTGCGATCCCTCACCACCCGGAGCAGACGCCAACTTACCTTGCTCGTTTTTCACAGCCACAAGGGCCGCATGTTGCTTGAGCAACTCAGCTTGACGCTGCTCCTCCTCTTCCTTTGCCCTCTTCTCGGCGGCCAGACGCTCTTCTCAACCTTCTTCCTCTCCATGGAAGCTTCCCGGATACGGGCATCCTCCTCTTCCTTCCTCTTAAGAGCGGCCGCAGCAGCACACCTCTCTTCCTCAAGTTTTTCTAGCGCCTCAACATCAGGCACAGTTTCACTGTCACAACACCAGACAAAGCCTTCTGACGCTCCTCTTCTATCAGTTTCTTCTTCCGCTCCTCCTGCATCTGCTTGACCGAAGCAGGAATAGAGCCAACAAGAAACACAAACTATAAAAACAAAAACAAAAAGGTATGATATAAATAATTCATACTTACTGCTCAGCTTCCGGAGGGCCTTCTTGCCAAATGGCTCACGAATAGGCGGAGGCTCAAGCTCCAAACCTTGGGGCGGATCAGCAGTACCGCCACTCTTGGCCATCCTCTTCGGAGACGAACCTTGAGGTTCGTCTTCCTCTACAGTCTCAGGAAATTTTCACTTGTGACCTACAACAAAGCAACCGGTTTAGCTCACAACACGCAAACAAAGACCACAATAAGAAGGTTAAGACACTTACCCTCAGTAGTCACTCCTTCAGTCGTACTGGTCTCACCAGTCAAACCACCACCCTGTGTCGCGGTCGCCGACGCACTTGACCCACCACCACCTGCAGAGCGACGCGCACGGTGAATTAAACCGGACAATGATCCGTTAGACTCATCGTCAGACAAAAAAACATAATCAACCCCAGCCGACGGACAACGACTCTCGGTTGATCAGAAAACCAACTTCAAGGTTAGAAGGCGCACCTTCCATCGGCGCCGGAAAAATGAAGTTCTCCCTCTGCTGCTCCAACTCTGACACACCCCCTTCCGGAACCGTGACATAAGTGGTCTTCGTACTAAGCGCAGTAAAGACCTCAAATAACAACTCACCTGCAAACAATAGACACATGCGTCAACGCACGAAGGACGATACAAACACAAGAAAAAAAGTGAGAACTTACCTTCAACAGACAAAGGCCCATCACTACCAACAGGGGCCACATCATATCCCCCCCCTGACGCCTAGGCGGCTCATTCCCAACAAACAGAGGATACCCTCGTCCAACCTCTCCAGATCATCCAACCGGGTCGGATGCGCGCACAACTCCTGAAACCAGCCCTCCTCTTGAAAGTCCTTCACAACCTCGAAGGACGGTGCTTTCTGGCCGGCACGGAGTTCCAGTCTCGCCATCTCCACTGGAATCACCTCTTTCTTCAGAAAGAAGAAACACTTCTTCCAATCACGAAGAGTTTTCGGTGAACTCTTCGGTATAATCAAACTGATGGTCTTTGACCGCTCGGTAAAAGAGACCCATCCTGAATCCTTCACGTTAAGCTTATAGAACACGTTGAAGTGTTCAAACTCCGACTCTCTTCTCAACGACCGACACGTGGCTTCGAAATGCATAACTCTCATCACCCCGAAGGGGCTCATCTGAGAAATATGCACGCCATACTTCTGCAAGATAGAAATAAGAAACTTTGATACCGGCAGCCGGAAAAGGACCTTCAAAAAGTAGGTCTCGTATAAACAAATATTTCCCTCCGGACAGTCAACCGGAGTCTGCCCCTTCTCCGGCAACTCCGGTTCCCATTCCCGGAGAATGCTAAACTTTCTAACCAAGGACCGAAATTTGTCCTTGGACCAGGAAATCTGAGCATCCTTCATCGCCAGCTCCGCCTTCTTATCTTCAGACGACATCTTTTATCAAAACAAAAGAACGAGAAATGTAAAATTCTCTTTCGAAAACTGCAAACTTTCACCAGAAAAGCAATGAACTCACCGGAGAAAATTCTAAAATTTTTTCTGGTGGAGAGAATGAAACGAATGAAGAATCGAGAGGACATATTTATACTCATCGCATTTAATGCAAGGACAGAGGATGAAATCATCACGTACAGGCTTTTTTTTCGCAAGGGTCCAATCATAAACGGACACGTCAGGAGGCCCACGTGACGAAACGGACCACGCGCCGCGCGTAGCTTACTCGCCTGACGGTTACTCTGCCCCAGTTGGCACATGATGCCGATGATCGACACGTGTACACCCACGTTCAGATCCATCACCAACAGCTGTCCACATGCAACAGATGCACGAAACGTGGCGGACTACCAACTCAACAGTCACAGTTGCTGTTAGACACGTTCTCCAAGGCAGGTGTACCAACTGTGAGACACGTCCCTTCAACTTCAAACATTCCCGCCTTGAATTCACACGGAATTCAAAAAGACAAATTCAATGCGAAGTAAATACAGGCGTAGACATGGACAAAAAACACCTTTTCACATCTTTAGGACGCGCAACCAGGCCCGACGCCAGAGCGCCAGAGCCAAAAATCTGAGGATTTTTATTCTCACATCTTTGGGATGCGCAACCAGGCCCGACGCCTTCCTAGGCCCCACGCCAGAGTGCCAGGGCCAAAAATCTGAGGATTTTTATTCTCACATCTTTGGGATGCGCAACCAGGCCCGATGCCTTCCTAGGCCCAACGCCTGCGCGCCAAACACAAATCTAAGGATTTTTATTTTCACATATCTTCGGGACGCGCAATCAGGCCCAACGCCTTTTCAGGCTCCACGCCAGTGCGCAAAAAGGCAACAATGAAGGACTTCCTTCTCCCACAAGACGAATAGCTTTCAACATATTGATCAAGCCAGCCTGATACTGTTGGATGAGTCTCTCACCAATCCTATGAACTTAACTATCAATATCATAAGGAAGAAAACAATTTATAGCGAAGACTTCAAAAGTTCCTCATCATCTTCAAGCTTTACACATGACGAGTTAACTCTCCTCATCATCTTCAAGCTTAACACATGATGAGTTAAACTCTCCTCATCATGCTCAAGCTTTTCAGGTAACTCTCTTCGTCGAGCTTCAAGCTTTACGGATGAAGAATTAACTCTCTTCATCCTGCTTCAAGCCCTACACATAATGAATGAATTTCCCTCATTCTTCTATTTTCGCTCGGACCTAATTCTAGGTCCCGCAATAAACGCTCATTCCGTCATACGCCCGCAACTTGATCACTGTGCGCGCACTAGTTGACGAGTTTATACAAAAACACACGTACACTTTGTTACACGAAAACCCAGTGACGACTGGATGTAACTCAAAGTACACTTGTGAAATCAAGTCCAGCACTCCCCTACCAAAGGTGCATGAAAGCACTGGACTGGGGGGACTTGAAGGGATATGGTACCAAAACATCATAAATACCATATCATCGCCCAACTAAAACCGGCCTCGTCTGGCGTCCATCCGCCCGTTTTACGTCAGCGGATCGTCTAGCGTCCATCCGCCCGTTTTACGTCACCGGAACGTCCAGCGTCCACCCGCCCGTTTTACATCGGCGATACACCTGGCATCCAACCGAAGCCAGACGCAACCTCACCCGCCCGTTTTACGTCGGCAACACACCTGGCGTCCAATCGACGCCAGGCACAAGTTTGTCCGCCTGTTTTACGTCGGCGGACCCAATACGCTTCAAAGCTTCCCCAACAAGCCAGATGAAGCTTCATCAACACGACTAGAAGATGCCTTCCGAGGCAGCCTTGGGACTTACACCCTTGCCCCAGGCAACTGTTCCTGACGCAACATGCTGCCCGTCAGAGTTCCTCTCCAATCAGAGACTGCTCCCAGTCTGACATGCAGAAAGGATGATGACGTGGCAGTCTCCCAGCTAAGATATCTTTCTAACACCAGGCTTTCTCAACTTGTCTCGAGTTTCAAGGAAAAGGATGATTACCCACCGTCCTCGGTCTACCAATAGGCGGACGCCACGTGTCCGCCGCCTACCAGCGTCCACTCAGTTGACGCCACGCGTACTATCGTCAGGACGGTAACATCCTCCCTTGCATTTTACTTTCTCATTTTTACCAAAACCCACTTGCACCAATTGGGCTTAAGGACTTGCGCCGGAATCTTGGAGACACCTCTACCTGGGCCGGGCCCCATCAAGGGTAGAGGATGGGCCGAGAAAGCGTGATGTCAAGGTACTACAAAAGGAGGAGCTCCTTCTCCTTTTGTTGGCATCTGATATTCACATACACTTTCACTAAAAAAGATTACAAACTCTCTCATATCCTTTTCAACCCCTTGTTTATTACACTAACCTTTAGAGGCTCGGCTCTTCTAATCAGTAGTCTCCTAAACTCCTTGGTCTTGCCCTTAGACCTACATGTCTTTTATAAACACTTTTCTTTATAAAATACAGTAGAATCACTGTTGATTATATTAATAAGAAGAAAAGAATCATGTGTACCTAATATGCTTAACCGTTCAGGAACCTCAGTAATGGAAGACACCATCATCTTGATCGGGTTCCCTTTAGGGTATGCAGTTCTGATGGTTTATGTGTTCTTAAGTTATGAACACATTGAAAGAAAGAGAGAGAGATAGGGGATGGCTAATGGTGTTATGTTGTTATGATTGTCTCAACCCTAATCTCATAATATCTCTTCATATTTATACATACCCATGGGACACCCTAATAAGGCCCATCTAATGATAGTCCGCCCATCAAAGACATATCTGTTATTGGGCTTAGGATAATATTAATAATTGATCATTATTATATAAATGATTATAATGGCTATAAAGATAAATATACTAACATAATGTATATTTACTCCAACATTCTCCCACTTAGCCGAGTAATCATTTATTATGAGTATTACGTAAGTCTGCAGAGATTAATACTCATTTTAGTTCTAAACCCAAAATGCAGTAGAGAAATACAGCCGTTAAGTCTTTATTCGACTTAGGACCCCCATTAATCATACTACACCCAAATTTAAAACTTAACATTAGGATCAATTAACGTTATGCCCTTAGTTGATTTGTTATATAATTGTCTTTATGCCATTATGCTAGCTTAGCATACTAATAGACAAACAAATCATAATGAGGAAAATTAATCATTAGTCATTAGTCATAAGTCATTCATAGTACGATATGCAGTTGTATATGGTCATTAGTAAAACCCTTTTTCTCTTAGTTGGCCCTTAGTGAGACTTTATGGGTAATAGACCTTTAGTTATTGGATCCATAAGCATATCATGAATGCATTCGATACAAAATTCTGATTTCCTCTATTTGTTCTTAACATAAGCGAACAACAATTTCGTATCGAACTCTAATGCAGCTCCTCTCAAACTGTTACTGTTCGAGAAATTAAGGCAGCTGACTTTATCACAGTAAGTCTTCAACTTAGTATTTATATGGAGTTAATAAGTTATGAGTCAACTGATAAATTTACCAACAACATTTAATGACCATTCTGTTGTGATCAGCAACACATTATGTCATGATAACTTAGGTGGTTGTTAACAGTTCCTTATGACTCCTCCATGAGATAGTTATGTCTGCTGATGTTATAATATACCCCGAAATTGACACTTGATTTCCTTAGAGTAAGAGTAGTCAATCACTTTCGGTTCTCACTTCTTCTTTAGATTATAGTCTCTTGTTTCTTAAAGATATTGTAATGTTCCATTAGATGCTTTTCATCAATCTAGACAAGTCTAGTATCAAGCAATACGAACAATATCATAAACAAGCATACACTTAAGTTTACATCAGTCTTCTAATTAATGAAGCATAAGGTGATAATCTCAAATTATCCTATTATCCTCTAAAAGTGAGCAATGTTGTATGTTACATACTTAAGGACCCCACTTAGAGTAAAACTTATGGGATGAAACTAATATCCCGTTGGGTCTATCTCGGTATATTTTGATTCCTATCACGTAAGAGGAATCCCCGATGTTCATCATGTCAAAATTATGCATGAACAATGCTTTGACTTAGGTAACATATACTTGTCAAGAGAAACGTCATCTATGTAAGGACAAGTTTTCATTAGTTGCTCCCACTCATCTTGAGGTAGGTTCTTTAATCCACTTAGTTCTTGATGAAGAGAATTTCATTATGATTCCAACACATTTTATGCTTGCATCAACCCATACATGGATCTTATTGACTTACAGACTAAGTGTTCTTACCCTTCAGTTTAGAACTTTCAGGTTGCTTAATGAACATGTAGGTCATCGTTATCGAAATTTGTCTTAATGTCCATCTAATGTGGCTCTTAGTTATTATGAGCTACTAGGACGGTAATGATTCTCAAAGAAATCTCTTGAAACATAAGTAAGAAGATTCTTTGATAATCTAATCCCTTCTTGAGTATAATCTTTTACAATCAATCTTATCTTACAACGTTCCCATTCGGATCTGGTTTAATTTTGAATACCTTTAGGTTATTCAACCAAATCCCAAACGTTATTCTAAATTATGGAATGAGTTATGCTAATAATAGCTTTATTCCATTTAGAAGATTGATTGATACTAATGATTTAATTAGAAGAGGTAGGATCAATAAACTTTCCAAACATCCATTTTGTGTTAGTCAGGCAGGTTACATAATCATCAAAGTTAGTGGGGTTTTAGACCCAGATGACCTCCTGAGTTGAACATTGGGTTTATTATGATACAAACTTAACTTTAGTTAAGTGTTTTTATTTTCAAGTATATAAGGAGCAACATTAGTTTCTAAGTGTGTAAGAGTTGGTGCAGTAAGGTGTACAAGAGGAATAACCGAAGTTAAATTCGGAGTTAAACTTAATGAGTCTCGAATTTTAATGATCTCTCCCCCGCATCTTGTACTTCTGAAAAGTCATAATAAGGACTTTTACTGCTCCCACTTACCTTAGAGATCTTAATGAATTCAGCATGCTTAAGATCTAACACTTGGAAGATCCATAGATTTAATAGAGAAAACAACCTAATGATGTTTATTATCGTTTCTCTTAATGAGGATTACATTAGTAAGAAATCTAAGTTTGCCCATATTTAGGCATCCACAAAACTTTGTTAGGAGTACGTTAAATGCTAAGGAGACAAGTTGTGATAGAGCGTTGTCCAGTGCAAGAGGTGTAATTTGAGGATAGATCAAATTGTCGTTCCCCCCACCTCTGTAACTTTTGTAAGTTATAAGTAGGACACATAATGCTCCCACTAATCTTTTAGGTCTCTTAGTATCTCCACGTAATAAGTTTTAACAATGCGTATGAACGAGAATATTTCATATATTTTATATTTGATTTCCCTTATCGTCCAGATTTCATAAGAAATTTTAAGGACATACTTAGAGGGAATCTTATTAAGTATATATGAATTGATTTCTTTAATACTTTTGGTCTATAGGAAACGGAATAGATACAATTAGATATTTATCTAAGCTCCACTGATGTCAATTAGTTATGACTTATGATGGAAACCCATGTATTCCTTTCGCCGTTTAATGTTTAGGGCGTTTAACACATGCTTTAAAGTCACTGAGAATGAGATTTGATAGCCAAGCATCCTTTATTGACCTAGTCATGATTTCTCATGAAATTTTGGTCTTAGTGGATGAATTGCATGGGTCGCATTTTCCTTTGTTAAATTCTCATTTTCATGATAACAAAGTTGTGAAAACATTATTGGATCATCTAGTTTTATTTCATAAGGTTTCTATTCAGATAATGACAACAAACAATATGAGAGTTTGACTTAATAGTAGCTTTAGGTTGGTCATTAAAACCTTGTAATTGTCAAAATTGTAGCTTTTAGTATTGATACTAAATTCTGAGTAATCTCAAGAATATCGTAAGGTATCATAAAGCTTCAACACTAAGATCAGTTATTAATGGTTAATAGACCCTTAATTTTGCCACCAACTCTCATCTTAAGTATTTGTTGAATTATGGTAAGGAAACGTATAAAACTAGACTCAACCATCATGTGTTAATTGGAATTCATTAGTATTTGTGGAGTTAAATATCCTTAATTAGGCACTACATATCTTAGCCAGTTGTTCTCTCTACTTATGGGTAATCTCATTGCTTATGCCTATTCGTAATGGCACAGTTTTGATTAGTAAGACTTTCCCTTTGGAGAAACTTATAGCTGAAAGTAGTACTTGTATTTTTGTTTCCAGACCTTATAATTATCCTCTCTATGGTAACTATTTTTCCTCTTTTAGGTTTAATGGTAGTAAGGTGAATAACATCAACTTTTCTAGTTTAATGCATTCCTTTTCCTGTACATAATTCGCTATCAACACACTCATTTTACTTTGATATTTCTGAGTGTTATCGTTGATTCATAATGCATCTAATCGTACTGATGGAAAAGTTATTATGCACTAGAAATTTATTGATTTTCATGTCCCTTAGCTTTATGGGCATGTTAATCAATGTTAAGATGTATTCACAGCTCCCATTTAACCATAGAGTTAGACTTATTTATTTCATGCTTCTTAGGAATTCATTATATTCTTTCATTTCCAAAGATAATACCTTAGTCTTAGGAATTTCAGAATCTTTAATAGCTCACCTGATAGGAATCAGTAAAAGCGTTCTTGATTACCATAAAAGACATTTTGTGTATCCCACTTTCTTATGCTCAATGTTATTCTGTAATACTTTATCAGATAGAGCATAGGAATGTTATGTCTTAGGAGGTAATTTAAGACTTAATAAGAACAAAGTTTAAGATAACTCTTCTTAGTTTTGATAATTTGAGTGGATCGCTTAGTTGAGATAGTAATTAATAGAAGAATGTGAGATTAGTTTCGAGTTATGGGTATTGATGTAAGGCAGACTTAGATTATGATCATTATATTAACGAAGGATCATTAATCGTGAGGATCAATTTTGTAATGAAGACATGATAATATCATAACACCAACATAAGCTACTTAAATAACATGCTCTAGCTTTGGCTATACGCTGTTCATTTAAGTATTAAATTGCCGACAATGAATGTAACCCATCACCTTTGGGCAGAAGTGAGACATTCAAAGTCCTAATGCAATATGCTCAGTTCACCAACATAATCTGTTACACATCACCTTTGGGCAGAAGTGAAACCTTATGGCACTTATGTGAACGAGCTACGATGTTTAACGAGATCTTTATAACCACCTAATGTGACACATCACCTTTGGGCAGAAGTGACACCTCAAAATGTTATTGCAAGTTAAGCAAGGTTTTATAATGTTTTGAATAAACTTGATACATTAGGTTTTATCAAAACTGTAACTTTTATTAGAGATCCCGAAAAAAATAATGGGTTCTCAGTAATCTTATGAGTTCCCGAACAAAGAAGAGTTATCGAATTAGCTTATGAGTTCTCGAAATAATGGGTTCTCAAAGAATTGAGTTCTCAAAAAAAAAAAAATTATATGAGTTCTCAAATAGCATAAGGGGTTCTCGGAAAAATAATGAGTTCCCGAAAAACTTATGAGATCTCGAATAAATCATGAGTACTCGAGGACTTAATGAGTTCTCAGATATCATAATGAGTTCTCGAATAAGTAATGAGTTCTCAAATTAATCTTAAGAGTTTTCGGAAAAAAAATACTTATGTTCTCGAATGCTTTTCTAGTTCTGGGATGGCATTAGTAGTTCTCGGGTTTTTTTTCTTAATGGTTCTCGATTCTGATATGCTTGTTCTCGAAAAATGATAGTTCTCGGAAAAATATAATGAGTTCTCGGATATAATTACGGTCTTCAAAAAAAAAAAAAAAGAAATTAAGAACCATAACCTAGAACTCCTTTTATCGGGAACCTAATCGAAAACTGCAAAATTCGAGAACCTAATAGACCGAAAACTTCATCCGTAAACTATTATATTAAAACTGATAGATCCGAGAACTTAATTCATTAATATCATAAACCGAAAACATTATTAATATCGAAAACAAATAATCATAATAATAAATTGGTTTGAAATTTTAGGGATTTACATAATATCTATTTCCAATTTTAAATGATGACTATCTTCAAAGATATCATAAGATTTCGAAATCTTTGACTTAATCATAATTGATTTCGAAAATTCTTTGGAGATAAAGTTATGTCCTAAATTATCGGAAACAGAATTTCAATCCAATTTTGAACCAAAAACATAATAATTTTCGGTTTTCTTATGATGTTCTTGAAGAACATCAACCGAAAAAAAAATTAACATAAACAATATTATCTTTATCTCATGAATCCGTAGTTATCTCCGATTAAATTTATGGAGCGAATTCGATAATAGAACATAAAAACAATCATCAACAAAATTCACCATCAAAATACCCTTTTGGGTATGAAATTATTAGTGAAACGATTTGCTGACATTAATTAAAAAAAAACAAAAAAAAACATTTAAAACCACAAAACCACGTTTCATGATTTTCACAGAACCATTATATCATATGATTTATTATTCTTAAATCATTCAATTTCAATTGTTTGATTCCTTAAAGTGTTTTGAAACTTTCTGTGATTATTATTATTATTTACTTATTTGACGTGACCGTCATTAATCAAATTAATGAAACAAAGTTTCATAAGAAGCATTATTTGATTTATTATTTCTGATTTAGTTATGCAATCATTAATAAAACAAAGTTTCGTAAGAACCATTAATCAAAACTTTGTATTTGGTTTAAGTATTGCAAATCCAATAAGAATTGATATAATCAACATTGCTCTGATACCACATGTTGATTATATTAATAAGAACAAAAGACATAAACATAAATACCTAATCATGTGTACCTGATATGCTTAACCGTTCAGGAACCTCAGTAATGGAAGACACCATCATCTTGATCGGGTTCCCTTTAGGGTATGCAGTTCTGATGGTTTATGTGTTCTTAAGTTATGAACACATTGAAAGAAAGAGAGAGAGAGATAGGGGATGGCTAATGGTGTTATGTTGTTATGATTGTCTCAACCTTAATCTCATAATATCTCTTCATATTTATACATACCCATGGGACACCCTAATAAGGCCCATCTAATGATAGTTCGCCCATCAAAGACATATCTGTTATTGGGCTTAGGATAATATTAATAATTGATTATTATTATATAAATGATTATAATGGCTATAAAGATAAATATACTAACATAATGTATATTTACTCCAACAATCACTACCAGGGTTAGCGCCTATACGGTAATCCAGGATTCGTGTTTCTCAAACTAACATCGTGCCTTACACATCTTCGGGCATTCGCAGCATACCATTTTAAGGTTAAGTTATGTGCAATTGCGCAACTAGATTTTTATAAAGCTTATATTATATAATATGATGGTGGGTTGTAACCGTGATTCTATCAATGACGAAAAGAGCTAGAGAATTTCAAACATATGTTTAAGAAGAAGTTCTAAAATAATTGGAGGTTTATAAAAAAAATTAGATAACCTATGAAATGCTTTATAGATTAAATAGAAGTTACAACGTCAAGGTTAGCGAAATGGAACATGCTAGATTAAAAATTATCACTAAAGTTTTATTAAATATAAGCAACTTTTATAAAAGCAAATATAGCGCATGGATATTTCTTTTATACTTTAACTAAAGTTTATGTCTTCTATAAAATGAAAAGTATTGAACCAAATTAGTTGAAAGAATCTTCTATAAAAAGAAGTTTTCCTGTTTGGATGTAATACCATGCGTAGTGGGGGACTTTATATATAAAGTCCCCCTTCCTGATTGGTTCACGTGGCTGCTGAGTCAGCGTGGAAAGAGAAACTGAAAAAGGGGTGTAGTGGTGAGGCTTTATTTATAAAGCCCCTGATTGTGATTGGTTGATTTTTTTATTATTTTTTTAATCTTTTAACTCAAAATAATTAAAATAAAAGACAAATAAATATAAAAAAATTACAAATAATAATAAAAACACACAACTAATATTAATTAAATTAAAAAAAAAACAAACAACTTAAAAAAATTACAATACCAAATTAAAAAAAAAAAACAACTTAAATAAATTACTGGAGGTTATATTTTGCAAGGATTTGTTGCCTATGATGTATCGCGAGGAGTAGGGCTTCTCCCTCGAGGTGGTCGATCGATTTGGACAAAAACTCAATGTTCTTTTCCCTTTGCCTCGCCTCTTGAATGTCGACGAACCTTTTATTCTCGGCCACTCTCTGGTCCATAATTTGCAAACGTCTTTGGCCGAGGTCGCGAAGATCCTGTAGTCGTCGATTCATTTCATCAAACTTCTCCCTCGATGCACCACCTCCTGTCGAAGACGACTCCGCCTTGCCACCCTTTTTTGATCGTCTACCGGGTGGTCTTGGAATATCCTCCTCCTCCTCCTCCAAATCAATAGGATCATCTAAACTCACAAAGCGAGCATCGGATGTCGGTGTATCCGGATCTCACGACGTGGAGGTGGTTTTGCTTCGTTTTGATGGTCCTCCTCCTCCTGATCCTCTTCCTCTCCTAATCTTGCGCCCACTACCCGACCCCATAGGCGGTACATTAGCCCACTTAGGACTATGTCTCAACATCTCCCAAATCCTCAAATACGGGAACGGCCCGCGGGTATCTCTCATCTCGTCCAAGGCCCTTGCCAACAAACCGTCATCACCTTCCCCACTGCCCCTGTTGTCCTTGCAACGTTGGTAAACCTCCGCAAACGAGTGACATTTATTATTAATGTCCGACCACTTTCCAGATATCGAGTCGTGCTCTCGATACTCCCCTCTACCCATGGCCGCAAAAAACAGCTCTCGAATCCGTTGCCAAAACAACGGGCTATGTTGATAGTTTGCTGCAAAAAAAAATATTATACGATTAAAAAGTGTATGTATATATATATATATATATATATATATATATATAAACATAAAAAAAAAATACTAACCAACATTTTAAAATATATATATATATATATATAAACACACAAAAAAAAATACTAACCAACATTTTAAAAAATATATATATAAACACAAAAAAAAAAAAAAAATACTAACCATCTTCGGGGTCCTCGGATATGTCGAGCCAGGCTCGCGCTAAAACATACTCCTCATCTCTTTCCCAACGTTCCTGTTGCTTTTTTTTGACGAGGAGCGGTAGCATCTTTCTTTTTATGCGAGCGTCTCCCGCGCCCGCGCCCCCGTTGGGAACCCTCAGGTTGACGTGGTTCGTCTTGAGTTTCTGGTACGGAATCGGGCTCCTCTTGAGAAGGTTGGACATAGTTTGGTGGAGGAAAAAATTGAGGGGGCATGTTTGGGCCCGGATAAAATTGACCGGGCATGCCAAGAAGTTGCGCGTATTGCATTGTGTTCGCGTCAAACTCGCCCAATTGGGTGGCAGCGGAGTAGTAGTGTTTGGCCTCGCACCCGGTCGACCCGGGACCCCGAACGGTGAACCATATGAATACATGTTTTGTGTTTAGATTGTGTTGTGGTGTGTGGTTTTTAGTTTTGGTTGTGTAAAAGTTGTGTTTGTGTTTAATAAAAAGTGTGTATATATATAACATACTTCAAAAGAAATTACCGTTCAAAAATTAATGTGCCCCAACGGTCAAAAAATTTGACCGTTTGATTTCAATGCCCGCCACGTGTCACCATATGATTGGGTCTTGCAATATGTAATCGGCGTTATATATATAGAGCCCGAGCCACTTTTACAAAAATGGCGCCCCCATGTTTCGGTGTGGGGGGCGCTATTTTTAAAATTTTTTGAATACTAACGCCCCACTACGGGGGTCTAATGGGTTGATTCCCAACCCGAGCAGAAGGCTGGATAGGTTGACCCGAGCTAATGGCAAGACCGAAAACACAGGGATGATTATCATGATTATTAATTTCAGATGTATATAAGTTAGAGATAATTATGAATAGTATAATTGTGTAATGATCAAATTACTTATAAGAATCCTAGTATGATTGTAACAGATGAGTTAGGGTGGATAGGAGGTCATCACACCCATCACGCTATCACACCCAATAATATTATGTCACCTTATTTTTATCACACTCCATCACTAAAACTATGGGGTGGAATGATACACATCGCCGTAAAACTCTTTTCCCCCAGCATCGTACCCTTCTTGAAACCATTCGAACTTAGCTTCGATGTCTCCGACAATCTTTAAAAATAATTCCCTTTATAAACGGAATTGAGTTGTAAACATCGCGTCATTGTACTTTGGGTTTTCTACAAAGTAATCGTTCATCAAAACTTCACTCCCCCCCACCCCCCAACCGATCACGTTCAATCATTTTTTTCTTTAAGCGTCCCGTATCTTGAAGGTGCGCGGCTTCGCAAACCTTTGCAAGAAATTCCATTGTAGAACCCGACGAGTCGGAAGAACTAGATGAGTCGCGTGGACATAAAGGGCCTTGCATTTGATAAAAAAATTTTTTTTGGTTGTTTGTTTGTTGGAGATATTGTTTGTGATATTAATTTTGGTTGAAAAATGAAGTTTATATATAGTGTTTAAAAAAAACATTTTTTAAATATGTAACTGTCAACAGATTGTTGGCTACACTAGAATCTACCATGATGACCATCATGATATTAATTCATCGTGGGCGTGATAAAAAAGGTGGGGCGGTGTTCGTGAGGGTCATGGTCATCACGGCCAGTCCATCACGAATCGTCCCGTCCACCCTTATTGCTGATTATATAAATGGTGAGGTTTGTGAAATGTAATTTAGTTAGTTTTTAAGTTATAATAAAAGTACAATCGGTTGGGACTTTATTTCCAGCGTGTTTTCAAGTCTTGAAATTTCAACAATATACATCCATGCAAGACTTAACTATTTGGGGATTCAACTAAAGTTTTATTTCTAAATGTATGCCCAAAATCTTCAAACATTCTTCCTAAAGAAGTGGTCAAATTTGATGTTTTTTTTTTTCCACAAAATCAATAAGAAAACATTGGACATAACTCATAAGACAAAGTCAATACACGTTCTAGCTGACTAGTTGTGCCATGAGTTGAACAATATTTAATGTATCAATTTAATGTATCAAGTAACTAATCAACCAATGTCCGTCCATGGACCGGCTATGAACTTCGATTTCTCAAGTTAACATCATGTCTTACACATCTTCGGGCATACACACCATATCTTATTTTAAGGATAATTAAATCATGTACTTATAGATTGCACTCATAGACTAGATTTTTATAAAGCTTATACTCCCCCCGTCCCAATTTAGATGTCATGGGCTCACAAACACAAATATTAAGAAATCTTTTGTTTTTAATGACAATAATATCCTCAAATCCTTGATTGTGTTTTGTCTTTTATGGGTAAAACCGAAAAATGCATTTCTATTTTTGAAAATGAACATTTAATTTGGGACAACAAAAAATATAAAGATGGACATCTAAATTGAGACGGAGGGAGTATAATATAGTGGTGGGTTGTAAACCGTGATTCGATCAAAGAAGCAGATTGTCACTAGACAAGTCTTATCAAATTATAAGCAACTTTTATAAAAAAAATAAGTAAAATGCTTAGAAATTTCTTTTATAAAATTAACTAAAGTTTACATCTTTTATAAAATGAAAAGTATTAAACCAAAATAGTTGGAAGAATCTATTACATAAATAGAAGTCTTCCAACGTGTTTTCAAGGCTTGAAATTTCAGTAATACACATCCATGCAAGACTTAACCATTTAGGGATTCAACACAAGTTTTATTTCTAAAAATATGCCCAAAATATTCAAACATTCTTCATAAAGAAGTGGTCAAATTTGATGTTTTCTAATATGCCAATTCTTATTAAATGATTTCACAAATGATTGAATAACTAAGAAATCAAATGTTACAGGACCCATGAGTTCAGACTGACTTGATCTTGGAGGTGTTGTGGCTTGGTTGTCCTTTTTTTTTTTTTTATTTTTTTTAAGTTAATTTTCAGTTTTTGAGTATTTTGGTTTGAAGCCATAATTAAACGTGTCTATTAAACTCAACTTGACTGGGATGCGTATCCATAGACTTATCTATATCTATATATATAATAAAGGAGTAACTATTGCTGAGGTGACACCTCTAGATGGCCTCCATACTATCCATTTAACTTACCCATGGGTTAAAAAACCCGACCCATGATACCATATTCTAACCCGGTAACCCGGGTATAAATAGTCTATTTCTATAATCTCAATATAGAACTAAGGATGCACATCTCTTTCTCATTCTCATTCAAACCTGAACTTCATATATATCCTCTATAATCGACATTAGAAACTCTAAATCTAACCTCTATCTTTGATTATGATTGTTACCCGAATCAACTTTTGATTCGGTGCTAGACAACCATGGCCGCATATAGAGATGAGTAAAGAGAGATTTTCCGGTTTCAAGAGGTTAGTAATATTTTATGGGAATCATGACTATTTATTCATGAATGTTTATATTCGGGATTGAGTTTTGTATGGGTTTTGATGTTTTTAAATGCTTGAGGGTTGTTTTTTCATGTCCAATTATATTTTATGTTGGTTTGAAAATTTATTTGTCACATTGATAATGGATCAAACTCCATAATTAATCATTGTTTTGGCTAAGTTATGTTTAATCAACATAATCCTTTTTGTTTTGGCCGAGTCTGTTATGTTCGATGGGATACATGTCTTTTAAGGTTGAGATATGCAGTTCATATATTGTTCATAATTGTTCTTGCAGATCTTATATGGTTTGGTGTTAAAGAGTTTATTATTATGTTAATATGATTTGATCGAATAAAGAGCCAAACCTCAGTTCGGATTCTGGATATGGATCTGAAATAATTATGGAGCATTTAATTTCAGAGAATTGGTTTCCTAAGTTTGTGTCACATATTTGGAAAGGTAGTAAATATCCTTGAATGACATTGAGAATTATTTCGAAATTTTTAAAATTTCAGTTTGAATTTATTTGAATTTTGAATTCAAACTATTAAATTCAAATTTATATTAATTCTCCCAATCTAGATTAGTAACTTCCATAAAATAATACAATCATCATTAATAATATATATTTAACTGAAAATCAATTAAATTAAATTAAATTATTAAATTTCTATTTTCTAATTTTTTAAACTAATTCAAATTCTCACTATATAAACAATCTTAATCTCGGTTATACAATCATTTTAAGCATTTATAAAACTTACATCTCCAACTTTTTAATTTACATGACTTCATTTTTAAAAAACTTGACACGATTTGTTTTAGGTTTTTATTCAGTAATATTTATTTTAGCAAATTACATTTGCAATATATTGTTTACAAGCATAATCTTTTTAATATCTATTTTTACAGTTTCATTTGATATATAATGATGTATATGATTATCTTTTAATCTTGATGCTTTTAATTGTTGAAAAAGCTGAAAAAACTAATTACGTGTTTGTTTTCGGTACAGGGGTAAGACTCATTATGTTTCATTAAGAAGCTTCGATGATTATACCAATGTCTGCTGAAACCTTACTTTCAGAAAATAAGGTATTTTTATACTTACTTTATTATATAGTTTTTTTATTTGCAAAGGAACTTTTTAAGTAATATAATTTATGTTTTAACAAAGTAATATGCAATATATATTTATTACAGGGTACCTACACCGTTACGCTTTTTTATTAAATTTTAGTAAAAAAATAAACTATAAAACTATTATATAAATTTAATCATTGAATTATGAAAGTTATGTTTCGAAAAATAAACTGTGTTTTAAATGGTAATAAGTAAATAAAATTCATAAAAATCAATTTATAAGTTTTCAACTGTAAAGTTTCAAAAAATTTGAATTTTCAGTTTCAATTTTTAAAATTTTTAAATACGAATTTTATATTTTTTATTTTAAATCATAATTATTAATAACTTACTTTAAATAAACCAATCATCATTATTAATATATAGCTTAAACCGTAAATTAATTCAATAAATGTTTAAATTTTCTGATGAAAACTGTAAATATCAATTCAAAACACTAAATTAATTAACTTTATTATTATATTTTTAGATTATTGAATATGTAATTTTCTTTATATGTTTCATTTCTTGAATAATTGATTTTCATTTAAAGTATGTTTAGTCATAAAGCGACATATATATGATAACCCATACTTCCTCAACTGTTTATAAGTTATAAAAAATACAAAAATATAAACCATAACCATTAATGTATACAAATTATAAAATAATATTTCGAAATTTTTAAATTTTCAGTTTGAATTTTGAATTCAAGATTTTAAATTCAAATTTATATTAATTCTCCCAATCTATATTAATAACTTTCTTAAAATAATTCAATTATCATTAATAATATATATTTAACCGGAAATCAATTAAATAAGATTATTAATTTTCTATTTTCCAAATTTTTAAACTAATTCAAATTCTCATTATATAAACAATCTTAATCTCAGTTATACAATCATTTTGAGAATTTATAAAACTTATATCTCCAACTTTTTAATCTACCTGACTTCATTTCTACATGGTTGAATGTACATTTTGTTTATTTTAAAAAACTTGATACGATTTGTTTTATGTTTTATTCAGTAGTATTTATTTTAGCAAATTACATTCAACCATGAATAATTCAATCATCATTAATAATATATATATATATATATATATATATATATATTTGAAAGGCGAATTTATTGTTCCTTGTGAGACTTGAACTCAAGACCTCACACTTTTTAGTGTATTAAAAGGCTTTGCCTTACCACTGGACCACCAACCCCAATGGCCATTAATAATATATATTTAACCGGAAATTAATTAAATAAAATTATCAATAACTTCCTTAATTTATATTAATTATCAATATACATTAAGTAATATTAATTCTCGCAACCTTGATTAATAACTTCCTTAAAATAATTCAATCATCATTAAAAATATATATTTAACAGAAAATCAATTAAATAAAATTATTAAATTTCTATTTTCCAATTTTTTAAACTAATTCAAATTCTCACTATGTAAACAATTTTAATCTCAGTTATGCAATCATTTTAAGAATTTATAAAACTTACATCTCCAACTTTTTAATTTACATGACTTCATTTTAAAAAAAAACTTGATACGATTTGGTTTAGGTTTTATTCAGTAGTATTTATTTTAGCAAATTACATTTGCAATTTATTGTTTATAAGCACAATCTTTTTAATATCTACTTTTACATTTTCATTTGATATATAATGATGTATATGATTATATTTTAATGTTGATGCTTTTAAATGTTGAAAAAGCTGAAAAAATTAATTACGTGTTTGTTTTCGGTACAGGGTTAAGACTCATTTTGTTTCATTAAGAAACTTCATTGATTATACCAGTGGCTGCTGGAACCTTATTTTCAGAAAAATAAGGTATTTCTATACTTACTTTATTATATAGTTTTTTTATCTTCAAAGGAACTTTTTAATTAATATAATTTATGTTTTAACAAAGAAATATGCAATATATTTTTTTATTAAAGGGTACTTACACCGTTACGTTTTTTTATTAAATTTTAGTAAAAAAATAAAGTATAAAACTATTATATAAATTTAATCATTGAATTATGAAAGTTGTGTTTCAAAAAATAAACCGTGTTTTAAATGGTAATAATAAAATAAAATTCATAAAAATCAATTTATAAGTTTTCAACTGTATAGTTTAAAAAATTTAGAATTTTCAGTTTCAATTTTTCAAAATTTTGAATACGAATTTTATATTTTTTATTTTAAATCATATCAATTTTTAATAACTTACTTTAAATAAACCAATCATCATTATTAATATATAGCTTAGACCGTAAATCAATTCAATAAATGTTTAAATTTTCTGATAAAAACTGTAAATATCAATTCAAAACACTAAATTAATTAACTTTATTATTTTATTTTTAGTTTATTGAATATATGATTTTCATTATATGATTCATTTCTTGAATAATTGATTTTCATTTAAATTATGTTTAGTCATAAATCGACATATATATGATAACCCATATTTCCTCAACTGTTTACAAGTTATAAAAAATCAAAAAATATAAACCATACCCATTGATGTATACAATTTAAAAAATATTATTTCGAAATTTTTAAATTTTCAGTTTGAATTTATTTGAATTTTGAATTGAAAGTTTTAAATTCAAATTTATATTAATTCTCCCAATATAGATTAATAACTTCCTTAAAATAATTCAATCGTCATTAATAATATATATTTAACCGAAAATCAATTGAATAAAATTATTAAATTTCTATTTTCTAATTTTTTAAACTAATTCAAATTCTTACTATATAAACAATCTTAATCTCAGTTATACAATCATTTTGAGAATTTATAAAACTTACATCTCCAACTTTGTAATCTACCTGAATTCATTTCTACATGGTTGAATGTACATTTTGTTTATTTTAAAAATCTTGATACGATTTTTTTATGTTTTATTCAATGGTATTTATTTTAGCAAATTACATTCAACCATTAATAATTCAATCATCAGTAATAATATATATTTAAACGAAAATCAATTAAATAAAATTATTAAATTTCTATTTTCCAATTTTTTAAACTAATTCAAATTCTCACTATGTAAACAATTTTAATCTCAGTTATGTAATCATTTTAAGAATTTATAAAACTTACATCTCTAACTTTTTAATTTACATGACTTCATTTTTAAAAAACTTGATACGATTTGTTTTAGGTTTTATAAAGTAGTATTTATTTTAGCAAATTACATTTGCAATATATTGTTTACAAGCATAATCTTTTTAATATCTTGTTTTACATTTTCATTTGATATATAATGATGTATATGATTATCTTTTAATCTTGATGCTTTTAATTGTTGAAAAATCTAAAAAAAATTAATTACATGTTTGTTTTCGGTACAGGGTTAAGACTCATTTTGTTTCATTAAAAAGATTCAATAATTATACCAATGTCTGATTAAACCTTACTTTCAGTAAATAAGGTATTTCTATACTTACTTTATTATATAGTTTTTTTTTATCTTCAAAGGAACTTTTTAATTAATATAATTTATGTTTTAACAAAGAAATATGCAATATATTTTTTTTTTATTACAGGGTACTTACACCGTTACGTTTTTTTATTAAATTTTAGTAAAAAATAAAGTATAAAACTATTATATAAATTTAATCATTGAATTATGAAAGTCTTGTTTATAAAAATAAACTTTTTTTTAAATAGTAATAATTAAATAAAATTCATAAAAATCAATTTATAAATTTTCAACTGTAAAGTTTCAAAAATTTTGAATTTTTAGTTTAAATTTTTTAAAGTTTTAAATACGAATTTTATATTTTTTATTTTAAATCATATCAGTTATTAATAACTTACTTTAAATAAACCAATCATCATTATTAATATGTATCTTAGACCGTAAATCAATTCAATAAATGTTTAGATTTTCTGATGAAAACTGTAAATATCAATTCAAAACACTAAATTAATTAACTTTATTATTATTTTTTTAGTTTATTGAATATGTGATTTTCATTATATGTTTCATTTCTTGAATAATTGATTTTTTTTTAAATTATGTTTAGTCATAAATCAACATATATATGATAACCCATATTTCCTTAACTGTTTATAAGTTATAAAAAATAAAAAAATATAATCCATACCCATTAATGTATACAATTTATAAAATATTATTTTGAAATTTTTAAATTTTCAGTTTGAATTTATTTGAATTTTGAATTCAAACTTTTAAATTCGAATTTATATTAATTCTCCCAATCTAGATTAATAACTTTCTTAAAATAATTCAATCATAATTAATAATTTATATTTAACCGAAAATCAATTAAATAATATTATTAAATTTCTATTTTCCAATTTTTTAAACTAATTCAAATTCTCACTATATAAACAATCTTAATCTCAGTTATACAATCATTTTGAGAATTTATAAAACTTACATCTCCAACTTTGTAATCTACCTGAATTCATTTCTACATGGTTGAATGCACAATTTGTTTATTTTAAAAAACTTGATACGATTTTTTTTATGTTTTATTTAGTGGTATTTATTTTAGCAAATTACATTTGTAATATTTTGTTTACACGCTTAATCTTTTTAATATCTTCTTTTACATTTTCATTTGATATATAATGATGTATATGATTATCTTTTAATCTTGATGCTTTTAATTGTTAAAAAGCTGGAAAAAATTAATTACATGTTTGTTTTCGGTACAGGGGTAAGACTCATTTTGTTTCATTAAGAAGCTTCAAAGATTATACCAATGTGAGCTGAAACCTTATTTTCAGAAAATAAGGTATTTCTATAGTTACTTTATTATATAGTTTTTAATCTTCAATGAAAATAAGCCTTCTTCCTATTTTGATCCACATATCTCTCAATCAAGAACTTAATTTTTTTTCCTTCTTTTGCTGCAAGTCATCAAAATCAAAGACATTTTGTTCTTTTGTATTATGTAACTTTCAAAATATAAAACAAATTTTATTCTACAATCTTTATAGAATTTTTTTCATTTTATTTGTGAATCTACTGGGTGTACACCCGGGACTCTAACCTAGTTGTAATATGAAGATAGGATCAATTAAGTGTAGCCTTTTTTTTTGCTTAAATTAAGTAGTTACTTAACGGTGGCGGACCAAGTTTCTTTCTTCATGAGGGCAACGCCAGGGGGGGGGGGGGGTGTTTACGAGGGGCGATCAGGATTTTTGCTTAAAAAAATCATTTATTTTTTTTCATGGGGGTGGTAGCTCCTCATTGTTTGTGAGTGGGTCCACCCCTGTTAATTAATCTAAAAACTCTTTAATCGTTTGTTGACTTCAAATGTTTTATTAAGTCTCTATGTATTGGCACACCCCTAGCTTATATTCACAAACTCTTGCCCCCTATACATCACATGTAGGCCTATGCGCCGCGTATAGACCTATACGCAAAGTATAGGTCCTGACATGACTTTGACTGATGGGCATTAATAACGCAAGGGAGTTTGTGCAACCGTTTATAGCAGGGTGTGCAAACAATTTTTGGGGGTGTGTAAATACCACCCTTTATTAGTTATATCTTGATTAACAATCTTTGATTCAAATCATTTCAGTGTGTGTGAAATACCTATAGGATTAACACAAATCTAATTAGATGATTCTTAGTCTGAGCACTAACTCATCACCAATAATGTGAGGACTCTATCTTTTGATAGTAAGCTTAAGACTGATTTGAGAGAACTTTTGGATGATTAGCTTAGAAGGCTACGGTGGTGTTTGTTTTTTGTCTAGAAGTGCTTCTGACCTCTTTTGTCTGCGCCGCGCAGACGCGGGCATACGTTTAGGGTGTGCAGATTGTTTGTTTTTTAGAAGACATATCCCTAAAAAACGTCTGCGCGACCTCTTCTCCGCGCAGACATGGTTCAACCTCTTTTCCAACCTCTTCTAAACACTCCAACCTCTTCTCCTTTCAATTTTATCAACAGACATTCCTTCAAACTCATCCTCCTCCCAACTCCTCCTCCCTCCCCCCAAACATCCGCCGCCACCCCACCTCCTCCTTCCCTGCCGCCGACCACCCTTGCTTCTCCTTCCCCGCTGCAGACCACCACACCTTCTCCTCCCTGCCGTCGAAACTCCTCCGTCCTCATCCTCTCGTCGACTGTCGGCCTCCTCTATATCATGTATAAAATCACCTCTCTCTCTCTCTCTCTCTCTCTTAACTGTACACTTGAAAAAAAAGTATACGTCGATTCCAAAAATAAAAGGTTTGATTTGGAGGTGAAATCGGAATGAAGGGGTGGTGGTGGGGTGTTGGTGTGGTAGATGGTGGTGGTGACGTTGGGTTTGGAGGATGGTGGCGAGGGGTGGTGGGATGGTGGTGGTGATGGCGATGGTGGGAGGACATGGTGGTGCTGTGTTTTGGTTGTTGGAAGAAACCATGTATTAAAAGAATGGGGTTATGGTGTGTGGGTAGAATGATTTCTGGAGTTTGAAATTTGATGTTTTGGTCAATGGTTGAATGAAATTGACGTATGTTAAAAAACTACTTTTGTTTGATTTTTTTTTTGTTTTTTTTTGAACAATACTTTTGTTTGATTATGGGGGTTTGTTTTGGTTCACGATGGTTATGATGGGTTGTGATGGGTTATGGTTATGGTTGGTTGTGGTTGGTTATGGTTATGGTGGGTTATGGTTTTAGGTTACACTGTAGACGTTAAAAAACAAACAGTCTTCTTCTTGCAGACTGCAGACATATGGTCCACCTCTTATCCTACAGATGTCTGCAGATGTGGTCCGCAGACCGCAGACCTTTTACCTCTTAAAAAACAAACAGCACCTACGTCTACAACTGATTCACCTAGAAGTTGACTTGGTGGACCAACACATGGTTAATTTACACACACTGTCTCAACTCTCATGGACTTATAAGTGAAGCTACCTGCCTAAACTAACTTGCATGCTATCTACTCTTTATAACTTCGTACATTTCATTATGTATCTATATGGATTATTTCCCAAAGCTAAGTAGCTAACTTAGTAAATCTGGCTAAGCCAACCACCACGAGGTCAACTTTTGCATATGCAACCATGAACCATTTCACTATGTCTATACATTGATCAACAATCAACATACAATTAGTGTAACAAACTATTTCCAAATCTTGCTTATATCTTTTGTAAAAGACAATCACATAGAAAACTTTGAAAAGATATTTACTTGACAAACTCCAATTATTGTCTAAGTTTAAGTGAGTTTGTTTGATAAAAATAAGAAACATGTATTAGAACATTACCATAGGGCTGCAAACGAACCGAACAAACAAGAACAAAGTGTTGTTCGTGTTCGTTTGTTAAGAAAATGAATGTGTTCGTGTTTATTTGTTAATTTAGGTACCGGACAAAAGCGAACACAAACATAGATGAGCGTTCATGAAAATGAATGAAGACAGATAAGCGTTCATGAGTAGAAATGAGCCCATAACAAACACCTATTAAATTTCGAATAAGATAAGCATTTTTCATCACAAAAATGTGTCTGCCCATAATAATAAAATATACTAATAATAGACATAAATCTGTCTATTAACTAACCCAATTATCTAAACATGGTTGACATAATCTTAATCACCTAATTACCATAATATAATGTCTAACAAAACACAAAAATATCATATTATACTTGAAATCTTCAGAAAGGAACCATTAACCCTAATTCTTCGACTATGTCGGATGACACACGGCGGCAATCTGAGGAGGAATGGCAGGATGCTCTTTCACATAAAGGACAACGTAACAAGCAGAAGGAAACGGCTACTTCAAAGGTAATAACAAAATATTTTGTTTCGAATCTTCCACCCAAGTGCTCTTCGGCAGATCTTAAGGAGGCTTTTAGTTTTTTTTGGTTCGTATGAAGGTTCTTATATTGCTAGGAAGGTTGATAGATTGGGGAAGAGGTTTGGGTTTGTTTCGTTTAGTGGGGTTATCGACGTGAAGCGTTTAGCATGGGAGATGTCGGACGTATGGATGGGGTCCTATAAACTCTTTGTGTCTTTGGCACGATTTGTGGATGGGGAGAGGGTAGATGTTCAGGGTGATGTTGAGAAACATAGTAGGAAGGGTAAGGAGAAGGAAGATTATGTTCACGCTAAACCTAATGTGGAGGGATCACGACAGGAGAAGGAATTCAGTGGTGGAGGTATTTCGGGAGTGAATGGTGGTAACGAGAGGTCGTTCTTAGATTCGCTTCTAAATAGAAATAAGGTTGATCTTCTATCTGTTGATGACAATGTTATAGGGTTTACTCAGTGGCATAACGTTGCGGCGATGGGTAAAGTATTGAATTTTCAGATGTTGATGGAGTTGAATATTTGGTTAAGGGATAAAGGGTTTTAGGGTGTAGGTATCAAGTATGTGTCGGGACTCACGGTGTTACTTGTGTTTCGTGGAGAGGAGGAATGTGACAAGTTTATTGTGGAAAAAGAATTATGGCCGTGTGTTTTTGAATCATTAGAGAAATGGGATGGTAGACAAAAGGTGGCGGATGAGAGGGTGGCATGGCTGCAGATTCATGGGGTGCCGGTACAGTTAGCGATTGAGCAGGTGTTTGAGTTGGTGGGGAGTCGGTACGGTAGGATTGTCAAACCTACTAAGTTCTCGGACAATGATCAAAATTTGTCTTACATTTATGTTGGCGTGTTGTGTAATGTACAGGGTAGGATTGTTGATAGAGTGGATGTAAGTCCCAAATGCTAGATCTTGTAAGTGCAAGAGATTGTTATCACTTAGAAACACCTATGAATTAGGTGTTTTAAGTGACTAATCTTCTACAATCAAAGAAACTAGATGAATATTGTAAGAACCGACACACAAGATGAATAATACGATAATTCCATTGATGATTTAACACTGAAGAACCATGGATTACAGCAAGTACGCACCTATCTTGTGCTATCAACAAATAATGACCAAAACCCTAACCCTAAAGCTGTGCACACACATCCTTTATATAGGAAGTCCCTTGGGCCTGCGCACTTAACTTAAGTGCGCATAGCCCGTGTAATTAAGTGCGCAGCATTAGGGTTTGTGTACAAAACTATGTCATAATTACAAACTAGGTCCTTCAACTATCAAGCTATATAATATACTATCAAAAGTCTCTAATCTGGTAACTGTGGTCTCAATATAACCCAACAATACTCCCCCTAGACCACAGCTACCAGTTCTTCAATCTTCAATCTATCTCGACCTCGCTTTGCTCCCCCTCAACCTGTTCAGGGGGGTCTTGCATGTATAGCGCGACTGGATCTTCTTCAACTGCTTGAGGAGCTTGAGTTGATTCTGTTGCAGTTCCCTCAGGATCGGCTACTGGTGCAGGTTCTTCTGTGTGTACCTCTGAAGCAGTCTCGACTTCAGGTTGAGTAGTTTCTGCACCAGCAGCAGCAGCAGTAGCATGAGCAGCCTTCTCCCTATCATCCTTTTCTTTATCTGCTGCATTGATCCTGTCGATTATCTCAAGCAGCTCTCTTTTCAGATTCATGGCTCTATCCACAGCCCTTCTAAACAATACCGCTTCTTCAAACAACGCGTTCCCTGCACCCACATTAATCTGATTTGCAAACAGCATATTCAGATCTGACAAATTAAGTGCAAACACGTCTACTGGATCCAAAATCCTTAAAGCCTCCGAATCGTCCTGCAGTTTAATGACTGCTTCACCAGTGTTGCTGTCGTAAAACCACTTTTTAAGGTCCCTCAGCATCACTGGAAGCTCAGATCTAATAGGAACTCGTGTGACGACCTGTGGAGGGTCAATCACATAAGTTATCATCCCACGACCGGTTGCTGGATCGATTCTTTTCTTCGAGATTCTCCTTCTTGGTTTCTGCGGCTTCAGGATTTGGAAATCTGTGTCACATTCCTTCTTGATAAACCACTCGACCATGGTCGCCTGGGAGTCGAGGGAGTGATTGATGAATGGGGCCCTGCTGAGCTCCCTGATATCCCATCGGGGGAGAGACTTTAGTTCCTTTTGACCCTTGAAATATTGTATCACTCCCCCTCTTCTCTTTACAGCAAACAATCTCTTCTCTTCATCATATTTCCAGGAGATGATCTTCTCCTGGTGAGTAGACTTGGTGTGATGGATATTCTGATGTAAGGCTGGAATGGTGATGGGCCTTCTAGGAAACCAAGTTGATCTTTCGGGATCCAACTTGTGCCCATCAGATGTCTCATAAACAACTTCCTCATCCATTCCCATCTCCACGAATCTCTCTGGCATCTCATCTTCACTCATTTCATCAACCTCACTTTCCTCGGAAACCCTTTCTTTCTCTTTCTCCTTCTCCAAAAACTTTCCGAAATCGAAAGTGTCATCAAATGTAGTGCTGGGAGCACCGGTTTGCTGCTTCTTGAAATCTTGAAACATCTCAAACATTTGCATTTGAACTTCATTCTGAAACTTGATAATGTATCTTTGATCTTTAATGATTTTCTCCATGTTCCGGTTCTTGTGTTTGAGCTTCTTTACTTTCTTTCTCAGCTCCTGGTTGTTGTGCACGTCACTCTTTAAAGTGCAGATTTCCCTGGCAGCAGTTTTACCAACCTCCTTCACAAGCTTTTCATATAGTTCCTGATGCACCGGTTTGCGACGAGGTGCAGCAGGAGCTGATGAGGATGGTTCAGCTGATCGTTGGGCTGGAGCTTTGGGGGCTGGAGCAGCAGCAGTAGAAGGCCCTGGTAGATTCGGTTGTTCTGCCCCAAAGATGGATTCTAAGATCTCTTGTTCCTCGATATCATCCTGAGTCACAACACGAGGAATCTCTGATTCAGGTAGCTGTTCTCTTCTTCTCTTTCTCGCTGCCCTCTCAAACTCAGCAACTTCTTGTAAGGCTGCAGCAGTTTCAAGTTGCTCAGGTGTCAATGTATCTCTCCCTTCTTGTAACAAACCTGCTGGTCTTTTCTTTTTGCTAGGCTTTGATGGAGCAGGTTCAGTCGCCACTCTTTTGCCCCTTGCTTTTTCTAGGGCAATTTCTTCAGCAGTCGGCTGGGCTGAAGGAGTGGGTTCAGATGGTCCAGGTGCAGGAGCAGCTCTGGGTTGTTGTTGAGTTTCAGTAGCATCTGACCTTCTCTTCCTGATCTTGTTGTACAGCTCCATGACAAGAGGATATCGCTGGGCCGCATACATATTCTCCAGCATTGGTTCCCAGTCAGGTGTGTTGCATTCTGTAAAGAATCGTGCACCTCTGGTGAAGATGTATTGGTCACCGAGAGGCAGATTGTCATGTTGAGTGTTGATCATCATCTGTACAAACCTTGGGTACATATCCCATTTGCCTGACCCAGCTTCTGCATTCTTCACCATGTAGTCAAAGATCATGCCTGACAAGTTGAACGCTTCGTCCTTGCAGATCTTTATCATCGCTGTCGACCATTCAGCACTAATAAGTCTCCAGTCTCTTGTTAGTTGGCTCTTCTTGACATCCCCTCTCTTGTCAAAGTCACCTTTGTAGCCGAAATTCCTGAACTGTTGGTGAATATCTGCTTTAGACATGAATCTGACAGTTCCTGGTTGATCTTGCAGTCTCAGTACGTTTCGAACGGTGTCTTCAGTGATGATAACAACCTTGTTTCAGACTGTTGCGTTGATTCGCTTGACTCTTGATACAGTTTCGACTCGAGCTGATCTCCAGAAATCTTCAATGTGGGAAACGTAGACTGGTTCAACGTTCTGCATAGCAAATCCGACTTTGCTGCGTCTTATCCAAGTCACTACATCTTTAAACTTGACATCATCAGTATCAAGATTCATCGGTTGGTTGTGCATGCCTCTCGGATCCCAGTCAAGTGCCATCTGTTTAACCAAGAGCACGAAAAGCCAATTAGATCTCCGATAACTGTCTTTAGACTGACTTTAGACTTAAACTTAGACGGACAACGAACTTAGACTTAGGTTTTAATTTTTTTTTTTTAAGGTTTGAGTTTTTAACAGTCATAGGATTAAGATTTGATGGATTGGTGTCATCGGTGTCCATGATACGTTTGATTTTCAGTGGTAAGATCATTAAAGTCCGGGTTTAAGTACGCAGTCCGTTCAAGTGTCTTAATGGTCAAAATGAATGTCATATTGTTGTTTAAAGTCCAAGTGCGCATGGTTATCAAGTGCGCAGTCCAAGCATAGTCAACAAAGTTATGTGCTCAGTCAAGTGCGCAGATACTTGACTGAGCACTTGGTTAGTACTCAAGCCCAAATCAAGTGCGCAGTCCAAGTCAAACACGGGCATGGTAACCCCTTAGCAACCCAGTCAGGTCTGCGTACTAGGCAAGTACGCAGACACTTGAACCTTCGTTCAAGATTTAAGTTCACACAGCAAGTGCGCAGGACATTAGGGTTCTTGAAGACTTGTATGATTATGAGACAAGTGCGCTGATGTATCGTAAAATACATCTATTTCCAGTGTAAATTTTGGATAGTTTTCGAGTCGTTTAGATAGTGTTTTTATTAGTTTTAGGCTTGTACCGGTCTATTTTATATAGTATAGGTTTTTATAGATTTTTATTAGTTTTGGGTCATTTTTAGTGTTCATCTATTTTATTTTATATTTTGTAGGTGTTCGTGGACGTTGGAGTGTAGACTAGCAACTTTGGTCGAGTTAAGAACACCCGAGTTTAAAGCACGGAGTATAATACTATCTATAATACTATCTATAATACTATAATAATAATAATAATAATAATAATAATAATAATAATAATAATAATAATAATAATAATAGGTCAAAAGGCCCCGGCCCAATTAATTGAAACAAAGGGGCTCCAAGAATTTGGGATTTGGACTACAATATTAATTCTTCAAAAGCGGCGCACGATGAAAAAGATTAGGATTTAAGGAGCTGCACACAATTTTGAAGGTGGACATCAGCCACTAATTGGCTTGAGAAGGACATCGAAGAAGAAAAAAAATATATAATTCATTAGGAAGCGGCACGTTTTTGGAGGGGGGACATCAACAGAGAGCATTATTTTCGAACAGAGCAGCCTCAAGAAGAGAAAATTAAAGGGAAGGAGATCAAGGGTTGAAGCCTAGGTGCCATCACGGGTCGGTTCTAATTCAATATTTATTTATTTATTCTATTCTAACCCGTTGTGAACGCCATGAATATTATTTGTTTTTATTGTTTTGATATTATCATGACTTTTATTGGCTAAACCTTGACGCTACCTAGGTTAAAGATGATTGCACTTGTTTGATTTATTTTCTTTTGGTTTTGGAACTTTTGGTTGTGGGTGAATTTTTTAGTAAAGAACTCTTTATTTTCTGGTTTGATGTATATGCATATTTAGTTTTGTTTAATTAATTTTTATAAACTCCACTTGCGTTTTTGTGAATGTCTTTCATGTATGAATGCGGGTTAGGTTGCGGACTGAGTGTTAGCGACTAGTTTATGGTTAATTCTGCAGGTTATCCATAGGAGTTGTAATTGTTAGTTAGATAATTCTAAGTGTTCTACCAATTCTCAATAGCTGTGAGGTGCGAGATTGTTGGTCTGTCTAGGGTGTTAAATTGCTAGTTCTAGAGGCTTTGTGAGAAGATCTTCCTAGTTTCCCTAGCATTCCTTGTAGGCCAAGTCTTATCAGAAATATTGTAGTTACCCCTTGCACTTTAGGGTGTATTGTGACTTTCGCGCTGTGAGGTAGACTGTCTAGCGGGTACTTTAAGATTCGAGTAGGTAAGCCTGTGAGGGTAACCTCTCAACCGGTGGTTTAACAGCACAACAATATTCTAGGGTTTCCCCTTGAGAAGGGTCGAGGGTGTCTAGTTTATTCTTGATGTTTAGTATTTTAAGATCCCGGTTCCACACCAGTTCCATAGCCATTAGAAGCTTATCATTCATGTGTAGGATTCTAGCCTAGGTAGTGCCTTCCCATCCATCTGACCTCAGTTACAGTCTCCAGTTTGTGTATTTAGTTATTTTAGTTTTATTATTTTATTTATTTGCATTAGTCGTTTAGAAAACCCCCATTAAGCAACAAAATAATTTAAGTCAGTTTGTAGATAAGTTATCGAGTCTAGTTTACGTTTTCCATTAGAGTCTCGTGGGTTCGATACTCGGACTTACTTTAGCTGTACTGCACTGACCGGTACACTTGCCGGTTGTGTGGTTTAGGTTTAGAGAGTCTTAGGTTATAAATTTAAAACTTAGAGTGTCTAGTTTAGGTTAATTTAGTTAGTTTTTACTAAACCACTTTGAGCACATCAAGTTTTTGGCGCCGTTGCCGGGGACTCTTGGCGATTGCGTTTACTAGATTTGATTACACTTATCTGCTATATCTGTGCTACTTGTGTTTTGTGTTGAGTTTGCCTTTTTGTATAGTGAGTCGTAGGAGTCTAATTGTTTGTGTATTTTATTTCTATCGAGTCTGTAAATATGTTTGAAATTTGTGGAGGACCCTATTTTACCGTTAGATTTCCACAAAATGCGGGGTCCTCTGCATATTGTTATGCTAATTCCTTTGTGCAGCCGCCACCATGTTATTCACAGGGTTGTCCTACATATTATTATGATGACTCGTATCAGCAACCACATTTTAATCAGTATCCTGATCAATTTTCTGGAAGCAATTCTTGTGAGAATAGTGGTAATGATTGGAGTAAAATTGAGAGTCTGTTGACATTATTAGTTGCTAAGGATGCCAATACCCATAACATGTTAGCAGAGCAGGACACCCTCCTAAAAAACCATGACATCCTCATAAAAGACCGACAGGCTGCTCTTTTAGATCTTAAACGAACAGTAGAAGACATTGCTAGGAGATTAAAGGAAGAAGAAGAAGAAAAAGTTCAGCAAGAGCAGCTGCCTAAAGTTGGTTATACATATGATGAGGAGGGCAACTACCTTGGGTACATGAACGCTCGAGGGGAGTTGTTCCCAACGTTTCCAGAAGAAGGGAAAGAGCCGATCATGGAATACGCAGATGAGTCAGATGAAGAGATCATCCCAATCACGGTGTAACACCCCAACCGATGGCGGAATCATCGAGGTGTCACGTAGTGACGATTGTTCAAAAGCTCATGGTACTAAAATGTAAATATATTATCATTGAATATTGTTTTACAACATGTGAAATTAAATACAAGACAACAAATCAAGATAATAGATTGATTTAATCTAAGTCCAAAGTCCTATGTGAAGCGTCAAGCAGCTCATCCTGAAACATGCACGAAAATAATTTTTGTCAACATATGATGTTGGTGAGTACTACTTAGTTTTGTACATATAGTATAAGTTTTGAAAAGTAGTACAATTCATGTGTCTAGCATCACCAAGGCATTATGTAAACACGCAAGTAACCAAACAAGACAAAGATCACATGTAAAGTTGTACAATGTAATTGATAATGAGCACCTCAACACGTGTGAGTCTAAAAGAGCACCATAACACAAAGTTATGTCTAAATGAGCACCGTAACATAAGTTACGTCTGAGTGTAAAGAGCACCATAACATAAGTTATGTCTAAATGTATGATTTTGTATGTAAGCTACGTTCATGTTCAAGCATAAGCACAAAGATAAACAAGACACGTATATGAATTGTAAATGAATAAAAATGTATGTGTAAATGAATATGGAAGCTTTGTATAGTTGTGCATGAATCACCCCAAAAATTGTAAAAGCGAAAAAGGGGATAAGTAATACTCACTGTTCACGTAGTAACTTGAATTTGGACTGGACAACGAAATATGAACTTGAGATTTCTCCCAAATGATTAACCTAAAGTAATTGATAATGTGTGAGTGAAATAACTCTAGGCTACATGTATTCCTAGGGCTTCGAATTGGGGATGATTGCTCGTTTGATTAATATTAAAAATATTCGCCAATTGAGAAAAATTTAGTAAATAAATAACCAAAAATCTTTTCATAAATGTTAAATCTAGGATGGTCACAATAATGTGTTTAAAGTATAAAAATAATTTTTACAAAATTATTTTCCTTAAAATAGATTTTTAAAATCTATTTATTACAAATTGTCAAACTCTAACTTTAATATTTAAAAATACTAAAATTAAAGAATTTCTATTTTAAAAATCATATTTCTGTTCTAGATGATTAAAAATAATTTGTATAAAATTTTGGTGCAAAAATGATGAAAATTGAATTTATTATGATTTAATTATGATTAAATCTAACAAAAATTGATTAAAAATATTAAATAAATGATTTTTCAGAAATAAAAATCATTTCTGAAAAGTTTAATCTTATAAAAACTTAAAATAATTTTTGTGGAAATTAATAAGATCGTTTTGATATTTGAATGGAATTTTATAAATATAATAGAATAAAATTGATTTAATTATTAAATATATTAAATAAATGAATTTTTGAAAACTAAAAATTGTAGGTGAAGCATTTATATCAGATTAAATAAAAGAAATTTTTTTAGAATTTATAAAAGGATTTTGATAATTAAAAACGATTTTATAAAATTAAATGTAATATATATATAAGTATTTAATTTGTAACAAAAATAAAGGACAAAAGGATGCTACCCGTGGGACTCGAACCCGGGTGGCTTGTGTATAAGGCACCAGACACAACCATCTGGTCCAAGCCAGTGGTTGTGTTTGGATGTTGTTGGTTTTAAAATAAATATAAATAGCCTGAAAGTGTTCTTCCCCAATATTAATCAAACGAAACCTAATTTCTAAATCAATTGATTGATTAGACAATAACCCCGAATTGTATGGGGTTATTGTTTGACATAAGCATATGAATCAAGATCAAAGCAGAAATCAAACTTACAAACCCAAGAATGAAGCAGAAAGGTCGGTCAACCAAAAAGTCAAAGAATGCGAGGCATATACTTGATTACGAAAAATTATCAGGAATTGAAAGTATAGGTGTGTTAATCGGCCCCTTTAGTGTTTGTGTGTGGGTTTAATTGCGTTAAAACATTCGTTATATATAGATTGATTATTGGGTTTGGAAGCTTTAAAAACGAGTTTGAATTGACAAATTTGGCCGCTAATCAAGCATATTAGCGTGTAATCATCAACAGTCAAACGCGTGAATGAGGTGTAAATTATTAGGCGGATTTAATTGGTCAATTGTTTCCAAAATATATGGGTTTAATGCTGCTGCGGGTCTGCAGCGACTAACAAGGAAGGAGAAAGAAACTTGCTTGTTTGTGTATAAATATTTAGAAGACTGGGTAAGAATCAGAAGTCCCGTGTGGCCTAGTGGTGATGCGCGTGTCTGTGTGTGTCTGAGGTCTCCGGTTCGAATCTGGGCAGGGGGCGGGTTTTTTTTTTTTGTTTCTTTTTCTTTTTAAAGGGAAGGAGCAAGGAAGGTGTTTGGGCCAGCTGTTGATGGGCTGAAGTCTGTTGGGCTTCAGCTAAAAGCTTTGGGCCGAGAATCTTAAAAGGGAAAGGTTGGGTTTGGATTTGTATGGTGTTGGGTTGGTTTAGGGATGGTAAGTAAATAAAAAAAAATGTATATATAATAATATCTAAATTTTATTTTTATTATTTTTATTATTATTATTATTATTATTATATATAAAAGAAAAAGTGACGGATGTCACAGCATCCCCTACTTTTAGAAACTTCGTCCCGAAGTTATTAGTAACATAGGGTTATGGATGCTTGGGTAGAAATTAAAATAACTGTGGTTTGGAAAATTTGGGTTAAGGCACGACGTAATTTATAGATAACAAAGAGAATTGTTTCGAATGATTTGGATAAGAGGTTTGATAGGTGTGAGTTAAGGGTTAGGTTCGTCTCGAATAGTAAGGAAAAATAAGAATCTAGTAAATCACTAAATTTCAAGTTTTAGGAATCCTATAATGTACGGGTTGGTTGACTACAGTAACACTAAATGAACTACCGAGTAGGCATAGCTTGTTCCTGGTCCGACTTCCAGTCCACTTTCAATGCATCATTAGTGTTTGTATACAGGGTGTACCGCAGCTAACCCACCACACCTTTGATACCTCGAAAACGTACTGGACGCCTACCAAAAACTCTAATAGAATTTCACACTACCCTAACGTACCTGTAAATTCATGATTACGTTCCGGACCGGAATCATCAATTTACCTTACATTAGGGTTTTATGTCCTTCTATGATCCCACCGATTGTTGAGCAGGTTCGATAGCCTCCACCAGCCGTGGAGTAGGTTGTAGGGCCTCTCCCGACTGTTCGAAAAGGCATAGTGACCTCTACCAATCGTTGAGTATGTTTGATAGCCTCCACCAGTCGGGGAGCAGGTTGTAGGGCCTCTCCCGACTGTTGAAAAAGGCATGATGACTTCTATTAAGTGCAGCAATTATTATTCACACAAATTGCAAAATGATAGCATGTTTATGCAAGCAAGTTTGTAAGTACTACAACCATTAAGTGCAAGTGTTATCATGAATAATTAAATGTTTACGAGTATCATAAATAATTAGATGTTCAATGAATAGTCAAATTAAAAGAAAGATCAAGCATCAAGTCCAAAGGTTTCAAATAAGTGTAATGTAGAGTCTTGTACGATTAAAATAAATGTAATCAACATGATAAATTTCCAATCTGTGTTAATACACAATAGTATGCAAGAAAGTTTCTAGATGTTGTATGAGTGCGACAAAATTGGGTATAAAATGAAAAATGAAAATGAAAACACGGGTATTGGATTTCTCGAGTCTTGGGAAGATTTCATCCATGGCTTAACTAGTGGGATTAACGTCATCCTGATCAGTTGTTTCGTTGGTATTGATATTGAAAGCTCGTCCATGTGCCACCAGGTTTACATTATTCAACTTAGGGCATTGAGGTCGCATGTGGTTAGGGTCTCTACAATGATAACACGCCCGACCGTTAGTAATCTGTAGTGGTTCCTGAGCAGTTGTTTGATGATTACCCTGTGTTCCAACCATTACTCGACAAGTGGTGACAAAGTGTCCAAACCTTCCACATCTAGTGCATTGACGGCATGGAAGATTTGTAGGGTGATGATACCTGCAAGTGTTACATTGAGGATGGATTCCCGTGTAGGCTTTCTTGACAGGGGGTTGAGCCACATGATCCACAATAGTATGGTTCAGATTATCGCCCATTCGTTTCTTAGAGTTCGAAGCAGTAGTGGCGGCCTTTGCTAAAATAGTCTTAGATTGTTCAACAACATTGGTGGTTTTCTCAGTAGGTGTCTTGGTGCCCTTCCTAACCAAGTTTCCTTTCCTTACGTGTTTGTCTGTTAATGTGGCTGCAAGTTGGATGGCTTCTTCTACCGTAGTGGCTTTGCCTCCAGTGACAACGTCTTGAATCAGGTCAGGTAATCCCTCAATATATTTTTCGATTGCTCGAGAGACCGGGGTGACCATGTGTGGAACCAGTATGCTAAGTTCATGATATCGAGTATTATACGCAAGATTCTCACCACTGTCTTGTTTCAACCCATGGAATTCTTCCTCTAGTTTCCTGATTTCGTTCCTAGGGCAGAATTTGGCGATCATGAGTTCCTTAACCTCAGCCCAAGATAAAGATAAAGCAACATCAGCTCCTCGATTGCGCTTTTCGCCATTCCACCAGGTTAACGCTCCCTTTTGAAGGACACTGGTAGCATAGCGAACGCGGAGTTCATCAGGACATTCACTGTTCACAAAAGTACTCTCCATGCTTTCAAACCATTGGAGGAGGCCAGTAGCACCCTCCTCGCCAGTGAATTTTGTGGGGTTGCAGGAGTTAAAGTGTTTGAAAGTGCACCGAAATTGAGTCGTACTCCCTGTGTTGGCACTGTTACTATTCTGGGTTATCTCACCGACAAGGTTTGGGATCACTGCAGCAATTTGTTCGGCGACTAAAGATGCGAGGCGACGATCAGAACGTCGTCCAGAAGCACGAACAGGGCGTTGGCTGGCATCACGGAGCATGCGGCGAGCAGACATCTATGAGGCAGTCAATTAATAATCATGAGATTAGAAAAGGTAAGTGTATAATCGTACAGATGATTATGAAGATGTGATCTTGTAAGCAATCATGATATGCAAAGTATTGTATATGAAATGAGAGGGTATTATTGGAAAAACTTGTACAAAATGCTTGGAGTGCCCTTGTCTAGCTGTAAAGCTCAACAAGAACGTTGACTTTTCAAAGGAATTGAACCCAATGGTGATCAAAGAAGACATGCTTTAGCCTATAAGTGGACACTCACTCCAGGAATCCCCAGGTAAGCATAACAGGTCCGTAAATGGATTTATGCGCTATGCTTGCCTATGCCAGAAAACCCAGTGTACAGGCGTCCACCCTTCCAGATTGCACGTGTCCTTATCACACTCATTAAGGTTCAACAACTTCGAAGGAGTAACAATAAGAGTAGATATTGTATCTAAGAGTGTCTTCATAAAAGGTACTGTTCCCGTTCCATGATGGTGTAAACTTTCCACTCTCTGTAGGACTCCATCTCTATGCACCATGATGAAAGATAAGAAGAAGAGAAGAAGGGAAAGATAGAAGGAGGAAAGTAGAGGAAAATGAGGGGTAGGGTAATTCAGGAAATATTATGCATGAAAATTGAAGTTCGGTTATAGTCTAGGCCATTTTATCTAATAACCTAATTCCCTATAACCATGGCTCTGATACCAATCTGTAACACCCCAACCGATGGCGGAATCATCGAGGTGTCACGTAGTGACGATTGTTCAAAAGCTCATGGTACTAAAATGTAAATATATTATCATTGAATATTGTTTTACAACATGTGAAATTAAATACAAGACAACAAATCAAGATAATAGATTGATTTAATCTAAGTCCAAAGTCCTATGTGAAGCGTCAAGCAGCTCATCCTGAAACATGCACGAAAATAATTTTTGTCAACATATGATGTTGGTGAGTACTACTTAGTTTTGTACATATAGTATAAGTTTTGAAAAGTAGTACAATTCATGTGTCTAGCATCACCAAGGCATTATGTAAACACGCAAGTAACCAAACAAGACAAAGATCACATGTAAAGTTGTACAATGTAATTGATAATGAGCACCTCAACACGTGTGAGTCTAAAAGAGCACCATAACACAAAGTTATGTCTAAATGAGCACCGTAACATAAGTTACGTCTGAGTGTAAAGAGCACCATAACATAAGTTATGTCTAAATGTATGATTTTGTATGTAAGCTACGTTCATGTTCAAGCATAAGCACAAAGATAAACAAGACACGTATATGAATTGTAAATGAATAAAAATGTATGTGTAAATGAATATGGAAGCTTTGTATAGTTGTGCATGAATCACCCCAAAAATTGTAAAAGCGAAAAAGGGGATAAGTAATACTCACTGTTCACGTAGTAACTTGAATTTGGACTGGACAACGAAATATGAACTTGAGATTTCTCCCAAATGATTAACCTAAAGTAATTGATAATGTGTGAGTGAAATAACTCTAGGCTACATGTATTCCTAGGGCTTCGAATTGGGGATGATTGCTCGTTTGATTAATATTAAAAATATTCGCCAATTGAGAAAAATTTAGTAAATAAATAACCAAAAATCTTTTCATAAATGTTAAATCTAGGATGGTCACAATAATGTGTTTAAAGTATAAAAATAATTTTTACAAAATTATTTTCCTTAAAATAGATTTTTAAAATCTATTTATTACAAATTGTCAAACTCTAACTTTAATATTTAAAAATACTAAAATTAAAGAATTTCTATTTTAAAAATCATATTTCTGTTCTAGATGATTAAAAATAATTTGTATAAAATTTTGGTGCAAAAATGATGAAAATTGAATTTATTATGATTTAATTATGATTAAATCTAACAAAAATTGATTAAAAATATTAAATAAATGATTTTTCAGAAATAAAAATCATTTCTGAAAAGTTTAATCTTATAAAAACTTAAAATAATTTTTGTGGAAATTAATAAGATCGTTTTGATATTTGAATGGAATTTTATAAATATAATAGAATAAAATTGATTTAATTATTAAATATATTAAATAAATGAATTTTTGAAAACTAAAAATTGTAGGTGAAGCATTTATATCAGATTAAATAAAAGAAATTTTTTTAGAATTTATAAAAGGATTTTGATAATTAAAAACGATTTTATAAAATTAAATGTAATATATATATAAGTATTTAATTTGTAACAAAAATAAAGGACAAAAGGATGCTACCCGTGGGACTCGAACCCGGGTGGCTTGTGTATAAGGCACCAGACACAACCATCTGGTCCAAGCCAGTGGTTGTGTTTGGATGTTGTTGGTTTTAAAATAAATATAAATAGCCTGAAAGTGTTCTTCCCCAATATTAATCAAACGAAACCTAATTTCTAAATCAATTGATTGATTAGACAATAACCCCGAATTGTATGGGGTTATTGTTTGACATAAGCATATGAATCAAGATCAAAGCAGAAATCAAACTTACAAACCCAAGAATGAAGCAGAAAGGTCGGTCAACCAAAAAGTCAAAGAATGCGAGGCATATACTTGATTACGAAAAATTATCAGGAATTGAAAGTATAGGTGTGTTAATCGGCCCCTTTAGTGTTTGTGTGTGGGTTTAATTGCGTTAAAACATTCGTTATATATAGATTGATTATTGGGTTTGGAAGCTTTAAAAACGAGTTTGAATTGACAAATTTGGCCGCTAATCAAGCATATTAGCGTGTAATCATCAACAGTCAAACGCGTGAATGAGGTGTAAATTATTAGGCGGATTTAATTGGTCAATTGTTTCCAAAATATATGGGTTTAATGCTGCTGCGGGTCTGCAGCGACTAACAAGGAAGGAGAAAGAAACTTGCTTGTTTGTGTATAAATATTTAGAAGACTGGGTAAGAATCAGAAGTCCCGTGTGGCCTAGTGGTGATGCGCGTGTCTGTGTGTGTCTGAGGTCTCCGGTTCGAATCTGGGCAGGGGGCGGGTTTTTTTTTTTTGTTTCTTTTTCTTTTTAAAGGGAAGGAGCAAGGAAGGTGTTTGGGCCAGCTGTTGATGGGCTGAAGTCTGTTGGGCTTCAGCTAAAAGCTTTGGGCCGAGAATCTTAAAAGGGAAAGGTTGGGTTTGGATTTGTATGGTGTTGGGTTGGTTTAGGGATGGTAAGTAAATAAAAAAAAATGTATATATAATAATATCTAAATTTTATTTTTATTATTTTTATTATTATTATTATTATTATATATAAAAGAAAAAGTGACGGATGTCACACACGGAGACGAAAATGGACGTTGAAGTCCCACCTCCGGTGCCACAGGTTACTATATATGATTTTGGGAGTGACTCTGATGAAGAGGACGACGAAGAAGAATGGGCGGCATATCAGAGGTCGTTAGTGAAGAAAGAAGTGACAGAAGAAGAAGTGGAATTGGGGGACTCCATAGGTATGATGTTTGGTGCAGATGAAGACAATGAAGATAGTGAGGAGTCGTTATCTGAGGAGGATGAATTCTTAGATTTGGATATAGATGGTTTACCTGCTTATGAAGAAGTAGGGGAGTTTGATCCCGATGGGGATATAGCATACCTAGATGCCCTACTTGAAGGTGAACCAACTGACATGACTGAACCTGCACCAGATGAGAGAAATAAGTGTGGGGATCATCCCATGGAAATGGTGGAAGAAGAAGCGCACCATAGCTGGCCCGTGGTATTAGTGATAGATGGAACTTCAAAATCAACAGCACCACGGGAGAGGGCAAAGAAGAGAAAAAGAAAGGATCGGAATCGGAAGAGGATCAACGGCTGGCACGAGTTGGAGAAGAAGAAGCCTGTGAAAGTCAAGCACGATCAGTCTTCTTGCTACATGCCACGCATCCGGTTCAATCCAGGTAAGTTTAAATTTTGGTGGTCTGACCCGTTAAGAATGCTTAGATTATTTTTCAATTCCACTAATAAATATTCAATTGTTAACGAGGACCGGGTGGAATTAAACGGGTTGGATCGGGTCCAGATAAAAGAGAAGCCCCCTGATTAAGTTTAAGTGTGGAGAGGCTCTGTAGAGTTTGTAAATTTATATTTATACTTTTTTTTTCTAGCTTTTCATTTTTTTTATTTGTGGTCTGTCGTTTGGTAGTGGTTCATAGGTTTTTATCTTTCTATTTTATATTTGTTTTTGTTTCTTTGAGTCTGTTTGCAGGTTTGCGTGTTTGTTTAGGTAAAGGAAATTTCACATGAGCGGGTCCCATGTATTTATCTTTATATATTTTTTATGATTGGGAATTTTGATGGAGGTTTGGGTAATAAGAGAATTTTTCTTAAAAAAAAAAAAAAATTTAATTAACTTTCTGTGAAAAAAGACGTTTCACGTAATGAGATGAGTCTGGGCTGACCTGTTCGCCTCATGCGACAACAATTACCCCGGAAAGTTATATTTTTTTTTCGCTTGCGACGCGTGTTGTGATTACCAGTGTCCTTCACGTTGAGTGAGAACCGTATTTTTTTTTTCCTTATACCCATTTGGTTCTACCACCATTCACCGCCATTTTGCCAAGCAGGTATGTCTTCTTGTTTGTTGTTATATTATGAGTCTAAGTTAGTGGTTTGAGTCTTTTTATTTTTTTTGTGGTTCGGTATTATGCTCGGGTGTTGTTTGTTTCGTTTTGCGCAGGTTTGGATTGCACCACCCGTACTCAATCTCCATTCGGGTGATTCCGAAGCTGTTATCATTTATCAAGGCAAACCCGAGAGTTTATCATTGTGTCAGAGCCGATTGCGAATGAAATGCTATACGATCGAGCTGGATTGGACTAGAGTTTTTGGAGGTTACGCGTTAATAAACCAGCTAAGTCCTTTCCAATTTGCCCTTTTCTTTTTATTTTTGTATTCGGAATTTATTTTTGTTTTGAGTCGTTTTCTATTCCTACATTGAGGGCAATGTAGAGTTAGAAAACGACTCAAAACAAAAATAAATTCCGAATACAAAAATAAAAAGAAAAGGGCAAATTGGAAAGGACTTAGCTGGTTTATTAACGCGTAACCTCCAAAAACTCTAGTCCAATCCAGCTCGATCGTATAGCATTTCATTCGCAATCGGCTCTGACACAATGATAAACTCTCGGGTTTGCCTTGATAAATGATAACAGCTTCGGAATCACCCGAATGGAGATTGAGTACGGGTGGTGCAATCCAAACCTGCGCAAAACGAAACAAACAACACCCGAGCATAATACCGAACCACAAAAAAAATAAAAAGACTCAAACTACTAACTTAGACTCATAATATAACAACAAACAAGAAGACATACCTGCTTGGCAAAACGGCGGTGAATGGTGGTAGAACCAAATGGGTATAAGGAAAAAAAAAATACGGTTCTCACTCAACGTGAAGGACACTGGTAATCACAACACGCGTCGCAAGCGAAAAAAAAAATATAACTTTCCGGGGTAATTGCTGTCGCATGAGGCGAACAGGTCAGCCCAGACTCATCTCATTACGTGACAACAGCCGCAAATTAGAAGGAGCACATCGAACTCCACAGCATCAGCTTTAATTGTTTTAGAGCTTAATTAAAGGCCAGGGAGGCACGGGTTCAAGGTTGAAGCCACGGGTTCGACTATAATAATTTTTGGCTTTATATTTATTTATTTTGTGTTTATAAATATTATTGCCATGACTATATATTATTTTGAACCTTTGTTTTTATCTTGTTCTGTCGTTATGAATAGCTAAACATTTAAGCTACCTAGGTCGGTATGATGAATACTTAGCATTTTTATTACTTTCGGATTCGTTTAATTATATAATTGGCTTATGTTTTGGTAAAGATTTAATTGTGTTTGGTCATAATGCGTATGCGTATTTAAGTTTAATTTATTATCTTTGATAGTTCCTCATGTGTCTTGTTGAATGTCTTTCAGTTATAGATGCATGTTAGGTTACCTGCTTTGTGCTTGTAACTAGTTTATGGTTTTTGACGTCTAATTCCATAGGAACTTGATTTGAGAGTTTAGAGGGCTTAGGTATTCTGCCATTCCTTGAGACCGGGAGGTGATAGGGTGTCGGGTTGTCTAGATCTTTAGGTATCAGGTTTAGGTGAGACCGGGAGGTGAACCTTGCCTAGTGTGTCTTTAGATTCTTGTAATTCCGAATTATTTCCAACCCAATTAGATTACTCCTTCACATTTTTGGGTGTGTTGTGACAAGCGAGACCGGGAGGTGAGCGAGTCTTTCGAGTACCTTAGCATTCTCTAGTGAGGTGAGACCGGGAGGTGATCCGAACTAGTAACCAGTGATTTACACGTCCCTTAGGATTTTCTTAGAGGTGTTAGTGAGACCGGGAGGTGATCTAGCATGCTTTAGGGGTTTGCTGGGTCGGGCGTATCTTTAGAAAACCTGGTAGCCAATCCATTATTCGATTCCGAGAGTTGTGAGTCTGCGAGTAGGATTCTAGACCTAGGTAGTTGCATTCCATATTATCTGAGTTCGATCCAGTGTTCTTAGCTTCCTGTTTTCGTCTCTGTGTTATTTATTTTAATTGCTTTTATTTTATTTGCATTTAGTTTAAAATTAATTATCAAAAAAATCCAAATTATTAGGCTAGGAGTCGACGGAGGTTTAGTACCAAGAGTCGCCATATTGTGTCCACGGTTCGATATTCCGGACTTACTTGCTCTGCTACACTACGACCGGTATACTTGCCGTTAGTGTGTGGTTTTGTAGGTTTTTCCATTTTTAAAACTTGACCGATTTATTTACTACACATTTCACACATCAAGTTTTTGGCGCCGTTGCCGGGGACAGCAATGTAGAGTTTAAGTGTGGGGATGGGAAACTGTCGTCTAGTCTGTATATAGGGTCGTTTTGAGTCCAAAAAAAAAAAAAAAAAAAAGAGAAAAAAAAAAGTCCCTGATTTTGAAGTTTGCATTATATAAAATATGGAAAATGATAGGTAAAGTTAGGTGTCAGGTTTTCAAATAGTATGTATAATAAGAGATTAAAATTGATTGAAAACGTGTCTGATTTGGGATTTGTGGGTAGGCTCAGCCGGTAGAAAGGTTTCCTTTGAAAAGTAATAAATTAATTATGTTAGGCTATTTTGTGGGTTCTCATCTAGGATAAACGGGGAGACCGAAACCACCAAAAATAGTATAAGAAGCACCGTTATAAGTAGAAAACCGTTAGAATTTCTAATCATTTAAAAAAAATTAGAAATCAAAGCAAAAATGCTGAAGCTTAAGGTGCCTGGCCACTGGGATAGCGACTTGGATTGGTCACACCCTCTGAGTTAAGTATGCTGAGATGAAAAAAAAATGCCGAAGCTTAAGGTGCCTGGCCACTGGGATAGCGACTTGGATTGGTCACACCCTCTGAGTTAAGTATGCAAAAAAAAAAAAAAAAAAAAAAGTGATTTTAAATTCTCTTGGTTTTCTACATAAAACGGTTGGGAAATGGTCAATTGGTCGTTCCTTTAGCTTCATAAGCTTGAGGCGGGATTAGGAGGAACCGTGGCTTCCTTAGAGTGAGACCCTAGATAGACTAATCCACATGAACTTAACATAAATAAAAGGGGGCTTGGAAACCGGTTTGGGTTTAAGAAGATCAGTATACCTGCAATCGCAATCAACATGTTAGTAGATTATTAATTAAGTAACCTATGTTTTGAAACCGGATGTAAACCTGACTGTGATTCCATAGCATAATTCTTTTTCAGGGACGAAAAAAGATAAGTGTGGGGATATTTGATGTATCGTAAAATACATCTATTTCCAGTGTAAATTTTGGATAGTTTTCGAGTCGTTTAGATAGTGTTTTTATTAGTTTTAGGCTTGTACCGGTCTATTTTATATAGTATAGGTTTTTATAGATTTTTATTAGTTTTGGGTCATTTTTAGTGTTCATCTATTTTATTTTATATTTTGTAGGTGTTCGTGGACGTTGGAGTGTAGACTAGCAACTTTGGTCGAGTTAAGAACACCCGAGTTTAAAGCACGGAGTATAATACTATCTATAATACTATCTATAATACTATAATAATAATAATAATAATAACTAGTGGGATTCAAAACGGCGCGTTGCGCCTAGGTTAAACTGGTCTACCGTAAAATCTTCAGACGACGATAATCCTCAATTCGTTCGATTTCCCAAGCATACGCCACATCATTTTTACGGTCATTAAGCCTCAAATAAGCAGCACGTGCAAGAATACCACCTGGCTGACTCATTTTGATGATTAAGAAATCGGTTACCTAAATTTTAATAACAAATTTACACATTTCTACACATCTATAAATTCTTGCGCAGTTCATGCAATTCTATGCATTCCTATATAGATTTGCTAGTAATTACATATAAATGAAACATGCTGTGTGTTTAAAGTCTCTCAATCTTAAACTACCGTTCCCTTCCATCAATTTTAAATTACATGTTGAAGCAATTTATTTGTACATATCCAAAAACAAAAAGTAGAAGAAAAGGATGTATTTATGTACCATGGTGTACATTTTGTGGTAGTTGAAAATGTGGAATTTGCGCATTCTTTCTCTATTAGGCTTGTAAAACTTGTGAACTTTACCCATCTTCCCTCCACCATTTTGGTAGACATCCTCATTTTTCCATGGCTTTAAGTCCTCCATGTAATTTTACTTTATAAAGAATCTAATCGTGGCCAATAAACTTTTCTATGTTATGTCATATTAAAAAAGCTTTAGATGGCCTCAGTATTTTACTTTTATAAAAAACAAAGTATACATGCATAATTCAAAAGAAATAGGTATGGTTTACTGCAGAAACAAAACATGGCCATATATAATTCAAAGCATTTTGTTAACGTTTTTCTTTACCTTCTAGTGGCAGCAGTGGTCATTTTGTAAATGAAGTGACCTGAATTCTTGATGCAGGTGCAGCCAAGTTTTTAAAAAATCTCTAGTTGTTGACCTGTTAGAAATCAAACATAAGCCACATCAATACAACCGCATCAATTGATAGCTTCCAATTGTTACCATTTCTAGAGAAAGTCAACAATTAGGATGTTTATCTAGTCATAAAATTAGGCAAACACAATAGAAAGAGAACAAAAGAAATAACACCGTTATTGCCATAAAATGAAGCTGTCGCTGGAACAGAACCCAAACATCGGCTGAAAAGTTGAATATATGTGACCGTCCACCTATTTGTTTGAATCTGATACATGTTTTACGTTTAGAGGTCGTCGGAATGTTTAACTGTTAAAAAGGGTGAAAAAAATGCTGGAAAAAACGGCATCTAAAGGCTAAAAAATCAACTCAAAATTTATGAATAAGGCAGCAAAAAGGTGCGAGAAAAGTCTGGGAAAAACAAAAAAAAACTGCCAAAAGTAGTAAAAATGGGGAAAAAATGCTTCATAGAACAACCCAATGATGTTGTATAAGGTAACACAAAAGAATGGCGCATAAAACTTACATAAATTGCATAGAAATGCCTCTCAAAATCCTGCATAAATGCATTAAGAAACTGCTTATGCATAGCACGTTGTAGGATCGAGTGTTGGTATTCTTTTGTTGTTTAAAAGTGTAGTTGCCACATTTAATACAATATGTAATAGTTGTAATGAAACATATTGTAATTAGTGAGTGATTAAATATGATATAATATAATTTGAAAAGAAATGCATACCATTTCGCACAATAGAGTTACAATTTATAAACGATCCGCTTTGTCTGCCATTATGCATCGAAGCAAGTATAGTACATCATTCGAATCCTTCACAGAGAAGGGGCGTGAAGATCAGTAATGCCTTCATCAAGAACAATAGTATTTCAACGCGTGAACAATATACCTTTATAACAATTACTTCAAAAAGAAATTAAAGTAACAATACATAACATTAAAGAATATAGTTCATGAAGGTGCGTTGAATGTGTACCATCAAGTAGCAAATTAGCAAGTGAAGAATCCAACCCTGTTTCAAATCAACAAAAAACTACATAGATTACTCATATGTAGAGAGTATTTAAAATGTAAAAACTATGCAAAGGTTCTGCAGGCCGATAGCAGTACACCACGAGAACCAACACGGCACCATCCCTAAATCTAAACCCACTGCCGCCATCGTTACCGAACCCCTCAATCTAAACCTGCCGCCACCATCGTTACCGAACCCCTCACCTGAACCAGAACCAAATCCATCGCCTAAAACCGCCACGATGTTGGATATATTCATCGTAGCCTCATGACGCAGACATTGGTTTGTGTGAAAACGAAGGCAATCAATACGGAACCAGAAAAAATGAAAACACAAACTTGAAACCCAGTCGGAGGACCTAACACGTAGGCAAGCAAACTTTGCCGTAGCAGATCTATTGCCGGTCTGCAACCAGCGCGGGGGTTGCCAAATATACTGTCGTCCTCACTATTTCTCTCCGTGTTGGGTTAACGGGTATGGGAACTTTTAAATATGGCTTTGAATTGTGGCAAGCAAGATGAAGGAGGTGAAGGAGTTGAAGGATGTGGAGGTTGAAGATGGATGAGCTCTGTATGATTGAGAGAACATCACTCGTTCGCGAACAAAGATTACTCGAACCAACCGAATCCATATTCGAATGGAAGGATATACTAACATATTCAACATTATTTTTTTGCAACTTTTCTTCACTGCATCTATAAATTTCTTCTTTTTCCCTCCTAAGAACTCTTCAATTTGAACTATTATCCACCAAATGTTCAATAGCACATTCTTGATCATCATCGGATTCATGAACAGACCTACATGTAACCCAACTTTATTAAACCAAAAGAAATGGAAATCACCTAATCAATTACTTCAGTGAAAATTTGTAAAAACTATAAATCATACCCTTCAAATTCAAGAACTGGACACTCATTCGACACCAACACGCCATCCAAACTCATATCAGGCTTATCAGCTTCATAATCTTCCAACAAAACCTCCAAAAAGCTTTGCGGGTTTTTACTGAACTCCTCAAAAGTTGAAAACTTGAAGGTAAATGAAAACTCATGCCCCTCATTCTCATCTTCTTCTTCCTTTTCTTTTTCATCAATCCCCTCATGGTCTTCCCTTAAAACCTCCTAAACTTCTTTTACTTCCATAACTTCTGTAACCGGAACACGCGAATCACTCGATATCCCCTTCAAAGAACTACTCTTTCTTGTAAACCTAAATAACAAAACACTCAAAACAAACCTAATTACATCATATAAATATATAACACAATTAAAATAAACACTTTTTTGTAAACCTAAGTAACAAAACACTAAAAAAAACATTTAATTGCATTATATAATTATATTATATAAATATATATATAACAGAAATTAAAAGGAATAATAGTTAGTTACGTCATACAAATATGTATAAGAAAACTAAAATGAAAAAATAAATACATACCTTATCAAACACTGAAGGAACCGAAGCAAACATGTGGATACAAAAGACCAGAAGCCCAACACAAAAAGAACCGATTTCGGGTACAAAAGCTCAAGAACCAAATCCATTGCACAAAAATCTAAAAGGGTATACAAATTTATAAAAAAAAAAAGACTGACCCATTTAATCAAAATCAATGAATTCAAACCCAAGCAAGAAACAGAGGAAACAGGGGCATATGAGCAACAACATAAAGAGGGTATAATATTCATGACAATAAAAAAAGCAAAAGCATGTAAACACCACCACCGGAGGTCAGGAAACATGCACGCTTTGGGGGTTGTAAAGAGACAGAGAAACGGGAACCACCGCCACAACGTGGCACCGATCACTGATGACCGGAACCAGCGAACAGGATGCGGTGGTGGTGGAGAAAACCATGCTCAGAGAAAGCATGTGTTATACAGAGAGAGGTTGGATAAAGAGAGAGAGGGAGAGAGAGAGAGAGAGAGAGAGAGAGAGAGAGAGAGAGAGGCATAGAAAGTGGTAGGTGGTGGCATAGAGAGAAGATGACAGAGGTTAGATGGGTAAAACGCTGGTGGTATGAGGTGGTGCTGCCGGAGATAGATGAGAGGGTTGGGAAGATCGATGGCGGTGGTTGGTAATGTCTCTGTATGTGTGGAAAGGGAGGATAAAAGAAGCGATGACACATATGCAAAGCTGATGATAAGGCAACAACCGCCCAAATGACCCTATGATACTAAGCCAACGCACAACAATAAAAATGTAATTAAAACACTGTTCAAATGCCAATGTATATTAATATAGTCTAATAATAATAATAATAATAATAATAATAATAATAATAATAATAATAATAATAATAATAATAATAGGTCAAAAGGCCCCGGCCCAATTAATTGAAACAAAGGGGCTCCAAGAATTTGGGATTTGGACTACAATATTAATTCTTCAAAAGCGGCGCACGATGAAAAAGATTAGGATTTAAGGAGCTGAGCACAATTTTGAAGGTGGACATCAGCCACTAATTGGCTTGAGAAGGACATCGAAGAAGAAAAAAAATATATAATTCATTAGGAAGCGGCACGTTTTTGGAGGGGGGACATCAACAGAGAGCATTATTTTCGAACAGAGCAGCCTCAAGAAGAGAAAATTAAAGGGAAGGAGATCAAGGGTTGAAGCCTAGGTGCCAGCACGGGTCGGTTCTAATTCAATATTTATTTATTTATTCTATTCTAACCCGTTGTGAACGCCATGAATATTATTTGTTTTTATTGTTTTGATATTATCATGACTTTTATTGGCTAAACCTTGACGCTACCTAGGTTAAAGATGATTGCACTTGTTTGATTTATTTTCTTTTGGTTTTGGAACTTTTGGTTGTGGGTGAATTTTTTAGTAAAGAACTCTTTATTTTCTGGTTTGATGTATATGCATATTTAGTTTTGTTTAATTAATTTTTATAAACTCCACTTGCGTTTTTGTGAATGTCTTTCATGTATGAATGCGGGTTAGGTTGCGGACTGAGTGTTAGCGACTAGTTTATGGTTAATTCTGCAGGTTATCCATAGGAGTTGTAATTGTTAGTTAGATAATTCTAAGTGTTCTACCAATTCTCAATAGCTGTGAGGTGCGAGATTGTTGGTCTGTCTAGGGTGTTAAATTGCTAGTTCTAGAGGCTTTGTGAGAAGATCTTCCTAGTTTCCCTAGCATTCCTTGTAGGCCAAGTCTTATCAGAAATATTGTAGTTACCCCTTGCACTTTAGGGTGTATTGTGACTTTCGCGCTGTGAGGTAGACTGTCTAGCGGGTACTTTAAGATTCGAGTAGGTAAGCCTGTGAGGGTAACCTCTCAACCGGTGGTTTAACAGCACAACAATATTCTAGGGTTTCCCCTTGAGAAGGGTCGAGGGTGTCTAGTTTATTCTTGATGTTTAGTATTTTAAGATCCCGGTTCCACACCAGTTCCATAGCCATTAGAAGCTTATCATTCATGTGTAGGATTCTAGCCTAGGTAGTGCCTTCCCATCCATCTGACCTCAGTTACAGTCTCCAGTTTGTGTATTTAGTTATTTTAGTTTTATTATTTTATTTATTTGCATTAGTCGTTTAGAAAACCCCCATTAAGCAACAAAATAATTTAAGTCAGTTTGTAGATAAGTTATCGAGTCTAGTTTACGTTTTCCATTAGAGTCTCGTGGGTTCGATACTCGGACTTACTTTAGCTATACTGCACTGACCGGTACACTTGCCGGTTGTGTGGTTTAGGTTTAGAGAGTCTTAGGTTATAAATTTAAAACTTAGAGTGTCTAGTTTAGGTTAATTTAGTTAGTTTTTACTAAACCACTTTGAGCACATCATGCGCAGTCTCTATGAGACAAGTACGCACTTGTTCATTATCAAGTGTGCAGAACTTCATAAGTTTAAAAACCCAACACAACACCAAAAATCCCAACTGATGCATCAAAATCATCCTTTTAGTCCCTGTAATCACAAGCAATAAAACATTAATACGTGGTAACTACCTTAATCAGTGGATATAATCAACAAAATGAGGAGAATGGGGTTTGATTTGGGATGATTAGGGGGTTTATTTGTGATAATGATGATGATAATGAACGGTGATGAAGATGAACAGGTGATGAATCAGATGATTAGGGTTAGTAAAAAGTGTTAAGGAAGATAAAACTTTTTAACCACATTTGACTCAGTATTTATACAGTCAACAATTGGGCCTGCGCACTTGAGTTAAGTGCGCAGGGCCCAATAAGTACGCAGTGTACAAAATTTGGCCCAATAAGTGAGTTATAAAGCCCAAATCCATTTTGATAAATGGGGTTTTACCAAGTCTCACCTTCTGCATTCAAGATCATACTAACCATACCTGCCAGAACCCGTTTCAACTTCCCGTTGGATAACTACAGCCTAAGAACAATTGTCGGTATGCTTGTCCACTTAAATCCATGCCTTTTCTCTTTCAACATGTGTTTGGCGATGCTGTTTATCATGTTTTTCGGTAATATTGACGAAAATTTTATGGACCCCACAGTGTGCTAGGTATTGGCCTACCAATCCTCAAGGTTTATTGAAATATAATGATGAGAGCTTCAGGTCTATGTTACCATAAGCAGAGAAGATGATCATTATCTTGATCAGATGATGAGAGCTTCAGGTCTATGTTACCATAAGCAGAGAAGATGATCATCTGATCGTTTGGTGAGCTATCTATATATGTTTGCACGACACTAACATTGCGTGTCTTTTGCTGCTCAGTTTCAAAAAATTTGTTTTTCTTAGCCCCGCATTGGTAGCTTGCACTCTTAGGTGTCTTTTGATTTACCTATGCACAAAATTTTCTGTGTCTTTTAATTTCTCAACCTATGTATGACCGGACTCAGCTTGTGCAGACCTAAAGCACAGTGGGAATCCAGCTTTCCGTGTAGATGTTCATTGTTAATCACCTAGTAGCAGTTTACTTGATTCCAGGCTGAATCTACCGACACATCGTTGCTTGAGGCCACAACATCCTCTGGGTCCTATTCACATGCTGACGAGATATGATTAGTTCCTATCATTTCCTGAATTAATTTTGCATTAGGAATGGACTGGTTTACTTTCTCCCCCAAAAATCTTGTTTTAAAAGAAAAGAAGATTTTTTTTTTATAAAATATGCACAAGTTTTTTTTTTTTTAATTCAAAATTTATCATCTCAAGCCATGAAACCAACTGATGAAACCGGGTTTTATCGAAAGCTTTTGTAAAGATATCTGCTTTTTGATCAGCAGTATCTATAGGCAACACCTGTATGTATCCTTTGTCGTGCGCATCGCGAATTGAGTGAATCCGAATTTCAATGTGTTTGGTTTTAGAATGATCAATTGGATTCTTCACGATGTCACGACATGCATCATTATCAATAAAAATAGGCGTATGCATGACGTTCAAACCGTAGTCCAAAAGCTGATTTTGGATCCATAACACCTGACAGCAGCAACTGGATGCAGCTGTGTATTCGGCTTGAGCAGTGGAAATGGACACGGTGGTCTGCTTCTTGCTCTGCCAAGACACTAGCCGGTTACCCAGAAATTGACAACCACCAGAGACAGATTTTCTGTCAATCCTACAACCTGCATGATCACTATCAGAGTAAGCGATTAGATCAAAGTTATCACTCTTAGGATACCATAAACCAAGTTTTGGTGTTCCTTTGAGGTAGCGGAAGACTCTTTTCACTGCAGTCTTATGCGATTGCTTAGGATTGGACTGAAAACGCGCGCAGCATCCAACTGCCCACATGATATCTGGTCTGCTAGCTGTTAGATACATCAGGGAGCCAATCATTGATCGATACGTGTGAGGATTCACTGAAGGCCCCTGAAGATCTGGTACAAGTGTTGTTTGGGCCGCAAAAGGAGTATTGGACGGCTTGCAGTCGGTCATGTTGTATTTTGCCAGAATGTCTCTTGTATACTTGGCTTGGTGGATGAGAATTCCGTCTTCTTTCTGCTGCACTTCCAAGCCTAAGAAAAACGATAATTCTCCCATCATGCTCATTTCAAATTGAGACTTCATGATGCTTTCAAATTCCCTGCATAAGTTTTCATCAGTGGAGCCAAAGATAATATCATCAACATAAATTTGAACAAGGATAGAGTGTTTGTTGACTTTTTTGGTGAACAAAGTCATGTCGATCTTCCCTCTGGTGTACCAATTCTGCAGCAAGTATGAAGATAAGGTCTCATACCAAGCTCGAGGAGCTTGATGAAGTCCATCGAGAGCCTTATCCAGTTTGTAGTACTTGTTGGGATGATGAGGATCTTCAAAACCCGGGGGTTGACAAACATAGACTTCTTCTTTGATCTTCCCGTACAGGAATGCGCTCTTCACATCCATTTGAAAGACTTTGAAGTTCTTGTATGAGGCGTATGCCAGGAAGATACGTATGGCTTCAAGTCGAGCAACTGGAGCGAACACTTCCTCATAATCAATACCCTCCTGCTGACGAAAGCCCTGAACAACCAGACGAGCCTTGTTTTTAATTACCACACCTCGTTCATCCATTTTGTTGCGAAACACCCATCTTGTTCCGATAGGATACTTTCCTTCAGGTAAATCCACAAGTTCCCAAACCTTTAGCTTTCTAAACTGATACAGCTCATCCTGCATGGCTTTAACCCAACTTGCATCTCTGACAGCGTCTTCAATGCTGAAAGGTACCGTCTGAGATAAGAAGGCTGAAAGTGCAATATTCAGTTTGTCTGCCTGATTTCTAGTAAGAACACCCTCAGAGATTGGTCCAATGATGTTCTCCACAGGGTGATCCTTAGAAGACTTAAATCCCATGTTTGGTTCTTCTTGAATTTGGGAAGGCAGATTAGAAAGGTGATCCGCAGGAATTGATGAACTGGATGGATCATTTGCAGACTGTTGTGCTGAAGATGTTTCTTCTGAAGCTGGAGTACCTTCAGGAGATGGAGTAGTTTCAACAGTTGCATCACCATTTGTGGACTGATGGGGAACAATTGGATCAGCTACGAGTGGAGAAAATCGGGTGGTGAAAGGTGCAGCATCGTCTTCGGAAGAGTAAAGAGTATCTTCAAGAGGAGAAGGATCGGCTGCTTGATTTTCAGATGGTTGTTCATCAATGATGCTGAAATTGTTGAAAACAACATCCACGTCAAAGAACCATTCAGGACCGGCTCCTGTGTTAGTAGAGTTGGATTCCTGCCAATCAACATAAAAAGACTCGAGAACCATTTTGGTTCGTTTGTTGTACACTCTATAAGCTTTTTGACTTGAAGAGTATCCAACAAAGAAGCACTCATCTCCAACTGCATCAAACTTCATTATGTTCTCGTAGTTGTTAATCAGCGTACATGAGCATCCAAAAGGCCTGAAGTAGTCAATCAGAGGTTTTCTTTTAAAGAGCAACTCATAACCTGTTTTCCCGCGCGTATTTACAATTAAGACTCTGTTAAGAACATAACAGGCGGTATTCACAGCTTCAGCCCAGAAAATGATCGGCAATTTAGAGTCGATAAGCATGGTTCTGGCCGCCTCAATAAGTGTACGATTTTTTCTTTCAGCAACACCATTCTGTTGAGGAGTTCTCGTAGCACTGTACTGAAGATGAATTCCTCTGTTGTTGCAGAAAGTCACGAAACTTTGATTTTTGAATTCAGTTCCGTGATCACTTCGGATTGATCTAACTTTTGTCTTTATTATGTTCTCAATGAGAGAAACAAACAGCATCAATATCTCAGCAGCTTCACTTTTGTATTCCAAGAAGTACACCCATGTGAATCGGGAAAAATCATCTGTTATCACCAAACAATAAGACTTTTTAGCTGGACTTTTAACACTAATAGGACCAAAAAGATCCATGTGCAATAATTGAAGAGGTGAGTCTATAGAGTTCACAGCTTTGGACTTATGCGATTTTTTTGTGTTGTTTTCCTTTGGCACATGCTAAACATTTTTCAGAAAAAGGAAATTCCTTAGAAGGAAGACCTCTGACAAGATTTAGTTTTGAAAGCTTATTAATATTTTTGAAGTTAACATGTCCTAATCGCCTGTGCCATAGCAGTGACTCTGACTCGGATGCTTTAGAATGTAAGCATGTCATTTGACATTCAGATTTTGCATCTCTCAAGTTTATCACATAAGTATTATTTTGTCTAGGAGCTTTAAGCATAATCATATTGGTAGGAGGAATGAATCCTGGCTTTAGAAAGATGCACTCCATGTCATTAAATAACACCGAGATTCCTTTGTCGCTGACTTGTGATACACTCAGCAGATTGTAGCACAATTCTGGAACATAGTTGACATCTTCTAAAGTCAGTGCATCAGAAATCACGTCTCCTATCCCAACTATCTTTCCGCCCTTCTCGTTGCCGGCAAAAGCAACAAACTCTCCATCAATGAACCGATAGTTTTTGAGGAGTTCTTTTAGTCCCGTCATGTGCCTTGACGCCCCGCTATCAACGTGCCATAGATATCTCATCAAGGCAATCAACCATTTCTGTAGTTTATTCTGAAAAACACATAAAACAAGAGAAATATACAGATAAATATACGAGACACTATGTACAATCACGACTCAGACCATATTTTAAGTAACTTTTGGAATCCAGGTTTGTTTTAGTTTTAATCTGTCGTGATTTTCACCTAAAACTGACTCTTGTCTTTTCCAAGTTTTTGTGACCTTAACAAAACTTCTTATAGTTTCTTGAAGATCTTTAATTTGAACTGAAAAAGATTTTTGGGTATTGGTATCACTTTGTGGTTTGGGTTGCAAATGACAATTCTTAACCACATGTCCCTCATTTCCACATCTAAAGCATTTAGAGTGTTTAGGCTTGATCTTTGAAGAAGATCTGGATGATGATGGTTGTGATGTTCTTCTCTTGTAGTTGCTTGTGTTGGGGCTGTCTCTTGAACATGCTTCATCACTGTTGTTGTTGCTTGATTCTTCATTTGTGTTGCATTCTGGCTTGCTGATGTCACTTTCTGTATCACATGGAGATTCTCCAGAAGTTGTGTTATCTGTTTCACTTTGTGATTCCTCAGAACATGACATATCTGTTGATGATGGTGTAAACTCTGGAATTTCTTCAGTATGAAATTTCCCAAACCTGTTTCTTTTTAGTTCTGGAACAAATGGAGATAGTCTATATACATTTTCATTATCAGAGAATGCATCATTAAGATCAACACAAACAGGCATAACATTTTCAACACAAATATCTGATCGTTTGATAGGATTCATCCTATCATTTGGGTCCACAACACCCTTGAAATCAAGTTTAGAAGTTAATGTAATACAGTCATCCGGCCTAGATAAACTATTACAGTTATCCATCCTAGATAAACTATTACAGTCATCCAAATTAGTTAAATTATTACAATCATCCGAATTCAAAGAAGTTTTTGACTTGTCATGACTCCAGATGAACCAATTCACTGTAGAGTAATTGGCACCTGGGTGACCTAACCCCATTGTTTGTCCACCACAACTTTCATCATCGTCCACCTGATCCTGTTGGGTCATATCTGCACTGCTTTTACTTATATTAGAGTTTGACTCAGGCGTGACACATTCTTTTTCGAAAAGATCATTTTTTGGATGTGGTTTTGGAATGGGTATATATTCACTTTTGCTCAAGGGTAAAAATAGAGATTTTACAATTCCCTTTTTATCCTTATACCCAATTCCATCTTTGACGAAAGATTTCCTTGAACAATCAAGGATATCTGTATGAGCATGCTTGCTTACATTCCATTTGTCCACAACAATTTGGAGATGATTTGTTTCATTTCTAGATATTTCTAGTTTTTCAGTTAAGTCATTTATTAAAAAATCTTTTCTGAGAACAAATTCTTTTAGAGTGTGCATTTCAGCTATTGTTGCATTTAACTTTCGCTGATATGCTAACTCATTTTCTTTCATTACAGTGTTGATTTTTCGGATGTCATCCATCTCTCTTAAAATTCTCCTATTGTGGGACAAACAGTAAGCAACGGCTGTAACACACCTTGGTGAGCACAGCTTTGATTTTATTTCAAGCGGGATACTTACCAGGTCTCTCTCCTCAACCTTCTTCTGCATGCTCTGCGGTTGTTGATCAGCCTTGCTTGTGGAAGTCTTCTCAGCAACTAAAGCTTCCTCGGCAGCAGCTTCCTTGCCTTTGTCCTCACTCAACACACCTTTTAGACCAGCCTTCTCCATCCCTTCTCCTTTTGGCATCTCCGCTGATGACCCTTCCAAGGAGCTCACACCAAGTGTTGATTTTGTGCAGATTTTTGCCATCAGTGCCTTGTTCACTTTAGCCTCTGCCACAACAGCTTCCTCTCCCCAGTCAAAATCTTGAACCACAAGCGCCTTCTACGGGTTGGCTTCTCCTCCATCTGTGATTGCCACCATCCTCTTTGCCGGTTTAACTTCAGCTTGATTTAAGGTTGGACACTCATACTTGAAGTGTCCGAGAGTTTTGCAATTGTAGCACCTGATTTTTGATTTATCAAACCCAGCCTTTCCCAATCCAACCCTTCGACCTATTCTGTCCTGGAACCTCTTAACCCTTAGAGTAATCATGGCCATTTTCCATTTCAGGTCCATCTCCTCCATATCATCGGGATCCACTTGATACATATCTTCCGGGCTCATCATGTCATTCTTCAGATCACCTGTCTTCAATGCTTCAAAGCTGGTCATGAAGGCGTTGAAGAGTTGAACGTGTTCATTAGCAAGCTTTGTTTGTTGAAGATTGAGAGTTGGGGGTTGAGGGTTCTTGCCACTGGGTTGAGAGTATGGAACGGTGTTTCCTGAACTGGAGCTACCACCAATCATTCCATCAGCATACACATGAGATGAGCTTGAACCCATGTTACCCACTGGAGTCATTAATGCCAAGTTTTTCATTGCAGTGATGGGTACTGGCTTCGGATTAGTCTGGTTCATCTCTCTCTTTGTGATGTCCATCTCAAACGACTTCGGTGTGTTGATAAGATCAGCCAAGGTAGACTGGGCGTCTAGATATTCTTTTCTGATCAACATACACTGGATGCTCCATTCTTTTGGCAATGAGTCTAGCAGCTTCTTGATAGAATTTATGTTGTTCACAGGAATTCCAGCCTTCTTCATCTTTGTCAACATGCTCATGAACCTATCAATGTGTGAGCTCAAACTTTCCCCACGAATACTGCCAAACATGTCATATTCTTTCTGCACCATGTCTTGCTTGTACTGGCGCATCTCTTCGTTCCCTTCATAGTATTCATTCAATGCAAACCATAGATCATGTGCCGTGCCATACTCCTCAAACATGTTATAAACATCGTTTGATAAGGCCATGGTTAGAGCACCATAAGCCTTGTGATCTCTCTGGAGTAATTGTTTATCAACATCGGTGTAAGTGGTTGGATCAGGGTTAAACTCTTCCCCAGTGGCAGTGGTTCTCATGGGAATGTGTGGGCCCAACTGGATAGAGTTCCATTGGGTGAAGTCAGTAACATAGAAGAATGACCTCATTCTGTTGTTCCAAGTCCCATAGTCTTCAGCACCTTTTAACTTAGGTACTCTGGTTGTGGTTCCGGTTTCAAGTTCTTGTTGAGTGATATGGTTAACTGTTGAATGGTTATCGTTACCAGCCATGATTTAGATGAATTTTAGGAATTTAGTTAAACAGATTTTAGTTATCAGTCCAGAAAATGTCCAAGTCCGTAAGTACACAGCTAAGTGCGCAGGTAAGTTCACAATTAAGTTCACAGCAGTCCAGATAAGTATGCAGCAACCTGTAAGAATGTAAACAACCTTGTCAAGTTGTAGTCTTTGTTAAGTGCGCAGCTCGGAAGTATACGTGTGGTTGTGTTTCTTGATAAGTGCGCAGATCAGTCAACACTTGGGCATGATAAGTGCTCAGTGCTTACTGATCAGCCTGCGTACTAAAATAAGTGCGCAGACACTTAAACTCTCGTTTAAGATTTTAAGTTCGCAGAAACCCTAGCCAAGTACTCAACACTACACCTTCCGTAAGTGCGCACAAATCCAAGATTTCTGTTTAAGTACGCAGAAACCCTAAATAAGTGCTCAAGACAATGGAAATGCAATAAGTGCGCAGAAAACCTGATTGCGTACTAAAACCACAAGTTTAAGTACTCACAGACACAAGTATGCAATATATGAGCCAAGTGCTCAAACTAAGAAACAAGTGCTCAACTTATGAGCTAAGTGCGCAGGATATATGAAACAAGTGCGCAAAATGAGCTGTAATAAACACAAAACTCAGCTGAATCCTTTCCAAACCATTTTCTAATCAAAATAACACACTCTAAACTTTTAGAAACACTATTTTCATGAAATTTGAAACCAAAATATAAGAAAAACACCTAAATTTTTAAAGTTTATAAGAAAATAATCTTGATAATAAAAACTAATAAGATGAGGGTTTTGGTATCTTAAAGTAGATACAATCTAGAGCACAGAGGCTCTGATACCAAATTGTAAGTCCCAAATGCTAGATCTTGTAAGTGCAAGAGATTGTTATCACTTAGAAACACCTATGAATTAGGTGTTTTAAGTGACTAATCTTCTACAATCAAAGAAACTAGATGAATATTGTAAGAACCGACACACAAGATGAATAATACGATAATTCCATTGATGATTTAACACTGAAGAACCATGGATTACAGCAAGTACGCACCTATCTTGTGCTATCAACAAATAATGACCAAAACCCTAACCCTAAAGCTGTGCACACACATCCTTTATATAGGAAGTCCCTTGGGCCTGCGCACTTAACTTAAGTGCGCAGAGCCCGTGTAATTAAGTGCGCAGCATTAGGGTTTGTGTACAAAACTATGTCATAATTACAAACTAGGTCCTTCAACTATCAAGCTATATAATATACTATCAAAAGTCTCTAATCTGGTAACTGTGGTCTCAATATAACCCAACAGTGGATATTTCGTGGAGAGGAGGTATTTACAAGGTATGGGTAGACGAAGACGTTGGTGAATGGGTTCCAGACAGTATAGAAGACTCGGAGGATTCGGTAGCTGATATGGAACAGGAGGATGTGGAATAAGGTTACAAGGAGGTTTAAACGTGGTTGTTAAGGAAGTGGATTTAGAGGCAGGAGAGGTTAGGGGGTGGATGTGGGGGGAGGGGGAACTAAGGTTCATGATGGGGTACCTCATGGTTTGGTTGATGATGGTGAGAGTGGGAGGAAAGAATCGGGGCAGAGTACCCGGAAGAAGTTTAGAAGACGATCTTTGTTCAAGAATAGAGGGGAAGCGAGTACGTCACAAGAAAGACCAAAAAAAGACAACGTGATGAGAATGATATTTTCGACTTAGATAGAATCATTGGTATTATGCATAATGGCTCGAGTTATGATTGTGGAGCTGATAAGGATGATGTACAAGAATATCGTACTCCGGATTTGAATGGCAATTCTGAAAATTCGGGGAACAATTTGGTTAATACGGGTATTGATGTGGAAGGGGTTCATGAGCATGTAATGGATGACAAGGTTGAGGAGGTTCAAGTCAATACTGAAGCTCAGAATACAGTTAGGTTGGGAGAGGTTTTAGGGGCAACAAACTTGGTTAATTTTGTTCCAAAGATCCAGGAAAGTATTAGAGAAGAACGTTTTCAAGTGGGTGGTCAATGAATATTATGACCTTGAATATTCGTGGGGTGGGGAATTCCTCTAAGGCTGAGTGGGTGCGTAGTCTTAGGGTTAATCATGAAGTTCATTTTATTATGTTACAAGAAACTCAAATGGTGTCTTTAGATGGGGTAGATGTTGCTAGCTTTTGTGGTAGAGGTGACTTTGTTTATGATTGGGTTCCTTCGGCAGGTAGGCCCGGGGGATTATTGTCTATTTGGGATGCAAAATTGTTTTCCGCAGAAATGGTTGTGAAGGGTGATAAAGTGTTGAAGATTTCCGGTTTTTTGAAAGGCGACTAAATAATAAATATATAATAAAACGACACGAAACGAATATAAACCTGACTAAATAATGTACAAAATACATAGGAAAAGAGATGTGTTTTGCAACACATCAGCCTCATAATGCGGTTTCAAATAGAATTCTTTGGTCTAAGTTAGGAGGTATGGTCGGAGAATGTGATGGGTTTACTATAGTTGCGGGTGATTTTAATTCGGTTAGACATGAAGGGGAAAGAAGGAACTCTTTTTTCAGTATATCAGAAGCCAATGATTTTAATTTTTTCATCGAGGATTCGAACTTGCATGAGTACTCGCTTAAAGGTAGAAGATTCACGTTTGTGGCGGGGGATAAGTTGAGTCCCATTGATAGATTTTTGGTCAGTTGGGAATTTTTTTCTGCGTGGCCGTTGGCTGAGTATGTTGCGTTGGAAAGGAGGTGGTCCGATCATAGTCCTATAATATTAAAAACTACATGTAGAAGCTTTGGTCCCAAGCCTTTTCGCCTTTTCAATTCGTGGTTAGGTCGTCAAGACTTTCATGGTTTTATTACAGATGCGTTGGGCCGTATGGTTGTTGATAGGGATCCGGATACGAGGTTAATGACGAAGTTTAGGAGGCTTCGAAGTATTATCGTGGAGTGGGAAAAGAAACGTTCAGCGAAGGAACGAGGTGAAAAGTTGCTTTTGGACTAAGAATTGGCTCGATGGGATGCTGATTTGGAAGTGAGAAATCTTGAGGAAGAGGAGGTGTGGAGTTATGAAGAAACTAAGAGACGGTTACGCGAACTTGAGTGGTTTCGGTTAAAAGATCTGAAACAGAAAGCTAGAAACAACTGGGCTTCATATGGGGATGACAACACTCGGTTTTTTCATGATTGTATTAATAAAAGGAAAGCTGCTAATTACATTCCTGGATTGATGGTGAAGGGGGTTTGGGAATCAAAACCGGAGATTGTTAAGAGAGAGGTTCTTCGTTTTTTTAGAAATAAGTTTGAGGAGAAGATGGTGGAGAGACTGAATTTGATTTGCCATGGGTTGAAGAAATTAAACAGCATGGAAGCCGAGTCTTTGGTTCAGAATTTTTCCATTCAGGAGGTGAAAGATGCAGTGTTCGAGTGCGAGGTAGACAAAGCCCCGGGCTCGGATGGTTTTAATTCCGGATGGTTCGTTAGGTCGTTTTGGGATTCTCTTCAAAATGATTTTTTTGATGTGATGAAGCATTTTCATGAGACTGGGGTCTTTAGTCAGGGGGTTGGCTCTTCTTTTATTACGTTGATTCCAAAGAAGGAGGATCCGGTTGAATTATCAGATTTTAGACCAATCAATTTGATCGGTATTATTAGTAAGGTGGTTTCTAAAGTGTTGGCTAATAGACTGAAGACGGTTATGGGTAGAGTTGTTTCGGAAACTCAATCGGCTTTCTTGAGTGGGAGATACATATTGGATGGTCCTTTGATGGTTAATGAGGTTATTTCGTGGGCTAAGAAAGTGATAAAAAGTTGTTTTTCTTTAAAATCGACTTCGATAAAGCCTATGATAATGTTAATTGGGATTTTCTGTTATCGGTCATGGAACTTTAATTGCCGCCACCGTCGGTTACAATTTTGTTGGCGAACCATGGTGCTTGAAGCGGGAATCATTCGAGGTAATTGTTTTATATCTTCCTATTCGTCTTGTTATACCGGCAAAATCCTCAATGTAATGACTGTATTCGGTAACCGGCGCGAGCAAATTTTGAAATGTAAAGCGAGGAATGGGTTACTAGAATTTTTTTTAGGAGGAAGACACAGTGAACCATTAGTCCAAATTGTGTAGTTCTATTATAAACTAAAGTGGCAAGATGGTTCACTGGCTACTCTTGTTTTCTACGCCATGTCAATTGGCTTGGTTTCTACGCCATGTCAATCGGGTCTTTTCCCCCTAGTGACTAAAGCCATTTTTTGTTCCTTTCTTGATTTTGAATTTATTTAGGCATTTTATATAGTTTTTCTAAAACACAAATTATACAACTAAATTTGTTTTCTCCTAAATAGTTAAACTATCCAAATTCATTTTGCTAATAAAAATTCTAACGCTTCAAAAATAATTAATGATTTTACATAATTTAGTTTAATGTTTATTTACTTTATAATGATGTGGTTAGCAAGATTTATAACTTTTGGGTGAAGCTATATTAACCTAAAACTTTATCCATAATTGAAAACAAAATTTTATTTCGATTATAAAGCTATGTAAATAGATATCATGGTAATCATAGATTTAAGTCTTAACATACTTAGACTGTAAGGTATTCGTGTCCTTAGACTTTGTTTGTTTATTTAGGTTTATTCCTCGTGAATCATTTTGCTGTCTATACATTGCATTGTGGATACTTTGGTTTGCTTGAGGTGAGTATATCTTTCCCCATTTTACTGCTTTACTATTTTGGGGTGACTCATGTACCTATTACCAAGTTTATATTTCCTTTTACTAAAATAGCGATTCTTATGTGTGTTTGCTTGTGTCATTTCGTGTATCTATGACTTGTCAAATCATTAACCGTTGCGGCCTGGCATTTCAATGAATAGTACTATGGTATATACCCTTGTGACTCTGTTGAGAGTCCTCGTTATTGCTATGTATTACATTACTACTAGCGCATACTATATATATCTGCTTTCTTTTCATAGGGTTGATTTGACCCGGATACCACTTATTACATCTGGAAAAATAACACATGAATTGCTAAATTTTCTTTACTATATGTATCAAACGGGTATGCTCACCAATACATTTTTGTATTGACCAAATTATTTTCGTACATGTTTCAGGTTCTTATGAGATCACTTCTAAGCGTTTGGAACTTAGACTTAGACTGAGATTTACTGTATTTTAATATTAGATTGCTAGTTGTAATTGTTGTATTTCTTTCAATGTAATAAATTATTAAATTCAATGTATCAAAATTTACATTTTCTAGTTCATGAGCTATTGAACAACCGTCACTACGTGACACCTCGATGTTTCCGCCATCGGTTGGGGTGTTACAGATTGGTATCAGAGCCATGGTTATAGGGAATTATGTTATTAGAATGCCTTTTAGCCTAGACTATAACTAAGATTACTTTCATGAGTGCTCTCGTGTATATTCCTCTTTATTCTTATATTTTCTTTCTTGGTATTTTTGCTATGATACTTTCTCGTTATTCTTTCGGTATTTTGCTTAGAAAAGAATAAGCTCGTATTTCAGAAACGTAACGATAGCACCAAGTTAGGAGTGGCATTCATACCTTGGTGATTAGTTTCACTCTTTTATATGTTATTTATCTTAGGAATATATCTTCGAGATAAGAGTGACATCCACACCTCAAAGAGTATTTCCTTCAAAAAGGAACTTAACCACTAAGCTGGGAGTGATATCCTTAACTTAGTGATTAGTTTCATTCCACAGTAATTTTCAATTTTGAAATAACATCTTTGAGTTAGGAGTGAATTCCACATCTCAGAGATCTATTTCTACATTTCGTTTTTAATCTCGCTAAAGTTTTGAAATTTACTAATATCCTCATTTACTCGATACTAACTTACCAATATAGCTACACCCAGTCTCCTAAGTCTATTTGCCAGATTAGCACACACTTTCTATACACCTTGTGCCTTGAAACAAGTAGCCCGCTATGAGCCCAAAGGGATGCCTTAACGATCTTTAAAAACAAACGATATTTCAATGTATAAAATTCGTAAAAAATTGATAATTAAAAGGTTTCAAGTTTACCCAGTCTTAACGGATAACACTTAGATTTTCTCAAACACTTCATAACAATTAAAATTTTTTGAATTTTCAACCCACAAGTTAAAGAAATGTTTAAATACAGAAAATTCTATTTTCCAAAATTTGTCAAGGCATCTGGGGTCATTCACGACCTCCACGCCCTTTTAAATCTTGGTATCTTAAAACACATTAGAATTTCACATACTTCATGAAATGGTTTCATCTGTGTTTTATAAACTTGTATTGCATCTTTTACAAAACAAATGTAAACCTTTGTTTTCATATGTCATATCCAATATATGTTTTTAGGAGAAACTTGCAACTAATAATAAGCCTATAACATTTTTCAAACTCGACTTCTCGTAAACACATGAAAATGTGTACCTATGAAATCTTTTCAAGTTAACCTGTTTTGAAACATTCTTCGGTTTCTAAAAAGTTACCCTCATGCCAGTAGACTATACGTCTGTTCTGCGCACTTTCATTTACAGTAAATTTCATTATTACACCATTCTATTTATAGTCACATTCGCACATTATCTTATTATTCTTTTATTGGTGGTTATTTTCACGCGTTATTCACAACTATTCTCGCACTAGTTATTAGTAGTTATTCTTACAACACTAGTTTTGAGCATTAATTTAATTCGTTTACTTCCATTTTGTGCAAGTTGTGCGATTTACTCGATTTATGTTATACTATTCTTTCAATCGAAATTTTATGCTATACGTATATACTTACATGAACGCATATTTGGTATGCATATTTTTTTTCTTGTGTGAGCAAAACCCTGTTATACTTTACATTATCTTGTACATCATCATGGCCAACGAACATACTATTTGATAACTCGTACGGGATCTAAGCCAGTGCCCACGTAAGACTCGGATTAGAGTATTTATTTAATTCGAGGGGAACGGTGTAAATCTCGGAGTTTATCAATATAGGTGTTTAGAGCCCAACGATGTGAACAGAAGTTACCGGTTAAGGGTGAACCCGAAAGGGAAGAACCTCTAACGATGTCTATTACTTACCTGTTACTCTCATTACGGTTAAAGGGTAAGCCCGAAAGGGAAGGACCTCTAACCATGTCATTTTTGCATTACAGTATCAATTACTTAGCATATCCTGATTGCACGCATTTGTTTATGGTATTACTTAGGATAGGATTATGGAAAAGCATAGAACTCTAGTGTAAGGTAAATCGATGATTACGGTCCAGAACGCAATCATGGGTTTACAGGTACATGAGGGTGGTGTGTAATTCTAATTAGGCTGTTGGTAGACAATCAGTACGAGTCCAAAGTATCGGGAGTGTGGTGGGTTAGCTGCGGTACACCCTATATATAAGCATAAACGATACTGCGGGAACGGACTAGGAGTTTGACCAAGAACCTACCCATTACTTTATAATTACCTCTTCATTAGATCGTTGACTAATAGCTAGCAATTTCGATAAGAACGTCCTTACGTGAGCTTCAATTCATCTTCCTAGAGTCTTTCTCTGGATCACCCACACAGAAAACACAAACCTTGTATACTCTTACACTCTCGGTTATTTGGATTCTTGTTGCATACTCTCATAACGTTCAGTCAGAAACTTTTCTAAAGTAGGGGAGACTGCTTCATTAGTACCTCTGCCCCTCACCGGTTTTACACATTCCAAAAACCTTACTCATCTAAATTCTCAACTTTCTAACTTTGGGTTAACTTTCAAAGATTTTGACATTATTACTTCGGAAATTAGACAACTACTTTAAATTTATCAAAAACGTGAATGATGTAATATTTCTTTAAAACCTACTTGGCTTTTACAACGCCTTTTGTTTCATAGTAACCTCCACTTGAAGGAAATTTCGAGACGAAATTTTCTAAAGTAGGGGAGACTGTGACATCCGTCACCTCCATCTTTAATCAATTGTCAAATTTTAGTCCCTGTACTTTTCAACATTTTCGAATTTATTAAAACGTGAGTTACTTTTAAGTAAAAAAATTTAACGTTTACTGAATGTGAGAATTTCTTTGTCGAAACTTACGAAATACAAACTTGATTAGTTATTTGATAAGTTTCAAGAATAAAAAGTTAAGTTTTAGAAATATTTTAAAACTTTTAGGTAAGTGAGTTAACTTTGGTTAACTTTTATAAAAGAAAAACCAACCTAGTTACATTATAATCTAACTTAGTTATAAGTTGAGGGGTCATAAGTGTCATTAATGGAAAGATATATAAAAAAAATCAAAATGTTTCCTTCCAACTCTTTCCGGTTTGAAACAAACGCCGGCATCATTTCCGGTAGGACTCCGGCGAGAGTCAAAACGCGTTTATTGCAATTTTTTTCTTTGTTTTTAATGCTAGATAATCGTTTCTCCATCTTTGCGTAACTGATCCATGTCTTATTACACGCAATAAATCAGTTTAACCAACTTTTAATTCGGTTTTGATGATTGAAACCGTCGAAGCTTTTGAACCGATCCGAACGTGTGGTTTACTCGAACAATACTATATATTGACCTGTTTATTCTTGGCGATCCGTTTCCATCGGTTATTACACGTATTTATCTTGTGTATAACGTCATTGAATCCTTCAAAGCGGTAACTGTCGCTATAATATTCTACCATAATCATTCGACTTCATCATGCCTGTTAGTGTATAAATTGAATCTTATCATATGATCAGTCACCCATTTCGACCATTAACCTCTCACTCACTTGAGATGGTCTTTGTGAAACTTTAATTGCCGTCACCGTCGGTTACAATTTTGTCGGCGAACCACGGTGCTTGAAGCGGGAATCATTCGAGGTAATTGTTTTATATCTTCCTATTCGTCTTGTTATACCGGCAAAAGCCTCAATGTAATGACTGTGTTCGGTAACCGGCGCGAGCAAATTTTGAAATGTAAAGCAAGGAATGGGTTACTAGAATTTTTTTTAGGAGGAAGACACAGTGAACCATTAGTCTAAATTGTGTAGTTCTATTATAAACCAAAGTGGCAAGATGGTTCACTGGCTACTCTTGTTTTCTACGCCATGTCAATTGGCTTGGTTTCTACGCCATGTCAATTGGGTCTTTTCCCCCTAGTGACTAAAGCCATTTTTTTTCCTTTCTTGATTTTGAATTTATTTAGGCATTTTATATAGTTTTTCTAAAACACAAATTATACAAATAAATTTGTTTTCTCCTAAATAGTTAAACTATCCAAATTCATTTTGCTAATTAAAATTCTAACGCTTCAAAAATAATTAATGATTTTACATAATTTAATTTAATGTTTATTCACTTTATAATGATGTGGTTAGCAAGATTTATAACTTTTGGGTGAAGCTATATTAACCCAAAACTTTATCCATAATTGAAAACAAAATTTTATTTCGATTATAAAGCTATGTAAATAGATATCATGGTAATCATAGATTTAAGTCTAAACATGTAACACCCCAACCGATGGCGGAATCATCGAGGTGTCACGTAGTGACGATTGTTCAAAAGCACATGGTACTAAAATGTAAATATATTATTGGATAATTTAAAATGTCTTACATAGATGAAATGGAAAAAAAATACAAAAGTCTGAATGAAACATGAAATTTGAAATAACTTATTAAAAGCAAGCACTAAAGTCCATTGCTATAGTACTAAGATCAAACTGCACCTGAAACATGTACAAAATAAGTTTTGTCAACATATGAAATGTTGGTGAACATTCCTAGATTTAATACATATAGTAAGTTGGAAAAATGTTATACAATTCAAGTGCAAAGCTACAGTGCAATTATGTAAACTATGTAACATACAAATGAGCGAAATCAATCCTGTGACTGTATAATGTACTAAATGAACGGCGGTGTACTAATCCAATAAATGGATAATAACTTAACAATGACCATGGATTCTCTGATGAAAAAGGGGGAGAATCACCTAGGTGGGTTGTCAATCCAATAGCGCTAACCAATGTTAAGGTCGGCTTGTACATGGTTAATGATTTCACTAAGTACAAATGTATTCTACATGTAATGTCTAAGCATAAAGCATGTATGTAAGCCAATGCACAATGTACTAGAATTGTATTGTAAAAATGTGAACTTGTATTTGTATAAGTGTACATGTAACACCCCAAAAGTGAATAAAGACAAAAAGGGGATAGGAAATACTCACTCTTGCCAAATGACTAGATGACTAGGCGAGCGTGAAAATGCGAGCAATCCAAAGATTCAACAACGAAACTAGTCCAATTTAGAAGAAAAGAAACCGAATAGGAAAAATATCAAGCTTCCAATTCGCCAATTACAAGAGCTTATAATCAAATATTCAAATGTAGAAGTAATATACTCTAGAAGAATGGTATGAGGGGGAGTTTAATCGAATTGAAACAATCGATTTATAGGTGCAAAGTGTAATGGGTCATAGGTGGGTTTTTATACTAGTTTTGGATTCAATTAGGCTTTAAAATTGGCCAACACAATAAAGTAAGGTTTTAAGATGAATTGACTATTTGACTAGGACTTTAACTGTTTGACTAAGACTTTGACTAGGACTTTGACTGAGACTTTGACTAGGACTTTGACTGTCTCAGCGGACCGCGAAAGCTAAAAAAATCATTTTTTTTCTAATTTAATCAATTTTAAGTTATAGACTTGTTTCCTTCTGTTTCTAAGTTGTTTTAGGACCGAAAATTAAGGGCTTTGAGTATCAAGGTCTGAAACATACGTGCTCGGGTGTAGATGTGAGTATAAAACGTGCATACTTTTACTTATAAAAATTATTATTTTTATTAAATTGTGAATTTTGGTCCTATTTAAATACGAGGGTTAAAAATGAAAATTTTGAAATAGTTGAGGAACCAATTATGCACATTTATGAAAAGTGAAGGGTGCATGTGGTCACAGTCTCCCCTACTTTAGAAAATTTCATCTCGAAATTACTTTCAAGTGAAGGTTTCCATGAAACAAAAGACATTTGTAAAAAGGCAAGTAGATTTTAAGAAATGCATCAGCCATGATTTGACAAAGTTTGAAGTAGTTGTATAATACCCAAAGTAAGAGTTTGAAAATCCTTAAAGTTTGACCCAAGGTTAGAGAATTAAGAGTTTATAATGAGCAAGGTTTGGGAAAAGTATGTAACTAGTGAGGGCAGGGCAGTGTTATAGTAGCTTCCCTTACTTTAGAGAGGTTTCTGACTGAACTTTATTAAGTATGTGCAACAGGATTTCGACTAATAGAGAGTGTAAGAGTATACAAAGTTTGTGTTTTCTGTGTGGATGGACCAGAGAAAGACTCTAGGAAGTCGAATTGAAGCTCGTGTAAGAACATTCTTATCGAAAATGCTAGCTATTAGTCAACGATCTAATAAAGAGATAGTAATGGGTAGGTTCTTGGTCAGACTCCTAGTCTGCTCCCGCAGTATCGTTTATGCTTATATATAGGGTGTACCGCAGCTAACCCACCACATTCCCGATACTTTGGACTCGTACTGATTGACTACCAACAGCCTAAATAGAATTACACACCACCCTCATGTACCTGTAAATCCATGATTGCGTTCCAGACCGTAATCATCGATTTACCTTACACTAGGGTGCTATGCTTTTCCATAACACTAACATAAGTAATACAAGAAACAATGCGTGCAACCAAAATGTGTTAAGTAGTAGATACTGCTCAAGTATAAGATGCGGTTAGAGGTTCTTCCCCTTTCAGGTTCACCTTTTAACCGTAATGAGATTAATGTGTAAGTATAAGACATGATTAGGGGTTCTTCACCTTTCGGGTTCACCCTTAACCTGTAAATTTTTGTTCACATCATTGGACTCTAAACAACCATATTGATAAACTCTGAGGATTACACCATTCCCCTTGGGTTAGAGGAATACTCTGAACCGAGTCATACATGGGAACTGGCTTAGATCTCATACGAGCTATCAATTAGTATGTTCGTTGGTCATGATGATGAACAAAATAGTGTAAAGTATAACAGGGTTTTGCTCACAACAAAAAAAAAATAATATGCATACCAAATATGCGTTCATGTAAGTATATAAGTATAGCATAAAATTTCGATTGAAAGAATAACATAACGTAAATCGAGTAAATCGCACAATTTGCACAAAATGAAAGTAAACGAGTTAAATTAATGCTCAAAACTAGTGCTGTAAAAATAACTACTAATAACTAGTGCGAGAATAGTTGCGAATAACGCGTGAAAATAACTACCAACAAAAGAATAATACAAAAATAATAACATAATGTGCGAACGTAACTATAAATAGAATGGTGTAAAAAATAATGAAATTTACTGTAAATGAAAGTGCGCAGAACAGACGTATAGTCTACTGGTATGAGGATAACTTTTTGGAAACCGAAGAATGTTTTAAGTTCAAAACAGGTTCACTTGAAAAGATTTCGTAGGTACACATTTTCATGTGTTTACGAGAAGTCGAGTTTGAAAAGTGTTATAATGTATATTATTAGTTGCAAATTCCTCCCGAAAACATATATTGGATACGTTATATGAAAACATGCAGATTTACATTTGATTTGTAAAATATGCAATGCAAGTTTATAAAATGCAAGATAAAACCATTTCATGAAGTGTGTGTAAATCTAATGTGTTTCGAAAGACAAAGATTTAAAATGATGTGAAGGTTGTGAATGATCGCAGATGCCTTGACGAATTTTGGAAAATAAAATTTTCTGTATTTAAACATTTCTTTAACTTGTGGGTTGAAAAGTCGGAAATTTTTAATTGTTATGAAATGTTGAGAAAATCGAAGTATTACCCGTTAAGACTGGGTAAACTTGAAACCTTTTAGATTTTCAAACTTTTACGAAATTTATACATTGAAAGATCATTTATTTGCAGGATCGTTAAGGCATCTCTTTGGGCTCATAGCGGGCTATTTGTTTCAAGGCACAAGGTGTATGAAAAGTGTGTTCTAATTTGGCTAATAGGCTTTGTGAAAAGACTTATAGAATAAGTTATCAAATTAATCGTTTTAGAGAGTAGTGTACTAGTGCGTATCGTGTAGGTAGGCATTTATGTATGAGTTTAGTCTGACTAAGAAGTTCTAACTAATGGTAGTTGGCTATGGCTTAGGAGACTGGGTGCAGCAATATTAGTATTAGGTATATGAGGATATACTGTGACTTCGATCAAGTAAGTTTGTAAACATTAAGGTATAAAACAGGTTGAAATAATAAGTTTGGAAAAACCATGTTCATTTTTAACTGTATGATGACGCAACATTCCTAAACTCAAGATGTGATCAAAGTTAAACACATAGTTTAAAACTTAAGTCATGGGTAAAAATGTTTTAACGCAAAACGAGTAATACCTTATAGTGTAAGAATCATGAGCATAAGTGAAATAGTGTAAGCTTTAATGCGATAATATATCGAACAAAAGTTTTAGTAATGATGATAAGGGATTCAAAAGCGAATGATCGATGAATAATGACATATGAAACATCAAGTGATTAAATGGAATCTTCAAATGATAAACAAACATAAATATCAATGATATAAAACATTGGAATTGTTTCTATAGGAAACTTTGACCAACTCAAGTATTTGAAATTTCCAAGTGACTTGTGGGGCGTACTTTAGCCTATAAGTGAATGCTCATCCCAAGAGTTCCCAGGTAGGTATACGGGTCCCTCGTCTGATTGGGATTTATACAAAATACCAGGCCTAGACAGAAAACTCAGGATACAGGCGCTCACCCTTCCAAATTGCACGTGCCCCATCACTAGTGAATTCCAAAACTTTAGCGAGATTAAAAACGAGATGCAAAAATAGATCCTTGATATTTGGATTTCACTCCTAACTCAAAGATTTATTTCAAAATTAAAAACGATTGTGGAATGAAACCAATCACTAGGTTAAGGATATCACTCCCAACTTAGTGGTTAAGTTCCTTTTCGAAAGAAATACTCTTTGAGGTGTGGATGTCACTCCTATCTCAAAGATATATTCCTAAGATAAATAACATATAGAGGAGTGAAACTAATCACCAAGGTATGGATCACTCCTAACTTGGTGATATCGTTTCGTTTGTGAAATACGAGTATCTCCTTCTCTAAACAAAACACCAAAAGAATAACGAGAAAGAATCATAGCGAAAATATCTTGAAAGAAAATAATAGGATAAAGAGAAATAAACACGAGAGGACTCATGAATGTAAGCTTAGTTATAGACTAGGCTAAAAGGCATTCTAATAACCTAATTCCCTATAGCCATGGCTCTAATACCAATCTGTAACACCCCAACCGATGGCGGAATCATCGAGGTGTACGATTGTTCAAAAGCACATGGTACTAAAATGTAAATATATTATTGGATAATTTAAAATGTCTTACATAGATGAAATGGAAAAAAAATACAAAAGTCTGAATGAAACATGAAATTTGAAATAACTTATTAAAAGCAAGCACTAAAGTCCATTGCTATAGTTCTAAGATCAAACTGCATCTGAAACATGTACAAAATAAGTTTTGTCAACATATGAAATGTTGGTGAGCATTCCTAGATTTAATACATATAGTAAGTTGGAAAAATGTTATACAATTCAAGTGCAAAGCTACAGTGCAATTATGTAAACTATGTAACATACAAATGAACGAAATCAATCATGTGACTGTATAATGTACTAAATGAACGGCGGTGTACTTATCCAATAATGGATAATAACTTAACAATGACCAAGGATTCTCCGATGAAAAAGGGGGAGAATCACCTAGGTGGGTTGTCAATCCAATAGCGCTATCCAATGTTAAGGTCGGCTTGTACATGGTTAATGATTTCACTAAGTACAAATGTATTCTACATGTAATGTCTAAGCATAAAGCATGTATGTAAGCCAATGCACAATGTACTAGAATTGTATTGTAAAAATGTGAGCTTGTATTTGTATAAGTGTACATGTAACACCCCAAAAGTGAATAAAGACAAAAAGGGGATAGGAAATACTCACTCTCGCCAAATGACTAGATGACTAAGCGAGCGTGAAAATGCGAGAAATCCAAAGATTCAACAACGAAACTAGTCCAATTTAGAAGAAAAGAAACCGAATAGGAAAAATATCAAGCTTCCAATTCGCCAATTACAAGAGCTTATAATCAAAGATTCAAATGTAGAAGTAATATACTCTAGAAGAAGGGTATGAGGGGGAGTTTAATCGAATTGAAACAATCGATTTATAGGTGCAAAGTGTAATGGGTCATATGTGGGTTTTTATACTAGTTTTGGATTCAATCAGGCTTTAAAATTGGTCAACACAATAAAGTAAGGTTTTAAGATGAATTGACTATTTGACTATGACTTTGACTGTTTGACTAAGACTTTGACTAGGACTTTGACTGAGACTTTGACTAGGACTTTGACTGTCTCAGCGGACCGCGAAAGCTAAAAAAAATCATTTTTTTTCTAATTTAATCAATTTTAAGTTATAGACTTGTTTCCTTCTGTTTCTAAGTTGTTTTAGGACCGAAAATTAAGGGCTTTGAGTATCAAGGTCTGAAACATACGTGCTCGGGTGTAGATGTGAGTATAAAACGTGCATACTTTTACTTATAAAAATTATTAGTTTTATTAAATTGTGAATTTTGGTCCTATTAAAATACGAGGGTTAAAAATGAAAAATTTGAAATAGTTGAGGAACCAATTATGCACATTTATGAAAAGTGAAGGGTGCAGGTTGTCACAAAACATACTTAGACTGTAAGGTATTCGTGTCCTTAGTCTTTGTTTTTTTTATTTAGGTTTATTCCTCGTGAATCATTTTGCTGTCTATACATTGCATTTTGGATACTTTGGTTTGCTTGAGGTGAGTATATCTTTCCCCATTTTACTGCTTTACTATTTTGGGGTGACTCATGTACCTATTACCAAGTTTATATTTCCTTTTACTAAAATAGCAATTCTTATGTGTGTTTGCTTGTGTCATTTCGTGTATCTATGACTTGTCAAATCATTAACCGTTGCGGCCTGGCATTTCAATGAATAGTACTATGGTATATACCCTTGTGACTCTGTTGAGAGTCCTCGTCATTTCTATGTATTAAATTACTACTAGCGCATACTATATATATCTGCTTTCTTTTCATAGGGTTGATTTGACCCGGATACCACTTATTACATCTGGCAAAATAACACATGAATTGCTAAATTTTCTTTACTATATGTATCAAACGGGTATGCTCACCAATACATTTTTGTATTGACCAAATTATTTTCGTACATGTTTCAGGTTCTTATGAGATCACTTCTAAGCGTTTGGAACTTAGACTTAGACTGAGATTTACTGTATCTTAATATTAGATTGCTAGTTGTAATTGTTGTATTTCTTTCAATGTAATAAATTATTAAATTCAATGTATCAAAATTTACATTTCTAGTCCATGAGCTATTGAACAATCGTCACTACGTGACACCTCGATGTTTCCGCCATCGGTTGGGGTGTTACATTATGTAAGAAAATCAAAGTGGAAGGTAAGGGTATAGAAAATGATGCGGGGGCAACTGGGAAATGGGAAGTGATGTGCTAAAAGTAGTTTAATAAAAATAACTAAATTAAACCTAAAACTAGACACCTAGTAATACTCTAGACTCTCTAAAACTAAACTACTGACAGGCAAGTGAACCTATCGACTCTAGTATAGCTAAAGTAAGTCCGGATATCGAACCCACGAGACTCTAATGGAAAACAAAAACTAGACCCGACTACTTATCTACAAACTGACTTGATAATGTTTTGTTGCTTAAAGGGGGGGTTTCTAACAAACTAATGCAAATAAAATAAAGATTAACTAAGACTAGCTAAACTGAACTAAAAACACGAACTTGGCTGAGCTGAATTCAGATGATGACAAGACACTACCTAGACCAGACTCCTAACTATGCCTGATGAGCTTCTATGGTTATGGAACTGATTTGGAACCGAGATCTTAAAATGCTAAACATCAAGAATAAACTAGACACCCTCGACCCTTCTCAAGGGGAAACCCTAGAATATTGTTGTGCTGTTAAACTACCGGTTGGTGTACAAACCCTCACAGGTTATCTAACTCTTATGATCGAGTACCCGCTAGACAATCTACCTCACAGCGCGAAAGCCTCACTACACTAGGTGCAAGGGGTAATTATTGAAGCCTAGATCTAACTTGGTATGCAGGAGTTGAAAGGGAAACTAGGCAGATCTTCTCACAAAGCCTCTAACCTAGCAATTTAACAACCTAGACATACCAACAAGTCCTCACCTCACAGCTATTGAACTTGGAAGAATACCTAAAATCTCCTAACCACCAAATATCACTCCTATGGTAAATTCGCGACTATTGACCATAAACTAGTTGCTACACAAAGTCTGCAACCTAACTAGCACTCATACATGAAAGACATTCACAAAAGTGCAAGTGGAGTGAATAAGTGACAATCAAAAAATAATAGATACGCACATACACTAGATCTAAAGAAATCAAAATCTTTACTGAATCATAAATCCAAAACACGTTCCAAAAACCATAGAAAAAAAAAACAAATCAAAACATAGTTATTTGTCTTGGTCTAGGTAGCTATAAAAGTTTTAGCCACAAATCATCTTGAAAAGAAAAACAAAGTCAAATAAAAATTTAGCAATCATGGTCTAGAACAAAGATAATAAAGAAACGAAGAAACCGAATGGTTGACACCCGAGTACTCGCTCCCTGGCTTAGAACCTTTGATCCTTGGCTTGCCTCCCTCTAAATATATTTGCTGCTGTCACTGTCTTCTTGTCCAATAATAATATTGTTCCAACGATCCCTTCTTCGAAAATTATAAAATCGCTGCTGCTCCTCAACTCCCTTCCATATTGCCGCATCCCCCAAGAATTTATATTAGCTCACCAAATAATTATGTTGTGCCCTACCCATTAGTTTGACTTTTGGGCCATGAGCCACATACACGTTTTCAAAGCCACGTTTCCATTTTTTTTAATTATTATTAGTTTATTATTATTATTATTAATATTATATATAGTGGTATAACTCCGTGCTCTCGACTCGGGTGTTCTTGACTTGACCAAAGTTACTCGTTTACGCTCCAACGTCCATGAACACCTACAAAATATAAAATAAAATAGATAAATACTAAAAAAAACCCAAAACTAATAAAATCTATAAAAACCTATACTAAATAAAAGTAGACACGTACAAGCCTAAAACTAATAAAAGAACTATCTAAACGACTCGAAAACTGTACAAACTTTACACTGGAAATAGATGTATTTTACAATACATCAAATATCCCCACACTTATCTTTTATTCGTCCCTGAAAAAGAATTATGCTATGGAATCACAGTTAGGTTTACATCTAGTTTCAAAACATAGGTTACTTAATTAATAATCTACTAACGTGTTGATTGCGATTGCAGGTATATTGATCCTCTTAAACCCGCACCGGTTTCCAAGCCCCTTTTTATTTATGTTAAGTTCATGTTGATTAGTCTATCTAGGGTCTCACTCGAAGGAAGCCACAGTTCCTCCTAATCCCGCCTCAAGCTTATGAAGCTAAAGGAACGACCAATTGACTATTTTCCAACCGTCTTATGTAGAAAACCAAGAGAATTTAAAATCACTTTTTTTTTTGGCATACCTAACTCAGAGGGTGTGACCAATCCAAGTCGCTATCCCAGTGGCCAGGCACCTTAAGCTTCAGCATTTTTTTTTTCATCTCAGCTTACTTAACTCAGAGGGTGTGACCAATCCAAGTCGCTATCCCAGTGGCCAGACACCTTAAGCTTCGGCATTTTTGCTATGATTTCTAATAATTTTTTTTTCAAAGTGATTAGAAATTCTAACGGCTTTAAACTTATAACGGTGCTTCTTACTATTTTTGGCGGTTTCGGTCTCCCCGTTTCTCCTAGATGAGAACCCACAAAATAGCCTAACATAATTAATTTATTACTTTTCAAAGGAAACTTTTCTACCGGCCGAGCCTACCCACATATCCCAAATCAGACACGTTTTCAATCAATTTTAATCTCTTATTATACATACTATTTGAAAACCGGACACTTAACTTTACCTATCATTTTCCATATTTTATATAATGCAAACTTCAAAATCAGGGACTTTTTTTTTTTTTTTTGGACTCAAATTTTGGACTCAAAACGACTCTGTATATAGACTAAACGATAGTTTCCCATCCCCACACTTAAACTCTACATTGCCCTCAATGTAGGAATAGAAAACGACTTAAACAAAAAATAAATTCCGAATACAAAAATAAAAAGAAAAGGGCAAATTGGAAAGGACTTAGCTGGTTTATTAACGCGTAAGGTCCAAAAACTCTAGTCCAATCCAGCTCGATCGTATAGCATTTCATTCGCGATCGGATCTAACACAATAATAAACTCTCGGGTTTGCCTTGATAAATGTTAAACAGCTCCGGAATCACCCGAATGGAGATTGAGTACGGGCGGTGCAATCCAAACCTGCGCAAAATGAAACAAACAAAACCCGAGCATAATACCGAACCAAAAATAAAATAAAATAAAATAAATGAAAAGCTAAAAATAAAAATAAATTTACAAACTCTACACTTGGGATTGTACCCAAGAACTCAACCATTTCTCATTCTAAGGAGTCTCGAGAGGAGTTTCCTCCTTCTCCGTCGGGTCTAACGGTCCTCCGATATAAAGCTTAAGCCTATGACCGTTAACCTTCCAAGTGCTTCCATCTGCATCATTTAGTAATTCGACTGTGCCATATGGGAAAACCTCATTAACTGTGTATGGACCCGCCCATTTGGACTTAAGCTTACCTGCGAACAACTTCAACCGTGAATTATATAAAAGCACTCTATCTCCCTTTCTAAACTCCTTCACCTTCTTGATCCTCTTATCATGCAACTCCTTAGTTTTCTCTTTAATGTTCAACGACCGTGCATATGCTGCATCCCGAAGCTCTTCCAACTCATGAAGCTGGAAAAATCGTCTCCTAGCAGCCTCGGTAAGATCAAGATTAACCGCCTTAAGGGCCCAAAGAGCTCGATGTTCTAGCTCGACGGGGAGATGACCTGCTTTACCGTAGACAATCATAAACAGAGTAGTGCCTAACGGTGTTTTGTATGCAGTTCTGAATGCCCAAAGCGCATCATCTAGCTTGTCGGACCAATCCTTCCGACTTTTCCCAATGGTTTTCTCAAGGATTCTCTTCACTCCTCGGTTCGCATTCTCCACTTGACCGCTTGTTTGAGGATGGTAAGCGGTAGATAAACGGTGAGTGACCCCGTAGCGCGCTAACACCTTTTGCATCAAGGTGTTACAGAAGCGCGTGCCACGGTCACTAATAAGAGCCTTAGGAGTACCGAACCGAGTGAACAACTTCTTCAAAAATTTCACCACCACTCGGGCATCATTAGTAGGTAGAGCTTGCGCTTCCACCCACTTGGAAACATAATCAATGGCCACGAGGATGTACCGGTTCCCTCCAGAAATGGGGAACGGTCCCATGAAATCAATGCCCCATACATCAAAAACTTCAAGAACCTGAATGGGGTTCTGAGGCATCTCATCTTTGGATGAAATGTTACCGGTGCGTTGACAGGCGTCGCACCGCTTCACGAAATCGAGGGCATCCTTCACCACAGTAGGCCAATAAAAATCACTATCAAAGACCTTTTGCGCAGTGGTGTGATGAGCATGGTGCCCTCCATAGAGACTCTCATGGCAATGCCTAATAATCTCTAGTCCCTCCTCTCTACTAACACATCTCCTTAAAATCCTATCACCTCCTATTCTAAACAGAAAAGGATCACCCCACACATACCTAGTAGCATCTCTCAGGAATTTCTTACGCTGTTGGGTATTCATACCCTCCACCAACATCCCATGAGCAAGGTAATTTGCCAAATCAGTGAACCATGGCATACCCTGCTTCTCAGCCTCCACAAAATCAATGGACTCGTGAGGGAATTTATCTCCAATCGCCTCCTCACGAATCTCCTCCCTACTCGGATCCTCTAAACGGGAAAGGTGATCTGCAGCCACGTTCTCTGCTCCCCGTTTATCCTTAATCTCAATATCAAAATCAGAAAGCAAAAGAATCCACCGAATTAGACGAGGTTTGGCGTCCTTCTTTGCTAAAAGAAATCGCAAAGCCGAGTGATCAGTAAAAACGGTGGTCTTAGAGAGCACGAGATAAGAACGAAATTTATCAAAAGCAAACACAACCGCCAAGAGCTCTTTCTCGGTGGTTGTGTAGTTCTCCTGAGCATCATTAAGGGTCTTACTGGCGTAGTAGATAGGATGAAAATGTTTGTCACGCCTTTGCCCTAAGACTGCCCCGACTGCGTAGTCACTCGCATCACACATGAGCTCAAATGGCAAGCTCCAGTCGGGTGAAACTAAGATAGGAGCACTCACCAACCGCTCCTTCAAAAACTCAAAAGACTTAAGACACTCCTCATCCAAGACAAAAGGAACGTCTTTCTCAAGAAGACGAGTCATGGGGCGAGTGATTTTGGAAAAATCCTTAATGAACCTACGATAGAAACCCGCATGACCTAGAAAACTACGGATGGCCTTGACATTGGTCGGAGGTGGAAGCCTACTAATGGTGTCAATCTTAGCCCTATCAACCTCTATACCATCCCTAGAAATCTTATGTCCTAGTACTATCCCCTCAGTCACCATAAAGTGACACTTCTCCCAATTCAACATTAACTTAGACTCTATACATCTCTCTAACATTCTCTCTAAGTTACCCAAACAAGCATCAAAAGAGCTACCATAAACCGAAAAATCATCCATGAAAACCTCCATAGACGTCTCAATCATATCCTGAAAGATAGCTATCATGCAACGTTGAAAGGTGGCCGGAGCGTTACATAACCCAAACGGCATGCGGCGATACACATAAGTGCCATAGGGGCATGTAAAGGTGGTCTTCTCCTGATCCTCCGGTGCAATGGGGATCTGGAAATAACTTGAAAAACCGTCAAGGAAGCAGTAAAACTGCTGCCCTTCTAGACGCTCCAACATCTGATCAATGAACGGGAGAGGAAAGTGGTCTTTCCTGGTGGCATCATTCAGTCTCCTATAATCAATACAGACACGCCAACCAGTGACAGTACGAGTGGGAATGAGCTCATTCTTCTCATTAGTGACCACAGTCATCCCTCCCTTCTTTGGGACAACCTGAGTCGGGCTCACCCACGGGGAATCAGAGATGGGATAGATTAGACCAGCATCCATAAGCTTAAGAACCTCGTTCCTAACTACTTCCTGCATGTTCGGATTTAGGCGTCTCTGAGGCTGCACCACAGGCTTATAATTATCCTCCATGAGTATCCTATGGGTGCAGTAGGTAGGGCTGATGCCCTTGATGTCAGAGAGCCTCCATGCAATGGCTTGCTTATGCGCCTTCAACACATCAAGCAACCGACTCTTCTCCTCCTCCGTCAGTTTAGATGAAATAATGACGGGCAAACTAGCATTCTCCCCTAAGTAGGCATACTCTAAGTGAGAGGGTAAAACCTTAAGTTCTAAAGGCGGTGATGTCTCTAATGAAGGTTTACTACTCTCCTCACGAACCTCACTAATCTCTAATGCCTCGGGAAACAAAGGGGCTTCCTCCCCAACTAACTCTAACTCCTCATCATGGGTCTCAACTACCAAATCACCCCCACAGATGTAATCAAGACATCGGTCCACACGAGAGATAAAAGAATTTATGAAGTAAACAGAGTCAGTGGGACCGCTAAAGTCATCTTGACTACCAGGGTATCTCATGGATTTGACGATCTCAAAGGTGATCGTCTCATCTCCTACGCATAGAGTGATCTTCCCATCAAAGACATCAATGAGTGCCTTGGCGGTACGCAGAAACGGACGACCTAGAATTAGAGGTACTTTGTCGTCTACCTCCATATCAAGAATAATGAAATCCACAGGGAAAACAAATTTATCAACTTTCACCAACAAGTTTTCCACAATGCCCCGTGGATATTTGACCGATCGGTCAGCAAGGGATAAAGTCATGCGCGTTGGGGTTAGGTCACCTAGGTCTAGTTTCTCATAAAGAGAATAAGGCATCAGGTTGATACTAGCACCTAAGTCTGCCAACGCGTGGTTTTGAGTGTCACTACCAAACATACACGGGATTGTAAAAATCCCGGGGTCTGTCAATTTCTCCAGCAGCTTGTTCAAAACCACCGCAGAACATCCCGCAGTCAATGGAATGTTTAAGACCTCCCCCAGCCTATCTTTCCTTTTCAGAAGATCTTTAAGGAATTTGGCATATTTAGGCATATGCTGGAGGGCCTCAATGAACGGGAGATTTATTTTAAGCTGCTTAAACATATCTAGAAAATGTCCATACTCCTTAGCATATTTCTGGTTCCTAAGGCGGGCTGGGTATGGAAGACGAGAAGGATCAATCTCAGGGGTAGGCCTAATCGGTGTGGGTGTCCTACCTACAACCTTCTCTATCCGAGGCTCACTATTTGGTGCGGTACTTGCTGGGACTAGCCTAGGTTGCACCCTACTAGGAGCCTCCATCTCTATTTCCTCATCTACCTGCTCCTCTACCTCACTCTCTACCTGCTCACTAACTCTCTCTGCCCCTCTACCACTACGAGTGGTGACTGCTTTCAGTTGGGCGGCTGGGTTGGTGTAACATCGCGAAATTTTCAAATTTTAATACGTATATTATATTATTCATAATGTGCCTAAGTTTTATTTTTCCAACCACACAACTTATATATATATATATGTATATATATATATATACATATATATAAGTGTAATAATAATAACAATAATGTTGGCACAAATAAATCTAGTTAGTTAAACCCACCAACACACTACCCATCCTTGAGCCCAAAACCTCTTTATTTTCTTTAACCATTTAACCCAAACCTTCCCTTTTAAACTGAAGCCCAGATACGTCCAGCCCAAAAGAACGCGGCCCAACACTAGGCCCAAAGGCTGAAGCCCATACCCCTCCCCTCTCTGATCTGTTAACAAAAAAAAAATAATAATAATAAAACGCCTCAGCCGGGTTTCAAACCCGAGCCAAGGCACACACACCCACACGCACCAACCACCCGAGCCACACTTGTATTTTGTTTTTAAACCAGTTCGTTTTATATAAATATACAAAAAAACCTCCTTTCTTTTTCTCCTTCTGCTCGACGAACAGCACAGCAACGAATTGACCAAACCATGTTTCCATTTTTGACCAATCTAATTGGTTTAATTCACGCGTGTTTGACCTAAATTGGCATGGTATCATAATCCTCGGTCCATACACGTCAAACACACGTTTAAATCTCATCAATTCATACCAATTTTAAGCATTTACGCGTTTGACATTCAATGTTTGGTCAACACATACCATTTCAGCGATCCAGTGCTTAGCACTATAAATTGACCATTCTCGAGCCTTCACAACTCGCCACTAATTCTTCCTACATCTCCAATTCCTACTTATAAGCTTCTGTTCTTGATTTGCGATCGTGTGTTTGACGTTTTGGTTGACTGATCAATCGAGCTCGAAACGTAATTGTAAGTGTGATTATTGTTGTGGGTTTCGTTAATCGGCACTTGCTCAGTATTTACCCTATGATTAATTAGATTAACATTGGGTAAATCGTTTGATTGGGAAATCTAGGGCTCGAAACTAGAATTTGGGGAAGAACATCAAGAACAGTTAACATATATATTTTAAACAAACTGAATCCAAACACAACCACAGGTCTAGACCAAGTGGTTGTGTTGTTGCTTTGTTACCCAGCAGACGCGGGTTCGAAACCCGGCTGCCACACCCCTTTTTCATCTATTTTTTTTAATCAAACCAATTATATATATTATACATTAAATCTTGTAAATTCGTTTTTAATTATTAAAACCTTTTTATAAATTCTAAAAAAAAATTATTTTTAACTAATCTGATATAAATGTTTCACCTACAATTTTTAGTTTTCAAAAATTTATTTATTTATTATATATAATAAATAAATCAAGTTTATTCCATTTTATTTATAAAATTCTATAAAAATATCAAAACGATCTTATAAAATTCCACAAAAAATTTTCTAAGTTTTTATAACAATAAACTTTTCTGAAATGATTTTTATTTCAGAAAAATCATTTATTTATTATTTTTAATCAATTTTTATTAGTTTTAATCATATTTAAATCATAATAAATCCAATTTATAATATTTTTACACCAAAATTTTATACAAATTATTTCTTATTATTTAGAACAGAAATATAAATTTTAAACTAATAATTCTTTAATTTTAATATTTTTAAAATATTAAAGTTAAGGTTTGGCAATTTGTAATAAATAGATTTAATAATCTATTTTAAAGAAAATAATTTTGTAAAAATTATTTTTATACTTTAAACACATTCTTGTGACCATCTTAGATTTAAATTTCATAAAAAGATTTTTGGTTATTTAATTACAAATGTTCTCTAAATTATCAAACATTTTTAATAATAATCAAACAAGCATTTATCCCCAATTCGAAGCCCTATAACATATACATTTGTAGACTTGATAGACTTAGACATATTTATTACCTCATTATAGGGTGATACTTGATACAATTGGGCAACACCATTAGTCAATTTTTCAACAGATATAACATTTTGCTAAGGTGAGTTTTACATAGCCCCTTTTCTATTTACCACCATTTTTGGGGTGAAACATGTTACAACATTATTCATGCAATTCAAACATCAATGTGTCTATGTGTATTTCTATGTTGCATTATGTCTTGAACATGACTAGGGTAAGCACAATTCTAGCATAAACATTCATCAGCCAAACGGTATACATTGATAGATCTATTGGACTGACAATCCCACCCGGATACGTGCCTCCTACAAAGGTTACGTGGGTGTTTGTTACTGCAATATAAACGAGTGAACCATGAGCGTATGGGATGTACCACAATACAACAAGTCACAAGGTTGATTATGCACTCGATTTACTTCTAGTATGTTTTTGCATATGGACTAGATTGCCATGACACATGAATTGCACAACAATTTTATTCTATTATCAAAACCTATGTAATTCTCACCAACTTTTGTTGACCCAAAACATTTTCAACTTAACATGTTTCAGGTTCTACTTGCTTGGAGATTTGAATTGATGCTTGAGGATATTTGCATTGTTTTATTCAATTTGATGTACAAATTCTTAGAACAATTGTATGTAACGTATTTAAATTACTTAATGAAATTTATTATTCACCATGAGCTACTGAACAATCATCAATACGTGACATCCCGATGTTTCCGCCATCGGTTGGGGTGTTACAGATTGGTATCAGAGCCATGGTTATAGGGAATTAGGTTATTAGAAAAATAATCTAGTCTATAACCATAGGACTTAATCAGTACTTGCTTCTTTTACTTGCTATTCTCTATCTCCCTCCTACTTCTTATCTTTACTTTCATCCTTACAAGAAGGCTGCTCTACATCACTGGATCTACTCTTAGACTAATAGGACAAAATCCTCAGGTTTAACCTGAACCCCCTTGAGATCTCGTCGAAGTTCTAGATTTTAATAACGAACACGTGCAATCTGGAAGGGTGAACGCCTGTATTCTGAGTCTTCTGTCTAGGCTGGCATTGCGCATATATCCCAATCAGACGAGGGACCCGGATGCCTACCTGGGAATTCTCGGGATGAGTGTTCACTTATAGGCTAAAGCATGTCTTCATATGTTATTTAGAATCTATGATAAGTCAACGTTTTCGTTTATTCGTTTTAATTAATGAATAAATGAACACACTCCTTATATAACCCCATTCATTTCATTGTGTCTCTTACAGATCATGCCTCCACGTCGCAGTGCTCGTCTTAACAGTGGTGACAATCATGATGAAGGGAGTAGCAATCACAATCATAACCATGACACTAACCATAACAACAACAGCAACAGCAACAACAATGGTGTCGATGCTCAACTGGCTGCAATCATTTCTCAACAAATGGCGCAGCAAATCGCAACTCTGGTTCCCAACTTACTAGCTCAAGTCATCCAGTTGAACGGCAACGGAAACGGCAACGACAACGGGAATGGAAATGGAAACCACAACGGGAAGGGACTTCCAGCCTGTACCCTTAAACACTTTAATTCCTGTAATCCCCCAAAGTTCAGTGGAGAAGAAGGAGCTACAGGACTCCTACAATGGTTTGAGGGTATTGAGAATACCTTCATTAACAGTGAATGCCCTGACAACTTTAAAGTCCGTTATGCCATGAGTGTTCTTCACAAACGAGCACTCACTTGGTGGAATGAAGAAAAACGCACTCGCGGAGCTGAAGCTGCACTAGCCTTAACCTGGGATCAAGCTAAAGACATTATGAAGGCAGAGTTCTGTCCTCGTAATGAAATCAAGAAACTGGAAGATGAATTTCATGACCTTGCTCAAGACAGTGGGGAAAACCTTGTTTACAACACCCGTTTTCACGAACTTAGCTTACTGCTACCCCACAAAGTCACCCCTTTGCCCATTGCCATCGAAAAATACATTGGTGGCTTACCGATGCAAATTCAAGACACGGTGTGGGGAAGGAACCCTGCTACTCTGGAGGAAGCAAAACGTTTGGCTGCCACCCTAACAGATAACCATGTAAAGGCAGGAACCCTGACCCGGAAAGGGGAAAAGAAAACTGTTGCAAAGGATACTCCCCAACCTGCCGTTGAAATCAAAACTGAGGCCTCAACCAATGGAAAGTGCAAGGCCAGGAATTTTGCGATAGACACCACTGCCCCACCCAACAAGAAACAATACCACGGGAAGCTACCTAAGTGTGACACCTGCCAGTATCACCATCCAACCCAAGTGCCCTGCCGTCAGTGTACCAATTGTCAAAGGTATGGGCATCTTGCGGAAGCTTGTCGAATTCCTGCTACAAACGCCCTTGCAGCTCCAAATGATCCTGCTACTTAACAACAAACTCCACCATTTGAATGATGTCTATTTTCTCTTTAATTCTATGTATTGACATTTTATCGATTCGAATAATAAATTCAAGTATTATCATTATGCAAGCTTGTTTGAATGTGAACTGATTACTATATCTATAATCATACTTGCTTACTTGTACAACAATTAGTTGACTACCAAACAACCTACTTAACGATTGGTAGAGGTCATCATGTCTTTCCAACAGTCGGGAGAGGCCCTACCACCTGCTCAACGACTGGTGGGGACTATCAGACCTGCCCAACAATCGGTAGAGTCATAAAAGGACGCAAAACCCAAACGTAAGGTAAATTGGTAATTACGGTCCGGAACGTAATCATGAATTTACAGGTACGTTAAGGTAGTGTGAAATTTTATCAATGCTTTCGGTAGTCGACTAATTATAAACCTAATGCCTTTCTTTAACTTCGGGACGAAGTTCCTAAAAGTAGGGGAGACTGTAATATCGCGAAATTTTCAAATTTTAATACGTATATTATATTATTCATAATGTGCCTAAGTTTTATTTTTCCAACCACACAACTTATATATATATATATATATATATATATATTTATAAGTGTAAGAATAATAACAATAATGTTGGCACAAATAAATCTAGTTAGTTAAACCCACCAACACACTACCCATCCTTGAGCCCAAAACCTCTTTATTTTCTTTAAACCTTTAACCCAAACCTTCCCTTTTAAACTGAAGCCCAGATACGTCCAGCCCAAAAGAACGCGGCCCAACACTAGGCCCAAAGGCTGAAGCCCACACCCTCCCCTCTCTGATCTGTTAACAAAAAAAAATAATAATAATAAAACGCCTCAGCCGGGTTTCGAACCCGAGCCAAGGCACACACACCCACACGCACCAACCACCTGAGCCACACTTGTATTATGTTTTTAAACCAGTTCGTTTTATATAAATATACAAAAAAACCTCCTTTCTTTTTCTCCTTCTGCTCGACGAACAGCACAGCAACGAATTGACCAAACCATGTTTCCATTTTTGACCAATCTAATTGGTTTAATTCACGCGTGTTTGACCTAAATTGGCATGGTATCATAATCCTCGGTCCATACACGTCAAACACACGTTTAAATCTCATCAATTCATACCAATTTTAAGCATTTACGCGTTTGACATTCAATGTTTGGTCAACACATACCATTTCAGCGATCCAGTGCTTAGCACTATAAATTGACCATTCTCGAGCCTTCACAACTCGCCACTAATTCTTCCTACATCTCCAATTCCTACTTATAAGCTTCTGTTCTTGATTTGCGATCGTGTGTTTGACGTTTTGGTTGACTGATCAATCGAGCTCGAAACGTAATTGTAAGTGTGATTATTGTTGTGGGTTTCGTTAATCGGCACTTGCTCAGTATTTACCCTATGATTAATTAGATTAACATTGGGTAAATCGTTTGATTGGGAAATCTAGGGCTCGAAACTAGAATTTGGGGAAGAACATCAAGAACAGTTAACATATATATTTTAAACAAACTGAATCCAAACACAACCACAGGTCTAGACCAAGTGGTTGTGTTGTTGCTTTGTTACCCAGCAGACGCGGGTTCGAAACCCGGCTGCCACACCCCTTTTTCATCTATTTTTTTTAATCAAACCAATTATATATATTATACATTAAATCTTGTAAATTCGTTTTTAATTATTAAAACCTTTTTATAAATCCTAAAAAAAAATTATTTTTAACTAATCTGATATAAATGTTTCACCTACAATTTTTAGTTTTCAAAAATTTATTTATTTATTATATATAATAAATAAATCAAGTTTATTCCATTTTATTTATAAAATTCTATAAAAATATCAAAACGATCTTATAAAATTCCACAAAAATTTTTCTAAGTTTTTATAACAATAAACTTTTCTGAAATGATTTTTATTTCAGAAAAATCATTTATTTAATATTTTTAATCAATTTTTGTTAGTTTTAATCATATTGAAATCATAATAAATCCAATTTATAATATTTTTACACCAAAATTTTATACAAATTATTTCTGATTATTTAGAACAGAAATATAAATTTTAAACTAATAATTCTTTAATTTTAATATTTTTAAAATATTAAAGTTAAGGTTTGGCAATTTGTAATAAATAGATTTAATAATCTATTTTAAAGAAAATAATTTTGTAAAAATTATTTTTATACTTTAAACACATTCTTGTGACCATCTTAGATTTAAATTTCATTAAAAGATTTTGGTTATTTAATTACAAATGTTCTCTAAATTATCAAACATTTTTAATAATAATCAAACAAGCATTTATCCCCAATTCGAAGCCCTAGAACATATACATTTGTAGACTTGATAGACTTAGACATATTTATTACCTCATTATAGGGTGATACTTGATACAATTGGGCAACACCATTAGTCAATTTTTCAACAGATATAACATTTTGCTAAGGTGAGTTTTACATAGCCCCTTTTCTATTTACCACCATTTTTTGGGTGAAACATGTTACAACATTATTCATGCAATTCAAACATCAATGTGTCTATGTGTATTTCTATGTTGCATTATGTCTTGAACATGACTAGGGTAAGCACAATTCTAGCATAAACATTCATCAGCCAAACGGTATACATTGATAGATCTATTGGACTGACAATCCCACCCGGATACGTGCCTCCTACAAAGGTTACGTGGGTGTTTGTTACTGCAATATAAACGAGTGAACCATGAGCGTATGGGATGTACCACAATACAACAAGTCACAAGGTTGATTATGCACTCGATTTACTTCTAGTATGTTTTTGCATATGGACTAGATTGCCATGACACATGAATTTCACAACAATTTTATTCTATTATCAAAACCTATGTAATTCTCACCAACTTTTGTTGACCCAAAACATTTTCAACTTAACATGTTTCAGGTTCTACTTGCTTGGAGATTTGAATTGATGCTTGAGGATATTTGCATTGTTTTATTCAATTTGATGTACAAATTCTTAGAACAATTGTATGTAACGTGTTTAAATTACTTAATGAAATTTATTATTCACCATGAGCTACTGAACAATCATCAATACGTGACATCCCGATGTTTCCGCCATCGGTTGGGGTGTTACAGTTGGGCTGAGTACTACCCGAGAACTGACCTTGGGGCCGCTCTTCCAACTGCCTAGCAATGTCACCAACGGTACGCTGAAGATCTAAGAACGCAGAGTGGTGATTTTTCAAGAGCATAGCGTGATTTTTCAACAAGGTGTCATGCTCTGCTAGAGTTTTTTGGGTGTGGGCATCTTTAGCTACCAACTGGGTTAAAAGCTCTTCTATTTTACCCAAACCACCCTCAGTACCCGAACCTACATTAGTTCCCGAATTTCCACCCGAATACTGACCCTGCCCCTGGTTATGAGTAGAGTTTGATGAGAAACCAGGGGGATTACCAGAAGATTTCCAGCTGAAGTTTGGATGATTCCTCCAACCTGGGTTGTAAGAATTTCCATAAGAGTTGCTTGACCCGCGGTTCTGACCGCCTACAAAATCCACCTGCTCATCCTGATGAATTAAAGGGCATTCAGAAGTAACATGCCCTCCCCTACACATCTCACACTTTTCAGATTTCAACTTCAACTCCTTCACTTCCTTAGTTAATGCATCTAAAGCAGCAGCCACACTAGTATTCAATGTGACTTGGTGAACACCTCGAGCTGGTGAGGTGGTACTAGGTGCAGGAATGGAATTCCTGAGTAAAGTCCGCTGCTCATGGTCTGTTTGGGCAAAACTTTCAAATAAGTCATTGCATTCGGCCGCAGTTTTCTTACCCATCATGTGGCCGCCTGCAGAAGTATCAAAACGGTTCTTTGCCTCATAAGTTAAGCCATTGTAGAATTTCTCTACAAGGGCCCAATCAGTCAGACCGTGTTGGGAGCACCTGCTAAGCAGGTTTTGAAAACGCTCCCATGCAAGATAATAAGGCTCATCAGGTTCCATCCGGAACGAATGGATCTGATCGCGAAGGCGGGATGCCTTGCTAGGTGGAAAGTACTTATTCAGAAAAGCTTCTTTAAGGGCATCCCAGGTGGTAAAAGTGTCAGTAGGGTGAGAGTCGAGCCAAGTGGCGGCTCGACCAGCAAGGGAAAAGGGGAATAGGTGGAGGAATTTAGCATCATCTGTGGCACCCTGTAGCTTAAAGGTAGCTAGGATGCGAGTCAGCCGGGCTATGTGGGCCGGGGCATCCTCATCATCACGGCCGTGGAATTGACAGGTGTTATTAATGGCCGTCATGATGTAGGAGGGTATCTGCCAGGACCCATCATTGTTGATGGCTGGAATGGTAATAGGGGAGTTAACTCCCGTAAAACCCTGGGTGGATTGTTGGTGGACAGTGCGACGTTCAGCCATTTGGGGAAAGTTTGGTGGTGGACTGGGTGGTGGGGAAGACGACCTAGAAGAACAAGAGCTAGAAGAACTTACCTCTTAAAGCTTAACTTCAGCAGCTGACTTGCTCCTCGAACGAGTAACTGGCATAAAACTGCAGAGTAGACAATAAAAGAGGTAAGAGAATAACAGATAGAAGAAACTAAGAAAAATAGAAAAGACTCGAAATAAAAATAAAAATAAATTTTTTTAATAAAAATAACAAATAGCACAGATATTTCAGATAAGTTCAATCAAAGCTAATTAACGCAATCGCCAAGAGTCCCCGGCAACGGCGCCAAAAACTTGATGTGCTAAAAGTAGTTTAATAAAAATAACTAAATTAAACCTAAAACTAGACACCTAGTAATACTCTAGACTCTCTAAAACTAAACTACTGACAGGCAAGTGAACCTATCGACTCTAGTATAGCTAAAGTAAGTCCGGATATCGAACCCACGAGACTCTAATGGAAAACGAAAACTAGACCCGACTACTTATCTACAAACTGACTTGATAATGTTTTGTTGCTTAAAGGGGGGGTTTCTAACAAACTAATGCAAATAAAATAAAGATTAACTAAGACTAGCTAAACTGAACTAAAAACACGAACTTGGCTGAGCTGAATTCAGATGATGACAAGACACTGCCTAGACCAGACTCCTAACTTTGCCTGATGAGCTTCTATGGTTATGGAACTGATTTGGAACCGAGATCTTAAAATACTAAACATCAAGAATAAACTAGACACCCTCGACCCTTCTCAAGGGGAAACCCTAGAATATTGTTGTGCTGTTAAACTACCGGTTGGAGTACAAACCCTCACAGCGCGAAAGCCTCACTACACTAGGTGCAAGGGGTAATTATTGAAGCCTAGATCTAACTTGGTATGCAGGAGTTGAAAGGGAAACTAGGCAGATCTTCTCACAAAGCCTCTAACCTAGCAATTTAACAACCTAGACATACCAACAAGTCCTCACCTCACAGCTATTGAACTTGGAAGAATACCTAAAATCTCCTAACCACCAAATATCACTCCTATGGTAAATTCGCGACTATTGACCATAAACTAGTTGCTACACAAAGTCTGCAACCTAACTAGCACTCATACATGAAAGACATTCACAAAAGTGCAAGTGGAGTGAATAAGTGACAATCAAAAAATAATAGATACGCACATACACTAGATCTAAAGAAATCAAAATCTTTACTGAATCATAAATCCAAAACACGTTCCAAAAACCATAGAAAAAAAAAACAAATCAAAACATAGTTATTTGTCTTGGTCTAGGTAGCTATAAAAGTTTTAGCCACAAATCATCTTGAAAAGAAAAACAAAGTCAAATAAAAATTTAGCAATCATGGTCTAGAACAAAGATAATAAAGAAACGAAGAAACCGAATGGTTGACACCCGAGTACTCGCTCCCTGGCTTAGAACCTTTGATCCTTGGCTTGCCTCCCTCTAAATATATTTGCTGCTGTCACTGTCTTCTTGTCCAATAATAATATTGTTCCTACGATCCCTTCTTCGAAAATTATAAAATCGTTGCTGCTCCTCAACTCCATTCCATATTGCCGCATCCCCCAAGAATTTATATTAGCTCACCAAATAATTATGTTGTGCCCTACCCATTAGTTTGGCTTTTGGGCCATGAGCCACATACACGTTTTCAAAGCCACGTTTCCATTTTTTTTTAATTATTATTAGTTTATTATTATTATTATTATTAATATTATATATAGTGGTATAACTCCGTGCTCTCGACTCGGGTGTTCTTGACTTGACCAAAGTTACTCGTTTACGCTCCAACGTCCATGAACACCTACAAAATATAAAATAAAATAGATAAATACTAAAAAAAACCCAAAACTAATAAAATCTATAAAAACCTATACTAAATAAAAGTAGACAGGTACAAGCCTAAAACTAATAAAAGAACTATCTAAACGACTCGAAAACTGTACAAACTTTACACTGGAAATAGATGTATTTTACAATACATCAGGAAGGCTTTACGGTTTTGGGTAGATGTTTGGCTAGGTGAAGAATCGTTCAATGCTAAGTTCCCTAGGTTATTTGATGTGGAAAAAGATAAAAGTGCAGCTGTTTGTGATCGGGTGAGGAACAATGAGGCTGGCCGTAATATTTGTTGGGATTGGAAACGTATGCTGAATGCTGATGCAGAGATCGAAGAGAAGAGGTTGCTGGAAAATTTGCTTAGCACGGTTGATTAGGCAGCTGGTAGAGACTCATGGGTGTGGCACGATGAGCGGCAGAAAGATTTTGCCGTTTTAGAAGTTAAGAAATGGTTAAAAGGTCCGATGAATATTGTGGATAGGGATGGTTTCGTATGGAGTAAATGGGTGCCTCTCAAATGCAATATTTTTATGTGGCGGCTTTATTTAGTCATATTCCGACAAAAAAGGGTTTGATTAGGAGAAATATTTACGTGGCTAATCCGATGTGTGAATGGTGCGATGATGATGAAGAGTCCGCGGAACATCTTTTCACGAGTTGTGTTTTTTCGTCCGGAGTGTGGTATGGTATTTCTAGATGGTGTCGTATTCCGGATATCTATGCGTTTCATGTGAAAGATTTGGGAGTGTTACATGAATTGTGTGGAGCGAGAGGTACAAAACAAGAAGTGCTTAAAGGGGTCATAATTATCGTTTGTTGGGCTTTGTGGAAGGTTAGAAACGAGAAGGTTTTCTCTAATGTGGATTCCAACGTTGTGAAGACGGTGACGGACATCAAGACCTTACCTTTCCTTTGGTACAAACATTGGTTTAAACATGGGGTAGCGGAATGGGATAGATGGTCTAACTTTGATTTGATGTAATTGTGGTTTTTGTTGTGGATTTCTCTTGTTATCTCCATCTTGGGGATAGCTTGTTTTTTGGTGTTTGTGTTTAATGAAAGTTTCTCTTCAAAAAAAAAAAAAAAAAAACTTGAAGTCTTCATTTAATACTTTCCAAAATAAACTCGAAGGTAAAACTATTACGTAATTTTAAGTAAAACTATTACGTAGTTTTGAATGAATTCATTCAAGACAAAGATAATTTTAATTAAAATTGTTGGGAATCATGGTATCGTATACGCAGCGGAAGCGGTTTATATATTTATCAAAAACGGATTATATATACTACATATCTAATGGCCGATTAATATGTATAAATATATATTTAATTTTATTAATCCGATTAATAAAATATTCCCAACCAGGATCTCAGTTAAACGCGTATAAACAAATAAATAATAAAACAACCATAGGGGGTTTAGTAATCAACCTTTGACGACTACACCGGAATTGTAACACGCGGGTTACAACGAATCCTCGCTAGTAGGAAGTTCACACCGAGCACGAACCAACCGGGAAACAACACTTGCAAGAGGAAGGCGGCGGTTGATGGTGGTTCTTGGCCGGCCGAACCAAAACAAAAGGCGGCAGCCTTCTTTTCTTTGGTGGCGGCCGCAAGAAGCCAAGAAGAGGAGGCAAGGGTTTGTTGTTTTATCAAAAGTGTGCCTTAGGGTTTACTCCTTAACCCTCCTTTTATAAGACAACAACTTGCAATAAACCCCCTTGCTAAATATCTTAATACTCCTTAATATTAATCTTATTAATATTAAGTCCCTCAAGATACTCCTTAATATTAATCTTATTAATATTAAATCCCTCAAGACTAAAACAATTATTATTTCATAAATAATAATCCACCAACACGTAAACTTATCTGATTCGTGTACCAACGTGTAACTCTTCGGATCGTACCGGGTCGGGTTACGTTGATCTCAACTTTTAATTACATCGGACATCCTATATATCCAACAATCTCCCACTTGGACGATTTTAATTAAATGAGTCAACGTGCGCAGAGTTGGACGCCTAGCTGCATCGCATTGCACCCAAACCAGTATGACACTTTACAGTCGTCAACTAGTTCTTTGAGTTCAAGTAACGCTTTACTTAACCAAATACTATAGCCCTGATAATTATATCAATAAGTCCCTTCTGTATAGACATCCGTTGATCATAAGACATGGATCATTCATTCTTATATAATGATCAACCATTCTCTATTCTCGTCTCTAATTCAAAGTGGTCTAACGAACTACCTTAGTCCAAGCGTGGCCACGCGTTTATACTAGTTTGAGTTTTACGAGGGCGCCAGAATGTCTAGGCTTCTAATCCCATAGAAGTACAGAATTCCGTCAGCGTCATACAATTCCCACTTAATCTCGAATTTCTCCCAACGCTACCCTTATAGCTACCCATGTTTCAGGATAGTGTAAGATAACATCAAAGATAGTCCTTGATCAATGCAGTTTAATATGTGCCTTAGGAAAAAGGACAGATTGAACATATCAATATCAAAACATCTCATGACATAGATCCATGGAGATCGTTTTGAAGCGAGTTACATCCAATATCATTCCCTAATGATATCTGTTTATTATGATTCTCAAACCCTTGAGTTATTCATCTCATGAATACAATCATCTCAATTCACAATAGTCTTACATTCAAATTCATTCCCATGTAATTTGATCAACTACGGATATTTAGAATACTCTTATTCAAGGATTTAAACATACAAATAATGAACACGGTCACAAAATATTTAAATTTGCATTTAACCCATTAAATCAAATAAATATTCAATGTAACTGTTATAGTTCAAAATAAAACACCAATACTAACTACAGATCATGCCCACTGTCTAGCAACTCTAAGCCCTATCTTTCCAGCATGCTCCTCATGTTTAACTTGAGGTAAAGGCTTAGTAAAGGGGTCAACCAGATTCAGATCTGTATGAACTTTGTTTAATACAATGTCTCCACGTCCTATTATCTCTCTAATATAGTGGAATTTCTTGAGTATATGCCTTGTGGTCTGATGTGACCTTGGTTCCTTTGCAAGAGCAATGGCACCAGTGTTGTCACACAGTATCTCGTTTGGTTTCTTTATGCTAGGCATAACATCGAGATCACCAATGAACTTCTTCATCTCGGCAGCCTCTTTTGCAGCATCCGATGCAGCATTGTATTCTGATTCACAGGCGGATTAAGCAACCACACTTTGCTTAGAGCTGTTCCAAGTAACAGCCCCACCATTCAGAATGAAAACATATCCCGTCTGTGACCTTGAATCATCACGATCAGTCTGGAAGCTTGCATCAGTATAACACTTAACTGACAGCTCCTCGTCCAGTCCTCCATATATTAAGAACATGTCTTTAGTCCTTCTCAAGTACTTAAGAATGTTCTTCACTGCAGCCCAGTGACTCTCTCCTTGGTTCTGTTGATATCTACTCGTCATGCTAAGAGCATACGAGACATCAGGTCTAGTACATAACATGGCATACATGATAGAACCAATCGCAGAAGCGTATGGAACACCTTCCATTTTCTTCTTTTCCTCTTCAGTGTTTGCACACTGCTTGTTATTAAGAATGGTTCCATGTGCCATGGGCAAGAGCCCCCTTTTTTAGTCTTGTATTGAGAAGCGTCGTAAGACCTTATCAATATATGTACTTTGACTCAAACCCAATAACCGCTTTGATCTATCTCTATATATCTTTATTCCCAGAATATAAGCGGCTTCACCAAGATCTTTCATTGCGAAACATTTACCCAACCAGGTCTTAACATCTTTAAGCATAGGGATATTGTTTCCAATGATTAGTATGTCATCTACATATAGTATAAGAAAAGTAATATAGCTCCCACTAGACTTCTTGTAAACACACGGTTCATCTTTGTTCTTGATAAAACCAAACTCTTTGATTTTCTGATCAAAACGGAGATTCCAGCTGCGAGATGCTTGCTTTAATCCATAGATGGATTTATTCAGCTTGCACACCTTATTAGGATTCTTTGGATCGACAAAACCTTCAGGTTGAACCATATAGACATCTTCCAGTAAGTGTCCATTAAGGAACGCGGTTTTGACATCCATCTGCCATATCTCATAGTCATAATATGCAGCAATGGCAAGTAGAATTCTAATAGACTTAAGCATGGCTACCGGCGAGAAAGTTTCCTCATAGTCAATTCCTTGAGTCTGAGTAAAACCTTTCGCTACAAGCCTTGCTTTGTAGGTTTGCACATTCCCATCCATGTCAGTCTTCTTCTTGAAGATCCACTTGTTTCCCACAGTCCGACATTCGGTAGGAAGATCAACCAAATCCCAGACTTGGTTATCATACATGTATTGCATCTCTGCATTCATGGCTTCTTGCCATTTCTTGGATTCTGAATCCAAGATTGCAGCTTTGTAAGTAGTAGGCTCAGCTTCATCAATCATGAAGATATCGTCATACCTTACCGGTGCACGACGATCCCTAATACTTTTCCGAACACTTGGTGTTTCTGTTGTTTCTTGAGTCCTCTCAGGCTCAACTTCAACAACTGGATCAGTTACATCTGGTTCTGTCTGAACAGCTGGTTCAGTCACTTGTGATTCTCGAATTTCTTCAAGATCCACATGGTTATCTCCAATCCCTCGCGCCAGAAGCTCTTCCTCTAAGAAAGTGCCTCTGCGTTTGGTGAAAATCTTATTTTCAGTGGGGTGGTAGAATAGGTAACCGATCTTCTTACCGTATCCAACGAAAACCACCTTTTCGCCTCTGGGATCTAGTTTATCCAAAGATTCTAGAGTGACATAAGCATTACATCCCCAGACTTTAAGGTAGGATACATGAGGTTTCTTTCCATGCCATATCTCATAAGGCGTTTTAGTAACCCTTTTCGTTGGAGCTATATTCACAAGTCTTGCGGCGGTCTCCAAGCATAACTCCAAAAGGATTTTGGAAGGTTTGTTCGACACATCATTGATCGAATCATATCTAATAGAGTTTGATTTCTCCACTCAGACACACCATTATGTTGCAGTGTTCCAGGTGGAGTGAGTTGTGAAACTATTCCACAATCCTTTAGATGGTCGATGAATTCCTGACTAAGATATTCACCGCCTCGATCTGATCGAAGCATTTTAATAGTTCTATTTAGCTGATTTTCTACTTCGTTTTGGTACTCCTTGAACTTTTCAAGGGTTTCATGTTTATGCTTCATAAGATAAACATAACCATATCTACTGAAATCATCAGTAAATGTAACAAAGTATCTTTCTCCATGTCTTGACATTGTTCTGAATGGACCACATACATTTGTATGTACAAGTCCTAACAGATCATTAGCTCTTTCTCCAACATTTGAAAAAGGTGCTTTCGTTAACTTTCCACTTAAGCATGATTCGCATTTTCCAAACGACTCTGAACCCTTGGAATCCAGGATTCCTGCGGTTTTGAGTTGTTTAACACGATTCTTACTTATGTGACCAAGCCTACAATGCCACATATACGTATCATTAAAGTCCAACTTATTACGTTTATGGGAGATATTGCATAATATGTTATTGTTTTGGATTTCTATCTCATAGATCCCATTGTTGGGTTTTGCATCAAAGTAAAATACATCGTTAAAATAAGCAGAAATAAATTCCCCATTGAAACGATAATTAAAACCTTGTCCTCGCAAAGCCGAAACTGAAACAATATTTCTAGTCACACTAGGAATGTAATAAACATTGTTCAAAACAAGTTCTAAACCAGAAGGAAGCAAGAGAACACATTCTCCTATAGCCTTCACAGCAACTCTTTGTCCATTGCCAACATGGACCTCCAAGTCGCCTTGTTTCAGCTTTCTAATCTTTCTTAGTCCTTGCAAAACATTACAAATGTGGAAACCACATCCTGTGTCAAACACCCATGTTTTGCTAGGAAAAGCAAAGATTTCAATAACATATATACTTGAGGACTCTCCTCCTGAAGCCTTAGCTTGCTTCAGCTCAGCTAAATACTTAGCACAGTTCCTCTTCCAGTGCCTAGTATCATCACTATGAAAACACTTGGCATCTTTCCGAGGTTTCTTATTGGCAACAGATTTGCCTTTGCCCTTCCCTTTGCCCTGATTGCCCATTTTCTTGGTGTTAGGTTTCTTAACTTGTCCCTCCTTGATCACTAGCACTGGTGCAGTCTTGCTAGGTATGTTCACCTCAGCAGATTTGAGCATCTGATGCAGTTCTGCAAGTGTCTTTTCCATCCCGTTCATATTGTAGTTCATAATGAACTGGTCATATGACTTGGGCAATGAGCTTAGGATAATATCCCCAGCTAACTCATCGCTCAAGGGGTATTCCAGACAAGCCAAGTGATCAAGATATGCCTTCATTTTTAGCACACGAGTGCTAACTGGCGTTTCTAGAACATACAACTTGTTCTCCGCCTTGAGAACAATTTTCAAGTTGCGGTGCCAGTCCATGAAGTTGGGGTAGTTAAGTTTGTCCTTCTCTAAGATGGACTTGAGCGAGAATTGAGAGGCGGAATTGTTTTCAGTTGACATCTACAAAGTTCAAAATCTAATGTATTAGTATTTCATGTTTTAAGTATCCTAATTATTTTATGACCCAAAAAGCAAAATTAATTAGGATGAGATCCCGATTCATCAATACACAATGAACTGGCTTAGCACTGTCCACTGGTATGATTAGGTAGGTAAACAACGATTGTTAATTGTGTCCACTACACAACTCTCCTTTTGGGGTTATCGCTAAAAGCGATGTATGTTTAACCCCAACTATGCCCACTTGTCAAACAAGCGATGTTTGGTCCTTTACTGTTAACTGTAACACCGGCCTATGTTACACAAGAACCGCGATGATTACCTTCACTCATGATCAACGCCCAGATGCAGGGTCAGCACTAACATTTGGGTTCGATATAGAATGAAGTGTTAATTCGTTAAGGGTGGCATGAAACATCAATTTAAAATTGGGATTTAATTTTAATATTTACCATAAATATATTGAATGACTCGTTAGCATGATGTGAGTCACACAACAGTTTATAAAATCTAATTTTATATTGTTCGTGATAATTGAAACTTCTTTCAACACTCGACACGGTATAGTTTTAAATACCCTATTTAAACTACGTTGGTCGTATTATCGCGAATGGACTTGTTTTAATATTAATAAAACTCCTTTTATTAAATATGCTTTTCGGTTTTTATAAAACTTGTTTTAATAAAACCGTTGTCATGATTGTGAAAAATGTAATTTATTTTGGGTTATCTAAATTATTTACAATAAATAAACCACAACCACAAAACATAATAATAAAATTAAACGAATCGAGCCCCTAATAGGTCGCCCGTTTCGTTTTAGCCAGAAACGAAACGAACTAGTCAAAAGGGTTTCAAAACAATTTTGATATAGCTCCCACTTGACCCGAGATCTCTATCTTCATGGAACCTGTTCGTCCTTTATATCTTCGTCTTGATCTTGTACTTGTAGAATTACAACAATAAATTTGAAAATACAATAAAATCAAATCTATTCTAATCCTATCTATTACACCGGATCCAATATCCGTAATAAAAAAAATCAATAAAGAAATAAAACCATCACAAACACAACCATGACATGGGTCAAATACCTAGGGCTCGATTCACATCACAATCCATGAACAACTAAAAGCTTTTGATCTTTTGTCAAAATAAACAATTTTTGACAAATAAAACATAGATCAAAATTATAACTTTACCATCTATACGCGCGTAACCGTGGCTCTGATACCACTGTTGGGAATCATGGTATCGTATACGCAGCGGAAGCAGTTTATATATTTATCAAAAACGGATTATATATACTACATATATAATGGCCGATTAATATGTATGAATATATATTTAATTTTATTAATCCGATTAATAAAATATTCCCAATCAGGATCTCAGTTAAACGCGTATAAACAAATAAATAATAAAACAACCATAGGGGGTTTAGTAATCAACCATTGACGACTACACCGGAATTGTAACACACGGGTTACAACGAATCCTCGCTAGTAGGAAGTTCACACCGAGCACGAACCAACCGGGAAACAACACTTGCAAGAGGAAGGCGGCGGTTGATGGTGGTTCTTGGCCGGCCGAACCAAAACAAAAGGCGGCAGCCTTCTTTTCTTTGGTGGCGGCCGCAAGAAGCCAAGAAGAGGAGGCAAGGGTTTGTTGTTTTATCAAAAGTGTGCCTTAGGGTTTACTCCTTAACCCTCCTTTTATAAAACAACAACTTGCAATAAACCCCCTTGCTAAATATCTTAATACTCCTTAATATTAATCTTATTAATATTAAGTCCCTCAAGATACTCCTTAATATTAATCTTATTAATATTAAATCCCTCAAAACTAAAACAATTATTATTTCATAAATAATAATCCACCAACACGTGAACTTATCTGATTCGTGTACCAACGTGTAACTCTTCGGATCGTACCGGGTCGGGTTACGTTGATCTCGACTTTTAATTACATCGGACATCCTATATATCCAACAAAAACACCCCAAATAATAGTTAATCAAAATAGGTGAAGTAATACAATGTAATTCACTAATATTTAGTAAATGATTTTTTTTACTTGAAGTACTTGTATTAAAAATAAAAAGTTTAAAACCCTGATGAACTATCGAACACGAAAAACATAACCGAACACGTTAACTCTGTTCAGGTTCGTTTGTTTAAATAAACAAATGAATTTTTTTTGTTCTTGTTCGTTCATTTATTAAACAAACGAACACAAATGAACTTCCTGCCGAACAAATCACGAACTATTCACTGAATGTTTAGTTCATTTGCAGCCCTGCTAATTCCAAAATTGTTTTGTTGTTTTCCCAAATGGAACCCACACAACCTTAAACTGTTAAAAGATCACCAGGTATATCTTTCCAATTTAATACTTATATGTGTTCATTAATATTCTCATACTTGGTTCTATTTTTTTTTTTTTTTTTTTTTTTTTTTTTGCATATTAATGTGTTGATATGATGCTGGAAGAATAATAGAGTGTTGAGAGCCCAGTTGCAGTATGATGATCCAGTAGAATAATGGCCCAAGTGTGCTGACAATAAGAGTCCGAAGATAGAAGAGTTTGGCCCATCAATATGGCCCATTAAGTTTAGCCCAACCACGTGGGGTTTGTCCACGTTGGCAATCCACGGATCTATTTACGAAGCTAGAATGAGTGGACAAGATCATTCATCCGTGTGTTTCTTTGCTTTGATCTAACGGCTCTCATTGGCTCGGTTGTGTTTTCTACCAAGCCTATATCTACCCTATAAAAAGCCTCGTCTTCATCACTTTACAAGTTTAACACTCTCAATCTTTTTGTATAATCTTTCAGTGTCTTCTGGTATTTTTCTCTCTACTCAGATTAGGGTTTGGAGTTTAGATTCACCTTGAATCTATTCTTGAGAGTTAGGTCATAGAAGTTTTGTAGAGATTATCATACAGATAATCTCTAAGTGTCTGTAAAGATTAAATATAGGTTTCTTGTTTGTCAAACTGGTTAGATCAGTTCTTGAGTTTGTATTCAGGGGATAAACAGTTTTGGGTTGGGTTTGTTCAATAAATTTGTTTGTTATTATGATTCCATGTTTTGTAACATGGTATCAGAGCCAGGTTGCTCTATCGGCCTGTCGTTGGGTTTTCTCATATTTTTTTCCGCTGTATTTTCTTGGATCTAGTGATTAGATCGAGTCTTCTTGAAATAGATCTGGTTAGGTCGATTGTTGACGAATGTTGAAGGGTTTCTTGTTGATAGCTGTTGTCGCTGACTCCTTGGTTTCTTGAACCCTAATTAGGGTTTGGTGATATCTCTGGGAGAATTTGAAGGCGATGTGCTAGGGGTCGTAAAAACCCTAGCCTGCTGTCTGTTGTTCCCAATCAAAGAACACAGACTTGGAGAAACCCTAACTTGGTGTTAATCTGGTTTGATCGTTCCTCACTTTTGTTTTCTTGTCTTGTTTGTGTCTAGTTGCCACTGACCAGGTTAGGTGGACCGGTATTGGGCATTGTATCATCTATTGTGATTATCTGGTTGTTGTCTGGTCTTGTGTGTTTTATTATTTGTGTTATTGATTGTGTGTTTAGATATAGGATTGAAGCTCCTGTGTAAGGACTTGTCCTGGCACCCTTTGAGTGACGAACCAGGAATCTGGACACCTACAAAGCTTCGCTTCTTGTTTGCTTGAATTGTGTTTGTTTGGATTGTCTGTTATTTCTGTGAGTAGTTATGGCTGATGATCAAGGGCCGATGTTTGGACCTGATCAGGAGAATCCTCTTCAAGGTCTAAATGGCGGGCCTTTGGTTCCAAATGTGACACTTATTAGCAATGTTTTCAGAACCGGACCGGACGTCGAACCGTTCTCCTTACCGGTCCACTGGTCGGATCGGTTGAACCGGTCGGGCCAGATTTAAAAACCGGCTATTGTACATATGTATGTATGTATATGTAATAATATGTATGTAATTAAAAAAACAAAATAAGAATATATGAAGTAATAAACATAACCAAGAAAAGCCTAAACCTAATTCATCTTCTTTTTGACCTTTTCTTTTCCTTCCGTATCATCGTTTCCTTTGCCTGCCCAAAGAAAAAAGTAGAACACTCTTCCCCACCAACACCAACGATTACCAGTTCATCACCGTTTCACATTGCAAGTCTATAAAGCATTCGATTGAGGAAGAGAAAGATAAAGGGTAGAGATGGTAAACCTGCGAGGAAGAAGACCTGCAAATCCTTCGATTGAGGAAGACGACCTTCGATTGAGGCTGTAAAGTAGGATTGTTGGAGGTTTTGAAGCACTGACAGTAAGTTGGAGGGTTATTCAGGGCTTATGAGTTATGATATTTACAGCCGGTCCGACCTTGTTTTCACCGGTTTTCCGGTCCGATCGGCGGTCCGTCGGCCTAACCAACGACTCGCTGCATAAACGGTCCGATACTATGACCTGGACCGGCCCAGATCCCGGAAACCGGTCTGACCGGCCGATCCGGTCCGGGTTTGAAAACACTGCTTATTAGTAAACTTGATGCTAGTGATCCTTTGTATCTACACATAAGTGATTCTGCAAATCCGAGTATTATTACTGTTAAACTAAAAGTAACTGATAACTATAATGTATGGGCTCTCACTTCAATTGGCTTTACAAGTTAAAAATAAGTGGGGGTCATAGACAATTCATGTGTTAGGTCTGTAGATGATGAGGTTTTGGCTAGACAATGGGACAGGTGCAACTCTATAGTTTTAACTTGGATTTTAAATTCTATAAGTGAGGAATTATACATGGGTCATGTTTTTTCAAAGCTTGCTAGTGATGTTTGATTTGTATCAAAAAATTAATTCCTTTAGTCAAAATGGATTAACTGTTTCAGAATATTATCATAAGTTGAATATAATGTGGAGACAACATGATCAGATTTTGCAACTACCTTCGTGTACCTGTAATGCTGCTAGAGAATTCAATAACTTTAGCAATATGATAAAGTTAATGCAATTTTTGATGGGGTTAGATAATATCTATCAGAATGTTAGAACTAGTCTACTAATCAAAGAGGTTTTGCCCACGATTAAAGAAGCATTTGCTATAGTTTCTAGAGAGGAATCTCATAGAAACTCTAGCAACCCTTCTAAGAAGGGGCAAGCATTAGCCTTGTTTTCTAAAACAGATCAACTTCCTGATTTTAAAACAAACAACAAAGTTTCTAAACAGAATCTAAAGTGTTCTAAATGTAACAAGATAGGGCATACAGTTGATAAGTGTTTTGAAATCATAGGGTATCCTCCCTGGATGAGACAAAAGGGAGGACAGGGAAAGAAGGTTGTTGAAAATCAAAGTTTAACTGATAGTACTGATGTATCTGTTAATTCATTGACTAGTGATCAAATAAACAGGTTGTTGAGTCTGCTTAGTGATAAATCATCTGAAAATGTGCAAAGCTGCAATGTTTCAGGTAGTGGTTTTAGGTCATTATGTGCTAATTCGTTTTATAAACCTGTTTTTTGTTTTTGGGAAAAGAAGTATGGGTTGGATAACTGACTCTGGGGCAAGTCAACACATGGTAAACAATGAGAGTAGCTTAACTGCTTGTATAGATGTAACTAGTCTAAATATCATAGTGAAGCATCCTGATGGGACTGATGCTTTGGTCATAAAAATAGGAAACTTAAAACTTGCTGATAGGGTCATTCTTAAATATGTGTTTGTTGTCCCTGATTACTGTGTTAACTTGATATCTGTTCATAAGTTAGCAAAAGATAATAAACTTTTTATTGGTTTTGATGAATATAAATGTTATATTCGGGACTTAATCACAAGGAAAGTCCTAATGACTGGTAACTAAGTTGATGGTTTGTACTATTGTGGGAACTCTTTTGTTGTTAATCAGGTGTGTTTTAATAGTTTTGTGCAAGCTAGTCTTTGGCATGCTAGGTTAGGACATCCATCTAGTCAAGCTATAAAGATGTTTAAAACCAAGCTTAGCCTAGATGATGTAGATGATGAGGGTCCATGTGAGGTTTGCTATAAGGCAAAACAGCACAGGGAACCATTCCCTTTAAATGAACATAAATCTAGTCCCATAGGAGAACTGGTTCATCTTGATGTATGGGGTCTATACGTAAAGAAGGATATAGATATTTTTTAACTATAGCTGATGATTATTCCAGGGCTGTTTCGATTTGTTTAATGAAATCTAAAACATAAGTGTTTGAAAATATACAAGATTTTTTAAACATAATTGAGACTCAGTTTGAAAGAAAAGTCAAAATATTAAGAAGTGACAATGGGTCTGAATTTATTAATAATCAGATGAGTAACTTGTGTAGAACAAAGGGAATAATTCATCAAACTACATGCACCTATACTCCACAACAAAATGGCATTGTGGAAAGAAAACATAGGCACTTACTAAATGTTGCTAGGGCTTTAATGTTTCAGAGTGGTGTTCCTGTTAAATATTGGTCTGATTGTATCTTAACTGCATCTTATTTGATAAATAGGACTCCTACATCAGTTCTAGGTGGAAAGACTCCATATGAGGTAGTACATGGGTTTGAACCTTTTCTTGACCACTTAAGATTGTTTGGTTGTCTTTGCTTTTGTACCATTTTGAATCAATCTGATAAACTTAATAGTAGGTCTGAAAAATGTGTTTTCCTTGGGTATTCAACAAAAAAAAGGGATATAAGGTGTTCAGTTTAGATAGTAAAAATGAATTTTTTTTCTAGGGATGTAAAATTTTATGAACAAATATTCCCTTTCAAAGAAAACAACATTTTTAAACTATTTGATGATAATCAGTTTTCAGAAATTAATAACTTGATTTTTTAATGGTATGAAAGTAATGACATAGGGCAATCTCAAGGTCTCAATGATGAGACAAAGAGTCAAGAACAACATGATTCAGTGACACATGGGTCTCTGCAATCAGAGACTAGTCCTAGTGGATATGAAGGCTTGGCTGTCTCTCAGCAACCCAGTTCTTTTAGAAACAGCTCTGATAGGGTAGAGGATGTGATACCTGGAGTTGATAAATCTTTAAGATCTGAGGGACCTAGTAGTGTTCAAACAGAAGGTCAGGTCAGTACTAGAAGGTCATCTAGGAGTTCAATTCTACTTAGTAACTTAAAAGACTATGTTTTAGATGGAAAGATTAAGTATGGTATGGATAGGGTAGTAAACTACTCTAATCTTAGTATAGACTGTAGATGTTTTGCCACCAGTCTTAATAAAGTTCAGGAACCCAAATCATTTAATGAAGCAGCCATGGACCCAAATTGGGTTGCTGCTATGAATGCTGAGATTGAAGCATTACATGGAAATGATACTTGGGAACTTGTTGATTTACCAAGTGGTAGAAATCTAGTTGGATGTAAGTGGATCTTCAAAATCAAATATAAGTCTAATGGTGAGGTTGAGAGATTCAAAGCTAGGTTAGTTGCAAAAGGGTACAGTAAAAAAACAAGGTGTTGACTTTGAGGAGACTTTCTCTCATGTAGTCAAACTTGTGACTGTCAGATGCATTCTAACCTTAGCTGTCCAAAATAACTGGAATCTCTATCAATTAGATGTTAATAATGCGTTTCTTTATGGAGATTTGAATGAGCAAGTATACATGAGTCTTCCAGATGGGTATTTTTCAAAGAATGAAACTAAAGTTTGTAAATTAAAAAAGTCATTATATGGGTTAAAACAAGCACCTAGAATGTGGAATTCTAAGTTGGTTCAAGTTCTACTTGAATTAGGTTTTAATCAAAGTAAGTGTGATTATTCTTTATTTTACAAAGTTTCTAATTCTGTGATTGTTTATCTACTTGTATATGTAGATGATATTGTTATTACTGGAAATAATATTCCAGAGATTAATAAAGTTAAAGAAAGTCTTCGATCTAAATTCATGATTAAAGATCTAGGTGAGTTAAAATATTTTTTAGGCATTGAGGTTATTAAAGGAGATAATGGTATTTGTCTGTCCCAAAGAAAATACTGTATTGAGTTATTATCTGAATATGGTTTAACTGGTAGTAAACCTGTTAACAATCCCATAGAACAAAACCATGTTTTGTCAAATCTATGTAAGGATAATAATGTAACTTTGGACAACATAACTGGGTATCAAAAATTGATAGGCATAATGATATATCTAGCTCATACTAGACCTGATATATCATATGCTGTTCATTTTTTAAGCCAGTATATGCATAAGCCTACAAAGGCTTATACGAGAATAGCTTTAAGGCTCTTAAGGTATTTAAAAAGGTGCTCCTGGATAAGGAGTACTAATAAAAAGAAGTCCAGACTTGAATCTAAGAGTATACTCAGACTAGGCTTAATGCCTTGAAACTAGAAAGTCAATTACAAGATATAGTGTGTTCTTAGAAAACACATTAATATCATGGAAAAGCAAAAAACAATTGACTGTTTCTAGATCCTCAGATGAAGCTAAGTTTAGAGCCTTATGTGCTACTACATGTGAAGTCATGTGGCTAGTAAATTTGTTGTCTGAGTTAGGGGTTAAGGTTAGTGTCCCAGATGACTTATTTTGTGATAACAATGTTGCTGTATCAATTGCTGAAAACCCTGTCTTTCATGAGGGGACTAAGCACTTTGAGTTGGACTTGTTTTTTCTTCGAAAACAAATCTCTAAAGATGTAATAAAACCTGTAAAGATTGACTCGAATAAACAAGTTGTTGATGTATTTACAAAAGGATTACATCCTAATCTTCATAATGAGATGTGTTCTTCTCTTGGGTTATTTGACCCATTTGCAGTATTAAATTGAGCGGGGGTGTTAAAAGATCACCAGGTATATCTTTCCAATTAAATACTTATATGTGTTGATTAATATTCTCATACTTGGTTTCTATTTTTGTTTTGCATATTAATGTGTTGATATGATGCTGGAAGAATAATAGAGTGTTGAGAGCCCAGTTGCAGTATGCTGATCCAGTAGAATAATGGCCCAAGTGTGCTAATAATAAGAGTCCGAGGATAGAAGAGTTTGGCCCATCAATATGGCCCATTAAGTTTAGCCCAGCCAAGTGGGGTTTGTCCACGTTGGCAATCCACGGATCTATTTACGAAGCTAGAATGAGTGGACAAGATCATTCATCCGTGTGTTTCTTTGCTTTGATCTAACGGCTCTCATTGGCTCGGTTGTGTTTTCTACCAAGCCTATATCTACCCTATAAAAAGCCTCGTCTTCATCAGTTTACAAGTTTAACACTCTCAATCTTTTTGTATAATCTTTCAGTGTCTTCTGGTATTTTTCTCTCTACTCAGATTAGGGTTTGGAGTTTAGATTCACCTTGAATCTATTCTTGAGAGTTAGGTCATAGAAGTTTTGTAGAGATTATCATACAGATAATCTCTAAGTGTCTGTAAAGATTAAATATAGGTTTCTTGTTTGTCAGACTGGTTAGATCAGTTCTTGAGTTTGTATTCAGGGGATAAACAGTTTTGGGTTGGGTTTGTTCAATAAATTTGTTTGTTATTGTGATTCCATGTTTTGTAACATAAACCTTTCATACTTTGGTTTTAAGTTTTAACTCTTTAAAACAAAGTTTTATGATTTTAATGTGGTGAGGGTGCTTAAATTCGTCGTGTGGTGAGAAGTGAAATTCAGCATGATAAAGATTTTTTCACATACGATATGTTGATTTGTTCATGTTAATCAACAACTGATATGTTGATGCTGCTTTTCTACTCAATGTCACTAAATCTTCCACAAATTTGTAAGTTTTCCCTCTTTTATATAAAATAATCTTGTTTAAATTTCTTTCTTATTTGATTTTCTGAATTCTTAATCCTAGTTCTTAAATTGTAAACCTTGATCGTAACTTGTAAGTTACTTATTTAGTTTATAAGAAGAGATTTATTCGATAAAAGATAAGGAGAATGCAAACAAAAATTTATTGGTACATCAATTATCCTATATGTTAGTTTTTCTAACTTTTATGAATACTGTTGTAACGTCATCAGGATTGGGTTTTTTTTTATATCATTTGATCGATGACTAAACTTGTGTGTGTTGTGTGTGTAGGGAGGGGGTTGGGGTTGGTTGTCTTTTCACACTTTAAACTTTGAAGTAAAGTAAACACATTATACAGTCATTTTCATATACCTAAAAAAAGTGATCCGCCACTGTGTTTAGCACGTTTGTGCAAGCTGACTATTAATTAAAAAACAAACAGAAAAAAAGTAACACACGCACACAACGATTAACAATTCAATCGTTTGATCACTAAGGTGCTTTTTAACCCACTGCGATCCATTCCGTTTAAGCCCCTTGTGTCTAATATTCTTGGATCCACCAACCTCGAGTGGTCCATTCATAATTCGACTTGAATAGCTCAAGGAAAAATATATAAAATACTACCCGACTAACAAGAAACTAGCCAGAGCATTAAAGGCTAAAACTAGATTTTGCAAGCACACTATAATGTTCACCTTACTATTTCTATCAAGATACCACAAATACGAGTAATTGACTATGGAATCAAAAATAATTTTGATTTTTTTGTTCAATGTGGCGTGTGCACGTACGGTATTTTGTTGCGTATATTATCATAAAAAAAATCATAACATGCGAATAGTCTGGTAAAAAGATTTCAATGGTTCTCCACTACGCTTACTTGTTTTTATTGGACTTTAATAACCTAAACTATTCGAAATTGGTCATTGGCACACCAAACTAAAAAATGGCCATATATAACATATAACATGTACTATTAACCTATTTGATTCCGACACCCAATTTGGGTTAAGTCACTAACCCAGTAGTTTAGGTTATTAAAACCCTTTTTTTTTTTTTAAATTCTAGCATTTTCTTAATGAAAGAAAATAAAGATTTTAACGAATTAGTTACTCAATTGATGGAATTATAGGCTCAAGATCAGAGACACTTAAGAAATGCTAGGAACAATCTTCAAATGTATGCTTAAGTTAAAACTATTTTCTTAATAAATGCTAGGAACAAAATCATATCTTTCAGTATTTCAAAAGGGACTTATCAAACAGATAGTAATCTAACCTTCACAATATTGGAATAACCATCGCCACATCGGATCGCTATTCACCAAACAACCTATAAAGAAACAAAAATTGGTGCGCGACTTGATCGGGTGTTCTCAATCTATGGGTTGTTGGATTGTATTCAAGTAGTGCCTGTACACTAATCTTCAATTTAGTATTTCCTGAGAACTACGTATACGAAGCACAAACTTGTACAAATCAACCAAATACACAAAATCTATTGAAAATAGATTTAAAATGAAGAAAAAATGCACATAATCAGTAAGATACACCACCTATTTACCCTGTATTAAAAATTTCTTCAACTCCGCCTTCCTAGTTATTGATTCTCTCTCCAGAATTCCTAGCTGCGGCATGCGCATCTGCATTCTTTGATTCACGTTTTCTTTTGCCACGTGAACTGCGTTTTGACTTAGGGGTCCGAGTTTTTGTTGCACGTTTCTCGGTGTTCTCTCGGGGGGTGGTGGTGGTGATTACTTTTGGGGTGTTAGATGGGAGTTCATCAGGCCATGGTGTTCGCTTAGCTGCCACTGTCATTTCTAATGGAGGGTCGATTATCCACCTGGCATCAGAAATCAGAAAATACGCCGACTTTTACTTTGAGTTTTAAGATACTTATGAATCATGATAGTAATTATAAAAAATTCGAACATAAAGATTTTAATGAATTAGTAATCCGATTGCAGGATTGCTATTTAGCCTCAAGCTGCTTATAGGTATGATGTTCTGAATTTACAGGTCAAAATAATCAAATTTGGAGTGCCAAATAAGAAGTTGAAGCAAGGAAATTAATGGTGGACACTTGAGAAGAAATGCAAAATTACCAAGCTATCCTTAACTTGAGTAGAATTGGCTATACGATTCGGAAGCTGAGTATCCACATCACACTAATCATTTTGGAAATGAACACTCAAACAACGCCTTAATGTGTAACTTTAATGCATACAAGTATACAAGCAACAAAATGACAAATATCGTTTTGTTTAAAGATTTAGATTACTATAGTAGTCATATTATATTTGTAAAACCATATTTAATGTATTAACTATTTATCAAAAATATTAGAACTGGACAAAAAGGTGTCTTTGGGTGAAAGCCGTCAAAACCCATACTAAAACAAGGCCCGTTTCAACGAAAAACCAGTTCCGTTTTAACCAGTATCCAACCACTCGACCCACCCATCTTACCACTTCCGCCAAAGACTAATGTTTAGTTGCAATCCCCATATGGACATATGGTGCCTATTTACATCACGATTGATAAAATAAAAAATTAAATTAAAATTAAAACCCAAGCAAACAAACCTAGACTTTTGTGAGATTTGGAAAGCTAAAGAAATAACTTACTATGGATTATATTGGCTTGGACAAGGTTAGATTCACCCGACAAACATTCCTCCTATAAAGGCTCCTTAATTTGCATATTTTGTAATATATTCTAGGTCATAGTGACATCATATGGTATCTCATAGAGAATTCTAAGGGCAAACCAATTGCCTTAGATACATATCAAATCATCATTGTGGCAATTAGATCATTAAAATCAGTTCTTGAGAATGGGCACACACGTGTACTTGTATGTGTAATCGTGTATACCTATAAACATGCATGCATATATGTTGTAGATCCCTTGGCATGACTCAGATCACATACGTTGTAAATTCTACAGTCAACACTCATCAATTGGGGACAAGCAAATTGAACCAAGCCGTTATATGTCCCCAAGTTTAAAAACATTGATGTCGCTAAGACTTTACTAACCAAACTTCACCAAATACGTATAACGGATACAAGTATTATCATATTAGGGAGTGATAGAATGTGCATTGTCCAAAAATCAAAACTGATCACATTATTTTTGCGACTTATAGACGTCATGAGCAGTTTTGATCATGATCGCCCTAAAAAGGTTACCCATTCATCCCTCCTTTTAACACTTGTTTTCATTGAAAATATTATTACTAAACAATGCAACTATTGACATTATACATGTTTTTTGCTCCTCCAAAAAAACAACTGATACTCCCTCCGCCCCGAAATAAATGTCAATGTTACTGTTAGCTTGTCCCAGAACAGTTGTCCATTTTTAAAGAAAAAAAGATAGTTATAACTTAGCAGCTTTCCCATTTTACCCTTAACAAATTAATTATTGCAATTTGCAATGTTTGCAAGTCAAAGTGTTAAATGCAAGGTTACAACGAAATTTTAGTATTTAATAATTAGACATTGCATTACTTGACCGTATTTTCAAATGTAGGATTTTTTATTTTGTGAATAATAATAATAATATAAGATGGGAGGAATTATGTAAGAGTATTCAACTTGGTCATTTTGTCTAAAAGTTCTTTAAGTATTCCAATTTTCCAAACACTCAAAAATATTGATTATCTGATTGTCACAGCTTCTGACAATTGAAGCAAGTCCGAAAACTATCTAAAGCAACGCTTTCTAATTTCTAATATGGGGTTGACCACCTTATGTGGACCTTGTGGTTATCTTAATCTCGCATACACCTTTCAAAGACACACATCCAAACACGATGTTAGAAATATTGACCATTGCCATGCCTGCTCAAACCTACAGCACTATGAAATTGATCTATGCAGGTGTACACTAAAGGATTCTTATTTCTAGGACAAGAATATTCACCTATCAACACTAATTTAGCCCTTGTAACATTTTGCATATGTATGTAGTGATAAAGATCTAATGCCAATGCACGAAATTAGGCGAAAAAAGAACTCAAAAGATGCACAAGCGTAATACAGAAGTTAAAAATTCCAAATTCAAGAAAGATGACTAACCCGGAAGGGAACTTGCTATCGGCACGCGCCTCAGCACGAAGCCACCAAAGCATCACTTTCTTCCCGCAACTACCTAGCGGTTCCACCATAGAAGAGTCTTTAAGCAAAGAAAGAGGATTCTCAATAGCACCACTTCCATCCTCTGCCAACACGACGTCCAAATCTTTAATCCAATCCGGCCTAAATTCCGCTTCCTTCCATACCAACCTTGAGTTCATCACAAACCCTGACCACTCCAACTTCCTCGGCAACACAATCGCCATATCCCCGATATAATTCGCATTCTTGCCCTTGTATGCAACAGTATTAAACGTGTGCCACCCTATTAACCGATCGGATGAATTACAAGCCGGACCTTGAACCGGCAATGATAATTTCTTCTCATCTTCTTCATCCATAGCGCTCTGAACCTCAAAGGGATCCTTATCCGGACGACTCGAATAAGCAAGAATCCCAACCGAAACAGCACCGATCCATTCAACCTTTTGAATCTCATCAAAGAGTTCCAAACTATGCATATTACTATCATCAGCAAACATTACAATCCCATCCAACTTCTCCTCTCTCACAACCCTAAATCACCGAAAATTAAGTCAACTTCATCATAAAACCAACATATAACTTCAAACATTAACGGAATTCGTAAATTTACCTCAAAGCGCGCAATCGCATCTCGGATTCCATCTTATGCCTCCCCTCCCAAAAAACCGGCATCTTCTTCTCAAACCCGACATGCATAACTCTAATCTTCGATCTCTCCAACAACGCAGCCGTCTCATTCGTGACACCACCAGCCTCCACAACAATCCACACCACATCATACTTCAAATTCATCAACGTATGCATCAAACCAGTCATATACAAAGCTTGAAACGTCCGAACATACGTCGGAGTCACAACTATAAGCCTTCTAGGGTTTCTAATCCCATACTGAAGCTTCTGTTCCCTTTGAACAGCTTCAATTATCCTATGAGCTTTCATAAGCTCTACAGGATCCGGATGCGGCCACGGCCGGATCCGGATCCCATGCCGCCCCACCACCACTCTGCTAGTAATATTAATATTAACAACAGGTGGTGGTGGTGGTAACAGGCGAGAGGTAGTAAACGACAGCGTTTCAGCGATATCAGTTGCGCCTCCAAACGACGTCGTTGTGGAGGTGTACAGATTATTAATTGATGAAGTGGTGAACAGTAAATAAAATATTAACCGAGAGAATCTAAATCCAAGGACTAGACTAATAACACAGCATAAACAATGAAGGAGTAACCAGATAATACTTAACGGAGATTTAACGGCGTTACCTCCATCTGTAACTGAATCTAACGGCGATTGGTTTCGGAAACTGTTGCTGCGTCTATTGGCGTAGCTCTGCTGTAACGCCAGCAGTTTCATAGTTTTATTATTATTATTTTAAAAAAAAAATGAAGTTATGGTTTATTAAAGTGTGATGGATTTGAAGGGTTGGAGTGTATGTATAGGTGAATTTGGTGAGGTGATGGTTAGGTTGAACGAACTTGAAAGTGAAGTGAAGATTGTAAAATAATGCTTTGAGTTTACGGATTATTTTGAATTTTGTGAGTTTAATGAAAGGAATTGGAGGGAAGAGAGAGAGAATAATATTATTATTAATAAGAAGAAGAAGAAGAAAGTGTGGTTGGGGTCGTTATCTGTGTAGATGAAATGAGATTCTTATTTTGCATCTTTTGGGCGTGGTGATGGTGGTGGTGAGGATGATGATATTGTGGAGTAAATCTCGGTGTCTAATTTTTTGTGAATTTACACTTTACCTACTTTAAGTTGTTTCTTTTGTCTTTTTGATTATTAACTAAGGTGTTGGTTACCCCGCCGCTTTGCGGCGGGGCGTGTTTGTTGCGCAGAAGTATTTAGTAGTACTATGGGCAAACATTTTTTCGCATTCCTTTGGGCGATTCGACGGTAATTTTGTTGGTATTAGTTCATTACAGTGCCGATACATAGTATAGCAAACGTCCCGCGCGTTTCTGCAGGAAATAGAAACGAATACGGTATCAGTACCGATATTAAGAAAATACTTGTCATTTCTTCACAATAAAGAAAAAGGTTACTAGTCCTTCACGGGTAGCTCAGTTGGTGAATGGACCAGGGATCTCTCTTGGAGGTCTCAGGTTCGATTCCCACGAAGGACATAATGAGAAATGATGGATGACTCATGGCCTATGGTCATGAGTTCGAGTCCTGATCTCGCCAGGTTTTACCGGTTCACTACTGTCGTGCCTTCGGGCGGGTATGTGGGTCGGGTTTTCCCTGGAAGCGGGCTGTCGGGCGGGCTAGGGGCTTCGTGCGTCCGGGGTGGACCGGGTTGTGCCCCTGTCTTTGCCACTAGGGGGCCGCGTACGAAGTACCCGGCGTTTTTAGTTGGCCGTTCAAAAAATAAATAAATAAAAGAAAAAGGTTACTATACTGGTATTAAACCGGTACTTGCTAATATAATTCAATTTCCATTAACTCGATTCTCCACGATAAAGAAAAATATAACTATAATATTAGTAAGGGGTCCCTATTTTTATATAGGGAAAATGACCAAAATGGCCCGTTGACCGGGCGTTTTGCACAAATAGCCCTCTCCACCCTCTTTGGAGAGAGGGGTCACGGTTCCCAAAGAGCCTGAACCGTCTCCCGAGAGGTCTCCCGTATGGACCAATAAAAAACCAACACCTCATCACTCTCTTTCTCTTTCCTCTCTCCTCACTCTCTCTCTCTCCATTTCTCTTTCCTCTCTCTCTTTGAACCGTCTCCTCACTCTCTCTCTCTCCATTCCAACGTCTCTCTCTCTCCTTTCTAAAAAACCAAAAAGAAAAAAAATGGAAGTACCAAATATAAGATCTAGAGTTTATAAACTTGTAGGCACAAAAGAAGCCGATGTGTGAGGCGAAGGTATAGATGGCGTCACAACTGAAATTAATTATAAATGAAATTGGATCCCTACAGTGCATTGAAAATCAAATTACCATTGTGATTTGATTGTATCATAAGAAGTAGCTTTAACAAATGTAGAATATGTCCCTTCTACAGCTAAGTCACTGGTGATTATGCAACCTTTGACTTAAAAGTTTTCCGGTCGGTAGCGCCGTTGTTGATCCCAACAGAGGACCGCCACTGCCACCCACAAGCACCGGTGAGTTCTTCGTCTTCTCCGGTCGTCTTCTCCGGTCGTCTTCTCCGGTGAGTTCTTTGTCTTCTCCATTATCCTCTGTGTTTTTTTCTCGTCGTTGTCGTGCTGCAACAGTCTCGTTCGTTTTACGTTTTGAATGGATGATGGAAAGCACCGGTGAGTTCTTCGTCTTCTCCGGTCGTCTTCTCCAGTGAGTTCTTGTTCTTTGTCTTCACCGGAGACGTCTTCGGAGACGTCACCGGAGGCGTCTCTAAGACGTCACCGGAGGCGTCTCTGACGTCACCAGAGACGTCTCAGTCTGTCTCGGGATCAACAACGACACGTGGCGGTCCTCTGTTGGCTGAAATGGGAAGCCTCTCGGGAGACGGTTCAGGCTCTTTGGGAACCGTGACCCCTCTCTCCAAAGAGGGTGGAGAGGGCTATTTGTGCAAAACGCCCGGTCAACGGGCTATTTTGGCCATTTTCCCTTTTATATATAGCTTTGTAAAGGAAATTTTGTTGTCACTTGAACAATATCTTATGTACCAATTATCAGCAAATATGGTTAAACTCACAAAATTTCTACACACTACGTGGGCCAATAAAAGAGAGTTATTGTTCAACCGTCTTTACTTTAATATACAGAAGAATTGTTATATTTGTAAGGCAAATTTAATTGACACGGGCACCTCACAAAAACATAGGGATTAAAATAGGGATGGCAATCGGTCGGGTTTGGGACGTTTTTAGGTAATCCCATCCCCATACCTGATTCGGTATGCTTGTTCCAAACCCGTCTCAAAACCCGTCGGGTTTGTATCGAGTAATTACCCATCGGGTATCGGGTATACTCGCGGGTTTCGGGTAAACCGTTTAATTTTAAAAAATTATCCATTGGGTATATCTGACTAAAAGTTTGGGTATCTATTGCGTGACTACTAACTAATACATTTAGCATTATCAAATATGTATGTAAATGATTACAATGTTTAAATATAAAATAGTTAAATCATATAAAAACACTAAAAATCATAGATAACAGATATTATACACAAATAATTGGTGTTTTTTTTTTTTTTTTTTAAAGATGACAATCTAGATGGACAATTAGATATATTATAAATAAATATTTTAAAAGATATATAGGAAATTACATCGGGTATCTAATCGGGTAAACGAGTATACTTTATCGGGTAATCGGGTCGGGTAAATGGGTATATCATCAAATCCCAAACCCGCGAAAAAAACAAAAACTAATCCCATACCGGACCCATACCCGATTACCCGACCCCAAACCCGTCCCAAATGTATCGGGTTTCAGGTTTACCCATCAAGTTCAGGTTTGATTGTCATCCCTAGATTTAAACAATTCAATACAGAAAGCAACATTATATCACAACAAATGTATACCTACCGTCCCACCTAATAGATCTATGCTTGGATATATATATATATACACACACACACACACATACTAGTTTATACCCCGGAGCGTCCTGGGTTGAGAAATCTAAGTAAAGTGAATAAAATTAGAAGTATCTAAACTATAAAAATGGCATCTGTCAATATATGATTAATGATGATGATGATGATGATGATGATTATTATTATTATTATTATTATTATTATTATTATTATTATTATTTTAAACAAATCTCTGCCATAAGTTATCATATTCTAATATAAAAAAAGGTAATTGGGTCGGGTATCACCTAATCCCAGGCCCGACCCAAAACCACAAAATTTTTTTAAACTAATTCCAAATCTGACACAATACCTGTCGGGTTATAAAAATAGTCGTTTTTTTCTCCGTTTTTTTATATAGCACTATAGTACTCGTTGGAAAGATAATAAAACACTCGTTAATTTGGTGTAATTTTTTTTCTTTAAAAAATCCCGTATATAAAATATATTAACATTTAAAAGTTATGAGAGGAAACATGAGAGAGAAAATAATAAAGTTTTAATATTTACATTTAGTAGATTGGTTATTTAATAGATTATGTTAAATCATATTTAAACCATATTTATTCATTTTTTTAATTGGTCTAGAGTTGCCACATCACATCCCATGTGGCATCTCTCAAAAAAGAGATTGCATAATATTATGACATGTCATTAAAAATGCTTTGGCTTGTTATGTTGGATAAACTCATCAACCTTAGGGGCTGTTTGGTTGATTAAGTGCTGAATCATTAAGATGGTCTGGATGGTTAAGAGGCTCTGAATGGTTAAGAGCTGAATCATTCAGCATCCCTTATTAGCTTAATGGTTCAGCACTTAATCATTCCATTCAGATGCTGAAACAAACAGTCTGAATGCTGAATGATTCAGACCTAAATGGTTAAGAGGCTGATTAAGAGGCTACCAAACAGCCCCTTAATCACTTTGTTTAAAAATCTCTTCTCATTCCTAGAGTTTCACACGCATCAGCAAGCCACCATCACAAAACCTTGAAACGCCTGGCTAGTCGGGCTCGCAAAACCATAATGCAATAAAAGCTCTAACAAATCACAGATGGATAATGCGAAAATTTGAGCCATGATCTAATAATATGATTCGAGATCCTTGTAGCCACTAGACAAGAGGTGAATAGATGCTTGGTAGTCTTTGGCTATGAGTCACACAATTGATCTTCGAAATTGACATTCCGTTTGCTAAGCACAATAAGAGTCGGAAAACGATCCATCTCTACCCTCCAAACAATTTCAGCACCCGTTTACATCATCTATCTCATAACATATTTGTGACTATAATTCATTCCACTTTGAGGCCAGCAAAGTCTTTATCAGGCCCACCGACAAAGCCCCCGGACTGTCACCTAATCACCGGCCCAGACCTAGCTAGGTTTTCTCCTCCAAAACCACTGTCATCAACCTTTAACCTTGCATTTCTTCTCCCTTAATTTCCAGCCAAAAAATATTTGAATATATAGTCTCATTTAAAGGCTCGTTACAAAGCCTGCCATGGGTCTAACCATTCCACACAACCCCTTTAAGAAACTGATGCATGTAGTCATCTAGATGTAAACCCGAAATGATCTTTTTTTAATCAGATTTCACAATGTTATTTCAAGCACCTGGGAGGTAGCTAGGTTTCACTGTAACACCAACTAACACCTATCGCTATAATATTTTGTAACTAATATATTATATGTTTTTAATAGCATATCAACTATCAAGGGTCTAAAACCCTAACTACTTTTTTTTCAGATAGTTACAATATATTACAAAATGTATGTCATCATAAGTGATAACAAAATATTGCCAATGTTAGATTGATTGATGTGGATGATTTACTATGTAATGTAGATAAATTTCAAACATAAGTATGTCACGATTAGTGATAAGATCGAAAATATTGCTAATGATCGATTGATTGGATAATTTACTATGTAATGTAAACAAATTTCAAACATGGATATCTAACTTGTTTTCTTATTTCTAATTAATTTAAAAAAATCTATAATAATAATAATAACTTATAATAAAAGAATTAAAGATTGATGAGTTGTCATTCAATAAGGTTTAAAAAAGCCATTTTAATGACATGACATTCAAAGAGACATTCTTCTCCTTGAGTGTGCGATGTGTCATGTCATGTGGCAAATAAAAAAATAATAATATAAAACCTAATCTACTAAATTTAAATTGAGTTATTTTAGGAAAAAAGAATTTAAAAACAAATTAAAATTTTTCTCTCTTATGTTTCCTCCCATAATTTTTAAACGTTAATATCTTTTATATACGAGATTTTTTAAAGAAAAAAATTACACCAAATTAACGAGTGTTTTATTATCTTTCCAACGAATACCATAGTGTTATATAAAAAACGAAGAAAAAACGACTATTTTTTGTGGGGTTTCGTTCATATAGGAAAAAAACACAAAGTGTTCAGGTTATTCATTAATAATGTTTTTTCTTTTAAACCAGGTTCTTATCTACGATGTTGAAATTCAGCCCAATCGCCATGTTTTCATTGAAATTTGACTCTTTTAAAGATGCATAGGTATACTTCATCAAGAGAAACTAGGAGAAAGAATCGCGCAACACTGCAACACATGATGTCACCTTATAGCAAGGTTATTTTTTTATTTATTTAATTACAAGAGTAATAATTATTACTATTAGTATTAGTATTATTAGAATTGTTATATTTTTCAACCCCGGGACGCTCCCGAGATAAAAGCTAGTATAATATAATTACAAACGAAGCAAAACAACTCCTCATTTGAAATGTTTATGATCGGGGTGGTTATAAAAGTAGGGAGATATGACACCTAAAAGACTAAACAACAAATATGAGGTGCCAATAAAATTTTAGAAGCTACATTTCTAACAGGCTTAAAGCTTTTGAGCCCAATGGGCTAATGGAAATGGCCCGTCTGAAACTCAAAACAGGAACGAAACTTGGTTCGCCAATCGGCGGGGGCCGAACTCGATTTTTTTCGATCGGTAGTGGTAAATCGGCGGGGGCCGGACTCAACCCGGACTAAATTTACCTACGAAAATCGCAAATTTCCACTAATGCGCCAAAAAACAGGGGGGCCAGGGCCACCCCTGGCCCTCACAATTCTTCGTCCTTGACTCAAAATATAACAATAAATAATTTTGAAGCGCTAGTCGGTCATCTCAAGATCTTTTATAGACAACTAGAAATCTTGTCAGCTGCATGTTGTGGTGGTGTCGAAACGTAATATAACACAAATTCTTATCGTCTAGTGAAAGTGTATTGTATTTGACCTGACTTATTTCTGAACAAACTTTACGACAAAACATATATCAATTGAAAATGTATATAAAATCAAGCTTAGAAACGTATTATATGACCAACTTAAGGGATATGGTACTAAAACCGGCAATACCATATCTTAAAATCAATCCATGATGCAGTGCCGGACGAAACCATGACCAAACTTCCCCCCCCCCCCCCCCCCGCCCATTTTACGTCAGCGGGTTAGCTTGCGTCCATCAGATTAGCGGGTTAGCTTGCGTCCATCAGACGATGGGCGCACGGCCTACCGCCCGTTTTACGTCAACACGGGACGAAGCTTCCCCTGCAAGATAAGCAAGCCCACTTGCTAAATGATTCCTTTCAAGGCAGCATCGAGATACACACTCTGGTACAGTGCTGCCCTAGACAACTATTTCTGACGCGACAAGCTGTCCGTCAGAGTTCTCAACCAATTAATGGTTGCGCCCAACCTGACACCCACAAAGGACGATGACGTCGCAGCTCCTCAGCCAAGATATCTTCTCTGACATAAGACTTTCTCAACTTCTACTCGTCTCAGGTATTAGGCAGAGGGATGATTAGCCACCGCCAAGAATAGCCAACAGGCGGACGCCACGTGTCCGCCGACCATCAGCGTCCATTCAACGGACGCCGCGTGTATCTTCCTCCGAACGGTAACATCCCGCCTTTTTCTTCCCTCTTTTTTATCAAACCCACTTGCACCAATGGGCTTGAGGACTTGGACAGGAAATTCAAAGACACCTCTACCTGGGTCAGGCCTCACAAAGGGTAGAGGATGGGCTGAGGAAGTCAAATGTCGAGGTACTATAAAAGGAGAAATCTCTTCTCTTTTTATTGGCATCCGATATTCACTAAGACTTTTGTAACCTCACGAATTTTCCCATTTATTTTGCATTAAAGTATTTTCCGATCCATGATATAAAGTCTAATTTATTTCTAAGTATTCTTATCTTTATCCGTGCACTCTATTTTTCTAAGTTCCTTTTATCATTGTACTTAAAAAAAAATTTTCAATCATGACATATGTCCTATCCTAATTCTATTTATAAAATGACGATTTTATAAGACGGTGTTTTTTTATTTTCTAATTCAAACTAATGATTTTTTTCTTATTTCTTATTTAAAGCTAACCATTTTTTCAATTACATTTATAATCTCAAACAAGGAAGATATAAATTCATTTCAAAATAAAGCCTTGAGTCAAGAGTCAAAGTCTTGACAACATAATTCTTGGAGTCAAAGTCTTAGTCAAACAGTCAAAAGTCTTAGTCAAATAGTCAATTCATCATAAAACCTTACTTTATGGTGTTGACCAATTTTAATGGCTAATTGAATCCAAAACTAGTATAAAAACCCACCTATGACCATTATACTTGGCACCTCTAAAATCGATTGTTTCAATCCGATTAAACTTTCCCTCATACTTTTCTTCTATAGTCTATTACTTCTACAATTGAAGCTTTGATTATAAGCTCTTGTAATTGGCGAATTGGAAGCTTGATATTCTTTCTTTTTCGTTTTTTTATTTCTTTAATTTGGACTAGCTACGTTGTTGAGTCTTTGGGATTCGTCTCGCATACATTCACAACACTTAGAGGATAATTCACCTTAGCCAATGTGAGTTTACGTAACCATGTTTATGCAATTCTTTATACTTGCAACATTATACTTAAGCAATTCTACATACATGTCTAGTTGTAAACTTTAATGCCTCATGATTTAGACAACAACAACAGTTTCAACGAGTTTCAACATTACATAATCATTAGCTATGGCCAAGCCGGCGATACTCAATAATAGATCTATTGGATTGACAATCCCACCCGGATACGTGTACCTCCTACATAGGTAGCGTGGGTGATTGTTATCGTTCCAACATATTATTAAGGAGAACCGTGGATGACGGGATGGACCTAAACTAGTCGGAGGTTTGATTATGTCGATTCAACATTTCATGTTTATTCATGTAGACTTAAACTTACGATAGACATATGAATTGCTAAACTTTTATTCTTAAACTTAATTGCTTGACATGGCTTATGTATTCTCACCAACTTCTAGTTGACCCCCCCCCCCCCCCATTTTCTTACAACTCAACAGGAAATAATGATGCGTGAAGACTAGAGTGTTAGCATGAGAAGGCAAATTGAAGTTTATGCTTATTTGGTTATTTTGATTTATTAGATTTCCATTTAAAACTCATTATGTATTTTCACTTTTGGATATTTGCACTTTAAGTTAATTTCAATTAAAATTTGATTACCATGTGCTACTGTATACTCATTCTTACGTGACACCTTGATGTTTTCGCCATCGGTTGGGGTGTTACAGATTGGTATCAGAGCCATGGTTATAGGGAATTAGGTTATTAGAAAAAAAAAATAATCTAGTCTATAACCATAGGATTTTAATCAGTACTTGCTCCTTTACTTGCAACCTTACTTGTTTATATTCTCTATCCTACTTCTTATCCTTACTTTAGTCCCTACAAGAAGAGTGCTCTCCATCACAAGATATACTCTTAGACTAATAGGACAAATCCTCAGGTTTAGCCTGAACCACCTTGAAGATCTCGTCGAAGTTCTAGATTTTAATAACGAACACGTGCAATCTGGAAGGGTGAACGCCTGTATTCTGAGTTTTCTGTCTAGGACTGGCATTGCGCATAAATCCCAATCAGACGAGGGACCCGGATGCCTACCTGGGAATTCTCGGGATGAGTGTTCACTTATAGGCTAAAACATGTCTTCATTATGTTATTAGAATCTAGAAGTTTTGATAAGTCAACGTTTTCGTTTATTCGTTTTAATTAATGAATAAATGATTACACTCACTTTCCTTAAACTAAGCTCTAAAATCTCAAAATTTTACAGCTTAAATCAATCTCATTTCATAACCATCTATGGATTTCACAATCACACTTCACCTTACCATCTTAGCCACTTTTTAAATATTCAACACCCTACCCAAATCATATTATTTCATTTCTCCACATGTTACTTATTTTTTTTAAAACTATAACCTCATACCTTAGCACAAACTAAAGATTTCTAAATCTTGTTGTATTTTTATTACCTAGTAACTTTACAAAGTACATATTTTTGTCAAAAGATGTCCTCGAACTTAAATTCAATTGTTTATTTATTGACGTAACAAACAATTTTCTATATAATGCTTTAAACTATTAAAAATCACTTAATAGAACCTTGATCTTCAAAACCTAATGTCATGTTTGAAATCTCCAACTAACGGGAATATTTTAATCAAAACCCACTTAGCTTGTACTATTTAACAACTTTTGCTTTATGTATAAAACCAATTTTGAAAATAAGATTTTTTTTCCATAGGAATAATATCTAGTCTCTAAATTCTCCATCGACACTCACTCATTTTCAACTTGTTCAAATTTTTTCAATATTTTGCATATACCACAATCATGTTTTCTTATACACTTGATTATAACCTTTGATCCAAACCCCAAAATTTATACTGCTACATAATCTCCTTACTATAAAATAAACTCTTTATAAACTATCTTCACATTCACTATCTCTCACAACCTTGATTCTGATTCAAGATTTTTCATCATTCTCTCAAGAACTAAATTCATATCCTTCACCTTCTCACACATGAGCTAGTTACCCATGATAACCAAACTATTGAAACTTGATTGTGTGTTGCATCAAACATAATCCTTAGTTATACATAAGGATTTGACTATCTATCATATTTGAACATTTGAAACTAGATGTAACACCCCAACCGATGGCGGAAACATCAGGATGCCACGTATTGATGATTGTTCAGTAGCTCATGGTCAATAATAAATGTCATTAATTGATTTAAATGAATTACATACAATTGTTCTAGAATTTGTACATCAAGTTGAATACAACTATACACATATCTTCAAACATCAATTCAAATCTTCAAGCAAATAGAACCTGAAACATGTTAAGTTGAAAATGTTTTTGGGTCAACAAAAGTTGGTGAGAATTACATAGGTTTTTGATGATTGAATAAAATGTTGTGCAATTCATGTGTCATGTTAATCTAGCCCATATGTGAGAACATATTAGAAATAAATCGAGTGCATAATCAACCCTGTTGACTGTTATAAAATGATACATACCATACACTTATGGTCCCAATGAATATGTTATGCGATAACAAACACCCACATAACCTTTGTAGGAGGCACGTATCCGGGTGGGATTGTCAGTCCAATAGATCTATCAATGTATACCGTCGGCTGATCAATGTTAATGATTATGCTAGAATGGTGCTTACTCTAATCATGCTCAAGACATAATGCAACATAGAAAACACATAGACACATTGATGATTGAATTGCAATGATAATGTTATAACATGTTTCACCCCAAAAATGGTGATAAATAAAAGGGGCTATGTAAAACTCACCTTAGCAAATGTTAACTTGTTGAAAAGATGTAATAATTGTGTTGCCCAAAGTGATTCCAAATATCACCCTATAATAAGGTAATATGTAATAAGTCTAAGTCTAATTAACTAATAAGTGTATCCTAGGGTTTCGATTTGGGGATAATCAATTGTTGAAATTAAATTAAAATGTTAATTAATAAAGGAAAATTTGATAATTAATAAAAGAAGGTCTTTTAATAAAATTTGAATTTTGAATGTACACAATAAAGTGTTTGAAGCATAAAAATAATTTTTATAAAATTATTTAATTTAAAATAGATTTTTAAATCTATTTATTATAAATAGCCAATATTTAACTTTAATATTCAAAAATACTAAAATTAAAGAATTTCTATTTTAAAAATCATATTTCTGTTCTAAATGATTAAAAATAATTTGTATAAAATTTTGGTGCAAAAATGATGAAAATTGGATTTATTATGATTTAATTATGATTAAATCTATCAAAAATTGATTAAAAATATGAAATAAGTGATTTTACTGAATTAAAAATTATTTCAGTAAAGTTTATCTTTATAAAAAGTCAGGATAATTTTTGGAGAATTTAATAAAATTGTTTTGATATATAAATGGATTTTTATAAATATAATAGTATAAAAATGATTTAATTATTATAAATATTAAATAAATGAATTTCTGAAAAATAAAAATTGTAAATACAACTTTTATCTCAGATTAAACAAATATAATTTTTTTGGAATTTATAAAATAGTTTTCATATTTTAAAATGAATTTAAAAGATTAAAAGGTTTAATATATATATATATAAAATAGTTTTGTTTTAAGGAAATAAAAAGAAACAAAAATGGCAGTAGCCGGGACTCGAACCCGGTTCCTTTCTGTTGCAGGCCATGGTCACAACCACTTGGCCTAGGCCGGTGGTTGTGATGTTTTGCGTTTAAAATTAATTAAATACAATTCGAATCAAGTTTATCCCCAAATTTCAAATGACGAACCCTAGATTTTCAATTGGGCAAATCACACATCAATAGCCTGATTAACCATAGGGTTATTGATGTGTGATGGCCGATGAGTATAACCCACACAAAAAAAATCGAACTCACAGTGATGGATTGATGTTAAAAGCCGGGTCAAGGCAAAAGTCAAACAACGAACACAATAACAATAATCAGAGTGATTTAGAGAGAATTGAAGGTTGAGAGAGAGTTGTGAGCGAGTATACAAGGTTCGCCGATCATCTATTTATACAGAGATTCAATGGTTATGGTTAATTGGAAGGTTTGACCTTGATAATTATCATACGCGTATAATTAGTTAATTTAGGTATCAATTGATTGGTAAAATCGTGTTGCTGAGTCAATGTAGGCCGATAATTATGTATCAAGGGTCAAAGATAATTAAGCATGCCTTATATAGCATTTTACGAATTCAAAAAAAAAAAAAAAATATTCAGCTGTCTGTTGCTGCGTCTGTGAAGAAGGAAAGGAAAAGAGAAAGGAGGTTATGAGTCTATTTAATTAAAATAAACTGGGTTTAAAACAAGACACTAGCGTGGCTCGAGTGGTTGTTGCCTGATTCATGTTTGGGGTTGATTCCGGTTCGAACCCCGGGAGGGACATCCTTTTTTTTTTAACCCGTGAAAGAGAAGGAGGGGGGAAGTTGGGCTTGAATGTTTGGGCCTGATGGTTGTACTGGGCCGCAGGTTTCAAAAGAAGGGGAATTGGGCTCAGGTTTATAAAGGTTTGGGCTGGGAGTTTGGGTAAACAATCACCACTCAATTTCTCTAGTATATGTTAAAAATATTATTGTTTATTATTATTATTATTATTATTATAAATCTTTGTTTATATAAAAAAAAAATATATATATATATATATATATAAAATGCTAAAAACTAGTCGTTTAAATCCGTATAATTATTAAATGCGTAATGTTACAGTCTCCCCTACTTTTAGGAACTTCGTCCCGAAGTTAAGAGAAACACTAGATTTACAATTGTTCAACCACCGGGAACCTTGATAAAATTTCACACTACCTTAACGTACCTGTAAATTCATGATTACGTTCCGGACCGTAATAACCAATTTACCTTACATTAGGGTTTTGTGTCCTTTTATGACTTTCCGATTGTTGAGCAGGTCTGATAGTCTCCGCCAGTCGTTGAGCAGGTGGTAGGGCCTCTCCCGACTGTTGGAAAGACATGATGACCTCTACCAATCGTTAAGCTGGTTGTTTGGTAGTTAACTAATTGTTGTATAAGTAAGTATGATTACAGATATAGCAATTAGTTCATATACAAACAAGCATGCACACAGAGGTTATGATAATACTTGAATTTATTATTTGAATCAAAAGTGCAATACATGAAATTAAAGAGAAAATAGATATTATTCGAATGGTAGGGTTTGCTGTTAAGTAGTTGGAGGGTCGCAAGCGGGGTTGTTTGGAGCATCAAGAGCGTTTGTAGCAGGGATTCGACAAGCTTCCGCAAGATGCCCATACCTCTGACAATTGGTGCACTGTCGACAGGGTACTTGAGTTGGGTGGTGATACTGGCAGGTGTCACACTTAGGTAGCATCCCATTGTATTGTTTCTTTGTGGGTGGAGCAGTAGTGTCTATTGCAAAATTCCTGACCTTGTTCTTCCCGTTGGTTGAGGCCTCGGTTTTGATTTCAACGGCAGGTTGGGGAGTATCCTTTTTCTTTTCCCCTTTACGAGTTAGGGTTCCTGCTTTCACATGGTTATCTGTTAGGGTGGCAGCCAAACGCTTTGCTTCTTCCAAAGTAGCAGGGTTCCTTCCCCACACTGTGTCTTGAATTTGCATTGGTAAACCACCAATGTATTTTTCGATTGCAATAGGTAAGGGAGTGACCTTGTGGGGTAGCAGTAAGCTAAGTTCGTGAAAACGAGTGTTGTAAGCAAGGTTTTCCCCACTGTCTTGAGCAAGATCATGAAATTCATCTTCCAGCTTCTTAATTTCATTACGAGGACAGAACTCTGCATTCATAATGTCTTTAGCTTGATCCCAAGTTAGGGCTAGTGCAGCTTCAGCTCCGCGGGTGCGTTTTTCTTCATTCCACCAAGTGAGTGCTCGCTTGTGAAGAACACTCATGGCATAACGGACTTTAAAGTTGTTGGGGCACTCACTATTGATGAAGGTATTCTCAATACCCTCAAACCATTGTAGGAGTCCTGTAGCTCCTTCTTCTCCACTGAACTTTGGGGGATTGCAAGAATTAAAGTGCTTAAAGGTACAGGCTGGAAGTCCATTCTCGTTGTGGTGTCCATTCCCGTTGCCGTTGCCGTTGCCGTTCCCGTTGCCATTCAACTGGATGACTTGAGCTAGTAAGTTGGGAACCAGAGTTGCAATTTGCTGTGCCATTTGTTGAGAAATGATTGCAGCCAGTTGGGCATCAACATCATTATTGTTGTTGTTGTTGTTGTTGTTGTGGTTAGTGTCATGGTTATGGTTGTGATTGCTACTTCCTTCATCATGATTTTCACCACTGTTAAGACGAGCACTGCGACGTGGAGGCATGATCTGTAGGAGACACAGTGAAGTGAATGAGATTATATAAGGAATGTAATCATTTATTCATTAAAACGAATAAACGAAAACGTTGACTTATCAAAGATTCTAAATTCTAATAACATATGAAGACATGCTTTAGCCTATAAGTGAACACTCATCCCGAGAATTCCCAGGTAGGCATCCGGGTCCCTCGTCTGATTGGGATATATGCGCAATGCCAGCCTAGACAGAAGACTCAGAATACAGGCGTTCACCCTTCCAGATTGCACGTGTTCGTTATTAAAATCTAGAACTTCGATGAGATCTCAAGGTGGTTCAGGTTAAACCTGAGGATTTTGCCTTATTAGTCTAAGAGTGGATCCAGTGATGGAGAGCAACCTTCTTGTAGGGATGAGATTAGGGATAGGAAGTAGGAGGGAGATAGAGAATAGCAAACAAAAGAAGCAAGTACTGGTTAAATCCTATGGTTATAGACTAGATTATTTTTCTAATAACCTAATTCCCTATAACCATGGCTCTGATACCAATCTGTAACACCCCAACCGATGGCGGAAACATCAGGATGCCACGTATTGATGATTGTTCAGTAGCTCATGGTCAATAATAAATGTCATTAATTGATTTAAATGAATTACATACAATTGTTCTAGAATTTGTACATCAAGTTGAATACAACTATACACATATCTTCAAACATCAATTCAAATCTTCAAGCAAATAGAACCTGAAACATGTTAAGTTGAAAATGTTTTTGGGTCAACAAAAGTTGGTGAGAATTACATAGGTTTTTGATGATTGAATAAAATGTTGTGCAATTCATGTGTCATGTTAATCTAGCCCATATGTGAGAACATATTAGAAATAAATCGAGTGCATAATCAACCCTGTTGACTGTTATAAAATGATACATACCATACACTTATGGTCCCAATGAATATGTTATGCGATAACAAACACCCACATAACCTTTGTAGGAGGCACGTATCCGGGTGGGATTGTCAGTCCAATAGATCTATCAATGGATACCGTCGGCTGATCAATGTTAATGATTATGCTAGAATGGTGCTTACTCTAATCATGCTCAAGACATAATGCAACATAGAAAACACATAGACACATTGATGATTGAATTGCAATGATAATGTTATAACATGTTTCACCCCAAAAATGGTGATAAATAAAAGGGGCTATGTAAAACTCACCTTAGCAAATGTTAACTTGTTGAAAAGATGTAATAATTGTGTTGCCCAAAGTGATTCCAAATATCACCCTATAATAAGGTAATATGTAATAAGTCTAAGTCTAATTAACTAATAAGTGTATCCTAGGGTTTCGATTTGGGGATAATCAATTGTTGAAATTAAATTAAAATGTTAATTAATAAAGGAAAATTTGATAATTAATAAAAGAAGGTCTTTTAATAAAATTTGAATTTTGAATGTACACAATAAAGTGTTTGAAGCATAAAAATAATTTTTATAAAATTATTTAATTTAAAATAGATTTTTAAATCTATTTATTATAAATAGCCAATATTTAACTTTAATATTCAAAAATACTAAAATTAAAGAATTTCTATTTTAAAAATCATATTTCTGTTCTAAATGATTAAAAATAATTTGTATAAAATTTTGGTGCAAAAATGATGAAAATTGGATTTATTATGATTTAATTATGATTAAATCTATCAAAAATTGATTAAAAATATGAAATAAGTGATTTTACTGAATTAAAAATTATTTCAGTAAAGTTTATCTTTATAAAAAGTCAGGATAATTTTTGGAGAATTTAATAAAATTGTTTTGATATATAAATGGATTTTTATAAATATAATAGTATAAAAATGATTTAATTATTATAAATATTAAATAAATGAATTTCTGAAAAATAAAAATTGTAAATACAACTTTTATCTCAGATTAAACAAATATAATTTTTTTGGAATTTATAAAATAGATTTCATATTTTAAAATGAATTTAAAAGATTAAAAGGTTTAATATATATATATATATAAAATAGTTTTGTTTTAAGGAAATAAAAAGAAACAAAAATGGCAGTAGCCGGGACTCGAACCCGGTTCCTTTCTGTTGCAGGCCATGGTCACAACCACTTGGCCTAGGCCGGTGGTTGTGATGTTTTGCGTTTAAAATTAATTAAATACAATTCGAATCAAGTTTATCCCCAAATTTCAAATGACGAACCCTAGATTTTCAATTGGGCAAATCACACATCAATAGCCTGATTAACCATAGGGCTATTGATGTGTGATGGCCGATGAGTATAACCCACACAAAAAAAATCGAACTCACAGTGATGGATTGATGTTAAAAGCCGGGTCAAGGCAAAAGTCAAACAACGAACACAATAACAATAATCAGAGTGATTTAGAGAGAATTGAAGGTTGAGAGAGAGTTGTGAGCGAGTATACAAGGTTCGCCGATCATCTATTTATACAGAGATTCAATGGTTATGGTTAATTGGAAGGTTTGACCTTGATAATTATCATACGCGTATAATTAGTTAATTTAGGTATCAATTGATTGGTAAAATCGTGTTGCTGAGTCAATGTAGGCCGATAATTATGTATCAAGGGTCAAAGATAATTAAGCATGCCTTATATAGCATTTTACGAATTCAAAAAAAAAAAAAAATATTCAGCTGTCTGTTGCTGCGTCTGTGAAGAAGGAAAGGAAAAGAGAAAGGAGGTTATGAGTCTATTTAATTAAAATAAACTGGGTTTAAAACAAGACACTAGCGTGGCTCGAGTGGTTGTTGCCTGATTCATGTTTGGGGTTGATTCCGGTTCGAACCCCGGGAGGGACATCCTTTTTTTTTTTAACCCGTGAAAGAGAAGGAGGGGGGGGGGGGAAGTTGGGCTTGAATGTTTGGGCCTGATGGTTGTACTGGGCCGCAGGTTTCAAAAGAAGGGGAATTGGGCTCAGGTTTATAAAGGTTTGGGCTGGGAGTTTGGGTAAACAATCACCACTCAATTTCTCTAGTATATGTTAAAAATATTATTGTTTATTATTATTATTATTATTATTATTATTATAAATCTTTGTTTATATAAAATATATATATATATATATATATATATAAAATGCTAAAAACTAGTCGTTTAAATCCGTATAATTATTAAATGCGTAATGTTACACTAGAATTCATGGAATATAAACTATTTGCTATAGACACACCTAGAGTCATTAACCTTGTCTAGGGCAACTCTATTACAACTCGTATGCTATACTTGATACTTGATTGCTTACATGTACATATTATCAATTTGCAATTCATGTGTGTAATAATTGGTACACTTAATCAAACAACTGATAGAGGATGAAGTACTTGCTCAACAGTTAGTAGAGTACCAAATAACCTACTCAACGATTGGTAGAGATCATCATGCCTGCTCAACAGTCGGTAGAGGCCCTACAACCTGCTCAACGACTGGTAGAGGCTATCGCACCTGCTCAACAATCGGTAGAGGTTCTTATTCACTGACTGGTAGAAGTCTTTTTCCTGCTCAACAGTTGGACTCATTGTATACGATTCAATCACAAGGTTATTTTGCATTACTTACATGTGTGTTTAGAGTCATAGAAGGACACAAAACCCTAATGTAAGGTAAATTGGTGATTACGGTCCGGAACGTAATCATGAATTTACAGATACGTTAAGGTAGTGTGAAATTCTATCAAGATTTTTGGTAGATAACCAATTATAAACTCTAGTTACCTGGTAGTTCATTTAGTCTTTCTATAGTCAATCAACTCATGCATTTCTTTCCTAACACTTAAGTTTAGTGTTTTGCTAGATCCTTATTCTCCTTACTATTTCAGACGAACCTAATCCAACCCTTAAAACTCACAGATAACAAACCTCTTATCCAAATTATTCGAAACAGATTATTCTATTCATGTCGTGCCTTAACACAAAATTTTCCAGACCACACTCGTCCTAATTTCTACCCAATCACTGTTAACCCGGTGTTTTTTTTTATAACTTCGGGACGAAGTTTCTAAAAGTAGGGGAGACTATAACCTCACGAATTTTCCCATTTATTTTGCATTAAAGTATTTCCCGATCCATGATATAAAGTCTAATTTATTTCTAAGTATTCTTATCTTTATCCGTGCACTCTATTTTTCTAAGTTTCTTTTATCATTGTACTTTAAAAAAAAAAATCTTCAATCATGACATATGTCCTATCCTAATTCTATTTATAAAATGACGATTTTATAAGACGGTGTTTTTTTATTTTCTAATTCAAACTAATGATTTTTTTTCTTATTTCTTATTTAAAGCTAACCATTTTTCCAATTACATTTATAATCTCAAACAAGGAAGATATAAATTCATTTTAAAATAAAGCCTTGAGTCAAGAGTCAAATTCTTGACAACATAATTCTTGGAGTCAAAGTCTTAGTCAAACAGTCAAAAGTCTTAGTCAAATAGTCAATTCATCATAAAACCTTACTTTATGGTGTTGACCAATTTTAATAGCTAATTGAATCCAAAACTAGTATAAAAACCCACCTATGACCATTATACTTGGCACCTCTAAAATCGATTGTTTCAATCCGATTAAACTTTCCCTCATACTTTTCTTCTATAGTCTATTACTTCTATAATTGAAGCTTTGATTATAAGCTCTTGTAATTGGCGAATTGGAAGCTTGATATTCTTTCTTTTTCGTTTTTTTATTTCTTCAATTTGGACTAGCTACGTTGTTGAGTCTTTGGGATTCGTCTCGCATACATTCACAACACTTAGAGGATAATTCACCTTAGCCAATGTGAGTTTACGTAACCATGTTTATGCAATTCTTTATACTTGCAACATTATACTTAAGCAATTCTACATACATGTCTAGTTGTAAACTTTAATGCCTCATGATTTAGACAACAACAACAGTTTCAACGAGTTTCAACATTACATAATCATTAGCTATGGCCAAGCCGGCGATACTCAATAATAGATCTATTGGATTGACAATCCCACCCGGATACGTGTACCTCCTACATAGGTAGCGTGGGTGATTGTTATCGTTCCAACATATTATTAAGGAGAACCGTGGATGACGGGATGGACCTAAACTAGTCGGAGGTTTGATTATGTCGATTCAACATTTCATGTTTATTCATGTAGACTTAAACTTACGATAGACATATGAATTGCTAAACTTTTATTCTTAAACTTAATTGCTTGACATGGCTTATGTATTCTCACCAACTTCTAGTTGACCCCCCCCCCCCCCCATTTTTTTACAACTCAACAGGAAATAATGATGCGTGAAGACTAGAGTGTTAGCATGAGAAGGCAAATTGAAGTTTATGCTTATTTGGTTATTTTGATGTATTAGATTTCCATTTAAAACTCATTATGTATTTTCACTTTTGGATATTTGCACTTTAAATTAATTTCAATTAAAATTTGATTACCATGTGCTACTGTATACTCATTCTTACGTGACACCTCGATGTTTCCGCCATCGGTTGGGGTGTTACAACTTTCATCAAAAAGACTACGAGCTCCTCATGCTTTTTCAACCCCCTGTTTATTATACTAACGTTTAGAGGCTTGGCTCTTCTAATATGTAATCTCTTAAACTCCTTGGTCTTGTCCTTAGACCCACGCATTTTTGTAAACATACTCTTTTACAAAACCCCGTAGAATCACTACCTAGATCAGCGCCAACCCGGTAAATTTGGATCCGTGTTTCTTCACCATCTTATTTTCGACAATTTTCGTTTAACCCAACTTAAATTTATACCAACACTTAAATAAAAATAACCACGTAAGAAATCAATATTACATTTCAAAAACTAGTTCCATCCCATGTTTCACAACCATTTTGTTGAAGTCGTGGGATGGGATTTTGAGATTAGGAGAGTGAAACGGATGCAGAGCAACTTCCGATAGGATTTAATGTCTCTTAAATGTGGCCAACTACCGGCTATTTATAGCCTTGGCCAAAGGCTTGCATTAATGACACGAAATGATTTGGTCGGCGTGAACAGTGACGGACGTCACTGTAGCCGCTGACAAGGTATGGCAGGCATATTATTTTATTTGATTGCGGGTATTGTCCGAAGAGTAATAGCCGTCTTGGTTTTATCCGCAAGTCCGTATCCGTGGTTCACCCTTGTCCATCGTGTCCTTACTTAGTTCCTTTTTTATCGGAGTGTCCGTGACATTTTGCTTTATTTGGCATCGGATCGGTCATTCAGATTCGTATTGATCGGTTTGTTCTAGTAACTTTTAGTGATTGATCGGATCGGTTGGTTAGCAAATCCGATCGGACCGGGTGGTTTATTTAATCAGTTTTATATTTTCAATTTACCTTAATCTATATGTCCTTTATTACCATTATCCTACCTACGTTATCAGCCCCCCCCCCCCCCCAGTTTGATGAGAAGTTCTGCTATGAAAAGCTTATCAAACTCTTTTGATTCCGATTCAGGTTTCTCATTCCGATCCGTATGTCGTTATCAATACATTCCGATTCAGGCAGTCATTGCCCCCAGTGATTAAATGTGTATTTACCGTTCGCCCTTAATTAATTGCCGTCATTTCGTTTCATATGCGGACACGTGTCGTTCCACGATTGGTTCATTCCGTAACCGTCGTACTGTTCAATGATGTGACCTTTCGTCAGTCCTCGATTTCCTACCAAATTGGGCTATATATACCTTCTTTTGTGGGGTAAAAACTTTTTACCCCTTCTTGATCGTCTTCAGAGCTCCTTCCGTTTCTAATACTCCAGGTTCGTCTTCCATCTTGTCTCTTCTTGATTTCGTCATTATGGTAGGTAGGAAAGATATGCATCTGCATACATCCGTTGTCTCCGAGCCATCCCTTACGGCTTTCTGTAGTAAATTTTTTGACACTCCGTATATAAGCCTGTTGTCCCGGATCCGAACCACCGTATCACCGATTGTCCGAAAGGCCATGTGGGCTTTTACACTCGTTACTTCGATTTTGCCTCTGTTCGTCTTCCTTTATCGGTCTTCTTTTTAGAATTCTTACAATTTTATAAGTTAGACATCCACCAATTCAGCCCTTTAGGGGCAATAAAGGTGATCCACTTCGAAGTAGCTTGCCGTGCTTTTGGAGGCGAGCCTACTATCGGCCTTTTCCGTCAGTTTTTTCACCTGACTACGGCCGGTGACTAGTTTACCGTTGGTGAGATTTCTAAGAAGAAATCTATGCTAAAGGAGACGTATTCAAGTCTGAAGAATTGGAAGAACCGTTTTTTCTGGATGCCGGACAATGTTGTCCCCTTCCTGATGCCCTGGCACGGATCTAAGGATACTCTCAACCCGGACCAGGAGGACATATATGACGGTGAACTCTATGATAAGTTGTTGGCCACTCCGACTCCGCTCCAAGTGTTTCCAGAGCCTATTCTTGTTTTGACGGGAATAAGCCGTATGTGGCCGTTCCAGGGGGTGGAACCAATAATTAAGAAAGGGAAAAAGGGTACGACCCTCCCTCTCGATATCTTCCTTGGGTGTTTTTTCCATTCATTGTCTTACGTTTCCTCTTTTTTGTTTTTCTTTTGTGCAGAGATGTGCGTGTTAAGTTTTGTGAAGAGGAAAGGCGAGGGAATGAAAGTGACGTCCCGTGCCAAGCATGACGACGAGGATGAAGTTCTGGACCGGACCGTTGGTGTTACATATAGTATTCCCCAGACCGAGAAAGATGATGTAGGTCGTGAATCTGCCATCAAAGATCCAACAATCCTAGTTGATCGGACCCCTTCTCCGTCCGATGGCTTTCCTAAGGACACTATTGAACGGACCCCTATATCCGACGAACACAATTCGTAGGATGACCGCCAGTCTAGTGGCCCTACTGTGGATATCACCGGTAATTCCTCTGATGTTGAAGCGGATAAGGTGGTAATTGGCGTGGAAGCCACCAAGGTTCGAGCTAAGCGGAAAGAGCATCATCGGAAACGGAAGAAGGCTGAGGGTGATGATGCCGAGGTGGCTGAGTCGGAGGGTAAGAAACTGAAGACTGCTAGTGATATCGAAGAGTCAAAGGATTCTGAGGAATCTTATGATGTTGAGGAAACCTATGTGCCGCGGTGGAAGGTGAGGAACGACGATACTCTGGCCGATCCCCTCGTTTGTCATCAAATCCTTCATCATGCGATCCCTCCTGGTGAACTTGGCCGATCAAGCCGCCAAGAAGAAGAAGAACGTGCTGTGCAGGTTGCGGGGATTTATGTTGTTTGTACTCTCAGCTCAGTGTCTGACCTGATACAAAGTTATTACAAGAAAGTTGTTGTGGAGAAGAAACTCCAGAACCGGATTGAGGAATACCGAGCAAAGGTTACGAAACTTGACTCTAAGCTGGCGAAACGGAAGAAGGGTGACCGATCGAGCATAAAGAAAGGGAAGGAAGTTATTCGGGCGATGGGCGAAATGAAGGTAGAACACAAGAAAGAAACGGACCTGCTCCGTACTGATCTGTCTTCTCGTGAAAAAGAAGTGGCTGAGCTGAAGGAGAAGCTCCAGCGTCTGGAAGAACAAAACATTGCTTCATCCCGATCTGTTTCGGAACTCCAGGTACACCTCTTGCTCATGAATTGTCTCACCTTATTGTCTTATTTTCTTACCTACGTACTCTGTTTTGTTTCTTATTAGGATAAAGTGAAAAAAGCCGAGGAAGATAAGAAGTCCTGGTCCGTGTGCAAAGCTAACTATGATAAAGCTTTGGAGGCTGGCGATGAGGTGATTGAGGGGCTCCGATTGTCCCTCCGGGAATTTGAGGAGGACCGGGAGCGTATAATTGTTGACGGGATCCCGGCTACTGTGTTGAAACTACTGAAGGCCGTTGAGTTCCTGCAGCCGCTTGGAGAAATGGAATCCCTTTTGTACAACTCTGCTTATCACGATGGCCCGGTGGCCGGTTTTAAAGCGGGTGTGTCAAGTTTAAAGATTGAGACGGTGGATGGGTATGATGTCAAAGCCAACGAGCTTTATGAAGACGGTGCCAAAGCTTGGGACGCCACCTCTTATAATTTCATTCAAGGCTTCAAGACCATGAAGGGTAGGACCTTTAAGGATGTGGACGAAACAGCTTCATCTGGAGTCCTTCCTGCCTAGCCCTTTCCTTACTTCAATATGGTTGTACTTGATACATTAACATTTGTTTCGATATGGTTGTAATTACTATTCTAACATTTTGTCCGATCCGTTAGATGATTGGTTAAGTAGTAACGTTTAACATGTTTTGTCCGATCCATTAAGCGATCGGTTAAGTAATGATTTTACGGTGTTTGTGTGTTTATTGAATCTTTTTTGTAGATCCATGGCTATTTTAAGGGGCCGATCCCTTTTGTCGAATTATGATTTCGACCGGCTAAATTCGAAGGAGCTGACCCTCTTAGGAACAGTTAGACTTATTCCTTCGGCTTTTAGGAGGCGTCGTACCTTTTTAACATTAGTTTTTTTTTTTCAAAAGAGTCATTAATTTTTCATTAAGAGTAATTCCTGGCCCGTAGGGGTCCTTACAGAATGACAATCATTATTTAATACAACATGGCTCATATAAAATATTTGTTCAGCTGAGCCAGGTTCCAGTGCCTCGGAACAGCCTTTCCTTCCATGGTCGCTAACTTACAAGAACCTTTCTCATGCACCTCCACCACCGTATAGGGCCCTTCCCAGTTGGGTCCCAACTTTCCAGTATCCTCTTTCCTGCTAGCCTCATTACTCCTCAGCACCAAATCTCCCGGTCGGAGAGTCATTTCTTTAACCCTTGCATCATAATACATTTTCATCTGATGCTTGTACTTTGCTTCTTGCACGGCCGCGTTCATACGGTACTCTTCCAGATTGTCCAGGTTGACTGACAAAGCTTCTTCATCCGGCTGATCTTCTATGTTAAGTATTCTCATGGTGGGTAAACCGACCTCGGCCGGGATGACCGCCTCTGATCCGAAGACGAGGCTGAATGGCGTCCGACCCGTGCTTGTTTTTTCAGTGGTCCGGAGGGCCCAGAGGACGCTTGGCAGTTCAGCTAACCAGTTTTTTCCTTTTCTTCCCAGCCTTGTCTTGAGCCTAGTAGGGATGCTCCGATTCATCCGCTCCACCTGCCCATTAGCTTGAGGGTGTACCACGGATGCGAATACTTGTTTGATTCCCAGGCTTTCGCACCAGGCTCCGAATCTCTTATCTGCAAACTGTGTCCCATTATCGGTGATTAGCTTTCCGGGCAAGCCGAACCGGCAAACAAGATTCTCCCACACAAAAGTCGTTATCTGGTTACTTGTTATTTTACCCATTGGTTTTGCTTCCACCCACTTGGTGAAATAGTCCACCGTTACCACTAAGAACTTCATTCCTCCCTTTGCCACCGGAAAAGGTCCCAATAAGTCCATCCCCCACTCATAGAAAGGCCATGGGGAGGTAATCGGTACCATTCCGTGTTTGGGCAACCGAGGCACCGTAGCATGGATCTGGCACGACTCGCACTTCTTAGTTAAGTCTTCACTGTCTCGCCTCATCGTAGGCCAATAATACCCCAGGTTGGCCGCGCGTGTTACCAACGACCTTGCTCTGATGTGTGCCCCACATAGCCCTTCGTGTATATCTTCCAACACTTTGATTCCTTCCTCATCTGAAACACACCGATAGGAGGGGGACAGAAACCCCTTTTTGAATAACACCCCCTTGTATAGTTCGTACGACTTGCTCCTCTGGATATCCTGTTCCTCTTGACCCTCCGTCTTGCCTTCCAGGATATTAACTATCGGTTCCCTCCTGTCTGTCTCCTTTCTTACGTCCATTATGGCTGAAGCCGATGTTCCTCCGATCGATGCTTCATTCAACTGTTCCACAGCGATCATTTTTGTTAGGTGGGCGAATGCCACAGAAGCCATTTTGCTAACGGAGTCGGCTCCCTTGTTTCTGCTCCGAGGAATTTTTACTACCTTGCACGTGTTGAATAATACTGTCATTTCTTTCACGGCTTCTGAGTATTTTTTTCATGACCACGTCTTGTGCCTCAAACTTGTTATTAACTTGGCTTGCCACTAGCTGCGAATCTACAAACGCCGTTAATTTCCTTAAGCCCATTTGAATGGCTATCCGAAGCCCGGCCAGTAAGGCTTCATATTCGGCCACATTGTTTGTGCACTTGAAGTTGAACCGGAGAGCATACGCTGTTTCAATTCCGTGGGGGTCGACTAAGATTAGCCCAGCTTCGGCCCCTTCTTGGCTGGATGCCCCATCGGTATACAAACACCAACCTTCTCTGGTTCCTGAACTTTCCGGCTGGTCTGGGACGGTGTCAATAAGCATCAAGTCTTCTTGGTGATTGGTGTTTTCCACTAGAAAATCTGCCAATACCTGCCCCATCGGTAACATCATGCATTTTCCCCAACGTTGACGTCCAAACATTCAAATATTTTTATTTTAGAAAAGATGCTATTATTATTCTTCTTATACAACAAATAAGTTCATGACTTTCAAGACTTATAGGCCCTAAATTTTTCCAACAAGCTATACATTTCAAACCTATTATAAATATATATATATATATATATATATATATATATATATAATGATGAATATTCATTTCTTTATAAACTTAATATCTAAAAGCTCGAACTTTTATTTATTATTAGATATTTTACGGCTGTAAATGAAGTTGTCGGAATAAATATACTTTTAGACGTATTTCCTTTAAAATTCAACTATAAAACTCAAAAATAAATAAGAATAAAGAGGATAGCCAATTAGCCATCAGAAGTGAGGCTTTGTATTAATTTACATTGATAAATATTACCAGGTATTTGAAGATGGGTAAAGTTAGATCCACTAACTATTTTATTATATAATCTATATGCTAGTCTAGTTGTGAAATAAAGCATGTTTGTTTTGTTTCTTATCCAAATTAATAATTAAATATATTCCGATCAAGATTTACGCGCCTAGCCAATTTTGGTAACCATGACCAAATTGAAGAGTAGTTATTAGACCCATAATCAATTACGCCCTAACCTACACATTAATTACGCGTTTGTGAGCCTTGACAGACACTCCCTCGTACAAATCTGACCCGTAATTACCGATATCAATTCTTGTAATCAAGATCCTAAAATTTCGGACCAAAGAGTTTCGTGGTCCTTGTGTATAAAACCCGCCCCACACACCAATGGTTTCGGTAGCCATCGAACAGCCCTCCGACGAGCCACCACCGTACCAGTCACCTCCACAACAACCCAGTAGCCACCGTCACTATCGACCTCCATCTCCCTCTCGACCCTTTTGTCGTTATCCAATCACCAAGTTCCGATGAATAACAATCACGCGGTACCGACAAGATCACAACCACAAACAAAACTATTCATCGCCTCTTTTGCGTCCTATACCGTCACCGAACCAACCGCTATCGACACCGGTGATCTCCTTTCCGGATCGTTTCACCGTCATGCAATGAGGTACCGAATCCTTTATGTATATATATATATATATATATACACTTACTTTTTTTTTCTCGGTCGATTGGTTGGGATATTTTGAGCCAATTTAGGCGTGGGTTGGGATAAGAATAGTCCGGCGAAGGAGGTTAGCCGATGGTATATCATAGTGTGTATGTAAATATTTTGCAATATTACTGTTATTATTATACACACATAATATGTGCAATATTATTACTGGAAAGTGAATGCATACTTGGATATATATTATACACACATAATATGTATGTGTTTGTCTTTTTTTATTATTATTAATTTTGTCGATATATTTTTTTTTACTAATACCATATACATTGAGTTCACATATATAAACTATATACTTATATCAATCCAAAAGTTATGGGCTATATAAACTCACGACATAGTATTTTTATAAAAAAAAAATGTATAATAAAATAGATCAATACACAAAGAATATAAATACTAAGGCAACACTTCTATTTAGGTACAAGTTAACTTGTGGATACCTATTGAAATCTAGCAATTCCATTTCAATCAAGGTGAGTATTTCCTATCCCCTTTTTGCTTTTATTCTCTTTTGGGGTGTTACATGTACATTATTACAAATTACAAATACAAGTTTACATTTTCAAAATACAATTCTAGTACTATGTGCAATTGCTTACAATGTGCTTTATGCTTAGACAATACATGTGGAATACATTTGTACTTAGTGAAATCATTAACATGGTACAAGCCGACCTTAACATTGGATAGCGCTATTTGGATTGACAACCCGCCTAGATTGATTCTCCCCCTTTTTCATCGGAGAATCCGTGGCCACTGTTAAGTTATTATCCATTTAATGGATAAGTACACCACCGTTCATACAGTACATTATACAGTCACAGGATTGATTTCGCTCATTTGTATGATACATAGTTTACATATTTGCACTGTAGCTTGCACTTGAATTGTATATCTTTTTAACTTACTATATATATCAAAACTAGGAATGCTCACCAACATTTCATATGTTGACCAAACCTATTTTTGTACATGTTTCAGGTGCAGTTTGATCTAGTGCCTTAGCAAGGGATATTTAGTGCTTTATTTTAATCAGTTATTTCAATATTTACATTTCATTTAGACATTGTATTTTCCATTTCCATGTAAGACAATTTTGGCTTATTCAATAATATTTACATTTTAGTACCATGTGCTTTTGAACAATCGTCACTACGTGACACCTCGATGATTCCGCCATCGGTTGGGGTGTTACAGATTGGTATCAGAGCCATGGTTATAGGGAATTAGGTTATTAGAATGCCTTTTAGCCTAGTCTATAACCAAGCTTACATTCACGAGTCCTCTCGTGTTTATTTCTCTTTATCCTATTATTTTCTTTCAAGATATTTTCGTTATGATTCTTTTTCGTTATTCTTTCGGTGTTTTGTTTAGAGAAGAAGATACTCGTATTTCACAAAACGAAACGATATCACCAAGTTAGGAGTGACATCCATACCTTGGTGATTAGTTTCACTCATCTATATGTTATTTATCTTAGGAATATATCTTTGAGATAGGAGTGACATCCACACCTCAAAGAGTATTTCTTTCAAAAAGAATTTAACCACTAAGCTGGGAGTAATATCCTTAACTTAGTAATTGGTTTCATTCCACAACCGTTTTCAATTTTGAAATACATCTTTGAGTTAGGAGTGAAATCCAAATCTCAAGGATCTATTTTTGCATCTCGTTTTTAATCTCGCTAAAGTTTTGGAATTCACTAGTGATGGGGCACGTGCAATCTGGAAGGGTGAGCGCCTGGATCCTGAGTTTTCTGTCTAGGCCTGGTATTTCGTATAAATCCCAATCAGACGAGGGACCCGTATACCTACCTGGGATGAGCATTCACTTATAGGCTAAAGTACGCCCCCACAAGTCACTAGGAAATTTCAAATACTTGAGTTGGTCAATGTTTCCTATGGAAACAAGTCCAATGTTTTATATCATTGATATTTATGGTTGTTTATCATTTGAAGATTCCATTTAAATCACTTGATGTTTCATATGCCATTATTCATTGATCATTCGCTTTTGAATCTTTTATCATCATTACTAAAACTTTTGTTCGATATATTATCGCATTAAAGCTTACACTATTTCACTTGTGCTCATGATTTTTACACTATAAGGTATTACTCGTTTTGCGTTAAAACATTTTACCCACGACTTAAGTTTTAAACTTTGTGTTTAACTTTGATCACATCCTGATTTTAGGAATTTGTGCGCCGTGGACTTTCAACATTGATTTGGGTTTTTGAAGCTAGGTACCAGCTGTTAGTTGAGACTTGAAACATACCCGTTATTCACAATCCTTATTACTTCCCTTGCTGTGACCCGATCTTCCTTAAAACTTAAAGTTTATTTTCAGAAATATTATACCTATAAGCTTTTCACATCCACGTTATTTTGAAGGCGCAAACTTTCTTAAATATTGGAAATCTATTCGTGTCGTATACGTTGGCTTTTATCATTTATGCCACTTTAAATCTTGGTCTTTTATAATACATTTGATTTATACATACTTCATGAAATGGTTTCCGCATGCATTTTATAACTTGTTTTGCATATTCACAAGTCAAGTTTAAACCTTCTTGTGTTCCATATAAGAGATCCAATACATGTTTTCGGGTAAAGAAAATGAGGAAACTCGTGACTAATAATACACTTTATAAAAAATTTTAACTCGACTTCTCGTAAACACATGAAAGTGTGTACTTGCGAGGTCCTTTTATGCAAACTTGTTTTGGAATCTAAAACATTCTTCGACCTTTGAATAGTTATTTATTTATTTATTTATTTTTCTCTCACGGTGCATTACTAGTATTCTTTCAACTTTATCTCAAGGTTCGGGGTATCCATGTTTTATAAACGAAAATCTATCTTTTTACACTTATACTTTCCAAATCGTAAAACTTTTGACTGACATATCTCTATTGAGATGTTGCTAAAGGTCTTCTATCGTCTAGTACATATATGCAAAACTACTAAATTTTAACTCACATGCCAGTAGACTATACGTCTGTTCTGCGCACTTTCATTTACAGTAAATTTCATTATTATTTTTTTTACACCATTCTATTTATAGTTACGTTCGTACATTATCTTATTATTTTTGTATTATTCTTTTGTTGGTAGTTATTTTCACGCGTTATTCGTAACTATTCTCACACTAGTTATTCATAGTTATTTTTACAACACTATTTTTGAGCATTAATTTAACTCATTTACTTTCATTTTGTGCAAATTATGCGATTTACTCGATTTACGTCATGCTATTCTTTCAATTGAAATTTTATGCTATACTTATATACTTACATGAACGCATATTTGGTATGCATATATATATATATATATATATATATATATATATATATATATATATATATATATTTGTTGTTGTGAGCAAAACCCTGTTATACTTGACATTATTTTGTTCATCATCATGGACAACGAACATACTAATTGATAGCTCGTATGAGATCTAAGCCAGTTCCCATGTACGACTCGGTTCAGAGTATTCCTCTAACCCGAGGGGAACAGTGTAATCCTCAGAGTTTATCGATATGGTTGTTTAAAGCCCGATGATGTGAAGAGAAAATTTATCGGTTAAGGGTGAACCCGAAAGGTGAAGAACCCCTAATCATGTCTTACACATTAATCTCATTACGGTTAAAGGGTGAACCTGAAAGGGGAAGAACCTTTAACCGCATCTTATACTTGAGCAGTATCTACTACTTAACACATTTTGGTTGCACGCATTGTTTCTTGTATTAATTATGTTAGTGTTATGGAAAAGCATAGCACCCTAGTGTAAGGTAAATCGATGATTACGGTCCGGGACGCAATCACGGGTTTACAGGTACATGGGGGTGGTGTGTAATTCTATTTAGGCTGTTGGTAGACAATCAGTACGAGTCCAAAGTATCGGGAGTGTGGTGGGTTAGCTGCGGTACACCCTATATATAAGCATAAACGATACTGCGGGAGCGGACTAGGAGTCTGACCAAGAACCTACCCATTACTACCTCTTCAATAGGTCGTTGACTAATAGCTGGCATTTTTTTAGTTTTGTTGGAACCTTCCTTATTGACCACCTCTACAGAAAACCTTAAACTTTGTATACTCTTACACTCTCTGTTAGTCGAAATCCTATTGCATGTCCTTAATAATGTTCGGTCAGAAACCATTTAAAAGTAGGGGAGACTGCTTCATTAGTACCTCTGCCCTTCACCAGTTACACATTCCCAAAACTTTTCTCATTTACACTCTCAAGTTCCTAACCTCGGGTCAAACGTCAAAGATATTCGCTTTAAACACCTACTTCAAAATTTGTCAAATCAACTCATGCATTTCTTTCAGGATTCCTAAAACTTAAGTGTAGTGTTTTGCTAGATTCTTATTTTCCTTGCTATTTCAGACCCCTAATCCAACCCTTAAACCTCACACATATCATCCCTCTTATCCATAATTATTCGAAACAGTTTATTACCTATAAATTCATGACGTGCCTTAACCAAAATTTTCCAAACCACGGTTGCCCTAACATTTACCCAATCACCCTCAAACTTATGTTTTTAATAACTTCGGGACGAAGTTCCCAAAAGTAGGGGAGACGGTAACATCATGCATTTTCCCCAACGTTGACGTCCAAACATTCAAATATTTTTATTTTAGAAAAGATGCTATTATTATTCTTCTTATACAACAAATAAGTTCATGACTTTCAAGACTTATAGGCCCTAAATTTTTCCAACAAGCTATACATTTCAAACCTATTATAAATATATATATATATATATATATAATGATGAATATTCATTTCTTTATAAACTTAATATCTAAAAGCTCGAACTTTTATTTATTATTAGATATTTTACGGCTGTAAATGAAGTTGTCGGAATAAATATACTTTTAGACGTATTTCCTTTAAAATTCAACTATAAAACTCAAAAATAAATAAGAATAAAGAGGATAGCCAATTAGCCATCAGAAGTGAGGCTTTGTATTAATTTACATTGATAAATATTACCAGGTATTTGAAGATGGGTAAAGTTAGATCCACTAACTATTTTATTATATAATCTATATGCTAGTCTAGTTGTGAAATAAAGCATGTTTGTTTTGTTTCTTATCCAAATTAATAATTAAATATATTCCGATCAAGATTTACGCGCCTAGCCAATTTTGGTAACCATGACCAAATTGAAGAGTAGTTATTAGACCCATAATCAATTACGCCCTAACCTACACATTAATTACGCGTTTGTGAGCCTTGACAGACACTCCCTCGTACAAATCTGACCCGTAATTACCGATATCAATTCTTGTAATCAAGATCCTAAAATTTCGGACCAAAGAGTTTCGTGGTCCTTGTGTATAAAACCCGCCCCACACACCAATGGTTTCGGTAGCCATCGAACAGCCCTCCGACGAGCCACCACCGTACCAGTCACCTCCACAACAACCCAGTAGCCACCGTCACTATCGACCTCCATCTCCCTCTCGACCCTTTTGTCGTTATCCAATCACCAAGTTCCGATGAATAACAATCACGCGGTACCGACAAGATCACAACCACAAACAAAACTATTCATCGCCTCTTTTGCGTCCTATACCGTCACCGAACCAACCGCTATCGACACCGGTGATCTCCTTTCCGGATCGTTTCACCGTCATGCAATGAGGTACCGAATCCTTTATGTATATATATATATATATATACTTACTTTTTTTTCTCGGTCGATTGGTTGGGATATTTTGAGCCAATTTAGGCGTGGGTTGGGATAAGAATAGTCCGGCGAAGGAGGTTAGCCGATGGTATATCATAGTGTGTATGTAAATATTTTGCAATATTACTGTTATTATTATACACACATAATATGTGCAATATTATTACTGGAAAGTGAATGCATACTTGGATATATATTATACACACATAATATGTATGTGTTTGTCTTTTTTTATTATTATTAATTTTGTCGATATATTTTTTTTACTAATACCATATACATTGAGTTCACATATATAAACTATATACTTATATCAATCCAAAAGTTATGGGCTATATAAACTCACGACATAGTATTTTTATAAAAAAAAATGTATAATAAAATAGATCAATACACAAAGAATATAAATACTAAGGCAACACTTCTATTTAGGTACAAGTTAACTTGTGGATACCTATTGAAATCTAGCAATTCCATTTCAATCAAGGTGAGTATTTCCTATCCCCTTTTTGCTTTTATTCTCTTTTGGGGTGTTACATGTACATTATTACAAATTACAAATACAAGTTTACATTTTCAAAATACAATTCTAGTACTATGTGCAATTGCTTACAATGTGCTTTATGCTTAGACAATACATGTGGAATACATTTGTACTTAGTGAAATCATTAACATGGTACAAGCCGACCTTAACATTGGATAGCGCTATTTGGATTGACAACCCGCCTAGATTGATTCTCCCCCTTTTTCATCGGAGAATCCGTGGCCACTGTTAAGTTATTATCCATTTAATGGATAAGTACACCACCGTTCATACAGTACATTATACAGTCACAGGATTGATTTCGCTCATTTGTATGATACATAGTTTACATATTTGCACTGTAGCTTGCACTTGAATTGTATATCTTTTTAACTTACTATATATATCAAAACTAGGAATGTTCACCAACATTTCATATGTTGACCAAACCTATTTTTGTACATGTTTCAGGTGCAGTTTGATCTAGTGCCTTAGCAAGGGATATTTAGTGCTTTATTTTAATCAGTTATTTCAATATTTACATTTCATTTAGACATTGTATTTTCCATTTCCATGTAAGACAATTTTGGCTTATTCAATAATATTTACATTTTAGTACCATGTGCTTTTGAACAATCGTCACTACGTGACACCTCGATGATTCCGCCATCGGTTGGGGTGTTACACAATACCTGCCCCTTAATGGCCAACCGTGGCTTGAATTCTATGCCGAAAGTACCCAACTCTACCGCCCACTTAGTGAGCCTTCCGGCCACTTCTGGTCGGCTCAAAACTTCTCTTAGCACAGAATTGGTGAGCACCACTATGTAGTGGGCCTGGAAGTATCTTCGCAGCCGCCGAGCCGTATGGGTAAGTGCTAGTGCCAGCTTTTCAATGGGGGAGTATCGGACCTCCGTGTCTCGTAAACACCTGCTGACAAAGAAAATTGGCATAAAACCATTTTTTTCGGTTAGCACATAAAGCGCTACTGATAGCTTCAGGCCCAGCGGCCAAATATAAAAACAAAGTTTCCCCTGTTTCGGGAACCACCAGGGATGGTAGGTTGCTAATATGGAGTTTCATTTGCTGAAAGGCCGATTCTGCTTCATCGGTCCAGCTAAGACTAGCTTGTTTTGTATGATTCTTGAGGACTTTAAAGAACGGGAGCGACTTTTCTGCTAGATTTGATAAGAACCTATTAAGAGCTCCTAATCTTCCGTCCAAGCTTTGTAATTCCTTCAATCTTTGGGGAGACCGCATCTCTTGTATTGCTCGGATCTTCTCTGGGTTGGCCCGTATGCATTTTTTAGAAACGGTGTGCCCCAAAAACTTGCCTTCTTCCATTCCGAAGAAGCACTTCTCCGGATTTAACTTCATGTTTACCCTTCGTAGGTTGTTGATTGTTTCGGCTATGTCTAGCAGCAGTCGTTCTTCATCGTGGCTCTTTATTACCAGATCATCCACGTAGGCCTCCATGTTTCTTCCGATCTGTTCCTGGAATACCTGGTCGATGAGCCTCTGATATGTGGCCCCTGCATTTTTCAAACCGAATGGCATTTTCCGGTAGCAAAACAAACCTTGACTTGTATAGAACGCAGTTTTCTCTTCATCTCCTCTTGCCATCTGTATTTGATGGTACTCCTTGTACGCGTCCAGGAAACATTTGAACCGAAAACTGGCCACCGATTCCACTTTCAAGTCTATTTCGGGCAGCGGGTAATGGTCTTTGGGACATGCATTGTTCAAATCCCTGAAGTCTATACACATTCTCCATGACCCGTTGGCTTTTTCTACCATTACCGGGTTAGATACCCATGACGGGTACTGAACTGGCTTCATGATCCTGGCTTCTTCTAGGTTTCGTACCTCCTCCCGGACCACTTCGCTTCTATCCGGAGCCAACGACCTCTTCTTCTGCACCACCGGCTTGCAGTTGGGATATACGTTTAAGTGATGGTCGACAATGTAACGCGGTATCCGAGTCATATCAGCGGGTGTCCATGCGAATACGTCGGAATTACGCATGAGGTATCGGTACAGGTTTTTCTTGCAATTCTGACTCAAGGTGTGCCTAACAGTAACGACTTTGTCAGGATGGCTCTGGTTGAGGTACCACTTTTCTGGTTCATCTCCCATGCCCGAGTATCCTACTTCGTGGCATTTAGCAAGTGTGGGTATGGTTGGAAACCCCCCTCAGGGTTAGGAACTTTATCAAACCATGCTTACTTGATGTTACCATTCCTAAGGTCCGAATCCCTGGCCTTCCGATTAACATGTTATGGGGGGTGTAAGCAGCGACAACGAGGAAGTTCAGAGCCTCCACCCTTCTCTCGGGTTCTTCCCCTATCCCCACAAAGAGTTGGATTTGCCCCCTTGGTGCCACTTGTTCTCCTGAAAAGCCCACTAAGGGGTACGATACTGGAATTAGTCCTGCCTGGACATGGGGAGGGGGTTGCTCGAAGTAGTGCTCATACATTATATTGGAGGCCGCTCCTTCATCCAAGTACACCCGGTGGACAAGCTGATCGCCCACAAAGACTTGTATGACGAGGGGATCCTCCCTTGCTTCATGAGGTTTGATGGACGGGAAGCCGATGGGGAGTTCACTCCAGTGCATCGAATCACCTCTTTCTTCAAACACTACTCTTGGTCTCTTCAATGCCACTGTCGGCCGGACCATTAGTACTTGTTTGTCGCTTCTTCCGTCTTTCTTCCGCTTCCTATTTCGGATGTCCTTGATCAGGTGATCGAGCTGCCCTGACTGGACAGCATCTTCAATCTGCTTTTTTAACTGGAATCATTCATTAGTATCATGACCTTTGCCTTCGTGGAATGCACAGTACTTCCTAGAACTTTGTTGCTTAGCCGTTTTCTGTAGGGGATATGGGGGCTTGAACTTCACGTTTGTTTCGGTTGCTAAGATTTCCTGCAGCGTCTTCGTCAGCTCTGTATACACGAATTCTCTTCGGTTGCTTCTTTTCGATCCCCTTGAATGACTGTCCCGACCTCTTTTGTCATTCGTTGCATTCTTGTCTTCCCTAGGGAAACGCTTCTGACTGAACTGGTCCTTCTTTTGGTACGCCCCCTTCGGGAATGATCATCCCCTTTCTTAAATTCTATAGCCTGGACGGCTTCCTTCCCCCTTACGAAAGCTTCCGTCCTTTCAATGGCTTCTTCCATTGTGGATGGGACCCGGGCGTTAAGACTTTCCACTAGCTGCTTTGTTCGCAAACCATGTGGGAAACCTGATATTCTCATCTTCTCGTCCGCATCCCTCACCTGTAAGGATTCTTCCTTGTAGCGAGCCACAAACTCTTTCAGGTTTTCCCCTTCCTTCTGTTTGATGTTATGCAATTCAACGGGGTCCCTCATATGCTTCCTCTGTTGTCGGAAGTGTTCCAGGAACCTTACTTTCAGGTCATGGAAGCTGTCCAGGCTCCCTGGAGGAATACCATTGAACCACACCCGGGCCACTCCTGACAGAGTTTGTACGAACATGTGACACCAGGTTGGCATAGGCCATCCTTCGTTACGGGCCACACTGTCGAACAAAAGGATGTGATCTTCCGGGTCTGCTGTTCCATCATACACCCTAACATTGGATGGCATCTTGATACGTATTGGAGGAACAAAGTCTGCTATCCGGACAGTATACTTAGACCCCTCTGGGGGCCGGTACGGCCTACTCAGATCATCTCCACCACCCCCGCCGAGTACCTCGGCATGAACGATCGGCCTAGGCTCATGAGTCCCAGGGGCCACGGCGATGGCTTGACCGGTACTGAATGTCCGGGCGTTCCGATGTATCATGTCGGTTAACCATGATGCGGGTGTCATGGAAACTTCGGCTAGCCCCTGACTCTGGCTCAAGGAGGGAAAAGTACTAACACTGGGAGCGACTTCATCTTCATCGAAGGACAAACGGAGGGCTAAACCCTTCGCTCTCTCTTCCCTTACATAATCATTCATGAGCTTCCGTATCTGTAGAAAGTTAGACCGTACCAGTTCGGGTGATACGGTAAAACCGCTACTTGGGGTAACGTTGCTATTAGTTAGTACGGTAACATTACCCTCAGAGGGAGGGGTAGTGTTACCCGGAAGCGGTAGGTCGGATGACGACATGTGATGTGGGGACAAAGTATCCTCGAGTGGATCAGCCTCGGCCCCACGGTGGGCGCCAAAATGAAGTCGTGGGATGGGATTTTGAGATTAGGAGAGTGAAACGGATGCAGAACAACTTCCGATAGGATTTAATGTCTCTTAAATGTGGCCAACTACCTGCTATTTATAGCCTTGGCCAAAGGCTTGCATTAATGACACGAAATGATTTGGTCGGCGTGAACAGTGACGGACGTCACTGTAGCCGCTGACAAGGTATGGCAGGCATATTATTTTATTTGATTGCGGGTATTGCCTGAAGAGTAATAGCCGTCTTGGTTTTATCCGCAAGTCCTTATCTGTGGTTCACACTACAAGGAACGGGAGCTTTAGCGGCGACGCCCGTTGCCGCTAAAGGTATACTATTAGCGGCGGCACGACTTTTAGCGGCGACGGTTGCCGCTAATGGTCTTGCCACCTTTTGTCTGTCGCTATTGCTCTTGTTGCCGCTAAAGGTGTCCCCGCTAAAGTTATTTATCCACGTGGCATTATCTTTTAAATTTATTTTTTTTGCCACGTGGCATGACACGTGGCAGATTCCTGTGTAATCTGGGCAAGACTTTTAGTGGCGATGCGTCGCCGCTAAAGGTTTTTTTTTTTTTTTTTTTTTTTGCTATTCGTTTACTCCGCACACGCATAACCAAACTAAATAATAACAAAAATAATTAACCAACATCTACATATATATAAATAAACATACCAAGTCAAAACATAATTCGTCAAAACATATCAAACAAACTAAACTAACATACCAACCTAATATTTGATTCAAGCATACACCATCAAAACTAAACAAACATACTAAAACTGCCTAAAAGTCTTCGTCTTGGTCTTCGTCTTCATCATCGTGATCGTGATCGCCACTATTACCACTTCCGCCTTAATTTCCAAGCCTTTGTTGGACCAATTGATTAGCCATTTGGAGCAATTGCATTTGGAATTGAGGAGTCGCTATGATATCATTAAGTTGCTCCTACAAAACATATTTATACCAAATGGGTCAACTATTAACAAATAATTACAAATGTATACCAAATGGGTCAAATATCCTATTTACTAAACATATTTATACCAAATGGGTCAACAATCAACATTTAAACTACAAATATATACCAAATGGGTCAAATACCATATTTACTAAACATATTTATACCAAATGGGTCAAATATCCTATTTACTAAACGTATTTATACCAAATGGGTCAACTATGAACAAATAACTACAAATATATACCAAATGGGTCAAATATTCTATTTGCTAAACATATTTATACCAAACGGGTCAAATACAAACATTTAAACTACAAAGAGATACCTGTGTAAACATCGGTTCCGTAGGCGTAACTTGAGGAAGCTTTCTTTCGGAAAAGGCATATACCTAATCCCGATAGCATGTCTGCTGTAACACCCCAACCGATGGCGGAAACATCGGGATGTCACTTATTGATGATTGTTCAGTAGCTCATGATAAACAATAAATTTCATTATATGATTTAAATAAATTACATACAATTGTTCTACAAGAATTCGTACATCTAATTGAATAAAACTATGCACACATCTTCAAGCATTAATTCAAATCTTCAAGCAAGTAGAACCTGAAACATGTTAAGTTGAAAATATTTTGGGTCAACAAAATGTTGGTGAGAATACATAGGTTTTTTAATATAATTGATAAAGATAGTTTGTACAACATTCACAGTTGTATGATGATAGAGTATGATACCGACATGTAACAATGCGTCTTTGTACAACCAAACCTTGTGTCGACTGAGGCCTAACTCGCAAGTTAGTCTAATGTTGTTACTGTTTTCGATCATCCCTGAATTTATGCGGGGGGATGGGTTTGTCAGACCTATAGCGCTATAATCTAAACAGGCGGCTTGATCATTGTTAATGATTGTACTGTGTCTTTTTGTTACAGTCAAATGATAGAATGATGATGTACTTGAATCACAAGTAAATATGAGTAAATGATAGTATAAAATGTTTAAACATGTTTCACCCCAAAAATAGTGAAAATAGAGAAATGGGGCTATGTAAACTCACATTGGCTAAGGTGAATTATTCTCTAAGTGTTGTGAATGTATGCGAGGCGAATCCCAAAGACTCAACAACGTAGCTAGTCCAAATTGAAGAAAACGAAAAAGAAAGAATATCAAGCTTCCAATTCGCCAATTACAAGAGCTTATAATCAAAGCTTCAATTGTAGATGTAATAGACTATAGAAGAAAGGTATGAGGAAGGTTTAATTGGATTGAAACAATCGATTTAAAGGTGCAAAGTATAATGGGTCATAGGTGGGTTTTTATACTAGTTTTGGAGTCAATTAGCCATTAAAATTGGTCAACACCATAAAGTAAGGTTTTATGATGAATTGACTATTTGACTAAGACTTTGACTGTTTGACTAAGACTTTGATTGTTTGACTAAGACTTTGACTAATCAATTTAAGGAATGTGTTAAGTTTATTTTCTTCTGAAATACTACACAAGATGATAGTTGGCTCAGTTGGTTGACACTGTGTGTTGGTTGGCCGTGGACGCGGGTTCGAGTCCCGGTCCACACAAATCTTTTTTTGGCAATTATTTCCCTAAAACTATATTATTCTAAATTCATAATATGATTATATAAGCCCGAAAGTGACTCGAAATATTTTTAAAACGTACAAAAGTGTCGAGATACAAATAATTATTAGTTTAAGGTATTTAAAACATATATTGTTTAAAACAATACATTCTTTTTATCAAAAAAAAAAATAGGGGAAATTCATGATGTTACATCTGCGACGACTACCCAACACCTCTTCAAATATAGCAACCTTCAAACACCCCAAATAATATTAGTTTTAACCTACTTTAAACCCAACAAACAATCTCAAAAACATGAAAACTAAACACGCACATAAACAAATATATACCTACCTGATCCACCTGTTGGGAGCTGCCTGCTTCTCCTCCTTCTTCTTCGGCGATCCGTTGACGTTCAGACTCAACCCGTGACTTTAACTTGTGCTGTATTTTACAAAAGTGATTTAATAGATTATAAATATATATAATAGATTATAAATAAATGCTTACATAATTCTCTTAATTCTGAGGGCTATCAAACGTCCCCTGCCTTCCTATATGTCCAATACGGTATGCTTCATATAGTTCCATGCCCTGTTTAACATTAAAAGTTAAATTATAAGTTAAATAAACATTATCGTCTATGTATATGTGTGTGTATATACCTTTTTGTAACAGTGACTGGCAAGAGAGCTCGATCCACCTCGGTATTTGTTCGTTTGTTTTTGGCGGGCGGCTTTAGCAAGTGCAGACTTCCTCTGATGCTCTAGAGTGCAGAAGTGATCAACAGCTCGATGCCAGTTTTTCAATTTCATACCCTGGGGAGGATTTTGCTTTGCTAACTCCACATCCCCATCATCTCCCAACACCTGCAAATAATGACGCTTTGCGTCGGCTTTGCGGTCGCTGTACCGCTTTCTGATAACCGCCATAATGCCTCCTTTTTTTAGCGGCATTCATTTCTTCATTAACAGCATCCAAGTTGAAGCAACCCTAATAATTAAATAAAACAAGCTAGTCAGATAGAAAAAAAATCAACAAATAACATATAGAATATATATTTATAAATCACTAACCTTTAAAATCTCAAATAACTTGTCTTGGTAATTCTTTGAAACATTATCCCAACCTTCCACATCCAACGGGATCTCACGCCATATATGCATGGACGCCTCCCGGGAGAAGTAGCCACCACCTTTGCCTACAGGCATGTTGGTGGCGGCATCATCAAATGGAATCTCTACCTTGCCTTTGCCTGTCTTAAGTGCTTTTCTTAAGCCCTTGTTTTTTTTCCGGGCCCCGTGTTCTCCTACGAGGATCTGCATTTAGAGTTAAAAATAATTAGTCACATTATTAGAATTGAAAAAGAAGTTAAAATAGTAAACAGTAAAGAACTGTAAGCCTTACCACCATCTTCCTAGTGGTTGTGCCACCAATCATCACCGCCTGGTGGCGGTGGCGGCGCCTCTGCACCGTCTCCCCCGTGGCCCATAACAGCGGCCAACAAATAAATAAACAAAAACAAAATCGAACTCATAGTGTCCTGCAAAGAGGAAATAAAAAATATTAGTCACGTTATTATATGTAAGTCCTGCAATTAGAAATAAATATATACTCGAGGAGCAAAGAGGAAACGCCAACCGAATCTTTCAAAAACAAACAATCATGTAGTACACATTCACATCCTAAATGAGATAAAGTATTCAAAAAGCAGTCCCAAAACGGTGATTACCCGAAATTAATTACTAAATCAATTTCGGGCGGGTATTTCTAAGCTCACTATGTTTTAAATGGGGATTCATTTTCGGGCATGTCTTTCTAGTCTCAATATGTAATAACATACAAATATAAACACACATACACTCATACATACATACACACATATTCATACATACACGCATACATACACTTATACATACATATACTCAGACATGCATACACGCATACATACATACATACACTCATACATACATACTCATACATACTCATACAAACATACATACACTCATACAAACATACATACATACTCATACATACATACACGCATACACGCATACATACACTCATACATACATACTCATACATACATACACTCATACATACATGCATACACTCATACAAACATACATACTCATACATACACGCATACATACATACACTCATACATACATATACTCATACATACATACGTACACTCATACAAACATACATACACTCATACATACATACATACATACATACATACACTCATTCATACATACATACATACACTCAGTCATACATACATACATACACTCATACATACATACATACATACATACACTCACTCATACATACATACATACATACATACATACATACACGCATACATAAATACATAAAAATTAAAAAAAAGAAAAAAAAAACAGAAAAAATATAAAAAACAGAATATATACCTACTTACACAAATATATATATATATATATATATATATATACACACACAAACCTAAATAAAGCATAAAAATTTAAAAACAAAAACAATTAGCGGCGACGACTAACCTTTAGCGGCGGCGACTAAATCTTTAGTGGCGACAAACCTCGCATTGTTCCACGGATCGGTCCTTTCCTACAAACACAAACAAATTATTAAAAAATTAACCTAAAAATAGAAAAAAAAAACTGAAAATAAAAAATAAAAAATAAAAACAGAAAATAAAAGAAAAAAATCCAAGAACAGAAAAAAACACTAAAAACAAATAAAAACTGAAAAAAAAACTGAAAAAAAAATCAGGAAAAAAAGAAAATGAAAAGAAAATAAAAAGAAAAAATAGAAAACAAAATAATAAAACCAAAACAAAAAAAAAACGAAAAAATCTAGACTTACGGGTGTGGTGGTGGTGGGGGTTTGCTCCGGTGGTGGTTGTGGTGGTCTCCCGCGGTGGATCTGAAAGGGAAAGGGGTGAGAGTGGGTGAGAGGGTGAGAGGGAAAGAAGAGAAGAGAGTGCGAGAGAGAGAGAGAGAGAGAGAGAGAGAGAGAGAGAGAGTGCGACAGAGAGAGAGAAAGACTGCGAGAGAGAGAGAGAGTGCGAGAGAGGGAAAGGTGCAGCTGAGAAGAGAGGGAAAGAAAGTGATTGTGAAAATTTTGAGAGGGAAGGAACTGGAAGAAGAAGTAGCGGGTGTGGTGAATATTTTGAGGAGACTTTTAGCGGCGATGGTGTCGCCGCTAATAATAATAGTAAGATGAAATCTTGGTCGTTGATCAAAGATTGATCAACGGCTGTGGAGAGGTCAGGTTAAAATTGACTTTTAGCGGCGACACTTTGGCGGGTCGCCGCTAAATATGTCGCCGCTAAAGGTTAAAATTCTTGTAGTGTCACCCTTTGTCCATCGTGTCCTTACTTAGTTCCTTTTTTATCGGAGTGTCCGTGACATTTTGCTTTATTTGGCATCGGATCGGTCATTCAGATTCGTATTGATCGGTTTATTCTAGTAACTTTTAGTGATTGATCAGATCGGTTGGTTAGCAAATCCGATCGGACCGGGTGGTTTATTTAATCAGTTTTATCTTTTCAATTTACCTTAATCTATTTGTCCTTTATTACCATTATCCTACCTACATTATCACATTTCATTTTAAAACATATCACTGATCGCCGATATCTTTTTCAAATTAGTTTCATTTTACACACTTCCCCAACTTAACTCTTGCTAAGGAGAGCACCAACACTTTATTTAATAACTAGTGGGAATGTCCGCGCGTTGCTGCGGGTGCTTTTGTTTTGTTTCATCGTAGTTGTTTTTGGGGTTTGTGGTCTGGGTATGACGTTTGTGGATGATTCGTTATGGTGATATGAAGTATGTAGGAAGCAACAAACTCAAGAAGAAAAGTATAAAAACGCATTGGTGTTTTGTCCCATAAGCGTTTCAAGTCAAAATTGATCTTATAAGGAAGCTACTCCAATATTCTTATATATTTTTTTTTGAGCCCTATGTACAAATGTAAGCAGTGATGTATTCAAAATCTGGACCGCATACAATATCGAAGTTGCTGATAATGAGCTCGAAAGCCTACATAATGAACGGCCTGCCCCTTGGAGCTATCGAACTGAGTTCAGGCTTTGCCTAATGTGTTCAGGTCAAGCACGTCTTGGCTCCCTTGCTGTTCTAGTTTAAAACCCGCGAAACACACACACAATGTACAAGTCTTAAACAATGAACAGTGACTCGCTTAGTATTTAATTATCTATTAACAATGCAAGTAATACAAGTTATAAACACAAAAAGACTCCATCTAATATTCTAATATTCTGATGTCAATAAAATCTAACTTTAATTAAAAAAGAAAAGAAAAAACAGATTACGGTTTAATATAAACTGTATAAAATGTGTAATGACTAAACGAAACTAAGTTACTTGGTCAAGATACTACAGTTAAAGGCCAAAACGTAAGTTGACGTAAGTTGTGACATGGGGTATGCGACATACCTCTCTCTGGGTAATAAGCTGGCTAGCATTATATTGTGCAACCACAGCTTTCAGTGTTTTATGAAATGTTATTTGATAAATGTTGGCTATGACAGATCGTGGAAACAAAATTAAAAAGAACTCACTTGACAAAGATGCATACGGCTGTGCGCCAGCCCAGTCTAGAATCGCCCCTCCCGCGTTCTTGAAACACTCGATGTCTCTGATGGTCGCCCCTCTCTCGTTCTTGAAAGCTATCGCGAACGACACGAAAGTAATGAGGAAAATGGGGAACAACGGATTCGACATAATCATTAGGCAAACCTAAAAGTATGTTTCATGTTTCTTTGAGGGTAGGGATGAGAAAAGAGGGCAATATTGTAAAAGTATGTTGATATTGTGAAGGATGAGGTGGGTGAAATGTCTACATTACCCTTCAAAGTGTCTTAATTGTCCCTAATATCCCTATAATACCCTTATGAAACAAGCTTTATTTTCTTATACTTGTTGCTTTAAAAATTGTACCCATGTCAAAATTCCAATATGGTACATCACTTCTCCTTTATAATGTATTATAGATTATAAATTAATTATTTGTTTTCAAAGTCAGTAAAACTACAACTTCTACTAAAATTTATAACAATTACATTTGTTTTATATCTGGAAAATTTAATTTTAACAATCCAAAGTATGACTTATTAGCCATTAATAATTTATAGTTACAGACTTACAGTTTGATCTATGACACTCTCGACTTTCACTTATGTTGTCTAGGGCGATCATAGTTATCATAAATTTACAGGCGGTTTACAATTGATTATACTCCATTTCGGTTATTATTTTCCTTATGAATGAAATCAAGTAGATATTAAGTATAAATTTATGATTACTATGCTACTTTGTTTTGTTAACAAAAGTGAAAATTACGAGTATCATTCGTTAAATTACGAGTATGAATTATTATCATCAATGACTTGTATTTTAACTTATTAAAACCCAATTTTTTAATATATTATAAGAGAAAAATAAGAGAAGAAAGAAAATTTAAATATTTTAATTCAATCGAACTAGGAGAATCTAGTCATCTACGATAATGGAGACCAAAAAGTCAAATTAAGAAAAAGAGTCCAGCACGGCTTTTATGGACCAGATCATTAATCATTTAATCTTATTCTTAATGTTTTTATGTATTTTTCCATTTTTCTTTTTGGGTAATTATTTTGATACCATCGGTTTGGAATTTTGTTTACCGAGTCTAATTCGAAAATCGTAAAGGTAATAAAACTTGACACGAACCTAAAATGTGACACAAGCCTGAACATGACATGAAAACGAAAACTGTGTAAAACGTCATTGTATATACTATGTTTTGGACCCTTTGGAAAGCACACAATGATTGGTGTTCTCGAAGAAACATCATTCTATTGACAAGATTGTAGAAAATAGAAAAGTTCCATCTTCCACATGGGTTTTGATCGTAGTAAACCGATGAAGGTAAAATGGGAGAATTGATGTCGGGTTCCATTGGCGTATAATGTAAACACTAGTGGGATGCCCGCGCGATGCGGCGGGGAACACAACACTTAAAGGTTGAGTCGAGGCAGGGCTAGATCGAGTTTGACTTGCACTTCATACCAAGGTAGTTTGGGTTGACTCTAGTTTAAAATAAAGATGGAATCTTAAACTCGAGCCCAGCTTGATCAAAAATCTAGTTGGGTTGCTTAACTTGATTTGATTAGACTTTACAACTAATGTACCATGAGGGCCAAACGTATAAATTATTCTTGCCAAAATTCTAAAAATAAAACTTTCCCTAATTAGCCAAAGAACTAAGTATGCATATTACACAATTTATTAACTCTTGTACGGGATATATGCTAACGGACTCTTACATAGGTAATATCTATTAATATTTTGCTTCAAAGATAGTTGATAATTACGTTAAGAACAATTAACGAACTCTGACATTTGCATTTTTGTTTAACGAAAAAGAAGCCGAGCCAATTTGGTTGAATGTCTGTTTATGTTTGCGTGAGATCCAGGCCGATGTTCAAACTATCCCACCCATGTCATATTTTGACCCAACGTGGGCTCGGTTACCTATTGCGCCATCACTTGCAATGCAACCACTACCAATGCTTACCATAGTATATCTAACCAATTAGTATAGTTTATAAGTAGTAAAAAAAGATGAAGATTATAAAACAGTTATAAGATGTAGGAGTTAACAATTTATAAAAAAAAAAATTAAGAGTAATGAGGGTTAAAGTTGCTTTAAACTACGTTAATAAGATATACCAATATTAGATATAGTAAAACTTGTGGACATTCTTAACATTTCTTTATATAAATAAAATATGAATTTTATTTGGTAATATAAACCTATATAAGCAATGTATATAGCTTTACATACATTTAGTATTGTCGTACAACGTATATGGGGAATTGTAGTAACTTTTACTCGTAATAAATGTAACGATAACGAATACAAAGAAAATTAATGTATTTGGTTTTGTAACAATAAAATGAAAGCCATCCATGTTGGTACGTTCTAATTTGAATGGATCTGAATTAGATTAGAGATTCAAATAACAACATCAAACTACCACAAATCGTCCTAGATGCTAGAGTTCCATCATCACCAACATACATGCGAAATCAAACAAAAAACGAGCTTAATCATATTACAAAACATGAGTGGTTTTATTTGTGCTACATCATTGACATGTGTATTCACGAATTCTCCAACATTGTCCATAATTTCCCTTGTAATACATTTCGCTTCACATCTTGCGTGTTTCTCTTTTGAACTATATCTCAATCAGGAACATGAGTTGTTAAAGTTTATCGCAAGATGCTACCACTTCCCGTATTCTGAATGGTTATTCTTAGCAACCACTATATAACGTATGTAAACATAAGAACAAAGAGTATAAAGAGAAATATAGGATGGAAAATGAGAAAGGTCTTTATCAATGAGTTATACCAAGTAGAATAAGCCTTTATTTATAGGGACATAACATTAATACAAACTTAATGGTATATGGTAGTTAGAATATGTATAGCTGTCATAATATATATGTTTATAACATAAAAAACATTAATACAAACTTAATGGTATATGTGAGTTAGAATATGTATAGTCACCATAATGTATATGTTTATAACAAAGAAATTTTAATTATATCATAACTCTTTTTACTATCTTTTTATATTATCAATATTTATACTTAATGCTAGATGGGTTTTAATTAATATAAGTTAATAATATTGTAGAAAGACTATTTTAACCTCTTACTAACTTCATTAAGGTGTTGTACCATGAGCATAAAGTATAGTAATTACTTAAATTTGGTTGGTATCCTTGCCTCATGCTTTATAATATAGTATAGATATATTGGGAGTCATATTCGATTTGTAATGGTTATTGGGGGTTTGTGTTCTAGTTTCTCATTAGACTTTTTCTTTATCGAATACACAAACATAACATACACACACTGGCTTTCAAAAAAGTGAGCCCGTGTCAACAAAATTACTTATTATGAAGTTATCCTTTCAAGCTTCTATACGATATTTAGTCTATATTGGATTATACATTGTGGGGTAGCATCTCATGCCATCTCGCCCAAAACCGACGCCAAACACCGACACATAATAGTTAAAGGGAGACATCTCCCCTCTTAGCGGGGTGAGAACCCAATGAGATAAAGTCTACACAAATCAATTAATCACACTTTTTTGTTTTATTTATTTTTTAATTAAATTATTAGATGAGTTAGTTAAACTCATCACCAATGTAATATTAATCTAGCATAACATTATACAATTTTAGTACAGATGCCATCAACTTTACTCTTTCCCAGCACATGTAGCTGTAGGTGATGGATGAGAGGTCTTTAAGGGGGACGGGGTGCTACCAGATTTGGTTACGGGTACCCCATTACCAGCACGATAACACCGTCGTCACTGGTGCTGATAGTGGATCCATGAACCAAATCATGGTTGTACTTAACGGGTGTGAACCCGTGATTTGAAATAAAATATTATTTCTTTCTATGTCACCTTTTTCCCAACTATCATCATCACCAGTTCGCCACCACTGTTACCAGGCACAGCAACCATTGTTGAATGATAAAGATTTTTAAAGGTTAAAACTTTAACACATAAAGAAGCGGGAAATGGGTTGGTAGATCTGGTTATAGTTGGGTAAAATTGAGTGAATATTAATGAAATTGGAGGTGAAATAAGGAAGAAATCTATCTATACATACATCTAATAAATAAATAATATGTTGGGTTTGCTAACCTGGAGAAGAACAGATGATTGGAAAGCCAAAATATACTACTCAGTTGATCCTTAGCAATAAACAGCATTTACAAGATACTTCTCCCAAAAGACTGTTGACCCTAACATCTGTTGTACCCAAACAACTGCTGTGACAACTACTCCTACAAAAGACTGTTGGATAACAAATGCTAGAGAACAACTGTTGACCAAAGGTCTGATGAAGAACAACTGATGATCAAAGTGCTGAAGACTAAAGGTCTATTGGAGCCAACAACACTTAGGCTCCAACGGATGATACAAGACCATCAGAGTTTTCCCAACGGCAGTTTACCTTTCAGTGTTTTACAATGTAACAATAGTTTGTATTTAACAGATGTTTTATGTTTGTTATTCTGTTAGAGGTCGCTATCTTAGGTGACGTCAGCTTAGATCATCAGTGGTTTAGATTTGTCTATAAATAAAACAGTGCTTGTACTGTTCTATTCATCACTCGAAACATTCTCTCAGACAAACAATCACATAGTGATCAGGCTGAGGGGGAGTACTTGTACTTTTGATTGTAATCATTAGATTAATGAAAGCTTTCAATTGAAAAACATTTACTCTCTTGTTTTGATTAATAGTTTATTATTCCACTGCACTTTCCATTTATAATTCATTTCGTTCATCACATCTTTACTTAAACAATCAAAACAACCAACCTCAGATCCTAACAATTGGTATAAGAGCTTGGTCAATTAAATTCGATCTAACCAATCAATTTAATATAAACAGATCAGCTCACAATTATTGATATCGTTTGTTTGTCGGATTGAAAACAGAGTAATAGTTTATTTTCGATTCAACCGTTTGTAAACAGACTTTGTTTTTGAAAAATCAGAGAATAGCTTCAATCAATCACGATCCACACAACACTGGCACGAACAACAAGCCACCGATGCTTGTCAGATCTGAATACGATATCTGGCAACGTCGGATAAGCCATGTTCTAGCTTAACAGAACACTGGGTGTTGGAAGTCAGTTATCTTCGGACCACATGTTCCGATGGTGCCGAGTACTGAAGATCCCAAGGTTCAAGAGCCTACGAAACTTGAAAACTACCCCGACCAGGATTTTCAGAAAATTGAGTTAGATGCCCAGGCCTTCAGTATTGTAGCCATGGCTCTACCCAATGATATATATGTTGGGCTGTTACACTGTAACAGTGCAAAGGAGTTGTGGGATGCACTGAAAGAACAATTTGGTGGGACTGAAGAGGTTATTGAAAACAACCGAGAAATACTTAACCAACAATATGAAACATTCAGTCATGTTAAGGGGGATTCATTAACTCAACAATTTGAGAGGTTTAACTGTCTCATTAATGAACTAAAACTGGTTGGTCTAACTTACCCACATTCAACTTTGAACCATAGGTTTTTAAGATCACTACCAGATAAATGGGACATTATTGCTATAGTTATGAGAAACTCAATTGGATTCAAGGGCCTATCACTGACCCAGCTTCATGGTAAGCTCTTGACCTATGAGAGAGAGCTTAACCAGAAAAAGAAGCTCCAGGACTCTGGAAAAGTGTCTGATGACTATGTATTTGGGAATACAACACTTTTGGGTCATGATGAGGTGCCTGGTAATAATAAGGATCAGAGTTATGATCATTTCATTGACATAACTTCAGGTTTTAACTCAGGTTTTAACTGTGATTCTTATTCACCAAACTATGCTTTTACAGCAAGTGGTGGTGATATCCTCGCATCTGACAACATATCCTTTGAGTATGATGACTTAAAATACTTTGACCCTGATGATTTGGAAGAAATGGACATTATGCATCAATTGGTCCTTCTCAGTGTAAGAACTAATAATTTTTACAAGAAAACTGGGAGAAGGTTTCCAGGGTTAACTGGCAGGTCAAAAGTGGGGTTGGATAAATCAAAAGGTAAGTGTTATAAATGTCATAGACTTGGTCATTTTGCTAGGGAATTTAGGATTCAACATGGTACACCTATGATTGCCTATCCAAATCAAAGGCCACAAACCAACACTTATCAAGTTTCCCATAATACCCCTGGACCAAATGTGCAAAACACTGCTCATTTTGCACAGTCCTCAAACACTGTTCTTGTCCAGTTTGTCCAAACCACTGTTCCTCAGATCCACTATGTGCAAACACCTGTTGCTCAGGCACAAATGTCAATGACTGCTGCTCCACCCTCTGCTCCTGCAGAGACCAGTCAACAGAGTTTCTTCACACAAGGCTTTGTTGATTATAGCAGTCTACCAGATGAGTTGATAGATGAAAACTTTGCACTAGTTGCCAAAGCTGAAAATGAACCAGAAAATTTTTGTTTCATGGCTATGGTATAAGAGGTTGAATATGAGGAGGTGGTAACTGAATCTGTAGTTGTAACTGATGATATGGTTGATGAGGTAGTTGCAGGTGAAAAATCTGAAGAAGAGGTTGCGAGTCTCTCAGATCCCTAGGGTGCATCTGATGATTGCGAGTGCAAGTGTGATTGTGCATTGATGGCTGCTGCTAAGGTATCTCCTCAAATCCTTAAAGATTTGTGTTCTGACAAATGTGTAATAGCATTTGCTAACATCAAAGAGGTGAATGAAAACCTTAGGAAGAAAATTTTAGATGATGAAGTTCAATTTGAAAAACTTTCAAAAGAGTTAAAATCAAAATTGACTGAAAAAGAATCTGAAATAAGCAGCTTAAAACATGAAGCAACTATAACCAAAGACTAGCTCCAAACTATGATAACTAAATATCATAGTTGCAAGAGTGAGCTTGAGACCACCCAAGTTGAATGTCAGAAATGGGTGGAATCATGCAAAGGTTTTGAGATGCTCCTCAACAAACAAACCAAATGTCATGTGAAGTTGGTTTTGGTTTTGAAACCACTGCTCCAGCTTTTGAAAACACTGACAAAAGGGATCAAAAGTTAGTTGAGGTAGTACCCACTAATTTGAAGGGTCAAGAGATTAAAATCACTGAACCTAATGGCAAGAAAATTGTTCTTGAAAAAACAGAAGGTTCCTCATCATTCACTGAACTTGAAAAATATGAATTTAAACCTACTTGGTCTGATGAGTGTGGTACTCTTGAAAACTTCAAACCAGTTGACTTCAAAATCCCTGATGGTAAGAAAGCACCACAGGCAAAGGTCATTCCCTTGATAGATCTTCCAGTAGATGATCAAACATCTGTTGAAAAGAAGACTGAAAAAGGGAAAAAGAAAGAAAAGTCTGTTCACTTGTTCTGTGATTTCTGTGAAAAGAAGAACCATGTTACTAAAAACTGTTTTCTTCTAAAAGCATATGATATCAACAAAGGAACAAGTGTGTGTGATTCTAAGACCACATGCTCAATATGTGGTAAGAAGAATCACAAAACCAAAGAGTGCCTGTATCTAAAAAATTTTGATGTCAAAATACAAGATTACAAGGCTAAAACTCTTGCAAATCAAGTGGTGAGTACTTCAAAAGGAAAGCCCAAACAGAGTTTTGCTCTAGTTTAAACATCTGTTACCAAAAATTTAGAAACATCTGCTTCCAGGGATGTTCAAGTAACAGATGCTCCACCCACTAACAAGTACCCAAGGGGATATGGACAACCACCTTGTCATAATCTGTCACATGTTTATGAAGAACCCAAACGGCCTTCTAAACCAAGAGTGAACAGAAATCCTTATGGATACTATCATCTGTCAGGAAGTGATCAAACATCTGTTGCACCAAGTGTTGACATCCAAGCACTGGCAAATGGTCAGCAACAGTTGTTGAACTTGATTCAAAAGTCTGTGGACCCATCCAAAGCCAACTTGGCTTTGGACACTCACCAAAACTGATCCATTACTGATGTGCAGGGAGCTTCTGCTTGCTTAGATAGCCTTTGGTATGTAGATAGTGGAGGCTCCGGGCACATGATAGGATGTAGAGCCCTTCTTCTGGACTTCTTAGCTCATGGAGGGGGTGATATATCCTTTGGTAATGATTTAAAAGGTAAGGTGTTGGGTTCAGGAACTGTTCAGGCTGGGAAACTCAAGTTTGAAAATGTCAATCTTATTGATAATCTTAAATTTAATCTTCTTAGTGTATCACAAATGAGTGACAAAGGTTATGGCTCATTCTTCACTAAGAAAACTTATAAGATTATTGGGCCAGAAGTGGTGAAAAAGATTGATACCATCATTGCTGAGAGCAAAGCATAACTTGTTGGTCATAGGAGTGGCAATGTGTATGTGGTTAATATGTTGAAGGACAATCCTATGGCAAATGTCTATCTGTTTTCTGCTGCCTCCACAAAAGAGACAGAATTATGGCATAGGAGACTGGGTCATACCAACCTTCAAACTATCAACTCACTCTCTAAACAAAGCCTTGTCAGAGGCCTTCCATCAAAAGAATTCAAATGTGATGAGCATTGTGTTTCCTGCTTAAAAGGGAAACAACATAAAAGCTCTTACAAATCCATTGATGAGTCCAAAACAAGCCAATGTCTACAATTGTTGCACATGGACTTGTTTGGCCCAGTTAAAATCATGAGTCTAAGAAGAAAAAGATTTTGTCTTGTCATAGTTGATGATTTTTCTAGGTTTACATGGACTTACTTTTTACACTCTAAGGATGAGACTGCAGGTATCTTGAAGGACTTTGTCACCAAAGTTGAAAAACAATATGACTTGCCAGTAAAAGTCTTTATGTGACAACCTGCACCCTTCACTTTTCATAAATGTGCATAATTGGTTCCTCAAATATTTCAAAATTTTCATTTTTAACCCTCGTATTTTAATAGGACCAAAATTCACAATTTAATAAAACTTATAATTTTTATAAGTAAAAGTATGCACGTTTTATACTCACATCTACACCCGAGCACGTATGTTTCAGACCTTGATACTCAAAGCCCTTAATTTTCGGTCCTAAAACCAACTTAGAAACAGAAGGAAACAAGTCCGAAACTTAAAATTGATTAAATTAGAAAAAAATGATTTTTTTTGCTCTCGCGGTGCGCGGAGACAGTCAAACAGTCAAAGTCCCAGTCAAAGTCATAGTCAAAGTCCTAGTCAAAGTCCTAGTCAAATAGTCAATTTATCTTAAAACCTTACTTTATTGTGTTGACAATTTTAAAGCCTAACTGAATCCAAAACTAGTATAAAAACCCACCTATGACCCATTACACTTTGCACCTCTAAATCGATTGTTTCAATTCGATTAAACTCTCCCTCATACCTTTCTTCTATGGTATATTACTTCTACATTTGAAGCTTTGATTATAAGCTCTCGTAATTGGCGAATTGGAAGCTGGATATTTTTGTTATTCGGTTTCTTTTCTTCTAAATTGGACTAGTTTCGTTGTTGAGTCTTTGGATTTCTCGCATTTTCACGCTCGCTTAGTCATCTAGTTATTTGGCGAAACTGAGTATTTCTTAACCCCTTTTTGTCTTTATTCACTTTTGGGGTGTTACATGTACACTTATACAAAATACACATGCAAGTTCACATTTTTACAATACAATTATAGTACATTGTGCATTTGCTTACATATGTGCTTTATGCTTAGACATTACATGTAGAATACATTTGTACTTAGTGAAATCATTAGCCATGTACAAGCCGACCTTAACATTGGATAGCGCTATTGGATTGACAACCCACCTAGGTGATTCTCCCCCCTTTTCATCGGAGAATCCATGGTCATTGTTAAGTTATTATCCATTTATTGGATAAGTACACTGCCGTTCATTTTAGTACATTTATACAGTCACAGGATTGATTTCGCTCATTTGTATGATACATAGTTTACATAAATGCACTGTAGCTTTGCACTTGAATTGTATAACATTTTCCAACTTAGTGTATATATTAAAACTAGTAATGCTCACCAACATTTCATATGTTGACAAAACTTATTTTGTACATGTTTCATGTGCAGTTTGATCTTAGTTGTATAGCATTGGATTTTAGTGCTTGTTTTTAATAATTTATTTCAATTTCATGTTTTGTTCAGACTTATGTATTTTTCCCATTTCATCCATGTAAGACAATTTAAATTATTCAATAATATATTTACATTTTAGTACCATGTGCTTTTGAACAATCGTCACTACGTGACACCTCGATGATTCCGTCATCGGTTGGGGTGTTACACTTTAGGAGTGATAATGGGACATAGTTTAAAAATAAGGAGTTGGATGATTTCTGTGTGTCAAAAGGGATTGTGAAGCAGTACAGCATCCCAAGAATACCAGAGCAAAATTGGATGGTTTAAAGGAAAAATAGAACTCTCATTGAAGCTGCAAGAACCATGCTAGCAGATTCTGGTTTGCCACTGTCCTTCTGGGCAGAAGCTGTAAAAACTGCTTGCTATGTTCAAAACAGAGTTTTAATCAACCCAAGACATCAAAAGACTGCTTATGAAATTTTGTTCAAAATCAAACCACTAATCTCATTTTTCAAAATCTTTGGCTGCCCATGTTTCATTTTAAATCTTAAAGATTCCATTTCAAAATTTGCAGCCAAAGTAGATTGTGGATATTTTCTGGGATATTCTTCTACTGCCAAGGCCTACAAAGTGTTTAACACAAGGACCAAGACAATAGAAGAAACTCTGAATGTAAAGTTCAATGAACTTTCATCCCTAAAAATCCTAGCAAATCCTGCTGAGTTGTTTGATTTAGATAAATTCAAATTTGAAGATATTACTGTCAAAACTAACAGTGCAGGTATTTCACAATCTCCACAACAAGACTACAGAACAGATGTTGTGATTCCAAGTCACTATAAAGTCTATTCTACATCAGAGGAAGCAGTTGTTCAAAACACCTGTCAAAACTCTGCCACAGCTGAGTCAGCCGCTGTTGGCCAGTCTTACCCTCAAACCACTGCTTCACCAATTACATCCACTGCTCAATCATCTGTTGACAAAAGTCTAACATCTGTTGACAAAAGTCAGTCCAGTTTCACACCACTTGCACCCATTCCCCCACCTCCATTTCAAACATCTGTTGGCACTATAGAAGTGCAAACAGATGTTACATCAATAGAGTCACCAAACCTCTGTCCTTCACCTCAAAATGCCATCATACCATATCAGGGAGATCTAATCTACCTAAGAGCTCATCCACCAGATCAAATCATTGGCAACATCAGAGAGGGTGTGCTCACAAGAAGCTAATCCTCAAACATCTGTCTTTTTGCAGGCTTTCTATCTCTCACACAACCTGTCAAGTACCAAGAGGCACTAAAAGACAACAGTTGGGTAGAGGCCATGCAAGAAGAGCTCCTTCAGTTTAAAAGACAACAAGTATGAGAACTTTTACCATTGCCAAAGGATGTTTGTCCAATTGGCACAAAGTGGGTCTTCAAAAAAAAAACTGATGAAAGGGGTATAGTTGTCAAGAATAAAGCCAGGCTTGTGGTTCAAGGCTTCAGACAAGAAGAGGGGATAGACTATGATGATACCTTTGCTCCTATAGCTAGGCTAGAAGCTATCAGACTCTTCCTAGCCTTTGCTGTCAACCACAACATCAAGGTGTATCAGATGGACATCAAATGTGCATTCCTATATGGCAAAATTCAGGAGGAAGTTTATGTATGTCAACCACCTGGTTTAGAAGACACATTCCATCCTGATTATGTCTACAAGCTTAACAAAGCTTTGTATGGATTAAAACAAGCACCTAGGGCCTGGTATGAAACTCTTTCCACCTTTCTCTTATCCATTGGTTTCACAAGAGGTAAAATTGATAAAACCTTATTTTTAAAATGGAGAGGGAAAGACTTAATGATTGTTCAAATATATGTGGATGACATCATTTTTGGATCCACATGTAACAAAATGTGTGAAGAGTTTAGGGAACTCATGACAGCAGAGTTTGAAATGAGTGCTATGGGTGAACTTTCGTGCTTCCTTGGTCTCCAAGTGAAGCAGCTGCAAAATGGCACATTCATTCATCAAAACAAATATGTGAAAAATTTGTTAACTAGATTTGAGATGAATGACTCTAAGCCATGTAGTACACCCATGAGCATAGTCAAGCTACTCACTATTGATGACAAGGATGAACTGTTTGACCAGACACATTACAGATGCATGATTGGGTCTTTATTGTACTTAACTGCATCTAGGCCAGACATTATGTTTCCCACTTGTGTTTGTGCAAGATCCTAGGCTTCACCCAGAAAGTCAAACCTTATTGCTGTGAAAAGGATTTTCAGATACCCAAAAGGTGCTCCCACACTTGGTATATGGTATCCTGCTAATGGAAACATTGAGCTTTCAGGTTATTCAGATAGTGATGTTGCTGGCTGCCACACCACAAGGAAGTTTACATTAGGAGGGTGCCAGTTTCTAGGGAATGCCTTAGTCTCATGGCAAAGCAAAAAGCAAGCAACTGTTTCAACTTCAACAGCTGAGGCTGAATACATTGTTGCTGCAAGATGTACAGCCCAACTCATGTGGCTTCAAAATCAACTGCTGAATTTTGGGATAACTGCACTAAGGACTCCACTCATGTTGGACAGTCAAGCTGCTGAAAATATCATCAAAAATCCAGTATCTCATTCAACCACAAAGCACATAGACATCAGACATCACTTTGTCAAAGATAGCTATGAAAAAGGTTTGATTTCTCTGCACCATGTTCCAACAGAGGATCAGTTGGCAGATGTGTTGACAAAAGCTTTAGACACATCTACCTTCACAAATCTGATTTCTAGAATTGGTATGCTAAACATGGACTAAACAACAAAAATGTTTTAAATAAAAACATTAAAATGTTTCAGAAAAATCAAAATTCATCCTTAAAAATAGCATTTTGGTTGAAAATCTGTTAAGGATAAAACAACCACTGTTTCATCCATTCTATCCACTGTTAGTTGAAAAATCTGTTTCAAACATCTGATCAGATAAAACAACCACTGTTTGGTTGAAAAATCTGTTTCAAACCTCTGATCAGATAAAACAACTATTTCATTATATATATATATATATATATATATATATATCTAAAAAAACCAAGTGCTGTTAGCATCAGCACTTTGGTGAGACAACAGCAGTTTGCATCAGACCTTTGGCAACAGCTGTATGCCACCAGATGTTTGCCACGTCTGCTTTCAAAAGCTGAGTTTTTGCCACATCAGCGGTTTCACCAGAGCCTATAAAAACCCTGTTTTACCACAACAGTTGTTACACTGTCTCATTGTATTCAAAATACTGAAACCGCCTTTTTCAATCTCAAACCCTTACTCCAATTCCTCTCATCCTCACACTCGAAATCCATTACAATGGATCTTCAAGCCAAAGCCACCCACAATTATCTCCCATATATGGTCAAAACAGATGAAAACGTTCCATTCCATTCTACCATTGACATCATCCTCAATTCCAAATACCTGACAATCCTAACCACTGATGCTCCCATCTATCTCGATACCCTCCAAGAATTTTGGTTAAACGCTGAGTTTCTTCTTCAAGACAAAAAGCCTACAACCATAATCTCAAAAATTGGAGAGACAAATGTCGCCATTACCCCCGAACGGATATCCACAACCTTCTCACTAAATGACCTGTCAGGTAACGACTCTTTCCCTAAGGCTGAACTTCACACAGAGTTTTAGGAAAGAGGCAATGATGCACAAATGACTGGGTCAACTCTGTTCAAAAAGTTTTTCCCACCAGTCATGAAATTTTTCTTTCATACCCTCCTTCTCTGTGTCTCTGCTAAGTCCACTTCCTTTAATGAAATTCCTTGAGGATTCAGTACTTGGTATATGCTATGCTGTCAGATTCTGACTTCAATTTATCCCAGGGCCTGTTTATGGACTTAGTATCAAATGTGAAGGCCATAAAGTCTGGGTCTAATAATGCTTTTCTGATTTACCCAAGAATTTTGAGTGTAATCCTTCAAAAGGTTTTACCAGATAAAGATTTTAAAAAGGGTGAGTCTTTTAATATGAAAAGTCTAACTGATGAAACTTTCACGAGAATGCTGGGTTCAACCACCCAAGAAAGAGTGTCAAAAGTGTCCAAAGTTTCCAAAACACAAACAAAGAGAACTAAGACAACAACTGTTGTCTAAACCTCTGTTGTTGAGCCCACTGCTCCTGGTGATCATGGCACTACATCCAGTGCTGTGAAACCCACACCAGCCACCTCCAAAAGAAAACATCCATCAACAAAAACGACCACTAAACCCAAAAAGGGGCCTCTGGAAGATGAGATACCAGAGGAAACCCTGTTGCAACACAAAAGCAACAAGAAACCACTGTTGTTACTTCCTCACAACAGTTTTATGTATCTCAACCTGACCAAACTCCTCATGACTCCTCACAAAAGGATCATGTTGTAAGCCAAAGGGAACCACATCATGAAGCATTTGAGTCACTTGACCATATGCTCATCAGCCCTTCTCCCAGGGCTTCTTCTCTTTTCACTCCTCCACCTTCACCAAAACATGTCCCTCCAACAATGCAACCACTGTTTGAGGCTATTGATAAAACTCAGGACAATTCCAACTCCTCTCCTTCACCCATCAATGAGAGTATACACCAACAAGTGACTTGGACTGAGGAAAATCAATCAGCTATCCCACAAGCAGAGGAGGTTACACCCCTAGAGTTGAATGAAACTCTAAGTGAGTTTTCAAGTGAAGCAGCCTGATGTGCTCAAAGTGGTTTAATAAAAACTAACTAAATTAACCTAAACTAGACACTCTAAGTTTTAAATTTATAAACTAAGACTCTCTAAACCTAAACCACACAACCGGCAAGTGTACCGGTCAGTGCAGTACAGCTAAAGTAAGTCCGAGTATCGAACCCACAAGACTCTAATGGAAAACGCAAACTAGACTCGATTACTTATCTACAAACTGACTTAATAATGTTTTATTGCTTAAAGGGGGGTTTTCTAACAAACTAATTGCAAATAAATAAAATAATAAAACTAAAGTAACTAAATACACAAACTGGAGACTGCAACTGAGATTAGATGGATGGGAAGGCACTACCTAGGCTAGAATCCTACACATGAATGATAAAGCTTCTAATGGTCATGGAACTGGTGTGGAACCGGGATCTTAAAATACTAAACATCAAGAATAAACTAGACACCCTCGACTCTTCTCAAGGGGAAACCCTAGAATACTGTTGTGCTGTTAAACCACCGGTTGAGAGGTTACCCTCACAGGCTTACCTACTCGAATCTTAAAGTACCCGCTAGACAGTCTACCTCACAGCGCGAAAGTCACAATACACCCTAAAGTGCAAGGGGTAACTACAATATTTCTGATAAGACTTGGCCTACAAGGAATGCTAGGGAAACTAGGAAGATCTTCTCACAAAGCCTCTAAATCTAGCAATTTAACACCCTAGACAGACCAACAATCTCGCACCTCACAGCTATTGAGAATTGGTAGAATACTTAGAATTATCTAACTAACAATTACAACTCCTATGGATAATCCTAGGCAATTAACCATAAACTAGTTGCTAACACCAAGTCCGCAACCTAACCCGCATTCATACATGAAAGACATTCACAAAAACGCAAGTGGAGTTTATAAAAGTTATTTAAATAAAACTAAATATGCATATACATCAAACCAGAAAATAAAGAGTTCTTTACTTTAAAATTCACCCACAACCTAAAGTTCCAAAACCAAAAGAGAACAAATCAAACAAGTGCAATCATCTTTAACCTAGGTAGTTCTATGAGTTAGCCAATAATTGTCATGATAAAATCAAAACAATAGAAACTAAACATATTCATGGCGTTCACTACGGGTTTGAATAAAATAAATAAATAAATAAGATAGAACCAACCCGTGCTGGCACCTATGCCTCAACCCTTGACCTCCTCCTCTTGAAATATGCTATATCTCGCTGATGCTCCTCCTCGAAGATTAATATGCAGTGCCCCTTTCAATGATATAATAATCGTTTTTTTTTCAATTATCTCTCCCCAAGAATTATTATAATCCTCTATATCGATGTCGTTCAAAGAATCCTTAATATGCTGCGCCGCTTTTCCTCCTCAATATGCCTTCTCACCCTCAATAATAATATATCCTTTTAATTTCCATATATTTGCCCTTTTGGGCTTCGGTCCACTACCAAAGTGACTTAAGTCACAATTTTTTTTCTTTTTTATTTTACTATTATTATTATTATTATTATTATTATTATTATTATTATTATTATTATTATTATTATTATTATTATTATTGTTACTATATCTAATATACCATTAATATATATAGTAGTATAATTCTGTGTTTTCGACTCGGGTGTTCTTGATTTGACCAAAATTGCTCGTTTACGCTCCAACGTCCATGAACACCTACAAAATATAAAATAAAATAGATAAATACTAAAAATGACACAAAACTAATAAAAGTCTATAAAAATTTATACTAAATAAAATAGACCGGTACAAGCCTAAAACTAATAAAAGAACTATCTAAACGACTCGAAAACTGTACAAACTTTACACTGGAAATAGATGTATTTTACAATACATCAAATATCCCCACACTTATCTTTTTTTCGTCCCTGAAAAAGAATTATGCTATGGAATCATAGTTAGGTTTACATCCAGTTTCAAAACATAGGTTACTTAATTAATAATCTACTAACGTGTTGATTGTGATTGCAGGTATATTGATCCTCTTAAACCCACACCGGTTTCCAAGCCCCTTTTTATTTATGTTAAGTTCATGTTGATTGGTCTATCTAGGGTCTCACTCGAAGGAAGCCACAGTTCCTCCTAATCCCGCCTCAAGCTTATGAAGCTAAAGGAACGACCAATTGACCATTTCCCCACCGTCTTATGTAGAAAACCAAGAGAATTTAAAAGCATTTTTTTTTTCATCATACTTAACTCAGAGGGTGTGACCAATCCAAGTCGCTATCCCAGTGGCCAGGCACCTTAAGCTTCAGCATTTTTTTTTTTCAATCTCAGCATACTTAACTCAGAGGGTGTGACCAATCCATGTCGCTATCCCAGTGGCCAGGCACCTTAAGCTTCAGCATTTTTGCTTTGATTTCTATTTTTTTTTAGTAATTAGAAATTCTAACGGTTTTCTACTTATAACGGTGCTTCTTATACTATTTTTGGCGGTTTCGGTCTCCCCGTTTCTCCTAGATGAGAACCCACAAAAATAGCTTAACATAATTAATTTAGTACTTTTCAAAGGAAACCTTTCTACCGGTTGAGCCTACCCACATATCCCAAATCAGACACGCTTTCAATCAATTTTTAATCTCTTATTATACATACTATTTGAAAACCGGACACCTAACTTTACCTATCATCTTCCATATTTTATATAATGCAAACTTCAAAATCAGGGACATTTTTTTTTTAATTTTTTTTTTTAGACTCAAAACGACTCTATATACAAACTAGACGACAGTTTCCATCCCCACACTTAAACTCTACATTGCCCTCAATGTAGGAATAGAAAACGACTCAAAACAAAAAATAAATTCCGAATACAAAAATGTAAAAGACGAGGGCAAATTGGGAAGGACTTAGCTGGTTAATTTTTCGTAAGCTCCAAAAACTCTAGTCCAATCCAGCTCGATCGTATAGCATTTCATTCGCGATTGGCTCTGACACAATGGTAAACTCTGGGCTTGCCTTGATAAATAATAACAGCTCCGGAATCACCCGAATGGAGATTGAGTACGGGTGGTGCAATCCAAACCTGCGCAAAACGAAACAAACAAAACCCGAGCATAATACCGAACCACAAAAATAAAAAGACTCAAACTACTAACTTAGACTCATAATATAACAACAAACAATAAGACGTACCTGCTTGGCAAAATGGCGGTGAATGGTGGTAGAACCAAATGGGTAGAAAGAAAAAAAATCTAGTTCTCGCTCAACGTGAAGGACACTGGTGATCACAACACGCGTTGCAAGCGAAAAAAAAAATATAACTTTCCGGGGTAATAGCTGGTCGCATGAGGCGAACAGGTCAGCCCAGACTCCTCGCGTTACGTGAAAAGTCTTTTTTCACAGAAAGTTAATTAATTTTTTTTTTTTTAAGAAAAATTCTCTTATTACCCAAACCTTTACCAAACCTCCCACTCAAAAAATATATATAAAGACAATACATGGGATCCGCTCATGTGAAATTTCCTCTACCTAAGCAAACACGCAAACCTACAAACAGCCTCAAAGACACAAAAAAAAAGATAAAATAGAAAGATAAAAAAAAAACTATGAACCACGACCAAAGGACGAACCACAAATAATAAAATAAAATGAAAAGCTAGAGAAAAAAAATAAGTATAAATATAAATTTACAAATCTACATAGCCTCCCCACACTTAAACTTAATCAGGGGGCTTCTCTTTTATCTGGACCCTATCTAACCCGTTTAATTCCACTCGACTCTTATTAACAATTAAATATTTACTTGTGGAATTGAAAAATAATTTAACAGTTCTTAACGGGTCAGACCACCAAAACTTAAACTTACCTGGAATTAACCGGATGCGTGGCATGTAGCAAATAGACTGGTCGTGCTTGACATTCACTGGCTTCTTCTTCTCCAACTCGTGCCAGTCTTCGATCCTTTTCCGGTTCCGGTCCTTTCGTTTTCTCTTTCTTGCCCTCTCCCGTGGTGCTGTTGATTTTGAAGTTCCATCTATTACTAATACCACGGGCCAGCTATGGTGCGCTTCTTCTACCACCATTTCCATAGGATGATCCCCACACTTATTTCTTTCATCTGGTGCAGGTTCAGTCATGTCTGTCGGTTCACCTTCAAGTAGGGCATCCAAGTATGCCATATCTCCATCGGGATCAGACTCCCCTACTTCTTCAAAAACAGGTAAACCATCTAACTCTAGATCTAAAAACTCATCCTCTTCAGACAACAACGTTTCACTAACCTCATTGTCTTCCTCTACACCAAACATCATATCAAAGGAATCTCCCAATTCCACTTCTTCTTCAGTCACTTCCCTCTGCACTAACGACCTCTGATACGCCGCCCATTCTTCTTCGTCGTCCTCTTCATCAGAGTCACTCCCAAAATCATATATAGTAACCTGTGGCACCGGAGGTGGGACTTCAACGTCCATTTTCGTCTCCGTGATTGGGATGATCTCTTCATCTGACTCATCTGCGTATTCCATGATTGGCTCTTTCCCTTCTTCTGGAAACGTTGGAAACAACTCCCCACGAGCGTTCATGTACCCGAGGTAGTTGCCATCCTCATCATATGTATAACCAACTTTAGGCAGCTGCTCTTGCTGAACTTTTTCTTCTTCTTCCTTTAATCTCCTAGCAATGTCTTCTACTGTTCGTTGAAGATCTAAAAGAGCAGTCTGTCGGTTTTTCAGGATGGTGTCGTGCTCTGCTAACATTTTCTGGGTATTTTCATCTTTAGCAACTAATAATGTCAACAGACTTTTGATTTCACTCCAAACATTACCACTATCCTCACAAGAAATGCTTCCAGAAAATTGATCAGGATACTGATTATAATGTGGCTGCTGATACGAGTCATCATAATAATTTGTAGGACATCCCTGTGAATAATATGGCTGCGGCTGCACAAAGGAATTAGCACAATAATGTGCAGAGGACCCCGCATTTTGTGGAAATCTAACGGTAAAATAGGGTCCTCCACAAATTTCAAACATATTTACAGACTCGACAGAAATTAAAATACACAAACAATTAGACTCCTACGACTCACTATACAAAAAGACAGACTCAACACAAAACACAAGTAGCACAGATATAGCAGATAAGTGTAATCAAAGCTAGTAAACGCAATCGCCAAGAGTCCCCGGCAACGGCGCCAAAAACTTAATGTGCTCAACGTGGTTTAATAAAAACTAACTAAATTAACCTAAACTAGACACTCTAAGTTTTAAATTTATAAACTAAGACTCTCTAAACCTAAACCACACAACCGGCAAGTGTACCGGTCAGTGCAGTACAGCTAAAGTAAGTCCGAGTATCGAACCCACGAGACTCTAATGGAAAACGTAAACTAGACTCGATTACTTATCTACAAACTGACTTAATAATGTTTTATTGCTTAAAGGGGGGTTTTCTAACAAACTAATTGCAAATAAATAAAATAATAAAACTAAAGTAACTAAATACACAAACTGGAGACTGCAACTGAGATCAGATGGACGGGAAGGCACTACCTAGGCTAGAATCCTACACATGAATGATAAAGCTTCTAATGGTCATGGAACTGGTGTGGAACCGGGATCTTAAAATACTAAACATCAAGAATAAACTAGACACCCTCGACTCTTCTCAAGGGGAAACCCTAGAATACTGTTGTGCTGTTAAACCACCGGTTGAGAGGTTACCCTCACAGGCTTACCTACTCGAATCTTAAAGTACCCGCTAGACAGTCTACCTCACAGCACGAAAGTCACAATACACCCTAAAGTGCAAGGGGTAACTACAATATTTCTGATAAGACTTGGCCTACAAGGAATGCTAGGGAAACTAGGAAGATCTTCTCACAAAGCCTCTAAATCTAGCAATTTAACACCCTAGACAGACCAACAATCTCGCACCTCACAGCTATTGAGAATTGGTAGAATACTTAGAATTATCTAACTAACAATTACAACTCCTATGGATAATCCTAGGCAATTAACCATAAACTAGTTGCTAACACCAAGTCCGCAACCTAACCCGCATTCATACATGAAATACATTCACAAAAACGCAAGTGGAGTTTATAAAAGTTATTTAAATAAAACTAAATATGCATATACATCAAACCAGAAAATAAAGAGTTCTTTACTTTAAAATTCACCCACAACCTAAAGTTCCAAAACCACAAGAGAACAAATCAAACAAGTGCAATCATCTTTAACCTAGGTAGTTCTATGAGTTAGCCAATAATTGTCATGACAAAATCAAAACAATAGAAACTAAACATATTCATGGCGTTCACTACGGGTTTGAATAAAATAAATAAATAAATAAGATAGAACCAACCCGTGCTGGCACCTATGCCTCAACCCTTGACCTCCTCCTCTTGAAATATGCTATATCTCGCTGATGCTCCTCCTCGAAGATTAATATGCAGTGCCCCTTTCAATGATATAATAATCGTTTTTTTTTTCAATTATCTCTCCCCAAGAATTATTATAATCCTCTATATCGATGTCGTTCAAAGAATCCTTAATATGCTGCGCCGCTTTTCCTCCTCAATATGCCTTCTCACCCTCAATAATAATATATCCTTTTAATTTCCATATATTTGCCCTTTTGGGCTTCGGTCCACCACCAAAGTGACTTAAGTCACAATTTTTTTTCTTTTTTATTTTACTATTATTATTATTATTATTATTATTATTATTATTATTGTTATTATTGTTACTATATCTAATATACCATTAATATATATAGTAGTATAATTCTGTGCTTTCGACTCGGGTGTTCTTGATTTGATCAAATTTGCTCGTTTACGCTCCAACGTCCATGAACACCTACAAAATATAAAATAAAATAGATAAATACTAAAAATGACACAAAACTAATAAAAGTCTATAAAAATTTATACTAAATAAAATAGACCGGTACAAGCCTAAAACTAATAAAAGAACTATCTAAACGACTCGAAAACTGTACAAACTTTACACTGGAAATAGATGTATTTTACAATACATCACAGCCACTACTGATGTAGAGACCGTTGTCTCACAACAGGACAGTGGTTACATAGCTAAGACTTCCTTGAATGCAACAACTGATGAGGCCACTATAGTGTCCCCAAAATCAGTTGGAAGTCCCCAGAACCAAGAAAAAGGGGCATCTGGTTCTCATCCTTTGGACTCACCTCCTAGGACTACACCAGATACAACTACCACTGGTAGGAACCCAGATGATCCTATTAACTTAGGTGATGGGTTAAAATACCAAGAATTGACGGCTAGAGTACAATCCATAGAAGCCTCTGTTGCTGATATTAAATCAGATATCAAGACAATATTGGGATCATTGGCTACTCTTATCAAGAGTCAACCATCCACAGAAGATATTGCTAGTGAGCTATGGAAATTTGTTTCCCCCATCATCATAGCTCACAGAAAACTAGCAGATCAGACACATGAAACATACATGGCTCAAATCAGAACTATGGTAGATGCTAGGTACAAAGATACCCAAGCTGACAATAAAGCCATTAAAGATCACTTGCTGAAGACCACTGGCTCTGCCCCTACCACAATTCTCAGAGATGAAGATGATGATGAATTCACTGCTGATGATGCCAAAAAGGGGGAGAGTGGCAGGGATAGATTGCCAAAGCTAGATCCCTTTGGTTGTCCACCCTCACAAAAGGGAAAATCAAAAGCTGCCAACAAACCAGGGTCTACCCAAACAGCACCACAACAACAATAACAACCAAATGTTCAAACCTCTGCTGATACTGAAACTGTCAAAACCAGCAAAGCAAAGGAAGTTGATACCTCTACTAATGACAATGCTGAAAAGGCTGCTTGACGTGTTTGTCATCGTACACGTAAAATTTCCCAATTACAACTATTAAATAGTGGCAAGAGGGTATCGAACACAGGGAGTTTGTGGAATGTGTGTAAACTAATAACTTTGTGAATCAACTAATATTTAACTACTAACAAAATTAAAGATCAAAGATTGTTGGTTGATTTGGATTTAGACTTAATAAAAAGAAAACTAAATTATTGATTTAAAATGGGTTTGTTCTTCAATTTAACAAGCAATGACCATCCCTGGATCCATTTTCCTTAAACCTTTATGCAAAGTTCCACTAGAAAGAGTTACATAGACATAACTCGTGTTTAAACAATTATTGTGATAAAAGGGAACAAAGTACTCGGATTATAGCAATTCAAGGTTGTTTCCCGATGACCGATTAATCAATTATCCAACCCAAATCCTTCCCGCAATATCCCGATTGTTAGCAACATCAAGAACGTACGATTAAGACTAGAAATTGAGAAATTGATTAACTACTACAAGCAATTGTTCAAACACCACAACAATCAAGCAAACATGTACTAAATTATCGTTCTAGAAATGAAAGGAACAAGCATAAAAGAGTTTAAGAAAAACTTCACCAAAGATGATCATCAAAAGTTCTAGCCAAGCATAGTTTGGTGAATCATCATCACAATCAAAGAAATGTTCATACGAATCAAAGACAAATTCCCAATGATTATAATTGTTCTTCAACCTTGTTCTAGCCCAAAAATCGCCCCTAGGATGATTAGAAACGTCCACAATGGAAAAAGTATGAAAAGACACCATAAAATGGCCTTTAAATGAAGGAGTTACAATTTTGGTGCAGAGGCCACCGTACCCTTACGGTGGCTACCGTAGGGGTACGGTGAATATTAAATCCTGACGGCTCCTGTACGCTGCCCTACGGTGGGAAATAAGTGTCCTGAGGCCACCGTAACCCTACGGTGGCTACCGTAAGGGTACGGTGGACCCTTTACAAATCTTCATTTTTCTTTCTTGCATTCCACCTCGTTCCGATGCGTTCCGGGCCATTCCCAAAGCCCGTATTTCGTCATTTTTAGCTCTTTATTACACCTACAACCAAAGCAACCGTAGTCACCCAATTCCAAGCAATATCACGAATAAATGTGGATAAAATAAGCATTTTAACATTATTAAAGGGTGTTCGTTGAATCACCCGTCACATCCCCACACTTACCCATTGCTTGTCCCAAGCAATCTATTACAAATCATTTTTCACAAATAAGCGATCATTTCAAAGTCAAGTTTAATGTGCAATCCTCGTACTAACCCATCCTCAACACCCCAATCAACACACCCCTCACAATATCTCTCCTCTCGGTATCAAGTAAGCTCTAGCAAAGATAAGCTAGACACACAAAAGGCAAACGGGTGGTTGCACAACCATAAGCTTGTACCTAAATCAATCATCCTCCTAACATGAACATGAGTATAAATCAAAGGGACTTAACGGTTGTAACTTGGCTAAGTGTGAAGGTAGGGAATAGGATATGTATAAGTAGCGCAAACTTTACCCGGTCTTTTTATTACAAAACAAACACACACGAACAAAGAAACACTACTATATACAAACACATAACATAACTTTACTCGCCTTTTCTTTTCTTTTCTTTTTCTCTTTCTTTTTCTTTTTTTTTTCATTTTCATTTTCTTTTCTTTCTTCTCTTTTTTTTTCTCTTTTTTTTTTCTTGCATTTTTCTTGCCAAACAAATTACATAAGCATACTAACACATACTAAACATAACACTTCAATAATACTATTAATACAAGAATAAACTAAACACAAAAAGACCGGGTCAAGTTGGGTAAAATTTAGGAGCTAGTTTAAGGGTCATCAAACAATAGGCTTTAAGGCTTAAAAATGGGCAACTAAATGTCCAAACCCCCGCCCCTCTCGCTACCTTGCTCATATATGTAATGTATGAGGTCCACCCCCCCCCCCCCCAAAAAAAAACCCACACTCACACTCACGTGATGAGGCTACCTAATGCCCTTATCATTTCTACACCCATGCCCAATTAAGGATTCAAGTCGTATTCAAGCACAAGTTCTAGTGCACCCCCACCCGTTGCCACTCTCACAAAGGAAGAATTTATTTATTTACATATGTGGCTTCAACTCTCACCAAGAAAAAGAAACGGGTATTAAGGGTTGCCGGTGTGTCTAATGGGGGTTAAATCAAGGTGTTCCAATTTTTACAACATTGCACTTGACCTCAAAAATTTTTAAACATCTCCAAAAATTTCCTCCCATCCCCACACTTGGGATGCATTGTCCCAATGCATGGCTTTGGAAAGGAATGATCGCAAATTTCCACCACAAGACCAATGTCTTTCAACTCAACCACAACTTTCTTTTTGGTATTTTTCATTTTCTCATTTTTTTTTTACACACCACCTACTCTCACAACCCAAATTCATCAACAATTCAATACGATTCAATACACCACCCGACCACCCGAAAACCAAAAGCAAAAACGAAAACAAAAACAAACAAAATATAAAGCTATGTACAAAGAGCATGACCTGATTAGTAGTAGCGCGGCTGAGGCGGCCCGAACACCGAAGTGAACAAATCATTCCATTCGCCAAAGCCAAACGCTCCATCACCGCTTCCTCCTTGATCCGTGGGTTGTTGTTGCTGTTGTGGGTCGACCCATTGAGAGTGGTGGATTGGTGGGGTCGGATAAGAGATGCTTCCATCATACGGCGGTAGGGACCCGTAATCCACCGGTTGTGGATTTGCGACTACGGGTCTCCCCGCATGCCAATCATCGTTCATTCTCCTATTTTGATCATCAATGTATCTATGATTGATCTCCACTTGCTGAGCATAAGCATGTCCTTGGTTCCACAATTCCTGACGATCAAAACCCTGCTTCATCCTTCTCTCCATGCTAGCACTCATCATTGTTTGATGATCAAATAGTGTGCGTTCCGAACCCGACCAAGTGTCAAATACCGAGGTTGGGGGACGTTGACTTTCAATTACCTGCTGCATCGATCACCCAAAGGCCTAACCATCAACATACGCCCTCTCGGTAAAGTCATAAAACCATCCACCATGGGTCCCACTCGAACTCCCCTGGCCTATATCCAAATGTCCTCCAGCCGGATTGTCTTCGTACTCTTCATCGTCACTTGGTGGCGCTTCACCCCCACTCTCAGCTTCATCCTCCTCACCGGGCAAAAGTTCCCTCGCATCTTTCTTAAGCATTCTCCACCTTTGACCCCCACTTTTCAGTTTATGATATCTCTCAGACTCAGAATAAACCCAACCGGACCCCATTGTTGCTAGATCAATAGGTTTGAATTTCTTTCTTTTCCTTCCTTCATCTTCATCAGTTATCGCACACTGTTGCTTCAACAACACAGTAATTATTCGACAATAGGGAATGATTGACCTCTCCACCGAATTTCTACATATCCAAACATGATTTAAGATCAAGTACCGAAGGGAAAATTTCGGACCACCGTGCGTCAAGGCGTATAAGATAGGAACCTCGGGAAAACGCACTTGTTCCTTATCAGCCCGTCTTGGTAACACGTTCAGAATGATAAAATTCAACAAAAGTTTGGGCTCTATCTTCAAATTCCTTCGATACAATGTATCATGATAAGTACCCGGCAAAAATAAATCATCCAACATTTCCATCCAACGTGGATGCTTGTCTGGACTAATTAACAACTCATCGATGCTCGGGTTTTTATATTCTTTTGCAGGTAGACTATCAAACTTTGCAAGCCTGCGCAACGTCTCATAAGACATTTCCACTTCTATCCCATTTACTTCACCGACTTACTTCATCTTGGAGGGTGAATCATATCTAGGACATCTTAATGTTGCCATCCATTCCTCGACCTCATCCAAATACACCCTCCTCTCTTCTTGATCATAACAGTGGAGTGCCGCTTCCCAACCTAACGCCTTAAATCTATCAAAAACCCCGAATGGTTCAAAGTCTTTTCTGCTCACCTCTCTTTCATAAATAAATGCCCCTGGCCGATCTGACAACTTTTTAATTTGATCATGAAATAAAGTAGGCTGCCAGATCCTTGGTTTTGCGTTCAGGGGGCCCGTCTTCCATTCCGGCTTATCAGCCGGGTCTAACCTTGGCGCCTCCGGTGCTTGTTCCATCTCTACATCAGACTCAGTATTTTGGGAAACATACTTCCTTCGTTTGTATTGCTGAGCAGGTTGCTTTCCTTTAGCCTTGACAGCAGATGAACTTGATCCAGCAGCTTCACCAGTGCGTGCCATTTCCCTATACAATGTACAAACAAACAAAGAAACAAAAACAAACCAAACAAAACACATTAGCCAACATGACAAAAACATCCCCACACTTGCTTGTTATCATGGTAGTAGATGTTATTGAACATACACTTCTTCATTGGTTTGACAAAAATTGGGCATGACGCCTCTATAATCATAACATTACCAAAAGCTCACAATTTTCATCTCAACAACCTTCTACTACCACATTATTATCAAACAAAACTATTTACATACTACATTATTAACAAGCAAGTGGGTATAAACTAGGTAAGAACAAAAACCTTAATATCTTACAATGTGGCATAAAAATCAACAAATGGAATACATACCTTCGAATGGATGATGCTAGAACACAAGGAATCAAGAAAACAAGAAAACCCCCCAATTTATGCGATTTTTAGGGTTTCGATTCGGCCCCAAAAACGTGTTTGTCTTCCAATTTACTCCCCAAAATCAGAAACTAGACAAAAATCTAGTCAAGTTAGACCCAAGAATCACTAGATTTGGTGGAGGATTGAAGGTTTTATGAAGATTTGAAGTTTAAAGGTTATGGGTGTTATGTTCTTGTGAAAGAGAAGAAGAAGAAGAATAAAGAAGTTTGGTAGAAGAAGAAAGGGTGTGGCTCGGTTTTGTGTTGCAAATGCCCAAAAAAAAATTTTATTTTTTATTTTTTATAAGATCGCTGCATTCCAGACCCCACCGTAGGGTTACGGTGGGTACCGTACCCTTACGGTGGCCCAAACATCATTTTTCTTCACCGTAGGGCAGACGAGAAGCACCGTTGGAATTTTGATTCCACCGTACCCTTACGGTGGGACCGTAGGGTTACGGTGGACCTGGGCAAATTTATTTATTTATTTATTTATTTATTTATTTATTTTTTTAAACTAGTAATTTGAAAACCTGAAAATTACCCTACCCCCTCGAAAATCCTGTGTTATCCTCAACACAATGCTAGAACCGTTTCGTGACCCGAACGTCCCCACACTTGTTTCAAACACGGGTTTTGAACACACATAAAAGAAAAATAAAATAAACGCTAACTATTTACACTACCAAACCTGGCCTCTCATTGTTGCACTTCTTCCACCGGGCGTAAGAAATAGCCCGCTTTATCCATCTCCAACGCATTGATGTCATTTCCATCCAAGTATGGCTTCAAGCGGTGTCCATTCACCGTTTGTTGCTTATTGGTGTTTTCATCTAATATTTCAACCTCACCAAATTTACCAATCCTGCAAACGATGTACGGACCCATCCATTTACTTTTCAACTTGCCCGCAAACATCTTCAATCTCGAATTGTACAACCACACCCTTTGCCCTACTTCAAAAGTCTTCTTTCTCAATTTGGCATCATGAACCTTCTTTAGTTTGTCTTTGTAAGCTGATGCACATTCATAAGCCTCATCTCTAATCTCCTCCAATTCACTTAGTTGCAACTTTCTGGTTCGCCCCGCCTCATCATAATCCGCATTTACCGTCGTGATCGCCCAATGTGCTCGATGCGCCAACTCCATTGGCAAGTGACAACCCTTCCCATACACCATCCGATAAGGTGTCGTGCCAATCGGAGTTTTGTAAGCCATACGGTATGCCCACAAAGCATCATCTAATTTACTTGACCAATCTTTTCTATCCACACGAACCGTCTTCATGAGAATTTCTTTGATTTGACGGTTGGACACTTCAACTTGTCCACTCGTTTGCGGATGGTACGGCATTGCAACCCGGTGATTCACTCCATATCTCTTCAACAACTTCCCAAAATTGAAATTCTTAAAATGTGACCCACCATCACTAATGATCACTCTAGGAATACCAAAACGGGCAAAAATGTTGGATTGCACAAACTTGCAAACCACCGAATGATCATTAGTCCTTGTAGCAATTGCTTCAATCCACTTCGAAACATAATCAACCGCTACCAAGATATACAAGAACCCATTAGAATTTGGGAAGGGACCCATGAAGTCAATGCCCCAAACATCGAATATTTCTACAATCAAGATTGGTTGTAGAGGCATTTCATCCCTCTTGGAGATACTTCCCATCCTTTGACAATTTACACAATTCCGGGCAAATTCACAAGCATCTTTAAATATGGTGGGCCAATAAAACCCACATGATAGAACCCGGTAGCCGGTCTTGTGTCCACTAAAATGCCCCCCCCCCCCCCCCCCCTCACAAGCGGATGAATGAGCATGTGTAAGAATATCTTTCACCTCCGATTCGGGCACACATCTTCTAATCACTTGATCGGGTCCAACCTTAAAGAGATCCAGTTCATCCCAAATATATTGCTTCACTTGGACCATAAATTGTTGTCTTCGTTTCTTGGTCCAATGATCCGGAATGACCCCCGTGGCTAAATAGTTAACATAATGAGCAAACCACGGTGCATGAATAGTAGAAGTTGCCATCAATTGCTCATCAGGAAACCTCTCATTTATTTCTCCAAAATCATCATTCTTATCCACCGGAATTCGAGACAAATGATCCGCCACTACATTTTCACTTCCTTTCTTGTCCCGAATTTCCAAATCAAACTCTTGCAACAATAGGACCCACCGAATCAAGCGTGGCTTGGCATCTTTCTTTTCCATCAAGTAACGAACCGCACTATGGTCCGAATACACTACCACTTTGCTCCCCCAAATATACGAACGAAACTTATCCAAAGCATACACCACCGCTAATAGTTCTTTTTCGGTTGTGGTGTAATTCAGTTGCGCTTCGGATAAAGTTTTGCTCGCATAGTAAATCACCACCGGCTTCTTATCAACTTTTTGACCCAAAACTGCTCCAATTGTAGTTTCACTTGCATCACACATAATCTCAAATGGCTTTGACCAATCCGGCGGTTGCAAAATAGGAGCCTTGACCAAGTGTTCCTTCAAAACATTAAAAGCTTGCAAACATTCATTAGTAAAGTCAAATGGAACATCTTTCAAAAGCAAATTACATAAAGGTTTGGTAATAACACTAAAACCTTTAATAAAACGTCTATAAAAACCCGCATGTCCCAAAAATGACCTTACCCCTTTCACATTCTTTGGTGGTGGCAATGATGAAATAACCCGAATTTTTGCCTTGTCCACCTCCATACCTCTCTCCGAAATCACGTGACCTAACACAATTCCCTCTTGCACCATGAAATGGCGTTTCTCCCAACTAAGCACTAAATTTTTCTCAACACATCTTTTTAAAACTTTTTGTAACTCGTTGAGACAAGATTCAAAGCTAGTGCCAAATATTGAGAAATCATCCATAAACACTTCAAGCGACTCTCCAACCATGTCCGAGAAAATACTCTTCATACATCGTTGGAAAGTAGCCGGTGCATTGCACAAGCCAAATGGCATCCGCCTAAAGGCAAAAGTACCATAGGGACAAGTGAAGGTGGTCTTGTGTTGGTCATCCGGGTGGATTGCAATTTGGTTGTACCCCGAATACCCATCTAAGAAACAATAATATTTTTGACCCGATAATTTTTCAATGATTTGGTCAATAAAAGGAAGTGGGAAATGATCCTTAGAAGTGGCGGCATTTAATTTGCGGTAGTCAATACACACTCGCCACCCGATTACGGGTCGAGTGGCTATTTGTTCACCACTTTCATCTTTTACTACTTGAATGTCGGACTTCTTAGGTACCACTTGAGTAGGACTTACCCAAGAGCTATCCGAAATTGGATAAATAATTCCCGCATCTAACCACTTAATTACCTCCTTTTTAACTACCTCCCTTAGGTTAGGATTCAACCTTCTTTGCGCTTCTCTTGTGGGCTTTGCATCTTCATTGGTGATAATCTTGTGCATCACAATGGATGGACTAATTCCTTTGAGATCGGCAATCGTCCACCCAATAGCCCCTTTGTTCTCTTTCAACACTTCCAACAAAGCTTGCTCTTGAGCCATCTCCAAATTAGAGGCAATAATGACCGGTAATGTGTCATTATCCCCTAGAAAAGCATACTTCAAGTGGCTCGGCAAGTCTTTCAGTTCCAACTTTGGTGCCACTTCTAATGAGGGTTTGGTGCCCGAATCAATTTCCACCGGCAAACTATCAAAATGGTGGGACCATGGTGTCGACCCTCCTTCAATGCTAACACATCTTGCTTTCCTTCTTCAATCTCCAAATCAAAAGCATGTACCTATTCAGAAAAATTACAAGCACACAATTCCATTCCATCTTTCTCATCCTCACATGGATTGCATCCCTCAATGATATCTGCCATAAAACAATCTTCAACATCGGAATCATTAATATTGTTAGTAAAAACATTTAAACGCATTTTCCGGTTTCCAAATGTCATATCGACCGTGCCAAATCTACAATCAATTACCGCATGTGCGGTGTTCAAAAATGGCCGACCCAATATGACATTTTGTTGCTGTTTTGAATCTGCGGATGAGTAATCCAATACCAAAAAGTCAACCGGGTAATAAAATTCATCAATTTTCACAATGACATTTTGAACCATTCCCCGGGGTAACTTATGAGACAAATCGGCTAAAACAACCGTTGTCTCCACCCTAGCTAATGGACCAAAGTCATATTGATCATACAACCTACCCGGTAAAATACTCACCCCGGCTCCAAGATCTAGCAATGCCTTTGCCATTTGAAAATTACCAACTTGAATGTTTATTAATGGCGTGCCCGGATCTTGGAGCTTAGGAGGAAGCTCCCCATTTAAAACTGCACTCACTTGACCGGTAACATTTACCCGCTTAGGCATTTTTTTTCTTTTGTTGCCTCTTTTGCGTACACAATTCTTTCAAAAATTTAGCATATGCGGGTACTTGTTTTATTGCATCAAGTAAAGGAAGATTTATTTTTACTTGTTTAAACATGTCCCACATTTCTTCTTTTTGGGGACCTCTTGATGCAATAAAATTTTTCTTACCCGGGTCAAGTAGAGCCGATGGAAATGGAACTTGATTCGGCTCATTTTCAGTTTTTTCACTCTCACTCACTTCCGGTTTTTTAACATTTATTTCTTTTTGTAAAACCGGTGTAACTTCATCATTTTCACTTTCCTCACCCGTGACATCCTCGACCACCCCCTCGACAAAACCCGATGACAAATCAGCTTTAAATTCTTTCCCACTCCTTAAAACACTCACTTGATTAACATTAACATTGTTACCTCGTGAAGAGCCATGTGACGGATTTACCTGAGTATCGCTAGGAAGCTTGCCTTTACCTTTCTTCAATTCCGCCACATCAGTTGCTAATTGCCCCATTTGAGTTGTCAATGCTTGAATGCTTTTATCACGAACTTCATCCTTTTGTATCCGTGCTTCATCAAGTTGGTTTCGCCTTTGCATGTCTTGTTGCATAGCTTTAAGCATCTCCATGACTTCATTTCCGCTTGACGAATCGTGACCCGAATTTCTTTGACCAGTTTGAGCTTGCCCTTGGTAGCCACTATTGTATCCGCCTCGATAATTCCCTTGATTGTATTGTTGGCGAGGCACATAATTACCTTGAGCAGCTTGAAAATTCGGGTTGGCTTGATTAGAAGCATTCCCATATCGAAAGTTGGGATGATTTCGTAACCCGGGGTGGTAAGTGTTGGAGTTCATGTCATAATTTCTCCCACCCCCTTGAATAGCATTCACTTCTTCACTTGGTGCTTCTTGAACACCCACTCCACAAACCTCCGCCGTGTGGCCTATCTCTTGACAAGTGCTGCAAACATTGTACAATTGATTAGTATTCTGCACATTACCACCTTCTACCGCATGCACCTGTGGTCTTTGAATCACATGTCTTGCCCTCCTTGAAGATTGGGCCTTCCTTTTCGAAGTCACCGCCATTTGCTCTAAATATGCTCAATCATCTTGTTCAAAACTTGTACCAAAAGTACCATTTGTGATGGACATAAGATCCCGTGCATCCTCCGATGTCAAACCTTCATGAAAAGCATTTAACAATTCCCATAGTTGGATACCATGGTGGGGGCAATTTCGTAGCATCATGTTGAACCTCTCAAATGCTTCATGAAACATCTCTCCCGACTGTTGTTGAAAGCTTCTCAACCCCCTCCTTGCATCATTGGTCTTTTGCGAACTATAGAATTCATCCAAAAAGATTTGTTGCATATCGGCCCATGTGAAAATTGATGCGGATGGTAGAGTGTGAAACCATCTTTTTGCCTTATCTTCCAATGAAAATTGGAAGAGAACCAACTTAACATCATCCGGAGTAAATCCTTGACCCCCAATAGTGTTGCAAATAAAATCATAAGTTTCCAAATGAAAGTAAGGCTCTTCCGTTGCTAGCCCCTTGAATTTTGGTAGACTTTGGAGTGCGGTTGTTCTAACTTCAAAAGTTCTTCCATTTGCATTTTGCGGCATCACTATTGGTGATGGATTATTAGTGATAATAGGCCGAAAATGTGCTTCAATTCCCCGTACAACATCACGGTGGAGTCTTCTAGGTGCTCCTAATGGCGCTCTTGGTTGACCCATTTGTCCTTGCATTGCACCTTGTGGTGAAAATTGTTGTTGATGTTGATTTGGATGCATAGGTGGTTGTTGTTTGTGATTCGGCCTTTGATGTTGAGCTTGCATGTTTGGAGGCCGCATTTGATTTAGTGGCGTGGGACGTTGCAAGTGCAATCCTTGCGGTCTAACATGTTGCACACCAACCGGTAATCTTCCCGGGTCTTGAAATGGTAAAAGTGGTTGACTTACTTGACCCGTTTGAGCTTGAGAGCCCACAAATGCACCTTCTCCTCCATAATAATAACCCTCTTCATTGTACCCACTAAACTCTTCATCATCATACCCATCGTCATACACATCTCTTTGAAATCTTGAATTTTGGCCACCTTGGAAAGATGAATAGTAAAAACCCGATTGGTTAGGTGGTTGATAAGTAGATGTGGTGTGGACAATTGTTGAACCTTGTACTTGTGGTTGTGGGATGGTAGAAGATGATTAACCCGTAGTTGGGAAAAAATGGGAAAATGGTGGTATGGTGTTTGATGGATTAAAGGTAAGGTTTGGATCAACTTGAGTGGAATTCGGTTGGGTGTATGGATTGGTGTTTCAGGACTGGTGGAAAGGTTAGGTAACGTGGTGTTGGGTGAAATTTGTGAAGAAGTAGGCATGAATGACGAGGTCGTTTGACCCGTTGTTGGTATGTGAGAGTCTTGCATTATGTTTCTTGGTGTGAACGGTGAAGTAGGTGAATCAATGACTTTGTTTCTTCTGATCAAAACTCGGTTCTTTCTCAATGTTCTTTCAATCTCCGGATCAAACAAAAGTGGTGATGACTCGTGAGAGCCTCTAGTATGCATACACTTGAAGTACCTGCACACTAAACACAACCCGTGTAAACCCAAAAATAACAAAGCAAAACTAAAAGATTAACACACGTTGCGCACTACTCCCCGGCAGCGGCGCCAAAATTTGACGTGTTTGTCGTGGTACACGTAAAATTTCCCAATTAAAACTATTAAATAGTGGCAAGAAGGTACCGAACACAGGGAGTTTGTGGAATGTGTGTAAACTAATAACTTTGTGAATCAACTAATATTTAACTACTAACAAAATTAAAGATCAAAGATTGTTGGTTGATTTGGATTTAGACTTAATAAAAAGAAAACTAAATTATTGATTTAAAATGGGTTTGTTCTTCAATTTAACAAGCAATGACCATCCCTGGATCCATTTTCCTTAAACCTTTATGCAAAGTTCCACTAGAAAGAGTTACATAGACATAACTCGTGTTTAAACAATTATTTTGATAAAAGGGAACAAAGTACTCGGATTATAGCAATGCGAGGTTGTTTCCCGATGACCGATTAATCAATTATCCAACCCAAATCCTTCCCGCAATATCCCGATTGTTAGCAACATCAAGAACGTACGATTAAGACTAGAAATTGAGAAATTGATTAACTACTACAAGCAATTGTTCAAACACCACAACAATCAAGCAAACATGTACTAAATTATCGTTCTAGAAATGAAAGGAACAAGCATAAAAGAGTTTAAGAAAAACTTCACCAAAGATGATCATCAAAAGTTCTAGCCAAGCATAGTTTGGTGAATCATCATCACAATCAAAGAAATGTTCATACGAATCAAAGACAAATTCCCAATGATTATAATTGTTCTTCAACCTTGTTCTAGCCCAAAAATCGCCCCTAGGATGCTTACAAACGTTCACAATGGAAGAAGTATGAAAAGACACCATAAAATGGCCTTTAAATGAAGGAGTTACAATTTTGGTGCAGAGGCCACCGTACCCTTACGGTGGCTACCGTAGGGGTACGGTGGATATTAAATCCTGACGGCTCCTGTACGCTGCCCTACGGTGGGAAATAAGTGTCCTGAGACCACCGTAACCCTACGGTGGCTACCGTAAGGGTACGGTGGACCCTTTACAAATCCTCATTTTTCTTTCTTGCATTCCACCTCGTTCCGATGCGTGCCGGTCCATTCCCAAAGCCCGTATTTCGTCATTTTTAGCTCTTTATTACACCTACAACCAAAGCAACCGTAGTCACCCAATTCCAAGCAATATCATGAATAAATGTGGATAAAATAAGCATTTTAACATTATTAAAGGGTGTTCGTTGAACCACCCGTCACTGCTGAAGAGAAGCAAAATAGGGCTGACACTTTTGAAGTCAAGGCAGAGGCTTTGGTGCAAAGAAAGAAAGAACAACAGGAAGAAGTTGAGGATGTGGGTTCCTCTAAAAGGAAGAAAATGCCTTCCAAACATGTCAGACAACCACCATCCAAACTTGTTGCTAAAACAACTGCCACCAAAACCACTGCTGCCACTAAAACCACTGATATCACCACAACATCTGAACCTACCACTACAACCACTAAACCTACTACCACAACCACCAATACACCACCTACAACCAGTTTGCCACCTAAATCCCAAACATCTGCTGGTTATACAAAAGTGCCAACAGATGTTAACACAACCACTGCTGCAACACCACCATCACCAAAAATCTTGTACAAAAGGAAGAGAAAATCTACCTTTGTGGTACAGGATGAAAACATACAAACATCATCACCTCCTACTTCAACCACCTAACCTACACCCATATCAGCCATTCCACTCTCATCATTCTCACCACACACTTCACAATTAACATCTCATAGACCACCACCAACCATTATACCATTGGTTGTTCAGTATCCTCTTGAGCTTGATCTACTCAAGAGGGAAATGCAATCATTCTATAATACTGAACATCCATCTGAAAGATCTTTCCCATATCTCCCAAATTTTCCTATTCCCTTGAACTTAGACACATATCTTAAATACAAAACTGAACAGGCAGATTCCATCATCAAAGAGAGATGTAAAGGGAAAGATGACAGGATTGCTCAGAGCATCCATTCAGTAGAACTTAGCAAATTGAGAAGGATTGAAGATTTTGCTAAGACCCTGAGCAACTCTATGTCTACCATGCCTCTCAGCAGTGACATGGAAAGGGTGGTTAAGGAATCACTTCCTGAACAAATCTTGGCAACCATACCCTACAAAGCAAACAAGAAACAGTTTGCAGGCTGGACCACTCATGCTCTCAGAGAAGAACTCATAAGAATTGAGGACATGGCCAAGAATCCCCCAACTAAGGTCTCTACCCCAGATTTCAGTAAAGGCAGAGATCCAGCCAGAGCTTTGAAGTTCAAAAGAATGAGACAGGAGATTGTGGCTGCAAAGTATGGGGAGATGAAGTCTGTTGCAAGATGGTCAGAGCTAAGGCTGGTTGAAACTTACAAGAAGTTGGAAGAAAACAGGAAGAAAGACCCTACATTGCCCAAAAAACCTGTCTACACTGATGAACCAATGATGAAGAGACCTCAACAGGCTTTTACATTAGACAGCCTACTTGACACTTCTGATCTATCTGCTGCTGCAAGAAGACAGTTCAAAAAGCAAAAAGAAATGTCTGAAGAAGACCAGAAGAAGTTTGCTGATACTTTTATAAAGGAGGGCCTCTACAATCAAATACACTATTTCTCTGATCCCACTACTAAATAACTTAGAAGACTCATTGGGAGACCTCCATCACCAAACTCATCCAGAATAAAAATGCATCTCAGCAAATCCTCTAATTCAAAAATTCTAAAATGGAAGGTCAACAAAGACACCCATTAATTGACTTTGCTCATATCAGATGGAGAAGCTCAAAAGTTAAGTATGGATGATGCATATGGCCTGTGTGCAGATGACCTCCAAACACTGCTGTAACCTCACGAATTTTCCTATTTATTTTGCATTTAAGTATTTCCCGATCCATGATATAAAGTCTAATTTATTTCTAAGAATTCTTATCTTTATCCGTGCACTCTATTTTTCTAAGTTCCTTTTATCATTGTACTTAAAAAAAAAATCTTCAATCATGACATATGTCCTATCCTAATTCTATTTATAAAATGACGATTTTATAAGACGGTGTTTTTATTTTCTAATTCAAACTAATGATTTTTTTTATTTCTTATTTAAAGCTAATCATTTTTCCAATTACATTTATAATCTCAAACAAGGAAGATATAAATTCGTTTCAAAATAAATAAATAAATATATATATATATATATATATATATATCAAAGCCTTGAGTCAAGAGTCAAAGTCTTGACAACATAATTCTTGGAGTCAAAGTCTTAGTCAAACAGTCAAAGTCCTAGTCAAATAGTCAATTCATCATAAAACCTTACTTTATGGTGTTGACCAATTTTAATGGCTAATTGAATCCAAAACTAGTATAAAAACCCACCTATGACCCATTACACTAGGCACCTCTAAATCGATTGTTTCAATCCGATTAAACTTTCCCTCATACCTTTCTTCTATAGTCTATTACTTCTACAATTGAAGCTTTGATTATAAGCTATTGTAATTGGCGAATTGGAAGCTTGATACTCTTTCTTTTTCGGTTTTTATTTCGTCAATTTGGACTAGCTACGTTGTTGAGTCTTTGAGATTCGCCTCGCATACATTCACAACACTTAGAGGATAATTCACCTTAGCCAATGTGAGTTTACGTAACCATGTTTATGCTATTCTTTATACTTGCAACATTATACTTAAGCAATTCTACATACATGTCTAGTTGTAAACTTTAATGCCTCGTGATTTAGACAACAACAACAGTTAGACTCGTTTCAACAAGTTTCAACAATACATAATCATTAGCTATGGCCAAGCCGGCGATACTCAATAATAGATCTATTGGATTGACAATCCCACCTAGATTCGTTGACCATCTTTTATGGGGAGCGCGGATGATTGTTATCGTTCCAACATAATATTAAGGTGAACCGTGGATGACGGGATGGACCTAAACTAGTCGGAGGTTTGATTATGTCGATTCAACATTTCATGTTTATTCATGTAGACTTAAACTTACAATAGACATTTGAATTGCTAAACTTTTATTCTTAAACTTAATTGCTTGACATGGCTTATGTATTCTCACCAACTTCTAGTTGACCCCCCCTATTTTTCCAAACTCAACAGGAATTACTGATGCTTGAAGTCTAAAGCTAGCATGAGGAGTTATATGAAGTTTTAAGTTTCATTTGTTTGTTTGATGTATTAGACTTTAATGTAATTCAATATTGTAATGTAATAAAGGATTATTTAAACATATGTATTACCATGAGCTACTGAACAATCATCAATACGTGACATCCCGATGTTTCCGCCATCGGTTGGGGTGTTACAGATTGGTATCAGAGCCATGGTTATAGGGAAATAGGTTATTAGAAAAATAATCTAGTCTATAACCATAGAATTATAACCAGTATTTGCTACTTTTACTTGCTATTCTTTATCTCCCTCCTACTTCTTATCTCTACTTCAACCCCTACAAGATGATTATTCTCCATCACTGGATCTACTCTTAGACTAATAGGTCAAATCCTCAGGTTTAGCCTGAACCACCTTGAAGATCTCGTTGAAGTTCTAGATTTTAATAACGAACACGTGCAATCTGGAAGGGTGAACGCCTGTATTATGAGTTTTCTGTCTAGGACTGGCATTGCGCATAAATCCCAATCAGACGAGGGGCTCGGATGCCTACCTGGGAATTCTTGGGATGAGTGTTCACTTATAGGCTAAAGCATGTCTTCATTATGTTATTAGAATCTAGAAGTTTTGATAAGTCAACGTTTTCGTTTATTCGTTTTAATTAATGAATAAATGATTACACTCACTTTCCTTAAACTAAGCTCTAAAATCTCAAAATTTTACAGCTTAAATCAATCTCATTTCATAACCATCTATGGATTTCACAATCACACTTCACCTTACCATCTTAGCCACTTTTTAAATATTTAACACCCTACCCAAATCATATTATTTCATTTCTCCACATGTTACTTATTTTTTTTAAAAAAACTATAACCTCATACCTTAGCACAAACTAAAGATTTCTAAATCTTGTTGTATTTTCATTACCTAGTAACTTTACAAAGTACATATTTTTGTCAAAAGATGTCCTCGAACTTAAATTCAATTGTTTATTTATTGACGTAACAAACAATTTTCTATATAATGCTTTAAACTATTAAAAATCACTTAATAGAACCTTGATCTTCAAAACCTAATGTCATGTTTGAAATCTCCAACTAACGGGAATATTTTAATCAAAGCCCACTTAGCTTGTACTATTTAACAACTTTTTCTTTATGTATAAAACCAATTTTGAAAATAAGATTTTTTTTCCATAGGAATAATATCTAGTCTCTAAATTCTCCATCGACACTCACTCATTTTCAACTTGTTCAAATTTTTTTTAATATTTGGCATATACCACAATCATGTTTTCTTATACACTTGATTATAACCTTTGATCCAAACCCCAAAATTTACACTGCTACATAATCTCCTTACTATAAAATAAACTCTTTATAAACTATCTTCACATTCACTATCTCTCACAACCTTGATTCTGCTTCAAGATTTTTCATCATCCTCTCAAGAACTAAATTCATATCCTTCACCTTCTCACACATGAGCTAGTTACCCATGATAACCAAACTATTGAAACTTGATTGTGTGTTGCATCAAACATAATCTTTAGTTATACATGAGGATTCGACTATCTACCATATTTGAACATTTGAAACTAGAATTCATGGAATATAAACTATTTGCTATAGACACACCTAGAGTCATTAACCTTGTCTAGGGCAACTCTATTACAACTCGTATGATATACTTGATACTTGATTGCTTACATGTACATATTATCAATTTGCAATTTGCAATTCATGTGTGTAATAATTGGTGCACTTGATCAAACAACTGATAGAGGATGAAGTACTTGCTCAACAGTTAGTAGAGTACCAAATAACCTACTCAACGATTGGTAGAGGTCATCATGCCTGCTCAACAGTCGGTAGAGGCCCTACAACCTGCTCAACGACTGGTAGAGGCTATCGCACCTGCTCAACAATCGGTAGAGGTTCTTACTCACTGACTGGTAGAAGTCTTTTTCCTGCTCAACAGTTGGACTCATTTTTGGATACATTGTATACGATTCAATCACAAGGTTATTTTGCATTACTTACATGTGTGTTTACAGTCATAGAAGGACACAAAACCCTAATGTAAGGTAAATTGGTGATTACGGTCTGGAACGTAATCATGAATTTACAGGTACGTTAAGGTAGTGTGAAATTCTATCAAGGTTTTTGGTAGATAACCAATTATAAACTCTAGTTACCTGTTTAGTATTTCTATAGTCAATTAACTCATGCATTTCTTTTTAAGATTCCTAAAACTTAAAGTTTAGTGTTTTGCTAGATTCTTATTCTCCTTGCTATTTTAGACGAACCTAATCCAACCCTTAAAACCACACCTATCAAACCTCTTACCAAATTATTCGAAATAGTTTATTCTGTTACCTATAAATTCATGTCATGTCTTAACACAAATTTTCCAAACCACGGTTGCCCTAATTTCTACCCAATCACTATCAACCCGGTGTTTTTTTTATAACTTCGGGACGAAGTTTCTAAAAGTAGGGGAGACTGTAACCTCACGAATTTTCCCATTTATTTTGCATTAAAGTATTTCCCGATCCATGATATAAAGTCTAATTTATTTCTAAGTATTCTTATCTTTATCCGTGCACTCTATTTTTCTAAGTTCCTTTTATCATGTACTTAAAAAAAAATCTTCAATCATGACATATGTCCTATCCTAATTCTATTTATAAAATGACGATTTTTTAAGACGGTGTTTTTATTTTCTAATTCAAACTAATGATTTTTTTTATTTCTTATTTAAAGCTAATCATTTTTCCAATTACATTTATAATCTCAAACAAGGAAGATATAAATTCGTTTCAAAATAAATAAATAAATATATATATATATATATATATATCAAAGCCTTGAGTCAAGAGTCAAAGTCTTGACAACAAAATTCTTGGAGTCAAAGTCTTAGTCAAACAGTCAAAGTCCTAGTCAAATAGTCAATTCATCATAAAACCTTACTTTATGGTGTTGACCAATTTTAATGGCTAATTTAATCCAAAACTAGTATAAAAACCCACCTATGACCCATTACACTAGGCACCTCTAAATCGATTGTTTCAATCCGATTAAACTTTCCCTCATACCTTTCTTCTATAGTCTATTGCTTCTACAATTGAAGCTTTGATTATAAGCTCTTGTAATTAGCGAATTGGAAGCTTGATATTCTTTCTTTTTCGGTTTTTATTTCGTCAATTTGGACTAGCTACGTTGTTGAGTCTTTGGGATTCGCCTCGCATACATTCACAACACTTAGAGGATAATTCACCTTAGCCAATGTGAGTTTACGTAACCATGTTTATGCAATTCTTTATACTTGCAACATTATACTTAAGCAATTCTACATACATGTCTAGTTGTAAACTTTAATGCCTCATGATTTAGACAACAACAACAGTTAGACTCGTTTCAACAAGTTTCAACAATACATAATCATTAGCTATGGCCAAGCCGACGATACTCAATAATAGATCTATTGGATTGACAATCCCACCTAGATTCGTTGACCATCTTTTATGGGGAGCGCGGGTGATTGTTATCGTTCCAACATAATATTAAGGTGAACCGTGGATGACGGGATGGACCTAAACTAGTCGGAGGTTTGATTATGTCGATTCAACATTTCATGTTTATTCATGTAGACTTAAACTTACAATAGACATTTGAATTGCTAAACTTTTATTCTTAAACTTAATTGCTTGACATGGCTTATGTATTCTCACCAACTTCTAGTTGACCCCCCCCCCCCCATTTTTCCAAACTCAACAGGAATTACTGATGCTTGAAGTCTAAAGCTAGCATGAGGAGTTATATGAAGTTTTAAGTTTCATTTGTTTGTTTGATGTATTAGACTTTAATGTAATTCAATATTGTAATGTAATAAAGGATTATTTAAACATATGTATTACCATGAGCTACTGAACAATCATCAATACGTGACATCCTGATGTTTCCGCCATCGGTTGGGGTGTTACAACTGCTGAACCTTGAGCTTGAAAGAGATGTAGAAGACCTCTTCTCATTGAACTTTGAGTTACAATTCAAAAGTCAAATCAGAGAAAGTCTGATGAGGAAATAAAGATCAAGAATAAAGCTTAGTTTTGCCATCATCTGTTCTAGGGGGAGATTGTTGGGTCTGCTGACCTGGAGAAAAACAGATGATTGGAAAGCCAAAATATACTACTCAGTTGATCCTTAGCAATAAACAGCATTTACAAGATACTTCTCCCAAAAGACTGTTGACCCTAACATCTGCTGTACCCAAACAACTGCTGTGACAACTACTGCTGCAAAAGACTGTTGGATAACAACTGCTAGAGAACAACTGCTGACCAAAGGTCTGATGAAGAACAACTGCTGATCAAAGTGTTGAAGACTAAAGGTCTGTTGGAGCCAACAACACTTAGGCTCTAACAGATGATACAAGACCATCAGAGTTTTCCCAACAGCAGTTTACCTTTCAGTGTTTTACAATGTAATAGTAGTTTGTATATAACAGATGTTTTATGTTTGTTATTCTGTTAGAGGTCGCTGTCTTAGGTGACGTCAGCTTAGATCATCAGTGGTTTAGATTTGTATGTAAATAGAACAGTGCTTGTACTGTTCTATTCATCACTCAAAACATTCTCTCAGACAAACAATCACAGAGTGATCAGGCTAAGGGGGAGTACTTATACTATTGATTGTAATCATTAGATTAATGAAAGCTTTCGATTGAAAAACATTTACTCTCTTGTTTTGATTAATAGTTTCCGCTGCACTTTCCATTTATAATTCATTTCGTTCATCACATCTTTACTTAAACAATTAAAACAACCAACCTCAGATCCTAACATAATAAATATAAATACATCTAATAAACAAAACCTCCCTGGGTACACATGGCACTCCCACATTCAATCTTCAATCTAGACACCTCCATATTGTGCCACATGGCACATCCATGTAATTTATAAGATTTTTAGTTTTTTAATAAAATATCATTAAATATTTTAAGGTCAAAATCGGTCAAGGTGTTAAATAACTTTCCTAATTATTTTTATGGTCAATGTGTTAATTTATAAGAATTTTAGTTTTTTAAAAATAAAAAATTATTTATTAGTTTGGTCAAAATCGGTCAAGAATATTAAATATGTATTTAAAAACAAAAATCAATAAAATGCTCCATCTTCCACCACAAGACAGAAACCCACCTTCATCTAATGTTAATAATTATGATTCGTGGTTGCATAGGTTCTTCTTCGTGTTTTATTCGATTCGTGGTGTGTGTAATTATTCATTTCTTGGGCATACTAAATTTCCTGAGCAGTAATCTCATAAATCAACATGAAAAACCTATCATGGGGTTGATGGTTGTAATGGCCGAAGTGTAGTATCATTCAAATAGGTTGTATGGTTATTCTGTGTTGTTTTCCAAGCAGTATTTATATGGCCTTGGTGTGTGTGTGTGTGTGTGTGTGTGTATTTGGTGACATGCATAACGGGTGGGGTGGGTTCGGATAGCACCAACGCGTGAGTTTTGGCGTGTGTCTCTTTATAAAAGAAGTAATGTGTTAATTGTGTTTTTGGTGCTATAATCCCCGGATGCATAGTTATTCTTTCGTGTTAACTTAATTCGTGGTGTGTGTATTTTTCGTTTCTGGGGCATACTTTAAGTTCAGGGGAACAATCTCACTTAATAGCTGGAACTCTAACCTTTCGCTTTATGTGCACTAATCCTAGTGTGTATTCTGAGAACTTGGTGTGTGTGCGTCTTGGTGGATACGTTTTTCGGGTAGGGGGTAAGGGTAGCGCCATGTGTGTGTTTGGTGTGAGTTTATGGATCGGAAAACTGGGTAATATTCTGGTTCTGGTGCTTCCCTTCCTGGCAGCGTAGATCGTTTCATGTTTTACCTCCTTTGTGGTGTGTGTATTATTCTTTCTTGGTGTGGGATATTGGGGTGAATTTCACTGTGAAAACTCCGGGTGTCTTAATTCCGAACCTGGCATAAACTGGTAGGTAGATACACAGCTACCTGATTACAATTGATATGTTGGAGGCATGAAGATATTTAGGTGCAATTGAGCAATCGAGTTTTTATGGTAAAAAAGTGACAGTAGCATATTGAAGACTTATAAAGTCCAAATTGAGCACAAAATAGTCAAAATAGCGAAGGGAAACAGTCTTGATTTTGATATCACTGATGGGAGACGCTTCAGGCTGGTTGTTGATAATGAATCTTTGAGACATAGTGAAAACTGAAACTATCAAGAATGTATGAACATTGGTCTTATCGGGAGCAAGTGTTATGGTGAAATGATAATCCGGGCATCGAATAAAGTGAGTCAAAGGATCTGATCCATAGCTTCAAGTTGAGTTGAGCAAGTATAACTGAATGGTGGAAGGCCAAAGATTTGATTAAATGTGAGTGCTGAGAGATTGTAAGCTTGTATTAGATTGGGTGAGGGTTGTTATCATGAACTGTACTTCGTGTGTTTGTTAGTCTCTCTTTTGGTTCTTTCTAACCTCTGGTTGGGAAACCTTTGTATTGATGCAAGTCTTGGCTTGCGTCTCGTTTTTTAGTATGGAATAAAAGTATCCTCTTCCTTGTTAAAAAAAAAAAATTATGATTACCATTTCATTAATAACCTTTAAATACAAAATTATTAATCATATATAAATATATTTATAAACAAAGTTAAATTTGAATTTTTTCGTCACAATTAATACGTCTATTTTACCCTTTATATAATAAAATATATATACTTGTTTTCGGTAATAAAGTTTGTTTACCTATTATTTTCGATTATATCATTATTATGTTTTAAATTTTGAAATTTAATTAATTAATCTTATAAATGTTTACTTTAAATAATCAGCCATTATTTTGAAAATTTATGCATTTGATATTGAAGTCTAATTATAACCTTCGATGTGAGAAGGAGTAGTGAAGAAAAGTAAGAATTAGATTGGGCAAATGCACTCTATTTGACCAAAGGGCTGAAGAAACCAAATGGTAAATTGTCTATTATTGCATTGTTTTATGTTTGAATGATGAGATTGTTTATCATTGTTACATAATGTAGTCAAAGTAAGCATTGTCTCAGACTATTATGCAATTACATTATTTTATCTATTTAGTTATTTTATTTCAATTTTGTGAGTTGACTATTATTTTGTTTCCTCTTTTTTTTTAATTATAAATAGCAGGTCGTAAAATATAAAGAGTGTTATAAGCAATGTGGTGCATAGGTGGTCATGCCATGAATACACTACAAATATAGAAGTACAATGTTATGTTAAATATGTTGATGCTTTATTCATTTTTATACATCAGTAACCATGTATATACTGCAAATATCATGGACGCGTCAGGTCTAATATGGTAAACATACATTTTCAAGTATATTGTACTCCCTTCAAACATACATTAAAGAATTTTCCTTTTATTTCGTTTGCTTGGTAGTTAGAACTCTTTTTTTTTTCAAATTAGCCTCCTATGATTCATGTTCCTGTTCTTTTTACAGTGCTTGGCTATGTGAGTGTACGAGTTTTTTTTGTTATATATTCAAGTCTTACACACGGGGCATTAGTGGTGTCATGTTTACTGTGTATATGTTCGCATAAAAGTTGTTAAGCTGTTTCTATACTTTATATTATGTTTTGGTTAGTAGGTTGTATGCATTAGAGGTACACTTTATAAAAGTTTTGTCCAATTGTTCCGCTTAGCACTAAAGGTGGGTGTACCTGTTATGTTGTTGAGAATCATAGATCAACAAAATGGCTTGTGCAATGGCACGAGATTAAGAATCACCAAACTTGCAAAGCGTGTTATTGAAGCCGAAATCATATCAGGTGGAAACATTGGTACCAAAACTCTTATTCCTAGAATAAATATGATACCATTTGATATCCGTATGTTTCACAATGACCATCAATAAAAGCCAAGGACAGTCTCTATCGAAAGTTGGATTGTATTTAAGAGACCTCGTATTCTCACATGGCCAACTTTATGTCGCATTGTCAAGATTTAAAAGTAGGGCAAAGGTGAAATTACTTATACTAGATAGTTATAGGAATGTCAAAACTAAAACAAAAAACGTGGTGTATAAGGAAATATTTAAGGGGTGTTTGGGATTGATTATTCAAAATAGATTATGCGTTTTGGAAAAGCAGGGGTGGAATTACTTATAGATTATTGCGTTTTGGTAGCAAAAAAAAAACTGATTATCTGTGTTTTCAAAACGCAATAATCTAAAAATCAGATTCAAAACGCAATCCCAAACACCCTCTTAGTGATATTTGAATAACATGTACTTTTAAATTTTAATAAAGTATTTCTACTATGTTTTTTATATGTTTTATCGTTTCAAATAATTGTTAATTGTTGAACCGCATGTACACGCGAGCAATAATCTAATTACCTAAATAAATGAAAGTAAACATTTGGATAAAGAGATGAAGAGTCTGGAAAAAGAGAAGAAAAGAGTCTAGAAAAAGAGGAAGAAAAGGATTTGGTGTGTTGTGTTATTATTATTATTATTATTATTATTATTATTATTATTATTATTATTATTATTATTATTATTATTATTATTATTATTATGTGTGAAAATAATTAATTGTTAGGTAAAAAAAGTGTTGCCTTTAAAAAAGGTGTTTTTGTAAAATAACGTGACAGTGTAAAATTTATAGAAAGTAATTTTTTTTTTTTCATTAGAGCACCAATTCCCACTTATTTTGATTTTGATTAAAACACCCCAATATTCATGCGAATACTAGGTAGTATCTCGTCTTGTTGTGGGGTAGGCAAAGTCCTGATTGGTCATCGTTGCTACAGCCTCTCCTTGACCTCTTCTATTTTTTTTAAAGTTGACACTGTCCTCGTCTCTTTCTTTCGTCAGATCGCGTGCTCGTCACGTGCTCTCAACTTTTACAAGCCAAACTTTAATAAGTTCCAATTTGGTTCATAGTATAAGGGTGTGTGTAATGGTGGATAGTTATGTTGGGGTTATAGGATTAAAATATTAAAAAGTAATAGAAAAGGTGTTATGTTGGGGTTATGGAAAAAGAGGGTGTAGTGGGAAGGAGGGTTATGTTGGGGTTATAAATGATTGGTAATGATTGGTTAATTATTGTTTTTTATTTAAATAAGAATATTAAATACTTAATAATATTTCATTAAATATAAAAATAATAATAAAAATTTAAACTGAAAGTTTATTAAATTAATAAAATAATAAAAAAATTATTTAGTATTAAAAAATAAAATTAAAAAAAAAATTTTGAATTTCAAACGGTTACTGTTCCAAACCGTTTGAATTTCAAACAGTTTCCCTCCTACTTCAAAGTTTGAATTTCAAACTTTGCCCCCCCCAAACGTTTAAATTTCAAAGTTTGAATTTCAAAGTTTCCCCCCCCCTCCACCAAATCTCAGTCACACCTATAAATACCCCCCTCCTCCCAAATCTCAGTCACACCTCTTCCCTCTTCCTCATCCTTTCCTCATCCTGAACACAATGAATAATATGGGCAGTTTTCAAGCAGGAGCTGCCGGACCTTCTAATGTCCGGCAGTATGCTCGCCGGGTCCGGGGACGGGGCCGGTCCCGGAGACTACCATTCACCTCCTCTCCTCCTCCTCCACAACCTCCTCTTCCTCCTCCTCCTCCTCCACAACATTGGATTTATCACCCTCCTCCTCCTGCTGCGGCACCACCAACCTTTCCTCATCCTGAAGTCGATGATGACTTCACGGATGAAGAATGGGCCTGGGCCATGGATTATACCATGGCTATTAATGAAATGGACCGACTGAGAGTGTCGGCCCCCACCCCCCGAATTGCTGCTGCTATCCCCTCCCCCCACCACCAACCTATCCCCTCCCCCCACCACCAACCTATCCCCACCCCCCAGAATACCCCCACCCACCACCACCAACCTATCCCCACCCCCCAGAATACTTGCCCACTCCACCACCACCAACCTATCCCCACCCCACCCCGTGAATATGGGGACCCAACTCCTGAGGACTTGGAAGCCCTCAGGGAACTTGAGGAGGAGGAGCGCCTTTGGAGCATGCCTTCCCCTCGTGGGGAGAACTACTACTTCCCCTCGGATGCAAGGTCCGATGGGAGGGACAGCTCACGTTCCCTATCCCCCGAGTACTACACACTCGAGTGGGACAACTACTCTCCGTAGTGGGAGGTTTAGGTTTTAATAAGTAATTTAGGTTTATATTATGTCTTTATGTAATGTCTTTATGTAATGTTTTTATGTAACGTTTTAATAAGTAGTTTAGGATTAGGAACTCTGTTTGTAATAAGTAATTTAGGATTGTAATTTTATGTGTTTATGTGGTTTAAATTTAAAATATTATGTAATCTTTTAAAATAAACTAACATTAAACACAAAATAAACTAACATTAAACATAAATAACTAAAACATTAAACATTACAAATAGAACACAAAACATAAAACGTAACATTAAACATAAAGCCTAAACATTAAAAATTAAACATAGTGAAAACGCATCAGAGACCACGACAAAAGATTGGTGATTGAGAAGTCTGTTTGGTATTGTTGACGATAGGCGTCGTGTGTCAACTGAATTGCCATCTGTTCACTAACCCCTGGGTGCGCCTGCATCGCCGCTGAATAGACTACATGCCACCTATCAACGTTAGTTCGTATAGAATGCCACTTACTGTAGATCTGGTCAACGTTACGGTGGTTCGTTCCCGTGATTTGGTTGAACTCAGCCAACACATCCTGCCAAAAAGCCCGCCTATTGGTTGACGGAAGCTCCTTAACGTTTACCCACGCTCGCACTAACTCGAGTTGCTCTGTATTCGTCCAGGCTGCCATAGGTTTGGTTTTTGGTTTTTGGTTTTTGGTTTGTAAAGAGTGTGTGTATGTATGAATTGTTTGTGTGTGTGAATTGTATATGTGTGTGTTTATGTTGTAGAAGATGAAGTATATATATATAGATAATAATTAAATAAATCAGTTTTTTTTTTTTTAATTTTTGGACCGTTCAACGGTCATATGCACGATTCCCAATCTAAAACGCTCGCTATGCTGCTGCCGGACCTCCACCAAAACGCCACCATAGCGCCTAGGGGGCGGTGTTCCCGGCGCTATGGTAGGCTATAACGCCTGATAACTAAGCCACTACACACACCCTAAACCAGAACCACCACAACCCACCCACTAGCCACCACTACCCACCACCCCCTTTCATATGTGAGAGAGAAATAGTATGTGTATGTGTGTCACCTCCGGCCAGTATCACCTCCGGCCCTCACCCTCACCTCCGGCAACCCCTCCGACCTCTACCCTTCCAGTCCCCCACCCTCACCTCTGACCCTCACCCTCACCTCCGGCAACCCCTCCGGCTTCTACCCTTCCAGTCCCCCACCCTCACCTCCGACGCCACTCCTCACCTCCGACGCCACCCTAACCTCCACCTTCCTGCAACCCCTCACCTCCGACCTCTGCCCCTTCCAGTTCCCCACCTCCGCCGCCGATTCACTGGAGCAGCCTCAAACCCACCCTAACCCTCTCCGACGCCACTCCCTTCTCTACCTGTGTTTCAACCCCTTCGCCTTCTTCCCTTCCACCTCCCTTCTCGTTCTCCGATCCAACAGTGAGCACCCAAAACCCTCCTTCCTGCAACCCCTTTATCCTTAAACGGTCACCTTGTGTTTGAAAACCCCTAATCGCCCCTTTCTTTAAACCTACTCGCTCGTCTTTTTTTCTAATCGCCTGGTTTTTTTTGGGTGTTTATAATTGTGCCTCTTTTATATAGTTCCTAATCGCCTATTTGTGTCTTTACCTAATCGCCCCTCTTTTCTATAGTTCCTAATCCTGGTATTGTACGGACTACTCGGAGGCTTGTGGGGTATATTACTAATAATAATAATAATTATAATAATAATTATAATATTTACTACTCGGAGTTGTAACTGTACGGCCAGGCTTTCCAAAGCCCCTTATCACTAAATTTATATTACTAATAATAATAATTATAATAATAATAATAATAATATTTACAATTTGGTAAATATTAATAATAATATTAATATTAATGATAATAATAATAATTATAATTATTATAATGGTGTAGGTGTTTTGTAGTGGTGCCAGAGAGGGGGAGCAATTGCAAGTTGCTTCCCTCTCCTTTGGTTTTTCGGTGGGCTTGTTTGCGGTCTCCTACTCATCTTGAGACGGGGGTTCTTTGTTTTTGTTTTTGTTTTCTTCGGGGATATTTTTCGACTTTCTATGGGTCCGACGAAGGGGAAGCGTACTGCCTTGAAAGGCACTGATGGAGATGTTGTTGCCAGCTCCAACGGGGTGTGGTTGTGCCCCTTTAAGGAGTTCCATGGTTGTAAAGATGGTAAGCCTGGTTCTGACGGTTACAACAGGCTAATCTCACACCTTCAGCAATTCCATTTCAAGGATGACGAGCGTAGGGATTTCTATAAGGAAGTGCTTTGCACAGACTTTGATTTGTTTTCCAGGGTTGGGGAAACCTTGCGAACTTTTGGGTGTTGGTTATGCGGGAGATGTATGAGGACACACGCCCTTAGTAGAGGGTGCCACCATCCTGATGGTGTTTTCACATTCTCTGGGGGTTTTGGATCAATTGGGGATTACGTTGTGGGGATTCCGATGCCTAGGGACCCTGGAATGGAGCCTGAACAAAGAGCAACTGATAGTGTGGTGTGTGACGCCGCCCTCCTGGATCGGGTTTTCTCTCTCCCGGTTAGGACTGTTAAAAGCATCCCTCCTAGTTGTCGTATGGCTTTTGCGCATTCTTTAACAAGTGCCATTCGTAAGGTTGTGGCCTCTCCGGGTTCTGTTGAAAACTGGGTCAAGCTTTTGCTTTTCCCTCGCTGTACCCTCAGGGTTGTTACTCCGTCTTCTAGGCAGGAGAGAAGGTCTGGGAACCGTAAGTCTTTGCAATGTGACAGCATTCGACAGGCTTTATCTATGTGGAAAGATGGGTCCGGTTGTGCAGATCTGGTTGCGTTGCTTTTTTCAGATGCAGAGGGGAGGGTCCTCCCGGCGAGGGCAACGTTAGCGGAGGGATCCGATGTGGTCAACCCCAACGTCAGGCAGTGCCTTAGGAAGGTTAGTGATGGTCACTTCACGGCAGCGGTTAAAGTGTTGTGTTCCAATGGGATTGCCCCCCGGGGGAATCTACCATGCAAGCTCTTATTGACAAACACCCCATTGTGCCGCCCCCAATCTCCCCTCCGTACCCCTGACCCAACCGACCTTAACTGTGGAAGATGAGTGTGTTTATCGGTGTGTGAAATCGTTCCCGAAAGGGACATCCTGTGGGCGCGATGGCCTTCGGGCTCAACACTTGATGGACGCCCTTGGTGGTGAAGGGACAGCTACGGCATCTGGGTTACTAGCTGCCATCTCTGAATTAGTTAATCTGTGGCTGGGGGGGTTGTGCCCCAAGGTGCTCGCAGAATATATTGCTTCGGCTCCCCTCACTCCGTTGCTTAAGCCTGACAATGGGATCCGCCCTATTGCCGTAGGGGCCATATGGAGGAGACTGGTTTCTAAGGTGGCCATGAAGAAAGTGGGGAAAGAAGTTGTTAAATATTTAGGGGACTTTCAGTTTGGAGTTGGAATTCCAAATGGGGCTGAAGCTGTGCTTCATAGTGCTAACAGGTTTCTCGATTCGTTCCATGATGATGGCTCGCTTGCTATGCTTACGGTTGATTTTTCTAACGCTTTCAACGCCATTGATCGCACTGCTCTGTTACGGGAAGTTCACTGTCACTGCCCTTCCATTTTCCCGTGGGTTCAGTTCCTATATGCTCAGCCAGCTAGGTTGTATGTGGGGAATGAGCGTATTGGGGCCTACGCTGGGGTTCAGCAAGGGGACCCGTTAGGGCCCTTGCTCTTTGCTCTAGCTTTACACCCCCTCGTGCTAAAGGTACAGGATAACTGCAACCTTCCCTTTCATGCTTGGTACTTAGATGACGGGACGATTATCGGGGATTCTGTTCAGGTGGCTAAAGCACTTGACATCATTAGCCTGGAGGGGCCATCTCTAGGGCTCCATCTCAATATTAGAAAAACTGAGGTTTTCTGGCCGTCGTGTGATGGGGGGAAGCTCCGGCCAGGTCTGTTTCCTAGTGACATTGGCAGACCGGAGCGAGGGGTCAAACTGCTTGGTGGGGCAGTCAGCCGCGACGCCGATTTCATAAGTGATCTATCGGCTAAAAGGGCGGCGCGGGCTGTCGACCTCATGGGGCTCCTCCCTAGACTGCGGGATCCCCAAAGTGAGCTTCTATTGCTTAGATCTTGTATGGGTGTGGCCAAGTTGCTCTTTGGTCTGCGTACCTGTCAGCCTCCCTTTGGGGAAAACGCTGTTTCCTGTTTCGACAAAGGCCTTCGGGAGGCCATAGAAGACATTGTTGTCTGTGGGGGGGCTTTTTTTGGGGACCTCCAGTGGCGGGTTGCGACTTTACCGTTTTGACTTGGTGGGTTAGGCCTTTCCTCGGCCCGGGACGTGGCTGCCTATGCTTTTGTGGCCTCCAGATCCCAGTCCTGGGGGCTGCAAGACCACATATTACGTAACAGTGGGGTTGCTCACGTTGACACGGATTATTCTGGCGCTATTGACCTTTTACAGAGATCCCTTCCCGACTTTGATATTGGCGGTTTCTTTAATAAGGACACCGCCCCCAAAAAGCCACAGAAAACTCTGGCGAATGCTCTTTATAACCGAATCGCACAAAGTTTGGAGGGGGATTTCCGTCTGTCCGTCCGTCAGAAGGCCGTCTTAGAATGCCTGCAAAAGCCTCACGCCCAGGACTTCCTTACTGTGTTACCTATCGAAGGCTTGGGGCAACGGATGTCGGCAGTAGAGTACAGAGCAATCCTTAAATACCGGCTGATGATACCCATTTACCCCGATGATGAAAATTGCCCGGTCTGCCGCAAAGCATGCCTTGATAAGTATGGGGAACATGCGTTACATTGTAAGGAATTGCCAGGGTTTAAATATCGGCACGATTTTGTCCGGGATGCTTTGGCAGACATCCTTAGAAGAGCGGGGATCTCCGCAAGAAAAGAGGCGTCTGTTAATTTTCTCACAGACCCCGCGGAAGGGAGGTCCACCTTGCGCCCAGCAGACGTCTTAGTTTTTGGTTGGGAAGGTGGGAAACATGCGTGTGTTGATCTTACCGGGGTGTCCCCCCTTGTTGGGCTTCGAGATAGTGGGTTCGTGGCCGGCCAAGCGGTCATGAGAGCTGAATCCAAGAAGGTGGAAAAACATGCTAAAGCGTGTGAGGATAATCAACATGTTTTCATTCCCTTGGCCTTCGACACGTTCGGTTCCTTGGCACCGGAGGCGGTGCGGTTTTTGGCTCGGGTTCAACGAGTAGTGCACAGCAACTTTTCCACCCCCCAAGGGCGGGGTTTTGTTTTTAGCAGATTGGGATTTTCTATTCAAAAAGGGGTGGCGGCGCAGCTTGTTGCCCGCCTACCTACCATCCTTATGTAATTTACCTTTTTCTTTGTCAATGAGAAATTAATGATAAATATAGATAGAGGTAAATTATTATTTATGTTTTTACTGTATTTTCTAATAAGCTTATTGATGTGATACATATAAAATAAATAATCGGCTTTTCTAGATTTGTGAGTAGGGGTGCAAACGAGCCGAGCCGAGCCCAAGCTCGATCAGGCTCGAACTCGAGCTCGATTAAGTTATAAAAGCTCGAGCTCGGCTCGCTTCGAGCTTTGTTTTCAAAGCTCGAGCTCGGCTCGTTTGTAATTTATCAAGCTCGAGCTCGGCTCGGGCTCGGCTTGTTTAGTATTTATTAGTTAATATGTTAAATAAAAATAATATAATAATAGTTCATTTAAGCTTGTGAGCTCGATAAGTGAAGCTCGAGCTTGGGGCTCGTTTACTAAGCAACTTTAAATGAATGCTAAATATTATTAAATATTCAAAAAACTAATATTATACTAGGCTCGATAAGGCTCGACGAGCCTAACGAGCTTCACATGCTAGGCTCGAGCTCGAGCTCGATAAATAATCGAGCTTTGTTTTAGGCTCAAGCTCGGCTCGAGCTCGATAAAACTCGGCTCGTTTCGAGCTTTTTGCCCGAGCCGAGCTCGAGTAGCTCGCGAGCTGCTCGGCTCGTTTGCACCCTATTTGTGAGGTTGCACAACGTTGATAAGTAAAGTTACTTACACTTGTTCATCTATCTATCTATATCTATATTTATCTATCTATCTATATCTATACATATAATAAACCAAAGCCATTTTAATGACATAACACTTATGGAGACATTCTCTTTTTTTAGTGTGCCATGTGTCATCCTATGTGGCATTGAGATATTTTAGAAAAAAAAAGAATTTAAAAAAAATTTGGATTTTTCACCCTCATGTTTCCTCCCATAATTTTTAAACGTTAATATCTTTAATATACGAAATTTTTTAAAGAAAAAAAAAATACACCAAATTAACGAGCGTTTTATTATCTTTCCAACGAGTACCATAGTGCTATATAAAAAACGGAGAAATTTTTTTGTGGGGTTTTGTTCATACAGGAAAAAAAACACAAAGTGTTCAGGTAAATCATTAATAATTTATAGGCAAGTCAATAATTATGTTCAAATCAGTAAATATGAATTTTTTTTTTCGACCAGAGCCGAATAGGTTACTAGAGTTATATGTTGTTTTAAATTAGGTATCAATATTAGTATGTTAGAGTTGTACATTTGTTTAGATTTTAGGATAGGTGTTAATATTAGAGTTACATTAAAGTTCTACATTCTTTTAGGTTAGGTGTTAGCATTAGAGTTGTACATTGTTTTAGGTTAGATATTAATATTAGAGTTATACATCAGTCTATTTCATATATAAAATTGATGTATCATATTAAATTTCTCAACCTGGGACGCTTCCGAGGTATAATCTAGTTTAACATATTTATCTTTAAGCTCGTACTTGTTTAAAATTGATTGGATTCAAACTTTTAGGAACCTAATCTCAAGTAGCTTAAGGCAAGGTTGGCCCGAGCCATCACTCACCTTTAAACATAAGACATCTACATTATATTAAAATGGTTTTTTCAACTCTACTAACAAGATTTTAAACACAATAAACACTGAAGTTTTTAAAAAGCGTTGGTCTCGTGCCATCACTCACCCGCTCTCGTTGGACCGGGGCCTGACTCACAGATTTTGTTTACACTTTACACCATTACTGTTTTCTATTTATTAAAAAAATCCTAGAATTAGTTATATGTAAAATCTATTAAAAATCCTAGAATTGTTTATGCAAAATCAGTAAAAGTCATGGTTGCAAAATCAGTAAAAGTCATAGTCTTCTTTTAAAATGTGGCCAGTCAAGTAAATACAAACATAAAATAAGCGATTTCATTAAAAGATCCAACGGCCAGAAACATTTTGGTTGACTATAATAGACGACAAAAGGAAAGTAAGGTCAAACGTTTCTTCATGTATAGTCATACGTTAATGGATATTATAAGCTTAACCCGCCATATGCACCTCCTCAATTATTTGTCTCCTTCCCCCTTTTTGACATTTTGCTTTCGCTTCCTTTATTTGTTTTAATGTGGTTGTAAATATATAGGAAACGTTATTAATTAATTAACATATGCACATTATGCTTTTTTTTTTTAAATAGAAAAAGCTTTCATTGATAATTAAAGTACAAATTATATAAGGATAATAGGTAGACGCCCAAAAAACTGTGCCGCCACACTTGTGTGATTAAATTCAAATTGAAAGAGAAAAGCAAACACTTTTGTATTATATTTCTATAACACAAAGCACAACAAGCTATATTTACTTCTATAATTAAAAAATAAATACAATTATTATCACATATAAATATTTATCATAGCGTATTTTAAATCCATTTTATAATTTAGTGTAATTTTGTAGGTAATCTTTATCGTTGTTCATCCATATAAAAAGTACAAAATAGTATGCGAATCAACATAGTATCTATGAAATTTTGTGCATCAGCCTGCAAGTGTCATAGCAAACTAAACCCAAAAACCGACACAATCAAACTACCAAATTCACAAAAAAAAAATGTTCATTCGAGTTATTTTACATTTACTGCTTAATATCTAAGTCTTTTTTTTTTTTTTTTTTTTAACGGCCAACAAAATTTATTACATTTACTGCTTACATTTACTGCTTAGTATCTAAGTCTTAGTAGCCACTCATTAGACTATTTGGTGTGCCCCCCCTTTCCCCCAACTCCCTCAACTGCCACATCAGCGCCATGTCATTTCCCCCATTTTCTCCCCCAAACTTTGGAAATGGTTTCCCCCAACTCCCCCATTCCCCCTTCCTTTTTTTATTCTTTTTCCTTTTTATTTAATTATATAATTTATATTTCATAATTATTTTTTTATTAAAAAAAATAAAAAACGTAAAAAAAACCGTCTAAATTTATAAAAACCGAAATTTCATAAAATTAAAAAAAATACAAACTAAAGTCACAAAATAATAAAAATTACAAAGTAAAGTTCATTAAAAAAAAACTAAAAAAAAAACTACTCGTCATTGTTGTCAACACGAAAATTATTCCAAATGTGATCAACGAGATCCGAAACAAGGTTTCCATTCATAGTAGTATCGCGTAACGCCCACGTGTTTGATTCTTGTTGTCCCTCGTCAACTGGCTCGAGCACTTCTTCAACCTCATTCGGATCGTAAACGCATATCGCACGACCTTCGTCTTCAATTATCATGTTATGAAGTATCAAACACGCGTACATAATGTATCTCAATCTTTGTGGATGGAATGCACGTGCTGGTCGTTCTATTATATGCCACTTCGCCTTGATCACACCATATAATCGTTCGACGTCTTTCCTTACTGCTTCTTGGCACTTCGCAAACTTTTTCCTTTTGTCATCTGAAGAATTCAATATTGTCTTCACAATAGACGCCCAGCTTGGGTATATGCCGTCACATAAATAATACCCATGCTTATATTTTACGCCATTTAGCCAAAAAGAATCATCAGGGCCGGTGCCTCTAATCATGGGGTCAAAAATATGAGATCTTGCAAGAACATTTAAGTCGTTACACGAACCTGCAACGCCAAAAAAAACATGCCAAATCCAAAGATCTTGTGAGCAAGCGGTTTCAAGAATAAGCAAGGTTTTCAGAACCGGACCGGACGTCGAACCGGACCCCCGGCCGGTTCACCGGTTCGACCGGTCCGACCGGTTCGACCGGTTCGACAAACCAGCCCAAAAAACAAAAAAAAAATTAAAAAAAATTAAAAAATCCGGTCCGACCGGTCCGGTTTCCGGTCCGACCGGCCGGTTTTCCGGTCCGACCGGCCGGTTCACCGGTTCAACCCCGGTTCGCTGCAAAAACGGTCCGACTACCCGAACCGGACCGGTCCAGGCCCCGGAGCCCGGTCCGACCGGTCCGACCGGCCGGTCCGGTCCGGTTTTCAAAACAATGAGAATAAGTGATGGTTCTCCTACGTCACCCAGAGTAAATTGACCTTTCCATGCGGTGGGGCAATTACGCCATGGCCAATGCGTACAATCAAGACTTCCTAGCATGCCAGGAAAGCCGTGTTTCTCTGCATGGTGCGCGTAGAGCTTTTCGATGTCGCTTTTTCTTGGCGTACGCATATAAACCTTGCTATATAACTTCACAACATCTTCGCAAAACTGGTACAAACATTCCCGACTCATTCTATCAGACATCCTTAAATACTCATCCCATGAATCACTCGCAGTGCCGTATGCTAATTGACGAATTGCAGACGTGCATTTTTGTAGGGTCGTAAAACCCCGTTTCCTTCTACCATCGTATCGTAGTGTAAAAAATTCATCGTAATTAGCTAAATCATCGGCAATTCGTTCGAACAATCTTCTACTCATTCAGAAACGACGCTTAAACTGTTCGTCAGTGTAAACACAGTTTTCGTCAAAATAGTCGGCCACCAGACGTTCATGTGCACCTTTAAAAAATATAAAACATATTAAAAAAATAAAACATTTTAACAAAAAAATAAAACATTTTCACAAAAAAAATAAAACATACCCTCACGATCTCTATCAAGCGCCGCGCTCCGTGTCAATGGTACCGAAGACGCTTCACTATCGCTTTCGTCTTCCAACTCGGCTAGAATTTTTGTCGTTTCCATCATTGCACCAACGTAAAAGTTTATCACGTTTTGTTCCTCCTCCTCCGACGAACTCATGGTAACAAATTGGATTTTTATAAATTTGGTGGATGAAAATATGGTTGTGTGTAAAAATTATGGTTGTGTTTAAAAAATAAGATGTAAAAAAGTAGGAGATGGAAGAATATATTTATAGGTAAAAGGTTGATTTTTTTTTTTTTATTCAAACGGCTATATTCAAGATGGGGCCCACTCAAACGTTCAAAAAAATTCAGCCAATGGCTGGCCTCGGTACCAACGGGCTAATTTCCCCGTTTTCCACGAAAAAAAATCGAGGGGGGGGGGGTGTTCCAAAACGGGGCCGATGCCACGTTTGCTCCCCGACTCCCTTCCCCCATTGCATACCAAATAGTCTTATATTGTGCATGGATCTATACACCAAAAGAAAACTCTAAATTGACATAGTTATGTTCATACTTGCCAAGATATAATAGAATCTTTTAGTAACCACTTTCACACTGAATGACTGGTTTTACGTTAAAAAAAACTTATTTTTATTTGACTACATTCTCACCCTAAAACATCAAATCTAAATTCATTATGAAGTAAACAAATCTAAATTCACTTTTACAAGTTAAAATTAATTCTATAAACAAAACTCAAAACACTATTCCAATCAAAATTCTTCTATAAACAAAACATGTTGATTACTAATTAGTCAAGTTAACAAAAAAATTAGTCAAGTTAACAAAACTAAAAAAATAAAAAAGAATGGACTATCAACTATGTCGTTGGATCTTACTCACACCTACTTTTGACCAAGTAGAATAATAAAAGTATAAAACGACATGCCTGTCACCCACTTCTTACTTTCCTTTTCCTCCCTCACCCCCTTCCCCTTATTTACCCCTCCAATCCTACACCTTGACCCTTTCCTATCACTTATATCACCACCAATTATTATTATTATTACTACAAACCCCTTGCAAAAACCAATTTTCATTTTCATGGTCTAATAATAATAATATTAAACCACCATGGCCGTAGATCTCATAACCGGTTTCTCAACCACCAACGAAAACACTGCCGTACAGGAAGCTGCTTCTGGCCTTGAAAGCGTTCACAAATTCTACCGTCTTATCTCTCAATCGCAATCCCAACAACAATCTGTTACAGATTATGAAGCTGTTGCTGACGTGGCGGTCACCAAGTTTAAACGTGTTATTTCGTTACTAGACCGGCCGCCTAACCGCCAACTCACCGGCCATGCACGTTTCCGTCGAGCTCCTGTTCACGGGTATCATAATAATAATAATATTATTAATAATAATAGTAATCAGAATATAATTAAAACCTACAAACAAAACGATGTCGTTTCGGAAGAAGGTAATACTACTAAGGTGTTTTATGATTATCCAACGCCGATACAAAAACGAAACGATGTCGTATCTGAAGAAGGTGAGACTAAGGTGTTTTATGATTGTCCAATACCTACAAAAGGCGGTGTTAATCAAAACAGTTATATCCACAAACAAAACGATGTCGTTTCAGAAGGTGAGACTACTAAGGTGTATTATCCCACACCTATACAACAAGGTCCGGTTAATAATAACAACGGTTATCAAAGTAAATATATTAGTAAACAAAACGATGTCGTTTTAGAAGAAGGTGAGACTAAGGTGTATTGTCCAACTCCTATACAACAAGTACCGTTTGTTCCACCGTCTCCGGCGACGGTGGCCGGAAATCAGGCGCCGATGTTTAAGAGGAAGGAGATAAGTTTTTCTTATTCTCCGGCGATTTCTCGAGCGAGTTCGTTTGTGTCGTCGTTGACTGGAGATTCTGACGGGAAGCAGGTGTCGGCTGGTGGTAAACCGCCGGTGTGTACGACGTCGTGTTTGAAACGGAAGTGTAGTTCGTCGGAGAATGGTGGTTCCGGTAAGTGCAGCGGCGGTTCTAATGGCGGACGGTGTCACTGTTCCAAAAGAAGGTATGAAAAATTATTAATAAAATAACCGTTGACCTAGAAATTACCAAAATAGACAAAACGCTGCTAGCAGGTAGGCGTTTTGTCTATTTTGATGAATACGTTTGGTCAAACGCTTATTTTAGTATTTTTTTTCTTCATAATTTTATCAATAATTAGTCGTGTAATTCAAATTAATATTGGAATTTATGGCTGTTGCAGAAAACTAAGGATGAAAAGAGTAATTAGGGTTAAGGCGATTAGCATGAAGCTTGCGGATATTCCACCCGATGATTATTCATGGAGAAAGTACGGTCAGAAACCGATTAAAGGATCTCCTCATCCAAGGTAACCTACCTAATTTCACCTTTAAAACTTGTTAATTTTGAATCGTTTATATCGTAAGTCAGTCGTACATTGGTTGAGAAGGAGAACGAAACCTTCATTACCATGACGGGTTTTGCCTGGGCTAGCAACTAGTCTGTGAAAACAAAACCGTGAGTTCCTAGCAAGGGTAATATTCTGGCACGGTTTACTTGGGCTGTTACACTTACGTAATTTATTATGATGCATTTCTAATTTGTGATTTGTTATTAAAATTTTACAGAGGATATTATAAGTGTAGTAGCGTTAGGGGATGTCCAGCTAGGAAGCATGTAGAACGAGCATTGGATGATCCAAGCATGTTAATCGTGACTTACGAAGGAGACCATAATCATGCACTTTCTGTTGCGGAAACTTCTGGACTTATTTTAGAATCATCTTAATTTCATCGAATTTTGTTCAATTTTGCGTAATTAAGTTTAAAATTTGAATCAGGAGTTGATGCAAGTTAGACCATATTACTATTACTATTACTGTTAAGTTAGTGAATGTTTGTTAAAGGTTTTGGAATCAGTTCCATATCTTGGCTTTACAATCTGCTAGATTGTGTTTTATTGATTAATTAATTTGATTTTTTTAGATGCCTTGTTACAATGATGATGATGTTGTTTGTATAATATCATAACATAGGATTAGTCAATTGATTGTGATTTACTCCTTTTCTTTTAAGATTCTAGTTTGAAATAGAGGTATAAGTTTTTGGCGTAAGATATTATTTTAACATTATCTTTGGGAAAACTTTTTTGTGATTTAGAAAAAGAGGAAGTGGGTTGTCGTTGACGAAAATTAGAGGCGTTGAAATTTTGGTGGCAGGTGATGTGTCACGTGCTTTTAATTTTGATCACATTTAATTATATTAAATAATAAAAGTCTAAATACATATGCATATGGACACAATTTGTGGTTTTTAAACAGGTAGTAAACACCTCACCAGAAAAAAAAATAATAATCTAAACTCTATTCAAATCATGGACTAGGTGCATTTCAGTTAACAAGATATTTAAAGTGTGCCAAACTCAAATATTATTAAAGACATGATTAGTGGTATGATGTATGCAAGTGTAAGCTTGTGAATTGTGATATTGACGTGTAAACAAATGTTATTTTTTTTAGCGGCCAACAAATTGATGTTTCGACTATCCCAGGTACCCATCATTGCAAACAAATGTTGTCATAAAAGTCATTTTTTACACATTGGAAAACTTCCAAGTATGTGTTTTCGTGACAAACTCATGAGTCATGTAAAAGGGTCTGGTAGTGAGTTAAATCTTCGAACAATACCTCATCTGAAGGCGCATGAGATTTCATAAATCACAACCATTGACCAACATTTGTAGGCTTCATATCACCATTTAGAAGACCTGTAATCAAGAAGTCATGTGTGATGTGTTGGATATGGATGTTTTCCATGTTTATGTTAGGTTATGTGACGGAGGCCCTAGCAACCCAACGCGAATGCCACACATAAAGGGAAACGATAGATTTTAATTTTCATTTGGTAAAGGAATCGGGATAGTGTCATACCTACATGAATAGAACCACAGTGTAAAAGAAATTGAAGGTAAGACTTTCTTTATTGTCAAGAATCTCATCAAGAGTTATATGCAAAAATAAAAGAAACTGATGATGTAGGTAGCCCAAGGCAAAAAGGTTGATAACCATCACAAATATATGCTTGAAGTGTTGAAACCTACAAAGGTTCAAACGACGAATAAGCACAGATCAAAAGATGACCTGTCTTGTCACCTTTTTCTCGGCCAGCTCAAAGCAACTGTCGTGTAGACATTGCACAGCTCGGACCGCAGGTCCAAAGCCATTACCAACCTAAAGTGGCCTGTCCTCTTGTTGCAACATGGTCCAAGATAATATGCCTTCCTGAATTAGAAGACAACTCCTCTATATAATCAGGATCAATCCCACAGATCTGATCCATCCCTGATTATTCCTCTCACACTCAATCTTCTATTCCTTTAGTCCACACACACGTGAGGAGTCTCTCTCCATCACACGCACACATCATTCAAGTCTTAGAATAACGATTTTGGTATTGAGTAATTCTTAGACCAGAACTCTAACACTACAAAACAATATTATCTTGAACCTCCTTCTACGTTTTGCAACGTAGGAGGACACCACGACCTGCGTTTGGCAAATCAAAACCCTTGAACCCTTTAACCCTTCCTGTGACTTAGAACTAACGTTAGTCTATTATTTGTTGTAGCAACAAGTTGGCGCCCACCATGGGGCTACGCCATTGTTTCCTTATAATATCAATTGTGTAGCTCCAACTTCTTAGCATGTCTGACCCTGAGTCTCAAGAAGAGGTGAACCAGATCTCACCAGGCACAGATCAAGCTTCCCCCAACAGATCTGTGTCGTTTTCCACTCCTGGAAGTACCCCTGCTGGTACCCAAACTCCGCCAACTCACCCTGAGTTCACTATCTTCCAAACTCCACCCCCACACGTTCAGGGGTGATGTCTCCTCTCCCTAATGATATACAAGGTCCCAAATGTATAGATCTGACCCTGGAAGGAATTGCGAGTAACTTCCTACAACTCAGGTCTCTCCTAAACCAGCATGTCATGAGGGAAAGAGAGAAGGGGTCCGCATCCGGCTAGATTACAATGAGGAGGAAGTGTCACTTTCTCCTGGACCGCCCCTTCCTCTCACTAGTCAACCTAACCAGCAAATTGCTTTTCGAAGTTATGAGGCAGGCCCAAGCAACAGGTGTAACATTCGTTTTTTTTTTTTTTTCGTATTTTCCATTCTAGTCCTTGTATTCCTGGATCTTGTCATTTTTACACCCTTGTAATCCCGAGCTTATGATTAATGGAAAAGTATTTTGTCAATTGCATTTAATCTTAATCATTTCATTTATTCTATAAATTCTACGCGACACAAACTTTATGTAACGTCGCGTGATTCTTAATTTTCTTGTATTATAAATGCTATATTTAAAAAAAATTCCAAGTTTGTCGTTACTCGCTTCTTTTATGTTACTCCTACCAATTCTTGACGAGTCATCAAATATAATTTATCCTAATCAATTTAGAAACTCATTTAGTTAAGATCTTAATATATATTTAATTGTTTAAATAAAACATATATATATATATATATATTTTAATACTTTTAGATTTAAAAATAATAATAAAAGAAAATAAAAGGAAACGTGAGTTTCCTTGTTTTCCTTGACTTTTTTGGACAAACAACACCACACAACATTTAAATTATTGTTACTACTCGTTGTTTTTTTATTTGATGGTAACAGTAAGCAGCAAGTAACAATTATCAAAGTTTAACCCCCATTAATCTCCTCCTAACCACCCCAATTAACTCTATTTAATACCCAACCAACTTATCCCACCTATAAATACATCTCCTCCCCACTCCATAATCTCTTGCTCATCTCTTTTCTTCCTAAAACTCTCTCTAAACTTCAAGTTTCTTGAGCATACTTCCTGATAACACATCAGTAAGTTTTCCAAGCTAAAACCTTCTTTCTTTTTAGTTTTTCCTTCTCTTTTTCATCTAAAACTCCTTGGAGAAACCTCTAGGATCTTCCCCATATTTATCCACAGAAGGGTGATAAGGGTAGAGCACCTAAAAGTGGTTCCAAAGGTGGTTGTTTTCTAAATTATACTATATAATAATATAAACATATACTTTCAAGTTTCTATCTTACTAGTTTATTATTAATCTTTGAAAGGTTTGTGGTTACACCCTACCTTACCAACTCTTTTGACCCTTCTTGTGCTACGGATTTATCCACACTAGAAAGGGGAAATCTCGTGTCCAAAACCCACGTTTATTCCATAAGCGAAGTGGTTATGACATGAACCTATCAAATGGATTCACATTCCTAACTTTATACCATCCGAATCATCTATGATGGTTTTGTGCTTGGTCTAACTTAATCTCATGACCATCCGGATTGCCCTAAAGGCAATTTGTGCTTGGTTTGCCTAAAAGGCTTGCATGACTCTCGTGAATCTATAATCTAAACTCGAACCTAAGACCCTTTATTCTCTAATTCTAGTTAACCAAGGCTAAGGAACTAACCTCCCAAGACTCGTCTTTGGAGCCTTACTAAACGCACCCAAAGGTGAGTTCATACTTGTCCCCCTTTTATTCTTTATTCTTTGGGGCTCAACATGTATCACTATCAAAACTTAAACGATTTCATACTCTTAAACTATCATCCTCAATCTATTAAACATACATATATGCTATTTGCCATGCTTACGATTCTTGATACTTAAACATAATTCATTAACTATTATTAGCCCACTTAACATGTATAGCTCTATAGGAGTAGCACCCCGCCCCCTTTATGGGTCATTTTTAAGAAAGAAACGGACCTAGCATGAATATGTTAGGTATATACAGTGGTACTCGCAGGTTTGAGTTATGTTCTTTGTATGGTATGTATGTGCGATGCTATAGTATGAGATTCGAGTAAATCATTCTAATTACTACGTATGTAAACCAAAACTAGTATGCTCACCAATGCTTTATGTGTTGACGGATATTTTATACATGTTGCAGGAAATGTTTAATGCAGGATTTTCAAGAAAAACTACTTAAGATTGGACTAGAAACTCACGCTAGTTTAAGTTCTATATTTTGATGTTCTATTTTTTTTTTCATGAAACAATTTGTATTATGTTATCTTTTTAGACAATGATTATGCTATGAATGAAATTTTATCCTTAAATTATATTATCACGAATTCTAGTGTCATGAAGTCTTTGAACAATCTATCCCAAGTCTCGCCCCGATGTATTCCGCCATCGGTTGGGGTGTGACAGATTGGTATCAGAGCCATGACTATAGGGATCTAGGAAAAATTGCCATGTTTGACCTAGACTATAGTTAAGAATCCTTTTGACTATTTCTTTTATCATGCTTAAAATACTTGTTCTCCCTATCTTGCTTCTAATCCATTCTCTTGGTCCTTAAAATTACCTTCCTATTTGTGGATTACTCTACACTCGAAGACGCTCGTATAACACAAACGAAAGGAAATCACCAAAATAGGCGTGAAACCCTCACTTTGGTGATAACTTTCAATCCGCGTAAATTCTTTGTATTTTTGAAACTACACCAAGATAGGAGTGATATCCTTACCTTGGTGGAAATTTCACAATTCTCATTCTAGTGGACACTTACCAATCGAAGGTTAGAATTAATTCTCTTACCACGTTGGACAAAGTGTACAAACCACACTCAAAGAAACGACCTCGCTAAGATAGGAGTGAAATCCACAACTTAGCGACTAGTTTCAATCCTTGATATTTTTTTTAAATCTCGCCAAAGTCTCAAATTTACTAATGACAAGAAACATGTAGTAACTGGAAGGGTGAATACCGTTAACCGAAAGTTTCGGCGAGAGTATTTCCACCTATTAGGCCAAAGCATGTTTTCAAACTCAAAGGTAAATTTGAACCACTTTGGTTAGTCTTAGTTCCGTTCCGGAACACTCCAATTGCTTGCTTAAAACAAGCCTCTCATTTTATGTTAATATTATTTTCAATGTTGTTTTCATGCTATGTTTTCACTACATATATTCGATTTATTTGTTTTTACTACTCGCAAAGGCTCTCAAGACTCGCATCTCTAGTACTCTTGCAATCTCCAAACAATACTAATAATCGTAAACCAACACTAATCAAAGCTCATTTATATTGTATAAATGCACTATACTTGCTTATACTTATGTGTTATGCTTTGTAAAACAATGTGAAACTACATGCTACTTGAACTATTTGACACTATGTGCTTGTTATGCTTAATTTATTTCTAAAAACAAAGACAAAATACAAACTTTATACAAATAAACCATTGATAAAAGCTCATAATCCTTTTGTTTATCCTTTAGATGTCTTCCATGTCCAACCAAAGAAGCTCAAAACAAAGCACCAACAAGAAAATGCTCTCTTTCATGGCCAAGCAAATGGCCAAGGTCATACCCGAAATGGTTAGCAAAATCCAAGCATCCGCAAGCCCACACGGTTCTGTTGACTCAAAAGCCGAATCCTCCAAAACCACCACTTTCACCTTTAAGCAATTTAACCTACATCGACCCGACTCTTTCACGGGAAACGATGGTGCTACCGCTATGCTCGAATGGTTCGACCACATCGAGCTAATCTTCATTAATAGCGAATGCCCTAACGATCTCTGCACTCGTCACGCCACTAGTGTCTTCAAATCAAGAGCACTCGAGTGGTGGAAAAGCGAGAGAGCTACCTGTGGAAACGAAGCCGCTTTAGCTTTGCCGTGGGAGGAACTCAAACAACTCATGATTGAGGAGTTCTGCCCCGCACAAGAGATTGAGCGACTCGAAGATGAGTTTTGGAAACTCAAGCAAAACAGTGGTGATAACCCAACCTATACCAATCGTTTCAAGCAACTCCTTGTCCTTGTACCTCACCAATTCAACACCACTAAGAGAATCATAGCTAAGTATCTCAAAGGCCTCCCAACGAGTGTTCGTGATATCGTTGAAGGAGCCGAACCCACCACCCTAGAAAAAGCCATTCGTTTAGCTTCCAAAATCTCGGATAACCAAGTGAAAGATGGAACCTTAACTATCCCAAACACCACCAAAACCGTCAATCAAACCACCACCATTCCTACCGACAAACCAAAGGAAGCTAAAACCCCATCAACCCATAGCAATAACCGCAAACGCAAGTCCCGAAACCAAAACTATGCCGTTACCATTCCATCCACCGAAGCTCAAGCTCCAACTCCTCTTAACCAAGTGCCTACCCCAAAACCTTACACCGGTCCATTCCCAAAATGTAACACGTGCCATTTTCATCACCCACCAACCTCTACTTGCCGTTTCTGTACCAATTGTAACCGCTATGGGCACCTTGTCCAAACTTGCAAAACCGGACCTAGAACCCAAAACAACCAACCTCAAGTTGTCAACCAACCCCGAGCTGCTAACCAACCTCCTCTAGCCATCGGCAATGGGCGTGCATGTTTCAAGTGTGGTGATCCTAATCATTTTGCTCCTCAATGTACTTGCAACAACCAAGCTCAAGCTCAAGCTACGGCTCAAAATCAACCACCAAGGGGTCGCACTTTCAACCTCAATGCGGCCCAAGCTCAAACTGAAAATGATGTTGTAAACGGTACGTTCCTTGTTAATGGATCTTATGCTTCTATACTCTTTGATACTGGTGCGGATAAGAGTTTCGTCTCTTTAGAATTTGAACCCTTATTTGCTTGTGCACGGTCTAAATTATCGGAACCATTCACCGTTGAAGTCGCAAATGGTGAACCCATCTCTATTGATTTCATTATCAAAAACTGCACCTTGAATCTTAATGACCATGATTTCTCCATAGATCTAAACCCCATGCAATTGGGAAGTTTTGACATCATATTAGGCATGGATTGGCTTGCAAAACATCGTGCCGAAGTTGTTTGTTTCGAAAAATTCATCTGTATACCGCTTCCTAGCGGTGACACTTTACAAATCTATGGTGAAAAAGCCTCCAAAGGACTCAAGCTCATGTCTTGTACTAAAGCTCGAAAGTATCTCCGTAAGGAATACGTTGCATTCTTGGCTCATGTGGTAACAACCAAAGACAAGGAAAAAGGCATAAAAGACATACCTGTCGTTTGTGACTTTCCCGAGGTCTTTCCCGAAGATCTACCCGGTCTTCCTCCTGCTCGTTCCGTAGAATTTCGTATTGACCTCATACCCGGTGCTACACCTGTTGCAAAAGCGCCATATCGTCTTGCACCTTCTGAGATGCAAGAACTTGCTAGTCAACTCCAAGAACTGCTCGAAAAAGGCTTCATACGCCCGAGTACTTTTCCATGGGGTGCTCCTGTTTTGTTTGTTATTAAGAAAGACGGATCTTTCCGTATGTGCATTGATTATCGTGAGCTTAACAAGCTTACTGTCAAGAACCAATATCCTCTTCCACGCATTGATGATCTATTTGACCAGCTCCAAGGAGCTACTTGTTTCTCAAAAATCGATCTTTGTTCGGGATACCATCAACTTCAAATCCACAAAGAAGATATTCCAAAAACCGCTTTTCGCACAAGATATGGTCGCTACGAGTTCATGGTGATGCCTTTCGGTTTAACCAATGCACCTGCAGTGTTCATGGATCTAATGAATCGAGTGTGTAAACCTTATTTGGATCGTTTTGTGATTGTGTTCATTGATGACATCTTGATCTATTCCAAATCCGAAGACGACCATAAACGACATCTCCGTTTGATTCTAGAACTCCTACGTGCCAAACGACTTTATGCCAAGTTCTCTAAATGTGAATTTTGGTTAAAAGAAGTTCAATTCCTTGGGCATATTGTGAACGATAGGGGTATTCATGTTGATCCTGCCAAAATTGAAGCCGTTAAAAATTGGATTGCACCAAAATCTCCTACCGAAGTTCGTTCCTTTCTAGGATTGGCGGGTTACTACCGTCGGTTCATCTCCAACTTTTCCAAAATTGCTACACCTCTCACCGCTTTGACTCAAAAGTCCCAACCTTTCATTTGGGGTCCTAAACAAGAAGAAGCCTTTCAAACCCTCAAGGACATGCTTTGTGATGCTCCTATTCTAGATCTTCCCAAGGGGAATGATGATTTCATGGTTTATTGTGATGCATCGAATCAAGGTCTTGGTTGTGTTCTTATGCAACGAGGCAAAGTCATGGCCTATGCATCAAGACAACTCAAAATCCACGAAAAGAGTTATACCACTCATGATCTCGAACTTGGTGCTGTTGTTTTCGCCTTAAAAATCTGGAGACACTACCTGTATGGTACAAAATGTGTTGTTTTTACCGACCACAAAAGCCTCCAACACATTTTTAATAAAAAAGATCTTAACATGCGACAACGACGATGAGTCGAATTGTTAAACGACTACGACTGCGAAATTCGCTACCATCCTGGTAAAGCGAATGTAGTAGCCGATGCTCTTAGTCGAAAAGGTCATGCAGTTCTATGCAATATCCGAGAAACCGACCGTCTTCGCAGCTCTCAATTTCAAAATAATCTCTTCAACCGTATTCGAGACGCCCAGCATACTTCGGTCAATGAAAATACTCTATATGAAGAAATGTCTTGTGGTGCCGAGTTACACTTGGAATCTAAGGCAGATGGGACTCTTTATTATCTTGATCGTATTTGGGTTCCCAACCATAATGACCTTCGTACTCTTATAATGAATGAGGCGCATAAATCCCGATACTCCATTCATCCCGGTGCGGATAAAATGTATCAAGATCTCCGTCGCAATTATTGGTGGCCCGGTATGAAAAAGGACATTGCCCTCTTTGTGTCCAAATGTCTCACTTGCTCCAAAGTAAAAGCCGAGCACCAACGACCGTCGGGTTTGCTTGAACAACCCGAAGTCCCCATGTGGAAATGGGAAAGTATTGCTATGGATTTTATTACCAAGCTCCCTCGAACATCATCCGGTCATGATAGCATTTGGGTAATCATTGATCGTTTAACCAAGTCAGCTCACTTCCTTCCCATTCGTGAAGATTACAAAGTTGAAAAGCTAGCCCATATCTACACCAAGGAAATCATTTGTCGTCATGGTATTCCTCTTGACATCATCTCAGACCGTGATGGTCGATTCACCTCCCGTCTTTGGGAACTGATGTATTGTAAAATACATCGGTTATTTGTACATATTTTGAGTCGTTATCGAGTCAGTGTGTGTCGTTTATATATATTTTTCAGTTTCAAATTAGTATTTTATGTGTCACAGGAATCCGGATGGCAAAAGAGGCAAATTTATGCATAAACGGTGCTTTACGAGGTCCCGGATGAATCACAAGTGAAAAGAGAAGATAAAAATAAACAAAATTGAAAAAATCATCCCGTCGTGTCACGCGACGCTATGCAGATTCAGCTTTGAGGGCGTCGTGTCACGCGACCACTTACCCAGGATCCCGTCGCGTGACGCGATGGCCATTAAGAAGCCCAAAATTGTGTTTTTCAAGCCCAAATCGAATTTTAAAACCCTAGAACGTAATTTTAAGCGAAATTCTTGACTTTTGGACGATGGGAGAGCTGCTCAAGGTGATTCCAAGGCAAGAAAAGGGCAAGGTTCGAGATTTGAAGCTAGAGTTTCGACTTCCTCGGGTGTTCATCATTCGGTTTAGTTGTTTCTTAGTTTTCTTTCATTCAAACTCATGTTGATTGATATTATGAACCTTTTAATTTCTGTTTTGTGGCTAAACTCTTATAGCTACCTAGACTAAGACAAATACTATGCTTTGATTTGCGATTTCTATGGTTTTTTGGAACTTGTTTGGATTTATGATTCAGTAAAGATTTGATTTTTTAGATCTGGTGTATGTGCGTATTTATTATTTTCTTATTGTCACTTATTCACTCCACTTGCACTTTTGTGAATGTCTTTCATGTATGAGTGCTAGTTAGGTTGCAGACTTTGTGTAGCAACTAGTTTATGGTCAATAGTCGCGAGTTTACCATAGGAGTGATATTTGATGGTTAGAAGATTTTAGGTATTCTTCCAAGTTCAATAGCTGTGAGGTGAGGACTTGTTGGTATGTCTAGGTTGTTAGATTGCTAGGTTAGAGGCTTTGTGAGAAGATCTACCTAGTTTCCCTTTCAACTCTTGCATATCAAGTTAGATCTAGGCTTCAATAATTACCCCTTACACCTAGTGTAGTGAGGCTTTCGCGCTGTGAGGTAGATTGTCTAGCGGGTACTCAATCATAAGAGTTAGATAACCTGTGAGGGTTTGTACTCCAACCGGTAGTTTAACAGCACAACAATATTCTAGGGTTTCCCCTTGAGAAGGGTCGAGGGTGTCTAGTTTATTCTTGATGTTTAGTATTTTAAGATCCCGGTTCCAAATCAGTTCCATAACCATAGAAGCTTATCAGGCATAGTTAGGAGTCTGGTCTGGTCTAGGTACTGTCTTATCATCATCTGAAATCAGCTTAGCTCAATTATCGTTTTTAGTTAAGTATAGTTGACTTTAGGTAATCTTTATTTTATTGCAATTTAGTTTTTAGTAAACCCCCCTTTTAATTAATAAATCATTTTATTTTAGTTTTAGATAAGTTTTCGAGTCTAGTTACCGTTTTCTATTAGAGTCTCGTGGGTTTGATATCCGGACTTACTTTAGCTTTACTAGAGTCGATAGGTTCGCTTGTCTGTTAGTAGTTTAGTTTTAGAGAGTCTAGAGTATTACTAGGTGTCTAGTTTTAGGTTTAATTTAGTTATTTTTATTAAACTACTTTTAGCACATAAAGTTTTTGGCGCCGTTGCCGGGGACTCTTGGCGATTGCGTTAATTAGCTTCGATTGAACTTATCTGAAATATCTGTGCTATTTTTTTATTTCACTTTTATTTTATTTTGAGTCTAAGCTTGAGGTTAGTGCTTCTTCCCTGAGTTTATCTAACTCTAAGTTTATCATCCCATTTAGATCACCTAGTCTACCACCTACCCATCCCCAAATGGCCGAACGTCGCACTGTCCACCAACAATTTACCCAAGGTTTTACGGGAGCTAACTCTCCTATTATCGCCCCAACCATCAACAATGAGGGGTCCTGGAAGATACCCTCCTACATCATGACGGCAATTGCTAACAATTGTCAATTCCACGGCCGTGATGATGAGGATGCCCCGGCCCACATTGCCCGACTGACTCGCATCCTAGCCACTTTTAAGCTGCAGGGTGCCACAGAGGATGCTAAGTTCATCCATTTGTTCCCTTTTTCCCTTGCTGGTCGAGCCGCCACTTGGCTTGACTCTCACCCTACTGACACTTTCGCTACTTGGAATGCCCTTAAACAAGCCTTTCTGAATAAATACTTTCCACCTAGCAAGGCTTCCCGACTTTGCGATCAGATCCATTCTTTCCGAATGGAACCTGATGAGCCATATTATCTTGCATGGGAGCGGTTCCAAAACGTGCTTAGCAAGTGCTCCCAGCATGGTCTGACTGATTGGGCCCTTGTAGAGAAATTCTACAATGGCTTAACTTATGAGGCAAAGTACCGTTTTGATACTTCTGCAGGCGGCCACCTGATGAGTAAGAAAACTACGGCCGAATGCAATGACCTATTTGAAAGTTTTGCCAAGACAGACCATGAGCAGTGAGTCTTACTTAGGAATTCTACTCCTGCACCTAGTACTACCTCACCCGCACAAGGTGGTCACCAAGTTACATTGGATGCTAGTGTGGCCGCTGCTTTAGACGCACTGACTAGAGAAGTGAAAGAGTTGAAAATGAAATCTGAAAAGTGTGAGATGTGCAGGGGTAGGCATGTTACTTCTGAATGCCCCTTGATTCACGAGGAGGGACAGGCGGATTTTATAGGAGGTCAGTATCGGGGGGAGAATAACTCTTATAGAAATTCAGGTGGGGATAGCGCGAATGGTTTGGGTAAAATAGAAGAGCTTTTAACCCAGCTGGTGGCTAAAGATGCCTACACACAGAAAACTCTAGCAGAACATGACATGTTGAAAAATCACCACTCTGCATTCTTAGATCTTCAGCGTACCGTTGGTGATATTGTTAAGCAGTTGGATGCTATGGCTCTAGGCCAGTTTTTAGATAGTGCTCAGGCAAACCCGAATGCCCACGTTAAGGCAATCACCATGCGTAGTGGTAGGACGTTAGAGAGTCCTAGAGCACCGGTTGAGGAGGAGGAAGAACCGGTGATTAGAGAGATAGAGTTAGAGGCTCCTAGTAGGGTGTAATCTAGGCAAGGCCCAGTAAGTACAGCACCAAACAGTGAGTCTCGGGTTGAGAAGCCAGTAGTTAGGCCACGGAATGTTAGGTCGAGTCCTGAGATTGATCCTGCCCATGTTCCTTACCCTGCCCGCATTAGGAATCAAAAGTATTGTAAGGAATATGGCCACTCCCTAGACATGTTTAAGCAAATTTAGATCAATCTCCCGCTCATCGAGGCTCTCCAGCATATGCCTAAATATGCAAAGTTCCTAAAAGACCTTCTGACACGGAAGGATAAATTGGGAGAGCTATCGACTGTTCCGCTTACTGCTGATTGTTCTGCGGTGGTTCTGAATAAGCTACCGGAGAAATTGACGGACCCGGGCATTTTCACAATCCCGTGTTTGTTTGGTAGCGATGTTCAGCACCACGCGTTGGCTGACCTAGGCGCTAGCATCAATTTGATGCCTTATTCTTTGTATGAGAAGCTAGGCTTGGGTAAACTTACCCCAACGCGCATGGCACTCACGTTAGCAGATAAGTCTGTTAAATATCCACGGGGCATCATAGAGAACTTGCTTGTTAAGGTAGATAAATTTGTGTTCCCCGTGGATTTTGTGGTTCTCGACATGGAAGCTGACGATAGGGTTCCACTTATTTTTGGACGCCCTTTTTAATGCACCGCGAAGGCATTGATTGATGTCTTTGATGGTAAGATCACACTTCGGGCGGGAGATGAAACCGTCATCTTTGATGTCTCAAAGTCTAGACCTAAGCTAAGTGAGAGGTGTGAGAATGTCTCCTGTGTTGATGATTCCTTAGGAGTACCACCATTAGAGAAGCATGAGGAAGATAGGTCTAGGTCTGAGGATGTGGTAAAACCTAAGTGTGGGGATGGTTCGTTGATATGTAAGTTTCACTACAAATCCCCAATGCATTAGGATTTTAAGGCTAGTAAGAAGAGGATTGATGAGCTAGAAAAGCCAAGAGGTTGTAGGATGAGCTTGTACATGAGAGCCCAGTTTGTTAGTTTCGGGGGTGATGTGGATCTTAAGGATCCCCCGTAGGTTTTGATGTTGAGGATAGTTCTTGGGTACAATCCCAAGTGTAGAGTTTGTAAATTTATTTTTATATTTATTATTTTTTTGGCATTTTTTTTTATCTTTTCATTTTTTTCATTTGTGGTTCGGTATTATGCTCGGGTTTTGTTTGTTTCGTTTTGCGCAGGTTTGGATTGCACCGCCCGTACTCAATCTCCATTCGGGTGATTCCAGAGCTGTTTAACATTTGTCAAGGCAAGCCCAGAGTTTATCATTCTGTCAGAGCCGATCGCGAATGAAATGCTATACGATCGAGCTGGATTGGACTAGAGTTTTTGGAGCTTACGCGTTATTTAACCAGCTAAGTCCTTTCCAATTTGCCCTTATGTTTTTATTTTTGTATTTGGAATTTATTTTTTGTTTTAAGTTGTTTTCTATTCCTACATTGAGGGCAATGTAGAGTTTAAGTGTGGGGATGGGAAACTGTCGTTTAGTCTGTATATAGAGTCATTTTGAGTCTAAAAAAAATAAAAAAAAAATGAAAAAAATGAAAAAAATGTCCCTGATTTTGAAGTTTGCATTATATAAAATATGGAAGATGATAGGTAAAGTTAGGTGTCCGGTTTTCAAATAGTATGTATAATAAGAGATTAAAATTGATTGAAAGCGTGTCTGATTTGGGATATGTGGGTAGGCTCAACCGGTAGAAAGGTTTCCTTTGAAAAGTAATAAGTTAATTATGTTAGGCTATTTTGTGGGTTCTCATCTAGGAGAAACGGGGAGACAGAAACCGCCGAAAATAGTATAAGAAGCACCGTTATAAGTTTAAAACCGTTAGAATTTCTAATCACTTTGAAAAAAAAAATATATTAGAAATCAAAGCAAAAATGCTGAAGCATAAGGTGCCTGGCCACTGGGATAGCGACTTGGATTGGTCACACCCTCTGAGTTAAGTATGCTGAGATGAAAAAAAAATGCTGAAGCTTAAGGTGCCTGGCCACTGGGATAGCGACTTGGATTGGTCACACCCTCTGAGTTAAGTATGAAAAAAATAAAAAAAAATAAGTGATTTTAAATTCTCTTGGTTTTTTACATAAGACGGTTGGGAAATGGTCAATTGGTCGTTCCTTTAGCTTCATAAGCTTGAGGCGGGATTAGGAGGAACTTTGGCTTCCTTTGAGTGAGACCCTAGATAGACTAATCAACATGAACTTAACATAAATAAAAAGGGGCTTGCAAACCGGTTTGGGTTTAAGAGGATCAGTATACCTGCAATCGCAATCAACATGTTAGTAGATTATTAATTAAGTAACCTATGTTTTGAAACTGGATGTAAACCTAACTGTGATTCCATAGCATAATTCTTTTTCAGGGACGAAAAAACATAAGTGTGGGGATGTTTGATGTATTGCAAAATACATCGGTTATTTGTACATATTTTGAGTCATTATCGAGTCAGTGTGTGTCGTTTATATATATTTTTCAGTTTCTATTTAGTATTTTATGTATCACAAGAATCCGGATGGCGAAAGAGGCAAATTTATGCATAAACGGTGCTTTACGAGGTCCCGGATGAATCACAAGTGAAAAGAGAAGATAAAAATAAACAAAATTGAAAAAATCATCCCGTCGTGTCACGCGACAGACTTCCTTGCATCCCGTCGTGTCACGCGGCGCTATGCAGATTCAGCTTTGAGGGCGTCATGTCACGCGACCACTTACCCAGGATCCTGTCGCGTGACGCGATGGCCATCAGGAAGCCCAAAATTGTGTTTTTCAAGCCCAAATCGAATTTTAAAACCCTAGAACGTAATTTTAAGCGAAATTCTTGACTTTTGGACGATGGGAGAGCTGCTCAAGGTGATTCCAAGGCAAGAAAAGGGCAAGGTTCGAGATTTGAAGCTAGAGTTTCGACTTCCTCGGGTGTTCATTATTCGGTTTAGTTGTTTCTTAGTTTTCTTTCATTCAAACTCATGTTGATTGATATTATGAACCTTTTAATTTCTGTTTTGATGATGTTTTGTGGCTAAACTCTTATAGCTACCTAAACTAAGACAAATACTATGCTTTGATTTGCGATTTCTATGGTTTTTTGGAACTTGTTTGGATTTATGATTCAGTAAAGATTTTGATTTCTTTAGATCTAGTGTATGTGCGTATTTATTATTTTCTTATTGTCACTTATTCACTCCACTTGCACTTTTGTGAATGTCTTTCATGTATGAGTGCTAGTTAGGTTGCAGACTTTGTGTAGCAACTAGTTTATGGTCAATAGTCGCGAGTTTACCATAGGAGTGATATTTGATGGTTAGAAGATTTTAGGTATTCTTCCAAGTTCAATAGCTGTGAGGTGAGGACTTGTTGGTATGTCTAGGTTGTTAGATTGCTAGGTTAGAGGCTTTGTGAGAAGATCTACCTAGTTTCCCTTTCAACTCCTGCATATCAAGTTAGATCTAGGCTTCAATAATTACCCCTTACACCTAGTGTAGTGAGGCTTTCGCGCTGTGAGGTAGATTGTCTAGCGGGTACTCGATCATAAGAGTTAGATAACCTGTGAGGGTTTGTACTCCAACCGGTAGTTTAACAGCACAACAATATTCTAGGGTTTCCCCTTGAGAAGGGTCGAGGGTGTCTAGTTTATTCTTGATGTTTAGTATTTTAAGATCCCAGTTCCAAATCAGTTCCATAACCATAGAAGCTTATCAGGCATAGTTAGGAGTCCGGTCTAGGTAGTGTCTTATCATCATCTGAAATCAGCTTAGCTCAATTATCGTTTTTAGTTAAGTATAGTTAACTTTAGGTAATCTTTATTTTATTGCAATTTAGTTTTTAGTAAACCCCCCCCCCCCCCCCTTTAATTAATAAATCATTTTATTTTAGTTTTAGATAAGTTTTCGAGTCTAGTTACCGTTTTCTATTAGAGTCTCGTGGGTTCGATATCCGGACTTACTTTAGCTTTACTAGAGTCGATAGGTTCGCTTGCCTGTCAGTAGTTTAGTTTTAGAGAGTCTAGAGTATTACTAGGTGTCTAGTTTTAGGTTTAATTTAGTTATTTTTATTAAACTACTTTTAGCACATCAGAAACATTTCAGGCTGCCATGGAAACTCAGCTTAATCTTAGTACAGCTTTTCATCTTCAATCTGATGGACAAACTAAACGTACGATCCAAACTCTTGAGGACATGCTTCGATCTTGTGTAATCGACTTTGGTGGAAACTGGGATGCTCATCTACCATTGGTCGAGTTCTCTTATAATAACAGTTACCATACCAGCATCCAAATGGCTCCATTCGAAGCTCTCTATGGCCGAAAGTGTCGTTCTCCCATATCTTGGCACGAGATTGGTGAAGCACAAATCACCGGTCCCGAAATCATCCAAGAAACGACCAACAAAATCATCCAGATCCGTGATAATCTCTTAGCTGCTCGAAGCCGTCAGAAAAGCTATGCTGACAAGCGGCGAAAGCCCCTTGAATTTAATGTTGGTGATCATGTACTCCTCAAAGTGTCTCCTTGGAAGGGAGTAGTTAGGTTTGGAAAGAAAGGGAAGTTATCTCCACGGTATGTTGGACCATTCAAAATCATTGAGCGAATTGGGAAAGTGGCTTACAAGCTCGAGTTACCCCAAGAACTCAACAATGTCCATCCCACCTTTCATGTTTCAAATTTGAAGAAGTGCTTAGCCGAGGGAACATACACATTCCTCTTGATGACGTACGAATTGACGAGACTATGCATTTCGTCGAAAAACCAGTGGAAATAACGGACCGTGAAGTCAAACAACTCAAACGAAAGCGTATCCCGCTAGTTAAAGTTCGTTGGGAATCGAAGAATGGACCCGAATTCACTTGGGAACATGAAGAGCAAATGAAGAAAAAGTACCCACATCTTTTCAGTCAAGCCACTTGAATAAATTTTGAGACGAAATTTCCTAAAGTAGGGGAGACTGTAACATTCGTTTTTTTTTCGTATTTTCCATTCTAGTCCTTGTATTCCTATATCTTGTCATTTTTACACCCTTGTAATCCCAAGCTTATGATTAATGGAAAAGTATTTTGTCAATTGCATTTAATCTTAATCTATTTCATTTATTCTATAAATTCTACGCGACACAAACTTTATGTAACGTCGCGTGATTCTTAATTTTCTTGTATTATAAATGCTATATTTAAACAAATTCCAAGTTTGCCGTTACTCGCTTCTTTTATGTTACTCCTACCAATTCTTGACGAGTCATCAAATATAATTTATCCTAATCAATTTAGAAACTCATTTAGTTAAGATCTTAATATATATTTAATTGTTTAAATAAAACATATATATATATATATATATATATATATATATTAATACTTTTAGATTTAAAAATAATAATAAAAGAAAAAAAAAAGGAAACGTGAGTTTCCTTGTTTTCCTTGACTTTTTTGGACAAACAACACCACACAACATTTAAATTATTGTTACTACTCGTTGTTTTTTTTTATTTGATGGTAACAGTAAGCAGCAAGTAACAATTATCAAAGTTTAACCCCCATTAATCTCCTCCTAACCACCCCATTAACTCTATTTAATACCCAACCAACTTGCCCCACCTATAAATACACCTCTTCCCCACTCCATAATCTCTTGTTCATCTCTTTTCTTCCTAAAAATATCTCTAAACTTCAAGTTTCTTGAGCATACTTCCTGATAACACATCAGTAAGTTTTCCAAGCTAAAACCTTCTTTCTTTTCAGTTTTTCCTTCTCTTTTTCATCTAAAAATCCTTGGAGAAACCTCTAGGATCTTTCCCATATTTATCCACAGAAGGGTGATAAGGGTAAAGCACCTAAAAGAGGTTCCAAAGGTGGTTGTTTTCTAAATTATACTATATAATAATATAAACATATACTTTCAAGTTTCTATCTTACTAGTTTATTATTAATCTTTGGAAGGTTTGTGGTTACACCCTACCTTACCAACTCTCTTGACCCTTCTTGTGCTACGGATTTATCCACACTAGAAAGGGGAAATCTCGTATCCAAAACCCACGTTTATTCCATAAGCGAAGTGGTTATGACATGAACCTATCAAATGGATTCACATTCCTAACTTTATACCATCCGAATCATCTATGATGGTTTTGTGCTTGGTCTAACTTAATCTCATGCCCTAAAGGCAATTTGTGCTTGGTTTGCCTAAAAGGCTTGCATGACTCTCGTGAATCTATAATCTAAACTCGAACCTAAGACCCTTTATTCTCTAGTTCTAGTTAACCAAGGCTAAGGAACTAACCTCCCAAGACTCGTCTTTGGAGCCTTACTAAACGCACCCAAAGGTGAGTTCATACTTGTCCCCCTTTTATTCTTTATTCTTTGGGGCTCAACATGTATCACTATCAAAACTTAAACGATTTCATACTTTTAAACTATCATGCTCAATCTATTAAACATACTTATATGCTATTTGCCATGCTTACGATTCTTGATACTTAAACATAATTCATTAACTATTATTAGCCGACTTAATATGTATAGCGCTATAGGAGTAGCTGTGATACCCGGGAAATTCTGGTTAACAACGTTGTCTAGATTAAAGTCTACCTTAGCGAGTCACGCGTATATTATACTTAACTAGGGTTAGCTAGATAGCTAGATGGGACATACGTGCATTGTTGTGAGTTAATATGTGATTACATGATTAGTGAACCTCGGACGTTGGTGAATAACGAACTTATGTGTCTCTGTGATAGTTGATGAACTTATGTGAAAACCATACGTGATTATGTGAACCTAAACCGAATACGTTAATAAAAATCACTAAAAGTGGAGTATGAGGTTGATTAGGGTCTTAACGCATGGGGTTGCACTTGTTACGGTCCGAAATAACGAAAACGTCAAAGGATAACGCGTCGGGTGATGAAACGAGACACGAACGAGGGCCTCGGGCCTGTGAGCGGCCGCTCACAGGGCCCGAGCGGCCGCTCGCTCATGTCTGACGGGTTTAAACCGCCTTAAACTCTTATTTAAGCATCCTTAACCCCCATGCAACCCTAAACTCAACCCTAATCGCCCCCTTTCTGCCCCACACGAATTATTAACCCTAAACCACCTGCTAAAGCTCAAGAACATCAATCGGGAAGCTTGGAGAGCGTTCGGTTGGTTGTTTTGGAGTGTTTGTGGTATAATCTTCATTCCCTTATGTTTTAATCTTCTCTAAATTGTTTTAAAACATCAAAACCTTGTTTGTCCAGGTCTGAAAGTATTTTATAAAAGTTAAAACATGATGATTACGAAGATTAAAAGGGTCAAGCACATTGTTATATTATGAATGTTATATGTTTTGCATGATTATGCATGTTCTTGACTTCTAGGGTTTTGTGAATAATGATGTTTGTGATGTATAATTAGGGTTTTGATCAGATGTGGTTCTTACTAATGTTGTATGATGATTATTAGGTGTTATTGATTGATAATATGCAACTAGGGTTTGATATAATTGATAATATTGCATGATTAGAATCTGCATAGATTATAAATGTCGACTTGTAGGGTCTGTTTCGTGGCTTGAAAATAATTGGTTTGATCGATTCTTTGCATGAATAGATTGTACATTGTCTTAGCTTTTTAGAATGGGCAAAATCATCTGATTTGAATGTCGTTTGATATGTTTTTGGAATTTTCATTTAAAATAGGTCAGGTCAGAATTTCGGGTATCAAACTGAGTCAACTTTGAAACATCATAAATCAAGTTTTATAAAGAGTTGGGTTGTGAAATTCTTACAGAAGGTTAATATTGGAGTAATATGTGTTTTCCAAGTGGAGTCATCCCGTTTGGATGAATACACAATTTTTGGGAATTTATCTACCAAACTGACCTGTTAGGAAGGTTTTCTGAACATAGATGTATTAGACGAATTTTAATTATTTTTGTGTTTGGATTTAAGACAAAAAAAAATAGGTATTGTTAAGTGAATCCCAAAGAAATTTCAGTAAAAATTTGGGAGGTTAACTCACTGATTTGCTATTTTAAATAAATTCGTTTTTATGGCGCACAATCTGTCCTGAAAACACAGATTGTGTATTATGTGCTTATGTGATTAATTGAGGTCTTAGGTGGTATGGAATTGACATGTAACTGAAGTACACTTGTCTGAGACACATACGGAATGTAGAAACTAATTGTAACCAACGTATTCACCAACGGGTCCGTAGGATTTACTTATGCATGTAGAATCACTAGGTGTCACTCACACGCTTTTGAACATTTAAAACGCCTTGGACAAACGAGTTATATGGTGTAATGATATTACGCCTATACTCACTTAATGACACTGTTATTAGGGTGTCGGTAGCATATATTACTTGCTGTTCGGATTCTTTGTTGGCACGTTAAGGTGAGTTTACGGCCCCTCTTTTAACTGGTTTCACTTTTCGGGGGAGAAAACATGTGTTAAACTTATGTTTTGGTAACAACTGTCATACTATGGGTTTCTATGGTTTACTATACGATCTTTGGAAGTCCCGGGGGAAACCATGAATGTGCGGGTTAGCACAATGGGGAAATGTGAATAGATCTATTGGGAATGACCAACCCCACTCGTCGGCTTGGAGGGCCGGGCGGGTGCATATTGTCTCGAACAGGAACATCATCGTGCTGAACATACGGGCTGCTTAAACATGCTAAACATTGCTAAACGTGTCTAGTAATGGTTTCCAATCGTAGATGTAACAAAACATACGCCTAGCTAGCGTACTTGGTTTACAATTGATATAGTATGGACAGGTTGAACTTGATACTTTGATTACAAAACCTGTGAACTCACCAGCATTTTTGTGCTGACGTAACTCTTACATATTTTCTCAGGTCGCTAAGGTAGCACTACGGAACTAGGGCGCACGCGTCTGCACGGCGTCTAGTTAGGATTGCATGGTTTTCAAACATTGAATATTTGGGTTACTTTTGGATTATGTTTTGAGAATAAGCTTCCGCTGTATTTGGGAATTTTAAACTATGTTTTTGAAATTGCATATGTTCATTTAGATTGTTTATTGTGATCGTTGACTTGGATCCTGGTTTGTCATGCGCCTCGCGGTAAAACTCCGCAAGTGGATTTTGAGGGTGTGACAGATTGGTATCAGAGCCAATGGTTATAGTGAACTAGGACTGCATGTAGAGTCTAGTCTATAGCCGAGTCGCACACACTAGACGATCACATAGTACTAAACATTATGGTGGATTACGTATGGCCTTGTCGGAGTGTCTCTAAATCATCTGACCTTCCTATGTTACATCATCCGTTCTATCTTAGGTCGGGTTACTTGCTCTCTAGGCAGTGTGGTATATTGGGGTAAATCGTGTACTCTTGAGATTTGTCCAAAGCTCAGACATCTCCCTTTCATACTCCAATAGAAACACTTGCCATAAACTACCGTAGCATTTCGGTGTATAGCTAAGAGTCTATGCTCGGTGATTTGAACTTTGAACTAGGAGAACACTTGGAGGACCATGTAGAGCGGTTTATCATTTTGGGTGCACACAAAATCATAAACCGAAATGCATGAAAGCCCTAGTGAGCTCTGGGTTTGAATGGATAGTCCTGGGTTGGATCTAGCTTTGATCTTGTGAACGCTAGTTGGTGGTTGCGGGAAATCTTCCTACATACTCAGAGGTGGTCCGATCGGCTCACAGGATGACAAACTTGAAGGTGAATGAGGGTATCTTGCCTGCTAAGGGTTCGACTGTCAAGGCCCCGGAGAATAACAAGCGTAAATTGGATAATGAGGGGAAAGGATCTGTGCCAGCATCATCACAGCAGGGTAAGAGGTTCGATAGCGGGGGTTCCTCTTCTTCTGGTACCAAACCGGGTGGTTATGCGGGGAGATTACCTAAGTGCAACAAATGTGGGCGTCATCATCAGGGGGACTGCGACCGTAATCGTTGCCATCGCTGCCAGCGACTTGGGCATTTTGCTAAAGATTGTCGGGCGACACTTCCATCGACCCAGGCCCCAAGTACTACCCCGGCTCCTACTGCTCAAGGAACTACGGTGAAACAGGGTTGTTACAATTGTGGGGAGACTGGGCATTACAAGAAGGAGTGCCCGAAACTGAAGCAGGGCGGGGATGTGAGGGATAGAAACGGTAACGGGAACAACGGGGGCGGTGGCAGGAATGCACGTGCCTTCGTCATTGGAGCCGCAGAGGCTAGACAGGATCTTGACACAGTTACCGGTACATTCCTTCTCAATAATCGCTCTGTTAGTGTTTTATTTGATTCCGGTGCCGATAAAAGCTTTATATCTATGGAAGTTAGTCGACTGCTAGATGTAGTACCCGTACCATTAGAGGCTAAGTATGTAATTGAGTTGGCTGACGGTAAAAAGATTGAAGCTACTTGTATCCTTCGGGAGTGTCAACTAGAGTTGTCGGGTTCGTCGTTCCCCATCGACCTTATGCCGGTACCTTTGGGTAGTTTTGACGTTGTTGTAGGCATGGATTGGTTGTCTTTGTATCGCGCTGAGATCGTTTGTTACGACAAGATTATTCGGATTCCCCTCCCTGATGGAGAATTCCTTTCTGTATACGGTATCAAGGGCGGTGCTCCGCTAAATCTTATCTCCAGCATGAAAGCCCTTAAGTATCTTCGAAAGGGTTATTCGGCCGTTTTGGCACTTTTATCTGTTTCCTCTACCGATGAGAAGAAGATCGACGATATTCCTGTTGTACGCGAGTTTCCTGATGTATTTCCCGATGATTTAACTGGTCTTCCTCCCCATCGTCAGGTTGAGTTCGGTATTGATCTTGTACCGGGGGCTGCTCCTATTGCTCGGGCCCCCTACCGTCTTGCACCTCCCGAGATGCAGGAATTGTCCAGTCAGTTACAGGAACTCTTGGACAAGGGTTTCATTAGACCAAGTTCTTCCCCTTGGGGAGCCTCGATTCTGTTCGTTAAGAAGAAGGATGGAAGTTTTCGATTTTGTGTGGATTACAGAGAATTGAACAAAGTGACCATCAAGAACCGTTATCCTCTTCCACGTATTGATGATCTATTCGACCAACTCCAGGGTTCTAGCTACTACTCTAAGATTGATTTGAGGTCCGGTTATCACCAGTTGCGCGTAAGGGAAGCTGACGTTGCAAAGACTGCCTTTCGTACACGTTATGGCCATTTTGAGTTCTTGGTCATGCCTTTCGGTCTCACAAACGCACCGGCGGTTTTCATGGATTTGATGAACCGCGTTTGCAAACCGTATCTTGACAAGTTCGTCATCGTGTTTATTGATGACATCCTAATTTACTCCAAGAACAAGACCGAACACCTGCGCTTGGTTTTGGAACTTTTGCGACGGGAACAACTTTACGCTAAGTTCTCAAAGTGTGACTTTTGGTTACGCGAAGTTCAGTTCCTAGGACATGTGGTTAATGAACTAGGAATTCATGTCGATCCAGCTAAGATCGAAGCGATCAAGGACTGGGAAGCACCAAAGACGCCAACTGAGGTGCGGCAATTCCTAGGCCTTGCGGGCTATTATCGTCGTTTCATTAAGGGGTTCTCGAAGATCGCTCAACCCCTCACCACTCTTACTCAGAAGGATAGAAAATTCGCCTGGGGTGAACCACAAGAGTCAGCATTTCAAGAACTGAAGTCTAAACTTTGTTCTGCTCCTATTTTGTCCTTGCCTGAAGGCCCTGATGATTTCGTTGTTTACTGTGATGCTTCTATTCATGGTCTCGGTTGCGTGTTAATGCAACGCGAGAAAGTGATTGCGTATGCTTCTCGGCAACTCAAGGTGCACGAGAGGAACTACACCACCCATGACTTGGAATTGGGTGCAGTGGTTTTCGCGTTGAAAATTTGGAGACATTACTTGTACGGTACCAAATGCACCATCTACACCGATCACAAGAGTCTTCAACATATTTTCGACAAACAACATTTGAACATACGACAGCGTCGTTGGATTGAACTCCTGAACGACTATGATTGCGCCATTAAGTACCATCCTGGCAAGGCGAATGTAGTAGCAGACGCCTTGAGCAGGAAGGAATCAATTAATCCTCGTCGCGTTCGGGCGTTGCAGCTCACCATTCATTCCTCTCTACCTGACCAACTACGTTCTGCTCAGTTAGAAGCTTTGAAGGAGGAAAACCTTAAAGCTGAGACTATGCACGGGGCCGACAAGCACCTCGAGCGAAGGCATGATGGCCTGCACTACTTCGCAAAACGCATATGGGTTCCTTTATTCGGGGGACTTCGGGAGCTTGTCTTAGATGAGGCTCACAAGTCCCGGTATTCTATTCATCCTGGTTCGGATAGGATGTACCAAGATCTAAAGGTGCTTTACTGGTGGCCAAACATGAGGTCGGATATAGCCTCATACGTGAGCAAATGCTTGACCTGTGCTAAGGTCAAGGTGGAATACCAGAAACCGTCGGGTCTCTTGCAACAACCTAAAATTCCGGAGTGGAAATGGGAACGGATTACAATGAATTTTGTCACGCAACTACCTAAGTCACCAAGCGGGAATGATAAGATATGGGTGATTGTTGAGCGGTTGACGAAATCAGCCCATTTTCTCGCTATTAAGGAGACCGACACCATGGATCGTTTGGCTCGTCTTTATCTGAAGGAAGTTGTTTCTAAGCACGGGGTGCCGGTTTCTATTATTTCGGATCGTGACTCCCACCTTACTTCTCACTTCTGGAAGTCTTTGCACAAGGCTTTGGGTGCCCAGCTAGACATGAGTACCGCTTATCACCCACAGACTGACGGTCAGAGTGAACGCACGATTCAAACCTTAGAAGACATGCTGCGGGCATGTGCGATCGATTTTGGCAAAAGTTGGGAAGCCCACCTACCGTTAGTCGAATTCTCTTACAACAACAGTTACCACATGAGCATCAAGGCAGCTCCGTTCGAGGCACTGTACGGGCGGAAATGCCGGTCTCCTCTTTGTTGGGCTGAGGTGGGTGAGAGTCAACTCACTGGGCCTGAGCTAGTGTACGAAACTTCGGAAAAGATCATACAGATTCGTAACCGGTTGGCAGCGGCATGGGATCGGCAGAAGAGTTATGCCGATCAGCGTCGCAAGCCATTGGAATTCCAAGTTGATGACAAAGTACTTCTGAAAGTTTCACCGTGGAAGGGCGTCATACGCTTTGGGAAGCGTGGAAAACTCAACCCTCGGTATGTCGGCCCATTTACAATCCTGGAACGGATTGGACCGGTGGCATATCGTCTTGATTTACCGACGGAGCTCGGCAACGTACATAACGTCTTCCATGTATCCAACTTAAAGAAGTGTCTGGCTGACGAGTCTCTTATTGTTCCACTAGAAGAGATCAAGGTTGATGATCGTCTTCGGATTGTGGAGGAACCTGTTGAGATTCTTGATTACAAGATTCGTAGCCTACGTCATAGCAAGATTCGCATTGTTAAGGTTCGCTGGAACTCGAACCGGGGACCAGAGTACACTTGGGAACGGGAGGATCAGATGAAGTCTAAGTATCCTCATCTCTTTCCTAAGGAAGTGTTCGAATCGAGATATGTTACCACTGCAGCTGAATGAATCTCGGGGCGAGATTCCTTTTTAACGTGGGATGATGTGACAACTCGGGTAAATCTCTCTCTTGGTTTCTATCTTTTTTCTGTTTCTTTTGTTATTCCTTTTGGTACTTGTACAATTTTCAGGACGAAAATTCTTTTAACGTGGGGATGATGTGACACCCGGCAAATTCTGGTTAACAACGTTGTCTAGATTAAAGTCTACCTTAGCGAGTCACGCGTATATTATACTTAACTAGGGTTAGCTAGATAGCTAGATGGGACATACGTGCATTGTTGTGAGTTAATATGTGATTACATGATTAGTGAACCTCGGACGTTGGTGAATAACGAACTTATGTGTCTCTGTGATAGTTGATGAACTTATGTGAAAACCATATGTGATTATGTGAACCTAAACCGAATACGTTAATAAAAATCACTAAAAGTGGAGTATGAAGTTGATTAGGGTCTTAACGGATGGGGTTGCACTTGTTACAGTCCGAAATAACGAAAACGTCAAAGGATAACGCGTCGGGTGATGAAACGAGACACGAACGAGGGCCTCGGGCCTGTAAGCGGCCGCTCACAGGGCCCGAGCGGCCGCTCGCTCATGTCTGACGGGTTTAAACCGCCTTAAACTCTTATTTAAGCATCCTTAACCCCCATGCAACCCCTAAACTCAACCCTAATCGCCCCTTTTCTGCCCCACACGAATTATTAACCCTAAACCACCTGCTAAAGCTCAAGAACATTAATCGGGAAGCTTGGAGAGCGTTCGGTTGGTTGTTTTGGAGTGTTTGTGGTATAATCTTCATTCCCTTATGTTTTAATCTTCTCTAAATTGTTTTAAAACATCAAAACCTTGTTTGTCCAGGTCTGAAAGTATTTTATAAAAGTTAAAACATGATGATTACGAAGATTAAAAGGGTCAAGCACATTGTTATATTATGAATGTTATATGTTTTGCATGATTATGCATGTTCTTGACTTCTAGGGTTTGTGAATAATGATGTTTGTGATGTATAATTAGGGTTTTGATCAGATGTGGTTCTTACTAATGTTGTATGATGATTATTAGGTGTTATTGATTGATAATATGCAACTAGGGTTTGATATAATTGATAATATTGCATGATTAGAATCTGGACAGATTCTGAATGTCGACTTGTAGGGTCTGTTTCGTGGCTTGAAAATAATTGGTTTGATCGATTCTTTGCATGAATAGATTTTACATTGTCTTAGCTTTTTAGAATGGGCAAAATCATCTGATTTGGATGTCGTTTGATATGTTTTTGGAATTTTCATTTAAAATAGGTCAGGTCAGAATTTCGGGTATCAAACTGAGTCAACTTTGAAACATCATAAATCAAGTTTTATAAAGAGTTGGGTTGTGAAATTTTTACAGAAGGTTAATATTGGAGTAATATGAGTTTTCCAAGTGGATTCATCCCGTTTGGATGAATACACAATTTTTGGGAATTTATCTACCAAACTGACCTGTTAGGAAGGTTTTCTGAACATAGATGTATTAGACGAATTTTAATTATTTTTGTGTTTGGATTTAAGACAAAAAAAATAGGTATTGTTAAGTGAATCCCAAAGAAAGTTCAGTAAAAATTTGGGAGGTTAACTCACTGATTTGCTATTTTAAATAAATTCGTTTTGATGGCGCACAATGTGTCCTGAAAACACAGATTGTGTATTATGTGCTTATGTGATTAATTGAGGTCTTAGGTGGTATGGAATTGAAATGTAACTGAAGTACACTTGTCTAAGACACATACGGAATGTAGAAACTAATTGTAACCAATGTATTCACCAACGGGTCCGTAGGATTTACTTATGCATGTAGAATCACTAGGTGTCACTCACACGCTTTTGAACATTTAAAACGCCTTGGACAAACGAGTTATATGGTGTAATGATGTTACGCCTATACTCACTTAATGACACTGTTATTAGGGTGTCGGTAGCATATATTACTTGCTGTTCGGATTCTTTGCTGGCACGTTAAGGTGAGTGTACGGCCCCTCTTTTAACTGGTTTCACTTTTCGGGGGAGAAAACATGTGTTAAACTTATGTTTTGGTAACAACTGTCATACTATGGGTTTCTATGGTTTACTATACGATCTTTGGAAGTCCCGGGGGAAACCATGAATGTGCGGGTTAGCACAACGGGGAAATGTGAAAAGATCTATTGGGAATGACCAACTCCACTCGTCGGCTTGGAGGGCCGGGTGGGTGCATATTGTCTCGAACAGGAACATCATCGTGCTGAACATACGGGCTGCTTAAACATGCTAAACATTTCTAAACGTGTCTAGTAATGGTTTCCAATCGTAGATTTAACAAAACATACGCCTAGCTAGCGTACTTGGTTTACAATTGATATAGTATGGACAGGTTGAACTTGATACTTTGATTACAAAACCTGTGAACTCACCAGCATTTTTGTGCTGACGTAACTCTTACATGTTTTCTCAGGTCGCTAAGGTAGCACTACGGAACTAGGGCGCACGCGTCTGCACGGCGTCTAGTTAGGATTGCATGGTTTTCAAACATTGAATATTTGGGTTACTTTTGGATTATGTTTTGAGAATAAGCTTCCGCTGTATTTGGGAATTTTAAACTATGTTTTTGAAATTGCATATGTTCATTTAGATTGTTTATTGTGATCGTTGACTTGGATCCTGGTTTGTCATGCGCCTCGCGGTAAAATCCGCAAGTGGATTTTAAGGGTGTGACAGTAGCACCCCGCCCCCTTTATGGGTCATTGTTAAGAAAGAAACGGACCTAGCAGGAATCCTCCATGAAGTCAAATACCAGTCCTGGGTTGCAAACCCGGTGATGGTCAGAAAGCCCGATGATTCATGGAGGATGTGCATAGACTTCAAGGACCTCAACAAGGCTTGCCCCAAGGATTGTTATCCTTTACCCGAGGTTGACTTAAAAGTTGACTCATTGACAGGTTCCCCATTTACCTAAAGATGACTTAAAAGTTAATTCACTACCTCAAGGATTGTTATCCTTTGCATGAAGTATGCTTAAAATTTGACTCATTGACAGGTTCCCCCTTCAAGTGTTTCCTGGATGCCTATAAAGGTTATCACCAGATACAGATGAGGGCGGAAGATGAAGAGAAAACAATTTTTACACTGACAAGGGCATCTTTTGTTACCAAAAGATGCCTTTTGGCTTAAAGAATGCAGGTGCCACATACCAAAGGTTGGTTGATAAAGCGTTCGCTGAACAAATTGGCAAGAACATGGAAGCTTACGTGGATGATCTAGTTATTAAAAGCAAAACGGAGGAACAAATGCTTCAAGACATACAACAAACGTTTAGCAACCTCAGAAAAATCAACATGAAACTCAACCCTGTAAAGTGTTCATTTGGGTTCGAAGAAGGAAAATTTATGGGACATATCGTGGGAAAGCAGAACATAAAGGCCAACCCCAGCAAGGTTCGAGCCGTCCTAAACATGAAGTCACCACAAACCAAGAAAGAAGTAGAAAGCTTGAACGGCAAACTCGCTGCTTTAAAACGCTTCATGTCAAAACTAGCTGAAAGATCCCTAACATTCTTCAAAACTCTCAAGGGGTGCACAGACAAGAAAAACATCAGATGGTCAGAAGAGGCAGAGGAAGCCTTCAACCAAATGAAACAATATTTGGCTTCCCTTCCAACCATTGCAGCCCGTGAAGCAGGAGAGACTATCTCTGTCAACCTTAGCGTTACTGAAGAAGCCCTCAGTGCTGTTCTCACCAATGAAAGAGATAAAGCCCAGGTACTTGTTTACTTCTTCAGTAAAACTTTAAAGTTGGCAGAGGTCAAGTACCCTCCTCTAGAAAAACTAGCATTGGCCCTAGTACAAACAGCTAGAAGACTCAGAAGGTACTTTCAAGCACACCCCATACAAGTGGTCACCGACCAACCCATCAAGAGTGTGCTTGAAAAACCTGAAACTTCGGGATGACTGGCCAAATGGGCCGTCGAGCTAGGTGAACACAAAATCACCTACGTCCCGAGAAAGGCAATAAAGGTACAAATATTAGCTGATTTTATAGCTGAGGTTCCAAGGGTGGAAACCACTGAGGTTAACATAGCAGCAGACGAACCCTCTGATCCAGAAGCCTGTAAGCTTTACACTGACGGAGCTTCCAGTGTTGAAGGATCCGGAGCAGGTCTTGTTTTAATCAATCATGAGGGATTAGAATTCACATATGCTCTTCGATTGGAATTTCAGGCCACCAACAATGAAGCAGAATCTGAGGCTCTGATTGCAGGATTAAAGCTTGCAAAAATGATGGTCGTCCAAAAGCTTCAAGTATTCACTGATTCACTCCTGGTTTCCAACCAAGTAAATGATAGCTACATAGCTAAAGAACCAAACATGAAAAAATACAGAGAAAAGGCAAAAGAAATCATGAACACCTTCCAGTCCTGCAAAATCAAGCAAGTTCCAAGATCACACAACAAAAAAGCTGACGCTCTCAGCAAGCTCGCCTCATTAAACTTTGCCCATCTCACCAAGAAAGTGCTGGTTGAAGTAATCCAACATCCTTCCATATCCGAACTCGAAGTACAAGATGTAATCACTGAAAATGAACCAAATTGGATGACCCCATACATAACATTCCTGAAAAAAGGTGAACTTCCTCAAGATCATGTTGAAGCCGAAAGGGTCCGGATCAATTCAAAGAAATACATCATTCAAGAAGACATACTCTATAAAAAAGGGTATTTGGCTCCATTGCTTCGATGTGTTGGCCCAGAACAAAGCAGGTACTTAATCAAGGAGGTTCACGAAGGTATATGTGGAGCTCATTGTGGTCCACGATCAGTGGTAGCGAAGCTCATGAATCTCGGCTACTTCTGGCCCTCCATGCACAGAGATGCATTGGAGCAATTGAAAAAATGTGAAGCCTGTCAAATACACGCCTGTGACATCCGTCACCCTCGCCTTTCATCAAATTGACAATAGTAGTCCTCCAAATATTTCCATCATAGACCCTGCAAGTTTCGTCGTTTTCAAAATTTATTTTACACCGAACTAAAATTTTATCATTTACACGTATTATGGATCGGGTATAAGTTTTAATCAAGTACGTATCTTGAAACGTCAACGCAATGGATATTATAAAATTTCAAGTTTTATAGAAGTTTTAAGTTAAACTTAGTTAACTTGATTAAATTTTATGAAGGGAAAACAAACTAAATTATAATAAATCTAACCTAGTTAATTGTAAAGGACCATTTATGCCATATTGGGAAACTTTTGAAAGTTTGATTGCCTCTTTCCCTCTATTCCGTTTTTCCGGCAGAGACTCGCCACCGGCGAGAGTTTCCGGCCACATCCAATAACCACATTTTATTACACCATTAACTCACTTTAATGAATTGTGAGCGTTTCTCCATAATTACCAATTGATTACCTAACTTAAAACGTAAATCAAATGAGTAATTAACGAGTTTAAAATCCAGATTACATTGTAACCGACCGGAAAATTTAAAACCTATAAAAACATTTGTTTTAATCGACCTATACATAAACCGAGCATTGCTAATCGTTTCTGCACTCACTCCCTTGAAATCCCACGAAAAGTACATCATAAAAACGTCCCAAATACCTGCAAATCGAAGGTTTATGTTCGACTAAGAAGCTTTCTTTTCAATCTTCAATTTGCGATGTGAGTGCTTGTTTTTATTGTCGTTTTATTCCTTATATCATACTCTACGAAAGCCCCTTATAACAGCTATGAATCGGGTCTGTATGTGGGTTATTAGATTTAGGGCTAGAGTTAGGGTTCTAAGCTTTGAAATGGGGAAGAAGATGAATAGCTTATTATTAGATAAATAAATTTTGTGTTGAATATAATCACAAAAAAACTACTTTCAGAGGAGTGGTTGTATGTGTTTCATGTTCCAGCCCAGACTCAGGTTCGACCCTCCTTGGCTACGGGTTGGATCATTTATTCTTTTTGGCTGTTTTTTTTTTTTTTTTGTTGTTGTTTATATATAATATTTATATATAAATACCTTGATATCTTAAAATATTCATAATAAATCCATCTTTTGCCCAAAAATTATAAAAATTTAGGTGTAGCATCTTGACACCATAAAGAAAATTACCACACTTTTATTTTCTGGAAAATGTTTTATTTTTATATTTTTATTGATTTAATTTGTTTTAATCATATTTAATTCATTGAAAATTCATTTTTAATGATTTTAATCTCAAACTTTTTGGGAAATGATTTCTAATCATCAAGAACTGAGATAAAAATATTTGGTTCAGAAAACATTCATTTTTATTAATTTTGCTATTTTTAATCATTTAAACATGATTTAATCTCATTAAATCAGTTTTAAATATAAATAAGTTTATAAAATTATGGGAAAATTAGTTTCATTAATTTACATCAGAAATCATCCATTTTTCATAAAATAGCATTTTTTTTAACATGTCTTGTATTATTAGCTTTATTTATGTTTAATTAGACATAATTAAACATTTATTTATTTGTACCATTTAACATCTATTTTATAAATATTTTTCTTATAAAATGGAAATAATCTTATGTTTGAAAATCTTTATTATTATTTGTGGGTCATTGAGTAACTTATAATTAATTATTTCAATAATTATGATTATTATAATTATTTACAATAATTAGTTAAATTATCTTGTCTTAATTATTCAAACACATTTTTATCCAAATATTCAATTGATAATAATTGTATTACCTAAGCCATATTTACAAACTTTGGTATATTAATTTATATTAATTTATATTAATTCGACTTATCGTAAAAACTCTAATTCCCCAGATCGACTTAGTAACCCTAATGCCTTAGACCCTGGATACTTTAGACTCTTAGACATTTCCTTATTAGTATTCATATATATTATAGGTTGAATTCCTCGGAATTTCCATTACTTAGCTCACGACCGCTTAAGTTGGATTGCCTTCGCAAACAGTGAGTATATATTTCCCCTGTTTACTGTTTTACTATTTTGGGGTGACTCATGTACTTACTATCAAGTTTCTATTTCATTTTACTAAAATAGCAATTCTTATGTGTGTTTGCTTGTGTCATTTCATGTATCTATGACTTGTCAAATCATTAACTGTAACACCACAAAATCATCAATTTCGCCTAATTACGCCATTAGGCACGATTAGCAAAATAATAAAATGGGACTTAGACAATAAGAATGTGGGTTATGTTCTAATATGGAAATGACCTACTTAATATTATTAATTATAAAAGTGAACAAACGATATAAGAAAACTAACTTGACTAGTTAGTTATAAGAAAATGACATTTGGGGGTTAGTAGAGGGACCATAGCTGCCAATATGTCAAACTTGAGTTTTATTTAGTAAATTAAAAGGGGAAAACACACACTTAGTGTGTATGTCAAATTCATCAAGAGATTCAATCTCCTTTCACCTACAAACCCTAAACACCAAATTCATGTCCAAATCATGAAGTTCTTGAAGTGCATGAGTCTTCTAGTGATCATCTAAGGTCCAATGCATCCTAAGGTACCCTTTATTTCATCTAATTCAATCTAATTCTCTTGATTTAGGAAGATGAGATTTTGGGGTGCTTTATGAAAACATGAATTAATGATGGCTATGGGTTTCTTTATGTTTGTAGACATCAAAGGAATGATATTATGTGATAAAAAAGTTGTGTGTTGATAGATTCATGTGAAATAGAAGGATTCATGTATGTATAAGAAATGGGTTTTTGCCCTAGGTATGAACTACACTTAAGTGTAGTGAAATCTTGCATTGCTATGTGATTAGTATCATGTATATGTGATAAATGAGGTAATTGAACCTTTGTTGTTAGACAATTAATCATATGGACACGTTCCATGTAACCTATTAAGCTTAGAATTCACTTGCAAAAATGGTGCATATAAGGTGTTTGATAAAATGACTACATGAAACTTGAATTGGGTCAAATAGTGCAAAATTGTATGAAATTCGTTACTCTTGACAGCCCTAGGTGACCATCTTGTAAAGGCTGTATCCCATTCGTTATTAGGAGTTAGAAGACGAGCCTTATATCGTTGAAAAGCTTGTTGCACATATTACATTTCATATTTAGTCATAAGGAGCTGATTCTGAGTTGTAGTGGGTCAAAACAGCATCTAAAGTTAACATTTCAGTTTTGACAACAAAGTTGTTTGGTCAAAAATATGTTTCTGACCTGATCTTTAAATATTCATATAAAATCATAGAAAAATCGTTAGGAGGTGTTATTTATATGCCTAGAAAGGTCTTTCAATGAAGAACAATCCATCTTTGAACATGTTCAGCTAATTCGGACATTAAATGGGTCAAAAATGGGCAATTACAGCAGCTGAAAGGAAATCGCTGCACATAATACGTTTCAAACCTGATCTTCAAATATTCATATAAAATCATAGAAAAATAGTTAGTAGGCGTTCTTTATATGCCTGGAAAGCTCTTTGAACGTAGCACATTTTGTATTTGAAAGTCAAAATCAGATTATGGGGTTTAGAATGGGTAAAAACAACCCGAACAGCTGCTGCGCAAAAATTGCAGCAGTGAAAATAAGGTGTTTTATAAACTTAACACATGTGATTGTCTAGATACCCAATTCCTTAACACTAAATGTTGTTTAGGATGAGATGGGTATATGGAATGAAAGCTTAGTACTTGTGTGCATCATTGACTAAGCTAGTTTACATGAATATGTTTATGGACAGTTTGACTTTTAGGAGTCAAACTGACCCAAACTCAAACCTAGATGAAATAGTGTGAATAAACTCATGAGATGTGTTAGTTATTGGAAATAATGACTAACTTGATCAATCTTATGAGTATAGTGAAGGTTGATCTTGTCAAGCTAGGTGCAAGCTTGGAAAGGATGGATCAACAAGCAAACGGGTCAAGCGAATACAAGCGTTAAGTGCAAGGAAATGAGGTGAATACAAGGTAAGTTTTACTTACATCATTAGATTATAAATATGGCTTAAGTGTTGTATACATTGGTTTTAATCTTATATGGGTAATAAAGGTAAGCCCCCAAAGAGGTGAAATCCCTTAATTGGGTCGATTTATGTGAACTCGTATCAAAATAAGATTTATGGTATTAAATCAAACAATAAGATGTGACCGAATGGTGAAATCCATCAAACGGGTCAATTAGTAAGGATATGTGGAAAATGATGTCTTAATTACAATGAATAAATGAAATCAATGGAATGAAGTAGTTAGACATTTTGGTAAATGTGTCAAGGGTTGTTGTCACTTGAATCATAGATAAAAACATGGATAGCATAGTGTTAGCCTTGTCAAATGGTGATTTTCTCATCATTCGAACCCGACATTCAAAGCCGGTATTTTAAGCTTTAGGAATCTCATGGTTTACGAGTCCAATGGTAAATGTATCACCATTGAGTCTCAAGAGACTAATGTGTTCAATCTAGAATGTATGCAGGAGAACACTCGGAAATTGGGCACTTGATGCCTAAGTAATCACAATGGATGCAAGGTATGGGTCAACACCACCCGGTAAGTCCGTAGTTAGATAAACGCCTTTGGGCAAAGTGAATTCAATTCGAAAATAACCCCTAAGAGGTGTGAAGGCCAATTCGGTAAGTATTATTCTAACTAAGCTTAATGCGCGCCTTGGCGCCAAGTATGTCTAAAACCATAGTTAAATCATGGGATTGTAATCAAACTAAGTCCGAGAGGGCTTAGAAGCTTTCAAATAACTCACTAAGTCTTATTAAACAAGTCCCCAAATGCCTTTAAGAAGAGGCTTGAACATGATTTAAAAACACCCAAAGATCGGGGGAAAATAAGCAAGGAAATGAAGGTTAAAGCTAAAAACAAGCTTCAGAGCCGTAGCTTACGGTGCGTGTAAACTCCTAAATTTTCATTTTGTCATTCAAAATTGATCATTTCGTTTTGAGGTGTTTCGACACTTCCACCAATCTAAATGCATTATTATCAATCCCACTAACCATTCTTGTGACATGGTGCTAGGTATATATTCGTTGGATGTTCTGGAGTGAGGATCAAGTCACGAGGAGAACCGAGCACACCCGAACACTTAAAAGGCTTTCGCAATAGACCGTCCCGTTTAAAACGCAAACTGTAATACAAGTTTTTAGTAGATAAAATGTAAAACAAAAATTGGTGGGATTCATTGAGTTATGTTTTTGTAGTTACCAAAGTTTTAATCGGGAGTGATTTTAGTTAAGGCCTAAACTCGGAAATTTAAATGACAAATCTCATGTTTACGGGTTAAGGTCTTACATTAACCGTTGCGGCCTGGCATTTCAATGAATAGTACTATGGTATATACCCTTGTGACTCTGTTGAGAGTCCTCGTCATTGCTATGTATTACATTACTACTAGCGCATACTATATATATCTGCTTTCCTTTCATAGGGTTGATTTGACCCGGATACCACTTATTACATTTTGCAAAATAACACATGAATTGCTAAATTTCTTTACTATATGTATCAAACGGGTATGCTCACCAATACATTTTTGTATTGACCAAATTATTTTCGTACATGTTTCAGGTTCTTATGAGATCACTTCTAAGCTATTGGAAGTTAGGCTTAGATTGAGATTTACTGTATTATGGTTTTAGATTGCTAGTTTTAATTGATATATTTTCTTCCAATGTAATAAATTATTTAATTCAATGTATCAAAATTTACACTTTTAGTCCATGAGCTATTGAATAATCGTCACTACGTGACACCTCGATGTTTCCGCCATCGGTTGGGGTGTTACAACGCCCCAGTCCCAAAAAGCCCCAAGCATGACCTGATCCCAGTCAACTCAGCTTGGCCGTTTTACAAATGGGGGATGGATATCGTTGGACCCTTCCCACCTGCAAAAGGAGGAGTCAAGTTCTTATTGGTTGCTGTCGATTACTTCACAAAGTGGCCAGAAGTGAGGCCTTTAGGGAAAATATCCGGAAGAAAGGTCCTCGACTTCGTTTAGGAAAGCATCATCTGCCGGTACGGCTTACCCGGAGTACTGGTCACAGATAATGGGAAGCAATTTGCAGAGAAACCTTTCAACACTTGGTGCAAGGAATACCGAATAACTCAAGTTTTCAGTTCTGTGGCATACCCACAATCAAATGGCCAGGTTAAACGAATGAACCGAAGTGTGGTTGAATGGATCAAGGCAAGACTCGGCAGAAAAGGAGGAAGATGGTTGGATGAGCTCTCAAGCGTCTTATGGGCCTTCCGAACCACCGAGAAAACAAGCAACAAGAAAACGCCATACAGTCTTACTTTTGGATCCGAAGCAGTTATCCCGGCCGAGATTGGGGTTACCACACCCCGAACGCTTCACGTTAACATTAAGACCAATGAGGAAGAAGCTCTGCTCAACCTAGACCTCTTAGAAGAAGCAAGAGACTTAACAGCAATTCAAGAAGCTCAATACAAACAAAAGATGGAGTCCTACTACAATGCTAAGGTAAGGCACGAACGCTTCAAGCCAGGAGATTTGGTCTTAAGGAACAACGAAGCAAGCAAGAAAGAAAATCAAGGAAAGTTAGGACCAAAATGGGAAGGTCCCTACACCATCCTGGAATCCCACAAAGGAGGATCCTATAAACTTGCCAACATGAAATGCAAGAAGCTACCACGCCACTGGAACGGCAAGAACCTTAAAAAGTTCTTTGTCTAAGCTCTCAAGAAATGTAGTTTCTCTCCTAATTGAATGATGTAATATTGACTTGTTAAATCAATGAAAGGATCAGTAGATCCTCTTTAGAAAATTTGTCTTTCTATTCTACTTTTAGGTTGAGAACCTTGCAAGAAACTCCATGGCAAGGGCCATGTAAGGGGATGAGCTCCTAGGCCATATCGCTCAATAGGTTCAAGGGTTGAATGAACCTATATAAGGGGTGAGTTCCTACGTCAATCCAACTCCATGAGACTTACAAACTTTCTCTATACACGTCTCATTGACGGGTCTGAACAGCCTACACTAATTGTTCCTTAAGTTTTTGAACAAACTTACAAAAAAATAGAAAACACTAAGTAGTGTATAGGATAGATGGTGACTTGTTTACCTAGACTACCTTCAGGATGAATGACTGCAGCATTCAACTTTTTAAGGTGCTACCGATTAAACATTCCCAAACATAACAAAGACAAATACCATAGAACAAACATAGTCGAAAAGCCAACAAAGAAAGTAAACATAAATAACCTTAAGGGCTTAAAACATTAGAGGCCTTAACATGCCAAGTACTACAAATTGTTCACAAGGCTATCAAAGCCTACTACGATAAAGGAGTCCACCACGCTCCAACAAAAGTCAAACCATTCAAACACCAGTTAATTGTTTACAGACATACTGCTAAGAAAGCTACGAATAAAGGATAAGGAACTAAGCAACATCACCAGACCCCGAAGGCTTCGAGGCTTCATCCTCTCCAACCACTTTCGCCACCTTTGTTTTCTTAGTCTTCTTTCCCTTTTTCAAAGGCCTATCATCAACAACCCCAGCCTCAGAAGCTTCAACGCTTGCATCCTTGGACAGTAACTCTTCAGCATCTAAAGTCTCCTCGCTGTCACTAGAGCAAGTTCGTTTCTTGGAAACTGATTCAAGCACTTGAGCATGATGTGTTGCCAAATGCATCACATTTATATATTAGTTTTGTATAGTTTTTAATCGTTTATCGTTCGTTTATATCGTGTCTTAGATATTTAATTGTGTCTTGGTGTTAAGCAGGTGTTCGTGGGCTAAAACGAGAGAAAAAGAGCTTAGTTGGAGAGGAGACGAGCATTCGATGAAATTGGAAATCAAAAAAGAAACAAATCTGGAAGAACTGAAATTAGAGACCCTCTAATTTCAGTAAAAGTTATTCGCGGGTCTCCAGGAAGTAAAATAGAGGAAAATGACGATTTTACCCTTAATGAATTGTGGTAATTACGAAAGATGCCCTCGCGTCACTTTGAGGTTGTTAGAGACCCTCTAATTCCAGAAATAGTTGTTCATGGGTCTCTAATAACTCTTCAGCCCATAAAAAGCCCATTTTCGCAATCAAAACCTAATCAGCCGTTTGGGGAGGATATCATCGACTTCCAGAGCTTCTAAGGGACGATTTTGAAGACTTTTTGCAGTTCCATTCATTCCGGTTGATGCCAGAGCAATCCAGAACAAGTTTTGAAGCCGAAATCATGAATATGTGTGGCTAATCCTTTCGCGGTTCTCTCCGGGTGAACGATTTGGGTATTTTATCATTTGTTTTCTGTTTGATACTTGCTATTTGGATCAGATTTTGTGAACACTTTAAAGTTCTTTGCGTCTGATTGTATGTTTGACTAACCTAGACAGTTTGGTTAATTAATATTATTGCATTTTTGTTATCGTATCTTGGTTTTCTTGCACTAGGATTAATTTAACTTTGCAATTAATGTTATGATAGCTGAATTGGGTCGAACAACTTAAACAAAGTCATGTCTATGTGATTTCCTAGATAGGGTATTAACAGAATTCATTTAATAATTACCGAATCAGAAACCCGGAGTGACCGTTTTCTTTATATTATTGTTTTTAATCAACCTTTAATCAATCTTTTCTTGCAAGCAAAGCAGCACCTTAGTTTAATCTTCATGATTTTATTGGTTTTTCTATTATTATAATTAAAAATTGCTATTAACACTGACCACAAACTCCCTGAGGTTCGACAACCCTACTTCCTATACTGCAGTCAGTTGTAGCTAAGGAGTAGTTTTTATTTAGTTTTTGATTAGCACTTCGACACGCGATCAGAGCACAAATAGCTTAATTCAAACCGATGGGCTTCATCTGTTTTAGTACCTACAAAGGTTTTCCATAGCAGGAGGAAACCTGGGAAACATAATGATAGGATTTTTGCTCCATCTTCAACACCGTCTCTTTAAAAACATCCAAGGACTTGGGCTGAAACAAAGGAGACTCCTCCATAACTTCACCCGCTTCATGAGCTTTAAAACCAACAACAAAACCTGTATGTTTACCATGAATGAGGAGTTTGGTATAAAAAATTAAACTCCGCAGAATGAAGCAGATACGTAACAACTTGCTGGAAACCTTCCTCAATCAACCATTGATTGTCATCTAAGGCACCAGCAATGGAAGCCTCCAACCCAACCCTCTCTTATTCAAACACCTTCCTCTCAGCTTCAAGAGTCAACCTATCAACCTTAAGCTTCACACGAGCAGTCTCACGTTTAGCAACCTCAGCTTCATGCCCTTTCTTCAACTCATCTATCAAACCAACAAAGGTCTTCTCTTTTTCAGCCCATTCCAAAAGCATCCTTCTTCAAAGAAGCCAAAGCTTGCTTCATCTCTCTTCTTTTCTTGGCAAAATCACTATACTCTCCCATCATCTTCCTAAACCTGCTCACACCTTCAGGAAGCATTGCAGCCAGATTGCAAGTTCCAACCATCATCTTAGTCAAAAGAGCATCATCATCCAACCCCTCCAAGCAAGCCTTGGCACCAGGGGTAGCAAGGTGTGCAAGAACATCCTCACAAACAGAAGATGATTTAAAGGTATCAGAGGGTTTCACATTCCAACCAGGGGTATACACCCCTTCATCATCCACACTTGTGGAACCCTCACCGTGCTTCATCATCACAACCTTTGCAACCACCTTCGTACCCTTACTCTTCTTACCAACAACTTCACCAATAACACCTTCAACCTCCTGATCTTTCTCCCCTTCAGAGTTCTCTATATCATCACTAACATCAACCGCTTCAGAAGCATCCGCAGACTTCGCAGCCTTCAACAAACGACGACTAGACCTCCTAGTCGAGGTAGGCTTAGAAAAACTTTTCACATTGGGAACAGCGACATAGTTACCACCATAATACCTTCCTTTCTCATACTTAGCCAAAGCATCCTCACCCTCGGCAGCATCAGCATCCTTGAAAACAACTTCTGAATCATCATCACCCATAATGAAATCCAAAGCCGACATAACTATAAGACAAACAATAAGAAAAACAAAAAACATAAATAATACGAAAAAGAAACCAAGTAAAAACAATGATAAAAACAAGCATACCCTGATCACCCTTCATCAACACAGGGTCTCTACCCTGTTTGTCCCAACAGGTGCTAATACCGGATAAAACCAGAAAAGGCTCGCCAAAGGGACGAAGCCTTGAAGGACATGCCCGAATAGCCTTAAGAAAAATCCTATCTAAGGCAGACTCCAACGGTTCTGCTTCATTAAGAACAGCCTCGGGATGCCTCCACACAGGCTTGAAGGGAAAAATGGATTCAGAAACCCAGAAAAACCTAGTCTTCCATTGACCAACGGTTGTTACATGAGAAGAAATCAAGTTAGTTTCAACCGAGGATCCTTCAAAGGTAAACCAATCGCCATTCTTGGCAAGGCGAAAAAAACGCCTAAACATAAGAAGGGTTGGGTCATAACCAAGAGCCCTACAAAAGATTTCAAAATGCAAAACACGGCCAACCCCGTGAGGATGGATTTGACCCAACGAAACCCTATAATACTCAAGAACATTGAGCAAGAAAATAGAAAAGGGATGACGAACGTTGGAAAATTCAAAGTAACGACAATATAATGCAATCGAACCATCAGCACAACTGGAAACAGGATCTGTAAGACCAGGAACAGTAGGCTTGAAGACAGATCAATGTCCCACTCCAAGCAGAATGCTTCAACTTCCTCTTGGGTAAGGGAAGAGAAGGTGATAGACATATCCTTCTTAGCACCCATAGCGCCGTGAAGGATGATCAAAAGCAAAGAAAAGTAAAGAAGAAAAGACTGACCTGATGAATGCACAAGCGAAACCCTAAGAAAGTGAAGATGAATTGTTGGAGAAGAAGGTAAAGGAGTAAAGTTATTTTATGGCAAAGAAGTAATATAAGGGCAGTTATTATAGATGATGATGCCCTATAGTTAATACAAAGATTGAACGGCTGACACCTGTCACGTCAATCAGTCAAATCACAATTCAAATCCAGAGAAAGTAACCGCCCAAAAACCATGAACCTTCTAACCTTTCAACGAAAAACAAAAATAGCAAACAGTCAGAAGCCTTCTACCTACGCCACAAAGACTCCTGACTTGGGGGGCTGATGACGTAGGTAGCCCAAGGCAAAAAGGTTGATAACCATCACAAATATATGCTTGAAGTGTTGAAACCTACAAAGGTTCAAACGACGAATAAGCATAGATCAAAAGATGACCTGTCTTGTTACCTTTTCCTCGGCCAGCTCAAAGCAACTGTCGTGTAGACATTGCACAGCTCGGACCGCAGGTCCAAAGTCATTACCAACCTAAAGTGGCATGTCCTCTTGTTGCAACATGGTCCAAGATAATATGTCTTCCTGAATTAGAAGACAACTCCTCTATATAATCAGGATCAATCCCACAGATCTGATCCATCCCTGATTATTCCTCTTACACTCAATCTTCTATTCCTTTAGTCCACACACACGTGAGGAGTCTCTCTCCATCACACGCACACATCACTCAAGTCTTAGAATAAGGATTCTGGTATTGAGTAATTCTCAGACCAGAACTCTAACACTACAAAATAATATTATCTTAAACCTCCTTCTACGTTTTGCAACGTAGGAGGACACCACGACCTGCGTTTGGCAGATCAAAACCCTTGAACCCTTTAACCCTTCCTGTGACTTAGAACTAACGTTAGGCTATTATTTGTTGTAGCAACAGAAACCACTTGTGTAAACAATAGAAGGTAAGACTTTGTTCATATATGGATGTATGTATATATCTCTTTGAATTGTTCAATAGTTGTATATATAAAAATGACCAAAAGAAAAAGACCAAAGGTCTAGAGGTGGAGAAATGTAAGCATTGTATGAAAAGTCGACTCTTAATAACAGTGGCGAAGCTTGAGAATTTGTTTCGGGGGGTCGGAAGTCAGCGGTCACAGGACGGGACCTATTTTTTTCTGTAGCTATAGTTCGGGTGATATGTTCGTGTCGGTGATTCGATTCTGGTCGGGTCGAGTCAAACATTAAATACAATAAATATAAAAGTTTTAAGCATTCTTTAACAAACAATTGAACAAAGACACTAAAACATTACAAATGAGACAAAGGGTTTTTACCTGGATAAAGAATTACAGTTCATCCTGTCGACCTTTAAGATTTTTGATTTATTCAATTATGGATTGGGGTGCAAACGAGCCGAACTATGCCCGAGCTTGATGAGGCTCGAGCTCAAAAGACTTATGAGACCTCGAGCTCGGCTCGTTTACTATCTATTAGTTAATGTTTTAAATAAAAGTAATATAAATAATTGGTTCGGAGCTCGATAAATGAAGTTCTGCTCGGGCTCGTTTAGTAAACAAGCTTAAATGAGTGGGTAAATATTATTAAATATTAATAAACCTAATATTACACTAAGGTTTGACGAGCCTGGCGAACTTCACATGCTAGGCTGAGCTCGGGCTCGATTAGTAAACGAGCTTTGTTTTAAACTCAAGCTCGGGCTCGATAAGGCTCGGCTCGTTTCGAGATTTTTGCCCAGCCAAGCTCGAGTAGCTAAGAGATAACAACTCAATCGCTTGCTCATTGAATCTACTATCCCGCTCATGTAGTTGTTGTGCTTAGTACTTTAGGATTTGAGCTTTACATTTACTTTGTTTTGGGTTAAAGTTTTGGTTTATATAACTATTTTTTTTAACGGGGGGTCGAAACCGTATATACCAAAAAAATTCCATACAAAAATTATATACTCGAAACTTCTGAGCGAAAATTCGGGGGGTCAGCCGCCCCTCCCCGCCCCTTTAATACTCCGCCCCTGCTTAATAACACATGTGAATTATAAGATCATTTAAGTTATATACACACAAATAAGGCCAATACACAAATGGAGCTTGTATAAAAAAGGAACGCATGTTTGTAAATTGATGTTATCATGTTAGTTTCCCCTCAACTACAGAGATCCATTTCTAAAAAGAAAACTATCTTCGAAAAAATGGATATAGAATTATTGCACGAGTATATTACATACTAGCGATTATCAAATTTTAGGATTATATATCGAAATCAATTTAACTAGGAAAATACATTTTAGTTTGCCATGTCTAACATTAGAGGGGGAGTGGAGATTTAGGTTGAAGGCCAAAGATCTTAAGTTTGGATCCGATTCTAATTAGGTTTTAGCGCAGTAGGCCTTCGGACAACGGTTTTTCTTCAGAACTGGAGATGGTGAGCTTGAGTTACATCAGAGAGGACGTATGAAATCTCCTCACCTTTTTTGATTGGGTTATGTCAAATATTCATGCTTTTATTAGTTTACTGCTAAAAAAAGAAGTTTGTGACTTCTAAAACTAAGAGAAAAATGAATGTGGTGGATGGAAACCAGGAAACTCAATAATTGGTCAAATAATTTAACCTAAAAAGTCAAAATTAGTGGATGAGAAATTGACAAGACGTGGACCAACTTTGTCTCTAAAAAGAGGGTCAAAGGTGGACATTTTTTTTGAATGGCTAATTTGACAACACTTTTTTACACCACTTTTGCTTATTTTTGAAGTGGAACTTCCAACCCCACTTAAAAGAGGATTTTCTCTCTACCACTAAACTATAACCTAAGTGGCAAAGGTGGACAGTTAATACCGTATGTATTAAATAAATAGAGATGCTTTGGTTTAAAAGGTTGTCGGAAACGAGTATAGTTGTTTTTTTTAACATGCAAACCAAACCAGAGTATAGTGTTATCAAAATAAAAAAATAGAACTCATCCATTGTAATGCCGGTTTTAGAAAAGTTACCTAGCACAATAATATTAGAGATTGATTATGCCTATATGGGGAAGTTATTAGAAATCATGTTCGCATATGCCACTTGCAGGGGCATCGCAGAGGATGTACAGGGTGAGCGTTGGCGCAGGGGCCATGTATCCACGCTGATTGACATATATGAAACAAAATATAAAGTTAGTAAGTAGTCTCATATAGATGGTTGATCAACTCTTCTTAATTCATAGTCTCTGATATATCATTCTAAATATCAATCAATCATCTTAACCGGTTATCCGCTGAGGTGATCTATGCAGGGCCTATAAGTTAAATCATTAATCGCTCAATTCTTCTTAATTCCAAATTCCCTCTAATATTTAATTGTTATCTTAAGGATATTGGATTTAAATAATCCAAAGTTTGGACCGTTGGCCAACAATAATCCGAGCTTTAACGTTAGACCAGGATAATCTCAACTGGACATGCAGGGGTCAAAAATGAACCTCCACATGTCAAAAATAATCCGAACTTTAACGTGACAGTTCATTTTTTACACCCACATGTACAGTTGAGATTATCCTGGTCTAACGTTAAAGCTTGGATTATTATTGGCCAACGGTCCAAACTTTGGATTTTTAAATCCAATACCCCTTTGTTTTTAATATTTCACAAGTGCAAATGGGCCAAAGAGGTATTGTGCAGTTATGTTAAATTATTAGTTGATTAATGGGTTAACATAAAAAGGCTATTGGCCCTTATCTATATCTATATCTCTACTACCTTATTAAGGAGGAGTGATAGGTAAGAAAGTAATTTTACACAATTTTTAAGATGGGAGTTGAAGAGTCCCTTCACAAATTTCCAATATTTGGTCATTTTGTTCCCTTTATGCCCTTATGTACAACCTATAATGCTCATTGTATATATGTGTAATGCATACTTCATATCCATTTCAACATGTAACCCCAACACCTAATTAAACCCCATTTCAATTTCAATAAAACACAAGCTTTTCATTAAATCCTTCTACACATCTATTTAATAATAACAAGCAATGTTTGTGATGGTTCTATTAGGCTTTGTTGGAGCTTATAAACATTGTAGTAATTGGACATTTTTGTCTTTTTTTTGTTTGTTGAATTATGTCTAACCTCATATAATATATGTATTTTTTGCCAATAATTCTATCTCCTTCTCTCTGTATATTACAACTAACTAAAAGAAAACTTAATATCCTGATTTATATATATCAAATACTTTTAATTTAAAATTACCATTTTGGTAAAAAAATTTATTTTTTTAACTTGGGTTACCTTTACGTACTTAGTCAGGTTTAATTATCTTATTAAGGAAGAGTGATGGCCAAGATTGTAATTTTATCAAGCATATAATTATTAAAGCAACATATACAAGTGAATCAAGCTTTTATAATAAGGGTATAATTGGAAATTTTTGTACAATTAAGACACTTGAAAGGGTATGCATGTAATTTTATCTTTGATTTTTAGTTAAAAGTTAAAATTTCATTCCATTGCTACCCCTTCTCTTTTACCTTCAAAATTAATTGCCGAGAAAGCCAAAAGACATCATTTATTCTCTAGAATTGAATGAAGCTTTCATTTCTATGTCTTAAATTCTACCTTACATCCTCTTTTCATTTTCCAAAATGGCATATTTATTCTCCAAATTTTCTTCCTAACTCTCCTGATTTCGTATTGAAATGCTTCAGTAGCTATGTTTTTTTTCCAGTCGTAAAGGTATATTATGATAATACTTCGGTCTTTTGTTTAGGTTGATATGTCGAAAGTCAAGAGGGATGTTTTGTGGCCATGGATAGCTCACATGATGACTGGACTTCTTGGATTTGAGGATGAAGTTCTCATTAACTTTATTTATGGTCCTTTAGAAGAGAAGGTAACCTGATATTTTATACAATTTTATATCGACTTATTGCACCAGAAACATACAATAAAAAGTAGAAGTGTTTTCTGTGATCAATTGTTTTTTTTTTCTATTTTAATTGTTACTTATTTTCAGGTACTTAACAACAAAAGAACTAAAATAAAATTTAAGGAGATACTTCTAGAGAAATATGATGCTTTTAATTCAAACCAATATATTATATATGGTTATAGCTTAAAGATGCATAGAAAGTGTACTTTTTGCTTACAATGAATCCATTACTTACCTTGTTTCTTTTTAATTAAAAATGTAAAAATACGTACATGTAATCAAATATCAACATATGCATGTTATCAATTTTGACCATCTAATTTCTAGAACTATATATGCTTATGTAGCTATGTTCAACATTTGGATGGTAAGGCATATGCACAAATTATATGATAACATACATATAATAATTACTTAATTAGTATCTTACATGAAAGTATGTTTATAGTTGAAAACGGGGCTGCTTAAGAACTTATACATCCGAATGTATATGGTTAGATAGGAGTTTGCACGTCAACTTAGTCAATATGGAGCAAAAGTCATGATCTTATTTAAATTGGTCATCTTACACTTCACGAGCACCTTAAGTATTTATTTTAGATTGTCTTATCAAAAAACAATGTTGGGTAAGTGGGTGTAATATTAAACTTACAGTTTTGCGTTTTGTACATAATCATATTGTATTGAAAGTTGTTTATGATCCCGCGGCAACGCGCGGGTAAGCCCACTAGTAAGGGCAAAGTATGAAGACTCGTCAAGTAATTGTAAGGTTTGAAGCAAGCTACATAACAATGACACCAAAAGTTTGTTCATTTCACGACTCATGATGTAAGTCCCGCATCGGTTGGGGAGGAGAACAAAGCCTTTCTTATAAGGGATTGAATCCTTCCTTACCAATATGCGTTTTATCTATGCGAGCAACTCTTTTGGTGAAAACAAAATTGTGGGTTATTGGATTGGCAACCCACCGAGGGCAAAACAAATAATATATTGGCACGACTTACTTGGGATGTTACATATGGTATTAGAGCCAGGGGTCGGGCTGGTGTGTCAACGAGAACGGTGGGCTCCCTAAGAGGGGGGGGGTAAGTCCCACATCGGTTTAGGAGAACGAAAACTTCCTTATATAGGGGTGGAGACCTTCTCTATGTAGGCATAATCAACGTGGAAATAACGGTTGTAATTCATCCATGGAAGATGTTAACTAGGGGATTCTGCTGTCACCAAATGCACGACATAAAATTGTCAATACGATGTATATTTTTGTATACTGGAATCATTGATTAACTCTTGTATATGTTTGAATGTTTAAGAATTTGGTTTGATAAGTTGAAAGTGTTACTTGAAATTGTAATTAGGTGTTCTGTTAAGGTTTTTGTTGGGAAATTGTGCATCATTATGTTTAGATGTATAGTATATTACCTGGTTTTAAGGTGTCCTGAGTTATTCACTATCCGTTAACAATAATTTTAAATCTATTTTAGTATTTTGAGAAAGAAATGAAAAGGGACATGAATGACTTGAAGATCAAGTTGTTTTCATATTTTTTTTTCTTTTTTAATCATATATTTCGTGTTATAATACTCATTATTTATTCAACACTACTGTTTAACGTTTGTATTTTGTATGCGATGATATTTTGGTTCAAACTCTAGATGCAATTTGAAAGTTATTGGGTTTTGTTTAGTATGCGATGATGTTTTGGTTCAAACTCTAGATGCAATTTGAAAGTTATTGGGTTTTATTTAGTATGCGATGATATTTTGGTTCAAATTCTAGATGCAATTTGAAAGTTATTGGGTTAGCTATTGAAATTAGTCATCTGGTTATTTTAGATCTTTTTATACATATCTTCTCAGATTTTGGCGATGGTATTTGATTTCATATTTGGGTTTCCAAGTTGCAAGTCAAGTATGATTTTAGTGTAGATTTTGCTTCCAAAGGCATGGAAAATGTTATTTGCATTGTTTTTGTGTAGATTGTATGTTAATAGTACGGGGATGTTTGGTAACCTCTGACTCGGTAGTTATTGAACTAATAAGAGGTCCGAATAGGCAAGAGACTATGAGTCAGTAAGAGCTGAACCATTAAGTGTTGTATGGTTAGATCTTTGAATGATTGTGCAAAATAACTATTTTACCCTTCTTTCTTATACTTTATCTTTTTTTCTCTTCCTTGTGTCTCTTCACTCTCGCTTAACAAATAGGTCAATCAACCATTAAAACCTCCAAATCCCACTCAAATCAACCATTAAAACCTCCAAATCCCACTCAAATCAACCATTAAAATCTCCAGAACGTCATCTTTTTTTTTCCACTCAAATGAATTCTCACCTCTCAATCACACTTCCACCTATTAAAACCTTAAACCTTCAAATCCCTCAATCAATCATACACCTCCACTTATAAAAAACTCCAATTAGCTCAAAATCTATACAATTGTTTATAATGATTTGGTGGTCAATTAGGTCATACTGTCATTTTGAACATTGGCAATTTTATATACGTTTTTTTTAAATACACAAAATAAACGAGTGTTTTATTATCTTTCCAACCAGTATCATAGTGCTATACAAAAATAGAAAAAATGGCTTTTTTTAGTGGGTTTTTGTTCATGCAGAAAAAAAAAACCCAATATGTTTAGTTAATTCATTAATCATGTATATGCAAGTCACTAATAATGTTATGATAGTATATATGATTTTGAACCTACCATTACATATAAAACCCGCTAACTAGATATGTATACACAGATGTAGTCAGTTTGGTAAAAATTTAGAGGGTGTTTGGGATTGAGTTTCAAAACAACTTATTGGCTTATTGGCTTTTCCAAAGAGCCAATAAGTCAATAAGCTGTTTGTGTAACCCAAAAGCACTTTCTGTTTTGACTTTTGGCTTTTGGCTTTTAAGGGTGGAAAAGTTGTTTTTGAAAAGTTAGAAATTCTGGCTTTTGGCTTTTGACTTTTGGAAAAAAATTACAAATATACCACCCATACAACCAATATTCACAATAAGTTAAGCGAAACACTTAAAAAACAACAATTTATTGACTTTTTGACGTTTCTCAACCCAAAAGCTAATCCAAACACTTTTTTTAAAACTCCTTTTCAAAAAGTCATAAGCCAATAAGCACTTTTGACCAAAAGCACTTTTGCATTTCCAAACTCAATCCCAAACACCCTCTTATTTATTTTTTGTATTTTGATTGGTGTTGTTAGAAACATTGATTACATAGGTTGCTAAGTCGGTTAGATGTAACTATGATTCTTAGATAAATCTCTACTGATAAGTGAGAATTAGGTGGTGTTTGTTTTCTTCTAAGAAAAGCTTCTGACCACTTATGTCTGCGTTGTGCAGACGCGGGCAGACATAAGTGGCGGGCAGATTGTTTGTTTTTTAGAAGAGAAATCACTTAAAAAGCACTTCCCCACCTCTTCCTCGTGTTGATCCTTCTCCACCTCTTCAATCCTCTTCTCACAACACAAAACACACACATTAACACATCCTTCTCACCGCCTCCTCCCTCCTCCTCCTCCTCCTTTTTCTTTCCTCCTTTCTCCTTACGTCGCCTTCCCTCCTCCTCCCCACTCAGCCGGCCACCTCCAACCCTCCTCCTCCCCAACCCGTCGCCTCCCTCCCTTCTCCTGCAGCCTGGCCCGTCCTCAGATCTTCCTCCGCCAGCCAGGCCGATTCTTCTCTAGCCATTTTCTATTTCATTACAATCTTTTCTACCCATCTCATCCTTTTCTAATTTAACCTTTTGCCTATCACCATGACCACCACCATTCATGGAAAAAAAAAGAAAAAGAAAAAGAAAGAATGAGTAGGTTTGTGTAGTTTGGAAAGTGGGTGTGGTGAAAATATTGTTGGTGGTAGGGATTATTATTATTATTACTAGTGGGAATACCCGCGCGTTGCAGCGGGTATCCGGTAGATATCTATATTTTTTGTTAAGCAACCCGTTTCGATGTGACACCCGGCATGTTTAGGTCAACATTTTATAAACACGTAAGTCTACCTTAGCAAAAAAACGTTTATTAAACATACTTGACGGGGTCAGTCGAGTCGGAACACAGTCCGTATTGTACAGGGTTCAATGATTTGGAGGATCATTGGGTTAGTCACACACACATTACGAGTCCCGTTGTTGGTGAATTTCATAAACTAAATCAGGTGTTATGCGTAGATTGATTCTTATATGGTGGATTATGTGCAAATATGTGTTTAAACGATGTGTAGATGATTATCCATGCTTATATATGTTAAACACAGATTGAGATTGCATGTTCATGTGTTAGGATGCGTTAAAATGCGTTAAACACGACAAACTGGAAAATCTGAAAAAGGCACTTCCTGGTTCAACCGTTCGAAGGGTCGAACCTGGCTATCTGTTTTAAAGGAACTACATTCGACCACTTAACTCTACATTCGCCCACATGTAATGGTCGAACCTGGACATAGTATAAATACCACACTTTGTCATTTTTCATCATTTCACAAACCCTAAACGCCTCTAAACACTCTCTAGCAACTTTAATCACCGAGGAAGGAGTTTTTGCTCTTGTTTTCCATAATCTAACCTACAAACATCTTCTAACAAAGATCTAAGGTGTGTTCTTCATCCTAAATCATTTTTAAAGCATTTCAATTCGTTTTCATTAAACCCCAAGAGTCTAGATCTGATTCAAACATGTTTTCATGGATAAAAACCTTCCTAATATATTTCTAAACAAAACTTATTAAAAAACAATGAGTTTTCATACAAATTAACATGTGTTAATGGTGTTTTATGTGGTGTTATGTATTGTTTGATGATTGATTGTTGTATGGATGTTATAACAATGATCTAGGACTGTTATTGATGATGATTTATAATTGATATAGGTTACAATTGATTATTGATGATGTTTTGTTCATTTTGGGGATTTTGGGTTAGATCTAGGGCTTGTTCATGATGATAGCGATAAGGATATGATTGGGGGTTTCTTGTTCATGATAATCTGAGTATATTAAGTTGATTATTGATTGATTTCAGAAAGTTTCCTAATTGGGTAAAGATTGCATGCATTTGATGTGACATCTCCATAATTTGCTATTTCGGGTAACTTGTAAAACGAATGGATTTTGGGATAAAATTGGTAGGGTTTTGTAGGAATATGTTAATGATAGTTGACTGTTGTGATTGGTGATGTTTAGTGATGTTTTCGGACCGTTTAGATGCGTTTTGGTGCGTTTTATGAAGTTCTGCAGCAAACGGTAGAACGTGGAACTCATTCGACCCTTCGTGTGGTCGAACGTGGCTCAAAACGGTCAAACGTGGCTCAAATGGATTGAACGTGGCTCAAACGGTCGAACGTGGCTCAAAACGGTCGAACGTGGCTCAAAAGGGTCGAACGTGGCTCAAAACGGTCGAACGTGGCTCAAAATGGTCGAACGTGGCTCTAATGGGTCGAATTTAGAACCATATGGTCGAATTTAGGTGTCTGGGGGTCGAATGTGGGTGCCTGGGGTCGAATCTAGGTATCCGGGGGTGAATTAACACATGTTAGGGTCGAATTAACATACGTTAAGGTCGAGTAAACATATGTTAGGGTCAAATAAACATGTGTTGGGTCAAATGAACTTGTGAATAGGTTGAATGAACATCATGAGGGTTGAACCAAGGGTCCATGGGTCGAACCAGAAGCCCTTGGGGGCGAACCAAACACAGGAAACTCCCGATTCGACCTTATGACTTCGTATATGCGATTTTTGATGCAAACTAAGTGTTTTATGCTTAAAACTTATGTGTTAACCTTATGTGCATGACTAATTGATGTAATAGGTCACCAACGGGATATCGGGTCTGTCTGGTATGTCCGGTTAACGTTTAAACGCACTTTTTAACACACGTAGTCAAGATCTGGACAATCGGGGACTAGTTAACCTTCGGGTTAGTAGTCAATACACTTATTCGAACTCATTGATAGGTTGTAACTAAGTTGGGTCATCATACACGTGTTGGAATTCTAAGTATCTGAAGGCGCACTCTAAGGTGAGTTTCACGGCCCCTCTTTTATACACTTTTTCTCGGGGGAGAAGCATGCCACACGTTTTAACAAATACAACGCTTATGTTTTATAACGCAACACTTTTGAAACGCAACGCTTTTGAAACACAACGCTATTGGAAACGCAACACTTTTGGAAACGCAACACTTTTGGAAACGCAACGCTTGTTTTAAATTACTATACGACGAAACGCAACGCTAAGTCCCTAATAAAAACCATGAATGTGCGGGGCACAACGGGGGAAATGTGGATAGATCTATTGGGTTTGACGAACCCCACCGACGGCTGGGAGCCGGGCGGGTGCATATTGTCTCTATTTTTGGCAACTCAAACACGGGCGGCAACACATGCAACGCTTGTCAGTAATGGTTTCGGCAACACAGTCGTAGTAGTAAGGAAACGTTTGTTATGTACTTAAAGGTTTTGCATTCTTGGTACTTTTGAGATGAAACACTTTACGCTTGAAACGCTTTGTGAACTTAAAACCTATGAACTCACCAGCATTATATGTTGACGTCTTTTTGGCATGTTTTCTCAGGTCGCTAAGGTAGCAGCATTGAGTTTAGGCGCACGGAGTCTCACTACGTCTAGGATCCATTTGCATTTCATTTTGAGTATTATCAGACTTTCATGTTTTACTTCTGAGTTGTAATAAAGTTTTACACTTCCGTAAGCGATGGTTGAATTTTTGAAACTTAATGGGCAATTTACGTTGTTTTCATATCATATAGATGTTGTTTATTGTGACCGTTGACTTGGATCCTGGTGTGTCACGCGCCTCGCGGTAAAACCTCGCATGTGGAAATTTAAGGGTGTGACATTTGACCCATCACTGCAAGTGCTTGAAACCTCACATGCAAATTCTGGACACTTGCAACACACTTGTAAGTGCGATTAAGCTGTTAAAATCGATGTTTCAACTTTCATAAAAAAAAGTGTTCAAGCAAAATTAAAAAGAAAGGAATCGAGCCTCGAGGCGTTTTCCCGTCGCCTCACGACGCGAAAGCTTCAACGCAAATCGAGATATAAGCCCGGGACGGATTCAAAATATATCAAAACTATATATCTTATAAAAAACCAAATAATTGACAAAGAGTCTAAAACATCAACACACATAAAAAAAATAACATAAAATTTAAACATAAAAAACACACACAACCCTATGAGGTGCACATGAGGCGCACGCACAAAATATCCCCATGATGCGCCACCTCATAAAGCTTTTCTCAGCACCTCACAGTGAGGAGCAGGCACACGCCTCACTGGTTTTTCTAAACCACGGGTTCAATCATTTACCTTTACTTTATTTTTTATACAAGCATCGGTTGTAGTGATGCACTTTCTGCGCATCAGCTTGAATTGGTCTATTAGACTCCTATACAATTTGCATCAGTTCAACATGCTCAAAGATGGATTGTAAAACATGACATAAGCAAAAATAGTCTCAATCAGCTTGATGCCGAGTAACCCTTTTAACCTACTGTTTTAACCGACTTTATATCCGAACTTGCTTCTTATGTTCAAATGTGGAACATAGTATATCCAGAGAATAAGTCACGCATGCAATGCTTAAGGAGGTTCTATTACCTTTATTATATGAGTGCTCCCAGTGGCGAAGCTTGACCCGAAGGTTCGGGGGGTCGGAAGTCACCGGGGGGTCGGTAGTCACTAGTTTCGGGGGGTCGAAAACCAGTTTCGGGGGGTCGAAACCCTATATTTCCAAAATTTTCTATACGAATACTATATAATTGAAACTTCTGCGTGAAAATTCAGGGGGGTCGGCCACCCCCGCCCGCCCTAAGTAAGCTACGCCCCTGAGTGCTCCAAAACATTCACCATCTATCTATAATGATGATAACTTAAATATAAATTGGTTGGTCTCATATCACACTCATCGTGATTGTAATGGAACCAAACGAGCATCATGGTTATATTTGTGCCCACATCTATGTGAGTCCATTTAAATTTAAGTAGAAACTTTATATACAATCCTAATAGTTTTTTCATTTACTTAAATTATTTATAAGAAATAGCTTATAAGCATGTATTAGTGAGAATTTTGACCCTTTTGTTGTTTCTTTTAGAATCTCAAACGGATGTTGTTGATCAAAGTAGGACATTTAGGTAAAAGTGGACCAATCAAACGGGTGAGCGCCATGTTCAAGCATATTCGCTTGAAATGACATGTTTGACAAAGCATATGGTATAATATCCTGCTACTTCTTTTGAGTTTGTCTCGAGTTTGATTTTTTGATGTTTTTATATTGGTTATAAATCATTTAAGTTTTGACCCACTTGTATAACACATACAAATGGTAATCCACTGACCAGTTTGTATAAAAAGTAGTTTGAACAAATATTACATAACATAAATCTAAATAAGTTATAGCAACAAAAATGAATAACCTATATTACGTTATCACCACTATGAAAGTTGGATTTAAAAATACATACCTTGATTTCTTTAATACGTTTGATACATTGAACCTAGCACAAAAATATACGAAAGCGACATAAATAAAATTTCTAATACCGGTTGGAGGCTTGGACGATGGGAAGGCTTCTCTGGCTTGCATCTATCCATTGAGAACATTCATCCTGTAAAACTAATCAAGATAATGAATAATATTAATCTCTATACTATGAAGATACCCATTAATTTGCTATTGATTATGAAATAAAGTCAAACCTTTCTAGCAGGAGATAAAGTAAATTTCAGCCTCTCTGCTTCACAAGGATTAACGAAAGCAAAGTCAACATAATTTCAAGGTTGGCAAAACCCATAACAAAACTCAAGTTGACCTAGGTACATGTACATAGGGTTGAAATTGCCACATTCCCAAATATAAAGATATATGTTGCAAATAAATGACATTTTGGATTGTCTACTTTTCCAAAGCATTATATGTAACACCCCAACCGATGGCGGAAACATCGGGGTGCCACGTATTGATGATTGTTTTCAGTAGCACATGGTATAATATAAATTTTAAATAATTTATTCAAACATAATATCCAAAATATGAAATGATGTCTAAGAATTCAAATACATAATATCAAATAACAACTTCAATGACTTCAAATAAACTTCAAGTAAAATCCTCATGCTAACTCAAGCCTCAGCTTCATTGTTACCTGAAACATGTTAATTTTGAAAGTATTTTGGGTCAACATAAGTTGGTGAGAATTACATAGGTTTTTGATAATAAAATGAATAAAATGTTGTGCAATTCATGTGTCATGTTAATCTAGCCCATATGTGAGAACATACTAGAAATAAATCGAGTGCATAATCAACCCTGTTGACTGTTATAAAATGATACATACCATACACTTATGGTCCAATTGAATATGTTATGCGATAACAAACACCCACGTAACCTTTGTAGGAGGCACGTATCCGGGTGGGATTGTCAGTCCAATAGATCTATCAATGTATACCGTCGGCTGATCAATGTTAATGATTATGCTAGAATGGTGCTTACTCTAATCATGCTCAAGACATAATGCAACATAGAAAACACATAGACACATTGATGATTGAATTGCAATGATAATGTTATAACATGTTTCACCCCAAAAATGGTGATAAATAAAAGGGGCTATGTAAAACTCACCTTAGCAAATGTTAAACTTGTTGAAAAGATGAAATAATTGTGTTGCCCAAAATGATTCCAAATATCACCCTATAATAAGGTAATATATAATAAGTCTAAGTCTAATTAACTTACAAGTGTATCCTAGGGTTTCGATTTGAGGATAATCAATTGTTGAATTTTAAATTAAAATGTTAATTAATAAAGGAAAATTTGATAATTAATGAAAGAAAGTCTTTTTATAAAATTTGGGTTTTGAATGTGCACATTAAAGTGTTTGAAGCATAAAAATAATTTTTATAAAATTATTTCATTTAAAATAGATTTTTAAATCTATTTATTTATAAATAGCCAATATTTAACTTTAATATTCAAAAATACTAAAATTAAAGAATTTCTATTTTAAAAATCATATTTCTGTTCTAAATAATTAAAAATAATTTGTATAAAATTTTGGTGTAAAAATGATGAAAATTGGATTTATTATGATTTAATTATGATTAAATCTATCAAAGATTGATTAAAAATATGAAATAAATGATTTTACTGAATTAAAAATTATTTCAGTAAAGTTTAACTTTATAAAAAGTCAGGATAAATTTTGGAGAATTTAATAAAATTGTTTTGATATATAAATGGATTTTTATAAATATAATAGTATAAAAATGATTTAATTATTATAAATATTAAATAAATGAATTTCTGAAAAATAAAAATTGTAAATAAAACTTTTATCTCAGATTAATCAAATATAATTTTTTTAGAATTTATAAAATAGTTTTGATATTTTAAAAAGAATTTAAAAGATTAAAAGGTTTTAATATATATATATATATATATTTATAATTGTTTGTTACAAAAAAAAAAGAAAAGAAAAGAACAAAAAGGAAAGGTCAGAGCCGAGTCTCGAACCCGGGTAACCTCTGTGGAGGACCATGGTCACAACCACTTGGCCTAGGCCGGTGGTTGTGATGTTTCTTGTTTTGAATTTAATAAATATAATACGTGAAATCAAGTTTATCCCCAATTCATATAAACGAACCCTAGAATTTGCAATTGGGCAAATCAGCCAACTTGAGCCCGATTAATGTTGGGGCTTTTGTTGGTTGATCGCCGATGATTCAAACCCACAAAAAAAACGAAGACTCACAGTGATGATTTGATGATAATAGCCGGGTCAAGGCAAAAGTCAAACGACGAACACAATAATCAAAATCAGAGTGTATCAGAGAGAATTGGAGGTTGAGAGAGAGTTGTGAGCGAGTTGTCAAGGTTTGGAATACATCTATTTATACTGAGGTTCAAGGGTTATGGTTAATTGGAAAGTTTGACCTTGATAATTATCATACGCGTATAATTTGAACAATTGGTCAATGATTAGCTGTAAATGACGTGTAATCGTGTTGTATAGGACCGGTAATCACCTAAATTTACCAAATAGAGATCAATTACGAGTTAATTCGCTGGATTGATCATCAAGTTAACCCACAGTTGACTTTCCTTGTCAACTGTGAAGGTTTCTAATGTGTGTATAAATAAAATGAAGATCCGGGTTTAATACAAGATGGTGGTCCAGCCCAGATGGTTGTGCATGTGTGTTTGTTTAACCCGGCCTTGGCGCGGGTTCGATTCCCGGCCAAGGCTTTTAATTTTTTTGATATAATTATACTACCACACACACATATATAATATTATATATAGTATTAGGGTTCCACAAATGCGACAAAAATAATAAATGCGATGAACGAGATGAAACTTGACGTTTTATTAATGACGAACGTGTAACGTACAAGCTTTTAATGCGTAATGTTACAGTCTCCCCTACTTTTAGGAACTTCGTCCCGAAGTTGGAGTTGGAGAGTCTGGTGGAAAAAGATGCTGATACTTCGACTTCATCTGGTCTTTACGTTCCCAAGTGAACTCTGGGCCTCGTTTAGATTCCCAACGAACCTTAACGATCGGAATACGACTGCACTTGAGTTTCTTGACTCCAGTGTCAACAATCTCGACGGGTTTCTCGATAATGTGCATGCTTTCATCGATTTGCACATCCTCAAGAGGAACATGAAGGTTCTCATCTGCTAAGCATTTCTTGAGATTCGAAACATGGAAGGTCGGATGAACATTGCTTAGCTCAGGTGGAAGATCAAGCTTGTAAGCCACTTTTCCAACTCTGTCAAGAATTTTGAAGGGGCCTACGTAACGAGGAGCTAGTTTTCCCTTTCTACCGAAACGAATAACTCCCTTCCAAGGGGATACCTTAAGTAGCACAAGATCCCCAACTTGAAATTCCAAGGGTTTACGTCGTTTATCAGCATAACTCTTTTGGCGACTTCTAGCCTTGAGAAGATTATCCTGAATAAGCTGGATTTTGTCTGTGGTTTCCTGGATTAGTTCGGGTCCAGTAATACGAGCTTCACCAACCTCAGTCCAACAGACAGGTGAACGACATTTCCGACCATAGAGTGCCTCAAAAGGAGCCATGTTAATGCTGGCGTGATAACTGTTGTTGTATGAAAACTCAACCAAAGGAAGATGAGAATCCCATGCGCCACCAAAATCGATGACACATGCCCTGAGCATGTCCTCAAGTGTCTGGATGGTTCGTTCAGTCTGACCATCCGTTTGAGGGTGATAAGCAGTGCTCAGGTTCAACTTGGTACCCAAAGCATCTTGTAGAGATCCCCAAAAGTGAGAGGTGAAACGACCATCGCGATCAGAAATAATGTCCAAAGGTATACCGTGACGACATACGATTTCACTTACGTACATCTTTGCCAACCTTTCCACGGAATACTTCTCACGAATAGGTAGAAAGTGAGCTGACTTGGTCAAACGATCGACGATTACCCAAATACAGTCAAAACCTTTGGGTGTGCGAGGAAGTTTGGTGATGAAATCCATAGCTATGCTCTCCCATTTCCAGACAGGAATCTCTGGTTGTTCAAGCATACCAGATGGTCGTTGATGTTCAGCCTTAACCTTGGAACAAGTGAGGCATTTTGCAACGAAAAGAGCAATGTCTTTCTTCATACCAGGCCACCAATAAGAATAACGAAGATCTTGATACATCTTGTCAGCTCCAGGATGAATAGAATAACGAGACTTATGAGCCTCGTTCATGAGAAAAGTACGAAGATCATCACGGTCGGGAATCCACAGTCGGTTAAGGAAATAAAGGAGACCATCGGGTTTGGTTTCAAGTTGAGTCTCAGCACCACAAGACATTTCATCGTACATGTTACCTTGGGTGACTGATGTGTGTTGAGCCTGGAGAATGCGATCTTGAAGATCAGTACGAACTCTCGCACATTGGAGTTTGACACGCTCTTTACGACTAAGTGCGTCAGCCACAACATTCGCTTTGCCAGGATGGTAGCGAATTTCGCAATCATAGTCGTTAAGTAATTCAACCCATCGTCGTTGCCTCATGTTAAGATTCTTTTGATCGAAGACATGTTGGAGACTTTTGTGGTCCGTGAACACCACACATTTGGTCCCATACAGATAATGTCTCCAAATCTTGAGTGCGAAGACAACAGCGCCCAATTCAAGATCATGGGTGGTATAATTTTTCTCGTGAGTCTTGAGTTGTCGAGACGCATAAGCAATAACCTTTCCTCGTTGCATGAGAACACAACCAAGACCTTGGTTTGATGCATCACAGTAGACCACGAAATCATCATTACCATCAGGTAGAGATAAGATAGGAGCTTCACAAAGTTTCAGCTTAAGAGTTTCAAATGCTTCCTCTTGCTTAGGTCCCCACTCATAGGGTTTCCCCTTGTGAGTTAAGGTAGTGAGAGGAACAGCGATCTTGGAGAAATTGGCGATGAATCGACGATAATAACCAGCCAACCCAAGAAAAGAACGGACTTCCGTTGGAGTGGTAGGAACACTCCAATTCTTCACAGCTTCGATCTTTGCAGGATCAACATGAATTCCGTTCATATCAATGACATGTCCCAAAAATTGAACTTCCTTAAGCCAAAATTCACATTTTGAGAACTTGGCGTACAGTTGTTCTTTCTTTAGGAGACTCAAGATAGAGTGAAGATGTTGCTCGTGATCGGATTTTGATTTAGAGTAAATCAAAATATCATCGATGAAAACGATCACGAATTTGTCGAGATAGGGTCTACAAACCCGATTCATCAAATCCATAAATACTGCGGGAGCATTGGTCAACCCAAAAGGCATAACCATGAATTCATAGTGACCGTAGCGCGTGCGAAAAGCTGTCTTGGGAATATCTTCATCGTGGACTCTAAGCTGATGATACCAGAACGGAGATCAATCTTCGAGAAGTGGGTTGCTCCTTGAAGTTGGTCGAAGAGATCGTCAATCCTAGGAAGTGGATAACGATTCTTGATGGTGAGTTTGTTGAGTTCACGGTAGTCAATACACATCCGAAGAGAACCATCCTTCTTTTTAACGAATAAGACAGGGGCTCCCCATGGAGAAGAACTAGGGCGAATGAACCCTTTATCAGAAAGTTCCTGTAATTGACTAGCAAGTTCTTGCATCTCAGAGGGTGCAAGACGATAAGGAGCTTTAGCGATAGGATTAGCACCAGGAACAAGATCAATACGAAACTCCACTTGTCGAGCAGGAGGCAAACCAGGTAAAACCTCTGGAAAGACTTCAGGATAGTCTCGAATAATAGGAATGTCTTGGATACTTTTGCCTTTGTCCTTCTTCTCTATTACGTTAGCTAAGAAGGCTGTATACCCCTTTCGTAAGTACTTTTGGGCAGTAGTACAAGACATAAGCTTAAGCTCACCACAGGGTTTCTCACCATAGATCTTCAAAATCTCACCAGATTTGAGAGGAATGCGTATGACTTTCTCGAAGCATAGAATTTCGGCACGATGAGTTGACAACCAGTCCATGCCTACTATAACATCAAAACTACCAAGATGCATGGGGATGAGATCGATAGGGAAGGTATGATCATCGAGATTCAACAAGCAGTTACGAATAATAGAGTCGATCGAAATAGACTTCCCGTTAGCTACCTCTACCACGAAAGGGTCTTCTAGATTAGTGTGGGGTAAGTTAAGTAAAGGTTCAAACTTCAGTGACACGAATGACTTATCAGCTCCTGAATCAAATAATATGGATGCATAGTGGTTATTAATGAGAAACGTACCATTCACCACTTCGTTGTTGTCACGAGCCTGGTTAGCGTTGAGATTGTAGGCGCGACCTCGAGCACCTTGGTTCTGATTGCGGTTCTGGTTTTGGTTTTGGTTCTGATTTTGGTTTTGGTTACGGTTACGGTTAGGGCAGTTGTTGATGTAGTGATTAGGGTTACCACACTCGTAGCATTGACCACGAGTAGGCCTGTTGTTTTGTTGGTTGGGAGCTGGGTTGTTGTTGTCTTGGGTAGCAGGGGATCGACAGACGTTCACCAGGTGACCATATCTTTGACACTTAGTACAAAATCGACATGGCACCTGTGTGGGATGGTGGTACTTGCAAGTGTTGCACAAAGGGTGAGGTCCGGTGTATGGTTTCTTGGCTGGGTTTTGGGCAGCAGGTGGAGTAGCAGCAACCATATAGTTTCTAGCCTTGCGCTTTTTGTTGCTTGAGGTCTCAGGCTTGACTTCAATTGCAGGCTGTGGAGTGTCTTTGGCAACAGTCTTCTTAGTGCCCTTGCGAACGAGAGTACCGTTCTTCACGTGATTATCAGTAAGAGTGGCCGCTAGACGTTTGGCCTCTTCCAGAGTTGCAGGATTTCTACCCCAAACGGTGTCCTGGATTTGCATGGGCAGACCACCGATGTACTTCTCGATGGCTACCGGCAGAGGAGTAACTTTGTGTGGCAACAATAAGCTAAGCTCATGAAAGCGGGTGTTGTAGGCAAGGTTTTCCCCACTATCTTGAGCTAAGGTGTGGAACTCATCCTCAAGCTTTTTAACTTCATTGCGAGGACAGAACTCCTCTTTCATGATCTCTTTGACTTGGTCCCATGTCATAGCAAGAGCAACCTCGGCCCCACGAGTACGCTTTTCTTCATTCCACCATGTGAGTGCTCGTTTATGGAGAACACTCATGGCGTAACGAACCTTGAAATTGTTGGGGCATTCACTGTTGATGAAGGTATTCTCAATACCCTCGAACCATTGGAGGAGTCCAGTAGCTCCTTCTTCACCGCTGAACTTTGGAGGGTTACAAGAGTTGAAATGTTTAAGGGTGCAAGCTTGGGGTCCATTACCATTGCCATTGCCATTCCCGTTCCCGTTGTTGTGACCATTCCCGTTGCCGTTCAATTGGATGACCTGAGCAAGTAAATTGGGAACCAGAGTTGCGATTTGCTGCGCCATTTGTTGAGAAATGATCGCAGCCAGTTGGGCATCGACCCCATTGTTGTTGTGGTTAGGAACTTGGTCATGGTTGTGGTTATGGTTATCACCACCTTCTTCGTGGTTCTCACCATTGCTGTTGCGAGTGCTGCGACGAGGAGGCATGATCTGTAATAGACACAATGAAATGAATGAGAGTTTATATAAGGAATGTAATCATTTATTCATTAATTAAAACGAATAAACGAAAACGTTGACTTATCAAAGATTCTAAATTCTAATAACATATGAAGACATGCTTTAGCCTATAAGTGAACACTCATCCCGAGAATTCCCAGGTAGGCATCCGGGTCCCTCGTCTGATTGGGATATATGCGCAATGCCAGCCTAGACAGAAGACTCAGAATACAGGCGTTCACCCTTCCAGATTGCACGTGTTCGTTATTAAAATCTAGAACTTCGACGAGATCTCAAGGGGGTTCAGGTTAAACCTGAGGATTTTGTCCTATAAATCTAATGGTGGATCAGGATTGCAGCAGACAATTAAGAGTAGTCACATGTAGGTTTAGGGTTATAAGGCATAGGATAAGGATAGGATTAGGGAAGCAATTAGGGTTACAAGTAGGAGAAGCAAGTACTGTTTTAGTCCCTAAGGTTATAGTCTAGATTATTTCTAATAACCTAATTCCCTATAACCAAGGCTCTGATACCAATCTGTAACACCCCAACCGATGGCGGAAACATCGGGGTGCCACGTATTGATGATTGTTTTCAGTAGCACATGGTATAATATAAATTTTAAATAATTTATTCAAACATAATATCCAAAATGTGAAATGATGTCTAAGAATTCAAATACATAATATCAAATAACAACTTCAATGACTTCAAATAAACTTCAAGTAAAATCCTCATGCTAACTCAAGCCTCAGCTTCATTGTTACCTGAAACATGTTAATTTTGAAAGTATTTTGGGTCAACATAAGTTGGTGAGAATTACATAGGTTTTTGATAATAAAATGAATAAAATGTTGTGCAATTCATGTGTCATGTTAATCTAGCCCATATGTGAGAACATACTAGAAATAAATCGAGTGTATAATCAACCCTGTTGACTGTTATAAAATGATACATACCATACACTTATGGTCCAATTGAATATGTTATGCGATAACAAACACCCACGTAACCTTTGTAGGAGGCACGTATCCGGGTGGGATTGTCAGTCCAATAGATCTATCAATGTATACCGTCGGCTGATCAATGTTAATGATTATGCTAGAATGGTGCTTACTCTAATCATGCTCAAGACATAATGCAACATAGAAAACACATAGACACATTGATGATTGAATTGCAATGATAATGTTATAACATGTTTCACCCCAAAAATGGTGATAAATAAAAGGGGCTATGTAAAACTCACCTTAGCAAATGTTAAACTTGTTGAAAAGATGAAATAATTGTGTTGCCCAAAATGATTCCAAATATCACCCTATAATAAGGTAATATATAATAAGTCTAAGTCTAATTAACTTACAAGTGTATCCTAGGGTTTCGATTTGGGGATAATCAATTGTTGAATTTTAAATTAAAATGTTAATTAATAAAGGAAAATTTGATAATTAATGAAAGAAAGTCTTTTTATAAAATTTGGGTTTTGAATGTGCACATTAAAGTGTTTGAAGCATAAAAATAATTTTTATAAAATTATTTCATTTAAAATAGATTTTTAAATCTATTTATTTATAAATAGCCAATATTTAACTTTAATATTCAAAAATACTAAAATTAAAGAATTTCTATTTTAAAAATCATATTTCTGTTCTAAATAATTAAAAATAATTTGTATAAAATTTTGGTGTAAAAATGATGAAAATTGGATTTATTATGATTTAATTATTATTAAATCTATCAAAAATTGATTAAAAATATGAAATAAATGATTTTACTGAATTAAAAATTATTTCAGTAAAGTTTAACTTTATAAAAAGTCAGGATAAATTTTGGAGAATTTAATAAAATTGTTTTGATATATAAATGGATTTTTATAAATATAATAGTATAAAAATGATTTAATTATTATAAATATTAAATAAATGAATTTCTGAAAAATAAAAATTGTAAATAAAACTTTTATCTCAGATTAATCAAATATAATTTTTTTAGAATTTATAAAATAGTTTTGATATTTTAAAAAGAATTTAAAAGATTAAAAGGTTTTAATATATATATATATATATATATTTATAATTGTTTGTTACAAAAAAAAGAAAAGAAAAGAACAAAAAGGAAAGGTCAGAGCCGGGTCTCGAACCCAGGTAACCTCTGTGGAGGACCATGGTCACAACCACTTGGCCTAGGCCGGTGGTTGTGATGTTTCTTGTTTTGAATTTAATAAATATAATACGCGAAATCAAGTTTATCCCCAATTCATATAAACGAACCCTAGAATTTGCAATTGGGCAAATCAGCCAACTTGAGCCCGATTAATGTTGGGGCTTTTGTTGGTTGATCGCCGATGATTCAAACCCACAAAAAAAACGAAGACTCACAGTGATGATTTGATGATAATAGCCGGGTCAAGGCAAAAGTCAAACGACGAACACAATAATCAAAATCAGAGTGTATCAGAGAGAATTGGAGGTTGAGAGAGAGTTGTGAGCGAGTTGTCAAGGTTCGGAATACATCTATTTATACTGAGGTTCAAGGGTTATGGTTAATTGGAAAGTTTGACCTTGATAATTATCATACGCGTATAATTTGAACAATTGGTCAATGATTAGCTGTAAATGACGTGTAATCGTGTTGTATAGGACCGGTAATCACCTAAATTTACCAAATAGAGATCAATTACGAGTTAATTCGCTGGATTGATCATCAAGTTAACCCACAGTTGACTTTCCTTGTCAACTGTGAAGGTTTCTAATGTGTGTATAAATAAAATGAAGATCCGGGTTTAATACAAGATGGTGGTCCAGCCCAGATGGTTGTGCATGTGTGTTTGTTTAACCCGGCCTTGGCGCGGGTTCGATTCCCGGCCAAGGCTTTTAATTTTTTTGATATAATTATACTACCACACACACATATATAATATTATATATAGTATTAGGGTTCCACAAATGCGACAAAAATAATAAATGCGATGAACGAGATGAAACTTGACGTTTTATTAATGACGAACGTGTAACGTACAAGCTTTTAATGCGTAATGTTACATTATAGAAATGGTTTTCTAGATATGTTTGAATGGGTAAGATGAAAGAAAACTTCACAACATATACCAAGATGACTTTCGTGTAGCATACAACATACTTACAAGAGCTAGAGATAATGCTCGTAACATCAGCAATGGCCCAAATATATCTATAAGAAAACCTATCAGCTAAGGTTATAGGAAGCAGAATCGTTTACCGCCTATAAAATAGAGCCTTCAACAAAAGTTAGAATAATGTATAAAGTAAACACAATAGGAAGCCATGCCCATGTTCTATACATTAATGTTAGATAATTACACATTTGTTCCACTTTGGCATGGTGTATAGATCTATATCAAAATGGAATTAGTCACTAAGATGAGCAAAAGCCATAAATATCAAAATTTCACTTAAATAATCAAAATCCTCCACTGTTATTTATTGTTTCAGAATTTACCCCATCAGTTTTCCTGTATCAAAATGTATCATCACTTAATATAAAATAAAGAGTTAATAGCCATTTTCGTCCCTGAGGTTTGGTCCAGTTAACCACTTCAGTACAAAAGTTTTTTTTTTTTTGCAATTCCTTACCTGAGGTTTGGATTTTTTTTGCCAAATTCGTCCTTTTCACTAACCCAGTTAAAAAATCTCGTTAACTGGGGGGTATTTTAGTCAAATTACTGAATGATTTTATATAAAACCATTCTAACATAATTCCATATAAAAACCCCCAAGCACCCAACCCTTGTCTCCTGTTGAACAAAACACACACAACCATTATCTGGAGAGGGGAAGAAAGAGAGGACCGGAGAAAGGGTTTCGACCACCGTCCTCGGCGGAGCTCCGACCGGCGCTGCTTCTGACTGACGCAACTTCACACTCTCCTCCAACCCTGTTATCTAAACACACACACACACACACACACACACTCACAGATCTGCTAACAAAAAGAGAGACGCGAGGGAGAAAGAGATACAGAAGAGAGAGAGAGAGAGAGAGAGAGAGAGAGAGAGAGAGAGAAAGAGAGTAGAAGCAGAGAAAGAGAAAGGGGGAGCCGGTGCAGAGAGGAACCATGACGGTGGTTAGTGGTGGTTGATTAGCAGCGAGCAGGGTCCTAGAGATTCGATTAGGGTTCCTACTCTGATTTGGGCTTTGATGATAAATGTTAGCGGCTACGGTGGTGTATAAGCTGTGTAATATGATGATGGTTCGGCGGTGCTCAGATAGTGATGGGTTACTGTAGCGACGGTAGGGGTTTTAAGTAGAAGATGGTGGCTGATGAAGGTTCTATGGTGGCGACTAGCTGTGTAGGTTTGGTTAAAAAGGTTAATTTTTCTTTTCTCTTTTTACAACTTAATACACAGGGTTTTTGTTCAAGTGGGGTGGCGGAGTCAGGGTGGTGGAGGTGGTGGTTATGAGGAGATGGTGCGACAGTGGTGGGTTTAAGGAGGAGGTGGTGCAGTGGTGGTAGGTTTAGGGACGAGGTGGTGCAGCGATGGTGGATTTAGGATGGGGCGGTGGTGGGGCGGTGGATGATACAGTGGTGATATGGTGGTGTTGGGTTGATTATGACATGGTGGTGGTTGTGTTTAAAATGGGGAAGAAGATGAGTGATGATTTTACCATATTGTCCTTCATTAAAGTGGGTAAAAGACAACACTACCCCTGACACTAACGACATTTTTTAATTGGGTTAGTGAAAAGGACGAATTTGGCAAAAAAAAAAAATCCAAACCACAGGTAACGAATTGCAAAAAAAAAAAAAAACTTTTGTACTGGAGTGGCAAACTGGACCAAACCTCAGGGACGAAAATGGCTATTAACTTTAAAATAAAATTACAAAAATCCTTGTAAATATTTTCCTAGGAGAGTTAAGACTGGTGTGGAACAAATAAAAAAATGTATTATGAAATTTATTAAGGTGCTGTTTGTTTTTTCTGTATGAAAAGGTCTGCAGTCTGCGGACCACATCTGTAGACATCTGCAAAAGAAGAGGTGGACCAAAGGTCTGCAGCCTGCAAGAAAAAGACTGTTTGTTTGTTAATGTCTGCAAACTGCTGAAATAAATTGAAATTTAAATAAACTGATTTTTTTTACAGCAGTCTGGGGGTAGACGGTGATGGTGGGTGGTGGTGGACGGTGGTGGATGGTGGTGGATAGTGGTGGACCGTGGTGGTGGTGGGTGGTGGTAGGTGGTTGTGGACGGTGGTGGTGGTGATGGTGGACCGTGGTGGTGGTAGACGATGGTGGTGGTGGTGGGTGGTGGTGGTCGACGGTGGTGGTGGGTGATGGTGGACGGTGGACGGTGGATGGTGGTGGTGGACGGTGGTGGTGGTGGTGGTGGGTGGTGGTGGACGGTGGTGGTGGTGGTGGACGGTGGTGGTGGTGGTGGTGGTGGGTGGTGGTGGTGGACGGTGGTGGTGGACGGTGGTGGTGGGTGGTGGTAGTGGTGGACGGTAGTGGTGGACCGTGGTGGTAGACGATGGTGGTGGTGGACGATGGTGGGTGGTGGTTCAGGATGGTGGTGGACGGTGGTGGTGGTGGACGGTTGTGGTGGTGGGTGGTGGTGGTGGACGGTGGTGGTGGTGGTGGTAGGTGGTGGTGGTGGTGGGTGAGAAGGAGAGAAGTGGAGAAGACCTTTGAAGACCTTAGAAGACTTTGGAACAAGTCTGCACCAAGAAGAGGTCAGGAAGACCTTTTTGAGTGAAAGGTCTTCCAAAAAACAAACAATCTGCAGACCCTAAACGTTTGCGCGCGTCTGTGTGGCGTAGACAAAAGAGGTCAGAAGTGCTTCTGACCAGAAAACAAACAGCACCTAAGATTCACTGGTCACAAATTAAAGTGGCGCTTGAAGCCCTCATATATTACCCCTTATGTCACCGTCTTGGCTTGACATTCCCTAGCAAAATATCCAGGCTTACCACACGTAAAACACTTGTCGCCCCACCACCTCCTCCTTAGCCACGGCCACGGCATAATTCCGGTAAGTTTAAATTTGGTAATAATAATAATTTGGCGAGACAATTTCAACCCAAACACTATCATCGCAACTTACCAAATCAACCACAATCAAACTCATCAATCAAGCCATCTAGATTACGCCCATATACTTATCAATCCGTCTCTATTGCGTCCAAAAAAAATCCCGGGGTTGCCATAAACCGAACCCTTGCTCTTAATACTATAAATATTTCGTGTATACAATTATCATTTTATTTAAGTTTGACATTGAAAATTTATGCCGCAAAACAATTATAAGCAATAGTTTCTTTTGATTTAATTATGATAAGGAATTATCAACATATATTAAAACCATACAATAATTTTAGCCTACAATCACGTCAGAGATTTTTCCAGCCATTTATGGTGTTGACTTTTAAACCTCCAAATTCATAAGTATATACATAACTCTTCTTGCAAAAGTTGTCTGTAAAGATCAGTAGTCCACCCGATAGCCACCACTAATACAAAAAAAAAAAAAAAAAAACCTACATCTCTAAACCAATGCATCCTTCATACCCGAGAGAGAGGCGTCAAGACGGCTTTGGTCACCGGTAGCGGCCTCTCTTGTTAGTCCGGTCGGCATGGAATCAAGAAACAGTAGTGGCATCGAGGTGACGACTCCGACTTGCAGGTATTCGACAAGTGCAGCGGGTTAGGATCTCCACCTTTCATCTCCATGTTCTATGTCGAGGGTCTTGGCTCCGACTCAGTTATGAATTCGTACCTGCTTCTTGTCGATGGTAAGCAATCGTGAGGGCAATAGACGTGGATGATTCACCATGATAAATAAATCCCAAATTCATAACCGATAGTGAGCATTGAGTTGGGTATTTGAAGAGTATTGTATTGGTGCTTTTATTGATATAGGTTTTTATGGAGTGAAAGCCAAATTCGTAACCCACTGATGCATTGATTTAGGTGTTTTATTATTTCATTGAATTGGATGTTTAAATGAGTGATGAAGGCCGAATTCAAAACCCATGGAAGCATTGATTTGATTTGGGTGTTTCATCTTCACAGGGTGTGGAAGCATTGATTTGGTTGTTTCATCTTCACATGGGTGTGCATGTGCATTAGATACATGTACGATTATAATTAAATGTTAATATATGGTTTAATAGTACAAGTGGGTAAGGTGAAAGAAGGAAGGGTACTAAGGGAATGTGTCTTAATATACCTCTAGGTGACTAATTTACCCTTATCAATTAAGCTTTATTAAGTTGTATATGTAGCTACAAAACTTGTACCCATAACAAAATTACAATATTAGCCATAACTCTTTCTTAATAAAATAATATAGATTATTATTATTATTATTTCTAAAAGCATACAGAGTTCAGAGTTGCGTCCTGCATACGAGTTCATTCTAATGATTTCTTTCTTTTCTATTATTATTATTATTATTATTATTATTATTATTATTATTATTATTATATAATATTATATAATATAATGAATAGACAAATAAGCGTGAAGTATGACAGGTCAAATAGTGGTTGTCTTGATAGTGGTTTGTGATTATGGTGGGTTGTGGTGGTTTATTGTGGTTATGGTGGGTTGTGGTTGGTTATGGTTAGGTTACGCTGCAGACGTTAACATACAAACAGTCTTTTTCTTGCAGACTCCAGATCTTTGGTCCACCTCTTCTCCTGCAGATGTCTGCAGATGTGGTCCGCAGACTGCAAACCTTTTACCTCTTAAAAAACAAACAACGCCTTAGTCACCCTGCCATCAGAAGTAGTTTTTATGAGCTATCAAGTGTTGATCATTTAAAAAAATTTCTAAAAAAACTTATTTCTTTTACGGTAGTCATATTTTATCCTTTCATATTAGATTCGTATATTATTCCGAAAAACACCTAGGGGATAATAATCTGGTATACGCTGAAAAGATTTGTAAGGCAACGCCTTCAACCAACAACCCGATCCAACCGATTTCACAGGCGAAAGCTTTAAGCACCACAAAACCCTACCACATCGCCGCCGCCTCCTAAACCGTCGACGAAAACAACCGCTATCATCATCCAACTCATGACGACTGATTCCATCACTCAAACCCTATCCCCAACAAACAACGCCCAACATCTCTCTTCAGAAACCTCACCCTTGGTCACTCCAAACCCTAACTCGACCTTCGACGCACGAATCGAACAAGCCTGGACACACTGGAAGAATATCGGTCAGCCTAAACTAATTGTAGCACCAATGGTTGATAATTCCGAGCTTCCGTTTCGATTATTGTGCCGTAAATACGGTGCTGAAGGTGCTTACACTCCTATGCTTCATTCTCGTATCTTTACTGAGAGCGACAAGTATCGTTCGTCGGAATTTACTACTTGTAAGGTAACCGTTTGTTCGTTTCTAAGCAGTTAAAGCGTCTGAGATATAGGTTATCCTGATATATCGGCCAATAATATTGGTACCGATAACGGAGACATGGCCGAGTTAACTACTTAGGACTTCGTTTTAGTGTTTATTTGGTAAGGCTGGGTGTTGTGATCTGAGTACATAATGCGTGATGCGCTGATGAGATCGCATTAGGTTATGCAATGCGTTGTGATTATATGGCGCGAGGAGGATGTTGCGCTCTAAATCGCGTAATGTGTGCACTTTTGTAAAATCGATCCCTTTAGAATAAAATTGTACAATGAGCTTATACGATGTGCTTAATAAGCTTGTAGAATGAGATGATGGAGTTATTAAATGATTTCCTGCATAAGTTACTTGTACCTTTTGTATAAACCACTTGTACACATAAGAGTTAAAGGTTAATTATGGTTATATTGATTGAAGTTCTTTGATGGTAACAAAGCTATTTTTTTTGTATTCATTTATCTTAATCTCTATTTTTTTTAGTGTTTAAAGTTAACAAGCAAAATATTAGCTACAAATTTATTTTTAAAATATCGCACGTCTCGCATATGTGATGCATGTGCATCACGTATTGCGCATTGCCTTTTGGGAACTAAACGCATCAAAGCACATCGCGCATTTAAAAACCAAGTTAACCACAACTTGATAGTTGAAGGCAGTAGCATGGCGGGGTGTAGGGATGGGCATTTTGGTACCAGTATCGAAAATACCGGTACCAAATGGTGCCATACCAATCGAAATTCTGCACCCACTGTTTGGCATTTTCTTGATTGGTACTTTCGGTCGAGTACGGTACCGCCGGTACCGGTATTTTACCGATTTTTACCTTCAAATAGCATACCGTACCGTACTGAGCATTTTCAGTACCGCTTGACCATTTTGGTGATTTCAGGATCGGTACTTTTGGTACCGGTACCGAGCTCATCCCTAGCGGGGTGTTATGAACTTTCTAGTTAAACCACAACGACAAGTGTTATTTTGTGTAATTGAATGTGTGTTATGTGATTTGCTAACTATTGATACGTGTTGTTTGAGATGTACAGGAAGATCGGCCGTTGTTTGTTCAGTTTTGTGCTAATGATCCGGATACTTTACTTGAGGCGGCGCGCAGGGTGGAACCGTATTGTGATTATGTTGATATTAATTTGGGGTAAGTTATTGAGACTATTGTTTAAGTTTCGTGTCGAGTTTTTAGTTACAATGATTCTTTTACAGAAGTTGATGTGTGTTGAGTTTTGTTCTTATTGAATATATTAATGTAATTGGCTGTAGTATAACTTAGGGGGGACGGGGCGCTACCAGAATTGGTCACGGGTACCCCACTACCAGCACGGTAACACCGCCGCCACCCATGCTGGTGGTAGTCCCGTGAACTAAATCTTGGTTCTAGTTAACGGGCTGGTACCCGTGGTTTGTCTCTCCCCCTTTTGTCTTTTTCTCTATTTTATTTCCAGTGGAGTGTTGCCTTCAAAATAACTATTTCAGTGAAGTGAATCAGTGAAATGATGTGGCAATGCAAGATTGGTAGAAATCAGTGAAGTGAAATTTTTTTCAGTGGAGTACCCCGTCCCCCCTTAGGGAAGTTGTTTAGCAAATTTATTAATCTACATTGTAACTCACCTGCAAAATAGTAACATGATATCATACCTGAAGTATCGATCAGCAAGTTGGGGCTATAAGTGGTTAAAGTAGGGATAGACGAGTTTTATGAAGTTTCGTGCACAGAAAAACAAAGATTGTGTGGTAGAAGACTAGAAGTTAGATCTTCATCTGGTTGAATGTGTATTCTGATTTATTAGGATGTGTTTGCGTATGTGGATGCTTGAAAAAAGTATATTACATAACAAATAAGGTTTGTTAATCAAAGGTCTAACGGTGTTTCATTTTGTGAAATTAGAAAATTTTATTGCAAAATTTAATTCATATGTGTAAATGAGATTCGGGAACGGAATTCAAGTTACCGTGCTTGTTATAGTAGATACCTAATGTACAAGATGTTCATTTCAAAATCAGTATGTTGAGAACAGCAAGAATTGCATAATGATTGTGTATCTGTTGGTTTGAACGTGGTGCACCAGACAGTTATGCAACCGTTCATGTTTCTCTCACCTACTATCTCTAGTTATATTTTTTGCATTGTGTATGAGTGCATTATGTGATTATCGTGGTTCTCAACATGTTACTAGTTATGATAAGAATGCATCCCTGTACAAGATTTGGCCTACCATGCGTACATTTTATGGTACGAAGAAGTGAAATTTGCATAAAAAAGCTACTAAACTTTGTTCTGCCTACTACGTACGTGCGCTAAGTTATGAGTTACCCGAAATCATAGTTGTCAAAGTGCCTAGGCGCATAGGCCGAGACCGGAGCCTAGGCGCAATGCGCATAAAAAACGAGGGCTTTTTATAATTAGGTGCATAGTATAAAATCCCTTTTTAGGGATTTTAGAGATGTTTTAGGCTTGTTTAGGGCTACTTTAGGATGTTTTAGTGTTGTTTAGGACTTGTTCATAGCTCATTTAGGATGTTTTAGTGGTTTAGGCAACTTTTAGCCTGAATTTGGTCGGAAAATCAGCATGATGAGTTTAAGCTCTCGTTTTTTATCGCTTGCGCCTGGTTCAAGGCGCGCGCCTAGGCACTATTTTTCACAAAAAAAGCCCAGATTTGCGCCTAAGCCGCCACCAGGCGCTATAGGTGCGCCTCGTTGCGTCCGAGGGGCTTTTGACAACATAGCCCGAAATAGAAAAATCGGAAATTTGTGAAGTATTTCAAAAGTCATTTATCTCTAATGCAAACTAGATCAAAGTTGGTTGCTTTTTATGCAATTCTCACTATAAACAAAGCAATAACGGGGCATGGAGATGACAAATTGTAAGGGATCTCTGACTCTATTGTATGATGACGACGCTCATACAGTCTGAAAACGTACAGGGTTTTGTTTTCAACCACGCTTACTAGTTTCAGATCTTAACTTATTAGACACATTATTATAGTTGGGGGTACCTAGGTATATTTAATCGCCATTGGTTATAACTTATATTCTTATATGTTTATGTTCCATTTGCAGGTGCCCGCAACGTATTGCCAAACGAGGAAACTATGGAGCATTTTTAATGGATAAACTGCCTCTGGTGAAGTCGTTGGTTGAAAAATTAGCTCAAAACCTCAATGTTCCCGTGTCTTGCAAAATTCGAATTTTTCCAGATTTGCAAGACACTTTAAATTATGCAAAAATGTTAGAAGATGCAGGCTGTGCACTTCTTGCAGTACATGGACGCACACGCGATGAAAAAGATGGAAAAAAGATTAGGGCAAATTGGGAGGCAATACGGGCTGTTAAAAACGCTCTTCGGATACCAGTTCTTGCAAACGGGAATATACGTCACATGGATGATGTGAAACGTTGCTTAGAAGAGACGGGTGTTGATGGTATACTTTCAGCAGAGACTCTTCTTGAAAATCCCGCTCTGTTTGCTGGATTTAGGACAGTTGAATGGGTAGATGATAATGAAGAGGGCGTTCAAGACGGTAAACTAGATCAAGCTGACTTAGTTGTTGAATATCTGAAGCTTTGCGAAAAATATCCAGTGCCATGGAGAATGATACGGGCTCATCTTCACAAGATGTTAGGGGATTGGTTTAGGGTTCATCCACATGTTAGAGATGATTTTAATGCACAAAACATACTCAGCTTCGAGTTCCTGTATGATATGGTTAATCGCCTTAGAGAACTTGGCGTTTCAAGGCCTCTTTATGTCAAGAACACTTGACCCGACCTGAAGGCGTATCTGCAAACAAGGTCTTGCGTGATTTTAACGTCTTAACAGGTCAGATATTTATTTTAGTCTTGTTACTAATACACATTTGATATCATTGAAAAAATGTAAAATGATTTGTTTACGTTACAATACAATTACTCCCGATTATCCTAAATCGAATTACCGAGTAACGATTATGTTGTAAACAAATACAAAACGGTAGCGATTGGCCCTTGGCGGCCTAGGAGGATGTTGTCGAATGGTTGTGGCAGAACTGGTTTTTAGCATTCTCCGCCGCCACTCTCTCCACCACAAAATGAGCCAACAGATCCTTAGAAGACTTGACCAAATTCTCTTTACACAAAAACTCTTCACTTGACACTCTCTCCACCTCCCTGTTATAGTTATGCACAAACACATGTGTCTTATGGTTCCCTCCCTTTTTGCTCCGGGCAAGAACGCTAGCGGTGAAAATTGCTGATATACTCCCTGGACCTTCCGGCCAATACCCACGTGGACCGTCCACTAGAATCACATCCCAGTCCAATTCATACAGTTGGTTAGGAAGATCATTTAAGCCAATCTTGCAATCCGAGAACAGCAGATTTTGCACTGGTCGGCACTCGTTGCGCGTTTGTTCTCTGACGGAAGTCACAAGCTCGTTAAGCTCACTGATCTTAGTGGTGTATTGGACGTCATACGCTTCAATTTCCGGGTACTTCTCCTCCATGTAGGCTGCATAGTAGCGGTTTTCATCTATGAAAACCGTCCGTCCATAGTGGTTCAAAGCGTTCCAGAGGAGGGTTTCTTGCGTGAGCCCAAATACAAGAAAGTTACAAGGGGAGGTGCATTGTTTCAGGACATCAGAGATCTGTTTTATATCAGCCTGCGACATGTGATCAGTGCTGTTGGCATTGGCGGCATAGTGAACAAGGGCTTTCACCACCGATTTAGGCAGTGTTAGCTGTTGGCGGTTGATGGTGGCAGTGATACGCGTAGTGGTGGTTGTATGGAACGATTCGCGGGTGTAGACAAGGGTAATAAGTGATGCCAAGGCAAACATCGACACAAGGGCGATGAGCCAAAGTCGGTTCGGGTTTCCTTGTTTCTGGATGAAAGGATGCAGAAGAATAAGCTTGGTGTTGCCATTATTATTGGTGGTCTTCATTGTGTGTGTGTGTGAACTTAATGGATTGAATGAAAGCTATGGAACAAAAGATGAGTGAATTTAAAGAAGATTAAGAAGGAATACAATTGAACATTTTAGATATTGTTTAATAAAATAAATAAAAACAATTGTACATCATACCTCTTTCATAAACATGTTTTATAAATAAGGCATGACATCATTAATTAATATTTTTAATAGTTGTTAGTGTGGACATTATTTTTTTAACCTGAGGGAAAAGAAGGTAACGGAATGGGTGATGACGTTAAGTGGCACCAAACATATGATAATGAGATAGTAGCTACATTTGGGCACCTAATGTTTAATTTAATTTGATATGTTGACTTTCAACAAAGAAACAAATAATAATACCCAAATGGCAAAATACATGTTTCTAATATTAAAAACAGTATGTACAATATATTAGTACTGAACATGCACTTTATGGCACTATTGAAAATTGTAATTAAGTGAAACATGAAAGAATCATCTGATGATTGTCTTCTCATACATGATAAAGATGCATTACTGGTGGACACAGAAGATACTTTTGTGTATTAATTAGTAAATGCACTATTGGGAGCATTATGAGCATACTTTAGCTTATCTTTAGTTTTTTTTAAGGGCCACAGGGCCACTAAATCAAACATGAGCACTTTTGGGGCATCATTTTGACAAATTCAAGAACTTTGAGAGTACTCGATGTCAAACACCAATTTCGGGGAAAACCCGGTAACCCGCCCGCCCGTAGGCACGACGATGAAATTCCCGGTAAAATCTGTATGGCTAAAAAATCAAACCCAGGATTCCCCGGGTCTTCTTTCATTATCCATCAATATCTCTACCATTACACTCTAATGGTATTGACCTTATCTAGTGAATACAATACTTTTGGACATACTGCTTTCAGATATTAACGACAATTTGACGTATTTCACCGTTAATGACACAACCATTGCATTGTGCACATTGTTGTTAGATAATTCAAACAACTAAACCAATATTTCTTCATGATTCAACTGATACAATGTGACGGGACTATTTAGACCATATGTAGTGGTCATGGAATTTAAAGCCCCTTCACTTCACATGTGGTAATTTAATTGGCTGCACAAAAGTAGAGGATTCGCGGCTTAAAAAAAAAAAAACGTCCATTTGGTTTTTAAGAGCATTCACCCCTAGAGGCGGTATTTGGTCTTGAAACGGACTTGAAAGGGGCATTCCACGCCCAATTCACCCACTACGGATAGTCTTATGTATTGATTGGCGTTTATGAACTGATATACACCTTATTTTTTTTTTTTTTTGAAAAGTTGAACTTCATTAAAAAAACGCCTCAAGGGACCTCAAAATAAGGACCCAAGGGCCAACACAAACAAATTACAAAGTGTTCAAAGGAGCATTACACCAAGCAATCCAATCTAAGTCTTTAAATCTCGATCTATTTCGAACCCAAAAAAACGAAGTCAACTTGATGTGCTCCACAACCTCGATGGCTCTACGACATTTGTTATTGAAAATGTGATTGTTCCTCTCATTCCACATGGCCCATAATGTAGTGATAATGATACCTCTTAATATGAATTTGCTGATTTTCGAATTACCCTGGTAGTCTGCAATCTTAAGAAGATCCGAAACCTCAAAGGCAAAGATAGGTGCTATACGGCACCACGATTCGATCCTGGACCACATCTCTACTGCAAATAAGCATCCGGTAAACACGTGAGTTGACGATTCAGCCATCGAGTTACAGAAGACGCACATGTCAGAAAGCAAAGGAACTCCTCGTTTAAGAAGTTCAGTCTTTGTAGGCAGCCGATCAAAAGAAGCCCTCCACGCCATAATCTTGCACTTAAACGGAACCCATCCTTTACTTTTATTTACTTTTATTTATTTCTTATCATTCGCCTATTACATTAAATTATTCTTTTTGGTTATGCAATTTTTCTATTTCTACAAGTTGCTTTTAATGTCAGAGATTAAAATAACGTATTTGGTTACATGTTTTTTAAGCGTGTATTTTATAATTTATTTTACAATTTTAATTTATATGCACACAATAACTAAATAATGTAAAGAAAAACAATTATCCATTATATTGATGTACTCGTTTTTTCGCTTCTTAAGTTCTTTTTCTGAGGACTTTTGAGCGTGTTTTAATGAAGTTTTCCTTAAAAAAAAAAAAAACAATTAAAATTTACATCTGTTTCCATTTTCAATTGATTTACAAAATATATAACTTAAATCAAAATGACAACTTTAATTTCCGGTCAAATATGATTTAGCGGTTTTAACTATGGTCAAAGATCTTAATTTTGTTATTAATCACATCAAACACGTAAAACTTACTTTTGCAACAGTAGTGGGTCTTTTCTCCTAAGGAAGTTATTATGAGTTTAATGATTATTCTAAATTCAAGTAATCATTAGTTAAATACTAAAAAAACATTTATTTTTATAAAAATGTGGTTAGGGTAGATTTGGTGGTTCATGTTTTGAGGAGCGACCAAGGGTTGTTGGAAGGGAGCCATTTGGTAGTGTTTTAATCGACTGCTTAACTAATTACAATCCTAACATCACTTTCTCAGTATTATTTATCCTCATGCAGCATATGTTAAAATCCTTGTTTATTTATTTACATATATTTTTTAAATATTAAAGGGTGAATTAAATTTGAGTATGAAAACCTCAAATTCACGTAAAGTGTGGATATTATTAAAGAAATGTGAACAAGCTCATAGATATAATACTTAGAAATTAAAAGTTGCATGATTCAATCACTTTTAGTATTTGCATAAAATCTCAACTTACAAAACCGGGAACAAAGGTTACCTCAATTTGATTACTTTTTTTAACGTCATTTTTTTACACTTAAATGCTTCATAACCTTACACTTCCCGAGTTATTTCATCTTTTTTAAGGTAGACTTTCTTATGAGTGACCCATTGTCACGAAGTTATCACCCTGTCAAGGCTTGCCGAACTTTGTGTTCTATCGGATTCGGGCAGGCTTGTCAGCCTTGATGGAGTTCCCCTGAAAATCGTACTGCCTCCACACGATTTGCCTCGTTGAAATAACAGGCGGATGAAAACCGAGGTGACGCTTGTGATCGAACTCCCCTCGGTGGGTTTGTCACATCATTGCGCACTATTGCCTAACTATTTAATGCAGATGAGGATCAAACCTGGATCTCCTAAGAAGAACTCAAGTCTTTTCACCACCTGATTTATAGGTCATTAGCGAGTTGTTTCATCTAATCTTAAGTGAAGAGGGATATATCATGAAATGCATATTTACTTATAAATATAAAGCAAACATTTGAATTGGTTCAAATGAGAACTTTTGGTCATATTGAGAACTGAGAGAACCATTCTGGACCACACATTAATCTAAGGCATTTTTTTTTGCTTAATTGCAGGTTTTTTTACAACAATATTTATTTATTTTTTTCATTTATATATATATATATATATATATATATATAGACAAAAGATCAAATACAAACAAATTATCGTATGAACAGTACGAACCGAAGGGAACAAAAAAAAAGTGGTGGTGGCACTTTCGTAAATAATGACCACCACTCTTGTTGTATAATTACTCTAGTGTATATAAAAAAAAAGTGGCGGTGACATTTTCGTAAATAATGACCACCACTCTTGTTGTATAATTACTCTAGTGTATATAATTACTCTAGAGTAATTACCCTAGATTAATTATATAATTACTCTAGTTATATAACTACGCTATATAATTACTTTAGAGTAATTTTATAATTACTCTAGTTATATAATTACGCTAGTTATATAACTAGAGTAATTATATAATTACTCTAGTTATATAAAGTTTCCAATATTTACAGAAATGCCACCGCGTGTTTTTTACTTCAGTTCGTACTATTCGTACGATAAAGCCTATTTGTACGTGAACTTAACTCTATATGTGTGTGTGTATGTGTCTAAAATTATAAAAACTAGTGTTCTACATATATATACATGCATGCTTTGTAATGCACATACATGTACAAATATGTAGAAATGGTTTCACATACATGTATAGAAAAAAAAAGATTGTGGGTAAAAACATATTATTTTAGAGAAAGTATACGGTACAAAGTCTAATTAACCTACAAAGTTGAAAAACAAACAGAGCATAGGTGCATTGATTTGGTTTAAACGCACGTAATGAAACCAAAACAAACGCACCATGCATTATTTAGTTTAAACGCACTCAAAAAACAAACGCACGCATGGATGGATTTAAACGCACCTTAATCAATATAATAAACAATGGTTTCACATGTATGTGAAACCATTTATACATATTTGCATATGTATGTCATTACAAAACATGTATGTATATATACGTAGAACACTAGTTTTTATAATTTTAGACACACATACACACACATACATATATATATATATATATATATATATATTCAGTTTGCTTGTATTGTGGGGTGGAAGAAAATGATGGAGGTGGCAAGAAAACGGTGGGAAGAGTTTTTTTTTTTAATTTAATTTGGGTTTTAATTATTTAATTTAAAGTTTTTCATATATTACACATGTATTAATTTTAATCTTATGTATTAATTTTATTTAATGGTTTCTTTTTTTTTTTTAAGTAAAATGCTTATTTTATTTAAAATAAAAAAACAGGATAGTAGTTTAAGATTGTACTTCATTCAAATTGTTGTTTGGGGGGTAAGGGCATGTGCAGTGGGCTGTTATGTGGCGTTTTAATCCTCTATAGCGCCCCTAACACCGCCCCGAGCGGCGCTGTGTCATGATGCTTATTATTATTATTATTGAAGTGTGTGTGTGTGAAGAGGAAGAAGAAGAGGTGAAGAAGAAGAAGTGAAGAAGAGGAAGAAGAAGAAGAAGAAGAAGAAGAAGAAGAAGAAGAAGAAGAAGAGGAGAAGAAAAAGAAGTAGGTGGGGAAGGGGTAGGTGGGGTGAGTTATTATTTTTTAGTAGTAAATATTATTTTTTTATTATTGTTTTTTAATTTAATAAAATTTCTTTTATTATTTATTATTATTATTATTATTATTTTTATTATTATTATTTTTATAATATTATTATTTAAATAAGAAAATAATAATTTAACCAATGATTACCTAATCATTTATAAAGCCCTATGAGCCCCCTTCTCACTACATCCTCTTTTTTCATAACCCCCCATAACCCCCTTTCTATTACTTTTTAATATTTTAATACTCATAACCCCTCATAACCCCCACCACTACACATACACTAATGAATCAATAAAACCAGGGTAGGAAGGGTTATGCCCTCCCCTTATTTATACGGGAAGCATATAGTCATATCATATCGGCGGATCTAGACAACAAAAGTCAAAAGCATTTTGAAATCTAATTTTGAGGTGTGTTTCTTTGTGGAAATAATATTAGAGCATTCACAATAGCTCTCCCATTTTTATGTGAGAGTAGCCCTCAAATTATATGGGGTGGTTTTAAGGGTTTGTGAGTGAAGGAAAATGGGGAATCTACTGTTGATCGGTATATTTGGGGTTATTTGGGGATCTTTTGGGAAAAACTGGAAACTGTATTTATTTTTTAATATTTGTTGAAAGTGGTTGTGAGTGGAGGAGAGAGAAACTGTAATGATTTTTAATGTGATGTGTGGTTGTGATTGATTGTGAGGAAATGAGAGATGGGGAAGCTACCGTGAATGCTCTTACACAACAAAAAGCTTTTGGAACTAATTTCGAGGTGTGTTTCTTTGTAGAAATATTATGTAATCACTAAGACTATCTTCAATGCTAAGGAGGCCCTTAGACACCCTTACCTGCCTAGTCAGCTTCCACATTATATCCTTACTAATCCTTAAAATCCTTAAGAATCCTCAATTTTATCTCCAACCCTACAAACATCCTTACATATCCTTACATTTTCCACATCGTCACCCATTTTTCTTTAAATTTAATTAAGTAAATTATTAAAATATAGTTAAATAAATAATTAATATAAGTAAATTAGTAACAAAAGTAAACATTTAAAATGATCCACATTCCATTCTCATTTGAGATATATATGTATATATATATATACGATATATATATATTAAATATGATATGATATATATTAAATAATATAATAACTTTACGGCTTTACCTCACACCACACATTTTTGTTTCTTCTCCAAGACACCACACATACTTTTCTTTCACCTCCGGCAAGAGCATACCGGCAAGCACGACCGTCACCATATAGCACCACCTCATCTTATTTGTGTCCTCCGGCAACAAGCAAACAACAGTAAGAAACCTTCCCATTTACAAACTACATTTAAATAAAAAAAGTTTTTTTTTTTTAGTTTGGCACACGAACCGAAAAAAAGGGGGCCCTTGCAGTCGGATCTCACCCTCGGATATCTCCTCTTCGAATCTGCTCCAAAGCATCTGAAATCTTGGATGAATCTAGCTCGGCTCCAGCGTGGCACGGGCGGCAATTGTAAAGGCGCATTGAGGACGGTCTAATCAGATTGATTCACACAACAAAAAGTCAAAAAGGGATGTTGAAAATTTTGAATTGTGTTTCTTCGTTGAAATATCATGTACTCGCTTGTGTTATGCACTTATGCCAGAAGTCAAACTCTTTACAAGCCCATGTTTGAACTCTTTTTGCCACAGTTACCTACAAATAAGCAATTTAAAACTTTATACATTTTAACAAAAATCAAATTATCATAGTATTATTTATAACAATTATGTATCAATCAGTAATGACTTGATTTCAAAATATTGGATTCTAAATTCTAATATGATTGGTAAATTTTTCATTTTTAGTTTTAACCAAAATCATTAAATTTTTCAAAACTTCAAATTTCGAACATTTCATGCCCAATACTTAGAGTGAGCTTCAAAGTTCCATACGTTCCAATATCATACCCGTTTTTTAATAACAAATCTTATACCCAGCTGCATAACCAATAACTTAAAGTGTGGGCTCTAAAATATAAAGTTTGGCAAAATAAACTCATGGACTTGAAATATAGCCTTAGTTAACTTGTTTTTATAATAAGAACATTATCATGAGTTTTAACATAAAATAGAACAAAATTAGTTGTTATGTTAAAACTTATCATATTTCAATTTTGGGAGTAAAATGGAAGTTTGTAAAGATGTGTGTGTTTTTTAGAAGATTTACAAACCTAAAGGATGAAAGTGAACTTTTGAAAAGTTAAGTGGTGAAAAGTAAATTTTACAAAAGTAAGGTGTTATATATAAAAGTTATGGTTTTAAGGGTTGATTTTTGTGAAACAAAAGTATTATGTTAACCGTATTTTCTAAGTGTGGAGTTGTGTGAAACTAATAAAGTTAACTAACCGGGTCGATGGGCGGATAATTGGGACAATACTAAAAACGTTGATATGAAAACTTATGATGAGGAAATGAGATGATGACTTGAAAGTAATTATTCTAAAAGTATATAAATATATTTTACGAAAGAATCATAACGGGAGATTAAGAAAAAGTATATTTTTATAAGTTGTTATATGTTGAGAAAAGTGTTACAAAAATGATACTTAAACTTGGGAGGTGAAGTTAAATATTGATTCTTGTTATTAAATAACAATCACGACGTGTGTGGGAAATCGGGTTGTGATTAGGGCTCGCTACGGCACACCCGACTAACTTAAGGATAATATTTAAGGTTATAAAAATTAAGTTATTAATAAACATTGGCGGAGGTATATTGTTTGGGACGTAGTCCGGGACAACAGTCTTTTTTCAGTTGTGTATATGTATGTATACATAGTTTTTCGAGTGACATAAATGTTTTTTTATGGTGACTACAATAGACCCAACCCAATTCTAGTTAAATGAGCTCAACTCTAATTTTTAGTAGATAAAAATATAACATTTTGCAAGCCCACTCCATTATTTAGCCCATTAGGGGGAAGAGACGCTTATAGGATTCACTTTTCACTTAACTGATTTTAACCAATCATGCACTGTCACATCACTTCACTGATACACTTTTTTTGGAGGCAGCACTCTACTGATTCTTTTATTTATTTTTATTTAAATTCAAATCTTAATCTTTGTTTTTTTAATTCACACGGTTTTACCACCAAACGGTCAGATTTTTCATAAACCGTCCAACCAACACGGTCAAAAATAATTATGTGCATTAAAATCGGTTTTATCTAACCGTAATATTGAATTTCATATGCAATACGGTTGAGATTTTTTTATATATAAACCATTATACCACGGTGGTGAAAACACAGTTCAACATCAACAAAACCCACACCTTCAAAATGACTTGCTAGACCGAAAATGAAGAAATGGCTCTGGTCGTGTGCGTTAAAGACGCACAAAACGACCAACCCTTGCAACGCCAACCCCGTAGGGGCTTAGTGTAACATCGCATATTTTTCCCCAAAAAAATTTTTAACTAATAAAATCACCACTTTGCCCAATATATTTTTACTTTTGACAATTTTTACATGAATCCAAAACAATATATGTTCTAACCACCTTATACTAATAATTATTTAAAAGCGTTGGATCTCGTTGTCGTAATGGGTAAAAAAAAATTCGTAAACATTATTAACTAGTATAACCATAAATAGGTATTTAATAATATAGTCTATATGTTTAAAAGGCTAAAAAAAATAAAATGCTGGGACCGGGACTCGAACCCTTATCCAAGCAAACCACACACACTACATCAACCAACTAAGCCAACTATAATCTTGTGTAGTATTTTAGAAGCAAATGAACTTAATACATTCCTTAAATCGACCAGTCAAAGTCAAAAGTCAACCGATACAATCCTCGCATAATTAACCCACATTTTGATCTTGTTTCCATAATTAAACTCGCCTATGGACCGATCTTGATGCCCTCCACCTTCCTAAATTGCGTTCACGCGTTATTAAATGTGATTTATGAGCCAATTAATCAAGTTTCCAACCGGGTTTAAACTTTCCTATAATCAAATTCGTAATCATCATAAATAGACATTAATATCACAATTAACCTCGCACCCAATGCCTAAAACTCTCAAATTCAAGAACCCATATACCCCTTCTCGATTACCAGTTCAGAAATCGGTAGATTAAGGAGCTTAGGCGTGCGACCCCTTACCTCCTCGTGCCCTTCTGTTCGTACACGGTTAGTTCGAAATAAACTATGTTTTGGAGTCGTCTTTGGTTTAGGATTAAAAGCCCTAATGTTTCATTCTTGATCTGTAACGAATTCGCGGTTTATTGGAGGATTTGAGGTTAGGGTTTATCGCTAATGACAGATTTGGGGAAGAAGCATATTTACATTATGTTTAACTAAAATACAAGATAGGTTTGATCACAAAACAAACTCCCAGACTAGTGGTTTGGACATCTTACCTTTAATCCAAGGCCCTGAGTTCGATTCCAGCAAAGGGGCGGGTTTTTTTGATGTTTTTTTTATGTGCTTTGTCTTTTCTTTATTTTTCAGTAACTATTATATCTATTTTAATCTTTAAAATTAGCAAACTTAGTCGAAAATTTTTGTAAAAATTTTCTAAGCCTTATAAGACCCTAAAGTTTATGTTTATAATTTTATTTTTTTGAAAAATATTAATTTATTACTTTTAACATATTTATTTAGTTTAAACCATAATTAATTCATTAAAAATTCATTTTTAATCAATTTGATACCAAAATTTATGTGGAGACATTTCTAACCATATAAAAGCTTTTGGTAATTTAACTCTCTGTAAAAATAGTATTTTTACCTAGTTTTACAATATAATAATATTTAATTTAATTCGATTAAATTCGCTTTGAAATGAAAATAATATGGAAAATAATTTATTAAATTATTTTCCCACTTATAATACATATAAACTACTGTACAAGAGTGAAAATAATATTTTCGCACTTTATTCGTATTTGTTTCCTAATTATTTTCCTTTTAATAAAAATAAATCAATTTAAAATATATAAAATACCAAAATTATAAGTTTTAAAATTCTGAGAATATTTTTTTTCTTGGGATTTAAATAACTCGTCATTTTCAAATTTATTTTGATTTAATGACCTATTCCATTAATTTCTACTTTTGTTTCATATTAAATCACATAAAGTGTATTATTTAAATTCAAGTTATTTCATATTTACACCGTCAGTTATTTTACATGTTTTCATAAATTGACGTAATTATTGAAAGATAATTGAGTTATAAAAATTTTCTTTAAATAATTAAAATGATTTAAAAATCAATTATGGTTTAACACATAAACCCTAAAATCCCCAAATCTAGTCTATAAAACCCTAAGTGCCTAATCCTAGATAACTTAGACTCATTTAGGATTAAACACTTATCTTGGCTACTTGAAACTTTAGGTTGAGTCTTCGGGATTCACCTCACATGCATTCACACCACTTAGATGTTTTATACAACTTATCGAAGGTGAGTTTACATAACCCCTTTTTCTGTTTTATATTTTGGGGTGAAACATGTTTAAACATTTTTATACACTATCATTTACTCATTCTTACATTGTTGAAACTTGTGATTCAATTACACTATCATTTACTCATTCTATCATTTGACTGTAACAAAAAGACACAGTACAATCATTAACTTTGATCAAGCCGCCTGTGTAGATTATAGCGCTATAGGTCTGACAAACCCATCCCCTCGCATAAATTCAGGGATGATCGATAGCAGTTACACTTTTACTAACTTGCGAGTTAGGTCTCAGTCGACACAAGGTTTGATTGTACAAAAGACGCATTGTTACATGTCAGACTCATATTCTATCATTACTCATTATTATGCTTCAACTATGATTGTTATACAACATATTGTTTTCAACTATATGCAAAACCTATGTATTCTCACCAAATATTTATAGTTGACCCCCCCATCTTTCCAACTTAACATGTTTCAGGTTTATTTGCTATTGGAAGTTTTACAAGTCTTGGAACACATAGGAGCTTTGGACCTAGTTTATGTAAATCAAGTTTATGTATTTATTTATTTGTATGACAAATTGTAAATTGTTTAGTAATATTCAACTTACATTTAGTACCATGAGCTATTGAACAATCATCACTACGTGACACCTCGATGTTTCCGCCATCAGTTGAGGTGTTACAGATTGGTATCAGAGCCATGGTTATAGGGAATTAGGTTATTAGAAAAATAATCTAGTCTATAACCTTAGGATTTTAACCAGTACTTGTTTCTCTTACTTGCAACTCTACTTGTTTCTATTCTCTGTCTTCATCCTATTTCGTATCCCTACTTTAACCCACAATTTCCACTGTTACATAATCTCCTTAATAAACTCTTTATCAACTATCTTCACATTCACTATCTCTCACAACCTTGATTCTGCTTCAAGATTTTTCATCATCCTCTCAAGAACTACATTCATATCCTTCACCTTCTCAAACATGAGCTAGTTACCCATTATAACCAAACTATTGAAACTTGATTGTGTGTTGCATCAAACTTAATCCTTAGTTATACATGAGGATTCGATTATATACCATATTTGAACATTTGATACTAGAACTATTTGCTATAGACACACCTAGAGTCATTAACCTTGTCTAGGGCAACTCTATTACAACTCGCATGCTATACTTGATACTTGATTGCTTACATGTACATATTATCAATTTGCAATTTATGTGTGTAATAATTTATACACTTAATCAAACAACTGATAGAGGATGAAGTACTTCCTCAACAGTTAGTAGAGTACCAAATAACCTACTTAACGATTGGTAGAGGTCATCATGCCTGCTCAACAGTCGGTAGAGGCCCTACAACCTGCTCAACGATTGGTAGAGGCTATCGCACCTACTCAACAATCGGTAGAGGTTCTTACTCACTGACTGGTAGAAGTCTTTTTCCTGCTCAACAGTTGGACTCATTTTTGGATACATTGTATACGATACAATCACAAGGTTATTTTGCATTATTTTACATGTGTGTTTAGAGTCATAGAAGGACACAAAACCCTAATGTAAGGTAAATTGGTAATTGCAGTCCGGAACGTAATCATGAATTTACAGGTACGTTAAGGTAGTGTGAAATTCTATCAAGGTTTTTCAGTAGATAACCAACTATAAACTCTAGTTACCTAGTAGTTCATTTAGTCTTTCTATAGTCAACCAACTCATGCATTTCTTTTAGGATTCCTAAAACTTAAGTTTAGTGTTTTACTAGATTCTTATTACCCTTGCTATTTCAGACGAACCTAATCCAACCCTTAAAACTCACACTTATCATCCCTCTTATCCAAATTATTCGAAACAGATTATTATATTACCTATAAATTCATGTCGTGCCTTAACCCAAATTTTCCAAACCACAGTTGCCCTAATTTCTACCCAATCATCCTCAACCATGTGTTTTTAATAACTTCGGGACGAAGTTTTCAAAAGTAGGGGAGACTGTAACATCGCATATTTTTCCCCAATTTTTTTTTTTAACTAATAAAACCACCACTATGCCCAATATATTTTTACTTTTGACAATTTTTACATGAATCCAAAACAATATATGTTCTAACCACCTTATACTAATAATTATTTAAAAGCGTTGGATCTCGTTGTCGTAATGGGTAAAAAAAATTCGTAAACATTATTAACTAGTATAACCATAAATAGGTATTTAATAATATAGTCTATATGTTTAAAAGGCTAAAAAAATAAAATGCTGGGACTGGGACTCGAACCCTTGTCCAAGCAAACCACACACACTACATCAACCAACTGAGCCAACTATAATCTTGTGTAGTATTTTAGAAGCAAATGAACTTAATACATTCCTTAAATCGACCAGTCAAAGTCAAAAGTCAACCGACACAATCCTCGCATAATTAACCCACGTTTTGATCTTGTTTCCATAATTAAACTCGCCTATGGACCGATCTTGATGCCCTCCACCTTCCTAAATTGCGTTCACGCGTTATTAAATGTGATTTATGAGCCAATTAATCAAGTTTCCAACCGGGTTTAAACTTTCCTATAATCAAATTCGTAATCATCATAAATAGACATTAATATCACAATTAACCTCGCACCCAATGCCTAAAACTCTCGAATTCAAGAACCCATATACCCCTTCTCGATTACAAGTTCAGAAATCAGTAGATTAAGGAGCTTAGGCGTGCGGCCCCTTACCTCCTCGTGCCCTTCTGTTTGTACACGGTTAGTTTGAAATAAACTATGTTTTGGAGTCGTCTTTGGTTTAGGATTAAAAGCCCTAATGTTTCATTCTTGATCTGTAACGAATTCGCGGTTTATTGGAGGATTTGAGGTTAGGGTTTATCGCTAATGACAGATTTGGGGAAGAAGCATATTTACGTTATGTTTAACTAAAATACAAGATAGGTTTGATCACAAAACAAATTCCCAGACTAGTGGTTTGGACATCTTACCTTTAATCCAAGGCCCCGAGTTCGATTCCAGCAAAGGGGCGGGTTTTTTTGATGTTTTTTTTATGTGCTTTGTCTTTTCTTTATTTTTCAGTAACTTTTATATCTATTTTAATCTTTAAAATTAGCAAACTTAGTCGAAATTTTTTGTAAAAATTATCTAAGCCTTATAAGACCCTAAAGTTTATGTTTATAATTTTATTTTTTTGAAAATATTTATTTATTATTTTTAACATATTTATTTAGTTTAAACCATAATTAATTCATTAAAAATTCATTTTTAATCAATTTGATACCAAAATTTATGTGGAGACATTTCTAACCATATAAAAGCTTTTGGTAATTTAACTCTCTGTAAAAATAGTATTTTTACCCAGTTTTACAATATAATCATATTTAATTTAATTCGATTAAATTCGCTTTGAAATGAAAATAATATGGAAAATAATTTATTAAATTATTTTCCCACTTATAATACATATAAACTACTGTACAAGAGTGAAAATAATATTTTCGCACTTTATTCGTATTTATTTCCTAATTATTTTCCTTTTAATAAAAATAAATCAATTTAAAATATACAAAATACCAAAATTATAAGTTTTAAAATTCTGAGAATATTTTTTTTCTTGGGATTTAAATAACTCGTCATTTTCAAATTTATTTTGATTTAATGACCTATTCCATTAATTTCTACTTTTATTTCATATTAAATCACATAAAGTGTATTATTTAAATTCAAGTTATTACATATTTACACCGTCAGTTATTTTACATGTTTTCATAAATTGACGTAATTATTGAAAGATAATTGAGTTATAAAAATTTTCTTTAAATAATTAAAATGATTTAAAAATCAATTATGGTTTAACACATAAACCCTAAAATCCCCAAATCTAGTCTATAAAACCCTAAGTGCCTAATCCTAGATAAGTTAGACTCATTTAGGATTAAACACTTATCTTGGCTACTTGAAACTTTAGGTTGAGTCTTCGGGATTCACCTCACATGCATTCACACCACTTAGATGTTTTATACAACTTATCGAAGGTGAGTTTACATAACCCCTTTTTCTGTTTTATATTTTGGGGTGAAACATGTTTAAACATTTTTATACACTATCATTTACTCATTCTTACATTGTTGAAACTTGTGATTCAATTACACTATCATTTACTCATTCTATCATTTGACTGTAACAAAAAGACACAGTACAATCATTAACTTTGATCAAGCCGCCTGTGTAGATTATAGCGCTATAGGTCTGACAAACCCATCCCCTCGCATAAATTCAGGGATGATCGATAGCAGTTACACTTTTACTAACTTGCGAGTTAGGTCTCAGTCGACACAAGGTTTGATTGTACAAAAGACGCATTGTTACATGTCAGACTCATATTCTATCATTACTCATTATTATGCTTCAACTATGATTGTTATACAACATATTGTTTTCAACTATATGCAAAACCTATGTATTCTCACCAAATATTTATAGTTGACCCCCCCATCTTTCCAACTTAACATGTTTCAGGTTTATTTGCTATTGGAAGTTTTACAAGTCTTGGAACACATAGGAGCTTTGGACCTAGTTTATGTAAATCAAGTTTATGTATTTATTTATTTGTATGACAAATTGTAAATTGTTTAGTAATATTCAACTTACATTTAGTACCATGAGCTATTGAACAATCATCACTACGTGATGTTTCCGCCATCGGTTGGGGTGTTACACTTAGGGCGCTCATAAGATCATCGAATCTATATTATGTGTTTTTTTTTAATTTTTAGTGGCGATGTTTTTTTATTATTGTATAATATTTTTATTACGTGATCAACCTTACTTGACCCGAACCGTTAAACCGATCCACCCGAAAATATTTATGTCTGGTTCTACAAAATTAGAATGTCTAAAATAGTGACATCACTGGAAAAAAATTATGGATCTGCCACTGTTAATAACTTAACACCAGGAATCCATCACCAACGGTCCTAGGACGTATTTTTCTAATCAAACGAGACTTGAATATTACAGTGGTAATGGGAGTTGGGTAAAAACAACTTTCTGAATAAATACGCGCTATAAGATAGTTTCTTATGTAAGCAAAACACTATAGGTTGTTGAGTTGATTGCTATTCTCTAGTTGTGTTGGACTATGTTGTTGTTGCGTTGATGTGAGTTTCATAACCCCTTTTAAATGTTTTTAAATTGTGCTGTGAAATAAGGAATATTGTTAAGTAATATGGGTTCTTAGGTAACAGTGAGCCTTTTGGTGGACATACCCTATGGTGAACTATAACCATTTGTTTGAGGGGGGAAGAAAGAGAGAGAGAGGACCAATTGTGTAAATGTGACCATTTGATATTGTGGATATTATTATCGGTGCCTGGCGAGGCCCATCTTGAATCGACAGTGTGGGTCCCTTAAAGGGTACATTTTATATCTGAATTTCGTTGTATACCAAAACAACGTAACAGGGAAATTGTCTTGGCTTGGTTATGGGCTTAATGGACGCCATAGAGCGAGGAGAGTACCTACCTCGACATGTCATCTTATAAGTATTCCCGTAACATGCATTATGATGATGTGATGAATTATGGTAAAAACTAAAACCTGTGAACTCACCAATATTTTATATATTGACGTTTTTCAAACGTATTTTTTAGGTGATTAATATGGATGGATGCATGGATAGATGGGACGAGGATCACAAGTCTAGTGTTGGTCTTTTGTAAGGGGTTTTACTTCTATCCTCGGTGGTTTGAGAAATGGATGGAATACCTCTCTTTTGTGATGTTTGAAAACTAGGATTGTACTCTAATTAAAAATGGTATTTTCTAAGTTAAACTTGTTTGTGTTAATATTTTCTCAATTCCTTTTCTTGTGATCATGCAATGTGTTTCCGCCTTAGTTGTAGTGTGACAGTAAAAAAGACCAATTTTCTCATATCCACCAACCGTTACTATACTAGCAAAGTCAATTATTTTTATACGTTTCATTTCTAACAATACTAATAGAACCCAAATAGTTGAAGCTCGAATCAATTACTTACCACATACAAAGAAACACGAAACCAAGCCAATCCGATTTCACTGTCACAATCCTTCCACCTATTTTAATTGACACCCCGAGTATCAAGATTGTAGTCACAAAGTCCTTACCCGAGAAATGTTTGGCAAATATAGTAGCCATCACAATCGGTACTTGTAGGAATCTAGCAAAGAATACAACAACTTTGGTGAGTTGGTGGCCTGATTTGTGTTGTCAATAAAAAGCATCCCAATTAATAAGACGTAGCCCATGTTTAAGATTGTACTCTATCTCCTCCTATCAAGGTAAATAGAGTAACAACTATCGTTGCCCATGTTTGTTTCCATCATCATCGGCATATATTTTTTTCTAGCATGGACAACCCTTGTCCTAGTTTGCAAAACAAAGGGGACAACAAAGCTAATAGATGCACAAATAAGAAACAACTCTAGGTAGATAGATGTGAATTTCTTTGGTATCATTGTGATGGAGACAAGCATGTTGGTGGATGTAAACCCAACAGCAGTCAGAAATGTTTTAGCAATGTTTCCAAGATTAAAATTTGCTAGCAGAAAGCACAAAAATTCTATGACAATGCACCAATGCATGTGACCCTCGATTTGGTGGTTGTAGACCTCATTTGAACCGAGGCCAGTGAAGGCAATATCAATGAAAATGATCCCTTATTCGATTAGTTGGCTCATCCATTGACGCTCCTGTAGTTACACAACATATGAAAAAGTTAAAGCACGAAATCTATAGGAAAATGAATGAAAAGTCAAACCTAACTCTTAAATCATCAAAGAAGAATAAATCAAATACTCTATTCCCTATATTTACTGATGTAAACAACAAAACCTGGAGAGAAATTTGAAACTATGATATTTTGTGAAATAAAAGCAGGCAAGACACATAATCACGTGAAATTGAAGATTAAATAATGAAACAACAATAAAAATCTAATAGTCTTTTCCATTACATACTACATTTGCAAATGTGAACAACAAAAACTCATATGAACCCGACGAGACACACAAATCATAATATTAAATTGAAGATTAAATCATCAAACAACATAAGAAGTTGAATACTCGATTGTTACAGTAACTAGTAAACAACAAATATGATTCTATACCCAAAATTGTTACATTTATACGAGACTCAAGCAGTAGAAGCAAAGGAGGCAACATTATCAACTGAAACATCATCGTATCAAGCTCAAACAATATAATGTATATTGAATGTTTGTTTTAAGCAGGTTCGGTTTTAGACTTTTAGCATTAGAGGAAATGATTTTTTTTAAGTTTCGGATTATCCGAATCTGAATCTAAAATTTTGGATATCCAAAATTCTGGATCCGGATTCGGATATCAATATTGACTATTTGAAATTTCAGATTATCCGATTTTTGGATATCTGAAAATCGGATAATCCGACTTTGAACACCCCTACTTGGTGGCCTGATTTGTGTCGTCAATAAAAAGCATATCTATTAATAAGACGTAGCCCAGACCTTCACACACCATACGGATAGCGATACGTGTTTAAGATTGTACTATATCTCCTCCTATCAAGGTAAATAGAGTAACAACTATGGCTGCCCATGCTTGTTTCCATCATCCTTGGCCCAATTTTTTCTTCTAGCATGGACAACCCTTGTCCTTGTTTGCAAAACAAAGGGAATGTAACACCCCAACCGACGGCGGAAACATCGAGGTGTCACGTAGTGACGATTGTTCAATAGCTCATGGACTAAAGTGTAAATTTGAATACATTGATTAAATAATTTATTACATTGAAATGAAATTACAGGATACAATAATTCTAAAGTGACAAGTCTAGCTAAGATACAATGTAGACAAAACTGAAATATAAAATCCAAATGCCTAAAAGAAGCGTCTCAAAACAACCTGAAACATGTACAAAATATTTTGGTCAATACAAAAATTGTATTGGTGAGCATACCCTGTTTAAATAAATATAGTAGAAAAGTGTTTAGCAATTCATGTGTCGTATACTGTCTGCAATTATGTAATAAGTGGTATCCGGGTCAAATCAACCCTAAGAGAAGAAAGCAGATATATATAGTATGCGCTAGTAGTAATGTAATACATAGCAATGACGAGGACTCTCAACAGAGTCACAAGGGTATAAACCATAGTACTATTCATTGAAATGCCAGGCCGCCCAGCGGTTAATGATTTGACAGGTCATAGATACACAAAATAACACAAGCAAACACACATAAGAATTGCTATTTTAGTAAAAGGAAATATAAACTTGATAGTAAGTACATGAGTCACCCCGAAATGTAAAATAGTAAAAAGGGGAAAGATATACTCACAGTTTGCGAAAGCAAGCAAAATCCAACTTAAGCGGTCGTGAGCTAAGTAATGGGAATTCCGAGGAATTCAACCTATAATGTGTAAGCATACTAATAAGGAAATGTCTAAAAAGTCTAAGGTAACTAGGGTCTAAGGCATTAGGGTTTGCTAAGTCGATTTGGGGAATTAGAGTTTTAATGATAAGTCGCGTTAATGTAAAAGTTGTATATCACAATTAATATATGAAAGATTGTATGTATGATTTAAATAATATAATTATTACCAACTGAGTATTTAGTTAAAAATATGTTTGAATAATTAAGACGAAATAATTTAGTTAATTACTTTAACTAATTATTGTAAATAAATACAATAATCATAAATATTGAAATAAATAATTACGAGTTACTCAAAGATCCGTCAATGATAATAAAGACTTTCAATCATAAGATATTTCTATTTTATAAGAAAAATATTTAATATATTTATAAAATAGATGTTTAAATAGTGTAAATAAATAAATGTTTAATTATGTCGTAATTGATAAATAAAACTAATAATACAAGACATGATCCAAAAATGCTATTTTTATAGAAAATGGATGCTTTCTTATGTAAATTAATGAAAATAATTTTCTCATAATTTTTATAAACTTATTTATATTTAAAACTGATTTAATGAGATTAAATCATGTTTAAATGACTAAAAAAATAGGAAAATCAATAAAAATAAATGTTTTCTGAACCAATAATTTTTATTTCAGATTAAAATGCTTAGAAATAATTATCCTAAAATTTTGAGATTAAAATCGTTAAAAATGAATTTTTAATCAATTAATTATGATTAAAACAATTTAATTCAATAAAAATATAAAAAATAAAACATTTTCCAGAAAATAAAAGTGTGGTAATTTCTATGAGATGTCAAGAAGCTACCCCTAAATTTTCATAATTTTTGGGTAAAAATTGGATTTATTATGAATATTTTAAGTTTAAATGAATTTTAAGTTATTAAAATAAAGGAAATAAACAATGAAATAATAAATTAAAAAAAAATCAGAAAAAGATATGCCTCTTGTGGGTTTCGAACCTGGACCCCTTCATAATAGAAACACCCATCAAACCACTAGACCAAATGAGCTTTTGTTGAAGTTAATGTAAGGAAAATATATTTAACACTTTATGAACGAGTCATCTTCTTCCCCAATCTACTCTAAGAACCCTAACCCTAACCCATTAATAACAAATCTGATTCAGACACGAATCAAGATCAGGAACAAGGGGCTTTTACTCGCAAAGATAAACCAATCAAAACGGCATCAACGAAAAGGACTTACAATAACGATTTGGACCCGAATAGCAAGCTCTTACGTCGCACCTAGAGCCAAGATTTGCGAGGTTTTCTGGACACGTTTCTGGACGGATTTTATGTGGGTTAGACGCGGATAAGGTGCAGCAATAAGATGGTATGAACGATTTATATAGAGGTCGAGTAAAACACACGTTTTGATTCGTTTAAAATTCCGGCGGTTACACTATGAAACACCCGTTTAAAACCCGTTTAAAAACCCGTTTGATTGCGTTTAAATGATTGAACATTGTTAATTACGAATGGAGAAACGCCTTGAAATCATAATTATGTTTGATGGTGCATTAAAACGTGGTTTTTAACTTCGTCGGAAAAGTTCTCCGGCCGCCGGAGGTAGCCGGAAAAGCGCGACCAGGAGAAACAAAATGGAGGGCTGTATTTTTTTTTAAACTTTCATTTATTGACAGTAATGGTCCCTCAAGATTCAACTAGGTTAGTTTAATAATGAATTGGTTAGTTTTCTTTTAATAAAACTTAACCAAGTTAACTATATTTAACTTAAAAGCTTTTAAAACTTTTTAAATCTTGAAAATTTTATAATATCCATTCCGGATGACGGTTCAACATACTTGTCTGATAAAACGTATACTCGATCTATAAGTATAAATGATAAAAATTTTCGTTTACTCTAAGAATAAATTTTGAAAACGACGAAATTTTTAGGGACCATAGTGAAAATATTTCAAGGGTTATTATTGTCAACTTGTCGAAAGACGAAGGTGACGGATGTCACAGTCTCCCCTACTTTAGAAAATTTCGTCTCGAAATTTCTTTCAAGTGGAGGCTAATATGAAATCAAGGCATTGTAAAAGCCAACAAGAAAAAAAATTCCATCATTTATGATTCGACAAAATTTAAGATAGTTGTCTAGTACTCAAAATTAAAGTTTCAAATTTTTTTGATAGTTGACCCAAAGTTAGAAAGTTGAGAGTCTAAATGAGAAAGGTTTTGGGAATGCGTAACCGGTGAGGGGCAGAGGTACTAATGAAGCAGTCTCCCCTACTTTAGAAAAGTGTCTGACTATATGTTATTAGAGTATGCAGCAAGTATTCAATAATCGAGTGTGTAAGAGTATACAAGGTTCATGTTTTTCGTGCGGGTGGTCAAGAGAAAAACTCTAGGAAGTCGAATTAAAGCTCGTGTAAGAACGTTCTTATCGAAAATGCTATCTACAGTCAACGATCTAATGAAAAGGTAAATGTAAACTAACGGGTAGATTCTTGGTTAGACTCCTAGTCCGCTCCCGCAGTATCGTTTATGCTTATGTATAGGGTGTACCGCAGCTGACCCACCACACTCCCGATACTTTGGACTCGTACTGATTGTCTACCAATAATCTAAATAGAATTACACACCACCCCCATGTACCTGTAAACCCATGATTGCGTTCCGGACCGTAATCATCGATTTACCTTACACTAGGGTGTTATGCTTTTCCATAACACTAACATAAATAATTACAAGAAACAAATGTGTGCAAATATGTAATAGCCACTGTAATGAAGTAATGTTCAATCAAGACATGGTTAGAGGTTCTTCCCTTCCGGGTTTTCCCTTTAACCATAATGTGAATAACATGTAAATATAAGACATGGTTAGAGGTTCTTCCCTTTCGGGTTCACCCTTAACCGGTAGTTTCTGTTTACATTGTTGGCTTTAAACACTCATATTGATAGACTCTGAGATTTACACCGTTCCCCTCGGATTAAAGAAATACTCTAACCCGAGTCGTACGTGGGCACTGGCTTAGCTCTCATGCGAGTTATCAACTAATATGTTTATTGACCACAATGAAAAACAAAAATAATACATAGTATAATAGGGTTTTGCTCAAAACAGGAAAGGAAAATATGTATACCAAATATGCGTTCAAGTAAGTATATAAGTATAGCATAAAATTCCGACTGAAAGATTAGTATAACATAAATCGAGTAAATTGCACAATTGCACAAAATGAAAGTAAACGAGTTAAATTAATGCAAATAGTCAATGTGAAAATAATCACAAATAACGCGTTAGAAATAACTATGAATAAAAATGGTGCAAGAATAAAATACTGAAATTTACAGCAATTGAATGTGCACGGAACGGGTGTACTGCCTACTGGCATGTGAGTTAAATCTAGTAATTTTACATATATGCGTTATACTATAAAAGACATTTAGCAACATTCTGATAAAAGATATGTCCATTGTTTTGTTAAACCGAAAATTTTGTGACTGAAAGAGTGTGAGTGTAATAAGATAAATTTTCGTTTATCAAAAACGTAGTTTGCTCAAACTTTGTGATATAGTTTGAAAGAATAATAATAATGTATGAGAATAACTTTTTAGAAATCGAAGTGTGTTTCAAAACAGGTTCATTTGAAAAAAAAAATTCATAATTACGAGATGTTAAGTTTGAAAAGTGTTATAAAGCTTATCATTAGTTGCTAGTTTCTTTCGAAAGTATATATTGGTTATGTCATATGAAAACAAAGGGTTTACATTTGATAAAATATGCACTACAAGTTTATAAAATGCAAAATGAAATCATTTTATGAAGTATGTGTAGATCCAATGTGTTTTGAAAGATCAAGATTTAAAATGACGTGAATGATAAAATTAACGTATGTAATAGATTACCAATATTTAAGAAAATTTATAATCAACGAGATGTAGAAATAGATCCTTGAGATGTGGATTTCACTCCTAACTCAAAGATGTATTTCAAAATGGAAAACGATTGTGGAATGAAACCAATCACTAAGTTAAGGATATCACTCCCAGCGTAGTGGTTAAGTTTCTTTTTGAAGGAAATACTCTTTGAGGTGTGGATGTTACTCCTATCTCAAAGACATCTTCCTAGGATAAATAACATATAGAGGAGTGAAACTAATCACCAAGGTATGGATACCACTCCTAACTTGATGATATCGTTTCGTTTGTGAAATACGAGTGTCTTCTTCGCCAAGAAAAATATCGAAAGAATAACGAGAAATAATCATAACGAAAATATTTTGAAAGAAAATAATAGGAAATAAGAGAAATATAAACGAGAGGACTCGTGAAAGTAAGCTTAGTTATAGACTAGGCTAAAAGGCATTCTAATAACCTAATTCCCTATAACCATGGCTCTGATACCAATCTGTAACACCCCAACCGATGGCGGAAACATCGAGGTGTCACGTAGTGACGATTGTTCAATAGCTCATGGACTAAAGTGTAAATTTGAATACATTGATTAAATAATTTATTACATTGAAATGAAATTACAGGATACAATAATTCTAAAGTGACAAGTCTAGCTAAGATACAATGTAGACAAAACTGAAATATAAAATCCAAATGCCTAAAAGAAGCGTCTCAAAACAACCTGAAACATGTACAAAATATTTTGGTCAATACAAAAATTGTATTGGTGAGCATACCCTGTTTAAATAAATATAGTAGAAAAGTGTTTAGCAATTCATGTGTCGTATACTGTCTGCAATTATGTAATAAGTGGTATCCGGGTCAAATCAACCCTAAGAGAAGAAAGCAGATATATATAGTATGCGCTAGTAGTAATGTAATACATAGCAATGACGAGGACTCTCAACAGAGTCACAAGGGTATAAACCATAGTACTATTCATTGAAATGCCAGGCCGCCCAGCGGTTAATGATTTGACAGGTCATAGATACACAAAATAACACAAGCAAACACACATAAGAATTGCTATTTTAGTAAAAGGAAATATAAACTTGATAGTAAGTACATGAGTCACCCCGAAATGTAAAATAGTAAAAAGGGGAAAGATATACTCACAGTTTGCGAAAGCAAGCAAAATCCAACTTAAGCGGTCGTGAGCTAAGTAATGGGAATTCCGAGGAATTCAACCTATAATGTGTAAGCATACTAATAAGGAAATGTCTAAAAAGTCTAAGGTAACTAGGGTCTAAGGCATTAGGGTTTGCTAAGTCGATTTGGGGAATTAGAGTTTTAATGATAAGTCGCGTTAATGTAAAAGTTGTATATCACAATTAATATATGAAAGATTGTATGTATGATTTAAATAATATAATTATTACCAACTGAGTATTTAGTTAAAAATATGTTTGAATAATTAAGACGAAATAATTTAGTTAATTACTTTAACTAATTATTGTAAATAAATACAATAATCATAAATATTGAAATAAATAATTACGAGTTACTCAAAGATCCGTCAATGATAATAAAGACTTTCAATCATAAGATATTTCTATTTTATAAGAAAAATATTTAATATATTTATAAAATAGATGTTTAAATAGTGTAAATACATAAATGTTTAATTATGTCGTAATTGATAAATAAAACTAATAATACAAGACATGATCCAAAAATGCTATTTTTATAGAAAATGGATGCTTTCTTATGTAAATTAATGAAAATAATTTTCTCATAATTTTTATAAACTTATTTATATTTAAAACTGATTTAATGAGATTAAATCATGTTTAAATGACTAAAAAAATAGGAAAATCAATAAAAATAAATGTTTTCTGAACCAATAATTTTTATTTCAGATTAAAATGCTTAGAAATAATTATCCTAAAATTTTGAGATTAAAATCATTAAAAATGAATTTTTAATCAATTAATTATGATTAAAACAATTTAATTCAATAAAAATAAAAAAAATAAAACATTTTCCAGAAAATAAAAGTGTGGTAATTTCTATGAGATGTCAAGAAGCTACCCCTAAATTTTCATAATTTTTGGGTAAAAATTGGATTTATTATGAATATTTTAAGTTTAAATGAATTTTAAGTTATTAAAATAAAGGAAATAAACAATGAAATAATAAATTAAAAAAAAATCAGAAAAAGATATGCCTCTTGTGGGTTTCGAACCTGGACCCCTTCATAATAGAAACACCCATCAAACCACTAGACCAAATGAGCTTTTGTTGAAGTTAATGTAAGGAAAATATATTTAACACTTTATGAACGAGTCATCTTCTTCCCCAATCTACTCTAAGAACCCTAACCCTAACCCATTAATAACAAATCTGATTCAGACACGAATCAAGATCAGGAACAAGGGGCTTTTACTCGCAAAGATAAACCAATCAAAACGGCATCAACGAAAAGGACTTACAATAACGATTTGGACCCGAATAGCAAGCTCTTACGTCGCACCTAGAGCCAAGATTTGCGAGGTTTTCTGGACACGTTTCTGGACGGATTTTATGTGGGTTAGACGCGGATAAGGTGCAGCAATAAGATGGTATGAACGATTTATATAGAGGTCGAGTAAAACACACGTTTTGATTCGTTTAAAATTCCGGCGGTTACACTATGAAACACCCGTTTAAAACCCGTTTAAAAACCCGTTTGATTGCGTTTAAATGATTGAACATTGTTAATTACGAATGGAGAAACGCCTTGAAATCATAATTATGTTTGATGGTGCATTAAAACGTGGTTTTTAACTTCGTCGGAAAAGTTCTCCGGCCGCCGGAGGTAGCCGGAAAAGCGCGACCAGGAGAAACAAAATGGAGGGCTGTATTTTTTTTTAAACTTTCATTTATTGACAGTAATGGTCCCTCAAGATTCAACTAGGTTAGTTTAATAATGAATTGGTTAGTTTTCTTTTAATAAAACTTAACCAAGTTAACTATATTTAACTTAAAAGCTTTTAAAACTTTTTAAATCTTGAAAATTTTATAATATCCATTCCGGATGACGGTTCAACATACTTGTCTGATAAAACGTATACTCGATCTATAAGTATAAATGATAAAAATTTTCGTTTACTCTAAGAATAAATTTTGAAAACGACGAAATTTTTAGGGACCATAGTGAAAATATTTCAAGGGTTATTATTGTCAACTTGTCGAAAGACGAAGGTGACGGATGTCACAGGGAACAACAAAGCTAATAGATGCACAAATAAGAAACAACTCTAGGTAGATAGATGTGAATTTTTTGGTATCATTGTGATGGAGACAAGCTTGTTGGTGTAAGTAAACCCAACAGCAGTTAGAAATGTTTTAGCAATGTTTCCAAGATTAAATTTTGCTAGCATGAAGCACAAAAATTCTATGACAATGCACCAATGCATGTGACCCTCAATTTGGTGGTTGTAGACCTCATTTGAACCGAGGCCAGTGAAGGCAATATCAATGAAAATGATCCCTTGTTCGATTAGTTGGCTCATCCATTGACTATCCTGTAGTTGCACAACATATGAAAAAGCCAAAGCACGAAATCCATAGGAAAATGAATGAAAACTCAAACCTAACTATTAAATCATCAAGGTATAGCCTGGACCACCTTGAAAATCTCGTCGAAGTTCTATATTCTAATAACAAACACATGCAATCTGGAAGGGTGAACGCCTGTATTCTGAGTTTTCTGTCTAGGACTGGCATTGCGCATAAATCCCAATCAGACGAGGGACCCGGATGCCTACCTGGGAATTCTCGGGATGAGTGTTCACTTATAGGCTAAAGCATGCCTTCATTATGTTATTAGAATCTAGAAGTTTTGATAAGTCAACGTTTTCGTTTATAGGTTTTAATTAATGAATAAACTATTACACTCACTTTCCTTAATAACTAAGCTCTAAAATCTCAAAATTTTATAGCTTAAATCAATCCCATTTCATAACCATCTATGGATTTCACAATCACATTTCACCTTACCATCTTAGCCACTTGTTTAAATATTTTCAACACCCTACCTAAATCATATTATTTCCTTTCTCAACATGTTACATAGTTTTAAAACTATAATCTCATACCTTAGCACAACACTAAAGATTTCTTAATATTGTCACATTTTCATCACCTATAAACTATGGAAAATACTTCAAAAGATGTTTGATGTATTGTAAAATACATCGATTTCCAGTGTAAAGTTTGTACAGTTTTCGAGTCGTTTAGATAGTGTTTTTAGTAGTTTTAGGCTTGTACAGGTCTATTTTATTTAGTATAGGTTTTTTTTATAGATTTTTATTAGTTTTGAGTCAGTTTTAGTGCTTATTTATTTATTTTATATTTTGGTAGGTGTTCGAATGGACGTTGGAGCGTAAATGAGCAACTTTGGTCAAGTCAAGAACACCCGAGTCAAGATCACCGAGTTATAGTACTATATATAATAATAATAACAATAATATGTTATGTATAATAATAATAATAATAATAATAATAATAATAATAATAATAATAATAATAATAATAATAATAATAAACAAAACTAGTTTGGAGTCACGCACGGCCCAAAGAAAAAAAAATGACTTTAGGGCTCCAAGAATTTTGGATGGGAGAATTAAAAATTTCGCAAAGAAGAGTGGCGCATATTTTTATTGACATAACAGCGGTAGAAGGATTTTTTTTCGAAGGAGGCAGCGAGAATTATCAAAAGGAGATCGCACGTCTGACGACAGAAGGCAGCCTCAAGTGCACATTAAGAGAAGTGGAGGTTAAGGGTTGAAGCCTAGGTGCGAGCACGGGTCGGTTCTAATTCAATATTTATTTATTTATTCTATTCTAACCCGTTGTGAACGCCATGAATATTATTTGTTTTTATTGTTTTGATTTTATCATGACTTTTATTGGCTAAACCTTGACGCTAACTAGGCGATGATGATTACGCTTGTTTGATTTATTTTTTTTTTGGTTTTGGAACTTTTGGTTGTGGGTGAATTTTAAAGTAAAGAACTTTTTATTTTCTGGTTTGATGTGTATGCATATTTAGTTTTATTTAAATAACTTTTATAAACTCCACTTGCGTTTTTGTGAATGTCTTTCATGTATGAATGCGGGTTAGGTTGCGGACTTGGTGTTAGCGACTAGTTTATGGTTAATTTCTGCAGGTTATCCATAGGAGTTGTAATTGTTAATTAGGTAATTCTAAGTGTTCTACCAATTCTCAATAGCTGTAAGGTGCGAGATTGTTGGTCTGTCTATGGTGTTAAATTGCTAGATCTAGAGGCTTTGTAAGAAGATCTTCCTAGTTTCCCTAGCATTCCTTGTAGGCCAAGTTTTATCAGAAATATTGTAGTTACCCCTTGCACTTTCGGGTGTATTGTGACTTTCGCGCTGTAAGGTAGACTGTCTAGCGGGTACTTTAAGATTCGAGTAGGTAAGCCTGTAAGGGTAACCTCTCAACCGGTGGTTTAACGGCTTATAGGTAATCTTAGGTTTCTCCTTGAGAAGGGTCGAGGGTCCTCTAGTTTATCCTGTAAGTTTAGTATTTTAAGATCCCGGTTCCACACCAGTTCCATAACCATTAGAAACTTATCATTCATGTGTAGGATTCTAGCCTAGGTAGTGCCTTCCCATCACCTGATCCGAATTCCAGTCTCCAGCTTGTGTTTTAAGTTATTTTAGTTTTATTTATTTATTTGCAATAAGTTTGTTAGAATACCCCCTTTTAAGCATAAAACATTATTAAGTCAGTTTGTAGATAAGTAATCGAGTCTAGTTTACGTTTTCTAGTAGAGTCTCGTGGGTTCGACACTCGGACTTACTTTAGCTATACTGCACTGACCGGTACACTTGCCGGTTGTGTGGTTTAGGTTTAGAGAGTCTTAGGATATAAATTTAAAACTTAGAGTGTCTAGTTTAGGTTAATTTAGTTAGTTTTTACTAAACCACTTTTAGCACATCAAGTTTTTGGCGCCATTGCCGGGGACTCTTGGCGATTGCGTTTACTAGCTTTGATTACACTTATCTGCCATATCTGTGCTACTTGTGTTTTGTTTTGAGTCTGTCTTTTTGTAAAATGAGTCGTAGGAGTCTAATTTTATGTGTCTTTTGTTTCTTTTGAGTCTGTAAATATGTGTGAGATTTGTGGAGGACCCCATTTTACCATTTTATGTCCTCAATATGAGGGGTCCTCTGCATATTATTGTGCTAATTCCTTTGTGCAGCCGCAGCCATACTATTCACAGGGGTGTCCTACATATTATTATGATGACTCGTATCAGCAGCCACATTTCAATCAGTATCCTGATCAATTTTCTGGAAGCAATTCTTGTGAGAATAGTGGTAATGATTGGAGTAAAATAGAGAGTCTGTTGACATTATTAGTTGCGAAAGATGCCAATACCCAGAAAATGTTAGCAAAGCAGGACATTCTCATAAAAAACCACGACACCATCCTTAAAAACCGACAGGCTGCTATTTTAGATCTTCAACGAACGCTAGAAGATATATCTAGGAGATTAGAAGAAGAAAAAGAAAAGGTTCAGCAAGAGCAGCCGCCGAAAGTCGATTATACATATGATGAGGAGGGCAACTACCTTGGGTACATGAACACTCGAGGGGAGTTGTTCCCAACGTTTCCAGAAGAAGGGAAAGAGCCGATCATGGAATACGCAGATGAGTCAGATGAAGAGATCATCCCAATCACGGAGACGAAAATGGACGTTGAAGTCCCACCTCCGGTGCCACAGGTTAGTATATATGATTTTGGGAGTGACTCTGATGAAGAGGACGACGAAGAAGAATGGGCGGCGTATCAAAGGTTGTTAGTGAAGAGTGAAGTGATTGAAGAAGAAGTGGAATTAGGAGATTCCATTGATATGATGTTTGGTGCAGATGAAGACAACGAGGTTAGTGAAAAATTGTTGTCTGAGGAGGATGAGTTTTTAGATATGGAGTTAGAGAGTTTACCTGTTTATGAGGAAGTAGGGGAGTCGGATCCCGATGGGGATATAGCATACCTGGACGCCCTACTCGAAGGTGAACCGGCAGACATGACTGAACCTGCACCAGATGAAAGAAATAAGTGTTGGGATCATCCCATGGAAATGGTGGTAGCAGAAGCGCACCATAGCTGGCCCGTGATATTAGTAATAGATGGAATTTCAAAATCAACAACACCACGGGAGAGGGCAAGGAAGAGAAAAAGAAAGGATAGACACCGGAAGAGGATCAACGGCTGGCACAATGTGGAGAAGAAAAAGCCAGTAAATGTCAACCACGATCAGTCCTCTTGCTACATGCCACGCATCCAGTTTATTCCAGGTAAGTTTAAATTTTGGTGGGTTGACCCGTTATACATGGTTAAATTATTTTTCAATTCCACTAATAACTCTTCAATTTTTAATAAGAACCGGGTGGAATTAAACGGTTTAGATCGGGTCCAGATAAAAGAGAAGCCCCCTGATTTAGTTTAAGTGTGGGGAGGCTCTGTAGAGTTTGTAAATTTATATTTATACTTATTTATTATTTTTTGTAGCTTTTTATTTTTTTATTTTTGGTCCGTCTTTCGATAGTTGTTCATAGGTTTTTATCTTTCTATTTTATTTTATCTTTGTGTCTTTGAGTCTGTTCGCAGGTTTGCGTGTTTGCTTAGGTAGAGGAAATTTCACTATGAGTGGATCCCATGTATTATCTTTATATATATTTTTTTGAGTGGGAGTTTTGGTAGAGGTTTGGGTAATAAAAGATATTTTTTCTTAAAAAAAAATTAATTAACTTTCTGTGAAAAAAGACTTTTCATGTAATGTGAGGAGTCTGGGCTGACCTGTTCGCCTTATGCGACCAGCTATTACCCCGGAAAGTTATATTTTTCTTCGCTTTGCGGCGCGTGTTGTGATCACCAGTGTCCTTCAAGTTGAGCGAGTACCAGATTTTTTTTCTTCTACCCATTTGGTTCTACCACCATTCACCGCCATTTTGCCAAGCAGGTACGTCTTCTTGTTTGTTGTTATATTATGAGTCGAAGTTAGTAGTTTTAGTCTTTTTATTTTTATTTAGTTCGGTATTATGCTCGGGTTTTTGTTTGTTTCGTTTTGCGCAGGTTTGGATTGCACCGCCCGTACTCAATCTCCATTCGGGTGATTCCAGAGTTGTTCATCATTTGTCAAGGCAAACCCAGAGTTTGCCATTGTGTCAGAGCCGATCGCGAATGAAATGCTATACGATCGAGCTGGACTGGACTAGTGTTTTGGAGCTTACGAAGAGAAAAAAAAATTAACTAGCTAAGTCCTTTCCAAAATGCCCTTGTCTTTTTATTTTTGTATTTTATTTTTGTATTCAGAATTTATTTTTTGTTCTGAGTCGTTTTCAATTCCTACATTGAGGGCAATGTAGAGTTTAAGTGTGGAGATGGGAAACTGTCATTTAGTCTGTATATAGGGTCGTTTTGAGTCCAAAAGAAAGTCCCTGATTTTGAAGTTTGCATTATATAAAATATGGAAAATGATAGGTAAAGTTAGGTGTCCGGTTTTCAAATAGTATGTATAATAAGAGATTAAAATTGATTGAAAACGTGTCTGATTTGGGATATGTGGGTAGGCTCGGCCGGTAGAAAGGTTTCCTTTGAAAAGTAATAAATTAATTATGTTAGGCTATTTTGTGGGTTCTCATCTAGGAGAAACGGGGAGACTGAAACCGCCAAAAATAGTATAAGAAGCACCGTTATAAGTTTAAAGCCGTTAGAATTTCTAATCACTAAAAAAATAATAAGAAATCAAAGCAAAAATGCTGAAGCTTAAGGTGCCTGGCCACTGGGATAGCGACTTGGATTGGTCACACCCTCTGAGTTAAGTATGCTGAGATGAAAGAAAAAAAAATGCTGAAGCTTAAGGTGCCTGGCCACTGGGATAGCGACTTGGATTGGTCACACCCTCTGAGTTAAGTATGCCGAAAAAAAAAGTGATTTTAAATTCTCTTGGTTTTCTACATAAGACGGTTGGGAAATGGTCAATTGGTCGTTCCTTTAGCTTCATAAGCTTGAGGCGGGATTAGGAGGAACTGTGGCTCCCTTCGAGTGAGACCCTAGATAGACTAATCAACATGAACTTAACATAAATAAAAAGGGGCTTGGAAACCAGTGTGGGTTTAAGAGGATCAATATACCTGCAATCGCAATCAACACGTTAGTAGATTATTAATTAAGTAACCTATGTTTTGAAACTGGATGTAAACCTAACTGTGATTCCATAGCATAATTCTTTTTCAGGGACGAAAAAGAGATAAGTGTGGGGATATTTGATGTATTGTAAAATACATCGATTTCCAGTGTAAAGTTTGTACAGTTTTCGAGTCGTTTAGATAGTGTTTTTAGTAGTTTTAGGCTTGTACAGGTCTATTTTATTTAGTATATGTTTTTTTATAGATTTTTATTAGTTTTGAGTCAGTTTTAGTGCTTATTTATTTATTTTATATTTTGGTAGGTGTTCGAATGGACGTTGGAGCGTAAATGAGCAACTTTGGTCAAGTCAAGAACACCCGAGTCAAGAGCACCGAGTTATAGTACTATATATAATAATAATAACAATAATATGTTATGTATAATAATAATAATAATAATAATAATAATAATAATAATAATAATAATAATAAACAAAACTAGTTTGGAGTCACGCACGGCCCAAAGAAAAAAAAATGACTTTAGGGCTCCAAGAATTTTGGATGGGAGAATTATAAATTTCGCAAAGAAGAGTGGCGCATATTTTTATTGACATAACAGCGGTAGAAGGATTTTTTTTCGAAGGAGGCAGCGAGAATTATCAAAAGGAGATCGCACGTCTGACGACAGAAGGCAGCCTCAAGTGCACATTAAGAGAAGTGGAGGTTAAGGGTTGAAGCCTAGGTGCGAGCACGGGTCGGTTCTAATTCAATATTTATTTATTTATTCTATTCTAACCCGTTGTGAACGCCATGAATATTATTTGTTTTTATTGTTTTGATTTTATCATGACTTTTATTGGCTAAACCTTGACGCTAACTAGGCGATGATGATTACGCTTGTTTGATTTATTTTCTTTTGGTTTTGGAACTTTTGGTTGTGGGTGAATTTTAAAGTAAAGAACTTTTTATTTTCTGGTTTGATGTGTATGCATATTTAGTTTTATTTAAATAACTTTTATAAACTCCACTTGCGTTTTTGTGAATGTCTTTCATGTATGAATGCGGGTTAGGTTGCGGACTTGGTGTTAGCGACTAGTTTATGGTTAATTTCTGCAGGTTATCCATAGGAGTTGTAATTGTTAATTAGGTAATTCTAAGTGTTCTACCAATTCTCAATAGCTGTAAGGTGCGAGATTGTTGGTCTGTCTATGGTGTTAAATTGCTAGATCTAGAGGCTTTGTAAGAAGATCTTCCTAGTTTCCCTAGCATTCCTTGTAGGCCAAGTTTTATCAGAAATATTGTAGTTACCCCTTGCACTTTCGGGTGTATTGTGACTTTCGCGCTGTAAGGTAGACTGTCTAGCGGGTACTTTAAGATTCGAGTAGGTAAGCCTGTAAGGGTAACCTCTCAACCGGTGGTTTAACGGCTTATAGGTAATCTTAGGTTTCTCCTTGAGAAGGGTCGAGGGTCCTCTAGTTTATCCTGTAAGTTTAGTATTTTAAGATCCCGGTTCCACACCAGTTCCATAACCATTAGAAACTTATCATTCATGTGTAGGATTCTAGCCTAGGTAGTGCCTTCCCATCACCTGATCCGAATTCCAGTCTCCAGCTTGTGTTTTAAGTTATTTTAGTTTTATTTATTTATTTGCAATAAGTTTGTTAGAATACCCCCTTTTAAGCATAAAACATTATTAAGTCAGTTTGTAGATAAGTAATCGAGTCTAGTTTACGTTTTCTAGTAGAGTCTCGTGGGTTCGACACTCGGACTTACTTTAGCTATACTGCACTGACCGGTACACTTGCCGGTTGTGTGGTTTAGGTTTAGAGAGTCTTAGGATATAAATTTAAAACTTAGAGTGTCTAGTTTAGGTTAATTTAGTTAGTTTTTACTAAACCACTTTTAGCACATCAAGTTTTTGGCGCCATTGCCGGGGACTCTTGGCGATTGCGTTTACTAGCTTTGATTACACTTATCTGCCATATCTGTGCTACTTGTGTTTTGTTTTGAGTCTGTCTTTTTGTAAAATGAGTCGTAGGAGTCTAATTTTATGTGTCTTTTGTTTCTTTTGAGTCTGTAAATATGTGTGAGATTTGTGGAGGACCCCATTTTACCATTTTATGTCCTCAATATGAGGGGTCCTCTGCATATTATTGTGCTAATTCCTTTGTGCAGCCGCAGCCATACTATTCACAGGGGTGTCCTACATATTATTATGATGACTCGTATCAGCAGCCACATTTCAATCAGTATCCTGATCAATTTTCTGGAAGCAATTCTTGTGAGAATAGTGGTAATGATTGGAGTAAAATAGAGAGTCTGTTGACATTATTAGTTGCGAAAGATGCCAATACCCAGAAAATGTTAGCAAAGCAGGACATTCTCATAAAAAACCACGACACCATCCTTAAAAACCGACAGGCTGCTATTTTAGATCTTCAACGAACGCTAGAAGATATATCTAGGAGATTAGAAGAAGAAAAAGAAAAGGTTCAGCAAGAGCAGCCGCCGAAAGTCGATTATACATATGATGAGGAGGGCAACTACCTTGGGTACATGAACACTCGAGGGGAGTTGTTCCCAACGTTTCCAGAAGAAGGGAAAGAGCCGATCATGGAATACGCAGATGAGTCAGATGAAGAGATCATCCCAATCACGGAGACGAAAATGGACGTTGAAGTCCCACCTCCGGTGCCACAGGTTAGTATATATGATTTTGGGAGTGACTCTGATGAAGAGGACGACGAAGAAGAATGGGCGGCGTATCAAAGGTTGTTAGTGAAGAGTGAAGTGATTGAAGAAGAAGTGGAATTAGGAGATTCCATTGATATGATGTTTGGTGCAGATGAAGACAACGAGGTTAGTGAAAAATTGTTGTCTGAGGAGGATGAGTTTTTAGATATGGAGTTAGAGAGTTTACCTGTTTATGAGGAAGTAGGGGAGTCGGATCCCGATGGGGATATAGCATACCTGGACGCCCTACTCGAAGGTGAACCGGCAGACATGACTGAACCTGCACCAGATGAAAGAAATAAGTGTTGGGATCATCCCATGGAAATGGTGGTAGCAGAAGCGCACCATAGCTGGCCCGTGATATTAGTAATAGATGGAATTTCAAAATCAACAACACCACGGGAGAGGGCAAGGAAGAGAAAAAGAAAGGATAGACACCGGAAGAGGATCAACGGCTGGCACAATGTGGAGAAGAAAAAGCCAGTAAATGTCAACCACGATCAGTCCTCTTGCTACATGCCACGCATCCAGTTTATTCCAGGTAAGTTTAAATTTTGGTGGGTTGACCCGTTATACATGGTTAAATTATTTTTCAATTCCACTAATAACTCTTCAATTTTTAATAAGAACCGGGTGGAATTAAACGGTTTAGATCGGGTCCAGATAAAAGAGAAGCCCCCTGATTTAGTTTAAGTGTGGGGAGGCTCTGTAGAGTTTGTAAATTTATATTTATACTTATTTATTATTTTTTGTAGCTTTTTATTTTTTTATTTTTGGTCCGTCTTTCGATAGTTGTTCATAGGTTTTTATCTTTCTATTTTATTTTATCTTTGTGTCTTTGAGTCTGTTCGCAGGTTTGCGTGTTTGCTTAGGTAGAGGAAATTTCACTATGAGTGGATCCCATGTATTATCTTTATATATATTTTTTTGAGTGGGAGTTTTGGTAGAGGTTTGGGTAATAAAAGATATTTTTTCTTAAAAAAAAATTAATTAACTTTCTGTGAAAAAAGACTTTTCATGTAATGTGAGGAGTCTGGGCTGACCTGTTCGCCTTATGCGACCAGCTATTACCCCGGAAAGTTATATTTTTCTTCGCTTTGCGGCGCGTGTTGTGATCACCAGTGTCCTTCAAGTTGAGCGAGTACCAGATTTTTTTTCTTCTACCCATTTGGTTCTACCACCATTCACCGCCATTTTGCCAAGCAGGTACGTCTTCTTGTTTGTTGTTATATTATGAGTCGAAGTTAGTAGTTTTAGTCTTTTTATTTTTATTTAGTTCGGTATTATGCTCGGGTTTTTGTTTGTTTCGTTTTGCGCAGGTTTGGATTGCACCGCCCGTACTCAATCTCCATTCGGGTGATTCCAGAGTTGTTCATCATTTGTCAAGGCAAACCCAGAGTTTGCCATTGTGTCAGAGCCGATCGCGAATGAAATGCTATACGATCGAGCTGGACTGGACTAGTGTTTTGGAGCTTACGAAGAGAAAAAAAAATTAACTAGCTAAGTCCTTTCCAAAATGCCCTTGTCTTTTTATTTTTGTATTTTATTTTTGTATTCAGAATTTATTTTTTGTTCTGAGTCGTTTTCAATTCCTACATTGAGGGCAATGTAGAGTTTAAGTGTGGAGATGGGAAACTGTCATTTAGTCTGTATATAGGGTCGTTTTGAGTCCAAAAGAAAGTCCCTGATTTTGAAGTTTGCATTATATAAAATATGGAAAATGATAGGTAAAGTTAGGTGTCCGGTTTTCAAATAGTATGTATAATAAGAGATTAAAATTGATTGAAAACGTGTCTGATTTGGGATATGTGGGTAGGCTCGGCCGGTAGAAAGGTTTCCTTTGAAAAGTAATAAATTAATTATGTTAGGCTATTTTGTGGGTTCTCATCTAGGAGAAACGGGGAGACTGAAACCGCCAAAAATAGTATAAGAAGCACCGTTATAAGTTTAAAGCCGTTAGAATTTCTAATCACTAAAAAAATAATAAGAAATCAAAGCAAAAATGCTGAAGCTTAAGGTGCCTGGCCACTGGGATAGCGACTTGGATTGGTCACACCCTCTGAGTTAAGTATGCTGAGATGAAAGAAAAAAAAATGCTGAAGCTTAAGGTGCCTGGCCACTGGGATAGCGACTTGGATTGGTCACACCCTCTGAGTTAAGTATGCCGAAAAAAAAAGTGATTTTAAATTCTCTTGGTTTTCTACATAAGACGGTTGGGAAATGGTCAATTGGTCGTTCCTTTAGCTTCATAAGCTTGAGGCGGGATTAGGAGGAACTGTGGCTCCCTTCGAGTGAGACCCTAGATAGACTAATCAACATGAACTTAACATAAATAAAAAGGGGCTTGGAAACCAGTGTGGGTTTAAGAGGATCAATATACCTGCAATCGCAATCAACACGTTAGTAGATTATTAATTAAGTAACCTATGTTTTGAAACTGGATGTAAACCTAACTGTGATTCCATAGCATAATTCTTTTTCAGGGACGAAAAAGAGATAAGTGTGGGGATATTTGATGTATTGTAAAATACATCGATTTCCAGTGTAAAGTTTGTACAGTTTTCGAGTCGTTTAGATAGTGTTTTTAGTAGTTTTAGGCTTGTACAGGTCTATTTTATTTAGTATATGTTTTTTTATAGATTTTTATTAGTTTTGAGTCAGTTTTAGTGCTTATTTATTTATTTTATATTTTGGTAGGTGTTCGAATGGACGTTGGAGCGTAAATGAGCAACTTTGGTCAAGTCAAGAACACCCGAGTCAAGAGCACCGAGTTATAGTACTATATATAATAATAATAACAATAATATGTTATGTATAATAATAATAATAATAATAATAATAATAATAATAATAATAATAATAATAAACAAAACTAGTTTGGAGTCACGCACGGCCCAAAGAAAAAAAAATGACTTTAGGGCTCCAAGAATTTTGGATGGGAGAATTATAAATTTCGCAAAGAAGAGTGGCGCATATTTTTATTGACATAACAGCGGTAGAAGGATTTTTTTTCGAAGGAGGCAGCGAGAATTATCAAAAGGAGATCGCACGTCTGACGACAGAAGGCAGCCTCAAGTGCACATTAAGAGAAGTGGAGGTTAAGGGTTGAAGCCTAGGTGCGAGCACGGGTCGGTTCTAATTCAATATTTATTTATTTATTCTATTCTAACCCGTTGTGAACGCCATGAATATTATTTGTTTTTATTGTTTTGATTTTATCATGACTTTTATTGGCTAAACCTTGACGCTAACTAGGCGATGATGATTACGCTTGTTTGATTTATTTTCTTTTGGTTTTGGAACTTTTGGTTGTGGGTGAATTTTAAAGTAAAGAACTTTTTATTTTCTGGTTTGATGTGTATGCATATTTAGTTTTATTTAAATAACTTTTATAAACTCCACTTGCGTTTTTGTGAATGTCTTTCATGTATGAATGCGGGTTAGGTTGCGGACTTGGTGTTAGCGACTAGTTTATGGTTAATTTCTGCAGGTTATCCATAGGAGTTGTAATTGTTAATTAGGTAATTCTAAGTGTTCTACCAATTCTCAATAGCTGTAAGGTGCGAGATTGTTGGTCTGTCTATGGTGTTAAATTGCTAGATCTAGAGGCTTTGTAAGAAGATCTTCCTAGTTTCCCTAGCATTCCTTGTAGGCCAAGTTTTATCAGAAATATTGTAGTTACCCCTTGCACTTTCGGGTGTATTGTGACTTTCGCGCTGTAAGGTAGACTGTCTAGCGGGTACTTTAAGATTCGAGTAGGTAAGCCTGTAAGGGTAACCTCTCAACCGGTGGTTTAACGGCTTATAGGTAATCTTAGGTTTCTCCTTGAGAAGGGTCGAGGGTCCTCTAGTTTATCCTGTAAGTTTAGTATTTTAAGATCCCGGTTCCACACCAGTTCCATAACCATTAGAAACTTATCATTCATGTGTAGGATTCTAGCCTAGGTAGTGCCTTCCCATCACCTGATCCGAATTCCAGTCTCCAGCTTGTGTTTTAAGTTATTTTAGTTTTATTTATTTATTTGCAATAAGTTTGTTAGAATACCCCCTTTTAAGCATAAAACATTATTAAGTCAGTTTGTAGATAAGTAATCGAGTCTAGTTTACGTTTTCTAGTAGAGTCTCGTGGGTTCGACACTCGGACTTACTTTAGCTATACTGCACTGACCGGTACACTTGCCGGTTGTGTGGTTTAGGTTTAGAGAGTCTTAGGATATAAATTTAAAACTTAGAGTGTCTAGTTTAGGTTAATTTAGTTAGTTTTTACTAAACCACTTTTAGCACATCAATGTTCTCAAACTTAATTTCTAAATTCAAATGTTTATTCATTAGCATAACAAAGGATTTTCGATATAATGTCACCTTGATCTATAAAACCCAATGTCGTGTTTAAAATCTCCAACTAACTAGTTTGTACTATTTAACAACTTTTGCTTTATGTACAAAACCAATTTTAAAAATAAAATCTTCCCATCCATAGGAACAATATTTAGTCTCTAAATTCTCCATCGACGCTCACTCATTTTCACCTTGTTCAATTTTTTACAATATTTGGCATATACCACAATCATGTTTTCTCATACACTTGATCCAAACCCCACAATTTACACTGCTACATAATCTCCTTACTATAAAATAAACTCTTTATCAACTATTTTCACATTCACTATCTCTCACAACCTTGATTCTGCTTCAAGATTTTTCACCATCCCCTCAAGAATTAGACTCATATCCTTCACCTTCTCAAACATAAACTAGTTACCCATGATAACCAAACTATTGAAACTTGATTGTGTGTTGCATCAAACTTAATCCTTAGTTATACATGAGGATTTGATTATCTACTAAATTTGAACATTTGATACTAGAAATCATAGAATATGAACTATTTGATCGCACCTTGAGTCATTAACTTTGTCTAGGGCAACTCTATTACAACTCATATGCTATTTGATTGCTTACATGTACATATTATCAATTTGCAATTTATGTGTGAAATAATTGTTACACTTAAATCATCAACTGGCAGAGGATGAAGTACTTGCTCAACAGTTAGTAGAGTACCAAATAACCTACTCAACGATTGGTAGAGGCCCTAACAACCTGCTCAACAATCGGTAGAGGTTCTTACTCACTGACTGGTAGAGGTCTTTTTCTTGCTCAACAGTTGGGCTCATTTTTGGATACATTGTATACGATTCAAACTCAAGGTTATTTGGCACTGTGTGTGTGTGTGTCTAGAGTTATAGAAGGACACAAAACCCTAATGTAAGGTAAATTAATGATTGCGGTCCGGAACGTAATCATGAATTTACATGTACGTTAAGGTAGTGTGAAATTCTAATAAGGTTTTGATAGTTCATTTGGTTTTCATATAGTCAATCAACTCATGCATTCCTTTTAGAATTCCTAAAACTTAAAGTCTAGTACTTTGCTAGAATCTTATTCTCCTTGCTTTTTCAGACGAACCGAATCCAACCCTTAAAACTCACACATATCAAACCTCTTATCCAAATTATTTGGAACAGATTTTTCTTTTACCTATAGATTCATGTCGTCCCTTAACCTAAATTTTTCAAACCACAGCTGCCCTAATTTCTACCTAATCACCCTCAACCCTGTGTTTTTAATAACTTCGGGACGAAGTTTCCAAAAGTAGGGGAGACTGTAACATCGTGGAATTTTCCCCAATCTTTGGATTAGTAAAACCACCACTTTACCTATATTATGTTTTCTTTTATACGAATATACTAACCTTGTCTAATAATATTTTTTTTATAATAATAATAATAATAATAATAATAATAATAATAATGATGATGATGATGTTAGTCTTTTTTTTTTTCACAAACAAATAACTAAACCAAACCCAACCATCCCTTTATAAAATTTTCGGAGCCCAACTAAAACCCAGCCCAAAACAAAACCCAACCCAACCTCCAAAACCTATCTCCTCCCTTCCTCCTTCACGTGCAGCCAGACCCAAGTTCAAACCGGATTCGGTTGACCCGACCACAACAATTGCGCCCTTTTTTTCTTGAAATTCAAACCACACACCGACACTGGATCCTTCTCGAAGACTCTCTGTCAAGGATTAGTAAGATTATAGCAACATTTCCTAATTTAATCGTGCCATTAAACGTGTTTTATAAACCATCCTAAAACACAATTATTGAATTCGTATTTATAGTCCATATTAATTCAATTAAACTCGCCTAAACACACAGAGATAGCCAACTAGAACAACCCCTCTCTTTAAACTCACAAACAGTCACGCGTTCCCTAGAATCACGACCAATTTGACTTTTCCGTTGACTTATTGTTCGTGCATCATAGAAGCTTTGTAAGTATCAATTAAATACATGATTTTGTTCCCGCTTACTCGTCGATCAATAACCCCAACGTTTCTGGGGTTATTGTTTGCTAATTGTAATACTTAGAAATTTAGGGTTCTTATCATCTTATTTGGGGAAGATGATTATTTCTGTTAGTTATATATATAATTGATGAACTCAATTTTAAACAAAGATGTTATTCAGACCAGATGGTTGTGCATGCTAATGTAAAACACGCGATCATGAGTTCGATTCCAGGGTGTCACGTTTTTTTTTTTTTTTTTTTTGATTAAAAGGAATTTATGTTAAACCTCAAACACACCATATAATTTTCTAAAACCAAATATTATTGTTCTCAGGTTCGGGCTTGTGATTATAAACACGCGAACCGGCCAGAGGCTCGGGTACAATTCTTGCCAACAACAAACATTTTTTTTAAACCCCTTTATTTATATATTTAACCAATTAATATTTAAAATTGTTTTTAAATACTAAAAGTGGTCTATAAATTCTATAAAATTTATTTTTTACTATTCAAATGGTAAAGTTTATCATACAATTTTTAGTTTTTCAAAATTCATTTATTTAATATATATAAAATATATTACATGTTTATTCATTTATAAGTTAAAAATTCTAAAAAAATATCTAAACAATTTTATAAAATTCCACAAAAATTATTTTGAATTTATGAAACAGTAAATATTTCAAAAGTATATTTAATTAAAAAAACGTTTATTTAATATTTTTAATCAATTTTTACTATTTTAATCATAAATAATTCATAATAAATTCATTTTCACTATTTTTACATCAAAATTTTACATAAATTATTTTTGTTCATTTAGAACAGAAATATAAATTTTAATTTGAAACTTCATTAATTTTAATATTTTTAGATATTAAAACTATGTTTTGACAAATAAAAATAAATATACTAAATATTCAATTTTTGAGAATATAATTTTATAAAAATTATCTTCATATTTAAAATCTTATAATATGACCATGCTTAATCAAAAATCTGCAAATAGTCTTTTATTTATTTATTTTCCGAATTTCTTTTATTTATTAACAATATATCTAAATAAACGACTAATCAATTATCAATCCCCAAACTAGGAACCCTAGAACTACTTGTAGACTAGAAAACTTAGACTTTTAAGTTTTCCCCGTTACTCAATTATTGCCTTATAAATAGGGTGATATTTAGACACAAGAACCACGATTATCCTCTATCGAGGGACTCAATTCTAGCACTAAGGTGAGTTTACATAGCCCCTTTTTCTGTTTTACATTTTTTGGGTGAAACATGTTTAAACATCTTATACACTATAATTTACCCATTCTTACATTGTTGAAACTTATTGATTCAATTTGACTGCAACAAAAAGACACCGTACAATCATTAACATTGATCACGTCGCATGTTTAGATTATAGCGCTATAGGTCTGACAAACCCATCCACCCGCATAAATTCAGGGATGATCGATACTAACTTGTGAGTTAGGTCTGAGTCGACACAAGGTTTGATTGTACAAAAGACGCATTGTTACATGTCGGACTCATACTCTTACATATTACAACTGTGATTGTTGTACAAACTATTGTTATCTATCATATTCAAAAACCTATGTATTCTCACAAACTATTTATAGTTGACCCCCCCATCTTTCCAACTTAACATGTTTTGGGTTTATTTACTATTGGAAGTTGTACAAGTCTTGAAACACATAGGAGCTTTGGACCTAGTTTATATGAATCAAGTCTATGTATTTATTAAATTGTATGACAAATTGAAATTTGTTTAGTAATATTCAACTTCCATTTAGTACCATGAGCTATTGAACAATCATCACTACGTGACACCTCGATGTTTCCCCATCGATTGGGGTGTTACAACTCATAAGTCCCTCCACTTTCTTCCAAAACACCCACAAGACCAAATACTAAGTTGATTAATTAGTTAGTTTATCCAACAATGAAAGAGTAGAAGGAATTACCAAGAACACAAAACATCACATAAACTATATAAATTCATACCAAAATAGTCTTCACCCTAGCAACACTTTAGAAATTTAGCCACGAATTAGCATTACAACAAACTCACAAAAGTGAATTTTACAAGAAATCATGATGAGGGTTGGATGAAAATTTCTAGGGGTGTTACGATTTCTCTCTCGAGGGTAGGCTTGAGGGCTAGAGAGCCCCCTGGTAGGAGAACAAAATAAAATGAGGGATGTCTCAGATGAGAGGTGAAAGCCTCTATTTATAGGCAATGAGGTAAGGTTGTATCTTCCTTGTGGTTCAAAACCGTGCATGTAGGAGACAAGGTTGTTATACCATGTACCATTTGTCCCATAGCCACAACTTTGTTTTCTTCTGAGAAACTTGTTCAACACTCATCATGTAAAAAATAACTTTCATTTACAGCTTTATTTAGTTTAAAAATTTCATTAGAAACTTGTGTATCACAACTTGTAATATATATTTTTTTGTTTTTTATTTATTATTAGGTTAGAAAATTTAAGATTATATGAGGTTGATTCGATAAAATAGTAAATGGTTTCTAATAAACGGAAATTTAAAAAAAAATTATTTAAGAAAATAAACGAGAAATTATGATTTAATAATATTATTGCATATGGGAAAAAATTAAGATAATAATAAGATTTTTATTTATTATATAGTAAAGATAAAGACAAAGATTATGAATTAACAAATACTAGGTTATTTATAACCTAATTTTTTTTGCCGGAATTCAGAGGTGGCGATGGCCTCACCACAATCGTTTTATTATATATATATATGTAGATATAGATTTACGGATCCGGATATTTTGAAAACTCTCCTGAGTTGCGAGAACTTGAGAACTCCCTTAACCCAATAATAATGCGACACATAACCCACTTAACATTATTATAATGGAGGGCATTTTAGTCAAATAACACATCCCCTACCCTACCCCATCCCACCCCACCCCACCCACCCACACCCCACCATACATGTTTAAATTCCTTTCTCTCTCTAAAAGTAATCAGTCTCTCATCTATCTCTCTCTCTCTCTCTCACACTTCCTTTCTCTCTCTAAAACACACACACACATACAGTCTCTCATCTCTCTCTCTCACTTCCTTTCTCTCTCTAAAACATACACACATACCGTCTCTCTCTCTCTCTCTCTTTATTTCTCTCTCTAAAAACACAGAAGAACAGGGGCTGAACAAGAAGACGACGACAGGGGAGGTGGTGACGGTGGGTAGTGGCGACGGTGTTGATGGTGGTGAGTGGTGGATCTTACGGGTTTTTGGGGTTTGGGGGGTGGATCTGTGTTTTGAAGACGGTGGGGAGGGTTTTGATGGTGGGGAGGGTTTTGAAGACGGGCTTTGAGGGTGATGGTGGCTGAGGGTGGTGGTGGCTCAGACGGTGGTGGTGGCTGACGACGGTAAGGTTTTTATTATTATTATTGTTGTTATTATTATTATTATTATTATTATTATTATTGTTGTTATTATTATTATTATTATTATTATTATTATTATTATTATTATTATTATTTTCATAAAGGCTTCATAGATGATAAGCTTAGGCCTGGGCTGTTAGAGGCTCAGCCTATTGCGGTTAAACTGTTGGATTTGGATGGTGGTCAAGGTCACAATGAATGGCTGGTGAGTGTGTAAAACATTTTTGTTTTGGTTTAAACTAATTTTATTATTATTATTATTATTTTCTATGCATTTTTTTATTTTTGTTAAAATAATGACTTGGGTATTGTTAAAACACAGATCTATTAGATGAATGGAGGTGGTGTCCACAGTGGAGGTGGTGTTTTGTTGAAGATGCTTTGATGATGAAGAAGGATGGTAAGGATGAATGGTAACATATTGTTATTATTATTATTATTTTTGAAAAATTACACTGGTATAATTGTTTGTGTTAGTGGACAAGATTTTTATAGAGATTAGTTTTTAGATGTAGGTTGTATATTTTTTGGTGTAACTATGTTTTACATTGGCGTTTTGTTGTTTTTAGGCAACTTTTTTGTTTGTTTACATTGACGTAACGGATATATTACATGAATCTATAGATGTTTTCGGTGTTTTTACAATGGTGTAATTCGAATTTATAGATGTTTTTGTTGATGTTTGTTGGGCATTTTTGCAGTGGTGTAATTCGAATTATAGATGTTTTTGTTGGTAATTTTGGTTAATATGTTTTTCGTTTATAGGTGTTTTACAGTGGTGTAAATATGTTTTTCGTTTTCTTACACTGGTGTAATTGATTAGTGGCAAGTTTTATTACAAGATTTTTGTAATTTTGGTTATGTTTTTCGTTTTCTTACACAGGTGTAATTGGTTGAAGTTAGTGGTGTATTTTAAAAAGTAAATCAGAATTTAAAAAATAAGTTAAAAAAATCTGATTTGTTTAATATTTTAAATAAAATATTAATATCATATTATATTTGTTTTTCTTCTCTCTTATTATGTATTTTACTAAAATACCCTTGAGCCCTATTATTTTAATCAAAAAATCTTATTATATTTTCTTACTCACAAAAAGACAAAACAAACCCAACAAGAAATCTCAACAATTGGATGATAAAGATCAAAGGTCCAAAATGGTTCCTATGGTTCTCACAACTCACTATGGTTTTCAAAGTATCATAACCCATAGATTTACTAAGCATGTCCATATCATCTATATCTCATTTCATCTTCTTCTATTTACATAACATTCACCGAACAACATTGCACTTGCACTCGGCCGCCATCTATGGTTAGATCTTTTCATAAATATGGAGAACGATGACAACAATGGTGACGAGTAGTATGGTTGTGATCATATTGTTTGTTCTAGATTTGTATTTTGGTCACTGGATTGGGATTGCATATTCGGTTTAAATAATATACCGTTTTTGTATTAACACGCTTCCGCTTTGATTATTGATAAATGTTATTAATATTATTTTGTGTTAAAATAATATAAAATAGGATTTTATATTAAACCGAATAAACGGCTCGGGTTGGTTTTTGACCCGAGCGGGTCGAGCAATCCCCAACAAGAGTTACCGTCTCTCTCTAATGAAACTTGTATCAGAGTGCCGAAGGTAAATTAGCCTTTTTAAAAGTTTTACATTTTAATACCCTCATGTTAATTACACTTTAATTTTCTCTAACTTTACTAAATTTTTGCTTATTTAAATTAATAGTTACACTTTTTTCTTCTAATTTTAAGCAAACTACTCATGCTTTTTTAAACAACCATAAATATTTCATAAGTTTCCACTTTTCAGAAGAAAAAAATAATAAAAACGAGCTTTTTATTCTATTTAATCTGATTATAGTATTGTCATTATTTTTTAGTTTAAAAAATTGATGTGTTATGTGATTAATAATATCTATGGGTGACTTAACTGAAAACAGACGAAACCAAAAAAAAAAAAAAAAAAAAAAACGATGAAACCAAGCCAAATCAATTGAATATTGAATTAATCAAAAAACCGAATCAACTTAATAACGGTTATCATTTTTTAGTATTTGTAGTTAACTAAAATTAACCAAACTGAAACCTCCTGTTCATTTATTTATATTCATATATTCTTAGCCTTTACATCTTTATTTCATGCATTTATAACCCTGTTTCATTTACGGCTAACAAAAATTTTAGTCAAAGATTGGTTTTGGTTATTAATAAAAAGTAAGTTAATCGAAAAAACCGACAATCATACAAAATAAATTGAACCAATTAATTAATCGATTGGTTAATAATATCGATTAACCGATGACTTTGATTTTAGTTAAGACTAATAACCGAGCTGAATCGAATCATACAGAACCTTAAAAAGTCTATGTTCCCCACCACATCTCATATACACTCTTCTACCATTATTGTTTAATACGTTAATATAGTCTATTAAACATTCAATATTCTACTCAGTTACAGTAAACTATGTGACAAAAGTAAGATATATTTAAAGTTTAAACGACAAAGAAAAAACTGGAATAGGCCCGTGAAAAGTATAGGTCCACCTATCAATCAACCCACCATGCTAAGACCATGTATAGTGGAGGAGGTTATTTATAATGCCCCTGATCTGATTGGTCCACGTGACAGCTGAGTCAGCATCTATATATATATATATATAAAAGAAAACGTATATGCTGACGTGGCGTGCAATGGAGGCCTCAACCTCCCCTTGAGAGTGCCACGTGACATCATAGTTGAAAGATTTTAGTGTTTTTGAATTATTTCCTTTTTTAATTAAAAAAAAGATAAACATAAAACCCTAAATTAAATTGAGTTATTTTAGGAAAAAGAATTTAAAAATAAATTTAAAATTTTCTCTCGCATGCTTCCTCCCATAATTTTTAAACGTTTATATCTTTTATATACGGGATTTTTTAAAGAAAAAAATTACACCAAATTAACGAGCGTTTTATTATCTTTCCAACGAGTACCATAGTCCTATATAAAAAGCGGAGAAAAATCGACTATTTTTTTGTGGGGTTTCGTTCATGCAGGAAAAACACACACAAAGTGTTCATGTTATTCATTAATCATGTTTTTTCTTTTAAACCAGGTTCTTATCTACGATGTTGAAAATCAACCCAATCGTCATGTTATCATTGGAATTTTACTAGGTATACTTCATCAAGAGAAGTTAGGAGAAAGAATTGCGCAACACTGCAACACATGGTGTCACCTTATAGCAAGGTTATTTTTTTATTTATTTAATTACAAGAGTAATAATTATTACTATTAGTATTAGTATTATTAGAATACTTATAATTTTCAACCCCGGGACGCTCCGGAAAGAATTGATAGTTGCTGACGTGGCGTTCAATGGTGGCCTCAACCATCTCTTGATTATGCCACGTGGCATAATGAGATGCAATGATTACAACTTCCAACTTAAGTGTTTGTTTAGTTGATTAGGTTAGGAATTATAAGAGCCATTAGAATGTGAGAAATTAGAGAGATGTGATGAGTTTTTTAATAGTTGCAGCTTACATAAGTGATTCTTTAGATGATTACTGATTAGATTTTAGATTAGGGAATATGAGTTATTACTAATTAGAATACTATGAAAATGCAATGATTGAGAGATTTTGTGGTTAGTTAACTTGAGCCATTTGTAATAGGTTATCACGTAAAATTAGATTTTTCAACCCCGGGACCCTCCCGAGGTAATCAGCTAGTAGGGAAATAAAGTAAAAAGAGTGAGTAGTGGTAGGGGGTTATTTATAATGCCCCTGTTTCTGATTGGTTGTTTATTTTATTAATTTTTTTTAATTTTTTAACTCAAATTAATTAAAATAAAAGACAAATAAATATAAAAAAATACAAATAATATTAAAAACACATAACTAATCTATATCTATACTACATTATAAAGGAGGAGAGATGGCTAAAATAGTCACTTCATGTCAATTTTAAGACAACATACAAAAGGTCACAAGGTAAACAACTATCTTTTTGTCAAATCCTTCCCTTTATGCCCCTATGTGCAACATTTGATTACAATTGTACAAATGACTGATGCAAGCCATTAACTTATGCTTAATGAACTAAATAAGAAACTGATGGTTATGTCTAACATATAAATGGCCAATAAATTATCAAAATGTGTATATACAATACATCTTGATGATTATTTTGTGTAGCATGTATAACTATGTGGAAGTTTCATCATGGCATTAATTCTTTTTGTGCAATATTTGGAGCACTCACCTCCACTTTATCATGCTTATTTTGCAATGACGGTATCACGCCACGGGTAATCTCTTTCGTGATACTCGCTCGTTTGACGTTTCAGCCTATTTTTAACTAGCAAGTTTTATAACAATGATCAAGTTGCAAATTTTTTCCCCGCAGCAGCGTGCGGGTTTCTCACTAGTATTAATTAAATTCAAAAAAAAAATTACAAATAATATTAAAAAACACACAAATAATATTAATTTTCATCTTCACTTTCGTCATACTCTTCCTCTTCATCTTCATCTTCTTCATCTTCTTCTTCATCTTCGCCCTCTTCGCATTCACCTGGGTTTGGAATATACCGAACCGACCACGCATGTTGGACCATATCCGCCGCTAACGCGTCGTGTGCTTTGTTCCATATTAGCTTGTGGTAGATCCTGAACGGCTTCCGGTACATAATTTTGGCATATCTCTTTACCTTCATCTTCTAATATCATATTATGCATGATTATACATGCATACATAGCATCTCGCAGCTTCTCTGTAGTCCATGCACGAGCAGAATTTCTTATGTAATGCCAACGCTGTTGAAGAACCCCAAAACATCTCTCTATGTCCTTTCGCGTGGACTCTTGAACTTTTTTAAAGTGCCCTTTTTTCATCGTACGGGTTGCTGAACGTCTTAACGATAATGCTATACCTCGGATATATTCCGTCAACCAAATAGTATTTGTGGGTAGTAGTTTCCATTAGCATAAAAGCACGCCTTTGCTACCCTGCCAGAAATGAAATCCTCAATAATAGGTGACTGCTCAAAAACGCTTAAGTCGTTGCATGAACCCGCAACACCAAAATAGGCCGACCAAACCCAAAGATCGACTGAAGCCACCGCTTGAAGAATAATCGATGGTCCTTTTTGGTCACCACTTGTCGTTGATATCCGTCGTGTTTCCGTACGCGAGTATACGCAGTGCCGAGGTACACTTTTGAATATCCGTGAAGCCCATCATCCCCCTAGCATCCGCTTTTTGTTGAAAGTAAGGAAACGCGTTTTCCAAGTCTCCGGTAATAGGTAAAATAAACGTTTGCTCATCCGAAAACGATGCCTAAACATCTTTGGGTCGGGGTAAGTCGGGTTTTCATCAAAGTAATCCTTCATCAGTCGAGCATTTGCCGATACATGATCTCGTTCGTAATACTGTCTAGTCTGTTTTGGACGTGTAGGCGCACTAGTTTGTTCCATATATCTCGACGCAAGCGCAAGCGCACTCGTAACCGCATCTTGCTCCAACTCTTCGTCTGTCGAATCACCCTCGTCGCCTAGAATCTCTTTGTAATATTCTCTGGCAATAGATGATGACGCGGGGGAACCCATTTTTTCACTAAATTGGTAATATGTGTTTTGTGTTTGAATAATATGTGTTTTGTGTGTTTTATATATTTGTTATGTGTGTATATATAATAAACAAAAAAAAAAGTTAGCCGTTCAAATACAACGGTCATATGACCGTTCAAAATTGCCCCGCCACGTGTCCGATTTTGATTGAATGGAATATAATTGATCACGCGTTATGTTCGTAACGCTCCAGCCCAAAGTTAAGCCATAGTGCCCCCCCCCCCGTTTCGGTGTGGGGGGCGCTATTTTTGTCCAAAACGCCCTCTCACGCCACGAGTACACCCGGTCTAAGACCATGTGTAGTGGAGGGGGTTATTTATAACGCCCCTGATTCTGATTGGTCCACGTGGCAGCTGAGTCAGCATAGGAGTTTAATTCAAAATAAGGTGTGGTGGGGGAAACAAATTGGGGGGCGTTATTTAAAAAAAAAAGAAAACAAACCTGAGATGAGGTGTCCTTCTATTGGTCAAACAAAAATCAAACTAGCGTTATAAATACAACGCCTGAGCCCCTTTTTGCAAAATAACGTCCCCTGTAATAGTGGGGGCGCTATTTTTTTGTATAACGCCATTTGGCGCTTCCACTACAGGTGGACTAAACTGTAAATAAAGCAGGGAGGCTATCTAGATTCTTGATTATGTAAAAATTAAGAGTTTTCATTTTCTTTTGTTACTATTAATTTAAAAAATAATTTATTTAAAAATAACTTTGGAAATATCACGTTAATCCTCTCAAGCTTCTAAAGTTTTGATACCGTAAAACTAGTGTTTTACGTTTTTATTTTTATGGACGTGTCAGTATAAATCAAGTTAGTTTTGCTTGAAAATAGACCGGGTCAAATATAATACGTTTTAATTCGACAATTAAATTCGAGTTGGTCTACGTTTTTAAGTAAATAGTCGATAATAATAATAATCTTTACATACTCACTCCGCGTAATTGGTGTAAATTCGAGTGTCTATATTTTAACGTAAATTTGATATACTTTTTTTTTTGTATAATTTTTAGTTTGTGTATGTTTCGACGTAAATTTGGTATTCGTTTCGTGCTTTATTTTATACGTTTCGTGTGTATGCCTTAAGTCACATATTATAAGTTTAGTCAGTCTATGTTTTGACCACGTCGCATGCAGTCACAACGTGCGATGGGTAAAAAGTAGTGTATACATAGTATGATTACCGCAATAAGCATACAGTGCACTATCTACTCACGTGACAATGTAAGTGTGATGGGAGTCTGGGAGTGTAATGATCGAAGCGGTGCAAAAACTCATTATTATTTTGAAGGTTCTTTGAGCTAAAACGATACTCATCTTGAGGAAATCTTTCTTTTTCCGTGTGGAACTCTCTTGTTCTCCGGTAGGTAGTATTTGCGAAGTCATATATTTAGCAACAGAGTCAGGCAACATCATTTGTATTTGTGTATCGTATGTATCATGTGATAGAAAAAATATGGACGGCACTATTATTTTTTACAAGCAAAACCATTATTTTTTTTACAAATGACACTATTGTTTTTTAAGTTTTTACACAATTATTGGGAGCACCAATCACTAAACCATTTAATCGCTAACTACGCTTTGATTTTTGTATTCAATATAAAAAAATAGTTTTTGACTACATAAAATTAAATATGAAAGTTAAATAAAGTAAAAATACATTTTCATTAAAAATAAAACCCTAAAGTTGCAAATTATATATATATATATATATATATATATATATATATAACAATTGAAATCCTTAGCAATAGTAACTTCGTTAAACGCGAAATAAAAGGTTTTCAGTTTTGAATTAATTACGAAAAAACCAACGTAGTAATTTTATTATTAAAACAAAAATAAAAAGCCTTTAGTTTCCAGGTAATTACGAAAATGGCATCGCTTTACTTTTAGAGGGTATAAAACTTTATTAAAAAACTGCTGAACTTGAATTCAATAACCTTATTCAATCCGGAAACGACGCCGTTCAGGATCTCCGTACACTTATTACCGTTGACAGTAACCGGAGAGTCATGGTATCCTGCAAAAAGTCAACTGTCTATTTCCTCGGTCAACTGATTACTAGGAGAGATAGGAGTTTAGGTGGGAGAGAGGTGGTGGTTAGTACTAAGAAGGAATTGAGGAGGGAGGGTGGTGGGTTGTCAAATACGAGAGAAGAAGGGGGGTGACCAACTAGAAAGGATGCTGCTGCAACAAGTATTTTTTTATATATGTATTTTTTTTATAATTTTTAAAATTCATAATTATATATTAAGTAAAATTACCATCCTACCCTCATGTGCCTTGCACATGACCAAAGTTAACTGAAATTTTTAACCAAGTTAGGCCCTTAGGACAGTGGGTGTAAGGATTTTAGGTCGTTAAGGACGAAACACATCAACTGAAATGCGAAAGGACATCCACTGAAAAATGGCCCAAACCTAAAGGACGAATTGCGTAATTTGTCCTTAGTAAATCCTCTTTTTCAAGCGGTTTAGGCGCTTTGCTCGGTGCAAGGGGAAACCCCCACGCACAGTGGTCCGACCTAGACCCGGAAACCCTCACTGAGACCAAGGGGTCGTTGCGGCATATATTTTGCCATGGGGAACCTATGTGGCAGGACATAGGTTGGAAATCTATGAGAGTAATGGGCATAGACTTTGTTGTTACATCTAGGCATGGTTAGGCATGACGCTAGGTGCCAAGGGTTGAGTGGCCAGCTTATATAATTGTAGCACCATAACCATAACTATGTATTGAACTGTGTTGAACTTGTTTTCGAACTAATAAACTGTTTTTGGATCCATTGAACTACTTACACGGACTCACCAGCATATTTTGCTGACCCAAACTCTTTTAAGCATGTGTTTAGGAACTGCGATTGGATGGCAACGCAAGGCATATGATAGCTAGATGCGGATTAGAGATACACAGGATAAAGATTGGACCGACTAAGGGACTATACTGCTTCGACGACCTCCGTGCTTCGTCTTCGCATTAGAATTAGTTATATTTTAGATTGTATTTGTATTATTTTGCGACTAAAACTTGTACAAATATTAAATATTAGTCTTCGTTGCTTCCGTTGTGCAAGTCTGTTACTAATCTGTTATTTCGTCCAGCCCCCTCCCGGTCGGGTTGTTACAGTTTCCGGGTCAAATAACAACCTAAATGTTATCGACCAATCACCTATATTCGATAACATTATCGTTGGGGTTGAGCTGCCCCAGTCGTTTTACGCTAACAATGTAAATTTCAAGTATGGCTACTATTTGGTTGATGGTATTTACAACGAATGGGCGACACTTGTTCAAGCTTTCTCGTCACAACTTGAAGACAAACGCAAGTACTTTACAAAGAAACAAGAGTCGGCAAGAAAAGATATTGAAAGAGCGTTTGGGGTTCTTAAAAAACGATTTGCGTTGATTGCCAACCCAATAAGGTTTTGGACATGAGAGAGTAGGGCTGAGCAATTCACGGTTCGGAACCGCTAGAACCGAGGAACCGACGCAGAACCGCTAGATCCAAACCGTATTCTTGTATTTAGGGTTCAGTTCCGGTTCTTAAATTCTGGTGAAAATGGTTCCCAGTTCGGTTCGGTTCAGAACCGCGGTTCTGTTTAAAGAACCGCTAGAACTGGGTTAAGTTAAAATTTTAAATATTATATATAAAACCCTATTAATTTAGTAGGCTTTTCCAAGTAGTTTGTATACCGACAATCCGCATTTTCAATTCCTAAGTTTAATCTTTATAAAGAATACTTTTTGAGTCATGTTAACTATATAATATCTAACAAACTTGTTGTGATAGGAGTTTCATTTGAATTATGTAATTTCTATAAACATATATAGTACAATAAAGGGAACGAAAATAGCTTAAACTGAGAGTCAAAGCTTACAAATTCATATATAAGGTGCACAATGATGTTGTATCGGACAATGATGTTGTATAACATGTGACACTAGGAATGCATGACACATATCATTCTTAGTGTTAAAATTACAATCATTGTGTGACATCCGACATGTTCAGCTTAAACATTTTGAGAACATATAAGTCTACCTTAGCGAAAAACAGTTAACATACTTAGCTGAGTCAGTTAAGTCTGGTCAGGTTAGGATTGTTCAGGGTTCAATGATCCGGGGGATCATTGGGGAGTCATTTGGTAATTACACTAGGCTTGGGTCCCGTTGTTTGTGAAATTACACAGACTGAATCAAGTATGATATGTAGATTATTAACATACGTGTAACATAACATGATAATACGTGCTACAAAGGTGTGAACATTATTATATGTGCTTATGTATTCTTAACATGTGTTAGAATTGCATGTTCATATGTTAGGATGTGTTTAAATGCGTTAAAACGACAAAATTGGAAAACCTAGAAAACATGGGTCTTGGTTCGACCCATAGCGTGGGGGCAAACCTGGGATGGGAAAACAACATAAGGTTCATTCGACCTGTATGAGGTCGAATGTGGGTACCTTCGACCTTGTACAGGGGGCGAATGTGGACCAGTATAAATACCCCACTTTGTCATTTTCACCATTTCACAAACCCTAGACGCCTCTAAACACTCTCTAACGATTTTAATCACCGAGGAAGGAGTTTTTGCTCTTGTTTTTCATAATCTAACCTACAAACATCATCTAATCAAGGATCCAATGTGTGTTCTTAATCCAAAACCCTTTTTAATACATTTTGATTCGTTTTCATCTAACCCTAAATGTCCAGATCTGTTCTAAGCATGTTTTATGACTTAAAAACCTTTCAAACATCTTTCTAAACAATACCTAATCAATTAACTTGGGTTTCCATGTAAATAAACATGTGTTGATGTTGTATTTTGTGATATTACGTGTTGTTCATTGGTTTGCTGTTGTATAAATGATAGAAACATGATCTAGGAATGCTATTGATAGTGGTTTATGCTTGGTTTAAGTTATTATTGGATGAATGTTGATATCATGTTAGTTTTGGGGATTTTGATGAATCTAGGGCTTGCTATATGATATGATTATTGATAAAACGATTTGGGGATTTTCATAAACATGTAAAACTGAGTGTTTTGAGATGAACATGAAAAGATTTCAACAAGTTTCCAAATCGGGTAAAGTTTTCATGCACGATGTGACATTTCCATAATCTTTACCATTTTGGGTAAGTATTAAAATGGATTGATTTTCAGAGGAAATTGGTAGGGTTTTATGGGGATATGTTATTCATGATTGACTGCTGTGTTTGGTGATGTTTGGTGATGTTTTCGGATGGTTTTGATGCGTTTTAGAACACTTGGAGCAGGGAAGATCGAACCTGGACCACGTTCGACCAGCGGGGGGCGAACATGGAAACCAGGGGTCGAACCTGGAACAAAAGGGGCGAACGTGGAAACCAAGGGCGAACCTGGACTAAAAAGGGTCGAACCTGGAACAAAAGGGGCGAACGTGGAAACCAGGGGCGAACCTGGACTAAAAAGGGCCGAACCTGGAACAAAAGGGGCGAACGTGGAAATCAAGGGCGAACCTGGACTAAAAAGGGTCGAACCTGGAACAAAAGGGGCGAACCTGGACTTGTAAAACACTGGTTCGACCCTGTGCAACTTAAAATGAGATTTTTAATGCAAACTAAGTGTTTTATGCTTGAACCTTGTGTGTAATCTATGTATACTTGATTAGTTTGAGTAATGGGTCACCAAAGGGATGTCGGGTCAGTCTAGTGTGTCGGTTTAACAGTCAAATGTATTTTTAAACATACTTAGTCATGATCTGGACAATCGGGGACTAGATAACCTTATGGTTGTTAGTCGGAACCCTTATGTGAACATTTTGATAGATCTCTGGTAGTTGGGATTATCAAAGGCTTGGCTTTTCTTAATATAATTGAAGAACACAATCTCAGATGAGTTCACGGCCCCACTTTTACTGCTTTTACTTTTGGGGGAGAAAACATGCGCTAAACTTATTTTGGTAACATATGTCATACTATGATTTAACCTTGCGTTGCTATACGATCTTTGAAAGTCCCAGGGGAAACCATGAATGTGCGGGGATGCACAACGGGGGAAATGTGGATAGATCTATTGGGCGTGACAGGCCCCACTCGACGGCTTGGAGGGCCGGGCGGGTGCATATTGTCTCAAACTTGCTAAACATTGCTGAACATACACTTGGGCCGAACATTGGTAACAGTCTAGTAATGGTTTTCCAATCGTAATAGTAACAAAACATACGTCTAGCTAGCGTACTTTGGCAACATTGATATAGTATTGACAGGTTTTGAACTTGGTAACATTCGGTAACACTTAATAACATTTTGAACCAACCTGTGAACTCACCAGCATTACATGTTGACGTTGTTTTGGCATGTCTTTCTCAGGTCGCTAAGGTAGCAACACACGGACTAGGCGCACGGGTCTGCATGGCGTCTAGGACTTAGTTTCATGGTTTTGAAATAAACATTTTGAACATGTTGGTACTTGGTTTTGTAACACGACAATGCTTCCGCTACAGTTTTTATGATATAAGAATGTTGTTTTGAGTTTATGTGTTTCATATAGTGTTGTTTATTGTGACCGTTGACTTGGATCCTGGTTTGTCACGCGCCTCGCGGTAAAACTCCGCAAGCGGAAAATTAAGGGTGTGACACATTGCATCTATGCAGTTGGTATTGTGCACTTCTAAACGTGTATCATAGGTCCATATTCCGTAATATGAGTAGGACACCACACTTTAGTTTACTAAAGTTGCCTTTGATTTAATTGTTAGTTTTAGGATTTAATTGATAACCGGTTCCAGCAAGAACCATTTACACGGGAACCGTTTAACTCGGTTCCGAACCAAACCGGTAGGTTTTTATACGGTTTGGTTTCGGTTCTTATATTTATCACTAAACGGTTCCGGTTCGGGTCCGGGTCGGTTCGGTCTGGTTCTATACCGTTGCACACCCCTACGAGAGAGGATCATGGACGTCGTCTATACTTGTATTATTCTACATAACATGATATTGGAGGACTGAAGCTTGGCGACAAGGTGATATCCCAAGTGCCGAATCGACAATCGATAATAACCAAAGACTCGACAACATAAGGAGTCTCAAGAACCGTGAGATACACGGAAACCTCCGGCCTGAATTAGTCGAGCATTTGTGGGCTAGACGGCCCGATGATCTTGTATTAAATTAGTTTTTAGTTTTTTAATAGTTTATTGTAAACATTAATCTAATTTTTAGTTAACTTTATTTTTGCCAAATTTAGAAAGGATAAAAAAATTAAAAAATAAAAATAAACTGGATAAAGCTGCTGCTTATCTCTAGCCACAACAGCATCAGGTAAGTGAGCAGAAGCTTTATCACTTGTCAACTGAACGCTAACATGACGTAATATGAGATGATAAATCTTGTGGTCACCTCTGACCACAACGGATGGTTTTAGATATAGTTGTTATTTTCTGTACCTTCATTCATGCTAATGCCCCCTTTTGATGGAAAATGCAATCAGGAGGTAGCACCAGACACTAGAAAGCAAACAAAAACAGACAACTCACTTCCCAACTCTCTCTTTCACTTTCCCTACTCCACTCAACCATGTCCACACTACCCAAACACCACCACCACCACCGTACCTTCTCTCTCCTCCTCTTCCTCACCGTCACACTCTCCACCACCACCACCACCACCACCACCACCACCATCTTCCCAAACGACGCCGTTTACCTCCTCAACTTCAAACAAAAAGCCGACCTCACCAACACCCTCTTCTACCCTTTAACCACCAACCTAACCCCCTGCCACTGGCCAGGCATCAAATGCGTCCAAGGTCAAGTCTTCCGTCTCGTCCTCTCGAACCACGGCTTAACCGGCACGTTCCCCGATAACACATTATCCCACCTAACCAACCTACGCGTCTTAAACCTCCGTAACAACTCCTTAACCGGTCCCATCCCTAACCTCTCCAACTTAACCAACCTCAAAACATTATCCCTTGACCACAACACCTTCTCTGGCTCCTTCCCATTATTATTAACCTCACTCTACAACCTCCAGTCACTTAACCTAGCTCGTAATAATCTCTCCGGTTCAATCCCGGTTCAACTTAATTCCCTAACCCGGTTAACAATCCTCCGGCTTGAATGGAACCGGTTCACCGGTTCAATCCCGGTTCTTAACATTACCGGTCTTGTTTCATTCAATGTTTCAGCTAATAACCTCACCGGTCCGGTTCCGGTTACTCCTGCTCTTGTAAAATTTGACACGTCAGCTTACTTGCTTAACCCTAGCTTATGTGGCAAGATTATTAATAAAATATGTAGTTTAAACTCTCCGTTCTTTAACCATACTTCCGGTGGCGGTTTTGCTCCGGCGCCGGTGAGTCAGAACGGTGAGGCGCAAGGTTTGACCGTCTCTCCGACGTCAACGAGGAAGCATAAGAGAGTTGGTATAATATTAGGGTTTATTATAGCGATATTAATCTTTGTAGCTATTATTTTATCGATTTTAACGATTATTAATAAACGAAGGTCTAATGATAATAATAATAATCGAATGAAATCAGTTGCGTGTAGTTCAGATGCAGAAGACGTTAACGGTATAGGCAACGGTAACGGAACTGTTGCGATATCAAGGAATATTAATATTAATAATAATAATAATAACACAGTGCTAATGGTTAATAAAAAAGTAGAAATTAAGGAACAGAGAGTGGAATTATTACCTGAGAGAAGTGGTAGGTTAATATTCTGTGACGTGGATAGGGAGGTGTATGGACTGGAGCAGCTGATGTCAGCATCGGCGGAGTTGTTAGGGAGGGGGACGATAGGGACAACGTATAAGGCGGTGATGGAGAACAATGTGACGGTGACGGTGAAGAGGCTGGACGGTGTGAAGACTGCGGCGACGACTGGTGAGGAATTTGAGAGGCATATGGAGGTGGTTGGGAGGTTAAGGCATCCGAATTTGGTACCGGTTAGGGGGTATTATCAGGGGAAGCAGGAGAGGCTGCTTGTTTATGATTATCAACCCAATGGGAGTTTGTTTAACTTAATTCATGGTGAGTTTATTGTTATTATTGTTGTGTTTTGAATTCGGTGTTTGGTTTTGTTAGTGTTCGGGTGGGTTCGCTCGCTCGCTAGGTTTGAGTCGGTTGGAGAGGATAGTAGCCTAGTAATCATGAAGTAGATTTTCATAACTAATTGGTTTCGGTTATAAATGGGATGGATAATTTGGTCATTGAAAACAAATGGTTTGGTTAATCTGGTTATTTGAAAAGGTGGTTTGGTTGATTCGGTTAACCATCGGCTTTGGGCATGGGTATATCTAAGCTAATTTTAATCGACAATTTCTATTATATCTCGAGCATAGTTGTCAAAAGCGCGCGAGGCGCGCACCTAGGCGCACCAAGTGCGCGCGCCCTGTGAGGCGCACATTTAGGCGCACTAACAGGGCTGTTTCAGGCTAATTCCGGCCAAATTCAGGCTAAAAGTTGCCTAAACCTCTAAAACATCCTAAAAGAGCTATGAACAAGTCCTAAACAACCCTAAAACATCCTAAAGTAGCCTTAAACAAGCCTAAAACATCTCTAAAATCCCTAAAAATGTATTTTATACTATGCGCCTAATTATAAAAAGCCCTTGTTTTTTATGCGCCTAGGCTCCGGGCTCGGCCTATGTGCCTTGAGTGCGCCTAGGCGCTTTGACAACTATGATCTCGAGATAAATAAATATTAGAAGTTTAATCAATTTTTCCGACATAACATTGCATAAAAGTAAAAATATATAGATTGGTTTTATTGTTAGTTCAGTTAATTCGGTTATTCTACACTTGTAACCAGACAGTGAAATTCAGTTATAAAAGTCAAAAGCGAGCTGTTAGTTTCTTAATGTGCAGTTATTTTGGTTCAGTAATTCCGTGACCCTGAATGTTGATGAAGCAAAATATCCCAGGTCGGGTTTAGATAACGGTTGGTATGAACATGAGTTGATGATGTAGGACAGCTTAATCTTATTGGTGCATTTTATATATTAATGACATGAACAGGGTCAAGATCAACAAGGGCAAAACCATTGCACTGGACATCCTGTTTGAAGATTGCTGAAGATATAGCACAAGGCCTTGCTTACATACACCACACCTCCAGACTCATTCACAACAACTTAAAATCCTCCAATGTCCTACTGGGTCCCGACTTTGAGGCCTGTCTCACCGACTACTGCCTCTTGGTCCTTGCAGACCCCACGTGTATAGACGAATCCATTTCCATGGGTTACAAAGCCCCGGAGTTAAGAAAGTCCTACAACCGGGCCACAACCAAGTCTGATGTTTATGCTTTTGGAGTCCTCTTGTTAGAGCTTCTATCGGGTAGGCCTCCTTCCCAGCATCCACACCTAGTCCCTGAGGATATGGCTGAATGGGTGAGTGCAATGAGGGAGAATGATGACATGCCACATGATAATAGGCTCGGAATGCTTGTTGAAGTAGCGGCTGTTTGTAGCATGACATCACCCGAACAGAGGCCCGTAATGAGACAAGTCTTGAAGATGTTACAACAGATTAAAGAGACCGCCTGTATGACCACCGACAACGATTACATGTATAATGGATATTCATAACCGCTAAGCATGAGAAGAAGCTACAAAGAAATGGCTACGTTATTTTCAGTTATGGTTATAATTTTATGCAACCACAGAACAATACGAGAAGTCACATTTTTTGTGTACGATCTGCTGCTGATCCAGAGGAGGATGCTGGTTATTCGTGAAGTCATATGTGTCATCTACCATCGGTAAGCTGTTGTGAAGATTAAGTATTGATATTTAAAGTAAGATCCTGCAGCTTCTGCTGTATATTCACTCTTATCTTTAATCTTATGTTTTAATCGGCCATAACTCGCATTTAAATTCGTATTTGTCGACGTCGAGGAGACTTGTGGCAGTTAGGAGATTTAGAAGACAGTAAAATCATGTTTGAGACAAATGAAATACCAATTGAAAAAAAAAAGTCAACTATTTACAAATAATATTCTACTAAAAACTTAACAAATCAGTTTAACTCAATATCTCTGTTCCTCTTCACCATAAAACCTCTTTATAGGATTGACTGTTCCAAGTAAAATCATAGATAAAACCATCATCCCGTGTTATAAGTATCGGCCTGATGGAAATCGAACAAGTTATGTTAATTTAGATTTTAGGTTAAGGATGACGACACAATATCGGATAGTAGTTTTAGGTTAAGAATGCTGACACAATATCGGATAGTGCTGTTAGGTTAAGGATGACGACACAATATCGGATAGTACTGTAACGGCATAATACAATAAATCAATTTAGTTTGTTGGAAATGACGTCGCTTTTCCCACCATACTGTCACTTCCAGCAAATCTATTGATTTGCTTGATCATGTGGCAACCGTTTTAATTGATATTTTTCTAGCTTGACATTTGTGAACTCGAAATAAGGAACAAAAGGTAGAAAGATAACCTTAGAGGTAGAAGCTAGCAAGGAGAAGACTACTCTAGTGTTATGAGATAATCATGTGCCTGGGCCAAGCCTGAGAGACAAATCTTGACCCTTTAATGTATCGTCACTGTTTCTGACCTGATCGCTGCTTTTGATCAGGTGCGACAGTTTCCACGGTTTCTGCCACTTCCACTTGAACTGTATCAGCCATTCATCATGACTTCGTCTCCACCTTGAGATTTTTCCCTTCTGTTCACCGAGTGGCAACTTTTTCAGCGACATGTGTGCCATTGGTATCATCTGTACCAACGATGCATCATTAGATGATTAATGTAGAATAATGGAAAGTTAGGCTAAACGGCTATCCTCCCTCATGTTCTCTAGGCTCCATTTCAGGGACATTAGAATAAACTAGCAATCCAAATCTTGATAGACGAAAGTCGAAAGGTTCACCTTTTGAGTTTGTTTAAGAACTACTTGGAGTGGCCTATTGCAGATTCCAGGTTTAGAGTCAAGTTCCCTTGATTCTGGGAATGGCAATGGAGATTCAAAACCCATATCTGCAAAAATATCTAACGAAGTTGTAGCCTTTCCCTGTTATGTGAATCCAATGATCAAGAAAAAAAATGTTGAAGTTGGTTTGTTTAGCCCCAAAGTAACGAAGAAGAAATGAACAGGGTATCGTACCTTTAGAGGAGCCGAGCCGATTGCAAGAGCTTGCAGCTCTAATCCTTTTGATTTCTTTGAAGGTGTCTTATCCCTTGAGGTTTGCACACCTCGTTCGATTTCTTTAAACTTCTTTGTAAGCGAATTTACCGTTGCATATTTGGTAGAGGCTGTTTGTGCTGAACCAGCATATCCGTCCTTCGCTTCATATTCCTTTTCCAACAACCGGCGCCTGGTAACTCGAAAGTCGAAAGTACAAACAGATTTGTATTTTGTAGCCAAAAGGAAATTAAATTTTAACAACCTGCGGTAATGTATTTTTACCTTGCCTCGATAGCGATACTGAATAAGTGCTGAAGCAATTCCTTTGCATCTCCTAGAGAGTGTAACGCCTTCCATCTTCCAGCAGAGGCATGATCGTGTTCCTGCCCAGCCTCTTGAATCTGTGAAGATAGCTTAGAAAGAGCATCCGAAGAAGATTTCACCTTGCTTTCAAGTGACACAATCCGAACCGCTCGCGTGGTTGGTGACAATGAAGGCTCTCTTACACCAAAAACCATATTCAACCCCATTACTCAATATGCAACATATATGATATATCTACAAGTAGGCAGAAAGACGTTTTGAAACCAATTTATATATACCTCTGAGGCCCGGGTCGCCCACGAGAAGAAGCTCTATCCTCTTGTTTCAGAAAGCTCAAGTCCTCCCTAAGTTTTGCATGGCTGGACTAGAGTAAAATCATAATGTGAGTGAAATTATACTGCAAGAATGCAGGGTAGATTGCACACATTGACATACCTCAGAGTTTGATGTTCATGGTCGATGCGGAGTTTATACTCATGCATCATTTTGTCAAGTTCATTGTCAAGCCATCTCTTCAAACTTTTGATCTACAAATGGAGTATGATTTAACACTTATATTAAAATAGATGATGATATGTTAGCAGGAACAGAAGGTTTACAGTTACCTGTCCGGATCGATTTTGTCCTCTTGGTTGAACTAGAAGAGAGAGGTGAGACATTGAAGTTACTACAAGTAGGAGAAGGTTGTGGACAAAAGTTATTTTGAGAATTATTTACCAGTATTTTCATGGCGTGCAGTAAGCTTTTGTGGTTTAAGCAACTCTGTTAGCTTTTTAGTAGCTCTTTCAGCTTCTTCTGTTTTCCTTTGAAGAACCTGTAGTGAAAGGATGAGGTGACTAAACTTCATAGGGTTAGAGTGTTTTAGTCATATTGACATTGACAGAAGGTTTTAGAAAGCGAGAGGCGCTCCAAGGCGTATAGGTCCTAAAAGCCAAAGTGCGAGGCGCACGATAGCTTTACTTATGTGACTATGCGTGACGGTGCTCTCTGGACAACCAAAAGCTGCATTCCTCTCATCTCTTTTACATGTAGCCTTCTTCATCAAGTAAACCATTCTTCGGTTAATATTAATGTCTTCATCTTTTTGGTCGTTTTTACATATTATCCTCCGGATACCTTAATTTTGACCCACATGTGCGCTGCCCCTAGATCCTAAGATGTTATCTGATTGCCTTGCGTATCTGGCGCCCTTTGTAAAACCAAAGAGGCAAGCACTAGATGTTGCATCTTAGATGAAATTTAATGCGGAAAAAAATACATTTACAAGTAATATCCGTACCTGTGCTTGGCGTTGGTAAAGAGCATGCAGTTTGTGCAATTCAACTTCACTTTTCCTGCTATCCTTCTTTAGCTGCTTAACAAAGCAAAGAATTACTATGAAATTTCTTGATACCCGAATATATGAACTAAACATCACTCACCTGCAGCATTTGCTTCTCATGATCAGCCTTCCATTGCCGATATTGCTCTTCATCTTGTTTCACTTTCTGCTGTAGCTGCACCTGTAATACCAAAAAACTTGAACTGAACACCGAGAACTTAATGAAGTTGTGAGTGTTCAGAAATTACCTTTTGGGACTTGATACCGCGTAGCTCATCTTGTAGTCGTGTCTTTGCATCGTAACATTTTTGCTTTATTAAATCAATCTCGTGTTCGTGTTTTGTCTCCAAATCTGAAATCTGTAGAGGTTTGATTAAACAAGTTAGCAGATGGTTGAAAAGAAGTCCAGGGCAGCATGATAATGAGGATCACAATGAGGTGCCTCAGGATTCTGAGCATTTTCGGTCTGCACCTTTGCTGTTGACTCACCCAAAGCTTTAAGACGTGCAATTTCTTCGTGCAACCCATGTCTTTCCATCTGTAGTGATCTCTTGTCTTCCTCGAGTGCTATGATTTTCTCCCTAGATTGTTGCTCGCGTGCTTCGACATCAGGAGATCCATGAAGCTTCATCTCAGGCTGCAAGTAAGCCAGTAAAAAACGCTTTTTTACATTGAATATATACACAGACACCAAGATTGTTAACAGGTTATGAGTAGATTGTTATTGAAAAGGGCAAATGAGCGTACTACGTTTGCATCTGTGTCATCAAGATCCACAAAAGCACGTTTGCTGTTATAGTCATTCGTCTTTTGAACTAGTTCTGAGTTGGTAGCCTCCAAAAAAGCGCATTTGCTGCGATATTCATTCATCTTTTCAACAAGTTCTGAGTTGGTAGCCTCTAGCATGTCGATTTTTCTCTTGAGATCCTACAAGCAAGTATGCACTTTATCATATTCCTTTCTAGTTTCTATTAGGGAGATTCGTTTGACAACTTTATCCTCACACCAAGATGACATAGGAAGTGTTAAGCGGTCATAACCGTCAGGAAGAAATATATATATATATATATATATATAATACCTGCACTTCAACAAATTCAGCTTCCTTCCTGTGAGAAAGTTCTGCCTGCAACAATCTTAACTGCTGCCTCAACTTGTATGTGTCAGCAGGAAATACTTCTTTTTGAACCTACCAAAAGCTCCATTAAGACATGTGATGTGAGCAAAACCATAGCTCAAAGGAAATTTAAGGGAATGATAAAGATATCTACTGAAGCTTTGTTCTGAATGTTGCGAGCACGATTAGCATACTTGAGAGTATTAAGAGTTTCCTCTGCATTGTAATCAGCAGGGCTGACACACGCTAAAAGTAAAGCGCAGTTGGTTATATAAGAAGCAACAGTTTTCTGATCATGTGATGGGGATGACAACATAATAGGATGATTAGGAAGATAGATGGTTAGATACCTATCATAACAGTTTTGCAATTACCACCAAGTGAAGCCTGTTGATTACATGAAGGATTCTGACCATAAACTAGTATTCGTAGATGCTTATATATAGCCTATACGAGTTTACTGTCACACAAACCTGCAATAATCGAGTAAGTTTACCGTCCCGGTAAGGTATATGCATTCCCTCTTTCCGCTTTTTGTCATCTCCTAGTGCGCTGATAACATTGCCAAGCGCAAGAAGTCCCTTATCGATCTGAATACCTGTTCCATCCGAAGAGGATGAAACCAAGTGAGACATCTACTATAGAATCTTAAAATTTACCTAACGAGAGATTCAAGCGAAATTATTCGGAACCTGCTCTCTTAGCTCTCTCAGATCCAGCAAGGTCTACCAAATGCAGCTTTGCACATCGGTACTCCTCGGACATAACAACAAGTCCACTAGAACTGGTTTCATCTTTATTTTTATCTTTCTGCTCTAAAATTATGGTGAATATTGCATGGGACCGGCTGTTACAAATACGAAACTCATCCCATTTGCTGTAGAATAACCAACATAAAAATGGAAATCTGTTACCTTGATTGATTGTTCATATCCGTTGATGCTACTGAGCGATTCAAACATCCTTGCTCAAGGCAAGCTGCCATTTCTTTCTGTGTGCTAACGCTAACTTCTGTCGACCCACTTAGGCTTAGCGCAACATCTGATGCTTTACGGATTTGTAAAGGATGCTTATACTCAGGATTTCCGTCAGTAATGCCCGATTCAAGCAAGTCCCTCACTTCCTCATTCAAAACCTTAAAACTCAAACCCTCTAGTTAAAACATATACATATATCATATATACATGGTTTAAAAAAACGGGTGAGGTGTATGCCTCGAGGCGAAACTCTAAGAAAACGAGTCTGAGGCGCGCCTCATGGGGTTCAGATTGTACATACGCCTCGAAGGGCTAAGGCGCTAAGAAAATGTGCGCCTCAGATGGTTCAGGGTGTTTTTGATCTGCTGTTTTTATGTTTTAGATTTTTGGGGTCAATTATTTCAGTTTTGATGTGTGTTTTTTATGTTTTAGACTTTTTTAGGTCTATTACTTTTTTTTTTTTTTTTTATAAGATATAGAATTTATATACTTTTTTATTCGGCCTAGGGTTTAGGCCTCGAGGCTTACGCCTCGTGAGGCAAAGGGAAAACGCCTCAAGCCCCGTTTCCGTTCTTTTAAACTTTGCATATATATGCATGTAAATGAACATAGAAAGTGACCTCAATGAATGAAACATGCAATTGGAATTCAGATTGATGCTGCATTGTGTCAATCTTGTCAAATATTGTGTTCATAACTTGAAACATAAGTCCTGTGTGGGAACTCTCTTTTGGGGAGGTACCCATGGTGTAAGTCTTGCCTGAACCCATCTACAAACGAAAGGAAGCGACTGTTACGCTAACTTCAAGAAATCAAAAACAAAAATCCAAGTATACACGTACGAAACTACCTGCCCATACGCGATAATTGTTCCATTGTACCCTTGAAACAAAGCATCCAAGAGAGGAACAACACACTCTTGAAACATATTCTTTGATGGAGACCCACCTCCACCATACACATGATCAAATATAAACGAATGTAAACCTATTAACACCTGCACTTTACAAAACCGATTGATTATTTTCCTTAAAATTGTCGTCTTTACGCCTTGGATCCACAAATAATACATAATAATATGCATGCATGCATGCATGCATGTATATACCTGAGCGGTCCCTGGAACGACGTCTAAACATTCTCGGCCGCCATTTTGGGACTCGTGGCGGAGGAGAGGACGGATATGCAATGCGACCTTCACATTGCAAATCTCTGATGAGTTCTCCATGAGGATGATTTTTATTTGTGCAAGGGGAGGATGCATAAATCATAATTACATGGGTGTTCGTTTGAGGGGAGGAAAGGGTAAATTAGTCATTTGGGAAAGTTTTTATAAAATGCAATATTATAAATAGTGGATAGGCTTGATAGTAAAAACGTTCATGAAGATGCTATTGATTGATTGATTTGGTCAGTTGAGCCATGGAAACATGCATGACAACGTAGATTGCCTTTAAGCCTTTACAACCTTAGAGTTCGTTAATTAATTTTATCAGACAGATTTTAAAGAATGAGAGCAGATTTGGTAAAGAGTGTTTCATTCATCCGCAAATGATATGATAAGTGCCTAGCATATTGAGTAGCGGGTCATGGATTATAAAAAAACTAGTCGTATGTGTTTATTTGAATATTATGTCCTTGAGGACAAAGGACATTGAAAATAGGGATGAGCTCAGGACGGTATCGGTATCGGTATCGAACCGATATCGATCCCGACAATACCGATACCAAAAAACCAATACCGATACCGATACCGAACACATACGGTACGATATCGGTATTTTACCTTAAAATACCGATACCATACCGATCCCGTACCGATAATACCAAAACCGAAAATCCATAAATATGGGTACCGATACCGATCCTGAAACCCCTCGGTTCGGTACGGTATCGGGATCGGAACGGGACGGGACGAGATCGGTATTCGGTCTTGTATGCTCATCCCTAGTTGAAAATGTCGTGGGAATGATACGGCCGTTGGCGAACTTTGCTTGGGCCAGTCTGGGCCTTCGCCCATTCAACTTTTTTGCCCATAACTGTTAAATTATCAAAAAAATCTGAAAATCTTTTATGTATCGAAGATAAACAGATATTTAGAGTTCTTATTGTTTGACCCGACCCGAATTGGATCGCTGACCAAAAATTTAGTGATAAGAAAAAAATTTAGGTCCTATGACTTTCGTCCCAACCTAATCAAAAGTTTAAGATCCGTCACTGAATATGGCATAGCATGCATCACTAGTTATGTTTCATTAGTTTCCATTTGGTATTGGTTCTTGAGTAATGCGTCTAGCTATATAAAACCAATCGTATAGAAAACCAATCGTACGTGTTTGTTTGAATACTAGATTTTTGCCCGCGTGTACACGCGGTTCACAAACGTACATCTATTTGGAGAATTATAACGTATAAGAAAAATACAGTAGAAAAATTTTATTAAAATTTAAAAGCAACGAATACACATTTATTCAAATATCGCTGAAAATTTCCTTATAAACCACATTTTTTGTTTTAGTCATCACTTTCCCACCAGCATCAAGTATAAGTAACTTCACGCCTGCCCTGCTTTTAACTCTTGACAATGCGACATAAAGCTGGCCATGTGAGAATATATGGTTTCTTAAATACAATCCAACCTGAATAAGGCGACTTAAATGGTATGTGTTAAAAATAGACTTATGGCATATTCAACAATAAGAAAGTAATAAAAATAAAAATAAGAAACTAACTACCACCTAAATTTCACAATTTAATTTGACACGTCTGAGAAGATGAGCATTACCCATATCGACCCGCTAAAAAAGCTTCGAGCACATTTTATTCTATTTGACACATTTGAAAAGGCAAACATTACCCAAATCGACCCGTTAAGAAAAGGGAAGATTGCCCCAATTCACCTATGGCCTATGTATAAGTAAAAGGAACATCAATCTAATCAAAACACCATAAACACACTGTTGGCGACTTTTACCCTATTTGACCAATTGGAAAAGTTGAACATTACCCAAATCGACCAATTTATAAGTAAACAAACATGAACCTACACCATAAAACAACATTTTAACCGACTATTACCTTATAGATGCTATTTATACGCTAAAAATAGTAATGTGACAAATCAAATAATTCAGCATTTATTTTGTGTTTAAATGTCTTTAATTTTAAAAACTGGATTTTTTTTTAAATTTTGATTTTGAATGTTTAAAAATAAATTTATAAATGTATTTATATATGATTAATAATTTTATGTTTAAAGGTTATTAATTAAATGGTAATCATAATTATTAACATTAGATGTTTCCAATATTGTGTAACTCACGATAAATGCTAATTATACGCTAAAAATAGTAATGTGACAAATCAAAGAATTAAGCATTTATTTAGTGTTTAAATGTCTTTAAATTTAAAAACCGTATTCATTTTTAAATTTTGATTTTGAATGTGTAAAAATAAATTTATAAATGTATTTATATATGATTAATAACTTTGTGTTTAAAAGTTATTAATGAAATGGTAATCATAATTATTAACATTAGATGTTTCCAATATTGTGTAACTCATGATAAATGTCAATTATACGCTAAAAATAGTAACGTGACAAATCAAAGAATTAAGCATTTATTTTGTGTTTAAATGACTTTAATTTTAAAAACCGTAATTTTTTTTAAATTTTGATTTTGAATGTTTAAAAATAAAGTAATTCAATTGAAAATAGACGTATTAAGTGTGATGAAAAAAATTCAAATTTAACTTTGTTTATAAATGTATTTATATTTATATATGAGTAATAATTTTGTGTTTAAATGTTATTAATGAAATGGTAATCATAATTATTAACATTAGATGTTTCCAATATTGTGTAAATCATGATAAATGCTAATTATACGCTAAAAATATTAATGTGACAAATCAAAGAATTAAGCATCTATTTTGTGTTTAAATGTCTTTAATTTTAAAAACCGATTTTTTTTTAAATTTTGATTTTGAATGTTTAAAAGTAAATTTATAAATGTATTTATATTTGATTAATAATTTTGTGTTTAAAGGTTATTAATGATATGGTAATTATAATTATTAACATTAGATGTTTCCAATATTGTATAAATCATGATAAATATCAAAATGCAAGAATTGTTAACACTAAAGAGCAAAATCATGTACCTTCTGTTGATATTTAGGATCTCCAATCCTTTGTGCCCGTGCAACAATAAACTCCAATTGGTCTATGCAAGAATCTGCCAGAGTACTATTACCCTGAGCAAACAGCCTCTACCGTTGCTCACTGGTGCAACACAATCGTTATACACCTGCAACCGCCATAAAAAAGTATTTAAAAAACAAATCAGAATTTTAAAAATGTATTAAAATTAGTGCAATAACTTTACAAACCAATTCCACCATCAATTCCATTCAACAACTTTCCAAACCAAGATTTATAATTATAGCAATTATAGTTAATACATTTGACTATGCAGTTAATACATTTGACTATGACTATATGGAAAGTGTACAACTAATTGTGCTATTAACTTTCCTATAATACAATCAATCAATCTCTTACCAAAAAACTCGACCCTTCCTTTTAACATCCAAGACTTTTCAAACCACCATTTATAACAATTAATTCTTATAGTTATCCTTCCAAACTTTAAGCCATCAACTTAGGAAACAAATAAAATGCTAATAAATGAGACCCGAATCAACAAACAGGACCCGGACCCGAATAGCTTTCCTAAGCGGATTAATCACTAAAAAATATCTAACATTCTTTTACCTTTCATCTAATATTATGATCCTCAAGAACACCTCGAAGAACATATGAACATTCAACCTCACCCGAAGACAAAAATCTAGTAACATTTAATTCTCAAAGATAAAAGAAGACCTGCAAAGTGGAAACGCAGGGGGTACTTATCTTACCTAGAACTTGCCCACTGATTCGTGGTGGACCGTAGACGCCGGAAGACGGATTTGACACGAAGACCACCAATAATAATCATAGCCTTGAAACCACTGCCGCCGCCACCAAGAAAACCCAATCGCCACCGCTGGTTCATCTTTTACCACCACTTCAGCCATTGATGAAACCAATAACAACCGATTAGCATCGATACACACCAACATATGAAGACATGTGCTCCTATACGGAACATAAAGCAGAAAAAATATACAATTAGCATAGATTAGGTCAACAAAAAATCAAAAATAAAAACGAAAGAGATGCTTATAACCTCTGTGATTAACCTCCACCATATATAACGGCTCCATGCTTCAACTCCACCATAAAGGCATATGAAGCAACTTCAAACAGCCCCACCATATATAACAACCTACACATTAAAAATCCAAACTTTATGTATTTTTATTAAAAAAAAAAAATTGAAGCTACTTATGTATATTTGATTATCACATAGTAAACAGAGAATCTTATGATTGAACCAATCAAATATATAAACACTAAATTTAGAGTACCTTCAATAGAGGAGGTAATGGAAACCCGACTGAGAATAACAAAGATAAAACTTGGACTATCCGTAGATAATTTATAGAATCATCATAACAATTGGTAGCAAAATTATGCTCTAAAAAAAGGCAACTTTATATTACCTCAACGTTAAACGCTCCCATTTGAAATCCAGTATAACCTTCTTTCACCGTGTCAACCAGCCCTCCAGTTGATGCAACAATAGGCACCTGCAGTTTATGATTAATGTATTCCCGTGTGTTACTACTCGTCACAAGTTATATACTTATATAAAATATACATTATATGCTTACACATCCATAAGGCATTGCTTGCAACTGGATAAGACCACATGGCTCGAATCTGCTAGGCACTATTATAAAATCAGCTCCAGCTATGATCATATGAGCCAATTTCACATTGAATTTCGCTACTCCTCTAGCTTTAAGCGGATATTCTATCTCTAATTCATCCAGTTGCTTCTCCATCGCCTTTTTCCCAGTTCCCTAAAACAAAAAGCAAAAAAAGATCAATTTAATTAAGTTTAAAGTACAAAACAAATATTATTCGATATAAAAAGGGACAACTCACAAGAACTATTATCTGAACGTCCTCGTCTATGAACTCAGGGATGGCTGCAGCAAGAATGTCTGAACCCTTTTGTTCCTCAAGCCTGCCAATAAATCCTATGACCGGAATGTTTTTATCCACAGGCAATCCAAATTTGAAATTGGATGGATGAAAGAGAGAGAGAGAGAGAGAGAAATGTGAAGAATATAGTGATTGAAACTCAAATTTGACCACATTTAATTATTTAGAGCCCAAATTTTAACCTCATTTAATTAATTGACCAAAATTAATTGAATGATTTTTGATTTTTAGAAAAAAGAAAATTTTTATAAATTCTCACAATGGGAACACTTGGCATTAGTTGATTGGCTATGTAATTGAAGGATGAATGTGGGATTACCAAGTGTCCATATAGAGTTTGTTTTATTAGATGTATAGATAGATTATGAAGAATATGAAAATTTGTCTTTTTCTCTCATTATAATTCTTCTGGTCCTTTCTAATCATCATTCTTTCAATCTCAATCCAAGTGCTACATATCATGATCAAGACTCACAATCGTTACAAAGAGATCCAATTATTTATTGGTTTCACTCAGAATACAAATAACTAACTTCATACCTAACAAAAAGAATGAGCTTCAATTATGAGATACAAAAGTTATTTCCATGGGGAAGGATTGAAGAGGCCACGGGTGCCCATCCCCCTTTTTTTTTTTTGCTTGTTAGTGTAAATTTACCTAGTATTTCGTTTGAAATTTTTATATGTAGTGAGTCCGGCCCTCTAATTTAATGGTGACTTTCCGGACCCCCCCCCCCCCCCCCCAAGGCCCGCCTAACAAAAAGAATGAGCTTTTAATTATGAGATACAAAAGTTATTTGAACTTATTTCCAACCCGCTGATGACCTGCCTACCCACCGTTCTAAGGAAAACCATCAGCGGAAGACACACTGTGGTAAAACAAATAGCCCACCTGAAACAAATTTCATCGAATGAGACTCAAACTCATGATCTCCACATTAGAAGATCGTAAAGTAAAGTTGTCTCATCTCAAACAAACTCATCTGGGACTCATCAGCAATAAAATAAATAAATAGTAGTCTTCACGATTAAAAAAATGATAATAACAATAAATTAATAAACAAATACAATTAGTGTTATGATTAATGGACACAATTATTTTTTTTTATTAGTTTCAGATAATAATAATACCAAGTTGTTCAATGTAGTTGGATTTTTTTTAAATATTTGTTTGAGTGGGATACGCATATAAGGTTGCAAATTTAGATATACTGTATTAAAGGTTGGAAAATCTATTGAGTTATTCTTCTATGGACAAATCAACTACAACTTTTATTTTTATAAAAAATAAAGAACAGGTTAAACAAAGAATAATGCTGGACATGTTATAAATAAGTTATTATGATGACTATCCACATTCCAACTTCTATCTCTTTGTATCCTATTCATTAATGTAAGAGTCTTATAAATAGAGGCTTCATGTAATTGTTATGATACACATCAATAAGAATGAATTATTCTATTATCTATTCTCTCTAATCTATGCTCTAGGATCTACACATCTTTTATGTTAGTTGCTAGTAGGTCGTTGTTTTACAACACGTTATCAGCACGAGTTGCTTTTGGAGTTAGATCATATTAACATATGGTAAGTCTACATGTTCTAGTTATTTTGTTTTTGTTCACTCTCTCAACACAATCTATATTGTAATTCATACAATTTTGGGTTAAACTAGATTTATATATATAACTCCAGTATAATTATAAATTATGTATAGTTAAACAAATCTAATGGTTTTAAGTTAGTTATTTGGTATTGTAATTTTTCTATTGCTCATTACTTGGTACTATTCTGAATAAACATAACAAGTTGTGGTTTTTATATAAATTTTGGAGAAGTTTTAATCAAACAAAACTAGTAACTGGGGTTGATAGCTTTTGAAGGTTGTTGACATTTTCTACCGGTCCATTTTAATTCCCTTACTTTAAACTTACATTTAGTTTTGGTTAATATGTTTATTATAAATTAATCATGAAATTAAATCTCTCCAAATAAAACGTTTCATTTAGTTTTAATGAATATATTGAATTTGACAATTGATTATAATTTTGTCATGATTATTAACATTTCATTTAGTTATAATGAATATATTTAATTTGACAATTAATTATTATTTAGTGAGGGTTATTATTTGCTCTAATAAGGCTGGCGTTTTACCTTTGAAAAAGGATAATAACAACACAGGACTTAAAGGAAAGAAAATGGAAACTTTATTTTATATACTACAATAGTATTGTTTAACTTTCAAATTGAAAAAAAAAACTTTTAAATTGCAAAAACGAACATTATGTTTCCATAATATATTTCGCAAACGTTATGAGATTATATGTTTCTAAAAAGGTTAAAGTGGTTGGATCATATATAAATGAGTATAATTGAGAAAATGGTTTATATATTCTAATCTAATGTTGGGATAATCATATTAGACACATGCTTGAATATGTCTAGATACATGTATTGTATATAGAGATTATTAATACTAGTTTGTTGTCTAGTTATGTTTTATTATTTTTATTTTGAAATAATTGACTATCTTGTATTTTATATGCTGTCATTTACTTAGCATTGAACATAACAAATAAAACAAAGTTATGGTTTATTATCACTCTCATGAAAGATTTACATTTGACATCCAAAGTGTCATACACCTTGAATCTCATTATCATGTTATAAAAGGTCGTAAGATGTTAGGACGATAATATTATATGACTTGGACATATAATTACTTCTCCATGGATGTTATGTGAAGAAAAGTTTATATATGACGGAAATTGGATAAAACAAATTTTGTTTGTTTGTCAAACCTCAAATATGCTCTTGAAGTAGCAATGTCATTAAAATTGGGTGAAAGGTTTGAAGTGACTTTATATCCGTCCAAAAAGGAATGAGTATCCATGAATGTTTTCGGATTCTATCTCAATTCCTGAAGTGAATGTGATGAAAAATGATCGGTATAAAGGTTAAAGATCATGTACATAACTAAGGAAGTTGTAATGATTCCACCATGGAAGTTTTGTGGGTATAATCCATTCCTTGAAGTGAATGTGATGATATAATGATCATGGTAATTGAGGAAATATAATTACTTCTCAATTTTATATGGGAAAATTGGATAGAATGAATTTTACTTATCGTACCTCAAATACGCTCCTGAAGTAGCAATACCATTGAAAGGGTATGAAAAGTTTGAAATGACTTTATATTCTTATGTCCAAAAAAGTAATAAAGCTTGGTTGGTTTTACTCCATTTCTTGAAGTGAATGAGATTATATAATAATAATAATTGAAATTGTCATGATCATGGAGATAATAGAGAAAGTTGCAATGATGGTCATAATGTGATCAACCATCAAAGATTATAATAATAGCCAAGTTACTAATGAGATTGATCATAAAAAATGCAATAATGATCATGCTACTAATAAGATTGACCACCACATGTGGCAATAAAAGGAGTGATTATATAACATGATGGTTTGAACATTGAAGTTACAATACATTCTTTCATATCATATGTTTTGTATTACATACGTGTAAGTAATACATATTCGGTCATAAACTAAAAGTTTAGTTTATGGATCATAATTATTTAATTAATTGGCGTGATCGGTAAGACCACACCGAGTCGATCATGATGTGAACATAATGATGAACTTAAAGATTCTTCAATCTGGTACATAGCATGTAATGTTTGCTCTTAAGCAAAATTATATATTTGCCATATAAAGTAGGGTGAGTATCACTATATATTTTGGAATTGATTAAAGGATACGCATATCCTAACATGATACCATTTAGTAATTAAAATCGATGCATCGTCTAAATGGTTATCAAGTTTGCAACCTGAAGTTTACTTGATTTATGGATTAGCTAATAAGATAGCAAGCATATTATTCTATATTGACATATTTAATCAATTCCCAAGATAACAACGATCATTGGAATAAGTGTGTTTCAGTGAGATGATCACTAAAACATCTACTATTGATTGCAATGTCAATGATCATGAAAGCAAAAGTTCATGTTTACATTTGATTTTACATGCAGTAACATTTATTCACATCAAGCCAATACATGGTAATAGTTTCTCCCCATTATAGTTGGTTTTTGGTCAGGAACCAAATATTGCCCATCTAAGATTTTTGTTGTGTGACATATATTGAAATTGATCCACCACGACGCATGGAGATGGAACCTTAAAAGGTGATTGGGAATATATGATGATTTATAGAGCTTTCAACAAGAGATTTATTTACATCTCAATTAATTGATATCCATCTCAATGGATTAACATTCCCAACATCGGGGGGAGATAAAAGGCAGTTGGAAATAAAAATGAGTTAGAATGAAATATCATTGATCCTCGTACTAAACAATGTGAACCAAAAGTTCAAAGGATAATTCATTCACGGAGATTAGCGAATTAATTACCAGACGCATTAACTGACCTAGATAGCTAATCAAGTCACATGTACCAACTGCTAATGCTCCATTTAAGATGAGTGTCTGGGAAGGACATTAGACATGATGGTTCCAGAAGAACCTCAGGTACTTGAAAATAAAGAGATCTCGTTATATAGTATCATGTTTACGAAATGTATGAAATCGAAATAAAATCGACGTCATCATAAATTTTATGGCCAAAATGGAAAGACGCAAATACGGTAGAGATGAATTCTCTATTGAAAAGGAAAGTTTTGGACCAGTATTTTATACAACAAAAGTTGTAAAACATATAGATACGAAAAGGTCTTTTGTGCGAATCAACATTTGAAAAGAAAATGATATAAGGTAAAATTGGTGGCACAAGAATTTCGCAAAGACCCATAATTGATTATGAGGAGACGTATTCTCCAATGGTGGATACAATGATTTTTCATTATGTTATTAGTCTGGTAATGCAAGGAGAGAATTGAAATGCGTCTAATAAATATCATGATTTACTTGAAACTGAAAGTTTACGTGAAAATACCTGATGAAGGATTTAATGTGTCAAAATATTGTAACGTAAGTTCTCGAGAACGTTATGATCTGAATAAATATATTCAATTCTGAATATGCTATGTTTGTTATATGATTGAATTGAATATAAGTGGAACTCCTCATGAGTATCCTAAAGCAACTGAGTGCTTAAAATGTAATATGAAACATCATAGGATGTAATTATTGTGCGCCAATACACCACAAGTGATAAACTGAACCTGGTGATTATGCAGATACTTTAATGTATAAGAATGGTACAATATATATTGGAGAAATAGATGTTATTGTTCTTCCAATTGAAGAGTTAATGCACTTGCGTAATTGGTAAAGATGGAAAAGTCCTTGATGGATTGATGATGCCTACAACATTGATATCAATACGTTAAGAAGTATTATTTAAAGGTAATATAATATGTATGGACTAAAATAAGGGGGTTGAGTGTTATAAAACTCATGAGATATCCCGATAAAAAGCAACATAAGTTTGATTGTATTATCCAGCTTGTATCAAAAGTTTTCTTTTAAAAGTTCACTCGCAGTTTATAGTGATAATGTCTTAGCATTATCGAGAGACTCTGTAGAACTTTTAAAAGGGGGATTTTTGAAAGTTCTTGACATAGTGCACTTGTTGCTTGACCTATAATTCGTGTATATATGTAATGATATGTTTACCAATCCATCAAAGTATATCTTGAAAAGATGGTGGGACATTTTACAATGGACATAGCTCATGTTTAAAGTGCATTAAAGGTTGTCCAATTACTTGATATGGAAAATTATTCATTTCATCTCCTACCAAAGTAGAGATTTTCACTCTACAAGTACCATAGTTAAATATATATATATATATATATATATATATATATATATATATATGTGTACATTAGTATATGTCTTGCTAGTTATGCATGATTATTATATCTTCCACATGAACTTATTATCATAATATTGCCTGTGTCAAGCGAGGAGACACCGGAATGAGTTAAAACAAATACTTTAGGTATGAGCGATATTTGATTATATTTTACTAACCCATGCAAACAAGTTTGGTTAGTCTTGTAGATGCAGGGAATATAGCACATCACATTTGTTTATCTTGTGACATTTATTTACAAGAGGAGGCAACATTAGTTCAACTTAAAGAATTGCACTTACGAGAGCAGAGACTAAAATTCTGGAATGAAGATCATACATCAATGATTCAACTTAAATATTTTCACGTCAAGTGATCAAGAACGCAAATCATTGACTACAAAACTTTGAGCAACTTTCTTAGAAGATCGACACCATCATTCAAATGATACATATTCAAATGAGGGGGAGTATCATACAAGTTGCATTCTTTTTCCCTTAACTAAGTTTTGTCCCATTGGGTTTTCTTAGTAAGGTTTTTAATGAGGAAACATACCTCATCCAGAAGTATTAGGAAGAGTAATACGCTTGCACTCTTTTTCCCTTAGCTGAGGTTTTGTCCCATTGGGTTTTCCTGGCAAGGTTTTTAACGAGGCAGCATCACCAAGCGTATACTTTATTATTTTCTTATATCACGTGAATAGTCAAGGGGGAGTGTTATAAATAAGTTATTATGATGACTATCCACATTCCAACTCACATCTCTTTGTATCCTATTCATTAATGTAAGAGCCTTATAAATAGAGGCTTCATGTAATTGTTATGATAAACATCAATAAGAATGAATTATTCTATTATCTATTCTCTCTAATCTGTGTACTAGGATCTACACATCTTGTATGTTAGTTGCTAGTAGGTCGTTGTTTTACAACAGGACATTTATTTTTATAAAACGTATTATATGTATAGCCGACTTAATGAGTATGAGATTCGTTTATGATATTTTAATGTTTTGAATTTACCATGATCATAATGAAATGTTAATGTTTTCTAATTAAGGGGTGTATGATTTCTAAATACCTTGTTAGGTTTCATACATCACGTGATATCACATTCTGGGGGTGTGATCAGTGGCGGGTCTAGAGATTAATTTCAGTAGTAACGTTTTTCACTTTTTTCATTTTAGTAGAAACGTTTTCCAAATATCGTAAAAAAAAAACAAATTTTCCACTAATGTTTCACTACGCGCGCGAAGTAGAGTAGCAACGGACGCGGCACCTAGCTTCAAGCTAGGTCCACCCTTGGGTGTGATATTACATTCTGGGGTATGTGGCAGCCTCCTATTGATATTTGATATGAGCCGAGTATATGTTTTCTAATAAGAAGTCTATGATTTCTAAATGCCTTCTTGTTATTTACGGACAAAGGGTACCTGTGGAGAAGGACACAGACAACACTTTAAAAGACAAAACAATAGAGGTTGATTTTATAGTTATTGCAACCGGTCACTAAACGGTATCTTTCCATCGACCGACCATCGACCGACCTATCATTTTCGTTGCTTTATTTCTTATGAACAAATAACAACAATCATAACTACCAAGACTTTTATTTACGTAAATTAAGTTGTTAGACCTTAACACCAAAACATGAGCACCTGATTTCTATCTTTATATCATTATATGTATATAAACATTAAGAAAATAAAAAAGCCTGAATATTATTAAAACATATTGTCGACTTTTAAACCAGCTACTCCTTGGTTTTTAAATAATCTTAATATTTTTTAAAATGGTTATGAAATAATACAACTTTAATATGATACATAGTGATGTGTTAAATATGGTCGGTAAAAATAAGCTATCCTAACCCTTTAGTTAAACCATGGACACTCCTAATACTAGACAAAATAGGCAAGTGTACCGAATGCAGTAAAGTCTAATGGAAGTCCGAATATTGAACCCACGAAACACTAACGACTCTAAAACTAGACTTTGACTAGGAAAACTAAAAGAAATTGGTTATAGATGAGATGATGAGATGATGATATGTCGAGAGATTTTTGTAACACCCCAACTGATAGCGAAAAATCGAAGTGTCACATACACATATCCCAGCTCTACGTAGATATGCTACCTACACATGTTTAGGACAAAGTTTAAAATTGAAAAACATATGAGACTGAATTAATTGAATGAGTTTTTATGTACATAACATATATATTTGTATGCAAACAAGTGGCAATTTAAAAAAATACATGAAGCGTTAATAACAAAGTTAACGATTTAGGTTTGTTCACAATTTTCTCATACTAAAATCTTTTTCTGAAATGAACCTTTGTGTATGGAGAAATGGAATTAAATAATCCCAATTTTGAGGGATTGGAAGGCAATAATCCCAACTTGAAAGTTGTAATATAACAGTCCCAACTTGTCAACGTTTTTATTTTGTTGGTCCCAAACTAATCTCAGTTAAGTTTTTATTCTATCAATAAGTCCCTTCTGTATAGACATCCGTTGATCATAAGACATGGATCATTCATTCTTATAGTGATCAACCATTCTCTATTCTCGTCTCTAATTCAAAATGGTCTAACGAACTACCTTAGCCCGAGCGTGGCCACGCGTTTATACCAGTTTGAGTTTACGAGGGCGCCAGAATGTCTAGACTTCTAATTCTATAGAAGTACAGAATTCCATCAGCGTCATACAACTCCTACTTAATCTTGGATTTCTCCCAACGCTACCCTTATTGCTACCCATGTTTTAGGATAGTGTTAGATAATATCAAAGATAGTCCTTGATCAATGTAGTTTAATATGTGCCTTAGGAAAAAGGACAGATTGAACATATCAATATCAAAACATCTCATGACACAAAACCATGGAGATCGTTTTGAAGCGAGTTACATCCAATATCATTCCCTAATGATATCTGTGAATTATGATTCTCAAACCCTTGAGCTATTCATCTCATGAATACAACCATCTCAATTCACAATAGTCTTACATTCAAATTCATTCCCATGTAATTTGATCGACTACGGACATTTAGAATACTCTTATTCAAGGATTTAAACATACAAATAATGAACATAATTAATAAATATTTAAATTTGCATCTAACCCATTAAATCAAATAAACATTCAATATAACTGTCATAGTTCAAAATAAAACACCAATATATACTAATTACAGATCATGCCCACTGTCTAGCAACTCTAAGCCCTATCTTTCCAGCATGCTCCTCATGTTTAGCTTGAGGTAAAGGCTTAGTAAAGGGGTCAGCCAGATTTAGATCTGTATGAACTTTGTTCATCACGATGTCACCACGCTCAACTATCTCTCTAACATAGTGGAATTTCCTGAGTATATGCCTTGCGGTCTGATGTGACCTTGGTTCCTTTGCAAGAGCAATGGCACCAGTGTTGTCACACAGTATCTCGATTGGTTTCTTTATGCTAGGCACAACATCGAGATCAGTAATAAACTTCTTCATCCAGGTAGCCTCCTTTGCTGCATCCGATGCAACATTGTATTCTGATTCACAGGTGGATTGAGCAACCACACTTTGCTTAGAGCTCTTCCAAGTAATAGCCCCACCATTCAGAATGAAAACATACCCCGTTTGTGATCTTGAGTCATCACGATCAGTCTGGAAGCTTGCATCAGTATAACACTTAACTGACAGCTCCTCATCCAGTCCTCCATATATTAAGAACATGTCCTTAGTCCTTCTCAAGTACTTAAGAATGTTCTTCACTGCAGCCCAATGACTTTCTCCTGGATTCTGTTGATATCTACTCGTCATGCTAAGAGCATACGAGACATCAGGTCTAGTACATAACATGGCATACATGATGGAACCAATCGCAGAAGCATATGGAACACCTTCCATTTTCTTCTTTTCCTCTTCAGTGTTTGCACACTGCTTGTTATTAAGAAGGGTTCCATGTGCCATGGGCAAGAGCCCCCTTTTTGAGTCTTGCATTGAGAAGCGTCGTAAGACCTTATCAATATATGTACTTTGACTCATGTAACATCGCGAATTTCCCCTAATTTTTTTTTTTTGATAAAAAGAATGTATTGTTTTAAACAATATATGTTTTAAATACCTTAAACTAATAATTATTTGTATCTCGACACTTTTGTATGTTTTAAAAATATTTCGAGTCACTTTCGGGCTTATATAATCATATTATGAATTAAGAATAATATAGTTTTAGGGAAATAATTGCCAAAAAAAGATTTGTGTGGACCGGGACTCGAACCCGCGTCCACAGCCAACCAACACACAGTGACAACCAACTGAGCCAACTATCATCTTGTGTAGTATTTCAGAAGAAAATAAACTTAACACATTCCTTAAATTGATTAGTCAAAGTCTTAGTCAAACAGTCAAAGTCTTAGTCAAACAGTCAAAGTCTTAGTCAAATAGTCAATTCATCATAAAACCTTACTTTATGGTGTTGACCAATTTTAATGGCTAATTGACTCCAAAACTAGTATAAAAACCCACCTATGACCCATTATACTTTGCACCTCTAAATCGATTGTTTCAATCCGATTAAACTTTCCCTCATATCTTTCTTCTATAGTCTATTACTTCTACAATTGAAGCTTTGATTATAAGCTCTTGTAATTGGCGAATTGGAAGCTTGATATTCTTTCTTTTTCGTTTTCTTCAATTTGGACTAGCTACGTTGTTGAGTCTTTGGGATTCGCCTCGCATACATTCACAGCACATTATTCTATTTTTTTTACGAGACATATCATTTTGCTAAGGTGAGTTTTACATAGCCCCTTTTCTATTTATCACTATTTTTGGGGTGAAACATGTTACAACATTCTATATGCAATTCAATCATAAAGTGTCTATGTGTTTTTCTATGTTGCATTATGTCTTAAACATGAATAGGGTAAGCACAATATTCTAGCATAATCATTAACATTGATCAGCCGACGGTATACAATGATAGATCTATTGGACTGACAATCCCACCCGGATACGTGCCTCCTACAAAGGTAGCGTGGGTGATTGTTATCGCATAACATAATCGAGTGAACCATGAGCGTATGGGATGGACCACAATATAACAGTCACAAGGGTTGATTATGCACTCGATTTACTTCTAGTATGTTTTCACATATGGACTAGACTTGCCATGACACTTGAATTGTACAAGTTTTTATTCAATTATCAAAACCTATGTAATTCTCACCAACTTTTGTTGACCCAAAATATTTTCAAACTTAACATGTTTCAGGTTATGGCTTATTCGAAGATTAGAGTTAATGCTTGAAGATGCGTAGCTAGTATTTTTTCATTTTGATGTACAAATTTTTAGAACAATTGTATGTAGTTCATTTAAATCATTTATTGAAACTTATTATTTACCATGTGCTACTGAACAATCATCAATATGTGACATCCCGATGTTTCCGCCATCGGTTGGGGTGTTACAACTCAAACCCAATAATCGCCTTGATCTATCTCTATAAATCTTTATTCATAGAATATAAGCGGCTTCACCAAGATCTTTCATTGCGAAACATTTACCCAACCATGTCTTAACATCTTTAAGCATAGGGATATTGTTTCCAATGATTAGTATGTCATCTACATACAGTATAAGAAAAGTGATATAGGTCCCACTAGATTTCTTGTAAACACACGGTTCATCTTCGTTCTTGATAAAACCAAACTCTTTGATTTTCTGATCAAAACGGAGATTCCAGCTGCGAGATGCTTGCTTTAATCCATAGATGGATTTATTCAGCTTGCACACCTTATTAGGATTCTTTGGATCGACAAAACCTTCAGGTTGAACCATATAGACATCTTCCACTAAGTGTCCATTAAGGAATGCGGTTTTGACATCCATTTGCCATATCTCATAGTCATAATATGCAGCAATGGCAAGTAGAATTCTAATAGACTTAAGCATGGCTACTGGCGAGAAAGTTTCCTCATAATCAATTCCTTGAGTCTGAGTAAAACCTTTCGCTACAAGCCTTGCTTTGTAGGTTTGCACATTCCCATCCATGTCAGTCTTCTTCTTGAAGATCCATTTGTTTCCTACAGTCCGACATTCAGCAAGAAGATCAACCAAATCCCAGACTTGGTTATCATACATGGATTGCATCTCTGCATTCATAGCTTCTTGCCATTTCTTAGATTCCGAATCCAAGATTGCATCTTTGTAAGTAGCAGGCTCAACTTCATCAATCATGAAGATATCGTCATAACTTACAGGTGCACGGCGATCCCTAATACTTTTCCGAACACTTGGTGTTTCTGTTGTTTCTTGAGTCCTCTTAGGCTCAACTTCAACAACTGGATCAGTTACTTCTGGTTCTGTCTGAACAACTGGTTCAGTCACTTGTGATTCTCGAATTTCTTCAAGATCCACATGGTTATCTCCAATCCCTCGCACTAGAAGCTCTTCCTCTAAGAAAGTGCCTCTGCATTTAGTGAAAATCCTATTTTCAGTGGGGTGGTAGAATAGGTAACCGATCTTCTTACCGTATCCAACGAAAACCACTTTTTCGCCTCTGAGATCTAGTTTATCCGAAGATTCTAGAGTGACATAAGCATTACATCCCCAAACTTTAAGGTAGGATACATGAGGTTTCTTTCCATGCCATATCTCATAAGGCGTTTTATCAACCTTCTTCGTTGGAGCTATATTCACAAGTCTTGCGGCAGTTTCCAAAGCATAACTCCAAAAGGATTTTGGAAGGTTTGTTTGACACATCATTGATCGAATCATATCTAATAGAGTTCGATTTCTCCACTCAGACACACCATTATGTTGCGGTGTTCTAGGTGGAGTGAGTTGTGAAACTATTCCACAATCCTTTAGATGGTCGATGAATTCCCGACTAAGATATTCTCCGCCTCGATCTGATCGAAGCATTTTAATAGTTCTATTTAGCTTATTTTCTACTTCGTTTTGGTACTCCTTGAACTTTTCAAGAGTTTCATGTTTATGCTTCATAAGATAAACATAACCATATCTACCGAAATCATCAGTAAATGTAACAAAGTATCTTTCTCCATGTCTTGACATTGTTCTGAATAGACCACATACATATGTATGTACAAGTCCTAACAGATCATTAGCTCTTTCTCCAACATTTGAAAAAAGGTGCTTTTGTTAACTTTCCACTTAAGCATGATTCGCATTTTCCAAACGACTCTGAACCCTTGGAATCTAGGATTCCTGCGGTTTTGAGTTGTTTAACACAATTCTCACTTATGTGACCAAGTCTACAATGCCACATATACGTATCATTAAAGTCCAACTTATTACGTTTATGGGAGATATTGCATAATATGTTATCGTTTCGGATTTCTATCTCATAGATCCCATTGTTGGGTTTTGTATCAAAGTAAAATACATCGTTAAAATAAGCAGAAATAAATTCACCATTAAAACGATAATCAAAACCTTGTCTACGCAAAGCATGAAATGAAACAATATTTCTAGTCACACTAGGAATGTAATAAACATTGTTCAAAACAAGTTCTAAACCAGAAGGAAGTAAAAGAACATATTCTCCAATCACCTTCACTGCAACTCTTTGTCCATTGCCAACATGGACCTCCAAGTCGCCTTGTTTCAGCTTTCTAATCTTTCTTAGTCCCTGCAAAACATTACAAATATGGAAACCACATCCTGTGTCAAACACCCATGTTTTGCTAGAAAAAACAAAGATTTCAATAACGTATATACCTGAGGACTCTCCTCCAGAAGCCTTGGCTTGCTTCAGTTCAGCTAAATACTTAGCACAATTCCTCTTCTAGTGCCCAGTTTCATCACAATGAAAACATTTGGCATCTTTCAGAGGTTTCTTGTTGGCAACAGCTTTGCCCTTTCCCTTTCCTTTGCCTTGATAGCCCTTCTTCTTGGTTTTAGGTTTTTTAATTTGACCATCCCTGATCATTAGCACTGGTGCAGTTTTGCTAGGTATGTTTACCTCAGCAGTTTTGAGCATCTGATGCAGTTCTGCAAGTGTCTTCTCCATCCCATTCATATTATAGTTCATAATGAACTGATCATATGACTTGGGCAGTGAGTTTAAGATGATATCCCCAGCTAACTCATCGCTCAAGGGGGATTTTAGACGAGCCAAGTGATCAACATATGCCTTCATTTTTAATACATGAGTGCTAACTGGTGTACCCTCCTGCATACGAGTGGTTATAAGTGATCGCATCACATCAAACCTCTCATGACGAGCATTTTGTTGGAACATTTCCACCAGATGCTGATTCATGTCGTATGCTTCCATGTCCTCCATGGTCCTTTGAAGTTCAGGGATCATGGATGCCAACATTAGCCATGAGACTTTCAAAGAGTCATTAAAATGCTTAGCCCAGGTTTTATAAACCTCACTTTTCGAATTTACGGGTTCATTAGGGACTGGTGTTTCAGGAACATACAATATGTTCTCCGCCTTGAGAACAATTTTTAAGTTGCGGTGTCAGTCCATGAAGTTGGAGTGGTTCAGTTTGTCATTCTCTAAGATGGACTTGAGAGAGAATTGGGAGGTGGAATTGTTTTCAGTTGACATCTACAAAGTTCAAAATTAATTTATTAGTATTTTATGTTTTAAATACTCTAATTATTTTATGACCCAAAAGCAAAATAAATTAGGATGAGATCCCGATTCATCAATACACAATGAACTGGCTCAGCACTGTCCACTGGTACGATTAGGTAAGTAAACAACGATTGTTAATTGTGTCCACTACACAACTCTCCATTTGGGGTTATCGCTAAAAGCGATGTATGTTTAACCCCAACTATACCCACTTGATAAACAAGCGATGTTTGGTACTTTACTGTTAACTGTAACACCGGCCTATGTTACACAGGAAACGCGATG